>CM070521.1:35452498-38251823 GCA_036346375.1 Guadua angustifolia | reverse complement strand
TAGGGGCAAAAAAAAACACACAAAGATATGTAGTTCCCTATCACTACTACTTGGTCAAATGATGAAGTGTCACTCTCTCTTGCTCTTACCAATTCTTACAAATGCAGCAAGGGATGCAATCCGGTGGCTAGTTCGTGATAAACAGATCTCAAGTGTGAGTAAAGCAATTGCAAGGCACAACACCTATATGGTTAGTCGAAAGTGGAGTTTGGATAGGCTATATATTCAGTAGCAATGGAAAACAATCAACTAATCTCATATTTGCACTAATTGAGTAATAGTTCTGATACTAGCACTTTAGCCTAAGCTGCTGATTAAAAGGAGGAACATATCTGTGCAGCGGAGAGTTGGTGAAACCACGGTGCAACCTAACTAGAAAAAGTTTCAAAAATTTTTGAAAAAAATCATGGATGTACATCTCACTTCTTGCATCTCAACGACCCCATCTACATATAAAATTTCATGATCAAACTTAGTCACGTGCTAAAAGTAATAAAAAAGACAAACTTGATCATGAGCATCGATTCTTGTTCGTACAGGTCAAGTTTGATCTTTATTACTACTAGCTGAACATCATGAAATTTTTGAACATACATCCATGATTTTTTTCAGAATTTTTTGAAACTTTTTCTAGTTGGGTTGCATCGTGATTTCACCAGCCTGTCTGATTGCACAGGATATTTTTCCTAAAAAGGATGGATAATAGGCACAAACAAATATATGGCAATGGATACAAGAGTTAGAGACAAAACAACTCAAGGATATGCAATTTGGAACATGAAAACACAAGTTTTCTCCGGTCTTTCTAGCTTGCTGTTTTTTGTCTACAAGACAGTAGGTTGGTATTTAGGCCAAAATTTCTAGTCAGTTGCCTCTTTTTCAATGATTTTTTCTCTTCTTCTTGATAACTTTTGAAACAACTTTTATTTAGGGCCAACCTTATGGAAATGTACCCAAAAAATTGCACAAAATTTACAAGTGCACTCAGCTTCAGAATCTAGGACATCAAATAGGTTTTATTGAAATATTTATAGATTTTTCATGCTTTCAAGTATGGATGTGAAAATTGGCAGCAACATAGAGCACTAAGTCACGGATCTGCTCCTTTTGGTTTCACTCAAAAAGGATAAGGGAAGTGGGTTTTATGGTATTTTTTGTGGCGGTTGCAGGAAGGGACAGATTCTACCTGAGATGGAAATTTTTTGTTTTTGGACTTTAGGGATGGATTTTGACGTGGGGAGATGAACAAGAAGATGAAGAATAAGATGAACAGCAACTAGGCAATACTAGAATAGACACAAACACAATTTAACAAACCAAAATTAACAGATTGAAAGGCACAAAGGGGTTTGGACAGCGGGAAACAAATCTTTTTGTGGGGTAAATTTTTTGAACTCTAGGAAGAATGCAATCAAACAACTAAACAAGATATAAGAACTCACCGGTCAACCGTTGCTCTGATACCAAATGATGCACAGAAGATGGCCTGATCTTCTGGTGAGGGGTTAATTTCGATTTGGTGGAGGATGACTTTGACGATCTGGCTATGAACCACACAAGGATAAACGCCTATAATCGCTAAACCACACTTCTCGTCGTTATCAACCGTGCCAAGAACACTGATGACCTGACCACGAAGGTCTATTCTTGCAAGCAATCGAAGAACTAGCAAGAACAAGGATAAAGTATATACTCAAGTTGAGGTTTCGAAACTTATTTACTGCCACTCTAACCGTGTCAGGAGAACAAGGATAAAGTTCCACACATGGGGTAACTATTCTCAAAACAAAACCTGAGAGAAACTAAGGGAAAATTGTCCACTATTAAGCCAAGGAGATGGTTGCTAGGAGGTGGACTCACGCCACTTTGATTACATGGGAGCTCAGTCCAAAATAATAGTGGCACAACACCCAAGACATTGAAGACTGTTTCTGGATATTAGAGTTTTTTGATGATATCTTTCAACTTAGAAATAATTTGATGGTGAGGTCAGATCCATTGGAAACTGTACGAGATAAACTTTTAATCAAGTGTTCACACACCCCAAACGGATTCCGTTTGTATTCTCTATGCCCATTTAATGTCAGACTGGTCTTTAGAGGCCGAGTTGGATCCTTTCACATTCCCACCTTGCATGATGACTTGTGTTGGCGAATTAAAATTCTCTTGCTGATAACTCAGTTGTTGCGCACGAGATCAGGTAATTGATCCTTGTAAGTGGGTCGAATGTTACTGATCATTAGGAGAAATTTGTTGATCATTGGTCATTGGTGCCATGGGTGTATGCGACGTAGCTATGTCCTCATCAAGTATCGCTTCTACATGTCAGTAGTGCCGACATGTGAAAAAGTATAAAAATGCACCATTCTAGAAAATAACTACCTCCTGAGAATTCGGTACTACCACTACATGCGGTAGTACTGCTTCCTACATGGTATGTAGCCACCAAACTTCACCCAAAATATCTCACATCAGAAAATAACTATCGCCTAGAGGGTCATGGTACTACAGATTCGGGTAGTACCACTCCTACATGGCGGTGGTACACGTAAGAGTGTTCTCTGAATAGCTTCGGTACCGCCTTTGGCAGCTTTGGGGATGGTGGTGCCGTGAGGGTGAAGGTGGATGGGAATGAGGATTAATGACAGAGCCACCGATCGTTATCGACTTCAAATACCGAGATAAGTTTTTGGTGACACTAAAACGTGTCTTTTCTCTCTCATTCTTCTCCTTTTATTCATGTCCTACATACCTCAATCAAAGCAACATCTTTTGGAAGGGAAATACTACATCTTTTGAAGGAAATAACTTGACAAATAAAGCAACTAATTGCCTAGGAATACGAATGAAAGAAATAATAGCAGCTAAACAGGGAAGGAGATTAACCGCCAATCATGCCCGGACCGGATCTCTCTAACTCGCTACTGTAATATACTCTATCAAGACCTCTAACAACACTTCTCCACATTCAAATTTTGTCCTCGTCGAAAGTCGAAAAAGATTGGCGGAGCTCGAATGTATGCTGCAAGTGGCCGCCGGGGGTTCATCCTTCCATTGGACCAGACTTGCCGACACCCCTCGATGAACCTTATGCGACAAACACCTTGAAAGGAGGGCGATCGCAATTTCGCCTGGGACGGGATGACTCTCTTCAGCGAGGGCGGAATAGCATCCGGAGGAGGAGCAAAACGGCTTCAAAGATGGAGACATGAAAGACGCCATGGATTCTGGCTGTTGTCTTGCAAGGCCAAACGGTAGGCGACTCGGCCGATCCTTTGCACCACCCGACACGACCGGCCAAAGCAGGGAAAGCTTGTGATGTGGAGGGAGCGATGGAGAGTCACGATGTTTCGCACTTGAGCCATGCCCAATCCCACCGCAAAGGAGACCTCCGACGATGCCGATCATGTTGTCGCTTCATGCGGTTCGGGCAGCCAAAGGTGTTGGAGTGCAGTACCGAGAGCTCATCTCGTCCACCAATGTACTGATCCACCGCGTCGGATGTGGGTCACACCTCGACAATATGGGGGCAGTGGTGGTGGTGATCGCCATAAACCAATTCAAAAGGCGTCATTCGGAGGGCGGAATGGTAGGAGGAGTTAGCGCGTAACTCCTCCCCATGGCAACCACTTAACCCAGATTTGACGGCTTGTCCGCCGCAAGGCATCGGAGATACATCTCGATCGTGCGGTTGACCACTTCCGCTTGTCCGTCTGCTCTCGAGGATGATATGCGCGAGGACATGAGAAGCTTGGTCCCACAATCACCGAAGAGGTCCCGCCAAAATGTGTCGAGGAAGACTGGTCGCGATCCGAGACGTATTGTCTCGGGCATGCCATGGAGCCGCATTAACTGGTCAAAACAAGTCGGCGATTGACACGGCGCCGCAACGCCCTTGAGCCAAGAAGGGCGACTGGAGAGGCGATCTACCACGACCAACAACAGCAGTTACCTCGTGGATTTGGGAAGGCCGACCACGAAGTCCATGGACACATCGCCCATATGTGGAGCGGAATGGGTAGGGGTTGAAGAAGACCCCGCGCCCTGGTGCTGGCCTTGTGTTGTTGATGATGGTACAAGTGTCGACGTAGTCCTCCAACGCCTTGCGATGTTGACCCAATAGAAGTGTTGTTTTACTCGGTGCGGCGCCTTCGTGATGCCTTCATGGGAAACATCATGGATCGACGCCACCACCTGCATTTCTGGAGCGACGATGTGGCTGGAGGAAAGGCGGCCGCCACTAAGAGGAGGTCATGCTAACTGGCCCAAGTGGTTTCGGGCGGATGGAGCCAGAGGCCACGGCGCCGGGGACGCTGGTGGCTTGTCAGAATCACAGGCCGCACCGCACCTCCTGTCCCTGCGTAGGTCCTCCTCCCACTGCAGGCAGCGCCGCATGGCTTGGGATGGAGAGCGCCAGCGCGCGTGGGTCCTCCCCGAGGTGGGATAGAGCATCACCGCCTGTTGCATCTCGCCTGGCCTGACTCCACAAGAAAATCGAATCCCATTGCTAAGCCAATCTGTGTTGTGGAGGAGTAATCAAGGCTTGCTCGAGGAGGTGTTTGAGGTCGGCATGATCCGCGGGATTGACGAAAGGACGCCCCGTGTAGGGCCTCCAATGTCGAATCGCCTTGAGAGGCCGGCGAGCTCGCGCCATAGGTCGCCGCCAGCTTGGCATGCATGCGCCGCCAGTGTCGATCGAGAAGGCAATCGATGGCCCTCCCGTTGAAGGACCGCGCTAATCCCGACGCCTAAGCATCGCACTTTCCATCACGAAGGTGGAGTCAAGTCGGGAGGTGAAGGACGGTGCTGTTATAAGGCCTCCTTGAGTTGTTGAAGGCGTGGTGGCCTCTAACGCACTGTGTAAACTCTGCTTGGCGCAAAGAAGTTGGTTAAGGGCGCGCGATGGTTGCGCGAGTGGAGGATGAAGCCGGTAGTAACCGGCGAGTCCCTGAAAGAGCTGGCGCGACGCCGCAACCGAGGTCGAGGCGCCAACGCCACATCTTGCACCTTTTGGGGTTGGCGGCCACCCCTTCGCCGGAGATGATGTGCCCCAAATAACTGACGGCGTTCTGAACAAAGGCACACTTGGAGCGCTTTAAATGGAGGTGATGGTGGTGAAGCTGCTCAAGGACCATGCGCAGTGGTGAAGATGCTCGCACAGAGGTGCAGCATACCAAGATGTCGTCAAAAATACCGTGACAAACTTAGAAGGAAAGGCGCGAGGACCTCGCTCATGAGGGCTTGAAAAGTGGACGGGCGTTGTATAGCCCAAACGCCATCACCATGAACTCATAGTGGCCATGATGAGTCCGAATGTCGCTTTCGATATCGCGGGATTCATCCGGACTTGATGGTAACCTGAGCGAAGGTCCAACTTGGAGAAGAAGTTGGCGCCGTCGGCCATCCGAAGTTCCTCCACCAACGGAATGGGAACTTATCCTTATTGTCCCTGGCGCTGAGCTCCTGTGAATCGACGCAGAACCGCATACGAGCCATCCTCCTTCTTGACCAAGAGGGACCCGGAGGAAAACGGAGAACGAGCTAGGACTAATAATGCCTTGAGAAAGCATTTCTGCAAGATTGTCGCCAATTTTGTCCTTTGCTTGCAAGGATATCGGTATGGCCGCACTACCACCGGATTGGTCCTTCCGTAGAAGATCACGGTGGTCACATGCGGCGTGATGGCGGCAACCTGATGGCTCCCCGAATAGCTCGTCGAAGGAGGCCAGAGGTGTGAGTCTCTATCTCCTCTCCGTAGCCAGCAAGATGTGCACATGGCCCGGCCCATCGCCAATGCCTTGGATGTTCACTCGGCGCCTGTAGTACGAAGGACATGTGAAGGGAATCAAAGTTCCAATTGATGTTGCCCAAGGTTTGCAACCATCGATGCCCAAAGACTCCATCAAAGCCCTCGAGAGGAATGACGGAAGGAGGCGTGAATGAGTGGGTATCAATGAGGAAAGTGCAGTCTGGATCTTGCCTAAGCAGGAAGATGGGCGCCATTTTACACCAAGACTTGCCGCCCTCTCCCGAAACTTCCCGAGGAAGACCCAATCTAAGGGCAGGGAGCTCAAGAAATTGTGCGTGCTTCCACCTGCCCACTAAGCCCAAAAGCTCTTCAAGAATCTTCATTTTGATCTGTGATCTGGTCTTGCCCTTGGTGGATCAGCTGGAGAGCCATCGCCGAGAGGGTCGGGCTCGACTTCCTCTTGATCCGCAACGCATCCTCCTCTTCTTCTTCATCCAAGACCTCAAGGAGAAATAGCTTTGCAATGGTGCCCCCGACGTAAACCTCGCCGCATTGTAACAGAGGCCCTTGTCGCGCGGTTCCGCCATTTCCGCCGTTGAGACGACGACGAGAACGGAGCAGGAGGGTGGAAGAACCCCGCGAGATGTGGCTGCGGTTGGTCCGCCCCCTCCGGCCCCGGCTAGTAAGATCGTGAGGGCGCCGACCGAGCGCCTGCCTTTCGGTGGGCGCTACTGGCCTTGGGTGGAGCGGCGGGAGATCCGGAGCCCTCGCCGACGTGAAAGACGCCATGCTGAACGGTGGCCGATGTCGAGCTCCGACGGAAGGAGCGGAGGCTCGCGATCCACGCTTCCTCCTGCGCCTCCGCCTCCCGCGCCAAGCCGATAGCATCGGCCAGATCGCGCGGCCTGTCGCGGCGGACATCGGCTGCGAGTGTCAAGGACAACCCAGCGTTGAACATCTCGACTTGATCTTCTTTCCTCATGCGGGGTGCGCGGGACAACAATTTTTGAAACTCCTTGGCATAGTCGTCCACGCGAGACTGCTTGTGTTAGACAGTCCCCCAGAGGTCCCGCCAAGCTTAGCGTAGAACTGGCCGGATGAAGGTGTCGCAGAATCGGTCCATGTGATAATCCGCTTCTTCCCTCGCTCCCGCTTGTCCAAAGACCTCCTGCCTCGCCGCAAGATGGAGGCCGCCATCTCACGCATTCTACCCAACAGTCATGGCGCTGAAGAAGCGCCAGACTTGGGCAGCAACCACAACCGAGGGTCCTCCGTCTCGCCATATAAAATGACAAGCCAGACTTCTGGAGGTCGTGGGCGCCTAACGGCGATCCCCACGATCCCTACGCCCTCCGCCTCCGCCTTGATTCGATCGTCGGCGTGAGCGCCCACGAGAGGTGATTGCCTCCGCGCCCCTGGCGGCTTGACTCCGTCCGACCATCCCGTGATCATCCTCCGGGTCTGGGTTGCTTGGATATCCTCTTGAGGAGGTCCCCATCATCCGCTCCAACCGAGCATTCGAGCCGATGAGGTTGCCCACCGTGGCCTCCACCAGTGATACGCCGTTTGACCCTTCCATGGGCCGAGGATCGGTCGGCTCGATACCGCTTGGTAAGAGTGTTCCCGTGAATAGGTTCGTACTGCCTTTGGCCGCAGCTTGGGGATGGTGGTGCCGTGAGGGCGAAGGTGGATGGGAAATGAGGATTGGTCTGACGAGCCACCGATCAAGCTATCGACGGGCGCTACCGAGATAAGTTTTGGTGACACTAAACGTGTCTTTTCTCTTCTCATTCTTCTCCTTTTATTCATGTCCCATGCAATTTCAATCGTGCAACATCTTTTGGAAGGAAATACTACATCTTTTGGAAGGAAATAACTTGACAAATAAAGCAACTAATTGCCTAGGAATACTGAAGGAAAGAAATAACTACTGAGGCCTAAAACAGGAAGGAGATTAACCGCCAATCATGCCGGACCGGATCCTCTCTAATCCTCGCTCAGTAATATACTCTATCAAGACTTCTAACAAAGACTAACCACATAAGTCAACTTGATTTTTCAAGGAATGCACGTGACTAAGTATAAGCATGATTTGAGCTATGGTTCTTTATCACATTCAAGCTACTATCCAAAGTTCCTCTTGATAGTACGGCACCTATACTAGCAATCCGATCTTTTCTCTAAGCACTGAGATCGGCAAAAATTAAGAAAGATCCTTAAATTTTTTATACCTTTGCGTTGAGCTTGATTTGACCAATATTTTACTTTTGTCTCCATGAACTCCTTAAATAGATTAGGACCAACCTTTTCTTATTACACTTAGGGCACTATGATAGTCTTTTAATCTTGATTGTCATTAATTACCGTAACCCAAAATAAATTAGAGGCATAGATACTTCAATAGCCTTTGGTTGGAGAGGATGAGAGTAAGTCTTTCTCTTAGCATCTTCTTTACGTGAACTTTGCTAGGAACAACTTGTTTTAAAATTTACTTTGATCAATCTGGAGCCTAGTAAAAAGAGAGTTGGTGAAGAGGATGACTTTGATAAGGATGACTTTGCAATTTAGCTAAAAAGTTTAATTTTTTTTTTGAAAAGAATGGAGGGAAGAGGTGCAATTCAAGAAGCTTTCATCTCATGCCTCGCAGATCGGGGACATTAGGGGTTGCATCGCACAACTCTCACCAACATCAAGGGCAGATTTGGTAGCCCCCAAGAGTATTAGGGTGAGCCAAGAAAGCCTAATGATTCATGTAACAAACGTGATCTTGATGTTTTAGTAAGATCTTTCCGATGTTGTTTTTTGACTTACTGATATTCTAGGGAGAAGAAGAAGAAGATTCAGAGGATGAAGTTCCTCTCGACTAGGCTCATGGCAAAAGGACTTCAACAAGGTTGAGAAAATCCTTTGCCAATTCCTCGACAAGCACCCACCCCAAAGTGTCTTGTGGCATTAGCATTGAGTAAGTTCTTCAATGCTTTTAAGATGACCAATTTTTGTATTGATCTAATTCTAAGAAAAAATTTTTTAGCCCTTATTTGCCAAGAGTCAAGGAGAGGAGTTTTTGTTATTACTCCTCAGATAATAGAGGTGACCACCGTCTCTACTTCAAGTGTAGCTTCCTTTGGTTCCTACTACCACACCTTTGACCATCATGGTGATTGTTCCAAAGGTCCAAGGGGTAGCAGTGAGGCGATAATGGGACAAAGGATGTCGAGAGTCCCCATCACCAAAGACCAAACTCTAAATGCTCCTCCAGCTTGCATTCAATGGCCGGTGGTGAGGATGGAAACCTAAAAGGTGCTCTTCCATACCCTTTAATCATTAGTGATGGGCCGAGCCTAGGAAGTAAGGCCCATTCGATCTTTCTACCTCTCATCTTGTTGTTGCCCTTTGTAACAGCCCAATTTTCGTTAATACGGTAAGTGAGGTTCATCATGTTAACATCTTCCACATCTACTGTTAAAAATCCTCACTTAGTTATAAACATACAAGTGTTAGTGCATTATTTTGCATGGTTAGGGAGTAACAAAAACCTAGCAATCATTTTTCCAAACTGCACACATGCTATCTTACCTTAGTCAATGACATGTGGGCCATATTCTTAAGAGAGAGGAGTGAAGGCTGCACATACCTACCCTACTAGTTGCTACATTACTCACCCCTACCCCTAGTCAATGACACATGGGACCTACCATTGCATAGGAAATTGTGGCTGCACATACTCTCCATGACTTTTCTCACTTAAATCACTTCTACCCACTCTTCTACTCACTCTATGACATGTGGGACCTAGCCCCACATGTAGGGCATGAGTGGGCAGCCTATATAAGGCCTAAACCTTGGTTTCTCCTCCCTTTTTCTGCTCATTTGCACAGCCCCAACCCAGAAAACAGCAAGAGTGTTCTTCCTCACCTCTTGCCATTCTTCCCCTCAAATCCCCACAAGAATTGAGTTTGAGTTTATGCATGTTATACCACCTTGAAGCCAAGATTAAGAGCTTCAAATCCATCCAATTGGATTCTTGAGGCATCAAGTTTTGGGTGAGTGACAATCGATTTTCTTGTCCTTCCATGTTCTGAAATTTTGGCTATTGCAACTCATTTCTTCCTTCTCCATGGAATCCATCATCGCACTTGAATCGGGTCATGTGATGTCGCAAAGAAGCTTGAGGAGGAGGGCTAGTTGTGGGTGCAAGCGCAGCAAGGGAAGGCATTGTCGTTCACGCGAGCAAGGAGGTGATTAACTGTGGAGAACCGGGCGCCGACACTTTTCGCCATTCCTCACCGAAACCAATCTTCACCTAGTGCAAAAGCAACTTTGTAGTGGTAGGAATCTACCTTAGTCCACCCTTTTGAAGTCCTAGTACATTGCTATGAAGCATAGAAGCCAATACACTAATTGTCGCTTTTAAAATAGAGAAGCCTAGCTCGGATAGTCCGAGATTTCACCTGACATTCGAACATTTTCAATATTCCAATAAAGTTCCGGATAGTCCGAATAGGAATTAGTTGAAGGCTGCACGGGTTAACCGAGAGGGTCTGCTTTGACATTCCGAGGTGACCACTGATAGTCCAACCATCCTGATACTTCAATGTAATTTTGGATAGTCCTAACATAGTTTCAACTTCGCATCGAGAGGGTCCACTCGGACATTCCGGCGATACTTGATACTCCAACATAATTCAATAAAAGCCCTAAGACTTGAACTTTTAACGAAAAACCCAATTAGTACTTCCATATTATGAATAGTATTACACATCATGAGCATTTCATGCATCTTTTAATCATGTGCACCATTTGAAATCATGATTTGGTTTTTATGGATTTGGATTTCTCGTTAGGTATTGACGCTTCTAAGGCACTTTAGCACGACTACGCCAAGTCAAGAACAAGCAAAGAAGGCACTACTTTACTCCTTGATCATGATTGCTCCTACTAATTGAACTTTACATTGTTGGAATTATTTTATCAATTGCATGCTTACTTTCAATTACAATTATGTTTGGGTAGAAACTCGTAGCTATTACCGCATTGTGATGCCATCCCCTTATCATATTCTTTCCATGTTCCATTGTCGCCCTAGATGGTTGGTTTATTATTATTGTATATGGGTTCGTACGATTTGCTTAGCCATGCTTAGAACATCGTTAGAAACCGCGATAGATGGACTTAGTCCATTGGTCGCAATGATTGAGAATTATTATGGTGATGATGGTTTCAAATGTTGTTTAATGATTAGAGATGTTGGCTAAGGACCTTAAGGATTGAACTCGGTGACGCTTTTTGAGTAACTATCGTAGTAACCACACGCCGCTTATGGGACCCACAGAACCAAGTACTTGTGTATGACTAGGTGTGTAAACCATGTGCACTCGGAATTCTTGAGCTTAGTAGAGTGTTATGAATGTCCGCCGAATTCCTTGGGCTTGGTGGAGCGCTAAGGAATGTCCTCTGAGTCCTCGAACTTTGTTGAGTTGGGGATGTCCAACAACGGGTGTACTCCTTGATCCACACACACGAGCATCGGGCACGGATCAAGGGTCACAACCATCCGGTGGTTTATACGCACTACCATGCATACCGAAAATGGTTTGTCACGCTCACTTCTACCGACACATCTAAGGAAATGTGTTAATAGCTTGGCTCACGAGTGTGACGGTCGTGGGTAAAGTCGCACTCTGCAGAGTTTAAACTATTCAATAGCCGCGTCCATGGTTAAGGACGATCTCTTAAATTGTCACCATCGGGCAGTATTAAGGACTTGGTAAGAATGGGATGGGAGTGGAAAGAGACACAAGTATTGAGTATTTAGTGTAGTCTAACATGAGCGATGGAACTCATGGTTCGGAGAATGCTTGAAGGCATGAGATAAGTTTGATTATGATGATGTTATAATATGTATTAGAATTTGCAAATGTTTACTAAATGCAATTCCTTTCAATCTATACATGTTTACGATTGATTCCAAATATTGCTTTATGCTGAAATTGCCATTTTGCCTTTCCCTTGATGTAGCAACCACATGTAGTTAGAAACCAGCATACAACTTATATTATTGTGCGAGTACACTTTTGTACTCAATCGGATTGTCCACTTGCTGCAGTGAGGATGAGGCATCGTCGGGGACTTTTACCGCAGATTTTACAATGCTAACGCTTAGTCGCCGTTTTGCCCCAGCTTGGTTGCTCGAGGGTTTGGGGCATGCCATGCTGGCCCTTTTGTTGTTTATCTTATGTTTTCCGCTGCTACTTGATGTAATAACTTTAAATATGTCGTTATGGACAGCAATCCTACTTTTTGGTATGTAATAACGCTTATGCTTCCGCTAATTATGTATATGTTGTGATGTCAATCGTTGATGAGAATGCTCGTGTTGGCGAACTATCCTGGGACCAACACGGGTATAATCGTGGAACGCCGAGATTCCCTTGATTCACTTGAGATGTACCATGAAATTAGGTGAATCAGTGGAGTCCCGGGGACGGTTCTCCATACCCTTGTCTCTCTGTCATCGCCGCTTCTCTACCTCACTGGGATTGTGTCGCTTCATATGCTCTGCTTTGCTGGCGCCTGCGCTGCCATTGCCACTAGTTGTGGGGAGGTGTTGGGCTCGATTTTCTAGGGTTAAGCAACAATGGTCCATCAAGTCGCATAGCTTAGTCATGCACGATTTGTTGCCGGTGGTCGCCAATCACCATCCGCCATCCGACTAGGCATTCAAGTCGAGTCAAGGTCCCTAGTTGTCAACCATGCCCGACCGATGATTAGTCAACGAGTTAATAACATTGCTGACCACCAAGCAAAGACAGAATAATTTTTCACATTCACACACATAGGCAGAGCCATGGGGGGCATGATGGGCCTCCCCCCCTGTCGGCCCATGAAAGAAGCCAGAGTGTATTATGTACATATACTGATATACAATCACAAGGCCGAACGCCCGACGGCCGACATCTCGCCTTCTCACGTGCTGCACGACTAGATTATTCAGTTTGCTGTTCTCCGATTCTCTCAGGACATACGACGACTAAATCATTCCAGCAGAAATAGTGGAGATCGATCCGGTTTACGACGTTGTGCGCGGTGCGCTAAACCTTTGTCCCTTCTCCCTTGAGATGTTATATAGTTTTCTCTATGTTCATCGCAGGGCGCAGGCATATGTATACGTGAGATGTTATCTAGTTTTCTCCATGTTCATCGTAGGCATATGTTATCTAGTTTTGCTAATTATTGATTGATTAATTATTAGTTTAGTTACCACCTTACCAGCGACGAGTTGTTCAGATCATGTGATTGTGAATTTGTGATTGGTCTACGGAATTGCTAGGACGTCCAATTTTCCTGGATATTCTTGGTCTTTGATATAGTACTATTCGTCTAATCCTCAGGGCAGTGGAGTACTGTGTGCTAAGTGCTAATAATAAGCATCTGGCGGTGACGGTTGGAGACACCGGCTGCACTTTCGCTTGCGTCATTGTTCGCTGGCCATCGCCGCTCACCGCCACCGCTGACAAGGTATTATTAGTTATTATATGTTTTCTGTTGTACTAATCTATAATAGGTATTAGGTAATCTATTAATTATCAATAATCAGGGCATCAAGCTACATCGATTAATGTCTATAATTTTGATTTTTAGATGAAGAGATATTTTACGCCTTTGTCAAAATCAAAGCCATCCGATGAGATACCATCTACGTCTAGACAACCTGAACGCCTTAATCATGATTATCAAAATCAAACCATTGAACTTTCTAATGTGAGACCTTCCGTCGCGGTTGAAAAGAAAGCTCGTACTAGCACTAATTTCAGTTCAAGTGACATTGTTGCTGACCCAGGGTTGCGCAAGCCAATTGAACAGTATGAGTCTAATATTAGAGATGATATCAGAAGAGCATACTTGTTAAAGGGACATTGTCAGCCAATTGGTCATGATTTTCCCTGTAAACAGCAAGGAAACCATTCAAGATGCTTTCAAAAGACAAGGTTTGATGATTTTGATTGGTTAGAATATAACATAGAGAAAGATGCAACCTTTTGCTTTTATCGTTATCTTTTTAAGCCATCAGGGGTTGATAATTGGGCAAATGATGTGTTCACAAAAGAGGGGTTTTCCAATTGGAAGAAGGCAAGAGAATCATTCAATAAACATGTTAGTGGAGTAAATAGTGGCCACAACACCGCAAGAGGTTTTTGTGATGCTTTCAAAGATCAAGAGCAAAGCATTCGACAGTGATAGAAACTTGCACCGATGAAATGTGAGTTCAATATAGAGCTCGCTTAATCGCCATTGTAAAAAGTAGTTCGGTTCCTACTATCACAAGGTCATGCTTTTCGTGGACACGACGAATCATCTAGCTTATCAAATAAAGGAAACTTTAAAGAGTTGCTAGTGTGGTATAAAAACGAGGTTGAAGATGTTTGCCATGCTATTGATAAATCTCCTGCAAATAACTTGATGACTTTACCACCGATACAAAAGGACTTGGTCAAATCATGTGCTGATGTGGTCATAAAGATCATTTTGGATGATATCGGCGATAGTTGTTTCTCTTTACTTGTTGATGAGTCCCGTGATGTATGTCGGGACCGAATCCGCAAATCCGACCTCTGTGTATTCTCGTGACTAGTCCAGATCATGCTAGTGCACACAAAGCTAAACAGGTTAAAGTACCACAATCATACACAAATGAATAATAATAAAGTACTTCAAACATGTATATAAACTGGTTGCACGATCTTATGGTCATCTTACAATAGTTTGCCACATAGGGCTTACATTATCCAAAGTATCAAGAAAATAACAACGGAAAATAAAAGATCGTGATGACCCATCACTTTGCCACAGGCAGCTGACAAAGCTTGCTCCCTAGTTCTCTGGCTCTTCGACAAACTCCTCCCAAGCAGGTGTAGACCCCTCCTCTGGTATATTGTTGTTTGCAAGGGTGAGTGCACACCGTACTTAACAAGTCATGCACAGAATGCAGTTCTATTACTACATGCATGGCTTCTTACAAAGGAATGGTTCAATTGGTTATTTTGCATTGAATCAACATTTTAACTTATTATTTATTTAGATAGAAAGCAGCAAAACCATATAAATATAATAAGTTTATCAAATTGTTTTTCCACATATTTTTGACACACAGTCCTAATTCAAATTTCACAATTATCCCTGGCACACAGCCACTCATTCCCATTTTATTTTCGAAGATCTACCCCTTGACTGTAATCCTCGAGCTCTGTCCAATTCCGCGGACTCGGCTATTCGAATAGTTTTGACACACTCTGCAGAGGTTGTACACTTTACCCACATGATATAGTCGCTCACTACACAGGTGATTGATCGTAACAAAGTTTTTCAGAAACTTCCATCTAAACCTATGAACCTCTCCAAGATTGTTTTCCCTATCACTTCCTCACACAGACGAAGTATAGAATAGGCGAATCATCGTTGGATGGGTACCAAGCAATCACATTGTGCACGCTCCCCACACAGCTACACCCTTGTGTAACTCTGTCTGCCTCATGTATCAAAGGAAAGATGTTAGAACCTTACTAAACCAGTCTCCCTATATCGCATATGTGGTTGTACGATTAACTCAGTTCAAAGGCTTGCAAGGTAAAGTCCTTAACTGACCAAGGCAAGACTTCCTTCTCCCAAAAGTTTGGCACATAGCCATCTCATTTGCCACACAGGCCCCTCTTCTGGCACAAAGCCTCGGTCCACTTGCCTCAGTCTAAATCATTTCTCACCCCAAATTGTCTTACGATGTAACACATGCAGTAACTCAACCTCTATGTAGAACCACACATGTCTCCACATTTCAATGTCATTACCAACAACATTGCACCATTTACCAAAATACATTCATTGTTCCTTTAGTCAATATTTCTTTTGTTTTTCAAAGGATTATTTATGGTATATGCAAGGCTAAGCAACTATTCACGGTCTAGCCTCCCGTGTTGGCATATCATTACATCCAACTAATATTATCAACTTAAGGTAACAAATGAATCATGGCATACAAATATTGGTGACAAGGTGCTAATAAGAAATAGGTTGATTAACTAATCTACCCAAATTAATTAAATCCATTTTTAATTAATTTAGCATGCATAATTTGAATCAAAATACATTTTAAAACTTAGGAGCAAAATGATCAACACATAACTTGCCTTCAAACAGCTGTTGATTCTAATCTGGAGCTTGGTCTTGTACTGGAAATTCTCCCTCGAAGCTTTCCGACAAATCAACGTCTACTCGAAATAAATAAATATACAATAAATATAATTTAAAAAGAGCAAGATCAACTCTAAAAATTCCACAAAATTCACCAATAAATAGATATTGATTTTATAAACTTTTAAAAATTAGAATCACCTCAATCGGAGTTAAAACGCAAAAGTTATAGCATTTCAAAGTTTTAAAATAAAATAAAAAGATTTAACCGAATTATACAAATTACTTTTCTATTGAAAAATCAATTTTATTGCGTCAGCATTGCATAAGCCGACACGTGGCACTCATCCGAACGGTCACGTCGACCCTGGTCTATGGACCTGGTCCACCGCACAGCTCTGGTCCACCGTGGACTCGGTCCACAAAACAGTGCTGCCACTGACACATGGGCCCCACTGATGACGTCAGCATCCACAGTACCACGACTGACATGTGGGTCCCACCGATGATGTCAGCACTGACGTCATGGCGCACGGCGCACAGCGCAATGCCTCGGTTCCCTCGCTGACACATGGCGCAATCCCAGCCGCTAACTAAATTCAACTACGGATCTAATCAACAAGATTGATTCCTCATGACACGTGGCAGAATCCTCGCTGGGTTTCGGCGCGCGCTAAATCAGACCGTTAATTCAAACTCCGACGGCCTAGATTGAATCTAATTCACGCAACGTAATCCACTACGTGGCTACCCCGGTGCTCGACACGTGGACGCATCTGCACCGCACGACTGAAATCAAATGGCCCAGATGGATTCAATCCTACACAATGGATTACCCCTACGTGGCATCACCCGGATCGCTAGATCTAAATCTGACAGTCTTCATCTAACCAAGTTAAAATGCTGAGAAGGCTACGTGGACTCACCTCAACTGTTGGATGACGATCTAATGGTCGAGGAAGCTCGTGAGTTCCGGCGTTGGCACGACGGGAAGAAGTGACCGGAGTTGAGGAAGATGATGAGGTAGATGACGTTTGGGGCTTCCTCCGGCGATGTGAAATGACCAGACGGGTGTGGCTCGTCGCGACGGACTCGGTTCTGGCCTCAACAGCGGCAGAGTGACCCTGACGGCGGCGGAACGATGCAACAACACTCAAGCAAGGGCAAGCGAACTACGGCGAGCTCTAGCGTCGGCTACGGGGAGTCTCGGTGAGTGAGAGATGAGGCAAAATGTGCGAAAGGAAATGCTCTAACCGATGCGCTAGAGGAAGAGAAAGCACGTCGGCGTTAATGGCGCGCGGAATCTCCGACCGTAACGCGCGACAACGGCGTTATCGGAAACGGTCGGCGAGGCAACGTGGCGCAATCTCATCCGTTCACACAGCAATGAATCGACGGGAACCGAAACTCGCACAACGTGGCTTCATCTGGACCGTCCAATTCAATCGAACGGTCACCACACACAGCGATTAGGGTTCCTACAAGCTAGGCTGGGCGACATCGTGACAAAGATCGGGCTCGGCCCAATACTGTTCACACGATTTTATTCAAATTTTCCAATAAAAATAATTCTAGAAATTCAATTAAATCATTTGAGGCATTTAAAATAGCAGAAAAATTCTAGAAAAATTTCAGAAAATATTTTGGAACATTTTGGACTCAAATAAAATAATTTCATTTATATTTTGCAAAAACTTATTCATTAATTAATTAATTTCAAAGAAAGTTTAAATTCTAAATTCCAATTAAATCCAAATAAATTCCAAAAATTCTCGTAAATTCAAAATACCTTATTAAATTCAAATAGACCAAATTTTGGGATGTTACAATGTATCAATCAAGGAACAAATGGCTATCATTTTGAGGTTAGTTTGGCAATATTTTAAATTATTATGTTACTTTTGAGGTTAGTAACATATTAAGATTATCATTCTTATTCTAATAATCTAATTCCTATAGGTTTGTCAACAAAAAAGTACAAATTATTGAAAGATTTATTGGTGTTGAGCATGTTCAAGATACATCTTCTGCTTTATTGAAATCGTCTTTAGATTGTCTATTTGCTCGCAATGGTTTGTCTATGTCTAAACTGAGAGGACGAGGTTATGATGGTGCATCAAATATGAGAGGTCAGTTTAATGGTCTAAATGCACTAATTTTAAATGAAAATCCTCATGCTCACTATATACATTGCTTTGCACATCAACTACAATTGGTAGTTGTTTCTGCTTCCAAGAGCAGTCGAGGTGTTAGTGATTTTTTTCAATTATATCATTATGATTGTCAATATTGTTGGAGCTTCTTGTAAAAGGAAAGATGCATTGTTTCAGGATCATCATGAGCGTATGGTTGAGAAATTGGAGAAAAGTGAGATAGTAACAGGAAAAGGCAAAAATCAAGAAATATCTCTAGTAAGGCCAGGTGATACACAATGGGGTTCACATTTAACAACTTTGATTCGTGTTACTATCTCACCTTTCTCCAATTTCTCAACCATATGCTCATGATGATCTTGAAGCAATGCATCTTTCATTTTCGTGTTAGTAAGAGCAAATGGATTGATGGAAACAATGGAATCATTTGACTTTGTGTTCATGTTGCATCTCATGATCAAAATATTAAGTATGACTAATGATTTGTCACGTCTCTTACAACAAAAGGATCAAAACATTTTTAATGCAATGGTGCTTCTTTCTAGTGTGAAAGCTCGCTTGCAAACATGTAGGGAAAATGGATGGGAAACATTGTTGGAAGAAGTAAAGAGGTACTGTGTTGCATCAGAAATTTTAGTGCCAAATATGGAAGATCAAAAGCATGCTAGAGGTCATATGAGATGCGAAAAGCAATTTGTTACTTATCATCATTATTATTATGTTGATATTTTTCTTGTTGTGATTGATTCACTTGCTACTGAGTTAAATAGTCAGTTCAATGGAATATCTACAGAGCTTTTGAAGTGCATTGCTTGTCTAAACCCGAGAGATTCATTTTCTAACTTTGATCATAGTAGTCTTATTCGACTCTTAGAGATATATTATGATGATTTCTCGGCAACTGATCATGTAGTTCTAAAAGAACAACTTCACTTGTTTCTTATTGATATAAGAAGAGACGAATTCTCAAGTTGTGATGATCTTGCTACTCTTACTGTGAAGATGGTTGAAACAAAGAAGCACATGATTTATCCATTGGTTTATTGACTGATTGAATTAGCACTTATTTTACCGGTGTGCACAGCTACAGTTGAAAGGGCTTTCTCGGCAATGAAGATTATCAAGACAGATTTACGTAATAAGATAAGTGATGATTGGCTGAATGATCTCATGACTTGTTATATTGAGCGAGATGTGTTTGCAAAGATAGACATGGAAGATATTTTACAGCATTTTCAGAACATGAGGACTCGCAAATATCAACTATCGTCTCTTATGAAATAATAAGTGGTACGTTTGCTAAATCCTTAAAAGTTACAAGTGTTACATATTATACTTACTATATATTAAACTTTGAATATCAATCATTAGTAGAGGTTCACTTCATTCTTAGGCCCCTTCCTTTAGAAATTTCGGCTCGCCATCGTTCACACACGCCACACTGTGCGTTCTCCCTCAAGAACATCGGGCCGTTACCCCCTCGAGGGTCACTCAGGAAAAACAGATAATTTCGGCCAAAACCGCCCACCCTAGAGACGAAACCGTCCACCATAAGTAGGGTCAACGGTGGCCGCCCACCATAAGCCGAAAGTAAATGGTCGACCATAATATTAAATTGACAGTGGTCTGTCCACCTATTAGGGTCGATACCAAATATAGGCCATCCACTCTAGACTAGCTAAGGTCGACGGGCAAAAGTAGTGTCTACTCTAGACTAGGGTGGACGGCCTTTTCTTAGTTTGTCGACCATAATAATATTAGGGTGGGCGGCCTTTTCACGTGGCCGCCCACCCTAAGAGCTTAGGGTGGACGGCCACGGAAAAGGTCACGACCCTAATCTCGTGGTGGATGGCCACATGGAAAAGGTCAGCCGACCCTAATCTCGTGGTGGACGGCCACATGAAAAATGCCGCCCACCCTAATTAATTGGCATTAAAAAAGCAATACCGATTGGCATTCGGCTTTACATTAAATGATAACATCCATTCTTCGCTGATGATAACATGTCACCTTTCTTTCATCTCCTCAAAATCATGGTAGCCGCACACATTAAAATTCATCATAGGACACTGATTTAAAACCAATACCGGCCTAATTTCAAACCAATAACTGGAATCAATTGGCCTAGTACGGATAAAGCACCATGGAAAGGTCAAAAGTAGCTCATGACTTGAACAGGAACCAAACCAATTTTCACTTTGCTGAGTATTCGTACTCTATCACACTATCATAGTAACTCTTCATCTCAAGGGGGAACACCAACACACACAAAAAGACAGTGAAAAAACTTATAGAACAGTTGTCCCCCATGCATGCATATAGATATGAATCTCCTATGTATGGTTTAGCTAGTATTTTGAATATTAAGCTAGTAGATTATATATACTGAACTTGGTCCATATATACTTGAAACATGCATATAGCTAGCTAGGTATCTAGCTTTATATACTATTAATCGTTCATTTAAATAAGGGAAATAATTAATGAGGCTAAATTAAGATTGTGGCGAATTAATCAAGGAGCATGTACCTTGAAGAGTTGTTGCTCAACAGACCACACGCATTGTAGTTGTTGCTGTTGTGAGAATTTGCACTAGCTCCATTAATATTTTGTGTCGAGGATTGATCCGTCGTCCGCCGGGTGCTGCAGGTCTCTGGCAAGCTGCCGTCAGAGATCTCTCTAGCTGAACCATTCTCGAATCCATCATTTTGTCCTAACAATCATTGAGCAAAGGAAAATATATAAATTTTAAGGTTAATAACAGCAAATACTCTAGCTATTGATTAATTGATTGTGGCATTATAAATATATTGAGAAGTAATTAAGAGACAGAGATGCAGCAGTAGATCGAGTAGTACTATTGTTGTTTCCTTCCTTTTCTTTCTCATCTCTGTTCATATGATAACAATCTAAGATCTCCATGCAAGAGCTAGATAGATGAAAAGGTTGATGCATGAGGAGTAAGAGTAAATTAACTATAGTACTGCTACAAGCAAAGAAGATGCCACTGTCATGGATTTCTTTAATTTCCTGCCATGTATCACTCTAATTTCCTTTGCACAACAGCTAGCCGTAGCATGTGCATGTCACAGAAGATGGAAACTAGATCACAAATCATGCAGCTAATTAACATACAAAAACTGAAACAAGCATACAGCTGCCTTCAAAAAGAAAACTGAAAATTACACGGTAAATATATAACTAAGATCACGCATCAAAGAAGATAAAAACCCTGAATGAAAAGGATCGAACTATGCTAATTAAATCCAGATAACACATGAAAAACAAGGGAATGATTTATTAACCAATAAGGCATGCATCAAGATATATGTACCTGCAAATGAGACTTGACATGCGCCAAGGTGAGATCCTTCACATCCATTAGCTCCAGCACTGACTTGGGAGTGGCCCCTAAATTAAATTAATTCCCAGAAAAAATAGTAACAAGATCAAATCACTTCCATCACAAAATTCCATATGGATAATTAATAACCTTAAAAATAAAAGAAATTGTGTGGCATCTAATGAATTAATTAATTAGGCGCAGGTATGAAGAGTCTTTACAGCATTGGCACTATTCTTTTAAGTCCAAGAATTTGGATCGAAAAATAACAAGTACCTCTAACTGAGCTTCTTCGGGTCCAGATGAATCGGAATTCATCCTTCTCTTCTTCATCGAAAAACCAGAACATATCTAGGTATCAAAAAATAGGTTAAAGGAACTGAGGATAAAATGAGTACCATATAGCATTGTCGTGGAAGAACAGATAAGTGGCTATTACCATATAGCATCTCTGGAAGGGTCTATAGCAATGCTTTGAACAGATGATGTGTGCCCAGAGAGAACTCTGTATGCCCCAATCCACTTTGGGTAGCCCGTAGCCCATAGTGACTTAGGTATCAAACTTCAGGAGTGCACAGCATAACGCAAGATCATAAGAAAAATATTGCAATGTAAATAAATAATTCTTGGAAATAAAAGCAACAAAAGAGTATCTTTACCTTGAATAGTCGCAATGACCTATCCTTTGAGCCAATCACTACATGCAAATTGCCTTCTGTTTCAACTCCTGGAATAATATTATTCAAGTTAGTAGCTTAAAAATACACATGCCTTGACATTTGTGACAGTGATGGAAAAATAATTAGGAAAAGGAATGCCCTCGTAGCATTAATAGTCAAATATTAAAAATTAAGCTAACCTTTATTGATGAAGTGGCGTATAATTGCACCATCGTGCCTCTCAAAACTTGAATACATACAATTGTATCTTTCCATATTCTTTGCAAGAAATGATCACAACTAACACCCATTATGCTGTATATACACATTCACAACTTACAAACTCATCACAACAATTCATATCCATACACATTCACAACTTACAAACTCATCATAATTCATATCCATACACATTCATAAATCACATCCACAAATCAACATATAGTTTACATTCAACAAAAGTTTGATATAGAGGTTTAATTCCAACAAAAGTTCAATGTATATCACATGTCCACAAATCGACAAAGTTCGATCAACAAAAGTATGATACAGAGATTCTAGCTAGGTGGAGGAAAAACCGAAGGCATACGAAGCATCTCATCGACAAAGTCCGCCAAGCACCGGTAGTGGGTTGGCGCCACTTCCCACATGTTGAGCTGCACTACTAATCTTGAAGCCTCCTACAAAGCAAGAAAATAATGTATAACTTAGAACATTATTTCAATGACTTCAGATTATAATTTTGGCGATAGAAGTACCTTGTCCGAGTGTTTTCGATTGGAAACCAGATCGGTCATCGAATGGATGTTGGACCTGCACTGGTTGAGCTGGAACCCCTGATCCAGAAGCCTACCAATTAAAGAAAATGAATTAGAACATTTATCTTGTGAGTTGAAAACAACAATTCTTCACGAATTAACATATATTACCCTGTCTGGCACACTATGTGGAAATGGCAACGGGAACTGGAACGGAAACTGCAAAGGTGCTGGCTGAGCTGGAGCACCCGATCCGGAAGCGTTCTGAGGAGGAAACTGGAACATATACAGAACGGAGCGCAAAGGGTGGTGAGCTGGAGCACCCGATCCAGAAGCCTACCAATTCAAACATATGGATTGGAGCATTACATTTGTGACTTGTAGAAAAAAAGGCCATTAGTATCAATATATGGATTGGAGCATTACTCCGTCCGGAGTTGGACCAACCGAACCGAAAGCCTACAAATTCACATAGCATATCATCGATGGATAGACATTAATAAGAAATTAGAAATTACTAGTAATAGACAATACTCCTTGGAAGTGCATCATCGGCGGCCGTGAGGGATCGAAAAAGCCTGAAAATCCTTGTGGTGGAATATGAGTCTACATATAGCTCACATAGCATTAGTAGATTGAATTAATTGAAAGTCATACAAAATTGAACTTACTTGGTGCATATTTTGCTCCATGGACTCATCTTCTAAGAATAGCCTTACGCTCTTTTCTCCCTCTTCTTAGTTTGTGAAGCTCCGCAACTGTTCTCTCAAAGCGGTTCTCTTCCATGACGCCCCATCGGACGAGAGGAAGCCCTTGAGCGCCGAGCTGCCCTCACCTCGAGGCATGTACTCGAAGAACACAAGTAGGCGCCTTAACGCCAATCTCCCATGCCTCCTCCCACCCATCCGCTATGGATGACTACAGATCCAAAGGTTGTGTCAGAGGAACACACTCGGGCCGATGCAACCGTAGTCATTGCATCCATGTATTCATTCGCATTACAAATAAGTTAACACCGCACAAAACAATGTATCTAAATGATATTGCTTACTAATTTTTCTTGGGCATTTGGATCCAAAGCGCCACCGAGTACCATCCGGTTCATACCTCAATGTGCGTTTGGTACACATCAATCCATCGACTTCCCGATCCGAGCCTCCTGCAATTCATTACTTAAATGAAAATGTAGTTACAACTAATGAGAGAACTGGAATTACTTTAAACAAACTTTACCATAAACTTTTTCATTGTGCCATCGAATGGTCGCCAAGGTGTGTGATGCACTAATCAACAGATGCATTGCGATTGTTCTTGTTTCTTGTCGATCTCTGCCTCCATTCTTCTGTGTCATACATGTCACACATCCATCTCCAAGCATCCGGGCACTTGTCACACCATGACGATCGACATGAATTGTACTCATCAGGGGTAAGGTATATGTCTCGAACACCTCCGTCCCTTCTGAGATTCTGCCCTCGCCTTCGATAATACTCCTCAACAGCCTTGATTGGAGGGTTGTACTATAACAGAACTAGATGGTCCACCTCGCACGCTCTCGCCATGATCAACCCATCTATAATAATTTGCTTTGAAGCCGTTCTTACAAAGATGCATCTCCATTTCGCCCGACATCTCTTCAAGGCTATTACCACAGAGCGCGACGGGCATCTCACTTCTGCCATGTCCGACAAAGGCCGACCCAAAAGCCCTGACGGATAAAATCTTTCGCACCCTCCTTCCACTCGTGAGTGCCATCCATTCTTATTCCAACCATCATACATCCACCTCCGAGAATTTTCCATAATGGGTGAAAAAGAATGTAAAAGAACCATTAATTCAGATTTGTATGGACCATGCACTATCTCGTGCTTGGATTTCGATTGAAGATGCGAGAAAAGGACTAAATATGCACAAGCATGTAGGTTTCATGTGGAAATCAGATATGTATATCAACCGCTTTGCTTCTTCGAGGAAAACAAGGAGATGATAGCCACTACAAGGTTAATATTTAAGTTAGGGACCACTACTAGTATCGCCGTGTGGCACAAGCTCCATTATTCTTGGTGCACCTAGAAGCTCATTTGCAAAAGTTGGTGCAGCAGACGGCAAGGCTACTTGTTGCAACTAGTTACACATACATTGGAACCATCATTTCATACATTACACAATTTTCTTCTTTTGTTCATTTATGTCAGACCATCAGATAGACTTTGCCTCTTTAATCCTTGTACTCTTTTCTATAGCCAGCAAATATAATATGCTATACCTCATCAAGGCCTCTTGGCACATGAATTTTGTGCATAACATAGTAGTTGGTATAATTTACAGTACATATATACATAGAAATATTATTTTTATTTTATTTTTAATACTCCGGAATGGTACACCAGAATAGACCGGTACCAAAACACTCCATTCCAATAAACCAGAATGGTCACCGGAATGGAATTGATAACTTTGAGTTGAAGGAATTTTCATTCGAGTCTTAAGAATACCACATCATGTTACAAATGCTATTTGGTGGTGAGGATAAAGCCAACAATAAATATGCCATTATCATTTATGAAATCAAGTTGTCTTGCAATGACATTATTATAGAGAAGCCGTGACAAGTATAAAAATCATTAAAAAAATAGGAGTTCGAAACCGGACTAAAGCAAAGGTAAAATAGCGGCCCAACTCAACAAATTAAATTTTAATGATCAAGTTTAATATATTATAAAATTCTGGAGACTAGTCCTATCTTTTACTTGACAGTGTCTTCATCGAGGCATGAAAAATTCAAATAAATTGAATAGTTGCTAAACTAACACATGTGTTACCTTCGGATGAGCTAGCAGAATATGGACAAGTTCGTGCCACTAAGATGAAAAGTAACTTGTCAATAGATGAAGACTGGCCGCTACAAGTGATGAATGTATAAAAGGAGATACACCAAGACAATTTTCCTAATTTAAAACAATAGCTGTCACCAGAAATTAGTATGAAATGGTAATCTAAAAAGATAAGCACTGAGACTCAATAAATATTTTGGTAGCATTTATGAACCAAAATATTTTGATAAGAACATAGCTCTCTAATATCGGTACTAGTTTTGCTTTTAAGGAACTTGTCTCAATAGTAAACAATTCTCTTTAATAGACATACCTCACTATATTTAGGAAGATCCACAAGTCCAATGTCTGCTAACAATGTCCCATACTGCAGCGCATGTCCCTGGAGGGAAAAAATATATAGCAGATTAAATGGTTTGTAATTGATAAACAGTTAATATGAAAATTTTAGTTACACTTACATCTACATTTTATGGTAAATTCAAACAAATTTCTAAAATTAATGTTTGCACATTCTAAGATAAAGTAACACATGATCTTAAGCACACATAAAAATATATCAAATGATGAGAACGCTGATCCAAGACAAAAGGAAGCTTGTTATGACCTCTTTCAAGAATGCGAGGAGGCGGCGGAGGAGGAGGCGGCACTGGGAGGCGGCGGCACTGGGAGAGGCAGGAGGAGGCGGCGGTCGAGACACCGGCATGGGAGGAGGAGGCGCCGACGGGCGAGGAGGTGGCGGTCGGGCCACCGGTGGGCGGAGGAGGTGGCGCACGGGCGGAGAGGCGGCGATGGCGGCGGATGCACCCAGAGGATATTGAAACGCGAGCAAAATCGATCAATCGAATGGGGATCGAGTTCCGTGGGCAAGGTAAATGCCATTTAGGGTCGACAGCCAGATAAGCCGTCCACCCTAATATGGTCGACAGCCACGTAAGCCGTCGACCATAACGTATGGTCGACAACCAGGGAAGCCGTCCACCCAATTCAGTTAAGGTCGACGGCCATGTAGGTAGCTATCGACCATAAGTTACGTTTCTGCCTGCAACCAATTTGGCTCGTGTGTCAGGTAGGGTCAACGGTCCGATTCGGTCGACCCTAAACTATGGTGGACGGCTTAAATTCATGCTGTCGACCCTAATTTCCCCATTCCAGGGCGGGATAGATGGCACACTTTTTTTCACATCTAGGGTAGACGGCTGTTCTTTCGGCCGTCGACCTTAATGTGGTTTTGGTCGACGGGGTATTTTGGCCGTCTACCATATTTGTGGCCGTGGAGAATAAATACTTTTCCTGTAGTGGGTAGAGGCCTGAAGGCCCCTCCTTTTCTAATGTTTGGTCCATAAGCACAACAACTAACATACACTGTAAATGTTACTTGATAATTTCAGGCGTGGCTGATCTTACTGCATACGCTGGATTCTTCCATGTGTCGAAGCCTAAGAAAGGCGAGTATGTTTTCTTCTCGGCGGCATCCGGTGCCGTTGGTCAGCTTGTTGGGCAGCTTGCCAAGATCACAGGCAGCTACGTGGTTCGCACAGCGCCGGTTCTGACGAGAAGGTTAATTTGTGTAAAGCCTAAACCCATTGTTCTTCTGCCTTCTGTTCCTTCTGCTTTGTATGTAATTTTACCTAGATTATTGAAGATCAATTAGATTGAAGAGCTTATGAAAACTACTCTTTCATTATGGAACGGAAATGGGGCTATTTTCATTGGTGTCCATGGTCAGATATATAGAACAAAATGCTCATGCATTCATAGGGAGGATCAGGGTTTTACTTACCGATAACAGTAAAATATCGGAGGTCAGCGATAAACAGGATTATCGGGTTTATCGGAATTCTATCGGCGATAGACAAAATTTTTCGGCCAAATTTTGGAAAAAATGGCTCAATTTGTCTAGAAAATCATGTAGATTGTATCCAAACCATTTGGCACAAAAAAATAATACATATATAATAGATAAATATGATAATATCACATGTTCACAGCACATACTTAACACACTCAATGCAAAGCATCATATAAGCTCATGTCCTCACACATGCATAGTCCATTGGATAGATTTGAACATAACAACAAATATTGTCTTAAATACTATATGTTTGAAGGACAATAGTTCAAACATTGGCATCAATCCATACTCCGAAATATTACAAGTTTGAACGAAAATACACAACATAGACATAAGTCCATAGTCTCAAATATTACAAGCACAACATAGCTAGACATCAACCCATACTCCATAGTTAGTACCACATACAAGCACATGAACCAAAAGTCCAAAATGGGGCAATGACATGTGCTCAAAATCTGATAACTAAATCCATCCATAGTCCTTGGAGGCTTGGATCACTGTGAATGTTGACATATGCTCAAATTCAGTCGTTAAATTACAATTCAATGTTTATATACAAGGGTAAGCGGTTTGTCTAACCTTAAAGTAGAGGTCCTTGACGGAGGCTTTCTTTTGCCTTGTTGATCTTGGACGGATTGGGGCTTTGTGGCTGGTTGCTCACGCCTAGCACCTACATTTCACGAGGATAAGTTTGCCTTGTCACTTGTTTCATTATGCTAGACAAAAAGCTTGTTGATTGATTAATGCATAGCCATACAACAATCCCCACACAATCAACAAGAGGAAGAAAACATAATAACTGCACATGAATATGTCGTAGTTTGAAACTAAAATTAAGATAGACACGTCTTACTAAAGATTGGCTGAATTCCCACAACCTAAACTAAAGCTAGCTTCCAAATCAAAGCTGATATCATATAGACTCAAGCTAAATCAAACTGAACATAAGTTAAAGTGAAGAAACCAGCTTAAAGGTGATCATCACACATTGTAACTTACCATCACCAGATCCATTGCCACTAGCTCCATCACCGCATGCTCCCCTGCCACTAGCTCCACCACATTCCCGTTCACCACCAGCATCACCATCACCTTTAAGACGATATAAGATTTTCAAGAAAGTTACATGACATTGAAAATGATAGCTGCTCAAAGAGTTTGTAAAATTCATTCAAAAGGTGAAACTTACCACTACCTTCGCCATCATCTGAACTGCTATCCCCTGATTCAACATAAGTTGGGCTACCTTGTGGAGAATCTGACTCAAAATCATCCTCGGTACCTTCCTCAACTTCCTCAAATCCTACCTTCCGTTTCTTCTTACCACCTCTTGTACCAAGATCAAGCTTCCTCTTAAATGCGGCCACTTCTTCTCCATCCATTCCTAACTCTTCTATGAGAACTCTACTTGGAATTGGGGATTCAGGCTCGTTGTCATCATATTCATCAAGAATGGGCGTAGACTCACTCCTTGAGTTGCACAACCAATCCATGATTGGGTTACCTTCATCATACATAGCAACATCCATCATGATGCTATATGGATCTAACTCCTTATCTTGGGAGACATGCATTTCTTGAAGGCTTCGCATGTCATTTTGGAAATGTTGGATGCGCAACTTCAAATTATAGTGGACATAAACCAACTTGTGGAGCTTCTCATAACCCAACCGATTTCTCAATTTGGTATGGACCAAAGCAATGTGCTCGGTTCGCTCACACCCATGGAGGGCAGGCATTGTGAAACAATGCGGCGTGCAAGCTTTTGTAGTTCTTTGTGCTCTCCTCCATATGAATCCCACCAATCGGCTACAACAAATGATGAACAAGTACCATCAAATAGAAGTAATAAAAATTGCAAGGACACCATTAAAAAGACACAATCAAGGTTCAAGTACAAACCTGCACTCATACGGCCATTAAGTGCGGATCGTCGAGCCTCCTCTCCACGCAAATAACCCTCTCTTTGCACTAAAAAGCAAATTGCTCAATTGCAGCAGATGCCATTGAAGATGAGCTTGCAAGTTGTTTGAGGGCCAATGTTACAAACATGTCTAGAAGCGGGTTTTTGACAAGCTTTGACCTATATAGTGCTTGAGGATCAAGTGCACCAAATTTAGGAAAGAAACGAGTTCGAGATTATTAGAAGCAAATTCAGCTAGGAATGGTAATGCATGACAAAAGAACATGAATTGAATAATTCTCATTTCAGCCCTTACCGCAACAATGAGAGTTTCATTGAGAATATATTGAAGTCTCGTGTTGATTACTTCGAAGACCCTATCACGGAGATCTTCCTTATGACTTAAATTAGCACGTATGTCATCTATGGCTTTCACCGTCTTTGGAAGAAATCCAGCTATAGTTGCATTTCTCTGTTGATCAAGATAGCGAAGTCTGAGTAAATTGTGTGACGACTTTCAACACCAATTCCATTTTACTCCACCATCTTCTATTTGTCAAACAATCGTGACGTGAATTCATGGTCTTCTTCATCTCTCCATGCGCTGTTGGTCCACTCATCAGACACCATCCATGCCTTAAACTTATCCTGCCTATCCCAGAAACTCTGAAGGAAGATGAATACTGTGCCAAACCTGGTGGCATTCCACCGAATCAACTCTCCACCAATCTTCTCCCTCATCATAGCATGAAGCCTACAAATAAAAAACTAAAGTCAACACACAAATATACAAGTACTCGACATCAATTTCTCAAATATACAAGTATTTACCTGTTATGGTTATAAAAGAATCTACAAATTCTTTTTGCATTGTCCACTACATCGGCGACCTCAGGAAAACGCCCTATGTCCTTCAACATCAAATTAATAGTATGAGCTGCACAGGGCTGCCAAGTAATGTGTGGATATTGAGCAATGAGTCAGCGCATGCCTTCTTATAGTTGGACCCATTATCCGTGACGATCTGAATGACCACCTTAGCCCCAATCTCCTTAACAACCACCTCTCTAATGCAATCATAAAGAAAATCTGCATTTTGGACACAACCAGTTGCATTTATAGACTTGTGGAAGAACATACGTCCATTACAGAAGATCATAAAGTTAATAATGCACATCATGGTTGGACCTGTAAAATCATGCATATAAAACAAAAGTAAGTGTGCAACTACATTTGCATGTAATATCAATTTCCCAATTATACAAATTTTTACCTGTCCATGAATCACACATGACGGTAACACCATATTCATTCCATTCATCCTTGAATTCAACCATGTGAGCCTTCATTTCTTCATAGTTCATATCCAACAATGGGCCATCTATTTCTCTTCCAATAGGGATGCGCACTCCTTCTCCAAGTTGTTGGGCCAACTTAAAGGCTGCTCGAAAGTATGGGCAATCCGCTTTCCTTCCTGGAATGTCATTGGCATGGAACCACTTCGCCAAAGCTTTCCCCAACTTATCTTTGCTATCCCCCCTAAGCATAATGTCCACCCGAGGCTGCACCTGTGCCCTACTACGTGCCAGATCTATGTCAAAGGGGGTTTGTTGATTAGCTGAACAACTTGCAGACATACTACCACTAGTATTGGCACGCTCCACGGCATATTCCCTCAATGACTCTCTCAATGCCATTTCTACCTGCCCTGCTTCATCCGGAGGAATTCTAGCCCTACTTAAAGTCCCTAGACCTCTGTTTGCTTCCATAACCTCCCTGTCAACATAGAGACGAAGGTCCTTGTTTCGCTTCCTCCTTATTCTCCGGATTGCCGCTTCATCAGTCATTAATGACTTAACATTAAGCGGAACATTAATGCAAGCAGCCACATTCCCAGACAATCCACCCAAATGCTCCCTTAGACGGGTCACACCTCCACCCTTAACACGACTAGTGCAATAATTGCAGCTAAAGCCATTCACATAAGGCTCACCATGGCTCCATGGGTTCTCGATGGCTCCAGTTAATTTCACACGTCTCCCTACAGTACAATACCACAATATAGAAAAAAGTGCATGAGTACATACTAACCACGCCTCAACAAGTAATGACATTTTGTGATTGACCAATATATAAATGTGCACTAACATATACCTACCATTTTGGGTGAGCACCTCAACAGCGTTTTTACATTGTCGTGCTCCTACCAAAGAACGCCGCCGACGATCTTGTTGGTGACACCCTTACCTTTGCCACGGCAATCCACCCCTTCCTCTGTCACAATTGCAGCTGAACTCACTCTAGGACGCGCATCATCTCCCTCACCTTCAATCGCCATGTGATTCTGTTGCTGCACAAGATAAAAAGAAATATCTCAAACCAAATGAACATATACATCAAAGGGACAAATGCAGCAACCTGTAAACAAATAGAAAATTTGTAAATCATAAAGAACAAGGTTGATATTATACAATGTATGTAAAAACCAGATGACAGGATAGGAGCAGTCCACTGTCTAAGAGGAAAATTTTATCCTATATAAATACTAATGACAACATAGCAAACGGGGTAGCATGTGTTTTGTATACTGAGTCACCTGATAACTAACTATATTCACTTATATCAGCATACATGTGTTTAAATAACCAATAAGTAACAAATGCACAGGATTGGTGTGGCCTATGCAAACAAATTATCTAACCTGTCACTAATAACACTATATATCAACCATTGCAAAAAGTAATCAGTGCCATAAGTAACAAAACTTCCCTACAATTTTGACACTGGGTAGAGATGCACTTTTAAGTATTTACATGAAGCACCCAATTTCTTACCTGGACTAAAACCTCTTGCTTTCCTACAGTGCCAAATGAACTCTGATAATGCAGGAAAATATCACTGAGTCAGTTCCATCAATTATTGACCAGCCATAGGCATTAACTCGAACTTACTAACAATCCCTGTGCTGTCAAATGTTCTAATTTTGATTATTTCATCAAGAAGTACACTGTAATGCATTTTGACTAGTAAATACACAATAGGAAAACCAATAAAAATACCCGTGGTGTCCAAAAGGGATCCTAGTGTGCCTGATCGACGTTCCCTAAAACTCGATATATACTTCCTGTTTATAAAAAAAGGACATTAAATGGATATTGCTTGTGGTTAGATCTCTCAAAAGGATTTCAGATGAGTATAACCAGTTTGCAGAATTGCAGTACATATTGATCAAGTTTTTTAAAGCATATTTTACAGCTCGCGTTGACAAGCACAAGGATATATAATGGTATTATGGCAATGAGATAATTCAGCCCACCAATCAGTATTCTTGGTCAGTATCATCATTCATGCAGTTACAACCAATGGCCTATTCCAGTGAAATTTTTCGTGGAATTAAGACACAAGCTGAACATACTCTGAAGAGTGATGCCGCGCTTAATCTCTGACGGTGATAAATGGGCAAGTGGAAATATAGACTGAACTATCTGGTTACTGTAATTTGACTTGACTCTGAAAGCACAAGGATGGAAAAACATTGACAATAACATGAACCACAAAAGTACAGTGCCAAATGGTTGAAGTAGCATTTTTTTTTGGCATACTTTCGCACATCTAATTAATGCATGAATCAAGCAAAGCTCGGATCTGTATCATAACTTTGTGATTAATAATGTCCTTGCTATACAAGTACTCACATGCTTGATTATCCCAACTGAATTGGGTTCAAGAGTTTTCTACAGAGAGAACGCTCCAATTACTAGTATCTTTACAACAAAAAGGCACAACATTTCTGTACATTTTCTCTCTTTCTCTAGGCGCTCAAATGTCCTACTTAAAATTTTCTCATGTTCCATTTACCCAAACCTATCTAATTAATATTACAGTGTTTCAAGTATCTACACATAAATTTCCTGATTCAAGAAACACTTTTGAACCCTGTGAAATCCACGCACTCTCCTCCTCTAGCCTAATGCTTGCTCAAAGTGTCCTAATTAAAAGTTTTCTCATGTTCTGCTTACCAAAATCTATATAATTAATATTACAGTATTTCTACTCCGTTTGTACATATGAATCTCCTGGTTCAAGAAACCCTGGAGGGCGAGCGGCAGCGGACCCAGAGCGCAGCCCTCCAAACACGCACATAGTCTCAATGCTTCAACACAATCATCACAAAGCAGTACATGCATACACTTGATTTAAACTTCAGATGAAGAGGGGATGTTGGCGAGGACCTTGGCGCACCTTGGCGATGGTCGTGGACTGGGACGAGCGCGCGGTGGCTGACGGCGGGCAATGGTCGTGCACGGAGCGAGCAGCGGCCAGAGGAGCTCTTCACAAACTGGATGAAGTCGTTGCCCGCGCCTGCCTGGATTTGAGCGCGCAGCGCCGCGCCGCCTGGATTTGAGCCGCGCCGCGCCGCCTGGATTTGAGAGAGACGCCGAGGCGATGGGGAAAAAAATTAGGGCTGGAGGCTGGACTGAAGGCCTGCGTGTGGAGTGAAAGAGAGAGTGAGAGACTGAGGGCAACAGGGGCGGGCCGGCGCTAATTTTGGGCCGATGGCGCGAATTCAAAAACATCCGAAATTTTTGACCGATACCTAATTTTACCGGGCCCCACCGATAAACAGGAAAATCGGGTTTATCGGTATCTTTATCGCCGATAATTTTTTCTCTGGGGAGGATTATGTATGAATGATGATAACTCAAAACACAATATCTGCACTCGGAATTCCATTGATGTACGAGTAGTTTCTTCGAGAACAAAAAAATTTCTGCCTCTTCAGGTGATCTCCTGCAAAGCAAGTTTGGCTTCCACGACGCCTTCAACTGCAAGAAGGAGCAGGACCTCAACGCGGCCTTGAAGAGGTTTGTGAACATTCAGGTCAATTAATTATTCCCTTTTAATATGAAATTCCTGCGCTCGGAGCAGCTAGCTAGGGCAAATAAGGTGGAGTAGTCTTTTTGGTTGACAGTGTTCTAAGGGTGTGTTTGGCAGGGATTGAAGCTGAAAATTCTAGTTTCATCAGATTCGTGAAGTTGAATCGTGAGTACATTAAGAGTATTTAGATGGATCATCTTGTTTGCATTTTAGACCAAAAATATAAATTTAATTCACTTTATTTTAGCCTACAAGTTTTAGATCTCAGGTGAAACTGGAATCTGAAACTTTACCAAATAGGCCTTAAATAGCTAGTCATAGAGCCTTTTTGCACCACAAACACGAAGTTAGAGGCTAATATTCTGCTATATTAGCTATAAACGCTATAGCTAGTAATAGTTTGTAGCTAGCTTCATTGTATCGTGTGAGTTTGCATCCACGCATGCAAGATGGTTATTTGATTGCTTGCGCGCGGTACGGAGCCAGACCAGCACGATGCACAAAGCACTCGCATCTAGACTCATGGGAAACGAGTTTCATGATCCACTTCCTTGGAGTCAGACTGAAGCGATGTAGACTCCTGTGGCCAGGCTCTTACGAGACGACAACCAAACAGCTGTAGGTGCTTTTCGGAGGACATCGACATGTAACTTGGAGAACGTTGGGGGCCGTGACGCTGGACGCCGTGCTGCTCAAGATGCGGGTGCATGGCCGGGTCACCGTGTGCGGCATGGTGTTGCAGTACAGCCTGGAGCGGCCCGAGGGCGTGCGCAACCTCTTCTGCCTCGTCGGCGACGGCAAGCACATCCCCCCCGGTGGGGGGGCGTACGGCTGGTTTGAGGAGGAGATGTCAGGGTACCTCAGCGAAGGCAAGGTCACCTACGTGGAGCACATCGCCGAGGGGATCGAGGCGGCGCTGGTTGGGCTCTTCGCCAGCCACAACGTCGGCAAGCAGGTCATCGCTGTTGCGCGGGAGTGACGACGCTGAGAAATGCTGGCGACCATTGCACCGAGAATTAACGCAGGGTAGTGCAATAATTTGATGAAGCTGCTGAAACATCAAAAATGTACAGAATCGATCGTTTCGCTGCTGAGCTCGTGTTAATCCATGTATCTATAGCCACCTCGGGAACAGTTTCTGTCCAACTTGTACTTAAAATAAGCTTTTACTTAATTAAAAGACAATCGGATTATTTACCAAACAGGAGGATTTTAGACAGTTAATTTCTCCCATAATCAGAAATTGTCTTCTACATACACTACAGGAATCCGATCTATTTACGTCGGCCAAATATATTTACGTCGGCTTAAAAAGAACCGACGTAAAAGCGGTTCTATTTACGTCGGCTAAGTAAGACCGACGTAAATAATGCTATTTACGTTGGCCAAGCCGACGGAAACACCGCCCAACCGCGCCCAAAAAAAATTAAACATCCTGCAGACATGTTTACGTTGGCCGAGTCGACGTAAATATGCCACGTGGCTTATTTACGTTGGCCCGGCCAACGTAAATATAAATTGTCCACGCGGGAATAAAATTCAAAAGGTGGGAGCTCTATTTACGTCGGCCTGGCCAACGTAAACAGGCCACGTGACGGTTATTTACGTCGGCCTGGCCGACGTAAACAACGACAGTCCAACTGTGGCCTATTTACGTCGGCCTGGCATGTACAGCCGATGTAAATAGGATGGCATGTATTCCTACGCGGTGCCCTAAATTCCATAGCCGCCGCATCCACCTACCGACTCGATCCGATCCGAAGTCTTCGCTGCCGTGCTGCTTCGCCACGCCGCCGCCATGCTTAGTTGTAACATCTCGATTTTCGTTGTTCCAAAAATTATTTTAAAATTAATTAAATTCAAAATTTGGATTTTTCTTAGTGTTCTAATTAAACTGGCATCCATATCCTTCCAAAATTAAAGTTCAATCATTTACCGTCCGCAAAGTCAGAATTCCCAATTTCGATCCTTAATCGAAATTTCACCCGAGTTTCAAAATACTTAAAAAATCTCAAAATTTATATAATTAGGTTCCAAATATTATAAAATGATTTTGGAAATTTTTCCAAGATTTATAGAATCCCTTTGGTATTTTATCTCTCACGCTTTCATTAAATCCATTTTTATTTGTCCCAAAATTATCTAAATTCCAAAATTCATCCAAAATCAGCGAAAACAATTTTATTGGGTTCCATTTTATTCTTTATGACTTTCAGGATCTTTTTCGGTATTTTTAGATCTTGTTATCTATTTTATCTCGCGTGCTCTTGATTCAGCACTATTCATTGTCTTCCACCTCCAGCCATCTTCCATGAACAAGCTTCCCATGTATAGCTTTAACTTCAAACCTACATATCTCTCAATATACTGCACCAAATCATGTGGGAGCTGAAGCATCGCGACAGCGTCGTAATGGAGAACAAATGCCCTACCGTTACCCATCCTTAATCCGAGCGAAACGGTCGCAATTAAGCGTTAATGACAATTTATTGCTCGGCCATTATCTCGGTCATTTCTTCACCTCACCGGACATGCGAGTACTCAAAAGTTTCGTCTTGCTGTCCTCAACCCCATGCTCACCTTGCCCTGTTGATTCAGTGCCCTTTCCTCTTTCCAAAACTCGAGAAAAACCGACGCTCGGCGTTCTTCAAAGACACCGACGAGCCATCTTTTGCTCCGGTGAGTTTCCAGGTAAACCAACCACGTCATTTTGTGCCTTTTGCTTCCGTGATCACAACCACTCAATCGGATTTGATTTTCATTGTAGTTTGACCCCGTATTTCGAGTTTGTTTGTCGTCGGTCGTCGCTCCATTCGTCGCCGATTCCTCCCGTTTGGGTATGATTCAATGCAATTCCTTGCACCCATAGACTCCCCTTGAGGCTAGCTATCTCGTGCTCATCTTAGTTTTGAGAAATCTCATATTTTCGGGTGTTTTGGCCATCATGCCGTCGGCCCGTTCTTGGCGTCGCCGGACTTACTTCGCCGTTGCGCTCCGACTCCGTCTCAGGCGCCGTCGCCGCCACCACCACCACCACCGCCCGCCACCCCTCGTGGCCGCCTTCCACCGCCATGGCCTTTCTTGCGCCACCTCTGGTGTGTCAGGTCCAGTATACAGCCGCCACCTCTGGCCGTCGCCGGCCGATCGCCATGAGCCCCCACGACGCGATTTCCCTCCCTTGGCTTCTCCATTGTTGTTGCTCCTGTTCTTTCCTCCTGTCTGAGAACACTTGGAGAAGAAGGCACTAGTCAATGACGCGTGGGGCCCACATGGAAGAGAGATAAGGAAATCTGGTTTGTGAAAGCCGCTCTAATCAATTTAAGGAACGACGCTTATGACTGTCCATTCTAAGCATTACCGTGTAACCACATGTCTATAATGGGGATGACCTGGCTGAATAATTTGTAGAAACCTAACTTAGACTTGCTAGTTGGTGGAATGTGGGTGCCGGATGGAGGCAAATCGTATTTCCCACACGGCGCAAGAGGGGGCTTCTGTACTGGGTGGATGGAACTCTAACAGCGGTGAAACCTCAGCGGGTGGGTCGGGTTAGGCGTATACCTTGTAAAGGCCTTGTCATGATCTCTCTGCCGGCACACCAAAGGAAGTGTGTTCGTAGCGCTTGGCATTAAAGAGATGATCATGTCTTGTGGGTAAAGCTGTACACCTCTGCAGAGTAAAACTATTCGAATAGCCGTGCCTACAATCAAAGGCAAAGCGAAGAATGCTTTCATACTGGTAGATTTGGTTTTGGTTTTCAAAATAACTGATGTTTTGTTTTGGGATTCGGGAGTGGTTAGAACTCTCGGATGCTTTGTTGGCAGATTGAGCCAATCAGGTAGATGGAACCTGTTTTAATCATGACGGATAGAGTCATGGGTCGGTTTACCTTAATCTTTTAAATGTGGCGGATAGAGCCTTTATACTAGTGATGGTGGATAGAATCTTCACTAGAATATTAAATAATTCAATTGTTAAAATAATTGTTTAAAATGTGCTTTGTGAAAATTATTATTAAGTATGGTTTGATGAAACTTAGCTTTATGCAAAAGAACCCAATAAGCCTTCCTTGGAAAGCCCTACATGTTGCATAATTTCCTAGACTTGCGGAGTACGTTTGTACTCACATGCTACACAAATTTTGTCATCAGAGAATTACCAAGATGCAGTCGAAGACAGTGAGTTCTATGACGAGGAGTTCGTTGAAGATCGCTAAGATAACTAATCGCGCGCTCCTAGTCGTCGCCCGTGGTGTCTTTTGGGTTTTACCTCTTTGTTATTTGTTTCCGCTGCTGTGAACTCTGGTCATGTGACCGAGAGATGTAATAAATAGCCATGTGGCTGGTATTTTATATTTATGCTATTACTTCGTTCTGTTCTAGTTATGATTATCACTGCTTCACTGTGTGTACTAGCAACTGATCTAGGACTAGTACAGAAATACACAAGAGATTTTGGATGGTAAATCTGGGGTCTCATGCCCGTGCCCCTGCCCGTCGTGTCGCCCCCCGCATCCTCTCCTTGGCTGCCTGCGCCCCCCGCCGCCGCCGCCGCCGCCTTGCCGCCGCCGCCCGCCGCCCACGCCACTGCCACCGGCCGCCGGCTGCGCTGCCTTCCGTCCGCCACGCGCACGCTGCTCGATCGCCGCCCATGTGCCTAGCCGCCGCCGCGCTTTCGACGCCGCCGCTCTCGCCACACGCCTCGCCTCGCCACGCTGCCCGGTAGCCGCCCGCTACCGGCGCCTCCCGTCCTCCGCCGGAGTTCTCCTTGCCGCCACGACCGCCTCCCGCCCGCCGCCGGACATCATTTTGCCTTCCGTCCTCCCGCCGGACGCATTAAGTAAGTATATAGGGCGCCTTGTGGGATGCAATTATGTCAATGCTGTTAGAAGCTTAAAGTATTGATGTGTTGTCACCTAGGATATTGATGTGATGTGTTGTCACCTAGTAAGTATCCATTTTCGTGTTGATGTGTTGCCACCTAGTATATTGTTTGCAATGTTTGTTTCAAGTTGTCACATTGAATGAATGATGTTTATGTTGATTTTTATAAGTTGTAGATGGGTTTTCAATTCTATATTAGTAAAGCATGAGCTTGTTTTTTAATTTCTCTTGGGTCATTCACTTGACACCTGAGGATTGCTGGTGTACAATACGGATGTGTATTTCACAGAGGCCTAGACATGATTCTTGTTAATTTAGGTGACAATATTATTGCAATGGGCGCTCAAATTTAGAGAAACTTCGAATTCATGAAACATCACTCGCTTAGTAACTCTCTTGTAAATTCTTAGATGGAACTTTGGGAAAAAATCTTATAAATCGAGTATGATGTACGTTCTAGAATTACATTTGCTAGTGTACATTGATTTATGTAATTAATTTACGTTAGTTTATTAAATTATGGTAGTTTTTTACTAATTTAAATTAAGGTAGTTTATTGCCCAATTTAAAATTAGGTATTTTAACCCATTCTCGCATATTGTTTTTGCATTCAATAGTCGAAAAGATGGCGGGGACCGTGGGTGGATGTATGATGGCTAGGATAGATCTATGAATCACACGCATAAGATTGGAAAGTAAACACAGGCTTTTACGGATCGGGTTTTCTCCTAACTCCTCTGGTGGGTTAGCAAAGTGTCCTTGTGCTAAGTGTTGTCTTTTCTCTTGAGAGACGAAGACGATGATGGTGGCCACCGTGCAAATTTGGCTTTATACCGAATTACCATCGTGGTACGAACATGGTGAGCCACGGAGGAGAGAGACATCGATCAGCGAGATACTATTGATATAGTGGAGGATAGGATGGATGAGATGGTTGAGGACTTAGGCCGACAATTTCATAATGTTTCAGAGGATCATTTGTGGTTCAAGAGGATCGACCAACCCCGACAGTTGAGGAATTCTATAGGCTCCTAGATGCTTGAATAAGCCTTTGCATGAGTACACTAAGGTTTCACTTCTTGCCTTTGTGACAAGACTTATGGCTATAAAAGCAAAGTACGGATTCTCCCAAGGCTGTTACAACGAGTTGGTCAACTTGATTAGTGATGTCCTCCCAGAAAACCATAAGTTGTCAAAAGATATGTACTATTCAAAGAAGATGCTGGCTGGTCTAAGGATACCTTATGAGAAGATAGATGTGTGCATTGACAATTGCATGTTGTTTTTGAAGGAGAACATAGATGACAGTTAATGTCGACTCTGCGGCAAGTGTAGATTTGTACAAATAACTGACGAAGAGGGAAATTTAGTGACAACGTCGACGCCGATGAAGGTTCTACGTTACTTTCCTATAACACCAAGACTACAAAGAATGTACCTATCTAAGGATTGCTGGCGGCATATGAGGTGGCATAAGGAAGGTGTGCATTTGAGCGAAGGTTTCATGGGTCATCCATCGATGGTGAGGCTTGGAAGGCATTGGACCGCCATGGCGAAGACTTCGCGAAGAGACAAGAAATGTTCAATGTCGGTTTGGCGTGATGGATTCTCGCCTTTCAACATGAGTGCCGCATCGTACTCTGTTGGCTGTCTTCTCAATTCCGTACAATCTTCCACCTTCACTGCATGAAAGATGAGTCGTGTTCTTATCCCTTGTCATACCGGGGTTGGACCATCTGGAAAGCAATTAGACATCTTTATGCGGCCTTTGATCGAGGAGCCAAGCGGCTATGGGCAGGGTCATGGCCTATGACAAGAGTAGAAATGAGAACATCAACATGCGTGTTGCCTACATCTGGTCCATCCATGATTTCCCAGCATATGGTATGTTTTCGGGATGGAGAACGCATGGCAGACTATCTTGCCCAATATGCATGAATGACACAGATGCTTTTCGCCTGAATCATGGTCGCAAATTCTGTTTCTTTGATTGCCACTGACGTTTCCTGCCTCGTAATCATGAATTCAGAAGACAGAGAAATGCCTTTCGCAAGGACACGATAGTCACAAAGGGTCCGCCGAAACGCTTAACCGGTCGGAGATTGTTGCTTGGCATCGTCAATTAATTCCCACGGAGGATGGCTTCGAAGGTGTTAGAGAGTCACACAACTGGACCCATGTGTCTAGTATCTGGAGCTTGCCCTATACAACATCCCTGATCCTACCACACAATGTTGATGTTATGCACGAAGAACGCAATGTTGTAGAAAGCATTGTCAGCATGTGTTTCGACTTCAAAGACAAGACCAAAGATAATGTGCAAGCTCGAAGAGATATGGCTGAAATATACAGTTGACCAAGTCTTGAGGTGAGGGAGGACTGTCGCGCCCGGAATTTGAATTCCGAACACTCTGTGTGATACACCAGTCCAGGATTACGCTGGTGCTCACAGATATAACAGAGATGAATACCATCACACATACATAGCGGAAATAATAACAATAATGTATTTAATTCAAATTAAACTGTTAAGACCTTAAGGTCAGCCTTACAATATTAGGCCATGCAGGGCTGAGTTCAGAGAAAACAAACAACAACAGCGAAATTATAAAATTATTCGTGGCGCCTCAGTTTGCCACAGGCAACTGACTGGGCCTTTCCCCTAATTAGCCAGATCGTCATTCTTCTCCTCCTCAAACGCTTGCGGTTCTTCATCTTCTGATGTTGCGATTATGGAGGTGTGAGTACATTGGTACTCAACAAGCTATGCACAGAATGCAACCTAATATGCTACATGCCAGGCTTATTCCAATGGAATGGCTTAAAGGTTAATTTGCAATAAACAACATTTAACAAGTAACATAAGTAGATTCAAAAGCAGTAAAAACAAGTAGAATTAACAATAACTTTTCCAGAAGTTAAGTAAAAGCATTTCCACATCCTAATTCATACTTCCATCAACTTCATCTTTTAACCCAACCACATTTTTAACAAAGTCTAACCCTTGACTGTAATCCTCGAGCAATGTCCAATACCATGGACACGGCTATTCGAATAGTTTGTACACTCTGCAGAGGTTATACACTTTAGCCACAAGATATAGTCAAACACCACAAAGGCGAGTAACCGTAATAAAGTCTTTCCAAAGATCCGTCTAAACCAAAGATCTTGCTGCTAACGTTTCAACATCAAGGATACACCTCCACAACAGGGCCCCCCTCTTGCGCCATGTGAGTTTTCACCTGTACACCCGGAATTCACACCACCACGACAGTACCGAAGAATAGATTTCACAATTTACTTAGCTAGTCCGGTCCCATTCCGGAACTTGTGGTTGTATGGTTAGCTCAGTTCAATTCTTGCAAGGTTAAGTCCTAAATTGACCGAGGCAAGACTAACCAAAAATTCATCATGTCATAAAAACCAAATGCGACCGCCCTGGTGCCACATCTGGCCCACCACTTAACATCTTGCCACTTGCCCCAGTCTAAACCATTTATCACCCCGGTTCGTTACATGCACCACGTGCCATCAACAGAATCAAGACACATGTCACACTTTCCAAAATTTGTTCCATAGATCATTAGTCAAAATTCCATTTTTCTCACAAGAATTGTGTCAATGAAACGTTTTGCATGGCTAAGCAGAACTACCGTGTTCTAATTTTTCCATAGTGGTGTATTATATCAACCACATAATATAACCCAATCTAGGGGGACAAAGGTTTTCATGGCATACAATTATTAGGGACAAGAGGACATTAACAAGTGGTGTTTTAGCTAATTCCCAAACTATTTGAAGACATTGTAAACAAATTAGCATGCATAATTTAAAACAAAGTAATTTTGAAAGCATAGGATCAAAATGGTCAAAGCACAACTTGCCTTCGTAAAGCAGCGAGTCTTGGTCTAGGTCTTGGTTTGGGTCTTGGTCTGGAGCTTGATCCTCAAAATCCACATCCTCACACAGCTCGACGTCTATACGTAACAGATAAAGAACCAAATAAACACGTAAAACAACGTACAAACACACATTCAGAAACTACCGCAAATCAAACTAATTTATAACTTTATGAAAACTTCCAGATAATTAATTTAGCATTTTCTAAGATTTATAAAATTTATTTTAACATTTTTGGATGTATAGCTTAAGAGCTACAAAATTCGTAAGTTTGGACATTACGTGAATATTTTAATAGTATAAATTTATTTATAAAATTTCAGTAAAATTAACATAGCTAGGTATTGATTTTTACTCATTTAAAAAATTTGTCGCATGCAGTTTGAACTTATAACGAATTTGTAATGAAAATAACAAATTTCACGATTTTGGAAAAATTCATGTACATCTAACGGTTTGGCTGAACGCATGCATGGTACTATTCATCATATATATGCGTATTCTTCATGCGTTTCTTCAGCTTGGTGTCTTGGCTACGTGAGAGAGACAGAGAAGAAACAACGGCGATGGCGGGGACGACGAGCTTGGTCGTAGAAGGTCGGCCATGGCGGCGGCGGCGTTGGTGGTGGCAACGGCGGGGAACGAATATTAAAATTTTTGGAAGATGGAACAGCAATGGGGAAGTGAGCACCAAGTAGAACGCGGCGACACGAACTCAACGGTATAGCCGGATTTGGCAGCAACCCAACAGACATGTCTCAAACTGTCGATGAACGGCTGCCGAAGCCAAAAGATCAAACGGTCATAACTATTAAAGTACTATATGAAACCTAACCAAATTTTACAGAGAGCTATCTGGGATCATTTGGCACAATATACGTGAATGGATCTGAGTTTTACCTTCTGGATCAACGGGGAATGCGCGATGAAGTTTTCTACCGTTGGAACGCAGTCTGTTCGGGGAAGATTGATTTTCTGCGCAAATCCCGCGGGCAAAACCTTTAGTTAGGGTGATCACCGTGTAGAGGACATCAAGATGAGTCTACAGCTCGAAGGAATTGCAAAGGGGATTACCGGCTTAGGAGAAATCGACGACGAACCGAGCTCCAATGACGAAGAACAAACACAAAATTCGGGCTCAATTCTTGTGAAACCTAAAATTTCTTGAGGGCTATGTTCCTCTCAACAAGGCGAACAACATGACGTAGTCGGATTTCAAAAAGACTCACCGGTTTGAGAGATGACATGGTGATGTCCACGAACGGTGACAAACTCCAGTTTTTGGTTAATTTGGTGAGAAAGGAGATGAGCATCGCCGGGAGCAAGTGAGCACGGGATAGAGGGAGTCAATATGCACACTTCAAGCGCTCGCATGATCGGAGGAGATTAGAAACGGCCGAGTTATGGCTTGAAACATGATTTTCGGATTTGGGGTTATTGCGACCGTTTTTGGGGTTTAACGATGAGTAACGGCCAGGCACTTAATCCTTGCTTCATTGCCGACGTAATGCCACTGGTTTCACTCGATTTGGTTGAGTAATCGTGAAGTTATGATGATTCAAAGAAATGGAGATGCTCACGGAAGAGAGAGAGACTTCAATTTTTCTGGAGGTTGAAGATGATACTGTTCAAATTCCCTTTTTATTCGAATTTGAATACTGTCAAAGAGAGCTAAGCACGAGCGATAAAATAGTAGAAAGGCTCTAAAAATCTTGGAAAAATTCTCTAAAATACTATGGAATATTTGGAACCTAATGAAGTTGGTTTCATAATTTTTTGATATATATATTTTCTGTAAAAATTCTTTTAGTGAATTAGACACTTGTACAGATTTTTATAAAATCAACAACTTAATTTATAGATCAAGTTTTTGAAAATATTTGAAAGGAACATTCTTGTTTTTCAAATGTCGTTATTTTAAACTAAATTTTGAGATTTTATGCGCACGTGACACACATGATCTTTATTTTATATGATTAATTCAATAAGGCTTAAATTCGATTTAACTCCAAAAATTCCAAATACATTCCTGAAAATTTCTAATAATTCAAGAATGCCATAAATATACTAAAACAAATTTTGAGATGTTACAAGGACCAAGCAGGACAGCAGGGGAAGCCACGTGCCACTTACTGTCTTAAGAGCTCTGAAAAGAAAGAAGTCCTTGTGTGGTTAAAAAACATCAAGTTTCCCGACAGATATGCCTCGAATCTAAGGCGTGCAGTGAGTATCACGACAGGTAATCTAAATGGCCTAAAGAGTCATGATTATTATATAATCATGGAAAGATTAATTTCTATAATGTTCCGTGGATACTTCCCTGATGATGTGTGGACAATGTTGGCAGAGCTTAGTTTCATGTATAGACAGATATGTTCGAAGGAAATCAAGAAATCAACGATGCAAAAGTTGAAGAAAGTTATACCTGTGCTAGTATGCAAGATGGAGAAGTTATTCCACAGATTTCATGAATGCAATGCAACATTTGTTGGTACATCTACCATCTGGGCGAGAGGTTGGTGGTAGGTACAATACCGATGGATGTATCCGATAGAACGAAACCTTAAGAAAATTAGGGCAACTGTGGGTAACAAAGCACGAGTTGAAGGCTGCATCGCAGAAGCATTTTTTCATAAAGAGATTTCATATTTCTCGAGTACATATTTTTCATATGAGCACAAGTGCACAACATTAATGCTCATATTCCGAGATACCAACCATCGGATGAAACACATGGTTTCAATCTTCACATATTCCGAGGACATGGACACGCTGTCGGGGCCAGTTCGAATCATGAGTTGTCTCGTGAAGAGTGGAATGAAGCGCTGTTATACACATACTCCAACATTTCTGAAATGGAACAATATTTCCTGTAAGTACTTGTCATTTATTTGTAACTTGATTTGTCCTGTTACAACCTAAGTGAATTGACTAAAATGTAGGTTGTTTGATCAACAACAATGGAATTCGTCGCGAAAACCTACAAGTGCACAACTTGACAACTTCGATGCAATGGTTTACGTGGTGGTTCTAACCGTGACTTAGTTTGACAAAGACGTATATTTCTTATCACCTTGGTTTATGTGGTGGCCCTAATTTCTTATCATCTATATTGAATTGTCTTCCGACATTTGCGATTGCATGCGTGATCCTCATCGTCCATGAGGACCTTCGGCGGACTATCGCCGCGGTAGTACGACCATAAGAAAGTTTGGTGGTACAATGTGAATGGGTTTAAACTTCGTCTTGCATCGTTAAAAGCAAGCCGTCCTCAAGCACCACAATAAATAGCGGAGTTGTCACTACTGCAGAGGTTGCGGATGGTCGACAAACCAAATATTATGGCATTCTTCAAAACATAGTGGAGATTAAGTTTGGCGGCCGAAAGGAAATGAGAGTAACTTTCTTTTATTATGATTGGTTCAACGATAAAAGCGGGGATCTGATTGAAACCACAATCTTGGCTTAGTGGAGGTTAGACATGAGTCACGCCTTGCAGGTCACAACTCATTCATACTTGCTCACCATGTTGAGCAAGTGTACTACTTTCGATATCCATGTCCCAAGGAAAATTTAAAACCATGGTGGGTTGTTTACAAAGTGAATCCTCCTGGTCGCTTAAACAAACCTGCGAATGATGAGTATATTGAAAGTGGGTTGGACAGCACGGTTGATGAGGCCTACCAAGAAGATCGATTGCCTAGGTCATTTGATGTAGACATTGGGTCGACACTAAATGAATTAGTTGGGGACACAACAGATGTTATCATGGAGGATATCAGACAGAAGAAACGACGCCGTGCACTTGACTGTACATAGATTGAAAGACAGTAAAACAAATAATAACAAGTAAATAGATTTGATGATTCTCAAATAAATCCAAGTTTTCCATCCTAGACCAAGTTTCATTATCCACATGGCATCCTGCCATCCCTTCAGTTGTCCATTTTAATTAACTACCCCTTGACTGTAATCCCCGAGCATTGCTCAATACCGTGAGCACGGCTATCCGAATAGTTTGTACACTCTGCAGAGGTTAAGCACTTTACCCACATGATACAACCATGCACCACAGGTGAATGATTATAACAAAGCCTTTGCAATGCATCCTCTTAACCCGATGCTACCCGCTAAGGTTTCAACAACGAAGGGTTACACCACCACAACAGGCCCCCTCTTGCGCCATGTGAGCCACCCCAAGCATGGTGGTTACCACCACGGGGCTCACGCCACCATGATAGCACTCAAGTTAAGCATTTGCAAATTAGTCACTAGGTGCCCATATGAACATGTGGTTGCATGATAGACTCAGGTCAAAGGCTGCAAGGTTAAGTCCTTAGGATTGATTAAAGCAAGACATACACAAACCCTCGGCTCCTCTGAGCCCACCCTAGCACACTTGCCCTTCCACTTGCTTCAATCATAAAGTGATTACCACGGGTTGGTTACCAAGCACCACGTGCTTCCCACAAATCAACATCGTTGTGTGACCTCCCATACGACAACCCAATCTCTTTGTGTGACCACACATGACACACAAATTAACATCATTGTTCCATATTCCATTAGTCAAAATTAATACTCAACATTTCATGTACAAGTGATGACGTGGCATGGCTAAGCATTTCTATTCCGTTCTAACCATCCATGTTGATTTCAACATTAACCAACTATAATGAACCAACCTAAGGTGACAAGTGGATTATGGCATACAAATAACAAGCTAGGGTGTAATTCAAAAGGGTACATTAACAAATCCCAAAGTTAAGTTGAAATCATTTGTACTCATAAAATACCATGCAATAGAGTAAATCAAAATAGCAATTTTGCAAACATGGGTGCAACATGATCAAAGCAAAACTTGCCTTGTTTAAGCTCCTGGTCTTTATCTGAATATAATTCTTGAGTTGCAAATTCCTCCTCCGAAGCCTCGCACAAATCAACGTCTACGCGAATCGAGAAGAAATAGCAAATAAACACCAAAACCAAAGGACAAATATACTCAAAAATTCAAATAAAAGCCACCATTAGAAATATCTCAATTTTACAAATTTTTAGGAATTTGAATTACCTCAATCGGAGTTTGTACGCAAAAGTTATAGCACTTTGAAGTTTTAAATTCCTGAAAAATCCCTAAATTCATAAAATCCGAATTAATCGAATTATTTTTATAAAGAAAAATATGAATTTCCCGCCCCGAGCTGTACGGATGACACGTGGCAATATTTGGGCCTTTGGATACCAATCTAACGGCTCCGGTTAAATCTACTACGTGGCTTAATATCCACCTTTAGATCTAAATCCGACGATCAAAACTAACCCAAGGGTTTTACTGTGCACTTAGCTGACGTGGCCCAACCGTGACCCTACGATCTCAATCCAATGGCTAAGGCGTACCCGTGTACTTCACTGTGCACATAAATAACGTGGCACGATCTAGACCCTCCATCTAAGATCCTACGGCTACGTTTTAATCGGGACGCTTACCGGTTCGAAACATTGCGGCTCGATCACAGCGCTCCGATGCGGATCCGACGGCTGACGAAGCTCCCGATCGGCAATGAACACCCGGCAGCTTGATTTCACCGGAGACGAAGACGACGACCTCGGCGGCGGCGTTCCGGCGCTTCCGGCGGCAGCGGAGGTGCAACGGGTTGGCGCGACTTAGCGAACTCGAATCCGTAATCCTTTCGGCGGAAGAAGCTCTTCAACGGCGGAACTCGGCGCAACCTCTTCGGGAACTCCGCGAGCTCGTGGCCTCCTCGGTGACTCTCGGCGACGGCGCTTTAGGGAAGGATCGGCGGCTCAAGGTGAGTATCGGGAAGGGTTGCAGACGCCTTAAATACCTGACGGCGTGCTAAACTCGGAAAGTTTCATGGCGGCGGCGTGTTCAAATCAGAGACGGCGGAGAGGAGTCCGTCTCGGAGACAATAACTATCGACCGTCTGATCTTAATCCGACGGTCGGATGGCTTAGGGTTTCCGAATCGGTAAGCTTTAATAAGGATTGTCCAATGTGAATCCAACGGCCCCTAATGTTTAGGGTTTCCTTAATCGATACGGCGTGAAAATGGCCGTTGGATCTTGATCCAACGGTTGGCGTTAACCCTCCCGATTCTAATGCGGTCCGCACAGTCGTTGGATCTTGATCCAACGGTTGGCGTTAACCCTCCCGATTCTAATGCGGTCCGCACAGTAGTTGGGCCGTGTAACATCCCTAATTTCAGTCTTTTGACTAAAGTTAATTTAAATTAATTAATTTCAAAATTTGGTTTTTCCTTGGTGTTCTAATTAACCTGGCATCCATATCCTTCCGAAATTGAAGTTCAATCTTTTACCGTCCGCAAAATCAAATTCTCAATTCCGGTCCTTATTCGAAATTTCACCCGAGTTCCAAAATGCTCCAAAAATCTCAAAACCCATTAAAATAGATTCCAAATATTCTATAATGATTTTGGGAATTTTTCCAAGATTTATAGAAACCCTTTGGTATTTTATCTCTCGCTTTATTCAAATCCATTTTATGCGTCCCGAAATAATCTAAATTCCAAAATTCATCTAAAAATAGTGAAACCAATTTTATTGGGTTTTATTTTATTATTTAGGATTTTTATAATCTTTTCCAGAATTTTTAGACCACGTTTGCTATTTTATCTCGCGTGCTTTAAATTTTTCACTGTTCATCTTCCCCATTGGATGACACTGTTCACTGACTGTTCGATTCTAGTTCTTTTGCAAGCCGATTTTCAATTCTTCATATCTTCCATTATACTACACCAAAACGCGTGGGATTTGAAGCATTGCGACGGCGTCGTAATGGAGATTGATTATCCCACCATTGCTTATCCGAAATCAAGCGAAGCGGTCGCTGCAATCAAATCTTTGCCGTTTCTTGTTTTAGCCATAACTCTTTCGTTTCTTCGTCTCTCCGGCGTGTGAGTACTCCAAGCGTGCGTGTCGGTGTCCTCTACACCTTGCTCACCTTTCCTTTTGGTTCTGTGTCGTTTGCCATCCCAAAACTCAAGAAAACAGATCGCCTAGCGTTCTCCAAAGACACCGGCGAGCCATCTTTTGCTCGGTGAGTTTTCAAACAAACCAACCGCGTCACTTTGTGCCTTGCCTCCGTGATCATAACCATTCAATCGGTTTGATTTTTGTTGCAGTTTGACTCGAATTTCAAGTTTGTTCGTAAATCGGCCGTCGCTCGATTAAGTAAATCGATTTCTCCGTTTGGGTATGAACCAATTCAATTCCTTGCACCCGTAGACTCCCGTCGATGCTCACCTTAGTTTCAAGAAATTTTTGTGTTTTTGGTCGTCGCGCCGTCGGTCCGATTTTGATTGTCGGTTTCATTTCGCCGATGCTGTTCTTGTACCCCTCGCCGCCGGCCACCATGCGCATGACCTTCGGCCACCCTCGCCGCATCATTTCCCAGCACCGGCCTCCGCCATAGAAACCAAACCGCCGCTCCGTCTTGGCGCCTCCTGCGGCCGCCCGCCTCTGTTGCTTCTCTGCGGCGCCTTCTTGCTGCTCCTAGCGCCGCCAGCCTTGCCGCCATGCATGACTCTCCATGTGCCACTGGCGTTCTTGGCAGTCCTTTTCCTTGGCCGTTTTCGCCGTTGTTCTTTGCTTCTCGTTCTTTGCTTTGCATCTGACTGAGCTTATGTTGAAGAAGGTCAAGCCAATGACAGCTGGGACCCACTGCCATAGAGACAAAACAAAACCAATAATCCAGGAAAAAGAAAGATTCCAAAGGAATATTCCTCGGTTTTCGATTTTCAGGATTTTGAGAATTCAAACAATTGTTTCTCCTCCGTCGTAACTCCAAATCGAGAGATTCCAATTGCTAAATTCATCTAAATTCATTCTCTATCTGCCAGTATTTTTATTATAATTTTTAGTTTCTTATAAATTTATTTTATTCTTTTGTGATCGCTTGCGTAGTAGTCGAAAAGCGGTGTCGCCGCCGCATAACGAGGAGAAGACTTTTAGAGTAGCGCATCGCACCTCGTCGACGAAGGCAAGTCGTAGTCCTTTGACCATGTTGAACCCATGTTTGCAAACCTATTTTGTTTCATACAAATGCATGCTATGTGATACAAGAACTATTTACTGGGAATAGCTATATGCCAAATTTTTATTATGCCACCTTGATTAATTGAGATGCCATGTATCCATTGTCACCCTAGGTTGGGTTGTTTACTAGTTGGACAAAATTGTAGTACCAACATTGGGTTAACGTAGCTATGCTTAGACACCTTAGTAAATGCGTTGGGATTCATATCACCTGTGAACTAAAGTTAAATTTGACCTAATGAGATTTTGAATTGTGGTTGTTGACCTTTGTTGTAAAACTTGTTGTACCATGGCAGGGGATGCCATTGGTCTTGGTTGAACAAAATGTTTTTCTTGGGCAAGTGATCGTGCGATAAAGGGGTCTTGTCTAGCACATTGGGATGTAGTTGTCTTGCCTGAGATAATTTAAGGACTTAATCTTGTGCGCCATTGAACTGGGCCTAACCGTGCAACCACAAGTGCGGTATGGGACAGACCTAGCTGATTAATTTGCAATGTCTAGTCTTAAATCTTGCCAAGTGTTGGTGTGGGTTCGGGTTAGACGGGTAGATTCACATGGCTCAAGAGGGGGCAGGGCGAAACCTTAGAGGGCGATCTTGAGTTTAGGCGTGCATTGTAAAGGCTTTGTCATGATATCTCGCAACACACCAGCGGAAGTGTGTTAATATCGATTACACTAAGAGATGTTCATGTCTTGTGGGTAAAATTGTACAACCTCTGCAGTGTAAAACTATTGAATAGCCGTGTCCGCGGTCATGGACAAGCAGGAATTTCACCGGGTATAGAGTGTTTTCTTGAAATGTGGAATTGTTGGAATGGGAGCAGGAAGTTCTTTGTTGTTACGTTGTCTAAAACTATCTTGTTGAATTGTGTGGTTGATACTTGTTTCAAATGATGTAGGGTGATGCCTCGTCATTCTGTTCATGTTGTCTACCGTTGATTTACCAGTTATTTATTATTGTTTCATCAATCTTCTTTCAATCTAATTATTGTATTTAAATTCAAGTTATTGCTTTCTGCAAATGAACCCTATGACTATCCTTTGACAAGCTATGCATGAATATATTGCATCATTTCCCTACGGCTTGTTGAGTACGTTTTGTACTCACGGCTTTATGCCCATGTTGTTTAGTTGCTGAGGAAGAACCAGGGAATGAATATCAAGAGGAGGAATACTATGAAGACTACGTGGACTAGGAAGGCGTTCCCTAAACGATTGCCTGTGGCATGTCGAATGGCCTAAGTTATTATATTTCCGCTGCAACAGTTTTATTTGTTTCTTAAACCAAGAGGCATTGGTATATGAACCTTGACCATAAGGTCGCTTACTTTATTCAATAATAATTTGCTTCTTCTTAGTTATTTGATGTATGGAATGATATGTCATCTATGTTTCCACTTTGTGTGCACTAAGCGTGATCTGGATAGTGCGTTATACCAGAGGGTTTCGGTTGCATATCTGGGTCTGACAGTAGGGCCCGATCTTGTTCACGGAATTTCGGGGTTTTCCTAATTAAAATAATTCGAGAAAATAAACTAATTTATTTAGGGTAGAAAAATATCAGAAAAATTCCAAGAAAAATCTCAAAAATACTTTGAGACATTTTGGACCTAAATAAAATATTTTTGGTAAAACTTTATTTTAAACTTTTCTTTTTATAATTATTTCTTAACAAAAGGCAATATATAATAATTCAAAATAATTCAATTAAATCTTAGAAAATCCAATTAAATCCAAAAATTCACAAAAATCATAATTTGAATTAAAATAATATTAATTAATTAAAATGTCAAAATTGGGATGTTACAAACCTCCCCTTAACGGAATCTCGACCCAGAGATTGAGTCGACTAGAGAATAGGTTAAGAATTTCGCTTTCAGATCTTCTTCACACTCGAGGTTGCTTCATTTTCGAATGATTACTCCTTGAACTCTGCAAAAGCGGGTGGACTTATTTACGGTCCCACGTTCCATTAAATCGAGAATCTTAATCTATTTGCTCTTTGTAAGTCAAATCACTCAGTAACTTGATAGCTTCTAACTGATTATGCCTTCTGCTTTGGTACCTCGAGACATTTCTTAAGTTGCGACACATGGAACACATCGTGGACTCCTGCTAAAGACTGTGGCAACTCTAACTGATATGCAACCTCTCCTCTGCGGCTTAGGATCTTAAATGGTCCTACATATCTAGGTGCGAGTTTTCCTTTAACGTTGAACCTTTTCACACCTTTCAAGGGAGTTACTTTGAGATATACGAAATCATTAGGTTCGAAACTCAATTTCTGACAGCGATTATCGGCATAACTCTTACGCCTCATTGTCTTTGTTCTCAATCTTTCTCTAATCAAGGCAACTTGCTCCTCAGCCTCTCTAAGCAACTCAGGCCCAAATACTGAACGCTCCCCCGTTTCATTCCAATTTAACAGGGTATGACAAGCACGACCACATAAGGCTTCAAATGGTGACATTTGCAAACTAGCCTGGTAGCTATTGTTATAACTAAACTCTGCATATGGCAAACATTTATCCCAAGATGCGCTGTACGATATCGCACAAGCTCTCAACATATCTTCTAAAATCTGATTAACCCTCTCTGTCTGACCATCTGTCTGCGGATGATAAGTGTAAGGACCCGAATCCAACCATTGAATCCTTGTGTTTTCCGCACTAGTCCTGGATCAAACGCTAGTGCACACAGCTTAACATCGGTAAGCATCATATCATACACAACGATAAGAATAATAGGACTTTATTGATTGAATGTAACTAGTGTATGATTTTATGATCACTTACATTATTACGCCTTGCAAGGCAATAATAAGACCAATAAGACAAATGCAATGGAAAGTAATAGAAAGCGTAGATGTCCCATCGGACACCACAAAGCATCGACAAGGATTGGCCTAGTGACACGCGTCCACTGAAAGTCCTTCTCCAATATTGAAGATGATTCCTCCACTGTTGTCGGTTGTTAAGCAAGGGTGAGTACACCAACACGTACTCAACAAGTTGTGCACAGAATGCAAGTCTATATAACTATATGCAAGGCTTATTCCAAAGGAAGGCTAAATGGTTTATTTGCAACTAAGCAGCATTTGAGAACACATAAGTACATAGATTGAAAAGACAGTAAAATAAATAATAACAAGTAAATAGATTCAGTGATTCTCAAATAAACCCAAGTTCTCCATCCTAAATCAAGTTCCATTATCCACATGGCATCCCGCCATCCCATCCAGTTGTTTATTTTATTTTAATTAACTACCCTTAGTTGACCAAGGCAAGACTAACAAAAAGTTCATCATAAAACCAAATACGACCGCCCAATTGCCACTCTTGGCCCACAAAATCGATCGCCTAATTGCCACTCTTGGCCCACAAAAACCAAATCGATCGCCTAATTGCCACTCTTGGCCCAAAAAACCAAATGCGACCGCCCAATTGCCAGTCTTGGCCCACCATAAACAATCTTGCCACTTGCCCCAGTCTAAATCATTTTTCCTCCCCAGTTGATTACCAAACACCATGTGCTTTTCACAAATCAACATCGTTGCGTGACTCCGCTGTCACAACAACTCAATCTCTTTGTGCGACCACACATGGCCCACAAGTTATCATCATTGTTCCATATTCCATTAGTCAAGATTATTAAGCAATATTTCATGAGCATGTGATGACGTGGCATGGCTAAGCATCTCTAATTCGGTCTAACCACCCATGTTGATTTTCTATTTAACCAACTATAATTAACCAACCTAGGGTGATAGGTGGATCATGACATACAACTAGCAAGGTAGGGTATAATTCAAAGGGTACGATAGCTAGTCCCAAATTTAGGTTGAAAACATTTATATACATAAAATAACATGTGATAAGGTAAATCAAAATAGCATGCAATCTAATTTATGGGTGCAACATGATCAAAGCACAACTTGCCTTGCTTAAGCTCCTGGTCTTGATCTGAATATAATTCCTGAGTTGTGAATTCTTCCTCCGAAACCTCGCTCAACTCAACGTCTACGCGAATCGAGAAAAAATAGCAAATAAACATCAAGAACAAATAGCAAATGAACTCGAAAATTCAAGTAAAATCCACCATTGGAAAGATATCAATTTTACAAATACTTCGGGATTTGAATCACCCAAATCGGAGTTCATATGCAAAAGTTATAGCATTTAGAAGTTGTGAAAATAAACTAAACTCTGGAATTAGAAATTCTAAATCTTTTCGAATTATTTTTATAAAGAAAATCCGAATTTTCTGCCCGTCTTGCACGGACAAAACGTGGCGAAATCTAGACTGATGAACTCAATCTAACGGTTACGGGTAAATCTACTACGTGGACTAATATCAACCGTCCGATCTAAACCCAACAGTTAATATTTAATCGGAGACGCTTACCGATTCCGAATTCCGTGCACTTGATTACGATCCGACGGCTGGCGAAACTCCCGATCGGTAATGGCGGACGCGTCTGGCTTCGCCAGACTTGAAGAAAATAGCGATCCCGACGGCGATCTCGACGGCGATGCTCGGCGGAACCACGGTAGTGCACTCGAATTCTCCGCAACTGCGGTTCTTCGCGATTTTCCTTGGGCGACACGACTTCGCTTCGCGGCGATTTTCTTGCCGCTTGCTTCTTTCGGCGACAACTCACTCACGCTTCGTGACTTTTTTTTCTTCGCTCGATTCTGGCGCGGCGATGCTCGGTATTTGGTTAAATAGTGCGGCGAGGTGTCCTTCTCCGCGCCTTTATCCCCAATTCGTGATGAACTTCGATGCGCCTAGCGCTAGAATTTGGAAACTCAAGTCGACTCGTCTTGCCTTCCTTTTTTTTTCGGCGGATGGAAGCGGCCGTGTCCCTACCGAACTTCGGCGCGAATTCCAATCGGCGTCGCCGAAATCCTTCGCGTGAACTCGAATCCTCTGACGACTTTGGCGCCCGACATTGGAGTTCAAATCGACTCTGACCTTTGCTTAAATCGGCCGGCCATCCTCCGCGCGATAGAAACCCAAACGATGACTTTGGCGCCGGTGCTAGAACCTGGATCGGCTATAAATTTTCCTAATCCGATTCAATCCCGAAGAGAAAAAGAAATTCCTGAAAAATACTTCAAGACCTTCTATACTTAATAAAATATTTTTAGGAGACTTTATTTTAACTTTCCTTATATAATTATTTCTTAACAAAAGCCATATATATTAATTCAAAAATAATTCAATTAAATCTCGGAAAATCCAATAAACACGTGAAAATTCACAAAAATCATAAATTGTAATAAAAATAATATTTATTAATTAAGACTCGAAAATTGGGATGTTACAAACCTCCCCCCTTAACGGAATCTCGACCCCGAGATTCAGGGCTAACTAGAGAATAGGTTCGGGAATTCTGCCTTCAGATCCTTTTCATCTTCCTAGGTTACTTCGCTCTCTGAATGATTGCTCCACTGAACTTTACAAGGGCGGGTAGACTTATTTCTGATCCTATGATCCATTATATCTAGAATTTTAATCGGCTGCTCTTTATAAGTCAAATCTTCCTGCAACTCGATAGCTTCTAACGGCGTTTGTTCTGCTGGCACTCTGAGACATTTCTTAAGCTGCGACACATGGAACACATCATGGACTCCTGCCCAGGACTGCGGCAACTCTAACTGATATGCAACCTCTCCTCTGCGGTTCAAGATCTTAAATGGTCCTACATACCTAGGTGCAAGTTTTCCCTTAACTTGAAACCTTTTTACACCTTTAAGAGGAGTAACCCTAAGACACACGAAATCATTAGGCTCGAAACCCAATTCGCGGCGACGATGCATAGCTCTTCTGCCTAGACTGTGCTGTTTTCAGCCTTTCTCTCGGATCATAGCAACTTGCTTCCCGGCCTCCCTGAGAATCTCAGGCCTAAACACGGAACACTCTCCCGTTTCACTCTAATTCAACGGGGTATGGTAGGCACGACCATATAAGGCTTCAATTTGGTGACATTTGCAAACTAGCCTAGTAATCGTTGTTATAACTGAATTCTTCTTACGATAAGCTTTTATCCAAATATGTAACGCACAGGCTCTCAGCATATCCCCTAAAATTCGATTAACTCTTTCTGTTTAACTATCGGTATGAGGATGATAAAGCGATACTAAAATTCAAACGAGTTTTCTTTGTTTCATGAAACTTGTTCTAAATCCTCAAGAAAAATTGGGTACCTTCATCGAACACGATCTTCTTGGGCACCACATGCGGTCACTCAATCCCTAACAAATACAGATCTGCCGAATGACCCTTTGAATACTTTAGTCTCTAGCAACTTAGGTCAATTAACGATTCCTCCGAATTCATACCTTTTAGGGCCCATTTACACTAGGGATCCTTTTAATGCTTTGCCTCCTATAGGAATCTATAATGATTTGCAACGAACCTTTAGATCTCTAATGCATTGCCTTTATATATATTTTTTTATTATTATTTTTTTATTCACATCACATTGAGTATCATAACCAACAGTTCGCCCTTCACCTTAGGTCACCAAAACCTTTCCTTAAAATATTGATTCTCTTTGGCACTTCCTGGGTATATCGAATACTTAGAATTATGAGTTTCCTCAAGTATCAATTTCTTAGGATCTTCCTATCTGGCACACTGGTTCAGCATTAAATCCTTATGGTATCATAATCACTCAAATTTCTATTATTATTATTTTTTTTCCAAGGTTTTAAATCGATATATCCTTCACCAAAATATCCTTATGTCTGAGTATCTAACTAATTTCAAGAATAACCTAATTATCTACATAATATGATTTGCTTGGAACTTAACTCATTTACTAAGCACTGAACCCTTAACGTTCTGGTGGATCCTAGCACAACTGAGCACCTAATGACAAATCCTCTAATTAACAAGTTCTCACGGGGTCACTAAACTAGTCACTATTTCTCATGTATCATTTTCAGGTGAACCATAAACTCAAGAATACTCTTAGAGAAATATCTAACTCATCGTTTTCATTATTGCTTTTTCATTCCAATATTCGGTATTCCAATGTATCAATCTTCTCCGCTTTATTTCTTTCAACAAGGAACCTTTACATGGAAGTCATTACTAATCTCTCACTTTACAAGTAGGGTTATGATATCGTACTAAGTAAACTTACGGCTCCGGATTTTCCTGATTTGGGGCTTTAACAGGGACGGAGTTGGGATTGACTTGAACTGACACGATTGTTGAGGGTGTTTATCGACAAAATGCTTAGGTTTGAGGCAATTGTAGCAGAGTCTAGGGTGAACTTTCTTTCTTGAGCATTCGTTGACTGGGATAATTGATTTTCTTGGCAAATTCCTCTTGTAATTTTACCGCTCCCTCTTGGTGTTATGTACCGGATTGAGGTAACTTCCGGTATATACACGGCTATAGGAATTATTTGTTCTTTCTATGGCATCGGTTAGCGTAATGACCTTTTCAGTGACAGTTGTAGCATTTAATGTTGCTCTTCTTATGATCCACTACTTCCCGGTTCACAACACATCCCCTAGCCAAGCGATCTTCTATGTAACTAACTTCTCCCCTATTATTGGTAATTCTCGAGCAACTAGGGTCCGTAGATTCTTCCGTTTTTGCGAGATCACGGCAGTAACTATCGGATCTAAGGGACACTAAGGTGAGCAATGGCCTTGTCTCTCACAAAGGTGATAGGTAATGTTACTCATAGGACCTTTTCTAATTGTATGATTTCCCTTGCAACTAGAGCAACTGATCGCATGCTTATTTGAGGTATGCCTAATTTTCCCACAGCGAATGCACGCTCGATCCTCTAACTTGTTTGGTTGACCGCGCTTCATAGAGCAATATCTAGGTTTCGAGCAAGATGCAGGGGTAGCGTCCTTCTCTGAATTCACTATGACCACACCATTCCTGGGAGTTTTCATTGGGTTGATTTCCATTTTCTTTGGCTCTATTGTTATCACTATTCTGAACTATCTGCTTGATTACCTTAAAGGGGTTAGGAGGGAGAGAAATAGCATAGGTAAGGAGCAAGAATCCTAACATAGGGAAGATAGGTTTAACCCAATAACTTAAGCAATCAATCTTAATAACTTGATATGGTTGCTTATATAAGCCTAAAAGCTACAAACACATCGCACACTTCGGCAAACATTAAAATCCAAACTAAACACTCAACCTTAACGTTTATTACATTTGGGTAAGACTATTCTATTTGACGCAACTCAATACTTGAGTTTCAACTTAAACTAAGTCTCTTCACTCTTCGAGCCATCCTTCATAGGAATTTCTTGGCGGATATACTGGCGGACGGGCTGGTGCCGGTACAAATCGCTCCCAACATTCTTTAGCTGGTTGCTCTTCTACTCGGATTTCACCTTCTAATGGCCACCCCGAAAAATTTAAGTAGATTTCAGCAAAGGGCAAAGGTAAGGAGTAGAAAATAAGATGAGTCAAGAGTGTTGTTTTAATCAATTTAAGTTTTTCCTTTTAGAAAATAATTTTTGGACACTCTACCAACTAGGGCCAAGTCCTACAGTCAGTATGCTCTGATACCACCTTTGTAAGGACCCGAATCCAACCATTGAATCCTTTGTTTTTCCGCACTAGTCCGAGGATCAAGCGCTAGTGCACTGACTTAACATCGGTAAGCATCATATCATACACAGCGATAAGAATAATAGGACTTTATTGATTGAATGTAACTAGTGTATGATTTTATGATCACTTACATTATTACGCCTTGCAAGGCAATAATAAGACCAATAAGACAAATCGTGGAAAGTAATAAGCGTAGATGTCCCATCAAGACACCACAGGCGCATCGACAAGGATTGGCCTAGTGACACGCGTCCACCGAAAGTCCTTCTCCAATATTGAAGATGATTCCTCCTTTGTTGTGGGTTGTTAAGCAAGGGTGAGTACACCAACACGTACTCAACAAGTTGTGCCTGACATGCAAGTCTATATAACTATATGCAAGGCTTATTCCAAAGGAAGGCTAAATGGTTTATTTGCAACTAAGCGACATTTGAGAACACATAAGTACATAGATTGAAAAGACGATAAAACAAATAATAACAAGTAAATAGATTGGTGATTCTCAAATAAACCCAAGTTCTCCATCCTAAATCAAGTTCCATTATCCACATGGCATCCCGCCATCCCATCCAGTTGTTTATTTTATTTTAATTAACTACCCTTAGTTGACCAAGGCAAGACTAACAAAAAGTTCATCATAAAACCAAATACGAGCCCTAATTGCCACTCTTGGCCCACCAAATGTGACCGCCTAATTACCACTCTTGGCCCAAAAACCAAATCGACGGCCCAATTGCCACTCTTGGCCCACCAAAAACCAAATGCGACCGCCCAATTGCCACTCTTGGCCCACCAAAAACCAAATGCGACCGCCCAATTGCCAGTCTTGGCCCACCATAAACAATCTTGCCACTTGCCCCAGTCTAAATCATTTTTCCTCCCCAGTTGATTACCAAACACCATGTGCTTTTCACAAATCAACATCGTTGCGTGACTCCGCTGTCACAACAACTCAATCTCTTTGTGCGACCACACATGGCCCACAAGTTATCATCATTGTTCCATATTCCATTAGTCAATATTATTAAGCAATATTTCATGAGCATGTGATGACGTGGCATGGCTAAGCATCTCTAATTCGGTCTAACCACCCATGTTGATTTTCTATTTAACCAACTATAATTAACCAACCTAGGGTGATAGGTGGATCATGGCATACAACTAGCAAGGTAGGGTATAATTCAAAGATGCGATAGCTAGTCCCAAATTTAGGTTGAAAACATTTATATACATAAAATAACATGTGATAAGGTAAATCAAAATAGCATACAATCTAATTTATGGGTGCAACATGATCAAAGCACAACTTGCCTTGCTTAAGCTCCTGGTCTTGATCTGAATATAATTCCTGAGTTGTGAATTCTTCCTCCGAAACCTCGCTCAACTCAACGTCTACGCGAATCGAGAAAAAATAGCAAATAAACACCAAGAACAAATAGCAAATGAACTCGAAAATTCAAGTAAAATCCACCATTGGAAAGATCTCAATTTTACAAATACTTCGGGATTTGAATCACCCAAATCGGAGTTCATATGCAAAAGTTATAGCATTTAGAAGTTGTGAAAATAAACTAAACTCTGGAATTAGAAATTCTAAATCTTTTCGAATTATTTTTATAAAGAAAATCCGAATTTTCTTGCCCGTCTTGCAGACGAAGCGTGGCGAAATCTAGGTGATGAACTCAATCTAGCAGTTCTGAGTAAATCTACTACGTGGACTAATATCAACCGTCGATCTAAACCCAGCGGTTAATATTTAATCGGAGGCGCTACCGATTCGAAGTGATGTGGGCGAATTCCGCACTTGATTACGATCCGACGGTGGCGAAACTCCCGATCGGCAATGATCGGACGCGTCTGAAACTCACCAGACTTGAAGAAAATGACGATCCCGACGGCGATCTCCTGACTCGGCGATGCTCTAGCGGAACCACGGCAGTGCACTCGGAATTCTCCTGGCAACGCTGCGGTTCTTCGCGATTTTCCTTGGACGACACGACTCGCTCGCCAGCGATTTTCTTGCCGCTTGCTTCTTTCGGCGACAACTCAGCTCACGCTCGCGACTTTTTTTTTCTTCGCTCGATTCCTGGCCGCGACGATGCCTGGGCGCTGGTTAAATAGTGCGGCGAGGTGTCCTTCTCCGCTACCGTCGGCCCTAATTCCGTGATGAACTTCGATTCGCCTAGCGCTAAATTTGGAAACTCAAATCGACTACGTGTCGCCTTGCCTTTTTTTTTTCAGCGGATGGAAGCGGCCGTGTCCCTACCGAACTCGGCGCGGGAATTCCAATCAGCGTCGCCAGGAAATCCTTCGCGTGAACTCGAATCATCTACGACGACTTTGGCGCCAGCATTGGAGTTCAAATCGGCTACGGCACTGCTTAAATTGGCCGACCATCCTCCGCGCAATAGAAACCCAAGCGATGACTTTGGCGCCGGTGCTAGAGCCTGGATCGGCTATAAATTTTCCTAATCCGATTCAATCCCGAAGAGAAAAAGAAATTCCCGAAAAATACTTCAAGACCTTCTATACTTAATAAAATATTTTTAGGCAGACTTTATTTTAACTTTCCCTTATATAATTATTTCTTAACAAAAGCCATATATATTAATTCAAAAAATAATTCAATTAAATCTCAGAAAATCCAATAAACACAGAAAATTCACAAAAAATCATAAATTGTAATAAAAATAATATTTATTAATTAAGACTCAAAAATTGGGATGTTACAATAAGCGGTACTAAAATTTAGACGAGTTCCCATTGGTTCATGCAATTTATCCCAAAATCTTGAGGTAAATTGGGTCCCGCGATCCGATACGATTTTCTTAGGCACACCATGTAAACATACAATTCTTGACATGTATAATTCTGCCAATTGATCCCCTGAATAAGTTGTCTTCACTGGGATGAAGTGAGCAACTTTGGTCAACCGATCAATGATGACCCATATGGAATCATAACCCCTTTGAGTCTTGGGCAATCCGGTGATAAAATCCATACCAATCTCCTCCCATTTCCATTTTGGAATCTTCAATGGCTGCAACAGTCCTGCGGGCTTTTGGTGCATCGCTTTTACTCTCTGACATACATCGCATAATGCAACATGCTCAGCTACTTCACGCTTCATATTCGGCCACCAAAATTTCTTCTTAAGGTCTTGGTACATCTTGGCACTCCCAGGATGAATAGAATACTTAGAATCGTGTGCTTCTTCAAGAATCAATTGCTTAAGTTCCTTTTCATTTGGCACACAAATCCGACCTTTAAACCATAGGGTTCCTCGCTCATCTATCGAGAAATCTTCGGCTAAACCCTCTTCCTTCTTAGCCTTGATCCTACTGATCTTCTCATCATTACTTTGCTTTTCCTTAATTTGATCATCAAGGGTTGGCTTTACTTCTAAAGCGGCTACAAATCCTTGTGGCACAACCTCTAATCTCAACTTCTGAAATTCCTCACATAGCTCAGGTTGATTCTTTGACTATTAGCAATTTACCTTTGTGGCCTACGACTCAACGCGTCGGCTACCACATTAGCCTTTCGGGATGATAATGGATTCCGACATTATAATCCTTAATTAATTCTAACCATCTCCTTTGTCTCATATTAAGGTCTGACTGGGTAAATATGTACTTTAAGCTCTTATGATCCGTGTATATCTCACATCTATTTCCGATGAGATAATGACGCCATATCTTTAAAGCATGCACTACAGCTGCTAACTCCAGATCATGCGTCGGATAATTTCCCTCATGCGGCCTCAATTGCCTTGATGCATAGGCTACAACCTTGCCATTTTGCAATAAAATGCAACCAAGTCCCTGCTTTGACGCATCACAATAAATGTCAAATCCACACTGCACATCCGGCAATACTAACACCGGTGCAGATGTTAATCACTTCTTTAACTCCTCAAAACTCTTTTCACACTCTGGCGTCCATGCAAACTTCTTTTCTTTCTTCAACAATTGCGTAAGGGGTCTCGCAATCGTCGAGAATCCTTCTATGAACCGACGGTAATATCCCGCCATTCCCAGAAAACTATGGATTTGGGTAACTGTCTTTGGCTGCTCCCAATTCATCACAGCTTCCACTTTACTTGGGTCCACGGCAACTCCTTTAGCGGTTATCACATGGCCAAGGAATTCCACTTTCTTCTTCCAGAAGTCACATTTACTAAATTTGGCATATAATTGTTGCTCTCGCAACTTCTCCAAAACCAATCTCAAATGTTCTGCATCCTCTTCTTCTGACTTGGGGTACACGAGGATATCGTCTATAAAGACAACTACAAATTTATCCAGATACTCCATGAATACTTTATTCATCATGTTCATGACTCAAGCTAGGTCAATAGCTGGTGAGCACAGATCATAGCAGTCTAAATCGTAACTAAGCAATAACTTAAGAATTCAATGTCAGAGCACTGCTCGACACATCCTTTTATTACAAAAGTCGGACCCGTAGGTCATATAGCGACGGGGACATTAACCTGGTAACTAAAACTTTAGACTAAGCAAAACCAAGAAAACACGTGATCCTCGGCGTCTGGCTATTCCTCCTCTTCACCACCTTCACCGCAGATATCGAACGGAGGATTGCAGGCTCTTGGATAGCTATCTTCGTTCTCCTGATTTTGGTTAGCGAAGAGAGAGTCGTCCTCTTGCTGATCAGCGGTGGTGTCGACATCTGGTATTTCCAGCACAACTTCCATGGTGTCCTGGACTTCATCTGTCGTGATGTGATAGATCCTTCCACGCATTGTCGTTTGAGGCGATGCTCGATATCTTGGTACTCGATTATTTCATCCTTTGGGGCTTTAGCTGGGGTAGTTCCTAAGTTAAAGTGAACTGGAGTAACATTTCCTTTCTTCGGACACTTGTTGGCGAAATGTCCTGGCTCGTTACAAGAAAAACATTTCTTGACAGCGGTCTGCTGACTTCCTGCTGGTGCGTTATTTCCTGGTGCTGGTGTTTGAAGATTCTGGTTAGTAGGGCGAGATGATGGAGCTGATGTCTTGTTAGTCCATTGGGGTTGAATTCTGGTAAACTGTTTCAGTGTCATCCTTAACCTAAGTTGATTAGGTTGCTCTGCCTGACTAGCCATCCTGCGCTTACGATCTTCACCCAATTCTTTATGCTTATCCTCAAGGATCAAAGCTTTATTAACTAACTCCTGAAAATTAGGGAAATTGTGGGTGATCAGTCCCACCTGTAATCCCGAAGTTAAACCCTTCAAGAAACGAGATTGTCTAGCCTTATCTGTGGCTACATCTTCTGGTGTATATCGTGCTAACTGGGTAAACTTGTTTAAGTATTCACCCTTGACCGCCTCCTTGTTTGAGCCCTAAACTCTTCCTTCTTAAGATCCATCATTCCTTCCGGACATGAATCTTGTGAAAGCAGTGAAAACTCTTCCCAAGTAATCTCTTGTGGTGCTTCATGTCTTTGCGTAATAGTTCTCCCACCATTCATGGCGAGTCCCTTCTAGTTGGTCGAAGCATACAACACCTTCTCGTTACCCTCACATTGCGTGATGTGCAACTTTCTCTCAATGGTCCTTAACCAATCATCGGCCTCCAAAGGATTAGCATTGCACGAGAATGTTGGAGGCGGGTTCTCATAATCGACAATTTAGAATGAGAACGCGGCTCATTGTTGCCTTGTTGCATGTTGGTGTTGCCTCACGGCTTGATTAGTCATATTCTGCATTTGTTGCATCATGGTTTGCATAAGTTGAGTTTTGTGACTATAAAAGCTCCTAAGTTACGCATGTCTACGGTGGTCTTGGCTGCGGTGAAGCTTCCTCATTGAGCTGTCATTCCTGAATGCCACTTCCTGACGCTCCATTGTTACCGCGAGTGTTCACCATCTGTTTGATTTGTTTTTAGGTTAGGAAATATAGAATTAGCATAGATAAGATGTAAGAATTCCTAATGCGGGGGAATATATTAAACCCAAAACTTTATATCCTTTATTAATTATACTTGGTATGGTTGCTTACAAAAGCCTAAAAGCTTAAAACACATACTGCACACTCAGCAAACATTTAAAATCCAAACTAAACACTCAACCTTAACGTCTATTACATTTGGGCAAGACTATTCTATTTGACGCGACTCAATACTTGAGTCCCAACTTAAGCTAAGACTCTCACTCCTCGAGCCATCCTCCACGAGAACTTCCTGGTGGGTATCTTGGCCAGAACAGGTGGCTGGCGTGAACTAATCTCGGTGTCCCGCAACTGGTGATGCTTCCGGCTCATCGAACTCAGACTTCATCTCCTCTGATGATGATGGTGTAGCACGACCTCTCTCTTGTAATGCCTCTCGAGCTCCATGATTCTCTCCTCGTAAGCTACTCGGGTCTCATGTAGTTCCTTCTCCACAACTCTGAGTGCTTCGTAGGCCGTCCTTAATTCCGTGTCGGTGTCATGGGCATGAGCTTCTTGAACAGCTGTGAATCGTGCTAAGTGCACTGTAGTAGCATCCTCCTTTCGTGTGACGTATGAACGCCATGAATCTCGAACCATGGGGTGGAGTCTGAACGCCGTGTCTTCTAGCTCATGGTAGTAGTCGTAGCAGATCCTCCGTAGAGCGAGTCGTGATGCCTCCTAGATACCGATCTCCCAAGTGGCTCTTCTCACCATGATGCTGATAGGTTGGCTTGCTCTCTCGCCATTTCTGGCGTAAATTAACAACTTGCACACCATTCCTCTTGTGGCTCCGTTGACGATCCAATCTCGGCCTTGATACGTTGGTTTGGCGAATCCTCCCAAAACTTAGAGCACCCTCCAGAGCTCTGTCGCGTAGCCTCCCTCGCACTCTACGTATGACTGCGTCCTCCTCATCTATTTAAAGAAAAATAGATAAGTCTTCCATCTTCAAATGGCCACTCCGAAAAATTTAAGGTAGACTTCAGCAAAGGTAAGGAGTAGAGAATAAGATGAGTTGAGAGTGTTGTATTAATCAAATTGTGGTTTTTCTTTTAGAAAATAGTTTTGGACACTCTACCAACTAGGGCCAAGTCCTACAGTCAGTATGCTCTGATACCACCTCTGTAAGGACCCGAATTCACCAATTCGAATCCACTGTGTTTTACCGCACTAGTCCCAGGATCAATCGCTAGTGCACACAGCTTAACATCGGTAAGCATCATATCATACACAACGATAAGAATAATAAGACTTTATTTATTAAATATAACTAGTGTACGATCTTATGATCACTTACAATATTCAGCCTCACAAGGCAATAGTAAGACCAATGAGACAAATCAATGGAAAGCGGTAGAAAGGCGTAGATGTCCCATCGGCACACCACGCGCGTCGACAAGGATTGGCCTAGTGACACGCGCCCACTTGAAAGTCCTCCTCCAATAACGACGATGATTCCTCCACTGTTGTTGGTTGTTAAGCAAGGGTGAGTACACCAACACGTACTCAACAAGTTGTGCACAGAATGCAATGCTATCATAGCTATATGCAGGCTTATTCCAAAGGAAAGGCTAAGAGTTTATTTGCAATAAAGCAGCATTTAAGAACACATACAGTACATAGATTGAAAGACAGTAAAACAAATAATAACAAGTAAATAGATTTGATGATTCTCAAATAAATCCAAGTTTTCCATCCTAGACCAAGTTTCATTATCCACATGGCATCCTGCCATCCCTTCAGTTGTCCATTTTAATTAACTACCCCTTGACTGTAATCCCCGAGCATTGCTCAATACCGTGAGCACGGCTATCCGAATAGTTTATACACTCTGCAGAGGTTATGCACTTTACCCACATGATACAACCATGCACCACACGGTGAATGATTATAACAAAGCCTTTACAATGCATCCTCTTAACCCGATGCTACCGCTAAGGTTTCAACAACGAAGGGTTACACCACCACAACAGGCCCCCTCTTGCGCCATGTGAGCCACCCCAAGCATGGATGGTTACCACCACGGGTCTCACGCCACCACGATAGCACTCAAGTTAAGCATTTGCAAATTAGTCACTAAGTGCCCCATATGTACATGTGGTTGCATGATAGACTTAGGTCAAAGGCTCGCAATGTTAAGTCCTTAGGATTGATTAAAGCAAGACATACACATACCCTCAGCTCCTCTGAGCCCACCCTGGCACACTTGCCCCTTCCACTTGCTTCAATCATAAAGTGATTACCACCCGGTTGGTTACCAAGCATCACGTGCTTCTCACAAATCAACATCGTTGTGTGACCTCTCCGCCACGACAACCCAATCTCTTTGTGTGACCACACATGACACACAAATTAACATCATTGTTCCATATTCCATTAGTCAAAATTAATACTCAACATTTCATGTACAAGTGATGACGTGGCATGGCTAAGCATTTCTATTCCGTTCTAACCATCCATGTTGATTTCAATATTAACCAACTATAATGAACCAACCTAAGGTGACAAGTGGACTATGGCATACAAATAAAAAGGTAGGGTGTAATTCAAAAGGGTACATTAACTAATCCCAAAGTTAAGTTGAAATCATTTGTACTCATAAAATACCATGCAATAGAGTAAATCAAAATAGCAATTTTGCAAACATGGGTGCAACATGATCAAAGCACAACTTGCCTTGCTTAAGCTCCTGGTCTTTATCTGAATATAATTGTTGAGTTGCAAATTCCTCCTCCGAAGCCTCGCACAAATCAACGTCTACACGAATCGAGAAGAAATAGCAAATAAACACCAAAACCAAAGAACAAATAAACTCAAAAATTCAAATAAAATCCACCATTAGAAATATCTCAATTTTACAAATTTTTAGGAATTTGAATCACCTCAATCGGAGTTCGTATGCAAAAGTTATAGCACTTTGAAGTTTTAAATTCCTGAAAAATCCCTAAATTCATGAAATCCGAATTAATTGAATTATTTTTATAAAGAAAAATATGAATTTCCCGCCCCGAGCTGTACAGATGAAACGTGGCAATATCTGGGCCTTTGGATACCAATCTAACGGCTCCGGTTAAATCTACTACGTGGCTTAATATCCACCTTTAGATCTAAATCCGACGATCAAAACTAACCCAAGGGTTTTACTGTGCACTTAGCTGACGTGGCCCAACCGTGACTCTACGATCTCAATGCAACGGCTAAGGCGTACCCGTGTACTTCACTGTGCACATAAATGACGTGGCACAATCTAGACCCTCCATCTAAGATCCTACGGCTACGTTTTAATCGGGACGCTTTCCGGTTCGAAACGTTGCGGCTCGATCACAGCGCTCCGATGCGGATCCGACGGCTGATGAAGCTCCCGGTCGGCAATGAACACCCGGCAGCTTGATTTCACCGGAGACGAAGACGACGACCTCGGCGGCGGCGTTCGGCGCTTCCGGCGGCAGCGGAGGTGCAGCGGGTTGGCGCGACTTCGGTGAACTTCGAATCCGTAATCCTTTCGGCGGAAGAAGCTCTTCAACGGCGGCGGAACTCGACGCAACCTCTTCGGGAACTCCGGCGAGCTCTCGTGGCCTCCTCGGTGACTCTCCGGCGACGGCGCTTTAGGGGAAGGATGCGGCGGCTCAAGGTGAGTATCGGGAAGGGTTGCCCGGGCCTTAAATACCCCGCGACGGCGTGCTAAACTCGGAAAGTTTCATGGCGGCGGCGTGTTCAAATCGGAGACGGTGGAGAGGAGTCCGTCTCGGAGACGATAACTATCGACCGTCCAATCTTAATCCGACGGTCGGATGGCTTAGGGTGTCCGAATCGGTAAGCTTTAATAAGGATCGTCCGATGTGAATCCAACGGCCCCTAATGTTTATGGTTTTCTTAATCGATACGGCGTGAAAATGGCCGTTGGATCTTGATCCAACGATCGGCGTTAACCCTCCCGATTCTAATGCGGTCCGCGATGAGTTGGGGGCGGGCGATCTTGTTCACGGAATTTCCGGGTTTTCCTAATTAAAATAATTCGAGAAAATAAACTAATTTATTTAGGGTAGTAAAAATATAAGAAAAATTCCAAGAAAAATCTGAAAAATACTTTGAGACATTTTGGACCTAAATAAAATATTTTTGGTAAAACTTTATTTTAAACTTTTCTTTTTATAATTATTTCTTAACAAAAGGCAATATATAATAATTCAATTAAATCTCAGAAAATCCAATTAAATCCAAAAAATTCAAAAAAAATCATAATTTGCATTAAAATAATATTAATTAATTAAAATGTCAAAAATTGGGATGTTACAAGGCTGTGGAGGAGGTAGTTGTGCAGACACAGCGGTTGGATCTCATGGAGGAGGAATGCGAGGGCGATGGGGATGGTGAGGGAGGAGATGGTGAAGAGGAGCAGATGCTCCTGTCTTCAGGTGTTATTTACAAATAACTAGTAAGTGTTAATTATGTATTGCATTTGTCATGAACATGAATTCTATGCTTATTTCAGGTATAGAGGGACTAATTAGATTCCTCCGTAGCAGTTCTCGAACCAAGAGTGATTGTGCCACATGGAGATTGGTAAATTATTAAAATTTGTGAGCATTAAACTTAAAACCGAACTATCTTACAAGTTGCACAATGTTTTTTTTGTAGGCAATGGGTTGATGTAGAATGGACAAGCAGAAACAGTTTGAGGCAAGTGAATGGTGCGCTAGGATCTCTCTTGCGTTACCATTATCTGGTTTAGTGGTCATCAATGGTGAACCCAAGCCAACCTTGAAGTGGGCGCTCTGGGATGGCTATAGATGGGGTGTATGGGCTGTTGCCCCGGGTGTGGGTGGATTTTTTGGTAAGTCTATGTTTTTCCACTTTCATTTGTTTTTGTGATCAATACAAACGATGTCTAACTCAATCCTTTTGCTTTGTAGGAGAGACACCGTTTGCCAAGTGATCAGGAGCAGTCGTTGCAAGCTAAGACTAAAGATGTCTTTGACAACGCAGCGACTAGGACTATGAACGAGATGATGTATCAGGCTCGCATCCAAGCGGTCAACTTGTACTACAAGCGAGTGCTTCACCAGGAGATGAGCAAGAAGCTTAGTGCTTAAAAAATCTACCTTCGTGAGGATCGATGACGAGAGGCTATGTTGCCTTGGTTTAACAAGTGCCCGATGCATGGGAAGCTCTCGACCACTCTTGGGCCACTCTTGAATTTGTTCGAAATCTAACCAAAAGAGAGGTAAGAGGAGGTGGGTCGAGAGTAGTTCAACGCCACGAGCCGACAGACATCTTCGTCTTACCTGACGGATGGTATGTTTCATAATGTTTGGTTTTTAATTGTCAAATTTATCTTTCGATCTCTTCGAAATATTGGCTAATGACACTGACTTATAGGAAGCTCAAAGCGGCACTTAGCCCACGGACATTGAAGCTTACATACGGGGTCACATAGGCTCTGATCCTACACAGCCTAAGCAGTAATGCAGTGATACGGTGACCTAGAGCTTGGTTAGTACGTAATGGTTATAAACAACTCTATTGACTATTGCTCGTTTAACTTTTATGCATGAACTACAAATTTTGTAGGCTAGTTATGGGAAAGTGATGACAGACACTCACGGGCTTGAGTTTGACTGGAGGAAAGAAGATGTTGACCCTGTCGCTTTGTACAATAGTGGGGGTGGCAAGAAACATGGTCGGTTTACCATATTTAATGGAATTGTTGATTCCACCACAGTCTTAAGTTCGGCAAGGTTGTCTCAATCCTCCTAGAGCAGTGGTCGTAGCACTCATGAGAGTCGACTGGAGGAGTTGAGACAACAAGTAGCCCGTGAGAGTCGACTTCAAGAGCAGCTGCGACAGCAACAAGAGTACTTTGTTGCATGGCAGGCGAAGCAGCAGGCGGCTCTACAAGTAAGTCGTATGGTTGAATCCCAAAAATTCATATACTTATGTCTATTTTGTTGTATGTTTGTATTCATGCCTTAATTATATGGAAGTTACCAAGGACTAGATGCTAATTATCTAGCCTTGTATATGTCGATGATTGGACGTTCTTGCTATACGTGCTTAATTGGTTATGATGGTTAGTGGATACCATGACTGGTTGTTGTTGATATTATATTGAATACTGTCTTTTGTCTGCTGAGTGGATGTCCACTATTTTAGGGGAGGTGTTGCCGAAATTTTTATTATGTTCGGCAACCTCCTAGTCGTTCTTGCTATATATACATAAAAATTTAAACTTACTAGAAGCAAACTACAAATTTAATTTTAGTTATGTATTTTAGCATTCATGCTTTACTTTTAGTTATATGTCGATGATTGTATGCATGCTTTAATTTTAGTTATATATTCATACCAATTACATTTGTTTGGTTATATGCTTTAATTTTAGTTATGTATACATGCTTTAATTTTAGATATATATCGATGATTGTATTCATGCCAATTACATTTATTTGGTAGGAATATATGGCGCAGCAGTTCGGACGACCACTAAATCTTCCCCCGTTCCAACCTCCACCCTTCTTTACCCCGCAATCTCCCAACATGGTATCATCAATTATTTTAAATTTGTTTTAACGTAATCTAGCTATCTCTAACATATGTTCGTTGATATAGGGTTCGGCGGCCCGCACACCGGATGCACATGTTGGAGGCACCGGCGCTTCTTCTTCGAGGACTCCGCCGTCAGTTGGCGACTTCTTAAACTCGGGAGGCGACACGGTAGTGGGCATCATTTTGAAGATACTCCGTCAAATTGATGTTTGTATGAACAATGAGTAGTATGGTTCAACTGTGTCATATGTCATGTTTGCAAATTGAAGTTTCTATGTGTTGTAGGTCATGTTTGCAAATTAAATTTTCTATGTGTCATATATATGTCATGTTTGAAAATTGAACTGTGTCATATGAATGGACGGATTGATATTGGTTTATATGAATGTATGGTCGAATGGCTTGATATTTTTGCTGTCCTGAACTCTCTGATTTGATATGAATGGATTGATATTTTTGCTGTCCTGAATTGATATTTGTGCTGTCCAAATAGAGCTGGCCAGAATTGATATTAGGTTGTCTGGTGTCTCTAGTATTTACGTTGGCCAGGCCTTGGCCGACGTAAATAGCTTCGATATTTATGTCGGCCGGCACGCCGGCGAATATCTACATTATTCGTCGGCGGGGCGTGGCGGCGTAAATCTGATACCAATGATCGGCAATGAAAAGAGCGATTTTCGTCGATAGCGCTAGCGTAAATATGTGCCACATCAGACGGTGACGTGGATCGATGGCGTGGACATTATTTACGTCGGCCCATGGCCGACGTAAATAAGTGCCACATCAGCTCCACTCCAGTTGGATTTGTACTACTATTCCTATTTACGTCGGCTTCGTGGCCGACGTAAATAACCATTATTTATGTCGGCACCGATGTAAATAAGGGATATTTACGTCGCTCGATTTACGACGGCCTATTTACGTCGGCATGCCGACGTAAATAGCTATTTATGTCGGCTTCTGGCCGACGTAAATAGGTCGAATTCCTGTAGTGATAGAATCAGAAACTGATTGCTAGCTGATTTTTGCCGGCCCGATCCTCCACCTCTACACACATCCGGCCCAATCCAATTCTCTCGCAATCAGAAGCAGTTTCTCCTATAATCTAGAATCTACACAATCAAAAACTGTCTGGAAGAGGGCTATAAACAATTTATGAGATTGAAGACATCTCCTACACTTTAGAGCATCTCTAACAATACCTAATAATTTGACTCCCAATAATCCTAGATTAAGAGCTTCCCAAAAGTTTGTGGGCCTTAAAAAAAGACCATACTCCAACAGTTCCCATTTTTCCCAACAACGTGAGCACACTAAACCTCAATACGAAAGTAATTCCAACATCATGAATAGATCAAATTGCCGGTGCTCGGCGCGCCATGGCCATCACGTCTGGGATGGTATTGTCGATCTCAAAACTCTCATGAGAAAGCTTGGTTGTTCTTTGTCTTCGAACCTGGACATGGTAGTCTCGGGCAGACTTTTCAGTCTTTGTCTTCTGAAAATTGTAAAGAATCTTACAAATGTGTGAGGCGATGAGTAGAGCATAGCTAAAGTTGTTGACACAATTGCACCAAAAGAGAGCAAATGCTTCGAAACTATAAACTCTTAACACGAGAAAGAGATTATGCAGGACTGAAGCAGCACGAAAAGAGCTCATTCTCATTGTTCAATTGAGCTGAACCCTCAAAGCGGCACCACAATTAAACAAAACACAAATCAGCGATCATCATTTTGCATCACAATGCCAAATTACTAGCCATCAAAGCATCATACTTACCTGCAGGAGAGCATCTCGACGTGCAATCGGTGCTGGTCGGGGTGACGCGGAGGTCAAGAACGAGGCGACTGGAACCCCAGAATCCGATGCGTGCAGCGTGCACTGAACGTGTTGGGCTCCGACTCCACGGTCTGGCTTCTGCGCGCCACGGTGTTGAGAGGACTCCACCGGCGAGTGCCGCAGAACTTCGCCAATGCCGCTTCCGCTTCCGCACCTCCGCCGTCCAGCCGTCCAAGCTCGATGCTCTCCGCGCCTCGCCGATAGCGGGCCCGCCTTCATGCTCGCGTCCTTGTTGGATCGGTTGCTACTACTCCTGCTGCTGCCCTTGATGATGTGGGGATTGGTTGGTGCTTGGCAATAAAGAATGAAGGCTTTGTTGCTGCTCATTGGAGAGGAACTACCCGAGGGTGGTCATTGGAGAGGAACTCGAGGAGTTTGTCGAGCTCGTCAGCCATAGCGGATGACCAGTGCTGGACCGAGGCGAAGATTGGGAGCGCGGACGCGGCGCAAAAATGAGGATGCGTCGGTGCTCTTTTGGGCGTGCCAAGATATGGGGAGGAAGAATAGAGTACTGTTGGAGGCTGTTTTTTTTAATCAATCCCTAAATCAGTTTTTAGGAATAGATTTAAAGTACTGTTGAAGATGCTCTTAAAGGCTAAACCTTCTCACAATAATCCAAAAAATCTCTCATCAGTCAAAATAAAAAAATCTTGTGCTTCCACAGATAGCCCACAAATAACTATAACGGTGAGGATCTTACGTACCTATTTTTGGTTAGTCTCAACAAATCAAACAACGCTATTAAACCAGGGTGTCCAGTAAAACCTAGCTCGATTGGGCAAACGAAAAAGAAATCGACGACGACCCGGAGTGTGCTATGAAAGTCTTGTGCACTGTTTATTCTGAAACCAAAGCAAACACTAATTAAAGCCCCATATTTGGATTGCTGTCTTCCTACTCTCTCACAAACAACATTTTTTTGCGAGGAGTAAACAACATTGTTATTATATCAAATCAAAATTCCTCTACGACAAAATTAGCTGTCGCATCAAATCAAGCTTCCGTCGACCAAATTCAAATTTTCTTCTAATCTATACAAATTGAATAGGCTTATATGCTTCCCTCTAATACATATCAATTCTGCTAAGCAGTCTTTCTTGCTGGGCATTGATACGATTTTAATCAGTGACAATGGTGAAAAGGTGCGACATACATATATATTTATATATATTAAATATGAACAAGAGTTGAGATTAAAAGGCGTCTGCTCCGCTTTGATGGCTAGAAATTCCATAATAAATTGTAAAAACACTAAAAGTTCTCTCTTTAAACGAGCGAAAAAATAAAAAGATCTATACTGCTTATTTTATTGGGACCAATTATACTTGTTAAGATTAATCAAATATATAGTGCAAATGTAAGAAAAGTACAATTATATTTTCAATCATAGGCATTAACAACAAATATTACATTTGTATTTTCACATCTAGCGAAATGCACAGGTGATTTGCTAGTTAAAAATAAAATAAATGCTAGTTTTACTAAATATCGTTATCAAGAAATTTTGTTTATACCATAGTTATTTTGAAATATACTTCATATGTTGAAATGTTTTGAAATTATACCATACATGTTTGGTAAACCTTTGATGATGCCATTTTCAATGATTTGAGTACTTGCTAGTATTTTTTTTTAGCACAATGCCCCATGCTTATGCCCGCCAGTCGTGACGAGCATGATTTTTGCCTTAGTTCGTGGATCTCGACGGGGCTATTAGGTCCCAACAGCGCGGTGTTGGTTATAGAATGATAGGTTGAGGCAGTAACAGATCTAGCCGTAAAAATTAGAGAGGACGTATCTAGTGTAAATGGCTATTCAGTGCTAAAATGCTAACATCCATCATGGGCCATCCGATATATCATGTGCGGCTCAGATTGAGAGTGGTGGAAGCCCCTTATAGAATGAGGAGAGAAATAAAGGGGGTTTTTCACAAAACCGTTTGCACTGAATAGCCATTTGATAGATCGGATGGCCCACGATGGATATTAGCATTTTAGCACTGAATAGCCATTTGCAATAGATACGTTACCAAAATTAGAAGGTGTTAATAGGACAATGCTTACATGAGATAAGCGAAAGAAATATAAATAAAATTATCCGAAAATAGGAGGTGATCAGTCGGTACGTTACAACTACCGATGGTCTAGCTGAAGATAAGAGTAGTCTCAACCCATGATTTCTATGAGCAGTGTCTAGAGAGAGAGAGAGAGAGCAATAAATATCCCTTAAGACCTAATCTCTCCAAGGGCAGTTCCAACCCTCCACCTCAGCTGGTGTCTATAGAATTAATTACGCTGCCAATTAAGCAAAAATCTGATATGGCATAGGAATTAAGGAAGGGAGAGAAGGAAAAACAAAGAAATCGTGTCGCATGCATGAAACTGGGTCGGCGCGGACATCAAGACACAAGAAACGAGCAAAATCGGCATTGGGTGGACTCGTCATTTCTTCCCCCCGCGTTTTCCTCGCCATCCCGATCCGCTGCGGGCGCCTCCGTTCCGCCGCCATGCCCGCACCGCGCGTGAGCTTCTCCCGCTCGCGACCTTCTCCCGCGCCGTATTCCTCCAATTTTTGGCGCGCTCCTCGAATCCTCTCGGCGCCAAACCATCGAGCCGCCATCTATTTTTCCCCAATCACTCGCCATCTCAAGACGCCTCTATTTTTTCCCAATCACTCGCCATCTCTGATCCCTCTGCTAGTCATCTACAATCGGCCAAAGTAATCTCCAATCGCTCATCCCCGTGGAAGAAATCGTCCCCAAGGCTTACGCAAGAATGAATCCGACGGAATCGAGGATTTGCAGTGTCTTTTTCACAGTGGTTGTTAAATTGCGTTATCAGATGATGCCCTCCTATATAGTCTGCAGAATCTGCATCAGTTGCATTCAGGTGGAGCTTGTATAATACAAGGAGAAAATGGGTACCTACACCTATAAATAATGAAACTAAAAAGAAACCACAAAGGTAGCCACTAGAAAATTCTCCTGATTAGCGAGGACACAACCGAGGAAGCATGAATTGTAGAACTATAGTTATACAGATATGCTTGTTATAAAATAGAATGACACAAAGGCTCAAACCTACAGACTTGTCCATGTTTGGAGTTCTGAAATGGCAGGTGTAAAAGTTAACCAAACCACCATTTTATCAGATTGTTCGTCCCCAACCACCTCCTCAATCATGCACTCAAAATCAATGGTTTCTTGATCAGAAAACTCTTAAGTCTGTACGGCCTATTCATTTCTTTTCCATTCCTCCAGACCTAACACGTGTCTATTTTGAGTGCAACCACCTCCTCAATCATGCACTCAAAATAATCCTTAAGTCTGTGAGGCCTATTCATTTCTTTTCCATTCCTCCAGACCTAACGTGTCTAGTTTGTCAAGAGAAACGAATACCTCAGCAGTAGGCCCATCCCAACCCAAAAGATATTCGCAATTGGCCCTAAAAATGCTTTCCGAATAGCACCTGCAACCTCTAATCCAGTCATCCCCCAACTAGGAAAAAAAACACCACACGAAAGTCTAATGCATGTAGCACTTTGTCAAGCATTCTGATGTGAGTCTCACTACCAGCTAAGTCCAGTTCATATGGTCAATTGCTAAATGAAGTGCAGTGTTCATCTTAGTGTGTTTTACTAAAGCCATGCAAAACTAAAGAAATGTTCTGTATGATTTATCTAATGTTATTTGAGATTTCTAAAGTAGAAACTTGAAAGTTACATAAGGTGTTTATTTCATTATATATTTAAGGCTTTCCTTCAAAAAAATAATTAAGGTATTTACCAAACAGAAATTCAGTTGTTTAGCTCTAAACGCTGGTAACAAGATCATCTCAGCTACAATATACATGCAGAGTTCATTGCAGAGCACCTTGATATACCGAACAGGAGCTAACAACATTGTAATGAGGCAATAAAAAACATGCATGGATTTGGAGAAGGCCTTATGCCGTCTGAGTGCCGGGAGATGCAGCTGGCCACCATGCACTGCGGCATGAGCACGACGGCAGGGAAACCAGATGATGGAGCATGGGGGCTGGACGACCGCGGCTCCTAGAGCACCTTGGCGTCTGGAGCAAGGGTGGCTCTCAGAGTAACAGCGGCGATCTTTGCCCGATTTGGAGCACGGGTCCGAGCACCACCGACGACTGCAGCAAGGCCGGACGGATCACTGGCAGCTCGATTGGATCTTGACCGCCGTTTCCTCAATTCCGTCGGCGGATTCATTCTTGCGCAAGCCTTGGGGACGATTTCTTCCACAGGGATGAGCGATTGGAGATTACTTTGGCCGATTGTAGATGACTAGCAGAGGGATCAGAGATGGCGAGTGATTGGGGAAAAATAGAGGCGGCTCGAGATGGCGAGTGATTGGGGAAAATAGATGGCGGCTCGATGGTTTGGCGCCGAGAGGATTCAGGAGCGCGCCAAAAATTGGAGGAATACGACGCGGGCGAAGGTTACGAGTGGGAGAAGCTCACACGCGGTGCAGGCATGGCGGCGGAACGGAGGCGCCTGCAGCGGATCGGGATGGCGAGGAAAATGCGGGGGGAAGAAACGACGAGTCCACCCAACGCCGATTTTGCTCGTTCCTTGCATCTTGATGCCCGCGCCGACCCAGTTTCATGCATGCGACACGGTTTCTTTGTTTTTCCTTCTCTCCCTTCCTTAATTCCTATACCACATCAGATTTTTGCTTAGTTGGCAGCGTAATTAATTCTATAGACACCAGCTGAGGTGGAGGGTTGGGACTGCCCTAAGGGGTGCGCCAACTCTGACTGACCCTGTTGGATCCACCGCTAGGTTGGCTGAGGACTACAGCTGTGATCAAGGTTGGTGTTGGTGCATTAATTAGCTCTCTAGTTGGGCCTTGTATGATTATTGAGATCTGGCCACTATGGGGTCAGCGGGGGAGCGACCGATTGGGAATGGAGAAATTTGAGACTAGGAAGGGGAAGAACTAGATACTTGAGTTTGTGGAAGAAGAAGAAGAAGAGTTGGGGAGGGAGCAAAACCGGACGAGGAGGAAGAAGCCAGTAGCCGATTCTATTCTCTTGGATCCCCTTCCAATGCCATCGATTCTATCCTTATGCTCTGGCAAAGCAAGGGCAAAGTACGGTCTACGATACCATAATGTCAACTGTGGGAGATAACTTAATATCTCTAACTATCATATCTTTGATTTTATCTAAATAGGTTGTTAGTCTAAGTTTTCTATAATTAAAACACTTTTGGCTAATATAAGTCAACCCTTTGTACTTGTAATTATGGAAGCATTATAGTGGATTGTTTCCTGTGGTTTTTTTCCGCAATGGTTTTTCCACATTAAATCTTTATCTCCAGCTATTTTCCAGTTATTTTGCCTTGTCTCCAACCCTAACAAGTGGTATCAGAGCTAGGGTTCAAGATCTACCTGAAGGAGTTTCTCAGGGCAGCCACCGCCACGGCCGCCACCGCCATGCGCTCCGCTGTCGGCGCCTTCTACCTGGCGTGCATCGTGCTGCAGTTCCGTTAAGCCTACATCTCACCCTTGTTTGCTCGTGTTCGGCTGCGGCGAGTTCGTCATCAACTCGGGCGCCATCGCGCACCGCTATCTACGTCGCTTCTTCATCGTTGACCTACTATCTGTGGTAACCTGAGTCGTTGCCCGCCGCCGGCCTAGCCATCTCCGGTGACCCCATCTCGCCGGAACGACACGTCGCTCCACACGCCTCTGCCATAATCGTCGGCTGCCCATCTCCGCGGACGCCCATCAGCCCCGCCACCAGCTCGACGTGCGTTGTCCTCGTCATGCTTAGGCCCTACGTCTGCACCATCTCGCGGCCCTACCTCCATGCTGAGTGCGGCGTCCGCTCCTGCCTTGGCTTTGCCGCACTCAACTGGACCCGCCTCTAGCCGCTGACAGCTAGCTCTGTCCGCTGTCTCTATGGTGTCTAGCCAGCCCGCGCCGGCCTCAGCACCGTCCACCAACCACTGGCTCGCACTCACCCGTGATCGAGCAAGCCTGAAACGAGCCCTGTTCAAGATTCAATCGCTGCCCCGGGCGAGTGGTCGTCTAGGGCCACTTCGGCTAGCGCCGACCTTTGGTCTGCCACCTCAGAGCCATCTTCTCAACGCTCCATCACGTCGGGCACCACTGCCCTCCGTTCACTGCTTGGCATCCTGTTGGCTCCTTTGCACAGGTCTCACGCGGCCACCTGCCGCTCCAGGCTACTCACTTCACGCCTGTCTTCATCGGCCAGTCTATCACCTCAACGTAGCCATCGATGCCTTCAACCACCTGTCATTTATCGGGTCACCGCATCCTCGGTTGCCCCGTGACTTGGCCACTCACAGCCTCCAGCCAGCCCACACCTATGCCTTCCACCGCAGCTAGCCATAACCTTGACAGTCCTAGCTGCACTCCAGCACCACGCCTCCGCAGCCAGCACTGCCCTGCGCTGCCATCTCTCGACTTCACCGGTGCCCATTCTCTGGCCGGCCACACCCCGAGCACTACCTCGCCTTCTGCACCGCCGCTGGTCCTGTCTTCCCGCGTCGGCGTCGTCCAGTGGCTCCCACACAGACGCCCTAGATCTTCATGCCTCTCAGCTGCTAGTCCCGCCTATGACCTTCGGCCTTCCGGCCACTCGTCGCCGGTGCCTCAACCGGTGCCCCCGTGGCTCCACCCGTGATGTGCCCCTTTGTGCTCCAGTCTGCATCGGTTGGGCATGCCAACGCTGATTCCTGACCAACGCTCCATCTCTAGGCGCCAGTGCCATCACCCGCCATCATCCGATTGCTCCCGCCTTTACCGCCTTCGACGGCTAGCCTGGAGACCGTGTCTACCTCCACTCCATCTTCGTGAGGCACACCCTCCACGCCAGCTTTTTGACTGCACGCCCGAACATATCGAACCCGAGAGGAACTCGCCCGTGAAGAACCTCCATGTGTGAAGAGATAAGGTCGCTTGTGAGACAAGGAGCCCGATCGGTTTAACCGGATCTAATTCGTTTTGGTGTTCGTCCGACTTCTCAGTTTCAAGGCTCCGGTCCAAAGTAGAGCAACTCAGCCTTCGGCTTCTGTTGGCTTCTAGCGGCTCCAACTTTTAGCAGCTTCAGTAGCCTCTGTTTTCGCCCTAAGTTTGCTACCAGCACCCGAAGTGTACCAGAGTTTATACAAAATTGCTATGTGCATCTGAAGCTTACCATTCAAATGAGAGCCGTTCTTACATATGTGGGCATGAGGAAAGAATTGCATTTTACCCCGGTGACTATTCCAGTGCCAACAAAAGTGGGATTTTTATTGCAATTTTGCTTCTTTGGCGGTATTCATGCACAGTTCAAGTTTTTGTGACTATTATTTTGTGCTCATATTATTAGCGATATTTAATGCATATTTTATGCTTATTATTTTGTGCTTATTATTGGCGAATTTTCATCACAAATTCAAGTTGTTATACATATTATTGATAGTATTCATGCACAGTTCAGGCTATTATGCATATCCTTGGTGGATTTTTTTTGCAATTCAGACTATTGTGCTTACTATTGGCAGCATTCATACGAGATTAATCATGGGCATTTTCTTCAACGTTTTGTCGTCTATTTGTCATTGACGGTTCTCATGACAATTTATTCAATATTTCATCGTCTGTTTCTTTGACGTTTGATCGTCTTGTTTGGAGAAGAAAAAAATAATTTCAGTTGAGGAGATAACTGAATTTGGTGTTTTATCACTATTAATTGTAATTTGGTATTTCATTACCATTATTTTGGTGTTCTATTCACCGTTTGAATATGTTGACTATTATGGAGGTTTTGGCAACATTAATTTGAAATTTGGTAATACCTTGCTGGTAGCATTATACTCTTCGTAGTTTTTTTAGTGAAGGCTTTGCTCCAATGTTAGTTTGAGATGAATGTTGAAAATGCAAGAAGGAGTTTGTATCTGTGTGGATACTACAATATTATTTTTGTTGTCTTTGCTCGATTTGAGGGTTTACTGTAATTTATACTCTATTGATGACACAAGAATTTTTTTTCTTCATATTGACCTTTTGGAGCAGTTTCAATCATGTTGTGATTTTTAGTAGATAGTTTGTCGAATTTTATGTTGCAGGTAGAGCATGTCAAAAGTCCATATTATGTGTTTTTCGCTATCTACCCAACGTCACAGGTGATGTCTTGACTTATACCATTTAATAATTGAGTGTTTGATTCAGAAGGTCAATTACATAGACTCAAACTTTACTAAGGTTATGAAGACCCAGATTTATTTGTCTGCTTTGTTGATAGTTGTGTTTTTTAGATTGATTGTTTAAGTCTTTTTCTCAACCTACTGATGGTTTGCTCAATTTTACTTCATTAAAAGCGTTTGAATAAGACTATTCCAGTCTTTTATACCCTTTATGGTTTTTCGCACTACAAGTGTTTCACGTGTTCATTAATCTTTCGGACTTAACGCACTTATATTCATGGTACCAAAATTATCCTTCAGGATTTTCTAAAAATAATTTCATTATATATTTTGAGTTAAGGGGAGATTTGTTGGAGATAACTCAATATCTCAACTTAACATATCTTTTAATTTTATTCAAATAGATTGTTAGTCCAACTCTTCTACAACTATAATTCTTTTGGCTATATAAGCCAACCCTCTATACTTATAATCATTGAAGCATTATAGTGGATAGTTTCCTATAGTTTTTTCCGTAAGGATTTTTTCACGTTAAATCTTGTCTTCAGCTTTTTATATGCAGTGTTAACCGAACACCAACAATAAAAAAGTTTGAAATCCTCGCCTCGCAATCTCAGAATCGTTCAAGGGGAGGGAGGTAGCCAACCAATCGCAAGATGGATCGTCGCAGTGTCGCCGTCGTGAGTAGGGGTGAAAACTAGTCGGAAGCGGTCGGAAAACACTAAAACCATTTTGTTTTCATATTTTTCTCGGAAGCGATATCGGAATCGATAACTACGGAAGCTAAAGCGGCATCGGTAATTCGAAAATATCGGAAACGAAAATTCGATACAAAATATATATCAGAACGATCGAATCGAAAAAAGAGACCCAGAACGTCGTAAGGACATGTACCACCAATTGACTTCAAAAATTCACACAAATAGTACATCCACATAGAAATTAGTAATTAATAAATATTCACAAATTTATGATGAACACACATCAAATTTTAGACTTGAATGACTACATTAGAGTTTTGTTTTTATGATATTTAAAAATATCTATGATTGGTTAAATCATGAAAATGGGTGGAGATTGTAGCCCTCGTGATAAGCCAGATAGAGTCCAAAATCACCTAAATCGAGTTCGGAGTAAAAAGTTATGGGCGTTTTAGTGACCGAAGGAGTGTGATTTGTGGGCTAGAATAATTCCGGTAATTACCGACGGAATTTACCGATTTTTCCGGATATGAAGGAAGCGGTCGGAACCGATCAAAACCGTTACCGTTATCGTTTCGACAAAAATTACCAATTCGATTCGATTCGAAAATTACCGATACCGACACGTCCGGTTGAAAAATTTAATATAGAACGCTTATTTTTTCGATCTAATGAATCAATTTAGCTAATATTTATTTATACTTCTCCGATAACAGAGTAGAAGAAACTCTTAACAAATCAATAGTTAGAACTTATTTCTATTACCTATCATATATTCTTAGTATAATGTACTGTAAAGTTTCTCTAATTTTTAGTCTGAGACTAAGCGCAATCCTGACATGCTTTTCCATTGATGCCTCTAGATCTATCTTCTCACGTTTCTCTGTGATTTCCCTTCGTGCCCACACGACCAGCATTAAACGCAAAAGCTTCCACCTCATGCTGCATCAGCCACACACACAACGTACGGCCGAGCACACCACGCGAGCCACACGACGCACCACAGTCACGATTTCAGCCAGTAGCAAATATACCCATCCAAGGAAATCCGGCGAGCAGAAGCTCATCGGCAGCACGGCACAGCCAAGAAGCTAAGGGAAGCTCGCTAGTCAGGGATGGATGCCATGGCGGCGGCGGGGGAGGAGGAGGTGAGGAACAGGAGGGTCATCCTGAAGCGGTACGTGACGGGGTTCCCCACCGAGGACGACATGGAACTCGTCACGGCCACCGTGCGGCTGGCCGTGCCGCCGGCGTCGGCTGCGGTGATGCTCAGGAACCTCTACGTCTCCTGCGACCCCTACATGCGCAGCCGCATGACACGGCACCAGGAGCCCAGCTACGTCCCGGACTTCGTCCCAGGGGAGGTACCATACATACTAAATCCAACGCGCCAGAAAAGAAAAGCCAGACTGTTTAGTGTTGCAACTTGCAAGCGCTGGTCATAAATTATTCATTCGTGTGCCCTGTTCGTCTGAAGGTAGCGGTTTGTGTTCTAACCAGCTCGTGCCCGACGGCTAATCTTTCTAAGGCTGTTTGAAACTCGGAAATTTTTGCAGATTCTTGCGAGATTTCAACATTTTTTGTGAGAATTCTGTAAAATTCCTAGTTTCAAGTAGGTTTTGGCAAGCAAGTTCGCCGTGGAAAGTAGTGGACCAAACTTGGACACCAACCGTACATATTCGTGTTCTTTTTAGCCACGAAAGGCTTTGCAGTAACTCTGTTGGTGTGTGAACAAAGTTATTTCTCAACTTTTCAGTAGACACCAGATACAGTTGAATTTGGCCTGTCAGCTTGAATCTTGCTATTTTTTTAAATTCAGAGTCTTGTTAATTTTGGACTGCGTCTACTTTCTTCTGAATATGGTATATCGTATCAAAGAAATATCCTTAGTAACTTATTTCTGACGTGCAAGTCAAAACAATCACGGGGTTAATGTGCTTTCAAGTATGAACAATAGGAAGTCAACTATGCTGTGTTCAGCACTGCAGTTGGATTCAGTTTTGTTTCACTGAAACCATACAATTTTGCTGTCCCCCTGGGTACAATCCTTCCAGGTGTTGGTGAATTTTGGCGTAAGCAAGGTGGTAGCATCCGGGCACCCGGATTTCAAGGTTGGCGATCTTGTGTGGGGGATAACCGGATGGGAAGAGTACACTTTGATCACCAATCCAGGGTCTCTTTTCAAGATCAATCATCCTGAGCTGCCTCTGTCGTACTACACTGGTGTTCTTGGTGAGTTCACTTCCAGTACGCACTCTTTTGTCGCAAGCATATTTTCATCCTTAATCACTGAAAACACTTCTATCATGTCTTTGTTTCACATCAAACACGGCTCTTTCTTTTTCACTGCTCGGTTTATCTGATTCAGAAATCAGAATGTTGTGAGTCCATTTATCCTTGGTCTTGTACATAAGCAAAGCACCCTTGCTTCACTGACAACTGAATAGTGAAAACCTTTCTCCCAAGATCTTACTTCAATCACATTACACAAAGTATATTTCCATTCCTTTGTTCAGCTTATCTGGATGGCGATGTACATTTAATTGGTGTATTATGTTTTACATTAGAACCGAGACTAAAATGTACAAACTATGGATGAACAGTCCAAAGTTCTGGAACTATAAAAACGTAAATCAGGACAGGACAGGTAAGACGAATGTTTATAATAGCTCAGAAAATTCAGTTAGTGTGTGCCATATCATGTCCAGAGATACATACTGCAAAAATCTCCGCATTTATAGGATGTAAACTAGTATTTCTAGTCGTATTTTATCAGCTGATACTGTGGTCAATATTTTTCTTCCTAACATTGCTACAACCTTGATAATTCAGGCATGCCTGGTCGTACTGCATATGCTGGATTTTTTGATGTGTCCAAGCCTAAGAAAGGCGAGTATGTCTTCATCTCAGCGGCATCGGGAGCCGTTGGTCAGATTGTTGGGCAGCTTGCTAAGACCACAGGCTGCTATGTGGTTGGAAGTGCTGGTTCTGATGAGAAGGTGTGTACAAAACATTTTTTTTTCTTTGCCTTTGTCATGCTAACCGGAAATAGCTGTAACACCCTGATCTAAATTTCGCTCATGGCCAAGCCCATCGTGGGGCAGGTCCACACATGCATAGCACCCCACTTACACTTTCATCATCGCTTCGTGTAAAAGGGTTAACCCGGAGGTGCTATGTTTGGAGCCAACAGGCATTATATATTACTACAACTCACTATATGCAAGCAATGTAAGACTAATCTCACCACTACTCTACATGGGGCCACATGGGTCTTCACATTAACAGGCCAGGGTATTACACTTACCCCCCTTAAGTGTTGGCGCCGACAAAGACACATCGATATATCAAGAGATGCCCGAACCACCCCAGACTCGGCATCAGCCGCCCAAAGGTCCGACACATATGCCATGCCGTGCGGCCACTCCGGACCCACATGTGCTATGCGCCATATGTGTGCCCCCCTATCACACACGTGCCCGTGTAGCGAAGATTGTTGCTCTGATACCATCTGTAACACCCTACCCAAATTTCGCTCATGGCCAAGCCCACTATAGGGCGGGTCCACGCATATATAGCACCTCACTTACACTTTTGTCCTTGTTTTGTATAAAAGAGTTAACCCGGAAGTGCTATGTTCGGATCCAATAAGCATTATATACTACTACAACTCACTATGTACAAATAATGTGGGACTAATCCCACCACTACTCCACATGGACCACATGGGTCTTCACATTAACAGGCCAGGGTATTACAATAACGAATTTTGTTTTGGGGGAGGTAAATAATCAAAAAACAAATTTTTCCAAAAATAAACCAGCTAAAGCTTCGCTAGGTCAAATATGCGCAGAAGAACAAATTTTCAAGCAATTTCACCTCTAGAGCGACACTACCAGCGTTAAATGGGCAGTTGTGCTGGAATAAACAGTACCAATGGCACTACCATACGACAGTATCCCTTAGTGCTAGTGAACAGAAAAACATGTATATGAACAGAAAAATCAACAAGACTTCAAAAATGAAAATCAGTATTCCTTTTGATTGCTGATCGAAAACCCGTGAAACTTTGTATGCACATTTCTATGGGTGTCAGGAACCTATTCTAACCTTTAATCGTAAGGAATGATGTCAAAATTTTGATCTTTTTCAAATTTATCGAAGATTGCACCAAAACTGGATCAAATCTAAAAACTTTTCTTTGAACTTACTCATGGAGATTTGATGATTAAGATGGACCTAGATGATCTCCCGCTTATCACAGCAAGCAAGAACCCCAAACAGATTGCCCTCAAACGTACAAAATCATGATATGCCTCAAATCCTTCCTTCTTAAGCAAAAACCAATTTCTTCATAAATCTGATAGGTGAAATTTGAGGTCCCACCCCAGAGATTGGAGAGAGGCAAACAATCGAATGGTTAAGCGAGTGCGAGGCTGAATTGAGGGCCCACTTGCAAGAGAGATAGGAAAAGAAGTATGGGGTAGTGAATTCTGAATAGAACATGTGATCCATTAATTGACCATCAATTCCAGTTGAAATTTTTGAAACTTTTTGACTAGGATCTGGAATAAGGAAGGGTCTCGAGAAAACATTTTGGCTTGAAATATGCTCTATAAAAATTACAATAAATCTGACAATATGGTGCACAATTTTTCCTTTTCTATTTTTATTTTGTTTTGAGAAGAAAATTGAGTCACAAATTTTTGATAACTTCAAGGACTCTTGGGTAAAAATTTCAGTTTAAGGTCATTCATAATCATTTACATAAATTCTGACAATGAAAGATTCAAACTTTCTTAATTTTTGTTTTAAATTTTAAAAGGAACTAAATAAATTTATTAATTTTCTATGTTTTTACCAGATATCAATATTGTAATTAGGATTACTTGGAAAAATTTTCAAAAAATTTAATCTATGTATATTTTTATAAAATTCGACATTCCATTAAATTGAGCTCAAAATGAATTATTTCACATTTCAAATTATTATTTAATACTTAAAAAATCCTTTGGCAATTGAAAAAGGACACTAGAGAATTATAAAATGTTAATACTATTTTTTTGAAAATTATTAACATTAAAAAATTTACTTTTATATATACTCCCTTTTTTTGGTCCCAATAATATATTTTCCTTCTAAAGCAAATTTTCAAGATGCAACATAAAAGCCTGAGAAATTTAGAAATGACTAATTTCAAAATCCAACATTTCAATTCGCACTTTATTTAAATTTTTAGGATGTTACACTCACCTCCCATTACATTTCCTTATATAGTAGAGGTAACCCTAACCTTAGATCTGGACACATAAATGGATACCATCCACTCTTACATAGGTTAACCCAAAACCCAACACTCTTAGCGAGTTTTTCACTCACATAAGCACGCATTTCAAAGCAACCATTACATTGACGCCAACTTCGCCCCGTGAGCCCAAATTTACATCAAAACCACTTTGACGTGAACCACTTAGGTCATCGCCGCGGTTTTCCAAATTGCTTTGACTGCCAGTATTAGGTAAATTACCAATTTACCCCAATGACCGATCTTCCTTCTTCTCGAAGCATCGCTATGCTTCACGCTTTCCACGTGGCACAGATAACTTGCCGCCAAGCCTCCCACGCGTCCGTACTCCCTCGAACCGCCCTCGCTTGCAAACGGACCCAAGTCACTTGGAGTGCCACATGTCTTTAACCACTTTACCATGGCGGTATCGGCTTTCTTTATTGTTTTGGACCTCAACTTCTCCCAGAGCTGAGCCCGATCCATACCGTTTCCCACCATGTCCATAGCGCATCACACTCTGGTTTTTGTCTTCCCAACTTGCAACCACTTCCTACCTCGATTATCTTCCGCATCCCTTAACTTGCTTCGAACCTTAGCTATCCTAGCCTAGTCTCGATCTTGCCTTCTTCTCACCATAACCTCACCCCCGAGTCCTGCAACCATATAGACAAGAAACATATCATATAACACTGTTCACAAGGATATGCATTAATCAAGACATAATGCAAATATTAAACTCAAGTTCGCAGTAAAGTCGGCACTACCGTCTCCTAGGGTCGGTAGTATCTCCTAGGGTCGGTAGTATCGTACCATCGATACTGCCGCTCCTAGATAGTCGGTAGTGCCGCTTTCCCTGAAATCTCCGAGAGTACCCTCTCTGAAAAATAACTACCACGCCTTTGGGCCGGTAGTGTCGCTCCCCTAATACTACTACTCCCAACACGTTGGTAGTGCCGTTGTGCTAAAACCCAGAAGAATACCTTTCGTAAAAAGAATAATGCACGCTTGGCCAGTAGCTCCGACGGCCGGCACTACCACCATATCAGGCCGGTAGTGGCACTACCGCTCCCAACACATACAACAACTTAAATTGCTTCAAAATCAAAATAGAATTCAAATCAAACTCAAACTTAAGTACCATATACTCAAACCAAATCAATAACTCATCACTAACAAGGATAGACCTCCACATAGACTTTCATGCTCATCTCCAGGTCATGAACAGTTGCTCCTTGTGTTTTCACTGCCCTTAGCCATTATTCTATGGAGCGGTGCATCAGCATTAACAACTTACCATTATTCTATGGTGCGGTGCATCAGCATTAACAACTTACATTACCTAGGCTGACAAATGATGAAGTGGTTGAAGGATATCTTCAAGAATTTTTACATTAACCTAGATTATGCTTCATTACAGAACGATGGTAAATTTAGCTGCTTTCGTCAGTGTCCCATGGTTTAACATATGGATAAGAATACTCTGTGTCCCTAGGAAGTGAAATGCAATGTCTAAGCATTTTATTGATCTCAAAATCAGTATCTATTCACAACTTCAATGATACTGCATTTTCTGAAAACAAATTTGTTGCCTTTTCAGGTCAACCTCCTGAAGAGCAAGTTTGGCTTCAACGACGCTTTCAACTACAAGAAGGAGCCGGACCTCAACGCTACACTGAAGAGGTTTGCGATTTCTTTCCTGTTAAATTCCTGCGTTGCAAATGGATTAGACAACCAAGAGTTCCACCCCATTGTGGATCTTGTGATCTTGCTCAGGTGCTTCCCGGAGGGCATCGACATCTACTTTGAGAACGTTGGCGGCGATGTTGGGCCGTCGTTGCTCAACATGCGGATGCTGCCGCATCGATCGCGGTCTTGCGGATGATCTCGCGAATACAACTGGAGCGGCCGAGGGCGCGCAACCTCTTCGCCTTGTCGCCAAGGCGTCGCATGGAGGGGTTCATGGTGTTAGACTACTATGGCATGTACCGCAAGTTCGAGGAGGAGATGGCAGGGTACCTAAAAGAAGGGAAGATCGCCTACGTGGAGGACGTCGCCGACGGGCTCGAGAATGCGCCGGCGGCGCTCATCGGGCTCTTCTCCGGGCGCAACGTCGGCAAGCAGCTGGTCGCCGTCGCGCGAGAGTGACGTCGCAATTGAGGAGTGTTTATTGCGTAGTCGTTCTAATGTATGTTTAGAAATCGGAATTCAGATGGGTGTTTAGTTTGGTTTGCCAGTGTTTGAGTCGTAGTTATGGATACCAGAACGGTATCGGTGGATACCTACCATTTCAACATCTAAATCGGTACGAAATAACTATATGTCACGTACCGATCTTGATATTGGTTAATACCGGTTATACTGACTCGATGCTGGTTAATATCGGCCATACCGGCTTCGATATAGGTCAATAACGGGCATACCTAAGTACTAATCAAGATCACCATACCGAAGGAATTAATAATGTCATCTATTGAACAATATATTATATTTGATAGTACTGCTATGTATTTGAAGTAATATTATAAGTGAAATTTGGTGTATATATAATTAAACGTACATATACTTATAAATATATATTATTATATTAAACCTGAAATGGACACCGATATGGACCAATACCAAAATATACTATTCCAAAAGCCAAACCAGTATAGTCTTCTGTACGTTATTGACAAGTGTGGTTGGAGTTGCAGTTGATGTTCATGTCAAGACTCCAGAGTGTTGGAATTGTGTTAACTCCATCATTAGCGAATTCAACCATAGGTACTTAAATGTGGTTCGTTCGAGTTGTAGTATTAGATTCAGGTTCGTGGTTCGCCACTTTTCCCTCGAATTTTTGCTGTGAACACGAACCCTATACCTGAACCGGTTTGAGTTCGCTGAATGTAGTCACGATTCACGGGGATTTACGGTGAATCCGGTAACTATGAATTCAACTATTCAAAGATGGATCCGAACTGGGGCGGAAAGCATTGTTTGATGTTCTTAATTATTCCTACCTGAATTTGTAAGCATCGTTAGCGCATTCTCGTCAGAGGAATCTATGGTGACAGTGAATTATCAGTGGTAGTTTCTCCGTCTCAAAAACAGGAAAAGAAAGCTCAATCCATCTTAGGGTCTGTTTGATAGAGTTTTAGATTCCAGCTTCTCCTAAAATTTGAAACTTATAGGCTAAAATAAAGTAAATTAATTTTATATTTTTGATCTAAAATATAAACAAGATGATCTATCTAAACACTCTTAATACACTCACATCTTCAACTTCACGAATCTGATGAAGCTAGAATTTTCAGCTTCACCAGATTCGAGAAACTGAATTCCTGCCAAACACACCCTAATATTTTGCGATACCAATGGAACCTTCTACCGAGAATTGGAAACTAATACATGGTATAAACGTATCCTTAAAACACTGTGTTGAATTACGATTTTCTGAGATCTCGGAAAAATGAAGGGAAAGTAGTTTGATCCAACTTCGGACTCGTGATCTAAGTTTTCAATTTTGTATCATTGAAGTGCTAAATTCGTACTCTTGTATTCATTGATTCGAACTTCATAGACTATCCAAGTCGCCCGATTTCTTACTAGATGAGAAAACACATGTTTGTCTACAAAACGCGGAAAAAAATGCTTACTTTGCAGTAAAAAAAAACCTCGATTAAAAAAGTAAAAAACAAGGGGAAAAAATATAGTATGGCATTCCTTTGATCTTGATAGCAGAACTCGACAATCATATGAAGCACCCTAGTTTCGCAATTGAAAAGAACATATTTTTGGCGATGAAAATAGAAAAAAGATGATTGTTTTGCAACTCGCACCAACATGTCAAAATAGATGGTATTACATGAAAAGATCGCTTAGACCTTGTATATTCAGCAAATAACTCAAAATAGTCGATATAGTGTGCAATTTACTCATAAAATAATTTGCTACTTATTCAACTCTTCTTATTTATTCTATTGAAGGCCAACCCAAATCCAAGTGAACCAAAACAGTGTTAAAACTTAGGGTTTACTAAAACATGAGCATTAACTAGTCTAAATTATGATCACCAAAATCGTAATGCGGAAACTAAGTGTAACATCCCAAAAAATTCATTTCAAAAATAGGATAAAAAATATATTTCAAATTATTATTTTTATCGGTTGTCTCAAGTTTATTTGTCTCCTCTTTATTTTCTGGATTTCTCTAGAGTTCAAAAGAAAAATACCTTTGCCTATTTTTAGAAAAAAAACTTAAAACTATTTCATTAAAAAAATGAAAACCCTATTTAAGTTGGAATTAATTTTAAAAAATATATCACAAGGAACTTGGTGAATTTTCCATTATTTGTTAAAATTCGATTTCAAAACCTTTCTAAAAGTCTCATCAATTAAAAATATAGTTTGAAGACAAAATAAAAGATTTGGTTTTTCTAAACTATCTTATTTAATATAAATAAACCTAAGGAAATTTCGCAAAATTTCCTACATTTGTCAAATTATATATTTTCTAAAGCCTTTAAAAGCTTTAACAAAATAAAAATATATGTTGATATAAAAATAAATTATTTGGTGGTACCAAAATATTTTAGTTGATCTCAAAATATCCTAATTAAACTCCCTGAATTTTCTTAGAATTTTTGGGGTTGTTTTAGTATTTTCTAAATTAAAAGATATTAAAAACAATATAAAAGTATTTATCTGTACATGAATAAAATTATTATTTTATGTAATAATATTTTATTTGTGTTACTAAACCTGTGGGTCACGTTCGATTTTTCCAGGATTTTTGAGCGGTTTTTGATATTTATTTCGATTTTATTGGTGATATTTAGTAATCGGATTAAATGAACGATAATGGCTACTGATAACCCGGCCGTCTCAGAGCGATTTTGATCATAACTCCCGGAAGCGTTTCTCGATGATCCATTGGTCCGATCGCCTATAAATTGAACCACGATTCCTCGTGCGTTCTCTTTACAACTCATCTGGAATTTTCTCCATCCAAGTTCTGCATCTCTCTGTATAAGCCATTCTTTTCAACTCCAGCGAAAACTTCGACGAGCTCTCTTGGTCACTCCTGATCTTCTTTTGACTTGACATTTTTACCAGAGCTTCCTCTTGCTGTCCTCTACATCCAGTAAAATCAGATTTTGCAAATGCCTACCGGAGCATCTCCGGACGCCGATTTCTTTCCCAACTCCATGAGCTTTTCTGTTGATCTATTGCTCCTTTGTAGTGAGAATTGAACCCTAAACGCCTCTCCTCATTCCTCACATCATACTCAAAGATCAGCATCGAATCAGAGCGGATCTCCTCGGCAAGCCTTCTTTCCCAACTCGGTGAGAACTTGGTGAGATCTCTTGGGCGCCCGAACTCCGCTCATCCTCAATTTTTTGTGGAGCACCCCATGATGGTTGCAACACCCACATAAACAGTTTTGGAAAATTCCAAGCAGAGCACATTGGCGCTGCGTCTTGATCCGTGCCACCCCACGATGCCGTTTCTCGCTAGTGGGTGAGTTTTTCTTAGATCCAATCACTTCACTTCATGCCCCATGGTACCGATTTAGACTCCCCTTGAAATTTCCTTTTTCCATGGCCAACATGGAAAATTTGGTCCTTCTTCTCAGCCTTAAACCTCTACTCCTAGACACACATAACGATTGACGAGGGCTGGGCGTCCCTTAACCGGTCAGCGGGCTCCCAAGCTCGGGAGGCCCCGACCACGATCTGGACGTATGCTGAGGCGCTCGACCTAGGGCGCGTACGACCACGAGCACGGCCTCGCACGACCTTGAGCTCGGGTCGGCTCTCGTTCGTCTTGAGTCCCGGGTTTCGGACGGCGTTACTCAGCGGTTGCCAAGACGTGGGATCGTGGGGAGTGAAGCAGGCGCTCGCGACAAGTCCGAGGCGGTTACTGCTGGCCCACAATGCGCATGAAGACCACTACCCGGGAATATCTCCTGTCGGTTGCGAGCAGGGAGGTTATAAGGCTAAGGATGCGCAGCCTGAAGAACAACACACAAGAACTCGAGCACTAGACACCACCATTGTTGAGCTTGAGCTATAATACACATCTGTACTCGAGAGTAACAAAGATCACTGCCGCAGCGCGACTGGAGTAGAGCTATTACCTTCGTAGGGGCTCGAACCAGTATAAATCCTCGTCTCACGCTCGCTGTCGCCTAGCTCTGACCTCCAGCACGTCGACCCCTTTTCCTCGTTGGGCCAAGCCCCGCTCGGGTCCCAAGTCTCACTAACCCCTGTTTCATTTCTGCGATTGGCGATCCCGATCGTCGACAGCTGGCGCCCACCGTGGGGCTCGATTGGCTTTGCTCATTTGCAGGAAAACTCCAAGATCTTGGGAGCATGGCGCGCTTCATCAACGGACATTCCTCGAGCGTGGGCTCGGGCGCGGACTCCGACTCCGCGTCCCTGTTTTCGCCCTCGCCACCACCACGCGAACGACACGTCTCGATGGCAGACAGTCATGGCGCGGGAGAAGCTGCGGACGGCCGTGACCCGCAGACTCCTGAGGACGCCATTCGGATGGTCAATGTCGCCATCAACCAAGCCATAACCGCCCTCTGGCGGGAGGACCAGGAGAAGGCCGGCGCATCTACTGGCCATCCCAGACTCCCTCCTTCAGGAGAGCGCCTCCGCGCTATCGCCCGGGTCATGGTTGATCCCGATAGGGCGAGGTCGGAGCTTTTTGACCGAGCCCTGGCCGAAGAGCTCGATCGGGCTGTGACCGAGGCCATACCTCTGCAGCACCGAAGCCAGCACTCGGGGACCCACTCCCTGAGAAGTGACAACTCATCGCGCCGCTGCTAGCGCACCCGCCGGACGCCTCCCGCGCAGGGGGCACCCTCTCGCCAGCAGCGGTCTCAGGACGTGGCTTTGACGCCGCCACGTCTCCGTCCCGCAGGTTCCAACCCGAGCAAGGTCAAGCACGAACCGGGCTCCACGAGCTCGCGTCGCCCAAAGGCGAAGTCGAGGCCTTTCCCGATGTTCGCCCAGCGCCGCCGGGTCCAGATCGTCTGCGTTACCTCCCAGGTGACTCCCACGCGCAGCGTCATGGTCGTTCTCGCCAAAGGTCGGGCCGCCGAGGCAGCCTCAACTCCGAGTCCAGCAGCAGCGAGGGCCTTGTCGGCGACGACCACACCCGCGTGCACTGTCGACCTCTGGCAGATGGCGTACTCGAGCGACCTTCGCCGCGCGTGTCTTTGGCCGGCTCGGTTCAAGGCGGCATTGATAGAGCGCTTCGATGGGACCAAGAAACCCAACGAGTTCCTATCCATCTACTCGACCGCCATCTTGGCGGCCGGAGGCGATGAGCTCGTGATGGCGAATTACCTCCGACCGTCACGGACGGGCCGCATGACCTAGCTCTTCAATCGAAGCTTTGGCCTTCGGTCGTGGCGCCAAATCGAGCGCCCTCGCTCCAACTTTCGAGTTACTCTGGCGGGAGGGAGAAGGACCTGGATCGCGTCATCCAGGGCAAGAACGAGCCGCTTCGTGACTTCGTGCGGCGATTTATCCGCACAAGGAACCTGATCCCGAGTATCTCCGACAAAGCCGTCATAAAGGCTTTCAAGTTCGGCGTCCGCGATCGGCGCCTCACCGAGGACCTGGAGATTACCTCGAGGCTCAGCGTCAACAAGCTTTTTCGTATGGCAGAGCAGTACGCAGATGCGGACGATGCCGTCCGCTGGAAACGCGACTACGACCAAGGTAAGCTTGGTCTGAACCCCACAGAGGCTGGACCATCCAACTCCAAGGGCGCCGACCACGGCGCCGCTGCCAAGAAGTGGAAGCGCGACCGCAGGAACGGCGGAGGATCGCCCGCAGTGATCGTCTCGTGAGCGGCGGCCGCGAGGTCCTTGAAGTCCGAGATCGAGCTCGGGAGGGGTCCCGACCTCGCCAAGGTCGGCCTTGACCTCGTCAGGCGCAAAACCAGCCCCAGCAGGAGGGCCGACGGCCTGGGCCCCGGCAGACCGATGCTCGGCCGCAGGAGGCTAAGGGGCATCCAAGATACGATGAAGCGAAGTTCTGCTTGTTTCATAGGGCAGCTGGCCACGACCTGCGAACCTGCAGGGCTTGGCAAAGCAAGCTGGAAGCTTTCTATGATGGTCGGGGAGAAATGCCCGTGTTGCCGAAAGAAGATGACCCGGTAGGACGGGGTGAGCATTGGGCGGACGGGATGACCTCGACCTAGAGTTCCAACAGGGCGAGCGCCGCATCGATGTCATCTTCGGCGGCTCGTCGGCTTACCAGTCCCGGCGCGAGCTCAAGGCCGCCTCGCGAACCATCTTCCAGGTCGCCGCCGGGAGGCCCATCGAGCAGCACTGCAAGTGGGCTGGGGCCACCATCACCTTTTCTCCAGAGGACGCACTTCAAGGTATGGCCCGAGATCTGAAGACCGCCTTGGTCGTGACCCCGACCATCAGCAACACCACGGTCGGTCAAGTCATGGTCGACGGCGGTAGCTCCCTTAACTTGCTGCAGGCTGGAGAGCTTGACCGGATGCAGATTCCCCGGTCGAAGGTCAAGAACATCGCCGTCCCCTTCTTCGGGATCGTCCCCGGGAGCTCGACCGTCCCTTTGGGGCAGGTGGTCTTGCCCGTCACCTTCCGCGACTCGACCAATTTCCGCACCGAGCTAATAACCTTCGAGGTGGTCGAGGGGGACCTCCCGTACAACGCCATCCTCGGGCGGCCCGCCCTGATCAAGTTCATGGCGGCCAATCACTATAGCCATCGGTGCATGAAGTTTCGCCCCAACGGCATCATAACGCAAGCGGAGCGACCTCTGGCGGCACACAGTGCGAGACCAAGGCTCGCCCTTGCCGCATATCTTTGCCCAGCGAGGCCGAGATGCGATGGTGAAGAGCTTCGCCCTGAAGGCAAGCAATCTAGCCAATGGGGACAAAGGGTGTCTTGCGCTCGAGGAAGGCGACCCGGCGGATGCATCCATGTCTCGGTCGGTGAGTTCCAAATAGGAACTCGAGCTCGTCACTTTCTCAGCGCCAACAAGGGCATATTAAGCAGGAGCTGCGGACATGCTGGCGTCGAGGGAGGTGATCGAGCACAAGTTCTGAGTGAGACCCGACTCGACACATGCACGTAAAGCTACATCGTTTCTCCCCGAGAAGGTCGCGATCATCAAGGAAAATCTCGAAAAGCTTTTGAAGGCGGTTTCATTCGTGAGATCGACTACTCAGTGGTAGCAAACCGGTCATTGTTAGGAAGAAGGGCGGAAAGTGGAGAATGTCGTGGACCACACGGGCTTGAACTCGGCTTGCGAAGGACAACATCCGCTCCGCGCATCGACGGATCGTCGACTCCACCGCGAACACCAAGATCTTGAGCTTCTTGGGCGCCTATTCAGGTACCATCGAGATCAAAGCCGGTGGTCGACGGCGAAACAAGGCGTCGTTCATCACGCCGTTCGGCACCTCTTGCTACGACCATGTCGTTTAGTCCGCGCAATGTGGGGGCCACGTTCCAGCGTCTGATGACCAAGACGTTCGACCCCCAGATCGGTCACAACCTTGAGGTCTCGTGGGCGACATCATCGTCAAGAGCCCCTCGAGGGCGACCACGTTCGAGACCTCGAGGAAACCTTCAACAACACGAGCAGGCACAAGATCAAGCTCAACCCGAGAAGTGCGTGTTGGCGCGCGTCAGGAAGGTACTCGGCTACATGATCGGGGCTCGGGGTTGGCGAACCGAAAAAGATCGAGGCGATCGAGAAGATGGCGCCCGACCTCGGTCAAGCGGTGCAAAGCCTCACAGCCGCATAGCGCCCTCGGCAATTCATCTCGAGACTCGGCGGCGGGCTTCCGTTCTTGAGCTCTGCGCAAGCATGGAGCTTCAGTGGACGCCGGAGGCACAGTGGTCCTTTGACGAGCTGAAGGTATACTGTCGACCCCACCCACCTTACGACCCATAACCCGGCGAAGTTCTGCTCTACCTTGCGGCCACCGCTCAAAATTGTCGATGCCGTCTGGTGGCGGCGGGGATCCCAAAGACACCCGATCTATTATGTCGATGAAGTCTTGCGGCGAAGGAACGCTACCCGTGGGTACAAAAACTGTTAGACGCTCTTCTCATGGCTTCGCGCAAACTTCGACATTATTTCCAGGCGCACTCTGTGGTCGTCCCGAGCAATTTTCCGCTCGGGGACATCTTGCGGAACCCAGAAGGCGGCGAGCGAATCTCCAAGTGGGCTATGGAGTTGGCGGCATTCGATATCCAGGTCGTAGTCCGAACGGCCATCAAGTTGCAGGCGCTAGCTGACTTCGTGGTCAAGCAAACGTCGCAACCTGCGCCCGATCCAGAGGTCGAGGAAGAAAAGCCCTGGACCATGTTCTTCGACTGCTCGAGGTCCTTCAAGCGCTCGGGGGCTAGAATTCTTATTCTCACCCCGCGCGGCGACCACTTGAGGTACGTAGTTCGCTTTGAGTTTCCAGCAACCAACAACGTTGCCGAGTATGAAGCTCTCTTGGCGGGCCTACGAGCTTGCAAAGCTTGGGCGTGCATCGGTTGGTCGTTAAAGGCGACTCCCAGCTCGTCGTCAATCAGTACAACAAGGAGTACCAGTGCTTGGACGACTCAATGGCGAAGTACCTAGCCGAGGTGCGCAAAATGGAGAAATGGTTTCAAAACCTGGAGCTCCAGCACATACCAAGGAGAGACAACACAGGTGCCGACTCCCTCTCCAAGCTCGCCTCCTCCGACGATGAGGTCCCGCCCGATGTCATCCTGGAGACAATGGTGGCTCCCTCAATCTCTTCCCAGGAGGTCTTGCTCGCCGTGGTCGAAGGTACTCCCTCCTGGGCTGAACCAATTCTTAACTTCCTTGCAAGGGGCGACCTACCGCCTGACCCTGCCGAGAGGAGCAGGACCAAGCGTCGGGCGAGTTTGTACACGCTCGTCGGGGAGACGCTCTACAGGCGGAATATTTTCATCATTTTGACACGGTGCATCTCTATAGAGAAGGGTAAGTACCTGTTAAATGACATTCATTCAGGCCTCTGCGGAGCGCACTCTTCGTACAGGACGATAGTCGGCAAGGCATTCCGTATGGGGTATTACTGGCCTTCGGCGCTTCAGGATGCTTGTGACATTGTCCGCACTTGTCGAGCATGCCAGTTTCACGCCCGAAGTCGCATCAACCCACATACGCGCTTCAGACTATCCCGCTTGCCTGGCCCTTCTCGACCTGGGGGCTGGACATCCTCGGCCCTTTTCCTCAGGCGGTCGGAGGCAAGAAGTTCCTGTTCGTCGCTGTGGACACTTTTACCAAGTGGATTGAAGCTGAGCCGGTCTCGACCATCACTGCTCGGGCGGCCGTCCATTTCTTTCGCTTGTTCGTGGTCACCAGGTACAGGGTCCCATGCAAGATTATCAATGACAACGGTACTCAGTTTACCAGTGAGTTGTTCCAGGAGTTTTGCGAGGGCCTCGGCATCAAAGTGTGCTTCGCTTCTGTGGCTCACCCCTAGAGCAACGGAGCGGCGGAACGCGCCAATGGCCAAATCGTCCAGGGCATCAAGAAACGAGTTGCAGATGAGCTCGAACGCTACGGCAAGACCTGGGTGGACGAACTTAACGGCAAGACCTTAAATTTTCAGTAAAGCTGTTCTTCTATTCTCGTCCTTTATAACTTTTTCGTCTGTAACTACGCTGTCATTGTTGTCCGATACTTTTTCGAGCACGACCTTCGTGCACTGCGCACTCGCTCTTGGTCTAAACCTCGTGAGCTTAACGTTCACCCCCAGTGGTCGAGCTAAACGTAAGCCGAATCTCTTCACAATCTGGCTCTCCCCTGTGCGGGCTCGAGCCAAAAGCCTCACGGTTTCGACCGTTGAGCAGTGCGCGTGGTCATGGTCGTGATTCGAACGTTAGTCTGGGTGCGACCATCTCTTTATCAAACTCGTTTTTTCACGTTCTTTCCCTGCGAACCCTTCCTCAACTCTGCAGGTCGTGGTCGATTGCCTGGGTCTAAGTCTTATGTCCAATGCCGACGTTGCTCGACCTTGGACCCAATGGGGCTGGATAAGGCTATCCTATCGGCACACGACCTAAGAAGTCTCGGACTAAGACCGGAAAGGGCGAACTCCAAGTATCCTCGGCTATGAATTTAAATCAAGACAAGGATTTCTTTGTTCTCCAAAAGAAATTTAGCTCTATTAAAACATTTTGTTCTTAATCGTGTTTTACAGGTCGGCCATTTCGCGGGCAAGCTTCTCCTGCTCGAGCGCAGCTACCTTGGCCCTCAGGGTCGCTATCTCGCTCTGGTACTAGAGGGCTTCCTTGGAGGCATCCGCAGCTCGGCGCCGTTCGTCTTCAAGCTGAGCCAGGGCGCTCCTCGTCGCTTTGCTGGCGCGCCCAAGCTTCTCCTCGAGCCCCAGGATCTTGGCCTCGAGCTCGGGGGATGCCTTCGCCGCGGAGGACGCCTTCTCCGCAGAAGCCTTCTCCAGCGCCTCGACCTTGGCCCGCTCGGCCTCGAGCGCCTTGCTGGCACGCTCGAGCTTCTCTTCAAACTCGAGGATTTTGGCCTCAAGCTCGGAGGACGCCGCCATGGGCCTTTGCTCATGGCGGCCTTCTCGAAACCTCGACCACAGCCCGCTTTCGGTCTCGGCGCCTTGCAGCGCCCAAGCTCCTCCTCGAGCTGCAGGATCTTGGCCTCAAGCTCGGGAGATGACTTCTCCGCAGAAGCCTTCTCCAGCGCTTCGAGCTTGGCCCGCTCGGCCTCGAGTGCCTTGGCCGATCGCGCGCGCTCTTGCTCCACGGCCTTATAGCCGTGCTCGCGCTCGGAGGTTCTGGCCTGCTCGAGCTCGGTGGCGTGGGCTGCCTCCTGCCCCCTCATCGTCGCGCGCAGGTCGTCGAGCTCCTAGGTCTTCTGCTCGAGCTCCTCCTGCTCGACCTCGATGGTCAAGATAAACTTGGAGCGCTCGGCTTCCCGCGCCTCCACCACGTCCATGAGGCCCTTCAGCACGGCGGCGTGCTCCTGAAGGCCTTTCAGACCTTGGGAGACGTTGCCAATCGTCTTCGCGACAGGAAAGGTAAAACTGAGAATAGAAACAAGAGGACTAGAGCTAACATGCAGCAAGGTGCGCGATGGGGTCTTTACCTCGTGAAGACGGGTCTCAAGGCTTGCGCGGGTGAATTCCTCGCGCTCGTCAATGCGGTCGCGGGAAATCTCCTCCTCGTCGGCGGCCACCCCCGACGCGCTTGGGCCAAGACCCTCAGTCTCCGCGCCGGTGGCAGCCTGGTGTTCTGCCGCCTACCTTGGTGGGTTCAACTCGCCGGCAGGGGCGGGGGCGACAACAGCGTTGGCCCCGACCTCCGTGGTCAGGGCTTCGCTTGCCTCTGGCGCCGGGGGAGCGATGGCCGGATCCGCTACGCTATCTTCCGCGGCGCGCTCGACCTCCGTGGCCTTGGGTGCTACGACCGTAGCGCCCGGCGCAGCCGCAGCTGGGCAGGTCTGCGGCGCCTCTTCGGAGTGGCCATCTTCGGCGGTCGATGGCGTCACGACCTTGGCGCCGGAGCGGCCGTGGTCGAGAGCTTGGGCGTCGCCACGGTTGCGATCGTGGTGCTCTGGGTGCCTTCCCGCCGACCTCGAGAGGATCGGCAGCAGCGGCTGAGTCATAGGCCTCACCGGTGCCGTAATCCTCACTTGTCGCGGGCAGGGTCTCCTCGGTTGAGTCCTCGATCCCTTGGTCGAGCTCGCCGACCGGGCTCCAACTCGGGGGCCCAGAAGAAGTGCACGCCCGACCTGAGGACCGACACGGGGCCAGCATGTAGGAGTCCGCCGCCTCCTCCTCGGACTCGGACTCGCCCTGGACAATAGCCATCGTCAAATCGGGCAAGTTTCGAGCGCAGGTGCTCGAGGTCTGCGATCAAGAATAGACACTAAGCCAGAAAAACACGGAGGGGGCGGAGCGAACCGAAAACCAAAAACTCACCTGAGTCACCAGCCTCCGCCTTGTCGAGGGCCGGCGTTGGTCTTGTTCTGAGGGCACCAGCTTCGCGCCCGGCCTAGGACCTCGGGCTCATCGGCGGTCTGCGTCATCTGCGGCGGCAGACCTGGAGGCCCGACCTTGGGGGCCCTGAGCCGGCTGGGGGCTCGAAGTCCTGGCAGCAGCAGCCGCGCTCTGTTGCTGCGAAAAGGGACCCGAATCAGAAGGAGAATGAGCACGAGCAAGGGACCTGGGGGCTCGACCATGGGAATCCTTACCGTGGTGCGGTCACCCCACTCGACGTGAGGTTTCTTCACCACCTGGCGGTCTGCCCCGGGCGCGAGGGGCCTCTTCTTCCCCTTCTTGCCCTTGTCCCCGCCGAGCAGCGAAAGCATCCTCCTAGCCGTCTTGGTCAGTTCTTGGTGATCCTACGAGCATGCGAGGTTCAGGAGGGGCCTCGTGGGCACTTGAGTCGAATACTTGGTCGGGGTGGCCTACCTCGTCTTTGCGGCGCAATACGTTCCTCGGCACGGGCTAGCCGAGGGTGTACTCGTTCGCAGCCTTCCCGAACATCTCGTTCATTCGGGCGGCAATCCAGGCCTCCCTCGGCACTGCTGAAGAGACCAGGTCATCAAGAGGAACCAGGGAGCAAATCCACAGCAAAAACTTGAGGCAACGCAACTTACCGACCGTCCCTTCGCGGGTCATGTCGTCGTGATCCCGGATCTCGTAGAAGGGGTGCTGCCTCTGCCGCAGGGGGAACACCCGACCTCTCAGGAAGTCGTTGGCGATGGCCTGCCCGGTGAGGCCTCGCGTGGCGCAGATATGGATGGTCGCGATGGCCTCTTGGTCGTCGTCCAGGTCGCCCGACTCTGGGGTCTCCTTCTTCCTGCTGATGGGGGTCCCCTCGAACTCCAGCGAACCGCCCTCGCCCCGTTTCAGGAAAAACTATCGCTCGGACCACGGGCCAAGGGAGTCGTGGAAGCGCATTTGGGGAAGGACCACGAAATTCCCGTCCGCTGCCGAAAGTAGAGGCACCCGACCACGGGGTCCTTCCCGGTGCGGAAAAGGGAGAAGAAGCGGAAGAACAGCGAGGGGTGGGAAGAATTCCAAGGAACCCCTCGCACAGGTGAGAGAAGATGGAAAGAAGAAGGACGGAATTGGGTACCAGGTTGATCAGCTCGATCTCGCATACGTTGAGGACGTCTGCAAGAAACTCGCTCTCCGGCGTCTGAAGGCCGAAGAGCATGTATCGTCTTGTGGCTCGACGAGCTCTGCTGGCGGGTCGCGGCTCGGTCTCCCCGTCCGGCAGTCGCCACGAATATGGATCCAGCAGCCCCAGGCCCTCGATCTCCTTCATCCTCGACACCGTCAGAGAGCTTTTCCCGAGCTTGGCCATGGCGGTCGTAAGGGAGCTTTGGTCGGAGGAAGAAGGAAGGTTCAGGCAAGAGGACAAAGATTACGAAGAAGCAGGGTTCGGAGAGTGGCGGCGGTCGCAAGTTTTATAGGGCCAAGGCGCTACGGGCCCGCAGATCGAGGGCGTTTCGAAGGGCGTGCTTGGTCGGTGATGAGACAGAGCGAGTTCAAGGCTCTACTTGGCGGAATCGGCGTCGCGAACAGTTCATTGTCGGCCGTCTTTGAGTTTGGAGATCAAGAGGCGCCAAGTGTCGTTTCGTCACGGCCTGGCGTTACGTTTCCGCCCGACCTCGACCTCAAGCGCGAAGACTCGGGAAATCAGCCCCGTCTATGGAGGCTCAAGGTCGCCCGTGTCCCAGCCACGACCTTAAGCCTCGGGGGATAGCTGACGAGGGCTGGGCGTCCCTTGACTGGTCAGCGTACTGTCAACGGGCTCCCAAGCTCGGGAGGCCCCGACCACGATCTGGACGTATGCCGAGGCGCTCGACCTAGGGCGCGTACGACCACGAGCACGGCCTCACACGACCTTGAGCTCGGGTCGGCTCTCGTTCGTGCCGGAGTCCCCCGGGTTTCCGGGACGAGCGTTTACTCGGCGGTTGCCAAGACGTGGGATCGTGGGGAGTGAAGCAGGCGCTCGCGACAAGTCCGGGGCGGTTACTGCCGGCCCACAATGCGCATGAAGACCACTACCCGGGAATATCTCCCGTCGGTTGCGAGCAGGGAGGTTATAAGGCTAAGGATGCGCAGCCTGAAGAACAACACACAAGAACTCGAGCACTAGACACCACCATTGTTGAGCTTGAGCTGTAATACACATCTGTACTCGAGAGTAACAAAGATCACTGCCGCAAGGCGACTGGAGTAGAGCTATTACCTTCGCAGGGGCTCGAACCAGTATAAATCCTCGTCTCACGCTCACTGTCGCCTAGCTCCGACCTCCAGCACGTCGACCCCTTTTCCTCGTTGGGCGAAGCCCCGCTCGGGTCCCAAGTCTCACTAACCCCTATTTCATTTCTGCGGTTGGCGATCCCGATCGTCGACAACGATCAACTCACTCATGGTCCACTGTTCCTTCTAAGTATTATAATTAATCTTGAAGGCATTGTACTCAAAAGGGAAGAAGGTCATAATAACATAGACCAAGAAACCATCAGAAATGGCCATGTCCGTGCCCTTGAGTTTGGCAGCCATATCAATCGTCATCATGATATGCTCACAAAATGCTACTAGAGCTATCATACTTAGTAGTGAGCATCTTCATGGTTAAAGTACTGGCATATACTTTTGATGAACCCTTGAATTGCTCCTCAACTAAAGCCAAGTACTGCTTAGTATTATCGGATTCAGGGATTGCTCCCCTTATCCCTATAGATATGGTACTCCTCAGAATCATCAAGGGATTGCTCCACTTTTCTACTGTTAAGTCATAGAGTTTCTTTTTCTCAGTGAAACTCTCATCATCAGCAAAAGGAGCTACGGGAGCGTCCTCACGTAAAGCATAATCTAAGTCCATGACTTCAAGGGCAATCAAAATCCTTTCATTCCAAGAAGAAACGTTTGTCCTAGTCAACTGCTCAATACAATTCAAGTAAGTGGCAACATTAGAGTTATTCATGACTGAATCAAAAATAAAATGTAATCAATAAACATTGAAAAATAAATATCTTGTATGGAAATTAACCCTACGTTAATCTAATTAATAATCACGCTAATGACAGAAAAATTTAAAAGTTCTATGTCACATCACCGTTGGACAGAAACAAAAAGGAACTAAATTATCTTATGGGTGATATATGCACATAAACAACGTTGGTCAATATATGATCATGGCCATAACATTATCTCAATTTTAAACATTAAACAATAATCTCTAATCAAAGCTTCCCGATGGTTTCATTTTAATTAAAGATAATACTCAGAAATAAACATCATATGTAAAAATTAAATGCCACATTAATTAATTAGTCCAAAAAATTAATCATATCATAAATGCCCAGGAAATAAATATTAAACAGTTCTTATTGCTGAAATTAAATAAGATATAAAAATGAAAAAATTATGGGCTAAATTTTGTAAGAACCCGACCCCAAAACGCATCATGCCCAATCACATTGCCACCCACCGTCAATGGCGCCTTAGCTTGACTTAAAACGCGAGCGCACAACGCAGTTTAGAATAAACGCTGCGGGCTCAAAGAACACGCCGCCGGTGGCGTGGCGACATGAGGCGTCGGCCGACGATCACGAACGAACTGCCGCGATGAACCCAAATCCGAAGAAAATGGGCACGGGCGAGGAAACCCTAAACCTAATCAATCTCCACCCGAAAAATCCGCATGGGAACTGAGCGAGCGGAAGTCGAGCTAGTGAAATGGCGGTGACATGAGCGAGCGGGACTCCAGCGGCATAGCGCGACGGCGTGCACACGGGCGGCGAATTGATGCCTCGCCATGCTCCGTGAGAAGAGCAACAAGCCCCGACGCACGTGCTGGCAAAACTAAGGCCCGCGACAGCGAGCGAAAGCGCGGCGCTCGGAGCGGCTGACGGCGATAAAGGCAGCGGCGTCGGTGACGACAACGACCCGATGAGGTATGCCCGAGACCCCTTAGACATTAGGATTTGCTTGATTTTGGGAACTAGGGTTCGGAACTGGGTTTTGATCAGATCCCCTCCTATATGCTAACCAAAACGAAGAAGAACCCTAAACCGACAAATCACAAGATCCGAACCAAGCTAAAGGGATCAAGCTTAGACTAAACCGCTCTGATACCATATGTTAAAACTTAGGGTTTACTAAAACATGAGCATTAGTTAGTCAAAATTATGATCACCAAAATCATAATGCAGAGACTAAGACATGAGATTAATTGACCCAGAGAAGACGAAGCAACCATTAAGGTTCTTTGTCAGTGATTCGGTCGGTGTAGAAGAGCGTCGAGGTAGAAGGAACACCGATGCGTGATGAAGACAATGGGAGCACCGTGATCCTCATGGTGATGGAGAGAGTCTTCGTTAGCCTCAGCGCTAAACCCTAGATCGGATGGGTGTCGGGGAGTAGCAAAACTCGAGAGTAACAGTATTTTTGAGTTACGGCTTCTTTCCTCTTGATATAGCGCTGGCTAACAAGATCAAACTAAATTTTCTATTAGTAGCTTCCGTTCAGAGCGCATGAGTGGTGGGCCTAGCCCCCAAAATCTCGGTCTAGTAGTTAACCGAAGATCATAACCAACAAACAGAAATGTTTAGCCCAAACACAAGCTACTGATTTTTTTGAGGCAATCTACTGGGAGAGAAACCGTGTTCATGTAAATCCAAAGATAAGTGGACAATCTAAAGAAATATCCACAACATTTCTGACATACCAAGGGGTTGATGAGCCATGGAGCATGAACAAGCCTCCTTTTATTTCACTGAACAGTAAGCCTACCGTACTTTGTTCAGCCTCACTGCAGTTGGATTGAGTTTTCTCACACTGAGTTCTTGTTCCCACGTGAAACCTTACAACTTTTCTGTTTCCCTAGGTGGAAAATTTTGTTCAGGTTATGGAAAATTTTGGCGTCAGAAAGGTGGTAGCATCCGGTCACCCCGATTTTAGGACTGGTGATCTTGTGTTGGGGGATTACTGGATGGGAAGAGTACAATTTCATCACGGGATTTGATAAACATCAACCGGATGTTATTTTGGTTGAAATCATCCAAATCTAGAACCATTGGATCATTGTTGAGATTCAGAAGTATCGATTACATCCGATCCTATGATTTGATCCAACGGTCCGGTGAATTTGGATCCGATCCTATGATTTGATCCAACGGTCCGGTGAATTTGGATCCGATCCTATGATTTGATCCAACGGCCCGGTGAATTTGGATGTTCGGGAGTATCGATTACATCCGATCATATGATTTGATCCAACAGCCCGGTGAATTTGGATCCGAAATTCAATGGTTCTAGATTTAGGTGATTTCAACCAAAAAAACATCCGGATGATACCTATACACTCCCATCACTAATCCAGAGTCTCTTTTCAAGATCAGTCATCTTGAGACTTGAACTGCCACTCTCGAACCACACAGGTGTTCTTGGTGAGTTCACTGTCAGTGCCAGTACGTACCATGTTGTTGCTAGCAAATTGTCACCTTTAATCCCTGAAAGACCTCCCCTTTTATAGTGTTGTTTTCACATCACATAAGTTTCCTTCTATTTATGCACTCTTGATTCAGAAATGAGTTTATGGCTTAGGATGGTAGAGTTTTAACTCCACTAAATCTATGAATTTGGTGAAATAAGATATTCCTAACAACACCAAATCTGTAAAAATTTTAGATCAACAATATAAATTTAATTCACTTCATTTTAGTTTATAAGTTTCAGATCTCAACTAAAACTAAGATTTAAAGCTCTACTAAACAGACTCACTGTTAGTGTTGCTCATCAAGAAAATGTCACCTTGGTTCAAGGACAACTAAAAACCTTTCGTCCAACTTTCTATTTCAGTCACATCAATTCAGCTTACCTGGATAGGGATGCACGTTTAATTTGTGTATCAGGTAACCAGGACAGAACAAGCAAAGAAGAATGCTTACAATAGTGAATTCACAATTAATAGGCGAAGAGGAATGCTTACAATACTGAACGTAACAATAGTTAGATGAATTGTCCCCAAGTTCTGGAGCTAAGAACTTCAGATTCTACTCAGTTTTCCCGTCAGAACATCATCCGCGTCTAAAACGAGGAAAAAGGAGTGCTCAATCCATAATTCTTCTAACTTCGATCTAAAATTGGTTCTAAGAAAAAACTTCGATCCAACACTTCAAGATTTTTTAATGGTGATTCTTTCCATTTCAAAGAAGAAATTTCTTTGTCCAACTTTAGACTTCCGATCTGACAGTTCTCAATTTTTGTATCAATGGGCTGCCCCACTAACTTATCGTCCATTCATCCAGTTCAAGCAACAAAGTACTCGATATTCTCAACCAGTTGAGAAAACGCATATTTTTCATCAAAAAACTATTCTGCAGGCAAAATCTTCGCGAAAGCCAAAAAAATGCGTTCTTTTTTTTGGTGACTGACGATTGCTCTGAATACGATGGACAGTTCTCCACAACCAACGAAAAATCAAGGGTAAAAAATCAGTATGCGTCATAAGTAATGCAGATGTAGCAGCTTGTTCGAGGCCGTCACAGAACAGAGATGAATCTGAGCGGCACGGAGAACTGCAGGGTTAGTTCGATCTCGCCAACCTTCAATGCAAAGATCGCCACTGTATCTGGCCCCTTTGCTCTGCAAATTGGCTCCCCTGTATCCGCGCATGTCTTTTCCTTCCTAAGATGGAAGGAATCAAGAGATCCAACCAAAGCCATTCTATCAAGAACCGCCTTCCCCAAAACCAAAACCGAATCCGGAAAGCAAATGAAATCAAGAACATAGAGAAGACTGAACCAAAGCACCAATGGCAGCAACACTACAAGAGAGGGGGAGACGAAGATCCGCGTCCAATGGAGGCGCGACTGAGGCGGCGGCTGCGGTGATGAACAGAGGAAGGAGATGATGGGTAGTATTTATAGAGGGAGGGGCGGCCGGGTGCGGCAAAACCCTAACCCTCGGATGCAGCTGCGAAAATGGGCTTGCACAGTAGTCGGGTTGGGCTGGGCCCGGCCGACCCAGAATGGGCTTCGTTGCAGCCCAGAAAGAACTTGCAGCCCAGTTAGTTGTGAACTTTCTTTTTCCCTCTTTTTTCATCAACATATAATGGCCATTTTTTTACGACGACAGTTTGAGAATAGCAAAGAAGCTTACAATTGAATAATCAATCTTCGCATATTTCATAATAAACTAAATTGATGGAGAATATGTGTATGTTAGGAAATTATGCATAAAACTTATCTTGATACAGAAAAATACCAGATGACCGCACCACCACAGTCGTTCTTGTGTCACATCCCCATTCCTTCCAACCAAGGTGGAGTCGCGTGCTGCGCCGCACTGTACGAATTTTGGTCTAGGGCTGAGTGTAATTTTCCAAAAGCATGAGGTTTTTTTTTTGCAAAGGGCTCATTTTGGATCCGGTTGCAATTTATTAGAACCAGGAAGGCCTATTTGAAAAAAGTGTTGTTTAGGAGCCGATGGTGAACTAGTTGAACCAGATTTTTTTTCAAAATATCGGTTGGAGGGCCTCGATGTGATTTTAGGGTTCTTGAGGTTTTTTAAAAAAAAGCCAGTTGGAGGGCTTTAGGGCGATTTCGGGTTTCTCATGGGTTTTTTTATTAATGTGTGGGTAGGAACCGCAGGTGAATTTTCCAAACCCTAGGCCTCTTTTTGCAAAAGAGCCAGTGGGAGGGTCTCTATGTAATTTTGGGATTCTGGGGGACTTTTTCACAAAAAAGGCGTGGAGACCTTGGCTACACCGAATTCCCTTCCGCTATAAGGTATACTCGCCGGAAAGGACACGGGAGCAAGGGAGGAGACAAGGCCGAAGATGGGAGAAACGGCTCACAGGTGGCACGATCGACAGTGCCCACGAGAGGCGGGGGAGCGGAGGAGGCGCGGGCAAGGGTGTCTACAAGGGCAAGGGCTCGTAGGGCTCGAGTATAGGGCGGCTAGGGTTTTCCTATAGTTCTTATGGCACGCGCTAGATCAGACGGCCAGAAGTGTCTACGATCCAAATGCAACTTCCAGGAACATGAGGGCTTTTCTGCAAAGATTCCAAACGCAAGAGCCATTGTTGACCGTTCGCTTGGGGGCCTCGCCGTGAATTCAAAAATGTCAATAGGGCTTTTCACAAACTCCGTGACGTAGATGTCTTCCCCGCTCGGCAATTCCTTCCGCTATAAGAGATGCAGATACTATTTGTGTGACGACTCATATTGTCAGTCACCAGCCACCGACATTAGCTTTGGCACTGATGCCTCCTCGTTCCTTTCTTGATGCCGCCGGTGTTATCGTCGCTGCCAGGGATCCACGTCTCTAGACACAATGTTGACCACCTCCTGCCTCCAATTGCCAAGGATGCCAAGAAATGTCGTTGTTCCATAGTATGTGCCAAATTTATTCTCCTTTTTCGCCGACACTCGCCCTGCTTCGGCCTCACGCTAAGCTGGCTCAGACACACTGATATCATCTGGGCCGCTTCTCGACTAAGTTCACAAGACATCTCAGTTACAAGGCTTATGGGCCAGCTTTTCATCGCCCTTTCATCGACACGCCATTCACCACTGCTCATTGCTTGTCACTGGCTACCAGGCACTGGGTTCACGATTCGCCAGCCAAGATTCAAATACTAGGCCGAATCCGCTTATCAGGCGCCCATTGACACAAGATTCTCTTAATTTCCTTTTCGATTTTAGTTTATTTAAAATCCGAAAATCCTTTTAAAATTTCGTAAAACCCCAAAATTCCCCAAAATTCCAAAAATACCAACAATACATTTTCTTGACCCTTTCGAGCCACTGAGTCCAAAAATGATCTCCGCTTCACTATACCAAGTTCAAAATTCCCAAAATACCCCTAAGTCTGATCCCACCATTTTTCTCGATTTTCCTTTCCATTGCTTTTTCTTTTGTTTTGATTTGTTCGCTTATTTATTGTTTATGCCGCTTAGATCCGACGCCGACGCAACCATTGGCACGAATCTTGAGCAGAGCAAAGACGAGGAGCCGTCAGAGGAACAAGAGCCGCTCGAGGCCGACTACATCGACTGGCCTCGTTAAAGTAACCTTTAACCTCGCAAGGCAAGCCGCACTCCCTTGAACATATTGAACCTGGGCCCATTAAAATATATGTATATATTTCTTGTATCGCATTATTTTGTTATTTTAGAAAAATAGCAAATTGGGTAGTTTTGAATAACATGATTAGTTATAACCAAATGATAAAACCGATTGTTATGCCCTAATTCCTTTTAACCCTAGGATATAAAATATTGAACCCTCGAGATGAAGCAATTCATACAAATATTACTTTTAGACAAATGCTTAATCTCGAAGGTAGGATGATCTTTCAAAAACTCGCTACTGTTAGGGGACAAGATGGACTAACCACAAGAGGTGGCTACGGTCCGATCCCCAACCGATGACCACCTATGGATATAATGGTATGTGATAAAAGGTACCACTAAATGATATGGGTATAGACTTGGTCTTTGGCATTAAGGACTAATCTCCTTGGGCAAAGAAAATAACTTTAAATTCCGCTCAACCACAAGTTGGGTCGGCCAATCTCATTGACTTGGTCCAACATAGCCCAAGACATTGCACTTCCCTTGAATACCTATAGGTAGTAGCCGCCATTCTCGAAGAGAATGGATCCCGCAATGATCGGAGCGAACAGAATGAAGAGACCCTTCAAGCTGTTCACGAATAAAAGGTGTCCACGATATTCAGATCATATCACCCGTGACGCCAAAGGGTACCGAATATTATGGACCTTGGATAGCCTATCGGGTAGGAGCTAAAAGGAGGCTCAACGAATGCTATGATTATCTCTTTGCCGGCCGCATGCATGAAAGTTGCATGTTGATTCCATGGCATTAATGACCGAGATGCGCCCTCAAATCAGATTTTGGCTCCTAAAACAAAGCCGTTTCCTACAAGCAAATAGCTGCTTTCACTCACGCTCATTCATATCTATACTAATATAAATTTGTAGTTAGTAGCGGTGGTCCGTTCTTTCTAGCCCCGACCATATCTCCAATAATGACCGGTTATTACGCTAATTATTCTTTCACCGATTCTGATAGGCCCCTACCATATTTCTCTAAATATGGCTGATTATTATACGCAGCAAAATCACGATTATTGCTTGTAATTAATCTTGACCAATTATTCCTTTTGTCCACCATATCTCCAATAATGGCGGTTATTATAGCTAATTATTCTTTCTCGATTCTGACCACCATGTCTCTCTAAATATGGTGATTATTGATTATTGCTTGTAATTAATAGCCACCAATTATTCTTTTGTGACCAATAATTCCTTTTGTACTCTATATATCTTTGTCAGATTTACGCCACGTAATCAATTAAGAGAATTCATTCAAGATCTCCCATGTCGCCGCTTGGCAATGCTAATGAACTCGACAAACTAATCAATAAGTGACGGACCGACGTACATGGCCGCGAGGCGTAGGAGGCCGAGCGCCGTAGTCAGTAGTAACTGCGGTCAGAAGGACAGCCAGAGCGCGACACCCACGGGTGCCGTGACCCCAACGCCGGTCAGTTGGATGTGAACAAAGCGTACGACATTTCGGCGCGGTTGCCCGGTGACACCGGTGGGACGTCGTCGTCGATGAGAGAGTCGTTGGCATACCCCTTGGAGATAAACAGGTTGATCCAGCTGAACGTTGCAAGAGAGAGGAACGACGCGGTAGGGCATGACGTGGCGGGCGCCTCGGCGCTGGTGTTTTCTGGTTCACCTTCATGGGCTCCAGTATCATGGCCGGCAAAGTCAGTGATGGCTAAGTACGCCAGAGGCATGAAGACGAGTAGGCCGGCAAAGGCGAGAGGGTCATCTGGGAAGAACAGCGAACCGTCGGCGTAGCGGACCACCGCCGAAGTGGAGAAGAGCGCGGCGCCGAGAGTGGTGGTGATCCAGAAGACGCGGAGGTGCAAAGGCTGGGTGGCGGCAGTGGCCCCTTTCTCCGAGGCGATTGACCACGCGGCCTTGGCGTGTGCGACGAAGTGGGTGGCGAGAAAGGCGGACTCCATAGCGCGCTATGGCGTGCTCAGCAGGAGGAAGAACGTGAGCGTGAGGAGGACGGCGGACGCCACAGCGAAGACGGCGGACGCCACAGCGAAGACGGCGGACGCCCCGAGCGCGATCGCGCAGCGGTCAGTGGTTTAGAATGGCGGTGGCTTCAGATAAAAAACATAGTCTTTCTGCATGAATGGGCATCCACTAAACTTTGTGTCCGTTTATAATTACGTTGAACTCAATTCTACACAATGTCAAATGAGTCGTTGATAACGCAGGCTTATCATCCATCATCTAGCAAGCACATAGCTTATGTTGATCTTAAAATTCAATCATATCGAGTAGAATTTAGATATTAAACTGTTCTTAAAAACATGAATGGAAATATGGCTTACCCAATTTCCATTATTAACGCCTACCAAAGTCTGGTCGATCGGAAGACCAAAAGGACGCATGTTAGCTTCAACGAGAACGACGAGCAACTTAAACACCATTTGGTTTGGGATGACCCACTACCACATAACGAGGCATCACTAACTCCTTATCTCAAACGGTTCTTAACTTCACCTCAAAAAACCGTTCGTAAATGCTAGAAACAAAATACGCTGGAAATATCAAAGACAATTACCATGAAGAAGCCGTCTGTGTTAAGCATGGATGGCACATATGGAAGGCCAATAAGCCAAATGCTGCTTGTAGTTTTATGGTCAAATTCTCAGAGGCCCATTTCCACCATGACGTGGGGTGCTTTTTGGTGTTCTTCGAGAGCTTATTTCAGCTCTTCAACCTCATTGAGTCAATATTTCACTCCTATGGTCCTGGATGCTGTTTCTATCATCCTATGTCTACGATCCATTAGATTATTTATATGGATAAAAATATAATAGCAATTGATATGTCATTTACAGATACATTATCAAATTTGCAGTACAAAGACATGAACCTTCCTAAATCCCAGCTTGCACTACTACATATATGACTATCGATGTCGGTTGCAATGACTATTAATCTTGGTTTTTGAACCGACAGAGATCCGGATCGATGCCCATTGAGCATCAGTACTGATAGGACTAGAAATGTTTCAAAATATGTCGAGGGTGTTTGGGAGAAGCGGAACTCGAACCTGCAACCTTGTGACTCCAGCCTCACCCTTCTAACCAACCCACCCACCATCGCGTACTGATATACATAGAATATGCATTCCTTTTGAACTATCCTCAAATGAGGCAACAGTACCGGTTCGTAATGCCCTCACATCAGTACCAGTTCGTGTTACGAACCGGTACTAATACACCCCGCCTTTAGTACCGGTTCGTAACACGAACCGGTATTGATGAGAAGATCAAGATGGGTTCGGTTACGAACCGATCATCAAAGCCTACTGACGATTCAGAGCCAATGAATCGGTACTGAAGCCCTCATCAGTACGGTTCAAATCCAATCGAGACTGATGGGCCGGTATGGAAGGTCTGATCTGTAGTAGTGTTGATTGCTGAGGAGACAATAAAACAAAATAGAAACTATGTTATCGACTACATAACATGAGTATTACAAGCTCAGGTTGACAAAGAGTACATATTTGCGGCGTACAATCAGAGGTGAGTGCACTACTACAGAAAGGATCTTCAGTACCAGTTAAAAGGGCTATTAGTACCGGTTTTTGAACCGGTATAGCGCATCCGGACTGATGCCCATTGGGCAAACCGGTACTGATAGGACTAGAAATGTTTTAAAATATGTCGAGGGTATATGGGAGAAGCGGAACTCGAACCCGCAACTTCGTGACTCTAGCCTCACCCTTCTAACCAACCCACCCACCATCGCGTACTGATATACATAGAATATGCATTCCTTTTGAACTTTCCTCAAACGAGGCCGGTATGGAAGGTCTGATCTGTAGTAGTGGTGATTTATTTAGTTTTTTACTCACAAATCAATGCTTCCATATACATTCTAAAACTAGGTGAGAAGTCTTCGAGATGTGTGACACGTAGGTTCATTAGATTGTCTCGATCATCGTATCAAGAAATAACAAGGTTTACTGCCTTGATTCCATGTTGAGGATCGAGTAAGCACAACTTAAACCTGTACAAAATGTATTTAATAGATAAACATGTTTTTCCTTGTTGATTGCAATTGTTTTCCATCTATATTTCTATTACTTAAAAAGTATCTTTTGGAAATTAATGTATATAGGGCTTTCAAGAATTACATCGACCATGAAGGGAGACAAAAAAAAAAGCAGGGCTACAACCTACTACATATGATGGACTTTTCGGTGCAAAGCTGCATTTCTGACCCAACAAGAATTATTCTAATGTCCCTTCGATTGATAAATATATATTGTATTTCTATAGTACCATTAGCGGTCAAAAGGCCATTCGTGCAGCTTCTACGTGATGCACTACGGGGTGGTTTGGTAACCTGGTTTCACGTGGCTAGGCTCATGGGAGTCAGGGAACTAGCGTTTAGTTACTCGTATCGCGTGAGCCTACACCCACGCATGCAAGATGGCTGTTTGGTTGTCTACGCGCGGTGCGGAGCCAGACCAGCACAATGCACATAGCACTCGCAGCCAGGCTCGTGGGAAACGAGCTCTATAACCGTTTCTCCAGAGTTGGGCTGAGGCGGTGTAGGCTCCAGCGGCCAGGGTTGTGTAAGACGGCAACCAAACAGCCCTTACATGTACGGACTCATTGATTCTCATCAGCTTGATATACGCCAGGCATATAAGTTCTTCTAAAATATGTAGTTTTATGAAATAAGAGATAAAACGCGTAGTTTTGTTATATTTTATACAAAAAAAACCTATAGATTTATGAAATTTACTCAAAATATATAGATGCACGCGTACGTATGGTTTTTATTTTTTAAAAAGATTGGACGTATGGTTAGAGATAAGCAACAAAAAGACAAGCATGCATGGATACAAGAAGAGCATAAGGCAAGACGGAAACCACGGCGTTCGAACCCGCCCGAACTGGGCATGTGCGTGACGTAGACGTATAAGAAGAGATTGAGTCCAAGTCCAGTGAAAATCAAACGTACATGCATATGCTTCTCTGGCTTGATTTCTTATTTTCTGCTGTGTATTTAGAAGAAAAAAGTTCAGAAGACGGGCATGTACTGTATTTGAGTTCCTTTGCACAAAACAAAACTTGAAACCTAAGAAAAACCTCCCAAGCTTCTCGACGACCGCAAAAACGTGCTGGCCAACCCCTGCAAACCATGGATCCGGTTCCTGTATAGTTGGCAAAATTAAGCAGTCCACTACTGGACGTTAGTGTCACAGACTTGCGACGATTCAGAAGAAAGAACAGATTCACAGAGAGAAGAACAGAGAGAAGAACAGGGAAGACTTAGATGAACTTGGAGAGGAAACCAGAATCCTGATCATGCATAACCAATACCACAGACTTTTCAGTATTTAAACCTCTTCGCAAAGACCCCGACAGGTGGGCCACTCAACGCACGCAACAGCAAGTCTTACAACACGCACTCCACCGGAATAACAGCACACGCAACACTGTAGCCCGTCCGGCACACAACATTCCCCTCCCCTTAAAAACGGGCTTGTCCCCAAGCCGGCGCCTGTGGGAACTGATGACGCAGTGCAGCAGCATTCTCCCAGGTAGCCAATGAAGATGACAAACCGGACCATCGGATTAGCACTGAAGAAATTGCCTGGCCTCCTTGCTTAATAAGCCGGTGCTCCAGAATCTCCGCTGGAATCGGTTGTGCAGCCTCCTCAATGCAATAGACCGAAAGTACCGAAGACACTTTAGCAGAAGAAGGAATATGCCGCTTGAGCTGAGAGACATGAATAACTGGGTGGATCTTACATCCTGCAGGCAAATCCAACTTATATGCAACCGAACCAACTCTGGCCAAAATAGTGTATGGACCATAGAAGCGAAAGCAAAGTTTCTGATTGCTTCGAGTGGCTACTGATGCCTGGGCATAAGGCTGCAGCTTGAGATAAACCTTATCCCCGACAGCAAACTCTCGTTCAGAGCGAGACTTATCAGCTTGTGATTTCATACGCAGACAGGCTCTCTCCAAATGCTGTTTAAGCAACTGCATTACACGCTTGCGATCATCCAACCACACCTGAACATCATGAACTGGACTAACATTCACCGTGGATAGACCAAAATGGCGAGGCGGGTAGCCGTGAAACACTTGACGGAGACTTCCCAACATGATGAAAAGTGGTGTTATACGAACTCGAGAGGGCAACCAATCGACCAGCGCTTAGGGCATGCATGGACAAAACATCGGAGATAAGTTTCCACACTGCGATTCAGACGTTCGTTTGCCCATCCGTTTGAGGATGGTATGCGAACTCATATTGAGTTGAGTATCGGCGGTAAACAGCTCTTGCGAAAGAGCTAGTGAACACCTTATCTCTGTCGGACACAATAGCGATGGGAAGTCCATGGGTTTGTAAACTGATTGAAGAACACTTGAGCAACTTGTAAAGCTAAAAAGGATGCACCAAGGGCGCGAAATGACCATATTTTGAGAATTTATCAATAATCACGGAATGGTTGTGTACTTATGAGATTGAGGAAGGCCCTCAATGAAATCCATCTGATTGTATGCCATGCGTCTTCTTGAACCAGCAGAGGTGAAGCAAGCCTGGAAGCTTAACATGCTCAGTTTTTGCCTGTTGACAAATGTCACATTCCTGCACATAACGCTGGATCATCTCTTTCATTTTCGGCCAAGCAAACATCATTTTCACCTTATGGTAAGTGGCGTGTACACCAGAGTGCCCTCCGATACCACTACTGTGCAGAGCTTGAAGAATATCTTTGTTGAGCTAAAGGATTACCTCGACCAAATGCGGTTTTAAAGCGAATCACCCCATCGGTCAATGAGTACCCACGGTCATTGGACCCGATTAAGCACAATTCAGTATACAATTGCTTCGTTCTTTGGGTCATCCTCATAGCCCATAATTAAGTTTTCTAGCCATTTGGGAGTCTGAGGATGAGATGGCTTGAAGGTCCTCGATATGTGGCTTAGTGAAAGAGCATCATTTGCCATATTCGAGTTCCTTTTTGTATTGAATTTGAAATTGCAACTTGAGCAATTTAACAAAAGCTTTATGTTGCATTCGGTTGTCAATCTTTGCTCCATAAGATGCATGAGAGCCTTACAGTCGAGACGGATGAGAAACTCACGGTGTTGCAGTGCAGGCGCCATTTAGTCCTGACCCGACAATATGGCCATACACTCTTTCTCATACAGCGAGGCACTGGTTCTTGCGACTCAAATGCTTGCTAAGGAACGCAATTGGGTGGCCTTCCTGCATTAAGACGGCACCGATGCCCTCATTACTAGCATCTGTCTCTAGAATGAATTGCTTGGTGAAGTCGAACAGCATGAAATACGGGGCATGTACCAAAGCTTGTTGCGAGTTCGAAAGGCATTGTCGGCATTGAATTCCTTTGAGCGTAACCCCTTTTTTAGCAACCGAGTGAGGGGTTTACAGTGACCCATAGTTACGAATGAACTTAGGTAATAAGGTAAGTCGAAAATCCCTCAATGCCTTGGCGTTTGTTGGAATGGGCCAATCAATCTTGCTGAACCTTGGGTGATCGATTGACACCCATTGCCGATATGATATGCCCCAAATAAGCTAGCTATTCTTTGCCCAAATGAACACTTGCCCTTGTTGATGAACAATTTGTGAAACTCAAGAATAGCAAAACTTGAGTTAAATCTCGACAATGGTCGATCAAGGAACGACTATACACTAATATGTCATCCACAAACACCAAGACAAAGTGGCGCAAGACGGGGCCAAAAATCTGGTTCATCACACCTTGGAAGGTGGCTGGTGCGTTAGTGAGACTAAATGGCATGACAAGGAATTCGTACAAACCTTGGTGAGTGCGAAACGCAGTCTTGTGCTCCTCTCCTTGACCACGGATTTGGTGATAACCGGATCGCAAATCAAGCAGTAAACCAGCTAGCACTGCCAATTCGTCTAGCAATTCATCAATCACGAAGTGGATGTTTGTTCTTCTTCATGTCGAGTTCGACTTGCGATAATCGATGCAGAAGCGCCAAGAACCGTCCTTCTTCCTGACCAGCAATACGGGTGAAGCAAAGGAACTAGTGCTCTGCTGAATAATACCCTTCTTCAACATATCAGCCACCAACTGCTCAATGACATCCTTCTGATGCGGAGCATACCGATAAGGACGCACATTCACCGGCTGAGCACCAGGTAACAATGGTATAGTATGATCAAACTCGCGTCTAGGGGGCAAGGAGACTGATTCCTTAAATAGGTGCGTGAATTCCTCCAACACCTTCAGCAGAGGTTGTGGTAATTCTGGTGCAACTTCTTCATGTACCCCTGGTCGGTCTTCCTGAAGCTGCTGGCACAGTTGAATGACGTGAGACACAGCTCCCCGCCGCAACAGGCCCTTAAGCTCTTTTGCATCAATGCAGTTGTTGGAAGATAAAACATCCTGTATGCCTTGAAGTTGGACTTGACGGTGATTATGAGTGAATTGGATGCACTTGCTTCCCCAGTGGATCCACATGGGACTATGTTCCTCCAACCAATCGGCGCCCAAAATCATGTCATAGCACCCTAGTGTGAGCACCCTCATGTCCTGCTGAAAGGTGTGACCCTGAACCCACCACACAAGCTGCGGCACCATTTGATCACAAACTAGCACTCTACCATCAGCCACTGTTAAATGGATAGGTGCGATAGCTTGTGTTGGAGCCTGTATCTTATCCAACAAGTCCTTACAAACAAAGGAATAAGTGCTTCCGGAATCCACCAGAATCAACACCTCCAGTTTACCCACCAAACCTTGTACATGAGTTCTCGTCGGGTTTGCCGTGTTATTTTGCTCTGTGACCAGCAGTTCCTCATGTACAAGTACATCGGCTTCACGAATCTTCCTCGAAGACCTTTGGTATATATAACGCCTCCATGAGCTCCTCCAATACATGTAAAGGCACGTTTTGGGACACTTATGTGCCTTGTTCCATTTCTCCCCACACACAAAGCAGAGTCCATTTGCTTTTACATAAGCTCGCAGGCATCAATTTATCCTCCACCCTCTGTTATGAATCTTCTTACGGTCATCAACCCTTCTACTCTCCTCCGACTTGCTAGGCACCTTGATTTTATCCAGAACTTACTTCCTCCCCTAAAGTCGATTCGCGGAAAAAATTTCTTTCTCACATACTCCAACTCCTCCTCCTGCACGGGGCTAAAGCTGCTTCTTTGTTTCCACATCTCGGGATTATGCGGCACAATGGCGGCCACGATATCTTGAACCACTCGAAATGTGTCACAAAGAAAGTATCATCTGTGATGGATTATAAAGTAACAATTGATCTTGTAACCACGAAACACGTCCGGTACTCGATTACGAACACATGCGCTTCAAGGCGATAAGTTGATTCATCGGCGCTTATCTGAGTTCTTACCAAATCTCTGCTCCTTCTTTGCACATAAGGATTCCCAATCCTCAAATCTCCTTTAGCCTCCATCGTTTGCAACCAAAGCTGCTGTGTCCCGTAAAATGCAAGGCCACCAACCTCGTCTGAATGCTGGATGAACCCCAAAACTTCAAAATAATTTTCACCGTTCTCTCCATAGGCGGATTGTCCCCATCAAATTTTGGGCACTCGATCTTAGGCAAGGCTGACGAGATTGCCAAAACGCACCCGCTCCGTGCCCATTCTCCATAGCTCTGCTGTCCACAGGCTTTGACTCAAACACCTGCACTGCATGAGGCCAATCCTGTTTGCCCACCGCTGCAGGGATTGGCGGGGCTCCCAGAATGCCCTTCTGCAAAACGTCTGACTCGGACGACTTTGTGGGTGCTAGTGGATCCTGATAATGAGATGAGGAAGGCAACGAGGTGTTCGGTGATACCTGGTGGGGATCCAAACTTGGTCGTGCTTCCAGGATCTCCACCCTTCCCCGCACCACTTCCACAACCGATCGAACTTCCCCAACTTCCATTTTCACTCCCTGGACGTCATCCAAAATCTGCTTCAAGAGGGCGTTGATCCCCTCGAAGTGCCCTTCCACCGATGCCAACGCCGTGAACATCCTTGTTTCCCCGAGTTTGTTTCTTCTTAGGCGCGGATCGAAATCCGGACTTCGGGGTTAACGGGCGAAACAACTTGAAGTTTTCGGAGAATTTCTCAGGAATCGATGTGCTCGAATCCCCAAAATTCTCCAATCTGCGCCTGGAAAAAATTTTACAACCCCGAAGAAGTGGCCGGACGATGCTCTGATACCAAATGTCATAGACTTGCGACGATTCAGAAGAAAGAACAGATTCACAGAGAGAAGAACAGAGAGAAGAACAGGGAAGACTTAGATGAACTTGGAGAGGAAACCAGAATCCTGATCATGCATAACCAATACCACAGACTTTTCAGTATTTAAACCTCTTCGCAAAGACCCCGACAGGTGGGCCACTCAACGCACGCAACAGCAAGTCTTACAACACGCACTCCACCGGAATAACAGCACACGCAACACTGTAGCCAGTCCGGCACACAACAGTTAGATATGAATCCGATCGAGTGCCTATGTTCTTAATTTTCACACTGTTTATGCTACTGTTCTTGACTGTAGCAGAGGCAATGTTACAAAGGTCTACGCCGTTCGTCGAGGGAACAGACGGATAAAATCACGTGCAGTCACTTAATCGCACTAGGCAATCCCGGCCTGCAAGCTACATTCCATTCAGAAATGAAACCAAGAAGCAAAGTAGGAAATGCATAGTTCTACTAATACATCAAATACCCACGAAACTAAATTAGTAAAGTGGGCAATCCATGGAATCTATGAACTACAAAGAAAAATGAAGGTGATATTTAGTCAAGGGACACCATATATATTTCAAACAAAAACGGAGATAAAAGAGGATTTCTACACAGAGCCAATTAATGTCCAAACAAACAATTAAAATTTAAGACTATACGGAGGGCTTGGAATTTTTTTTAAATAATATTATTTTATTTACAAATTGCGACATTAATACTCGAATCAAAAAAATTGCAGAAATAACATACCGTCGCCAAACCGTTTGGCGAAATTTCGCCAAACCATTCTGCGAAAACACTATTTTCGCCAAACCGTTTGGCGAAAATAGGCTAATCCCGCGTTAATACTTATTTTGAACCATTAACACCAAGATCAGCCTATTTTCGCCACACCGTTTGGCAACCATCCTATTTTCGCCAAACCGTTCGGCGACCATCTATATTCGCCACACCGTTTGGCGACCACCCTATTTTCGCCAAACCGTTAGGCAAAAATAGGCGAATAATTCTCGACAGGCCGACGGCGGAAAGGAAACCTATGAAGAAAAGAGAGAAGAGCAGTGGCTGGGTCGCTAGCAAAAAAAAGAAAGGGAGAGGAAGAGAGGGAGAGGGAGAGCGTGGGAGGGAGAGAGAGGGCGCGCGGGAGAGAGAGAGAGGAAGAGGAGAGAGAGAGGAGGGAGGAAGAAGGAAGGAGGGAAAAAAAGAAAAGGAGGTAATTTTTTTAATTTTGTTATTAAATTTTTATAGTGAAAATTAATTTAGAGATTTTAGATATTAATGCAATATTAGAGATTTTAGATATTGATGCAATATCGATATTTATGCAATATTAGAGATTTTAGATATTGATGCAATATCGATATTAGAATTTTAGATGTTGATGCAATATTAGAGATTTTAGATATTGATGAAATATTAGAGATTTTAGATATTGATGCAATATAGCGATTTTAGATATTGATGCAATTGGCAATACTATATATTGAGGCAATATTAGTGATACTAAATATTGATGTAATATTAGCGATATTAGATGTATACTATACTTAGTGATATAGTTAGCGATATTTTATTTGTGCAATTTGTAGTCACTTGGTATAAATCTTATATTATTAAATATTTTGACATGTTGTGAAATATTATGATATTGTTCTTGTATTAATGCTAAAAAAAGCTGTATGGTCTAAACTCAAGCGATAAGAATATATTCATACGATTGTTCATAGAAAATGTCGGTATGATAATTTTGTCATTGAGGAGGAATCGTTGTCATATTAACACTTTTGTTTTCAAGATTTGTAAACTCAATTTATATAAAAATTAATTTTGTTTAGTTAGTGATATTAAATGTTAGTGGTGATCTAAAAATCAATTTTGTTTATGTAAATCGCGATAATGTCGGATCGATGAAATTTAGAGTATATTATGGCGATGGTGAAATAAAAACTGGGCAGAATGGTGTTGATTTGAGCAGTTTTGCAGTCACCATGGTGGAACACTTATTTCTCGATAGAGTTAGCATCCGTAATATAAAGCTTTGGTTGACCCAATATTTTTCCCTGGATCCAAGTGTTTACTCTGTTACCATTCAAATCTTATTCACGCGTAGTAAAGGTGACCCGGCTCTGTGGGAGTTGAAGAAAGTAGATCAGACGTACTTGTGGCAGAAATGGTTAAGGTAGTGCAAGGGATCTAGACTTGAATGTGTAATGCTGGTGCAGGCGTGCCCTAGAGAAGAGGTGAATATTAGCGGTGTGGGCGAAAGTAGCACATCGGCTACAGTTGAACAAGTTCAGGAAGTGGTGCCGGTTGAGGTAGCAGCGGAGGATGATAAAGGGATCTGAAAGAAGCGGAAGGTCGAGGCAGATGAAGGGGGAAATCGAGCAACTTGTTGATCAATTGGAGTTAGTGGACCGTATGGCGATGCAAGATGAAGCTGAAATGTTGGAGTGTGATGATGACATCAACGAAGGCGAGGAAGGGAGAAGATGATGATGATGATGAAATGCATGGTAATCTTTGGGACAGCGGATGTACCCATCACTGACGAGTGGAGCAGGAAAAACAAAGCTGGTATGGAAGTTTTGTGGGGGCATGAGTCGCGTTGGGAGTATGCTAGCAATGCCGTTAATTGAATCAAATTTTCACAAACAATTACGAGTTGAAATTGGCGGTGAAATTTGTGGGCACTATCGTAAAAGAGAGAGTTCCAGGTTGTTTTGTCCAGGCTAGATAGATACACAGTGAAGTGCAGAATCGAAGGATGTGAATTCCGAGTACATGCATACAAACCGAAGTGCGAGACATTTTGGATTGCATCGTGAGTAAATGGGCACACATGCAGACTAGAAAATGTTCTGGTGAAACACCGCAACTTGAATCTTGGTATAATCGCTAGCGTGGTGTTCAATGAGATCATCGAGAACGGGACATTGAGTGTTCTTATATTGAAAGCAATCTTGAGAACATTTAAGTACGGATAAGTTACTCGATGGCTTTGGCGTCGAAGCAAAAGGCATTAGAGAAGAGGTTTGGCACATCTGAGGCCGTGTTGTAACCTACTCATGTGCTTGATGTCTTGAAGGAAACCAACCCTAGCACGTACACGCTTTTGAAGAAAGTGAAGCGGATGGTAATGGGATCTCGATATTTAAGTCGTGCTTTTTTCATTGGGTCCTTGCATTGCGTCATTAGTCTTGCCATCCATTGCTATCGTTGATGGTACATTCTGTTGGGAAATACAAGGCGATTCTATGACCATTGCGATTAATCACGAACAACCACATACTTCCATTGGCCTTTGCATTTGTTGTGGGTGAGAACAGGATAGTGGTGTGGTTTTCGGACATTTGAAGTTCGGGGTAGTTCGTGATCATTAGCGTGTACATCATCCATGATCGTCATAAAGGTATCATTTAGGCAATTAAGACTCTACAGGAGGACCTTGATGAACTTTTTCCATAGCGTGACATGCAGAACAAGTGGTGCATGAGACATTTGGGAGCAAATTTTTTCAGGCAGTTCAAGAATAAGAAACTGATGAACCTATTTAAGAGGTTATGCAAGCAGAATCAGGCATGTAAGTTCAACGCGATATTGGCTGAGTTGGATAAGTACACTACCGCACATATTGAAGAGCTGAAAAAGCAACCAGCAACGCCGAACAATTGCCCACCCAAAAGGCTATCACCCCTTGGAGCGCTCGATCCTCCAAATCTGAGGAGACGATCATCAAGAAACATTAAGTGTTTCTCGCACTGGATAGAGGCAGAGCCGTTAGAGAAGTGGGCATTGCTCCATGACATTGGAGGCGCCAGGTTAGTATACTAAATTAACAAAGCTACGACGATTGAACAATTAGAGTTATTGTGCTAACTGATATGTTTGAATAGGTTTGGTGTCATGACAACGAATATAGCCGAGGTTTACAATTGGGTCATCAGAGACCTGCGTCCACTACCACTTGTGGCCATCCTAGAAGGCATGTTGCACGGCATCGTTGGCTACTTCCAGAAAAGGCATGCGGAGGCTGTACTTCATGCCACGACATTGCAAACGCCGTACTGTATGCGGATGATGGCCTACATGGAGGAACGAACCAGTAAAGCTCAGCTGCATATGGTGCGTGCTTCGGAATCACTGAGTACCACTTCGAAGTGACTCTCCGGTGTAAAGGGGGATTGGGAACCGACATAGCGGTTATTACATACGAGGTTAACCTAGGCCAAGGGGCCACTGGATGGTGTGAATGCACCTGCAACAAGCCAAGACTTCTTCATATTCCCTGCTCGCATGTGATCGCAGCTTGTGGGCAAATTGGGATGAACACGTCGCAATATGTGTCCCCTTTCTACCTGAAGGATCATGCTGTCAATACCTGGTCCGGTGAGTTCCGTGGTTTTCATGCACATGGTGATTTCACTGCCATTAACAAAGATGTGCGCATATGTCTACCGGATGCAAACTTGCGGAGGTGTGCGAAAGGGCAGGCTGGTCGTCCACAGTCTAGGCGCATTCACAATGACATGGATGAATCTGAAGTGGGTGGCCCTATTAGGAGGTGTTCTCAGTGCGGTGAGTACGGGCACAAGACAACACAATGTTCGTAGTGTTATGTATTGAATTATGTAATGTGTATTGAATTGTGTAATATGTATCATTTTATCCTATGTTAGGTATTTGCGGGTATATTCGACCTTTTGTCATGTTTATGTATTAAATTATGTAATGTGTATTGAATTGTGTAATATGTATCATTTTATCCTATGTTAGGTATTTGCGGGTATATTGGACCTTCCGTCATGTTTATGTAGTGAATTATGTAATTTGTATTGAATTGTGTAATATGTATTATTTTATCCTATGTTAGGTATTTGCGGGTATATTGGACCTTTTGTCATATTTATGTATTGAATTATGTAATTTGTATTGAATTGTGTAATATGTATGTCGTTTATTTATTTATGTTGAACTCTTCAGTCTTTTGTTTTACATTACTAACCCTACTGTCTTCCTGTTTACTTGCAAGGATGGAGCACCCCGAGTCACTTCTTGACTCTTCCTTAGACCGACGGCACCGTGCATTCGTCCACACCACAGAGGGCATTGAGAGGGTGCCTCTACGGCGGATCCGTGTGCCTAACAAGGCATGGCGGATCCACCTAGGCTTCTACACCAGGTGAGTTGCACTACATTTACATGTTTCATTACTCGCACAACTGCATTTCGTCTAACTAATATTTGAATACTACGACTGTTTTTCCCTGTGGATAGGTTGGCACGTGCTGGGTTGCTTCCTCTCATTCGCATGATCGAGGGCTCAGCTGAGGACGCGGCTGAGGATTAGGCAGAGGGCAAGGATGGTCCAAAGTGGTCACAGCGTTTTCCGTTCGACCGGTGCCTACTATCGTGTTGGGAGGACCGTTGGCGGCCGGAGACGCGCACTTTCCACCTGCCATTCAGTGAGGTGACTGTGACCCTGCAGGACGTCGCCATGCTTATAGGGTTGCCGATCGCTGGGACACCGATCGGACCCTCGGTGACTCCTGGAGTGTGGGTGGCTGACCTGGAGGAGAGGTTCGCTGGAGTGGTTCCCACTGACCCGACGATACGCATCAACAGGAAGAAGCACGGGCAGTTAAGGAGGTGGTTGGTCCAGTTCGAGGTGAGTGCTTGTACGTGTATATGTTATCCTAATTTTTTGTAACGTTATTAACATATTACTATATGTTAATTGTTACAAGTGCAGCGGATGGCGGAGAACCCCATGGAGTACCAGGTGACACGACACTTGGAGGCCTACCTGCTGTGGTTGTTTGGGATGGTCATGTTCACGACGATACGGCGGCGATGTCGACGCCGCGGTGGATAGCCTACGCACGGGCTATTGCCGACGCCGACCCGAACCACGTCCGCGGTATCACGGGGTTCGGCGGTTCTTCTTGCCACGTCTGCGCCCTTTGCGCAGCGTGCGTGAAGAAAAGCAAGACCGCCAATCTGGGATGCCTCTTCTTCTTGACTTTGGTCGTTCGGCGCTTCCACGTGGGTCGACCGCCACACTACTGCCGACATGTCACGAGGCGGCGAGATCAACCGGTGACCATAGGCTCGCTTTGGACTCGGCAGCGGTACTTATTTTCTTGAATTGCATTTATCAAATTTTAATTGCAGTCGCATGTGCTTACACATATTTTTTCTGTTGCAGCCACAGTGGGCGGGAGTATAGGTACGTTCGGCGTACCACTCCTTCACGGAGGCGTTCGACCACCTGCATGTGGACCAGGTGATCTAGGACCCTTATAGCCATCGCCGTGTCCAGGAGAGAGCCGCGCCAAGTGGGCTCTCCACGCTTTGCTATAGGAACCAGGACTACTGGCTGGCGAGGAGTAAGATCGTCCTCGACGTCTTCGTGGAGGACTACGTACCGCACCGAGTCCTCAGACAGTTCGGCCTTCGCCAGCTGGTCCCTGTTCCTTGGGGGGATCATGTACCGGAGGGAGTACACACGTGAGTTATTTGACCAAAAATATGTGAAATACTTACTTCATATGTCTAATAATTTGGATTTCTTTTCAGGTTCTCCACCCAGGGGCCTCAGAAAAGCCTGTCCACCTTGCTACGGAGGATGGAGCCATGGCTCGCGCAGTGGGACGGGGTGCAGGACGACGTCATCGATGAGGACACACCTTACGACGACTCGTCCTACTAGCAGTACTTGGCCTGGTACGTGCCCCGGACGCGTGCCCGTCTCCTACTGGTGGAGGAGCCTCCGGCCCACGCGTACGCTCCTAGCGTGGCTGACTTGTATCCAGGCCAGGTAGGAGCAGCCATGCACGCCATGGTAAGTCTTATTTTTGTAAATTACATTATGTATTCTTTACACTATGTCCATGTGCATATCAGTTTGTCGTATGTGGAAGGTGGACCACGCTAGGGACCTCAACGAGCACGGCAACAGCGTCTTGTCCAAACTACTTGATGGAATCAGCGTCTCGCTGGACGAGATGGCAGAGGCGTGGAGACGCGCGGTGAGCGCCACTCGCAGGATCGTGGAGCTAGGTTCTTGTCGGCACGTCGACACTACTGATCGTGCCACCTCTTCCAGACTGCCGCGCGTGCCTTCGCACCCCACACCGACCCCGGCTCCTCGTCACACATCGGAGGCGGAGTCCAACTTCCACACTCCTTTGCCTTCGGGCCCAGACGTGGCTGGAGGGTCCAGCTAGCAGCCACCACGCAGTCCCACCATGATCCCCACGCCAGGTAAGTCGAGCTACTCACGTTTTGTATAAGTATCACGTAACTATAATTAAAAGTTATTATCTGAACGTGCAGGCTACGCTCAAGGTGGAGGATAGTTTTCTCTGTCACCGCACTCCTCGAGTGCGTCGAGCGACTCTTGGCGGACCGGTACTTCACTGGTACCGATTCGCACAACCCTCCTCCGACGCGATTCACGCAGCCCCCTCCGACGCAGATTCACGCGGCGAGACTACGGTACCTCTGGTGCGCATTGCCTCCCGGCGTCGGCGGTGCGGCGTTCTACCCCTCGAGACTACGGCGGCGCGGCCATCGCAGAGCTTCACCCACGCCCTCTTAACGATGCACCGGCCTCGTACGTAGGCGAAGAGGGTCGTGGTAGGGGTGCGGGGCGAGGTCCTGATGGCGGTGTGGCCGACTAGGGACTCGTTGTTAGGTGTTGTCCTATTTTTCTTTCTTACTTTGTCTTGTTCTCTGATCTTTATAGTGTTGTTCTCGCTTTGTTACTTTGCTCCGTACTGTTTTACAATGTTAATAGTGTTGTTCACGCTTTTTTTACCTTTCCGATGTCAATGCGACATGACAACACGAATGTTGCAGCTTTCTCAGACCGATTCGACAACACGCTGCAGCCCACTTTCTCATATCGATTCGATAACACGCTACAGCCCGCTTTTCCAGACCGAAACGACAACACGCTTAGACAACGACGATGCACACAACAGCTTTCTCGAGCGAGGCCACAGCACGCTGCTATTAGCTTTCTTAGAAAGCGAAGTGACAACGCCATGACACCCACCGCTTTTTAGGACTGAAATGACAACACGCTGTAACCTGCCTTTTCAGAGCAACGGCGATAGCGGCCCTATATAAGGGCGATAATTGCCCTTTATACCACCCGCCTGCCTTCCTTCTCACAGAGCGAGACCACGAGGAAAGGGTGAACCGAGAGAAGAGAGAAAAGAAGTAGAGGATCAGCCGAACATGCCGGCGTGTAAGTGGAAAGGGAAAGGGAAGGCGAAGGAAGAAGCGGAGCATTTGGCGTGGCCGCGCAACATTGCGTACCAGGACCTCTTCGTACCTTTCGGGGTTGTCCTACCGATGTGTCTGTGCGGAGATCCTTGCAGGCTTGTCCACTCTTGGGAAACTCCGACATGGAAGGGGCGGCATTGGATGTGCCGCAACTACGCTTTCGACCCGCCGGAGAAGAGCCTCAGGACTCGGCAGCTGGTAACAATCATACGTGTTTCGTAATATTTGTACATAAAACTATGCTAATTTAAGTTTCATGCAGTCGCCTCAGCCACTGTGAATTTGAGCAGTGGTTCGACATGGAAATCAACCCCGAAGACCAAAGGCTCCTAGATCAAGCCAATCGGACGGCGAGTTGGTGGCGGCTTCAAGCGGCGTGGCGCGCATGCGTGGAAACACGAGGAAGAAGCGAGAGAGAAGGAGGCCGAAAAAGAGAGGAAGCGAGAGAGGGCACGTCGTGCCATAGAAGCCCCACCGGAGGCATGGGCGAAAGGAAAATGGGCTCGATCCACTCAGTAGATGTTAAGTTATGCCCGTCCTAATTTTAAGTTGTAATAAAGTGTGTGGACTATATTATTTTCTGCCGTAACATCTTATTTCCGTAGTATTATGTAACTTATTTCCGTAGTATCATTTTATCATATGTTATGTACTTGCGGGAATATTAGACCTTTATCATATTTATGGAATGTCGTTTGTCGAATTATTTATAGTCTGTCGTTTCTGTATCCTTTGTGTTGTTCACATATTTATTACGCTTTGTAATATAAATGATTTATTCACTGTTTTAATATGATTTCTCGTGAAATTTGTCGTCAAAGATAATGAAGAACAACGAAATTTGCATTATTCATTAGCCCAAATTTTGACCAATAATTAGTTAAATTATGTGCATATTTAATTTACAAAAGATGTATCAATTGATTCATATTTCACCGATCTTTCAATTATTGTTTGTTTCGTAACAATTCATAATATATTATAACATAAATTAACGGCCAAAGTTTACTTCAAAAGACTATTTAATTCTATCGCCCTATATTTTGAATGGAGGAGTATATGACTTATCCTCAGTACAACGGAAGAGCCATGGTGGGCCGACACCATATCCTAAATGAAGGCTGCGTGAGTTGCACTTAGTTTTTCACAGGCTAGAGAGGGTAGTTTTTCATCAAGGGCGATATAGCAGACAAGGGAGTACGGGAGGCAACGCATGGTATATTTTTCAAATTTTACAAAAATTGTTGTACAAAAAAAATTAGTTAACGCTTCAAGGTTAACACGAATTTGTGAATGAAATTAATGTACAGAATATCTGCCTTAATATTAATTTTTTATTATTTTACAAATTTTATACGTTTTAACATTACAAAGAAAATTAAACACCAATTTTTAGGATGGTCGCCAAATGGTGTGGCGAAGACAGTGGTCGCCAAACGGTGTGGCGAAAATAGGCTGATCTCGGTGTTAAGAGTTCAAAACGAGTATTAACGTGGGATTAGCCTATTTTCGCCAAACGGTTTGGCGAAAATAGTATTTTCGCCAAACCATACTGGTTTGGCGAAAATACTATATTATTTCTGTAATTTTTTTAATTCGAGTATTAATATCGCAATTTGTAAATAAAATAATATTATTTAAAAAAATTCGAGGGCTTGCTTCTGCCTAGAAATTGAAATAACCAAAACAGTTATTGCCCACCAAAAGAAAAAGGGAAAAGGAGTTCACAAAAGCATATCTATAAATTACCCAAACCGAAAATAGGATAATTTATACTATGCCACTGCAAAGGTTGGCACGTGGCCACATGCAATTAAGACAACGAGTGTCATTTCTTAAACTACCAACAAATAAAGTGGTATAGTATAAATTATCTAAAAAAAATGCCACATTGTATACCATTGTCCAATTAATTTTCTAAAACAATACATGCCACACAAAAAGGATTTCGAAAATTTTGACAAAATTTATTCAAAAAATTCCTAAAATTAGTATTAATTCCTATGTTACTTATGGTGCAAAATTTTTCCCCAAAAAATGATGTTTGGAGATGTTTTGGAGGCATTACAAATATTGAAAATAGAAAAATCAAAAAGAAAAAGAAAAAGGAGGCCTGTTGATGTTTTGGAGGCATTACATATGTTTGGAGATGTTTTTGGAGGCATTACAAATGTTCTTTTTATTCTATTCATTTCCTTTTCAAAAGATTTTACTGTAAAAATTCATTCCTAAGCAAAATCACGTGCCTGTAGTCTTTGCTCTGCTTCCTCAAAGTTATCAAGTAGAACTCACTGATTCTGCAACTAGCCAAGATAAAAGAAGAGAAGAGAGACCACACCACCACCACCGGAGAGAGAAATTAGGAAGGGACATAGGGGCATATGAAGGATAAGACGAAGGTGCCAGCTTAATTTGCTTGACCAATTCACAGGTCGTGTTGGCATCATCAGGCATGATGCGTGTCACATGTGGGGAAAATTACATGGAGGCAGGCCGCACTAGATCCATTGACCGGGTTCCAGTCTTGTCAAATACTACTCAAGTGGAATCGAATGGGCCCTGTTGATGTTTAAAGTTTTTAAATAGCTAAATTATTTCTGTAATGCAATTGTTGCATATAAAATTTTATTGATAATTTTCTCTACAAACACTAAATCATTTCATTCACCACAAACAATAGAACCAAGTGGTACAGGACTATTCCATTCCATCCAAACTCATTTCTTCAACCAAACACACCATAAGTGTGCAACATGATTGTCATGAAAACTATCCAAAAACTACATTTTTTACTAAAATTTAGCCTTCCCAGTATTTTTACAAATTTTACAAGATTTTTTTTTGCATTTTTCCCTATTTTTGATGATTTTCCCTATTTTCCCGATTTTGGCGATTTTATCCCTCATTTTTCACGATTTTTCGCCAAAACCACTCGGTTTTTCGCCCAAACCGAGCGGTTTCGGTTTTCGCGGTTTACCTCAAAAACCGCTCGGTTTTTAGCAAAAACCGAGCGGTTTTTCGTCAAAAACCGCGGTTTCTCGCGCAAATTTGACCAAAATTCAAAATAATTTGAATTTGCAAACCGTTCGGTTTTCACGATTTTAGCGGTTTTTCAGCAAAACCGGTACTGCTGGGGAGTGAAAACGCATTCAAACGGTTTTGTGAACCTGATCCACCACCACACATCATCTAGTTGAACTCCTTCAACTCAGCACGTTAATTTTCGGCGCTATCGGTTGACTTTGAAAAGTAAAAAAGTTATTTTTTAACTGAATTTTTCAAGATCCCTGGCATTCATTTTTAGTAGATATAGGACCTATTTGGTAGAATTTAAAATCTCAGTTTCACCTGAGATCTGAAACTTGTAGGTTAAAATAAAGTGAATTAAATTTATATTTTTGGTCTAAAATGTAAACAAGATAATCCATTAAAACACTTTTAATGTACTCACAGCTCTAGCTCCATGAATCTGGTAGAGTTGGAGCCTACCAAACACACCCGTAGTATGTATTGTCCTTCGTTAAGGATTATCACGTCTAAAATAAATTTAAAACTAGGGAAAACAAAACTGACCCTTTGTTTGGACACTGCGTGAGACAGTGATAATGCTGAGGTCAAAGACTTGCGCTTTTTGCCTCTTGATTTGTCCCTAGCTTTCGGGTATGCCTCTGTAACAGCCTCATTGGTGAGCGCCGGCTGCCACTATCGCCTCGGGTCGTATGCTCTGCTGATGTCCTCCTTCTTTTCTTTATATTATGGAAGAAAAGTGGGTAAACCACAAGAGCATTTTTACTGTACACTAAATTCAATATGAACCTAAGTTAAATCACATTTCAAGAGGAAAGAGAGAAACAAGGAGGAAATTTTCAACTTATGTGCCAATTACCAAACGAACAATCAACATTCAACACCACAGAGGCCTTCCTTCTACGTACCTACAATATAAGGCGTCATGAACAATGTTAACCAAAACAATTAATCCAAGAAACGAATGAGAAAAAATTTGACCAAAGCATCCATAAAATGCCCAGCTCAGACAATTTCGATCGTGTGTGCACTCCACATTGCCATGTTAAAGTCAATTATCTACAACGACTCATACCGCCTGCCGGCCGGCCGGAGGATCATCATCCTCCGAGCGTGGCAAACCCACCGCGACGCATCATCTGCTTGAACTCCTTGAAGTCGACGCGGCCATCGCCATCGGCGTCCACCTTGCTGATCATCTGGCGGCAGTCCTCCGCGGTGCGTCCCTGCTTGAGGCCGAGGCTGGCCAGCACGGACTGCAGCTCCTCGACGGTGATGTAGCCGTCGCCGTTCTGGTCGAAGACGTTGAAGGCCTCGCGCATGCCCTCGTCCTCGTCGCCCTTGTCGCCGCCGTCAGGCCCCTGGCCCTCACCGAGGATGGAGCGGTAGAGCAGGCCGAACTCCTCGACGTCGACGCAGCCGTCACCGTTGGCGTCAATCTTGTCCATTGTGGCGTCGAGCTCGTCGTCGGGGATGTAGATGCCGAGGTTCTTGAACGATTCGCCCAGCTCCTTCTTGGTGATCCGGCCGTCGCCGTTCTTGTCGAACATCTGGAACACCTTCCTCAGCTCCGACGCGTCCATGCTGCTGCTCACGCTGTCACCTCTCGCTTTCTATTCGCATGCTTTATCTATCCATCTATCTTGAATTCATCACACGAACATGCATGTGGTGCGACTACTGGAAATGGCTGGGAACAAGTGGGTGGTGATGCGTTTTGTTCTTTGGAGAAGAACGGATTGTGTGGTGTGGAGTAAAAAGTGGTGTCTATTTGCCGTTGTGGAGACGGCTATTCGCGCATGTAAGACTTTTTACAGTTACTAGGAGGTACCAAACTTTACATTAGATTATTAGAAGGTAGAGATATCTATTGATACCAGCTCAATGTAAATTTTAGTATCCCTTTAGAATGGTAAAAAGTATTGCTCTGTATACTACTAATCTTTGTCATGCCTTGGACTACATGGCAATTGCCATTTCTGTATGTTTCTTTAAGTGGCTAACTGGCTTATACAGGGGTAACTTTGCTATATCCACCCGTGTTTAGTGCACACATTGTAGCTTGATGCTTGGTCGATATAGATACACACATGCATGGGCTAGATAGAGGGTGTATCGGGTGCAAATGGCTCGAGTTGGAAACCTGAAAATTTCAATCTAGGCCGCCGGATTGTGTTCAACATCTAGAATCGCAGCTGAACACCATCCTCCGTCTTAAATGTATTTTCGCAAAAGACAATCTGCAGAGTGTGTTTGGTTGCTTGTACCAAGTGGTACATGTATGAGATAGTTTAAGAGAAATGTCATTCATATGTTTGATTGCTTGAATGGAACCATTCCGTCCTGCATAGTGTGATACAAATTTGAGGAATATTCTTTATAGATACTGAACTATTCCATTCACCCAAAACAATGGAATCAAATGGTATAAGACCATCCCATCCCATTCAACTTCATTCTATTAACCAAACACACCCCAAATGAGGCGAGCTAAATATGGGTGATATATGGTGTTTTGCAAAAGTTTGAAATTCTTAAATGGACTTGGGGTATGACATAAGTCGAGACAAATTGTTTCTTTTGTATCCCTTGTGTCATGAATTCCTCTTCCTACTTCATAGACGCCGGTGGGAGAGCAACTAGGCAGGTGTTGCCTTGTCACCTCATATGGTAGTAGTTGATTTCATTTTTTTTTTTGGCTACTCTAACTATGCCCACCAACCCAACTAATTACTGACCCCTCTATCTTCTGAGTTGCCTTCTCTCACTTGAGGATGACAACGGTTCCGATAGTTTCAGTTCGATCCTTAATTTTCTCATGCCCTACCCATCTTGTCTTTATTTCTATAAATAAGTGAAAAACAACTCTAGAGGAAAGTATGTCAAGTAATTGTTTCATCAATATCATATTTAATCTGTGCAGAATATTTTGTGGAAAATCTTCACAAAGTGCGGTGCTGATCATTTCTATTTAATACTGTGACTATATATAGCTTTGGTTCTCGACAATTTCTATTGTACATGTGAAAAATCAATTTCCCTAGTGAGATACCTCGCCAATTATGAGCTACGACGGCGTTTGTAAGGCCCTGTTTGTTTCAACTGAGGATTGTAGAAAGCAGCTTTTAAAAGCTGAAAGGACAACAAACAGCAAACTTTTAATCTAGATTGTAACAATCTGGAGGCCAGATTGTAGCAATCCTATAATCCACCCTTCCCCAACTTTCCTCAGTTTTTTTTTGCAAAAGACCACAATACCCATCCAACTTCAACCAAAATTACCCACCATTGCCCCTAGCTTTCCCCAGCTTTCACGGTTGAGCCCAGCCCGCATCTGTTCAGCGTTCAATCTTCACATCCAAGCATTTGCGTGTCCATCGCCGTGAAACGTGCTTTTCAACAAACATTTGCAAACGATCATACCATCAAGAAACGTATGTGATGTCAGAACACTTCTTTTCTCTAACGAAGACACAAGCAAATCAACGCATGCAATGCAAGCAAAATAGGTGAAAATAAGGCAAAAAAACAGGTGTGAAAAAATGAAAATAAGGCAACAAAACAGGTCGAGGGAACTATAGACTTTTGTCAAGCAGAAACAGCAATCCAAACACACTATAATCTGGGTTACCAAACAGCCATGAGCTTTTCAACCTCCAATTTTTTAACAATCCAGCTTATAAAAACTGCTTTCTACAATCCCCAGCTGAAACAAACAGGCCCTAAATGTCCCCCGTATATAAAGAAGGTGCGGTACCGGTGTTTATAAATAAACCCGTTAGTTCCAATTTGGCCGACTTTTATAAGCGCCACGGTAGAATTCAGCCGTGTTTACAAATGCCAATGTTGATTCCTATTAGGGCATATACTGATATACAATGGTGTGCTACTAACTGTTTTTGTACTTTACCATTTAACATTTTATTGGCATGGATAAGAGAGGAGGAGGAGAGAGAATATATGTCTCTTCGTGAAGGATTAAAAAAACGACTAGAGAGAATGAATAGGAGCTAAATAAAAATTTTAAAATTCAAACCACTTCTTTGACTAAAAGAATAGATCAGATAAATAGAGCAAATGAAGAGAGGTCAGATGAATAGTGGTCAAACAAACAATAAAAACAACAACCGATCGGAAGAACAGTAAACTGTAGTAGTCAGATAAATAATAGCCCCGATAAAGAGTAAATTACACCTCGATGGATGAACATTACTAATGCCATCAAAAACTGCCCTAGTCAGTGAATAGTACTGATGAACGGTATGTGATGAACAGTAAAAGCGCACAAACTATTGGGCGATCAAACAAACCAGTGAACAGTGCACAAGATGAATAGTATTGGATGAATAGTGCTAGATGAAAGCATGATCTTAAAACCAAGAATCGATGTAACTTTTAATTGACTGATCTAAAACCAGTGAAACTTTGCATGCTCCCAAGAAAATCCGGAACCTATTCCAACCATTAAGTCCGTAGTGTCCTTGTGGAGGCCACCTTCATCTCCTAAACACAGGGGTTGAGTGACGTAAGAAAATCTGAGCGTTCTTTGAGTTAGAGTATGTAGTGCCTACAGCTCGAAGATCACTCAGGATCTTAGTGAACACATCCAAAACATTTGTTCAAGGACTCTCCGGCGTGATGCTCAATCTTGTTGTAGTCACACTTGAATTGATCTTGTCTCATCGTCTTGATCTGAGTGGTTTACTCATAGTAAACATCAAGGTTCATCCAAATTTGGTAGGCAGATTGCAGATGAGAGATTCTGTCATACTCACTACGGCAAAAGTCCTGTATTAGAATGTTTCTTGCCTTAACATTTGCCTCAACATTAACTATATTCATGGCATTGACATTTTCATCAGCAAGAATCTTATATGAGATCTTCACCTTCTATCAGATCATGAAGCCATGAGCAGTGATGTATGAATTCATCCTGGATTTCCAAAAAGAAAACCCACCCTAGAAATGATTAGAGGCTTGGTACAATAGTTGTCCGATGCTATGGTTCTCAAGACCTGTCATGATCTAAAGATAGTAAAATCGGGCTTTGATATTAATTGAAGGACCGAAAAGACAACTAAATGGGCTGAATAGGAGCTAAATAAAAATTTAGCCCTCAAAATTCAAACCACTTCTCTGGCTAAAATAACAGATGAAATAAATAGAGCAAATGAACAGAGGTTGGATGAATAGTAGTCGGATGACAGTAAAAACAACAATTGTCGGATGAACAGTGAACTGCACCTGATTTGATTAGATGAACAGTAAAAATACACTCGTCAGTGAACAATATGCAATGACCAGTAAAAGCAGCAAAGTGGTCAGATGAGCCGTACAAATGGGTGAACAGTGCTTAGAAAGAACAACGTTTGGTGAATAGTGGTCACTGGTCAGGTGATTAGTGAAATCAGCATGATCTCAAACCCAAGAAATCGATGTAAATTTTGATCGGCTGATCCAAAAACCAGTTTTGAAAGTTTTTGAATCAAAACTTTTCGAGCCGAAAGCATTTTTAGACAAAACTTTTCGATCTAAAAATTTTTTTAGTCGAAACTTTTCCAACCGAAACTTTTTCAAATCAAAAGTTTCAAGCCAAATTTTTTTGAATTGAAAGTTTTTGAAAAAAAATCGAAAGTTTTTAAAATTTTCTCACTTGAATTTTTTCTGATTTGATATGTTCCGAGTTGCAATTTCCTAGTTTGACGTTCTCGGTTTGAATTTTTCTTAGTTGAAGTTTTTCCAGTTGAAATTTCTTAGTTGAAAGCTCCCGAATTGACATTTTCTAGGTTGAAAATTTCATCATTCAAAATTTTTAGAGCATTTTGAATTTTTCTAAATTGAAAATTTGCGATTTGAAAATTTAGAGTTAAAACTTTCGATTTAAAATTTTTGTAGTTGAAAATTCCTCTCTAAAATTTTCGAAGTTAAAATTTTTTAATTTGAATTTCTTTTTAGAGAGGAAGGGAGATTGGGGAAAGTGAGCGGGAAAAAAAAGGGAGAAAGGTGGTGGTGGAGGAGATGACACATTGCATCTTAGGATGGTGTCTTTAAATATTTTAGTTTAAAACTTTGAGGGTTCTTTTTGTCCTTTTTTCCTTACTTCTTTCCCTTATTTGCTGCTTGGACCTTAAAAAAATTAGGATATTACAGGCCGTTCCCAAACAGGAAATCTAACTCTGGCTACCACTTCCATCATACATGGAGGCTATCCATAGAAGAATTTTTTATTTAATATTGATTTTTAATTCATTATTTCAAAACTAATCGGCGAGGACACGAAATTACGGAAATAACCACCTGTTGCCCCAGTACGGGGCGATCGCCCGGGTCTGGGGCGACAGGTGGGTTGACTAACGTCTAGTAGCGGCGAAATTCGGAAATCTAACGGCGAAGCCAAAAAAAATTAAAAAATACACCGATCGTCCCATGTTGGGGCGATATGTTACTGTAGCAATTTTTTTACAATATTTGTTGTAAATTTTGTTTACAATAATTGTTGTATTGAACCGGTAAAAATTACCACAAAAAACTTGTGATGTAATGAACTGGAAAAATTATTTTACTTTGTTAGTGATACGCATCCCACGTGATGATTTTCGTAGCCTCGTAGGGTCCGCCAGATATGGCCCAAAAAATATAGGAAAAATCACGGGCGACCTACGCAACATGGGATACCACTTATGTACGGGCGAGATGGCCGGACGTTGCCCCGGCAGGAAGTTGCGAAAACCAGAAAAGGTACTCGCGGCTACGAAACCGCGAAAATCGTGGCCACTTAGGGGTTTTCGTAGCCCCGCGGGGCAGGCCGGATAAGGCCCAAAAAATACGAGAAAAATCAAGAGCGACCTACGCAACACGGGCTACCACTTATGTATAGGCGAGATGGCCGGACGTTGCCCCGGGTCGAAGTTGCAAAAACCGGAAAAGGCACTCGCGGCCACGAAACCGCGGAAATCGTGGCCACTTAGTGGTTTTCATAACGACGCGGGACAGGCTGGATATGGCCCAAAAAATACGGGAAAAATCAAGAGCGACCCTCATAATGCGGGCTACCACTTATGTGCTCGGCGAGCTGGCGGACGTTAGCTCGGCTTGAAGTTGCAAAAATCGGAAAAAAGCACTCATGACCACGAAACTCTGAAATCGTGGCCACTTAGGGTTTCGTAGCCCCAGGACAGGCGGATCGGCCCAAAAATCTACGGAAAAATCAAGGCGGCGTCGCAACGCGAGGTACCACTTATGTACGGGCGAGATAGCGGACGTTGCCCGATGAGGAAGTTCGAAAATCGGAAAAGGCACTCATGACCCACGAAACTATGGAAATCGCGACCACGAAACATCTAATTTTTGACTGCCAGTTTGCTTGTTTCGTATGGTGTTTCATACCAACGGCGCTTCACGGTGGAATTTTCAAATTTGACAGCGAAATTATAAAAAAATTTAAAAAAATCGTCGGTCACCCGATACTGGGGGTAGAGGGCCTACCATATTTGTATTTAATATTTGTTTCAAAATTTTTTTATATGATAAATGAGGAAAAATTAACCTGCTGTGAAAATGTCAGGAGGCACACTACCCGAAGGTAAATATCGCCCTGAAATATGGCGATCGCCCCATACCCAAGCGATATCTACCCTTTATAACCTTCGCTCTCGCTCGCGGCCTCACAAAGCTAGCAGTGAGAGAAGAAGAAAGAAAAAAAGAGAGAAGGGAAGGAGAGGGAGAAAAAGATAAGTAGAGGTTCAATCCAAAATGCCGAGGCGTGCAAGTGGAAAGGGAAAGGGGAAGGCGAAGGAAGAGGTAGGCACTTCATCGTGGCCGCGCAACATCGCGTACTAGGACTTCTTCGTACCTGTCGGGGTTGTACCACCGATGTGTCTGTGCGGAGATCCTTGTAGGCTCGTCCGCTCTTGGGATACCTCAACTTGGAAGAGGAGGTATTGGATATGCCGCAACTACGAATTCGACCCGCCGAAGAAGAGCCTGAAGAATCGCCAGCTGGTAACAATCATACGTGTTTCATAATATTTTTACGTGAAACTTTGCTAATTTATTTTTCACGCAATCGCCTCCGCCGCTGTGTGAATTTGAGCAGTGGTTTGATATGGAGATAGATCCGGAGGACCAAAGGCTCCTTGATCAAAGCATCCGAGACGAGGAGTTCAGACAGCAGCTTGAAGCGCAACGTGACGCGGCACGCGAGGAGGCACATCGAAAGGAAGCGGAGGAGAAGGAGGCCGAGAGAGAGAGGAAACGAGAGAGGGCACGTCATGCCAGAGAAGCCCCACTAGAGGCAAGGGCGAAAGGGAAGTAGCCTCGATCCACTCAGTAGACGAGAAGTTGTAACCATTATTTTCCTTGTTCATGATGTGCATCCTAGCTTTATGTCGTAATGAAGAGTATGGTCTACTATATTTTCCGCAGTAACTTCTGATCTGAGAAATCGTGGGCTAACACTTACCTATATAATCAGTCAAGGCGTGACTGAAGTGGTAAAGGATAGAGTGGTAAAAGTAAAAGGCATAAAAATGGTAGAAGTGAGGAGCAGTAAAGATTCTTCCTTGCTTGTGCGTTATAGAGTTAATAGCCGAGAGATGCACCTCCTTTATCTATTAGCCAAAACCAAGAAAGTTGTGGTAATACTGACCATTCTTACCCTCCTTCCTTTATTCTCGGTAAAAACACTGACAAGCAACATTAGATTCATTCTCCATTCTCAGCCGAAGCCAAGAGGAGTAGCAGCAGCCAAAATCGAAAAAGGCACTTGCGTTACTAATTGGGAAAGATAAGCTAAAAAATGCAAATACTGATTTCAGACAGTCATACAACACGGTGGTGAAGATAAAGAAATTACAAAAGTACAACTGTACAACAACTCAGTCACGACCATGCCTCCTGATCTGGTCGGTGGGGTACATGAGTGGCGATGGCGGACGGGCGGCCCTCCTAGGCCGGCCCTGCGGCACAGGGGTAGTGTAGTCTGTTGGTGACTCGAGTGTGTCCTAGTGCGGTGCTCCCTAGAGCTGAGAGAGGCCGAGGCACTCGGTGGACAGGAACTGGCCCACATCGAACGCTCGCTCCTCCCCGATGTTGTCATCGTTCGCGTCCAAAGCACAGGGTCTCTGGGGGGCTGAGGCAGGCCGCCTCGTCACCCAGTGTCCCCACTCTTGGTGTCTTGCGGGAGGATCTGAGGCTCGTCTTGGCCGACGTCGGGCCATGGGGGACGGCTGCCTCGGGGAGAGTGCGGGGCGGCTCCACTAGGAGGGGAGTCTTGGCCCACGGGACATGGTGCGCTTCGCTCGGCAGCGTCTCCGCCCGCCCTGAGTTCCGAGCGGCGTGCCCTCCTCAGCATGGCCGTGATCCGAGCATAAGCTGAGCGGTGCTCAGCGGCGATGAACTGGATGCCCGCGTTGAGGCGCGCCACCATGGACGTAGCCTCAGCCTGCCCTGTTATGTGTCCCTGCATGTAATGATAGGTTGATATGAGGTAATTTACATAAAAAAGACATACGTATGGAGATTCGATTGTGGCACTTACCGCGTAGTTGTCCCTCTGGGACATCTCGTGAGGAATGCGATGTCCGAGACCGATGCTGGCGGCGACATATGGGTGCAGTGTGTACCCACCCGAAGCCGAGTCCGCGGCACGAACCACTCCATGTACTGCTCGTACATGGCATGGTCGTACGGCCGGGTCTCGGTGACCGTGTTCGTCTCCGCGCCGTCCCACTGCAGTGCCCACTGCACCATGCGATGCATGAACGGAGTGCCTAGTGCACCCCCCCGGTTCATCTTGCAATGAAAAAACAACAATTTAAATACAATATACATTCCGCGGGAATGGTACGCAGTGTGCTCAATAGACGCACCTGTGCGCGCCACGTGAGACAACGTGAGTAGGCGGTAGGGGGAAAGTCTGGAAGAGGCCGAACTGCTGTAGCACTCGGTGAGGCGAGTACTCCTCAACACACAGGTCGAAGACGAGGACCCTACGGGTGAGCCAGAATTGATGGTCCCGTCAGCAAAGCTAGGAGAGCCCGTAAGGTGCTCTGACCTGGATGTCGTACACGGCGTACGGCGTCCACCGCACGTCCTCGTCCTGGAGCCTGTCGAACTCCTGAACGAACTCGGGGTACGACCTCCTCACCTGAAGGTTGGCGTACACCCGCTGCGGAAATAAAAAGTAGTGCATGTTACGAAAGTGTCAATGTGGGGGATAAGATACAAGGGGGCATACCTGCCGCTGAACCCAGTAGAGGCCCATGGTGGGCCAGTCGATCGGGTGCTGGTGGTATAGGAACTGGTCGTACGGCGTCGGGTCAACAACAGGCCTACCGATGGGGAAGCGCTCCCAGGACCACAGCTGCAGCAGTAGGACGCAACCCGTCAAGATCGCGTCCCCCCCTGAGAGACTGACCTTGCAAAGACCTCTGCGTGCGCGAGAGCACGCAGAGAGCCCCACGACCATCGCACCATCTGTTTACAACGAAAGTTAGACATGTCCCGCCATAAGAGATTTTAGCGAGTGTGTTACCTCCTCCGCAAGGTGTCGGCCATCGCCCGGCGAACTTCGGTCAAGTGTCGGTCCACAGATCCCGTGCGAGGACGGAACAGTACCAACCGAACAACAACGATGAGGGTGCGCCTCGGTGGCGTGCGAGGTCCTCCTCATCGGCGTTCGGGTGGACAAGCTCGGACTGCAAACATTCGTACAATATTCTCGGCTCGGTAGCGTGCCGTTAAATTGCAATGAAGGAATAAAGGAGGTACTAACCGTGAACTGGAGTAGCCACGCCTTCCTCGGTCTGTGCGGCTCACCCAGCTTCAGTGGCACATACGACCGGGCTGCGGGGTGTCGCTGCACCTGGAGGAACCGCCCCTCTATCTGCGCCTGCCACGTCACGGGGGTGTCCTGTGGCACAACTGGACGACCCGCATAGGGAAGTCCTAGCAGGCAAGACATGTCCTGCAGCGTCGGAGCCATCTCTCCGCAAGGCAGGTGGAACGTATGCCTCTCCGGTCTCCACCGGTCCACGAGTACGTTAGCAGGGACCGGTCGTACCCAAACCATGGGACGTGCGGGGCCTCGGCCGTGTCCACTGCTTCCACCATCTGCGAAGCGGCGATGGCAATTGCTCGTAACACCTGCGTAGTGTGTAGCGTCATTAAAATTCCATTAACAGGTAAGTACATGTACATAAAAGAGTAGAAAAAATTGGCAGCTTACTGTAGAACCTAGCGTGGGTCGATCTTGAAGCAACTCGTTCGGCACCCTAGACCCATGATGTCGTCATTTATCGACCTGAATGCGGACAACCTAGATCGGTGGGTCGAATCCACGGTCTCGTCTAGCGACTCGGGGCAGCGTCGGCAACATGCCCAAGTCCCGCCATAAATGCTTTGTGCTGCGTGGTTACAAAACAAATAAATGGTTAGAAAGCACATAAAACAAACTAGACAATAAAATAAGTTAATTTACGAAGCAGATGAAGCAAATTGGACAATAAGTAAACGTTACACGTTACAACTACCAAAAATTAAATGGAAAGTAAAGAAATGTTGCACATTCAAATTCAAATATATGTTCGATGGCGCACATACAATAAAACATTACATGACGGGGACAACAAATAACTGGTACATATTCAAGAACGCGAAAACAGAATTACGACGAATACAACACGTTACAACAAATACATTTACACATACACGAGATAAAATTACATTATTCACAATTACGACGCGCTTCCGACTCATCCATATCGTTCCTAATACGCCGTGTCCTTCGACGCCCGACCTTCTGCTGCAATATTCGGATGTCCGGTACCCATCGATGCCCTGGAGGGGGGGCTGCTGTGAACGATCCATCGACTCGGTACCCGTACACCTCGTTATGCCAGGTGTTCAGAACACTTTGCTTGTAGTAGTAGTGGGAGATGTCACGGACGACATGATTGGTGTGCCTCGACGCGGCGGCAATCACGTCGCGAAGCACGGCGGAAGTGCAACAGCGTAACCTGGCGAGAGCACTCGCGATCGGCGAGCTCGGAGTATGCACAGATGGGAAGTCCTCTCGCGGTGAGCACCTCTGCGACCCCGGTCACCGCAGTGCACGTGGTACCTCCATTCCACGCCACTCTCCGGTGTCAAGCGATGTGTATGTGCCTTCCATGTCTTGTTGGCTATGTACGTAGAGACAACCGTTGAGTAGGACAAGCGATTGTCCGACATACATGCAACGAAGGCCTTGTACCGCTCAACGAAATATCTTTGGGTGCCTAGTAACACATCCTTAACAATGCCCACCAACGGAAGGCATGTCGCGTCTTTCATTACCTAGTTGTAAATCTCCGCCAGGTTGGTTGTCATTATTCTATAACGGGAACCGCCCTCGTCATGCAGAAGGGACCATTTCTCCAACGGCTCGTGTCGTATCCAGTTCGTGAAACTCTTTATGCTTGTCCCCGGCCTACGCTGAATGTTTGGTGCATCGGTCGGGAGCGCGCACAAGGCTGTGGGGTCATCTCCTTGCTTGTGGTACACCATAGGGTTCCTTGATGAACTAGCGCCATCCCTTGGATTCAGTGATTGCTTCTTGGTTAGTTCATCCAACGTCCTCCACAGCGCGTCGAACTTCCTCCGCTGGTTCTGTTTGCACAGCCGCTTGAACATGTTCATAAGCTCCTTGTTCCTGAACTGATGGAAAAATTGGCACCCATGTGCCTCATGCACCACCTGCTCTTCAGGTCTGGCCACTTTGCTGCTCCCACGACGTCGGACCCTTGTTGCATATCCATGATCGCCCTCAGCAACCCTGCATGTCGTTCATGGATGACACATACATCAGGGCGGTCCTGGACAACTGCCATCTTGACTCTTTCAAGAAACCAGTACCAGCTCTCGTGTTTTCCCCTCCACGAAGGCCAATCACGGCCGGTAGAACACGGTTGTTGGCGTCCACCGCGATTGCAGTTAGAATCTAGCCCTTGTATTTCCCTGTGAGGAATGTGCCGTCTATGCAAATGACCAGGCGACAGTGTCGGAACGCATTTATGCATGCGCCCAGGACGAAGAAGGCCCGCTGCAAGACCCACTTACCCGTGCACACACCATCCGCGGGAAACTCCGCAAGGTCGATGACTGTACCGGGATTCCTATGTGATATTGCCCTGAGCAAGTGTGGAATATTCTCATACGAATCCTCGTACGTCCCGAACCGTATTTGCAAAGCTGTCCTTTTTGCTCTCCATGCCTTTCCGTAGCTAATCTTGTACTGAAACCTCTCCTCCACGGCTCTGATAATAGATCGAGGCTGCAGGTGCGGATTGTCCACGATCTGACCATAAAACACATTTGCCACCCAAGTGGATGACAAATTGCGGTGTTCCTGGTCCGCTTCCTCCTGTTGGCAGTTATGCTCCATCACTATGGAACATTTCCAGTAGTCCGTCCACTTCCCCTTGTATGCATGCACCTGCTATGGGCACGAATCAACTACGCACTTCACGTCGTATTCTTTTTTGCTGGACTTCACTACCCTGAATTGCCACCGAAGAGACATTGACCAGTACTTCACCGCATCCATCACAGCCTCCTTGTCTTTATATAGGGCCCCCTGCGTGACCTCGTTCTCATGATACTGTCATGCATCTCTGTTCCCTTCATTCATTGTTAGGTGTTCGAAATTATAATTAGCCCACGCATCAGGGACATGCACCTCAGGAGTATTGTCCTCCTCGTCCGAGTGTTCGCCATCAGGGACTTCCTAATCCGTGCGGTCCTCCTCCTCCATCAAGTCAACTTTGTGCCCCACCTCCTCACCCTCGTCGGCCACCCCCTGCGCCTCCACGACTGTCTCCTCGCCCCCTGGTCCCCTCGCCACCGCCAACCTCGTGTCCCTCGTCTCCGGGGTCCTCGCCACCTTCATCATCGCATTCTTGCATATCTGTCTTCCCCTCCTCCGTAATATCTACCCCGACATCACGAACCTCCGACACCGATGGAGGTACCTGGTACCACTCTACCAGCAACATGAGCGGTCAGCCCCGCTCTACGACATACCCAACATAGCTCTTCCATGACGATGTCGCGTTAATAGGAATCAACTCTCGTAAAAGCAGTCTTTGCGCCACGACTTACTCTCGCTCTAAACTGCGTAAGAAACACTGGGCATCCAAATCGAACATCCAAAACATCCACTCCAACAAACCCCTGTATGTCCTATCTCTCGGCTTAGATATGCCCCGTATGATTGTTGAAAATGCCGACAAATCCACTCCATCCGGCCCCTGTGCTATCTCCCCATCTCCATAAAATATTTGAAAATACAATTTCTCCAATATGTTGCCTACAACGTCGAACCGAAAAAATCATCATTTGTCCATCTAACCGCAAGATATAAATGTTACATTATATTATCAAAAAAAATTTCTCTACTAATTTCTAACGGTGCCTGACATTTCCAAATTTTTTTTACTCTACTAATTTCTAACGTTTGGTGATCATACTAAGAAATCCGACTCTAAATATATCATACTTTCTTTAATTTCTACATCGCAATTTTCGAAACATTACTCAAGCATAACATATAACTAGTATACCATGTTTCATCATAATATTACATTTCTACCGCATTACATTTTTAAATATTGCCTAATATATTATTTGCATAACAAAATTTTCTTGCACAATTCTACTACATTAAATTTCTAAATATTGGCTAATATTTCTACTACATTGAATCTCAACAGTTCTAAATACTACACAATCCTAATATTTTTAAAACTACATTAATTTTCTAAATATTGTCTAATACAAAATACCACATTAAATTTCTACATTTCCAAATACTAAATACTACACAATCCTAAAATTTCTAAATACTACGTTAAATTTCTAAATATTGCATATAAATTTTTGGACTTACCTCCACAAAAACAACAATCAACTTTTTTTCTCTTTTTTCCCTCTCTTTTCCTCTCTTTTTCCCTCTCTTTTCCTCTCTTTTCTCTCCTCTCCTCTCCTCTCCTCTCTTCTCTTCGCGGAGCATCAGTTTCTTCTCGGGCCAAATGAAAACAGTGCCAGCGCCCGGGGTTTTAAAGCGTGGAGCCTGTCGCCCCAGATCCGGACGACAGGCGACACGTGTCGCAGGCGAAGCCAGCGGGCAAGGAGCCGTTGTAACGGCCGTTAGGGCAACCCACCTGTCGCCCCAGACCCGGGCGATCGCCCCGTACTGGAGCGACAGACGGTTATTTCCGTAATTTCGTGTCCCCGCCGATTAATTTTGAAATAATGAATTAAAATAAATATTAAATAAAAAAAAGTCATCCATAGCAAGGTTCCATAATCCAACGGTAACCGGCTGATTACCTCCGATTCTCTGAAATATTGGCCCCGGCCCAGATTTAGTGGACCAGTCTGTTCAAATTCATATTTTAATTTAATTTACAATTTGAATCACAAAATTCTCCTTTTAATCTGCCTTGTAATGGGAGTGGAGACTGGAGACCAGCCATCTTGTGTGCAGGTAGGGTCTTTTTTGAACGCTAACAGTAGGAGAGACTCCTGGAAAAATCAATTGAAAGATAATAAAACTTCGCACAAAAGTACCATGCGGAATGACCACACAAACTAGACCTGCTAAACAAACGGAAAGATCAAAGATGGACACTGAATCAAACCGGAGTAAACAAGTAAACCATGTTTCTCGCCCAGTTATCAGTTATTTCTCAGACGATTACCGACATTCTGGATGCTTACCGTTGTCAAATTTCAAAATATTTACATTTACAAGTCAAAACTGATCAATTTAGCACCATTTCCTCCAAGAACCAGTTGGGCCTCTACCAACCATGGACTGAGATATTTCTGAAATCCAATTTTTTTTAGCCCTGATCCAGAGTTCTACCACATAAATCATCAAAACATATTATAGCATGAATCACTGCTGACAAATGATGTATTAAAATGTTTTCACCAACTCCAATATCATTCCATACCTACAAATCTAGGCCTGGCCATAACTTAAAATTACGCTACTGAATCATAAGTCCCAAGAGTTTGGATATTTGTATACTACTCATGAATCAAGCACGGCATGATTGGATCCTTTTATACAACCCCTCCCCCTCTTCTTCATCAATGAAGTGAGCTTGGCTGAAACTTCTTTCTCCCTATTTCCAGTAGGCACGGCAGACTTCAACTTTTTTATCTTCTTATCCAATGCATTGATCTGAAAAGGCACAAGCACACACCTTAATGCTATACTTCCTTTTCTTTTTCATGTGTTGCGATATATAATGATGCGCATATACATTCAAATAGCATAAACAGAAGGGGAGCTGGAGAGAAGTACCTGCCGACTAGGCCAACCAGCCAAGCCACGTTTGCGGCATAAGGTCTTCAATGCAGTGGTAGACATATCTAGTTCTTTTGCTGCCTTGGCCAATGTTAAATGCAAATAAGAACCTATGTCATTCATACCCATATTTGCTATCCGTTCACGCTATTGCAAAATCATGAAAACAGAAAGTTAAACCACAAATATGTGTATAATATGCATTAAGAACATGAACAAATAGAAGCTATATACCTGAATTGCCAATGAGCTCCTAACATTTTGTTTGCTAGGAAAAACATCCCTGCCATTTGTTGCAGTCCCTCCATCTTGCGAAACTCCATATGGTTGCTCAGTTCAGATGATTCCATTAGTTGTGCAGCGCAAGACATGCTTGCTTGTCTTGCAGCCTCAGCAAGTGGTAAACTCAAATAGGAAGCTAATTCACTTATACTGAAGTCTTCAGCCACTTCATGCTGTTATACCATTAGAATGTTTCACCAATAGTTTATGCATGCTACACATTATACAACTTAAGCAAAAATAAACATACATACCTGCATTGCGCTTGAGCTTCCTACCTCCTGTGAGAGTGGAAAAAGATCCTTGGTGTTTGTTGCTGGCCCTCCCTTTGATACAATTAATTGGTTAGTTTCAAATGGTTCTAGTATTCCACATGAAACAATAGTTGAAGGTCTCACCATGTTCCAAGGGCAAAGCTTCCACTCACCCTGAAACAAGTAAAAACTGACTAAGATGATGCTAACTTAACCAAGGAGTACATATATATTGCCTCAAGGTCTTTAATTTGGAAAGATAGTTTGAACGCGTAATATAATTATTTACAACCTTGGTTAATCTTCCACATAATTGCCTTGCAAAATCACAAGATATATTTTATATCATACATATCCTATAATTATTTGTAATAATAGTAAAATAAAAAATGCAGGTAATTATTTAACCATTGTTATATATATAGCATTGAAGATTTTGCCTAAGATATTCACGAGATATGATATCCAATTTTATTTAAGAGTCAACTAGTATTTGTTAAAATCAATTAATGGGATAAATGGTGGTAATTGAGTGTGATGGGCATGAGTACTAGTTGAACATGCTCATGCCCGCATTTTTCTTCAATAACCCAATCCCACAATCCACGATAGGCATGGTTTTTTCTTATACATGTCACATGCAACTCCTGCTACCCATCAAGCTGCCTATTTTCTTGTCAGCTGTCAGAAGGACAAACCTATGCGGCCGCCCAGTCACTCAGGAGGTGGTCTAGGTTTTCGAACTAGGCACGACACAAACCAAAGATCGAACACTGATAACCAATTTACTTGATAGGTCGACGACATACATAACCAGGAATGGCACAATCATCACCAAAGGTGATCGAGGGTGCAGAACCAAGTTTGATGTTAACCTCAAGCTACGAAACACAAGTGGAATTTAGAAAAATTTATTTGACCCAGGAAGAGATTTTACTATTGTGCCAAATTTTCAATCGCGAGAATAAATATTGTAAAAACATGAACATGTTGAGGAGCAAGTTAGAAAATGAAGTCTCCAAAGGTATAAATCACGACTGAGCAAAATATCATAAATTAATGTACATTGCTAGAGATGACATCAGAAATGCACATAGACAAAACTTGGGCCATGTGTTTAGGAAAGTGATAGGCCAGCCACGATGTTCGCATGATAGAGAACCAACCATGAGCTTCACAACACACAAGCATGCTAGAGCATTGTTTACATGTGGCAACAGGTTGGCCACAGCACACATTTGTGGTCCAATGAGCATTGATCAGCACACAGGACGCCAATACCATGATCTTTGGGTGCCGATAGGCATGCGGTAGATATCAGAGCAATATCCATGAGTGCCATTGGGCAGGCTAGGGCAAATGAATGTGATTTGCCAATGCTGATGGGCAAGCCATGGTTAATGGATGTAGTTCCTAGATACCAATCGGCACATGGTGTAGGTTTAAGCAATGAATAAGATGCTTGATCAGGCACAAAATGGTCTACAACATTAATAGAGATTACACATGAGGACACCAAATTGACGACAATAGACAATGATGAAGTAATCGATAAGTGGCAAAATTAGCAAGGCAACTGATCAGAGGTGATAGATGACTGTCATGAAGAAGACGTATGCTAACATATATTGTCAACATGGTCTTTAATTGATGTTGATAGCTTCTTGTAGCATCGCATGATTTATGCCACATGTCAAGTATTGAACGTAGGAGGTTGCCCCAATGCGCAAAGCTCGCATATCATAATTTATATCTAATGAAGAACATGGTGCAAAGGGGCTACAATATCAAGAACCCATGCATGCAAAAGAAGATTGATAGATTTTGATGGCATCTTATACAAAAGATGCCACCAACTTTTGTTGACAATGCCCTAAGCCCGGATGTCCCAAAAGAATATCTTTTGTAGGGCGATAGAACCAAGATCCTTGTTATTCAGAAATCAATGTACAATCATCACTAAGTGAAGCCACAATGAAGCCTGGCGTGCTACCCATCAAGGACATCAATATTTCTTAGTGTCAACATGCTTCGCGTAGAACTCCACCATATTGTTAGCAATGCAACCAACATAAGAAATAAAAGGCTATCAAATGCCATCCTAACAGTTCACCATATTCACGAACAATAATTTGCCCAACTCAATAACTCCAACATGAACCACTTGAATGCAGTGTTCACAGACCAAACCCAACCATCATCCCAGTCAAGGTCTCAGGTCACTGGGTCACCAGTCAAACCGCGTGTTTTACTATAATATTTGTATGAATGTATTACATGGGTTTAAGCATAAAAAACTGATGTGTTCCTTAAAAAAGTTATTATTTCAATCTTATAAACAACCACCAAACACAGTTGGCAATGACATGAGTTCTCGTGTGTGAGCCTTTAGGTCCCGCATTTGAAGTCTTGTAGGCACAATTTTTGTCCAATTTCTCCTAGGTACACACGACAAACCCAGCCAGTTTGACCAGGTTTCCATCGGTTCAACTTGTGCCAAATGATTGAATGGTCCAACATCCTGGGCCAACCCAGACGAGGCACTGAGTTCGATTTTTCTGATCGAACCATCAGTCCAGTTCAGGTCAGATAACACTCTTGAATCCCCAGGTGACATCCCAAATAGCTAAAGCTTCCATAGTTAAGGCCTCCAGTAAATTCTCACTAGATCTTTACTATAAAGTCATCTTGAGTAGCTCCTATCATTAAGCCAGTGGCCTGACCCCTTCTAGTTTTGAGCTAGAAATAGCCCAGCATCGTTTACTATACCAAAAACTTGCATTCACCATGGTTGATACCCAACATCTCCACCTAAAAATGCAGACCTTGGGAGGAGGCTTCGGTTTGCAAAAATGCATTCATCATGCATTATCCAATCCCATAGAATTAGTGCCACTAGGATGTGCTTCAAGCTCCTTTAAGATCTTTTCCTCCTTGAACATTCTATAAGCAGAGCACACAATTACAATCTATTCTTCTCGTGTGACCATGATATCATCAAGAGTTGTATCGCCTTTTTTGTGATTGCATCTGTGCTCAACTCCAGTGAAATTGAACAAATAGGAGGAACTCTATGCTCAACAACCATGCATCGTAAGCTCATTCACCTTTGAGATACGTGCATCAACTAGTCTCCCAATTTGTTTCATAGTTATCGTCTAAGGAATCCATTCATCCATCATAACATTTATAAACTCATGGTTGCCGAATTTATTCGCTTATCCCTTGCAAAAGATATCTGTGGTCAAAGTGTGTGCTATCTTGAACATCCTTCCTCAAGTTATGTATTACTTGGGCTTAAGTTATTTGTCTACTAACAATATCAATGGTTCGTTTTAGAAGTTTAAGATCTCACCAATCTGAGTAGCATTCCTCTCTACAAGGCTTCCAAAAATATCAAATAGTTGTCCTCAAACAAGATATGAAGGATTAGATATCATCATTGATTTGTTGGAAAACGAACTTCTGTTTAAAACATGTACTGGCAACAAAGTGGAGTGTGATCTTACAACTTGTGTTTAGAGGAAAATCCACATAAGGCGCTTCTAATCGAGATGAAGTGAGGTGATATCACATTTACTGTGCACAAAGGGGCTGTGCTTTGCCCAGAGGATAACAACAACAACCAAGCCTTTTGTCCCAAACATATTAGAATAAGCTAGGAAAGAAACCCAATCAAAGTCAATAAAACCCCCAAACTTTCGATCTTGGGTCATGGTTCCAATACGTGGATCGCTAACTTCCATGCATTCCTATCCAACAATAAATCTTTGGAAACGTTCCAATCCTGTAAGTCTCTTTTAACTGCTTCTTCCCACCTCAATCTTGGTCGACCTCTACTTCTTATTTTTTCACAACTTAAAATTCAACTACACACCGGTGCCTCAAGAGGCCTCTGTTGGAGATGTCCAAACCATCTCAGACAATATTGGATAAACTTTTCTTCAATTGGTGCTACCCCAACCCTATCACGTATATCATCATGGCGGATTCGATCTCCCCTTGTATGATCACAAATCTATTGTAGCATCCGTATTTTGCTACGCTCATCATTTGTAATGCTGCATTTTGTTCCCCAACACTCCGCTCCATACAACATTGCAGGTTTAATCGCCGTCCTATATAACTTACCCTTTAACTTTTGATGGACTTTGCTATCACATAGGACACCCAATCCTTGGCGCCATTTCAAACACCCTGCTCGTATCTTATGGCTCATATCTTCATCAATCTCGTCATCACTCTATAGCATCGATCTCAAATATTGAAAAGTTTACTTCCTGGTCACTACATTTCCATCAAGTCTAACATCTCCATCACCTACCATAGCACCACTGAAAACACATCTCATATACTTAGTTTTAGTCCTACTAAGTCCAAAACCCTTTGATTCTAAAGTCTTCCTCCACAACTCAAGTTTTCTATCAACGTCTGCCATACTCTCATCAATCAGCACCACATCATCAGTAAAAAGCATACACCAAGGAATCTCTCCTTGTATGTCCCGCGTGACTTCATCCATCACTAGGGAAAAAATATAAGGGGCTCAATGCCGACCCTTAATGTAGTTCTATCTTAATAGGAAAGTCACTAGTATAGCTATTACATGTTCTGACATTAGTCACCACATTGTCGTACATATCTTTGATTAAGGTTATGTACTTTGTTGCGACTTTTTTTCTTCTCAAGCGCCCACCACATGACATTTCTTGGCACTTTGGCATAAGCTTTCTCCAAGTCAATAGACACCATGTGTAGATCCTTCTTTTCCTCCCTATACCTCTCCATCAACCGTCGTCTCAAGAAGATCGCCTCTAGGATTGACCTCTCAAGCATAAAACCAAATTGGTTTTTCGTCACGCTAGTCGCTCTTCTTAAATAATGCTCAATTACTCACTCCCAAAGCTTTATTGTGTGGCTCATGAGCTTAATTCCTCTATAGTTAGTACAACTTTGTGTATCTCCTTTATTCTTGAAAATTGGCACTAATGTGCTTCTCCGCCACTCGTCAAGCATCTTGTTCGACCTAAAAATGCTATTAAACAATTTAGTTAGCCAAATGATCGCCACATGTCCAAGGCATTTCCACACCTCGATAGGAATGTCATCATGCCCCAATGCCTTATCTACTTTCATCCTTTTTAAGGTCTCTCTTACTTCAGACTTCAAAGGATCACTTGTCTTTAACTATTAGGCTATTTTTGAGCTAACTTTGGTGCATAACTAGGCATTGAAAGTACATCTTTGGATAGCACGCACTGTGGCCTTTGCTTGGTTAGCACTACCAAACCATTCTAGCAATCACAACCACCACTTCCAACTTGTCTTGCTAAAGGCCCATGGGATGAGACCCCTAACTGGCTTCTCACCATTGGGTGACTACCATGGAATTTTTTTTCCTTTTTGTTTTTCAAACAAATTAGAACAACAAATTCCGCCCGTGTAATTTTTCTACATAACCTGTCCCAAGCCAGGAAAAAGGAGGAGGGTTGTTTTAAGCATGGCCAGCCAACGTAAAATAAAACAGCATCCCTTTCATGGAAAGGAACCCAAAAGATTTTCATTGAGGCGTAACCCTCTTGCGACGTGCCATATTGGAACCCTAGTGTAGTGATAAATGAGCAAGGGCCGGAATGTCACTCCCTTAGTGACACGCTACGTCGGCTTTTAAGAGCCACAAGATACGAGTGGGGTGGTTGAAATGGCACCAAGCATCTGGTGTCCTATGTGATAAAAGTCCCTCAAAAGTTAAAAGGTAAATTCTATAAGACGACAATTAGACCCACGATATTGTATGGAGCGAAATGTTGGGCGAAAAAAAGACAATATGTGCAGAAGATGAGCGTAGCAGAGATGCGGATGCCGCAGTGGATCTGTGGTCATACAAAGTGAGATCGAATCCACAATAATGATTTACATGATAGGATTGGGGTAGCACCAATTAAAGAAAAGCATGGTTATCACGGTGCCCTGGCGAGGCAAGTCTCCTCCGGGGAGCCTGGACGCCTAGGCGAGAATTAGTCGACCAAAAGAGTCCATTAATATCATTATATCACCGATACAAATATAGCAATATTAGTATATTTCTTTCAATTTTAAATCCCCTCTCATGACCACACAGCAAGCTTCACTAGCGCAGCAAAGAAATGGAAGTCAAAGCTTCTCAGAACCAAACCCATGAGTAAGAAGCCGGAGCCGATCCAAGACTTCCAAGTCAAGGACTCCAAACTGAATTAAATAAAACGTTGAGATTTGTTTCAAATCCAGAGCTTAAAAGACCTCCCTGCTCTCGGTTGTCTTCACAGCGTTGCTTCGTGCGGGCTCTTGGGTGGCTGATGGTTGATGGGCGGCGGCCTAGAGCGGCCGGTGACCCGCACGGGCCGGCCAAGTTGCGGGCCGGCATGGAGAAAGGCGGAGTCAACGGAGGGAGGCTGTGCCGAGCATGGCCGGCCAAGGCAGCTCGGAGGCGGGCCGAGCGGCGCAGATGGAGGTGGGCCAAGCGGCGCGGATGGCGGCAAGTGGCATCGAGGCAACCGGTGTCGCGACTGAGGTGAGGACCAGATGAAGGCGTCGGCAAGGTGGAAGCCCAAGGTACGGATCACAGAGTCCATGGTGCACGAGGAGACGGAGTCGATGTCGGAGACGATGATGACTGCAACTTAGAGATCTGGCCCTAATATACTGGAATCCTCCCCTTTATCGCCTTCAACCTAGCGCCAGGCGAGGCGAGCGGCCATGGCGTGCTGGCTTCGGCGTCGGGACGCCTAGGCGATGCCTTAATAACACTGAAGAAAAGCTTGCCCAAAATAGTCTAAGATGGTTTGGATATCTCCAACGGAGACCTCCTAAAGCACCGGTGCATAGTGGAATTTTAAGTTGTCGCGAAAACATAAGAGGCAGAGGTCGACCAAGACTAACGTGGAAAGAAGCAATTAAAAGACACTTGAGGGATTGGAACGTTCCCAAAGATTTGACGTTAGATGAGAGTGCATAGAAGTTAGCGATCCATGTACCGGAACTATGACCCAAGATCGAAGGTTTAAGGGTTTTATTGACTTTGATTGGATTTCTTTCCTAACCTACCCCAACTTATTTGGGACAAAAGGTTTGGTTGTTGTTGTTAAACAAATTCGAACACCACTGATTTTACTCGAACCAACAACCTATTACTTACCCACATAAAGTGTATAGACTTCCTACCAGGGCACGTCTGCCTATTTCATATATGGTCGTGATATGTTTTATTTGAAGTTCAACATTTGATATTCCCAGGCCATATTATATTCTATTGGAGGGTGCTGATAGATTTTTCCATGGGGCCTGTCCTACCTGGTATAATAACAGTCTCATCCATTGTAGAGGCTGTCACTTAGCATGGTTAGTCAGTTTAGCAAATACCATTCTAGCTCTTCTATCAATGAAGGTTAGCACCACTAAGCAAGCACAAGTTAGTTTGTCCTCATTAGGGGTGCAAACGGAGCGGATAATTCCCGACCGATCCGAGACCGAATTCGTTTAAAATCCGATTCGAATCCGAAAAAATGATATCCGGTTATATACGGTTATATCTGGATTCGATCCGGATTCGAATCTGCCTATCCGAAAAAAATATGGGGTAAGATATGGGAAGAGAAGTATCCGATCCGTATCCGATCCATATCCGCATATCCGAGATATCCGAAAAATATCAGTGTAAATGAATGAAATAGATATCCGATAACAGATCCGATAAACATAAACATTCTACATCATATAAGTTCATATGTTGATTGAAATTATACTTGGCTGCATATTATTTTTATATAGGGAAGGCAACTATTATTGAATTTGAAACACTTATATGTCTCCAAGGTTCTAGTAAAGTTTTACGTATGGTTGATTGATCTTAATATGCGCGACATATATGGTTTATGTTTTCACGTATTATCCGACTAACTATTCGTAACCGAGACTAACCGTATCCGGAACGATCTGTATTCGCTCCGTATTCGCAACCGAAGTAATCCGTATTCGTATTCGAATCCGGCACTGTCTGTATCCGATTCTATATCCGAGAAAAAATTTGGAATAGGATACGAAATGAGCGAAATCCGTCCGTATCCGATCCGTTTGCACCCCTAGTCCTCATGTTATATACCGGTGCAAAGGAGCTTACGCATACAAGAAAAAACCTTCTATAAGGTCCTATTCCACCAACTAATATTCTAGGAGCAGTAACCCCACTTGGACCACCAATCAAATATCACTACTACCAGATCTCCTATATCCAGCCTAAGCACCGAACCAGTAGATGTCTCTAGGGAAAATAGATTTGAAAGACACGATTGACACGTAGCACCATGCTGGCTTGTAAGAACCTAAGACAGAACCTATGTTCTAAGCTGCACTCGGATGTAGCTTCTAGAAATAATTGGAATTAATACATAAAATACTCCCTCCTCATGGCCTAATGAAGATGCAATCCTTAATTATGCATGCAAATGCAATTTCCTAATTGATAGTGTACAATATGCAAGCATTTCCTACATGTTTTAAAGTTAGTGCAAAAATAGAATGTACCAAATCCACTACCCCACAACTCTCATTGTTCTTTCCCTGCCTCATTTATTCCCTCCCACTATCGCTCATTGCTTCTTACCGGCCTAAGCCGGCACCCCCTCCTAGGGTGGAAAAAGGGGTGGCCGGGGAGGGGGTTCCACGAGGCTCGCCCACGCCCATGCCCATGCCCCGACCCCTACTACCCTTCCCCATCCCCGCGGAGATTTCAAAAATATTTTAAATATGAATTTTAAAATTATAATGTGACTTTATTAGTTAATTATAAGTATTGAGATATTTTTTTCTCAAAATATAGCTTAAAAATTTATATCATAGTATATAGATTGTAGTCCAACTATGTAAGAAAAGAATGCATATCCCATATTAAAAATCTAGAATATATTAAAAAATAATATATTTTAAATTTTACCAAGTCCACATGGCCCCTGCCGTCTCCTCGCTAGGGACTTCACCCCGCCCCCTACTGGTGGGTAACATCCCAACAGGGAAATTGCAATCCCTAACCCGCCGCCCCTCCCCTAAACCTCCTTGTACTCATTCTACCTATTCATTCAACAAAACCATACTGCAATTACTAGGTGAACCAAATAAGGATGTCTCCTGGTTTTCTTACCTTAGGATTTTAAAAATGGTAGCAATGACTCCGATTGAAGTTCTCCCCCTCCGTTGTTTACCGCTAAGGCAAGATGTTTTTTTAGAGACGATAGGGAGGTCTTTATATGGTAGTTAGAGGTACAAGTGGCAAATAGGAGAGCATCAAGGCATGCATGATGCCACATGCCATGCCCTCCACTAGGATGCCCACAACGTGGCTACCAATAGGTTAGGCTCAATTGAAGCTAAATGACAAATGGCAGTCTACTATGTGGTAACAATCACGTGGTTGCTCGATGGCTAAGATAAAGGTAAAGGTGTATGGGATTTTTTAAAAATGACCCTTTGCAATTTAACTAAAATAGTAAAATGTGGGGTAAATTGCAAAATAATTGTTCTATTTTGATACCCCCTCTACTTCCATGTTGCTCCAGTTTCAACCATCTACATTAAAACCAGATATCTTACCCCCCACACGCACCCTTGAAACTAGATCAATTTTAATCTCAAGTCCAATTTTATGATGATTTCGTCGTGGTAGGGCTACTTTTAAGTGGTCTTGGCCACATCAGATGTGTGACACGAAAACAAATTAAAAAAAGGCCAAGACTCCTTCCTCTATTATTTATCATCATCCTCTTATCCTATTTCCTTCCTCTCATATCCTCTCGCACACAACAATCGGGATTGAGCACACTGATGGCCACCACTAATGCGTAAGTGCCCCCCCCCTCTCCCCAACACCCACACACACACACCACAACGTGTGACTCAACCCCTCTCAAAGTGCACTGTCCTCTGATGCCTTGTTACATACAAGAACCAATTGCTCCAAGAGTATAGTATTCCATTCAATGTTATTAAGTCGTCGACTAATCCACGATTAGTCGTCCAGTCAGTACATGGAGAACGACTAGCATGCTCGACTCAACTGGAGCGACTAGTAGGGCGACTGGACAACTAATCGCGCTAGCCTAGCGGGGCGACTACTCTGTTCTTCACTGCTCTGTTCTAGTAACTGCTAACTAGCACCATGGCCCTCTATGTGCACTTATGGCTGATTCAAAAGATAAAGGCACCATATCCTGTGCACACAGGCCTTCCCGTGTACACACCGTGCACACCAACTAACAAAAGTCACGAAAAATTCTGAAAAAAATTGTAGATGTACTTCATAGATTACTCTACCTATGTATAAAATTGTAGGTTCAAATTCATTATATATCAAGAGTTATAAAAAAGAAAAAATTCTGACAAGTTTAAAGAGTTTAAACTTGTCAGAATTTTCTCTTTTTTGTAACTCTCGATATATAATGAATTTGATTTTGAAACTTCATACATAGGTAGAGTAATCTATGAAGTACATTTACAATTTTTTTCAGAATTTTTCATAACTTTTGTTAGTTAGTGTGCACGGTGTGTACACGGAAAGCCTGTATGCACAGGATATGTTGCCAAAGATAAATGCCTTTGTTACTTTGCTAGACTTGGAACTTATCCATCAATTATCGTTGTCATTTAGAACTTGTTTCTTATTAAGTTATGCACTTACGCTATTGATTAAGGCTTGGCTGGCTGGTGGCTGCCAAGTGCCTTGTTGATGCTCATCTTGAATTTTAATATTTTTCTTGATGTGAAGTGTGAATGTCATGATGTCACATAACTCCTATTAGTTTACTTGCCGTCCAGCACATATGTTGTTTTACTTGTTGCTCATTATTATGTTCTTTAACTTCTAGGGTGTTGCTTCTCAATTTCAAAGAAAGGCATTCATCAAGAAAGACATGTTGAGATCAAAACAAGTAATTCACCAACTCATCATCATGTTTATGTTGTTCTTCTCTTCATTTCATGCTTTATAACATGCATGTGTTTAATTGTTGCTACAACATAGTATGTGACATGTCCTACTGACATACTTCCTAGTCTAGGGACTAGTCGTGACTAGACAGTTTACTAGTCGAGCAAGTCTGCAACTCACCCCTTGGGCAACTTGACTTTACGACTTAATAACCTTGGTTCCATTGGTGACAGTAGTACAACACCTCCATCCACGAGCTCCTCGTCATCCCCAACTCACTTATTATTGCCACAACTCAGTTCACTACAAGGAATCACATGACTAAAGGTGAGCATTTGGCATCTTAGAACAAAATTGGTTTCAGTAGACACTGTAATAGCTCAGATAGTTTTGCTAATATAAATTCTAGTTGATGCAATCAAATAAGATAAACGTGAAATTGGAGAAAAGATTTGGAGAAAAGGTGGAATCCATGATTGTGGCCTTGGCTGAGGACGTGGAACATGAGCAGCAACCCAGGTGCCACGCGTCAGGCCACCTCGCCATCTAGTAGAGGATCCGCAACAATTGATAACACAATCAAGGATGCCTCCCAGACCCTTCAATAGCCACAACCTCAGTCAGCACCACCACAAACGCAGCCTTGTGGGAAGAAGATGAGAGAAACAAGGAGCTTGTTTGCAGCGATCTCAAGGCAATATGAGGGCACGGATTCACATAACTGGTGGAAGTGAAGGGCGAGGTCCTCACTGGTGGCAGTCGTGTAATCCAAGGGTTGCTGACTAATTCCTATGCAGAGTTCACACCACCATGCCAGAATAAATAGTGAAAAAAACAATGAGAATTGCTATAATGTTATAAAATAACACACTCTACTCTGTAAAATGCGTATGCAAAAATGCATGCCTTCTCCCTCTTGCTAGCTCTTTGCTCATCCTTCATTTGCTCCACATACCAAAGATCGACAGATCCCAGTCTATCCCGCCTAGTGGACTCATTCTGCCTCTTCTACATCACCTCTTTGTCATTCACATATATCAACGCTGTCTCCTACTGCTTCTCACCACTTCTCACCATCACCACCACCTTAACCCTTGCCTTCTCATCCATATTCCTATCCGGCTACTGTCGTAGATGCCCTTTGAATTATGCAAGGGGGTGAAGTCTTGGGGTGTTGGAAACAAAGTTCGTTGATAGGTCCGAAGCAAAATCATAGGTCTACCGACTAAACGAACTCCTGTTGCATCTCTAAAGCATATGTTCACTTGGATCTGAAAGCCTCTCCTTGAAACCAAGCATATTTTGCATACTAATTTTAGGCAACTTCAGATTCCTCAAATCAAGATGCTCATGCGAGTTTGTCCCGATGGCCACTATGAATTTTGGTCCCCTACCTATTTTTAGACCAATCTGAAATAGCAAGATAATGTCAAATTGTGAAACACCAATGTTCTTATGGCTTTCATCCGGAAATAATCAAAGCTAGTAGCGTGATCGTGTGACAGTGTCCAAAGAATATTTAGGCCAGGTAACTGGTTGTAAAGGCAGTGGCCAAGGCAATTCACAATAATAAAAGCTACTTACAGGTTACGGGTCATCATCATATGGAGCAGAGGCATCCAACTGTGTTGGAACTACCAGGATTGGTTTTCCGTTCTTCTTGAAGTCAAACCCCGCAGGAAAAATAGCATTTGATAAATGCGGGTTTCCCATCAGGTCCGCACCAAGTTACCTATAACAAGGAAATGCCCGTTGGTTATTTTGACTTATCTCTTAGTTCCATGCCCATTCGGATCTACCTTGAACATAGTAGTATCTTTTCTTACATGTTGTTTGCTTCAACACATTACAAATGACTTCCAAAGATTCAGGGGTTAAAAGGTTAGATCCCGCATTCACTGAGACAAGGCTTGGCGCTTGCAATATCAGTCTGGAAACAAAGTGTGCTGTTCAGATCCCACCGCTATTCTTACTGCAAAATAAATATAAAGTGGGTAAGGCAAAGGGTACCACAAACATGCATCATTGTCAAACTGACAATGTTTATTTCTACCTGACGTTGATATGGGAAAGAGACACTATCTGTGGCAATACTTCCTCAAGTATTTGGAAGCCTAGTAGCCCTAGGCCAATATCTTCAACATTTAACTCCCTTACACATGAACCCAAGAATTTTGCCAATACAGCTGCCTCAGAACTGCAAATGCATCTCAGTTGAAATTGTGACCCAAGCAAAAACAACAACAGAAAAGATGCATGATGAGATATGACTCACCTCCCAACATGATTTCTGCTATAGAAAGCATATCAAGTGGTTTCTTAATGGATGTGAGGCATTCAAGAAGTTTAGTCACACCAATAGCGGACAAGTCGCAGTTATCTGGTCTTAATCTCCAAAGTGAATTCTCCATTTGAGTAGCCTGTTCAAAGAAAGAAATAAGAAATCTGCAATTTTTTATATGCAACTGAGTGCTTACCAACTCAACATAAATGATTTACCCCAAAAAAAAAACTGTCTTGTATCACAGGTATTCAGAACTAATATGCATTCACGTTGATCCATCTCCAGAGGAAACTGAAGACGAACAGGTAGTATAATTCTACTATCTAAAATGAGTAGCTTACATCTGGTTGTGTAATGCTGAAGACTACTTGATACCTTCGTCCGTGATTGGATTGTTGCTTATATCTAAACTTCTCAAATTAGGCATCTTTGCTAGAATATTGCACAGATCCTCAATGTCACCCTTCTGCAAATTGTTCCCCCTGATATTATAAGGATTAAGAAGTGTTTAAAGAACACACAATTAGGTCATGACAACTTCAGAAGATAAGCAGTAACACAGGTTCCTGAAATATGGCGCGGGATCAAAAGGAAAAAAGTAATACCTTAGGTTAAGAACAGTTAAGGAGTTCAAAGACATATTTGATTCCAGTGATGATGAAAAACGTTACAAAAGAAAGCCAACCTGCAATCGATAAGAGATGCATTATTTCCAGACCGCAAAAGAAATAAAGAAGGAAAAAAATGGTTGTCATGTCAACTCATGAATATTTGAAAGCATGAATAATCATTTTAGCAGATGATGCCTTCAGCTTAGCATCGTTAAGTGACAGCAACCGCAGTGACCTTATGTTACAAGCCGGTGCAGTAGAATGCACCAACTCGTAAGCTCAAGTTCCCGGCCGGAGACCGGGTCGCAGGCTTGACGTTGAAGAACTCACCGTCATGGTTATTAAAACGTCGTGTAAACGTCGGAACGCGTCCGAGCTGTAGAACGTTGAGGCGTTCTATCGAGGCTGCGATCCATATACCCGGGTCGCCGTCCCAGATCGAAGGTCGGGGTCACCAGATCGTTGTGTGCTTCCGCGCGGCTCCTTGGCGCTGCTGCTCAGCCGGCCGCGGCATCAGCCGTCATCCCCTCCGGTCGGTGTCGCCGATTTGCCGCCATCGCCGCCAGAGCGCCGTCGCTTCGCTTGTGCCTAGCGCCCGTCACTCTTCTGCCGCGGCGCGGCCGCTTCGTCTTCTTCGCCCATGAAGCCATCGCGAAGAGACAACGGGTTTCCACACCGGCGTCCGCTGCGAATGGGGGCGGGGAGCTGATCGTCCTGTTGCGTGACAACCAGAGGCATCGTTTTATTCGGACTTCAAAACTGAGAACTCATTTGATTTCTTCGTTCGGGTCCGGCTGTAGCTTCAAAAACCGTGCAGTTTCATTTCCTCCAACCGAGAGGCTTGTTGATATCCAACCGAGAGGCTTGCAGCTTGTTGATATCTGAGACTGGACTTTGACGGTTTGAGTGTTTGACCCATTGGATCATGAAAGAATTCGTTCATGTCCTCGTATCAATCCGGGATCATCAATCCATATGTATCGGGATCACGTACCAAATCCTTGGTTCTCGTTCCAAAGGGGTATACCCACTTCGTACCTTATTTTTTTCAAGTGTCGACCCACGTCCTGCGACCCCGTACCTCGACCCCTTCGATCCGGGAACTTTGTGACTAAGGGGAGGAGACAAGAGGGGCGGAGCTAACCCTAAAGTGATATATCTTTGCGCCATATTCGTTTTGCAATAGTGTCTAAAACTACGTTTCAACACTCGTTTAAATGTTTAAAAGTTAAAAAGGGGGTGGGTCGTTTCGTTCTCGTTTTACGTTTTAATAACCATGCTCACCGTCGCAGCCGGCGCCTTGGTAAAGGCTGTTGTCGGAGCCACCGCCTTGTTCTTGGAATGAAACAATTGCCAAAAGTCCTCCCTTGATCTGTCCTCCGCTCCTTTATTCTCCCCTCCAGCCGCATGCAGCCAAATCTTCCTTTCCTTATTCTTTCCTCCCCCGCATGCAATCAGATCAGCAGATTCCAATTGCATGCCCCCCTTTCCTAACTAACAGCCGCTATCCACTAATGGCCGGGAGTCCCTCCAACCGAGGGCCCACGACGCCTTACAAACACCCTATCATAGCCGGCCATAACACCTGAATGATGATAAGGATAAAACATAGTGTTTGATATTTCGTACAGAAATGAACTGGATTGATGTATTCATGCCAATGCATATATTCTACAAGATTAATTTATATGTTTACTCTGATCTGTTAAATCAGATTATAAAATCATGCCTTGAAAATGGCTGCACAAAATTAACTTGGCATTTGATTAAAAAGCCATTTGTATAGAGTTATACAGATGGAAGGACCATTGTCATAGAAGAATATGATTGGATATTTCTGGCTTTTCCCCACCATCTGTTTGAAAATAAAACCAAGGAAGAATAAAATGGCATCCAACTTACTTTCCATACGACAGAAAATTTAATAGACCAGTAAAAATAGTTAGAGGCTTGCTTTCACAAACATGAGGACTTAATACTAAGGCATTTGATCTCATGGTTTAGGAATCCCTGTTGGCATAGACTACTGAAAATTTTATCCATGACTGCAGGATAAAGCTGGCAATGGATAAATGCAAGAGAAAGCGATGTCTTTGCATGGCAGCTTAGAAGCAGGCATACACCATTAACCTATGAATGGAAATTGAGAAGAAACTTAACACACTGCACCTATTAATCACCTGCCATCAAGTAACTAAATAGAACAAAGCAACATCATATACATCATGCAGAAAATGATAGTACCAGCAAAAGTGCATAACTTTTCTTCCCATAATTTGTTGTCTTTCTAATTTTTTTCGTATTTGGGATGCTTGGCTACCTCAAACTTAATATTACCTATTTTTCCTATGGTTAAAGAGATCTAATTTACAGGATGCGCAAAAACAAACTATAAACATAATGTTTCATTTAACTGATTTACAGCGAATGATCATCGAACTCACAACATTTTTTTTTTGGAAGCTATGGTATGCAACAGCAAATGTAATAAGATTACCTCAGGATCTGTAATAATTCTTATGAAAATCAAATTTTCCAGCGTACTATGTTGCAACATGCTCTGAAAGATGAAGGATTTCCAGCAGTCAAACTACAAATTTCTGGCCTTTACAAAAAGGATTCACTCTATCTCCATATATGCATAAAAGATATAACATGGAGGATTAATGTATTATGGAATCTCAAAACAACAAACACCCAACATGAACCATAGATATACAAAGACAGTGGAGAATGAAAGGTCTATCAGGTACTGCATCAGCACTTACACAAATATCTGCACTGCAAAGCACATTTTGCAGTCTCAAACACCTGAAAATAAGGGAAAATGTTGGAATATTAAGAATTAATAAAATATATCAACTACAAAGCTCTCAAGGATGCAAAAGGCAATCATTTTCATGTTGTAATTAAACTATCAGAAACATAACAATGCATAACAAGACTCATCAATCTCACAAAAGTCATCAATGATGCCTAGTGGTTTCTTTAATTGAATAAAAATCATTGGCACCATGAAGTGCTCCATGAAAAGGTTGAATGAAATGAGATATAACCAATTGGGCATGAACAATAATTGTCATATGATGACACGTCCCATAGCATCCAAGTCTGCTGCAATGATATGATAATCGAATACTTGTGAGATATGTCCACAATGTGGTAAACAGAACTCATGATTTTAGCTGCATAAATCATGAACAAAAGAAGCAGTCAGCCATGTCACATCAACAGTAAATGTTAAACTAAATGATAATTTCAAATCGCTCCTGCTAGTGCTGCTACAACTAAACTACATGCATGACATGAAGCAATTGCTGACTCCTTCCTTGCACAAGAGAAGCTGTTATTGTTGACTAGAAACCAAAACAGTTCTTGGCCTCATGTAGGTAAGATTGTTATTTACTCAAATTAGCAAACAATATCAAGCATAACAAATAACGAAGGAGACCTGTTGGAAGGGGTTCTATATATTCACCTGATATACTTAGCTCACCAATACTCCCACAAAAAGAAGGAAGCAATGCAGTCTCTGCAGCTTCATTCAGGCACCTGTGGAAGGGTTAAAAAAAACAAACATTGCGAAGTCTGTCAAGAATGAATTATTTAATGTTAAGGCGATCAGAAAGTCCAACTGAATTGTTTGATTATGCACTCCCGCGAATGCTTTTCCCAATACTGTTGCTGTCAATCTACAGAAACCAAGCTATCATCTCCAGCATTATCATCGAGGGGCCATCTAAGTTTGAACAACGCTTGCCAAGCGGAATTGAAACCTTCCCACCTAAAAGCAACAGCATTCATGTTAAGGTACTGAAGAAAAAAACCCTGCTCATTGTCGACTTTACTCGAATACAAAACTACTAACAGAATACAACGGACAACATTTTTATGCCTAAATTGTAACCTTGATCGTTTTACACCACGTTTGTTGCCGTCAGCCTCCTATTCCTACTGTAGTAGTAGTAGCAGCAGAAAAGCAGCATCTGGCATAAGCAATTAGATAGTTAAGTACTTAAGTGTAACGTGATTAGCTCCTTCCTCTTCGAAAAGGTAAAAAAGTTTTTAAAAGAAAATAACAGGATACTCCGCATATAGAACACAAGAATACATCCATGGATGGTGTTGGTGGAGATGACAGGACAGTAGTACGATACCGAGCATGGGCGGCGTGATGGAGCGATTCGAGGGCGAAGGGCGGGAGACGGGACGCCAGCCGGTGGAGAAGCTCCTAGGGCAGCGCCTCCGCCACCTTCTCTGGCATCAGGGGACCATCCTCCTCCCCGTCCTCCACGGCAACCCCGTCGAAATGATCACCGCACCCACCGGATCGACCCGCACCTGCAGCGTCGGCACTGAGATGGGCGGCGTCCGCCTCCAGGCACAGCGACAGCAAACTGGGAGATGGAGCCGCCTCCGCCGCCGCCTTCTTGCCGGCCACCTCCATCTTCGTCCCAGGCTCCCTTCTTCGCACCAGATAGGATAGGAGCGTAAACTAATGCTTTCCTCTTCTCCCAGTTAGGCGGCGTCGGCACTGTGCTAGGGCAAGCAACCGGAGGAGGTCGACGGCGAGGGTTGCGGTGGTGGTGGGATTGAGAATGGGGCGGAGGCGCAGTATTGTTGGTGAGAAAATTGGTTATAGGCCACTGTGAAGAGTGGGTTTTACATAGGTGCCATCCTCGTCGTTTGGTTTAGTTTAATACCCCACAACGGTGACAGCTGGTGCATTTATCATTACAGGACAATTTCAGAGATTTTATTATTTTCTAGTGGGTCTGGAGAAGTGATCAGACGGTACTACCCTCGGTGAAACAGGTCTTGCCTTCGCCTCCTTCCTCTCGGACCAGACCGCTCGCCGGTCGCTCTCCCTCCCCCCCCCCTCGGGTCCCTAGCGAGGACGGCTACAGCGTAGGCGGTCTCCATCCGCTCCGACGAGCTCCTCTACAACAGCACGCTGGCGACGGCAAGAAAGGTCCGTCTTACGAAACCGTTTGCTTGTATTTTGTCGGGATCCGAATCTGCAAATCCGGACCCTCTGTGTAATCTGTACTAGTCCAGGATCACGCTAGTACACACAGGATAAACAGGTTGAAGTACCACAATCATACACAGCGGAATTAATAATAAAGTACTTCAATCATGAATATAGACAAGTTACAAGACCTTATGGTCACCTTACAATAATTCGCCACGCAGGGCGATAAATAACAAAAGTAGCATTAGTTCAATAGCGGAAGCAAAAGTAAAGCGACGAACCCATCATATTGCCACAGGCAACTGACTAGGCTTAATCCCTAATTCTCTTGGCCTTCGGTGAACTCCTCCTCCCAAGCTGGCACAGCTTCTTCTTCTGAGATTTTTGTCGATGCAAGGGTGAGTATACAACATACTCAACAAGTCATGCACAATGCAGTTCTATTCCTACATGCAAGGCTTATTCCAAAGGAAAGGCTTAATTGGTTATTTTGCATAAAGCACCATTTCTTTTTAACAGGTAATCCTATTAGATTAAAAGTGATAAAACCAATATTATTAATAATTAATTTCTCAATTCTTTTCCAAGAGTTTGGCACACAGCCCTAGTTTGATTCATCAGCTTTTGGCACACAGCCACCCATTCCACATATTTTATTTTTAAAATCTAACCCTTGACTGTAATCCCCGAGCAATGTCTAATACCGCGGACACGGCTATTCGAATAGATTTAACACATACACTCTGCAGAGGCTGTACACTTTACCCACAGGATACAGTCGCTCACCACACAGGTGATTGATTGCAACAAAGTCTTTCAGAGACTAACACTTAACCAGTGAACCTCTCTAGTATTGCCTTTCTAATACTTCCCTCACACAGAGCCAAAGTTTAGAACAGTGAATCTGATTGGATGGGTACTAAGCGCAAAGCAGTGCACGCTCCCCATACGGTTATATTTTTGTGTAACTGTCGCCCCGAGGTGTCAAAGGAAAGATATTAGAAACCTACTAAACTAGGTCCGTCCTATTCCGGACAAGTGGTTGTACGAGAATCTCAGTTCAAAGGCTCGCAAGGTGAAGTCCTTAACTGTCCCAGGCAAGACACCCATTTTACACTTATCGGCACACAGCCTTCACAATCTCAATACATCCCGTTGCCACACAGGCCCACCTGGCACGAAGCCTTGTTGCCACTTGCCCCGGTCCAAATCATTTCCCACCCCAGTTTGCATTATTGCAACACATGCCAATACTCACTTCCTTGCACGAGTAGAACCACATAGGTCGCTACCCCAATTCCGTCTCATGACATCATCGCATCATTCTAAAAATGCGTTCCATAATTGTTTAGTCAATATTCTTTTGCAACTTTGAAAATCATTCAACGTACACAAGCGTGCTAAGCAGCTAATCACGGTCTAGCCTCCCGTGTTGGCATTAATATAGCAACCAACGCAAGTTATCATCTTAAGGTGACAAGGTATTCAGGGCATACAGATAGTAGTACAAGGTGGCATAAACAAGATGGTTATTTTAGCTACCTTTCCCACATAAGCAGTATCATTTTTAATTAACATAGCATGCATAATTTAAATTAGAATACATTTTAAAAGTCTATGGGCAAAATGGTCAAAGCATGACTTGCCTTCGAAAAGCAGTTGGTTCTGGTCCGGCTCTTGCGACGGGTCTTCGAATTCTCCCTCGGCGACTTCCGGCAACTCGGAGTCTACTCGTATCAAGCAAACACACAATAATTACATGATACAGATAGCAAGATCATCACTAAAAATAAATTAAAATTCACTAATAAATAGTTTACATTTTTACAAATTTTTGGGCACTGGAATCACCCAAATCCGAGTTAAAATGCAAAAGTTATAGCATTTGCAAGTTTCTGGAAATTCAATAAAAGAAAAACCGAATTACTCAATTTGTTTTCCTACTGAAAATCCGGGAAATTTCCTCGGCACGACACGTGTCGGCACCAGATTTAACCACGTCATCACGGTCACTGACATGTGGGCCCGGATGACGTTATCTTCGACGTCGGCACACCATGATCATCCCACTGACATGTGGGGCCCGATGAACAGTGCTTGGTCCAATCGGGAGCTGACACGCGGCACACGCACAACAGTCCACGCGACACAAATCTTCCCGGCCGTTGGATTCAAATCCAGCGGTCGGTATACGGCAACGGCTGCGCCTCCGCACGGCTACGTGGCACCTCGGTAGCGGTAGGATTGAGCATCGACGGCTGCGGTTACCCGAACAGAACACTATTCACCAGACCTACGTGGACGCACCGGCGCGGTCGGATGGAAATCCAACAGCGGCGGTTACCCGGACGGTTTACTGCTCACCGCACCTACATGGCCTAATCAGAGCCGCGCGATTAAGATCTAACGGCCATTTTTACCCGAAGACATCCTGGTCTAACGCTACAGAGGGAAGGACGTGGCATTACCTGAGCCGAGCGATGGAGATCCAACGGCGCAGAGTACCCGAGCGATTCCCTATTCACCAGACGTACGTGGCCACACTAGAGTCGCACGATTACCATCTAACGGACAAGATCTACCCCTACCGTTTCAGCCTTAATTCAAAGAAATGAACACGTGGCCTCACCTTGAGCGTGCGATGGGAATCCGACGGTGGCTGAAGCTCGGGCAGATGGCGGCGGCGCTGCAGCTCCCGAAGACCGGAGACGAGGAAGACGATGGGCTCGGCGGCGCTACGAAGCTTCTCCAACGTGAAGAAGTGGTCGGTTAGGTGCGTCTCGGCACGACGGACTCGGCGAGGGCCTCGGTGAGGCGGCGGTGGGCGGTGGGAATCAAGAAAACCGAGGCGAGGTGATTGCCAACTACGGTGAGCTTCCGAGAGAGCTACGGCACACGAGCTAATGGGCGAACAGACCAAATGAGCGGGGCGAAAGGACCAGTTAAATGCACCGCAGCTGGGTCGTCGAGGTGCCTTGGAACGCGCGCAAATCCATTGCTAATCCTGTGGGCCAATAGGCGACAGCGGTGCAGCAGTACGCCCGCTCCCGAGACTGCTCGGTCACATCCCGCCGTTCGATCGCGATCCGACGGCGCGGAAAAGGTAACGGTTCGGCTAAGCAGTGACACGCGGCAAAATCTCGACAGCCGGGCACGTTGATCCAACGTCTCATCGGGCACTTGCGACGCGGCCAATTTACATCCATCCGTCTGGTCGGACGGTCCCGACGCATGGCGCTAGGGTTTGGCCGTATGAGCACGAGATTGGGCCCGACCGACATCGTAGCTAAGCGATTTTCCAGTTTTACAAGTAAAAAAAATAATTCCAAAAATTCAAAAGAATTATTTAAGGCACTAAAAATACCCAAAAATTCTAAAAAATTCCAGAAAATATTCCAGAGCATTTTGAGCCTAAATAAATATTTTTATTTATTTTTGATAATTTCCTTTTTGATATTTAATTATTCAAGAGAGGATATCCCAAATTAATTTTAATAAAATCCAATTAAATCCCAAAAATTCAGATAAATTCAATTAAATGCAAATAAATTTCAATTAATTCACAGAAAATCAAATAACTCTAAAAATTAAAATTGGGTCAAATTTCGGGACGTTACATATTTGCTGTCAGATGATGAATTTTTTTCAGTTCTTCATTGATTCATGAAACCATAGATAAAAACCTTTAATTCGAGTTTTGTTTATTCGTTGAGTGGGTGGAATGAGACTTACGATGTTCATGGGGATCGTGTTTATTCGTAGTTGTATTGTTTTTATTTTCCATTTGACAAGAGGCAAGCCCTAGATGAACCTTAACTGTTGCTATTTTTTCTTTGTTCACTACATTGTCGTAGAGTTGCTGTCGGGATGGATAGTATAGGTGAGTCGCAAAGTGTGGTCGATTGCTCCCCTCGGGTGATGAGTGAGCGGTTGACAAGCTCCTCTGGTGTGATGAATGAGGCAGAGGCAAGTGCTGAGGCAGGACAACATAGTGGTAGATGTCACCCAACTAGAGGATCTGTTGGTAGCTCCCATTGTGTGATGAATGAGGCAGTGGCAAGTGCTGAGGCAAGACAATTCGGTGTTAGTGATCACCGAGCTGTTGCTGCAGATAATGGTGATGGAGTGACAGACTATATAGACTAGGATTCTCTTGACATACTGGGCGTAGAAGATGAAGAAGGGAAGACAGAAATGATGAATGAGCATGACATGTTTGTGTTATTGGGTTTGAGGGATAATGATGAAGGGGCACAGGGTTTTGCAGAAGAACATAGTAGTGAAGGATTAGGTGAAGGTGGTGACATGGCAGTTGATGATGGCAGCAGAGATGAAGTCAATATTGCATATGACAAGGATGACCCAAAAATGGACCCTAGCATCCTTTATCCATCAAAGAAGGATTTCAGACTAGCTGTGAGGCAATTTGCCATCAATGAGGAGTTTGAGTTGGGCATAGAAAAATCTGATAAAGCTAGGTTTAGAGGTTATTGTAAAGCTAGGGGATGCCCTTGGAGAATTGTTGGGCGCAGGAGGCCTGATCTAAGGACTGTCATGGAACTAACTTGCTTACTTGAAATTGTTCAACTGTCATCGTACTACCTTGCTTACTTGAAATTGTTCAACTGTCATGGTATTAACTTGCTTACTTGAAATTGTTGAACTATCATGGTACTAACTGTTTGTCATGCAGGTTTCTGTTTTGGTTGGAGAGCACAACTGTGCATCAAACAGCAGGGTAAAAGGACATATCGCTTCAAAAGGTTGGGTAGCTGAGAAGGCTTCAACCATATTAAGGACAAACCCCACTATTGGTGCTGTAGAGATGCAGAGAAAGCTAGAGGATAAATACAAGGTAACTCTTCAATATGACACAGTCTGGAGAGGTCACCAATTGGCGTTGCAAGATATGTATAGAAGCTGGGAAGAGAGTTTCCACTGGTTATACAGATGGAGGGCTGAGGTATTGAAGAGATCACCAAGTAGTGTTGTTGAGCTTGACACAAAGGTTGTTGGTGGTAGAGTCTTTTTCTATAGGTTCTTCTATGCTCTGAGTCCTTGCATTTCTGGTTTTATAAAAGGTTGTAGGCCATATATTAGTATAGACTCCACTGCTTTGAATGGAAGGTGGAATGGACATTTAGCAGCTGTCACAACCCTTGATGATCACAACTGGATGTTTCCTTTGGCTTTTGGGTTCATAGAGGCAGAAACTGAAGACAACTGGACCTGGTTCATGAGTCAACTTCACAAAGCCATTGGTGACTTATCACTTCTTGCAATATGTTCAGATGCTTGCAAGGGTGCGGAGAATGCATCACAAAGGGTGTTTCAGATCTGAGAAAAGAGGAATGTTTCGGACATCGATGCAAAATTTTATGAAGAGGTTTCATGAAAGCACATTTGGAGAGATGTATCCTGCGGCAAGGGCTTACAGACCTGAGGTGTTTGAAAAACACATGGACAACATTGCTGAAGGATACCCTGAGGTGATGAATTACTTGAGTAAGTATCATTCCCTCAAATGGATGAGGTGTGTTTTTCAAACTAGTGTGAAATGTGACTATATCAACAACAATTTGGCAGAGTGTTTCAACAATTGGGTAAAAGACATAAAGGATCTCCCTGTAGTCGACCTTGCTGATAAGCTTAGGCAAATGATCATGATTTTATGGGACAAGAGTAAAAGAATTGGAGAAAGGCTCCAAGGAAGAATACTTCCAGCTGTGATAATGCAATTGAAGGCTAGAACTAGAGGGTTGGGACATTTGAAAGTTGTTAAGGCTGATAGAGTGGCTGCAGAGGTCCTTGACACTAGCACTACCAATGCCAGGCAGGTAGTGAAGATATCAACACAGGAATGCACATGTCTTGAATGGCAGCACACTGGTAAACCTTGTGAATCTGCACTAGCAGTGATAACATCTCAAAGGATGGCCCACATTAGGGATTATGTACATGAATACTACTCTGTTCAGATGTTTCAGCATGCATATGCTGATAAAATTGAGCCTATGCCTAACAAGTCCCATTGGCCAGAAGTGGAGATAGAACATGTGGGGGCACCTCTGGGTAGGAGAATTGTGGGTAGGCAGAGAAGGTTGAGAATGAAAGGATGCCTTGAGGGTGGCAGCAGTTCTAATAACAAAGACAATACCAAGAGAAAGATCATGGTTAGAGGTCCTATCAAGTGCAAAAGGTGTGGAGAGGTTGGGCATAGACAAGCTAGCTCCAAATGCCCATTGAATGGGACCAAGAAAAGAAAGAGGAAGGTTAGGAAAAACACCACTAGAGCTAACAGAGAAAGAACTGCAGAACCAACAAATACTATGCCAGGAGTTGTAACTAGAAGGTATGGATTAAAATTGCATGACATATCCTTTTCCTCAAATTCTTGTAATGAGCAACTAATATATTTTTTTAATCCCATGCATCTAGCCGCCTAAGTATGCTTCTAGGACTGGATGGGGCAAGTCAGACAAGCAGAGGAGTGGAAGCTGCAAGTCAGGAGACCAACAGGGGAGTGGAGGCTTGTGGGTCGAGGATGCGCCTAGAGGGGGGGTGAATAGGCGTTTTACAAAATTTGATCGCTCACTAAATAATTGGATCTAATCAACCCCTATATCAAAACCTAATCAAATATATATGTGGAAACGATAAATAGGTTTTAACAATTAAAGCCTAAATCAACTAGGCTCACTAGTGCACTAACTAAATTATGTCTCTAAACTAGAATTGCTAAATTGATCAATCAATTAATACTAAGCAATTCTATTACAATCAAGCAATTGAACAATATACTAAAAATGTAAATACTTCAAAGTAAAAGAGACAAGAGGCAAACGATGTTTTTCCGTGGTGTTCGGAGACTTGCCGGTCTCCCCTAGTCCACGTTGAGGCAAGCCCACACTTGGACCGGCTCCCGCTCGAGCACCCGCCTCTTTCCACTAGTCGTGGTTTTTCACGCTCGCGCGTAGGCTCAACCCGAACATTCACAAACTTGCCGGGGCTTCTCACACCTTGAGAGCTCCCGCGCACGACGCCTACGCCGTCTAGGAGTCGGCAACCTCCAAGAGTAACAAGCCGCTCCTTCGCTTGAACTTCACCGGGCACAACAAATGCGCTCCACGGTGATCACCAAGTGCAACACATGCACAAGGCCTCCCTCAAGTGCAACACATGCACAAGAGGTACCCAAATCACTTCCTAATTGCAACAAATGCAATTAGTCTCACTCTTAAGCTCAAGAGGCAAATGGAGAAGAGCAACACATGCACACAACTCCCACATACAGCAACAACACCAGCCACACTTGCCCCAAGCCCCCTAAGGGGGTATTTATAGCCCCCCACAAGAAAACTAGCCGTTTGGGGGCAAAATGGCGAAATCGACCATTCTTGGTACTACTAGCCCTCTAAGGGCAGTAGTACAGCAGATCTCAACGATCGGCTAACGGTCATTTGGCCGTACTACCGCCTCTAAGGGCGGTAGTACCGACTTTTGTACTACTACCGCTCCCCTGCAGCAGTAGTGCGGCCTCGGCACCTCCAGAAAACACAAACTCTGCCAAATAGCTACCGCCAACCAAAGGCCGGTAGTACCGCCCTTGCGGTACTACCGCTCCAGACATGCGGTAGTGCCGGCCTTGCCCGACCAAGAAAAACACCGCTCTGTAAAAGAGCTACCGGCGGCAAAACCCCGGTAGTACCGCATTTGCGGTACTACCGCAAGCAATGCCCGGTAGTACCGGCCGCAGGAGAAAACCAGGAATTTCAACTCCAAATCCGATTCTCCGAAAACCAAACTTATTCTTTGAGCCACAAGGATGATCAACACATGATCATACACACGTGCAAAACACATTTGCACCAACATAGCTCATGCTCAAAGAATTTCAACCAAATTGCAAAAACACATTTTGAAGCCAACTCAAGAACTATTTGCAAAACGTATTAAGCAAATCAAACTCGAGTTTATGAGATTAATCCCCCTAGCCATGTGAAGGTCAACACAAAACCCGGTCAACTTGCCAACACCCGTTGCAAGCCCCACTCACATGCTCTCGAATTCGGACTCATAAACCTCATTTTATTCGCACTGTGAACTTGCAAATAACATAATAAACACATTTCATGCTTGAGCACTACTCTTTGCAACACATGCAAAAGTCTAGCTCCAAGCAACATCAAATCAAGATGCATGAACTCTCTAATTGCAACACATGCAATTCTCTAGTTCCATGCAACACCAAATCTAACTAACACCAAAACCAAATCTCAAGTATGAGCTCTTTACTCGCAACACATGCAAGCCTCTAGCTCCATACAAACACACAAACATCAAATCATGCTTGAGCTCTCTCCTTTTGCAACTCATGCAAAACTTAGCTCCAAGCAAACACACGGTTTTAAGAAAGATTGTTTTGCGAAACCAAAACATGAAGCTTCAACTAATGCAACACATGCAATAGTGAACTTCACACAAAAGCCAACGCACTAGCTTATCACTTCTTGCAACACATGCAAATCAAAGCATTATGCGAAAACCAAATGCAACTGGTTTGAGCTCGAGTGAACGTGGAATGAGATCACCAACACATGATGAAGCTCAAGCAAAGGGAACGACCCCTCTTAATAGCACGGCGATAAAAACCTTAGACTCAAAGACTATAAAGTCCTTAGCCTATCTAATTATACCTTAAATGCAGCATCAAGCAATCCCCTTTGGGGTCTTTATGATCATCGCTTTGATACTCCCCCGGGATCATCATTCGACTCCTCTTTTAACTTCGGGATCCACTCTTGACGCCCATCAACTCATGATGCCGTCCTTGTCCCGTTCTCATCATCTCATCCATCTTTGGACCTAACTCAATCACAACTCATAAAATAGTTAGTCCAAGATGCACGGTTGTCTCAATTACCTCTTGCACTCCATTAACACATAATGGATGCCTCTAGATCAATTGAGCACAACCCAAATCAATTGAAATGATTTAATTGTGTCTTAAGTACAATAATGCAACTCATGCTTTATTATACTTAAGAACTATTCATTTGTCCTCAATTAATCACAAAACACCATCAACACATGATGAAGTATTCTTTAATGATTAACAAGACAAATGAACTCAATTTAAATTATTCATTTAAATTGATATGAGTATATATTAACTACACAAGTTTTCATATACTCATGTTGATGAAAAGTAATGATCCATTATATGTAAACTATATGGAAATGATCATTACTCTAAATCATCAACTATAGAATACACCCCACATGTATATGTGCATAAATATGATTGACTTTGATATATGTGAGATCATGTAATGAAAAATTGGTTGAATGGTGAAATTGGCATTGTAAAGTGATTTTGATTATAGCATGTGTGGTGCTTGTGCATGTGCTATGTTGAGATGTTTTAATTATGCTGGTGATAGCATGATGGTTTTGTTTGATGCAATACACTCGTGTGAGTGGTTGCATGGATTAACCTTGAGTCAAGTCGTGGACTTGTGCTCGGACTGGTTGTTTGTTTATTCGTGTGCAGGTGTTGCTCGAGGGTGAACGTGGTCGATGACGGGACCGGAACTAGGTTCATGGAGGAACTGAGGTTCGGGACTAGGTTCGTGGAGGAACCGAGGTCCCGTGGTCGAGGATGTCATGCGGGGACGTTCGGGCTAGAGAACATGCACGTGAAGGTTGTTTAGTCACGTATCTTGCAGCAGTGGGCTGCTCATGCGTGCAAAGAGATGTTTTTGGCCATGTGGTCCAAGTAGAGATAAATATGAACTCTTTCCATGTTGGAAGTAGAGTTGTATTCAATCTCTGTATTTGTTTTTGGCCATGTTGGGCCAAGTTGAGATAGATACGAACTCTTTCCATGTTGGAAGTGGAGTTGTATTCAATCTCTTTGTGGTTGCTCTATATAAATAGAGGGAGGTGTCCTCTGTTTATTCTTGAGCAAGGAATTAGGGTTTGTACTCTTTGGTGTTGGAGTACTGTTAGACAAAAGAAATAAAAACATTGCTTTTGCAACGGCTGGACATGGCCGTTTTTCCTGGCGAGAGTGCTCCTGCGGTTTGAAGTTCATGCGACAGAGCTTTTTCCCGGCGGCGTAACGCTCAGCCCGTTTTGTTTATTCGTGTCTTCGTTTGGCGGGTGGCAACGAAAAAGCAACGGCGCAGGAAGAAAAAAAGTGGCTGGCGGCGGCGCAAGAAATCAGCGAGGCGGAGTTGGTGCTGCGGCAGAAAAATGTCTTTCGCGTGAAGCAGAGGAATCTTGCAGAGGTATCAGACGAGAAAAACTAGTTGCGGCTGATGCTTTTGAAGGGTTGCATGCATGCGTGAAAATCCAGAGCAATCTTCAGTTTTTTTATCCTTGCGACGTGCATGCATGGGCTACTAGAAGCAACTAGCAGATGAGATTCTTTCTGGCTGCTTGAGCCATTGTGCTTTTGGCTTTTGCAATTAGTTATCTCTTGGTGATTTTCTTGTGGCTGGATTCAACTTCCGGAGTTCCTGGCGACAAGCGGATTGGCGTCATCAAGGGAAGTTGATTAATCTCATAATTAAGGTTAGACTAATTTTCGTCTCTTTTAATACAGTCAACTTGCAAAGGTCATAACTCTAGATCCATATATCCGATTGAGGTGATTCTTATTGCGTTAGTTTCGGATTTGAATCTAGTTTATACAGTTACAATTTTACATCAATCCGACGGTTGGATCTTCAGGAATTACGGTTTTAGTGAACATCTATTAATCTGTTTTTGCTGAAACCGAGAGCAATATTTCATAATTAATTTAGGGGGTTTTGTGAATCAAGAAAATTTTGATTTTAGCTTCCGCGCAATCATTCACCCCCCCTCTGATTGCTAGTCTAATATATATCGATCCTACAATATAATATGCACATATTTACTTTGATCATATTGGAGTATATCCTATATTACCATGAGTATACTTATAACTAGGCAATTCGAATATATACTCAGGGATTTAGTTTCTTTGTCTTGATCCTTATATGTGTCAATAACGAATCAATCAATACAAAGAGACTTTCAAGTTAAACTACATACTCCCCCTAAATATGTGCATCCATGTAATATATGGATTGAGAAACATAATGCACATTTTGTGGTAAATGTAATGGGGACATTCATACTTTAACTTGACTCCAAAGTATGCAACTAATATTAGAATGAATACACATACATACCTCGGGTTTTCCATTTTTCAATGCGATGAGACTAATCAAAGATATTCTAAATAAACAAGTTAGTCTCGATATAAGATTTGTCATTAATAACAATATCGCATTAATGGATAATCACAATATTAGATTTGTCATTAACACCAAAACCATAACTAATGAAGGTTGAACTTACAATCTCCCCCTTTTTGGTGATTAATGACAAATCCAAGCTTAATTAGCACATTTGGATTAAAACTAACATATCGAGAGAATTTAAGCTAATTGAACACATATGCATATTAATTCTCCCCCTTAATCATATTAAGCTTACTTTTTAAACCAAATGACATTAAGCTTCCTAATTCTCCCCCTTTTGGCATTAAGCACCAAAAATGGAAAAACTAAAAGATTAACTTGGAATACATTCTTCCCCCTTTTTGGCATTTAAACATTTATCATTAATAAGATTTATCATTATCTCCCCCTTTTTGGTATTTAACTTGGAAAAACATTCTCCCCTTTTATGTAATGATTCTCCCCCTTTTAGCATTTAACCATTTCTTTTTAATGAAGGTCATATAAGGATTAGAATGCATACTTATGACCTTGGAGTGGAATTTGAAGAACTTAAGCCAAATAAAAACTTGAAGGGTCATTCAAGAAGTAAAACAAGTTTTTATTTGAAATATGGTCTAAAAATAAGGAAAACTCGAAAAGAGACCATATTTGGATTTGTGGATACCACTTGTAAGACAAATACCACTTGTAAAGATAAGCATGAAAAACGAAGTAAGGGTATCACACGGTTTATTTGAAACACATTCAAATAACTCACTCCTCATTTTATTAGGCTTTGCAAATTTTCAATATGATTCTTTTTAAAGAATCCAATACTTTGCCTAATAGGGCCAAACGAGGAACCCAAAAGAAATAGATACCACTTGAGAAGTTAGATATCACTTTAAATCTATCTCAAGGGCTTGGCATGAAGATCCACAAGAAATGAGCATTTCCAATTTTTCATGAAAAACAATGCTCAACAAGAGATTTTCCTCTTTTATGTATTCCAACACATAAAGAATCTCACACAGAGAAGTCTTAAGCGGTTGAACTTACAATTTTAGCTTGCGAGGAAAAATCTCAATCAAGAATGTGGGTATCGCAATAATGCTACAAAGAGGTAATGAAATACCACTTGTAGGAAATAATTGAATTCAATGATACCACTTAAAAAAAGAAGGAAATGAACATACCATTTGATTATTTGAATTCCTTTATTACTTAGAGAAAATGAGCAATAAAGTCCAAGATACCACTTATAGAAAAGAATAACTTAATGATACCACTTGTAAGCATATGAAGTGAATAAAGGCTCAATTTATACCACTTAAGATCAAATCACAAAGAGTTGATACCACTTGAAGGATTTATCGATAGCATCGATGGGTATCAGAGCAATAAAATTAAGGCAATATATGCTTACGGGTATCGAAATAGAGCAAGGCTCAAGAAGAATCAATAAAATCACAAAGATTTAGTATCAGAGCAAAATAAAGATATGATATCACTTGGAAGCCAATAAGTGCCCAAAACTTGCAATAGATGAACTCCCTAAGATGTTCAATAAATGAAACATGGAGTTATTTGCATTTGAATTGCACAAGTTTTGTCTTTTCAAAAGATCAAGTGAAAATCACTCTTTAGTTCATTTAAAGTGCTCATAACTGATACCACTTGAAAATGCGATCAAATAAATTTCAGAGCTTTTCAAATTTTGCACAAATGAACTTTGGGATGACAAGAATCTTTTACAAAAGAATTTTTGAAAAAAAAGAATCAAAAGATTTTCAAAAAAGGAAATACCAATCAAAAGATATCCCAAAGCATAACTCATTTTCTTGGAAAATTGAAGAAGATTTCAGAGCCAACTATGCATCATGGCCGGTACTTGTGCTCCAAGGAAAATTTCTGGAATTTAAATTAATTCGAAAACGGTTTTAATTTCCAAAACCTCCTCGGGCGAATCTTGCCCGCCCGTTCTGTTCACTGCCCGCTCCTCGGCGACCCATTTCCTTGGCCGTGCTTGCCACCAAGATGCGTCCCTCCTTTGTCGGATCCCGCCACGCGTTAAACCCGATCGAGCCACGTCGCGCCACCGCTGAAACCCTAGCCGCCTCGGAGACCAGGCGCCGCCGCCGCCTTCCGAGTTTTCGCGTCAGGGCCGCCTCGAGGCTATTTAAGCCGACGCCACGACCGTCAGGGTTCGCCTCTCCGCCGCGCACCGCCGCCCTACTTTCGCCGCCCAAGACCTGCGTCGAGGAGAACGAGCTCGCCGAAGTTCGCCGCCCTCCCGAACACCTTCTCCGCCGTCTCCTGGGTGCTCCGGTCATCCTCCGCCGCCGCCGAGGACACCCCCGAACTCGTCGCGTCGCCATCTTCCGGATCCGCTATTTCTTCCGGCCGATCCGCGCCTAAACGCCAAAACCAGCGTCGTCTTCTCCTTCATCCGGTGAGTACGCCGCCGCCCTCGCCGTCGAGTTCTTCATGAGCTCTCCGTCCGTCCGTCGTCGTCCGACGATCCAGATCGTCACGCCTTCTCACCGCGTCCTCGTTCCTCACCATCCGATCGCTAACGGACGTGTTCGATTTCGCCGCGTGGCGAACCCGCCCATCTTTGCGTCATCGTCGCGTCGGTACCGCCACGTGTGTGCTAAGCCGGCGCCACCTCGTTCCTAAGCGCGCGTGGCATGCCACGTCGTTGTGGTTCGCCGCGTCACCCGATTGCCCTCTCGGTGGTCTCGGTCTACCGTGGACCGAGCCACTGACATGTGGGCCCCGCATGTCAGTCGGCATTTATTTTCTTTTTCTGATTTTCTGAAAAACCGAAAATCCCAGCCAATCACAAGCTGACACGTGTCACCCTTTCCGAATTTTTCTGATTTTCTCTGAATTAAATCTTCCGAAGGCCCGTTCTCCTTCGTCCGAACTCCGATTGAGCCGATTCAAATTTCTAAATTTTTGTAAAATCAAGCTCTACATTCCAGAGCCATTTATTTTCAATTTTGAGGTTGTTTTCCTCTCTGTTTTGTATTTATTTGGTTTCGTTGCTTTATTTCCCGGTAGACGCGAATCCCGAAGGAGCGAACGGAGACTTCGAAGACCAAGACTCAGCATTTGAACAGCAAGGCAAGTCGTAGACCTTTGATCATATTGAACCCATGTTTGCAAAAGTACTTTGTTTTATACAATTGCATGCTATTTGTGTAACAATGCTAGTTTATGGGAGTAGCTATTTACCTGTTTGAGTATGCCCCTTTGATTATTGGTATGCCGTGTATCCATTGTTAACCATAGGTTGGGACACTATTAGTTGGACCTAATCATAGTACCAGCATTGGGTTATCGTAGCTATGCTTAGCCATGCTTAGTTGTCCGATGGGATACATATCACTGTGAGCTAATGTTAATCTTGACTTAATGAGATATTGAATTGTGGTACATTGACCCTTTGTTGTAAAACTTGTTGTACCATGGCGAGGATGCCATTGGTTTTGGGTTGAACAAAATGTTTCCCTCGGGCAATTGATCGTGCAGTAAAGGGGGTGCTTTCTAGCACATTGGGATGTGGCTGTTTGCCTGAAACAATTTAAGGACTTAATCTTGTGCGCCATTAGGCTGGGCCTAACAGTGCAACCACAAGTCCGGTATGGGACGGACCTAGTGATTAATCTGCAATGTCTAGTCTTAAATCTTGTCGAGTTGTTGGTGTGGGGACAGGTAGACCCACATGGCTCAAGAGGGGCCCCGAGGGCTAAACCTTAGAGGGCGATCTTGGGTTTAGACATGCATTGTAAAGGCTTTGTAGTGATCTCTCTGCCGACACACCAAAGGAAGTGTGTTTTTAGCGCTTGGCACTAAGGGATGATCATGTCTTGTGGGTAAAGCCGTACAACCTCTGCAGAGTGTAACCTATTGAATAGCCGTGTCGCGGTCATGGACAAGCAGGGATTTCACACGGGGTATAGAGTACTTTCGTGAAATGTGGAATTGTTGGGATGTGAGCAGGAAGTTCTTTGTTGTTTTGTTGTCTCAAGCTATCTTTGTTGAATTGTGTGGTTGATACTTGTTTGAATGATGTAGGGTGATGCCTCGTCATTACATTCATGTTGTCTATCATTGATTTACGAGTTATTTATTATTGTTTGATTAATCGCCTTCAATCTATTTCTTGTATTTCAATTCAAGTTATTGCTTTACATAAATGAACCATATTATGCCTTCCTTTGTTTAAGCCATGCATTTAGTTACTTGCATTAAGTTTAGAGACTTGCAGTATGTTGCATACTCACCCCGCTTTTTATTGCGGGTGCTTATTCCATAAAGAGATGAAGACATCTGTGGTGAAGACTTTGAAGAGGAGAATACTATGAAGACCTCGTCGACTAGGATGGCGCTTCCCAGACGATTACTGTGGCATGTCGAATAGCCCAAGTTATTTTATTTCATTTGCCTTGCTTTAATTGTTTCTTAAGCCAAGAGGCATTGATGTATGAACCTTGACTATAAGGTCGTTTGCTTTATTCAATAATAATTTGCTTCTTCTTAGTTATTTCGATGTATGGAATGATATGTCATCTATGTTTCCCTTGTGTGCACTAAGCGTGATCTGGACTAGTCTTTGTATACACGAGAGGGTTTGGATTTGCATATCCGGGTCCCGACAGAGATGGTATCAGAGCCATATCGACTGTAGGTCGCTTTCTTAGTTAGCATGGTCTTCAAAATTATTTTCTAAATCAAACCAATAAATTGGTATTTAATAGTTTGTCTCTTCTCATCTTATTCCTATGTTCTTAATTCCTCTTCTTTCTTTGAAACATTGCTTTGAAATTTAAATTGACCTTATCTCATGAAACTTCTCAAACCCCAAGGCATCTGCAAGGAATCAAATCCAAGGAGGTGAAGATCAAGCTGTTGAAGAGTATGTCTGAGAAGACTACCATATAAGATAGGTTAAGGTGCTTCGTGGGATGGAGTATGCCATTTCTTTTGGCTTTGTTACGTTTAGTCTGCGTATACTAGGATTTTCATTGCTTGTGTGCCGGGTATGTTGTACACTTGCCTCCAGCACGGTGTTACAATCGTACCTTAAGTTCAAAGCTTTATTTGGCTCCTTGTTTTATAGCCTTTTCGGCTATGCCTTTGGTTGGCTTTTGTCCTTGGGTATTACCTTCTCCCCTAGATGACCTTACCACTTATCTACTGCTTTTCTCTCTTACCTATCAAACCCTTGTGCTACGTCGCAAATGGTTGACATTCGTTCTGGAGCCAGTCACAGTCCGCCAGTGGATGCTAATGCCAGTGCCAACCCACCACCCCCCCACCTGCAGTGTCAGATCAGAATTTGGGAATATTTCTTGGCAGCTCAGACTCAGCTTATGAATGCCATGACACAGAACATGAATAATATGATGAATCAGCAGAATCAGACTGCAGTTGCTCTGGCTAATTTGTTGAACCAGCAAAATCAAGCTGCCATTGCTCAGTGCACAGATCATGAGAAAGTTCTTTATGCTGCTCATCAGTTAAAGGGCACCGCCGTAGAATGATGGAAGAACTACAGTACCGCCCTTGATGACCCCCAAACCATCACCTGATTTTGATTTGAGTATGAACCAAGGCTGCCCCGAAGTTAAGATATTAATCGGAGGGGTAGAATTCCTAGCAAACCTCATTGTCCTAGACACCAAGTCCTTAGATGTGATTCTAGGAATGGATTGGCTCTCCAGAACCAAGCGATTACGGATTGTGGAAACAGAGAGATCACATTAACGGTCTAGACAGAACCAAATTAAAGTTTCAAGTCAGCCGCAGATCGAATCAAGGAATAAAAGTTTGTAGTGTCAAAGGAATAAACTTGGAAGATGTGCCAATTGCCAGAGATTTCCCTGATGTGTTTCCAGATGAGTTGCCCGGGATGCCACCGGATAGAGACATAGAGTTCTTGATTGAGCTAGTTCCTGGAACACCACCCATTTGCAAGAGACCATACAGGATGCCTGCTAATGAGTTAGCTGAAGTAAAGAGACAGATCAAAGAGTTACAAGATCAGGGTTTTGTGAGACCAAGTTCTTCGCCACGGGGAGCCCCAGTTCTTCTGGTTGAAAAGAAGGATGGAACTCAGAGGATGTGTGTAGATTATCGTGCCCTAAATGAGGTCACCATTAAGAATAAGTACCCTCTGCCAAGGATTGATGATTTGTTTGACCAGCTTCAAGGAGCAGGAGTATTCTCGAAGATTGACTTGAGGTCAGGTTACCATCAGTTGAAGATTCGTAAAGAGGATATACCCAAAACAGCTTTTGTGACCCGGTATGGACAGTATGAGTATACCGTGATGTCTTTTGGTTTGACTAATGCCCCTGCCTATTTCATGACCCTGATGAATAAAGTATTCATGGAATATTTAGACAAGTTTGTCGTTGTCTTTATCGATGACATTCTGATCTATTCCAAGAGTGAGGCAGAACATAAGGATCACTTGCGGAAGGTATTGACGAAGCTAAGAGAACATCAACTCTATGCTAAGTTCAGTAAATGTGAGTTCTGGATGAAAGAAGTTGCTTTCCTAGGTCACGTTATATCAGGCGAAGGTGTCGCTGTTGACCCTGGTAAAGTGAGAGATGTGCTCAATTGGGAGTCGCCGAAGACGGTAACCCAAGTTAGAAGTTTCCTTGGAATGGCGGGATATTATCGCCGTTTCATAGAAGGTTTTTCCAGAAAAGCTAGACCGCTCACTCAGCTCTTGAAAAAGGAGAAGAAATTTGCTTGGACGTCAGAATGTGAGCGAAGTTTTCAAGAGCTAAAGAAGTGTTTGACGACTGCCCCAGTGCTTGTTTTGCCAGATATCAGAAAGGATTTTGAGATATTTTGTGATGCATCCCGTCAAGGACTCGGTTGTGTGCTAATGCAAGATAAGAAGGTTGTGGCATACGCTTCGCGTCAGCTGAGGCCACATGAAGTCAACTATCCGACCCATGATTTGGAATTAGCTGCCGTAGTGCATGCTTTAAAGATTTGGCGTCATTACCTCATCAGTGTCGTTGTGAGGTGTACACCGATCATAAGAGCTCAAGTACATTTTACCCAAGCCGAACTCAATATGAGGCAAAGAAGATGGTTAGAGTTAATCAAGGACTATGACATTGGTATTCATTATCATCCCGCAAAGCCAACGTCGTAGCTGATGCTTTAAGTAGAAAGAGTTACTGCAATACCTTGATGATTAAGGAAAGTCAGCCAGCTCTCTATGAGGAATTTCAGAAGCTTAGTCTGGAAGTGGTTGAGGAAGGTTACCTAGCTACTTTGGAAGTGCGTCCAACGCTGGAAGATCAGATCCGGGAAGCCCAAGCTGATGATGCTGATATCAAGGAGATCAAGACTAATATGAAGAAAGGAAAAGCCCCAGGATTCACTGAAGATGAAAAGGGTACTGTGTGGTATGAGAATCGTATTTGTGTACCTGATCAGAAAGAGCTCAAGGAGCTGTTACTCAAAGAAGCGCATGAGACATTATACTCCATTCACCCTGGAAGTACCAAGATGTATCAAGACCTCAAGGAAAGGTATTGGTGGCCTAGTATGAAGCGTGAGATTGCGAATATGTTGCTCTTTGTGATGTTTGCGGAAGGTTAAAGCGAGCATCGAGGCGGCAGCAGGATTGCTTGACCATTGAAGATTCAGTGGAAGTGGGAAGAGATTGGTATGGATTTTATTACGGACTTCCTAAGACCCAAGCGAGTTATGATTCGATCTGGGTGATAGTGGATCGATTGACTAAGGTAGCTCACTTCATCCGAGTCAAGACTACCTACAGGAGATAAATTGGCGAATTATATATGTCAAGGATTGTCACCTTCATGGAGTGCCTAAGAAGATTGTCTCCGATAGAGGAACCGGTTTACCTCTCGTTTTTGGCGAGTTTGCATGAAGCTATGGGAACTCATCTCAGTTCAATCTCGCTTATCACCCTCGGTGATGGACAAACCGAGCGTGAACAGATTCTTGAAGATATGCTAAGAGCTTGCGCTTTAACCTATGGTGCAAAGTGGGACAAGTGTTTGCCCTATCGAGTTTTCTTACAATAATAGTTATCGAGCCGACTGCAAATGTCTCCTTTGAAGCCTTATACGGAAGAAAGTGCAGAACCCTCTTAATTGGAAAGAGGCGGAGAAAGACAATTGTTTGGTCTGCCATACTACAAGAAGCCAAGAGCAAGTGCAGTTAATTCGAGACAAGTTGAAGATAGCTCAAAGCAGGCAGAAGAGTTATGCAGATAATCGTCGCCGAGATTTGAGTTTCGAGCCCAATGATTATGTGTATCTTAGAGTCACCCCTCTCAAAGGAGTTAAGAGATTTCAAGTAAAGGAAAACTTGCCCTAGATATGTTGGACCGTTCAAAGTCCTGGAAAGAAGAGGGAAGTTGCTTACAAGCTTGAGTTGCCTCGATCCTTATTGGAATCCATGATGTGTTCCATGTGTCTCGATTGAAGAAGTGCTGCGAGTGCGGAAGAAGCAGATGCCGTTGGAAGCTATTGATTTGCAAGAGGATCTCACCTACAAAGAGCAGCCAATGAAGATATTGGATGTTGCGGAGCGCATCACGAGAAGCAAGATTATCCGTTTTTGCAAAGTCCAGTGGAGTAATCATTCAGAAGAGGAAGCCACTTGGGAGCGAGAAGAAGATCTGAAGTCCGAGTTTCCCCACCTATTCTCTAGCCAGTCCGAATCTCGGGGTCGAGATTCCCTTTAAGGGGGAGAGGTTTGTAACATCCCAAAATTTGAGTTTTGGTATGTTTAAATTCAAAAGTGAACCATTTGCATTTTCTTGGAATTAATTGAAGCTTAATCTGAATTTTCAAATAATAAAAGATTTAATTTGATTAATCTATGCATCAAACTAAAGGTTTCAGTTTTTGTTGGGTTCCTTGTGCTCCAAGGAATTTTTACGTATTTTTAGAGATTTTTCTGAATTTATTTGGTATTTATTTGAATTTAATTGGATTTACTTGAATTTCGGAATTTAAATTAATTCGAAAACGGTTTTAATTTCCAAAACCTCCTCGGGCGAATCTTGCGGCCCGTTCTGTTCCGCCTGCCCGCTCCTCGGCCCATTTCCAATGGCCGTTGGCCGGCCATGCCGCGTCCTGTTGTCGGATCCTCGCCACGCGTTCGGCCGATCGAGCCACGTCGCGCCGCTACTGAAACCCTAGCCGCCTCGGAGACCCAGCGCCGCACGCCGCCTTCCGAGTTTTCCGCGTCGGGCCCGCCTCCCGAGGCTATTTAAGCCGACGCCACGCACCGTCCGAGGTTCGCCTCTCCGTGCCGCACCCGCCGCCCTACTTCTCGCCGCCCAAGACCCTGCCGTCGAGGAGAACGAGCTCGCCGAAGTTCGCCGCCCTCCCGAACACCTTCTCCGCCGTCTCCTGGGTGCTCCGGTCATCCTCCGCCGCCGCCGAGGACACCCCCGAACTCGTCGCGTCGCCATCTTCCGGATCCGCTATTTCTTCCGGCCGATCCGCCGCCCAAACGCCAAAACCCGCGTCGTCTTCTCCACTGCCGGTGAGTACGCCGCCGCCCCTCGCCGTCGAGTTCCTTCGCGAGCTCTCCGCCGTCCGATCGTCCGCCGACGATCCAGATCGTGCCACGCCTTCTCACCCGCGTCCTCGTTCCTCAGCCATCCGATCGCCAACGGACGTGCCTGATTTCGCCGCGTGGCCGAACCCCGCCCCATGCTGCGTCATCGTCGCGTCGGCCGCCCGCGTGTGTGCTGCCCGCGCCACCTCAGCCCTAGCCGCCGCGTGGCATGCCACGTCGTTGTGGTTCGCCGCGTCACCCGATTGCCCTCTCGGTGGTCTCGGTCTACCGTGGACCGAGCCACTGACATGTGGGCCCCGCATGTCAGTCGGCATTTATTTTCTTTTTCTGATTTTCTGAAAAACCGAAAATCCCAGCCAATCACAAGCTGACACGTGTCACCCTTTCCGAATTTTTCTGATTTTCTCTGAATTAAATCTTCCGAAGGCCCGTTCTCCTTCGTCCGAACTCCGATTGAGCCGATTCAAATTTCTAAATTTTTGTAAAATCAAGCTCTACATTCCAGAGCCATTTATTTTCAATTTTGAGGTTGTTTTCCTCTCTGTTTTGTATTTATTTGGTTTCGTTGCTTTATTTCCGGTGAAGCCTTGAATCCAGAAGGAGCTTAACGGAGACTTCAAGACCAAGACTCAGCATTTGAACAGCAAGGCAAGTCGTAGACCTTTGATCATATTGAACCCATGTTTGCAAAAGTACTTTGTTTTATACAATTGCATGCTATTTGTGTAACAATGCTAGTTTATGGGAGTAGCTATTTACTGTTTGAGTATGCCCTTTGATTATTGGTATGCCAGTGTATCCATTGTTAACCATAGGTTGGGACACTATTAGTTGGACCTAATCATAGTACCAGCATTGGGTTATCGTAGCTATGCTTAGCCATGCTTAGTTGTCCGATGGGATACATATCACCTGTGAGCTAATGTTAATCTTGACTTAATGAGATATTGAATTGTGGTCATTGACCCTTTGTTGTAAAACTTGTTGTACCATGGCAGGGGATGCCATTGGTTTTGGGTTGAACAAAATGTTTCCCTCGGGCAATTGATCGTGCAGTAAAGGGGGTGCTTTCTAGCACATTGGGATGTGGCTGTTTGCCTGAAACAATTTAAGGACTTAATCTTGTGCGCCATTGAACTGGGCCTAACCGTGCAACCACAAGTCCGGTATGGGACGGACCTAGCTGATTAATTTGCAGTGTCTAGTCTTAAATCTTGTCATTGTTGGTGTGGGGACAGGTAGACCCACATGGCTCAAGAGGGGCCCCGAGGGCTAAACCTTAGAGGGCGATCTTGGGTTTAGACATGCATTGTAAAGGCTTTGTAGTGATCTCTCTGCCGACACACCAAAGGAAGTGTGTTTTTTTAGCGCTTGGCACTAAGGGATGATCATGTCTTGTGGGTAAAGCTGTACAACCTCTGCAGAGTGTAACCTATTCGAATAGCCGTGTCGCGGTCATGGACAAGCCCGGGGATTTCACACGGGGTATAGAGTACTTTCGTGAAATGTGGAATTGTTGGGATGTGAACGGGAAGTTCACTGTTGTTTTGTTGTCTCAAGCTATACTGTTGAATTGTGTGGTTGATACTTGTTTGAATGATGTAGGGTGATGCCTCGTCATTACATTCATGTTGTCTATCATTGATTTACGATTATTTATTATTGTTTGATTAATCTGCCTTCAATCTATTTATTGTATTTCAATTCAAGTTATTGCTTTACATAAATGAACCGTTGCATACTCACCCCGCTTTTTATTGCGGTGCTTATTCCATAAAGCAGATGAAGACATCTCGTGGTGAAGACTTTGAAGAGCAGAATACTATGAAGACCAAATCGACTAGGATGGCGTTTCCCTGCACGATTACTCGTGGCATGTCGAATGGCCCAAGTTATTTTATTTCATTGCAATAGTTTAATTGTTTCTTAAGCCAAGAGGCATTGATGTATGAACCTTGACTATAAGGTCGTTTGCTTTATTCAATAATAATTTGCTTCTTCTTAGTTATTTCGATGTATGGAATGATATGTCATCTATGTTTCCCTTGTGTGCACTAAGCGTGATCTCGACTAGTGTTGTATACGAGTCCGTAGTTCGGGTTTGCGGTACTATCACAAGACCAGTGGTTCTGTAGTACCTGGTCCCGACCGACTGAACTTCGGGTTTTTGTAAATTTTTGGCAAAAATGATTCAAATGAAGTCCAATTGATTTGAAAATTTCCAGAAATGAACTTTGGACTAATTAGAGGGTTTTCCAAAAAGAATTTTCATCAAAATAATTTTATTTTCAAAGTTATGGCAAATTACGTTTTGAGGCAAAAATGAAAATCGATTTTCACGAAAAGCCTCAAAATGCACTTCGGTTTGGATTCCATGCAATTTCTTTCTCCATGGCTTAGATAGGTGTATCAAGAATGTGTATAGCCAAGATTTATGATGAAATCCAACTCGAATGCCAACATTTGAGCTATATGCCTAAATAGGCCATTTTGGATCAAATCAAATCTTTCTGAGCCAAATTAGATTTCAACATAAGATTTTTCATTTTGAAAACTTATAAAATCTTTGGAATACATAATAGAATACTTTTTCAAAGCTTTTCATAAATTTGGGCCTTTTAAATATGAATTTTGGCTTTTGACCTAAATAGTCCAAATTGAAGAAGCAAAAGAAATCAAGGCCAAAATCAATTAACACAAAACTTCAAATAAAGTAAGGGGTAAGATATGGAGATTTGAATTTTGTGTATGAGTCTAAAATACCATTTTGAATCACAATTCTACACAAGAATTGATCCAAATGGAGAAACTCACTAAGTGCAATAATATGACCATTATGGGTCAAGTATAGTTTTTCGGCGAGTTTCAAAATCAAATACCTTTTGATAAGTTGGTCTTTTGAAAATCTTTTGAACACGAAGATTGTTAAGAATGACCAACTCTAGGATTTTCGTTTTGGAAATACTTTCAAAATCCTTTTACTTTTAATTCTATGAAAAATATAAGATTTAAATCAAAATTAAGATACTAGTAACTAGATTTTGGGCTAAAAACTTATTTTCTTTTGAAAATAGATTTTGTAAAGCCAAAACCATTTGAAAACCTTTTGAAAATATTTGTATATATTTTTCAACTAGTTTTTCACAATTTTACTAATAGTATACAAAATTTTGATTTTTGGCTAAATGGTTTGATTTTGAAATTATATATATATGCACTTATATTAATATGGGCACACGAGGGATGTGATACACATGAATATGAATTAACACTCCCCTAAATGTGCCACCTCATAACTTGCTCAAGATTTGCAATAAGAGAATAGATAAGAGGCGAGAGCATTCAATATAACAAGTAGTCTAAATTGATATTCATTAATATTGCATTATAACCTACACAAGGCTATAAGTTTAAATAATAATCAATTTAAATACTTGTTACCCGAGATGGCATTGGCTCATGATGGACTTGATTTTCTTCATGCTTGACACCACTTGTAGACGAATGTAATCCTTCTCCTCTTGATGTGCAAGCGTCCAATCCATTTCTTTATTGCCTAAAATTCTTTTAGGCGATTTTTGGTACCCAATCCTTGTTGGGTCCGACAATGTTAGTCACAATTGATTTAGGAACCCAAATAATCCTAATTTTAGCATTTTTGAATTGACTAACATGACTAGAAATAGAATTGCAATAATTATTTATCCTAGGCAAATAATTGGCATTTTTATGGAATGGCTTAGGAGGACAATGATATTTTGCAAAACTATTTCTAGTTTGATCTCTTCTAAGCATGTGATAATTAAAATTATGAAATGGCTTAGAGGATCTAGCAAATCTAGTAAATATTTTGTATTATTTTTCCTAAGCATATGATCATCATGATTTTTCTTATTCTTAGGAAATCTAGCATTTTGAGCAAACACATTTCTAGAATTATTCTTCCTATGCAAATGAATATCATTTTTAGCGGGCATAGGGGACTTGACAAGCTTGGCAAACACATTGCCATTCTTGTCCTTCCTAAGCAAATAATTTTCATTAATGAGAATAGGCTTAGGAGTTATACCTTTGGGACAATCCTTACCGAAGTGCCCATTTTCCCGGCAATTGAAGCACGTCACGCTATTTGGCCCTCTCTTGACCGATTTGACTTGCTCCTTGCCGGCTTGCCTCATGGTTGATGTTGTGGCCTTGTTATCCACTTGATTAGGGCACACGGAGGCGAGGTGGCCCTTCTTGTTGCAGGCGAAGCACTTGATGGTCTTTGAGTGTCTTGCGTTGTGCCTCGTCTTGCTATTCTCCCTCTTGGAGTTGTAGCCGAGTCCTCGCTTATCTTGAGGCGCCCTTGGCTTGCTCAAGATTTCGTCGAGGAGGGCTTTTCCTTTAACGCACCTCTTCAAGTCATTTTCCAACTTAATGACTTGAGCCTTGAGCTTATTGTTTTCCTCTACAAGATTAGCATCTAAACACATAGAGGAACTTGAAACAATTTCATTAGAGCAACAAGGTAAATCATCACTAGAAGTGGATATGCATTTAATTGATGAATTATTTGTGATAGAGATTGAGTGAGTCAATTCATCTTCTAAATTGCATTGAATAGACATATCCATACTAGCTTTAGTGAATTTCTTGAGAAGGACTTTTTCATGATTTTCTTTTAGAACATCATAATCATTTTGAAGTGACTCATGTTCTAACTTTAAAATCTTATATTTTGTTTTCTCCTTCCCAAGATAATTATTGAGCTCCTCTAACATGTCCATTAAATCATCATAAGAGGGCTCTTCGTCATCACATACCTCATTTTTACCTTTTGCCATAAAGCAACGGATTTTTGATGAGAGTGAATGTTCGTCGTCGCTTGAGGCGGAGGTTGAGGTTGATGGGGATGCCGGTTCATTGCTTGATGTTGAAGTTGAATCATCAACCGACACTTTTTCTTCAATGCAATCCTCAATTGATGTGGATGATTCAAATTCTTCTTGAAGTTTAATCCACATTTCATGAGCGCTCGAGAGGTTGCAAATGAGATTGAATATTTCTACGCTCACAACACTAAATAGAACGTTAGTAGCTTGAGCGTCGAGATGTAGACATTTCTCCTCTCCTTTAGTTGGAGCAATATTATTTAGTGGAGAAGAAATGCCGACATCTACGATCCACCATATTTGTGGGCTCATGGATTTAAAATAATCAATCATGAATAATTTCCATTGAGCATAATTTGATTCATTTAGCATGAGTGGATCGTGAGAGTGCACTAGACCGCTAGGCGCCATCCTTTTTACTCTCTAGACGGTTAAGCTTAAAATGAGAGTGACCGTGGCTCTGATACCACTTGTAGGGTCGAGGATGCGCCTAGAGGGGGGGTGAATAGGCGTTTTACAAAATTTGATCGCTCACTAAATAATTCGCTCTAATCAACCCCTATATCAAAACCTAATCAAATATATATGCGGAAGCGATAAATAGGTTTTGACAATTAAAGCCTAAATCAACTAGGCTCACTAGTGCACTAACTAAATTATGTCTCTAAACTAGAATTGCTAAATTGATCAATCAATTAATACTAAGCAATTCTATTACAATCAAGCAATTGAACAATATACTAGAAATGTAAATACTTGAAAGTAAAAGAGACAAGAGGCAAACGATGTTTTTCCGTGGTGTTCGGAGACTTGCCGGTCTCCCTTAGTCCACGTTGAGGCAAGCCCACACTTGGACCGGCTCCCGCTCGAGCACCCGTCTCTTTCCACTAGTCGTGGTTTTTCACGCTCGCGCGTAGGCTCAACCCGAACCATCACAAACTTGCCGGGGCTTCTCACACCTTGAGAGCTCCCGCGCACGACGCCTACGCCGTCTAGGAGTCGGCAACCTCCAAGAGTAACAAGCCGCTCCTTCGCTTGAACTTCACCGGGCACAACAAATGCACTCCACGGTGATCACCAAGTGCAACACATGTACAAGGCCTCCCTCAAGTGCAACACATGCACAAGAGGTACCCAAACCACTTCCTAATTGCAACAAATGCAATTAGTCTCACTCTTAAGCTCAAGAGGCAAATGGAGAAGAGCAACACATGCACACAACTCCCACATACAGCAACAACACCAGCCACACTTGCCCCAAGCCCCCTAAGGGGGTATTTATAGCCCCCCACAAGAAAACTAGCCGTTTGGAGGCAAAATGGGCGAAATCACCATTTATGTACTACCGCCTCTAAGGGCAGAGTACCGCCAGAGTCTCCAATTCGGCTAACGGTCATTTGTCGATACTACCGCCTCTAAGGGCCGGTAGTACCGCAAAGTCGGTACTACCGGCCCTTAGAGGGCGGTAGTACCGCTCCCACACGGCGGTAGTGCCGGCCTCGGCACCTCCAGAAAACACAAACTCTGCCAAATAGCTACCGCCAACCAAAGGCCGGTAGTACCGCCCTTATGGTACTACGCTCGGACATCATGATAGTGCCGGCCTTGCCCGACCAAGAAAAACACCGCTCTGTAAAAGAGCTACCGGCGGCAAAACCCCGGTAGTACCGCATTTGCGGTACTACCGCAAGCAATGCCCGGTAGTACCGGCCGCAGGAGAAAACCAGGAATTTCAACTCCAAATCCGATTCTCCGAAAACCAAACTTATTCTTTGAGCCACAAGGATGATCAACACATGATCATACACACGTGCAAAACACATTTGCACCAACATAGCTCATGCTCAAAGAATTTCAACCAAATTGCAAAAACACATTTTGCAGCCAACTCAAGAACTATTTGCAAAACGTATTAAGCAAATCAAACTCGAGTTTATGAGATTAATCCCCCTAGCCATGTGAAGGTCAACACAAAACCCGGTCAACTTGCCAACACCCGTTGCAAGCCCCACTCACATGCTCTCGGAATTCCGGACTCATAAACCTCATTTTATTCGCACAACGAACTTGCAAATAACGCAATAAACACATTTCATGCTTGAGCACTACTCTTTGCAACACATGCAAAAGTCTAGCTCCAAGCAACATCAAATCAAGATGCATGAACTCTCTAATTGCAACACATGCAATTCTCTAGTTCCATGCAACACCAAATCTAACTAACACCAAAACCAAATCTCAAGTATGAGCTCTTTACTCGCAACACATGCAAGCCTCTAGCTCCATACAAACACACAAATATCAAATCATGCTTGAGCTCTCTCCTTTTGCAACTCATGCAAAACTTAGCTCCAAGCAAACACATGGTTTTAAGAAAGATTGTTTTGCCAAACCAAAACATGAAGCTTCAACTAATGCAACACATGCAATAGTGAACTTCACACAAAAGCCAACGCACTAGCTTATCACTTCTTGCAACACATGCAAATCAAAGCATTATGCGAAAACCAAATGCAACTGGTTTGAGCTCGAGTGAACGCGGAATGAGATCACCAACACATGATGAAGCTCAAGCAAAGGGAATGACCCCTCTTAATAGCACGGCGATAAAAACCTTAGACTCAAAGACTATAAAGTCCTTAGCCTATCTAATTATACCTTCATCGCCGCGCGCAAGCAATCCCCTTTGGGGTCTTTATGATCATCGCTTTGATACTCCCCCGGGATCATCATTCGACTCCTCTTTTAACTTCGGGATCCACTCTTGACGCCCATCAACTCATGATGCCGTCCTTGTCCCGTTCTCATCATCTCATCCATCTTTGGACCTAACTCAATCACAACTCATAAAATAGTTAGTCCAAGATGCACGGTTGTCTCAATTACCTCTTGCACTCCATTAACACATAATGGATGCCTCTAGATCAATTGAGCACAACCCAAATCAATTGAAATGATTTAATTGTGTCTTAAGTACAATAATGCAACTCATACTTTATTATACTTAAGAACTATTCATTTGTCCTCAATTAATCACAAAACACCATCAACACATGATGAAGTGTTCTTTAATGATTAACAAGACAAATGAACTCAATTTAAATTATTCATTTAAATTGATATGAGTATATATTAACTACACAAGTTTTCATATACTCATGTTGATGAAAAGTAATGATCCATTATATGTAAACTATATGGAAATGATCATTACTCTAAATCATCAACTATAGAATACACCCCACATGTATATGTGCATAAATATGATTGACTTTGATATAATATGCACATATTTACTTTGATCATATTGGAGTATATCCTATATTACCATGAGTATACTTATAACTAGGCAATTCGAATATATACTCAGGGATTTAGTTTCTTTGTCTTGATCCTTATATGTGTCAATAACGAATCAATCAATACAAAGAGACTTTCAAGTTAAACTACAAACTCCCCCTAAATATGTGCATCCATGTAATATATGGATTGAGAAACATAATGCACATTTTGTGGTAAATGTAATGGGGACATTCATACTTTAACTTGACTCCAAAGTATGCAACTAATATTAGAATGAATACACATACATACCTCGGGTTTTCTATTTTTCAATGCGATGAGACTAATCAAAGATATTCTAAATAAACAAGTTAGTCTCGATATAAGATTTGTCATTAATAACAATATCGCATTAATGGATAATCACAATATTAGATTTGTCATTAACACCAAAACCATAACTAATGAAGGTTGAACTTACAAGGCTGCAAGTTAGGAGACCAGCAGGGGAGTGGAAGGCACACCATCTTCTGCACCAAGGAAAATTCCAAGGAAAAAACAGAAAAAATGACTCCAAATAAGGGAAATTCAAGCAGTTTAATGTCAATGCGTTGGCTCTGACTGTGTGGTTCACGTTATGTAATGTTAGTTGGTGCCACTTTTAGTTGATGTTTTTCTAAAACATATGATCTTTCGGTTATGGCTACCCCTATGTAATGTCAGTGGATGTTTCTACTTGAAAAATAGATGATGTTTCTGGTCATGGCTATGATTGTAATATAATGTTGAGCTCTGTTGATGTCAAATTGATCTTTTGGTAGTGGATTTAAAAGAAATGCATTATAGTGATGTGTAGGGAACCAAAACCATGTAAAGAGTAGGAAAACAGCCATGTGCATTATAGATGGTAGCAACCTAAATGCCAATGGTATGATCATCTAGTAAGCACAGCTAGCAGCAGCTGTTTCTTTTAAATTTTAACTTGCTTCATGAATACATATGCAATTTCTACCACTGCCTTGGAAGGCACAATGGAATTTCTGCCACTGCTGCTGCATTTGCAAAACTGGTGCATTGCCTTTGCAAAACTGGTGCATTACAATATTTGCCAATTCTCACTTTAGACAACCAAAACTGGATTACACTTCAGACAACCAATTCTCACTTCATTATCCAATATTTCAGACAACCAAAACTGACTAGCCAATATTTCAGACAACCAATTCTCACTTCATTATCACAATGTCACAAACAATAGTTCACATTACAGATCCAAACTGGATTACAACTAATCTAAATTATTTGCCAAGCAAAATTACAACACATATTAGCACCAAAACAATGATGACAACATTAGTCAGCAACAACAACTTCACAAACTTCACTAACTCGGGGACACCTTCTATCACCCGTGCACTACCTTCTTTCAGCTTTTCGGCTTCTTCCACCGGATGACCATAATCACAGAGAGTAGAATAGCCGGAATTTGCAAGAAATTCCATGTATTGATCATGCCATAGGTAAAAATTGCATCTGCTGGGCATCTACAATGATCAAAAACCATGAATCGAATCAGCACCTAACACTGAATCCTCACAAAAAATCAAAAGACAAGCATACACATACATGCTGCTCATTCTTCCTGCACTTAAAGAAGATCTTCCCTGGGTTTTGGTTCGACCTCGACGTCAACTCCAGTATCTCGTCGCCGTACTTAGGGCAAGACACGAGTGGAAGTCCGCTACGGCTAGCCTCAACCTGACTTCAAAATCTAACCTGACTGGAGCCTTTCCCTCGGGACCCCGATGAGAAGCTTGCTTGCGACATCTACCGCCGTAGAGGAGCTCGCCGGAGGGGAGAGGAGGCCGCCTGTGTGGTGAGGATGGGGAAGGACGAACAGGAACCGGTCCGATCGCACCGTGCTAGCACAATGGATAAAGCCGACTGGGGGGCAGTATAGTCCGATCACTTGCCCGGGCCCACGATAAAACAGGTGAAATCCCGTAAAATCTCCGAAATTATCCTGTAATGGCAAATGCATGAGCTGTCACCGTTAAGGGGGGTATTAAACCGAACCAAACGATGGGGATGGCACATATGTGAAACCCACTCTTCACAGTGGTATATAACCAATTTTCTCTTTGGTGGGGCAAATCAAGTCGAGGAGCACGCGTGTTGTTAGTGGGTTGAATGTACGCTCATCACGGGTTTTCTCGCTTAGCCAATTTTCACTATATTTTTCACTTAGGAAATACGGCAAATTAACAATTGCCCATGCCTAGAAATATGACCCCTCAAATTACCTCCTGGGACAAATTCACGTACGCATAAAAGCAAACACCAGAATCTGAACCTAGCGGATGGGGTCGTACCCCACAGCTATACAACCCTACCGAAAGGTGGTTCGGTTCCTAAATTGTAGTTTTATTTTAAAAAACATGTTAGCAATATTAATTTAGTGTTAATTAAAATACTATATAAATAGGAAAAACTCCTAATAAAGGTCAGAGGATTGTTCAAGAAAACAGCGCAGAATTACTGTAGCTTCCTAGCATGTTCAACCATTACCGGATCCCGGGATCTTTCGTGACGACCATCATCAACCATCAGGGAAGAAGGAAATTTCGGTTGGAATATTTAATTTCCCTGACAGCCTCGCGAAGGCAATAGCTCTCAAGCGTAGAGTGACATGGAAATTCAAGAAGTTTTAGATAAGTTTTATTTGAAAGTTGAATTTCAATTTCCTAGTAGATTCATATCTATAGCATTAGCACTGAAACCATTTATAGATAAGTACAGACTAGATATTTCAGCTTCTGGATTATAGATTCTCGATTATGTGAGAGAAACTACTTTTGATCGTGGGAGAATTAGACTGTATCAGCTGTAACTTCCAGATTCCGGACCAAGTCGGTGAGAATCAGCGAGAACTAGGTTCCAGCCGAATTCTCATTCTATGTATAGGGCAACTTCTGATTGTGGCAGAAACAATCCAAAATCCTTCTGTTCAACGAATAATCTGTTTTTCTTAAGCAAAAGTTGAAATAAACGGGCTCCAAAGTGCACGGATCAGAATTTCTGTATCCAAAGTTCACACGATCTCATGGCTCGTGCTTGTGGTCAGGCGCGGGTGTGCTGCACGCAGCGTGGCCCGACCTGTTGGTATTTAGCTGATGAGTCTGGATCATAGCTCAGCCGGGGGAAATGTATATGTACACTCTCCAATCAGGCATCTTTGACTTGAATTTAGATACATTTCTTCTTCTTAATGAAAAAAAGATACCTGCTTACTTCTACGTATTTTTGTTGTATATACAAAGCCATAAATTGTAACCAGCACGCACGACTTACTTCTGCTTGTTTGTCTGTTTTTTTTTTTGGAACCCAAGACTTCTGCTTGTTTGGTTCATTAGACGACTTTAAGAAAATTCTTGCCTGATCCGAACTTTTTTCGAATTCCTTTGGCTCAATTTTTTTATGTAAATTTGGTTTTAGTCGAACGAATTTACAAATCTAACTTTTTCTCAAACACAGTAGGCATCTATGCCATCTCCATATCTCGTCATACATCTATCATACTCTTCAACCACAGCGGATGGATTTGTTGTGGTCCTACATCACGGCAGATGATACGTGTCGTCTCTCGATCTTTTTGCGGTCGAAAAGATAGCTACATTTGTGATTTCGTTAGGATGAACATCAAAATTGAAAAAAAAAATAGGCTAAGAGGTAAAAAAAACCCAAATATTCATCTGTTCGACAGAACATTAATGAGAGTACATAATTAAACAGATCACATGTGGCAAGAAGATAGAGAATTAATTACATCAAACATTGAGTACATGAAACTTATTGCTCCGCACATAAGTTAGTGGTACGAATTCGTACAGACTCCAACAAACCCGGCGATCTCTTTCCCTAGATCTGCCCCTGTTCCGGCCAGCTTGTGCAGCTAGCTACACATCGTCGTCTTTGCCTCGCCCTGGTCGTTCCCAATCCCAGCCAGCATTTTGTACTTGTCTTTCCTCGTCAGCCCAGTGAGCTCGTACCCGAGCGCATCTCCGATCACCCGCTGCACCCGGTTGGCCACGTCGATGCTGTGACCATGGCTACTCTCGCCGCCGTCGCCGTCCGCCGGCACGGTAACCATGGGCTCCAAGAACTCAACACGGTACTCCGGGCACATGTTCATCAGGAAGTAGAACGTGTCGAGCCACTTGGTGGCGGGCTTCGTCGACGTGCCGTAGAACATGTCGACGCGCGTGCTGAGCGCGACGGGGGTGACCTCGCTGGCGAGTTCGGCGAAGAGCGGGCTGAACCGGAGCAGGTACGGCTCGCGGCAGGTGGTACCCTCGGGGCACACCACGAGATCTCCACGGGCGAGCAGCGCCGCCATGCGCCGCCGGTCCTCGCCCCGCTCGCGGGTCAGCCGCGCCGTGGCGATCGGCGAGATCAGCTCCGTGAACCGGCTCACGCCGTACGTGACGGCGGCCACGGGCCTGTTGAGCCCGCCGGAGACGGCTATCGGGTCGACGAGTGTGCGGTGGTTGCAGACGAAGAGGCGGCCGCGGATTACACTCCCCGCGGTGGCAACGTCCGGCGGTGGCGATGTCGGACTGTGGACTAGAAGGCACCGCATGCCGGTGAGTGAGCACAGCGGGAGAGAGATGCTGTAGGGGAGGAGGACGAAGGCGGCGCAGCGGAGGACGGCGATGACCATGCCCAGGGGGAAGAAGACGTACATGGCAACGGTGGCGGATGGCGTCGGCGCGAAGGCGAGGCGACCGTCGTGGAAAACCAATGGCTTGGGATACTTCTCCCTCGGTAATGGCTGCCATGGCGCCTTCTGTGCTTGAGTCACATAGTAGGTTTCCTGGAGCAGGCCGTGTAATTAAGATTCTCTTCGTTAAAAAAAAAAAGTTGACCATTCCCTCTCAACCATTGTTATGGATATGGCCAGTATATACCAATGCTGTCAAAAACAGAATATAGTAGTCCGACGAATTAATCGGAATACGGGCGATTAATTGGAATTATGTGGATAATTTGACGTTTAAGCTCATATATGTATGTATTTGATGATTACGCTAATCTAAGAGATACTTAAATGCATTCTACTAATATAGCTATCATTGTACATGTACTACTCTTTGATATAAAAGATAGAAATTTTTCGATTTCCACCACTGTCACTTGGTAACCCTGCAGGTTCAACTTCAAGCCAATCTTGTGCATTAGGAATGTCACCATCTTCTCGTGTTTCCATTATAGAGTCTCAATTCTTTGCTGAGTTTTCTTTATTCTTTTATTCTTAAATTGAATTGCACAAATATAATATCATTTAGACTTTCAACATCTAACTAGTTCCTTCTCTTCGTTTGGGTTCAAATAAAATTAGCAAAATTTTTTTAGTAATTTAATTAATTTAACAGAAAGATGCTACAAAGTTTAGTATAAACTCTCTGAAGTACACTGACAAAAATGGAATATGCATGGTGTCCCTTTGGCTACTGTTCGGCCAATTGAAGCCATGGGCTACTGATTATTGGGCTGACTTGGTGCAATTAAACAGATTTATGTGGCCGATTAAATGGAAACAGATGATTAATCGCCTGATGCTTCCGATATGCGTTCTTAGGCATTAATGTAGCTTTGATTCATGTCTCTACTACTTCTAATTATGAGTTGGTGATGGTGGTCCGTTCTTCCCTTCTAAAAACCGTTATTATCCTGATCTTCTATACATTGGCAAATGAAGAAAGTTTTAATTCGGTTAAATATGCATGTATGTGTGATCTGCGGTGTATCAGACTCTTATCTCAATCAGCCGATTTTATTTCCAAATACTACACAGCCAATTCTTTTTTCATATACTGCACACATACAGCTTTTGAGTTACCATGTGTCTTTGAGTTGTCATATGCATCCTTTACATTAAATATTTACTTGCATGCATCTTTTCTTTTTATCTAATCACGTATGGATTTGATTCCGACCGGTCAGCAGCATACGCACGGCTATATATGACGTGACTAGATAAGTTTGTTATCTCTATCTCTACTAATTCTAATTAGGAGTTGGTGGTGGTACGTCCGTGCTCCACCCTCACTCTGACCGTGTGTGCATCCGCGTGGCCGAGTGGGAAGAGGGCAGTGACCACCTTGGTAGATTAAATTGGATCATCCCGTCGTGGGAGGTAAATGAATATGCACGACTCATTTATTGTTTTTCTTTCTCTCATTAATCTAGCATTCGAATCGGTGGTGATTGCTCCTGGTGCTTTTCGAATTGGATTGATTGATTTCCTTCCAAAGGAAACATAGCTTCGATTCATAGAGTTGGGTCTTTTCTCGTCTCTTTCCTTTTTGTTGTTTTCCTTATTCGACAATTTCTTGATCTGGATTTCATAGATATCTCCTTGGTTGCTGAATCTATATAACCCTCCCCCTTCTTGCCTCTTTTGCAGATGTGTTGAACTTATCCGCTAATCGGAAGTAATTGGCGACCTTGCTGATCTCGTCGATGCAGCGTAGGGGTAGGTCGCTGGTGGTGGGCGGTGAGATAGGCTGGCGGTACTGCTGGAGCTCTCATGCGGTGGATGATATCAATAGGTTGAAGGAGGCATTCGCAGGGGGAGGTGAGGAGGTGGTGGAGTTGGTTGATGGGGTGTGAGCTATGGTATGGCCAGAGCAAGGCGTATGAGTCACGCACGCCGCTGGCGGTGGCAGCCACATACAGATGATGCATACCTCTTCAATGCTTTTGAGCCCATGGGGCAAAAGGTAATGTCTCTTTCAGTCGATTAATCGATCTCGAATTATAGCGTTACAAATTTACAATCCCATGTGTTGTGATATTATTATTTAAATTTGTGAAATTAAAGATAATTGTAAGCTCGAGTTTGTAAGCAGATGTTTGGAATTTGTATGCTTCAATGAATTGATTTAAACATTTAACCATTGTACATTCAGAGTGAACATTATTATTTAGATAAAGTTAGTGCTCTTTGCAAATAAATTTTTTATCATAAATTAAGTTTCCGTTGCATCACATAGGCACATGACTAGTGTACTAATGTTTTGGTTGCCAAATCCGCATAGTTGGCCGACTAAACGGTCGTATCGGTCATTTTCCAAAACACTGGTATATACTATTCTAGCACATAAATCGGTACAAAGCACTCCAATGTAAAGTACCGACTTCGATACCGCTCATATCAGTAGAATTGATAATATATTCTATTGAACTATATGTTATATTTCATAGTACTACTATGCATTTGAAGTAATATTATAAGTGAATTTTAGTGTACATATAATTAGAAATATATATATTTATAAATATATATATTATTATACTAAATCCGAAATGATACGTTGATTTGGACTGGTATTGGAACGTAACATTTCACGCACCATACCAGTATATCCTCCCATATAGTATTGACAAATTTGCTCTCAACCCTCTCTTAACAAATAAATTCCACAACCCTGAAAATTGTCTATCTAGTGGAGGCACGACGCACTATGTGTGGAGGTGGAGCGGAAGGAGTGGGCTGAACATGCTGATTCCAAATATGTCACTGTGTCAGGGATAATATAGTGTTTTTTATTCATAGCAAAACATAGAGATTCAACTAGTAAATATAAATTTTTATAAACGTTTTTATGAGTTATGACCAGCTAAAATTAAGAGGATAGATTTGCTAGCTGTCGGCGTATTCCGCCTGACAGGCCCAGAGTCTACGGACCGGGTTTTGTTCGGAAGGAGGGCGTCTTCGCGGCGGGCTAAACCTAGCGAGGGGAAACCCTAGGAACTCCCCCGCAACGAGCTTCGGCCACTAAGAACTAGGGATGACACCAAGATTTTACCCAGGTTCAGGACCCCTTTGCCTCGGGTAACAGCTTTACTTCCTGCTAGATTGCTTATAGAGAGTGTTTGGAAACCGGCACAGTACAAAGCTTGGGAATTACAAGTTCTTCCTTAGGCTCTCCTGCGGTACTCTTGCTTGTTCTCTTTTCTACTTTCGACCCCCCTTCCCCATGCACCCGAGGGCCCTTATATAGGCCAGGCTAACGGGAGTAGGTAAAAAAGGGGTCATCATGCTGATCCTTACACATTTAATACGCCTCCCCGTGCTGTCCCGTTCCTCCAGCCTCATTAAATGCCGACGCATGGCTTCGCCCGGTCCGCCCGGGATGTAACCTTTTCTTGACAGGTTGGTGAGAGGCGTCAGAGGAATGGGCTTGTAGCAGAAATCCTCGCAGTTGATGTGTCGACATCGCTGTCTCCTGCTCTGTAGCTGCACGACAGGGAAGGAGCTTCGGTGAAGCCACCTCGCACCACCTTTTTGCCTTGCGGCGGGCGAAGCAGCGTGCTTCGCCCCACCGCCGCCGCGCGCCACGTGGATCGCCGCACGGCGGCAGGCGTGCTTCGCCACCGCCGCCGGCGCCCGCGGATCTTTGCGCGGCAGGCGTGCTTCGTCGCCGGGCGCCACCGGGCGTGCTTTCGCCACTGCCGCCGGGCGCCACGTGGGTCGACATGTTGACCGCCGTGTTGACCGCGAAGCGGCGAAGAGGGTACCCACAGCAGAGTACGCCAACAAGAGTAGCCTGCCCGCCTCGAGCGCTGCATCAAAGCTTACTTTAGAACCTTCATTAAATGCCTAGTGTGCTCTGGGTGGGGCCACCACTCATGAGGGTACGACCGCCTCGGTTCCCCTCCGCAGATTCTGCAGATTTTCTCGGGACCCGAGGCGACGACGATCTTGTCTTCTCCGTGAACCGTCTTGCGCAGGCGCATATATAGATAGGTTCATCTCAGATCAAACGGTTTTACGCCTTCTTCTTCCTTGTGCACCCCAACTTCTACTTCTTCAATCTCTTTGCTCAAAAAGCCTTCGTCTTCCTTATGGCGCCTACATTCCCAGCCTCCACCGCGGACTCCCATGCGGTGGGTAGAATGGCCATCCTGGCGCCGGAGGGCACCTTCCGCATCCGGGCGGGGACCTCCACGCCGTGGTGCCTTTCTGACGAAATCCTTCTCCACACTTGGGCCATGATGGCGGGCCTGGTTCCGTCATTTTCCGAGTTCTTCCTCACAGTCCTTCACTTCTACGAGATCCACCACCTACGCCTCACCCCCAACTCTATTATCTTTCTTTCCATCTTCGCACACCTCTGTGAAATATTCATGGGGGTGATGCCGAATCTTCCACTCTTCCGCTACTTCTTTCTCTGCCGCGCCTCGCCGACAATGAGATAGTGGGGAGTTGCTACTTCGTCTTGGACGGATGGCCTCTCGCACATCACCTTTCAGCCCCGGCCCAACCGGAAATCATGGCGAACGAATGGTCAGACATCAAAGATGACAACAAGGCCGACGCTTTGAACGCGTGCCACCGGGCCGCTGAGGCTATCGAGGACTCGAACTCTCGGTCGAGGAGACAATGAACTGCTGGCGATGGCGACCGCGCCCTCCGATTAAGGGAAGCCGGATCGTCTGGGGGCTAGTAGCCCAGGACTTCGTGGCTCGGAGGATCAGCCCTCTTCGCCATCGCGTCCGCCCTACATGGCAGTATACGGGCGACGACGACGCGACGCCAAGACGCGGGTCTTGACGTGAGTCTTCATCTTTCTTTAACTTTTTCTTGCGCACATGCTCTTTTTTGCGGTCTCCTACCAACCAGCAGCCACTTTTTGTCCATTGCCAGGCGCGGGGAACTTGGATGAGCAGCTCCAGGGCCAATGGCTCGCCAGACTTATCTGGCCGGTTCGACCGCACCTTTTCCGGCGGCGCCCACCGCTGTTAATCTGGAGCACGCGAGCGCTAAGGGTCATAAGGCTACTCCGCCAATGGACTCCACGGACTTGTGGTGCTACCCGTTCACCGGTGATCACGACATCGCTTCGCCAATGACGGCCGCGGCAACGATCGCATGCCCTGGACACCACGGTCCGGACCTAAGAGGGGCCGCAGAACTTCGCCGCCGCCCCATCTCGACTTCATCGCCGGTGCCGCCGCAATCTCGACTTCATCGCCGCACGCGCCGGTGCCTCCGTGGCGCCTCCTCCGATATTTTCTGGCGCCGCCGACATTTTCCTCACACGCTCAATACGCGGCGCTAACTTCATCGGCTATGGGAGCCTGTGCCACCATCCAACAAGGTGGCCTCACACTCCCAATGGTCGGCCTCGGCTTGAGGGCACCGCCAAGGGCCCCTCAGACGCGCCAAGGCGCGAACGCCACCACCGCCATCAAGCGCCGACGCTTCGCCAGATACCCGGCCGCCGCACAGAGAGGGCCGAGCGGTGACCAGCGCCGGCGCCCCGGAGCTCGCACCCGCCGCCATGGCCCCCACCGAATGCCACGCCGAGCTTTTCGCGGGCTCGGCGACCAGACGGCAAGATCGGCATCGCTTGCCGCAGCTCGCCAGCACGAGGCCGATATCGCCCGAAGTTAGCGCGGTGAGGGGCGAATCGCAGCGGAGCGAGTGAGGGCGACACGGCGAGACGGCATTGGCGCAAGAGAGAACCGATGCCGCCGCCATGCAGACGCGGCCGAAGGGTCAAGATCGGCGCAGAGGGCGGAGACAGCGCCAAGACCTCGAGGTGGAGTCCTTCCGCCGCGGCGCAACTCGTCTGGTCATGCTCAAGAAGGCCTTCCAACAGACGAAGAGGTGCTCGAGCCCTTGGGGTGGCCTCAACACGCCAGAGGACTCCAGATCGCATTTGCCCACGCGACCAATCAGGCCGCGAGGCGCCCGGGATCGCCAGAAGCCCTAGCCGCCGCTTCCACTGGGGAAGGTCGAGAGGTCGCGATCATGACCGCGACCTATACTGGCTTCTTTGGGGGCCGCGACGCCCTCGATCCTTGGCAGCGGTGACGACCGGTGTTGAGGGAGACGCAGCGCAGGCGGAGGCGAGGGTGCGCGCGGCCGCCGAGCACGTGGCCGGGATGCTGCAAGTTGAGCAACCGGTCATGGATGTCTCCACCCCGCTGGCCGTGGAAGGCGACGACATCGACGTCGGCGACGAGGAGTGAAGGGCCGGGCAGCTTCTTGGTTCATTTTGCTTTTCTCTCTTTTTTTTTGCTTGACCTACCTGCATGTACAAACACTTAAGTGGTACTTAGCAGATCAGACATTTCTGGGTTTAACGCTATTTTGCCGGTTCTTTCGTTTTGTGCGATCAAATTTGTTAGATTAAACCGTTAAGCGGCCAGCCTTTTAACTTGGCTGGAATGATTGAGGAACGCTTAGGTTAGGGCAGCATCCTTGAGTTCTGCCAGTGATTACGCGTGCTTGCTGCAAACACATGTAAGGATCACACAAGTCATACGGGACTTAGGCAAAAATCGGCCCTGAGTTCGGCAGGAGACGCTAGACGTAGCTTGGTCTTAGTGTTTGGTTTTCGCGCGAGATTGTCACTTGGTTCAAACCCTTCTGGAATTGGGACCCTGATGATCGCCTGAAAGCGCGCCGCAGCGTAACGTGGCAAGGCAACAAGTTTCCGGAAGTGTATTTAGACCAGCGGCACTCAACGGTGACAACCAGCGCAGCCAGAGAGCCAACCCGAGGCGTACGAGCCGTGTCCGAGTACCACGTCTAACTTGCACCCCGGTTGCTTGGCCGTACCGAACGTTAACGCTTTTAACACATTTCCTTTGATCATGAGGGACCGTTAATTTTTGGCACTTGTGACAATCACGCGTAACTTGACCCATCTTAGTATATGCACATAAGGAAATGATCGAAAATGCGACAAGTAGCACTTATCTTGCTTTTTATATCACTGGGCGACTAGCCCCCAAGTCTCGGGCGACCACGAGAGACTCAAGCAGCACGAAGGAGCTTGGGGCGACCAGCCCCCGAGCCCCTGGGCGACCACGAAGAAGCTTGAGGCGACCACGAAGGAGCTTGGGGCGACCAGCCCCCGAGCCTCTGGGCGACCACGAAGAAGCTTCGGGGCACCGCTGCTAACAGAATGAGTAGGCGTAGGCAAGAAAGGGCCGAATAATGTAGGTTCCCGCACGGGTGAGCTCGTCCCTTTTTATTTCTAAGTCCTTGCGATTTTTGGAAATCGAACCACGGTCTTGCAAGGCCAAAGCAGCGGGCTTCGAGAGGGTACTAGACTAACGATGCTCGCGGTGACAACGGCGGTGCTTCAGGAGCTAACCCGAGGCGTGCGAGCAGCGCTTGAGCACCAAGATCTAGCCCGCCTGTCGCCCGTCCTTGTTCGGACACAGCACCGGTGACTCTTCGATCATCAAGGAATTAGCCAACATACGGGACCAGCGGTATTCATGCAAAAAGAACTTGCTACTATGGGCAAAGAAAGGGACAACGATGGTAAATTGAAAGCCTTTTTGGCGACAACCTTACTAACCGCCAGAAGCCGCCAACCACCAAGGGAGAGTCTCACCTCATGGTCGATCAGTATGATCGGGATACTTACAATTCCTCATGGGTAGAACTTCCGCAACATCTCTATGTTATAGGAATTAAATCGATTCTTCGCCATCCTCGTTGGCCAACCGACCGCCTGCCGAGATATCGAGACCACCTCAAGGGCCTCCCATCGGGAGACAATTTGTGCAACCCGTGTGCGCCTCAATTCTCGCAGAAGACCAGTCGCCACTACTAGTGTTCTCTCAGAGACCCAGGTGGCGTGGTACCGCCTGAGACTTTGCTGGTAGCAGGCGGCGCGAAGAGCAGCGCGATCCCGCACCTCCTCCAGAAGGTTGACGTCTTCTCGCCGGAGATCCTCCTGGTCTTCTTCGTTAAACATCGAGACGCGCGGGGAACCGAGCGATAGCTCGGAAGGGAGAACGACCTCGCCCAGACACTGTGAAGAAAGGCGTCTCGCCTGCGGGTCTTACCGGGCGTGGTACGGTTACCACAAGATCACGGAGTTCTTCCGCCCACGCGCGCCCTCTTGTGAAGCCGATCAAACGCTCTTTGTCTTGAGGCCCTCAAAGACACCAGTAGCACATGCTGTTCCGCTTGTCCGTTGCTCATGGGATGGGCCACCGAAGCAAAGCATACCTTGGTGCCCATTTCGTCGCAGAATTCCAGAAAAGCCGCACTAGTGAATTGGGTCCCATTGTCGGTGATGATGCGATTGGCGACTCAAGCGCGAAGATCCCCAAGATAAATTTGTGGCGGCGGCGGCGTGATGGCGCCGCCGCCTCAACCCACTTCGTGAATTTGTCGATGGCGGCGAAGAGGTGGGTGAAACCCCCGGGTTCGAGGAACGAACTCAGATATCCAGCCCTGCACCGCAAATGGCCAGAGAGCGGATAGTTTGCGAGCTCGGCCGGTTTGATTGGATTTGCTCGGCGAAGAATCGACAAGCCGCATGTCCTCACCACTCATAAGCATCCGGAGGCGGTGCAATAATAGAATCCTTGGCGAACGCTTCCCGACCGGCGTCCGGCCGACATATGGCTCCCGCGACACGCCCCATGGATATCGAGAGCAGTGTGCTCCCTCTTCCCGAGTGATGCACTTCAAGAGAACTCCGCTCCGCCTCGGCGATATAGGTCCCCACCTACCGTGGTATAGCACTTGGCCTTACGTGCAATCTTCTCACCGAGGCATCATCGCCGGGATCACTTGGTCACGCAGAAGGCTAGGATAGGATCCATCCATCGATTTTCCGCCAAGCATGGCGACCACTCGGTGCTTTCGCCGCATCACGGCCGAAGCGTTTCTAGCGCCGCTTTGGCAAAGACCGCCATCTTCCTCCGGACCGGGCCGAGGTGGGCACGCTGTCTCCCCCGAGCCGGAGGTCATGACAATGGCGCCACCGCCCCCACTCGAGCCGGAGGTCAGAACGGCCTTGCCGTCATCCCCGCATGAATCGGGGTCAGGATAACGACACCATCGCCCCCACGGATCGGGTCGTGATGGACGGTCGCGATAGCCTTTCTTCAAGACTAACCGAACAGAGCCCTTGAGGACGCAAGCCGCGAGAGCCCGTCCGCAAGGTGATTATCGCTACGGGGACATGGATATATCCCAAACCTTCAAAATGACGCCCATTCTTCTGACCTCCGTGCACGCCGCCATGGTAGGGTCGAACATTGAACTCCTTCCGCTTGATTGATGACCAACAGGAGTCTCTTGACTTGGAGACGCCGAATGCCCAATGCCAAGCGATGCGCAACCTCGCCAAGAGGGCCTCGTGACTAGCTATGTTGTTAGTAGCCTTGAACTCGAGGGCGACCACATATCGAGGACGCCCCTGGCCGGGAGACCAGATAACCCAAGCCCCGCGGCCTCCAACTCAAGGAACCATCAAGAATAAGGTCCAGGAGAAGGCGGGAATATCTTCGGCTTCCGGAGCGGCGGAGTCCACTCGGCGACAAACTCCGCTAACTCTAACTTTTGATGGCGGTGCGGGTACGAATTTGAGGTCGAATTCCCCGGCCCACCGCCCATTTTGCGATGATCCCTCCGCTTTGCCAGGAAGATCTTCGCAGAGGGTAGGCCGTGACCATGGTAACTTCCCATCCTTGAAATAATGGCGCAAGCTTCGGACGCCACCAGATTGCAGACAAAGATCTTCTCGAGCTGGGTACGGGTCTCGGCCAGGCAAGACTTTGTCGATGTAGTACATCGCCTTGGACGCCTTCCCTCTCCGCATCAAGATCAAGGCCACCACCTCGGGGTGGCAGCTATATACAGAGCAACGGCTCACCCGGCAAGTGGGGAAACCAAAGACCGGGAGAGGAGAGGTACCGCTTCAATTCTTCAAACGCCTTCTGGGCTTCTTCAGTCCACTCGATGTGGTTTGTCTTCTTCAGCAGCTTAAACAGGGGCAAGCTTTTCTCTCCCAATCGGGCAATGAACCGCCTTCAGGAGGCCAAAGCGACCGCCAAGCATTGACTTGCTTGAGTCGCTACCGGGCGCTTCATGTGCTCGATGGCGATATCTTATCGGGGTTGGCTTCAATGCCCTGGCTGGATACCAAAAAGCCCAATAGCTTGCCGGAGGGCACACCGAACACGCATTTTTCCGGGTTGAGCTTCAAGCAGTTCTTCCGGAGGTTAGCAAAGGTCTCCTCCAGGTCTTGGATCAGTTCTTCATTCTTTTTGATCTTCACAACTAAATCATCAACATAAACCTCAAGATTTCGCCCTATCTGGGGGCGGAAGGTAATGTGCATGGCACGTTGGTAAGTGGAACCAGCATTTTTTAAACCAAAAGCCATTCTTACATAACAGTAAACACCCGTAGGGGTTACAAAAGCGTCTTTCTTCATCTTCAAGCGCCATGCTAACTGTGGTACCCGAGTACGGTCCAGAAGCATAGCGAGCCGCACCCTACCGTGGAGTCAACAATGAGATCGACCCGCGGCAGGGGTAAGGGTCCCCGGCGAGCCTTGTTGAGGTCGGTGAAGTCGACACACATGCGCCATTTCGTTGGACTTCTTGACGAGCACGGGTTGGCGAGCCACTCAGATGAGAGACCTCCTGATGATCCTCGCGCCGCCAGCTTCTCCACCTCCTCTCGAATGGCGTCTTGACGCCGGCGCGCCTCCGGACCTTCTCACGACCGACGCCTCGGGAGAGCGTGTTAATCGGTGCTCGATCACCTCCTGGGACCCACCATATCGGACGGTTGCAAGCGTAACACGCCGGAATTGGATCGAGGAAGGCGACGAAGCGTGTCTTCCTATTTGGCGCCGAGGTTGGCGCCAATGTTGACGGCCTTTCGGGGTTCGCCAAGACTCAAGGCGACCACCTTAACCTCACCGGTGGAGCAGTGGTGAGGCGCGGGTCCGGCCCGAGGGCTCCCCAAGAAGTGGCGTCTGGCGCCTAACGCAGTGGTACCGCCAGTCTCATGCAACCTTGAAACAGCGCAAGGCCTCGCCTCTATCTACCTCGATCACAATGGGGGGCGGGCCCCAGATCTTCACCACCATGAACGCCAGAGGGTGGCCGCCATGAATCGGGCCAACGCCCGGCCGAGTATGGCATTATAGGGAGGTCAAGTAGGCGACCTCGAAATCCTGGTCGGTGCGGTAATTGTCCCTCTCCCGAAGGTAACGGAGGCGACCGTCTCGGGGCATCAAACCAGCCTCTGGGGCTACCCCGAAGAAGGGCAGAGCTGGGCGCAGATCCTGCCGCGGGATCTGAAGCGCCAGGAACACTGAGGAGGACAGGAGGTTGATAGAACTCCTCCGCCCACCAAAGACACGGTGAGCCGCACGTTCCGGACGGTGGGCGACACTACGACCGGGAGATTCCCCAGGCCGTCGGCGCCCTCGGGATGGTCAGCCTGACTGAAGGTGAGCGTTTGCTCAGACCACTTCAGCATCCGACCCGCCCCCGAGCTTGATGTGGTGGCACACACTTCCCTCTTCAGCCGTTTGTAAGCGGCGTTGGAGGGGAAGGTGGACGAACCACCATGAATATAGGCCACCACGTGATCGGCCTGTTGGAAGGCCAGCGGAGGATCTTCATCTTGATCATCGTCAGGGCGGCGCTCCTTGAGCCGTTTCTCCACCATCTTGTCCACGACCCGGCAATTATCTAGGTCATGGGTATTGGTCTTGTGTATTGGGCAATAGGGCTCGCCCTCTTTTTGGTCGCGGAGGTCGTTCCCACGATCGCCGGCGGCCGCCACGCCGATCACGGCGATCACCACGCCGGTCACGACGGCCACCACGCCGCCATGGGCGGTCTTCTCGTCGTCATTATCGCGCTCTGGGCGCGGGGTTTTCTCCGTCCAAGACATCGCCTGGTCTCACCGCCTCGCGCCTCAAGGCGCCTTCTTGCTTGAGCGCCGAACCCTTCAAGGTCCCGCCTCATCCTTGCTGTAGCCACCCTTGGGGCCAAAGGCCGCCCCTTGCCTCGCGGCCCCGCGACACTTATGGGCGAGGAGAAGAGCTCGGAGGTGGAGCCGATGGTGCGGTGGCCATCTTCTCCTTCATCTTATGGTCGCAGACGCCCCTCCCAAGGCGGCGACGACCGATTGCTCGTGAGATGTGGGGATTGTGTTGCGGCATGGCGTAACCGCGGATGAAGTCGTGGCGACTCCTTCTCTTGCTCCAGGCGTGGAGGTCATCCTCCACACCGGCCGCGTGAAGGAGCCCTGAAAATTGGCGACAAAGATGTCGACTACTTTCCCCACGAGTGCACCGACCCTCGGGAGATTTGCTTGACAGAGGGCAGAGCTGCCAAAGGTTGTTGGGAGGTAGTTGGCCATGACCTTTTCGGATCCGCCACCTGCCCGCACCATCGTCGTGTAGATTTGGAGGAACTCCTCCGGTTGGTGGTGCCGCCATATTTTTTTATGGCGCGGGCGAACTCGTCCGGCCAGTTACGCGCGACGCATCGCCGGAGAAGGCCTGGCACCTGACGCCGTAGAAGGAGCCGAGCCGCTCGTCAGAGGGCCGGTCCGGCGACCGTTCATGGGCGCGAGGCCCGGCTCTGTGTAGAGCCGGAGGAGTGAACTTCCTCCTGGTTCCGAGGATGAGAGCCATGGGGGACTCTCATCGCCACCGCCACCGCTACCGTGGCGGCGCTCTTGGTCCGTGGCGGCGAAAGCATCGCGGAGGTCATCGCCGTGCTGCCGGCGGCTCTCGTCCAGATGAGAGCGGAGGTCCCCACGGTTCCTCGAGGAACCGGGACCGGTTGCGCGCCTTTCCCCGACCCGTTCCCCTCGCCAGGCCTTTCTCGTTAGGCGGAGGCCCGAGAGCGCCAGCATGCGCCTTAGGCGTTAGGCACGACGATTACTGACCGTCGGGAGCCCTACCCGAGTTGGGCGCATCCACGAGGCCAGCAATGCTTCGCAGCCCACGGAGTGGCCGGAGTCTCGCGAACTCCACCGAGGGTGGTCCGAAGAGCACGGCTGCGTGCAAGTTCTCGGGGCGGAGGGCCGCCTCCATGGCCACCACTGCGACGACGGCTGCTCCCCCCGCCTAAGGAACAAAGCGCCGCCTTGTGGGCGGGTGAGACGGTCCCTCAACCGCGCGATGACCGGAGGTGCCTTGGTCGCCGCCGCTTCGCCCGCGATTCTCGATCTTCGAGGATCCGCCATCTTCGGATGTGGGAGCTTGCTTCAATCGCGAACGCCAAGTTCATGGGGAGTTAGCGGAAAAAGCCAACCACTAGCCCCTACTGGCGTGCCTGCTTGGGCAGATTCCGCCGACAGCCCAGAGTCTACGGACCGGGTTTTGTTCGGAAGGAGGGCGTCTTCGCGGCGGGCTAAACCTAGCGAGGGGAAACCCTAGGAACTCCCCCGCAACGAGCTTCGGCCACTAAGAACTAGGGATGACACCAAGATTTTACCCAGGTTCAGGCCCCCTTTGCCTCGGGTAACAGCCTTACTTCCTGCTAGATTGCTTATAGAGAGTGTTTGGAAACCGGCACAGTACAAAGCTTGGGAATTACAAGTTCTTCCTTAGGCTCTCCTGCGGTACTCTTGCTTGTTCTCTTTTCTACTTTTGACCCCCCTTCCCCATGCACCCGTGGGCCCTTATATAGGCCAGGCTAACGGGAGTAGGTAAAAAAAGGGGTCATCATGCTGATCCTTACACATTTAATACCTCCCGTGCTGTCCCTGCTCCTCCAAATTTCATTAAATGCCGACGATGGCTTCGCCGATCCGCCCGGATGTAACCTTTCTTGACAAAGTTGGAGAGGCGCCGAGGAATGGGCTTGTAGCGTAAATCTCGCAGCTTGGTTGTGTTCGACATCGCTGTCTCTGCTGTTTTAACGCATACGACAGGAAGGAGCTTCGGTGAAGCCACCGCGACCACCTTTTGTTTTGCGGCGGGCGAAAGCAGGCGTGCTCGCGCCACCGCCGCTGGGCGCCACGGATCGCTCGTCGGGCGAAAGCGGTGTGCCGCACACTGCCGCCGGGCGCCACATGGATCGCTCGCCGGGCGAGCAGGCGTGTTTCGCCACCGCCGCCGGGCGCCACGTGGTTCGCTCGCCCGGGCGAAAGGCGGCGTGTCTTCGCCACCTTTCGCCGGGCGCCACGTGGATCGCCTTTCGGGCGAAAGGCGGCGAGGCGTTTCGCCCACTGCCGCCGGGCGCCACGGGTCTCGACATGTTGACCGCCGTGTTGACCGCTTTTGTGCGGCGAAGAGGGTACCCCAGCGCAGAGTACGCCGACACTAGCTATTCCTCGGATAGACTTATTTCTAAACAAAATCGATCGATCATATTGCCCAATATTTTGTGCTTACTTGCTATATAGTTTGCACAACATCCTTTTGTGACATTATCTCACTTTCACCACAGATGTCTTCTCTGATATTGGCATGGTTCTTAATACATGCATGTGTCTATTAAGGTTTCAAATTTTATTTTCGGACAATACCTCGGAGTCGACTGAAATCCAAAATTTCACCGAGATTTTAGAATTTCAGAGAAAATCCAAGTGAAATTCAAAAAGCAAAATTCAAATAAGAACTTTTTGGATCGGGATTTCCGAGATTTCGGTTGAAATTGCAAAAATCTCAACAAATTTTAATCGAATAAAAAATTGCTCAAAACATGTTAGAAATTTTTTAAAAAAATTTATGAATGGTAGAAAATTTATGAATGGACTTATGATATTAGCCTTCGATCAAGTGGGAGAATGTTAGTTGTGATCTTGGCTAACTACCAGATCCAGATTTTTTGGGCTAGTCCCACCTTAAGTACGCACTCTGATCGAGAGTAGTTTCAATAGTTTTGGTTTTGGTCCCGATAACCTGCGCCATATAAAATAGGAAGAGGCCAGCACTCAAGAAGTGTAAGTTCAACCTTTATTAGTTATGGTTTTGGTGTTAATGACAAATCTAATATTGAGATTATCCATTAAATGTGATTTTGTTATTAATGACAAATCTTATATCGAGACTAACTCGCTTATTTAGAATATCCTTGATTAGTCTCATCACATTGAAAATGGAAAATCCAAGGTATGTGTGTATTTATCTTAGTATTAGTTGCATACTTTGGAGTCAAGTTAAAGTATGAATGTCCCCATTATATTAATCACAAAATGTGCATCATGTTTCCCAATCCATATATTACATGGATGCACATACTTAGGGGGAGTTTGTAGTTTAACTTGAAAGTCTCTTTGTATTGATTTATTCTTTATTGACACATATAAGGATCAAGACAAAGAAACTAAATCCTTGAGTATATATTTGAATTGCCTAGTTATAAGTATACTCATGGTAATATAGGATATACTCCAATACGATCAAATTGAATATGTGCATATTATGTTCAAGTCAATTATATTTATGCACATATACATGTGGGGTTTATTCTATAGTTGATGACTTAGAGTAATGATCATCTCCATATAGTTTACACACAATGGATCATTACTTTTCATCAACATGAGTATATGAAAACTTGTGTAGTTAATATATACTCATATCAATTTAAATGATAATTTAAATTGAGTTCATTTGTCTTATTAATCATTAAAGAACACTTCATCATGTGTTGATGGTGTTCCGTGATTAATTGAGGATAAATGAATAGTTCTTAAGTATAATAAAGCATGAGTTGCATTACTGTACTTAAGACATACTTAAATCATTCAAATTGATTTAGGTTGAGCTCAATTGATCTAAAGGCATCCATTATGTGTTAATGGAGTGCAAGAGATAATTGAGACAACCGTGCATCTTGGACTAACTATTTTATGAGTTGTGATTGAGTTAGGTCCAAAGATGAATGAGATGATTGAGAACGGGATAAAGACGGCATCATGAGGTGATGGGCATCAAGAGAAGATCCCGAAGACAAAGAGAAGAGTCGAGTGATGATCCCGGGGGAGTATCAAGTGATGATCATAAAGACCCCAAAGGGGATTGCTTGCGTGCGGCGGTGAAGGTATAATTAGATAGGCTAAGGACTTTGTAGTCTTTGAGTCTAAGGTTTTTATCGCCGTACTATTAAGAGGGGTTGTCTCCTAGCTTGAGCTTCATCATGTGTTGATGATCTCAATCCCGCGTTCACTCAAGCTCAAACCATTTGTATTTGGTTTTTGCATAAGAGTTAACCATTTGGCATGTGTTGCAAATGGGTTAAGCTCATGCTTGGTTGTTGTTGGTTTATGCTCGGATTTGCATGTGTTGCAAAGAAGAAGAGCATATGCATTTGGTTTTCGCATAGTGCTTTGATTTGCATGTGTTGCAAATAGGATAAGCTATATGCGTTAGCTTTGATGTGAAGTTCACTTTTGCATGTGTTGCAAATGTTGAAGCTTCATGTTTTGTTTTCATTTGTAAAACAATCTTTCCAAAACTTGTGTTTGCTTGGAGCTAAGTTTTGCATGTGTTGCAAAAGGAGAGAGCTCAAGCACGATTTGGTGTTTGTGTGTTTGTATGTGCTAGAGGCTCGCATGTGTTGTGAGTAAAGAGCACATACGGTTGTATTGGTTTTAGTGTGATCGATTTGGTATGGTTGCATGGAACTAGAGTATTGCATGTGTTGCAATTAGAGAGTTCATGCACCTTGATTTGGTATTGCTTGGAGCTAGACTTTTGCATGTATTGCAAAGAGTAGTGCTCAAGCATGAAATATGTTTATTGCGTTATTTGCAAGTTCGTTGTGCGAATAAACCGAGGTTTATGAGTCCGAATTCGAGAGCATGTGAGTAGGGTTTGCAACGGGTGTTGGCAAGTTGTCTGGGTCTCGTGTTGACCTTCACATGGCTAGGGGGATTAATCTCATAAACTCGAGTTTGATTTGCTTAATACGTTTTGCAAATAGATCTTGAGTTGATTGCAAAATGTGTTTTTGCAATTTGGTTAGAATTCTTTGAGCATGAGCTAAGTTGGTGCAAAAGTGTTTTGCGCGTGTGTATGATCATGTGTTGACCATCCATTGGCTCAAAGAACAAAGTTTGTTTTTCGGAGAATCGGATTTGGAGTTGAATCCCTGTTTTTCTCCTGCGCAGATTACCGGCCTTTTTTGATGTAGTACCGCATTAAACTGCAGTAGCTTTTGTTAACGCCAATTTTTTACGAAGGTCTTTGGCCGACACTACCGCTCATTTGGAGCGGTAGTATCAAGAATGCGGTACTACCGAGCCCTCGAGGGCTGTAGTACGAAAAGAGCTGGGCCGACCTGAGTTGGGGTGGTACTCACTGCCCTTAGAGGGCGGTAGTACCGCATTTACTATCTTCTGCTTGTTTTGAGCCCCCAACGGCTAGTTTTCTTGGTGGGGCTATAAATATACCCCTTGGGGGGCTTGGCTAGGTTGTTGTTGCTGTGTGGGAGAGTTGTGCATGTGTTGCTCTTTTCCATTTGTCTCTTGAGCTTAAGTGTGAGCACTAATTGCATGTGTTGCAATTAGGAGTGGATTGAGTGACCTCTTGTGCATGTGTTGCACTTGAGAGAGGTCCTTATGCATGTGTTGCACTTGGTGATCACCGGGAGCGCATTCATTGTGCTCGGTGAAGTTCAAGCGAGGAGTGGCTTATTTCTCTTGGAGGTTGCCGACTCCTAGACGGCGTAGGCGTCGTGCGCGGGAGCTCTCAAGGTTGTGAGAAGTCCCGGCGAAGTTTGTGAAGGTTCGGGTTGAGCCTACGCGAAAGCGTGAAAAACCACGACTAGTGGAAAGAGGCGGGTGCTCGAGCGGGAGCCGGTCCAAGTGGTTGGGCTTGCCTCAACGTGGACTAGGGGAGACCGGCAAGTCTCCAAACACCACGGAAAAATATCGTTTGTCCCTTGTCTCTTTTATATTCAAGCGTTTACATTATTGTACATTTATCAATTGCTTGAATGTATTAGAATTGCTTAGTATTAATTGATTGTTCAATTTAGCAATTCTAGTGTAGAGACTTAATTTAGTTAGTGCACTAGTGAGCCTAGTTGATTTAGGCTTTAATTGTCAAAACCTATTTATCGCTTCCGCAATATCTTTGTTTAGGTTTTGACTTAGGGGTGTATTAGAGCGAATTGTTTAGAAAGCGATCGAATTTCGTAAAACGCCTATTCACCCCCCCTCTAGGCGCATCCTCGACCCTACAAGAAGTCAAAGAAAATCTTGAGCTTCGCTATCTTCCTTGGCATCCCTTTCGATCTAGGTTTCTTGGCCATAGGTTACCGAAGAGCTGAATCGTCACTGTGAACATCACAGTGCTCCCATTTCTCTTCATCGCGCATCACCGACGCTCAAAAGCACCGAACCCTAATGGCTGCATCTTTGTCTTCTCTGGGTCAGTTAAACTCATGTTTTATTTCGCACTTTTTTCGGTGATCATGCTTTAGGCTAGCTGTTGATTCATGTTTTAATTAAGTTTAAACCTAACACCTCAACACTATAGTGACAAGCTAGAGTTCCTACAGGAGATAGTCGCATTAAAGGGCCAAATGCTTCTAGAATGGCTCATCCTAGGGGATTTCAACATGATTTATCAGGCGAAAGATAAGAATAATGCGAATTTGGATAGAAGACTCATGGGAGCATTTGCAAAAGTTTTAGATGACACACAACTTAAGGAGATCAGGTTACATGGCAGAAGGTTCACCTGGACGAGTGACAGGGATAATCCCACCTTAACAAGGATTGATTGTATGTTCGCCACAAACGAATGGGACCTTCTTTTCCCTAGTGTCATCTACAGGCGATCTCGTCCCTCGTTTCAGACCATTGCCCTCTTCTTCTACTGGCCATATCAGGCCTAACAAATATAGAGGATTTAGGTTCGAGAATTTCTGGTCTAAGATGCCAAACTTCTCCCAGGTTGTGCAGCAAGCATGGGAGAAACCAGTCCAATCCCATGATGCTTTGCGCAGGCTTCATGTCAAGCTCTCCAGAACTGCAAAGGCCCTTAGATCATGGACATGTCAGTCAGTGGGGGACCCAATGCTTCAATTCTTTATCACGGCTGAGATAATTCTACATCTTGACATGGCACAAGAGGTGAGACAGCTAACGGGTCCTAAAAAGATCTCTTGTCTGGACTCGCCATAGACTCCTAGGTATAGCTGCCGTTCAACAAGTGAGCCTCAGGCAGTGCTCCCGAATGACTTTTATTAAGGAAGGGGATGCAAACTCAAAATTTTTCCATATTAAGGTTAACACGTGTAGGAGGAAAAACCATATACAATCCATCCTATTTGATAGGGGTCCCCTCCAAAACCACCACAATAAGCAAAGAGGAACTGGTAGAGTATTTTCGCGATCAGCTAGGGACAAAAAAAACAGAGAACTCATACTTTACTTTGGAATGCTTTGGACATTTAGCACCACGATCTAAGTCTTCTAAACAAACCGTTCTTGACCGAAGAAGTTAGGAAAGTGGTATTCTCCATGCCTACTGAGAAGGCATCGTTACCTGATGGCTATACATGTCTTTTCTACATGACCTGTTGGGACATCATCAAGGATGACCTCATGGCGGCACTACATCAATTGTTCAGCCTCAACGATCAGTAGTTCTAGCTGCTTAACACGGCCAATATAGTGTTGGTGCCAAAGAAACCTGACGCCTCCAAGATTGCTGATTATAGACCGATTAGTCTTATACATAGTGTGGGCAAGATCTTTTCTAAGATACTCGTGGACAGGTTGGCACCTAGGCTACATGAGATTGTGTCCTCCATCCAATCTGCATTAATCAAGAGTAGATCGATCCACAACAACTTCCTTTTGGTAAAAAATATTATCTTAGACCTACACAGGAAAAAACACCGGCACTCTTCATAAAGCTGGACATAGTCAAGGCTTTTGATTCTATTAGCTAGGAGTACTTGCTAGAGTTGCTACAACACATTGGTTTTGGTCGTCGATAGACAGAGTGGATCACCATGATCCTAGCATCCACATCCTCTCAAGTACTTCTCAATGGCATCCCTGGCCAATCAATCCAACATCAGAGAGGACTCCGGCAAGATGACCCTCTTTCGCCAATGCTTTTCATTATTGCCATGGATCCGCTACAGAGACTAGTTTCTAAGGCAACCCAGGGCAATTATTTGCCATAGGTTCCATCTAGGTGCGCCACAAAGAGGATTTCCTTATATACTGATGATGTTGCTATTTTTCCGAACCCTGACAAGGATGAGTTGAACATGATCTGCATGGTGCTCAATATCTTTAGTGGGGCAACAGGTTTACACACTAACCCTCAAAAGAGCGAGGTTTACCTAAAAAGATGTGACACCATTGATATGGCGAATGTCCTATAGGAATTCCCAACACGCCTACAATCTTTCCCTTGCAGGTACTTAGGGTTTTCGTTGCGACCTACAAAATTGAAGTGCCTCGACCTGCAGCCGCTAATTGACAGAGTCCCAACTCACCTGGTGGGGTGGAAAGGGAGGATGGTTTCTAGGGCCGCTAGACTGGTACTTACCAAATCATTCCTCACTTCGCTTGCAGTCTATCACTTGATGGTATATCCCCCTTAGCAGATGGGCTACAAAGAAAATATACTGGATTCGATGAAGCTTCATTTGGTGAGGGGATCAGGACTGCAATGGAGGACATTGCCTTGTCAATTGGAACAAGTCTGTAGGCCCAAGTCTTTGGGAGGTGTAACAGCCCAATTTTCATTAATCCGGTAAGTGAGGCTTGTCGCGCTAACATCTTCCATAATCTCGCTGCATCCTCCTTAATTATAATCATACGAGTGTTAGGACATTCATCTTACATAAAAGAGGGAGTTGCAAAACCCTGAACATCATTTTTCAAACTGCACACATGTTATTTTGCCTTAGTCATTGACATGTGGGCCATATGAATAAGAGAGAGGAGTGAAGGCTGCACATACCTACCCTACTAGTTGCCACATTACTCACCCCTACCTATGTACATGACAAGTCAATGACACATGAGACCTACCATTGCATAGAAAATTGTGGACTGCACATCTTCTCCATGTCTTTTCTTACTTCAATCACCCATACCCACCTCTTTACCCACCCTATGACATGTGGGACCTAGCCCCACATGTAAGGCATGAATGGCAGCCATATATAAGCCTCTCCACCTTGTTTTCTCCTCCCCCTACTGCTCATTTGCTGCTCCACATCCTGAAAAACAGCAAGCACCCTTCTCAAACCCCTTGCCATTTCTTCCTCTCAAATCTTCACAAGATTGAAGTTTGAGGCTGTGCATGTTACACCATCTTGTAGCCAAGGTCAAGAGCTTCACATCCATCCAAACGGATTCTTGAGGAACCAAGTTTTGGGTAAGTGGCAATCGTTTTTCTTGCTACCCATGTGCTGAAATTCTGCTCCTTGTAACTCATTGCTATTTTCCCCATGGAATCCATTGTCACACTTGAATCGGGTGGCGCATGTCATATGGAAGCCGGAGGAGGAGGGCTAGTTGTAGTTGCAAGCTCGAGCAAGCGAAGGCATTGCCGTCTCGTGAGCTAGGAGGAGGTGAACCGTGAAGAACCGGCATTGTGACATTTTCATCATCCACTCATGAAACCAACATCCACTAAGTACACAAGCAACCCTAGTGTGGTAAGAATCTACCCTAGCCCATCCCCTTAAAACCCTAGACCTTTCCTTTGAAATATAGATGGCAAATAGGCAAATAATCGCTGAAACAGAGACGCCCAGCTCGGATAGTCCGAGGTTTAGCTCGGACATTCGAACTATTCGGATATTCGAATGGTATTTCGGATGGTCGAATAGAACTGATATGGCGTGACCGAGAGGGCTGCTCGGACATTCCGAGGTAGCGTTCGGATACTCGAACCTACCTTCGGATACTCGAACCAAATTGCGGATAGTCGAATGGAAATTCACTTCATACCGAGAGGTCCACTCGGACGGTCAGAAGTGAAACTCGGATACTCGAACATAATTCAATAAAAGCTTTAAGACTTGAACTTTTAGCATAAAAACTCAATTAGTACTTTCATATTATGACTAGTGCTACACATCATGAGCATTTCATGCATCTTTTCATCATGTGCACCATTTGAATTCTTGATTTGGTGTTTATTGAATTGGATTTTCTCGTTAGGTGTTGGCGTTTCGGAGGGCACTCCCGAATACGACTACGCTTTCGAAGTCAAGAACGAGCAAGCAAGGCACTATCTTACTCCTTGACCATGATTGCTCCTACTATTTGCAACTTACATCTTTGGAACTATTTTATCAAATGCATGCTTACTTTCAATTACAACGATGATTGGGTAGAATTCTTAGCTATTACCATGTTGTGTGTTAAACCCTTATCATATTCTTTCCATGTTCTATTGTCGCCCTAGATGGTTGGTTTATTATTATTATATGGGTTCGTATGAATTGCTTAGCCATGCTTAGAACATCGTTAGAAACCGCGATAGATGGACTTAATCCATCGGTGCGTAATGATTGAGAATTATTATGATGATGTTGATTTTAATTGTTGATTAATGAGTAGAGATATTGGTTAAGGACCTAAGGATTAAATCTCGTGACGCTTTTTGAGTAACTATCGTGCGAACCACACGCCGTTTATGGGACCGGCAGAACCAAGTACTTGTGTATGACTAGGGTATGTAAACCATATGCACTCGGAATTCCTTGAGCTTAGTAGGCGTCAAGTAATGTCATTGGAATTCCTTGGGCTTAGTGGAGCGCCAAGGAAGGTCCTCGAGTCCCTCGAACTTTGTTGAGTTGGGGATCTCCAACAACGGGTGTACTCCTTGATCCACACACACCGAGCAATCGGGCACGCGGGATCGAGGTCACGATCATCCGGATGGTTTAGATACACTACCATGCATTTGGAAAATGGTTTGTCACGTTCACCTCGCCGCACATCAAAGGAAATGTGTTAATAGCTTGGCTTACGGCGTGGCGTGTCGTGTGGGTAAAGTCGTACCTCTGCAGAGTTTAAACTATTGAATAGCCGCGTCCATGGTTAGGGCGATCTCTTGAATTGTCGATCATCGGGCGAGTATTAAGGTCTTAGTAAGAATGGGACGGGAGTGGGAAAAAGACATGAGTATTGGAGTACTCGTGTGTGTAGTCAAGACATGAGTATTGGAGTACTCGTGTGTGTAGTAGAACATGAGCGATGGAACTCATGGTTCGAGAATGCTTGAAGGCATGAGATAAAAGTGATTATGATAATGTTATATTATGTATTAGAATTTACAAATGTTTACTAAATGCAATTCCTTTCAATCTATATTTGTTTACGATTGATTCCAAATATTGCTTTATGCTAAAATTTCCATTTTGCCTTCCTTTGATGTAGCAACCACATGTAGTTAGAAACCAGCATACAACTTATATTATTGTGCGAGTACACTCTTTGTACTCAATCGGATTGTCCACTTGCTGCGGTGAGGATGAGGCGCTGCTTCGGGGACTTTCTAAGGCGATTTTACAATGCTAACGCTTAGTCGCCGTTCTTGCCCAGCTTGGTTGCCCGAGGGTTTGGGGGCATGCCATGCTGGCCCTTTTGTTGTTTATCTTATGTTTTCGCTGCTACTTGATGTAATAACTCTAAATATGTCGTTATGGACAGCAGTCCTACTTTTGGTATGTATTAACATTTATGCTTCCGCTAATTATGTATGTGTTGTGATGTCAACTGTTGGATGAGAATGCTCGTGTTGGCGAACTATCACAGGACCAACAGGTATAATCACGGACGCCCGAGGTTCCTTGATTCACTTGAGATATGCCATGCATTTGGGTGAATCGGTGGAGTCGAGGGACGGTTCCCTGGGAGGACTGGGGGTTAAGGATCTGCTAAGGTTCGAATGGGCAATCCACATTTGATGGCTCTGTTACGCCTAGAAGGAACTTCATCGGCCTTAGGTAGAAATGCCTATTCCATGTGACAGCACAAATCTTAATTTATTCAACTTGTGTACTATCTTATCGCTTGGAGACAGAAAAACAACTAAATTTTGGGACTCCAACTAGCTACATAGAGTCTTCCCAAGATTTTTGGCCCCAGCCTGTTACCACCTTTCTAGGAGGAGAGGAAGCATAGTACATGATGAGCTATCAAATGGGAACTGGCTTCGGCCGCTCTGAAGAATCACATCGGAGGTGCAACTAGATGATTTCATTCATTTATGGTGAGCTATACAACACATACATTTGCAAACAGATGTGGATGACCAAATCGTATGGAAATGGATGCACAATGGAGAGTATTCAGCCAAATCGGCTTACAGGATCCAATTCCAAGGGTCCATTCTAGACCACGACTACACAAACATCTGGAAAGCGAGTATAGAAGGGAGATATAAGTTCTTTGCTTGGTTGTTCATTCAGGACAGGATTCTTACTATGGATAAGCTTGCAGCTATGGCTGCGTGGTCAATCGCCTCGGAGAAAGGGGTCACCGCCGCCACCCAGCCTTTGCATCTCCGCGTCTTCTGGATCGCCACCGCCCTCGGCGCCGCGCTTTTCTCTGCTTTGGTGGTGGTCGCCGCCACGACGATTTATTGCTCTTCCCGAGATGACCCTCTCGCCTTTTGGCCTACTCGTCTCCATGCCTCTGGCGTACCTAGCCATCATTGGCTTCACCGGCCATGACGCCGGAGTCCATGAAGGTGAACCAGAAAACATCAGCGCCGAGGCGCCCGCCACGTCGTTCCTCTCTCTCACGACGTTTAGCTGGATCAACCCGTTTATCTCCAAGGGGTATGCCAACAACTCTCTCACCGCCGACAACGTCCCACCAGTGTCACCGGCAATCGACCTTGAAGCGTCAGACGCTTTGTTCACGTCAACCGGTTATTATTGGGTCGGACACCGATGGGCGTCGCGCTCTGGTACATCCTTCCGCCACGAGCATCGCTGATTAACGCTTTCGGCATCCTGCGTCTCGCGGCCATGTACATCGGTCCGTTACTTATTGATTAGTTCGTCGAGCTCATTCGTCGCGGCGGTACGATATGGGAGATCTTGAATGAATTTTTTGATTGATTCTGTGAAAACTGTACAACATATATAGAGTACAAAAGTAATGCTTGGCCGGCTGTAACACCCCAATTTTTTGCTTTTCTTGCATGTAAATGGTATTTTGACTTTTTGGGAATTTCTGGAATTTATTTGGATTTATTTGGATTTAATTGGATTTATTTGGAGTTATTTTGAATTAAGCCATTTATCAAATTAATTAAATAATAGAAAAGTTAAAATAAAATTTTGCTGAAAATATTTTATTTGAGTCACAAATGTCCTAAAATATTTATGAGAATTTTTCCAGAATTTTTCTGATATTTTTAATGCCCCAAATAAATTATTTTATTTTCGGGAATTAATTTTATTCGGAAAAGGATTAAAAATCGATGAGCGATCGGGCCGAGAAATCTTGGCGGCCCGTTCGGAAAACCCTAGCGCCAGAGTCGTCCGATCCTCATCCGACGCTCCACGTCGCGCCACGTCGCCTAATCCGAAGTCACTGCCGGATTAATCGCCCGCCGTGTGGGCCTCGGTCTCCGCGCTTTTCACGAAGCCGAGGCGCTATTTAAAGCGCCGCCACCCGTGATGTGATCCTTCCTCGCGCTGCCCGCCCGTACACTTCACGCCACAGAGTCGTCGCTCGCCGCCGCGAGCTCGCCGAAGTTCCCAAAGCCAATCGCCGAGTTCTTCGCGTCGTTTAAATGCCGCCCGGTGATTCTCCGCCGTCGCCGTGCTACCACCGAACTCACCTTTCCAAGCCGCGTCGGGGAGCCACTTCTTCGCTACGGGAGAAGCACGGAACGCCGTCGCCACGTCTTTCGCTCGTCTCGGTCGAGCTGCGCGCCGCGATCGCCGCGGGTTTCACGAAGCCACAAACGGACGATCCCCATCCGGCCCGAGGTGAGCCCGTCGCCCTCAAACAGTGAACTCCAACTTCAAACCTCCGCCGTTAGATGCAAACCGAGGCGGCCGTAATGCCGCGTCGCCGTTCACGCGCGCGTGTCGCGACAACGCGACCCACATGTCGATCGCCGCGACCGCGCCTTGTGGCGATGAGTCGTGACAAAGACGGGCCCGCATGTCACCGCCGCCAACCGGTGACGTCGGTCGACGCCACGTGGGTCCCATCTGTCGATGAGTCGGCGATGACGTCATCTTGGCGACGCCAAGACGGAGCCGGTCGGGCGGCGTCGGCAAAGGCCACGCGGTCGATTCGTGGTGGCGACGCGTGTTACCGAGACGCAATAATTATTTTTCCGAAAAGAAAAATATTTATTTAATTCGGTTTAGTGATTTTAAATGTATTTTGAAACTTCAAACGCTTATAACTTTCGCGTTTTAACTCCGATTTGAATGATTCCAATTTCTATAAATTTGTAAAATTGTGATATTTCTGTTTATGAATTTTAATTGAATTTTTGAGCACTGTTTGTCTACTGTTTATTTATTTATTGGTGTTTAATTGCGTTCTGGCGTGAGACGTTGAAGTGCGAAGGTTTCGAGGAGAAGTTCGACCGAGAGCAAGTTCAGAACCGAACCAGCACTTTTGAAGGCAAGTTGTGTTTGATCATGTTGAACCTATTAGAGCAAATTATTTTGATTTAAACTATTGCATGCTAACTTGATAGAAATGACTTGGAATAAGTTTTGGGATTTGTTAAATGCCTAGTTGCTGTATGCCACCTTGTCGTATATAATTGTAAGCCATGAATCCTTTGTCACCCTAGGTTATGGACTAATAGTTGGACATTAATAATTTGCCAACATGGGTTGAGTAGACCGAAGTAGTATGCTTAGCCCTGCCACGTGGACATATTGTGATTTTGGAATACCAAAGTTAATATTGACTTAATGAGATATGGAATGTATTTTGTGAATGAGACATGTGTTATTGAGTTGATGATGGCACGTGGTGCAATGGTAAAGAACCGGGGTGGGAAAATGATTTAGACGAGGCATGTGGCAAGATTGTTTCGTGGGCCAAGAGTGGCAAGCTAGGCGGTCGATTTGGTCTTTTATTGGTTATGGATATTTGAGTTCACACTTGGTTAGTCTTGCCTCGGTCAACTAAGGACTTAACCTTGCGAGCATTTGAACTGAAGTCTTTCATACAACCACAAGCTCCGCAATGGGACGGGCTTAGCTGAGTAAACCGGAAATCTATTCTTTGGTCTTGTTGTGGTGGTGTGGGGCCGGAGAAGCGGGTGAGAACTCACATGGCGCAAGAGGGGGCCCCAGGTGTGGTAACCAGTCCCTCCAAAGTGTTGAAACCTTAGCGAGCGTCTTGGGTTTAGATGGAACTTTGGAAAGGCTTTCACGGTTATTTGCCTTGGTGGTATTTGTTGTATCTTGTGGGTAAAGTGTATAACCTCTGCAGAGTGTACAACCTATTGAATAGCCGTGCTCACGGTATTGAGCATCGCTTCGGTGATTCTGATCAAGGGTTAGATTTTCATGAAAATGACTTGTTTATGGAAAATGCTTGGGTTGGTAATGATGAACTGGACTTAGGACAGAGAAAAATGATTTCTGATTGAAATGTTTGTGAAAGCTATTATTCCTACTCTTGCTTTTCTTGCTTTGCAATCTATTCTTGTTTACTTGAAATCTCAGACTTGCACATGAGCCATAGCCTATCCTTTGTACTAAGCCATGCATATAGTATATTAGCATTGCATTACATGCATGACTTCTTTGAGTGCTCAAAGTACTCACCCACAACAACACAACTTCAGGTTGAAGAAGAAGCAACCCCTACTCGGGAGGAGGAGTACCGGGAGGAGCCGGCGAACTAGGGAGCGAGCCCGATCAGTTACTGTGGCAAATTGGTTGGCGCCACGAGTTTATTTTATTTCATTGCATTTGAATATTTTAATAAGTTTTAAGCCTGCTGAGGCGTATCTTTGTAACTTGACCATAAGGTCAATCTACTAGTTTGAGTATTTAATTAAAAGTACGTCATTATTATTTGGTTATGGTGTGATATGTACCAATGTTGAGGCTGTGTGCACTAGCGTGATCTGGACTAGTCTGAATACCAGAGGGTCCGGATTTGCACATTCGGGTCCCGACAGAGGTGGTATCGAGCCATACTAAACTGTAGGACTGGCCCTTAGTTAGAATGGTCGTAGTGAGGATAAAATTATTTTCTAAAAAGTTAAAATGCGCCAAGATGATAATGCAATCTTGACTTATCCCTTCTTTCTTTTCATACCCCTTGCTGAATTTAACACGTATTCGCTTTGTTTAAAATTTCTGAGTTTCACGTGAGTGACCTTTGGCAGATGAGGATGATCCACTCTTTCGGTGAGCGCACTGGAGGGTACGCCGCGGAGCTTTGGCGTATGATGCAGCTGCTGGGAGGTTATGACAGGCCGATCTACCGGGGGACTACTGTAGATCGGGCAGGACTGGATATTGCCTGGGATGTCACTATCACGGTCTACGCTAGGGATAGGGCGAGGGCGAGTCGTCCCATCCGCATCACAGCCAGGAGGTTGTCATTTGACGCTGGGATTCAGGAGACATCGCGTCTGGCGATGAGGCAGATTGCTCGTACCTACCCCAGGGAGTTGGATGGCACAGTGTTTCGTCACCACCCACGCAGAGACACTCTCTACTGGCGAGAGCCCATAGAGGAGGAGGATGCCACGATCACCCACTGGCGGATATGTTATCGCCAAGAGGATGTTATCGGCGAGGCGGTTCAGGGCTGCGAGAGGTCTCGTGGACGAGTTCACGCAGCGAGGGCGATCTGTTGCAGACTTGTGAGTACTTGGCCCACTCTATCGAGAGGATTGGGAGCTGGAGACAACAGACGGACGAGCCGGAGCCGAGCTTTGGAGCTACATGACCCAGACCCGAGGAGCCACAGCAGAGCCGCGGCGAGCGAGCGGTGGAAGTGAAGTCGGAGCCGTGGAAGTGAAGCGAGCTTGTGGAGGCCAAGCGAGAGCAGTGGAGGTTGAGCTCATGCAAGAGGCGCATCCAATGGAGGATCGTTGGGATAGGTTTGTACCAGCACCAAAGACACCGCAGTGTATCCACCGAGAAGTTCGGTGGGGTTGGCTCGAGTGGCGTTAGGATTAGCGATTGAGACTCTGCGTTGAGTCGCGTCTTGGAATAAGAGTCACCCTTAGAGGCGTTTGACTCAGAGTGTCGGCTTGATTTGCTTCTTTCATGCTTGTGAGTGATCGGTATGTGTTGTATGGCCCATAGGCATTGTGAGCAACCATACCTCGATATTAATAAAGTAATAAAGTTAGATCTTGAACTACACCTTTGACCCGCATAAGTACTCTATTACTTGTCTATTCTTATTTCCTCTCTCTAAACCATGGCGCAATCGGCGGATGGTGAACACTCGAGGCAACCAAGGAGGAAATGGGAGCGGTTCTCGCTTCCGAAACATCGATGATGAAGGATTAGGATCTCAACCAGCACCACCGGTTGACATCTGTAATTTTGGGGCCTTTATTGCTGCATGCAGACCAGTTAATGCATGCCATGATGCGAAGAGATGATCCACCGCCCAAGCCGCCGATGCCGCCTAAGTTAACCAAGTCAACCCAAAGTCAGAGGCCACACTCGAGGTGTCGAATTCATGAGGACACAACCGCCTACATTTTCGGGAATGCCAATCCATTGGAGGCGATGATTGGTCGAGGGCGAGAGAGAAAGTTGCACATTACCCAAAGGCGGCGAAATGAGAGGGTACTTCACGTCTCTCATTAGCTTGAAGGAACCGTGAGCGAATGGTGGGAAAACTCATCTGTTGCTCATGAACACCCACAGGACATCAGCTGGGAGGAGTTCACAATTGCTTTCCGGCAGTACCATGTGCCCGAAGGCATCATGGAGCTGAAAAAGGAGGAGTTTAGGGCACTGAAGCAGGGCAATCAACCAGTGTCCGAGTATCTGAATAAGTTCACGCAGCTGGCACGCTACGCACCTGAGGATGTAGCAACGGATAAGGCCAGGCAGTCTCGATTCATGAAGGGGCTGAATTCAGGACTGCAGGTGGGACTCATAACCCACACTTTTCCTGACTTTCAGGAGCTAGTGAACAAGGCGCTGATATTGGAGGACAAGCGCAAGGAGCTGGAGGACAACCGGAAGCGCAGGATGGCACAGCAGGGAGCACGCCAGGGAGCGCAGCATTTGAGGGTTGCACCAAACCAGTTCTTCAGGTTTCAGCCAAGGAATGTGATGACAACGCCGCCACCAGCACCGAGACCCGCCGGACAAAATTTCCAGACACCAACACCAGTTGGGAACGCAGCCGCAGGAAGCCAGCAGTCGGCTGTGAGGCGTTGCTTCGTCTGCAACGAGCCAGGGCATTTTGCCAATTATTGTCCTAAGAAGGGAGGAGGAGTGACACCAGTTCGCTTCAACCTCGGGACTACTCCAACGAAGACACCTGCGCCAGGAGCAAGCCGTGGAGCTACACAATCTGGAGTTGCCACACAGACCGTAGTAAGGGGCAGAGTCAACCATGTCACCGCAGATGCAGTGCAGAATACATCGGACGTCGTATTGGGTAAGTTACTGGTCAACTCAAGACTGCATGATTTTATTTGATTACGAGCTTCGATTCGTTTATATCTCGGATTTTGCTGTGAACAATGGGTTGAAAATGGTGAACCTTAGGCATGTATTGCTAGTACAATCCGGGATCGAACTCCGATCCGATGTAGGATGTTCTAGGTAAAGTTGCTTATAGATGGAGCGAGTTCTAGTAAACTTAGTGGTGTTAGATACCCGGACTCTAGATGTTATTTTGGGAATGGATGGTTGTCTAAGCACAAGGTTGTACTAGACTGTGGACGAAGAGTCATATCAGTCAAGAGCCCTTGTGGGAGAAAGATAGAGTTTCAAGCAACCGCCGTTCGGGATGGACAGTTGATGGTCAATAGTGTGAAGGCCGTTAGCATAGAAGATGTGCCAGTTGTCAGAGAGTACCCGGATGTGTTTCGGAGGATTTACAGGATGCCACCAGACAGGGACATAGAGTTTATGTCGAGTTAATCTGAGAAACGGCCCGATAGCGAAGACCTTATCGGATGTCAACCGATGAAGCGGTCGAAATGAAAAGCGATTGAGGAGTTATTGGATAAGGGATTTATTAGACCTAGTTAAATGCGCCATGGGGAGCACCGGTTCTATTTGTCAAGAAGAAGGATGGAAGTTCTGGGATGTGTGTGGATTCTAAGAGCCTTAAATGAAGTCACTATAAAGAATAAGTACCCACTACCGGGATCAATGACCTATTTGATCAGTTGATAGGAGCTGGAGTTTTCTCCAAGATTGACCTACGATCAGGATATCACCAGCTGAAGATTCGATCGGAGGATGTGCCGAAGACCGCATTTTCGTCAAGATATGGACATTACGAGTTCACAGTTATGTCTTTTGGTTTGACAAATGCACCTGCATACTTCATGAACATGATGAACAAGATTTTCATGGAATACCTGGATACGTTCGTTGTTGTGTTCATAGATGACATTCTAGTTTACTCCAAGACCAGGGAAGAGCATGCAGAGCATCGAAGTCTGATTACGGAAGATTAAGACGACAACTTTTAGCCAAGTTTAGCAAGTGCGATTTACGGAAGAACAAAGTGGAATTCCTTGGACATGTAGTGACCGCCGAAGGGTTGCGGTTGATCAAGTAAGGTGGAAGCGATGTTGCATTGGGAGCCACTCAAGGCGGTGACTCAAATCCGTAGTTTCCTTGGAATGGTGGTTATTATCGCCGATTTATTGAAGGATTCTCCACGATTGCGAGACCACTACGCAATTGTTGAAGAAGGAGAAGAAGTTTGCATGGGCGCTTGAGGATGTGGCGGAGTTTTCAGGAGGAGTTGAAGAAAGCGTTTGACAACGGCACGGTGTTAGTTCTACCGGATTTAAGCGAGTTTTGATATATCTTTGTGATGCATCGCGCCAAGGGCTTGGTTGCGTGTTAATGCAAAATGAAAAGGTCGTCGCATATGCATCAAGGCAGTTGAGGCCGCATGAAGAGAACTATCCGACGCATGATCTAGAATTAGCAGCCATGGTGCATGCCTTGAAGTTATGGCGACACTATCTAATTGGGAACAGATGTGAGGTGTGCACGGACTATAAGAGTCTTAAATATATATTTACTCAATCGAACCTGAACATGAGGCAGAGGAGGTGGTTAGAACTAATTAAGGATTACAATCTGGGGATTCATTATCACCCTGGGAAAGCCAATGTGGTGGCCGATGCTTTAAGCCGAAAAAGCCATTCGGTGAACATGTTGGTGGAAGCAAGTCAGGTCGAGTTATGCAAGGAATTTGGAGTGAAGTTGGAAGTTGTACCTAAGGGATTCTTAGCAGCTCTGGAGGTGAAGCCTACTGGAAGATCAGATTCGTGAAGGATGAAAGACGATGTCAAGATTGAGAGGATTAAGTCTAAAATGGAGGAAGGTAAGGCAAAGGATTTCAAAATTTGGATGAGCAAGGTACATTATGGATCAAGAATCGCATTTTGCGTGCGCAAGAAGGCTGAAGCAGTGATTCTAGAGGAAGCTCATGACTCCAAGTACTCTATTCATCCGGGAAGCGCTAAGATGTACCAAGACCTGAAGGAAAGATTCTGGTGGCCAAGCATGAAGCGTGAAGTTGCAGAGCATGTTGCGTTGTGCGATACATGCCAAAGGGTCAAAGCAATGCATCAAAGGCGGTGAGGATTCTTTGCGGCCAAGATACTGAGTGGAAGTGGGAGGAAATCGGAATGGACTTCATTACTGGTCTACCGAGGACCCAGACAGGGTATGACTCCGTATGGGTTATAGTGGACCGTTTGACAAAGGTCGCCCACTTCATACCGGTAAAGACTACCTATTCAGGGGACCGCCTAGCAGATTTGTATATGTCAAGGATTGTGTGTCGGCATGGAGTCCCGAAGAAAATTGTATCAGACAGAGGAACCCAGTTTACCTCGAGATTTTGGGATAGGTTGCATGAGGCCCTAGGAACCCGTCTGAATTTCAGTACCGCATATCACCCGCAGACGGACGGGCAAACAGAAAGAGTTAATCAGATACTGGAGGATATGTTGAGGGCATGTGCGTTGGCTTATACAACCTCATGGGACAAGTGCTTGCCGTACACCGAGTTTAGCTATAACAACATCTACCAGGCAAGTTTGCAGATGTCGCCATTTGAAGCACTATATGGAAGACCCTGTCGAACGCCGTTGAATTGGAATGAGACCGGAGAGCGTCATATGTTCGGGCCGGACATTCTTCGAGAAGCTGAAGAGCAGGTAGCCATGATCAGGGAACGGTTGAAAATTGCGCAATCAAGACAGAAGAGTTATGCCGATAATCGCCGCAGGGATTTGAGCTTTGAGCCTCAAGATTTTGTGTATCTCGAGTTACCCCACTCAAAGGAGTTAAGAGGTTTCACACTAAAGGAAGTTAAGCGCCAAGATATGTTGGCCCATTTAAGATATTAAGCCGTAGAGGTGAAGTAAGCGTATCATTTGGAGTTACCACAGGTCTCTAGCGGTGTGCATGATGTGTTCCATGTGTCACAATTAAAGAAATGTCTCCGAAAGTGCGAAGAGCAGATCTGGTTAGAGTCTGGCCGATTGGCAGGAGGATTTGACCTATAAAGAGTGCGGTGAAGATCTTGGACACGATGGATCGAGAAGCGAGAAATCATCGACCCGCTTTGCAGAGTTCGATTGGAGTAACCATTCCAGAGCGAAGCAACTGGGAGCATAAAGAAGATCTGAAGAAGGAATTTCCACACCTATTCCTTAGTCGATACACGAATCTCGTGGTCGAGATTCCGTTAAGGGGGAGGTTTGTAACACCCCAATTTTTGCTTTTCTTGCATGTAAATGGTATTTTGACTTTTGGGAATTTCTGGAATTTATTTGAATTTATTTGGATTTAATTGGATTTATTTGGAGTTATTTTGAATTAAGCCATTTATCAAATTAATTAAATAATAGAAAAGTTAAAATAAAATTTTGCTGAAAATATTTTATTTGAGTCACAAATGTCCTAAAATATTTATGAGAATTTTTCCAGAATTTTTCGATATTTTTAATGCCCCAAATAAATTATTTTATTTTCAGGAATTAATTTTATTCGGAAAAGGATTAAAAATCCCGATGAACGATCTTCGGGCCGAATCTTCGGCGCCTGTTCGGAAAACCCTAGCGCCGTAGCCGTCCGATCCTCATCCGACGCTCCACGTCGCGCCACGTCGCCCCAATCCGAGTCACCGCCGGATTCCGCCGCCGCCGCCGTGTGGGCCTCGGTCTCCGCGCTTTTCACGGAAGCCGAGGGCGCTATTTAAAGCGCCGCCACCCGTGATGTGATCCCTTCCTCGCGCCGCACCCGCCCGTACACTTCACGCCGCCAGAGTCGCCGTCGCCTCGCCGAAGTTCCCAAAGCCAACCGCCGAGTTCTTCGCGTCGTTTCATCGCCGCCGGTGATTCTCCGCCGTCGCCCGTGCCACCACCGAACTCACCTTTCCAAGCCGCGTCGGGGGAGCCACTTCTTCGCGCCGGAGAAGCACGGAACACCGTCGCCACGTCTTAAATCTCCGTCTCGGTCGAATCGCGCCGCAAGATCGCCGGGTTTCACGAAGCCGCCCGGTAGGACGATCCCCATCCGGCCGCGAGGTGAGCCCACGTCGCCTCAAGCAGTGAACTCCAACTTCAAACCTCCGCCATTAGATGCAAACCGAGGGGTAGTAATGCTGCGTCGCCGTTCGCATCAGGCGCGTGTCATCGACAACGCGGACCCACATGTCGGCCGCACCGCGCCGATCAGGCGCATGAGTCGCCGACAAGACGGGCCCGCATGTCGGCCCTGCCAACCGGTGACGTCGGTGACGTCACGGTGGGTCCCATCATCGTGAGTCGGCGATGACGTCATCTTGCCGTCGGCCAAGACGGAGCCGGTCGGTGGCGTCGGAAGGCCACGTGGATTTCGTGGTGGCGACACGTGTCATCGAGACGCAATAATTATTTTTCCGAAAAGAAAAATATTTATTTAATTCGGTTTAGTGATTTTAAATGTATTTTGAAACTTCAAACGCTTATAACTTTCGCTTTTAACTCCGATTTGAATGATTCCAATTTCTATAAATTTGTAAAATTGTGATCTTTCTGTTTATGAATTTTAATTGAATTTTTGAGTACTGTTTGTCTACTGTTTATTTATTTATTGGTGTTTAATTGCGTTCGCGTGAGCGTTGAAGTGCGAAGGTTTCGAGGAGAAGTTCGACCCAGAGCAAGTTCAGAACCGAACCAGCACTTTTTGAAGGCAAGTTGTGTTTGATCATGTTGAACCTATTAGAGCAAATTATTTTGATTTAAACTATTGCATGCTAACTTGATAGAAATGACTTTGAATAAGTTTTGGGATTAGTTAAATGCCTAGTTGTTGTATGCCACCTTGTCGTATATAATTGTAAGCCATGAATCCTTTGTCACCCTAGGTTATGGACTAATAGTTGGACATTAATAATTTGCCAACATGGGTTGAGTAGACCGAAGTAGTATGCTTAGCCCTGCCACGTGGACATATTGTGATTTTGGAATACCAAAGTTAATATTGACTTAATGAGATATGGAATGTATTTTGTGAATGAGACATGTGTTATTGAGTTGATGATGGCACGTGGTGCAATGGTAAAGAACCGGGGTGGGAAAATGATTTAGACTGAGGCATGTGGCAAGATTGTTTCTGGTGGGCCAAGAGTGGCAACTGGGCGGTCGTATTTGGTCTTTTATTGGTTATGGATATTTGAGTTCACACTTGGTTAGTCTTGCCTCGGTCAACTAAGGACTTAACCTTGCGAGCATTTGAACTGAGTCTTTCATACAACCACAAGCTCCGCAATGGGACGGGCTGAAATGAGTAAACCGGGAAATCTATTCTTTGGTACTCTGTGGTGGTGTGGGGCCGGAGAAGCGGGTGAGAACTCACATGGCGCAAGAGGAGGGCCCTAGGTGTGGTAACCAGTCCCTCTAGTGTTGAAACCTTAGCGGGCAGTACTGGGTTTAGATGGAACTTTGGAAAGGCTTCGTTACGGTTATTTGCCTTGGTGGTATTTGACTGTATCTTGTGGGTAAAGTGTATAACCTCCGCAGAGTGTACAACCTATTCGAATAGCCGTGCTCACGGTATTGAGCATCGCTCGGTGATTACAGTCAAGGGTTAGATTTTCATGAAAATGACTTGTTTATGGAAAATGCTTGGGTTGGTAATGATGAACTGGACTTAGGACAGAAAAATGATTTACGATTGAAATGTTTGTGAAAGCTATTATTCCTACTACTGTTTTACTGCTTTGCAATCTATTACTGTTTACTTGAAATGCTGTACTGCACATGAGCCATAGCCTATCCTTTGTACTAAGCCATGCATATAGTATATTAGCATTGCATTTCATGCATGACTTCTTGAGTGCTCAAAGTACTCACCCCACAACAACACAACTTCGCTTGAAGAAGAAGCAACCCTCGTCAGAGGAGGAGTACAGGAGGAGCCGAGCGAACTAGGAGCGAGCCTGATCGATTACTGTGGCAAATTGGTTGGCGCCACGAGTTTATTTTATTTCCGCTGCATTTGAATATTTTAATAAGTTTTAGCCTCATGAGGCGTATTTGTAACTTGACCATAAGATCAATCTACTAGTTTGAGTATTTAATTAAAGTACGTCATTATTCGCTGGTTATGACTGTGATATGTACCAATGTTGAGACTATGTGCACTAGCGTGATCCTGGACTGGTGCTGAATACACAGAGGGTCCGGATTTGCACATTCGGGTCCCGACACCGGCTATTAATTACTAGCAATAATCAGTGATTTTGCTATAATAATCAGCCATATTTAGAGAGATATGGCTGACTATAAATCATGAAAGAATAATTAGCCATAATGACTGGCCATTATTAGAGATATGGGAGAGTAAGAAGAACGGACCGCTGCCACCAACTGCAAATTTATATTAGTAGAGAAATAAAATAATTTTAAAATTTTTAAAAATTTTATAAGGGATTTTAAGATAATGCTTAAACTCTCATAAGAACGAATTTTAAAGTCAAAATTATTCTAAAACTTCTGAAACGACGGGGCATCGCCCTTTCTTAAAAAAAGCAAGAACCATATTCACACTGTTGCAATTCTTATTTTGCAAAGCCTCGGACGTCCGATCCTTCACCAAATCGGACGCCTCTTGCAACAGCAACATTTTTTCTAACGTGTGCAACATTTTTTTGAGCGTGTGCAACATCCGTTTCTGTAGCAAATTGTTTGTCGAGTGAATTTGTTGCACGCAATGACGAAAAATGTTGCACGCGTATCTTTAATCATGTCGAAAATTCCGGACATCCGAACCCAAGTCATTAGGATTTTGCAAACTACTTTACAGTTTGCAGACGTAGCTTGATGGAACCTATCATTTAATTATTGATAATAACCAGCCAGGTGCCCTATCAGGCTAGACCAGTACTGGCTAGTTGATTCAATCGCACGTCTATATACTTCCACTAAAGTGGGTACTGTAGAGCTACATGCCTACGTCCTGTAGGCCTAAGTGGTATGGATCACCCTGGGGTTACATCTGCAGTCTACGCGAAACAGGACGCGTCTCATTGGAAAGGTACGTACTTACAAAGTCGTGGATACCTCTCCATCCCTCGCGATCTTTTTTTCGAGAGGGAGCAAGAACGTGCAGACACTCCACAGTCATATCTTATACGTGTTAGCTATGCTTAATTTGTGATAAAAATTTATTTGCAAAAAACATTAACCTTATTTGAATAATACTATTCAATCTGAATATATATACAATGGTTGAAATTCAATTTACGATAAAAAGTTTATTTGCAAAGAGCACTAACGGTGGCAAAGGTGGATAATTAAAGAGCAGTGGTAAATATGGGTAATTTTGATGAAGTGACGCGAGAAAAAACTTTTACTTTATATAATAGAGATATACACATGTGCGTGTTTTATATACACGTTAAAAAAAATTTTAGAGGCTTCATAGCCTTTAGAACGAAGGTATGTATACGTGTGTGTATATTTTTATTACCGAGTGCGAGTTGAACATGGGCCAACGATGAAGCGCCCCTAGCCATCATCTCCATCCCTCACAATTTTAGGTGTGCATATGTTTGAGCGTGTGTTCGCATGTTGTGGTGGTGTGAGTGTGTGGACAGCGTGAGTAGTGTATCCTTTGTATCCTAGAAATACAAAACCTAACATAAAAATATGCAGAGCTATATGTGTAACATTTTGCATGATCTTAATAAATGTATTATGAGTGTTAAGAAATGGTTGAAATTATAGTTAGATTGAAATTGAAAACTTTGGACATGTATTCTGAATTTGAAAGTCAAATTAGTAACAAAAAATAATAAACAGCAAAGCGTTAGTGTCAGTTGGGGTTGCGGCTAATTAAGGGTCCCTTTAGTTTAAGGCAAAGGGTAGATGAGAGCTATCCACCTTATTAGAGATGAAGCAATTTAAGTTTATATTTGATTGAAGGGATGAGAGATAGATGGGATAGGCTAAATTTTGTTTGTTTGGAGAGATGGGGGTTGGATGGTAGATGGAATGAGAGTTGGATGGTTGGATGGAATTTAAAATTTGGTTAGTGGGATGAAAATTGGATAGCATCATTCAATCAATTTGGAGGGATAGCCTTATCCAACATCTTTAACGAATATTCTGAGAGTTGGATGTCCTCGTTGGGTGCAAAAAGATGGATGCCTTTGAACCAAACACACCTTAAGTAAAAAGGCTCCATGTAGGAGTAGGGTTTGATCATTTGTGAAGAGACAACCACTTCTATAATTTATAGTTGGAAGATGTTTCTATGCATTGCTATTTAAAAGTTGCATAGATAAATATTAAAGTATAAACAAAGGATTGTTGGTGATTACTTCTTTCTCTTACTTTAAGATTTATACAGTAATACAGTTTATATAAAAGAATAATACATAGAAACGCTGTTGTACCGACCAAGATAGAGCGTATCATTCCCACCACGCCACTCACCGCTGGTAGACAAATATAGAAGTGCTAGGAGTTTGTTCAAGGGCGGACAGGCAAAAAAAGAAAAGAAAAGAGAGAGAGGTTAAAAAAGGGAAATGGAAAAAAAACAAAACAAAAGAATCTAATCTATTAGTGTCCCGTTGGAAAAAAAATCAAAACAAGAAAAATCCTCTGGTTAGAAACGATGCTACGTAGGAAGCTTTATAGATACAAACGGTAGTCTTTTATATTGGAGATGCCCTGATTGGGCACTAAAGGTGGGCATTGGATCAGAGTTTTTTCAGGTCAGCATATGGCACACAGTGGGTATGGCCTGTATTGGAATAGGCCGTACCGACATGGCAAGGTTGTCTGGTTGTGCTGGGCTTGCCAACTAGGTACGAGTATGGCATGGCACGATGAAATGGGTCGTGCTCGAGCCAACAGGCATGCCATAGTGGCAACCCACTACTAGAAATCTAACTTTTACCGAGTGTGAAATGTAATGGCCTATGGGTCATCGGTAAAAAATAAGGTAGTCGACGGTGTATCTTTTTTCCGATGGTAGAACAAAAATAGGCGGCTATTAGAAGATTTACCGATGGGGCTTACCACAAACCGACGGTTGGTGGAAAACCCTCAGTCATAGTATGAAATTACCGAGAGGGTACAATAATTACTGTGAGTGCAATGCTAACCGTCGGCCATTACAAACAATCACCGAGTGGAAATACATTTAGTGTGTGTGTAAAGATAACACTCGGTTATTGCAATTTTTAGCAATGGTACAAATCAAACACTGGGCTATTGCAAAATTCATAGAGGCTAGATGAAGGTGATGTATATATGAAAAATGTAACTCTCATTGAAATCTACAACTTTGTAGTTGACAACTTTTCCATTTAAAGTTATATATTTGACTAAATAATTGATAAAGCATCATGAGAACAAGAGTTAAAAGAAGTACTTATCTTACTTCTAGCAAGAAGATAGTTGAGGTGAGTTGGTTAGGAGGGAGAGGTTGTGTTCAAGAGGTTGTGAGTTCGAATCCTAGACATCACGTATTTTTAATTCGAAGATAAAAAATATATGTTCGACTTAAGGGATTGTGGTGCAAACAAGTTGTGAGGTTAGTTCCTAGATTTGAAATTATTTTTACATTTTTTACATAAAAAATCTCACATATAGTTGTGAAAAATTACTGAGGGTTTCTATACCCCGTTAGGAAGAAAAAACCTCTTACCCATGTATTTACCGAGTGCTATGAAAACCCTCGTTAAACTAATAACCGAGGGTACCGTCGGGAATCCCACGAATGGTTGACCATGAGTGGCCGAGGGGAAGTTACTGACGGTTTACGCTCGGCCATATACATGGCCTACAGTATTTTGCAATGGTCGACATATTTTTCACACTCGGTAAAAGTTGGAAATCTAGTAGTGACCATGCCATGACATGTGCACGGCATGGTCCACGTGGCAGCTGGTAGGGCCCACGATAGGGCATGTGGTCGACGACACGACCCGTGGTGCACGGCCGGCGGGGTGGGTGAGGCTAATCGTGTACTAAGGAATATCGTGTTCTTACGCAAACATTACGACGCAACTCTATACTTGTTTAAGAATGAATAAACAATTCTTTTTTTCAATATTTGTGTTCACTGCCTTGGCTCTGTGCATCTCTAGTTTATTTTCTCTCGTCGCAATAGTGCAAATGGGTCAGATCTAGGCTAGCACGGCACGAATCATAAATGAGTTGTGCCTGAGCACACTGAAGGTGAGCCAGACCGATACGGCATGGCAAAGTTTAGACACACGGCTTGATGGGTCTGTGCCAATCGGCCTTACCCAGCACAATGCCCACCTCCAATGGAGCCGTAGTTAAATGCAAGCCATGTTGAGAGGGTCTCATTTAATTTTTTTAGGCTTGATGAGTTCAAGAAAGGGGTAAACACCAAATCTCTAAATATCATACCAAAGATTATATTGGTTTGGCTTTTGGAACGATATATTTCGGTACCCGCCTATGTTTTAGGTTTAGTGTAATAATATATATTTATAAATATACACATGTTTAATTATATTTACACCAGAGTTCACTTATAATATTACTCCAAATACATAGTAGTATTATCAAATGAAACAAACAGATTAATAAATTGTATTATCAATTCCATCAGCATAACCGGTATCGAAGTCAGTATTGACCAATATCAGGCCAATATGACAGTTATTAAGGTCGGTATGATACATATGTCGTCTACTTTATACTAGTTTAGATACCGAAATAGTACATACCGGCAATGCCGATATTGATAGCTATGGTAAACACAACAACCATCTGCAACAATAAAGAAGTAATATGCATGTTTCTTAATGTTTTACCCTAATATAATTAAGATTTGAGCAGGGTATTCAGTACTCACCTTGTAAAAAGGAGGAAAACGGAAATCCTTCGTGCTCATCTCTCCAACGAGACCCACGACGGCAGGAGCACGACCTTCCGCCGCCTTCATCACCTTCCCAAACAGACATGGAGAAGGGCTCTCCGTTTTCTTCGTATCCTCCTCGACCACCACGCCGACGTAACGCCCCCACACGGCCCTCACCTCCCACCCTAGCACCGCCTCGACGTCGACGGCGAGGTACTCCTTGAGGAACCCCTCGACCATCACCGTCGGGAACTCCGAGCTCACCGCCACCACCTTCTTCTTCCTCGCCGCCTTTCTAACCATCTCGAGCCCCTCCACGGCCACTCCCTCCAAGAAAAGCTTTGGCAGAACGACCCTGCAAACCCTGCGCACCTCCTCCTCACACAACCCGCAGAACGACACCATGACCATGGCCTTGAGCCGCGAGCCATGGCTGGGGAGGCAAAGGATGAGAGGGTAGGCGAGCAGCAGCAGGAGGCCGCGGAGGAAGCTGCCGGCCTCGACGGCGATGAGCATGAAATAAGGGAAGGTTGAGAGCGGCGACCTCAGGAGCCACGCCTCGACGTCGACCACAAGGGTCTGGTACGTGAGCCTTCCTAGTGGTGGTGTCGCCATCGATCTGCCGGCCGGAGGCGCTGCGCGTTGGTCCGACCTGCCGAAAGGCTTAATTTCGCCGTTGCCGGAGGAGGTGGTGTGTAGAAAGGCTTCTCGATCGAGTCCTTCATATAGCTCACTTCATGTATACTCGATGCACATATTTATATGTGTTCTGATTTGGCTTTGCAAGCTGCGATAACTGGTTTTGCTCGGGCTCTCTCTTTTAAGCCCAATTAATGTCACAAACTCACACCTAACAAGGCTTGGTGTTTGCGGGCATCAGTACTGTAGAGTTTTCTGGGGGAAAGCCCGCAATCTATGGCTTTTTTTTCCAGGTGCATCAAGAATTATTAGGCAGTTTTCGGCTTCTTGGCAAATCACTTTTCATTAGGTATGCGTGTCGCTACCTTGTGATCCCCTCTAGCATGGCTATCGATGGGTGTAGAGGTGGGCACCGGACCGGATCATTTTGAGTCGGCACGAAGTATGTCTGGTCTAGTTTGATCCACAACCCAGTACATAACTGTTCTAAACGAGCCGGACTGGTACCGAGCCGTGCCGAGCTTGTTAATCGGGCACGATGGACTGCCTGATCCGGCCCAGCAGTCTGGGCCGTGCTCTGGCCGGCATGGCCCGAATCAGCCCGTGCGTGCTTGCATTGTATGTATGGGTGAGCAAATTAAGGAGTAAAGGAAAAAAACTCTGGATGGACTAGAGAACAGGAAGGAAATATATGCATACGTTGTATGTGAGCGTGACCAAATCAAGGAGTAAATGCATGGTTTCATGCATGTGACAGGAAGGAGCAACCAAATCAAGAAAATCGAGAAGAATAAACAAAATAAGATTTTGTTTTGACCAGAGAACAAGGAAATCCTAGACAGATAAAGAAAGAAATCAATCCGTGGTCATTTCTCTCGTAGCAATAGTATAAATGGACCGAGCCCTGGCGGCCACGGCACGAAGCAGGCACGAAGCACAAATGGGCCGTGCCCAGCCCGACCCAGCACGTTGAGCACGATGGGCTGTCGTAGCCCGATACGGTTTAGACCCAAAGCACAATAAGCCTGTGCCGGGTGGTGGGTCTTTCTAGATTTTTCTCTTGTTTATATTACAACGCTAATTGTCTCCAACAATATAATGAAAAAAAATTCTCCTTGCTTTTGGTGCCCGCTGAGGTGGAATTGTTCACTATTCTAGCCTCATAATTTTTTTTATAGAATTAGTCCTTGTGAATTTTTTTTCAGAAATTGCCCCCTGACCCGCATATTCTATGCATGAAGAGCGCAAAAATCACTACGGTGCGACACGTGGTGCATTTTCGTGGCAACATAGCGTGGGAATTGAAATTACTGTAGAATATGGGCGCGAAAAATTGCCACGCGCGGAATCCAGCGGCGGCCACGACATTCAGTGCATTTACTGCAGAATCGAAGCGCAGGAATAGAAATTTCGCAAAATAGGGATGCGGGAATTGAATTTTCCCATAGTGGGGACATGGCATTTCATTTTGGGAAATTTTTACTACTGTAGCCTATTAAATTTTTTAAAATTAGCCCGTTAGAATATTTTTTGCAGATTTAGCACTGGACCCGCGCAAACCGTGCCTGCAATCCCCCCCCAACATGTGGCAGCGAAAAACAAAAAAAGTGAAAAAAAAGGCTGCAGCATGCAGCGGACTGAGAGCGCTGCATGTTACAATGTTTTCTGATTTTTTTGGCTACGAGGAGGCTAATTATGAAAAAAATACATTTTAATTTTATTAGGTTTTATAAATGCATTACAAATAGAAAAAATGTACAACGGTTAGTTCTGAAAAAATAATTCTGCGAGTAGTTCTGAAAAAATCGTACGTCGACTAGTTTTAAAAAGCATAGGTCCTATCACAAATATTTTGAGGGCCTATATTCTATAGAGGGACACAATATAATATAATATATTTGAGGAACCATATTTTATAGACCCAATCACTGTTAATAATTATGCAGATCAAATTACCGTCAATAATTCTGCAGGTCGTGCAAGGAACACACGGCCAGAGACTAATTCTGAAATTTTTTTCACTTGACTAGTTCTGTATAAATATTATTAAGAGGCTAGAACACTAAACAGTTCGCTGAGGTGCCTATAAGGCTAAATAGGATTTTAACAGGAGAAACAAAGGTACAGTACATACGTCGGACAAGTAGTGCTGGGATCTGCTCCATGTGAAACCATGCAACCAATTAAAACCCATGAGAGTTATTTGCACCAAAATTTGACAAGGTATGACAAAGTTATTGGACTAAGGATCAAAGGTATCTTGGCCAATATCGGATAAGGAGAAGAGGATTATCGTCAATCTCATTGTGTGACCACACATGAGACACAAATTCATAATACTGTTCCATATTCCATTAGTTAAGATTAATTATCAATGATTCAAGTACATATGATGACATGGCATGGCTAAGCAATCTAATCCAATCTAACCACCCCATGTTGATTTTAATATTGATTAACTATAGTAAACCAATCTAGGGTGACAATAGATCACGACATACAAATGATAAGGTAGAGTGTAGATCAACAGGTATGTTAGCTAACTCCCAATCTAGATTGAAAATATTTGTACGCATGAAATATTATGCAATATCGTAAAAACAAATTATCAACTTTATGAACATGGGTTCAACATGATCAAAGCACAACTTGCCTTAGAAAAGCCCCTATTCCTGCTCTGGACCTTAGTTTTGAGTTGATGAATCTTCCTCGAATGCGTTATACAATTTATCGTCTACGCGAAACGAAAGAGGAAGCCAAATAAAAACTCAAAATAGAGAGCAAACAAACTCCAAAAATCAAATAAAATTCACCATTAGATAGATCTCAATTTTACAAATTTTTATAAATTTGAATTACCTCAATCGGAGTTCGTATGAGGAAGAACAAGCTCTCAAAATATTCAAAATCCTAAAAATCAGAAAATTAGAAAATCAAATAATATCCGATTTATTTTTATAAATGAAAAACCGATTTATGGTGTCACCATGACGTCAGTCTTGATCTGAACCAGTCGTGTGTTGACGCGTGGCCCTCGGTACTGTTCCATGGACTCGGTGCACCATAGGGCCGGTTCACTGTGAACCATGAGTATTGTGCCGTGCACCGGCTGATGCCAGCGCTGACGTCACGCGTCACCACCTAATTGGTCCAACCCGAACATGATCTGATTCGCACTGTACCGATCCAACGGCGTGCGATGCAATCAGGTCTAGCACCGTCCAGATCAGATCCGATGGTCACAATCATTGACCACGTGGCAAAACAACAGCCACCCGATCTGATCCAGCGGCCGACGCTTGCTAATGGCGAACACTATTGACCTAGTGACGCGGCGTAGTCATGGTCGTTCATCTTTGATCGAATGACCCTGATCACCCGATGCTTGATCTCCTTACCGAATCAACGTGGACTGATCTGAGATGTTCACGGAAGATCTGACGGTTGCGGATGCTTGCGCTTGACGATGGCGGTGCGGCGGCGCGAGTTCACCAGGGCTGGGGAAGACGACTCAGCTTGCGGTCTGGGGTGATCTTCGGTGACTAAGGGATGGCAGAACGGGCACAGCTCGACGGGACAAATCTGGAACCAGGCTCGGAATGGCGAAAGAAGCTCCCGGTGGCGACGAAAACGCAGCGCAAGGCTTGCAGATTCCGGCGGGGTCTTGTGTGAGCTCTAGGGCTTCTCGGATGACGGCGCTACAGGAAAAAGATGCGGCGCTCACAGCTGATCCTCGGGAGGGGGTTTGGGGCCCTTAAATACCCAACGCTAGCGTGGAAATCGGAGCCTAGGCCCACACGACGGCGCAAGCTTCTCGAACTCGGACTCCGGCGGCGGCTCGGAGAAGAACTCCTCATGGCCGTCCAATCGGCAATCAACAGCCAAGATGTGACACGATCTCACCCGCCCGCAATGACTCAACGAACTAGATCGGATACGCTTCCAACGACGCGATCTAATCTCAGCCATTCACTCTCAATCCAACGGCCAACACTCAATCCAGGGTTTCACTACTAGACACGATCGCTCCTGACAGTCCGATCTTGATCCAACTGGCGTGAAAGCTTCGGAAGATGGGCGAACGGCCAAGACACATGGGCGATCGTGCACAAAGGTGGCTTCGACCTAATCTTTATTCTACTAATTTTTCGGGGTTTTTTATTTAAAATAATTACAGAAATTAATTTGATTTATTTGAGCAGCTTAAAACACCAGGAAAAATCCAAGAAAAATCTCAAAAATTATTTGAGAGATTCTGGCCCCAAATAAAATATTTTTGGCAAAACTTTATTTTAAATTTATCTACATATAATTATTTTTTGGCAAAAGGTTAATATACTTATTTTAAAATAATTCAAATAAATCTAAGAAAAAATCCAATAACTCCAGAAAATTCACAAAACTCACATATTGCAATAAAACACCATTAACTAATCCAAAAGGCTAAAAATTGGGTTGTTACAAACCTACCCCCCTTAATAGAATATCGACCCCAAGATTCAGGGCTATCTAGGGAACAGGTTTGGGAATTCTGCCTTCAGATCCTCTTCGTGCTCCCAGGTTGCTCCATTGGACTCTGCAAAAGCGAACAGACTTGTTTCTAGTCCTACGCTCCATTACGTCCAGAATCCTGATCGGCTGCTCTTTGTAAGTCAAGTCTTCCTGCAATTCGATTGCTTCTAACGGCGTCTGTTCTACTGGCACTCTGAGACATTTCTTGAGCTGCGACACATGAAACACATCATGCACTCCTGCCAGTGACTGTGGCAACTCCAACTGATAAGCAACCTCTCCTTGACGACTTAGGATTTTGAATGGTTCAATGAACCTGGGTGCAAGCTTTCCCTTGGCATGAAATCTTTTGGCATCTTTAGGAGGGTTAACTCCAAGATACACCAAATCATCTGGTTGAAAGCTCAAATCGTGGCAACGATTATCAACGTCGCTCTTTTTCCTTGACTGCACTATTTTCAATTTTCTTTCTGATCCTAGCGACTCGCTCTTCAGTTTCCTTGGGGATGTCTGGCCCCAAACACTGAATGCTCTCTCATTTCTTTCTAGTTTAATGGGGTTCAACAAGCGCGACTATGAATAACCTCAATTGATGCCACTTGCAAGCTAGCCTGATAACCGTGGTTTTAGTTGAATTCTGCATGCGGCAACCACTTATCCCATGACGTAGCACAAGCTAACACACAAGCTCTTATCATATTCTCCAAGATCTGCTTAACCCTTTTTATCTGACCATATGTCTACGGATGACTCGCTGTGCTGAATTTCAAACGAGTTCTATCGCTTTGAGCGGCTTACTCCAGAATCTCGATAAATTGGGTACCTCTGTCTCACACAACCTCCTTAGGCACACCATACGATCATACAATTCTTGACATATACATCTTCGCTAAGCGATCTCCTAAGTAAGTCATCTTTATCGGAATAAGGTGAGCGCCTTTTGATCTAACGATCCACGATGACCCAAATAGAATCATAACCTCTCTGAGTCTTAGGCAAATCCTTGCCATCATGGATTTTATTACTGGTTTGCCTTCTAATTTCACTCAGAGATCTGCAACGACTGTATCCAACTGGGCTCTGATGCACTACCTTTACTTTCCGACACACCTACGTAGAGCATCATACCCAATAGCTTCGCTCTTCACCTTAAGTCACCAAAACATTTTTTCTCTAGATCCTGTTGCATCTTGACACTTTCTAGATGAATCGAATACTTGGAATCATAAGCTTCCTCAAGAATCAATTGCTTGAGCTCCTCCCTGTTCGGTACATGGGTTTGACCATAAAATCACATAGTATCCTAATCATTCAATATTCTACTTCTTGGCTAAGCCTTCTTCTTTCTTTGACTTGATTCTGTATTTCATCACCCTTCGAACTTTCTATGATCTGATCTTCTAATATTGGTTTTACTTCCAAAGCAACTATGAAACTTTGTGGAGCGACCTCCAATTTCAACCTCTCAAATTCTTTGCACAACTCTGGTTGACTGCTCATTATAAACATATTCGCACTATGGCCTTTATGACTCAAAATATCGGCTACTACCTTGGCCTTACCAGTATGACTATGGATTCTAACACTATAATCTTGGATCAATTCCAGCTATCTTCTTTGCCTCGTGTCAAGGTCTGACTGAGTAAATGTATAATTTAGACTCTTATGTTTCACATCTATTTTCGTTGAGATAGTGACACCATATTTTCAAATCGTGCATTACAATAACTAACTCCAAGTCATGCGTAGGGTGATTCTCCTCATGCCGTCTCAATTGCATCATTGCATAGGCAACAACCTTGCCATTTTGCACCGATTCGCATCCCAAATCATGCCTAGAAGCATCACAATATATGACGAGACTGCTCTGCACAACTGGTAATACTAACACGGATGTTGATGTTAACCGCTCCTTCAATTTTTGAAAATTCTTTTCGCACTCTGGTGCCCATGTAACTTTTTCTCTTCAACAATCGCGTAAGAGGTCTAGCAGTTGTCAAAAACTCACGATAATATCCTGCCATTCCCAAAAAACTACGAATCTGAATAACAACTTTGGTTGCTTTCAATGTAACACAACTTCTACCTTGCTTGGTTTAACAGCAACTCCTTTAGCAGTCTTTACATGGTCAAGGAATTCAACCTTCTTCTTCCTGAAATCACACTTGTTGAACTTAGCGTACGACTGCTGCTCTCGCAATCTTTCCAAAACTCATCTCAAGGTTCTGCATGTTTTTCTCTTGTCTTAGAGTATACTAGAATATCATCCATAAGTCAACCACGAATTTATCTAAATGATCCATAAACACCTTATTCATCATGTACATGAAGTACGTGGGGCATTGGTCAATCCAGGAGATATGGCCGAAACATATACTGTCCATATCGCGTAGAGAACGCAATCCTAGAAACATCCTTCACAAGACTCTTTAATTGATGATAGCCTGAGCGAGCTTTATCCTAGAGAAATTCCAGCTCTTCTCAACTGACCAAACACGTTGTCGATCCTGATATTGGATACTTGTTTTCAATCTTTTCTTCATTTAGAGCACGATTCAGTACACTCTCCCAATCTTCTATTTTCCTTTCTGATAGACAAGAGCTCCCATGGTGACGTACTAAGTCTTTTCAAAACTCTTCCTAGTAACTCTTCGATATACTTTTCCATTTTCCACTAATTCATTAGTAGACATTCGACATGGTCTTTTCGCTATTAGTGCTGTACCAGGCACTAATTCACTCACAAACTTGATCTCTTGATATGACGGCATACCAGGCAAATTCTTGAAAAATACGTCAAGGTATTCTCTGACAACTTGTGCATCTTCCAACTGGCGAATTCCACACTATTATCCGTTAGTTGGCTAACACGAACTGTCATCACTTGAAACCCCTTTTTTTCACATTCAGGGTTTTAAATCGATATACTTTTTACCAAAATATCCTTATGTTTGAGCATCCAACTAATTCCAGGAATAACGTCATAGGTCTAACTCTCCAACACAATATGATTTGCTTGGAACTCAACTCACTCAATAAGCACTGAACTCTCAACATCCTGGGTTAAATTTAGCACAACTGATCACTTACTGACAATGACAAATCCTCTGGCTAACAAGCTCACGCTGGGTACCACTAAACCAGCCACCATTGCACATGCATCATTTTCAGGTGAACCATAAACACAAGAATACTCTTAGAGAAACATCTAACTCATCATTTTATATTATTGCCTTTCATTCCAACACTCCGTATACCAATGTATCAACCATTTTTGCTTTATTTCTTTCGATAAGGAAACCTTTATATGGAATTCATCACTAATCTCTTTACTTTATAAGTAGGGTTACGACATTGCACTAAGTAAAATCATGGCTCCTGACTTCCTTGACTTAGCATTGGCGTTGGGGCTTTGACAGGGATGGAGTTGAAATTGACTTTAGCCAACGCAATTGCTTTCCTTTGAGGGCTTTTGTTGGCAAAATGCTCGGGTTAGTGGCAAATGTAGCAGAGTCTAAGGTAAACTTTCTTTCTTGAGCATTCGTTGATTGGAATAGTGTCTTTGCTTAGACGCCTTTTCTTCAATTGGTTCTCTGGACAAATTTCTCTTGCAACTTCACCGCTCACTCTTGGCGTTATGTACAGATTGAGGTAACTTTCGGTATGATCATGGCTGTAGGAAATACTTGTTCTCTTTATGGGCATTGTTTAACAAAATGGTCTTCTTCTTGACAATAATAGCACAAACATTTGCATCGTTTTGCCTTAATAGGTGCGACTGTATACTTGTTATTGTCCTTATGATTCAGGGTTGATTGCTTCAGAGGGCACTCTCTAAACCAATAGCCTTCTTTATCACATAAAAAACATACCGTTGGTGATTGCCACTTACTGCTTTCCTGATTAAGACCGACAGGTTCAGGAGGGTGCGTTTTTAATTCTCCAAGCAACGTCTCCTGTGCATCTGACATTCCCCCTCTTATTGACAATTCTCGAGCAACTAGGGTCCGTAGATTCTTCCGTTGATGCTGGATCACGCCAGTAACTATCGAATCCAAGGGACATTGAGCTGGGCAGTGATCTCGACCTTCACAAAGGTAACATGTGATGTTGCTCATAGGACACTCTCCAGGAGAATGGCTTCCTTCACAACTGGAGCAATTGATCGCATGCTCGTCAGCGGTGTGTCCTATTTCTCCACAGCGAATGCACGCACGATCTTCTAACTTGTTTAGTTGACAGCACTTCATAGAACAACGTCTAGATTTCGAACAAGGTGCAGGGGTAGCGTCCTTCTCTGAATTCACTGTGACTATACCATTACTTGGTGGAGCAAAGAGATCATGAAAAGCAACAATAAATTCATTCCAAGTGATATTCTACGGGGCTTCATGGTTAGCACAATAGCCCTTCCACCATTCAGCGGTAACTCCTCGTAACTGATATGAAGTATACAAGACCTTCTCATCACTTCTGCACTGAGCTATGAGTAGCTTCCTTTCAATGGTCTTGAGCCAATCTTCTGCTTCCGAAGGGGAAACATTTCCTAAAAACGTTGGCGGACGAGTCCTTATGAATTCTGATAACCTTGAGTCAGCATAGGGATAATTGATAACAGTTCGAGATGCTTTACTGACATTAGCTTGATTGGTCATATTCTGTATTTGCTTCATCATTGCCTGCATTAACTGAGTCTGAGTAGCCAAAAACTCTCTGAAACTCTGCATATCTATCTGTAGTGATGGTTGAAGAACTGATCCATCCTTGGAGTTTCCACTGAGTTGATTTCCACTTCCACTGGCTCCATTGCTATCACTAATTTGAACCATCTGCTTGATTACCTCAAAGGGGTTAGGGGAGAGGGAAATAGAATAGGTAAGGAGCAAGAATTCTAACATGGGGGAGATAGGTTTAACTCAATCAACTTAGGCAACTATATTAATAACTTGGTATGGTTGCTTACATAAACTTAAAAGCTCTGCACCACATAATGCACACTCAGCAATCAATGAAGAACCAATTCAAACTAAACGCACAAAACTACCGTCTACATGGGTGACACTCCTATCCTAGGAGACGCGACTCCCACACATGAGTTTCAATCGGCTACTTGATGCTTGGATCTTGTAGCTTCAAGAACAAATTAATGATCCACTCTTCCTTGAGCTTGATGACTCCTTCCTTCATGATCTTTTTAGTGTTGACAGCAAGCACTTGATGCCTTCACCTAGGTGTGGCACATTGCACTTATTCAAGACAGCTCAGGTAAGATTTCAACTCAATTCAGCAGAGGTAAGAGAAAGAAATTTCAGCAAGGGAAAAGAAAGAATTTTTGGTAAGGGTAGGAATAGAAGAATGAGATAAGTCAAGAACACATTATTCCTTCGGGTTAGGTATTTTACTTTAGAAAATAATTTTGAAGGATCTATAGAGACGACCAACTATCTAGGGTCAAGATCTACAATCAGTATGGCTCTAATATCACCTCTGTTGAGACCCAAATATACAAATGCGGACCCTCTGTGTATACTGCACTAGTCCAGAATCACGCTAGTGCACACAGGCTCAACATCGGGAAATATCACAATCATACATAGCGGAAATAAGATAAAGGACATCATATAATGAATATTACTAGTTGTATGAGCTTAGGGTCAACTTACATGACTATGCCTCATAAGGCTGAACAACAAACTAAACTGCAGCGGAATGAAGACGTAGATAACCCCTCAGTATACCACAGGTAACTGGCAAGGCTCGCACCTTAAACATTCGTCCCTTCATGGTACACCTTCTTCAGCACTGGTGATGTTGTGGGCAAGGGTGAGTACATAAAGCACTTAACAAGTTGTACACAGAATGCAATTCTAATATAACTATATGCAAGGCTTATTCCAAAGGAATGGCTAACAATGGCTATTTTGCAGTAAAGCAGCCTTTATGAACAAATACAATAAATAGATTGAAAAGACGGTAAAACAAATAACAGTAATAGATAGATTCAGCATTTCTCAAGTAAACCAAGTTTCCAATCCTAAATCAAAATTCAACCTCCCATGCCAACCTGCCATCCATCTCAAGTTTTATTTTGCAAAAGTCTAACCCTTGACTGTAATTCCCGAGCTATACTCAATACCATGAGCACGGCTATTTGAATAGATTGTACACTCTGCAGAGGTTATGCACTTTACCAATATGATACAACCATGCACCACACAGGCGAATGATCATAACAAAGCCTTTACAATACCCCGCCTTAACTCAGTACTACCTATTGAGGTTTCAACATTGATGGGCTGAACCACCACAACAGGGCCCCCCTCTTGTGCCATGTGAGTTCATCCGTGAACCCAGACTCACACCACCAAAGCACTACCAAAGCTAAGACATTGCAAATTAGTCAGTTAGGCTGCCCTATAATAGACATGTGGTTGCATGATTGACTCAGATCAAAGGCTCGCAAGGTTAAGTCCTTAGAGTGATCAAAGCAAGACTTGCATATACCCTTTACCCATCGAGTCCACCTAGGCACACTTGCCCTTACCACTTGCTCCAATCTAAATCATAACCACCCCAGTTGATTACCAAGCACCACGTGCCATCAACAATTCAATATCGTTGCGTGACATCCATCGCCACAACGACTCAATCTCATCGTGTGACCACACATGAGACACAAATTCATAACACTGTTCTATATTTCATTAGTCAAGATTAATTATCAATGATTCAAGTACATGTGATGACGTGGCATGGCTAAGCAATCTAATCCGATCTAACCACCCTATGTTGATTTTAATATTGATCAACTATAGTAAACCAATCTAGGGTGCCAATAGATCATGGCATACAAATGATAAGGTAGGGTGTAGATCAATAGGTATGTTAGCTAACTCCCAATCTAGATTGAAAACATTTGTACGCATGAAATATTATGCAATATTGTAAAAACAAATTAGCAACTTTATGAACATAGGTTCAACATGATCAAAGCACAACTTACATTAGAAAAGCCCCTATTCCTGCTCTGGACCTTGGTCTTGAGTTGATGAATCTTCCTCGAATGCGTTGTACAATTTATCGTCTACGTGAAATCAAAGAGGAAGCCAAATAAACACTTAAAACAGAGAACAAACAAACTCCAAAAATCAAATAAAATTCACCATTAGATAGATCTCAATTTAACAAATTTTTAAAAATTTGAATCACCTCAATCGGAGTTCGTATGAGAAAGAACGAGCTCTCGGAAGATTCAAAATCCTAAAAATAAAAAAATTAGAAAATCAAATAATATCTGATTTATTTTTATAAACAAAAAACCGATTTATGGTGTCACCATGATGTCAGCCTTGATCTGAACTAGTCGTGTGCTGACACATGGCACTCGATACTATTCCATGGACCTGGTGCATTGTAGGGCCGGTTCACCGTGAACCATGAGTATTGTGCCATGCACCGGTTGATGCCAGAGTTGACGTCACATGCCACGCGTCACCACCTAATTGGTCCGACTCGAACACGATCTGATCCGCACGGTACCAATCCAACGGTGTGTGATGTAATCGGGTCTAGCACTGTCCAGATCAGATTCGATGGTCACAATCATCGACCATGTAGCGAAACGACAGCCACCCGATCTGATCCAGCGGCTGACGCTTGCTAATGGCAAACACTATTGACCTAGCGACGTGGTGCAATCTTGGTCGTTCATCTTTGATCGAACGACCCCAACACCCGACACTTGATCTCCTTACCGAATCAACGTGGACTGATCTGAGATGTTCACGGAAGATCTGACGGTTGCGGATGCTTGCGCTTGACGATGGCGGTGCGGTGGCGTGAGTTCACCAGGGCTGGGGAAGACGACTCAGCTTGCGGCGCTGGGGTGCTCTTTGGTGACCAAGGGATGGTAGAACGGGTGCAGCTCGACGGGACAAATCTGGAACTAGGCTCGAAACGACGAAAGAAGCTCCCGGTGGTGACGAAAACGCGGCGCAAGGCTTGCGGACTCCGGCGGGGTCCTGCGCAAGCTCTAGGGCTTCTCAGACGATGGCGCTGCAGGAAAAAGATGCGGCACTCACAGGTGATCCTCGGGAGGGGGTTCGGGGCCCTTAAATACCCAGCGCTAGCACGAAAATCGGAGCCCTAGGCCCACACAGCGCCACAAGCTTCTCGAACTCGGACTCCGGCGGTGGCTCGAAGAAGAACTCCTCACAGCCGTCCGATCGGCGATCAACGGCCGCGATGCGACACGATCTCACCCGCTCGCAACGACTCAACGATCCAGATCGGATACTCTTCCAATGACGCGATCTAATCTCAGTCGTTTGCTCTAGATCCAACGGCCAACGCTCAATCCAGGGTTTCACTACTAGACGCGATCGATCCTGACTGTCCGATCTTGATCCAACGGCTGAGCGCAGAGCTTCTGGAAGATGGGCCGAACGGCGCTGACATGGGCCAATTGTGCACAAGTCTTGGGCTTCGCTCAAGATCTTCATTCTCTAATTTTTCGGGGTTTTTGATTTAAAATAATTAGAAAAATTAATTTGATTTATTTGAGCAACTTAAAACACTAGGAAAAATCCAAGAAAAATCTCAAAAATTCTTTGAGACATTCTGGACCCAAATAAAATATTTTTGGCAAAACTTTATTTTAAATTTATCTACAAATAATTAGTTTTTGGCAAAAGGTTAATATACTTATTTTAAAATAATTCAAATAAATCTCAGAAAAAATTCAATAACTCTAGAAAATTCACAAAACTCACAAATTGCAACAAAACACTATTAACTAATCCAAAAGGCTAAAATTTGGGATGTTACAAACCTCCCCCCTTAACAGAATCTCGACCCCGAGATTCAGGGCTATCTAGGGAACAGGTTTGGGAATTATGCCTTCAGATCCTCTTCGCGCTCCCAGGTTGCCTCGCTCGCCGACTAGTTGCTCCATTGGACTTTGCAAAAGCGAATAGACTTGTTTCTGGTCCTGCGCTCCATTACGTCCAGAATCCTGATCGACTGTTCTTTGTAAGTCAAGTCTTCCTACAACTCGATTGCTTCTAATGGTGTCTGCTCTGCTGGCACTCTGAGATATTTCTTGAACTGCGACACATGAAACACATCATGCACTCCTGCCAATGACTATGGCAACTCCAACTGATAAGCAACCTCTCCTCGATGACTTAGGATTTTGAACGGTTCAACGAACCTAGGTGCAAACTTTCCCTTGGCATGAAATCTTTTGGCATCTTTAGGAGGGTTAACTCCAAAATACACCAAATCATCTGATTCAAAGTTCAAATCGTGGCAACGTTTATCAGCGTCACTCTTTTTCCTTGACTGCACTATTTTCAATTTTCTTTCTGATCCTAGTGACTCGCTCTTCAGTTTCCTTGGGGATGACTGGCCCCAAACACTAAACGCTCTCTCATTTCTTTCCAGTTTAATGGGGTACAACAAGCGCGACTATACAAAACCTCAATTGATGCCACTTGCAAGCTAGCCTGATAACTGTGGTTTTAGCTGAATTCTGCATGCGGCAACCACTTATCACATGACGCTGCACAAGTTAACGCACAAGCTCTTATCATATTCTCCAAAATTTGCTTAACTCTTTTTGTCTGACCATCTGTCTACAGATGACTCACAAATTGCAATAAAACACTATTAACTAATCCAAAAGGCCAAAATTTGGGATGTTACAATAGGCATGTCCCCATTTATGGACAATACTTATGAAGTTCACACAAAGGTTAGATTTTATAAAATTAAACTTGTGAAGGGAGGTCGAGTGCCAATGAAAGTAAGCTTTATTATTACTACTATTTGCTTTACTGATGTTTTAATCTATATGTTGTATTCAATTGAAAATGTTACTTTGCTGCAAAAATAGTCATGATAGCCATTCTTTTGAATTAAGCCTTGCATGTAGTTATATTAGGCTTTCATTTTGTGCACAACTTATTGAGTGTTTTATGTAATCACTCTTATCACAACAAATCCATCAATTAAAGAGGAGTCTACACCTACTATAGAGGAATTCCATGAGAAGGTGAGTTACTAGAATTGAACCTTGTCAGATGCTACAACAAATCCGCAATAGTTTTCCGTTCTGCTACTATTTTCTTTAGAGTTAAAGCCTTGTGAGGTCTAATAAATGTTAAGCCAACCTTAAGGTCACTCAAATATCTTTTATTCAATAAATATAATTTTTGATTATGTTTTCACTATGTATGATTATAATATTACATTTATATTGCTCTGTGTGTACTAGCATGATCCTAGACTAGTGTAGTATACACAGGGTCTGAATTTACATATTTAGGTCCTGACAAGGAGTGGGGTGGAGTTGGTGTCACTGTCTTTTCTTGCGTCATCCTCTTTGTCATGGTGAGAACGGGGGGTCGTCTCCTCACCCTCTTCTATCCAAAGCTTTCTGCTGGCCGTCCTCTAGTTGTTGTATCTGCTATTGTTCGTTGTGCACTTGCTGTGGCTAGCGGGTAGTGGTTGTCATCTTTTGTGGTGTCAGTGCCTGTGCTGGTATAGTTCTTTGGGTGTGCCGTGGTATGGTGAGCCATGGTGTGTACCTTGGTGTTGACTGCTGCACTTCAAACTCTTGCAAGAAACATGGTTTTCAGTTTGTGCAACTCCTTGTTGATAGCTAGCTCATAGCTTTTTGTTTTGTAAGTTGGGTGAGAGTCGTGTTTTGTCATTGCTCCAGAAGATGCTAGCCTTGTTGCCATCTTGGCTAGAAGCTTCAGGTCGGGACTCCTCAGTATTTGTCTACCTTTTTAGAGTGGTGTTGATGTTCGTGGTGTCTCTCCTCTTGTAATCGATCTTTTTTCTGAAATTAATGGCATAGCTCTTGCCCTTGGTTTTTTAAAAAATCTTTCTATCACATTATTAAAACAATTTAACATATTATACTATTAAAACGATAAAAAACAAAAACATATTATACTAGAGGTTATTATATATATGGTGATTGTATGTTAGTGTCGGAGACAGGAATGGATACGTATGGACTCTAGACCTCTAGTACATTGTCAAACTTCTGTGTGGTAGATCCCATTAGAAATGTAGAAATTTTACATGCAGACATTCATAGATGGTTCGAATATCCCATCACACATGATACCTGTTGCAGACTTCCATGCTTCTGATAAACTAATACGCATTTTGAAAAAATCAACGTCAGTAGCCGTTGCCCCTTCGATTATATTACTATATATACAGTTAGTTATACACTAACTAGGAAGATATATGTTCGAATGAAAACACTGCATGTTTTACGGTCTATACGAACTACACAGTGACGGCCGGAGTTGAAAGCTCTGGCAACCCACCTTGGCCGTTCAGCACAATGACCTTCCCTTCCGAATCCACATCAACAATGGCGGAGTCACCCTCCTTGACTTCCCCGGCCAGCATCTTCTCCGCCAGGCTGTCCTCCAGCAGCCTCATGATGGCCCTTCTTAAAGGCCGTGCTCCATAGCTCGGGTTGTAGCCTTCCTCGACGACCCGCTCCTTGAACCTCTCGGTGACCTGAAGGTCGATGTCTTTCAACTTCAGCCTGTCAAAGACCTCCTTCAGCATGATGTCCGCGATCTCCTTGACTTCGAGCTTGGTGAGCTGCCTGAAGACTATCATCTCGTCAAGACGGTTGAGGAACTCGGGGCGGAAGTACTGCTTCATCTCCTCGACGACCAAGCTCTTGATTCTGCTGTAGCTGCTGTCCTTCTCGTCGTAGTCGAGATCAAAACCTATCTTCCTCCCACCCTTCTCGATGACACTGCTTCCAACATTTGATGTCATTATGAGAAGCGTGTTCTTGAAGTCCACTGTTCTTCCCTTGCTGTCAGTTAACCTTCCGTCTTCCAAGATCTGGAGCATCATGTTGAACACATCCGGGTGCGCCTTCTCAATCTCATCGAAAAGCACAACTGTGTATGGCCGGCGTCGAACTGCCTCGGTCAGCTGGCCACCCTCAGTGTATCCAACGTATCCTGGAGGTGAACCGATCAACTTGGACACAGTGTGCCTCTCCATGAACTCACTCATATCAAGACGGATCATGGCTTCCTGCGAGCCAAAGTAATAGGCTGCAAGAGTTTTTGCAAGCTCTGATTTCCCAACACCAGTGGGACCTGCGAAAATAAAGCTTGCAATAGGCCTGTTAGGGTTCTTGAGGCCCACACGAGCACGGCGGATGGAGCGACTAATTGCTTTCACAGCCTCATCTTGGCCAATGACACGCTTATGCAAAGTCTCTTCCATCTGAAGAAGCTTATCAGATTCATCGCTTGAGACTTTCTCCACCGGGATACCAGTCCATGACGATACAATGTGCTGGATATCTGCCTCGTTGACCAGTGGTCCCGTCTCTCCCGACTCAGTCTCTGCTTTGCTCATCTCCTTGCTCTTGTCAATGAGGGCTGTTATCTGGGCCTTCAATTCCATTTCACGATCTCGCAACTCTCCAGCCTAATAGCATAAGAATTAAACAGGCACACCTATAAGTTACATTTCCATCAAAAGAAAATGTAAATTAGCCAGGATTGATGTTCACGGATCACGACACAAATGAATAAACCAAACACAATTTTGGACAAGTAGAGGAAGGCAAATGCAAGGACACTGCTAATATTTTACTTGTAGTGATAACTATTTAATGGCAAAAGTATGAGAAACACTAAATTTAACTGTCATTTTTATTACCACCTTGAATGAAAATTTTATTCTCACATAAGATGGAATGGACAAAAAAAAAATCCTAGATCACCTGAAAACATATGTATCTTTCAATTATGTCAGTGAACTTTATCTACAAGTTATAGTGGATAAAAATCCAACAGGAAGTCTTTAACAGTTGAGTTGCTCTTACAAACACGAAGAGATGCAAAGATCTAGCAATTAACCATAGGCAGTTTACCTTTTCAAAGTCCTGACTACGGACAGCTTCATTCTTATCTTTTGTGATTTGCTTGAGCTCCTTGTCAAGCTCTCTAGCTTCTTCAGGAACCTGCACGAATGGTTCAATTTAAATATTTGTATATGGCATGCAAAAATTAGCAAAGAGTGCATCCAAATAAATGAAAGCATATGACCACATTCTCTACCTGGGCATGTCGAAGCCTAACACGTGAACCTGCTTCGTCAATCAAGTCAATTGCTTTATCTGGGAGGAAACGATCACTGAGAATAAAACAATTTGTCAGGTGATTAAAAGGATACAAGATAGTAGTCAAGCCATATTATGAATGAACAGGGTCAGTAGAGAAATACGGTAGTTTCTCCGAGATATTTTGAAGTCTCATAATACTATCCAGTTTACAACTTTACATTTTGCAAGTCACAAGTACCTGTTTTAGTATTAGCAAGAACAAGCATTACAGAGCACATATGCTCCTTAGTTTTCTGCTAAGTAGTGGTGTCTTGAACAGATATGCTATCGTCTACAAAATCTGATATTTCAATTTGGAATCTCCTCCGAGAACATGGCATGATAAGGTGACATTTTTTAGCTTACAGTCCACATACCTGATGTATTGATAAGACAGCTTAGCAGCTGCAACCAAAGCTTCATCAGTGTAACGAAGTTTATGATGGATCTCATATCGTTCCCGAAGCCCTCTGAGAATTTCTATGGTTTCATCAACTGTTGGCTCTGGCACTCTTACAGGTTGGAAACGCCTTTCTAATGCTGGGTCTTTCTCAATATGCTTCCTGTATTCATCAAGTGTGGTGGCTCCAATACACTGAAATTAAATATAGAAAATTAATTATAAAAAAATTTAGTAAAAGCAAAGGAACCTGGAGTTTCAGCTTGATAAATGGTATCAGACACTCGATGTATTTAATGAGAAAGAAAACAGATTGTTAGTCCCATGTCTCAACATAAAAGCATGTAATCTCTCCACATACCTGTAGTTCTCCTCTCGCTAATGCTGGCTTTAATATATTAGCAGCATCAATAGCACCTTCGGCTGCTCCTGCTCCTATGAGGGTGTGAACTTCATCAATGAAGAGTATTATCTCATCACTCTGCTTTATTTCTTCCATCAGCTTTTTTAATCTTTCTTCAAATTCTCCACGGTATTTTGTACCAGCAACAAGAAGTCCCATATCAAGGGTAATGACCTGTGGTAAATGGGTAAGAACATATATTGATCATTTCCTGACAATCTCCTTAAAAGAATCCAGAAACACAACCACAGAAAAATGACAAGTATGGTATCAATAATGTCCCACATATATGGTTTTATTCAACATATAATTATCTAAAACAAGTAGTCAACCACAAAAACCACATCGCAGTTTCCTTTTGGCATTAATCAATTACCAAGCAGAATGAATGCATTCTGCATTATTTATCCAAAGGAAGTTCAAACAAGTACAATGTGACTATCTTCTCTATTTCTGGTTGTTAGTCTGTGGGTCATCATAGGTATTAATGAATGGGACAGGAGATACGCTTGCAGGAAAATTTCTATTATTCCACTAAATGCAAACTATGGACTGTCAGTCACCCTGATATTGGGAAGGCTCTTCAATCATTAAATTGTGCTCAAATGGTCAAAAGTCCATCGGGCTAAGAGACTACTCATTAAAAAAAGAAGTTAAAAACTAGATGTGCTTACACACATAGCCCAAGCAGAACAGCATAGATATAACAAACACAACAAGGCAGCAACAAGAAACATAGCATACATAAGAACAAAGGGTTATGCCTAAGCTAATATGTTCACACTTCACAGAATCAATTGACAGAGCAAACATTAGGATTAATATATTGAGCATTGGCAGAACATATATATCAAACATAATTAAAGCAACAAAACATACCTTCTTTCCTTCTATCGTTTCAGGCACATCACCAGTAGAAATGCGTTGAGCAAGCCCTTCTGCAATTGCTGTCTTTCCAACACCAGGCTCTCCAATTAAACAGGGATTGTTCTTTGTTCGTCTGCCCAAGATTTGTACGACACGCTCAATCTGTGGCTGCCTTCCAACAACAGGATCTAGCTTTCCCTATAGAGATTATCAGACTTAAAAATTAGGCATGCATTCGTGCTTATTATGTTGCAGTACGACAAAAAATTTACCTCCTCTGCTAATTTTGTTAAATTAGTTCCATACTCCTCAAGTGTTGGCATCTTATTACCACTGCTCCCTCCCCCGACTCCAGCACCAACAGCTTCTGTTGTCTCACCAATCATTCGGATAACCTAGAGGTGCATAACATTTGTGATGATGAGCTAAAGAAAATAAATAAGACTTGCTTTTCAAAGAGGATAAAACAATTTCAGATATAGTTTACCTGCGTACGAATATTGCTGGGATCGGCTCCGAGACTCTCTAGTACACGGGCTGCCACACCTTCACCCTCACGAAGAAGTCCAAGAAGCAAGTGCTCAGATCCAATATAATTGTGTCCTGGAAAGATACGGGCGTCAGTTCTGTTAAACAACTAAACTTCTAAGCGATTTGTTAAAATAAAATGAGAAATCAGATACACCACATCATGACAAAAAAAGCAAAATGATACTAAAGTTGCTTGAGTGAACATCTAATCAATCATCATCTTAGCCACTACACATTTTAAATGTGTAACACCAATAGTCCAATACACCACGAAAGACACCAATACAGTGGGAAGAGCTTACATATATAATGAATAAGAGAAAGCCAACATTTGAAGGACTATAGTCTATAGATTTAGCAAACTAAAAGAATGGGTTATATAGTACATCCATGTATTCCATTAAAACTAAGATTTTAAACTTTTAGTTGATGAAGATAACATAAAATAGTACTGTAACAAGTAGAAGTTAAAAGAGAATACATTGTCTACAGATATCAGTTGCAGCAGGCTCAGTTTAGATCACTCAGCCAACAAAGAAATTCATGTGTTCGTTGTCGGATGCTTGTAAGTTTTAACTGAAAGTGATTGAGTAGGTAAGCAAAATGCATCAAGTTTTTGGCTAACAGAGATCCAACTAGCCAAAACTAAAATTTATGACAAAATGGATTCTACTGCCAAAAGATATCTTGACTGACATACCTAGTTGGCGAGCTTCCTCCAATGAAAGCTCCAAAACGCGTTTTGCACGTGGTGTGAATGGTATTTCGACAGCAACAAAACCATTGCCCCTCCCAATGATCTTCTCAACTTCCACACGTGCATCCTTGAGATTTATACCCATGGACTTGAGCACCTTTGCAGCAATACCAGTGCCTTCTCCAATCAAACCCAGGAGAATTTGCTCGGTTCCGACGAAGTTGTGGCCCAGACGCCTCGCTTCTTCTTGCGCAAGCATTATAACCTTTATAGCTTTCTCAGTGAACCTCTCAAACATAGATCTAATTACAAAACGACCACGCCTTCCCTTTCTAGAGGATCTGTAAGATGCAACTGTCGATCTGAAGTTGGACACAGGCGTGACTGTGAAGCTATGTGCTGATCTCAGACCAACAAATGCTGCCATCCTAACAGGGCGGCTCAATGACATTGCCAACATTGAGGAAGGCATCCTGGTGCCATGAGACCTCCAACACTGGCCGCTTACACGACCTGCAAAAGATGTCCCAAGAGCAACCGACTGGAGTAAGGTCCCTGCCATAGTCAGAAGTATCTTCCCCAAACCTGTGAAAAGATTTAGTTCAGAAATAGTTAGGACCCAATCTAGATACTTGATCCAAAGGGATGTAAGCTAAATGGTCAGATATAAATGTAATGGAGAGACCACATCTATAGCATCAGTGCAAGTCATCAATCTTTCACATGTTGTGCTTCACACAGATCTACTTTCACTAAATTATATAAACCATCAGTAGCTACTTCTCCAGAGTTTCCTATTCTTAGAAGGCTGCCATCCTTTGAAGGATATCTTTGTCTCTCTTATTCTAGGATTTATTTACAGTTACAGATGTGGAGTTGCACAAGGAAATTGCACTGTTGCAAAACTTCCTGTAAAAGGAAGGAACACTTCCATGAGTTTGCCCATTACTTTAATCAATTATCAATGTGCACTGAACTTGCCACGGAATCAATTGAAGACAGAGAAGGCACCATAGCTACTAGATTTACAGTTCGTTGGGTTTAGGGTTCGCAGTACGCCACTTCAAAAAGTAAGGTTCATTAGAGGGTATACCTCTTCGGTTCGTGGACCCGAAAAGGGGTTCACGAATCCAACAATTCTGGTATGCCTACGCTAGTATGCAACATATTTCTCTAAGATCAAAACAGCAAGCAGACCACAATGTTTTACACGTAGCAGATCCTTAACGGTAAAATAGGCACTTCTACGCATCACCCAACAATATAAGTTGCACAAATCTTGAAGTAAGTGAAAGGATAAGTAATCACTATCTACTCTTCATTCATATTTTAATATTTATATAATTTTTAAAAAGAGATGCATAGAAACACCTCTCGAAAATTGAAAAAAAAAAGAAAACATGTGCTGTTCCGGCAACTCTTGGCCCATCCAGCCCATTTTCTTACGTCCCTCATTCACCCCACTCAAGCCCAAAAGGCCCATCTCTTCCTCATCCTCCTCCACCATCCTCTCCTTCGCATCTCTCTCGTGGTAGGCTGGTAGCTTCTGCTGCTGCTGTTCCGTCTCGCCCTCAATCTACAATGGGCAGTGGCGTCGACGGTGACGGGGCTGGCAACGGGCCGCGGCGGCAGCGACCCTCCTCAATCGGCGGCGGCGGTCGCTGACCCGCAGCAAGATCCAGCGGCGACTGGCGAGGGACGAAGTGGAAGCGACCGAGCGGCCACCTCATCCTCGAGCTGCGACGGACGGTGGCTCCCTGGAATGGGGCAAGGGGCGAAGAGGTGGCCCGGATCGAACCCCTCTCTTTCCCTGTCTCCAGTCGAGCCGAGGGTTCGCCCTCCGGCCACGATTCAGATCACGTTCGAACCCCTCCGCCTGGCCGGGATCGGGGTACGACGTTCGTTCACGCGAATCCGGTAACTATGCATAGCACGCCCATCCAGAAACTCAACAAAAAAAAATCTTAATAACGATACAACAAGAACAGACGACTGCCAATTCCTCCAAGAACCCGAAATCACGATACAACAATCGAGCTCCTAGAAGCGAAATAACCAATTACCGGACCCAAGAACAAGGAATTTCAGAGAGAGAGAAGCCATGGGGATGGGATGCTCACCTCCGAGGAGAGAGAGAGAAGAGTGCGCTCTCGTTCGTTTTTTCCTCCCAAGAGATAAGGGGGCAGAAGAGAAGGGCCTCTGGCAGTATGGCTCACCGCCTGGGTGCCCAGCGAGCAAGCAAAGAAGAGATTTGCTGTTTCCTTCCTTTATTTTGACTAGACTCTGGTTGATTCTTTTTTATTCTTATTTCACAAAACTTCTGATTTTTTTGTGAATTCTGAGGGTAGAGAAATTTGACAAGTAACCAATTTTCTTGCCATGCGCGGAGGCAGATATTTTTTGGGATAACAGATCTTTTCCCCCTCTCATGAGAACAGAATCTGCAGTCATTTTGGGTATGCAGGTAAATGTTGAAGTGGAAAGAAGTGTACTGTTCAACAAATTTGGCCTCATCTGCAGCTAGAGGTGGGCGTCGGGCCATTTCGGGCCAACACTAGGCACGCTTGATCCATGGTCCAAGACGAATCTGTTATAACGCTTTGGCCGATCTAAGACGATTATCGAGGCCGTGCTGCAGACACGCCAATCGAGCTCGATATGCGGCCCGGCCTTTGGGTCGACACGGCTTGAAATAATCCGTGTGTGTCTGTGTTGTATGTGTGGGTGAACAAATCAAAGAGTAAAGGAAGAAACTCTGAATGGACTAGAGAAAAGTAAGGGAATACATGCATGCGTTGTATGTGTGGATGAGTAAATCAAGGAGTAAATGTATGGTTGCATGCATATGACCGGAGGAGCAACCGAATCAAGGAAATCGAGAAGAATAAACACAACAGGATTTTGTTTCGACCAGAGAAAAATGAAGTCTTAAACAGATAAAGAAAGAAATCAATCTGTGGTTATTTTCTCTCGTACCAAATAGTATAAATGGGCTGGATCTGGGCCAGCATGTCACAAAATAGGTACGAAGCGTAAATGGACCGTGCCTAGACTCGCCGAAAACTAGCTAGGCCAGCTCGGCCCAGCCCGGTGAGCACGATGGACCATCGTGACCCGATATGGTTTAGACACGAAGCACGATCTTGAACGTGCAACCAGGGATTTGTTTGTTGTTGCAATACTGTTCTTGGGATAAAAGTGATAGGGAAAATAATAGAACTATTGGAAATTTCATGTGAATTTTGATCATACTCCCGTGTTGTGATCATGTTCCTCGATGATCTGCATAGGAGAGAAAATTTTCTGCTTATCAGTATTATTGAGTTGGGAGTTTTGGGTCACAGCAGCACAGCCTCATAGACATTCAGTTCTCTTCTGCAACCAGCAAGTTACCGAAAGATTTTGCTGTGTGCACTTGTCTGGTAGCGACAGAATTCTAACTTTTTTGTTGCCATCTGAAATTCTGAATCAATAAACCCTGCATATCTCTACTGGCCTCTACTTAGTCCAACCAGCCAAGCAACGTACCAGACGACAAAACACTCAAGCATACAAGTGGACAAGTGCCAATTGTACTGAACTTGCTCTAGTAGCTACACCAATACACCTGAGGTGCTTCTCTGCGTAAATAATAAAGCATTAATGACTTTTAAAAGTTACACAAATATTAAAGTATTAATTATTTTTTAAAAGCTGCATATATATATATTAAAGCATGAATAATGATTATTTACTCTTTCGTTTATTTTAAGATTTGTGCAATTTATATTGAGGGGAGATGTATGGAAACTCATCTAAACTTTTTTATTTGAGTTACATTTTTGCAAACTTGGCTTGATTGTAAAGCTCAAGCAAAAGCAACCAAACGCAATCTACACGGTTACATGTATCATTTTGCATTGATCCAAGATGCTCTGGATGCTGGTTACTCGGTCACACAATTAGTGCCTGTAGTTCATCAGCTTCGATCCTGTCCATTGAAGTGTCCTCCTGTCCGTGTGGCTGGAGGTCGCGTTTCCTCTTCCATGCGGCCATGGAGGGGGGTCCGTTGCCGACGCCAAGGGTTACCCCTCCGGTGACATTCGGTGATGTGCTGGAGCGTGCTAACCGGATCAAACATGGTAACAGCAAACCACCTTTCTTGGCCCATTTTCAGGAGATTGATTACAAAATTTCAAAATGCTCTCCGAAAAAAGACCACTATATATAGCTAGAGTTGAAAACGGAACAAAAAGTTTCTAACCGTTCCGGAGAAAAACAGAAATAGAAGTCTTTTTTTATAAACAGAATCGAAAAGTGTCGATACGGAAACAAAAATTCAAAAAAAAAATGGAAACAAAAACAGAAACGGAGGAGCCAGTCCCAAAAGAAACGAAAATTCCGTATTAACTAAACTGAAAATTCCGAACTGACCCAATACTTCAAACAAGCCCAAGTGCCCAACTGGCAACCGCGGCTAACCCTAAACCCCGACATGGGCGGCGCCGCTCCCTTATTCTCCCCTCCCCCCACCGCGTCTCCCCGGCTCCCCCCACGGCCACCCCCACCGCGTCGCCCCCACCGCGCCGCCCCTCATCGGCAGCTTCCCCCGACCGAGGTGCCCCCGACTGTGCCGCCCCTAACCGGCGGCCTCCCCCCACTGCTCCTCCCCCTACCGGTAAACAGGTAATCCCGTGCCCCCTTTTGCATTGTTCGTGGTAGACTGGTAGTTGTAGCAGAAGTACTACTTGTTTTTTAATCTCTCCTTCAATATGAGTGATACACTGATTACAGAAGAGATCATTCTTCATTCGAACGCTACGCTAAATGGTTAATAACGGCACATGTGTTGTTGCTTGCAGAGAAACAAGTTGCTTGAATTCGGAGAACCGCTGCTTCAGTTGCGTAGCTTAAAGAAGACTATGATAGTCACTAAGGGCGGCACGTGAAACCTGCTTCAGAAATTGGATCGTATACTCGTTATCTACTTAAGCTTCAGATCAACATGGAACAAAGAGTCTTGAAATAGTAGTTTGGGAACTTGTTCTGCCATCCTCCAACGAAAAAATTGTTGGGTTAGCTTAGCAATTAACCAATAGCTGTGTATTCCTTGTAATCTTGTATTGTCCTTGGCTTCTGAAAATTGGAGTAGAACTTTAAGAATTTTCTTCTTGGCTGCTGAAAATGGTGTGTCTAGAATATAATAATCTTTGCAAAGTGTATGTTTCTCTTGTACCTTCAGTTTAGTCGATGGCTTCTTAGTTATGCTATCTTGTGTCAAATAACATTGGAGGTAGCTATCTTCTGTGATTGTCCATGTTAGTTAAGTGCTTCCTAACATGCATGTAAGTAGATGATGCTAATCTAATTATTTAGAGTCTAGACCAAATTGCAATTATTGATTCTCATTTTAATATTGATGCAATTTAATAGAAAGCCATCGACAACAATGCTGCAAGTAGGAGTAGCAGTGCACGTGCGACATCCCTTGCTTTGGCTCAGTCACTGCTACTGCTGGAGCCCCCTCGGCCCCGATGCTACTTCAACTTCAAATGTTGCTGCAGCTGCTACTCCAACTCCAAGTGTGGATTTGATTGATGAAATCGAGGGCAAACCACCTCCCAGAAAGAGAGCTAAGAAATCCACCTCTGATGTTTAGGAGCATTTCAACAAGTATGAGGTTAATGCGAAAGATCAAAAGGACAACGATATTATATAGCTATGGACTAGGTGCAACAAGACCAGATGTTGCTACAAAGGTTGGTGCGAGAGCAGTAGAGGAAAATCGGGTTTCAAAAGTCACTTAAAACATAAGTATTTTATCTTGACTGTGTAGCAAACAATCAACTTGAAGAAGAGTGAGGCGTGACGAATCCATTGCATCTATTGAAACTTATAGGTATGATGAGGGTGTCAGTTTGAAGAAATTTTATGTTGCAATTATCATACATGAATATCCCTCTAATATTATTGGGCATGAGTATTCTGTGGACTTTATCAAGTGTTTGCGTCTTACTTTTCTAATTAAAAGTCGCATTACTGTGAGGAAAGATATATTAAATATGTTTGTAGAGAAAAAGAAAAAATTGTATTAGTACTTTAAAACACTCGAATACTGCTTTAGTACAGCCATGAACATGAGGACATCTAATCAAAACAAAGGCTAAATGTGCATCAAAGTGCATTGGATAGATAACAATTGGTGCATGCAAAAAAGGATTATCAAGTTCATGCATATAGAATGACATCATTTGGGAAAAAATTTATGTTTAGCGTTTTATGATAGTATAGTGGATTGGAATCTTGACGGGAGATTACTTGCACTTATTTTGGACAATGATATAGCAAATGATACATGTGTTTCAGGGATAGTAAACAAACTCAATAAGATATCTCCATTAGTCTGTGATGGTATATTTTTTTCATGTGAGATGTTTGAATTATATTTTGAACCTTGTTGCCCAAGATGGTTTAAAGACAATTACACCAGTCATTGCAAATATTAGAAATACAATCAGAATTGTGAAGAACTCTCCATTGCAGTATGAAGAGTTTAAGAATTATGCCTCAGAGTGTGACTTAGAGTGACAAAGGGTCTCTCCTTGGATGTTCCTACAATGTGGAACTCCAAATATCTTATGTTGAAGAGTGCAATTTACTATAAATATGATTTTGGTAGGCTTTTTCTTTGGCATTCAAGCAAATATAAGAAATGTGCTCCAATTTATGATGCTACTGAGCTATTCTCTGGCACTAAATATCCAACTGTGAATCTATTTTTTAGAAATTTTTATCAAATTAAGGTTACAATTGCATAATAGTGTGATAACTTTGACCTAGTAATTAAAGCTATAACACATTCCATGAAAAATTAAATATGACAAGTATTGAAAAAAATCCAACTTGGCACTTGCTGTAGCAAGCTTCTTTGATCCTAGATATAAGAGAAATGTGATAGAATATTATGCACCAAAGATTTACCCTGCTACTTCTATGTAAGAGATTGATACGTTACTAAATTTGTTTATGAGCTATTCTAAGCTTATGTCTCTACTTTAAAGAAGATAGTCTGTAGTGCTACAAATGTGCACCAAGTGAATTCTCAACTTGATGATGCTGATGAGGATGATGAGCTTAACACGTTCTTTTATAGCATTAGTGAATCAGACTATGTTACCAAAACTGAGTTGGAAGTGTACTTGGAGCAACCTCTAGAACCTATAAAAGATAAGAATTTTGATATCTTGTCGTGATGGAAGGTCAAGTAGGCGAGCTCCCTATTTTCTCCTAACTTGCTCGTGATGTGCTACTATCTATTCAAGTGTTGACGGTTGCTTTGGAGTCAGCATTCAGTGCTGGTGGATGGCTTGTTGACCCATTTCGTAGTCGTCTAGATCCTAAGATTGTGCAAGCTTTAATTTGTACTAAAGATTGGATTGTAACATCAAAAGGTAACTTTTTAGTTTGCTTCAATAGTTTGTTCTTCACGTGAGAAAATATTTAAGCCTTATCAATTTTTACTAATCATTCAGATGGTACCATTGCATTTATCATGATAGAGTTAGATATAGATAGCCTTAAGCGATATTTTGTAAGCTCGATTGAAATAATTTGCCTTTTCTTATCTAACTTTGAAAACATATTGTGCAAATCAAGTAAAATTTTATTTTAATGTGCTCCTAATTGTCTTCTCAAGAACATTATTATTGTTTCATGCTTACCTTTGTAGTTGGAGTAGCAAGAGGATGTCGATTGTCATTATATGGAGAAGAACATGATGGACTGATATGGGGGACAAATAGCTTGAGAAAAAACTTTGTGCAGAGTTTTGGTGATATGGAACTATATATGTTTGCTATTATGTTATGATGTGGAATTATATATATTTGCTACTATATTATGATGTGGAAGTATATATGTTTACTATTATATTATGATATGGAACTATATGTGTTTGCTATTATATTATGATGTGGAACTATCTGTGTTTGTTATTGTATTATGATGTGTTGGTTGGTTTTGAGGTAAGCAATGTTTACATATCGTTGTTCATACCAATATACCATGCTTAATGTTGGCTAATGTTTTTAAGATGTTGTTCTGTGTAACTACAATATCATTCAAAGTTTGTATGTTTGGATAGATCATGTACTATGTTATTGTGGAATTTTTCGCTTTTATTTTCAGATCCGCCTGCTCGGGTTTCACATCCATTTCCATCACTATCTATTTTCAGTATCTGTTTCTAATGTTTTTATTTTGTTTATATTATTGGTTAAAAAGTATGGAAACAAAAACGAAACATCCATTTACCAACCATTTCCATTTTGTTTTCATCCCACACTGATTTGATTCTATCAAGAGCTTGGGTGTTGGTTTGAGAAATCTGCTTTTCTTGCACGTGGAAAGGCAAAATTAGTCCTAGGACGTAATCGGTTGATAGAAAAACTTTTGCTTCGCTTCTTCATCAACAACCAAAGATCGAAGGATCTAGCAATCAAGGGTTTGGTCATGGTAACAATAGCGGGGTGACTACCTGTGGTGGTGGAAATCCTGCTAGCTCTGTTGGGTAGGGTGGCTCTGGTGGTGGTGCTGGGTTTCACGGCCATGGGGTTTATAATCATGGTTGATCCCGATGGCAGCCAAGATTTTCAGGTCGTGGTAGAGGTCACTTTGGCGGTCGTCAAAGCTCTGGTACCAATGGGATGTGTCTAGGGTGTCTCCGATGGTGTTATGATGGCACCGAAGCCAAGCATTCAATCTGATGGGGGACTAGGTTCTGTTCCTAACTCGGTGGCACAACCATCTATGACGACATCCATGCTTAAGCCTTCAGATGCTATAGACATCATCAAGCTCATTTGCTATTGTTGTAAAAAAAGGGCACTCTCTCTCATAATGTCAAGCTTTGGTTTTCTATGATATCTGCGAGAGTGATTAGCATATTACTAGCAAATGTCCTATACTAAAATTACCAAAACCTCCCGCAGATTGTGTGGGCATGCGGTGGATAGTCCCGAGTTCTACCAAATTCCTTGTTCAGGTAACAAGAAGCCCCACAGTGATACTAACAAGACGACATTGGTCCGCATAGTGGGAGGTCAATGGCCTATTGATAGGATGCGCGAGAAGCTTCAAAGGGTGATTTCTATCAAGTGGCAATCGGAGGTCAATGAACATGGTCCAAATTTTTTTGGTACCTTTTCCGTCCAAGATAGAATTATTGAGATTGATAAGTATTGGAGAAGTTAAGGGTAAAAGCCAGGATGGGGTGATCATGTCCTTTGAGGAATGATCTTTGAAGGTGGAAGCCAAATTGCAACTTGAGAAAATTTGGGTGTAGGTATTTAGGGTCCCTTATGAGATTAGGAATTACTTATCCTTGTATGCAGTTGGTTTTATCATAGGTGTAACTCAGTTTGTCGACATGGTGAATACTCATAAGAAGGGATTTGTTCACTTGAACATTGCTGTGATAGATGCAAGGCTAGTCCTTGACAGTACAAATATTTGTATTGCAGATGCTCTATATGAAATTTTCTTTGTGGTGGAAAGCAAGTATCAAGTGATTCAAAATAATCTAGATCAGTCGGATGGGGAGGACAATGGAAAAGGGAAGCAACATTTGGATGAAGATGTGGATATGCAAGATAGGGACATTAAAAGGTCTAAAACTATGAAGGAGGGATCATCTGTGCACACATGTCTCAGGATGTCCTAATGTTTTTGGCAAAGGTAGTGGGGGTTCAACAGGTTTTAACTAGACAAGATAATTCAGCTTCTGTGTGGCAGAAAGTAGAAAAAATTAACATGGAGAACACATCTAGAGTAGGGCATGTGGTTGCTTAAGTTGTTCAGGATAAGAGTACACTAAGAAGGGTGTACAACACAATCCAACAAGACCAATGGTAAAATATAATCAGTGTCCCCTTAATGCCTTGGATGTTCTCTCTAGTGATGTGAATGTTGAACCTGTAGAACAAGATGTTGATGCTATTGCTATGTGCACTGACAAGAATGTTCATTCTAATGCAATAGATAAACTCTTTCTTTCTGCAATTATCGATCAAGTTGAACCTTCTAATGTTTTTAAGATGTTGTTCTGTGTAACTACAATATCATTCAAAGTTTGTATGTTTGGATAGATCATGTACTATGTTATTGTGGAATTTTCTGCTTTTATTTTCGTATCCGCTCTGTTCAGTTTCACATCCATTTCCATCACTATCTATTTTCGTATCTGTTTCTAATGTTTTTTATTTTGTTTATATTATTGGTTAAAAAGTATGGAAACAAAAACGAAACATCCATTTACCAACCATTTCCATTTTGTTTTCATCCCACAGCCTGATTTGATTCTATCAAGAGCTTGGGTGTTGGTTTGAGAAATCTGTTTTCTTGCACGTGGAAAGGCAAAATTAGTCCTAGGACAGAATCGGTTGATAGAAAAACTTTTGCTTCGCTTCTTCATCAACAACCAAAGATCGAAGGATCTAGCAATCAAGGGTTTGGTCATGGTAACAATAGCGGGGTGACTACCTGTGGTGGTGGAAATCCTGCTAGCTCTGTTGGGTAGGGTGGCTCTGGTGGTGGTGCTGGGTTTCACGGCCATGGGGTTTATAATCATGGTTGATCCCGATGGCAGCCAAGATTTTCATGTCGTGGTAGAGGTCACTTTGGCGGTCGTCAAAGCTCTGGTACCAATGGATGTGTCTAGGGTGTCTCCGATGGTGTTATGATGGCAAAGCCAAGCATTCAATCGATGGGGACTAGGTTCATTCCTAACTCGGTGGCACAACCATCTATGACGACATCCACGCTTAAGCCTTCGGATGCTATAGACATCATCAAGCTCATTTGCTATTGTTGTAAAAAAAGGGCACTCTCTCTCATAATGTCAAGCTTTGGTTTTCTATGATATCTGCGAGAGTGATTAGCATATTACTAGCAAATGTCCTATACTAAAATTACCAAAACCTCCCGCAGATTGTGTGGGCATGCGGTGGATAGTCCCGAGTTCTACCAAATTCCTTGTTCAGGTAACAAGAAGCCCCACAGTGATACTAACAAGACGACATTGGTCCGCATAGTGGGAGGTCAATGGCCTATTGATAGGATGCGCGAGAAGCTTCAAAGGGTGATTTCTATCAAGTGGCAATCGGAGGTCAATGAACATGGTCCAAATTTTTTGGGTACCTTTTCCGTCCAAGATAGAATTATTGAGATTGATAAGTATTGGAGAAGTTAAGGGTAAAAGCCAGGATGGGGTGATCATGTCCTTTGAGGAATGATCTTTGAAGGTGGAAGCCAAATTGCAACTTGAGAAAATTTGGGTGTAGGTATTTAGGGTCCCTTATGAGATTAGGAATTACTTATCCTTGTATGCAGTTGGTTCTATCATAGGTGTAACTCAGTTTGTCGACATGGTGAATACTCATAAGAAGGGATTTGTTCACTTGAACATTGCTGTGATAGATGCAAGGCTAGTCCTTGACAATACAAATATTTGTATTGCAGATGCTCTATATGAAATTTTCTTTGTGGTGGAAAGCAAGTATCAAGTGATTCAAAATAATCTAGATCAGTCGGATGGGGAGGACAACGGAAAAGGGAAGCAACATTTGGATGAAGATGTGGATATGCAAGATAGGGACATTAAAAGGTCTAAAACTATGAAGGAGGGATCATCTGTGCACACATGTCTCAGGATGTCCTAATGTTTTTGGCAAAGGTAGTGGGGGTTCAACAGGTTTTAACTGGACAAGATAATTCAGCTTCTGTGTGGCAGAAAGTAGAAAAAATTAACATGGAGAACACATATAGAGTAGGGCATGTGGTTGCTTAAGTTGTTCAGGATAAGAGTACACTAAGAAGGGTGTACAACACAATCCAACAAGACCAATGGTAAAATATAATCAGTGTCCCCTTAATGCCTTGGATGTTCTCTCTAGTGATGTGAATGTTGAACCTGTAGAACAAGATGTTGATGCTATTGCTATGTGCACTGACAAGAATGTTCATTCTAATGCAATAGATAAACTCTTTCTTTCTGCAATTATCGATCAAGTTGAACCTTCTACTGTTGCTGATCAAAGCTTTTGTGTTGCTTTTGCTAATCAGAATTATTCTTCTGCAAATATCGAGAAGGAATTTCTTGCTGTTTCTATTGATTAGAATATAAGTACTGAATCTTGTTATTGCCGACAATACAAATCATATTGAACCTTGTGGTTCTCACGAACAAAATGTTTTTGTTGCGTCTGCCGATAAGCATTTTTCTACTGCTACAATTATCGATCAAGTAGTTCCTGCCAACTCTGTAGATCAATGTTTCTCTACTGCATATACTATTTTTTCTAAAAATTCTCTCAATGGTACTGTAGCTGACTAGACTTTGATGGCCGTTAATTCTGAAAATACACTTTATGGTACTATCGTTGAATATGTTATTATCGACATGGTTGTTAGTAAGATTGTGCCGAAGGTTACAGCTCTCATGGTCAAGAAGGACACAAAGGAGTTTACTTCGACTGAAACTCTTTTACTGATGATGTTGGTCTTTTTGTAGCTAACAGCACTAATGTAGATGTTTCTGCTAATTAAAAGTTTATTGTTGCCAAAAATTCTCTCGGTGCTACTATATCCGACTAGAATGCTGTTTCTGCTGAACATTTATTTGGAGCTATTGTTGCTGAACATAATGCACCTTCTACTATTGTTGACAATGTGGTCAGTAAAGATGTGTCGCAGGCTAAAGATACAGCTGTCATTGAGGTCACAAATGCAAATGTGGAGAATGCCAAGTATCCCTTGATGAGTGAAGTAGTGGGACCTCTTGCTATTTTGCCCATGGAACCACACAATGCTAGGAGGTTAAATACCCCCATTTTCTAGGTGGGGTGGTGTTAGCTGATTTGGATACTTTGGACAAGGCTAGGTATAGGGCTTCTATTCGCAGCTTGGAAGCTCTAGAAGGTAATTTCACCTCTTCTTTCCCTCCTTTTTTTGAAACTCGTATTTATTCAGCATTGCATAAGGTTGGCATTTCTTTGGGAAAAAACTAATGTTGAAGTGGCAAAATTGATAAATGAGATTAAGACTATAGAGGTAGATCATTTGAAAGTATCAATGAAAATATCTCATAACCATCGGCCTATTCATCATGTTATGGAGGATGTGGATCAAGAATTTCTTGATACTACTACCCTCAATCACTTATGTAGTGATTTAACTAATGAGGTTTTGGACAAGGAGAATGATCACTTATGTAGTGATCAATATGAACCATGCCACAAAAAATGTCTAACATTGTTAAGACAAGACCTCAGATGAAACACCCACCAAAGAAGGTAAAAAAATGAAAGGCATTTTTTGGAATAGCAGAGGTCTTAGTGACTTGGCTAAATATAGATACATTTCATAACTAGTCAAAGAGCAACATATTGATTTTGTTGCACTCCTTGAAATAGGAAATAGTGAGTTTTTCTCATCCTATCTAAAACACCTTTATGGTGGACAAGAATTCATGTGACATTGTATGCCTCCTTGTGGGCTATCTAGGGGCATCCTTTTAGGGGTTAATTTGTTATCTTTCGATATTGGCTCTATTAATGAAGGGGACTTCTATGTAAAGTTTCACTTGAGAAATAAGGACGATGACTTTTAATGAATTTTGATGGCTATTTATGGTGCGGCACAAAATCAACTAAAAGAACAATTTTTGTCGGAATTAGTTAATACTTACAATAGGGAATTATTACCTATATTGATAGAAGGTAATTTCAATATGATCAGGCAACAAGATGAGAAAAATAATGATAACTTTGAGCCCTGGTGGCCTTTTTAATTTAATGTTGTCATTAATAGTTTAGATTTGAAAGAGATTGAATTATTTGGCCATTAGTTTACTTGGGCAAATTCTTTAGACAAACCTATATTGAGAAGCTTGACAGGGTGCTAATGAGCACGAATTGGGAACATAATTTTCCCTTTGTAACTATTAATGCCCTTGATAGGTCCTTTTTGGATCATACTCCCCTTTTGCTCAATAATGGAGCTGCCTTTCACAAGGGGAACATACCATTGTTCAAATCTGAACTTGGATGGTTCACAAAGGAAGGCTTTTTTGACATGGTGTCCAAATGTTGGCATACTGAGCATAGGGGAGATACATATATGGCTAGATGGCAATTTAAAATCACAAAGGAAGGCTTTTTTGACATGGTGTCCAAATGTTGGCATACTGAGCATAGGGAAGATACATATATGGCTAGATGGCAATTTAAAATCAAAAGTCTCAAACAGTATTTACAGGGCTGGGCTAAAGCCACTAGTGGAGTCTATAAGAAAGAAAAGAAAGAATTACTTCTCATTATTGTTGAGCTTGATAAAAAATCAGAACTTACTAGGTTTTTCTATTGAGGACATTAATCTTAAACAGCATTCTGCTGAGAGGCTAGCCCAGCTATTACGTGAGGAGGAAATCAAATGGTACCGATGAGCGAAAGTGCAATACATTCTTGAGGGGGATAATAATACTAAATATTTTCATTTGGTCGCAAATGGTAAGTATAGGAAACAGAGAATATGCCAATTCAAGCAAGATGATGGAATAATAGTTGGGGATGTATGGCTTAAACAATACATAACCAAATATTATAAAGGTTTGTTTGGACTACTAGCTAACAATCATTTTTCAATGATTGAATCTCGTCGGGATGATATCTCTCAAGTTTCTATAATAGAGAATGACATCCTCACACATATATTCACCGAAAAGAGGTGAGGGAGGCAGTCTTTCAAATGGAACATAATAAGGCTTCGAGACCGGATGGATTCCTAGCTAAATTTTATTAGATATTATGGGAGGTAATCAAGCATGATTTAATAGCAATGTTCCAAGATTTATACAATGGTGTTTTGTCTTTGTTCAATCTAAATTTTGGAATCATCATGCCATTACCAAAGACTAAAGATGCTATGCAGATACAACATTACATACCAATTTGTCTTCTGGATGTCAGCTTTAAAATATTCACTGAAGTTGTCACAAATAGAGTCACATATGTGGCTAATCATGTTGTTCATCCTACGCAGACAACTATAATGTCAAGTAGAAATATAATGGATAGCATGATTATTCTGCATGAAGCTATTCATGAAACGCATAAGAAAAAAATAGATGGGGTGATCTTTAAGATAGGCTTTGAAAAGACCTATTACAAGGTCACTTGCATTTTCTTCAATAGACTTTAGGGATGAAAGGTTTCTTACCTCAGTGGTGTTCGTGAGTTGAAAGTTTTGTTACCAGGAGAAGTGTTGGCATTAAGGTCAATGATGACATTGGCCTTTACTTTTAGACCCGAAAAGGACTCTGCCAAGGTGATCCATTATCCTCCATTTTATTTAGGGAGATTTAGATATTTGCCACTCTTCAATTTCAAACTTCGACGCCATGTACAAATCATGCCACTGGAGTGGCATTTTTTGTACATGGCGTCGAATTTTCACGTTGAAGGGTGGCAAATATCCAATTAATTCTTTTATTTATTTATTTATTTATTTAACATTATCGTGGATATGTTAGTTGTTGTCTTAGAACGAGCCGGAAAGGATGGGATGATCAGTAGAGTAGTACCGCATTTGGTCGATGATGGGTTATCCATCCTTCAATATGCAGACGACACCATCTTATTTATGGAACATGATTTTGAACAAGCCAAAAATATGAAGTTATTGCTATGTGCATTTGAACAACTTTCTGGTCTCAAAATCAATTTTCACAAAAGTGAAATCTTCTATTTTGGTGCTGCAAAGGATTTTGAGGCTCAGTATACACAGCTATTTGGTTATGGGTTGGGCAAATTTTCTTTTAGATATCTTGTCATACCAATTTATTATAGAAAGTTGAGGATCAATAAGTGGAAGGGGGTAGAAGAAAGATTTGAAAAGCGTTTGAGCAGTTGGAAGGGTAAGCATTTATCCTCTGGAGGTCGTTTAATACTTCTAAATTCCATGCTTAGTAGCTTACCCATGTTTATACTATCCTTTTTTGAGATAGCACATGGAGTGTTTAAACGATTGGACTATTACAGATCTAGATTTTTTTTGACAAAATGACAACTATAAAAAAAGTATAGGTTAGCTAAGTGGAATATATTATGCCAACCCAAGGATCAAGGTGGCATGGGCATTCAAGATCTTGGTGTCAAAAATATCTATTTACTTAGAAAATGGCTTTTCAAGCTGATAAATGATGATGGTGTCTGGTAAACTATTCTTAAGAAAATATCTGGGGAATAAGACCGAGGAGATTCTCATTTTTTGAGTGGCCTAATGAAAATCAAACATCATTTTTTTATATTTCAGCCCTTTCAACTTTGTGATGGATCCCAAATACGTTTTTGAAAGGATATATGGCTTGGAAACAACCCCCTCAATGCACAATGCCCTCGAATTTTTAATATTGTTTGGAAAAAACATGCCATAGTAGCTGAAGTAATGTATTCTGTTTAACTCAACATGTCTTTTCATAGGGCTATTATGGGACATAATTTACTAGCCTGGCAGGAGTTTATCGCAAAGGTTGCCGACAGGCATTTATGACTAGAACAGGATACTTTTTGATGGAATCTCCATCAAAATGGACAGTTCTATGTTTGGTCGATGTATACAACCTTAGTGTATTAATATGTCCTAGTGATAAACTGACAACTGTGGAAGCTTAAAGTGTCATTAAAAATAAATTTTTTTCTCTCGTACTTATGTCATGGGGTGATATTACCAAACATAATCTATGTAAAAGAAATTGGAATGGTAGCAAAAAAATATTGTTTTTGTAACCATGAGGAAACTATTCATCACCTCTTTTTTGACGGCCAGATTGCTCGTTTTGCATGGCGTGTTATACAAACGGCTTCTAATTTGCATTCTCCTAGTAGTATGACCAATATGTTTGTAAATTGGTTATTGGGGTGGGGGAAAGAATTAAGGACTCTTACTTTGGATGGGTCTGCTGCTTTGTAGTGGTCAATTTGGCTATGTCGAAATGATGTGATTTTGATAGAAAAAATTCTAATCCATTGCAAGTTATCTATATTTGCATCAACTGGTTGCGTTCATAGTTTGTGCTTCAGCGTTCAGACGCTCGGGAGGTGGTGTTATTGGCTTGTAGATCGCTAGAGATCGTAATCAGAGATCTCTTCATCAAGCATAAATGGTGATTTAGTGTTAGACTGTGTGCGGAATGAGGCTTTATGTTTCATGTTTCTTGTGACGTGTTGCAATTTTATTTTAGTATTTAGATGTCTTTTATTGGCAGCTATTTGCTGCAACTTTATAATAAACGGTCGGATGTCTTTTTATTGATAGCCTTTTACTGTAACTTTGTAATAAACGGTTAGTTGTGTGCATCTACAATGCAGAGGCTGGGAGATATAATCTCCCATTAACTTAAAAAAAAACACAAACCTGCCTTTACCTCGAAGCAATGTCACTCTACATATGCTTGAAAACAGGAAGATAGGAAGACGAGGTCGCAGGATGAGATGGAGTATGCCAGGCACCGTCTCTCATCCACAATTGAGGATATTGTATACTCTTCAAGAAGACCTGCCGATTTGTTGGCTAAGGGCAAATTCTGGGTTCCTAGCAGTGTTGCCATTTCTTGTTCAGAAGATAATCTTGGTAAGGATAATCAGCGACAAAGCTTAACAAAGCAGAGCAAGGGGAATTGGCCTTGGGATAGAAAAACCGGCTGGAAAGGTCCTTTGCCAAAGCCACGAATCTCACCTTCAAGAACATTTGGGGATTACATATTGCCTGTGATTGAGGAAACATCTAAGAATGATAGATCATTGGGAGACACTATTCATCCTGATTGTTGCTTCGTTCCGGATTATCCGTCTGATGATCATGCATTTCAAAATTCGAAAGTGCCTGGTATTGGGCCAGATATTGGGCCTATTCAGTCGGTGGGCCATAAGTCGACTCCATCCAGTTGGTTTTTGCGTAACCCTGGCTTGGGTCTTCTGCACAAGCGATTGACTCATCGCAAATTGGTGCAAGGCTCTCTCTCTTTCGCGCAAGTACTCATGGCGGGCGGAGCGGCGGCGGCTGGAAGTGGCGACAGGCTTCAAGGAAGAAATGGTGGTGGTGGTTACGGCTTCACGGTGGAGGCTCGCGGTGGTGGTCGGCCTCCAAGATTGTATGGCAGAGGTCGTGGAAGGCTTGGTGGTCGTGATCGCTTCCATGAGCAGGGGGCGCAGCGATTCCATCAATTCTGGGTTTCAAGGTGCCGGCGCCCAATTCTCTGCGAGTGTTGGGGGGTTCCGGTCGGCACATTCAGGGTTGCCTCCGGCTGATGATTTGCCCAAGATGCTGATGGAGAGGGGGCAAGCCTCTGGTAATCCGGCAGGTAAACACAAAGGTGCTCAGCCTTCTAATGAACCTGTATTAAAGAAGAAGAAGAAATTTGTGCTTTGTTGTGAAATATGTGAAGAAGAACATTTCACTCCGCAATGCCCTTTGTTACATGGACCTAAACCATCTGCAATATTTAGTGGTCTGGCTGGGGATGGGTTAGGGTTTTTCCATATTCCATATTCAACTGCGGCGAAGAATCCTCGTAAGGTTGCTGCAACTGCTCTTATTAGCATAGTTGAAGGCTCTGTGCCGGCTGCATTGGTCAAAAAAGAGCTGGCTCGAGCTATACCGGTGAATTGGAATTGGGAGGTGCAGGAACATGGTGTCAATTCATACATTGTTCCTTTTCCTTGTCAGGTTGAGTTACAAAGGATGATTAGTATGAAGCGACTTCGCACTGATAATAATGAGGGGGTGATGTCTTTTGACGTGTGGAACATGGAGATTACGCCTAAACAGAAACTTCAAAAGGTTTGGGTTAATGTTTATGGTATTCCTTACAAAATTAGATCATTTTTGCCTCTCTGGGCGGTTGGCTCTATTCTAGGAGCTACGCAAAGAGTTGACATGCGGTCGATGAGAAAGACTAGGGTGGTTAGGTTGTTGGTTGCTGTTCTTGATGTAAACTGCATACCAGGTGATGTTGATATTGTGGTGGATGATTGTTTATATGAAATTTACTTTAAGGTTGAACAAGTGCTCACTGATGGTAATGGGGACCATGATGAATTTGAGGAGGATGATGACCTTGATGATCCTGAGAACCAATCTAAGAAGAAAGATCAGGTCATGGATGATGCTGACAAGGGAGAAAAGGATGGCACCTCTCAGATGGACAGTGTTCATAGAGAAAATGTTCACAGGGGTAAGAGGCCGGTTACAGGGGCGCCTTCTGATGTTGACATGCAGGATGGTCAAGGGGTTATGGGTTCACCTGAAAATAATATTCTGGTTGAATCTAGCTATGCGGGGCAGATGGATGAATTTGGAGTTGTAAATGGTGTGAAGCTGGATGATGCTTCTACACATTGCATGACAAGATCGACAGCATTGTTGATTGAAGACTCTGATGTCGGAGGTAATTTGCAGCTGGCGGTAGAGGGCGGGAAGATGGATGATGTTTATGTTCATGGTTTAGACTGTTCGGCTGAACTTCTGATTGAAGGTTCTGATGATGGGAGTTATGAGCAGCTTGAGGAAGGTGGTATGATTTTGGCTCATTCACTGTCCGAGGACACTAGGGATAGTGCTATGGGTGAAAAATTGGTTTCTGATGACCATACTGTGTTGGCGCAGTCAGTTGGGGGAGGAAGTTTGGCGGAGACCTCTGAGGGTGATTTATGTGTGCCTCCTGGTGATCAGTCTCTTGATGCTGGGGTGCCACTTATTGAGTTTGACCAGGTTGCAAATGTGAATCAGGGCTTGGTTAACCAAGTGAAGGACATACAGGATCCGGTAGATGGTCAACCAGAGGGAACGCAGGATAAAAACATTCAGGATCTACCTTGCCGTATTTTGCAATCATTATGTAAGAAAAATGGTATTCCAGCTAATATGTCAAACTCGGCTATGGTGAATGCCCTCCGATTACTGGGAAATATTATGAACGGGGTTGTGATACTACATGAAACTATTCATAAATTACATGCTAAGAAGCTCAATAGAGTCATATTAAAACTTGACTTTGAAAAAGCTTATGATAAGGTAAAATGGTCTTTTCTTCAACAAACCCTCCGCATGAAGGGATTTTGCCAGCAGTGGTGTTCATGGGTGGAACATTTTGTCACTGGAGCTAGTGTGGGCATTAAAGTTAATCATGAGACGGTCGCAAAGGTTATGACTCAGATGCCGCCAAATATTACCTTTCGTAGATTATTAGTGGGGGATAAATTAACGGCTTGGTACAATCTTGTAGCAAAGATAGCCCATTGTCAGCTTTCTGGTGGAAGGGATATTTTTCACTGGAGTCTCCATAGAACTGGAGAATTCTCTGTACGATCTATGTACATCTATTTGAAGAATCAGGGGACTCCTTTCCATAATAAATTCATCTGGAAGCTGAAACTCCCTTTAAAGATTAAAATTTTCCTCTGGTATTTACAAAGAGGAGTAATTTTAACAAAGGATAATTTAGCTAAAAGACAATGGTATAGGAATCAGAAATGTTGTTTTTGTAATTGTAATGAAACAATAAGACATCTTTTCTTTGATTGCCACTATGCAAAAGCTATTTGGAGAATTGTGCATATTGCGACTGGTTTATCTCCGCCGAAGTCTATGTCTTATTTGCTTGGAAATTGGTTAATAGGCATTGAGAAGAGTGAAAAAAGAATTATTCTTGTCGGTGGTGCTGCCTTATTATGGGCAATTTGGTGTACACGTAATGATTTAATCTTTGAGAAAAAACAATCCTCTACTCTTATCTGAGTTATTTTCAGGAGGAACATCTTGGCTGCGGTTTTGGGCATTATTGCAAGGCGAGAACAACAAAGAGAGCATCCGATTGGCAAGCAGGGCATTAGAGGTGGTGACATTGGAAATCTTTGCCAAGAGTGGATGGAGAAGCAATTATAGAATTGGCTTTTGATTTTAAGTTCTCGATGTCTTGTTCTCAATAACATTTTATGATTCACAGTTGTAAACGATACTTGTAAACGATCGGTTGTGTGCTTTTGCAGAGACCGGATGTTAATGCTTTATCTAAAAAAAATGCTTGAAAACATAATGTAAAGCGGCCCGCTACAACAGGCTGTTGACTGCATCCATACAATACGCTGATTGTACAAGCTGATTGATTATCTTGGAGATAAGCAAAGGCTAAAATGGCAGTTGGACGAATCTGAACTGATACCTTCATGGCCATCGAACTCGTCTAACCCAATGAACTCCTCGATCAGAATATTGTTATCAGCTAGGTTTTGGAGATCACCTGCTTCAAGCTCTTGAAGAGGTTGATCTGCCTGCAACCGCGGAGCGCTGCCCTTTCTCGGAGCAGCTATTCGTAAGTGTGGTGGCCTTCTTTTCTCACTGTTGCTCAATGGCTGGTGCTTGGAGGACGCTTCTGTTGTTCTGCTCAGCCTGGAGGGAACTGCAGCAGCCTTCTGAACCTTATCTTGTGAGACTTTGGTTCCTTTTGCACCCAAACTGACATTTCCATGGTTTGGTTCGATGCTCTTCTTAGATGAAGGTAGTTTGTTCTTGTGGAGCCTCCTCATGGTTGGATTTGACTGGCGAATTTCAGCAAACTCAATATCCATTGTATTTCTACGTGGTGATACACTCAGAAATTTATCAAATTCAGAACTGCTATAGGAAGGGCGTTCAAATGGCCAAAATATGGGCTCATCAGAGCAATTGGCTTCTTTCATATGTAATAATGCCAGACTGGAACTGGAAGGACCAAATTGGAGGCTTCTCACTGCACTGAAAGAAGGACTGGGGAAGTCGGAACTAAAAATATCCAGAAATTGCTCCTTGTCTTGAAGCAAGGCGGAGTCCTCCTCATCAAGATCAAAGGAAGAGACCCAGATATCTGTTCTGTCAAGATCTTCAGACTGGATATCTGAATGTACTGTGAATGACGTACATGGGCTGCTGATTACAGATGACCGCTCGCTGGCAGAGCTATCGTATGAAGAATCACCACACTCTGAGCGCATAAAGGGGAAATCATTCATTTCAAGCCTCCATTCCATTACCTCCCCCTCAGTAACATCCTCCTTAACACTCTTTAATGGTAAATTAAGTACAGCTGATGGAACCTCCTTGACATAACCATCAGTGGTAGCAACCTCCTTCATGTTCAGGTGCACATTGTTCGAGCTAGATAGTAATAAGTGTGTTAAGAACTGACCATGAAGGGAAGCCGTGTTGCAGTCAAATTCAGAACCTTCACAATCAGGACTTGAAGAAGGGTTACTCTTTATAGACAGATTTGTGAAATCACTACCAATGCATGAATTTTTTACTTCGCTAATCGGCTCCTCAACAACATTTTCTTCTATCACTAACATTGTATATCTGTCCTTTCTGCGAACATCTTTATCTTCCTTATGATCTTCCATAGCACTTTGTATTCTACCACCTTCAGCTCGGTTTACCTAGTATTGGTAAAAAATGATATGTACTGGGTAATCAGCCAAGACAATAAAAAACTGAGTTTTGCAAGTAAAACAGGAAGAAAAATGATAGCTTGTGCATGAAGAAGCCAGGTAGGATATTTATGACATAAGGTATTGTGGACAGACAGAAGCAAACATGTCAGAAATCACATCTAAAAGGTATAAAAAAGAAGCACCCATCACCATGGAGATGTCGATGTTACACAAGCAATTGATTGCAGCAAATGAACTGGATGGGAACAAATTAGTATATTCTGATATGATAAATAAGTGACTACAATAGTGGGTAATACAATTAATTCTGCTTTGTAATTTAATACTCTGAAAACTATTATAGAGAAAGTCCAACTGTGTAGTTGTTATTCAAAAGCCACTTTGCTAAAAATTGACCAGGATTTCCTATCTGCTCCATTTCCAAAGACATGACCTTTTTTTTATCCACTCCGGCAACAAGTTGGCTTTTACAAAGAGAAGGACTCTACTCCCATATAAAAGATGTACCGTAACAGCTAGCTAATCCATGCAAATGAGCGACAGTGTATGGATGTTGTTTTCATATATTTCGTAAACAAATACAAATGCCCCTAAACAAAGCAGCAAAACAAATGTTAATTTTTTATTTGGTCAGATTCAGTTGTGGAAGACGAATTCCAACAATGGACCACTAAATTCAACCTGAGGCCCTAGTCAAGGAGATAGTCATATACTCATATGCCTTGTGTCATCACTTCTCACAATATTTCAAGCAAACAAGTCCATTCACACGATGACAATCTTGCAATGTGGATTCAGAAAAGGTCAGAGAGTGATATGCACAAAAAATTTCTGTGTTCATTTTAAAAGTAAATGTTGACACCATCCTCCCTGCATATAAAAATTTCTATAAAAGGCTACACTAACTAGTACAGACATCAAAACATTGTAAACATTTGGAGATTGCACAGTAGAGCTCAAAGTTTATCAAAGTGATCTTCGAGTGAACAATATAATTAAATAGCAAACCAATCTTACTTTCATGGTGACCCAGGAAGCAATTTATTTAGAATTGCCGATATCAAAGTAAAAATTTCACCCAAAAATCGCCTATAATTTCATAGTTAGCACCCGTAACCTCTCGTGCATAAATTAGAGATGCTTCTCTTAGTCTTACAAACTTAGTGGTAAGCCTATTTTCCTTTATTACTAATCAAATCAACAGAATTAGTTCGAACTGAAAGAAAGAAAAGTGATATCTATTTACAGAAGCTAAAAATGTTCAAAGAGGATTCAAGTGCTTGACATGTAGCTCCTTCGATTTCAGCACGAATAAAAAAAAACAATATATCTTCAGGAATCGAGAAAAAGCAAGGGAAAAAGAAAGAAAATCCCAAAGGAAATCGCTCAAGAACACATCTTTTCCTTGAAACAGAATAAAATATCAAAAAACAAAAGGCAAAGAAATAAACCGAGTAACCAACCAAGAACACATATTAGTGGAAGAAAGGAGGAGAAAAGAGTTGCTACCTGAATCTGGAATTTTGGAGGAGCCGCCATACCATTCCTCCTCTGTCCCTCCTTCACCCCCTCTCTTCAAGCGTGAAGTGATTCCCCTATTTAAAACCCCCCGTTTTTGGTAGCTATTCTTCGCAGCTTAGACCCTGGATTCCTTATGAATTTCATGCAGACCCTCACAAAATTACGAACTTTTTTTTTTAACTTTCCCTACCTGGCAGTCTGGCACCTAAGACAGCATATTACGCTGCTGGTGTGAAACTGTGATGGCCAATTCTATCTCTGTTGCCAATTACGAGTTTATCAAATGGGAAAATTATTTGTTTACCGCCGAAAGTTAGCTGGATCTCTAAAATATCATCGTAATGCTGCTTCTTCCTTCATTGCTATTGGATCCCAACTTTCATCTATTTTTTTGCTACTCCCGTTAGTTCCCCGAGAGTTGGTTATTAAGTGGTGTGTGAAAAGACTTTGTTGCCCTTCGAGGTGGCCATGGATATGGCAAGCTAGCAGCGTGAGGTTATCGCTAGACCATAGGATGAACTCCATGGTGGCCATGGATATGTAATAGAGATTGGGGAAGGGAAGAAGCGCGACTGAGTTTGAGGAGGGAAAAGGCACACTAGAGTTGGATAGATGTAGGGGGCGGAGGTGGGGTGGTGATAGCTATGGATCAGGGCATGATGGCAACAACCCTCCGTCGATGGAATCGGCAAAAGCAATGGGCTGAGGAGCATTTGGGAGGTGATTGTGGTGATGATGATGTGACTAGCGAGGCATGTGCATGGCCAAGGTGGCCTGTCGACGGTGATGACGGTGTGAGGCCCTTCTTCTTTGACAATGGTGTTAGATCAAAAGGCTAAACTAATACCTAAACATCATTAACTAGCCTAAATCATAATCACAGAATAATAATGATGAACTTAGATAGATGTACTAACCCGGTGAAGAAGAGGAAGCCATTAAGCTTTCGGTCGGTTTAGATCAGAGTAGATGGGCGAAGAAGAAAAGACACCGAGATCTTCTCAGTGTTGGTTGGGGCCTTCAGTAGCTTGAGCGCTAATTCTTAGATCGGAAGGATACAGGGGAAAGCTAAACTCAAGATTCATTCTAATGAACACGAGTGCCGGCCTCTCCCCTTTTTATTCTAGCGCTGGCTAACGGGACCAAAACCAATTTGTTTGGTGCACTACCGATCAAAACGTGATGCATGAGATTGAGGTGAGCCTAGCCCTTAAGAAATCTCCCGGTTGTTAGCACAAAGCCGAAGATCACAACTAACAAATGGCAAGCTCTTGGCGGACACATGGCCAATCTGGGGTGAGCATGAGCATTAGTGGACCAAGAAGGTGTTGTGTGCATGTTTGTCTTGGGCGGAGGGCCGGCACTGTGGACTCGAGTTTGGAGATGACGCTAAGGGCAGTCCCAATCCATAGTAACATGAGTAGTGTCTAATGAGAGCTACAATAAGCCAATACATATTTCCCAACTCATAGTTTCCATGAGTAGTGAAGAGAGAGAGAGAGATCAACAAACCAATGCATGCACCACAATCATAGACATTGAAACTTGAAACATCCAATGCAAATTTTGCTAGTTTCATAAACATGGTACCATTTAATTATCTTCTTGCATGAGACATCCGATACCATTCTTGTTTTCCTTCTCTCCTTCCTTAATTCCTATGCCACATCAGATTTTTGCTTAGTTGGCGACTTTTAATATTATGGACACTATGAGGTGGAGGTTGGGATAGCCTAATAGCAATGGGCAACTCAGGTGGAATTGAAGCAATAAAGTAGGCAAAACAGAACCACACTGATGTGTAAGTGGATTGCCATGAATTAATTGGAAAAATTGATGATTTGCTCTCATTTACTTGTACCATCAATTGCACCAACTAAAACGGGGCAAATCATCAAATCTCCTAAATTAATTTTGGAGGAGGAGCTTTAGGTGCAAGTAATTTTTGAGATTGTGGATTTGGGTATATCAGGGCTTGACAGTGCCACTGCTTACTGGCCCTAGAAAACAACGGTGAGGTGACATGGTTTTCTCCAGGGAGGTAGAAGACAGAAGTGAGGTCGGAGCAGGCACAAGAGATGCAGAGAGCAGAGGTGGTGCCGGTGGTAGGGAGTTAACCATGGAGTAATAGGTTACTGGTAGCATCCGACGAGGCATGAGAGAAAAGAGAGTTATGGTGGTAGAGAAGGAAGAAGATGACATGCGGGCTAATGTGAGGGTAAGATGGGTATTTTTAAGAAAAAACTAATAAGATTTTGCTATTCATGGTGTGGTACCCTAACGAAGACTAACGGGTGTGGCAAGAGGCAAGAATGGATTGAAAGTTGAGATCCGATAGCAATGAAGGAGAAGTAGTTTCGTGACAATATTTTAGGAATCTGGCTAACTTTTAGTGATAAATAAAGAATTTTCTCTTATTATGTACATGTTTCTCTTTCTCGTTAATAATATAAAATATTGCTATATATGATTCTTTGTTACATACTACTCTCTCTGTTTTTGAATACATGACATTTCAACTTTCAAATTTTGTTTCTAAATAGATATCATTCTACAATTTCGAGGTGACTTTTTACCTTTTTTTTCCCTTCTATACACCCACTTAGCTATTTCTAATGTCAATTAATTACTACCATGGATCATTCAAAGATATAATAAAGAGATGCAATACAATATTTTGTACATATACCTTAGTAGAAGTGTAAGAACTTAGAATGATATCTATTCAGTAATGAAGGGAGCATTTATTTCCTCTCTTCTAAACTTGTTGTCGTAGAAGTGTGTGGTCACCGTTCGTATTTTCTTAAATATTTGTTTTGATCTACCAAAACAACATGAGTAGGTTTACTATAAGAAATTGTTTTTCATGTCATATTTTTAAGATTTTACATACATACATATGTATATGTATATATAGATACATATTATATACACACATATACACGCCACACACACACACACACACATATATATAGGGGCATATTTGGTGCAAACCACCTTTACGGTGAAAATTTCATGAAAATCACCTGTAAAAGTTTTGAAAAATTCTCCAAACATTACCTTATGTAGGGGAGGTAAGCCTCTACAATCCTATAAAATTTGAAGATGAAACTCAATCGCATTTGAAAGATATGAAAAAGACAAATTCAGCATGAATAGTAATTTTTCACTGTTTAGCACTATTTATTTTGCTGTTTATCTTTTTTATATCTTTCAAATGCGATTGAGTTTTATCTTCAAATTTTGCAAGATTGTAGAGACTCACCTCTCCTACATATGGTAATTTTTTGAGATTTTTTCAAAACTTTTACGGGTGATTTTCACGGTAAGGGTGATTTGCACCACATATGCAGCCATATATATATATATATATATATATATATATGTTGTGCCACAAATCAATAGCTAAAAGCTGCATTTTCTAAACAGTGAAAGGTTTCAGAGATTTTTGTGGACGAGCATATTCTATGTCGTCCAAAAAGTACATTGCTCTGCTACCAATGTGCTCCTTTCATTTCCAAATTGGCACAAAAGTATTTCGTTTCCTTACATAGAAATAGTATTAGTATATATTCCTATAAAAAAGTGCTTCCACGTTATTTTTACCTTTTAGCTAAAGAGAAAAATAATGGTCAAACATGTGTAATTGTGCATTGAAGATGATATCATAGCGATAACTATTTAGAAACAAATCATGTATAACGTAATTATAATCACATATCAAATTTGGTGCAATTGGTGAATGTGAATGCCACATTGAAATGAGTTTTATAAACATTTTATATTCACATAGTAGCAAGTTGGTCAAAATCTTGATTCGAATCTTAGATTCCTAAGATTTTACAATCCTACATTTGATTCGATCCTACGTAAGATTTTATTTGATAGAATCTTAATACTCTATATTCTACAAAAAATTAGAATCATGATAAAAAATTTCATACGATTCTACTCAATTCCATCTATCCTAATAATTAAATATAAATACTTACTATTATATCATTCCAATTATAAATTGTTCACCTTTGATACATTCATTTATATAATTATTTGTATAAAAGCGTATAGTTCATATAGACTATTTTATTAAATAAAGTTCTTTGAACTAAAATTCAAAAAATATCACCATTGTAATACATGGTATATTTGAAAAAATATATGTGCTAGTAAGGTTTAAATCCTGGTTATTTATCTGTGCACATGCAAGTACAGCGCAATAAAAAAAACCACATTGGCTGCACTCTCCGAGGTTGGCAGTTCATCCCCGAATTTTTTAAAAATAATATTTAAAAAAATTACAGAAATAATATACCAAATTTAAGAATTGCAAATCTACCTCCCTATCACCGTTTGAAAAGATGACAGAGATTTTGTCACCATTTGATCCAGCTCTCTGTCGCCATTTTAAATGGCGACAGAGAGCAATGTGTAAATCGGTCATGCTGCAGCTCGATTAGAGACCTCCCATTTCGCTAGTCGATAGAGAAAGAGAAGAGAGGGGAAGAAAGAAGAAAATGAGGAGGGGAAGAAGAAGACGGGGGGAAAGAGGAGGAGGAGGAAGAAGAAGAAAAGCGTCGTATTTTTGCAGATAATTTTTTTTGCTCATTTGTATTCAAATTTAAAAATACAATTTAGTGACTAGATTAAATAGATTGGTAAGTAATTAGGTTGTAGAGTAATAATTATTTAGATAGATTATGTGGCCAACAGATTAATTAGGTTTGTAAGTAATTAGCTATTAGGAAATATTATACAACTTCCACCATCCTTGAGCCAATGGGCTCAAAACCTCTCCCACGGCTCTACAGGAGGCCCCCCTCACACCCTGTGGGAGGTCTCATGTCTTGCGGGCATATCTCCAGGGTGTACCCCGTGGGACGTCTCCTTCTACTCCACAGGAATCTACGGGAGACCCCTTCCCTGCAGGAGTCTATAGGAGACCTCCTACTCCGCGGGCATTTACAAGTGACTCCCTCCTACTCCACGGGACTCTATGGGAGACGCCCTCTACTCCGCGGGCGTCTATGGGAGACCCCTGTGGGCGTGCTACGGGAGTCACCCTCCTACCCCGCGGGCGTCTACGAGTGACTCCCTTCTACTTCGTGAGAGTCTACAGGAGGTGCCCCCCAACTCTGCAGGAGTCTAGGGAGACCTCCTACTCTGCGGGCGTCTACGGGAGGCACCCCCTACTCCGCGGGAGTCTACTGGAGGCACCCTCTACTCCGCAGAAGTCTACGGGAGACCTCCTACTCCACGGACATCTACGGGTGACTCCGCAGGCATCTACGGGTGACTCCCTCCTACTCTGCGGGAGTCTACGAGAGACACCCTCCTAATCCACGAGCGTCTACGAGAGGCGCCCCCTTACTCCGCAGGAGTCTACGGGAGACCTCCCACTCCGCGGGTGTCTATGGGCGACTCTCTCCTACTCCGCGAGAGTCTACGGGAGATGCCCCCCAACTCCACAGGAGTTTACGGGAGACCTCCTACTCCACGGCCGTCTACGGATGACTCCCTCCTACTTCGAGGGAGTTTACGGGAGGCACCCCCCTACTATGCAGGAGTCTACAGGAGACCTCCTACCCCGCGGGCATCTACGGGTGACTCCCTCCTACTCCGCAGGAGTCTGCGAGAGGCACCCCCTACTCCGCAGAAGTCTACGGGAGACCTCCTACCATGCGGCCATCTACGGGTGACTCCCTCCTACTCCACAGGAGTCTACGGGAGGTGCCCTCCTACTCTGCGAGCGTCTATGGATGACTCCCTCCTACTCCACGGGAGTCTATGGGAGGCGCCCCCTACTCTGTAAGAGTCTACAGGGGACCTCCTACTCCACAGGAGTCTACGGGTGACTCTCTCCTACTCCGCGGGAGTCTACGGGAGGCACCCCCTACTCCACGGGATTCTATGGGAGGCCCCCAACTCCGCGGACGTTTACAGGAAGGAGGCTTCCTTAGATCCCTCGTGGGCTCTCTAGAGGAGGTATCACGGGGAGTCATCAATCCCCAAAGGGGTCTCAGCAAGCCTCCTGACCACAGGGTGCTTGGCAAACCCTCTGGTCACAGGGCGCTTGGCAAGGCTCCTGGTTCAAGAGGGTACCCCCCAGATGCCCATGGAGATAAGTGGGCACCCGCGGGCCGCTTGGGACCAATCGCCGACTGGGGTCCTAAGGTCCCCTATGGGGTCCCGGAGTCAGAGGCCTTCTCCTACGAAACGATGACATAGGATCCACTACCTTTACCCGGGAATGACCAAGATGCCCTTGCCTAAGCCACTGTGGTAGGGGTAGGATGGTATTGTTTGTAACAGGCTGGGCGCCTATAAAACTCCGCTGTAGCCCCTACATGTATCCTGGACTCTCATTTAATACAAAATTGAACAACTGGTGTGTCTCTCGGGAGCCTGGACCAGGAGCCACCCTGCTTCCCTCAGGGAGTCCCCCTGTCGGTGTCTTTTATCATTTTCTACGTCATGTTATGTCCATGATGTCGTGTTATGTATCCTAATATTTCTATGTTATGCTACGTACCACCCCAATATTTATATGTATGTTTCCTCTAATCATTTTGTACAACTTGCTATGACATTTTCTTCCTTACTAATTTATCTCTGCCTTGTTATTTTCTATGTTCTACTTAAAAATGAAAAACGAGCCAAATACATTAAAACTTCCATTATCCATCGGTGGCATCATTTGTATTGACCAACATACGACATACATTCCACAGAACTCATTGGTAAGTGTCCGTATGTTTGTCATGTTGGTAATCTTGCTAATCGACATCACTACTATTCTTAGTTCTCACCGAACCTTTTTCCATGCCATTCATTCGTCTTTACAAACAAAATTCGAATGTAAAATTTACACTCGCATTAGTAAAAAAATATTTCACCGCATATTTTTCCCCACTGTCATTTTAACCTATAAATTTTGGTCGCTGCTCTATTTTAAAAATGAAGTACAAAATAAAAAGGAATTAAAAAACCATGCCATTTTGAAAAAAACAAATACACTCCTCTGTCATTATTTGAAATGATGATAGGACAGAGAGTATATAGCCATTTGAAATGGTGATAGAGAGTTTGTCGCCATTCCAAATGGCAACAAGGAGGTAGAATTGCAATTTTTAAATTCAGCATATTACTTTTGTAATTTTCCATTTTTCAAATATTATTTTAAAAAAATTCATTCATCTCCGGCCTCCACAATTTTAAGCACGTCGAACACACTCGCCACGTGCTGGTGTGCATGTATACATTGTGTCCATTGCCCACCACCATAATTAGAAAACCAACACATCGCCCACTAGTTACTACTCCCTCTGTCTAAATTTATAAGATGTATTTTTCTTAGTAAATATATTAAAAGATATTAAAAATAACTAAATTACGTATAATTATTATAACTAAGTACTATATTCAATGCATGCACGTAAAGAATATAAAGTAAAGATTGATATTTATTTGGGATATAGAGCAAACATCATACTAATTTTGTATTGGAATGTGTAATATGCTCTATATTTATAGATAAAATCATTCAAAAATACGCCTTATAAAGTTGGTTAGACGGAGTATTGTTTTTCTCTTTAGGAAGCAAAACTTATATTAACAGCTGATGCCAAAGGTAGGAACGCACCCGCGCTCTCCCCTCGTAGGTTTTGTTCAGCTATTCCACGCAAATTTCCCAAGAACACAAGCGTTAAATCGCAAAAAGGAAGAAAAAAACCTCTTCTACAGTACTGGTGCTGCAGCTGCACCGACCGGCCTCAGGAGTTGGTTAGACGGAGTATTGTTTTTCTCTTTAGGAAGCAAAACTTATATTAACAGCTGATGCCAAAGGTAGGAACGCACCCGCGCTCTCCCCTCGTAGGTTTTGTTCAGCTATTCCACGCAAATTTCCCAATAACACAAGCGTTAAATCGCAAAAAGGAAGAAAAAAACCTCTTCTACAGTACTGGTGCTGCAGCTGCACCGACCGGCCTCAGGCGAGGTAGCTTTTCCTCTCTTTCCTCTGCCTCCGCCTGTGGTGGTGCTGTTGTGTCGGGCTCAGTGGTCCGCTTTGACTTGGATGGTTTGGGGGGTAGCGAAAGGGAGTGGTTGGGCCAGTGATGTTCGGACCAAAAACAATTGCTGCGCTAATTGCCGGACAAGGAACAGTATGTTCCAGACACAGCACAGGCGCAAGCAGAACTGAGACAAGAACGAACAAGGGAACAGATGGTTTTTGGTGTGGTTTGATCCACTTTTCCAGACTCTATTGATATGCTTAAATAGAAAAAGATTACAGGGAAATAATCTGGCCTTCCGGCCATCACGCCTGGGCTTCCTTACAAACTCCAGGAACAAAAGGAAACACACTCATAAACTTGGAAACAATGTAAACTAAGGAAACCTGACACTAAATATGGAACCTGACTCAAATCGCTACAACAAGGAAACTGATGCTAAAAACTTAAATCTGATCATGCACTAAGATTACCTGACAATCTCCCCCTAATCCAGTGCATGATCAACTTAGCTTGACAACTCCGATCTTCTCCCGAAGTTCCTGAAAACGCAGCCTCCCGAGCGGCTTTGTCAGGATGTCCGCGAGCTGCCCTTGAGTCCCTTCAAACTCCAGACTGACATCTCCCCGCTCGACACATTCACGAATGAAATGGTATTTTGTGTCGATATGCTTGCTCCTGTCATGGAGCACCGGATTCTTGCACAAGGCGATCGCCGACATGTTGTCCATCTTGATTAGTGGCGGCGACGTCTTAGCTCCGGTGATGTCCTCCAGCAGCCGCACAAGCCAAGTTGCTTGACATGCCGCTGCTGCGCCTGCGATGTATTCTGCCTCACAAGATGACAGCGCCACCACTCGCTGTTTCTGTGAGAACCACGAGACTGGACTTGTGCCGAGGAAGAACAGCACCCCCGTCGTGCTCTTCCGATCATCGACATCCCCGGCCATGTCGCTGTCGCTGAACCCTTGAAGGAAGAGCTTGTCCTCTTCATTTTTCTCGTACAGCAACCCGTAGTCGACCGTTCCTGCGACGTACCGCAGCAGGTGTTTCATGGCAGTCATATGCTCCTGCTTTGGCCCTTCCATGAATCTGCTCAGGTATCCAACACTAAATGAAAGTTCTGGCCGAGTGTGCAGCAGGTACCGCAAGCTCCCAATCAGACTCCGGTACATGGTTGCGTCCACTGCAGGTGAAGTACTTTCCTTGGACAACTTCAGCCTAGCCTCCATTGGAGTTGCGCATGGATTGCAACTCCCCATGCCCGCCTTCTCCAGAAGCTTCACAGCATATGCACTTTGCCGCAGCTCAATGCCGTGCTTTCCTTGCTTCACCTCTATTCCCAAATAGTAAGACAGAGGGCCCAGATCACTCATACGAAACAGCTCCTTCATTTCTCCCTTGAAGGACATGATCTCCGACTGCTGCTCCCCCGCAATGAGTAAGTCATCCACATAGACTCCAATCACGAGCCTGCTGTCGCCATTGCTCTTCATGTACAGTCCATGCTCACACTTGCTTTTGACAAAACCAAGTTTGAGCAGACTTATTCGACTTTGCGTTCGGTAGCTGGGCTTGCGAAGACCATAGAGGGCCTTGTGAAGCTTGAGCACCTTCTCCTCGTGCCCATTGCTTTGTGAACCCCGGAGGTTGCGCCACGTAGACTTCTTCTTCAAGTTCGCCGTTGAGGAGCAGATTTGGCGTCCATGTGGTGCACACAGACCATGATGCGCGCCATCTGCAGCGATACCATGCGCACCGACTCCATTCTTGCAACCGGGGCGAACACCTCCTCAAAATCAATGCCCTGCTTCTGCACATATCCCTTGGCGACAAGGCGTGCTTTGTGCTTGACCACCTCGCCATGCTCGTCCCGCTTCAGCTTGAAAACCCACTTCAAGCCAATGGCGCGGTGTCCCCTCGGTAGCTCCACCAAGGACCACGTCTTGTTCTCTTCAATGGAAGCCATCTCCTCCAGCATGGCTAGGCGCCATTCCTTGCTCTCCTTTGCTTCGTCCACCGTGGCAGGCTCTTCCCCAATTGCTGCCAGCAGCTCTTCTATGACCTCCCGATCAGCCAAACCAGGGGGCGATCCCGGGCCAAGGATATTATCCAAGGTCCTGAACCGGAGCGGTGCATCATCATGGTCGTTGTCGAGGTCGAGCTCCCCCGTGGGCGGAGTGGCGAACTCGATTGCCGTTGGTGTCGCTGGAGCCGAAGATGCTACCGGTGTGCGGGGCTCAGACCCGCACGTGGGCGTCGTCGCTTCCCTTGATGCAGAACCCGATGTGGGCAGCAGAGGTGTTGCTGGTGCTGACCCTTGCTCCCTTGCCTCCTCATCGCCGTGCCGAGCCCCGGTGATGGAGACGAACTCGACACAGAAGGGGTCGCTGTCATCATTTGGTCCAGCCCCTCTGTCGACACCCCAGTCCCAGGGGCGATCCTCCTCGAACACGGCATCCCGCGACACATGGACGCGCCGCGAAGCTGGTTCGTAGAAACGCCATGCCTTGGTGCCTGGCTCATAGCCGACAAACACCATTGGCGTGCTCCTGTCTTCAAGCTTGGTGAGGCGCTTGCTCCCCGCCTTCACGTGCGCCACGCACCCAAATGTGCGAAAGAAATGGACTGGAGGTTTGTAGCCGTGCCATACCTCAAAAGGTGTTTTCCCTTCGATGCTCTGGGTTGGTGACCGGTTCAAGATGAACACCGCCGTGGTCACCGCCTCCCCCCAGAACCACCCTGGCATGGACATGGCCTTCATCATGCTTCTGGCCATCCCCATGACCGTCTGGTTGCGCCTTTCAACCACGCCGTTTTGTTGAGGTGTATACGGCGCGGTGAAGTGCCTCTGGATCCCTTCCTTGGCGCAGTAGTCGATGAAGGCGCACGCCGTGAACTCACCGCCACGATCAGTGCGCAGGGTTCCCAATTTCCTCCCTGCTTCAGTCTCGGCGCGCCCCTGGAACATGATGAAGACCTCCGCCGCCTGGTCCTTGGTCCTCAGCAAGATGAGCCACATGTAGCGGCTTAAGTCGTCGACCAAGAGAAAAAACAGACGGTTCCCGCTTGGCGTTGCCGGTGTCACGGGGCCACAGAGATCACCGTGCACGAGCTCCAGCTTCTGCGCCGCACGATACTTGGCCTCGGAGGGGCGCCACGCTTTGCTTCCGCGGCGGTATGCGCATATTTGGTCGACGTGGTCGAGCTGCGGCAGTCCTCGCACCATCTCCTCCTGGGCGAGACGACGTAGGCCGCGGAAGTTGAGGTGGCCGTACCTCGCGTGCCACCGCCACGCCGTACTGTCCCCTTGCGCCGCCAAGCACACCGGCCGCCCGATGTCGACTTTGAGGACGTAGAGGCGATTCGCCCCCCTTGCGACCTTGGCCATCAACTCCCGCTGCTGATTCTGGCGCCGCTTGTCCCAGATCTTGAGGAACCCTTCTTCAAGCAGGATCTTGAAGCCTTCTTCTTCCAGCTGCCCAAGGCTCAAGATGTTAGCCGTGAGCCGTGGAATGTGGTAGACGCCCGTGAGTGCTCTGTGCTCCCCCGTTTTGCACTTGAGAAGCACGTGCGCGCCCTCGATCCCACCATCGGCCGTCGCCGAACCGAACGGCGCGCATGCGGTGTCGAGCTCGAGAATGCAGCGCGCACCCCCGTCATGTGATTGGTGGCGCCCGTGTCGAGGATCCATCGCGCGCAGTCGCCCTCCTCCCTGTCGCCGAGCTGCACGAAGACCTTGCCTTCGTCAACTTGGATCTCAGGCGATTTTGGGAACGAAGCTGGCGGCGCTGTGGTTAGGCCAGAAGAGGTGCTGTGAACTACTGCCGTGGCCACCAGTAAAGTAGGCTCCTCTTCTTCGGTTTGGACTAGATGGGCCTGAGCATCCCGTTTCTTCTGATGGCATTCACGGGCCCAGTGGCCTTTCTTGCCACAGTATCTGCATTCGTCGTTGGCGACATTGCCGCCACCGCGATTTGGACGCCCGCCGCCGCGTCCTCCACCGTCCCGGCCGCGCCCACGACCACGGCTCCGCTTGCCACTCGACGAAGGCTCCTTGCTGCGCTCTGTGCCGCCTGAGCTTGAGCCGCCACCTTTTCCGCCGGTGAGCTGCAGCCGCGATGACAGGCGTGCGACCAGCTCATCCTCGGTCAGGTTCAAGCCGGCGATGGCGCCGGTGCTCCCCAAGCTGTAGCGCTCCTCCGTGGCCTTCAACCTGCCGATTAGTTCTTCCACGGAGACCTCGCTGAGGTCGAGCAGTGTCTCGATCGACGAAGCGATCTGTTCGAACTTGCGAGGTAGCGCCTGGAGAAATTTCCTTACCACCTCTTCCTCAGAGATGGCATTCCCGAGCACCGCGAGCTGGTTCGCGATGCGATTGATCCGGATCCCGAAGTCGTCCACCGTCTCCTCGTCGCGGAATTTGAGCGCATCAAATTCCCGACGGGCGTCTTCATATCGCCTTCCATTACACGCTTTCGACGCAAGCGTTCATCGGCCGTATCGAGTCCCATGCCATCTTGGCCGTCACCTTGCTGGCGATCGTCCCCATCATCTCCGCTGGTACAGCCTTGGTGAGGATCTCCAACGCCATCCGATCCTCGGTGATGTCAGTCGTGCCAAGCGTCACCGCGACCCACAGGCCCCTCGCCTGCAACATTACGCGCATGAGCGCGGCCCAATCGTAGTAATTGGTCCGTGTCAGCGCCGGGAAGAAACAGCTGGCGGCGTCCTTCATCACCTGTGGATCACCAGCCACCTTCTCGACCGCCACGATCGCGCCACCAAAACCGCCCCTCCTGCCTTGCTCTCCCCCTGAGAGCGCCGTCGAGGCGTGGGCGACATCGATCGATGACGCGGCATCATCAGTCGTGGCTCTGATACCAGTTGTTCGGACCAAAAACAATTGCTGCGCTAATTGCGGACAAGGAACAGTATGTTCGAGACAACAACCTGGCATAGCGAGCTGAGACAAGAACGAACAAGGAACAGATGGTTTTGGTGTGGTTTGATCCACTTTTCCAGACTCTATTGATATGCTTAAATAGAAAAAAGATTACAGGAAATAATCTGGCCTTCCGGCCATCACGCCTGGGCTTCCTTACAAACTCCAGGAACAAAAGGAAACACACTCATAAACTTGGAAACAATGTAAACTAAGGAAACCTGACACTAAATATGGAACCTGACTCAAATCGCTACAACAAGGAAACTGATGCTAAAAACTTAAATCTGATCATGCACTAAGATTACCTGACAAGTGAGCTGCATGCGATGCTTGCTTCAAGCAGCGGCGGTCCTGAGATTTCAGAGCCCGGGACGAGATTTAAAATAGGGATCTTTCTAAATAATATATATATATAAGTATTACTAATAAACACTCAAGATGCATCCAAAAAAATTATTCATATTAAGCAACAAGTAAAGTAAGAAGTACATATTACATTATTACATTGGCTAGTTGGCTTCTCGAACCGATCGTGGGTAATACTTGTCGTCGAGAAGGCGCACGGCGACTCGGCGAGACTTTGCCCTGTGAAAAATAAAATGTTTTCATTCGTCAAAAAAAGTGACACAATGAAGCATTGGAATTTGGAAGATCGAATTCAGAAGATGAGTCGACACTCGACAATCGAGCTATTTCACTAATCACTATTTGTTACTGACTTTGATCCGCTTCTTGTTTTCAAGCACGACCTTTACGACTAGTCGACTTTGATCCGCTTCTTGTTTTCAATCTGAAAATACCTTATACCTGATCGCCTTGTCGAGGCGTCGAGTCGTCGCGTCTCTCGTCTCGTCTCCTTTGATGCTGAATTGCTGATCGCGGATCGCCTCGGCTCGCTCCTCGCCGAAGTCGCCGCTCGCGTCATGGCGTCCGCACTCGCGTCGGTAGCGTGGCGTCTGCGTCGCTGATGCCTGATCGCCTCTCCGTCTCGCCGCTTGCGTAACCAGCCGCGGGACTCGCCCTCGAGTCGCCGACTTACGCGTGACAAGCCATTCATAGCGGTGGCGCCGTGTCTCGTTCCCGAGGCCAAGCCCAAGCCGGCGCTTCCGCAGCACGCAGCTTCAAGAATCAAGGCCAAGAACATACATACTAGTGCATGCATGTATTGATGTATAGCTAATTAGCTACTGGGGTGGGGCTCATGGTGGGGGGCGGGCTGCCCTGCCCGCCCCAGGCCGGCGCTGGCTTCAAGGTTTGACTAATAGATAGTAATTTTTTTGCTTGGTTAAGATTTATGTAGTTTGTATCGGCATGATAATAATGTATAGAAACATGGCTAAAAACAGAGGTGATACTCTCTCTCAAAAAAGGGAAAAAGTCGTGATGTTCTTTTGATCTTCTCCTTCTAGAACTGCTGTGTGTTCTTTTGACCTGCTGTCAGTGGCGGTCCCGAGATTTTAGGGGCCTGGAACGAGATTTAAAATTAGAGCTCTTATATATATATATATAGCAAGCGTCAGGACTCAGAAGGTCACGTACTCACGCGCTGACGTTTCATTTTCCAGGTACTACTAACTATACATATTATATTGTTATATATATAATATACTAATACTAGTACATGTATAGGGGTAGTACCCCAAGGTTTTGGGGGCCCAGAGCGACGGCCCCGCTCGCCCCCCTAGTACATTGATTAAGAAGAGGAACATTACAGTCTTGAGCAGAAGAAGCTCGACAAAAGAAGGAACGCTAGCAAGCTGCTGTCCAACACTATACAGTTGGAAGTGTTTCCCAACGGTGTATCAAAGTTTTAGGAAGTTTCGTGTTTTGTCTAAGTTTCAATAAGTTTTATGTTTCATCAAAAGTTTCAGAAGGTTTTACAAAAAGTTTTGAAAAGAGTTTCAAGCAAGTTTCATATGAAACTCTAAACTTTTGAAACTTTCAAGTCTGAGTATTTTCAAACTTCTTTTGAAAATGTAAAACTAAAAGTTTCATGCAGTCTCAAAATAAGAAACTTGAAGTTTAGGCAGTTTTAAATTCTCATGATTGAAAATTACAAATTTTGAGTTTCAAAAGTGAAAACTCCTGAGTTCCAAAACTAAAGCTTCGAATTTCAGCCTTCAAAAAATTGAAACTTCAAGTTTCGTGCGCAATTTTTATGCAAGTTTCAACAAGTTTTATTCATGTTACCAGTAAAATTTCAAATAAGTTTCATAGGGTTTCTGCGTGTTTCAGCAATTTTGAAATCCGAAACTTGAAAGTTAATTTCATTAAAGTTTCAACGAGGTTTAGAAAATTTTTAGTTGTGATTGAAAAACAAACCACAAAGGTTTGAGGTTCTGAGTACGATGTTTCAAGCAGGTTTCAGCCATTTCGTGAAAGTTTCATATATGTTTCAACACATTTCAAGAAAGTTTCAAAAAATTTCACCAAGTTGCGGAAAGGTTTCCCATGTCTTCAAAGTTTATAAAATCAAGCAAATTTCAAACACAACTTTACGTTTCAAAGTAGGTTTCAACACAATTTCAAACAAATTACATTGGATTTCAACCAAAAACCCATCAAAAATTACACAACTTCTAGGATGTATCTGGGCTCAACAACAACTCGTTGCGGCCCTTTGTGCCATGTTAGTCTGCTATCGCTCGCCCAGCAGATTAGGGATGGCAAAAATACCCGTGGGTCCGGGTACCCGTGGGTACCCGACCCGATGGGTCCGGGTCTGGGTCCAAATTTGGACCCACGGGTATATTATTTCGGGTCCGGGTCTGGGTCTCATTTTGGACCCGTGGGTACCCGGACCCGGACCCGTTACAGTCTCACGTGTAATGAGTGTTTCACTTTTTTTTTTTTGCTCTTCAACCTTTTCTCACGTGTTTAAGGATTTTGCTCTTCAACCTTTTCACGGCCATGAAGGTCAGGCCTTGTTTACAGGATTTGGCGGCGACTTGAGCGTGTTACGTTAGATCGAGACTTGGGCGGGATCTTTCCTTTGCTCAAGTTAGGATAGAAAGGCAGCAAACCCAACCTCTACGGCTCGGTGACACGACCACTATATGCTTGGTCTTTGGCGCGGCCTTTGGGCGCACACACGAGACACGATCGGCCTCTCGGCTCTCTCGGCACTTCGGCGGCGGCGAGAACATTAGTACCGCATCGCCTGGCGAGAGCGGCTGGCTCGGTGGAAGCAGGTTATAAAAGGAGGGCCACTGCTCAGCCTAGATGAGAACGCCGACGTGCGGGCCATCTCACGGCGTGCCGACGTGCGGGCCCGGCTGGTGGTAGGCCGTCGGCCAGAAAAATTGAAAAAAAGGCAATCCAAATTCCAAAACTTGCTCTGTATGGTAATGGGTCCGGGTACCCGTTTGGGTCCGGGTACTCATCGGGTTCGGGTCTGAGGTTGGACCCGTAACTGATCTCGGGTTTGGGTTTGGGTCTAAATTTCGGGTCTCGGGTTCGGGTCCACAGAGGTTGGACCCGGAGGTATCCGGACCCGTTGCCATCCCTACAGCAGAATATGACAAGCTACCACCAACCTCTATTGCATGCTCTCACTTGCCACCTGGCTGCCACTAGACTTTTTGTTGCTCATTGTGCTTGCCCACAGCTCAAACCCGCTAGGTGCAACATCCCAAGTTTGGTTTTTCTGGATTTATTGTGTTTTTCCTTTTATTTGAATTTTCTGAGAATTTATTTATTTTATTTTGGATTTATTGAATTAGGCCTTTTGCTATCTTTTATTTATTCAATGAAAAGTATCAGTGATATTTTATTGAAAATATTTTATTTGGGTTTTAAATGTCTTAAAGTATTTTCTGGATTTTTTTTAGATTTTTCCTGATTTTTTGCTATTTATTTGGGCATTATTTATTTTCCTGATTTGTTTTTATTTGAAAATATATTAAAAATCGTTGGAATAGTGTTTGGTCCGAATCCCTCCGGCCCAGCCACGCTACCGTTGGATTTCAATTCAACGGCTGTGACCGCGTCGCGTCTCCACCCGCTGTCAACCGCTCAATCATGTCTGTGTGGACGCCTGTGATGCAACCACATCGACCCGCCGTATCTTGTCTGAATCCGCCGCCACCGCTGTTTCTATTCGGGTTTCCGTGCCCTACACGGAAGCCGAGGGCCCCTATTTATTGCTCTACCGCCACCCCTGTGATGCGCACGTCGAGATGCATCTGTAGCCACCTCACACGCCTCCTGAGCCACCGTCGTTCGCCCGCAGAAGCTTAACATAGTTCCCACACCTCTTCGCTGTCGTTTTTGCTTCGCCCTGCCGCTGTTTAGCCACCTCCGCCATCATTGTTGGTGCCTTCGAATTCACCATGCCGAGCTGCATCAAATGCACCAAGTCTCATCGCCGAAGACACTCGGGAACGCCGTGCCGTGCATCATCTTCTTCCCCTCCGACGAAGACTTCACCGTCATGCCGCCATCGCCATTTGGAAGCTCGAGGACCGTCGGATCTTTGACCAACGGCCAGGATCAAGCCATGTCGCCGAGAGAACAGTAAACTACTCCTTCTACCTTAGCCATTAGATCTCAATCGTGTGGTTTAGATCGCGTCGTGTAGAATTGCATTAGCGTAAATCTTAGCTGTCAGACCAAGTTTGGAAGGTCTAAATCATGCTGCGTGTCCTCGCCAGTGTCACCTCATCGTCAGATCTGATCCGTTGAATTCAAGTCAAATGGCTCAGATCGCACCGCGAGCCGGGCCAGTCCCGTGCTGCCGCATGTCGTGCGAGAATCGAGGCGTCACCGACACCGGTTGATGCTAATGTCATCACTTTAATCTCCACCGTTTGATTCAGCGTGAACGGTTGAGGTCAACTCCGCCACGTATCTTAATCACAACCGTCGATCTGGTGCCATGTGTCATCAATCTGATGATGCCACGTGTGCTACTAGTGTCAACTTGCGTCAACTAGTGCACGAGCATAGTGTCGCAAGTCTACGATGGACTAGCGCCAGCCATCGACCGAGTCCATGCACCGGTGAAACGTGTCAGCCTCTGCTTGCACTGTGTGTTAGCGTCTAATTGGGCCATGTGTCCGCTGACGTCAGCGTGACGTCATAATTCAAATTTTTCATAGAAAAATAATTTGGCTGAAAATTAATTTGGTGTTGACATCAGCATGACACCATAAATACTATGTTCCCAAAATAATTCGGTTAATTCGGTTTTTCGAATTTTCTGATTTTTCATTTATTTCAAACTTTGAATAGCTATATCTTTTGCATCCGAGCTCCGATTGAGGTGATTCTAGTTTTTAAAAATTTGTAAAATCATGCTGTATTTAATGGTGAACTTTATTTGATTTTTGGAGTTGATCTTACTCTCTGTTTTGGGTATTTATTACTTTCTCTCTCATTATGCGTAGGCGTTGACTTGCCCGGTGAGTTCGTGGTTGAGGAACCACGAGCCAGCACTTGATCAAGGCCCAAAACAGGAGTCAGAGCTTTTCGATGGCAAGTCAAGAGTTAGATTTTAATAAAATAAATGTGGGAATGGATGCCGAAATGTGGAATAAGGTTACGAATTAGTTATTGAAAAACAATTGCAAAGGTTATTATTGTTAACATTCATTTTACTCTCTTTCAATCTATTTATGTTATTCGTTTACAAATGATGTTTATGCAAAATAACCTTGTGGCCCATCCTTTGCACTAAGCCATGCATATAGTACATTAAACTTGCATTCAGTGCACGACTTGTTGAGTGCTTTATGTACTCACTCCTTGCAACAAAATATTATCAGTTGGAGAAGAAGCAATGCCTGCTTTCAAGGAGGTGTACCAGGAAGAGGTGAGCAACTAGAGTGCGAATCTTGTTAGTTGCCTATGGTAGTTGTAGGGTTTCTATGCTTATATTTATTTTTGATGCTGTTCATTTGCTTTTTAGTCCTAGCCCTGCGTGACATACTCATGTAAGGTTGGCCATAAGGTCGTTAAATTGTTATACTTAACTTAATAAAGTCTTATTTATATTATCATTGAATATAATTGTGATATTCATCTATGTTGAGTTTGTGTGCACTAGCGTGATCCTGATCTAGTGTGGAATATACTGAAAGTCCGAATTTGCATATTCAGATCCCAACACTAGAACCGCTATGGCCACTTGTGTTCCTGAGAGCACAGTCGAGAGCCCTGCTACATGTGGCACCAGCATGCTGCCACGATGCACCATGCTAGCGAGTGCACTCCCTTCATGCTTTACTAGATCAATGTCCGTGCGTTGCCACGAAAAATAAAATTGGTAACAAAACATAAAAGTCAAGCAATAAAAAAAATTGTGCTATAAGATCAAACATTTATTTCTCCCGATTACAAAAGTTTTTATGGTTTCTTCTCCGATATAAATTAAAACCAAACATATTGTACGTACCAATATATATTACCAATCTCAAAAATCAATCAATCATTTTTATCCCTTTTTGTAATTTATATTACCAACTCGCATTCCTCTTCCTCTCGCCATGCCCGCAGCGCGCGCTCCTCGGTGCCATCGACCTCGTCTTCCTCGTCGCCTCGCTCGTCCTCGTCATCCACCGCCTTCGCAGGGGCAACACGGGGGCTTCCCCCGAGCACGAGACACTGCTATCGAAGCCACCGCCATTTCGGACCACTGGCTGCTACGCGGTCCTTCTGCCGAGCACGCCATGATGCGCTGCAGAGTCCGCCTTCCTCGTCGCCCACTTCGTCGTGCATGCCATAGCCGCGTGGTCAGTCGCCTCGAAGAAAGGGGCCACCGCCGCCACCCAGCCTTTGCACCTCCGCGTCTTCTGGATCGCCACCGCCCTCGGCGCCGCGCTCTTCTCCGCTTTGATGGTAGTCCGCTGCACCGATGGTTCACTGCTCTTCCCAGATGACCCTCTCGCCTTTGCCGGTCTACTCGTCTCTATGCCTTTGGCGTACCTAGCCATCACTGGCTTCACCAGCCATGACGCCGGAGCCCATGAAGGTGAACCAGAAAACACTAGCGCCGAGGCGCCCGCCACGCCGTGCACCGCTGCGTCATTCCTCTCTCTCGCGACGTTCAGCTAGATCAACCCATTTATCTTCAAGGGGTATGCCAATGACTCTCTCACCGCCGACGACGTCCCACCGGTGTCGCCGGGCAACTGCGCCGAAGCGTCGTACGCTTTGTTCACGTCCAACTGGCCGGCGCTGGGGTCACGGCACCCGGTGGGCGTCGCGCTCTGGTTGTCCTTCTGGCTGCAGTTACTACTAACCGCGATGCTCGGCCTACTGCGCCTCATGGCCATGTACGTCGGTCCGTCACTTATCGATTAGTTCGTCGAGTTCATTCGCCGCGGCGGCACGACATGGGAGATCTTGAATGAATTCCCTTGATTGATTCTGTAAAAACTGTACAACATATATAGAGTACAAAAGGAATGATTGGCCGGCTATTAATTATCAGCAATAATCAGGGATTTTGCTACAATAATCAGCCATATTTAGAGAGATATGGCCAGCTATAAATCAGGAAAAAATAATTAGTTATAATAACCGACTATTATTGGAGATATGGGAGGGGACTAAGAAGAACGGACCGTTACCACCAACTGCAAATTTATATTAGTAGAGATACCAGCACCAGTTACAGCTTCCATTGAGGTAATGCATTTGTGTCACCGTTCTTGCTCATCCATAGCCACAGCCGCTCACTCGCTACCACACCCAATCACCGTTCTTCACAAGCGCACAAGGTAAAAATTTGGTGAGCAAATCAACATGAACTGAAGGAGGGTGAGCTCGGGGTGTAGATTGCAGCCACCGTCAGTGAAACTAGAAAGGGAAGCGTGCTACGCTACGCCGTTTTGTGTAGCTGCGAATACAGGAGGAGGTCGCACGGGACATGCGGAAATTGTGTTTAGCGCTATGTTTTTTGATAGGGATAAGTTTGCTAAATTTTGAAACTGCGTTTAGGTCAGTGTGATGTTCTTTTTGCGAAACGAGGGTTATTCGTTGTGGTTTTACAGGTGAGGTGGAGGCCACAGGTTGGTTTCTCGGTGTATCTGTAGTAAATAAAATAGGTGTTATGAATTCTGTAATCGTGTGTAGGCTAGTATGGATGCGTTTTTTGAAAGTATATATCTGTTCGTGGTCTATAGTAGTATTTTGTTTTGTTGGAGGGTCGTTATTGAGACAGGTAAAAAAAATATAGCTGCATTGGAGGTTTATAGCAGGACATATATTCGTTGAGGGGACGTGGGTATCTTTTTTCGCCAAAAAATAGTATAGAAATGCTTAATATAGATAAGTTTGGTCAATCGTATATGTTGTGGTTTTGTGCGTTATGAAGTGTGCTGTGGTGTCCTGTGTAGTTCAGCTAAGTGATTTTAGGCCGTGTGGGCTTTTGCTGTGGTGCATTCGTTTTTTACTAAGTTGTTGTGCGGCTGAGAACAAAGTAAATGGGCCGGGAACTGTACTGTATGGGTATGTGCAATACGGCTGAAGCGCTGGCGTGTGTAGAAGGTTCGTTAGTATTTATTACAGTGATGCTTATTTGGCGGGGGCGAAAAGCGGGCGAGGCGTGCGGACCAACCGAGAGGAGCGCAACAACCAAGACGGAGGAGTCTTCTCGAAGAAGCAACGGGCCCAGGCGACGCTACCAGCCGCACACAGCGTCAAACCGCAGAACAGGGCGAGGAACGGGACGGACAGCGCAGCGTACAGAACATAACGGAGACGGAGGCCAAGCGACACGTGCCGACGAACGAGCGCTGAACAGGGCCCGGAGCGCGGAGAGGCCTCCGAATCCAGGCGCTTTATATTAGAGTATATTCATCGTAGCCGCCGACGAATCAATCGGTGTTGCGTAGTGTGAGGAGAGAGATGGAGAGAGATGTTGTGGGGAAAGTGAACTACATTGAGTCGAGCAATGTAGCAATTGGAACTTTCTTCATTATCGTGGGGAGTCGAGCAAACGTTACTGAGCGTGGGATTAAATCAGTTTGAACGGTTGATGGCTATCCCATTGGAAACATGGCCAACACTATAGCATTATGTAAATTTTCTTATATGCCATGCTGTGCAAGCGCATAAGATATCCTATATTTCAATCTCTCTTACAACAAAATGTTCTGTATCAGTGAACCATGCTCCAGCTACTGCAGGCAACAACTTACCCTGTATGTTCTTCGAAATTGCGAAGCTTCTTATATTGATTACTTAGACAAACATTCACCCTTAATGTGGAGCCATGTTATTATTCTCTTAAAGCTCAAAAAACACTAAATATGACTCGTAGTTCTCTTCAAACTCCAAACAAGAATACTAACTAACCTAAAATTCAGAGACTTCCCAGCCGGAGAGGGAAACGGATCCTCTGCCGTTATAATGTCTGCCGTTGGGTCACTGACATGTGGACCCCCCGCGCGCTAGGCCCACACGTCAGGAGACCCACACGTCAGTGACCCAACGGCAGATATCATAACAGCAGAGAATCTGCGTCCGCCGGAGAGCCATGCCACATCGTGCCCTGGAAAAAAGTCCTCCTATTTTCCGTATTTGCGTGGAGCCCCGACTCGATTGGTTCTCATTTTGTGTCTGGGCCTCCGTTGCACCCGCCGATTCTTTGTCGCGTCTGGCTCTGCTCGTTGGCTGAATCACTTGGGGCCTTCGCTCTGTGGTGCTCTGCCATGGAGGAGTTTTGGCTCGATCTTCCGAGTTCGTCGCCACATCTGGCTCCGCACATTGGCTGCATCGCTTGGGGCCTCTACTCTGTGGTGATTTGCCATGGAGGAACCCCAGCTCGATCTTCCGAATCCGCCGCCGCCACATACCGGTATGGCCAGGAGTGGAGCCAGGATTTCGGGTTAAAGGGGGCCACGTGGATCAACTAAAAAATATCATAGCATCCATAAAAAATATCATAGCAATATCGATGCATTTAAATTTAAAAATAGCATAACCACATGTCCACAAGAAAAATATGACATATTTTTTAGAATAAGAAACTTACATCTCTATTAACTTAAATTTAGTTCTACAACACTATCTAGAAGATCATAAGTCAATAAGTTCATCTGAACTAATTTTCGCTGCTAGTTGTAAACTATCATGCAATGTCGAAGAAAGTCATCTCCTATTTTATTTGAAGGTGGGTCTTGACAAGTTTCACGATTAAAATACTCGCTCTGTGGTTCTTTGTTGACAGGAGAGTTATGACCAATCGTAACAACCTATCAACCATTGAATAATGGGAAGCTTTACCTATTTTATATAGTCTATTTGTTAAGTTAGCAAGAGAAATTAAGCATTGTATACATCAAGTTGAGAAAAATAGAAGTTTTACCTGTTGGGAATGGACTAGACCTTTATTTGTTGTTTGCTAATAGTAACTACTACTAATTACTATCTACTAGATCTTATTTTGGTTGGGGGGGCCATGGCCCCTGCCCGCCCCCCCTTGGCTCCGCCCCTGGGTATGGCCTGCCTCACTGTGGAGAGCCGTCGGCTTCTTCAGCCTGTGCAAATCCCCATCGATTTTAGCTCCACCAGTTCGGCCATGCCACGCACTCCTTCAGCAAATCCTGCACGAATGTGGGGGTTTCTCGGCTGTTCTTCTCTTCGCTCTTCGGCCGCGGCACCCACCGACGTCACCACGCGTGTTGCCGTGCGCTGTTAGGCTTCAGCTGCGCCATGTGCTCTTTTGTCATGGCCTGCCTGCTCTTCAGTCAGATTTGCTGTTGCTTCTCCGTTTCTACCTTTTGACCAGTTACGAAATAGTATTTACTTTTTCCCCATTTTCTTCCATGGATTCCAGCTACCCTTTGCAGGCTTGCCGTCGATCGATTTTGTGCTGCAAGCAACCGGTTGTCTCGCCGTCCCTTTCTCTGCCTCTGTTTCCCACCAACTTTGGTCCAACTTTGGTCCGCATTTCCTACCTCACGATTATCACCGTCTGATACACAATCATCATCTCTTCTTCCGTCGCTGCCCCCTCATGCCTTACCTGCTCAATCCACATTTGTTGTTTCGCAATTTTGCTCATCGGGTATGCGATCACCTATTCTTATGTCTGTTTCTTCTTTATGGTTGCTATTCTATTCTCGTTTCCTTTTATTACGATGCATTTGCTGAAGGGATACGGGTAGGCTACATTAGCACACAAATAAAATTTTCTACCTTGTAAACTAGGAAGCCACGTGTAACATCCCAACTTTTTGACTTTTAATTTAGTTAATAGTGTTTTATTGCCATTTGAGTGATTTGGGAATTTTCTAGATTTATTTGATTTTTCTAGGATTTATTTGAATTACTTTAAATTAAGTATATTAACCTTTTGCCTAAAACTGATTATAAGTAGATAAAATATAAATAAAGTTTTACCAAAAATATTTTATTTGAGTCCAGAATGTCTCAAAATATTTTTGAGATTTTTCTAGGATTTTTTGTGGTTTTGTAGTTGCCTCAAATAAATCAAAACTATTTTATGTATTTAATTTAAAAGAAAATCGTGAGTAAAATAAGTAGCGATCTTGGTCGAGCCCGACCTTGATGCTCTTGGCGCCATCTTGACTCGGCCGCTTCGGTTCATCAGCCCATTGGCTGCCTTCTAGAAGCTCGCACCGTAGCCATTGGATTTCGATCGGAGCGCTCCCGTTAAACCCTAGCCCGCGTTGGATTGCAGCCGTTGGATCAATCTGCGCGGCTAAGATGCATCGTATCAGATCTGGACTTCTGGAATCCGGGCCGTTAGGGTTTTCGTGTGTATGGCCAGGATAGAGTAGCGCGTTTCGTGCCTAGCCATTGGATCTACCGCGTGTCAGTCATCCGTTCATCGTCTTCATTCCGTCTGCGAGCTGGACTCCAGGAGTTCACGCCATAGCCATCGTGGACTCCTCGCCGAATCGCGCGTTATCCAGCCGCCGTGCACTATATAAGAGGAGCATCGGGTGCGCAAGGCCTCAAGCAGCGGAAGCCTCAAGCCCTAGCTCGAGAGTCGCCGCACAGCCGCCGCAATTGAAGATTTCTCGGGAGCGCCACCGCAAGCTTCTCATTGCCGATTAGCTGCCGCAAGGGGTCGATTCGAGTCATCAACCCGATCACCACGTTCGCCATAATCTAAGGCATCCCGTGCGCACCTTCATTTCATCGGAGCACCGCTCAAAGGAGAGATCACTGAGAGAGTCACCGCCGCCGAGGAAGAAGCCACGCCGCCGCTGTTTTAGTGACCGAGAAAGGAAGCCAGCCGCGACATTGAGACGAGCCCGTAGGTACCTTCGCCGCCGGTCGCCGGTGACCCTAGGGCCGCGCACGCTGCCAGAGGACGTGGCTTGACGCTTCACTGACACGTGTCGGACACGCTGGCAAAATCACTGAGGTGTCGCTGACGTGGCCGTTGGTGTGGTGCCATCTGTCGCTTGCGTCTCAGCCTATGTGTGCGCGCACATCAGCAGCTGTGGGACCGTCTGTCAGCGGGACAGATGTGGTAAACCGAGTTCACCGTGGATCGATGAGGTCTGTGGACCAAGTCTATGGACCGAGGGCCACGTGTCACACATTGGTTGGCTCGAATCCGATGCTAACGTCAGCATGACGCATTGATGATGCAATAAATCAAATTTCCTTTACAAAAACAATTCAGATATTATTTGATTTTCTCAATTTTCTGATTTTTATGATTTTTGAATCTTCCGAGAGCTCGTTCTCCCTCATACGAACTCTGATTGAGGTGATTCAAATTTATAAAAATTTGTAAAATTAAGATCTATCTAATGGTATCTTTTGTTTGATTTTTGGAGTTCATTTGCTATCTGTTTTGGGTGTTTATTTGCTTTTCCTTTTCGATTCGCATAGACGTTGAAATGTGTGACGCTTCGGAGGAGGATTTGGCACCACAAGATCAATTTCCAGAACATGACCAGGAGCTTAACCAAGGCAAGTTGTGCTTTGATCATGTTGGACCTATGTTTACAAAGTGCTATTTTGTTTAACGATATTGCATAATAATTCGTGTGTACAAATATTTTCAATCTAGATTGGGAGTTAGCTAATATACCTGTTGAATTATACCCTACCTTGTCAATTGTATGCCATGATCCACTTGTCACCCTAGATTGGTTCACTATAGTTGGTTAATAATAAAATTAACATGGGATGGTTAGATCGGATTAAATTGCTTAGCCATGCCTCGTCATCACATGTATTTGAATCACTGATAATTAATATTGACTAATGGAATATGGAACAATGTTATGAATTTGTATGTCATGTGTGGTCACACAAAGAGATTGAGTTGTAGTGGCGGGGAGGTCATGCAACAATGTTGATTTGTGGATAGCACGTGGTGCTTGGTATCAACTGGGTTGGTAATCATTTAGATCAGAGCAAGTGGCAAGGGCAAGTGTGCCAGGGTGGGCCCGATGGGCTTAGGGTATGCGCAAATCTTTCTTTGATCAACCCTAAGGACTTAACCTTGCGAGGCTTTGACCTAAGTCAATCATGCAACCACATGTTTGTTATGGGGTAGCCTAGCCGACTTATTTGCAATGTCTTAGCTTTAGTACCGGGCCCTGTTGTGGTGGTTTAGCTCATCAGTGTTGAAACCTCAGCGGGTAGTACTGAGTTAAGGCGAGGCATTGTAAAGGCTTTGTTATGGTCATTCGCCTGTGTGGTGCATGGTTGTATCGTGTGGGTAAAGTGCATAACCTCTGCAGAATGTAAATCTATTCGGATAGCCGTGCTCACGGTACTGAGTATAGCTCGAGAATTATAGTCAAGGGTTAGTTAATCAATTGGACAACTGGATGGGATGGTAGGTTGCCATATAGATGATGAAACTTGACTAGGGATGGAAACTTGGTTTACTTGAGAATCACTGAAACTATTTACTGCTATTATTTGTTTTACTGTCTTTTCAATCTATGTAATGTATATGTTCATCAATGCTGCTTTACTACAAATAAACCACATAGTCGTTCCTTTGGAATAAGCCTTGCATATAGCTATGGTAGAAATGCATTCTGTGCACAACTTGTTGAGTGCTTTTGTACTCATCCTTGCCATCAACAACAAATCAACAGTGGAGGAATCATCGCCCTTGTTGGAGGAGGACTTTCAGGTGGATGCGAGTCACTAGGTCAAGCCTTGTCAGTCGCCTGTGGTGTACTGATGAGTCACCAACGTCTTTTGCTACTTTCCGCTGCATTTGTCTTAGTTTATTCTTAGTCTAGCCCTGCGTGGCTAAATAATGTAAGTGATCATAAGATCATACACTAGTTATATTAATAAATGAAGTCTTACTATTCTTATCATTGTGTATGATGTGATGCTTACCGATGTTAAGCTGTGTGCATTAGCGTTGATCCTGGGACTAGTGCGGTAAAACATAGTGGATTCGAATTGGTGAATTCGGGTCCTTACACCACGCAAGTATATGATCATGGATCGTTACCACTAGACGCGCAGTGCAGCGGAAGGAAGTTGATGTAGCCTAAATCAACGAAGTTCGCATCCCGTTGCAGTGATCGATCTTGCTTGTCCGGTGGTCGATCATCCCGATCAGTGCCGCAGTATCAGCAACACCTCTATCGGTGTCCACACGTTCGGGGAAAAGAACGCCGTGCACCGATGTGCTAGCACCAGCACGCACGGGAAGGCTCAAAGCGGTGACGGCTAGGGTTTCAATGGATGCGCCCTCTGATCTCTATTTTTTCAAATTGCAACCACGAACAGCCTTTAAATAGCTGTCTCCTCCCTTACAGTGGAACCCTACATTAGGGCCCAACTGAAGGACAAAGCCCACTTGACCCACTAGTGATGGATCCAATCCGATCTACTATATTCCAACCCCTTAAGTGTGTGACCCTGTAGGTTCATGTTTATTTGAACATGACTCAGAAACACCTTTCTGACTGATAATCGATAGTGGTACCTAGCAGTTGAAAGGACCGGAGATGTCGCCTAGAGGGGGGGGGTGAATAGGCGAAGTCAAAATTCACAGCGGAATTAAATTTTCCCGAGGTGATCAGCCCAGACTATCCGAGTATTAGTCCGGATACTCTGGTATATACGGATTATCTGGTATGAGCTGTGCGAATACTCCGGGTTGGGTACCTCGAGATGAGATTTCAAATCTCTTCAACTTTTAGGCAAACTATTTGAATACAAAGAAACTAAGCACTACCAAATACCTGGAACAAGTATGGATCTAGAGCCAAACACAGTAGAGAAGTAGATCGATGCTCCCAAATATCCAAGACCACACAACCTAAAGTCAAAACAAAAGGAAGAACATGAAGACAATGATTTTTACCCGAAGTTCGGATTCTTGAAGGGAATCCTACGTCTCCGTTGAGGAGGCACAAAGCCTGGGTCCCTCTTGACCACTATCCTCCCGGTGTTGCACAAAGCACTCGCCAGTTTTTACTCCTTGTCTCTTTCCTTTTGGAGGCAAGACTTGCCTTTACAAACTTCCGGGGCTCACCACACCAAGTATTTGGAGGCTCCCATGACTCCTTGCCGTCTAGGAGTCCTTCAAACTCCAAGAGTAACAAACACGTCGTGAAAGCTTCTTGAAGGATGAACTTGTTTCAAGAATGAGAAATGCATGCTCAAAGCACTCAAATCTACTCCTTTCTCTCCGAAAGTTCAAATCAATCACTAGATTTAAATGGAGGAGGAGGCTAGAGCTCAAGAAAGTATGAGAGTGAGAGCTTGAGAGCCAAATGGAAGCAATAATGGAGCTGCTCTCCTGGTAGGTGGAGATGAAGGCTTAAATAGAGAGCTCCAAAATCCAACCGTTGTGAGAGGCTACGCAAAACCCGGAGTATCCGGACAGATACCCCGGAGAGTCCGGATTGGTATAAAACACTCTCAGAAAAGGTCAACCGGAGTGATCGGACCAAATACGGATACTCGGTATCACCGGATACTCGAATACACATGCAGAGTATCGAGTGACTTCTTTCGGCCAGCGAGGAGATAGACAAAGGAAATACAATGATTTAAAAACTTTCACTATACAGTTTTCATCCTTTAAGCACAAGAATATCCTAGAAGCGATTTCCCGTTGTATTCCTCTTAATAGTATGGCTATCCTTAGACTCAATTAAATAGAAAAATTATAACTTAAGTCTTGATGCCGCCTTCACAAATTTAAATATTAGTAGGGATGTCCAATCGCTTTCTCATAGTAATATATTCTCGATTTCCGCACAAATTCTCACTTAAACAATTAGTGTTCTCTAATTGTGTCATCATTAATCACCAAAACCCTCAAGGAGCCTAGATGCACTTTCAGTAGTACATATCAATTCCCAAATATCCATAAAGTATCAAATGAACCTACTATAGTGTGAAAATGTCATGTTCCCTGTGCTACACGATATCGGTCAAACCCAAGGTGAGTTGTTGTCATTCTTGTTTGGATGGCTCGACCACTCTTTCTCGATGTCATGACTCGGATTCCCCGAATGCATCGAGTTAACTCTTTAACTTGATGACTCGAGTAACTCCTTACTCGATGAGTTGATGACTTGAGTAATTCTTTACTCGAGTAGCATGGCTATGCATTTTTGGAATCTGATCACTCGAGAGGCCTAGAGATATCTCTCGTGTTATAAAGGAGGAGTAAATTCCATCTTGATCATTCTTGTACCTCAGTATATTTCATAGTAAACCTGAAAGCTTCCTCTATAACTACTTGGTTAAAGAGTAGCATTGGGAAGCTACAAAGTAAACCATTACACATCTAGGAAACCAATAATGATCTCAAGTCTAAGGAACATACATACACTATGCATGAGACCAACTGATGACACATATAACAATTCTCGCAGTGTCTCATTGGGACTATCCAACGCATGTTCTCTAACATGTGTCCACATTATTGATTAGATATCTCCATATCTCTATAACCCGTGAAACATGGTCATCAGTCAATATTTGTGTTGATCTATGAATCATAACCATCCTATATTATGATAACCGATCAGGGATAACTTGAATAATATCAATATATGGAAAAAGTTCCATGAACAAGTCACTTACTTGTTGATTAATCCAATCGATATTTATTTAAAGGACAAACAATTATATTGTTCCATAAACATAAGACGTAATACAATCATCTCTATGATTGTCTCAAGGGCATATCACCAACATTTGCTGGTTGCTTTCCATATCGCATTGACGATATGCCATGCCATCTTCTTTAGACCGACACTCACTACTTTCGTGTAGATGTCGTCATGATCACCTTTCTTTTTTACTACCTTTTTCTCTATTTGCCTATGATTGCGCTACTTTTCTTGGCTTTGCTTTAGCTTACTTCTTGCTCGTCCAGGGGATAGCCTCTATCCATCACACAGTTCTACCGATGCAGCTGAAAATAGGAAAAAGAGGAGATTGTCTAACCTACGCCGTCTTTATGCTAGAACAGGTTTGTTTTCTTATTGTCTTCTTCCTTGCAGGTCCCTTACTACTGCAACATCCTTGCCTTCTTTACTGCATTTTTCCCTGTTAGTTGCTTGCCTACTTCATTGTTTCATTATGGTTTATTACTTCCTTCTATTTTCAGTCGATCGTTTCCTTTCTTGTTATAGGTACTACTACTATCTCTGTTTCTACCCTGGTCAGAGCGAATCCTTTTCCTACCCTTAAAGAATATATTTATTACTTAAAAGGTTTCCTTCTATGGTTCCTCAGCCGCCGTTGTTTCTCTTTTCCTTTCTACCCTTGTCAGCTGCTTGTTGGTTGTGAAGAATTTGCTATTCGTTCCTTTTCTCCGTGCTCTCTTATGCTTATCTTGTTTATTTCTGCTTTTGCACGTACTTACAGTGGGCGATCGTATTATGGTGGTCTGGATTATGAATGTGCCAAATGTAGTGCTATGTTTGGTTCCAAGAGAGGTCTGGATAGAGTTCTTCCAGGCAGCATCATATTGTCTACAATATGTGCTACTGAGGTGGTAGGATTTTGCTTTCACTATTGGGGAATGGGTAGGCTACTCTAGCGAAAAATTAAAATTTTCTACCACGTAACCAAGAACCACTACAAGTTATAGATCACAGACTTACCACTAGACTCGAAGACCCGAAGCAGAAGTAGAGTCGATGTAGCGCGGTGGTGCAGATGTAGTCATACTAGGCTCGCTTCTCCTCCAACAGCTTCTTGTGTGCATTGCAGGTTGCAGATCATCCTAGCATTGAAGCTTCACAGCAACGCCTCCAAGGTATCCACACGTACGGGGCAGGAACCCCACTCGCCGGAGTGCTAGCAATGGCTGCGCGGTTCTAGGGGAGGAGGGGTGGCGGATAGGGTTTTGGGAATTCTGAATTCCTATTGTGTTACTCCTTTTCCAAAGCTAGCACCTCCTCCCTTTATATAGGCATTCCATAACGGGTTTCAACCCTTGAAGCCCATTACAACTTGGAACCCTATCTTAATTGGTTATAGCACCTTAAGTGTGCGACCATATAGATTCACATGCACTCGGACATGGCTGGAGTACCTCTATCGACCATTGAGTACTCCTACTCGACCATCAGGTACACCTACTCGACCATCGAGTACTTCTACTAGATCATCGAGCATTCGACCAATAGTCGATAACGGCCCCTAGCAGGACTTACTGACTCCCGAGTTCATGTAAAGATTGGACGAACCTCAACAATGTACTATATGTATTTCCTTTTGCATCGGTCAAACCCAAGGCGAGTTATTGTCAACCTTGTTTAGATGGCTCGACCACTCTTTCTCTATGTCATGACTTGGATTCCCTGAATACATCAAGTTAACTCTTTAACTCGATGACTTGAGTAACTCTTTACTCGAGTAGCATGGCCATGTATTTTCTAGAATCTGACCACTCGAAAGGCCTAGAGATATCTCTCCTGTTGTATGGAGGGGCAAATCCTATCTTGATCGATCACGCCTCACATCATGTTTCATGACAAACCCGAAAGCTATCTTTATAACTACCCAATTACGGAGCAGTGTTTGACGACCCCTATGTAAACTATTACGCATCTTGAGAACATGCAACAATCTCAAGTCAAAGGATATAGCATACACATCGTATATGAGACCAACTGATGACATGAAAGAATACAACGTTCTCGCAGTGTCTCATAGTGGGTCGATGTCCAACACCATGTTCCCTAACATGTGTCAATATTATTGGTTTGATATCTCCATATCTATAACCTGTGAAAACGTATCCATCAACCCATAAATATGCTAGTCTACTCATATGTGTCCTCATATGATTATCGACTAGGGACCCCTTTTTAAAATAAACATCATAAAGATGAATATAGAGTTTCACAAACAAGTCACGTACTTAATCAATATCCATGATATTATTCAAAGAACAATATAATAGTTTATGAATATTTATGAAAATATAATCATATTTATGATTGCCTCTAGGGTATATTTCCAACAGTCTTCCACTTGCACTAGATTCTGTGTGTACCTTATGCTTTGGCTGCGAGAGGGGTTTTGTCAATGGATCTTCCACATTCAAATCCATGTGCACCTTGCATATCTTTACATCTCCTCTATCCACAATCTCGCGAATAAGATGATATCGCTTTGAGTATGTATTTGGACTTTTGATGGGACCTTGGTTCCTTAGCCTGCGCAATGGCTCTATTATTATACAAGAGAGATTCATTGGGCTGGAGGCACTAGGGACCACACCCAATTCAGAAATGCATTTCTTTATCCAAGCACACTCCTTTGCAGCTTCAAAAGCTGCAATGTACTCAGCCTCCATCGTAGAATCAGCAACCATGTCTTGTTTGGAACTTTTCCAACTCAGTCCCTCTATTTAAAATGTATACAAATCTAGATTGCGAACGATAATCATCTTTGTCGGTTTGGAAGCTTGCATCAGTGTAACCATTTACAATGAGCTCTTCGTCACCTCCATAAACTAGGAACACATCCTTAGTCCTTCTCAAGTATTTAAGAATGTTTTTAACCATTGTCAAGTGACCTTCACCTGGATCAGACTGGTATCTGCTCATAACAATTAGAGCATATGATACATCTGGTCGAGTACATAACATAGCATACATGATGGACCCAATAGCTGAAGCATATGGAATCTTATTCATACGGTCTCCCTCATCAATAATCGAAGGACATTGAATCTTGCTAAGACTTATTCCATGCGACATAGGCAAAAGCCCCTTCTTGGCATCCTGCATGTTGAACCGATTCAACACATTGTCGATGTAAGTACTCTGGCTTAATCCAATTAGCATTTTCTCTCTATCTCTATAGATATTTATGCCCAAGATATATGCTACTTCTCCTAAATCCTTCATAGAAAAACTATTTCTCAGTGAGGTCTTAACAGATTCCAACTTAGGAATGTCATTCCAATCAATAATATGTCATCCACAAACAAGAGATTAGAATTACAACTACGCTCCCACTAACCTTCTTGTAAACACAAGGTTTTCTACATTCTTGATGAAGCCAAACCCTTTGACTACCTCATAAAAATGAATATTTCAACTCCAAGATGCTTGCTTCAACCCATAAATGGATTTTTGAAGTTTGCATATTTTACTAGCGTTCTTTGGATCGACAAAACCCTTAGGTTGTGTCATGTACACATCCACACTTAGGTTTCCATTAAGGAAAGCCGTTTTGACATCCATTTGCCATATTTCATAATCGAAATATGAATAATAGCTAGAATGATCTGTACAGATTTAAGCATCGCTACGGGCAAGAAAGTCTCATCGTAGTCAACTCCTTGAACTTGTTGAAAACCTTTAGTGACAAATCTAGCTTTATAGATGTGAACATTTCCATCCATATCAATCTTCTTCTTATAAACCTATTTGCATTCAATGGTTTTTACACCATCAAGTGGATCGACTAGGTTCCAAACCTGATTGTCTCCCATGGATTCTATTTTGGATCTCATAGCTCCAAGCCATTTCTCAGAGTCTGGGCCCATCATCGCTTCCTTATAAGTCGTAGGCTCATCGCTGTCCAACAACAATATACCACACAAATACCGAGCAGGTACTTTGCGCAGCCTGTCAGACCTATGTGGCATTAGTGCCTCCTCGATTGAGGTCACTCCAACTAGAGTTTTCTCAATCACAGGTTCTTCAACTAGATTTTACCTAATAGGGGGCGTCTCCAACCAAATCCTCCCCGAGTGGAGTAACTTGAACTTCTCCAAGTTGCACTGTTCTTCCACTTGTCTTTTGAGAGAGAAACTCTTTCTCTGAAAAGACACTATTCCGAGTGACAAACACTTTTCCCTCTTCTCGGTTGTAGAAGTAATATCCTAACGACTCCCTAGTATATCCCACGAAAAAGCATTTATCCGATTTGAGTGTGAGTTTGTCGGACATCTGACGTTTAACATAAACATCACAACCCTAAATTTTTAGAAAAGACAAACTGGGACTCTTTCCAGTCCACATCTCATATGGTGTCTTATCTACAGATTTAGATGGTACCCTGTTAAGTGTGAAAGTTGTATTTTCTAGAGCGTAACCCCAAAAAGATAGTGGTAGATTTGACTGACTCATCATTGACCGAATCATGTCTAAAAAGGTCCGATTATGCCGCTCAGACGCACCCCATTCCTTTGAGGCGTACTGGGAGGCGTAAGTTGTGGAACAATTCCGCAGCTCTTCAGATGATTATTAAACTCATGACTCAAATATTCGCCTCCATGATCAGATCGTCGAAACTTAATTTTCTTGCCACGTTGATTTTGTATTTCATTCTAGAATTCCTTGAACTTTTCAAAAGTTTCCGACTTGTGCCTCATTAAGTAGACATAACAGTATCTACTATAGTCATCGATAAAAGTAATGAAGTACTAAAAACCACCTCTAGTAGTCATGCTCATTGGTCCACATACATCAGTATGTACGAGTTGTAATAAGTCAAATGCCCTCTCACAATACCCTTTGAAAGGTGTCTTGGTCATCTTACCAAGTAGACAAGACTCACATGTTTCAAATGATTTAAAATCAAATGATTTCAGAAGAGCATCTCTATGGAGCTTCATCATGCATTTCTGACTAATATGACCTAAGCGCAATGCCAAAAGTAAGTGGGATTCAAATCATTTGGCTGAAAGTCTCTTAACATCAATATTATAGACAGGTGCATCATCAAGATTTAAAATAAACAACCCATTCACAACGGCAGCATAGCCATAAAATATCTTATTCAAAATTATAGAACAACCATTGTCCTCAATTTTGAATTTATAACCTTCTGCTAACAAATATGAGGCAGAAATAATGTTTGTACCTAATGCTGGAAAACAATTATTTAATTCCATAATAAATCTTGAAGGTAAATGTCGGCCAATGCAGCAACCCTTGCTTTATTCCCAACACAGAGATCAACCTCGCCTCTTGCAATGCTCCTACTCCTTATTAACCCCTGCATCGAATTGCAAATATGAGCAACTGATCTGGTATCAAATACCCCAGAATTATTAGGAGAATCGGCAAGAAATACAACTATAACATTGATACCTGAATTTGATGGCTTAACTCCATTCTTTTTTAGATCTGCCAGGTACCTTTTGCAAGTCCTCTTCCAATGGCCTGACTCTATGCAGTAGAAACATTCACTCTCTGAAGTAGGGCTAGACTTGGAATTAGGTGTAGACTTGTTGCTCGGGATCTTATCCAAAGCTTTAGCCTTGCCTTTTCCTCTAGTCTTAGCTTTCTTCTTGAAGCTAGTACTTTTCTACACCATCATCACATGACGAGTGCTTTTCTTAATGTTGTCCTCTGCTATCTTGAGCATTATATGAAGTTTGGTGAGATTCATGTCCATGCCATTCATATGAAAAGTCATAATAAATTGCCCAAAGCTCGGAGAGAGAGACACAAGAATCAAGTCAGTAGCCAACTCTTGGCTAACTGGGAAACTAAGTTTTTCCAAGCTCTAAGTGTAACCAACCATCTTGATTACATAAGGGCTCACTGGACTGCCCTCGATCAGCTTACATCCAAACAAGGACTTTGAGATCTCATATCTCTCAGTCCTAGCCTGGGTCCTAAACATACCCTTAAGCGCCATGATCATATCGTAGGCCTTTATGTTCTCAAATTGCTTCTAAAGGTCTAAGTTCATAGCAGCAAGCATGAGATAGCTAACATCGAGAGCCTCATCAACCGCCTTTTTATAAGCGGCTTTAACAGCATTGGAAGCATTCTCGTCAGGCATATCTGGAATTGGTTGCTTTAGAACGTGTTCCTTTTTATCTTGCCTGAGAACAATTCTCAGGTTGTGGGACCAATCTGCAAAGTTCATTCCATTAAGTTTTCCCTTTTTAATAATCAAATGTAAAGCATAACTGGAAGTGGGTGCAGTAGCAGGTGGTGCCATGATCTAAAACAGAAAATATATGAAAAATTGAGACAAATATTCATGAAAAGTAACCTATATTAAACAATTTAATAAAGATACTCCCACTAAATTCCATATACCTCTTATAGAACTTAATGATTCAAGACCTGCAATTAATTAGTCTACTAGTGAGCTTTAGCATCACTGCTAGAAGGCTAATGAATTTGGTAAGCAACCCTTTGCTTATCATATCACTATATGACTCTTGTTGTTTGGTGGCATCTCTATGCCCCGGCCCCAACCCTATGCCCCATGGTCCATAACCGTTATGATGACCTCCTCAAGTATAACCAATGCTATGTGTGTGACTGTCCAAGACAAACCCATCTAATTAAGGAAAGTTAATGGCACCCTACTTTAGCAGACCAACCATTAATTTACATGATATTGGATAGTGTAGCCAATTGGGAGGGCATCAATTTTGCTTAATATTACGGAATGGATTTTTACTTCTGCCATGTTAAAAGCATTCAGAACTACTATATAACATGCATAGAAATAAATAAACAAGAATATAAAAGCAATCACAGATAATCACATTAACCATGATATAGTATGACCCTTCATATGGTGATCTCCATCGCCACGTTTCCTGTTCATCATGCCTCTAAGTGCTTGAGTCCTCCAAGTACTACCACTAAGCTATTACCCCTAATAGAACTAGTAATAAATTACAAGGAGTGTAGAAACATCATAAATCGACATGCAGGCCATTTATACAAATATAGACAGCCTTGGGCTGCAATCAAGCATGACATGTAGGCCATGAAAATTACACACATGCATCACATACATAAGGGGCTATACTATTCACATCAATCCTGCAAAAACAAGTTATGCATAGAATTGCATTCTTCCAAATGATGTGAACTCGCAATGAATTATAAGGCGCTGTACACATACAGCGGTCCCACTAACCAGTTAGCGAGCGGGTCAAGGGCAGAACCCTTGTGGGTTCGGGCAGCGCCCAAAACCTCTTCGAAAAACACTAATCAAATCATGAATCTAATCATGAAAGATCTCTTTGGGTTAATCATCTCTACCCTAATTATGAGTTGGTGGCGGTGGTCCATTCTCCCCTCCCGCCGGGTATACCCACGAAATCGTCATTGTCTCGGTCTTCTATACATTGGCGAATAGAGAAAGTTTTAATTCGGTTGAATATGCATGCATACGTGATCTGCGGCATATCAGACTCTTATCTCAATTAGTCGATTCTATTTCTAAATACTGCACAGCTGATTCTTTTTCCATATACTACACGCATACAACTTCTGAGTTACCATGTGCCTTTAAGTTGCCATATGCATCCTTTCCATTAAATATTTACTTGCATGTTTAGATAAGATCGTCTTTTCTTTTTATCTAATCACGTATTGACTTGATTCCAGCCAACCAGCAGCATGCGCACGGCTATGCATGACGCGACTAGATAAGTTTGTTATCTCTATCTCTACTAATTCTAATTAAAAGTTAGTGGTGGTATGTCCGTTCTCCACCTCACCTTTGGCATGCGATGTCTTTGGCGTGGCTAAGTGGGAAGCGGGCAGTGGCCACCCCGGTAGATTGGATTGGATCATCCCGTCACGAGAGGTAAATGAATATGCATGACTCATTTATTACTTTTCTTTCTCCTATTGATATAGCATTCGAATCGGCGAAGATTGCTCCTAGTGCTTTTCGATTTGGATTGATTGATTCCCTTCCGAAGGAAGCAGTGTTGCGATTTATAGAGTTGGGTCACTTCTCGTCTCTTTCTCTTTTGTTGCATTCCTTATTCGATGACTTTTTAATATGGATTCTATAGATATCTCCTCGGTTGTTGAATCTATATAACCCCACTACTTCTTGCCTCTCCTGTAGATGTGTTGAGCTTATTCGTTAAGTGGAGGTAATGGGCAACCTTCTTGATCTTGTTGATGCGGCGTAGGGGCAGGTCGCTGGTGGTGGACGATGAGATAGGCTGGCGGCGCTACTGGAGCTCGCCGCGGTTGATGATGTCAATAGGTTGAGGAAGGCGGTCGCGGGGGGAGGCAAGGAGGCGATAGAGCTAGTAGATGGTGTGGGGCTATGGTATGGTCGGAGCAAGGTGTACGAGCCACGCACGCCGTTGATGGTGGCAGCCACATATAGATGACACCTACCTCTTCAATGCCTTTGCGCCGATGGGGCAGCAGGTGATGCCTCTTTCAGTCGATCGATCGTTCTCGAATATGGTGTTAAAATTGATGTTATTATTTAAGTTTGTGAAATTAAAGATAATTTTAAGCTCGAGTTTATAAATAGGTGCTTGGAATTGGTATGCTTCAATGAATTGATTTAAACATTTAACCATTGCACATTCAGAGTGAATATTATTATTCAGATAAGGTTAGTACTATTTGCAAATAAATTTTTTATCGCAAATTGAGTTTCCGTTGCATCGCATGGGCACATGGCTAGTATTAACCCTATTTCTAACCATAGATCTGTGTCGATCAATCCTATTGATCTTCGCATGCTGCTTGTGGCTTTACGTTTCATAGTCTATCCCGATGGCGGAAAACCGACCGGTAGGGGTAATTAGTGGCATGACCACAACAGCATGATCACAGTGCAATGATCTTGATCCCATTGAGGACCACCAAATATGAATTAATATAATTAACCAGTGCCAAAAAATCAATCTATCAAATAGAATGACTGATAAAACAGTAATGGATCACATCTATTACTATTGCATATCATCATATGCATCTATTATAAATCTAGAACTACGCAACCTTGCTCTGATACCAATGTTGGAGAATGGGTAGGCTACTCTAGTGAAAAATTGAAATTTTCTACCATGTAACCAAAAATCACTGCAAGTTATAGATCACAGAATTACCACTAGGCTTGAGACCGTGGCAGTAGAGTCGATGTAGCTTGATAGTGCGAGATGTAGTCATGCTAGCCTCACTCCTCCTCCAATAGCTTCTTGTGTGTGCCGTAGGTTGCAGATCGTCCTAGCATTGAAGATTCGTAGCAACGCCTCTAAGGTATCCACACATACAGGGTAGGAACACCACTCGCTGGAGTGCTAGCACTAGCTGCATAGTTCTGGGCAGAGGAGAGGTGGCGGATAGAGTTTTGGGAATTCTGAATTCCTATTGCATTACTCCTTTTCTAAACTAGCACCTCGTGCCTTTATATTGATGTCCCAAAACAGGTTTCAACCCTTGAAACCCATTGCAACTCAGATCCCTATCTGAATTGGTTATAGCCCCTTAAGTGTACGACCCTATAGGTTCACATGCACTCAGACATGGCTGGAGTATCCCTATTGATCATTGAGTACTCCTACTCGGCCATCGAGTACTTCTATTCAATCATCGAGCATTCGACAAATAGTCGATAGCAGCCCTTAGCAGGACTTACCGACTCCCGAATATATGTAAAGATCAGACAAACCTCAATAATGTCCTATGTGCATTTCCTTTTGCCTCATGATATCGGTCAAACCAAAGGTAAGTTATTGTCATCCTTGTTTGGATGGCTTGACCACTCTTTCTCAATGTTGTGACTCGAATTCCCCGAATACATCGAGTTAACTCTTTAACTCGATGACTCGAGTAACTCTTTACTCTAGTAGCATGGCCATGCATTTTCCTGAATCTGACCACTCGTGAGGCATAGAGATATCTCTCTCATTATATGGAGGGGCAAATCCTATCTTGATCAATCACGCCTCGTAGCATGTTTCATGACAAATCCAAAAGCCATCTATATAACTACTCAGTTACGGAGTTGCATTTGACAACCCCTAAGTAAGCCATTACGTATCTTGAGAACATGTGACAATCTCAAGTTGAAGGATATAGCATACACATCGTATATGAGACCAACTGATGACATGAAAGAATACATTGTTCTCGCAGTGTCTCATAGTGGGTCGATGTCCAACACCATATTCTCTAACATGTGTCTATATTATTGGTTTGATATCTACATATCTATGACCTGTGAAAATGTGGCCATCCACCAGTAAATATGCTAGTTTACTCATATGTGTTCTCATATGATTATCGATTAGGAATCCCTTTTTTAGAATAAACATCATAAAGATGAATATAGAGTTTCACAAACAAGTCACATACTTGTTAATCAATATCCATGATGTTATTCAAAGAATAATATTATAGTTTATGAACATTTATGGAAATATAATTGTCGGTGTTTCGTAAAACCGGCAAGTAAATTTGTAAGTTAAGGGCATGCGTTCCTCTCCTTGAATGGTTAGACTCGGGGAGCCCAAGATGTATCTTGGTTGGTGAATGTCCCTACTTCGATTAGTGTGGTGATTCTTTATTGCTTAAGGTGCAGAAGTCCGCACGGTGTTACAAGCGAGAGCCAAGGGCTGGCCTTGAGCGTCTCATCCGAGTGAGAGGAGTGAGAGCAGTGTGCTCGTAAGTGTTCGTAAGTGCTTGAGTGAGCTTGGGTCGGATGTGTCGTCCGAAATCGGATTACGATTGAGTTCCCTTCCCTGAGGGTCCTGCCTCCCTTTATATAGGCGGAGGGGCATGTTACACGAGAGTTTGGAAAAGAAAAGTAAGGGTATACTACGCCCGGGAGTCCCGGTCTTTAGTCCTGGTGTCTGACAGGTTCCTGTTCATCCCACGCCTGAGTTGGTAGACATAACGGGCGGCGTTCCGTCAGGAAGGTGCGCACCTGCCCTTTGCGCGCCTGTCAGATGCTGACGCCATTACGCTGCGCTTTGGTGTCGCCTCGGGAGGGAGTGCGTCTCTCCACTGTGCATGACGGGTGAAGGGACTGGCGCTTGACTATGGCGGCCCCCTGGCCACCTTAGGAAGGAGCCACTTGCCCCAGCATGGCCGTCGCGTCCACAGGCGGATGACCATTCGAGGTCGGCCGTGACGTGGTGGAGGTGTTGGTCGAGCTCGTTGGGGCCCAGAGCACGAGGCCAAGTCAGACCTCTGGGCGCCAGGCACGAGGCTAGGTCGGGCCGCGCTCGACTGTGGCTAGGTCGAACTGTGAGGCGCCCGAGCCTAAGGCAGTCGGGCGCCTGGTGGGCTTGATCGAGGCCGAGGATCCTTCGTGGCCCAACGAGGCCTTCAGCCAGAGCTGGGCTTGAGACGGCCCATTTGGTGTTCTGGCCTGCTGGGGGTATCCCTGGTATGAGTATTCGTCAATAATTATATCTATGATTGCCTCTAGGGCATATTTCCAACATCCACCTCATAAGGATTTCCCATCACCACTCAGACAGCTTATTGGTTTTAATGAGGGACCTTGATCAAATCAGTTTATGCACCTAATTTGCTAATATAATTCATTGTTTGTGTTTACTTCATTAGGCGATGATGTTGACAGCAACATGAACACTGCTGGAGGCCCTTATGTTTTTCGGATAAATGGTGTTGTTCACCATTGTATTGGTTCATTGATGCCTCAGGTAGGTCAGAACCTAAATATGCTCAACTATATATTTATGACACTGACAATGAGCTTCACAATAGGTTGACTGTGTTGGATGCAGAAGGGATTGTTTTTGATCAGATAGATCCTGACATTGTTGTAGATCTAATCGGTATGCTCGACCGTCATAATCCGTTGGTGTAGAAATTTAGGATGGCACATGATCGGTTGTTTTCCTTAGAATTCAGAAGTGTACATTTAGCTTATTGGTTCATCTGACACCCATGGTGATCAATACTCTTTACCAACATAGCCAAAGTTAGCTGCTTTGTTGGTAAGCGAATTATATGAAGAGAACAACAAATTCAATGTAATTGTGGAGCCTTATTCTAGTGATCTAAAGCAGATTTCACCATTGAATACTGCTTTAATGTCTCTTTAGTACCCATTGTTATTTTTGTATGGTTAGAAAGGTTGCCATATATCTAGGTATTAAGTATAGAAACACAAATGATGTTGCTCGTTTTGCCAGAGATAAAGTGTCTATGCTATAGTACTACTGCTACGAATGTCATTATTGAAAAAATGAACCAAATCCTCGCATATGTTGTGGTCGTCTTTCTAATTAGTTAGAGGTTATTTTCTAGTCATGTATTGAGGCAAATCGTCAGTCATTTCATTACTTTAATTAAGATGCTCTACATTTAGAAATATATCAAGGTATCTCAGATGCACTTGGGCAAGGTGCATCGGATGGAAAAAACTTTGGTGTGCGGATTCTACTTCCTGCAAGCTTTATCGGCAATCAGCGATAGTATATATTGAATTACCAAGATGCCATGGCTATTTGTCGTGAATATGGTGCTCCTGATGTTTTTCATACCTTCACATGCAATTCAAAGTGGCCGAAGATTGCCAACGCACTAAGGTATGAGCCTAGAAAGACATATTCTGAGCATCCTGATATTATCACTCGGGTTTTCCATATAAAACTTGATGAATATATGTCCAATATAAAGATCGGCCACACTTTCGGTCCTATCTATGCAGGTTAGCTTTTTGTTTACCTCTCACATACACCATTTCGTTACATTTCCCTCACGTTTCACTTTTTTGTCTATACGCTATTTCCTTTCTTATCTGTAGTCCTATACACGATTGAATTCCAAAAGAGAGGCCTTCCTCACATCCATACACTTATGTGGCTTCTTGATCGCACAAGAGAGCCATCTCCTGAATTTATAGATAGTTTAATATCTGTGAAAATATCTAACCCAAATGACGATCCACTTGGTTATTCTCTTGTTGAAGAATTTATGATGCACGAAGCATGCGGAGTTCCCAATAGACAATGCCCATGTATGAAAGATGGCTCCTGTTAAAGCGGTACCCAAAATCGTTTACCACGCATACGGTGATTGATGAATCTAGTTTTTCGGTATATTGTCATCGAGATGATGGTCAGTTCATACTAAAAATGGAATTAGATTGGATGATTGATCATTGTCCCACACAATATGGTGTTTCTTAAAAATATTTGGCACATATAAATGTTGAATGGTGCAACAAAACAAACCTTGTTAAATACTTGTTCAAGTACCTCAGTAAAGGTCAGGATAAAGCAAGAGTAGCTTTTCGTGCTCGTGATCAATAGATAGGAGTGGTCAGTGCTACTGCCGAACATGCGTTGTTGATTTTATCGTTGAATACATTAGATGCAGGTATTGCTCTTTCCATATTGTATCATTATTTTGCTCTAGGTCTACTTTTTGTTATCTACTTACTTGCTGCCTCTATCTAACATACACAAATATTTGTTTGTAGATATTTATCTTCTTGTGAAGTGATTTGGCATCTATTCAGCTTCGAGATACATGATCGGATGCCTTCTATTGAGCGGCCTTCTATTCATATGCCTAGTATGAACAGAATCATCTACTGCGAAGGCTCACAGTTAGAGGATATTGCTGTTGATCCAACAACAAATAAAACAACATTAACAGAATGGTTCACTGCTAATTGTGATTTCGCTGAAGCAAGATCTAGCACGTATTATAAATTTGCATCTTAGCGGAGCTAGGACAGCAATGCGAAGAAGTGGAAAAAAGAAAACATCAGAGTTCGAAAATCACCCGCATATATAATATCTATCCAAGTACCGGTGAATTGTTCTACCTTAGAATGCTTTTAATGATTGTTTGTGGTGCACATAATTACGAAGATATACAAACTTTCTAAGGTGTATGCTATCCTACCTTCAAAGTAGCTTGCAGAGCTCGCAACTTAGTTAGTGACGATACATAGTGGTTCTTGCTCTTCGATGAAGCAGTTCTCTGGGCCGCTGCACACCAGCTAAGGAATCTCTTCATGGTACTCCTTTATTTTTGTGGCGTTGCTAATCCTCAAAGCTTATTCGACAAATATTGGCGCTTTCTAGCTGATGATATTACTCACAGAATACGCCAGAACTTGCAAAACTATGCATATCCTATACCAGATGCTTACCTGTAGGCAAAGCTTGTCAGTGAACTCTTTGCTATGTTATCAAAAAATGCCTCACTTTTACTTCTTACAATATTGTTGTCCAGTCTGCATATGCTGATGCTGCTCCTACTAATTGGCTTATTGCAGAAGAATTGGAATATGATAAAACAATCCTGCTATCTCAAGCTACTGCATACTGTGCTAAATAAAATAGTGAATAGAGAGCTATGTTTGATAAAGTTATAGCATGCGTCGCTGACCAAAAACCTGGTTTCTTCTTTATAGCCGGTCATGGTGGTACTGGGGAAACATTTCTTTGGAAGGCTATTACCACTGCATAAGAGCTGAATCAAAGATCATCATCGCTATCGCCTCATCTAGAGTTGCTGCACTTTTGCTTCCAGGTGGTCAAACAGCTTATTCTTGTTTCAAGATATATACCTCTTCGCGTTAATGAAAGGAGTCTATATGATGTCTCTCATGGAACGCTGCTTGTTGAGCTTCTAAAGAAGGTTTCTTTAATTCTTTGGGACGATGCACCTATGGCACATAGACACTGTTTTGAGATCGTTGACAGAACATTGCGTGGTATTATGTCTGATGAAGATTCTACATTCATGAATATACCTTTTGGTGGAAAAGTTATGGTGCTTGGTGGATATTTCCATCAATTCCATCTTGTTATTGAAAATAGTACTAAAGCAGAGATTATAGATGCTTCACTCATCTAGATCACCCCTTTGGCAGCATATCGAAGTTCTAAGATTATACACCAATAAGCTCCAGAATCATGATCTCCTGCCTACTCAACACCAGGCGCTTTGTGCGTTTGCTCAGTGGGTACTTGATGTTGGAGATGGCCATATTCCTCCAACCAAATAAATAGGAGAACCCAATACAACCGGGATAAGTATTCCTAGCGACCTTTTGCTAATGCCGACTGGTAATAACATAGATGCAATTATTGATTATGTTTACGATTCGATTCCATATAAACTATTATAAAGGAGAATATTTAGCTCACCGTGCAATTATCTGTCCAACAAATGCTATTGCCGACATGCTCAACAGAACTATCTTCAAAAAGGTTCTCACTGATTCAAAAGAATATCTCAGTTCAAACTCTATATCAAAGTCAGATGTCCACATATGCTGATCTCTTATATTCGCCTGAATTTCTGAATTCTATTACCATCAACAACTTCCCTCATCACAGCATCTGCTTAAAAGTTGGCGATCTAGTAATGTTATTAAAAAATATAGATCAGTCTACAAGGCTTTGCAATAGAACACGTCTTATCTTTACGAGACTTGGTGATCGAGTTCTTGAAGGGCAGATTATCACTGCAGCAAATGTTGGCCAATGAGTTTGCATACCCAGAATTGTTCTGAATGCAACAATTGCCGCTAGCCTTTCACTTTGTAGCGTCGACAATTCCTAATCAGACTATCATATGCTATGACTATTAATAAGAGCTAAGGACAAACTCTGGCCACAGTTAGGATTTATCTATAGAACCTAGTGTTCTCACATGGCCAGCTATACGTTGTGGTTTCGTGTGTTACATCACATGCAGGCTTAAAGATATTAATTGAAGATGAGCATGGAGCTGCCTGCGCAGAAACAAAGAATATAGCGTACCAGGAAGTGCTTGCTTCTGTTTGATATTTCTTGCTGCTATCGCTGCTGTTTCTTAGATTTCAGTCTCATACCCTTACAGACTACTGTTATGAACACTTGTTTTGTAACACTAGCTTCTTGATCATATTTTCGTTTAGGTAAGATTTTCCTCACTGAAAGATCTATGTCCTTACAGGCTGTAGCCCTGCTTTCAGTCTATATACTGATCCTTCTATAGCTATTGACTTCGGCCTCTATTTCTGTTATGTCTTCCTGGGTTTGTATCCAGCCTTTTTCCGCGCATACCTGCTCTGCTCAGTCCACACAACGAAAGAAAAAAGATCGTGCATTACCGCTATATGAAATAAGTTGCTTTGCTTTGAGGCTATTACCATTGCTCTCCCAGTTTACCACCACGTTTTCATCTACAGACGCTTCTACTGATTACGCCTGCTTCTATATGCTTTTAGACCTGTACCATTTGTTGATTTGTTTTCGTATTAGCTGCTACTTAGTTAATATTCCTACCAATTATGGCTATTTTGGTATGTGCCTATTTTAGCAATGCTGTTAGCAATTTTTGAGAGCTTCATTCTACATATTTTGCGCTTCTTCATATCGCTTTACAGAATGCTTATGGCTGTACGCTTTTTCAGCTGCCCAGAATATGGACCAAAACTTGCTCCTTAGTACTTTAGTACTGCTATTATCAATTTTTTTGGCTGCTTCGTTCCATATGCTACATGCTAATTCATACTGCTCTATAAGATGCCTCAAATTTTATGCTTTTCCATTTATCTAGAGTATATGAAAAAGAAGTCTTCCAGTTGTAGCTTGCTGAGCAGTGATTTCCAGCCACCGCCGCTGGCCGATTACGTCTACTCTAATTTATTCTCTTACCAAATGCTTAAGCAGAAGGCATAATCGCACGTCATTTGGTATTGCTATATAGCCTTGTGAAAGACCATATAGAAGTCTATCCGTATTTGTGATGAGTTATTGATATTATTAAAGCTAATGGTGTTTGTATTTGAGGTTGATTTATAGTTTAAATTAAAATTTACAGAGTTTGGAGAGTTCCCCAGTTAAGTCGGTGCTACTAGCTATATGAGAGCGGTAGCACCGGATCTGACCTTGGTGTGGAAATTCCAGAGAAGTACCTCTCTGCGTCAAGATGAAAGGCGGTACTACCGGCCATGTGAGGATAGTAGTATCGGAAATGAGCGGTAGCACTGGACCTGTCTCCGGTGTAAAAATTTTAGAGAGGGTGATTTCTGATTCGGCATCGGTGATCATACCGGCCTGGGGACAGTAGCACCGGTCTATCATGGGCGGTAGCATTAGCCTCAGTCTGGTGTGTTTTTTCTAGAGAATGTGTTTTTGCAATTTCGAGAGCGATCATCTACCGGCGAGGCGGTATGGCCAGACTATGATGCTCACTGGCGAGAGCGATATGCCGGCCCTTATGAGCAGAACTGGATATACTTAATGATTTTATGATGTTTATTGTATATCTTTTTGGACATTACTATGTGATGGTTTTTTCTTGTCTTTGATAGTTGCAGGATGACGAGTTTTGATCATGGTGAGGTGGAGAATGACCGGGACTAGGCGAGGAGCGTCAGAGGTCCAGATGGTCGAGGATCGCTGAAAGATGATCGGAGATAGAGTCAGTGCAAGCTTAGAAGACAAGGAAAGGAAAAGATGCTAGCTAGACGCTGCATGGATTAAGAGGGACCATCAGATCGCGGTTTAGTTGATAGGATAGTAGGTCTAGTTAGTGCGCTTTGAAAATCGTATAAGAAAACCCAGTTTATTAGGTGGGTTTTGGGTTAGTCTTTGCATGACTGTGTGAGCGGGTCAATCCTAGCCCTTGATGGAGTGCCTTAGGGTTAAGGGACTCATCCAAGGGTGATAGGTGGCCCAAGAGTAGTATAAATAGAGAGGTAGGGGTAGCCTTCCCTCTCTTTTAAGGTTTTAAGATTGTTATACTCATTTGAGCTTTGCCTACCTTATTGTGAGGCTTTGTAATCTCTCCTTCAAAAATGAAAAACACATTTCATTATGTTTGAATCTAATTTCCACTTTTACATTACACATTAAATTCAGCAATTTACATTCAAGCATTTAAATTCGCACTTAATTTCTTGCAATTTACTTATACGCAATCTGGATTTGCCTCCCCTCCTTCTACTTGCTATTGCTTCTTATTTCGAAGAATCATTGCATTTTTTGTTGCAAGAGACCAATCTTGTGTTCTTGAGTGATTCATTCTTATAGATCATGTTTGCGGAGATTTTGACTTGAGTTCTTACTTGCTGTGACAAGTGGGTGGTTATCCAAGATCATCTTGATCATCAAAACCCCATAAGCAAGTCCAAAATCAAGTTCTTGTGTTTTGCTTGAACTTGGTGTGTTTTCTCTTCGCGGTTAAAAAGGTCAGAATTTTAACGTCAATCCTTGCGATTAAGGCTAGAATGAGTTTCTGACATCCTTAAGATTACATCTAACAAGTTTCATGAGTTTTTGTCCAGCCAATCAAAAGTTACATCAATTTGGCTTTTGAGTTCGTGCTGTTTTTCTCTCTGTTCTAGCTGTTGTTCTTGAGCTCGTTGCTACCGACCCTCGTACGGTACTACCGGTCCAAGTGCGGTACTACCAGTCGTGCATACGTGGTAGTACCGACCTGAGCAGTTAAGACTGTTTGAGTTGGATTTCTTACTCCATTTTGATTTTATTTAGTGTAGGCTTGTTCGGATCACTTTGTTTAAAGGAAAATTTTATTTTGAGATTATTCACTCTCCTCTGATCACCATCTCGATCTTTCACCTTGTATCTAATTCAGATTTAATTGTATAAAACCTAAAATATATACATCATTTGCAAACTATACTAAAGCAAAAAATGAAGCTTTTTGCTTCAGCTGTACCTTTTGCCTAACCTTGGATGTATAGTCATATCCTCTTTATCACGCTTTCCCTGTGCCAGTTTGTTATTTTTTCATGCTCTTCAGTGAAATGTCGTTCCTAGAATATACCTACGAAACAGGAAACCATAAAGAAGATTTAACAGCGAAATGTCGTTCCTAGAATATACCTATGAAACAGGAAACCGTAAAGAAGGTTTAACAGTTCAGTAAATTAGTTTGATCATTGCTGCAGCTTGATAGATTTTGATTGTTTCCACGAAAATAGCACAAAGTGATTGCGATCAGCTATTCTTCTACTATTTCCTAAAAGATAGGGGCTTATGACAGACAACACCCTAACAATTGGGTCTTAGACTATCTTCAACAATCTCCCTTCATTCTCTTTTCTTCCCTTATTCTTTTCCCTATATTCATTCCCCTCATTCCTATCATCTCCAGCAGCATCCCCTCGAAAGGTTTTGTATAAGGATTGAAGAGAGAATCCTTTTTTGAAGAGATTCTCACTCTAAATCCCTTCCGAAGGGAACCGTGAAAGGAATTCGTTGGAGTGCTTGTGATCTATCTGCGAAGGGATTTAGAGACTGAAGGGATACCGCTGGAGATACTCGGTCATCAACCGCATTGCCCAACACCTCCACTACGGGTATGTTTGGTTGCCCGCATGTCCTTAGCCTGATCCGTACGAGTCATGCGAGCTCATGGGAGACATGCTGAGTGGATGCAAGGTGGTTTGTTTGGTTACTGCATGTCTTGATCTGGTGGTGAGGCGGAGGGATGATAGGATGCAAGAGAAGTTTGTTTGGTTGGATGCATGAGGGGGTAGAGGGATGACAAGATGCAAGGAGAAATTTGTTTGGTTGAATTGTTTGGTTGAATGTATGAGGGAGGATTGATGTAATATTCAAGATTTTTGGTTTTCACTATTGCTACCTCCATTTGGATTAAGGATCTCGTAGGGATTGCACTGTTGAACTCAAGCTTGACCACGTTGTTCTCTTCCTCGTCGTCTAGGTTTTTCTCAACGCAATTTATCCATTAGTTTTTACCGTGTCTTATCAAGACTTCTTCTGTTCTCTTCAAAAAAATATTCTTAAAATAGAGTTCTAAAATATGAATTTAGCATTGTATATTTCATTAAGCATATGGGTGACTATTTTTATGCTTGACAATTACACACATCACAGTAGATTAACGGCTACCTCGTTGAGCACAAACAGATGATTAGTAAATCATTCATAACTCATAACATAAACTCTAGATTACAATACACATCAACATAACATAAACTCCAGATTAAAATACACATCAAATCAATGAGATTCATTTTATTCTCCTAATTTAAGGTATTGAATGAGATCACAAAAAATAATGGTATGCTTTAACTATAATATGTTACTCTCCCTATTTGTAAACAGATGTCATTTGACACATCGACAGACGCCAATACACACCTTTGTAAACCGTTGAATAATATTTTCCAGGTGCTACCTAACCAGCCTAAAAGCAGAACTTGTCATTAACGCTGAACCAACCACCAGAAGAGCATCACAATTTCTTACAGTCTCTTTAGCGCTATCAGCTCTCTCTTGAGAACATTATCACATCAGGCTTTGGCACTCCCCCACATTGATTGCAACTAGGAATGTCAAAATCTTGCTCCCAGAACTTCTCATCGATCTCGATATCACCATCAGGTCGCTGTTGCATTCCAAAACTTTTGTCTGAACCTGGTTGTCCCACTTCCAAACTGTCAATAGCTAGATCCCTGCAAACACAACAAAATAATGCTCAGTCCTCGAAACTACTGAAACCATAGTCCAAATCAAGCGACTAAGAAGCATTGATTCGCTTGAAATTTTATTAGCATGTGGCATCAGCTCCATGCCGTCAAATATCAGTTCAAATAATTAAAATAGATTTTAAGCTGTCAAATACCAAAAAGATTACAACAAGTCAACAGCTTCACGATCATACTTGTGCCTTGAATTGCTGCAATTGTGAAATAAATTAAGGATGCATCGTAGTTACAAACAAAATAATCAACTATTTGTGTCTACCCAGATATCCTCTACTTCAAGTTACATATCATGATAGAAGCATTGTATGACTACTTTTCATGTTCTGCTTTTTATCGCTTTAAGGTCCTGACCAAACTAATATCACTTTTCTTTCATGTTTTTAGCTAAGAAAGACTCCAATTTTGGTTCAGCCATCAAGTAAGCTTTCAGATGAAAAGAACACAATACTTGAACAAATAAAGAACAAGGTAAGCCTTCATGGTAGCACCTAAACAACATCATCATTACAGTTAAATATATCCTAATATAATTTTGCTTCATTACAGTCTTTCAACTTGAAGCCAGTTCTTACAAAGAGACCAAATGTGATGGGTGGTCCAAGAACAAACTAACAAGACTAACGCTAAAACTTTTGTTTGTAGAGAACTATGTTTTTTAGATTATTCTAATAAAATGTTAAGAATGTTAAAATGCATCACGGGCCCAAAAATATAAGAGCAAAACAATGTAGTGTTAACCTGTCTGGAGTGAATATCTGTATTGTCAGTAATCAGTTATGGATAAATTTTTACTTATAGGTCGGTGTAGCATAAGATATCACATCAGTACAAGCTCCTGGTTACACCCTCGCACAGACATCAGATGAAATGAAAAGAATAGCAAGCACAAATGTTTTTAAGAAAAGTAAAATAACCACTGCAGTGATATAATAAATTCTTGTTCCTAGTTAAATTAACACTACTTTCTAAAGATCAGAATCGTCAACAGCATTCACAGTTAGTACTAAAAAATGTGCATGAGGCAATGCTGACGATAATTACCGGGAATGAAAGGAAATTTACGGGTCAGGAAAGGCTGCTGCATCCTTTCTGCATCTTCCAGTCAACTGGATTGATGCTTGCTGCTTCAGCTTCAACAAGACTTCGTTCTTCTTTGCTGAAGGACGGAACTTCTACATGCTGCATTAGAGGAATTCAAGAATTCAATGACTGGTTCCTTTTCAAGGGTAATAAAGAAATCTTATTGTTGACTAGTTTATTTCAAAGAAGAAGATTTGGAAAAAAAATCTCGTTGTTGACTCTTTTCTGTCCAGGAAAAGAAGGGGGGAATTCTGTTGAGTGGGATCAGAATCATGCAGTAACAGAAACATCTCATCTACACTAAGTCAGCATTATTTCTATTTTGAAAAGAGTTAATCAGTGGCTCTTTTACTCTTTTGACTAAATCAGAATCACACAAATTAGTCTGTCATCCGATTGACTCTTTTGACTACACCGCCAGCAGATTACTTTTGTCCATCTGAATCTTACGTCTACTGCTTACTTAAGACAAAACAGAAAGATTATCTTCGCTGCTTTTATAATCATCCACCACAAAGTTATGTACCAACCAAATTTAATTTGACTTTGAAATGGTCCAATAAGCTAAATACTCATTGTTCGAACCAAAAAAATCCCAAGAAAGGAAGACCTACCACTATTACTTGTATAATCAGACGAGCTAATAGCAATTCCAGACAGGGGGTTAACCATGGATGCAACTACCAGTACCAACTAACCAATTAGCCAATGAAATAATCTGATTTACCAATTAACTAGTCATATCATACTTAGCATTAATTAACCAATCTATGCGTAGCACACGCACACAAGACTCCGCCCCTATTCCCTCTTCCTCAAACAAAGCGCAGAACTGTGAGACGCGCGCGGCTCACCTTGAGAGCGGCGGCACCTCCACCGCAGGTGTCGTACTGCACGGCCCGCATCTTCGCTTGCGTCGTCGTCGGGGCGGCTCCCGCCATGGGGAGGGAGGCGAGAGGAGGGAGGTTACCCGCGGTGGATGCCGGAGAGCTCGAGCGGATGAGTCGACCGGAGGGAGGCGCGCGGAGGGGCTCGAGCGGACGAGGCGCGCGGAGGGAGGAACCCTAGACGCGAGCGAGCGAGCGAGCGAGCGGAGGGAGAGCGGCGGCTGTGCATCTCACGAGCGAGCGGAGCTGCATCTGGCGGGCCTGGTCGCGAGAGAAGGCCAGAGGCTGCGTTTCTTCGGCCAGGATACTGGATGCAAGATGCACGACCTGGGCCAAAAAAATCTTGAACATACAGGAAACCAAACAGTAGTATTAATAATAAAAATTAGGGGTGGACATTTTTAAACCGAAACCGAATTACCGAACCGAACCGAATTAACCGATTATTTCGGTTTATTCGGTTTTTGGTTCGGTTTTTGTTTTGATATAATTCGGTTTCGATTGTTGGTTCGGTTTTCGTTTTCAAAACCGAAATAACCGAATAACCGAATAAGCGCATATACAATACTACTTTTATAATATTCTTCCTAAAGCCACTAAATAATTCTCATGCTATAATATATTTATGCATATGTTTAGTATATTCATATGTTCTATTATGCTTATATTGTAATGACATATGAATATTGTGTGGGTTTATCCATACTCTGTGTTGCAATATGAGAAGGACTAAATCTAATATACTTAGTGTTATTTATATTTCGGTTAACCGAAAAACCGAATTAACCGAACCGAAATATTTCGGTTAATTCGGTTCGGTTTTTTATTTTTGACCGAGAAATTCGGTTTCTAGTTTTCAAAAACCAAATTATTTTAAAACCAAAAAAATCGAATACCCACCCCTAATAAAAACTACATCTACTCATATCATACAACACTCATGCAAGGAACCAAACAAGCCCTACATGTACCGCCATATGCTGCTTCGCCGTCGAGAAGCCTCGATTCAGCTCTCCAAATCCACCATCGCCACGTATCGGTATGGACTACATCCCCATGGAAAAAGCACTTTTTGCTCTCCTGCGATTTCCTTCCATTCCTGCCTTTACTCAGCCCTTTTGCCTCAATTCACCGACAGCAAAAAAAACTTCTTCTCCGAGATTCCCATTTGCGAAAAGGTTGCTCTTCTTCTTTTTCTAATTCCGATTCTTAGCTACGCCCTAGACTTGCTTTCTACTAACGACGTCTTTATCACAAAAACTCTCAGCTTTCCATACAGTCCAATCGCAGGTTCTTGTGATCCTATGCTTTCTTTACGCTGTGCTTTCTCTTTTGTCATTTCCTTATCTTTACACCTATCGACATTTAGCGTGCATATGCACAAATCATTTCTAGAAGGAGAGAGAATTAGACAAGCTGAAACAAACGGCCGAGTAGATCTGAAAAGAGTGCATATCACCAGAACATATCATCGTAATTACTTCAGTGCTTTTATTAAGCTTCTGATTTTTATCTTCGCTGTGGCATACCATTTGTAGTTGTTTACGCACTCTCTATAGAGTTCCAATTTTTCCTCTATGCAAAAAAAAAGGAATTTCAAGACCTGATGTCATTTATTTTGATTAATTCTACACAGATAATGCCTATTTCACCCACGCTATCTTTACTGCGTAGATTCTCAATGTCGTATTTGCATTGAAAAACGTAAGCCAGAGTTCCCATAAATGGAATATTCTCATGCGACTATCACGCGTTTGGGAATTTTTGAAACCCACAGGGTTCAGCAGAGATATGTCATCTGGACTTCATTATGCTTGATGAGCAGGTTTGGCTTTCATTCTATTCTACCTATACTCGCTATTATACTCCTAAATATTTCTGTACTAGCTCTATCCTCATTGCAGACAACACATTATAGAGCGGTGTATAGATTCTGCTATCCTCTTTTGCTTTCTATTGTCATATAAGGAAATGTTATACAAGGATTGGTCCCTCAGGGATGGCTTCCTAAGTTTACATCGGTATGAAAAGAAGGAGCTATCTACAAAATCAAATACTTTGAAGTTATCAAGTCAAAAGAAAGCTACAGAGCAGTCAATAGAAACAACTTAGCTAGGTTCTCAAAATACACAAAGGCTGCGGAGATACTACCAGAACCATCGAATTTCCCTGTCTATGCCTATAATGTTGTTCCGTTATCCACCCTTAGAACCCGTATTGGCAAAACTGCTTTACTATCAGGTAAGGCATTTCCTAACTTGATGATCATGACTTATTGCGGCCATCACATTCACTTGCATCTTTCTTACATTTGTTTCCTTCTACTTTCCTTACAAATCAAATAGCGTAGTCCTCATAATTGCTATTTCTATGATGATTGATATAACTACAAACATGGGCCGACTGTTAAACGTACGATCAACGTAACTGATGGAAGGTCCCTTCATTCTTTCTATATTTTTTCTCTTGCATTTTACACAATTTGCCATCCCTCTTAGGATCATCATTCCAGTAGATCTATTATACCAGATAATATTACATCTATCTGCTTGTTTAATAGTGAAACAAGTATCATAACTTTATGGGGTTGTCATGCTCAACAACAGCTGTTCAAAGCTGACACACTACAAACCATTTCTCGAGATACAACAATTATTGCCCTCTTTTGTTGGCATGTTGGTTAACACATACTCAGGTTTATTACAACTATATTTTTTAACAAGCATACATCACATAGATCCCCATTATGGCGTACATGTTACATTTCCTCTATTACACACCTAAACTCTAGCTACTTAAAAATATTTTTCTGTGTATGCGTAGGCGAACTTGCATTACAGAGTGCTATTGCGTGTATGTGGTACATTAACATCCCAATTCTTGAAATTCAAGCTCTACACAACACGTCTGCTCCTTTAATCGCTTTCTATACAATCAACCTGCTATTCCACCTGCTATACTGTTTGATATTTCCATTCTATGGATTCCACCTGTGCTAACTACCTGCAAACCTCACACAGCATTGCAGACAGTGTTCAAAAATTCGGTACTTGGTAGCGAAATTGCGGCCGATATTGCGGTTGGCGGCTATAAATGCAATGAATTCAGCCCTTGGCGGCCTGTTTGGTGGCTGGGCCGAAATTGCGGGCCTTGGCGGGCGTGGCGGCTGGTACAAAACTATGAGAGAGACCATTTTGATCTACTGTTTACATGACCTAATGACCATGATTGAAATATTCACGTCGTCGCCCTCAAAATAAGGTGCACTAAGTCACTAATATAGTACTTACTACTTAGTTTATTACTTGATTAATTGAGTAGTATGTGTTTAAGTATTTTAGTTTAATATTCTACTTTAATATTTGATGTCTTGCAATTTGCAAATAACTAGAAAAAAAAACTAAAAATTTTTATTCATAATAAAATCAATAATATATATGAATTATATTAATTCTCGGTAGTAGGGTCAAAAGCAGAAACCATAATTCTTGCAGTAATCTGACCTTGTAAACTAGCGGTGCCTATGACCACAAATCTGTGAAGCGAACTCTTGAACACTGATTGCAAATCATCCCCACCAAATTGAATATTAAGAAAGAAACCATGTTGAGATTAATCCGATCAACGCAACAGTTCACGAGCTTATAAAACTCATACCAAATGAAACTCCAATATATCGCTAAAAGAAAACCTTACTAGTTTTAGCAACAACCTGCTTTGTTGTAGTACTCATTGTCTCTACTTCCTGCGTTCTACTATAACTAGGGCCAGCTCTTCTGAGTGACCATACTTATTAAAGACATAGTACCAAATCAACCGTAGTGGTATATATCATGTTCCTCGTGTTGGAAAAAACTTTTACAGATGGAGATGGATACAGATGCCAAAGATGTGGTGTCATAGCAGCTGAACCAAGGTACACAGTGCCCTATACAATTCCATATAGTTACGAACTCTATTCAGATTACCGTTTTACAGTTTTTAGCTAAATATAGAAGTTTTACAGTTTTTAGCTAAATATAGAACATTTCATTTTTTACAAAATTGTAAAACAGGTATAGAATTAACATGATCGCTACTGGTCCTGACAACAATGAAGACAATAGCTCTGTTGTTACAGAGTTCATGTTCTTAGGCAACATAGCACAAAACTTGATTGAAAAACCTCCGATGTTATTGGTTGCAACATCCGAAGGATAGCAGAAATGCATTCCATCAGAAATTAAAAACCTTATTGGATCCAGATATGAGGTCGTCGTCAACATGTCCGAAGGATCATTATAAAGCGACATCCAGACATTCCGTGTGTGATTAATAATATCATGGTCTAATTCTGCCATAGTGCTTTTAACAAAGAATGTAGAGAGTCCATTGTTGCTAGAAGACCCTCTGCGAAAAGAACTACCTCTCAAGGAACAACTCCTTCCACAAACAGTGATGCCATCACTTGCTACTATTACTACTCCTACATTAGCATCTACTTCAATGCCAATGATTCTTCGGTCTATATAGGTACGATAAACATAGGCTATTACAATATCTAATTTTGTGTTCGCTATCCATATAACCCTACACCATATTGTTAGGAAAAGACACATGAAGAGACTGTTACATCTACTAATCCTCACTTGCCTACCTCATCTGAAGACTCACATAACAGGTCAACATGTTCACCGCAATTGCTTATATTTCATACCATCATCGAAATCTGCTTAGACAAAATAGCTACCACCTATTCACGATTGCTAACATGTCTGACCATACTGCTTTTTGACAGGCCGGCACATGCCACCAAAAGATTTAGAGCTACAAAATAGCTATTTCCTAACAACAAAAAATAATGACCATTCGAGATACACTACGTTGTGTATAAGTTACTCAGAATAGTCCGTACTACACACAAATTAGTTACAAATCATATGAACTGAATTCATTTCCAAATGCCGTCTTTACAACGTTTTCCAGAGATTTACTTGCAAAAGCCATCAGCTCTTACTTTTACAACAGTGTTTATGGCAGCATGCTATTCCTCCAACACACAAGATAGCAGCGTACTTCACACAACTCAGCCTACTAGCCTTCCCTGCTTTAAGCTACTTGTATTCTATTTTGCTAGAACTATACTCTATACCATTGTGCTTATAGAAACACGAACCAACCCTGTATAGCATGCCCTACCATTGTGCTCTTTGCTGCCTCACACTAATCTAATCCATCTCCTATTTATATTGGCTTCGTATGTTTCGTCTCTACGCAAAAAGCGTACACCGCTACATGACGATTATTTTTCCCTACCACTACTATTGTTCCAACACGCTAGCACATTCAAACGCGCTAGTAAGCACATGGTAGATCATTGATGCTTTTTCTCACAACACTACATCCTCACACATGAACCAACTAACGATCGTGGCGTAAACATCACAAGCTCGAGTCCACAACCTCAACTCTTTTTTCACACGCATGAACAAACTTTTGGAACTCAGAACACAAACACACACGAGATGGGATATTTGCGCTGTGCTGAATTGCACACAACTTTTCTGGTTTTCTTATTTATACTAAGTTGCATACAGTAACTAAAACAATTAACTTGCCATCCTAATGACTCATGCAGTAAAAGACATGCAGTAACTCATCCTAATGACTCATGTAGTAGCTCCAAGACATGTAGTAAAAAAACGTAACTCATGCAATAATATGCCATCCTAATGACTCCAAGACAATAACAAATGACTCCAAATGCAGCAACAAATGCAACAACAAATACAGTAACTGAAAAAAAGTAACGGCAATAGGTTTTAATTCTAACAAATCACCCCCTAAACCTGTTGCATGGATCTTACTTCAATGACTCCAAGTTTCTGACGTATTTCAATAAAATTTATTTTTCCCAAAGCCTTCATTAGAATATCGGCTAGTTGTCTATCAGTCCCGATATGCTCAATTTCCACTTTGCCGTCATTGACATACTCCTGGATGTAGTGAAAATGAGTGTCAATGTGTTTGCTACGATTGTGATGCACAGGATTCTTGCACAACTCAATCACAAACTTGTTGTCAATATATAGCTTCATCTTCATCGACGCTGCTCCCATCAGATCTCCAATTAGACTACTGAGCCACACCCCCTGACACTCTGCCGTAGCCGCCGCGATGTACTCAGCTTCACAAGACGAGAGCGCAATGATCTTTTGTTTCTGTGATGCCATGTCACCAGGCTGTCTCCAAGAAAGAAAGCCACCCTAGATGTGCTCTTTCGATCATCAACGTCGTCGGCAAGATCACTATCACAATATCCCAGCAGCTTGGGCTTGGGCACACCAAACTTGTCATAGCGACATACAAATGAGGTTGTTCCACTCACATACCTCAAAATATACTTCACAGCTATCATGTGCTGCTTGGTAGGGGCTTCCATGTATTGACTAACGATCCCCACGGTGTATGCAATGTCCGGTCGAGTGTTCACTAGATAATGTAGACTTCCAACAATATTGCGATACTTTGTGGGATCAATAGCTTCGCTTTCATCCTTCTTGGTCAACTTCAACCGATTCTCCATCGGTGTTGCGCATGGGTTGTAGCCTACCAACCCTGCAGATTCAACAATCTTCAATGAATACTTGGTCTGGCACAAAGTGATCGCCTCGGGCCCTTGGTGCATCTCGATAACAAGATAGTAAGTTAGGAGCCCGAGATCACTCATGCTAAACATGATCTTCATCTGCTCCTTGAACTCAGTTATGGCGTCGACAGTGGAGCCGGTGATGATCAGATCATCGACGTACACCCCCACGAGAAGGAAGGCATCGTTCTGCCTTCTTCGGTACACAACATGCTCCAATGGGCTGCGCTCGAAGCCAAGCTGCTGCAGTGTGTTGTCAAGCTTAGCATACCAGACACGTGGTGCTTGGCAAAGACCGTACAACGCCTTGTGCAGGCGCAGCACCATATGCTGATGATCACTGTCGATGAAACCCAGTGGCTGTTGTACGTAGACCTCCTCGGCTAGCTCCCCATTGAGGAAGGTCGACTTGATGTCCATATGGTGGGCCTCCTAGCCACCATGCGCCACTAGAGCCAACAGTATATGCACTGTGTCCATGTGTGCCACTGGCGCAAAAACTTCATCAAAATCGACACCGGGCCACTACGCGTATCCCTTTGCCACTAGACGTGCTTTATGCTTCACGATGTTGCCGAGAGGATCTCTCTTCACCTTGAACACCCACTTCAACCTGATGGCACGATGCCCATCGAGGAGCTCGATGTGTTCCCAAGTGTGGTTCCTGGAAATGGAGCCCATTTCATCCTCCATGGCATTCCTCCAGCATGACTCCTTGAGTGCTTGATTGATGCTCACCGGCTCGTCAGCGGCTATCATGCACAAGCCGCTCAACTCAAGCTTTGCACGGCTGTGTCGTGTTGTAGATGTTGTTGTTGTCACGGTAGCGGAGTGGCACGCCCTCCGAGTCATACGACCCACTAGTCGGTGGTGTGACCCACCCCGCACCCGGCGCATCGGTTGCGCTCGGCGTGCGTGGAGTTGTATCCTGTGGTGAGCCACCAACAGTGCCTGCACCGCTATTCTCCACAACAAGGCCTGCTTGGTTCACCAGATCTCTATCGGCTTCTGGTGTTGGGTCCCGAAGTAGTTTAGTGAAGTACTCGACGGTGAAAGTGCTTGGCAAGGGATCGGTACCGTGCGTGTCGCTGCTTGCATGCCAATCCCAGGCCTTCTCCTCTTGGAACACCACGTCCCAAGTGATGTGCAGCTTGTGTGCCGTGGATCATAGATATGGTACGCCTTTGACCCATCCTCATAGCCAATAAAGACCATCGGGGTCGAGTGATTCGCGAGCTTGTTGATGCCGGGGCCGACATTCTTCATGTGTGCGACGCACATGAAGGTACGAAAATATGACACGTTTGGGCGCCGCTTGTGCCAGATTTCATATGGAGTGCAGCCTTTGAGGCTTCTTGTTGGGGAGCTGTTCAGGATGTGCACCGCGGTCTTCACCGCCTCAGCCCAAAACATCGTCGGAACGTGCATACTCTTGAGCATGCTCCTCGCCATCTCTACAACCATTCGATTCATCAGCGCTCGATCGCCGTTAACGCCCACCAATAACGTTCCACCACGCCCATCGTTAACTGCTCTCATCGCGGTGTGCATGCAAGTGAAAGTAATGTATGTCCTTACCTTTTGATGCCTTATTGTGCTCATCACACTGAGTTCGTCGAGCGTGATAGAGTTGAATTCCCCACCATGATAAGACTAACCTCCGGATCGAACCATAGTGGATGTCAACCCCATCCGTCCTTGTCTTATCCTTGAAATCTAATCTGCCATTAACCTAGAATTCATTCGTGGTCCTGGTCAATAGACCATTAGCCATATGACATATTCTTGTGCCGCATCTAGTCTATCACTATCTTCCTCGCTGCGTTCGGTCAACGAAAGTCAACCTTGAGCATCCGCTTAGTTCATGGCGAACTAACGTAACTTCGTGGACCCGCCTATAGATCGAGAGTCCATATGACATCGCTATCCAATCAAGATAATAACTTCGGAAGAAATATTCTTCGAGATATTATTCTTCTTTCCCGCTTATTAATCTTTCTTGTGTATCTTCCGAAAAGCCGCTTCTCTTTGTCTAATCATTGACCTAATCCATTCAAGTTCCTAATTTCATCTAAGCCGCTGTGCCCAATGCTATTCGTTCTTAATTTGGAGTTTACTTGATTTGCCTTTTGAGTTTTGTTGTATTTGTATTTGTTTATCGTTAGATTTGTTGTTTAAGTCGTCAAGGAGCCGAGAATCAAGCAATGAGATTGAAGATCGAGGATCAAGGATCAAGATAAAGAGTAAAGAATAATAAAATTGCAAGGGCTGTGCAAATTGTGCTTTGACCATATTGATCCCATTTTTAAAATTATTTCGCTTTGAAATTATTGCATGCTAGTTTGAAATAAACTGATTTCAATTAATCTGGGATTAGATAATCAACCTACTTGTTATTGCCACCTTATCGCTATTATTGGTATGCCATGATTCATTTGTCACCCTAGATTGTGTGTTAATAGTTGGACATTAATGATTTGCCAACATGGGTTAATTAGACCGTATGTAGTGTGCTTAGCCCCGCCACATAGATTTGTCATGATTTTGGAAAATTAAAGTTAATATTGACTTAATGAGATATGGAACGTGTTTTTGAGAATGTGACATGTGTTATTGAGTTGATGATGGCACGTGGTGCATGGTAAAGGACCTGGGTGGGAAAGTGATTTAGACCGAGGCAAGTGGCAAGATTGTTTCCTGGGCCAAGAGTGGCAATTGGGCGGTCGATTTGGTTTTAGATTGTTGCTTGGGCCAAGAGTGGCAATTGGCGGTCGATTTGGTATTATGACATGTTGATGTGATGAACTTTTGGTTAGTCTTGCCTTGGTCAACTAAGGACTTGAATGCCTCACCCTTTGACCACAACTTTCATACAACCACATGAACTAATGGGACTATAATAGCCGAGTAAACTGTGAAATCTATTTTGGTATTGGATGTTGGGTTGATCTTGAGGAGCGGTGAGAACTCACATGGCGCAAGAGGGGGCCCTGGTGGAAATCCCTAGGTTGAAACCTTAGCGCAAGATCTTGGGTTTAGATGATCTTGGAAAGGCTTTATTATGATCGCCATTCGATACTCTTGTATGGCGTATTCACTACCGACGTGGTAAGTTGATTATATCTTGTGGGTAAAGTGTATAACCTCTACAGAGTAAAAACTATTCAATAGCCTTCACTAGATTGAGCATTGCTCGGGATATTATGTAAATTTATTATTGGTATTACTTGTTTTATCGCTTATCTATTTATGATTAATTGTGAATGCCGCTTTATTGCAAAAGAACCATTCACCATTCCTTTGGAATAAGCCATGCATGTAGTAATAGAACTGATTCTCAGGCATGACTTGTTGAGTACGGTTGTGTACTCACCCTTGCTTTAACAACACATCACCGCTTGAGGAGAAGTCTTTGTCTTCAAGAAGGAGAAGTTACGCAAGAAGGCGATTATCTAGGAGTCGAACTCGCGATGCCTCGTGGTATATTGAAGGGGTTCACCGACGCTCTTCGCTCACGCTGCTTTACTTATTTGGAGTTGAAGCCGCCAAGGCCTCATGTGTAAGGTTGACCTTAAGGTCATTCAATAGTTTATATTTTATAATTGTGTTACTTTTATTATTCCATTGTGTATGATTGTGATATTCATCTATGTTGAGACTGTGCACTAGCGTGATCCTCGGACTAGTGCAGTATACACAGCCCTAGATAGATTGGTGGCCTTAGAACTTCAAAATTATTTTCTAAAAGAAAATTTTAACTTGAAAAAAATGATAAGTTCTTGACTTGTCTTATTCTTCTATTCTTTTCTCCTTGCTGAAAAATTTCTATCTTTCCCCGTTGTTTTAAATGAAGATCTTATCTGAGTTATTCCAAATAGTTATCGTTGTTTCACACTTAAGGAGAAAGCGCCGGTGTCGCCGCTAACTCAAGATCGTGAAGACAGAATCGCTTAACTCAAGAAAAGCGGATCGATGAAGTGTTCTAGAAGCTAGAAGAACCAGTGCTTTCGTAACTAGTTGAGACTCATGTGTGAGAGGCTTGAGGGAACGGAGTTCGTTGCTGATTGGCAAGAGGGCAACATTCGCAGAACTGGTCCACCCGGTTGATGCTTGGTACGCCATCCACATTGTGTTTGGCTACCAGATCTTGTAGCGCGTGAAAGTGCAAATACCCATAGCGCACATGCTAGCGCCATGCCAGGTCACTGCACACCACCAAGAGGCATACGGGCTCAGTGATGTTCAGCCCCATCATGTACATGCGGTTCCGCGAGCGCGTCACCTTCGCTAGCAGCAGGCGCCCGGTCGAAGATGCACAGTTTGCCCTCCTCGATGACGATCTTGCACCCATTCTCGTCGAGCTGGCCAAGACTGACAATGTTATTGTGAAGACAAGGAATATAATATACCTCCATGAGCACACGATGCTTCGAGTTCTTGCACTGGAATAGCACGGAGCCTTTGCCATAGATCTCCACGTGAGACCCATCCCCGAACTTCACAATGCCCCGCACTATCTCATCGAGCGATTCCCGGTCATATGGTTGTTAGCCCCCGTGTCAAGATACCATAGGTCAGGACCAACATCCACCGGAATCACCCTCTCTTCGTTGAGGAAGACCTGCTGTGACTGCTTGTCTGCAACCTACGCGAACTTGCAGTGCTTGGCTAAGAGGAGTGCTGGTTGCTCCTCCTGTGCCTCGACATAGTGAGCCTCCTCCTTCTGCTTGCGACACGGCTGGTGGTAATCGCACGCCCAATGCCCGTACTTGCCGCAGTTATGGCATTTGTCGTGCAACATGTCGTGTGCGCCTCCCTTCCCAACACGGCCAGTATCATCATTCTTTCGGGGTGGTTGTGGCCTCCCAAGTCGCCGCATGTTTTGGCCCGACCTTGCACCCCCAGATAACTGCTCACCGCCTGGTACTGCTTGTGCCACGCCTCCCACTCCTCCTTGATGAGTAACAACTTCTCATTCGTTGTCACCGAGGTGGGCAAAATGGTGCGATCTTTAGCAGCTTTGAGCCGCCCTATCACTTCCTCAATGGATAGCGTCGACAAATCAAGAAGCGTTTCAATGGGCAAAGCTATTTGTGAGAACCTTAGAGGTACGACACGCAGATACTTCTCCACCACCTTCTCTTCATCGATGACATCACCAAGATTTGCGAGCTAGCTCACCAGCCCACTTAGGCGCATGGTGAAGTGCTCCACCACTTCGCCGTCCCATAATTCAATGGCCTTGTACTCTTTGCGGAGTAGCTGTACCTTCGCCTTGCGAACACGGTTGGTTCTGACTCGCATCTCCATCACGGAGTCCCACGCCTCCTTGGCGTTGCATTTCACCGCGAGTGAAGAAATCATCTCTAGTGGAACGGCCTTCAGTATCGCCTCTAGCACCATACGGCCCTCCTGGAGCTCGGCATCGCTGTGCTCGATAGCTTCCCAGAGACCTCGCGCCTGGAGCATCACCTTCATCATCAATGCCCAGTCATTGTAGTTGGTACGTGTCAGGGTCGGATAGGTTGAACTGCCGACTTCCCGCACTGTCCACTGTACCACGACCTCGCGGACACCATGATAGTCGCGTTGCCGCGGTTCGTGCTAACGGGGGAGAAGGTGAGCGCAGACGCCCACGCCATGGTGGCGACCTTGAGTGTCCTTCTATCGGAGCCGACATTGCCTAGGATCGAGCAACTCACCTCTAATACCAAATGTTGGAACTCAGAACACAAACACACACGAGACGGGATATTTCTTGCTGCTTGAATTGCACATGCCTTTTACGGTTTTCTTATTTATACTAAGTTACATGTAGTAACTGAAACAATTAACTTGCCATCCTAATGACCCATGCAGTAAAAAACATGCAGTAACTCCAAGACATGTAGTAAAAAACATAACTCATGTAGTAATGTGCTATCCTAATGATTCCAAGATAGTAACAAATGACTCCAAATGCAGCAACAAATACAGTAACTGCAAAAAAAAGTAACGAAAACAAGGTTTAATTCTAACACAAACAACGATCGCAGCATGGCACGCCACGGTTACTCATCTAGTAAAAAGAGACACGTTGCATCAAGGGTGTGCATAGCTATCTCCTAATATTTTTTTGCAAAAAAGTACTCAAATTTTGGACCATTAGATTAAAGACCCACCTACCTAATGCTTGCCACAATGAGTCATAAACCTCCACCATATCCCCTCCCTCCCTAATCCCTAGTTGCCCGTCGCCCTAAACATCACCCACCACCTCCCCCATAGTAATTAATCGGCATCAGCTAGAACCGGCGGCTAAACCTTCGCCACCCTCTCCGATGTTCACCGCCGCATCCTCTGCTCCACTTCTCCTCCACACTCATCACACTGCTGAGCTCCCCCTCCGCCCTGCCGCTTTCTTCGCTGTCTTCGGTGGTTCATTGTTGCCGTATCCACCACCATGCAAACACCTCTCACTGCCGTTCCCAACACCTAACTCGCTACTCACATGTAAAGCCCCTTCACTACTAGAAATCTAACTTTTACCGAGTGTGAAATGTAATGGCCTACGGGCCGTCGGAAAAAAATAAGATGGCCGACGGTGTATCTTTTTTCCGATAGTAGAACAAAAAACACAAACCGATGATTAGTGGAAAACCCTCGGTTATAGTATGAAATTACCGAGAGGGTACAACAATTACTGTGAGTGCAATGCTAACCGTCGGTCATTACAAGCAATCACCAAGTGGAAATATATTTAGTGTGTGTGTAAAGATAACACTCTGTTATTGCAATGATTTGCCGACGGGTACAACTTTTAGCGAGGGTACAAATCAAACACTGGCTATTGCAAAATTCATACGAGGTCGATGAAGATGATGTATATATGAAAAATGTAGCTCTCATTGAAATCTACAACTTTGTAGTTGACAACTTTTCCATTTAAAGTCATCTATTTAACTAAATAATTGATAAAGCATCATGAGAACAAGAGTTAAAAAAGTACTTATCTTACTTCTAGCAAGAAGATAGTTGAGGTGAGTTGGTTAGTAGGGAGAGGTTGTGTTCAGGAGGTTGTGAGTTCGAATCCTAGACATCACGTATTTCTAATTTGAAGATAAAAAATGTTCAACTTAAGGGATTGTGGTGCAAACAAGTTGTGAGGTTAGTCCCTAGATTTGAAATTATTTTTACATTTTTTACACAAAAAAATCCCACATATAGTTGTGAGAAATTACTGGGGGTTTCTATACCCCGTCAGAAAGAAAAAACCTCTCACCCATGTATTTATCGAGTGCTATGAAAACCCTCGTTAAACTAATAATCGAGGGACCGCTTGAATCCCATTTAATGGCCGACCATGAGTGGCCGAGGGAAGTTATCGACGGTTTACGCCGCCATATACATGGCCTACGGTATTTTGCAATGGCCGACTTATTTTTCACACTCGATAAAAATTAGAAATCTAGTAGTGCTTCCGCCTACTCCGCACACGACGGGCGTCCTTCCCGCGGCCACTGACGCCACCGCCATCTCGCTACACTGCTGCTTCCAGCATCCACGGCCAGGCCTCTGTCACCCAGCTAATTCTAGGTTGGGTCCGTGAACCCCGAGCACTAAACCGGTGAAACCAATCTAAAGCTTGCCAGAGAAGACGCCGCCCTCTCCCAGAGCATAAATCCCAACACAGATCCAAAGGTTAAGAATTTAGACACTGTTTTGGAAGAAACATCACGGGGATGCTTATCAAAAGGGAAGAACTAGCGCTCGGACGTCCGATACTGTTCATTTCATCGGACGCCTCTTGCAACATTTTTTTAATGTTTGAAACATTTTTCCGGCGTGCAACATTTTTTTTAACGCTTGCAACATCCGTTTAATGTACCGCATTTTACTGTTTGTTGAAGAAAAATGTTGCACGAGTTAACAAAAATATTACACACGAAAAAAATATTACAATACGTTCAGACGTCCAAACGGTAGCAATTCCGTTATCTTATCAAAAACCCGATCAACAAACCCCAAAAATGGCAAACCCGAACGAAGAAACCGGGAGAAAAGAGGGGCTCCCTCTCTCTCAAAGGCAACCGCCCCCGACCGCCATTTCCCTCCGTCTCTCTCCTCCTCTCTTGCCCTAGAGAGAGAGGGAGAGGAAGAGAGAGATCCAGACCAGAGCACACGCACGCGTCTGTCCACGTACGTCGTCGACGTAGTGCACGGGGCGCCGCGGCGATGGGCAACTGCTGCGTTGCCCGGCCGTCCTTCAAGCGGCGGGGCGCCGGCTCCGCCTGCGGCCGCCTCGTTGGCGCCAACCTCCGGTGCGTCTCCACGGTTTCCTCGGTGTCTGACGAAACGCGCGCCGCGGCCGAGCCTTGGTCGCCGGTGACCGTGCTGGACAAGGGCCTGGCCGCGGCCGCCAGCGCCGAGGAGCTGCTCCGGCGGTACGAGCTTGGCGAGGAGCTGGGGCGCGGTGAGTTCGGAGTCACGCGGCGGTGCACGGACGCGGCCACGGGCGAGCAGCTGGCGTGCAAGTCCATTAGCAAGCGGAAGCTCCGGAGCAGCGTCGACGTGGAGGACGTGCGGCGGGAGGTGGCCATCATGCGCTCGCTCCCCGCGCACGCCAACGTCGTGCGGCTGCGCGAGGCTTTCGAGGACGCCGACGCCGTGCACCTCGTCATGGAGGTCTGCGAGGGCGGCGAGCTCTTCGACCGCATCGTCTCGCGCGGGCATTACACCGAGCGCGCCGCCGCCGCCGTCATGCGCACCATCATGGAGGTCGTGCAGGTACGCACCTTCGTTGCATGCATGTATGAGATCTCGAATCTTAAGAGGAAGGAAATGCAAATGGATACGGACTGGTTCTTACAAAATTTCGAACAAAATTCCACCAATTGAATCGTTTTACAAACTGACTTGTAAGAGTTAAGTGATCAATTTGAGACTACGACATAGATGAATAATTTCTCAAAAGTAAATGATTTACATGACCAGATTGTAAATACAGGAAAGGCAGTGAAAACGGCTTCAGATAGCATGACAAGAAATTTAACGTTGCTCACAGTTTTGTACACATAGCTCAGAATTTTGAATGCACAAACATCAACCGAAAATTGTAGGAGCTATGTTTGTTTGGCTCAGAACATAAACGTTTTAAGACAAAGCAAGAGAAGCTTGTAAAATATCAGCATGCATGTTGTATTGTTGCATCCCCAGATGTATCTTCTTTAACTAGGTCTGAATACATGTTACCATCTTTGAAAATATGCAAGAACATGTAAAATAAGTCTACCTTACACATAGTTATGCCATGTAAATGAGAGATGTGCAAATAAGCCACTCCTTCGAACGTTAAACCGAGAGGTTCATAGGCCGGCCGGTTGCTTCCCAAATCCTTCCAAACATAAAGCCATGCATTCTTTCAAGCATGAAACCGGTAATCGACACAATATCTCTATGCATGGATCGTCCAACATAGACCGGAGACACTGAAATCGGGTACATCACAACTTTTTGCAGCATTGCCATAAGCACGGCGTCATGCATCGGGACCTCAAGCCTGAGAACTTCCTGCACGCCAATGCTTCTGAGAACTCCCCTCTCAAGGTCATCGACTTCGGTCTCTCCGTGTGCTTCAACCCAGGTATAAACTCCTGCACGAAACCACATAGCTTAAATATAGAGCTATTTTACGGTACAATAAATTCAATATGGATCATTTATTTTTTTAATCGAGTAGATCAGATTACTTATTACTTATTTATACTTACTCTGACAATAGGGTAGTAGCAATGCTCTTAACAAATCAATGGTTACACCTAGGGGCGGAGCCAGGATTTCGGATTAGGGGGGCCACGTGGATCAACTAAAAAATATCATAGTATCCATAAAAAATATCATAGCAATATCGATGCATTTAAATTTAAAAATAGCATAACCATATGTCCACAAGAAAAATATGACATATTTTTTAAAATAAGAAACTTACATCTCTATTAACTTAAATTTAGTTCTACGACTACCTAGAAGATCATAAGTCAATAAGTTCATCTGAACTAATTTTCGCTGCTAGTTCTTTTTCAATGTAAACTATCATGCAATGTCGAAGAAAGTCATTTCCTATTTTATTTCGAAGACGGGTCTTGACAACGTTTCATAGTTGAAAATACTCACTCTGTGGTTGCTGTTAACACCGAAAGAGTTATGACCAATTGTATCAGCCTATCAACCATTGAATAATAGGAAGCTTTACTTATTTTATATAGTCTATTTGTTAAGTTAGCAAGAGAAATTAAGCATTGCATACATCAAGTTGAGAAAAATAGAAGTTTTACCTGTTGAGAATGGACTAGACCTTTATTTGTTGTTTGCTAATACTAGTTACTTACTAATTACTATCTACTGGATCTTATTTTGGTTAGGGGCCAAGGCCCCCCCCCGTCCCTGGTTACACTCGATTTCATTACTCTTTGTATACCACCAGTATAATGTATTATAAAATTTTTCTGAATATATTTTTTTACATATTCTAATTGTCGAATATGATTTTCATATCATGCGCATCTCTTGTTCCTCAGGTGCAAGATTCAACGAGATCGTTGGATCTCCCTACTACATGGCACCTGAAGTCCTGAAGAGAAACTATGGACAAGAAATAGACATCTGGAGTGCAGGAGTCATACTGTACATCTTGCTATGTGGTGTCCCTCCCTTCTGGGCTGGTAAGTTCATACGCCTCAATTAAGGTAAGAAACTCCCAGATTTCGTCAGTGTTCACTAGTTGATCAAGTTTCATGGTGAAACTTTTGCAGAGACTGACGAAGGGATTGCGCAGGCCATCATCCGGTCGAACATCGACTTCGAGAGAGAGCCTTGGCCAAAGGTGTCGGACAACGCCAAGGATCTTGTCAGGAAGATGCTTGATCCGAGCCCCTACTCTCGGTTGACGGCTCAGCAGGTTCTAGGTTAGTTGTTGTTACAATTTCCTCCACTACTCAGAAATTGTCGGCCTGAATCTAACCATCGTTTCCTATCTTTGAGAATGAAGAGCATCCTTGGATACAGAATGCCAGTGCAGCTCCCAACATTCCTCTTGGAGAGGCAGTGAGGTGAGGTCTAGGCTGAAGCAATTCACTGTTATGAACAAATTCAAGAAGAAGGCCCTACTTGTGAGTTGACAATCCTGTCTCATAACTGTTATTTTAGGGTATCGGTGTCGTTAAACATCCATACTGAAATTTTTCATTTGTTAGGTGGTGGCGGAGTACTTACCAACCGAGGAGCTGGATGCAATCAGGGAGCTGTTCCACATGCTGGACACCAACAAGAAGGGGCACTTGACAGTTGAAGAGCTCAGGAAGGGACTGCAAATGATAGGGCACAATGTCCATGACACCGATGTGGATATGCTTATGGAAGCTGTAAGATCCTCTCCACTTGTGCTTCGGTTGCACCGCGTCTCAGTTTTCACCACTTGCATGTAGCAGCATAGGTCCATGGAATCCATGTCCAGTCCCATCAGACCATCACACTGTTCAGCCAATGCGTGATTCTGATTCGTAGAGCATGTAATTTGGTAAACAGTTTGAATGACTTCTAAGATTATCCTGTCTTTCCATTCTCTAGGCAGACATCGATGGAAATGGCACCCTAGACTGCAAGGAGTTTGTGACAGTCTCCATTCACCTGAAGAAGATCCGTAGTGAAGAGCACCTGCCCAAGGTGTTCAGCTACTTCGACAAGAACGGGAGCGGGTACATCGAGATTGAAGAGTTGAAGGAAGCGCTATCGCCAAGAGGCGACCAGAAGGCGATCGACGATATCATCCTGGACGTCGACAAAGACAAGGTCAGATCACTGTCCGTCACAAAGAACCAGCAATGTTCATCTGACCAGAATGGCTAAGCAAGTTCAGTATAGTATTTAAGTAAAATGTGTTGCTACAGGATGGGAAGATAAGCTACGAGGAGTTTGAGCTGATGATGAAAGCTGGAATGGACTGGAGGAATGCATCCCGGCAGTACTCGAGAGCAGTTTACAACACCCTGAGCCGCAAGATGTTTAAGGACATGTCCTTGAAGCTTGATCCTAACAGCGGTACACTTGGTGCTGCAGGGAAAGAACAACGAGCTGTTAACTGAGCACTGTGACTGCTAGGATCACCACATTTTGGGATGCAAATTACCGGGGGTGTTCAATGGCACTGATTGTTTCAGGTGTAGATATCAAGGAACTCCCTGGAATACACCCTTTCTCTTTCTCAGGAACAGTAGGGGAAAAAATGAAGGGTACCACTAGTTTGATGTCACGCTCAAACTAGAAAAATTAGTATATGTCACTAGGATGATGCGTGTTATCTTCTCCATCCATCTTCATCCTTCCCTCTTCACTTCTCATTTCCTCCACCCCTTCCTTCTTCTCTCTAGCAAAAAAATTTAAATTAGAAAATTTTAACTCTAAAAATTTTGAACAGGAAAATGAACAACAGATGAGCTACATACGCACATACACACACATCTGCTCATGCACTCGTCTCTACGCATACACGTGGCGAGCTGCATTCAAACACGGGCGGGCTGGGTGAGTACCGCTCGCCCCAACCAAACGAGCTATCATTCGTTGGGGGAGGAGGGAGGCGTTTGAATGTTTAAAACTATTTTGAGTTTGAGTGGAATGGAATAGGAGGAGGAATGGGGATGACGCCAAGTGTCACGACGAGGGTAAGAATTGTCACAATGAGAGGTATCCTCACCAAAGATTTGGTGAAAACATTCTCAAATTAGCGATTCGTCTGTATTCGCTGTCCCTGATCGTTTATCGAAAAAGCAGAGGTAGCATGAACTTATGATAGTCCATACTCCATACTAGTGTTGCCCCTTGCCGCCTCCATCTCACGGTAGTGGCGAAAAGAAAAATAAATGAACCAAGGTAGTAAAAATCGCAGCAAGAGTTTATAAAATAACTACAGTCTACATATTACAGAATTGAGAGTATTTAAGCTCTCAAATAATATATCATAAGAGTAGTTTGCGCAACAGTCTTGCAGAGACCTATATTTTTGATAAACAATCGTCTGGGCCTGGTCACTGCGACCCCCTTTTGCGAGGGGGCATTTTTAATTTGGATCCGAGTTGAGCCCGTCTTTGTAGCCCTTTGTATTGACCAAGGTGGCCCGGCTTTTGTATAAATTAAGCCGAGCCAAGTATAATCTATCTTGTTGAGTTTCAATTCCTATGCAACCATAAATCTTACCATTGTGAGTAAATAAGAGTTTAATGAGTTACCATGCTAGAATATTGTCTGCATTCATGAACCAATTCTTTTGGCAGGAAGAGGTTTCCAATAGCCTTGGAGCGTGCAAGTTTTTTTTACCATGTTTAGGGTTTTCAGTTATACTTTAGCAAAATAAAGTACTCCTTTCACTTCAGGATACAAGTTACCCTTTTATTTTTTATTGGTCTTTATGAACAAATGGGCTGGGCCTCCAATTGTCAAAGAAATGATACAAATGGGCCAGCCTCCAATTTGTCTAAGATTTAGTTCGCATAATTGACTTCTGAGTAGTGCTTTTATGCAGCACCTCAATACAAACAATATAAGTCCCGAAGCAAGTGAAGAAGTAAGTAATCACTATGTATCTTTTATTAATTCTTTATGCAACTTTAAAAATATGATGCATATAAGCACCTCGCCCGACTCATGAACTACTCTAAAGATTTGTCAGGAACTATAGGAGTTAGTGAAGAACGGGATCAATGGGCGTCCGAATCATTCCTAAAACTCAAACTTAAATGGAGTGCGTAACCGCCACTCTTTACCATCTGGCCATAAGTCAGATCCCCACTTTTGTCATATATGTCGTTACTTCTTAGAGAAAATTGGCTATAGAACACTTATCTTTTGTGGTATTTTCTGAAAGACTTTAAATTTTTGTTGCTCTTTGCATATACGCACTCCGGTCAATATAATATTATTTCCAGCTATAATAGAGAGATAATTTTGGAAACGATATCTGGTGCTCTTGGTACCTCAGCAACTCGACCCGTGACAACCGCGCCATGCCCAACCGAATCCAACCACGCACACGCCGCCTTATACCCCAAAACCCTAGCCTTAATCCTCATCCCCCTAAATTGTGTCAGCCAAGTAGCAACAGTTCCAACCGGAAGAGCAATATGGACTTTTTCACTAAAGTATTTCTCCTTTCATAGTTGAAAATGATATCTATATTGATCGAAGTGTGTTTCAGCAAAGAGACATAAAATTTTAGTAACTTACAGCAAAGGCAAAAACCAATGTCCTACCTCAGAGTATCCTGTGCACACAGATTTTCCTATGTACACACCGTATACACCAACTAACAAAAGTCACAAATTTTTTGAAAAAAACTGTAGATGTACTTCATAGATTACACTACCTATGTATAAAATTGTAAGTTCAAATTCATTATATATCAAAACTCTTGATATATAATGAATTTGATCTTGAAACTTCATACATAGGTAGAGCAATCTATGAAGTACATCTACAATTTTTTTTCAAAATTTTTCGTAACTTTTGTTAGTTGGTGTGCACGGTATATACACAGGAAGTTTGTGTGCACAGGATATGTTGCATACATCAAATGGCACAAAAGATGAGTGTCCTGTAACCAATTTTGCCTACTTATCAAGCAATATAGAGTATTTTCACTATTTTGAGTTTTGTGGATACAAAGTTTGCAAATCTTTATTATGTTGTGTTGGTAGCTAGTATTGAATTTTTACTATCTGATTTTCTACGCTCGCCGTCCTTTTTTCATCCTGACATTTATTTTTATTAACCTTTTGATTTTTTCTAAAAAGGTTGCAGCATGTGAACTGATCAAAGGTTAGTTGGCTAGGTGTTGTAGTTATGTCTTCACCCACTATGATTCAAGTCTCGACTTGACACTAATACTCGTCTTCTTCAAATAGTGAATGGCAGAGCTTTTGACCTAAATAAAAAAAAAAGTTACAGCACTACTGGTCTATATATTGCACTAACACAGTACCACCACCTAATGGACAACATGGTCCAGGGCCTAGAGCCATTGTACACTTGTGCCTATCAGCCTACAAGTTTTTTTTAGATCTATTAACCTACAAGTTTGGACCTATTAATTATCCACAAGGTCGTGCCGGACGTACATCTCGCACCGTAACTTCAACACTCCCCCTCACGTGGAGGCGCCTTAGGCAGCACTCAACACGTGGAAATAGGAGCGGACGTTAAATTGCGTCTATCAGGACTCGAACTCGAGACCTCCTGGCTCTGATACCATATTGAGTTGCATGCACCAGCCAGTTCACCCAAAAGCTTAAGCTGATGGGGAAGGATGGGCCGTGCTTTATATTTCCAACACTCCTCCTCACGTGCAGGCTCCCTCAGGCCTAGGACGTGGAATAGAAGTGGACTGCAATTATTATTTTTTAATTGCGTCAACCGGGTCTTGAACTTAAGACCTCTTGGCTCTGATACCATATTGAGTTGCATGCACCAACCAATTCACCCAAAAGCTTAAGCTGATGGGGAAGGATGGGCCGTGCTTTATATTTCCAACACATCTCTCAATATTATCTTTAAAGATTCTCTCACCTAAAGATGGCACTAGGGACAATATCTAAAGTAGTCTATCTCTAAAATTATTCATCTAACTATTTTATATTATTTTAAAAGATCATGTGGAGGTCTAGCCATATTTGTGATGAGTTATGACATTGTTTAAGCTAATAGTGTTTGAGTTTGATGGAGATTTGAAGTTTAACTCAAAATTTGAAGCATTTGGGAGTGCTGTTCAGCAAGAGCGATACTATCAGTTTAGCATAAGCGGTAGCATCGGCTGGCGGTGCTACCGATCCAGGTGCGGTAGCACTGGGCCTATGATCGGTTTGAGAATTCCAGAGAGAGATGTTTTCTGGTTTGGCAATAGAGTGGTGCTACTGATCTAGGAACGGTAGCACCGGTCTACTATGGGCGGTAGCACTGGGCTCTGACCGATGTGAAAATTCCAGAGAGCGTCTTCTCTCAGTTTTGGTCTGTAGGGCGGTGCTACTGGCTTAGGGGCGAGTAGCACCGGTTTTTATGTGCGGAATTGGATATATTTGATGATTTTGTGATGATTATTACATATCTTTTTGGACATTACTGTGTGATGGGTTTTTTTATTTTGATGGTTGCAGGATGATGGGTTTTGATTATGGTGAGGCGGAGGATGACCGAGACTAGGCGAGGACCATCAAAGGTTCAGACAGTCAAGGATCGTCGGAAAAAAATTGGAGACAGAGTTGGTGCAAACCTAGAAGACAATGAATGGATAAGATGCTAGTTAGGAGCTGCTCAGATCAAGTAGGCCGTTGGATCGCGGTCTAGATGATAGAATAGCGGGTCTAGTTAGTATACTTTGAAAAGGTGCAAAAACCCATTATGTGTGCGGGTTTCGAGTTAGCCCATGTATAAATGGGTGAGTCAATTCTAACCCTTGATGATGATTCTTAGGGTAGAAGGAACTTATCTAAGGGTGGACGGTGACTCAAGAGTAGTATAAATAGAAAAGGTAGGGGTAGCCTTCCCCTTCTTGAAGGTTTTGAGGTTTTTAGTACTCCTTTGAGCTTTGCTCACCTTATTGTGAAGCTTTGTAAATCTCCCTTCCAGAAATCTAAAACATATTTGCTTATGCTTGAATTTACTTTACACATTTACATTATGTCTTAAATTCCGTATTTATATTCTTGCAATTTACATTTACGCAATTTAGATTTGTCTTCTCTCTTTCTGTATGCTTTTGGTTCTTATGCCAATGATGTATGATTGATAGATGAATCTTCTTCAGATCATATCCCAATCATCTAGGTAATCCATGTATCTTTCTTACAAGAAATTGGTCTTGTGTTCTTGAGTGAATCATCCTTTCAGATCGTGTTTTTGGAGGTTTGGACTTGAGTTCTTGCTTGTTGTGATATGTAGGAGGTTATTCAAGATTATCTTGATCATCAAAACCCTATGAGCAAATTTTAGATCGAGTTCTTAAGTTTTCATTATAGGAAGTAAATATTTTTAATTGGAAAATTTTGATTCAAAATTAAAAGCTTTCACTTGAAAAAAAGAAAATAATTTCGATTTTTAAAGTAGGATTTTTAATTTTTAAATCGAATATTCACCTCTTCTTCGATAAGAGGACACGAGAAGGCATGGCGCTAGAGCCAGTAGTGGTGGTCGAAAGCAAATGCCTTCTGTAGAGAATGGTGAGTTATACGGGCAACATGGGCAATATTGAGCGTTTATCATGTGATGATCGTGTGACTAATTAATAGATCTCGCACGAATATGTGACTATATATAAAACCACTATTAATATATTCATAGTGAAATACTGATATATAATTCATGCTCTCTTTGTTTCCAAATACATATCATCCTAACTTTTAAATTTTGTTTCAAAATACATATCATTCAACAATTTTGACTTGATTTTTTTACTATTTTTCTTCTATATCCCTTCCTTTTTGCTATTCCTAACGTCATTTACCATCCAGGATTAAAATAAGACATACTATTCAAAAATATAATAAAGAGGAATAATACAGTCTTTTATTTTTTTTAGATAATGGATCAAAAATCGGCTTCATCTCTCTTTGAGAGAATCAGACCACACTTATTACAAACTGACAAGTAGATAACAAGTTGACGAAACCAAATCCTCAAACAAAATAACCAATCCTACGTACAAAAGGCCAACCAAACGAAGCAAACAACTGCAAAGCTACTGTCTCCAGCAGACGACACACATCAAGAAGACCCGCTTTTATTGATTCACTTTGTCAGAACTAGGCCCATGTGTCGAAGCGATCGTGCCTCGGCACAAAACCTGCAAAAAGGATTTAGGTATGAGTTTGTCAAAAACAGAGTCATTCCTGGTTAACCAAAAGGCCCAACAAATTTCGGCAACCCCTACTAGTAATACAGGATTTTATAGATATACCTTTATAAAAATACAACAACCTACGATAACAACTAGTCATTAACGGAGGAATATTAGCTATCATATAGCCGGTGGAATCGGCAAGTGCTCAAAACACCTTTTTTTCAGAAGAGTCCCTCTAGTTTCAAAAAATTTGCAAAGGATCATTTGTCGATACTTTTCGAAAAAGTCTTTCTGGATCTGAAAAATTATATTTAAATCTAGAACGAGCCCTTTTGCGACAAAGACCATATGGTTCCGAAATATTGCATCGAGGTCCGAACCACGCCCTTTTGCCAAAAAAAATTCCGGTGTTTTCAAAAAATTGCTTTCAATCCTATACCAAAAACCCACCTGACATGACGTATAGCATTCGGCTTCTGCCTAGTTATCTTCAAACAGCAATGATAAGTCGAAGAGAGAGAGAGTGTGTGCGCGCGCTCCTGGTAACCTGACGTTAGCCCCCGCTCTACCAACTGAGCTAAAGTCAGTTTCTAGGTTTGTTACGGTATTTTTACATGTATTCCTCAGATAAAACATTAAAATTTGGCACCAAAATGTTATTACGAAATCATGAATTCCAGTCAAAATATTTGAAATTTCTAAAAATGCTACCATAATTTATTTCTTTTTAAATTTTTTGTTCCATCTAAATTTAAAATCTCGTCTCCAACCAAAATATAAAATCTCAGTTAAAATTTTTGAAATTTCGTCGAGCCGCTGAACCTTGACTGAAACCAGCGTGCAGCGTACGTAGGTGGGGGACTGGGGATCGGGGAGTGGAGTGATGACCGACGAGGCGGTAATAATTGGTCGACCAGCCACGTGGTTAGGTGGGCGGTACCCCTCTGCAAGCGGCAAGCCTTTTCTTGTCCGTCTTCCTCCTCTCCGTCCAACTGCGGCCGCACACGTCACGGCTCCACCCTTTGCTAGCTTGGCCTTCACCCCTCCAACGAAGCGAGCGTTATTTGCAGTCGCGAGCCCCTGCGAAAGAGAGCTCTTCTACGGAACACTTAATTTAATATCGACCGTTCAATTTTTTTAGGTTTAATGGATATTTTCATTAGTCTATGTTGCTAATCCAGCAGTCTTTTACGTTGCACCAGATGGATCTCCACCTGATCACTACTAATTTGATAGTGCTAAAACCCTATAAATTCATCGTTGCAAGTTTAAGTACATTAATTAGTACTCTCTCTCATCACAAATAGTTGTTCTTTTATATATATATGTAGATAAATTTTCAAAACTTTGACTTTCAATATCTATTTAAATATTTAAATTGAATACATAAAAATCATACGTATAGATCCATCTTGAAAATTATTTTCATAATATTATAATTTTATTGAATTTTATAAATATATTATAGTAGGTAAAGTTCTGTTTTGAAAACCATATCGATGTACGAAACAACGATTATTTGTGATAGCAACAAATACTAACAATTAATTATGGGCATGCATGCGCTTGCCGTGGACGACGGTGGCCAAGAAGAGCTCGCCTTGCGACAAGAAGCCATGCAGGAACAACCGAACAAGACGCAACGTGAATATATACCGCACATGCATAATGGCGCATGCTCAGACTAACTAGATGACTACGCGTGGGACCACGTCATGTTAGGGTAACAACACTTGGATCAAAGCATTGATCAGAGAAGTTTTCATGCACTTTATTTTACGAACCAGGTAGAGCTACGTATCATACGTCGTATCGGATGAATTTTGTCTCGAGGCTAGCCGCAATTTTTCAAAAGCTTGATTTTTTTTTAAAAAAAAAGGGTGTACTGGTCAACGCTGGATGAAATTATCTGAAACCGTGATTTTTTTGCAAAAGGACTCGAGAAGGAGCTAGATTCGAACCTACAGAACTACGAGTTTTCTTTTTTTTTTTTTTTGCAAAAGAGGCGGCGGGAGAACCTAAACTCATTTTCGGAATTTCGAATGGGTCTTTTGCGAAAGAGCCAGAGAGAGACTTGAATGCATTTTTTGAAATTTCTAGAGAGATCTAAAGGGTATTTTTGCAAAAGAGCCGATGGAAGGACCCAAATGTAATTTCAAATATTTCGGAGGACCTCTGCTTGAATTTGATGACGTGGCAGTGTGGCTGGGGAATCCCTCCATCTTTAATACTAGACTAGATGCAGAATCGCGGTGACACACCGCGCTCAAGTGAAAGCATCTAGGCCCCCATGTGATTAAGGTTTTGGTAATTAATGACAATCAAGGCTAAAAGGACTAATGTTGTTTACATGAGTAAATTGAAAACAGGAAAATCAACACTCCTCGAGGGACGTGAAATGGCACAAGTACAAAGAGGGAAGAATATGCATCAAAGAAGCAAGAAATCAAGGTATAAAATTTTAAGGGTATTTTTCTAGTCATTTTTACCGATCTCAGTAGTGGAAGAAAAGATCGGATTGTTAAGATAGACGCCGTACTATAAAGAGGGACTTGATTAGTAAGTTCGAACTTTAAAAGTGCATCCCATATGGCTCAAAGTCGAAATAGTTCAGATATGCATTTAATACATTTCTTGGATTTTTGCTCGGAGTTCTTGACCGACACTACCGGAGTATTTGGGGTGGTAGTGCCGCAAAGTCGGTACTACCACACCCCGTATGGCGGTAGCTTTCTAACAGAAAGCGTTTTCTTCGCTTCTCCTTGGCAAGACTATCGGAGTGTCGTATGTAGTGCAAGACAAAGTGTGATTATCAAGACCTACACCCATGATAGCTCTTTAATAGAGCCATTGCTCCGAGGGTGGCAGTGGTGCGGTACTACCGCACCTACACCTGCGGTAGTACCGGTCTTGGAGGAAATTCGAGAAAACGGCTACGTGTCAGCGCATTTAATGCCCGTACTAACCGTTGGCACCATGGGCGGTATTATCGACTCTAGAGGGCTGTGAATCCTACCGACGATTTGTTCTGATTAAAATTCAGTAATGGCTAGTTTGAGTGTGGAGGGGTTATAAATACTCCCTCACCTGTATTGAGGGCTGGTTGGTGACTCCATTGAATTCATTTAAAGCCCTAGCAACTCTCTCCACTCACAAGTGCATTAAATTCTTGATTATTGAGTTTTTGAAGAGGAAATTGAGTGCATTGCATTAATTGAGCCATCTTGGAAGCACTCTTGAGTCTCAAGTTTATGTCAAGTTTATTACTCTTGGAGGTTGCCGCCTCCTAGACGGCTTGGAGGCGTGAAGCTCCGGTGATCTTCACAAAGAAGCTTGTGTGAAGGCCCGGACGGTTGTGAAGGCAAGGAGCTCGCCTACCCGGAGCAGGGAAGAGCTACCACGAGTGATCGAGAAAGGCTCGAGCAAGTGGAGCCGGCTTGAAGAAGTTCAAGCCACCTCAACATGGAGTAGGGGAGACCGGCAAGTCTCCGAGACCACGAGATAAAAATTCACGTGTTCATCATTTGTGGTTTGCGTTGTTCATACTCTTGTGTTATTTCTAGCAAATTGATCATTTTAGTGCTATACTTGTTTAGCCATTGAAGTATTTAGTAGAGGAATAATTTGGTAATCACTAGAATTGCTATATATTAAAATTGCTAAAATTGTCATTCGTGCTTAGAAATCTTTAAACTTGTTTTTAGTATAGAAAATTTAAAATCTCCTATTCACCCCCCCTCTAGTCGGTATACTTGATCCTACAAGTGGTATCAGAGCAAGGACTCTTTATTCGGGTTTTACCGCCTAAAGAGTAAGGTGGCTAGTGATGGGGTGTCAATAGGCAAGGCGCCATTTTTCGATGGCACAAATTATGCATATTGGAAAATTCGCATGACCGTTTATCTTAAGGCCATGAGCCCAAGCATATGGAGAATTGTAGATGAGGGTATCGCTCCGGGATCAAATTCCTCACTTACAATAGAACAAGTAGAGCGTAACATTCATCTCAATGCTCAAGCTATGAACGCTCTTTTTGGTGCTTTGAACGCGGATGAGTTCAATTGGGTGAGCAACCTCGAAACCGCTCATGAGATTTGGACTACCCTCTCAAAAATTCATGAGGGCACATCCTCGGTCAAAGAAGCTAAATTGCATATGCTTCGGATCAAATATGAGAGCTTTATTATGTTACCCCATGAAAATATAAATGAAATGTACTCACGGCTAAATAATATTGTAAACGAGCTTAAAGGGCTTGGTGCATCACTAACCGATTTTGATATTGTTCGAAAGATGCTTAGGGCTCTTCTGGAGAAGTACGAGACTTTGGTGACGTTGTTCCTCAACTCACCGGAGTTGCTGAGAATGACACCCACCGGACTTCTTAGAAATCTCATTACAAATGAGCTTTATAAGAAAGATAAGGAAGAGCTATTGGAATAAAGCTCTTCTAAAAAGAAGAACATCGCCTTCAAGGCAAAGGCGGAGTCAAGTGATAAGGGCTCCGAAGATGAAGACACCGAGGAGGAGATGGCACTCCTTGTGAGAAGAATGAAAAGGTTCATGAGAAGGCGCTCTAGTTCAAGCGGTCCACAAAGGTTTAAGAAAGGGCAACATTCTAGCACCAACCGGTATGCAAATATCCGATACTATGAGTGTGATGAGAAGGGGCACATCGCCTCTCATTGCCCTAAGAAGAAGGATGATAAGAATAAGTCACCCAAGAATAAGTTTTTCCATGGGAAGAAGAAGCTCTTCAAGAAGCTTCAAAAAGATGGCAAAGACGAAGCTCATATTGGAGAGTGTGATTCCGAAGAAGAGTACTCGGATTCCGACTCATCCGGAGAAGATACACCCTTGAAGAAGGGTCTCGCCGGCATCGCCATCAAAGAAGCGTCATCAACATTCGTCACTCCTCTATGTCTCATGGCTAAAGGAGAATTTAAGGTAAATTCAAATGATGATGATGAACCTTCATATGATGAGTTAATGGATATGCTTGAGGATTTAAATGAGTATCTTGGCAAAGAGAAATCAAAATTTAAGGTTTTGAGAAAAGAGTTTCTTTCTCTCAAAAACTCTTATGAGGAGCTAAAGGAAGCTCATGAGGTTCTCCTTGCCAAGGATCATTCAAAGTCCTCAAATGACATTGGTATTGAATGCAATATTATTAATGATTTGCTATGAAGTACATCTAGGTAGCTAGAGTAATCTATGAAGTACATCTACAATTTTTTTCAAAGTACCATGTTCTCCCACCGTGGCACGACGGTGACGCTGCGTAAGAGCATGTCGTCCGGGTACTCTGCACCGTGGCACGACGGTGACACTGCGCAAGGCCACTTAGTATGACATGAAACAAATCACACACTCCAGTGTGTCAGGTTCGATCAAGAAGACCATGGTTGCCATCACCTCGCCATGCTGCGTGCGGGTCTTGGTTGATTTATTAGTCGAGTTCCATCAACATTATCATAAGAAGGGAGAAAAAATGCTACAAATGTTTATATTTTAAGTCTATCCTGATCGGACAAACTGTTGCCTCAATGCATATAGGAAGTGTAGATATTCAATTACAACATCTATAACTAGCTGTGTCTCATAAATATTGATGCAGGAATACCTAAGTAGATGAAAATTTCGAACAACAAACCATAAATAATGGAGATTCTGCTGAGGGTGTAGGAAAAACATGTAGTTCCAACAAGCAAGACATTGTTAAGTTGTTGCATTCAAGATGAGCAAATATGTATTAAGGATAATATCATGTGACAATACAATGAATCGTACAAACAAGAATAACCGCAAGTTTTTGATATATTTTCCGAATGAATACCATTTGACAATTGTACAATTCCAGAAGTTATCAGTCTGCATGGAACGCGCCTTTTTTATTTATTACTTCGGTGAGCAGGAAGTAACAAACTCTCCCTCTAATGTTGCTCAAATGGGTCTCAGTCAACGCAGCTGCAACCGTACTGCTATTTTTTGTATTGACGATGGTTTGCATGTTGTGGCAAACATAAAATCCACATAGGTTATTTTCACGACCTTTTCCGCATTAATCGCAAATAAAAAATAGGTTAGTTCTAGAGTCACTATTACGGGGTTTGATATAGGATTATTGTGTATAGCGGATACCGGAAAGTTAAAATCATGCTGTAGTTTAGTCCGATCCTTCAACACTTTGAACGATCTACGAGATTACAAAAGGTTAGCCTAAACCATTCCAATAGCAATATAAACCTGGAACAACTTACACAACCATGTACGTTATGTACGGTCGTACGGAGGAAACGTGATTACCTGCTGAGTAATTTTGCGATAGGTACCAAGTCGTGGTTTCCGCCACGTGCAGAATCAAGGTACTTAATCCGGTTTGTGGCTGGTTCAATTACAATTAGAACCCAGTGAAACCTACACAGGTATATCACAATGGATAATGAACAAAACAGAGTTGTGTGCACAGTACAAACCAAAGTATAGCATGTGGTGTAGCACTTACCCTGGATTATGGGGTAGAAGTATGAATTCTTTATCTTTTTGTGCTAGCAATGCCTGTGTCACGTATTTCTCGACCATGTTTATATCTTCTTTCATTGTTTGCTTTGAGACTATATGTGGGTCGAGGAAACCCATCGATTGTTTCTTCTGTGTCGCTTCAAGTACCATGTATCTATATATACAAAGGCAAATTATATATATATATATATTGGAGGATATTTATCACTATTAGACAAATGTAGACTGTGATAGCACACACTTACAATGTCCAGCATCTCATGAGTGCGGCGTCGAGGGCGTCGAGGTTGTAGAAATGGAACAAGTCCAGAGAATCGATGCGAAGAAGCCCCCCGCTGACTTGTTGAATAGATGTTCATACTTGAACTTAACCATGATACTTGTTGTACGTTCATGCTCTGGCTTTCTAGCTTGTTGGGTGTACCAAAAATGCAATTGTTGGCAAGATATACTAAGTGAAGTTACGCTGCCTTTCATTAGTAACGGCTCTCCTAACTTGTATTGTTTAGCCAACTCAGCAGATGGATAGTCGATTTGTTTTTGGCTTTCTTTCTTCCGTTTGTCCTTGCCTTTATGAAGTCTTCACGGGAGAGGAATGGGCAAGAAAGAAGTCAACATTATGTACATCAAGTGGAGTCTAGGCTACGACTGCTGATTTGGTAGCCAACTGATCAGATACAATAGGCGAATCAGATCGTTGCGGTTGTTGCATAACAGAAGGGACGACCAGGAGATGTCGCTGCTAGGCCATTAGATGAATGTGCCAATGGTATCCCCAGTTTCACGATCTCGTCGTTTGGCAGCTTCTGTAGATCGACAATCTTGAAACTATCAAATACCCCGTCCACATTGACCTTGGTGAAACCCGGCGCTATCATGGTACCGTGCACCATGGTCCCCTTAGTGAATGGATACGCGATGCCCCAAGTAGCCGTAAGAGGAACGGTGCCATTGTTAATTCTCACTTGGAGATTGCACCGCGTGGCCACCTTATTGTCACAGACAGGATAATTTTGCTATGTTCATCTATGTTAGGGGCGGATGCACAACTGCTCTTATGGGCAGTGGGGCTGACTTGTGGACATACTTTTGGGGCTTGTGCAGTATTTCTTTCTTGATTGTTGAGCCTTTCCTCGAGGCTTCTTATCATATCATAAAATTCTTCTCTCAGTTCTCCCCTCAACTCTTCTCTCAACTCTCCTCTCAACTTCTCCTCCAAATTCTTTATAAGCTTTGACTCGTACTCGGCTTTAGTTCTCTTCTTATTTCGGTATTTGTCCGAGTTGTCTGGGAATCCAGTTTTCCATAGAACAAAAACCCCTTTGCCTCGTGTATGACCAGGGTGTTCCTTGTTTCCCAAGGCCATGGACAGTGCATCTTTCTCCCTGTCTGGCAAAAAAGAGCTATCGCCCGATTGTGTACTCAATGCTACCTGCAAGATCCCGACAAGTTATTTCACTTATGAAGTCATGGACTAATTACGTAAAATTGGTAATTCGATTTATATATTACCAAGCGTTGGCAGACTTCCTCGTCCGCGGGGTTTACAAAGGAGACGGTTGCAGAGGACGTGGTAGCTGACCTCGCTCTTAGCCAGTCTCTGGCACGTTGATCTGTGATCGATGCAAATGGCGAGATACCCTCCTCGTCCTCCCTGTCCCATTGCGCTCTATTCCCCGCGTAGCCAACAGTGCCGAGTCTGTGGGGGTGAGTGTTTGTCGTGCCCCGAATCTGAAAATCCGGACACTCTGTGTATTCTGCACTAGTCCAAGATCGCGCTAGTGCACACAGGCTAAACAGGGTATAGTACCACAATCATACATAGCGGAATATTAATAAAGTACATCAATCATGTATATAAACGAGTTGTACGACCTTATGGTCCCTTACAATAGTTTGCCACGCAGGGCTTACAATAATCTGAGTAAATAGTTCAACAGCGGAAATTAAACGACATGGTGATCCATCTTCGCCACAGACGCCTTGACAGAGGCTTGCTCCCTAGTTCCCTGGCTCTTCGACGTAATCCTCTTCATATGCTGGTGTAGTCTCTTCCTCTGGTAAATTTTGTCCGCAAGGGTGAGTACACACCGTACTCAACAAGTCATGCACAGAATGCAGTTCTATTACTACATGCATGGCTTGTTACAAAGGAATGGCTCTACTGGTTATTTTGCTTTGCATCAATATTTCGAACTTTTATTTATTTAGATTGAAAGCATCAAAACCATATAACCATTATTTTTCTCAAATTGTTTTCCACATAATTTTGGACACACAGTCCCTAAATCAACTTTCTTCATCGACTCTGGCACACAGCCTTCCACCTCATTTTATTTTCATACACTACCCCTTGACTGTAATTCCCGAGCATTGTCCAATACCGTGGACTCGGCTATTCGAACAGTTTTTAACACTCTGTAGAGGTTGTACACTTTACTCACAAGATACAGTCGCTTACCATACAGGTGATTGACCGTAACAAAGCCTTTCAGAGACTTCTACCTCAACCTAAGAACCTCTCCGTGTTGCCTCCACTATCACTTCCCTCACACAGAGCCGAAGTATAGGGCCGATTTAACAACGTTGGATAGGGTACCAAGTCAAACACAGCACGCTCCCGCATAGATTACCCCTGTAATCGCCACCCCGAGTATCAAAGGAGAGATATCAGAATCCTACTAAACTAGGTCTTCCCATTCAGACATGTGGTTGTACGAAAGACTCAGGTCAAAGGCTTGCAAGGTGAAATCCTTAACTGACCAAGACAAGACTTCCTTCTCTCAGATTGACACACAGCCCTCACAACACTCAGCCCCCCAATTGCCACACTGGCCCACCTGGCACAAAGCCTCGGTCCACTTGCCCCAGTCTAAATCAAATTCCATCCCAAGTTGTTTAACGGTGCAACACATGCCCGTAATCATCCTTCATGTAGAACCACACAGGTCTCTACATTCCGGTATCAATACCAACATCATTCCACCTTTTATCAAAATGCATTCACTATTCTTTAGTCAATGTTGCTTTTGTAATCCAAACAAAATTGTTCATGTTATAAACATGGCTAAGCAACTATTCACGATCTAGCCTCCCGTGTTGGCACAATATTATCAACCAACTAATATTACCAAACTTAGGTTATCAAAGGAATCATGGCATATGAATAACAATAACAAGGTGACATTAACAATTAGGTTGATTAACTAATTCACCCAAAATATTTAAATCCATTTTTAGTTGAATTAGCATGCATAGTTTCAAACAAAATACATTTTCAAAGTTTAGGAACAACATGGTCAAAGCATAACTTGCCTTCGAACAGTTGCTGATCCTGATCTGGAGTTGAGTCCTATGCTGGAAATTCTCCCTCAAAGCTCTTCGGCAAATCAACGTCTACGCGAATCATATGTACACACAATAAATATAATTTACAGAGAGTAAAATCAACTCTAAAAATTCCACAAAATTCACCAATAAATAGATCTTGATTTTACAAATTTTTAGAAATTGAAATCACTCAAATCGGAGTTAAAACACAAAAGTTATAGTCTTTTGAAGTTTGAAAATAAATCAAAAAGAATAAACCGAATTTCTTTATTTATTTTTATACGGGAAATTCGGAATTATGATGTCAGCACCGAGTTATATTTTCACCGAATTATTTTTCTAAAGAAAATCGATTTATTGCGCAAGCATGACGTCAGCATGAACAGTATTCTCACTGGCACGTGGACCCCACTGCTGACGTCATTGTTGACGTCACTGATGACGTCAGCACGACTCAACACCACGACTGACATGTGGGTCCCACTGATGACGTCACTGCTGACGTCAGCATGACACGTGGCAAGATCTGGTCATGACACGCGTCAGCACATTATCAACCGAGAGGTTGAACTAATCTCGATCGTTCGATTTAAAACGTACGGCTAAGATCTATGCGACGCTTCGGTTCGGATTACTGCGGTACTGACACGTGGCACAATATTAACCGATGGATCTAAATCGAACGGCTAGAATTATTCGGGCGACGTCAACAGCAACGGCGCCGACGACTCCTGCTTCCGCGGCGACACGCCGCGTCCTAGATCGCCCGGCAGCAGCGGCGCAATCCGCATCAGAGATTGAAAACCGACGGTCCGGATTAAAATCAAAATCCTGCGGCGTGATAGGCGACGTGGCTACTCCGGTGCACGACGCGTGGGTGAATCTAGGCCATTCGCTACTGGATCCAACGACTAAGACAAATGCAGTTTTGAGCACACGTGGGCAGTGCCGATTCCGGGCACGTGGCGCTATCCTAACCACACATCCACAGATCTACGGCCTAAATTGATTCAATCTTACATTATCAAAGTAAATCTAACTGCTGTGGTTAAAGATTCTACGTGGCATAATATAAAATATTCGATCAAAATCTAACGGCCATCGAGTGAAGATGAGACTCGCTGTTGCTGGGACGATGTGGATAAATCAGGGACGTTGGGCGACGATCGAACGGTCGACGGGGCTTCGGGAACTCGACGATGGCACGGCAGAGACAGATGACCGGAGCTGGGGAAGATGACCACGCGCGCGGCGTTTGGGCTCAGTTCCGGCGAAGTGAAGTAGCTCCACGGACGCGTCACGGCTTGAGGATTACCCCGGTGGTCACGACGGCGGCGGAGAGTCACCGGAGAGGGCGCAAACAACGGCGGAGCGTCTCGGTACTACGGCGAGCGCGTGCGGTGTCTACGGCGAGTCTCAAAAGGCGTGAAAGGTCTCGAAACACGCGGAAAAAGGGTGCTTTATACGATGCGTCGGCTAATGGAGCGGAAGAGTTACTCGCCGGCGTTAATGGCGGGCGTTTTTCTTCGGCGGTAACGCTCGGTGGTGGCGCTTCCAGAAACCGAAGATGGAGCGACGTGGATGCATCCGACGCGTACACGCGACGATGATCCGACGGCGCAGGGCGGCGAAATGGCACGGGTGCCTCACAGCCGCGCGATGCGGATCGGACGGCTGAGGTCCAGCGGCGTTTAGGGTTTCGGTGGAACGGGCCGGTTGGCTCACACAATAGTGGGCCGGCCCAATACTATTCATTGATTTTTCCTCGGATTTTCAAATAAAAATAATTCCCAAAATTTATTTAATTCATTTGAGGCATTTAAAATATCCGAAAAATTCTAGAAAAATTCCAGAAAATATTTTAGAGCATTTTGAACTCAAATAAAATATTTTCATATATATTTTGTTGAAACTTTTCATTATTAAATTAATTTCCAAAGAAAGATTAATTTCCAGAAATTCCAATTAAATCCAAATAAATTCAATAAATTCTAAAATTCAAAATAGCCAAATTTTGGGATGTTACAGTGTTCCTTGCCTGCAAGGCCTTGTTTGCTTCACTTTGACGCACGAATTCGTTTGTCGTCTTCATCTCAACAAATCGCCGCTACGTGTCCTCATCAATGAACCCATAATTAGAGTATGGAACCATATCCTTCTTGACGTAGTCTATGAAAAGCGTGTGCTTGAAGGTCTTCCATGCCTTTCCTACCACTAGCAGTGCATACCGTCGCACTAGGGGAGCGGATTCTTCTAGAATGTCGAACGATGAAAGAATTTCCGTCAGCAAGGCATTGCGAGTCTCAATAGTCACAGCCTCCGTGAAGATAGCATGATCGAACCCGTTCGTGCTACTATCCCGCATATATTCAAATGCATTATTTGCCTTTTTTGGCTTTGTAGGGGTCCCATCCTTTGGATCGATCTCTGTAATGGTATATCGGTCTGTTGGCCTTTTGTTTGGTCCTCTTGCAGCGCGGGTCGATTTTTCTTTTGTGGGCACATTATTTCCTTTAGACGATGGATTAGAGGACGACATCTTCTTTGTAAGTTAAAATAGTTTCAGGCAAACTAAAAGAGAAGAACAAATAAAATCAAATTAGAGTGAATAAGTTTGTGGATACTATGGCCTGTTATTAGCCTTTTAAAAGAACTAGCTAACCATCCAATGCTTCAAATTAACACCCCGACACCCCACGTGCCCTGAATGTTACACCCTCAAGCAAATAATTACAAAACATAGGAGAATTTTAGCAAGACAAGCGAACTAGGAGGTTGCCGAACTTAATAAAAATTTCGGCAGCACCTCCCCTAAAACTAGGACATCCACATGAGACAAGCGAAGAATACATATTTGAAACAACAAGAATAACATAAACAATATAATGCTTATGATAAGATGCGACAATAAGAGCAAGATTTTATTGATTATTCCATATAACAATATAAGTAATGAACACAATTCTTGATCAGTCGAAATGACATGTATGTCAAGTGACAAAGATAAAAGCAATATAATATCATTCACATATAGAATCATGTCTTTCTTGGCAATATGGTGTTAATTAAGTGTGATCGCTCTCAGTTTGTTGGGTTTGGATGAAGATAAGAATCTTCTCCACAATCACAAATGGGCTAACAAATTATTTAGTGAATGGGGCCTTGAACCCTTACCACCTTAGCATGCACTATAAAGAGTTGTTTTAGCAATCCCTCCTGCATTTGTTTCTTTCCGCAGGCATGGATGTTGTAAGACAAATAGAAATCATCCTAAGTCAGGAATTTAGCTCTCAAAAAGTTTAATAAAATAGTTGAACACTGGTCCTACTTTGTCTTAAATAAGCTTGTCCCCGATGCTTTTTTGTCTTCTTGTTGAGGTTGCTTTCTTCTTTTAGTTTTGTACCCATCACTCCATCAGTTGTCTCTCAAGGCCTCTAATACAGCTAAGAATGTCCCCACCTATATTCAGGGGCGGATCCAGGAAAATTTATCGCTGGGGTCATCACCGACACGGCCTACGGGCTGCTTGCTTTCAGATGACTGATCATATTGGATAAGTACTAGGGCTAGGGTCCAAACTAATCTGCCACTGGAGTTATCAACTGTATTTAGCAGGGGGTATAAGGGGTTTATATGGGGGCGTCGGGGTCACCAGACCCCGGCCCCTAAATGCCAGATCCCCTGCCTATATTAGACTAGTACTTGCTTGAAATCTCAATCTTCCTTCATTTCTTCATCGAAGATAATATGGTTATCATTATTTTGCAATATCATCTTGGGAGTGTGAGCATGGTATGTATGACTTGCAATTTTGCATCACATGGATGAATTCTGAATATTTGGTTGTATATAAGTAAAGGCGCATTGATTCCTTTTCCACAATAAGTATGGGAGCTAATTGCTGCGTAGCTGCCAAGGAGAGGTCCCAGCCATGTGTAGATTCAGTTGAAGTTTCAGAATACAAGATAAGACACTCACCATCATGGAGCTTCCATTGGGACAACCGCACACACATAGAGGATATAATGGAAAACACTAGACTGTTTTGCAAGCACAGTAGTTAAAACATTTGGCCAGAACTAAAGAGTGGTTCCATTACACCAACTGAAGGCCATCCTAGTGAGGATGGCCTTTCCGATGTGTTCTGTCGGGGGCCGGGCAACCCTTGGTTGGTCAGCAGACAATCAACCGGCCCCCTAGCTCGGAAGGCCTCGATCTAAAACTCGGATCAAACTCGAGGCCGCTCGACCTAGGGCGCGGTAACTCCGAGCTCGGGGTCCCCGCGACCTGGAGCTCGCGATGATTCAAGGTCGATAACGTTCCCTTGGATCCCGGACACGTCATCACTTGGCAGTTACGGAAACGTGGGATCATGGAGTAATGCGGTAGCTGCGCGGATTGAGCAGTTACCACCGGTTGTCAATGTGCATGAAGGCCACGATCCGAGAATTACTCCCGAACGTTGCAAGAAGAATGGGTATAAGACTGAAGCTTTGTAAACACTTAGAGAGGACAGAACAACCCAATAAGCGCACACACACTCGAGTTCAAGTCTAGACTTAGCATCGTCAAGCTTGAGTGTAATCCTCTCTGGTACACACAAATAGCGAGGAATCACCACCGCAAGGTGACTGGAGAGAGCTATTACCTTCTCGAGGGCTCGAACCAAGATAATCCTCGGTCTCGTCCGTTGTCTCCTAGCTCGACCATAGACTTCTCGACCTCATTCCTCTGTTCGAGCAAAGCGCAGCTTGTGGTCCCATTTCTCATCGACCCTACCTCATTTTCTGCGGTTGGCGATCCCGATCGTCGACAAGTGGCGCCACCGTGGGGCCCGATTGCTTTGTTCATTCAAGCAGAAAAACTCCAAGGTCTTAGGAGCATGGCGTTCTCCATCGACGACACTCTTCAAGCGTGGGATCGGACGCTGAGTCCGGCCCGATCCTGCTTTTTGCCATCCCTTCTTGAATCGTTCTGGGAGCTCGACTACTCCTTGGGGCGGTGGTCTTGCCCGTCACCTTCGGGCGGCTCGGACAACTTCCGACCGAGCTGATCACCTTTGAGGTGGTTGAGGCGACCTCCGCATAACGCTATTCTCGGAAGACCCGCCTCATCAAGTTTATGGCGGCCAATCATTACGGCCATCGGTGCATGAAGCTCCGAGCCCCAACGGCATCATTACCGACACGGTGACTGCAGCGACACATGGCTGCGAGACCTAAGGCCTGGCGCCGCCGCATGCTACCTCGCCGAGGTCCAGAGGTGACGGAGAAGAACGCCCAGCAGAGAGCGGCGATTCAGCCCAGAGGCAACAAAGGCCGTCTTGCCGCCGAGGAAGGCGACACGATCGTGTGTCCACGTCTCGCCGAGGTGAGTCCCAAATAGAACTCGAGCTCGTCACCTTCCTTCAGCGCCAACAAAGGTATATTCGCTGGGAGCCCGCAGATATGCTGGCGTCCGAGGAAGGTGATCGAGCACAAGTTCTGTGTCGAATCGGTTCTAGACTGCGGCGCTGAATCGCGTCGCTTCTCCCGAGAAGGTCGCGGTCATCAAGAAAACCTTGATAAGCTCTGAAGGCCGGCTTCATCCGCGAGATCGACTACTCCGAGTGGCCGCCAACCCGGTCATCGTCGTAAGAAGGGTGGCAAGTGGAGAATGTGCGTCGATCATACGGATTGAACTCGGCTGCCCAAGGACAACTTCCCCTCCGCAAGATCGACCAGATCGTCGATTCCACCGCCAACGCCAAGATGCTAAGCTTCTTGGATGCTTATTCGGGCTACCACCAGATCAAGCTGGCGGTCGACGACGAGAGCAAAACTACCTTCATCACCCCGTTCGGCACTTATTGCTACACGACCATGTCATTTGGTCTGCGCAATGCGGGGGCAACATTCCAGCGTCTGATGACCAAGACTTTCGAGCCGCAGATTGGGCGAAACCTCGAGGTTTACGTAGATGACATCATCGTCAAAAGCCCCTCCGGGAGCGACCACGTCCGTGACCTTGAAGAAACATTTGCAAACCTGAACAAGTACAAAATCAAGCTTAACCCCGAGAAGTGTGTGTTTGGCGCGGCATCAGGGAAGGTCCTTGGCTACATGATCGGGGCTCGGGGGTTGGTCCAAACCCGGAGAAGATCGAGGCCATCGAGAAGATGGAGCCCCCGACCTCGATCAAGCAAGTGCAAAGCCTCACCGGTCGCATGGCCGCCCTCAGCAGATTCATTTCGAGGCTCGGCGAGCGAGGTCTCCCATTTTTAAGACCTGCGCAAGCACGGGCTTTGAATGGACTCGTATACAGCGGTCTTTCGACGGTGAAGGTATATCTGTCATCCCCACCCTCCTTATAACTCGCATGACTGGCGAGAGGTTCTTCGCTCTACCTGCAGCCACCGCCAAGCCGTAAGTGCTGTCCTAGTTGCGAACGGGGCACAAAGAAGATCCGATTTACTATGTCGCGAGGTCTTACACGGCCCAAAGGGCGTTACCGCAAGTGCGTAAACTAACATGCGCTCTTCTCATGGCCTCGCGCAAGCTTCGACATTACTTCGGGGGCATTCGTGGTCGCCCCGAGCAACTTTCCGCCGGTGACATCTGCGAAATCGTATAGGCGGCGGATAGCCAAATGGGCCATGGGCGGCGTTTGACATCCAGGTCGTGGCCCGAACAGCTATCAAGTCACAAGTGCTCGCCGACTTCGTGGTCGAACAGACGTCGCAGCCCGCCCCTGAGCTCGAGGCCGAGGAAGAGAAGCCTTGGATCATGTTCTTCGACGGCTCGAGGTCTTTCAAATGCTCGGGGGCTGGGATACTTATCCTTACCCCGCGCGGCGACCAGTTGAGGTATGTGGTTCGTTTTGGGTTTCCTGCGACCAATAACGTGGCAGAATATGAAGCTCTCTTGGCGGGCTTACGAGCCTGCAAGTCCTTGGGCGTGCAACGGTTGGTTGTGAAGGGAGACTCCCAACTCGTCATCAACCAGTACAACAAGGACTATCAATGCTCGGGGGATGCAATGGCAAGGTATCTCGGTGAGGTTCGCAAGATGGAGAAGTGGTTCCAGAACTTGGAGCTCAGGCATGTCCCCAGGAAGGACAATTCCAGCGCCGACTTTCTCTCCAAGCTCGGCTCTTCCGATGAGGAGATACCCCCCGACGTCATCCTCGAGACGCTGACGGCTCTATCTATCTCCGATCGGGAGGTCGTGCTTCTTTGTGGTGGAAGGTATTCCGCATGGGTAGGGCCCATACACGCTTCTCCGCACGGGCGACTGCCGCCCGACCCGCTAATGTACGAGGATTATGTCGAGCAAGCTTGTACAAGCTCGTGGATGGCAAACTCTACAGACGGAATGTCTCCGGCATCCTGACTCGGTGCATCTCCACGGAGGAGGGTAAGTACCTACTCAACGACATCCACTCAGGTCTCTGTGGGGCGCACTCTTCGTACAGGACGATGGTCGGCAAGGCCTTCCGTATGGGGTATTACTGGCCGACGGCATTACAGGATGCTCGGGATATTGTCCGAACCTGCCGAGCATGTCAGTTTCACGCCAGAAAAATGCACCAGCCGGCCTATGCACTTCAGACCATTCCACTTGCATGGCCTTTCTCGACACAGGGGCCGGATATCTCGCCCTTTCCCGTGCAACCGGGGAAAAATTCTGCTCGTGGTCGTCGACACCTTCACCAAGTGGATTGAGGTCAACGGTTTCAACCATCATCGCCGATTTGCCGTTCGCTTTTTTCGCTTGTCCGTGGTCACGGTATGGGGTCCCATGCAGAATTATCACCGACAATGGTGCTCGGTTTACCGATGAATTGTTCGTGAATTTTGCGAAGACATGGGCACCAAAGTGTGCTTCGCCCGGTGGCTCATCCTCGAGCAACGGAGCAAGAGAGCGCCAACCGACGATCGTCCAAGGCGTCAAAAGGCAAGTTGCGATGAGCTCAAACGCTACTGGCAAGACCGGGTGGATGAACTTCCCACCGTCTTATGGTCTATTCGCATTACCACCACCGTAGCAACAGGTCCACACCCTTTCACCGTGTTTGGTATCGGCCGCCCCGCCTCCGGAGGTAACGCTGGCTCCGCCAGGTCAGCTTGGTCACCACGCCGACTTGAACAAGAACGGTCTCTTGACCTTGCCCTCGCGGAAGAAGTAAGATGTCGGCCTCGCCACGATCAGCGCATTACCGCAAGCTCTTCGCAGACATGCGTCTCGGTCGACGACCTAGAAGCTCCTTGTTGGGGACTTAGCCCCGAGACGGATTCTGTATCGCCCAACACCAACAAGTTATCCTCATGTGGGAGGGCACCTATAGAGTCGTTTCAACAGATCGCACAGGGGCTTACCGGCTAGCGATGCCCGATGGCAGAGAGCTCTCTAGCTCGTGGAACATAGATCAACTTCGCAAGTTTTATGTGTAATCTCTATACCTTTAAAACTTCAATAAAAGGATATTCTCCGATTTCTACCATTCATGTCTTTTTTCTTTATTATGAGCATCTCTATAATTTTTCTTCGAGCACGACCTTCGATTCGCCCTTAGTCAGGTATCACGAGCTTTACGCTCACCCCCGCTGGTCGAGCTCAACAGAAGTTTAAACTCTTCGCAATCGGCTCACCCTGCGTCCGGGTTTGAACTACAAGCCCCACAAGCTTTGTCTATTGAGTGTGCGCATGGTCGTGGTCGTGGAGTTGGTGATTTATTCACCGAAGTTCGCTTGTTGCGTTTTTTCATGAGCACTCTATCTCGATTCTGCAGTCATGGTCATTTGCTTCGTCTTAGACTTGTGTCCAAAGTCGGCGTTGCTCGACCTTGGACCCAACGGGCCGGGCTAGGACGTAATATCTACAAACCACCTATGGATCTCGATCGCGAACAAGAAAGGCACACTTCAAAAAGGTAGCCTAAACCTATTGATAACATCAAATGTTTTACAGATCGAGGATGTTTGAGCTACAGATCCTCCATCTCGCCAAGAAGTTTCTCTTGCTCGAGCTCGGCATGACTACGTCCGCAGCGCCGAGGCTTCGGCTTGCTGCAGGAGGGCCTCCTTGGTTGCGTCCGTAGCTCGGGCGACTTCGTCGTTGAGTTGGGCAGGCGGTCTTCGCCTGCCTGGCACGCCCAAGCTTCTCCTCCGGCCCGCGACTTTGGCCTCTAGCTCGAGACGCCTTGGTTGAAGATGATAGCTCGTGAATGCCCTCTCCAACGCATCAACCTTGGCACGCTGTCGGCGAGCGCCGTGGCAGAAGTGGTGGTTTGCTCCTTGGCGGCTTCCTCGAGTACCACGACCTTGGCGCTCGTCGGCAAGCGCTGAACAGGGCGGGCGCTTGTTCTCGCCGCCATCTCGAGGGCCTCGACCTGGCGCAGAGGGTCTCGAGCGCCGAAGTCTGAAGAAGTTCGCTCATGGCGGCCTTCTCCAAAGAGCTCGACCTTGGCGCGCTCCGCATTAAGGGCCTCGGCGCTTTGGTTGCTCGAAGGCTTCGTGCTTTGCGCTTTGAACCCATGCTCGCGCGGAGGATCTGGTCCTCTCGAGCTCGGTGGCATGGGACACCTCAGCGCCACCATCGCGGCGACGCAGATCGTTGAGCTCCTGCTGATCCGCTCGAGTTCTCGCGTCGGCCTCGATGGTCTTTGCAGAGCCTCGAGCGCTCCCTCTCTTCCATGGCGTTCAAGATCTGGTGAGCACGCGTGCGTTTCGTTGAGACCTTGAAGCCCTCGTCACGCTGCTAATCGCCTTGAAAACAAGGAAAGTGATCTCGTAAGAAGTTGTCAAGAACACACAACTTAACATATTACAGACATATAAGGAAAGCTCCTACCTCACGGAGTCGCCGACGCTGCCGCTAGAGAACTCCTCATTCATTTCGCCAAGACGAGCTGTGTTGATCTCAAAACCTTCGCCTGTGTCCCCGTGAGCTAGGCCTTCTTCAATATCCGCCAAGACACCTTGTCCGGCCTCACGGACGACGTCTTGCGGCGGCTCCGATCTTTCCACATCGGCCGCCGGTCGGACCCCCGCCAGAGGTACTAAGCAATGCATAGCCAGTCTGACCTCCGTGAGTCGGGGTTTCGCCACTTCGGTGGCGGGAGTTGACGCAGAAGAAGATCCCACCCAACCCCCGGGTGGAACATTGTATCCCCGGCCGGAAGTTATAAGCGGGTCATTGGAGTGCCTCCCGTTGTCGTGGTCGCCTCCGGGCTCGGGAACCGCGGTCTCGCCATCGTGCACGATCTTGGTCGGTGGGGCCTCAGGACTTCGTGACACGGCCTCCAACGATCGGCAACGCCATGATTTGAGGGGCAGGACACCCATGTCCCCTTGATCTCGGGAGGATCGACGATCGCGAGGGCACCTGCCTCGCCGATGTCAGAATCCTCGCCGATCGCAGTTGGGGGTCCACCTCGTCCGCTATCGGGGCCTTGGTCGAACTCCCGACAGGCCCCACCGAGGCCCCAAGCAAGAGCGCGCCTTTGACCCGAAGACCGGCGCGGGGCCAGCATGTAGGCGTCTGCCTCCTCCTCGGACTCGGACTCGCCCTGAACAACAGGCATTGTCAGAGTGGGCAAGCTCGGGTCTCGAGCGCTCGAGGTCTGCAATCAAGGATAGGCACTAAGACAGAAAAACACAAGGGGATGGAGCAGGTTGCATAGCCAGGGTCTTACCTGGGTCGGTGGCCTCTGCCTCGTTGATGGCCGGCGATGATCCTGTTGCCCTGAGCTCGGGGGGGCACTCCACTTCCTTCCTCTGGTCTGGGGAGGCGAAGCTCGCGATGAGCCCACACCGCCTGCCATGGCCATGCCAGATGACCGACCTTGATCACCCCGACAAAGGGGAGCTCGATGGTTCAGCGGCGTCACGCGCTTTGCTTCGCCAAGGAAAGAAACTTTGTTAGGCCCGAGAAGCCAAGGGCACGAGCTCGGGAACTTGGCTATGATTGTCTTTACCATGGCGCGGTCACCCCATTCGATGTGGAGCCTCTTCGTCTCCCGGCGGTCAGCTCCGGTTGGGGGGAGTCTCTTCTTCCTCTTCTTGCTCCTGCTCTCGTCGGGCAAGGGGAGCAATCTTCGAGCTGTCTCCCACAACTCTTGATGATCCTACAAGCAAGCACGGGTCAGGCAAAGATATACAAATGTTCGGATGAGGCTATAGGTCGGGGAAGGCTTGCCTCGGGCTTTCGTCGCAGAAGACGTTCTTCGACCAAAGTTGTCAAGAGTATACTCATGCGCCAGCTTCGAACATTTCAAAGATCTCGCCGCAACTCAGACTCCTTCGGCCGCATCTAACAAAGGCCATTAGAGGAGGAAGAAGTGCGAACTCAAGCAAAAACCTTGGGGTTGAAGACCTTACAGATGAACTCGTGGGTCGAATCGTCGCGCCCCTTGATCCGGGAGAACGGTGTAACCTCCTCCGTAGGGGAGACACCCGATTCGCAGAAAGTCGTTCGCGATCGCTGACCCAGTGAGGCCGCACGCGTGGCGCAAATGTGGATGGCGGCGATGGCTTCTGCGTCGACGTCAAGGTCCTCGGTCTCTAGGGTCTCTTTCTTCCCAGTAACGGTGGCTCCCTCATATCGCAGCCTCCCGCTTCTCCCCTTCTTGAGGTAGAACGGCGCTCGACCATGGGCCAAGAGAGTCCCGCCAGTGATCTTGGGCAAGGCCCACTTGAGCGGACATCCGCCGAAGTAGTGGCACCCGACCACGGGTCCTTCCCGGGAGCTAAGAGGGAGAAGTAGCGGAAGAAGAGCGAGGGGGTGGGAAGAATCCCCAGGAACCCCTCACATAGATGGGAGAAGATGGCTAGGGTGAGGACGGAATTGGGTACCAAGTTGATCAATTCAATTTGGCAGCTGTCGAGGACGTCGGTCAGGAATTCGCTCTCCGGGATCCACAGCCCGAAGAGGGAATGATGCTCGGTGCAGACGGTCTCGTCATCTCGAGGATGAGGTTCGGTCTCACCACCGGGCAGCCGCCAGGTCACCTGATCCAACAGCCCCAGGTTCTCGAGCTCCTTCATCCTCGCGACCGACAAGGTGCTTTTCCCCAGCTTGGCCATGGCGAAACGTCGTGTGGAGATGGAAAGGCGGTCTGCTCGGGTAAGAAGGCTTGGGAGGAGGGCGCAGAAATTTTCAAGCTGATGATCCAAAGCTCGGGGTCTTCCATGGCGCTTTTGGGATATAACCTCCACGGCGCCCAAAAGGCGCTACCGCATGATTAGACAGCGCAATTAAGGCTCGGGCGGCGGACTCGGCGCTGCAGTGTCCGCCATTGTTGGCATCCGTACCACTTCGAGAGATCAAAGGTCGCCAGATGTCTCACCTGGGTTTCACTTTGCGATCTCATGGAGCCTCGAACAAGGTTCCAAGACCTTGCAAGGGTTGCTGCCAATGACTGTTGAGTGAGGCTCGAGGCCATCCTGGTACTCCTTCTCGACCTTGAGCCTCGGGGCTAGCTGTCGGGGCCGGCAACCCTTGGTTGGTCAACAGACAATCAACCCCCCTAGCTCGGAAGGCCTCGATCTAAAACTCGGATCAAACTCGAGGCCGCCGACCTAGGGCGCGTAACTCCGAGCTCGGGGTCCCCGCGACCGAGCTCGCGATGATTCAAGGTCGATAACGCTCCTTGATCCCGGACACGCCATCACTTGGCGCATTAAACGTGGGATCATGGAGTAATGCGAGGTATGCGGATTCAAATGGTTACCACCGGCCGTCATTAATGTGCATGAAGGCCACGATCCGAGAATTACTCCTTAACGCTGCAAGAAGAATGGGTATAAGATCAAGCTTTGTAAACACTTAGAGAGGACAGAACAACCCAACAAGCACACACACTCGAAGTTCAAGTCTAGACTTAGCATCGCTGCTTGAGTCAGTAATCCTCTCGTACACACAAATAGCGAGTGAATCACCACCGCAAGGTGACTGGAGTAGAGCTATTACCTTCTCGGGGCTCGAACCAAGATAATCCTCGGCCTCGTCCGTTGTCTCCTAGCTTCACCATAGACTTCTCGACCTCATTCCTCTGTTCGAGCAAAGCGCAGTTGTGGTCCCATTTCTCACTGACCCCTACCTCATTTTCTGCGGTTGGCGATCCCGATCGTCGACATGTTCTACAGGGTCAAATGGCCAAAAACTGACAAGAAGATGGAAGCATCCAAACTTTCAAAAGCTGATCCTCGAGGTAAAAGCATAAATTAATGCTCTGTGAAATAATTTTGTTATCACCTTCTATATGGTTTTCTCTTCTTTTTCTCCCTTCTTGAGGGATTTAATGTTGCTAATTGAATGGTTATGGGCATATTGTCTTAACATACATATATTCTAGGAGAACAAAGTGAAGCTGCTTATGTGGGTGGAATGTTACATGAACAATGTCACAATGAGAGGCACATTTTAACCTAGTGCTAGCATTTTTCATCTTTTCTGCACTCAAATCCAATTGTGCTTAACTAGAATATATTGATTCTTCTATTCTCATTGGTTTTAAGGTTCTACAAGTTCAAGGCCCAAATCACGTAATAATTGTTACGATCATATATAACCCAAAATCATCATAGAGCAAGACTAATCACCCCATACCAATAGAAAGAAAGAAAGATGCGCAAAGACACTTACAAGCAGAACAAAGATCGATCGCTGTTCGGAAGAGAGACCAGCACGACGATGGGGAGCACGCCATCGGGGAGAGTCGAGGAGGGGAGGACGCCGAGGGGAGCACGTCGGCTGGGGGAGGACAACGATAGGGAGCACGTCGCTGCGGGGGAGGACGACGATGGGGAGCACGTCGATGCCGGGGAGGACGCCGAGGGGGAGGACGTTGAGAGGGGGAGGCCGCCGTGGAAGCACGTACGCCGAGGGGGAGGCCGCCGCGGGAGACAAAATGTCACAGAGGGTTAGGGTTTGGCGCGCTGTGAATAAGATCTCAAGGAGATATATATAGGAGATTACATCACAGACGGTTCTAAAAGAGAACCGTCTGTGATGTAGTTATCACAGACGGTTCTATAACATAACAACAGATGATGTTGTTATCATAGACGGTTATATAATAGAACCGCTCAGGATGTTAAGTTATCACGCATTTGTTATATAATAGAACCGTCTGTGATAATTAACATCACAGACTGTTATGTTATAGAATCGTCTGTGATATATACTTTTCATTGACATTCACTGTGAGGTTGAAGATCGATTTTTGTTCAGTTCAGTCTCTTGTCTGTCATCAGTGAATGTTTATTCAGTAGTTTTCAGTTAGATCAGTAAAGCTTGTTGGTCTGTTGCAACAATATTCCCTGTTCGGTTTGTCTGCTGATTAGACTATTACTGATAATCTGAATTTGTCTTCTGATGTATGATTAAGTCAATTATCTTATTCACACTACTGGTAAACCGATCACTTTTTTGTATCTTTCGGGAAAGTTGTCTTATGAGTAATATAGATCTATCGCTCGAACTTAATCTAGCAAGAAGAATCTTAATTTCGTGAATCTTATTATTATCAATTCTTGATGTGCATGTTTAAGGTGGTAAGGGTTTGAGGCCTTATTCACTCAATAAATTGTTTGCCCATTTGTGATTGAAGTGGAGATTCTAATCCTCAATTCAAACCCTAAAACTGAGAGCAATCACATACAACTATTTCCATATTGCCAAAGTAGACATGATTACATTCTTGTTTGCCATAGTCTACATAATTTATTTCTTCTCATCAATTATGTCTCAATGGCTATCTTTGAATCATGTATTTGGAATCATATTGATATTAAGGAATAAATACTTGCTCTTATACTCAAGATCTTTTCCATCAATCCGGATGCTTCACAAGCTACTTACAAAGATCATCACAATCCTATATACATAATTAGGATGCTTCACAAGCTACTTACAAAGATCATCACAATCATATGTACAAAGCATGATGGGTCGATCATCTTTACAATAGCATTAATGTAATATTATTACACATGAAAATTAGTAAACATGATGACAATGCACCCTTCTCATAACTACTCCACCACATGCTTATTCTTTTGTATGAAAATTAGCCCTTCATGATGATCGACGCGTGTGTAGCTTGCTTCCTCATGTTGTTCTTCTAGGATCAGGATGTCATTTCCGATAGGTGGCAACTCATCAAATTGATTGAACTCTTCCTCATCTACTACATTCTCAACTCCGACAATTCTCCTTTTTTCCTAAAGAACTACGTGGCGCTTTTTGTTAGACGGGTCGGTTACATAGAAGATTTGAACAACTTGGTTAGCGAGTACAAATGGTTCATCTTGGTATCCGACACGTTTGAGGGCCACATTAGTGATGCCATTCTTGTCAACCTTCACGTGCTGGAGGTGGACCCAACGACACCGAAATAGGGGAATCTTGAAATGTACGTAGTCGAGCTCCCATATCTCCTCTATGAACCCATAGTAGGAGCTCCTCGTCAACCCAAATGGGTATTATTGAATGCATCTATGCGACACCGCTGCTACGGTTTGTGCTCTTCATATCCTCGATCTCTCATGTAAAATGTGTAGCCATTTAAGTCATATCCTTTCCATGTGACAACTGTAAAAGTTGGTCCTTTTGCCAACCATGTCAGCGTGTCATCTAACGAGCTCCCAGTGATAGGTCGTTCCTTCAACCATTTGTTGAACTGAAGGTTATGCTGTCTCGTGATCCAAGACTCCTGTCGTGTTGGATTCTCTTGCCTTAGCTATTGCTTGTGCTCGACGATATAGGCGGACACTACAGCCATGTGTTGCAAAACCGTGAAATGGGCTCGAGCATACGCAACCAAATTAGGCGTGATTGCTTTCCTTCCGATGGTCCCGATACCCTAGAGCCTCCCCTCATGGCGAGATCGAGGCACACCTATCGGTTCGACCTGGGCCATATAATCGACGCAGAACTCGACGGCCTCTTCATTGTATAACCTTCGACAATGCTACCTCGGGACGAGATCAATTCCGACGTAAGACTTGAGAATTCCTATGTACCTCTCGAATGGGTACATGCTACGAGGAACAACGCCCGCATATCTTTATCTCTCACAAGGTGAACAATGAGATGGATCATGATATCAACAAATGATGGAGGGAAATACATCTCAAGATTACATAGAGTCATCACCACCTCACTTTTGCAAAGAGCATCTAGTCCTTCGATCGATGACCTTCGAGCGATTGTGTTAAAGAAATAACACACCGGTGATTGTCTCGGACCTTGACCAAGCAAAATACTTCTAATTATGACATAGGAGCATCTGTGTCATCAAGACATGACAATCATGAGACTTCATGCCTTAATTTCAAATCTTCCAACTAAACAAGTCTCTTCATGTTGGAGGAGTAACCGATGGAACTTTCACACCATGCAAGCACCGCACGCTTCAGCTTCTTTTGGCCTTTGACAGAGTATAACAAGGTGTTCCAATTACGTACGACCTTTATCAGTCTCTTTCGGTGCTAACACAGGTCTTATGCCCTTATCGACTGTAACACCCCAATTTTTGCTTTCCTTGCATTTAAATGGTATTTTGAATTTTTGGGAATTTCTGGAATTTATTTGGAATTATTGGGATTTATTTGAATTAAACCATTTAACAAATTAATTAAATAATAGAAAAGTTAAGATAAAATTTTGCTGAAAATATTTTACTTGAGTCACAAATGTCTTAAAATATTTTTGGGTATTTTTCCAGAATTTTTCTAGTATTTTTAAAGCCCCAAATGAATTATTTGAATTTCGAATTATTTTTAATCGAAAAGGATTAAAAATCCGTGAATGATGTGGGGTCGAATGATGTGGCGTCTGCCCGAAAACCCTAACTCCGCCGCTGCTCGATCCGGATCCGACGCTCTCATCGCGCCACGCCGCCTAACCCGAATCTCGTTGATTTCGCCGCCGCTGCAAGTGTGGGCCTCGGTCTCGCGCTTTTCGGACGCCGAGGGGCTATTTAATGCGCCGCCACCGGGTTAGAACTCCACTCGCGCCGCACTCCGTCCAGACGCTTCCACGCCGCCGAGACGCCGCTGTTCGCGCTCGCCGACTCGCCGAAGTTCCCGGCCAACCGCCGAATTTTTGCGTCGTCCGCCGCCGCCGGTGACTCTCGCCATCGCCGCTGGTACCATTGACTCAACGCGTCGCGCCGCCGGAAGCATCACCGACGCCGCCGAGGAGCCTCGAACGCCGCTGGCCAGACGCCGTCGCCCCCGCCCGGTGAAGCAACGCCGCCGCACCGCTTCACCGAGCCCGGGCGCCCACAACCGTTCAATCGTGCATCAACGACTCGATTCGCCACGCCGCCCATAAACAAGAACTCCATCTTCTAATCTCCGCCGTTAGATGCAAACCGGCGGTCGCCGACAGCCACGCATCGATTTAACCATAGCCGCCGGATTGGTTTTAGTTGGTCCAGATTGAGCCACGCCGCCGTTCATCAGGCGCATGAGTCGCCGACAAAGACGGGCCCGCATGTCACCAAGGGACGGGTGACGCCAGTCGACGTCACGGTGGGTCCCACCTGCCGCTGAGTCAATGATGACGCCATGTCGACGACGGAGCTTGTCCGGGCTGATGTCAAGAAGGCCACGTGTCACTCTCTGGTGACGACACGTGTCACAGATGACGCAATAATTAATTTTCCGAAAAAGAAAATATTTATTTAATTCGGTATATTGATTTTAAATATATTTTGAAACTTCAAACGCTTATAACTTTTGCGTTTTAACTCCGATTTGAGTGATTCCAATTTCTATAAATTTGTAAAATCAAGCTCTTTCTGTTTATGAATTTTATTTGAATTTTAGGCTTGAGTTGCTCTCTGTTTTATTTATTTATTGCTATTTATTTGCGTTACGCGTAGACGTTGAAGTGCCTGAAGGTTTCGAGGGAGAAGTTCTGACCCAGGAGCAAGTTCAGGAACCAGAACCAGCACTTTTTGAAGGCAAGTTGTGTTTGATCATGTTGAACCTATTAGAGCAAATTACTTTGATTTAAACTATTGCATGCTAATTTGATAGAAATGACTTTGAATAAGTTTTTGGGATTAGTTAAATGCCTAGTTGCTGTATGCCACCTTGTCGATATAATTGTATGCCATGAATCATTTGTCATCCTAGATTATGGACTAATAGTTGGACATTAATAATTTGCCAACATGGGTTGAGTAGACCAAGTAGTATGCTTAGCCCTACCACGTGGACATTTTATGATTTTGGAATACCAAAGTAAATATTGACCTAATGAGATATGGAACATGATTTGTGAATAAGACATGTGTTATTGAGTTGATGATGGCACGTGGTGCAATGGTAAAGAACCGGTGGGAAAATGATTTAGACCGAGGCATGTGGCAAGATTGTTTCGTGGGCCAAGAGTGGCAACCTGGCGGTCGATTTGGTTTTATTGGTTTTGGATGTTTAAGGTCATTTTGGTTAGTCTTGCCTCGGCCAACTAAGGACTTAACCTTGCGAGCATTTGAACTGAGTCTCTCATATAGCCACAAGTCTGTGAATGGGACGGGCTTAATGAGTAAACCGGGAAATCTATTCTTTGGTACTTGCGTGGTGGTGTGAGGCCCGGAGAAGCGGAATGAGAACTCACATGGCGCAAGAGGGGGCCCAGGTGTGGTAACCATCCCTCGGTGTTGAAACCTTAGCGGCAAGATTGGGTTTAGATGGAACTTTGGAAAGGCTTCGTTACGGTTATTTGCCTTGGTGGTATTTGGTTGTATCTTGTGGGTAAAGTGTATAACCTCTGCAGAGTGTACAAACTATTCGAATAGCCGTGTTTCACTAGATTGAGCATCGCTTCGGTGATTACGGTCAAGGGTTAGATTTTCATGAAAATGAATTGTTTATGGAAAATGCTTGGGGTTGGTAATGAGGAACTGGACATAGGATGGAAATATGACTGTGATTAAAATGTTTGTGAAAGCTACTATTCTTATTATCGCTTTTCTTTGCTTTGCAAATTACTCGTTATTCTTAAATCAGATCTTGCTCATGAACCATAGCCTATCCTTTGTACTAAGCCATGCATATAGAATATTAGAATTGCATTCTGCGGCATGACTTGCCGAAAGTGCTCAAAGTACTCACCCCACAACAACACAACTTCAGCTTGAAGAAGAAGCAACCCTCGCTCAGAGGAGGAGTATCGAGGAGACGACAAACTAGGAGCGAGCCTGGGCCGATTGCTCGTGGCAAATTGGTTGGCGCCACGAGTTTATTTTATTTCACGATTTGAATATTCTAATAAGTCTTAAGCCTGCGAGGCGATCTTTGTAACTTGACCATAAGGTCGATCAACTAGTTTGAGTATTTAATCAAAGTACATATTATTTATTTGGTTATGACTGTGATATGTACCAATGTTGAGACTGTGTGCACTAGCGTGATCTCGACTAGTCTTTGAATACACGAGGGTCCGGATTTGCAAGCCGGGTCCCGACAGAGGTGATATCGAGCCATACCGATATGGAGGATGGCCCTTAGTTAGAATGGTCGAAGTGAGGATAAAACTATTTTCTAAAAAGCTAAAATGTGCCAAGATGATAATGCAATCTCGACTTACCCTTCTCTTCTTTCCTACCCTTGCTGAATTCAACACATATTCGCTGATTAAAATATCCGAGTTTCACGTGAGTGTCCTTTGGCGATGAGGATGATCCACTCTTTTGGTGAGCGATCGGAGGGTACGCCATGAGCTTTGGCGATGATGCATGCCGCTTGAGGATATGACAGCCGATCTACCGAGGGACTCTTGTGGATCGGGCAGATCGATATTGCCTCGATGTCACTATCACGGTTTATGCTCGGGATAGGGCAAGGGCGAGCCGTCGTATCCGTATCACAGCCAGGAGGTTGTCATTTGACGCTGGGATTCAGGAGACATCGCGTCTGGCGATGAGGCAGATTGCTCGTACCTACCCCAGAGAGTTGGATGGCATAGTGTTTCGTCACCACCCGCGCAGAGATACTCGCTACAACCGAGAGCCCATCGAGGAGGAGGATGCCACGATCACCCATCTGGCCAGATATGTCATCGCTCAAGAGGATGCTATCGACGAGACGGTTCAGGAGCTGCAGAGGTCTCGTGATGAGTTCTCGCAGGTGAGGGCTCATCTGCTGCAGACTTGTGAGTACTTGGCCCACTTATCCAAAGGATTGGGAGCCGGAGACAACAGACGGACAGAGCCAGAGCCAAGATCGAGCTACACGACCCGGACCCGAGGAGCCACAGCGAGAGCCGCAACAGAGCGAGCAGCTGGAAGTGAAGCCGAGCCTGTGGAGGTCAAGCCGAGCAGTGGAGGTCGGCCGGCAGGAGGCGATCCATCGGAGGATCGTTGGGATAGGTTTGTACTGAAGACCAAGACACCCGGGTGTATCCACCAGGGAGTTCCGGTGGGGGTTGGCTCGAGGAGTGAGCGTTAGGATTAACAGTTGAGACTCCTGCGTTGAGTCGCGTCTTGGAATAAGAGTCACCCTTAGAGGCGTTTGACTCCAGAGTAATAGTTTGATTTGCTTCTTTTATGCTTGTGAGTGATCGGTATGTGTTGCAAGGCCTTTAGGCATTGTGAGCAACCATACCCAGATATTAATAAAGTAATAAAGTTAGATTTTGTGTTACACTTTGACCCCGCATAAGTATTCCATTACTCGTCTATTCTTATTCCCCTCTCGTCTCTAAACCATGGAACAATCGACAGATGGTGAATACCCGTGGAAACCAGGGAGGAAATGGGAATGGTTCACGCCACCGAAACATCAATGATGACGGCAAGGACCCCAACCAAGCACCACCAGCTGACATGCGTAACCTTGAGCCTTCATTGTTGCACGACACAGCTTGATGCATACCATGATGCAGCCAGATGCAGAAGTCACCGCCCAAGCCACCGCCACCCAAGTTAACCAGTCAACCCAAAGGCAGAGGCCACACTCGAGGTATGTTCGAATTCATGAGGACACGATCGCCCACATTTTCTCGGGAATGCCAATCCATTGGAGGCAGATGATTGGCCGAGGACGATAGAGAGGAAGTTGCACATTACCCAAGGTGTGAAGGAAATGAGAGGGTACTCACGCCTCTCATCGCCTTGAAGGAACCTATTGAATGGTGGGAAAATTATCAGGCCGCTCATGAGCACCCACAGACATCGGTTGGGAGGAGTTCACGATTGCTTTCGGCAGATATCATGCCCAAGGCATCATGGAGCTGAAGAAGGAGGAGTTTAGGCATCAAGCAGGCAATCAATCGGTGTCCGAGTATCTCAATAAGTTCACGCAACCGCACGCCACGCACCCGAGGATGTAGCAACGATAAGGCCAGCGGTCTCGATTCATGAAGGGATGAATTCAGATCGCAGTGGGACTCATAACCCACACTTTTCCTGACTTTCAGGAGCTAGTGAACAAGGCGCTGATATTGGAGGACAAGCGCAAGGAGCCGGAGGATAACCGGAAGCGCAGAATGGCACAGCAGGGAGCACGCCAGGGAGCACAGCGTTTGAGGGTTGCGCCAAACCAGTTCTTCAGATTTCAGCCAAGGAATGTGATGACGACGCCGCCACCAGTACCAAGACCTGCCGGACAAAATTTCCAGACACCAACACCAGTTGGGAACGCCTTGCAGAAGCCGCCAATCGGTCAGGAGGCGTTGTTACGCTCAGAACGAGCCGGCACTTCGCCAATTATTGTCCTAAGAAGGAGGAGGAGGACACCGCCGCTTCAATCTCGGAACTACTCCAACGAAGACACTGCGCCAGAGCAAGCCGTGGAGCTACACAACTGAGCTGCCCCACGATCGTGGGTAAGAGGCGAGTCAATCATGTCACCGCCGATGCAAAGGCGTAACACATCGGATGTCGATCGGGTAAGTTACTTGTCAACTCGAGACTGCAACAGCTTTTATTTGATTCTCGAGCTCAGATTCGCTTGTATCTCGGATTTTTGCTGTGAACAATGGGTTGAAAATGGTGAACCTTAGGCATGTATTGCTAGTACAATCCCGGATCGTAACTCCGATCCGATGTAGGATGTTACGGGGTAAAGTTGTTTATAGATGGAACGGAGTTCCTAGCAAACTTAGTGGTGATAGATACCCGCACCTAGATGTTATTTTGGGAATGGATGGTTGTCTAAACACAAGGTGGTGTTAGACGTGGACTAAGAGTCATATCACGAGAGTCCTTGTGGGAGAAAAATAGAGTTTCAGCAACCGCCGCTCGGGATGGACAGTTGGTGGTCAATAGTGTGAAGGCCGCCAAAGATAGAAGATGTACCAATTGTCGAGAATACCGGGATGTATTTCCAGAGGATTTACCCGATGCCACCAGACAGGACATAGAGTTTGTAATCGAAGTTAGTACCGAACGGCCCGATAGCTAAGAGACCCTATCGGATGTCAACCGATGAGCCGGGTCGAAATGAAGAAGCGATTGAGGAGTTATTATATAAGGGATTTATTAGACCTAGTTAAATGCCGCCATGGGGAGCACCGGTTCTATTTGTCAAGAAGAAGGATGGAAGTTATCGGATGTGTGTGGATTATCGAGCACTAAACGAGGTCACTATAAAGAATAAGTACCCACTACCCAGGATCGATGACCTATTCGATCAGTTGAGAGGAGCCGGAGTTTTCTCCAAAATTGACCTACGATCAGGATATCACCAGCTGAAGATTAGGCCGGAGGATGTGCCAAGACCGCATTTTCGCCAAGATATGGACACTACGAAGTTCACAGTTATGTCTTTTGGTTTGACAAATGCACCTGCATATTTCATGAACATGATGAACAAGGTTTTCATGGAATACTTGGATAAGTTCGTTGTTGTGTTCATAGATGACATTCTAGTTTACTCCAAAACAAGAGAAGAGCATGCCGAGCATCGAAGCTAGTTCGAGAGGTTAAGAGAGCAAAGAACTTTTCGCTAAGTTTAGCAAGTGCGATTTACGGAAGAACAAAGTGGAATTCCTTGGACATGTAGTGACCGCCAAGGAGTCGCAGATTGATCCGAGTAAGGTGGAAGCGATGTTGCATTGGGAGCCACCCAAGACGGTGACTCAAATCAGTAGTTTCTTGGAATGGCGGGTTATTACCGCCGATTTATTGAAGGATTCTCAACGATTGCGAGACCTCTTACGCAATTGTTGAAAAAGGAGAAGAAGTTTACATGGACGCCAGGAATGTGAACGGAGTTTTCGGAGTTGAAGAAACGATTGACATCGGCACCGCATGTTAGTTCTACCGGATTTAAGCGAGCTTTGATATATACCGTGATGCATCGCGCCAAGGACTAGGATGCGTGTTAATGCGTAACGAAGGTCGCTATGCGTATGCATCAAGGCGCTTGAGGCCGCATGAAGAGAACTATCCCACACATGACTTGGAGTTAGCGGTAGTAGTGCATGCATTGAAGCTGTGGCGGCACTATCTAATTGGAAACAGATGTGAGGTGTACACTGACCATAAGAGTCTTAAATATATATTTACACAATCGGACCTGAACATGAGGCAGAGGAGATGGTTGGAACTAATTAAGGATTACAATCTGGGGATTCATTATCACCCCGGAAAAGCCAATGTGGTGGCAGATGCTTTAAGTCGAAAAAGCCATTCCGTGAACATGTTGGTGGGAGAAAATCAGGTTGAGTTATGCAAGGAATTTCAGAAGCTAAAACTGGAGATTGTACCTAAAGGATTTATAGCCGCTCTAGAAGTGAAGCCTACCCTGGAAGATCATATTCGTGAAGGACAGAAGGACGATGTCAAGATTCAGAGGATTAAGTCTAAAATGGAGGAAGGCAAGGCGAAGGACTTCAAGCTGGATGAGCAGGGTACATTATGGATCAAGAATCGATGGCGCATCGCATAAGAAGGAAATCAAAGCGGTGATTCGGAGGAAGCTCATGACTCCAAGTACTCCATTCATCCAGAAGCGCTAAGATGTATCAAGACCAAGGAAAGATTTTGGTGGCCAAGCATGAAGCGTGAAGTTGCAGAGCATGTTGCGCAGCGACATATGCCAAAGAGTCAAAGCAATGCATCAAAGGCCGCAGGGTTACTCTGACCCGAAGATACCCGAGTGGAAATGGGAGGAAATCGGAATGGACTTCATTCTTGGTCTACCGAGGACCTAGACAGGTATGACTCCATATGGGTTATAGTGGACCCGGTTGACCAAGGTCGCCCACTTCATCTGGGGTGAAAACTACCTACTCGAGGAACCGCTTAGCAGATTTGTATATGTCAAGAATTGTGTGTCTGCATGGAGTTCAAGAAAATTGTATCGAGACGGAGGTACTCGGTTTACCTCAAGATTTTGGGATAAGTTGCATGAGGCCCTAGGGACCCGCCTCTGAACTTCAAGATCGCATATCACCCATGCATGATGGGCAAACGGAAAGAGTTAACCAGATCTTCGAAGACATGTTGAGGGCATGTGCATTGGCTTATACAACTTCGTGGGATAAGTGTTTGCTATATGCCGAGTTCAGCTACAACAATAGTTACCAGGCAAGTTTACAGATGTCACCATTCGAAGCGCTATATGGAAGACCCTGTCGAATGCCGCTGACTTGGAATGAGACCGGGGAACGTCATATGTTTGGACCGGATATTCTTCGAGAAGCTGAAGAGCAGATAGCCATGATCAGGGAAAGGTTGAAAATTGCGCAATCGAGACAAAAGAGTTACGCTGATAATCGCCGCAGGGATTTGAGCTTTGAGTCCGAAGATTTTGTGTATCTTAGAGTTACCCCACTCAAAGGAGTTAAGAGGTTTCACACTAAAGGGAAGTTAGCGCCAAGATATGTTGGCCCATTCAAGATCCTAAGTCGAAGAGGTGAAGTAGCGTATCAGCTGGAGTTACCGCAGTCTCTAGCAGGTGTGCATGATGTGTTCCATGTGTCACAATTAAAGAAATGTCTCCGAGTGCCAGAAGAGCAGATGCCATTAGAGTCGGTCATTGCAGGAGGATTTGACTTATAAGGAGTACCGGTGAAAATCTTGGACACCGAGATCGAGAAACGAGAAATAAATCGACCCGCTTCGCAGAATTGAAGGAGTAATCATTCCGAGAGCGAAGCAAATTGGGAGCCTTGAAGAGGACCTCAAGAAGGAATTTCAACCTATTCCTTAGTGTTGAATCTGTGGTCGAGATTCCGTTAAGGGGAGGTTTGTAACACCCCAATTTTTGCTTTCCTTGCATTTAAATGGTATTTTGAAATTTTGGGAATTTCTCGAATTTATTTGGATTTATTTGGAATTATTGGGATTTATTTGAATTAAACCATTTAACAAATTAATTAAATAATAAAAAAGTTAAGATAAAATTTTGCTGAAAATATTTTACTTGAGTCACAAATGTCTTAAAATATTTTTGGGTATTTTTCCGAATTTTTCTAGTATTTTTAAAGCCCCAAATGAATTATTTGAATTTCGGGAATTATTTTTAATCGAAAAGGATTAAAAATCCGTGAACGATGTTGGGCGAACATCATGCGGCCTGCCCGGAAAACCCTAACTCCGCCATTGCTCGATCCGGATCCGACGGCTCTCATCGCGCCACGCCGCTTCAACACGAATCCTCGTCGGATTAAAATCGCCGCATGCTGTGTGGGCCTCGGTCTCCGTGCTTTTCACGGACGCCGAGGGGGCTATTTAATGCGTTGCCACGGGTTGTGAACTCCACCTCGCCGCACTCCGTCCGACGCTCCACGCCGCTTCGAGACGTCGCTGTTCGCCGCGCCGACTCGCCAAAGTTCCCGGCCAACCGCGAATTTTTTGCGTCGTCTGCCGCCGCCGGTGACTCTCGCTTGCCGCCGTTGGTACCATTGACTCAACGCCGCGCCGCTTTGAAGCATCACCCGCGTCGCCGAGGAGCTCGAACGCCCGCGCCAGACGCCGTCGTCCCCGCCCGGTGAAGCAGGCCGCCGACCATCTCCATCGAGCAGGCGCCCCAACCGTCCGATCGTGCATCAACGACACGATTCGCCACGCCGCTCCATAAACAAAGAACTCCATCTTCTAATCTCCGCCGTTAGATGCAAACCGATGGTCGCCGATTAGCCACGCATCGATTTAACCATAGCCGTCGGATTGGTTTTAGTTGGTCCAGATTGAGCCACACGCCGCTCATCGTCGCGCATGAGTCGCCGACAAAGACGGGCCCGCATGTCGGCAAGACCGACCGGTGACGCCAGTCGACGTCACGGTGGGTCCCACTGCCGCTGAGTCAATGATGACGTCATGCCGACGCCCAAGACGGAGCCGGTGGCGACGGCAAGAAGGCCACGTGTCACTCTCTGGTGACGACACGTGTCACGAGATGACGTAATAATTAATTTTCCAAAAAGAAAATATTTATTTAATTCGGTATATTGATTTTAAATATATTTTGAAACTTCAAACGCTTATAACTTTTATGCTTTTAACTCCGATTTGAGTGATTCCAATTTCTATAAATTTGTAAAATCAAGCTCTTTCTGTTTATGAATTTTATTTGAATTTTAGGCTTGAGTTGCTCTCTGTTTTATTTATTTATTGCTATTTATTTGCGTTCTACGTGAGACGTTGAAGTGCTGAAGGTTTCGAGGAGAAGTTCTCGACCCAGAGCAAGTTCAGAACCGAACCAACACTTTTTGAAGGCAAGTTGTGTTTGATCATGTTGAACCTATTAGAGCAAATTACTTTGATTTAAACTATTGCATGCTAATTTGATAGAAATGACTTTGAATAAGTTTTGGGATTAGTTAAATGCCTAGTTCTTTGTATGCCACCTTGTCGTATATAATTGTATGCCATGAATCATTTGTCACCCTAGATTATGGACTAATAGTTGGACATTAATAATTTGCCAACATGGGTTGAGTAGACCAAGTAGTATGCTTAGCCCTACCACGTGGACATTTTATGATTTTGGAATACCAAAGTAAATATTGACCTAATGAGATATGGAACATGATTTGTGAATAAGACATGTGTTATTGAGTTGATGATGGCACGTGGTGCAATGGTAAAGAACCGTGGGAAAATGATTTAGACCGAGGCATGTGGCAAGATTGTTTCGGTGGGCCAAGAGTGGCAATCTGGCGGTCGCATTTGGTTTTATTGGTTTTGGATGTTTAAGGTCATTTTGGTTAGTCTTGCCTCGGTCAACTAAGGACTTAACCTTGCGAGCATTTGAACTGAAGTCTCTCATCTGACCACAAGCTCCGTGAATGGGACGGGCTTAATGAGTAAACCGGGAAATCTATTCTTTGGTACTGTCGTGGTGGTGTGAGGCAGGAGAAGCGGAATGAGAACTCACATGGCGCAAGAGGGGGGCCCAGGTGTGGTAACAGTCCCTCCAAAGGTTGAAACCTTAGCGAGCGATCGGGTTTAGATGGAACTTTGGAAAGGCGTTCACGGTTATTTGCCTTGGTGGTATTTGTTGTATCTTGTGGGTAAAGTGTATAACCTCTGCAGAGTGTACAAACTATTGAATAGCCGTGCTCACGGTATTGAGCATCGCTTCGGTGATTACTGAGTCAAGGGTTAGATTTTCATGAAAATGAATTGTTTATGGAAAATGCTTGGGGTTGGTAATGAGGAACTGGACATAGGATGGAAATATGACTGTGATTAAAATGTTTGTGAAAGCTACTATTCTTATTATTGCTTTCTTTGCTTTGCAAATTACTATTGTTATTCTTAAATGTCAGTCGCTCATGAACCATAGCCTATCCTTTGTACTAAGCCATGCATATAGAATATTAGAATTGCATTACATGCATGACTTCTTTGAGTGCTCAAAGTACTCACCCACAACAACACAACTTCAGGTTGAAGAAGAAGCAACCCCGCTCAGAGGAGGAGTATCAGAGGAGACGACAAACTAGGGAGCGAGCCCAATCGATTACTCGTGGCAAATTGGTTGGCGCCACGAGTTTATTTTATTTCATTGCATTTGAATATTCTAATAAGTCTTACATGCGTGAGGCGATCTTTGTAACTTGACCATAAGGTCGATCAACTAGTTTGAGTATTTAATCAAAGTACATATTATTTATTTGGTTATGACCGTGATATGTACCAATGTTGAGATGTGTGCACTAGCGTGATCCTCGACTAGTCTTTGAATACACGAGGGTCCGGATTTGCAAGCCCGTCCCGACATCGACCAAGTCAAGCCCTGCGTTGATACCATCCTTTGTTTTAACCTTAATGTTGAGTAAGAGGCCAATCACGCTGTCACAGACATTCTTCTCTACGTGCATGACATCGATGCAGTGGCGAACTTCTAGGTGCTCCCAGTAAGGTAGGTCCCAGAATATTGATCTCTTCTTCCACATGCTCTTTTCACGGGTACTTGATTTACGTCCCTTTCCATACGCAACATCCAAATCCTTAACAATGTCATGAACATCTCTCCCGCTCAAACGCCTTGGAGCTGAACCATTTTCATTCCTTCCATCGAAAAGTTGCTTCATCTTGCGATATGGGTGATTCCTCCGTAGGAACCTACGGTGACGCATGTACACGATTTTGCGGGAGTGATTCACCATAAACTCTCGGTATCATCTAAGCAAAGGAGTGCAAGTTTTGGTTCCTTTTGTACTCGGCTTTGACTGAGTTAGCAAGGCGGGGTAATCATTTATGGTGCGTAACAACAAGCGATGCAAAGTAAAGTTCTCTCGCTTGTACGCATCCCATCGTGTACCCGGTAACCCCAGTTGTTTTAGATCTTCCACCAATGGAGCTAGGTACACATCAATATCGTTTCGAGTTGTTTGGTCCTTGGATAAGTCTGAGACAACAAAATGTACTTCCGCTTCATACACAACCAAGGAGGAAGGTTGTAGATACAGAGATTTATGGGCCAAGTGCTATGCTGGCTACTCATGTTACCGAAAGGATTCATTCCATCTGTACTCAATCCAAACCTTATATTTCTTGGATCCACACTGAATTCTTGAAAGCTCCTATCGATGTTTCTCCACTAGATGGAATCAGCAGGGTGCCTTAGCATTCCATCATTCTTACGCTCCTCAAAGTGCCAACGTAACAGTTTTGCCTCCTTTGGGTTCGCAAACAAACGCTTCAAACGGGGAATTACAGGCAGATGCCATGCCACCTTAGTAGGAGGTCCTTTTTTCACCTCAATACTCTCGCCATCATCATCTGAATGACTCTTACGCTTGTACCAGGATGCGTTGCACACCGGACATATATGCAAGTTTGTGTACTCTTTGCAGATGCAAGATCTGATCGCTTGGACATGCATGTATTCTTTCTACTTCCATTCTCAAGGGCAAAGAACCTTCTTAGCTTTGTAGGTGGTTGTCGGCAACTCATTTTCCTCTGGAAGCATGTACGCCAATAGACGTAATGAGTATGTGAAACTCTTGTCGGACCAACCGTTGCTTGCCTTCAATTTGAGTAGTTCAAGCACAGATGATAACCTTGTGTATTTCAACTTGCACCCTGCGAACAAAGGTTTCTCCGAGTCCTCTATCAAGCCCTAGAACTTTTCATATTCCCTGTCATCAAGGTTTCTTCGCATCGCGTAGCATCTCGATCCAAATTGTCATCCTGCAACTTTGTCCTCATCGAAGCACAATCGATATGATCATCCGACATATCATTGACTTCGTCGACAATATTAACACTACTTGTCGCTTCACGATATTATGCTCTTCACCATGGTGGTCCAACATGTATAGCCCTTTGAAACCCTCCGAATCAAGTGTGCCGATCCATACCGAGTTTCAAACATCTTCAGATTTTCACAATCAATGCATGGACATGACATGAATTGCACCCCCTTATTAAACATATCCTCCTCTGCAGCTCTTTTGAAAGTGGAGACACCATTAAGGTACTCAACACTAAATGACGGTTCTCGGTACATCCGACTTCGATCCAACTCGCTACACATGTAACACTTAATGTTAAATATTAAGTGCACTGTGTAGTGCGATGCACACATTCTTAAACTAATTATGCAATTACATACCTTAATTACATCACAAAGAAATAATTAACACAATTCAAATTAATCTTCAATATAATAATGAAATTAGAACCCATTACTAACCTTAGATCACCAAAAGACTTGAATTGATCTATAAGCTAGATCTAAACAATCTTTAAATTCTATCCTTAACAAGCTAGCTAGCTACATCATGATCGAATATAATATTATACAAATAGAACCATTACTAGCTAACCTTAGATCAAACAACCAACACATGGTTCTACAAGCTAGATATAAAAAAATCATCAAATTACAAGCTAGATGTTGAATATAATGCAATTAAAACACATTACTAACCAAATATCACAAACAACATATGGATCCAGCTACAATTAAGCTAGATCTAATCAAACAATCTTTAAATTAATTCTCTCCTAACCAACCTAGATATTGAATTGGATGCATGCAATTAGAATTCATTACTAACCTTAGATCACCAAAATCAAATGAATCTAATATCACCTTTCGAAATCAATGGCCTTCTTTCACAAAATCGCCTCACTTCCACTACCGCCAGTCTCAGGATAGAAACCGAAACCCTATAAACGAAGTGGCTGGATCGAGGCTCTGTTTATATGTGAGATATCACAGACGGTTTTATATTACAGCCGTCTGTGATGTAAGAAATATCACAGACAGTTTCTAAATATAACAGTCCGTAATGACTACTGTAGATATTACAGACGGTTGTGTTATATAACCATCTCAGGATTTCACGCATGTTTTACTTAGAAACCAAATCGTAATAAGTATCAGAGCCATCACAGATGGTTATATTTAGAAACCGTCTGTGATATTTATTACATCACAGACGGCTGTAATATAAAACCGTCTGTGATATATACACTGACGGTTTGAGTACATAACCATCTGTGATGTTCCATATCACAGACGGTTTTTCAAAACCATCTGTGATCGTGCATCTGATATAAGCCTCGCTGTAGTAGTGATTCCATCGTTTCGGTCGTCGCCTGGCTAGAAGCAGCGCTCCCTCTCCTTCTCATCCTCCTCTGCCTCCCGCCTCAGCTCCAGGATCTCCTAAGGACGGAGCGGCATAAAGATCTCTTGGTGATCCCCTCTTTGGTTCTTGATGACAAAGGGGGAGAAGAAGGGGATGAAGAAATTGAAGAATACTGAAGCTTAGCATAATTATTTATATCTATCTTGCAGTATTGTAATGAACCCTCAATCCTTTTGGTTGTGGTTGTTGCTCTATGTTTTTGGATAATTTGCTTTTGGTCATGAAATCGGTGTTATGAACTTGGTTGTTGAACGATTTGTCCTTAAAATGTTATTTATGAAAGGACCGATATGTCGCCTAGAGGGGGGGTGAATAGGCGTATTAAAATTTTGCAATTAAATAAAATCTCCCGAGACACAGAGTCCGGACTGTCCGAGGATTTTGTTCGGATAGTCCGGACAAATAGTTCGGATAGTCCGGACAAATTGTTCGGAGTGTCCGGGTTAATTATCCGGATACTCCGGACTGAACAGCTCGAGGAGGGATTTTAAATCTTTGCAAGATTTCAATAATCTAGCTGAATACAAATACTCTAAATGATGTCAGGTAGCTAATAAAAATATGGATCTAGAGCCAAACACAAAGAGTAAGTAGATCGGGGCTTCTAAAGATCCAACAACAACACCAAACCCTAGCTCAAGTCAATGAAGAACACAAGACAATGATTTTTTACCGAAGTTCGGATTCTTGAGGGGAATCCTACGTCTCCGTTGAGGAGGCACAAAGCCCGGGTCCCTCTTGACCTCTTTCCTCCCGGTGTTGCACGAAGCACTCGCCGGTTCTTCACTTCTTGCCTCTTCCCTTTCGGAGGCGAGGCTTGCCTTCACAAACGACCGGGGCTCTCCACACGAAGTCTTGGAGGCTCCCGGTGACTCCTTGCCGTCTAGGAGCCCTTCAAACTCCAAGAGTAACAAATACGCCGCTAAATCAACTTGGAGGATGAACTTGTGCTCAAGAATCAACAAAGCAAGCTCAAAGCACTTAAATCCCCTCTTTTCTCCCCAAAGATTCAAACCAAATCAAAGATTCAAGTGGGGAAAAGATGCTAGGGCTCAAGAGAGTGAGAGAGTGAGCTTGGGAATTGAATGCAGCAATGAATGACTTGGGCAACGGTTAGATTTGGAGTGAGGGCTTAAATAGCTCTCCCAAAATCCAACCGTTACAAGTGTTCTGCGCACAGTCCGGACTGTCCGGACATTTTCTTCGGATACTCCGGACAATTTCCCCGGAGTGTCCGGACTAATTGTCTGGAGACTCCGGACTTACCAGAGAAAAAGCAACCGAGGACCCTAGCTCGGAGTATCCGGATTTAATCCCCGGATACTCCGGACATTTTCCCCGGAGTGTCCGGACTAAATGTCAGGATAATCTGACCGACCTCCTCGCCAGAGTACCCTTTAATAGGAAATGCAATCGCTTTTAAAATTCTTTTGAGATGCAATTTTCATCCTATGAGCACAAGCATATCCTAGAAGCGATTTTCCGTCAGATCCCCTTAATAGTGCGGCTATCCTTAGACTCAATAAAATAAAAGAAATTCAACTAAAGTCTTGATGCCGCCTTTTTCAAATTTAAATATGGTGGGGACCTCCAATCGCCTTTCCACCGATGATATCTCTTTGATAGCTGCATAGAATCTCACTTGCAGATTAGTATGAAATTGTGTTGCCATAAATCACCAAAACACATTGAGGGGCCTAGATGCACTTTCAATCTCCCCCTTTTTGGTGAATTGATGACAACACAATTGGATTTAGATAAAATTTGAGAGTATATAGTATTTGGAGGACCAAATACATGGGGGTGGAGCTCCCCCTAAATACATGCATTAGAGAAGTTTGAGTAGATTCTTGAAATGCACATATTTAAGAGAAAAGGAGTGCAAGAGCTCCCCCTAAATGGTTGCTTATGATAGAATATGACATGATAATCAATAAGTAATTTTGCACAAGTAAGTAGATATGACATGATATCACACAAATGCATAACGGAAAGGAAATTGATATTAAGCAAATAGTTCGACATCTAAGCAAATAGTTCACGATCACAACCACAAGCACAAGTAAAGGTTTCAACAAGACGATAATTAAACTTAAACAAAGCACAAAATCAAGCGCGGCAACATTCTAGCTCTCTCTCCCCCTTTGGCATCAAGACACCAAAAAGGAAGAGTCTAACGTAAAGAACTACTCGTCGTCGCCGGAAGGCTCGTAGTCCTCTTCCTCGCTATCGTCGTCGCTGCCACTGACGCTGGCCTGAGGTGCAGGAGGTGGTAGGTCAAAGAGCTGCCGGGTAGTGGAATCCACTGCAGATACATGAACTGACTCCTCAGACTCGCTACTGGCTGGAAGATCCTCACCCTGCTGGCGGCGGTAGGCGCGGAACTCACGGCGGTGCTCACGAAGCTCACGACGGGTCTCCTTGACCTGATCAGACACATCTTGGCAAAGGCAGAACAGGCACTTGAGCATTCTTTTGATAGTGTCGCGGCTAGTGCGAGGAGAACCTTCTCCCGTGGGAGAAACTGGAGCGGCCGGAGCTGGAGGAGAAGAAGAAGCTGGAGGAGGCGCAGACGGAGCAAAAGACCGGGTGACAGGAGGACGACCCCTGGGACGCTTGTCCACAGGAGCTGCAGGAACTGACTGAGGACGGACCTTGTAGGATACATGTTCCACATCCTTCACGAAGTCGAGGCCCGTGACATGCTCAATCACAGCCATAATAAACGGCGCATATCCGCAGCTGCTGGAGTTGCTCAAAGAATTGTAGCGAATGGCCTCCCAAATGAAGTCAACCACATCAAATCCATGAGTGCGCTCAACCAAATGAAATAGCAAATTTCTAACATAAGAACTGATGGTTGACGCACCTCCCTCCTTGGGCCAAAGAGTGACTCGAAGCAACCGAAGAAGAACAGCTGGCACTAGCTTAAGACCCTTGATAGTGCCCATCACCACATGCTGAGACGAGTCATATAAATCTCCAATCTGCTCAGGAGCCATGACCTTCTTATCATGCAGCTTGGCATCCCCATCGGCTGATCTCAGATGCAACACTCTAGCAAAGGTCCGCTTGGTCACCACGTACCAAAGCTTATCGGTCATCCACCAAATAGCATCTTGCTTTTTATCAAAATAGAGAGTGGCATAAAATTGCATGATTACCTCATCATTCCAAGAATGCATAAAGCTCATAATGTCCTTCACCTTATGCCGCTCACAAATCTCGATGACTTCGTCGAAGATGGGATTTTGAGCCTCAGACATATATAGCCAATCAATCCTCTTCATCTTCATCACGGGACGCTCCATAGGCAGAAGAACTGTTTCATAAAAGTCAGAGTGGAACCTATTCCAGAACCGCTTGTCGACGTACTGATCTTGGTGGAACTCGAGCGGATCTTTGTTCCTCTGCGCCACTATAGCCTTGCCCTTGCCAGACCCCACACGATAGTCAACCACACGAAGTGGCATCATCTGGCCTGGATATCTCCACTGGGGCTGAAGCTTCTCAAGGGGACCAATCGCCAACCTTGACTCTTGATATTGCTTCTTTTTCTGCTCCCGACGCCTAGCATGTTCATCCGCGGGATGTTCTTCGACAGGAATTTTCTCGGGATTGACTTGAGGAGGAGCTTGAGCAACAGGAGGACCCATGAGCAAATTTGCACGACCCTGACTGAGCTTCCTCACACCTTGCCTTTTCTTCTTGGGAGCGCCGGAAGGGGAGGAAGGAGGTGAATCAACTGGGCGCTTGCCGGCACCAGAACCTCCTTGGGAAGAAGACATCTAAGAGGAAACAAAGATTGGAGTGAAAAAGAGTTGCACGAAGGCATATTTCACAATTTATATATTTTGGGCCGAGAGGTACAACTCGGATACTCCGGACATTTTGTCCGGACTGTCCGGACAATTTATCCGGAGACTCCGGGGATTTAGTCCGGAGTGTCCAGGGTTTTGTCCGGATACTCCGAATAAAATATCCGGAGACTCCGGGTTGAACAAAATCGAACCCAAAACCCTAAATTGCAAACAATGTGGGATTTCTAAGAGCACATTCTAGGGATTAACCAAGGAGGTGAATGCACTCTAACAAAGGAGCCCTAACCCTAGGTATTTCAAAGATCAAGAGAAGATTAGGGCAAAAGAAATCATACCACAATGATGAACCACAAAAACGAGGAGATGACGAGGGAGATCCTTCCCCAAGCCCTCCAAGGATGATCCAGAGGCTCCGGAGGGTGAGAAACACGCCGGAGATGGAGGAGAACCGGAGGGCGGCGGCTAGGGCGAAAGTTTGAGGTGGATGCGGTTGAAACAAATGAGAGAAGAGAGAGAAAGAATGCCCCCGCACGGGCTTAAATACCCACAGCCATTTCAGTCCGGACACTCCGGACATTTAGTTCGGATACTCCGGACAATTTGTCCGGATATTCCGGACAATTAGTCCGGACTGTCCGGGCTGACAGCTCGGGATTCAAATAGGAATTTCAAGGATTTGATAGGGATGATTGACTCGAAGAATTGAGAAAAGAGGTCCTGAAGAGGCCTTTGCACAATGTGACTAGCGAACACAAAATCAAACAATCCATAGTCACATGTCATTGGGCACGATCCGAAGATCAAATATTTCAACCAACACAAAAAGATTAGAGAAAAAGGGTCAAAAGAACTTTTCTAAAATATTTTGCACACATCAATCAATCACGTGCACCCTTCAAGCCAAAATGCGAGAATCAAGAATATTAAGCCCACTCCGCAATTCACAAAATCTCTTCTCATCAAGAGGTTTTGTAAATATATCGGCTAATTGGTCATTTGTGCTCACATGTTGGACATCGATATCGCCTTTAGTGGAATGATCCCTTAGGAAATGGTGGCGAATATCAATGTGCTTTGTACGAGAGTGTTGGACGGGGTTGTTGGCAATTTTTATGGCGCTCTCATTGTCACACAAAAGTGGCACACGGTTATAGGTTAGGCCATAATCATTTAGAGTTTGTCTCATCCAAAGCAATTCGCACAACAACTCCGTGCTATATATTCGCTCTACCGTGGATAGGACTCTGAATTTTGCTTCTTGGAAGACCAAGAAACAAGAGATCTACCTAAGAACCGACAAGTACCGAGGTACTCTTCCTATCCACCTTGCATCCGCATAATCCGCATCGAATAGCCGACTAACTCAAATGATGAACCTTTAGGATACCAAAGCCCGAAATGAGGAGTGTGCACTAAATACCTCAAGATTCTCTTTACGGCCACCATGTGGCACTCTTTTGGAGCGGCTTGAAAACGTGCACACATGCACACACTAAGCATGATATCGGGCCTAGATGCACAAAGATAGAGTAAAGAGCCGATCATCGAACGATATACCTTTTGGATGACCGGTTTACCTTCTTTGTCAAGGTCTAGATGCCCGTTGGCTTGCATCGGCGTCTTGATTGGCTTGGCGTTCTCCATGCCGAACTTCTTGAGCATGTCCTTGATGTACTTCGTTTGGCATATAAATGTTCCTTCCTTCAGTTGTTTGACTTGAAATCCGAGGAAGAACTTTAACTCGCCCATCATGGACATCTCAAATCTTTTAGTCATTATCCTGCTAAAATCCTTGCATAAATGTTCATTAGTAGATCCAAATATAATGTCATCGACATATATTTGACACATGAATAAGTCATCATCGATATGTTTAGTGAAGAGTGTAGGGTCGGCCTTTCCGACTACAAACCCTTGACCGAGAAGAAAATCACGAAGACACTCAAACCACGCTCTAGGTGCTTGCTTAAGCCCATAAAGAGCTTTATGTAGAAAGTAGACGTGGTCCGGATACTCTGGGTCTTCGAAACCGGGTGGTTGCTCGACGTAGACCATTTCGGAGAGTGGTCCATTCAAGAAGGCGCTTTTCACGTCCATTTGATACAACTTGAAATCATGGTGAGTAGCAAAGGCAAGTAATATTCTAATAGATTCAAGCCTAGCTACAGGAGCGTATGTTTCATCGAAATCCAAACCTTCTATTTGCGTGAAGCCTTGAGCAACCAACCGTGCTTTGTTTCTAGTCACTATTCCATTCTCATCTTGCTTGTTCCGAAACACCCACTTAGTTCCGATCACGTTTTGCTTGGGTCTTTCGACAAGCTTCCACACTTGGTTTCTCTCGAAGTTGTTCAACTCTTCCTGCATCGCCATCACCTAATCCGGATCTTGGAGAGCTTCTTCTACCTTGAGTGGTTCAAGAGAAGAAACAAAAGAGTAAAATTCACAAAAATTTGCAAGTCGAGATCTAGTGGATACTCCCTTGTTAATGTCTCCAAGTATGTTGTCAACAGGGTGATCGCGTTGTATGCTTTGATGAACTCTCGGATGAGGAGTTGTTGTATTTATACGTTGAATAGGACCTCCGTTATCTTGAGAGGTGTTGGAACCATCTTGAGCTTGAATGGAAGAGGGATGATCAACATTTGGAGCACTGATGTCCGGAATGTCCGGGGTTAAGTCCGGACACTCCGGAGATTTTGTCCGGATACTCCGGACATTATCCCGGACACTCCGGGTTGGGGTGCTCGGGATTGCATCCTGCTCCACCGGTTTTACCTCCCCAATTGCCAATTTCTTGATTGCTTCGCATGGAGGTTCTTCCCTATCAATTTCATCACAATTAACTTGTTCTACTTGAGAACCGTTAGTTTCATCAAATGTTACGTCACACGAGATTTCAACTACACCGGTGGTGTTGTTGAAAACTCGATATGCGTAAGCATTCGATCCATAACCAAGTAAAAATCCTTCATCTACTTTAGGAGCAAATTTAGAAGACTTAGCCTTTTTGTTGAGGATGTAGCATTTACTCCCAAAGACTCGGAAGTAGGATACATTTGGCTTCTTCCCGGTGAGGAGCTCGTACGCCGTCTTCTTTAGCAACTTGTGAAGATATAAACGGTTGGAGCTGTGGCACGCGGTGTTGACGGCCTCCGCCCAGAATATGTCGGAGACCTTGTACTCGTCAAGCATCGTGCGCGCCATCTCGATGAGGGTTCGATTCTTCCTCTCGGCTACCCCATTCTGTTGAGGGGAGTAGGGAGCCGAGAACTCGTGCTTGATGCCTTCTTCATCGAGAAACTCTTCAACATCGGTATTCTTGAATTCGGTGCCGTTGTCGCTCCAAATTCTCTTGATCTTTACATCAAACTCATTTTGAGCTCTTCTCATGAATTTCTTTAAGCTTCCTTGGACTTCGCTTTTATCATGCAAGAAAAACACCCAAGTAAAGCGCGAAAAATCATCAACAATAACTAACCCATACTTGTTTCCTCCGATGCTTATGTAGGCGATCGGGCCGAATAAGTCCATGTGAAGCATCTCTAGAGGTCTTGTGGTGGTCATCACATTCTTGGCAGGATGGGAAGCACCAACTTGTTTCCCGGCTTGACATGCGCTACACACCCTGTCTTTCTCAAAGACAACATTCGTTAGTCCAAGAATGTGGTTGCCCTTAATGAGTTTGTGAAGATTCCTCATACCAACATGGGCAAGCCGGCGATGCCATAACCAACCCATGTTAGATTTAGCCATTAACACGTTTCAAGGTTAACTCTATCTCAGAGAAAAATCTATAAGATAGAGATTACCCTTTAAACGACCCTTAATGACTATTGAACCATCAACCCTCTTAATGACATCCACACCCTTATCGCTAAACACACAATTGTAGCCCGCTTCACATAATTGAGCAACGGACAACAAATTGTAGCTTAGCGACTCGACAAGTAAAACATTGTTTATGTGAAATTCATTGGTAATCAAGATCTTACCTAAACCTACCACTTCACCTTTTCCGTTGTCGCCAAAAATGATGCTCTCACTATTTGAACCATTGGCTTCCAAATCTTGCTGAACATTGCCCTTTCTCCGGTCATGTGATGCGTACATCCGCTATCCAAGATCCAACTTGTTCCACGGAGATGTAGGCCTACAAAATGAAATTTAGTTTTTGCTCTTTGGTACCCAAACTTGTTTAGGTCCGCAAGACGTTAGTCACAAGTGATTTGGGGACCCAAATAGATCGCACACTAGAAGCATTTTGGGCTTACCCCAATGTGATGAGCAACTACTCTACCGAGGCTAGTCCTCTTAAGCACATAAGAAGCAAAGAAAGTGGATTGAGCCTTATATTTAGAGTTTGCTTCCCCTTTACTGAAGTGAATGGGCTTGTTCAAAGGTGCAACCACAATGTGATTTCCTTTGCCCTTGGGAGGACATAACCAAGCCCATGCTTCATGGGGTTACCTTTGCGCTACCGAGGAACTCCTCTAGTCCCTTGCTAGCCTTATAGGACTTTTGTAGTCCATCTTGAGCATTCCTTGAGCTTCTCATTTTCATGAGCAAGTACTTGCAAAGTCTCAAGGTTAGTGGTACAAATATCAATATTTACATTATAGCACCTAGCGATCCATTGCTCGTTGAAGGTAATGAAGAATTGGAGTTGATAGTTGAGGTAACCGGAGGGCTATTCTTGAGATCAACAAGCTTCAACTCAAGAGCCTTGCAAGCATCCTTTGCCTTAGCAAGTTCCTCTTCGAGTGAAGCGTTGGTGATCTCGAGACTAGTCACCTCGGATTTGATTAATTTTGAATTCTCAACTAATTTTTCATTTTTCTCTTTTTCAAAAGACAAGCTCTTCTCTAGCTCACGGTTCTTCTCTTTTTCGAGGATAAGCAAATCCTCTTGAGCCTCAAGAATAGCTTCCTTTTGTTCTACAACTTCCTCCAATTTTTCAATATCTTTTAAGAGCAAATTTAATTTAAGAATGTCAAAGTTTTTCATAGACTTAAGCACGGTGTTAACGTCATCATTATCACTATCGCTATCGTGCTCATCTAGACATTCATTAGCAATGGAGGGAGTGGAGACTTTTGATGATACCTTGTGCCCCTTAGCCATAAGGCACATTGGAGCGTTGTCGTCATCGTCGCTCAAGTTGTCGAAGAGGCTCTTCGACGTTGTTGAGGTGGTAGGCACGGCGATGGCGACGGAGGCAATTCCTCCTTCCTTGTCTGACTCGGAGTCGGAGTCGGAGTTGGAGTCGGTGTCGGAGTTCCACTCCTTTCCAATGTAGGCACGACCCTTGCCCTTGTACTTCTTGCTCTTCTCCTTGTCTTTGCCCCGGAACTTGTCCTCTTGTGAGACTTCTCATCTTTGCCTTCCTTATGCGGACACTCGGCAATGAAATGGCCGGTTTCGCCGCATTCATAGCATCTTCTTGTGGAGTGTCTTCCTTTTGATTTTCTTCCATAGTTCCTTGATTGACCTCCTTGCTTGAAATTCTTCTTCTTGAAGAATTTGTTGAATCTTCGCACAAATAGAGCCATATCTTCATTTGTCAATGGACCACATGACTCTTCATCTTCGCTCGTGCTTTCTTCTACTTGACGCACAACTTTGACAGCTTTCAAAGCAATGCCCTTCTTCTTCCCGGACTTGAGCTCTTCCACAACTTCCGCCTCCTTAATCATCATCTCGTCCATCATGAGCCGGCCAATGACGTCATGAGGTGTCAAGGTGTCGAAGTTGGGCCGGTCTCGGATCAACTGAACAAGGTTGCGGTTGGTGGGAGTGATCACGCGAAGTATTATCTTCACCACGGCCTTGTCAGAAAGATCAGTGCATCCAAGACCTTTTGCTTGATTTACAAGCACCATCAAGCGGTCAAACATCTTTGTGTATGATTCACCATCTTCCAAGGTGAACCGGCTTAGCTCACCAATAATGAGCTCTATCTTCGATTCTCGGACGCTGGAGACTCCTTCATGACTGACTAGGAGTCTATCCCAAATAGCCTTAGCTTCCTCGAGTCCATCGACTCGGTTGAACTCGGAATCACTCAGGGCATTGAATAAAGCATTTATGGCCAAATCATTGAAGTGTTGATCTTTATCTTCTTCGGGAGTAAGATTCTCGGGATCATTAGGCTTGAAACCTGTTTGCACAATCTTCCAAATAGAAGGGTGAAGCGATCTCAAGTGCATCTTCATCTTATGTTTCCATGCCGCATAGTGAGTGCCATCGAAATGAGGCACGAAGACATATGAGGAAGAGCTTGAGACACCGAGGGAACGATAATCAAATGGAATTGCAACCCCAATACCGGAGCCCGTGCCCTTATCTTGGTCATGGGCTTCGGTATTCTTATCTCCTGTTTGCGACATATTGTTTCTCCAAGCGGTTAAGCCAAACTAAGGAGATTTGGCTCTGATACCAATTGAAAGGACCGATATGTCGCCTAGAGGGGGGTGAATAGGCGTATTAAAATTTTGCAATTAAATAAAATCTCCCGAGAGACAGAGTTCGGACTGTCCGAGGATTTTGTTCGGATAGTCCGGACAAATAGTTGGATAGTCCGGACAAATTGTTGAGTGTCCGGTTAATTATCAGGATACTCGAATTGACCGAATCGAGGAGGATTTTAAATCTTTGCAAGATTTCAATAATCTAGCTGAATACAAATACTCTAAATGATGTCAGGTAGCTAATAAAAATATGGATCTAGAGCCAAACACAAAGAGTAAGTAGATCGGGCTTCTAAAGATCCAACAACAACACCAAACCCTAGCTCAAGCCAATGAAGAACACAAGACAATGATTTTTACGAAGTTCGGATTCTTGAGGGAATCCTCGTCTCCGTTGAGGAAGCACAAAGCCGGTCCCTCTTGACCTCTTTCCTCCGGTGTTGCACCTAAACACTCGCATGGTTCTTCACTTCTTGCCTCTTACCTTTGGAGGCGAGGCTTGCCTTCACAAACGACCGGGCTCTCCACACGAAGTCTTGGAGGCTCCGGTGACTCCTTGCCGCCTAGGAGCCCTTCAAACTCCAAGAGTAACAAATCGCCGCTAAATCAACTTGGAGGATGAACTTGTGCTCAAGAATCAACAAAGCAAGCTCAAAGCACTTAAATCCCCTCTTTTCTCCCCAAAGATTCAAACCAAATCAAAGATTCAAGTGGGGAAAAGAGGCTAGGGCTCAAGAGAGTGAGCTTGGGAATTGAATGCCGCAATGAATGACTTGGGCAACGGTTAGATTTGGAGTGAGGGCTTAAATAGCTCTCCCAAAATCCAACCGTTACAAGTGTTCTGCGCACAGTCCGGACTGTCCGGACATTTTCTTCGGATACTCCGGACAATTTCCCCGGAGTGTCCGGACTAATTGTCCGGAGACTCCGGACTTACCAGAGAAAAAGCAACCGAGGACCCTAGCTCGGAGTATCCGGATTTAATCCCCGGATACTCCGGACATTTTCCCCGGAGTGTCCGGACTAAATGTCCGGATACTCCGGACTGACCTCCTCGGCCAGGAGTACCCTTTAATAGGAAATGCACTGTTTTAAAATTCTTTTGAGATGCAATTTTCATCCTATGAGCACAAGCATATCCTAGAAGCGATTTTCCGTCGTATCCCCCTTAATAGTACGGCTATCCTTAGACTCAATAAAATAAAAGAAATTCAACTAAAGTCTTGATGCCGCCTTTTTCAAATTTAAATATGGTGGGGACCTCCAATCGCCTTTCCACCGATGATATCTCTTTGATAGCTGCATAGAATCTCACTTGCACCGTTAGTATACGAAATTGTGTTGCCATAAATCACCAAAACACATTGAGGGGCCTAGATGCACTTTCAATTTAGCTTATCTTCTGGATCTTGTACTTCTGTGTTTCGTTTTAAATTGTCTTGGTTATTCAATTTCTCATAATATCATTTCATATCAGTCTATTGTTATACTCCTAAAAGAACTCGCATACAAATGTGTATAAACCCAAATTATTCATCCTAGCACATTTGTAGGGGGAATCCTCTCTCTTATTTAACAATATTTGATTTCAATACCTTCTTGGTCTCAAAAAGACAAAATATTGTTAAATAAAAATCGTTTGCGTGTGTAACAAATTCATGAGTTGCACACTCAAATTCACTTACTTCAATTCATTCATGAGGATTATCATCAATTACCAAAAAGGGGGAGATTGAAAGCATCTAGGCCCCCATGTGATTAAGGTTTTGGTAATTAATGACAATCAAGGCTAAAAGGACTAATGTTGTTTGCATGAGTAAATTGAAAATAGGAAAATCAACACTCCTCGAGGGACGTGAAATGGCACAAGTACAAAGAGGGAAGAATATGCATCAAAGAAGCAAGAAATTAAGGTATAAAATTTTAAGGGTATTTTTCTAGTCATTTTTATCGATCTCAGTAGTGGAAGAAAAGATCGGATTGTTATGATAGACGCCGTACTATAAAGAGGTACTTGATTAGTAAGTTCGAACTTTAAAAGTGCATCCAATATGGCTCAAAGTCGAAATAGTTCAAATATGCATTCAATACATTTCCTGGATTTTTGCTCGGAGTTCTTGACCGGCACTACCGGAGTGTTTGGGGCGGTAGTACCGTAAAGTCGGTACTACCGCACCCCCTATGGTGGTAGCTTCGACGTAAAGCATTTTTTCGCTTCTCCTTGATTGGCACTAGGAGTGTCGATGTAGTGTCAAGATGTGCGTACTACCGCACCTACACCATGATAGCTCTTTATGAGCCATTGCTCGAGGGTGGCGATGGTGCGATACTCAGCAGTGTAGGTACTACCGCACCTACACCTACGGTAGTACCGATCTTGGAGGAAATTCGAGAAAACGGCTACGTGTCAGCGCATTTAATGCCCGTACTAACCGTTGGCACCATGGGCGGTACTACCGGCTCCTAGAGGGCAGTAGTACCAGCCCTGACGATTTGTTCTGATTAAAATTTAGTAACGGCTAGTTTGAGTGTGGAGGGGTTATAAATACCCCCTCACCTGTATTGAGGGCTGGTTGGTGACTCCATTGAATTCATTTAAAGCCCTAGCAACTCTCTCTACTCACAAGTGCATTAAATTCTTGATATTTGAGTTTTTAGAGAGGAAATTGAGTGCATTGTATTAGTTGAGCCATTTTGGAAGCACTCTTGAGTCTCAAGTTTGTGTCATGTTTATTACTCTTGGAGGTTGCCGCCTCTTAGACGGCTTAGAGGTGTGAAGCTCCGGTGATCTTCACAAAGAAGCTTGTGTGAAGGCCCGGATGGTTGTGAAGGCAAGGAGCTCGCCTACCCAGAGCGGGGAAGAGCTATCACGAGTGATCGAGGAAGGCTCGAGCAAGTGGAGCCGGCTTGAAGAAGTTCAAGCCACCTCAATGTGGAGTAGGGGAGACCGGCAAGTCTCCGAGACCACGGGATAAAAATTCACGTGTTCATCATTTGTGGTTTGCGTTGTTCATACTCTTGTGTTATTTCTAGCAAATTGATCATCTTGATGCTATACTTGTTTAGCCATTGAAGTATTTGAGTAGAGGAATAAGTTGGTAATCACTAGAATTGCTATATATTAAAATTGCTAAAATTGTTATTCGTGCTTAGAAATCTTTAAACTTGTTTTTAGTATAGAAAATTTAAAAACCTCCTATTCACCCCTCTCTAATCGGTATCCTCAATCCTACATCAAGTAGTCAGACTGCAAAATTGAAGTTATGTACGTAAATATATATGAGCAGCTATTCTTATGAAGTTATGTAATATCTTCGATCATGAGAGCTTACGTGTTCGACTTTCTGAAATCAGCAAAAGGCTCCTCGGGCTACTATTTTTTGTCTGATATTTGACAAAAATTATAAAAACACAATACTATGAAAGTATTTTTTACAAAACAATTCATTTGTACTTTTGTATCGCAGCTATGAATTCAATCAAGCAAATTATATAGATGTAACAAAGTAAATTTGAAATAGATAAGACATTTAGATTAAGACATTATAGCTAAGACTTTGACTAACTCCATTAGCTACATAAGGGAACAATTAAGGGTTAAAAGAAGAAAACTCACTAAAGCATACTTATTTGCATCAGGTAGCCAGTAGCCGGTTTGGGCACCTCTGGCCATTAAGGAAGCTCACATATTGCATTCGCTTCAAAGTAATATTAACATCAAGCCAATTATTAACATGTTCATGCAATTGTTTGGCATGGATTTTGACATGACGAATGAACATATTTGTCTTACGCAATTTTGGAAAATGCAGGACGAACCATGAGCTTCTGAAAGCATGCACAGTACATACTATTTAGATAAATAAAGGTTTATTTATCCCAAAACAAGGATATAAAGAAACAGACTCACAGTGTGATCGCTAAGACTCACAGTGTGATCGCTAACAATATCTCCATAGTATAGAATAATATTCCGGGTTTTGTCGAAATCCATTAAAACATCAGCTGCCAACTTATCAAAATGCTTTAGTTCAGCGATCAATATTTTTTGTCTGTCATTGGCCTATATTCAACAACAGCATCAACCTGCAGGGGCGAAAAAAGATCATTATAATTATCTTTTATTTACTTGGACAGCACTAATATTGTAGCAGCTAAAGTAGCTGGTAGTACTTTGAGCTTAATATACTAGAAACAGAATCGATCCATCATAGATCATACCAAAAGTTGCAGACTTGAAATAAAATTAGCTCACTATCACTACACCATGACATGAGCTTTATGAGTTCTATTTAGTTGCTTGGTGGCATTGTCATGAGCATTTGCTAAGATAGAGACATAATGCTAGAGAAGATTTTTTTTCTTTAAAGAAAAATTGGAGACACACCTCTTCAGTTGAAGTATTCAACTATGCATGATGTTTCATTAGGTCTTATAATTTCTACAGATACGCTGGGTGGCGAACATGAAATAGATTTGGGGGAGGGCGGCGGTGCCGTCGCTTCTGGGGTATCCGGTCATGGAGTGCTCGGAACAGGGGCGAAAGCCACCGCCGCCTTCACTGAGGGCAAAAGATGCAGAGCAAAAAAGCAGCAGAGCTCACGAGGAGAATAGATGCGGGCGAGCGGACGAAGCGGAGCGTCGAGCGGACGCCAGGGCAGAAGGCGTGGATGCGACATGCAAAAAAGGAGGGTAAAATTGGTTTGCCAAGAATCCATGCCGGGACCTCACGCACGCTTGGCAAACGTCTTTATCACCACGCCGTGCGAGCATTGTTGCCTCTAGACGACGATAAATTATATAAGCTACGCGAAAATTTTTCGCCCGTTTTTTCGTTGAAAATTTTTCTTTTTTTTCGACGGCGTTTTATTCTTTAAATCGTCGAAATAATGAGCGAAACAGCAGAAAGAACACAAAATTTTTACGGCGTAACACGCCGCGCGTGCCGTTTTTTCGTAGAAAAAATTCTTTTTCTTTTCGGCGACGATTTATTTTTAAAATCGTTAAAATAATGAGCAAAACGGGAAAAAAAAATAGAAAGATAGAGTTGTAGAAATATCTCTTTCGACGAATTATTTGGCAAATATTGGAGACCGCGCTGGAAAACCGCGGTGAGGAAAAAGTCTAGAGGGAAAATGGTGAAAAATTATTAGAGATGACAACATTCTTTCGTGCCGTTTTTTCATAGAAAAAATTTCTTCTTTTTCGGCGTCGTTTTATTTTTTAAATCGTCAAAATAATGAGTGAAACGGCTGAAAGAACACAAAATTTTTCGCGGCGTAACACGCCGCGCAAATTGTTTTTTCTAGAGAAAATTTCTTTTTTTTGGCGGCATTTTATTTTTTAAATTGTCGAAATAATGAGCAAAACGGGGAAATAGAGAGATAGAATTGTAGAAATATCTCTTTCGACGAATTATTTGGAAAATATTGGAGATCGAGCTGAAAACCCGTGGTGGGGAAAAAGTCTAGAGGGAAAAGGGTGAAAAACTATTAGAGATGACAACATTCTTTTGTCGAGTCTAACACTCTACACGTTCGCCGAGTAATAATACATATTTAAAAAAATATCAGAGACTCGCGGTCGTATGCGCATGTTGTTTGTTCGTAGAAATTTTTTTTTTCTCGGCGGTGTTTTATTTTTTAAATCGTCGAAATAATGAGCGAAACGGCTGGAAGGACACAAAATTTTTCGCGGCGTAACACGCCACGCGTGTCGTTTTTCCGTAGAAAAAATTACTTTTTTTTCCGGTGGCGTTTTATTTTTTAAATCGTCGAAATAATGAGCGAAACGGGGAAAAAATAGAGAGATAGAGTTGTAGAATTATCTTTTTCGACGAATTATTTGGAAAATATTGGAGACCGAGGTGGAAAACCGCGATGGGGATAAAGTCTAGAGGGAAAAGGTTGAAAAATTATTAGAGATGACAACATTCTTTCGTAGAGTCTAACACTCTACGCGTTAACCGAGTAATAATACATGATTTAAAAAATATCAGAGATCGAAATAGAAAATCGAGATGGAAAAAAGTCTACACACATATTTCTGTTGACGAAAACATTTTTTCTCGGGAAAAACGGAGAAAGGACCTAGACGTAAGGAGCAAGGACCTAATTGTTATGTTTTTGGATCTGTCCGCTATCCTGAAAAATTAGAAAAGGACTTGTTCGCGATTTGAATTTAATGAAAGTTTTTTCCTGTAAAATGGCGAATGAGGGACTCAAACACGATTAAGAGAAAAAATCTTCCTCTCATAAAAAAATTGTGAAGGACCTATTCGTAATCTATAGAGACATATCTATAATTTGAAAAAACGGAGAGAGTTTTTCCAAACGTACGTACAGTGATAGGTGGCATAGCTCTCCTTATGAGAATGCTTTCAACTTTAGTAAGGTTAGTACACGAGCACATGAGATAAGCGGGAGACGTGGACGCACGCGGTGCACGTCGTACGTACAGTGGAGCGGTCGGCCGAAAGCCCGTGCGACGTGGAGCGACAGTACGTGCACGCCCACGTCGCAGCGAGACGCTGTAAATGCTGCAACTTTTAATATACGGAGTACTAGGCTCGAGTCCAGTAAACTTAAAACTGCTACCTACATAACATTTAGTTTTATTTATCTTAAACTAAAATATGCATCGGTTTATATTTTCCTCGAGTCCGGTAACGTCTACCGTACGTATAATTAAGCTTGTTTATCAAAATCTTAGACATGGTTTACATCGTAGGATTTTATCATATACAAAGACTTCCAGGATGAAAATGGATTGAATAGTTTTTGCATACGGAATCTATAAAAAATCAGATATTTATCGAATAGTATCGGATCGGAAACGTATACAGATTCGGTAGCTCACTATCCATTAGATATAGATACGGATCCAGATAATTTGGATATTTATGGGTCGAATATCTAGATATATATATAAAGGCTATGCCAAGGCTACTCTTTTGGCCTAAATTTTTTTGTAAATTTCAAAATTATTTTATTAGCTTTTAAATTTTCTTGAAATTCAAAGACTACTGTTCTTAATAAGAAAATATCTAAAATAAGTAGCTAAAAATTCATAAAAACTCATAAACACAAAATTTATTATTTTAAACATCATTCCACCAAGGATACAAATCTTGGATTATTAAATGTTCTTCATGATTGTTTGGAGCAAATAAACTAGTTACATTTTTCCATTTTGTGTGTATAATTTGAAGGGTTTTTATGCTTTGATAAATATCCGTAACCGTATTTATTTCTATTCATATTTGCTCCATATCTATATTCGATATTATTCGTATTCGTATTTGTACTCGAATCCAGGTTATCTGTATTCATATCCATATCTAAGAAAATATGTAAAAACAAATATAATAGAATCGTTATCCGTCCGTAGCCGATTAGTTTTCATCCCTACTCAAAGATGCATTCATGATACCTCGTACAGTAAAATCCAATTGAGTGAGATGTCTTATTAAATCCACCTATATAATATTGTGGTGCAATTCATAACATAGCTGCATTTCCCACACATGCATAGTACTGGATCCCATTGCTTGCACAGTAGCACTCTCCATTTCAGTCATACTAACGAGTGGTCGCGCTTCTGTTGCAATTTGTGTGAAATTCGATTATGAACGTCTGCGCGTGCAAAATTTAGTCCGATGATTATTTCTTAAAAATGGATCTTAGGACGTAAATGTGAATTCGTTTTTTCTCCAAGGTTTTCTAAAAATATGTACTAGCTAGAGTCATTGGCGAATTTGCGGCACTACAGGACATCTTTGTGTGATGCGGAACCACAAGAAATCGTCGTCGAATCTGTGAAAACATGGTTTTTTGTGTAACTTCGGTTTTCTCGGGTTTTGTCTTAAAAAATGGGTTGTTAGGAGTCATCAGTGAACCTGCGGATTGCTAGGAGTCGTCAGTGAATCTGTGGAACTGCAGGTTTCTTTTTCTTGGGAAAAACCGATGCAAAAACGTGTATCTTTTTTTTTGCATAATTTCGTTTTCTTAGGTTCTTCCTTAAAAAAACGAGTTGATAGGAGCCGTTGTCGAATCCGTGGACTGCTATAAGCTGCCGGTGAATCTGTGGATTTTTGTGAAAAACCCGCAGAGGGATATAAACGTAATTTTGTTTTTCAGGTCAATTCAGCTAAAAACGGTTTTTGGGACCTAAACGTGATTTCATTTTTTGTGTCATTGAATCTGTGGACTGCTATAAGCCGTCGACGTATCTGCTGATTTTTTTTAAAAAAACTACGGAGGGATATAAACGTAATTTCATTTTTTTAGGTCAATTCAGCAAAAGAACATTTTTTTATTTAAACGTAATTCTATTTTTTCTCGGGTCTATTATGTTAGAAACCGATGTGAGGACCTGAATACAAACCGTGGAGGGACCTAAATGAAATTTCTTTTTTGAGTCTATTTTATTAAAAAATTGACGAAGGGCCCGAACACAATTTCTAAGCTTTTAGAGGGCATTTCCACGCAAATGGTGAGGTGACACGACTGATAGGCTGTGGGTTCCACCCGCTTTAATAGAAAGTATACATGCACAACGGGCCCACGGGTTGCTGCGGGCGCAAGAACTGTTGAAACAGGCAAATATTTTAGAAGAGAATTTTTTTGGAATACATCAAAAAAAGGAAACAAAATGTGCTTTTTTTGTAGAAAGTATCTCTTTTATTTTTTTAAATATTCCTTTAAAAGGTTTTGAAAATACAAAAATCTATTTTTTCTACGGTAGCTCAGACATGCTCTCAGGACCCTTCTAACTATTTTAAAAAAAAACAAGTTTAGTAGCTCAATTAAATCAATGAAATTGCTTTAAATGTATCAGTAGCATTGTTAGATTTTTAAAAAATTATAAAAGATTGATCATGATCTAAAATTTTTTACAGTAATGTAGGCATGCTCTCAAGACCCTTCTAAAATTTTTTAAGAATTTGCAAAGTTAGTAGCTGAATGGCATCAACGAAGCTACTTTAAATACATTAGCAGCATTGTTGGTTTTTTCAAAAATCTCAAAAGTTTGATCACAACCTAAATTTTTTACGGTAGTATAGGCATGCTTTCGGGACTCTTGTAAAAATTTTTCAAGAATTTGCAAATTTAGTAGCTTAATTAAATCATTAAAGTTGTTTTAAATATATTAGTAGCGTTGTCAGATTTTTTTAAAAAAATCGCACAAGTTTGTCATGATCTGAATTTTTATGGTAGGTTAGACACATGTGAGGACCCTTCTCAAAAAGTTTTAAAAATTTATAACTTGATCTATCAACTCAATTAAATTAGCGAATTGATGAAAAAAAACTAGGAAAAATTGCTTTCGATGGATTAGAGCTCGATACCTCACGCTCACACCGCAACGCTCCAGCCTTCTGGGCGAAATGCCGTTTGTGAAATGTGTTGTGTAATAAATTTGTGAGGCTACTAGAATGGTACTGTAGATACTATAGTGTTGTGTTTTTTTATAATATAATTTTTTATTCAAATTGCAAAAATATACCTCTCTGAAAAAATTGCGAAAATATACCTCTGTCGCTTTTTGAGAAGACGAGAGGGAAATGTCGCCCGTTCAAATAGCGACGGAGGCACATGTCGCCATTTGAACGGGCGACTGATGGCTACATCGATGTCACGTAAGCAAGAAACCGTTCGGCTCCCTCTGTCACCCAACCATAAGGCGATAGATAATAAATCAACTGTTAGTTTGGCGACAGAGGGGGTCGCGTCTCTATCGCCAAACTAACTGGCGACAAAGGTACGCTATTTAAATCACGGCGCATGTACTATAGCCAAGCGAGCTCATTTTTTTAGCCGAGCCGAGAGAAAGAGAAGAGAGGAGTGGGAGGGAGAGGAAAGAACAAGGGAGGGAGAGGAGAAGAAATTTTAGCCGTGCGAGATTCGTGCAGGTAAATTTTTTTCTGTTTATTTTGTTTAGTAATAAATCATGGTAGGGTAGAAAAAATTTAGATCTACTTAAATTTAGAGGTTACGGATATATTTTGTACAGTTTTAGTAATTTAGTTGGTTTATACAAATACTTGTATGTAGATATTTTTAGGAATAATAATATATTTTTAGGAATATAGATGTTTTTTAGAGAGAAGTACATAGATATATACTTTTAGGAATGTAGATGCTTTTTACAAATAGAAATAGAGATATGTATATTTTTAAGAATGTAGATAGATCTATGTAGATATATATTTTTAGGAATATAGTTATTTTTTTTACAGATAGATCTAGACTTTTTTTGAGTATATAGATATAGTTATGTTAGGTGTCACAGTATTTTTTACGAAAAAGTAATTAATTCATGGGTTAATGAATTGGTTTGTAGATATGTCAGAACAAGTTCCATTTAGAATATATTATGGAGAAGGAGTTATCATGTATGGTTTAGAGGCTACGGATCTGAGTAAGTTTTAGTATGTGAATAAAAGTTTAAGTAGGGTCGAAGAGCGCACGTTTTCTTCTTTGTTGAATTGGTTGTGTTATACTTTTCGAATGGAATCAGAGAAGTGCCAACTGAAGTTATTTTGCCTTTATAGTTTGCGAAATGATCCTGTTTATTGAGAGTTAGTTGAGGTGAAGGGAACTGCATCATGGAGGTCATATGTGAGGGGGGCAGAGCAACGTGGATGGTATCGGGTGCTTTTAGTACAAGCATTTGATAGGGTTGTTGCCTCACAGCAGTAGTTGGTCACCGATGACTGTAGTGGATCTCAAAATGAGTTTAGTTATGGTGATACCAAAATTAGGGGATACAGCCATGAGCAACATGTTCAGGAATGCAATGAGAACATCATTTATCAGAGTAGTGAACAAGTTGAGGTTGGGAAGGATGATGGAAATATTGGACAAGAAACGCGGGGACAAGTAGACGAATGTGAGGAAATTGAGGAAATAACAGCAAGGTGGAAGAGGAAGGCCGTGAATACACCAGAACAGAAGTGGAAGATGACGATAACTCGGATGAGGAAGATGGAGGTATGGAGCCGCTTATGCCAATAGATTGGAGCACGCATCAATTTAATAAGCTGGTTATGAATGAAAGCAATGATACACATTGACAGTATAGTGACAATGAGGTTAAGTCTAACAGTATGTACCTGACAAAAGAGCCAGTGCATGATGCTGTGAAAGATTGGACCTTATCAGTAAGAAGGACTTTCAGGGTTAAGAAATCCACCCCAACCTATTACGACGTGGTGTGCGAGATCCATGGGTGCCCCTAGAGAGTGCACGTGTACAAGCCCAAATAGGGCACTCACCGGTTATGTTCGAAGGTTGAGCAGTATAGCTATATGACTGAGGAAACCTTGATAGCTCACAGAACCTGTCATCCGAGTATATCGCGAATATCATGTACCCAGAGATAGTGGAGAACGTTAATTTTGAGCTCCGTGATATTATCCGAGCAATCAAAAATAGATATCAGTACACAATTAGCTACGGGAAGGCATGGAGAGCAAAGTAGAAGGCCTTAGAAATGAGGTTTGAGAAATTTGAAGACTTATACCATAATCTGCCCGCACTGCTCACTTACATTCAGGGAAGAAATCCTAATACTTATTATGATTATCAAGACTATCTGTCAAGCAGGTGGCCGACCAAGAAGCATTTGAAGAGAGTTTTCTTCGCATTCGAAACTTGCATTAAGGCATTTTGTCACTGTCATCCATTGTTGTGTGTGGATGGCACATTCTTGATCGAGAAATATAAAGGGCAAATAATGGCAGTTGTGGGTGTTGATGAAAATAACCAGATTCTACCTGTTGCTTTCACCTTTGTAGAAAACGAGAACTACGAGAGTTGGTTGTGGCTCCTACGGAACTTGAAGATCAGGGTGGTGAAAACTCGTCAAGATGTGTGCATGCTGCATGATAGGTATACTGGTCTACTTAGTGCTATCAAACAGTTGCAAATAAGGGAAGAGGAGCCATTTCCATGGCTTGACTCGTACAGCCGATGGTGCATGAGTTATTTGGGTGCGAACTTCTACAAGCAATTCAAGAATAAGGAACTGATGAACATATTTAAAAGACTATGTAAGCAGAACCAAGGGAGTAAGTTCCGTACTCTGTAGAAGAATCTTGATGAGCTAACAAGAAAATACAAAGAAGAGCAAACGAACAAGGCTAATAGCAGTGAAACACAAGAGCAGGCGGAGTCTCTATTCCTTCTGCCAATAGAAGATGAGGCGACGAATCATCGTCGAAGGCAAAGGTCAATTAAATGTTTCTCGATGGATAAAGGTTACATGACATACATGGTACCAGATACAATGTCATGACGACTAACGTAGCGGAGGTGTACAACTAGGTAATGAGTGGGATGAAATGTCTCTCGTTGGTAGGAATTGTTGAGGGAGTGTTGCGGAGCACAACCAAGTACTTTGTAGATATGCATCAAGCTGTTAAAGTAGTAATGAGAGATGAGAAGCTATTGTACTCTAGCATTATTACTAAATACATGGATGAGAAGAGTAAGAAGGCGGCCAAGTATAGAGCTATCAAAGTAGGTGCACGAACACTGCGCTTCGAGGTGATATGCAGGGATAAAGGATGGTGTGGAACTAACCAGAAGGTTATCACCCAAGAGTGCATCTTGCAGGTTGACTGCAAATACTCATGTAACAAACCCCACCTTTTGCATAGGTCATGTTCTCATGTAATAGCCGCATGTGCGTTATTTGGAATGTGATCCGGCACATATCTATTTGAATATTTTACAAAGAAAAAGGTGATGGCAACTTGGAGCGAGGAGCTTTATGGTTATGGTGTTGTCGGTACTTTCACCACAACTCCTAGTGTCAATGAAAAATTCTAGGTTCCTGATTTTGATGCAAGAATATGCAAAGTAAAGCATCGGAAAATAAGGTGTATCATAAATGACATGGATGAGTCTGAAGCTGGTAAGCGCTTGAAGAAATTTTCATTATGCAAGCAAACAGGACATATGTTTAAGAACTGCCAACCATAAAATGAAGAAGATGAAGGAGGAGATGGCAACCCAACAGCGAGAGTGTAACATCCCAAATTTTTGGCTTTTTGTTTAGTTAATAGTGTTTAATCACAATTTGTGCTTTTTGTGAATTTTCTGGATTTATTTGGATTTTATGGAATTTATTTGAATTATTTCAAATTAAAAGGTATTTTGTTTTGCCAAAAACTAAGTATAAATAGATAAGTTTAAAATAGAGTTTTACCAAAAATATTTTATTTGAGTCCAGAACGTCTCAAAATATTTTTGAGATTTTTCTGGAATTTTCTGGTATTTTTAGTGCCCTAAATAAATCAAACTATTTTATCTAATTATTTTAATTCAAAAACCCCGAAAAATCTGATATGAATAGTGCTGGGCTCGGCCCACCACTATGCGCTCCGAAGCCAACCGTTGCGGCCCATTTTCTAGAAGCATTGTTGCCTGCCGTTGGATCGCTATCCAACGGACTTCATCAAGCCGCGTCGTCCCCAGAAACCCTAGCCGTTGTGAGCCGTCAGATCTTCATCGGGCGGTCTTCATCAAATCGCGCCTCTTCGAAACCCTAGCGCCTAGGAGCTGTTGGATCAGCATCGTGCGGTCAATGGAAGCCCGCACCGTTCGGAAACCTAATCCATCCGAGCCGTTGATTTGAGCAAGCGGTTAGGATCGTGCCGCGCCGGGATTCTTTCGAGGCCGTTCGATAAAATCAAGGGCCCGCCGGCGTCGTCTCGGATTAGGACTCCGAGTCCTGTGCGCGCACGCCACCTTCGCCGTGCGCCGTTAGAGCCCCGATTTCCGCACCGTGCGTGGCCTATTTAAGAGCCGACCCGACCCCCGAGGATCGCCAGTGCCTGCGCCGCCTTTTCCCCGAAGCATCGACGCACGTGAAGCATTGGAGCCTGCGCAAGCCCTCGCCGGAGCCCGAGAGCCTTCGCCGCGCCATTGCCGCCGTTGGAGACCTCCTGCCGCCACGTGGACCTCGGATCCGAACTCGCCGTCTTGCGCCGCACCCATTCCACCACTTCTTCATCACCGGAGTGCGCCGAAACGCCATCAGGGTGGTCATCGTCTTCAACTCCGGTACACCAGCGCCGCCGTACAGCCATCGCCGTGCCTGAGCAACGCCAGCCGTCGGATCGTCGCTGGACCGCGAGGATCGCGTCACGTCGCTTCGGGAGCAGTGAAGGTCTCGGGTAATCGTCGACCGTAGGATCTCCCGTGGATGCTTCGGATCGTGTCGCGTCGCCTCGGTGAGTAGTAAACAGCTCGGGTAAGCCTTGGCCGTCCGATCGTAGATGGACGCTGTAGATTAGGCCACGTAGCCGGGTGATCCGTGGCCGTTGGATCTAGAGGAGCTCATCGGTCCAGATCAGGGCTGACGTCAACTGACGCAATAATCGGATTTTCCTTTACAAAAATAATTCGGATAAATATTGATTTTCCAATTTTATGAATTTTCAGGAATTTGAATCTTCCGAGAGCTCGTTCTCCCTCATACGAACTCCGATTGAGGTGATTCAAATTTCTAAAAATTTGTAAAATTGAGATCTATCTAATGGTTATTTTTCTTTGATTTTTAGAGTTCATTTTTCTCTCTGTTTTGGTGTTTATTTGCTATTTCTTTTCGATTCGCGTAAACGTTGAGTTGTGTGACGCTTCGGAGGAGGATTTAGCACTTCAAGATCAATTTCCAGAGTAGGACTAGGAGCTTAACCAAGGCAAGTTGTGCTTTGATCATGTTGTACTCATGTTTGCAAAATTGCTATTTTGTTTTTACCTTGTTGCATATTATTTCCTGTGTATAAATGATTTCAACTTAGTTTGGGACTTAGATACCATACCCTTTGAATTATATCCTACCTTGTCGATTGAATGCCATGATCCACTTGTCACCTTAGGTTGGTTTATTATAGTTGGTAAATATGAAATCAACATGGGATGGTTAGAACGGAATAGAATTACTTAGCCATGCCACGTCATCACATGTATATGAACCATTGATTATTAATCTTGACTAATGGAATATGGAACAATGATATTAACTTGTGTGTCATGTGTGGTCACATAAAGAGATTGAGTTGTTGTGGCGGGGAGGTCACGCAACGATGTGGATTTGTGGATAGCACGTGGTGCTTGGTAATCAACCGGGTTGGTAATCATTTTAGATTGAAGCAAGTGGTAGGGGCAAGTGTGTCAGGGTGGGCCCGATGGGCAGGGGGTATCTGCAAGTCTTGCTTTGATCAAACCTAAGGACTTAACCTTGCAAGCCTTTGACCTGAGTCAATCATGCAACCACATGTCTGTTATGGGGCAGCCTAGCTGACTAATTTGCAATGTCTTAGCTTGAGTATTATCGTGGTGGTGTGAGTCCGGGTGGACGGAGGAAACTCACATGGCGCAAGAAGGGGCCCTGTTGTGGTGGTGTAACCCATCAATGTTGAAACCTCAGCGGGTAGTACTGGGTTAAGATGATGCATTTTAAAGGCTTTGTTATGATCATTCGCCTGTGTGGTGCATGGTTGTATCGTGTGGGTAAAGTGCATAACCTCTGCAGAGTGTACAATCTATTCGGATAGCCGTGCTCACGGTATTGAGCAATGCTCGGGGATTACAGTCAAGGGTTAGACTTTTGCAAAATAAAACTTGGGATGGGTGGCAGGTTGCCACATGGTTATGGAAACTTGACTTAGGATGAAAACTTGATTTACTTGAGAATCATTGAATCTACTTATTGTTATTATTTGTTTACCCTCTTTTCAATCTATGTAATGTATGTGTTTATAAATGTTGCTTTACTGCAAATAAACCCCTAGCCATTCTTTGGAATACGCCTTGCATATAGCTATGGTAGAAATGCATTTCGTGCACAACTTGTTGAGTGCTTTTGTACTCACCCTTGCCATCAACAACAAATCAACAGTGGAGGATTCATCGCCCTTGTTGGAGGAGGACTTCCAGGTGGATACGGGTCACTAGGCCAAGCCTCGTCAGTTGCCTGTGGTGTATTGATGAGACACTACGTCTTTTGCTATTTTCCGCTGCATTTGCTTTAGTTTATTTCAGTCTAGCCCTGCGTGGCTTAATAATGTAAGTGATCATAAGATCATACACTAGTAATATTAATAATTGGAGTTTTACTATTCTTATCGTTGTGTATGATGTGATACTTACCGATGTTAAGCTGTGTGCACTAGCGTTGATCCTGGGACTAGTGCGACAAAACACAGTTGATTCGAATTGGTGAATTCGGGTCCTTACAGAGAGAGGGATCATCGTTTGCAAGGCATGTTGGACGACTTCATCATACTACCGGAGAAGCTATTTTGAATTATCATATGCTATATGTCAAATTCATATTTTATTGATGTAATGTGTGTTGTATGAACTCTGTTTTTTACCTAGTTGTAAGCAAGTTGCATGTAGTTGTGAGTGTAGTGGCTTAATAAATTATTGGAATTTGTTTCAATATATTGTTATGATGCTTGTATAGTTTTTTGTACGCATTTGTTTCAATATATTGTTATTAGGGGTGAAAACGGCCTGATCTGATCGGATAGTAGGTCATCCCGTATCCTACCTAATTAATTTTTTTTGAATATGGGTGCGGATACGGGTAGTGGAAAATCGGGTAGGATACGGATCACGGATATCGGGTATTTCTAACGGATAGAAAATGGATACGGATATTATCTGACGGGTACAATACGGATAATTGGTACTTAGTCGGATAGTACATAAACTACCTAGAATCAAAGCACATATATAAAACTTACAGCGCTTAATTAAAATTTAGTACCCATCATTACTTAAATGACACGTATAGCATTGCATTTGTATCCTCTCGATGTACTCATTCCTTGTTGAGAATATCAACCAAAGGTGGTAGGATGGATAGTTCAACTGGGCAGCATCAATCCATTTTGAAAATGCTCCAATGGTAGAACAAAGCGCAAGTTTCAAGTATATTGGAACTCAAAACATTGTCATAATCAGACTAGGAAAACCGGTTCCGCCAAAGTTTCGCCCAACAACTAGGCACAAAGCAACCCAAATTATCAACCCTAACATCTCAACCACCATCATTGGGCATCGGCGGTAATCGACTCATCGTCTACCAATGATTTTCCGAATCCTAATCACAAGATAAGATTTAAAACATTGAGCTAAGATCAAGGACTTTTGAACTATCAATTACTTTGAAACAAAACTGTCTGCAAAGAATCGTTCTTGATGAGGAAATCGGGAAGCGGTGACATAACCTTCAGAGAATAATACCATTCTCACTTGCGTTGGTTGGGCGATGGACGAACGGCTGAAATCAAAGCGTCAATGGGCCGTGTGGGGTGGGTTTGTATTTTTGATACTCCGGTGCGAACCCGGTGCCCAGATCCGACCCGAGATCCTCGGTATTTACGGTAGTGCTCGCTCGAATCCGACCGAATCCGACTTTCGACTATCCGTACTATCCGATCCGACGAAAAAAAAAATTACCCGTATCCGTATCCGAAAAAACGGGTAAAAATACTACCCGTATCCGATACCCGACGGGTAATACCCGACCTGTTTTCACCCCTAATTGTTATGATGCTTGTATAGTTTTTTGTATGCATTTGTTTCTATATATTGTTATGATGCTTGTATAGTTTTTTGTACTCATTTGTTTCTATATATTGTTATGATGCTTGTATAGTTTTTTGTACGTATTTATTTCTATATGCATTTTAATTATAACTTTCATTTTTGTAATTTGCAGGTGTGGCTCACCAGGATGGAGATGACGACTGGCTATTTGAGTTGCTAGGTCCAGTCGTTGATTGTTATCACCGTGTCCACTTCGCCACTGCTTTTCCAGAGGAGGGACAGGATCCTCTGGAGCTCTGCGTACTACAACCAAGGACACCGCAGAAGCTCTGGACGCTCGATCCTCGTTGGATCCCTAGGTAACATACTATTCTTCAAATTTGTAAATATATTTGTTGTAGTATCATAATTTATATTAATTAATTAGTGTGGTGCTGATAATAATTTCATATTTTTGTTTCGTAGGCTTCAAGCATCAGGATTGCTGCCACTTACCCGGATGGTGGAGGCGACGCACGACGATGTACAGGGACGAGATATGGGTCACCAGTTCCCATTTGATAGGTTCCTGCTCACCTATCTGGTGGATCAGTAGAGGCCAGAAACGCACACCTTCCATCTACCTGTTAGAGAGATGGCGATCACTTTGGAGGATGTCTCGTACCTCCTCGGACACTCGATTGCCGGTGACCCTATGGTGCCCCAGGACATCGACCCGATGTGGCGCTAGGATCTACTTGCGCAGTTCTAGGGTGCGCTACTAGCTGCTATGCACCGACCCTTCACCAGCACACATGGTCTGACACTAAGGTGGCTTTGACAGTTCGTGGTATGCAACTAACATTTAAAGTTTAATTATGAATATACTGGTTAAACTAACAAGTAAGCTTAAATTTATAGGCAGAGTACATCGTTGAGCCGACAGACAAGGTGTGGGTGAGCTGCCACCTGGAGGCGTATTTGTTGTGGCTATTTGGCTGGTGCATGTTCACAAGCTCCCCATGGGGATAGCGTGGATAGGCATCTCGTCTAGTTTGCGAGGTCGATTGCAGACGCATCCCTTGACACCATGCCGCAGTACTCCTGAGGGTCAGTTATGTGTGTGTCACATACCGTGCGCTCTATGACGGTTGTGGACGGATCGCCGACTGGTCGACTTTCACCATATGTCCATTGCTTGTACAACTTTGGGCATACGAGAGGTTTCAGATTGGGTGACCCAACATCGACCTGCAGCCTTTGTACATGCAGGTGATGACAACATTGACTCTCCGACCATGGGCACCATCTAGTGCCACCGACGGGTAAGATATTGCAATCACGATTTTGAGTACTAACGGTAACATTCTACGTTAATTTTTTATCATCACCGCAGCCTAGGTGGGCACACAGGACGGTGCGGCTGGGCCACCCACAGTTCACCGCATTCAACCACCTCATTGATGACCACATATGCTAGATGTTGTACACAGAGGCAGAGGTGCAGCTACGTGTGACCGGTGGATTGTCCACCCTATGCACACAAGACGCGGCGTACTAGCATACATGTCGGTTCCTCCTGTTCAACGTCCAGGTCGAGAGCTACACTGTCCATCGAGTGATGAGACAGTTCGGTCTACGTTAGGAGTTCCTAGTCCAGGTTGGTTGTGTGGTCCCATACGGTGCCCACATGTAAGTTCCTTGCATCAAAATTCTATAATTATTGTCGTGTAATGCCATCTAATAATACTATATTTATTTCTTATGCATAGCCAGACTAGGAAGGGTGTGCATGGGGCCACCCCCTGGCACATACGTATGACGCCATGGGTTGAGGAGTGGGGAGCAGCCTTGGAAGATGTCCATACTAAGGATGCGGCGTACGACCCGTAGACGTACCATGGTTACCAATAGTGGTACACTTTTCGTACCTGTCTACGTTTGATACATGTCGACCCCAATCCTCCTAGACATGTTCCCAAGGTGAGGGACACGTATCCTGCCCATACGGACTTGGCTTTGCATAGTGCGGTACGTTACGTCCTATCTACGATCTCATATACACTTAATTGGTAACCGTGCTAACTAATTCGTAATGTATTTTCCAGACTGATGTGCTAGGCCAGTACTACGAGGAGTTAGGGAGCTTTTTTCTTGTCTGACCAAGGGGTTGACGTGACCAGAGAGGAGGTGACCTCTTTCTTTGCGAGGTTTCGGGAGAGCTCGTGACATATCCTCAAGTGGCGGGATACTGCTAGCCTCCCGATGTGGCTCACGGTGTGTCGCTTAGAGGAGGTAGGGGTGTTACAGATACATCTTCCCATGCTACAGCCTCCCGTGCCACCGTCACGTTGCTGACTGGGACAGGACGAGCTACTAGACATGCTGGTCTAGCCGCTCACGTCGGAGGTGAGTACTTAATCACACTTTCTATGTTTTGTAATCATTTTTTGAATGCTTTCAGCAATTCTTCATTTGTTACAAGCTCACACGCATGGTGTTTCCCGTCTATAGCTTCACCTGCACCTGACGACTATAAGAGGCAACCTGATGATACAACTCACGTGGACTACGACCTTGACGATGGTGGTATGTCGAGATACTTCGTTGATGCGGACGAGCCTGGACTATTGTAGTTGTAGGGAGCACCACCACCGACGCAGCCTTCTCAGCCGGAGTATGCTACACCTCCAGCTAGACCACATTGGGCCCACTGCGCATCGACGCAGTTGACGTACTCGTAGGGGCAGATTTGCAGGAGGCCTGCCCAGCCACGAGGAGCTAGCCCGAAACCGGGCCGGCAGTAGTTTCTTATGTTTTGAATTGTTTGTACTTTTTACTTATGTATTTAGTCAATCCATTCCAGATCTATTGTACGATATATGGTTTTTATGATCATGAACTATTATATTTGGTTATGGAATACTATTATTTTTTGTTACAGTATACTCAAAATTGTTTAAATTTCCTTGTATGTACTATATGGAAAAAGTAAAAACTACAACTCCAAATATTTAAATTTAATATTGAATGCTCTCAAGCACAAAGATACAGTTAGTTAAAGGCAACGTATCCTATACACACAGGCCCTCCCGTGTACACACCGTGCACACCAACTAAAAAAAGTTGTGAAAAATTCTGAAAAAATTATAGATGTACTTCATAGATTACTCTACCTATATATATATAAAATTGTAGATTCAAATTCATTATATATCCAGAGTTAAAACTTGTCAGAATTTTCTCTTTTTTGTAACTCTTGATATATAATGAATTTGATTTTGAAACTTTATACATAGGTAGAGTAATCTATGAAGTACATCTACAATTTTTTTCAAAATTTTTCACGAATTTTTTTAGTTGGTGTGTACAGTGTGTACAGGAGGACATATATATATATGTATATGTATATATATGTATATATGTTGCCATATATATATATATATATATATATATATATAATATATATAGTGCTATATATGGTGAATTCAAAGTGCTAAGAATAGTGCCAAACAGTAATAAGTACTAGTTTTGAAAAATTTTCAATATCTTTCAAATGCGATTGAGTTTCATCTTCAAATTTTGCAGGGTTGTAGAGGTTCACCTCCCTACATGTGGTAATTTTTGAGAATTTTTCAAACTTCTACATGCCATTAGCACGGAATTAGCACTGAGTTCACATTAGCACTGAATATGTCTTTTTATATATATATATATATATATATATATATATATATATATATATATATATATATTACGCTTATTATTATTATATTGTTAGGTACTATGGCGGCTCGAGAGCGGTTTGATTTGGACTGCTTGTGCACGTCAAGCAGAGGTCAAGCGGCCAGACAGATCAGCTGGACTTTTGGTGCTTGCAGTTTCAGACTAGCTTGGGATTACAATTTTACGTGTACATTGGGACACGTTAGCTAGCAGCTAAGCTAGTACAAAAGGCGAACTGGCTAGGAGGGAGGTCTTCGCTTTTCTAGCTGAGCGCAATTTTTTTTTCACATATATCTTTCTTTAAATACATTCGTTAAAATGATCATCACTTTGATCACGAAAGTTAGCACATGCTATCACCTGTGACTGAAAAGCTTAATGACTTTTCAGACAGCTAGCGAGCACGAAGAACCTAATGCTGTAACGCATACTTGATAAGGTTCCAGACTAGCAGTCCACTAGCCTTGTTTTGTACCAAATCAATGAATCGATTCGATCGAGCTGCAAGATGACAAAACGAAACGCACTCCGTTTGTCGCTCGTCCAGGCGGCCGGTTCGATCGTCGTAGACAAGTTCGCTTCAAATGATTCGCCGGCGTACGTGTCGACGTACCGGCCGGCAGCTCGCGTGCGTGCATGCCCAGCTGAAGATAACCATGATCCGTCGCTAGCTAGCTCTCGTCGACGTACGTGCAAGACAGCAGAAGCAATGATGCATTTGGATGGGATCGAGGGACGATGGCTGCACCTACGCATGTATGGTCGCTTCGGAGACGGGACGAGACAGCCGAGAAAGAGCATGAGCGACGGCTCCGTGCATGAAACTGAAAGGCCTTCCTCGCAGTGTCGTCACTTTGGTAAAGATCCTACGCAGTTCCATACAGGAGTGAAAACGGATTGGATACGGTTGGATAGTAGATTATATGCTATCTTAATTATTTTTTTCGAATATGGATACGGATACAGGTAGTGAAAAATCGGATAGGATACGAATACGGATACCGGGTATTTACGAACGGTAGAAAACAGATACCGGATATTATACAGACGGTACAATACGGATAACGGGTACTTAGTCGAATAGTACGCAAACTACCTAGGATCAAAGTATGTGATAAAAATAATTTAACTAACACATATGATCTAATTATCACACATAATTCAACACATTCTCTGTTTCTTCAAACTTCTGTTCTGCTTCTTGAACTTTTTTCTCAAGAGAGGCACCAGTGTCTGTAAGTTAAAAGAAGTGCCATGTCATTACTTTATTGGGTCTACCAAATAATAATTGGATAGCAAGTGTATTCATGTCATACACACGGCTTCTATTGATTGGCCATTTAATAACAAAGGACTTCAGCTCGAGGGTTGCTAAAAGTTAAAACCAAGCTTTATTTCGAATATTGGAGCTACTAGATTAATTTACATCTAAGATATTCACATAACATATTATTATTTGCAGACTGTAAACAATTTGAGTAATATTCATCTTCATTTATGGTTACACAAACATCCACAAAAGGATGTGGAGAGGATTACAGATTCATTAGTACCTATAAAGCTACAAAAGTTCAGGGGTACCCGTATCCGTCCGAGATCCTCGGGTAGTGCTCGCTCCGAATCCGACGCTCAGCTATCTGGGTACTATCCGTATCCGACTTGAGAAAAAAATACCCGTATTCGTATCCGAAAAAACGGGTAAAAACACTATCCGTATCCGATACCCACCGGGTAGTACGCGACCCATTTTCACCCCTAGTTCCAGAGTAACTGTAACTTTAATAGTTACACACGAACTGTTCAATAAAAAAAATTGTAATAGATCAAATATTTCGAGAGTAATGCTTATAAAACACTACACCATTTTATACTGTAACAGCAATGTAGCAAACACTGTAGATTGGTATTCTTGAACAATCCAACCCATTCGTTGACTTAATACAACGGACTGGACGGATGTAAGTTGCAGCCGCCTTCAAACTGTACAGCAACCCTTTCCCTTTGGTTGATAGTCCACCATCATATAAAGTATGAGTTTGTTTTATTTTATCAATAGTGTGTTGCATTAATACGGCACCCACCCAGTTAATTAGAGGATGGTAAAATTAGTGAGATATTTCTTCTATAGCCTTAATAAATATCTAGATTTATTTGATATTATCTATAAGCATGTATTAATATAGTGTTCAGATATGATAATTATGGTAGCTTAGTTATTTTTATTATTTATTGTTTTATATACTAAGAGAAATACGTTCTATAAATTTAGACGAAATGAACAGCGTATATATCCAACGGAATATACAACCACGCGTACTGTAATCTGTCCAACACTTTGATAGTAGCTCATTAACATTCGATTTTCACTAAATTGGGAATGCCCACAACGTTGTTTCCTGTGGACGTCCTCTGTCACTGTGATCAGATATGGACCGTCAGATGAAGTTTTATTTATGTTATTATGTAACGTAGCACATTGCATGTAGATATTCCTACGTACGTACCATCTCCGCATACTCTGACCGTGCCCTCTCTTCCCATATACGTGGGTCCGGCTCTACCACCAGTCTCGGTCCGAAATCTTCTTTTTACTAGCCCCTCTCTTTTCAGTTTTTACAAATTTAGTCTCCTTATGAACGAATTTATAAGATTGATCCTATCCCCGACCATAAAAACGCTGAATGGTAGTGCTATCACTTTACACGCTCTTTTAGCGTGAAGGAGCCTACCGTGCTCTCCATGTGTGTTAGCTGGCATCTTATGCATCGCAACAGCCTCCCAAGCCCTCCGGCCACGATAACCAAGTTGCCGCGCTCCTCGACCGTGGCACCAACTCGTCTATCATGCTCCCCAGCCCACTCCTGCGGCTCGCCAGCTACCGTGTTCCTTAATTAGGTGCGGGAGCATCTTCTGTGGTGAGAATGGGAGCAAATCTTCAAGTGATTTTAGGTGAGTGTTAGATTTGTGAGAGAAAAAAACACCAGATAAGGAGGCAAGAAATGGGATGATTTCTTTGGGTGCAGCCATCCTCGGCAGCTGCCGTGGCTACACGAGGGAGAGGGCTTCTAATCAAATTTTCAAATCTAGGATTTATTCATATAGTCAGAGTACATGGATGTGCATTCTAGTGCACTGGTACACACCTGGATTTGCCGAATTGCAGCACAGAGTAGTCGTTACAACCAGAAGATCATCACACAAATTGTAATTGTTGTCGTTACGAGCTAAACAATAATTTAAGCTCTGTTTGTTTTAGTTTAGGATTTTTAGTTTTTGTTTTAAGCTAGGTTTTTAGCTTAATGTGCTTTTAAGCCGTCAGCTTTTAAGTTAAGGCATGCTGTTTGGCATCTTGGTTTTTTGATGGGTTGAATGGTATAGCTTTTTGCTGGAAAGTTTGAAATACCCTTTAAGGTTGTTAGGGCTTTTCTTATGTACTGATTTATCTAATACAAATATTTCATACTTTTTTCACCAAATGTCGTATTGAAAAACATAGATTAATCTTGAGATCAAATTTCATTCTGAGTATAATTATTTATCAACTTGAAACTCTTACTACATAGTAAATTTTGAACTCTTATCAGACTGAAAATAGCATAACAATTCTGAAGTCTCGTCAAACTAACTAAAAAACATATACCGAGGGGCTTGATGAGGCAGCTCAGGTTGCCTCCTGCCGCGCCAGAATCGGCCACCTCCACCCGCCTCCCACTGTTCCACCCTCAGGTCCAGCCGCCTCCACCCACGCCATGCCGGATCTGGCGGCCTCTCGCCGCGCTACGACTAGGGGTGAAAACGGATCGGATACGGGCGGATAATAGCTCTACCATATTTGTTTTCATATTTTTTCTCGGATGCGGATACGGATACGGATAGTCCTGATCTGAATCTGATCTGGATAGTATCGAATACGGATACAGATCGAATACGAATCGAATCGGATACGGTTTCGAATATTTATCGGAACATGATAACATCTTAACTTGTACGTAATAAATCAACAGAAACACATAACTAATTGATTTGATCAAAATATTATTGAAAATTAAACAAATATAAGCATTTTCATTCACTTAGACAATAGTTAGATACCATATCACAAACAAAATTATATAAGGTTTAGTTAATCACACACATATGATTAGTTCATCATACACATAGATTAAAACACAAAATAAAGGTAATCTTTGCTCAGAGATACAAATAGAAGCAAACACATAACATACTAAATATTTGATGAAAAGTATATAACAATTACATGTATTGACTCAAGATTTATAATCTTAGTTGAATTATGTTTAAAATAACAAATTATGTATTTATGAGTTTTTATGCATTTTAGCTATTTATTTAATATATTTTCCTATCAAGAATAGGAGTTTTTGAATTTTTGAGAAAAATTAAAATTTGATAAAATCTTGAAAATAATTTTTTAAATGTTATATTGCTACTAGAACTTTCTCAAAAAAACTTCATAATTTTTAGAGTTGGTTTGCTAATTTTAATAATTAAAACTTTCTTTAGAGATTAACTAAATTAGAAAACAATTATGAAATTAAGAAACCTTTTTGGGCCAAAAGAGTAGTCTTGGCCTAGCCCATATGCTATCCGGATATCCGACCCACTATTATCCAGATTATCCGAATCCGTATCCGTATCCGACGGATAATGAGCTACCGAATCCGTATCCGTATCCGATCCGATACTATCCGAAAAATATCCGATTCGACAGAATCCGTATCTGAAAATATCCGGATCGGTCGGAAAATATCCGAACCGTTTTCAACCCTAGCTACGACCGGATCCATTCGGCTCTACCTAAGCCACGCTCGGACCCTATAACCTCCTACCACTCCAAAATTGGGTTTGGTCGCCTCAACCCATGCCGCGCTAGATCCGGGTCGGTGGAGGAGGAAGGAGGCTGGGGACGGCAGAGGAGGGAGAAGGTTGAGGACGGCAGAGACTGGAGAAAGAGAGAAGACGAGGAGAAATGATGAGATGGAAGAAGGATTCTTGGGTTTATATATAATGGCATTTGGTGAGTAATTTTGGAGACTTTCAGTGGCAAATATTTCATCCTAAAAAATCCCAAAAAAGCACCTCTCACATGACTTTTGGCTTATAGTTATATGGAGACTTTAGACTTTTTTAAGCCCAACTTAAAAGTTAGTCGTTTGTTTCGACTTTGGCTTTTTTATTTTTAAGTCGATGAAAAAACCAAAACAAACAGGCCTAAGGGTGGAGACTTAAGCCCAAATTTACTTCTAAGTGTTACTTCATTTTTTTTCTCCCTCTCCTGCGTCAGTAGGGAGTATTTATAAATCTTACATTGGGTCAAGAACATTCCCTAGAATGCCATCATTGGGGGTACAATGGTATTTTTCTGTTTTTCTATCCACGTGTCATTTTCTCCTAATTCCCATTGCCGGGTGAGCGGGCTTGACAGTGGCTGGACTTGGTCCAACGGTCCCATTAATATTGGCGAGTTAAGTATGGTTGGATTAGGATCCAATGGTTGAGCTTTATGGACCATGGTGGTCATGTAGACAACAATAACATCCTAATATTTTAAATTTTCTATTAATTCATTTAATTTATTAATTTAAGTATTTCTTTAATTTTTGGCTATTTATTAAAAATCTTTCCCTAATAAAGACAATAATATTTGAATTTTCAAGGAAAATTAACAACTGATAAAATCTTGGAAGTATTTTTGCTACATACTAGATGGTATGAGAACCTCCTCAAAAATTTTCATAATTTTTAGAGTTGGTATGATAATTTTAAAAAATGTAAATTGATTTTTGGATTTAATTAAATAGAAAAATAATAAAAATCTTGTGTTTCCTTCCTAGGCCAACACAGTTGCCTCGGCCTAGCCTATCGCTACCTTCGGCCCATGAGCAGCCTACTCACCATTAGGGGTGGGCATTTGGTTTTTTTGTCCTAATCGGTTTGATTTTTTGGGTTTTACAATTATTTGTTTTTTGGAAACTGGCTACTGAATTTCTCAAACCAAAATGAAAAACTAAATCGAATTAATTGAAATATTTCGGTTGGCTTAATTCGGTTTTTCGGTTAAACGGAATATGAATAAACACTAGGTAGATTAGATTTAGTCTTCTCATATCGCAATACAGAGTAGGGATAAACCCACACAATATTTATAGGTTATTACAGTATAAGCATAATAGAACATATGAATATACCAAACATATGTATAAATGTGTTCCAACATGAAAATTATTTAGTGGCTTTAGGAAGAACATTATAAAAGTAGGGCTATTTGGTTATTTCGATTTTTGGAAGTGAAAAACCGAACCAAAAACCAAAAAAAGAAATAATTAGTTAATTCGGTTTGATTTCAGTTTAAAAATACCCACTGCTACTCACCATCCCCTGACTAGAGCCGCTTCCCACTTTACTATTTTCTGTCTCTCATGCAAAAATGTCTTTTTCATCGAATACATTCTCTCTTACTGACTAGTGGGAACATACCGCATGGTCAATCTTCTTTTTCCACCTCTCACCGCATCTATGTCCAGCATGGCCGTAGGTGCCCCCGCGGAGAGACACTCTATGAATCACTGTGTCACTGACTGGTTGACTCTAAACCTACACTGTAGCCATCGTCGTCTACTTCAGCTTGCCACCACCACACATGTCAATGGTGGCACAATTACATGTTGCGTCGTCATCAACCATCCTAACCAAGCCTATCGCTTGGACCGAGTCAACAACCTCTCTATCCTGTCCCATCACTGCACTTGCATCTTCTCTCTTTGTCCCATCACCGCGCCCGCATCTTCTCTCTTTGTCCCCTCAGCTTGTTGCGTGTGTGGAATGGAATGAGAGACCCTATGCTCCTCCATTCTCCCTCGTTGTGCTGGTGAGAACTCACAACTTTCCCCTGCTCTTCTCCTCCGTACTTAAGCTGATCCACTCATGTCATCTCCTCTACTCGCCATTTCTAGTCTTCTCCACAAGAATGAGAGCTCTTGGCCTTGTGGTTTGCTAGGAATGGCGTCATCTTCTTTGACACTAGTGAGAATGCCACCGTGCCATTTCCTCTTCAATGAGCTTGCTTGCTCGACACATGCACGTCATTTATCATCTGGAACTTCACTGATGTCCTCTCTGTGCCTGTTTCATAGTCAAAGCTATGGGGATCCAAGTCTGAACCGTCTTCCTCCTCTCCAGCGCCACACCCGTTCTTGGTCATAGTGTTGTACTATGTCTGGAGCGCCTATTCTCTCTTGTCTTGCATCACCTGCATTCCATCTTCCTCTTGTGTGAATCCCTCAAGCTATTGCACGTCCACTGCAATAGGTCCTCAGGTTTGACCATTGTCCTCATTTCTAGCTGCCATCACCATTTTTGATGATTCTCGCTATCCAGTGAGCCTCCATGCCTTTCCCTCCGTATGAACCATCTCATATATGCATGCAATCTAACTTGAACCATCTTGTAGCCTCTCCCTCACCAAAGCTTATTGCCACTGTGAAGCCCATAACCTTTGCCGTTACTCACCACTATCCAACCGCCTCAAATCTTCTCCATCACCATCGACCATAATGTGAGCTCCTGGTAGCCCTCTCTTCCTAATGTGCTAGATCAAGTCGAAACTTTACAATTGTAGTCGAGTCTTCCCTGTTGCTGTCCATGGCACTACTGCGACTGTGTGTCGCTAGGTCGTCTTCGGTGACCATTGGTTCTCACGCCAGCTGCCGTAGCGCCAACCAGACTCCCTCTAGCTTGTGCTATGACCCGGTTCGCTCTTCTTGCTCTCCTATACCACCGCTGCCGCACGATCGAGTATTCTCCACTACTTAGCATCGTCGCGCCACTGCCTCCTCCACCTCTGTGGCCACTGTCACCACTAATGGGTTTGCCGCAATCTCACCATTCCATTTTGCTAGTCCCTAAGCACACGTCATTGCCACATCGCCTATTCTACTCTACCTCTCTCTCTAACTAGTGGGTCCACAGGTTAAGGTTAGTGGGTCACTGTTGTGTGGGATCCACCAACCTATGGATGCATCCATGGACTTGGTTCATATGCACCTGACCCCACCTATCAACCTAATGATGCAAATAAATTTCAATTTTCCTTTAGAAAGAGAATTCAAAAGAATTCATGCGCAATGTTTTCACTTTTCTTTTTTTGGAATTTCTTTCGAACAAAATTAAATGCTCATAAATTCTTCATATGAACTTCAAATTAATGATTTTTGTCTCTAAATTTTTCTAAAATCATGAAATTTCAAAATTTGAAAAATATTTGAATTTTATTTTTTGTTGAATTTAATTAAATCCATGGTAATTTAGGCACTAAGACGAGGAGAGGTGAGGCACCAAGGCACAGCCTAGATGCCTAGGCGATGCCTTGGATGCTTGAGGTGATGCCTTGGGCCCCCAAGGTGAAGCTACAGTGCCACAGCAAACATGAAGAAAGAGATAAAAACATCACAAGCAGAGGAAAAGAAAAAAAGGGAGAATGAAGGGAAAAGAGAAAGTGCCTTAGCCAAGCCCATCTTGCCCCAACTACCCAACACCCTCCCTCTTCCTCAGTCCTCTCTCAACCACCCTAGCCACCTCCTCAAACCAATCCCACACACTCTCCCTCATGTGCATGCACACACACGTTCCCCTACTCTACCTCCCTTTCCCCTATTAGGCAGAGTTAACAACAACACCAGCGAGCAGCAGGAGTGGCGGCAAGCAATGAGGGAGGTGGCGATGGTAGAGGTGATGATGAGAAGTGACATTTGTAGCTACATAAATGACAAGCAACAAAGCAGGCAGCATCAACAAGCTCTATCCCTCTCGATCAGCCTCTATCACCATTGATCTACCTCTTAAGGCCAGGAGGCCAGCCATGGTGACCTCATCGGACTGCCTCGATTCCTAAGTGATGATTAGGTGACGCCTAATCGATGCCTTAATAATAATGATTAAATCTTATTTGTGTTACTTAGCGTTTACCATTAGATACCGACATTCTAGAAACCCCTGAAGTCAACCCCGAGTAAGACAAGAGTTCAACAATCAACACAAGAACCTCCTTTGACCATATTTGATCCTATGTTGTCACTGTTATGAATGTTGTATTTCAAAATTATTATACATATGTGTATTTTTTGGTAAAATCGTTATGTTGGTAAGGTTGGCAGGTATATCTAATTGTTGCCTTAATCCTACCTTGATAATTTTTTAACCTCATTGCTATCACCATAGTAATGTTATCCACTGTTGGTACAATAAATTGCGGAATTTAGATGGTGTGAATAGGTTGATTCTTAGCCATGCTTATTGACACTAGTTTGCTAGGTTTAAACAACTTTACAAATTGCTCATATATGGGAAACCCTTGTATGTATGTCCAGAAGGGGTACCTCTATTAATTTTCTTTAGAAAATGAAAACTAAAAACTTCTTTTAGGCTCGGGCAAGTGTATGTTGAGACTGGTGTATATGCACGAGACTTTAGTCTGTGGTTGCCTCACCTAGGTCACTAAGGACCGATATATTGTGCTATAAACCCAAGTAAATTCATACAACCACACGTGCCTTATGGGGAGCCTAGAATAATAAGTTGTTGTGTTTTAGCAATAAAACAATAGGTGGTAGTTGATAGGTTTTTTTGAGAGATTTCAGTTTTTGACACCCTTTAAAATTCGTGTTTCGGTATTTGACACCCTGACCCACAGTCATAGACTCAGATGGACCCACATGTCATACACACAGCCGTTGAGGCATACGAATTGAGTGTCATTTTCTGAAATTTCTGAGTTTTTTTAGGCTAGTGCGGGCATGGTTGAGTACCTCCATGTTTGTAGGGACTTTGTGAAGAGTGTAAAGCTGACCAACACAATGTATGAGTTCTTAGGATTCTCGAGAGCTCTCCATATCTTAAGAAGGTATCGTAGCATTGTTGTTGTTAGGATGGGCGATGTAAAAGCTTTGCCATGAACTCTTAAATATTGTATCTTTTGTATCGCATGACATGGTTGATATGGTGGGATGTTTATGTTGTGTGGGTAAAGTTGTGCAACCTCTCCATAATATAAATCTATTTGAATAGCAGTGTCCTTGCTTACGGGCATCACTTGGTTATATACCACAATAAGTAGTTTTATATTTTACAAAATATTTTGAGTTACGTATGTGTAGGAAATCCATGCCTAAGCATAAAGGATCTTGCCGTGGTTTATGTTAGAGAAAATTGTTTATTTGCCACTGAAAGTTGGCCAGTTCCCCACAATGCCATCGCGAAGATGCTGTTCTCTGCATTGCCATCCGATCTCAAATTGCCTTCCCATTTTGCCATTGCCGTCAAGTTGGTTGTGAAGCCACCATTAGTTGACACGCGAAAAGACCAAATTGCCCTCCTTTTGAGTGTGCTGCCCTATTAGTATCTGTATTACTACTAGCGTGATATAAATTTTATGCACGTAGTGTAACTGAGATACATAATTTATTTTATTATGTTTGTAATATTACCCACGACATAAATTATTTATTTGTTCATTTCATTTTATCCAAACTTTGCTTCGGTTTTAAATAGGGCAAAGACACTCAAAAGGAGGGCAATTTGGTCTTTTCGCTGTCAACTAACTGTGGCTTGACCAACTTGATGGCAATGGCAAAATGGAAAGGCAATTTGAGATCGGATGGCAATGCAGAGAACAGTATCTTCGCGATGGCATTGTGGGGAACCGGCCAACTTTCAGTGGCAAATAAACAATTTTCTCTTTATGTTATGGTAGCAAATCACTTGTTTATATATGCTATTTATGCTTTATTACTATCTATTTATGAATTTCAAATATTCTTACAACTTTCTATTGCAATATGTCACTTATTATTGTGATTGAAAGCCCACTTCGTGCAAAAATAGAAAACTTGGTAGAATATTCATCTGCATTGACACAGGCTTGCATACTATATAACCATTGCTTTAAAGTTTGGTGGAGTACAATTTTTGTACTCTCAACTTCTTGTTGAACAAGTTTAGAAGATGTGGATATGATGACCTATCACTCGATTACTTTTACACAACGGGTTTCAGTGATGATGATGATACCAACTACTAGGATTTAACTGAGTTAGTGTAACATCCCGAATTTTGGCCAGATTTTAAATTTTGGAGTTATTTGAATTTTTGTGAATTAATCAACCTTTATTTGCATTTAATTGCATTTAATGGAATTTATCTAATTTTTCTGGGATTTATTGGATTTAATTATCATTTATTTTAACTATTCTTCTCTTGATTAATTATTATCAGAAAAAGTATTTATCAAAAATAAATGAAAATATTTTATTTAGGCTCAAAATGCTCTGAAATATTTTCTAGAATTTTTCTAGAAGTATTTTTAGTGCCCCAAATAAATACTTTGAATTTCTGTCTTTATTTTTATTAAGTAAAATCCGGAAAATGGCTAGCTACGAGTGTTGGCCGGCCCAACACCGTGCTCGCACGGAAAAAACCTAATCGTGCGCTTGCTCAGCCGTCCGATCTCGTCGGACGGTGGCGTTGGTCATGGCTGTCTCGGGGCAAGCGATCTTGTCTTGCCGCATGCCGCCTGTTGGGAGCCGGAGATCATGTCGAGATATTGCGCGAGTTCCAAGGCATGTCCGGGCGAATGAAGTACACCCCCGAGCTCAGCACTCCCTTCCGCTCATTTCCCCCTCTCTCTCACGCTCAGCCATCCACCATACCACGCGCAATAGCTCACCAAAGTTGGTACTTCCACCGCCTCGGTTCTTCCTCATTGTTCACCGCCGTCCACCATTCCCCGCCGTACCTGAGACCCTCATCGAGTTCCTCGCGTCACGCCGCAACCGTTGGGCCACTTCATTCCACCGGAGAGATTCGGAAACGCCGTCGCCCGTGTCGTCTTCTTCAACTCGAACGAAGCCGCCAAGATCTTCTTCGACTCTTCGCGAGCTCCCACAGCCGTCTGATCTTCATCCGACGCCCGAGGTAATGCCACGTAGTCCCGCAAATAGTAAACCACTCGGGTAGTTCTTGCGCCGTCTGATCCGAATCGAACGGTCGAGAGTAAATCGTATGCGTGGCTTGATGGTTCGTCGCCGTGTGTCAGCTTCTGGTTGGTCTAGGTACTGTTCACCGGGCCCACACGTCAGTGGGAGGACCGCCGTGGGTGCTGGCATCAGCGTGACGTCATCCGGGTCCACCTGTCAGTGTCAGAGGGCGACGTGGCTCGCTCTGGTGCCGACACGTGTCGCGCGTAGGAAAAATCAGCCGGAAAATCAGTGGAAAATAGAGGATTAATTCGGTTTATTCTTTTTGAATTTCAGCAAACTTGTAAAGGCTATAACTTTTGCATTTTAACTCGGATTTGGGTGATTCCAGTGCCCAAAAATTTGTAAAAATGTGAACTATTTATTGGTGATTTTTATTTGATTTTAGTGAATTGTTTGCTATCTATAATATATATTTATTGTGTGTTTGCTTGTACCGAGTAGACTCCGAGTTGCCGGAATTCGCCGAGGGAGGATTTGAAGACCCGTCGCAGACCCTCGACCAGAACCAACTCCTCTTCGAAGGCAAGTCATGCTTTGACCATGTTGCCCCTAGATTTCGAAGATATATTTTGATTCAATTTACGCATGCTATATTGATTAAAAATGATATTGCTTATTGTGGGAAATGTAGCTAAAATACCAATTGGATTATGCCACCTTGTTAATGTCGTATATGCCCTGAATACCTTGACCACCCTAAGATGTTTAATATGTTGGATATTAATATGATGCCAACACGGGAGGCTAGACCGTGAGTAGTAGCTTAACCTGCTTATATGCGATGAATGAATTTCCATAGCAAATGAATATTGCCTAAACAATTATGGAACGCATTTTGTAAAAGTGCGATGATGCCATATGATGGAATTAGAATAGTAGCTGTGTGGTGCTATTCATGAAACAATGTGTGCATTGGCATGTGTTGCATAAATGCAAACCACAGGTGGGAAAGGATTTGGATCGGGGCAAGTGGCGGGAAGGCTTTGTGCTCGTGGGCTGTGTGGCAGCAGGTTGTATGAAAGCATGAATGGTGTGTGTCGAGAATTATGGTTGTCTTGCCGGGACGTTAAGGACTTAACCTTGCAAGCCTTTGAGCTGAGTTAAGTGTACAACCACTTGTCGGTATGGGGACGGACCTAGTTAAGTAGGTTTCTAACCTCTTTCCTTTGAAACCTCGGGGTGACAGTGCACACCAGTGCAACTGTAGGGGAAGCGTACCTGTGCTACGGCTTGGTACCCATTCAACGATACTTGCCCTGTCTAAACTTCGACTCTGTGTGAGGGGAGTGTTAGAAGGGAAGTAACGGAGGGGTTCATCGGTCAAATGTTAGTCTCTGAAAGACTTTGTTGCAATCAATCACCTGTGTGGTGAGCGACTGTATCCTGTGGGTAAAGTGTATAGCCTCTGCAGAGTGTGTGTGTGTGAACCTATTCGAATAGCCGTGTCCACGGCATTGGACATTGCTCGGTGATTACAGTCAAGGGTTAGATTTTCAAAATAAAAATGTGGAATGGGTGGCTGTGTGCCAAAAGCTGTTGGAATGAATTTAGGGCTGTGTGCCAAACTCTTGGAAAAGAATTGAGAAACTAATTATTAAATATTAGTTTTACCGCCTCTTAATCTAATAGGATTACCTATTTAAAAGAAATACTGCTTTATGCAAAATAACCAATTAAGCCTTTCCTTTGGAATAAGCCATGCATGTAGTAATAGAACTGCATTGTGCATGACTTGTTGAGTATGTTGTATACTCACCCTTGCATCGACAAAAACCTCAGAAGAAGAAGAAGCCGTACCAGCTTGGAATGAAGAGTTAAATCGAAGGCCGGGAGGACTAAGGGGTTGAGCGCACTCAAGAGCTCTGTGGCTAAGAGTGGTTCGCTATCGTATTTTGCTTCATTGAATGAACTGAATCGATGATATTTATCGCCTGCGTGTGAATTATTGTAAGGCGACCATAAGGTCATGTAACTCGACTATATCATGCTTGAAGTACTTTATTATTTATTTCGCTGTGTATGATTATGGTACTTCAACCTGTTTAGCCTGTGTGTACCAGCGTGATCCTGGACTGGTACGATATACACAGAGTGCCCGAATCCGTAGAAATTCGGGGCACGACAGTTAGTTGCCTATGAGAGGGTTGAGACATACTTGTTTTTTATGCTTCTTTATTTTCGCTGCAAACTTTATGCCATGTGAACCATTGACAGGTCGGTTCGTGTGTCATAAACTTGGTCATGTATGACTTAATTTTATTTATTAATTTATATAGTACTACTTTGTTTTATTTATTCATGTATGGATATGGTATAAATGTTGTTGAATATTTGTGAGCTATTGATCATAGGATTAGCATAGTAAAGACATGTGGATTTGGAATTCTTCAATTTTGGGTCCCGAAACAAATCCTAATGAAATACCAAAACCTAACAGCAGTGGATGCGCTCTCAAGGGGTGTCTAGTGTTGATGGTCAAGTAGATTGTCGAGGAACCATAGTGAACACATCCGGTGGTCTCATTGATGCTGGCGATTGATACCTCACTAGTGACCCCTTGAACGATCTGTCTAGTCCTTTCATTTGAGATAGCGATTAGTTGAGTCATAGATTTGATATGAGCTTCATCGGACTGAGACTAAAAAGCTCATGCTTGATTAACATAAGGCTCAATGAGCAACTGAATGCGCTAGCAATCCAGACATGAGCATGAGCTTTGCTACCGATAGCATTCAGGAAGTGCCAAGCTTAGATCTAATAGCCTGAAGACTTTTGCTACTGAGTTGAATCTAGTGATTCCTATGCTAGAAAAATAACTAGTGAAAGCAACCAGTGGTGCCAACACAAGATTTACAATATATGCAGTGTGAGATAGTGTCCATCTAATCCCTAACAGAGACTTCTGGGTGTTGGATGGGGGAGATGGCTACCAATTGATACATGCTAGATTTGAGCTTGTTATTTGACCTATGGATGGGCTCTGGGTGGGGGTAGATGGCGGTGGCTTTGTGGATGCATTTGTGGATTTGAATTGGAGGGGAAGAAGGAGATGGTAGCATATTTGATGAGTAGGGAGGCAGTTGGGTCAGAGGGGAAGGTGATTTGGTCAAAAGGGAGGTGGATTTGGCTAGAGGGGAGGCTTGCCAATAACTTGAACGTAGGGAGTACTAAAATATGTTAGCTTGCTTGCTTTGTTAGTTATCATAAAATTCTTAAGTAGCATGTCCTTCAATTGATTGATGAAGGCTTATGAATATAATTAACATCTATAGTACATTTGTAAGGCTAGCTACTTGAATATAGAAGAAAAATCATAGCACCGGCTCAAGAGAGGAGCCATAAAAGCAGAATCTAAAGATGTGCATGACTGCAAGAGCCATGCCATTGATTGCTTGTTGGTCCTTATAGTTAATGCGAAACAAGTCATAGGATTCTGGCTAGGGGTGAAAATGGGTCGGGTATTTCCAGCCTGATCCGAGACCAGATCCTATCGGGCCTGGATTTGACTATTTGGCTGGATCTAGGATGGGATTTGAATACTTGAATTTGGATTCTAGATCAGATTCAGAACAGCCAACATTTGGTAAATACGGGATGGGCTCCAGATAGCTCGATTTCTCCTATTTGGATATCAGAATTTTTCCAATTCAGATATCCGGATTTTCAAATTCAGATATCAGGAAGGCCCAGCTCATTTTCATCACATTTTTTTCCATGGCAGCTCATTTATATTGACAATTATTTGGTTCTATTGATCCTCAAGTAGCATATTCTTTCTGTGATGTCTATTGGGTTTGACTGATATATAACTTGCTACTATGATCATGTACTCATATAGTTTTAATTCAGCATATATTACTCTATATATGTGTGCATTATTTGTATATATTTATCCGTTTTTATCTAAATCTGTCACATATCCATCCTATATCTGTATCCTGAATAATCTAGATTTGCATTCATATTTGGCTAGCCCGTGTCCGGGAAAAATATGGGGTTATGATATGGGAAGAGCAATATCTGCCTGTATCTGACTTATTTGCACTTCTAATTCTAGCTAGATTAACTTATTCGGGGTTAGTACTAGTTCTTCACTGATCACTGGCATAGCCCATGTGCCCTCCACTATTTTTTTATGGGTCTGCCACTGTATATAGGGAACTCCTATCTAAGGAACTACTCACGCAGACACTAAAAATCTACATGCTTAAGAGGAGGTTTGGAGTAGGGATGGCAATCAGGTATGGTGGGTACGGATAGTGCTCACTCATACCCATACACACGAGCCTAATTTTCCCCATGGGCATGCCCGCCAAGGACGATGGGCAAAAAACCTCTCCCATGCCCATTGCCCCTAGGTACCTGATGCCCATGGACATGCCCATGTGCCTGCCACCACTCAATCCAATCAACAACTCATCACAAATCTAGTACACATAAACAATGGACAAGGGGTACTTCATCAAAGGCAATAATGCACATCCTAGGTAAGGGTGGTTTAGTTCAACAATTAAAATGGAAGTGGTAGTTCAAATTCACACATTTAAGAGCTCAACACAGATGTGGGAAACATGGAATAGCTCACAGATATAAGAGTTCAACACAAATTAAAAGCAACAGATCTGGATTTGCTAGAGGGAATGGATGAGTAAATCACATCAAATGAAACAAATTAAAAGAAACACAGACAAAATCAAATCCAAGCACCGTTGCTTCAAGAAATGGCCTAGGTCAGGCTGGCAAGCAGAACTTCCTTGGCCTACCTTGGTGGCTTTGAGAGGTGGAGGGTGAGGAGGTAGGACAAGGAGGATGGGAGGCCGAAGGAACAAGGATTGGTGGAGGGAGTAGGTGAGTGGCAGCGACTTGTGGATTAGGAAGGGAGCAAAAGAGCGAGAGCAATTGGGGATGGTGGCAGTGTTTGATGGAGTATGCAAAAGGCAGAGAACGTGAGGAGAGAGGAGGGAGATTGCTAGAGTCGGAGGAAGGCGATAGGATATGCTGGTGGTAGGCTCCAGTCTAGGCTAGGGTGCAATTGTACACTCGTGCGGTGCTATAGGAGTGTAAGGTTTGGGCCTTTGGAGAGTCAGGACTTGGGAGAGAGCGAGACACTTGATACAAATGATGATGGTACCACGATTTTGCTAGGGATGTGGGGACAATTGGTGGTTAGGTCGAGTGTGGTGTTGCGAAGTGGTCACTAGGGTTTTTCGCTAGGGGCCCACATGTTAGAGGAAGATGTTGGGTAAATTGGCGAAGTAGACACGAGTGGAGCTCACCCATGCCCACGTCCGTTTACCCGATGGGCCAAGGATTCCCCCATTTCCATGCCCATGAGCAAAGAAACACTCCCATGCCCGGTTGCATTAGGGCATTTACCTGCAGTTATGTGGGTAGTCGAACACAATTGCCATCCCTAGTTTGAAGTTGCTGCGAGGCGGGAAAGGAGACAATCTATACCTATACTAATTAGACACTTTGAGGAAGCTCCCACATTAACCAGAAAGATCTGGCCATCTATTTGTTGAGCCTGAGTTATAACGGTTTAGATTAAAAAAAAGAGTCCAAGTCAAGTACAATATAAATTAATAAATTCAGAATAAAAAATTAAAGAAATTAGCAATCTGACTTCCATACTATTTTCAAAGTAAATCCATAAATAAAGAAAATTCAAAATAATAATTATACAAAATTAGCAAATTAAATGATGAGTCTACCTCAAGTACAAGCCAAATTAAGTAAACTAAAATTTAGAATAAAAAATAAACAAACAATAGCAATCTGACTTCAATGCGATTTCCAAAGTAAATACATAAATATCAAAAATTTGGAATAATAATTAAACAAAATTAGCAAATTAAAACAACGAGTCCATCTCAAGTACAAGCCAAATTTAGAATAAAAATAAAATAAAATAAAATAAAATAATCAATTAGATTTTGTACAAATTCCAAAGTAAACCCTAAAAATAAATTCAAAATAGTAATAAATAAAAATATAAATTCTCAAATGAATTCCAACCTAAAACTAAAAAATCCACCCAAGTATAAAAAAAATATGCAAACTCGAATAATAATTACTCAATCCATTCAACTTTATAGGGTCCTCTTCGTACTAAGAATAAGATAAATAACTAAAATTTATAATAATAATTAAAAATTAGCAAATTAAAACAAAGAGTCTATCTCAAGTACAAGGCCAATTAAGTAAAATTCGGAATAAAAATAAATAAACAATTTTATTTTCATACAAACTCTAAAGTAAACCCTAAAAATAAATTCAGAATAGTAATAAATAAAAATATAAAGTTTCATATGAATTCCAGCCTAAAACTTAAAAAATCCACCCCGGGTACAATAAAAAATACGCAAAGTCCAAATAATATTTACTGACCCCGTCCAAGTTTATAAGGTGTATTTTCTCTTTGTACATAGACTAAGATGATATTGCAAATGATCATTCAATGATATTACACAATCCCTAATTATTATCCATACTCGCTATGCTATATTTAATGCATATATGTAGAGGATATAAAGTAAAGTTAGATATTTATTAGTGGTATAGAGGGGAGACCACACTAATTTTGTATTAGAATATAAAATACAATGTATATTTATGCACAAGACCATTAAAAAATACGTCATATACTTTTTTGACGCAACGGGTTTATATCAAGTACAAGCCAAATTAACTAAAATTTGAAATAAAAATTAGCAATTTTATTTCCACTGTAATTTGAGAGTAAACCTAAAAATAAAATTTTAAGTAATAATAAATAAATATAGAATATGGATTTTTATACTAATTCTAGCATAAATTGAAAAAATCCACCACAAGTACAAACGAGAATATACAATTAGGAATAAATTAAAGGATGCTTAAAAATTTGATTTGTATGTGAATTACAATGCTAAGTTATAATAAAATTCATAATATAATCTATTAACTATACTAATTATGAACTATGAGAAAATTTTCAGATTAATAAAGAAAAGAAAAAAGATTTAGCATCCATTTGACAGATAAAGATTATAACGGATATCAAGTACAATCCAAATTAACAGATCCAATGACTTTATCTGAAAAGTTAGCCCATACGAATATACGGGTTACCGACTAATGTATATAAATTACCACTGTGGCCTATGCATGGCACATCATGGATAAACATACCATATTGGGTGCTGGCCCATACCGACAGGTGGGCCCCGACTTACCAGCATCCCACCTAGACCGTACCCAACTATTGCACGCCGACTCCACCCAAACCCACCGCCGTAGATGCTTCCCTACACCGGCGATCATGCCGACGGCCCGCCATACTGGGAAGGGCAAGGAGGCTTTTGAGCATGGACTGGTTTGCTAGTTCTTGATACTGAAGATGATGTCGATTTTGGTTTGCAGGTGGGAGTGGCGAAGGGCCGGACTCTAATAAATGCAGAATGGAGGAGGGCCAGTGAAGCCCAAGGTGGAGGAGACGGCGAGCGATAGCTTGGTCAGGGACAGAGCCACAGAGGGCAGAAGCTGGGCAAGGGGAAGAACTCCAAATCGGCGGTAATATGCACAGACATGTTCAATATCAAGGGTAATATGCACAGACATGTTCAGGAAATTCATAAAGACGGCTCTCCTTGTGAAAGCAAGAAAGAATTCATCTGTCCAGAGATTTTGTCATGTAATGTAACTAAGAAGTTCCGGACAATGCCATCTGACATTCTGACACCACTTTTTTCTCTCAGCCAGATCAAACCCTTTAAAATATTTTGCAAAATTCTGTCTATTTGGGGATATTTTATCTCTTCAGCTCCAATTTGTGAGGTGACTGATAGCCACAGCCTTGCAGAGAGGGTAATATACTGAAATTTACTGTTGTTTCTGTCATTTCAATTATATGGCAAAATTGTTATAAAACAAAATTGGCTTGAGTGCAAAATTACTTACTGTCCTTTGTGGCTAATAGGTTAGAAGAGAGAGGATTAGCCAGAGGATGAAAGTGCTTCAGGACCTGGTGAATCCGCAACTTGACTTCAGCAACTTGTCTACCCTCTTACACAAAGATGTGAGCTTGAATTTTCACATTTCTTGTGCTTCCAGTGCATGAAACAATCTGCCCCTAACATGTTATTTCCTCTGTATATTCAGATGTACCAAGCCTGTGGCCATTCAGTGAGCTCGATCTTCCACTGGACGAACGAGTTCACGAACGAACGAGTTCTCCGGCGTCCGTTGATGCAGGCGTCCGTCGCGTGCAGCACGACAGCAGAGAATTTTTTCCACCCAACTCCACCCACCCATACATATAGCCCCACACCCACACCACTACATTTCGCCATTTCCACCGACGCGAGAGAAGAGAAGCAGAGCAGAAGCAGAAGCAGAGGAGCACGCCAAGATGTGGAGCTCCGACTCAGAAGTCGAACTCGCCGCCATCGCAGGCTCCGCCACCACAACTACTGCGTCCTTCTCCTTCTCCTCATCCCCGTCCTCCTCGTCGCTGCTGTCCCCGCCTCAGCCTCGCCGGCGCCGCCACCGCCGCCGCCGCCGCAAGAGCAGCGCCGGCGCGGCCGGAGACGAGGTGGAAGCCGAGGACGTGTGGCACGGGGCGCAGTGGGAGTCGGCTTGGCCGCGGCGCCCGAAGCCGGTCGTGCTCGCCGAGGAGACTACCGGCGGGGGCTGCGCTGGCTCGTCGTCGCTGGGTGACGGCGGAGATGGGGTGGGGCGCGCGAGGAGCCTCACCGACGACGACCTGGAGGAGCTCAAGGGGTGCGTGGATCTGGGCTTCGGCTTCAGCTACGACGAGATCCCCGAGCTTTGCGGCACCCTCCCCGCCCTCGAGCTCTGCTACTCCATGAGCCAGCGCTTCCTCGACGAGCACCACCACCACCCCCAGCCCCAATCCCAAACTCCGTCGAAGACCGCCACGCCGCCGTCCCCCTCGCCGCCCATTGCCAACTGGAAGATCTCCAGCCCCGGTAAGCCACGCGTCCGATCGAGTTGCGTGTGCCCCTGCGCTTCAATAACCCAAAGCGAACTTGTCGAAGAAACCGCGAAATCCAATCCACACAAGAATCGAATCCCTCTGCTCAAGAAACCACTTTTTATCCCGTGCAAGAACCAAATTCTTGATTTGCTCTGTTCTTACGTAGCTTGATTTGCTCGTGTTGCTGCAGGAGACAGCCCGGACGAGGTGAAGGCGCGTCTCAAGTACTGGGCGCAGGCGGTGGCATGCACCGTCCGGCTCTGCAGCTGAACGATTGAATCCAACCACAGCAAGAACATGAACTCGCTCATTCTTCTTCTTCTTGGTTGGTTTGTTGCTTCATCACATTCGCAGCACAAAGCCATGTCAAGAGCAGGAGCAATCACCTCGCCGGCATGGTTAAGCGAGCAGGAGGCTGCTTCTTCTCTGGAATCTCATCGCATCGCGTTGCCGTGATGGATTGACTGATCTAAGTGCGTCTTGGAATGGCAACGTGAGATCTTGGTGGATTAGTGGAGGATGGGGCTTGGATCGTATCATATCGGTTGGGAATAATTGTGTTGGTTGCTGTGCTCTGTGCCAGCTACAACAGCTTGTCATCTCCAGAAACTAATGTAATCAAAATAATGTAATTATTTGGGAGATCAAAATGATTGAATAAATAAATGGATTCATCGGCCTCTTCTTTTTCCCAATCATTGGCACAGCTGTTTGCTTCATTTGTTTAGTGTGCAAGTATATACAGAGATTTGCAAATTGGTCTCTGAAAGGAAATTATTCCATTGAGAGAGAGAACGAAAATCATAGATAAATTGTACAGTGCATTATAATAGCAATACATGGGTAGTAAAAATTATATCATAGTTATTGATTTATTAAGGATATTTCTACGACTCCATTATTGGAGGAAGAATAAATACATACTACTTAATCTGATCCATTGAATCGAAAAGAATGAACAGTCTATATTGCAAAGAATGAACAGTTTATATTGCATTTCTAGCTTCACTTCAAAGATTCCAAACCAGATGGAGCCTGGAACGGGATAAAAAACTACATTTTTAACAGCAGCATATATCAGTGGCATCTGAATGACAAGTACACATACATACATACATACATACATACATACATATTGCAACATATCCTGTGCACACAGACCTTTCCGTGTACACACCGTACACACCAACTAACAAAAGTCACGAAAAATTCTGAAAAAATTGTAGATGTACTTCATAGATTACTCCTTTTTTTGGACATACTTCATAGATGTACTTCATATAAGATCATCTAGGTGGTATGTATATTTTTTTGGACATACTCTTTTTTATATGCATATATGAAGGTATTTGCAAAATATGCTAAAAATCATGAACTTCCTTGCAATTTTTTCATGTGGCTCACATTGGAGTATCTTATAATTAATGTATGAGTGTATCCAAAGTGATAAAGGAGTATTTTAAGTTCGTTTAGGTAGTATTTCAGATGTGGAAGTAACTACACCCGGGAGTAAAAGATATTTTTCCTATATATATATATATATATATATATATATGAAGAAAAAAACAGAAACACATGACATTGCGCATCTTTTCGTGTGCCATCTGCCACTCCAATTAACACGATCCACTCAAAAAACAAGCAATTAATCAAACAATCAGTTTCCATTATTTGCTCCAAGTGGAAAGAAAAGAGGACACCTCTGAGTCTCTGTTCTTTCACCTGGCCCGGCGCCTGTTTGTTTCCCGGTTAGCCTGTTCCAGTCAGGGGAAAAGATTGGAGAGAATAGGGCGAGACGAATTCATTGCGGAGGAAGACGGCAGTTTCATCAGTTTGTACTGCACCATCATCACACGAACACTGTGGTGTGAGGATGCAACAGCGCTGTTCATCACATGCTTTCGAGTGTTTGATCGCGCGTGCGCAGCGCACGGGATCGCGTCTTGTTTCAGGCCAAGTTAATGCCGCCTGCTCCTTCTCCTAATCATTGCACTAATGAGTTACTAATGCTCGCACTATGAATTGCTTTGCCGACATGGTCCATTTGGCTCTGCTACCCATGCTAATTTCCTCTTGTTAACTGTTTGCTTAAGTTGGTGATAGCAGAGGCAGAACAATAGGACACCTGCCCCTCTTTTCACATAGTAATGTGGTCGTTGCTCACTGCTCAGTGTTGGCCAGCCATTTCCATGCTGAAAACAATTGGCAATCACATGACTGTCAGTATCACAAGGCGAAGAATGGCATTAACTATTACTCCCATTGTTCCCGATGTATGTTATTCCGGCTTTCAAATTTTATTCTTAAATACGTACCATTCTATTCTATAATTTTGATGTGACTTTTTATATTTTTTCTTCTATACCCCTATCCTTTAACTATTTCTAATGTTATTTCTTACCATGGATTAGAATAAGACACATCATTCAAAGAGATAACAAAAAATGGTAATACAATCTTTTATAGATGTGTCTTGATAGAAGTGCAAAAACCTAAAATAACATTTATTCACGAACCAAAGGAGTACATACAAACATAACCCGAAACATCCGCATCATTACATGAGAAAGCACAACAATATGAAGCATCGTCTCCTTTTCACCTGGGATGTATCATGTACTTGTGGATCCTGTTCTCCTTGATCTTGCAGAGCTAATTACTCCACCCAAAAACAAGTAGAGTTTCTAGCACTATGAGTTCAGACTATGTACTAGTAGTAATTGGTAACTAGAGGCTTGTGCCCTGCATCTGCATGGGTTCTCTTGGCATTGCACCAATGTCCTGGGCTGGTCCAGGAACAAAAAGGAAGCACACCACCTTGGGGAGCTGGCTGGTGCCCACATTCAGAAGCAGATGCATGCCTGGATGGTCCCCCATGGCCTGTGGCTCCTGCATTGTGTTGGATCTCAATAGGAATCTTATGGACCATGGCTGCTTGCTCTCCATATGCAGCCAAGGTGTCCTCTACATTGAGGGTCCTAACTAACATGGATTCCTCTTACGTCATATCCGGTGCAGGGCCAATCCTATGTTAGTTCTGATTAAATTTACTACACCTGATACGATGAAAATAACCAACGAAAATGACGGGCTGCCTGGTAATCGAGATGCCGCAGATGAAATTAGCTAGCTAAGTTTGGCTGCCTCGATGGAGAGGCGGTGTGTTCGCATGCCAAATTATGCTTGTTTACTTGAGAATTATGCAACGACGCAAACTCTTTGAGATTATCGGTTTTAGCATTTATAATCAAATCAATACTTGAGACGAACTAAGCACAGATATTAAAAAGTTCACTCATTTGGGCCTTTGGGCCTTCTACTTAGCATCTCAAACGTACAATGCTCACACAAGTCAGTCCAGCATACAACTATTAAGACTTTTTCACTTGTGGCTCGTTTGGTTGGAGGGAATTAATGGGAGGGAATGGGAGTTTAAGACCCTGTTTGTTTCAGCTAGGGATTGTAGAAAGCAGCTTTTAAAAACTGGAAGGGTAACAAACAACAAACTTTTAATCTAGATTATAACAATCTGGAGGCCGGATTGTAGCAATCCCACAATCCACTCTTCCCCAGCTTTCTTCAGCTTTTTTTTGCAAAAGACCACAATACCCATCCAACTTCAACTAAAATTACGCACCGTTGCCCCTAGCTTTCCCCAACTTCAACCAAAATTACCCACCATTGCCCCCAACTATAATCTGAGTTACCAAACAACCATGAGCTTTTCAACCTCCAGCTTTTTAACAATCCAGCTTTTACAATCTAGTTTTTAAAAGCTGCTTTCCACAATCCCCAGCTGAAACAAACATGGCCTAAGGGGAGGAGACTTAAAGTCTCTTGTTTGTTTCATGGGAGAGAGAGTTACACTAGGATGGGGAATGGGAGTTGCTGGAAGGAATTCCCACCAATCTCTTCCCATGGGGACCACAGTAATTGAGGCGTAGCGAGGAGTTCGATGTAGAATGGCAGAGTGCCACCTTTGGTAATGATCTTTGTTAATTCCCACGTCCAAACCAACAGACCAAACGGTGGACATTAAATTCCTTTTCAAACTCCTCTCTTAACTCCCTACGATTGCCAAACAAAGGATTGAGAGTAAAAATCAAACTCCCTTGTTAATTCCCTCCCACAACTCCCTGCTCCAATTCCCATGCCCCTTCCCATCACTTGCCAAACGTGCTGTTGGGGGTTTTCAAAAAGTTATGCACGCAAAGCTGGCAGCCCAAGCCAACGGGCTTTGATATACATGTAGTTCTTTTCAAGTGAATTCTAAGTGAACTTAAAATACTTTCAAGAACTTAATTGCTCATGAGATTGGCAATGCAGATCTTATGCAAAAGTAACTGTTACAAAAAAAAGGATTGACCCATAATTTCTAGGATCAGTTGTTTAAGGCTGAGACTAAATATGCTACAGTTTTTTCAGTTTCAGAAATATGACGCAATTGGATTTGGGAATTAAGTATTGAGGGGAGAGTGCACGATCTTGCAGCAAATGTAGTAGTGGAAAAGGTTTTATTTTTGGAACTGCATATACTTGTCGCTGAGCCACACCCAATTTGTATTACTCCATCCGTTCTCGAATGCATGTCGATCGGTGTCTTCAAGGTACAACCAGGACTAATTTTAAACGTACTATGCTATTGACAACCGACAAAAAATAAGTCTTTCAGCTAAACAATTCGCATCCACTAGTAGTTAAACTTGGAAGTTTGACTGCACAGCGTCTAAAACGGTATCTTATTATGAGTGTATGTAGTATATCGCAAATCTTAACAATCACAACGTTAAGATGACGATAATAGATCAATCAGTACCTTTCTCCCTATGTGTTCTTATTTGAATGACCAAACAAGCACCACATAAGCAAATGCCGGCATATGGTCCTTGGTTATCTGGCTGTCCAATTATACAGGGCCAGCAACTGAAATCACAACGTGTGGCAGAAGATGATGTCCCCAGTGGAATCATCACTGGACTACCAATGGGATGGCACGTACAAGGCATCTTTGTGCCTTCTCCAACACACAAAATCGTTTTGGATAACGCCAAAAGGACCTGATCATCTTAGCTTTTACTTGCAAAATCAATGCTTGCTCAAGCATAAGGAGGCCTTGTCACAACATGAGTTCTTAGTTTTTTTTTCGCCTTTGACACACTTTTTCTGCAAATCTAACATCTGTGTGAATGAATTTGCAAATCTAGTCTCATTCCTAATCACGGAAGCAGCGGCAAGCAACACATGTCACCTGCCACACTTTCCTACCATGGCATCTCGTTGGTGCCACGACGACACAGTCCATCGCGATAGGTAGGGTAGACCCTTGGTGGCAGAAGAGATGCCGCATACCTCGAGCTTGATAGCATGTGCCACGGGGCAGTGGCTCGATAGGTCCCTGCTGAGCACCAGTTCCTTGGCAGCTAGCACATGAATAATTAAACAAAGCAATTAATTAAATGACTAATTAAGTGATTAATTAAGATATTAATTAATTGATTAATTAAGATATTAATTAATTGATGCTGACAAATTCCTGTCAAGGAAGGGGAGATCGGCGGAGTCCCATAGCACACTGCATGCTAGTGGGCCCCGCCCTACCGCTCTGGTCACCCCACCTGCGAAGCATCGTGCTGCTAACATCTTGCCGAGGTACTAGAGTGCAGCATTTTGAGTAATATTCGGATTATGAGTTACAATTGGCAACAATTAGTATATAATGTCACCGCAAATGGTATAAATGAAATAAAATTGAGACATATAATAATTCACCACATATACACCACATATATGAGCATACAAGAGCATATACACTACATATATGACCATACAAGAGCATATTCACCATATATATAAGTATATGACCATGCAAGGGTGGTTAATAAACAAGAGAACTACCTGTGGAAGCTTGGATGACGTCAGAATACACCGCTCGGCCTAAACCACCTGCAAGGCATAATTAAAGAATGAGTATGAACTATGAACTATGAATATGTTTCGCAAGAATATGCATAATTAAAGGAGTACAAACATGTGAAGCATGGACAACTATGCATTGATGTACCTATGAGTAGTAGTACGCGTATGGTGAATACTGCACCTCCACGTTATCGACAATTATCTTGGGACGCTTTCTCTCATGCTGTTGCTTGTACTCTTCCCAACTCATGCCCTACGACAGTCAGGTGGACTTCTAATGCTCATAATGTGCAATCCAGGTTCATGAATCCTCTAACTGGTACAGGTACCTGACATGCATGTGTCATGCGTACGGATCAACGTAGGGATTAGTGTAGTCAAATTTGAACAACGATGACATGCTTGATCCATCGTGACTGTCTATGACTGTACCCACCCTGATTCCCTCCGTAGGGCTCGAGCCGTACCCTAACACAAGGTACCCTGGGTGCTCACTAGGGAAGCTCCAATGGCTCGAAGACTGGCTGCTGGACCATGAGCCCATGTCATCCTATGACTGTCCTATCTGCCTCCCCCTATCACTCGTCCTGCCCTTCCCTGTACTACATGTCTGTGTCTCTGTGAGCCCTTACTTGGGGCACTTTCCCCCTATTGTGTTCCTGCCGGTGACGGTAGCTATGTACGATCTCAAGGGAGTAGCGGGAACCATCTCTTCCAAAGTGTGTCGCTGAGCTTCTACGGGCAGACACCTTCTTGGGGGTGTCTGTGTCATCGTCACTGCCCACATTTGACTCATCATCGCTTTGGGCCTTTCCTTTTCCCTTGGCACGTTGGCTGATCGAATACTTTGCCAACCCACCTAAAGCACCCTGTAGTATTTCGTCGTCCTTGTCAGTACCACGCTTCCTCTTCCCTGTGTGGGTGTTGCCGATCGAGAACTCGGCCTAATCTAGTAGGCTCTTTCCACCTATGACCAATTGAAAATATTATTAATAATGTAGTGAGATTTTGACATAGATGCTAACCAAGTAGAACAAAACATAATTCCATGTTACCTGTGGCCTTGTTCAGCTCTTATGATGGGATGCTGTCAACTAGAATCTCACCAAGAGGGGTGGGTTGTGCCCACTGTCCTCGTCGAGTAGAGGCTCCCCCCAGACCTAGCAAAATCGAACCACTTTGCAATAGGGTTGCTACCCGGATGTATCACATCCTTAATGAGGTGATCCAATGGGTCAACACCCTGGGCCTGGCAAGTGGATTTATAATCCCATAGGTGAAGTCAGAGATTGTAGTGCATGAATATGAGCTCCTGGAGCTTTGCATAACTTAATTGGTTCCTTAGCTGCGTGTGCACTAAGGCAAATGTACACTAATTTTGCTCGCAATGCTGGACGATGCGTATTGTGACACCAACCTCAAGGAGTACTTTTGCAATGCTAGCGTCTCATTTCCAAATAAAAGTACGTCAATCAGTGCACAACAACAATACATGATTTTAATTAAGTACCAGCTGTCATGTGGGGATTGGCGGCGCTGCTCTGTGCAAGATGGGTGGCAAACTATCCCCTCTTAAGATGGTAAACATCAGCTTCCCATAAGGCCAACACCGTACTTTCATCGTCATCAGCTAAAATGCCAAGAATAGTGGAGGATGCTCCCATGAACACCGAAGTGTTGCATATATTATACTTGAACTAAGACTGTGGGTCGAGCACGGAGGCTACAATGGACAAATCATTGTATAGTTACCACAACAAAAATGAATATTGTATAGTCAGCACATCAGAATTGAATATATTAATTTCATCAACCTGCTTGCTCGAATGTGGTATCCCTTATTTCGGTAAACCTCTTTTGAGGACTTGCACGAATATCCTGTACTGCTCTCCGTGCTCATGCAAGTGCTAGTTGTACTCAGTCCTCGCAATACAATATTGCATCATGACACCACTTATCATTGGCAACTTGTCTTAATCTGCAAATCTTAACATTTTGTACAAGGGTTCTACAACCAAGACACACCACTCCAAAAAGTCCTAAAAACCCCTGTCGATGAAGTAGTTATATGCAAACTTGCCCTCAGCCATCCCAGCCCACCTGTTACCTGTCCAGTTTGGATGGGTCATGTATTGCTGAAACTTCTCCATTTTTTTCTAAAGAAGCTATCCAGGAAAATGAAGGTCGTGCCAAACCTAGTGGCATTGGACCTCGCCAACTCTCCACCTATGTGTTGCCTCATTTGTGCATGCAAATTATTGTGGTTGTACAAGAAGCAGCAAATCCTCTTCGCCTCTCCCACAATCTGTTTGATATGTAGGATGTCGCACATGTCTTTCAGTATAAGGTTCATAGTGTGTGCTAAGTACGACTATCATATAATCCATGGGTCTTGCACTCATAACAACTGGCACGCTTTCTTGAAGTTGGTCACGTTATCAGTAACCACTTGTATGACGTGCTCTGCCCCAATTTCCTCACTCATGATTTTTGTTATCTCACGTAGCAGATACTTGTGCTCCTAGATCTTGCATGTGAATGTAAATGTCAGAAGTTAATATGTACATTACTAGTACGTAAGGGTAAAAACTTTTAGGAATGTACATGGGAATGTTGTACATGTGGCATTGACAGTCTTATGAAAGAACATGATCCTATTACAGTACACCATAAAGTTGATGATGTTTTGTTGAGTAGACCTAGTCCAGGCATCACTCATGAATGTCACAACAAATGTGGCCTAGTCATCTTTGAACTTCTGAAGGTACTGGACAATCTCTTGCTTGTTCTCGCTAAGGTACTTTTTTGTCGATCTCATGGCCCCATGGTCCATGAACCCCTAGGTCTAGCTTCTGCACCATCTTGAGTGCACCTATGCACAACAGGCATAAAAGGGTAGTACAATCATGACAAGAATTGTAATTTATAAACATATGATCGTTTCATAACTGTGAAGTACGGATACTCTACCTTCCTTCCTAGAATTGCATTAGCATTGAATCGCTTGGACCATGCCCTCCCAATCTTCTGCCTCGCCCCTTGCTTGAATGCAGTGTTAATACGGGGTTGTTGTGGTGCACCACTCCCTGTAAAGTCAACATCGATGGAGCCATATTTTTCCCGTGTCAATTTAGACCTGTTGAACATTCAACTGATAGTAGATTAGACCGAGTGCCTCACTGTACCACTCCCAAATCCCGATCCTGTGGTCAAACCTTGGCTCCTGACTTAAATCTCTTCTTTAGAAGAAGAGACCCTTAGGGCCATTTTGAGCTGCTTCTACTCGGTACGGTAGTCGGTGGCCAAGGTGGCTCAGTTGTCGCAAGCCCCTCCTTACAGATGCACATCGCCTCCTTCTTCTTCTCTAGACCTCCGCAGAGATCTGTGAGCATGGCTTGCCCAACCACTTTAGGCACGCTAGGGCAGGCCCTTGAAAGTTCAAGCTCCATTAATTTGGTTTTGGTGTTAATAACAAATCTAATATTGAGGCTCTCCCTTTTGATAATCATAATATTAATAAGTCTCAATTGTTAATTAATGACGATTAGTCTCAATTGTTAATTAATAACAAATCTTTTTATGAGACTAACTCTTTTGTTGAGCTTAACTCTTATTAGTCTTTTTTGGATAAAAAAGATGGAAATATCAAAGGTATACATCAAATACAACTCTATTATTTATAGATGTACACTTTGGATTCAAGTTAAAGGATGAACTCTACCATTATTTAGACCTCAAGATGTGCATTAATGTTTTCAATTCCATATCTTTACTATATAAAGTAAGAGCTTCTTTCCGCATCACTTCATCAAAATTACCTACCTTTGCCACTGCCCTTTAATTACCCATCTTTGCCACTGTTAGTGCTCTTTGCAAATAAACTTTTTATCGCAAATTGAGTTTTCGTTGCAACGCATGGGCACATGGCTAGTATACATGAATGCACACATTTAGGGGGAGTTCTTACTTTACCTTGATGTTTCAATAGTATTGATCTAATTCATCTTTCTATAGCAAGGATCATTACTTTGAAACAACCCCTTGAGTATATTTAACTTGTGTAGTTGTAGTATACTTATGGTAATATGGGATAAACTCCAAAGCAATCAAAAATTGAATATGTGCATATTGATTCAAGTTCAATTATTTGTATGCACATATTTAATAGAGTTTATTCTATAATTAATGGTTTTAAGAGTATTGATCCCTTTCCACCACTCCATATAAATTGGATCATTACTTTTAGATCTATCGATTTGAGTATATGAAACTTGTGTAGTTAATATATACTCATGTCAATTGAAATTCAATTTAAATTGTATTCAGTTGCCATTCAATCAATAAAGAACTAATCATGTGTTGATGGTTCACTTATTGATCCTAGGGCAATCGAAAGTTCTTGAGTATAATGAAACATTAGTTGCATCAAAGTACTCAAGACACCTTTAAATCATTCAAATTAATTAGGGTTGTGCTCAATCAATCATGGGGACATCCATTATATGTTAATGGAGTGCAATTGGTGATTGAGGAAATCGTGTTTGTTAGACTAATAATCTTCCATGAGTTGTGAAGTAGGTTGAGTCTAAGAAAATGAAGAATCAGAAAGAAGTCATCATGTATTGATAAGCTTCAAGGAGGAATTCTGAAGTGAAGTGAAGCTAGAGAATGTTAATCATGTGTTGATGAACAAGAGGAAAGGACACCGCTTAGAGAGAAGAAGATGGAAATAATAAAAGCTCCAAGTGGATATGCTAGAGGTAAAGGTATAACTAGCTAGAGCTAAGGATGTGTTCCTAGTCTTTTATCGGTCTCAGTGTTTGGATGGGAGACTGGGTTGCTAGTGTAGGTTACCGTACTATTAAGAGGGGTTGAGTCTTATATGTTGAATTTCATCATGTGTTGATGAACTCAATCTAGTTCACTTAGCTCACTCTCTAGGTTGGTTCTTGCATTAGCTAAGTATTTGCATGTGTTGTAAATAAGGGAGCTTATGCTTACTTTTTATTGAATCTTAATTGATTTGATTTTTGCATGGAGCTAGATATTTGCATATGTTGCAAATAGAGACCATATTGAATCCAGTTCCATTACAGTATATATATATTTTCTATGCCGCATTATTTTTGGTAATTTAGAAAACTAAAAAGGAGATAGTTTAGAATAACATGATTAGTTATAACCCAATGTTAAACCTGTTGTTACGTCATAATCCCTTTTAACCTTAGGCTATAAAATATTGAACAATCATAGATTAGCAGTAAATATAATTTCACCTTCAGCTCAAATTGCTTAAAATCTCCGAAAGATGGCTCGAGTGATTTTCAAAAACTGCCACGGTTAGGGGGACAATGTTGGGCTGACCACAGGAAGTGGATACTGGTCCAACCCCCAACCGATGACAAAGCCAGGTTGTGGTGTGGTGGTTGGTACAGTGGATATCGTGGCTTGTGGTATGTAATTGGCTGAATCTCAGGCATTTAAGGATCGATGTCTTGGGCAAAGTAAATAACTTCAGTTTCCGCTCAACCACAAGTTAGACCGGTCAACCTTGTTGACCTGTTCCAACATAGCTCAGTACATTGTACTTCCCTTTGGAATACATATAAGAGGTAGCTACCATTCTGGTAGAAGTAGGGGTGAAAACGGAACGGAAACGGTCGGTAAATAGCTGTTCCGTTTCCATTTCCTTACTTTTTACCGATAACGGAAATGAAATCGGAAACTCCGGAAACGGATAGTGACGGAAACGGAAATGGAACGGAACAGAGTGGATACGGAAATGGCAACTAACAAAAACAGTGTTTTAGATACTTAGAATTCTTCAGAGGCTATAGTTCAGCTTCAGTATGTAGTATGGCTGGCTATAGTTCTAACAAGTAACAACTAATAATTAATCTATGATTTGATCCCCAAGAAAGCATAAACTCTGGTCTCCAATAAAACAACCATGAGTATGGCAGGCTGAAATGTCTCCAATATATACATTTGTTTGTAGTAACAAAATAAGCATATAATTCATTTTCTTTCATACATATAGAATGGGTTCAGAAGTTTTTTTCATTACATCACATCAACGAATAGTAACCGGATAACATATTTCACATGCTCCTAGAATCAACACACTTGAAGCACAAGGTTCAGACGATTTCAGGCAGCAACCTAATTTCCAAATTCTTATCTCCAAATTTTACAACAATTATATCCCAAACACTTCAAATTAATCAGCTCCTTCCACACTTTGCCACAGTTTAACGATCGATGAGCTGCAACAACAAAATCAGTCAGCACCAACAGAATCAGTCACAAACTCACAACTGCAGAACCTGGTGCAAGGCTAATTATAATAATTATGATGAGAAGGCAGACCAGTTATCAGACATAACAAAAGAGCTAGGACAACATGGTGCTTGCAAAAATGATGACAACCCAAATTTGCAAAATGACCGGGTTGAACACTCATCTCGAGATGTGTTGCAAGGTGGGAATGATCACAGTCCATCTCTCCAAGATGGAGATGATGAGGAAACTAATTGTATTGAAACATCTATTGACCATGACAGTCTGAATATGAAAGATGAAGATCTCATGGTAGTTGATGGCAGAGACATAACTAGTCAAAGTAAGAACTCTGATGTGCAAGATCAAGATCACAGTGATATCATATGTGCAGATACAGGCATTACCTTTTGTGCCAACAACCCAGATGGGCAGAATGAAGATCTCATGGACAATCCAAATGAGCAGAATGAAGATATCATGGACATGAAATGCAGTAATGATGACCCAGATGTTCAAGTTGAAAATATCAAAGAAATCAGCTACATAGATACAACCATTAATGATCATAGCCGAGAGAGTCAACAGATCAAGTCCAGTTATACGGGCACACCTGTTCACACTCTTGACGGCAAAAATATGCAAGCTCAAGATCTCGAGGCCATTGCTTACAGAGGTCCAATTCATGGCAGCTGGCTGGCACTCTTGGTTCCTATTATCATCCACCAAAGAATATCATATATAATGATCCAGGTGACTTGCAGATTAGGCATAGGCATCTCTCTGCAGGACAACAGGGTTCTGTAATTTACTCGGAGAATGGTATTTCAAGCCAGCAATAGGCTCAAGTCACCATTGCATCTGCCTTCCCAATGGACAAATCAGCATCATTTATGCAGCCTTGCTCAAATCGGCAGAGCAATGGCCAGCTCCAGACAATAACAAAGGAAATTGGGATGCTCTCTTACAAACATACGAACAGCATTGAATAGTCAACTGATTTACAAACAACCCCGAAAACAACTTGCATCTATCTATCTCAGAGCAATTGAAACAATTGAAACCATCAAGAATTGGGAGGAGCAAATGTACCTTCAGGCTTCAAGGTGGCGTCTGGACGGGAGGATGAGGGGGCTGGCGGCGGCGCGGTGGGGGATGGCACAGTGGAGGTGGCGCGGTTGGGGCGGCGATGTGGGGCGGCACGGTGGGGCGGCAGGGTGGACGAAGGGCGTGGGGGCGGTGCGGTGGGCATCATCGGTCGGCGCCTACGGTGGACGAGGGGGCGGACCGCGGGGGTGACGCGGTGGGCTTCGCCGTTCGGGGCTAGGGGCGGGGGGCGCACGGTGGAGGCGGCACGGTGGGGGTCACCGGTCGGGGACTGCGATGGACAAGGTGGCCGGTGGAAATCGCTGGTCGGGACTCGGGAGGTGGGAGGCGAGACTCGTGAGGCTTGGACTGAGGAGGCGGCTAGGGTTAAAGTTCGGTAGTACTGTATTTCGTTGGCTGGGCTAGGCTGGCGCATGGAATGGTTCGGAAATTCCGGCTAAAGTTATACGGAATTTCCGTTCCGTTTCCGTCGGAATTAGCTCTCCCGTTTCCGTTTTGAGAAAAAAAACTCTATTTCCATTTCCGTACCGATAATTTCCATTTGTTTCCGAAAAAGAACTTCCGTTTCCATTTTCGTCCGGAACGGTCGGAAAGTTTCCGTTCCGTTTTCACCCCTAGGTAGAAGGAATGGATCGCGTAGCGACTGGGGTGGAGCGGGAATGGGATGGCCATTCGCCGGTTCTCACAACAGTAGGTATTCACAGTTTGCCCAGATCGCGTCTCTCGTCTTGGCCAGTAGGTCTTAGAGACTATGGATCCTTGTAACCTACTGGATAGGAGCTAAAGAAGGAGTCCAACAAAAGGCTATGATCATCTCGGTTCGACTGTATGCATTTAAGTTACATGTTACTTGCGCATGGCACTAACGGTCGAAGATATCTTGTGGGTAAAGCTGAGCACTTCTACAAAGTGATATCAATGGTATTCAAATATGCCGTGCTTCTGGTTAATGAAGCTGAGTTAATCTAGTGTGATTCCCGTAACTGTGCTCAAGTAGTTTTCATAAATAGAACTTGTCGTGCATTTGAACTTTGCAAGTAATCCCCCATGGTATTATCTGTTATTTGGTTTGTTTCAAATGTAAAATAAAACTGGTATTTAATAACTTGCATCAACAATACTTAAAACATGTGCCAACCTTTGTTTATCTCTGCATGTAGTATTCAGAATTTTCACGTGGTTTGTTGAGTACTGTTGTGTACTCACCCTTGCCTCCTACCCCCACCTCTAGATTTCAATGAAGCTGTCGATTTCCAGGAGATCATAGATGACGACGAAGTTTGGTTTTGAGAACTTGATCTATCTGCTCAAGTCTTTCCTATAGGTGTTTTGTAATGTATCTGGTGCCAGTCGCACCTTTTTGTAAAATTCTGGCCGTTAGGCCCTTAATTTATCTATAAATTATTCGTATTCGCTTTTTTGTCTGGCAATGCACACTTGGTTACCTACAACTAAAATTCTGGGTAGCAAACGATGCTACATTGCCATACCAACATAGTGGAGGAACGCTGAGGGTGAAGAGATGCCACAGCTTCTGGTCGGTGGCGATGGTGCGACTTGTAGCGGTGAGGTGGCTAGCCAATGTAGATGTGACTGTGAACATAGCTTGAAACTTGTTTGATTTTTTAGAATTTTTTTGTCAAACTTTTGCACTGTGCTTGAATTTTTTAAATTATCTTAGAACCTTTTGAAACTTTTCGAATTTTTATGAAACTTGTTGAAATCTAGAAAAAAATTCATTGAAACTTTCTTGAAACTAGAAGTTTTTAAACTGCAAACTTCCAGTAAACTCACTTTTCAACCATGATTCATATTTTTTAGACCCATTGGAAAACTCTAAAATTGCATTGAAACTCTCTAAATCCTAGTGAAACTTGATGAAATAAGAATGAAAATTTTGCTTGAATTTTTTAAACTTCCTCAAAACTTTTTAAAACTTGTTGAAATGTACTCAAAAGGCATGTTGAAACTTTGATTTTTTAAACCCAAAACTTTCATGAAACTTATTATATCATTAAAAATTATATATCATTTAAAACTTCACGAAACTTTGCTATATCATTTATCACACTTTCAACAATATATCATTGGCTAGCTGCTCGCTAGTTAAATCAATCATCATAATCAAACTCTTACATTTATCGAGATAACCTATACCAGCTAAACAACATAGATCCAATGGTTGGCGTAAGACAAGTACATTGTTCAACGTATCCATCATAGATTTTTCTAGAATGTGAGGTTGTCTGGTAGACCAAACTCATTATATTTTTCGTGCCACACATTGTTGTGGCTAAAAACAAAGAGTTGTTAGTTGCATCACTTAGATGGCATTTGGTTGTCTAGATGAAATTGAATAGCATATGATCATCTATAGATTTAAAGTCATTCAACTCTTTGAATGGGTGGATGGATTCTCGTGAGATGTTGGAAAGAGCCATTCCAAACAAAAAGTCAGACGCGCTCATCCAATTTGTTGCATGAAGAGGTGTCACTACACCATGCCCTAACTATACCAACAGCTTGTCTGTCGCTAAAAGCCACCTATAGCGACAGCATGTCTGTCAGTAAAGCTTTTACCAACAGAAGACAGGTGCCAGTGTAAGTCCTGTAGGTAAAGGTTTTTAGCGACAGACAATTCTTTACCGACAGACCGTTTGCCTTTGATTTACTACTTTTACCGGCAAACAAATCTTTACCGACAGATATCTTTTACCGGCAGACAAGGCTTTTACTAACAGATGTGGTGACGATAAAATTAATTTTCCATTTTTTAAGCACTTATAACAGATGCGCTCTGATACCAGAATGAAAGATCTGGCTTCCTGCACACAAAAGCTACAGAAGGACCGACAAAAGGAATAGCAAAAACTGAGAGTCTAAATTACTGGGCATCCTCTTTCGGTTTTCTTTTGCAAACTAAATGCCGTGGTTACAGGAAAGCAACAACCTGCTACATATAGAAAGTTTAACCACTACAAGATTCTTGCTAATACTTTCAACAGATGAAAACATATACTCCATAAGGTAACATCGGTAATTATATAGATTAGAAATTGTCATGATTACAAAAGATTCCATTAAGTAGCAGAAGGTGCACTAATCAATCTAGCTAGCTCTAGTTAATTGGCTACCAATAGATCCAACATATTGGTCTGGATGTCTAAAAGAATAGTACACAGTGGCATAACTGTCATGATTACAAAAGATTACACATGCTGCCAACAAACTAGAAGAATTGGCAGCCAACAGAACGTATTGCATATTTGCATTTGCTTCTAGACTTCACAAAAAGATTCTTCCTCGATTAAGCAACACTTGAGGCTTTGAGGGTCACAATCATTCTTGTGCCCCTGCAAAAGAGTCATATGGTCATAATCAACTTCATTTTTCAAGTCTCCAAGTCCAATGGTAAACTAACATATAAATTTTTCTTTGGAGAAAAAGCTAAACAATCCTGCTTTTCAAATAAAGCAAAGACACATGACAATTCACAAGCTGGTCATCTCCAGCAGATACAAATCCTCAATTCCTCATCACTGAAGTAAATTAACTCTTAGTGCAGGTCATCTTCGGAAAGGGACATTTGCAAAGACTATCTAATCTAGTGGCTATACCAGGAACTCAGGAAGCCAAGAGTAGGCCAACATGATAGATAGGAGCAGAAACCACTGAAGTAAATTAACTCTTAGTGCAGCATTGAAGCATTGTTTTACTAGTGCAACTACAGTTATCTGCCTCATTGTCATTAGAGCATTTCATGTGAAGCGAGAGGGTGGAAGTATCTTGTTGTTGTTGCCTTGGTAACAAAGCATCAATAAATAATAATGTATCTGTTTTACAACTCAAACAATTACTAAATTTTGAGGAAATTAAAGGACGAGGGGCAGATGGAGCAAGCTGAAATGGCAAAAAATACTATAATTCATTATTACATGTATATACTATTCGCCTCCAAAAATCAACTTTAATGTTGTCTAAATAATACACTTGAACCCCCAAAAGGAAGTCCTAACATAAAAGTTTGTCTTAATGGACACAGAATTACTTCTGTATAAAGAGAAATTACTTACCAAATCCAACATCATCTACCTTATATTGCTTTCCAGTGGAGCTACAATGCTACATGCTGGCTGTTTGGCTGAGGGCCTGCATGACAAATCATGAGTTTAAAGGAAATAAAAACAATGCTAAAGTCATATACAAGAGTTTTCAATGAAAACACTAAAAAAAGAGGAACTCCACAATCCATATTTTTAGGGACAAACTAACCTCATGGTATTTGCATTGCAAGCTGACGTTTCAATGCCTTAGCCTTAGTTAAAAGATTTCTAGGTCTTATGTTAATAGGCCTCCTTTAGGTCTTATGATATGCACTTAACCTTTCTGAGCATGAAATTCCAAATCTTTCAAGGAATCACATAGAAATCTACCTATGTTATCAGACAAATCCAAGAGCATGCTTCTTGACTAGCTTAACGCGACATCGCATAATCGAGGGAATCACCCGAGTTTTAATGTATCTTCACCGGGACTCAAGATATAGAATCATCCATAGAGACACGAAGACAAGCAATATTCTTCCGGATAAGGAGATGACTCCAAAAATTTCAGACTTCGCATGGCAAGGATGTTTGGTAGTGACGACACAGAAATAAATACTCTTAGAGTGGTTGGCACATAGTATGTAACTAAGATGTTTAACAGACAATTTAATCTCCCGTTAATTCTGCAATTCAATCTCCTAATGTTGATTATCTTTTCATGGTTCTCTACAATGGCTATATGGCTCCAGAGTACGCAATGGATGGAGAATTCTTAGTGAAATCAGATGTATTTAGCTTTGGTGTTATAGTCGTGAAATCATTATCTTGGTAAAAGGAACAGAGGCATCTGACTACTCCAACCACCTAAACCTTCCGCACATGTAAGCATGAATCTAGCTCGTCAATTCTACACGACTTTAAGCATATGAAGACAGGATCACAATTGAGCTAATCAAGTATATATCAAAGTGAAATTGACTGCTAAGATTTGTTGTCACAATTAGCCCATTTCAGCCCCAAGATCATCACTGAACATTAAGCCCACACGCAAGGTCCCCAAGCCAATATTATTGATAATAGAAAAGGCCCTTTGCATTCACAGAGGAGGAGACAATCACAAGACAAGAGTATAAAAATACTTCATGTGCTCTTTCAAGCTTGAGTACAAGCAACTCTTTCAAAAGAATTCTCTTTCCTGTTAGCTAGAATGCTCCAGGAAAGGCTAATCAAGTAAATGAATTCAGCTTTGACAGATAACAGATTAATAGAAAAGGAACTCAAAGTCTGACATGTAGACATGTACAGTGTTATAAATAAGGCAACCAGCATAAAGCTCATGATGAAAGAAACAATGAAATTTGGTTGCTTCATACATATCACTACCAGGGGCATATCGACCAGGGATTATCAAAGAAACAATGAAATTTGGTTGGTTCATACACATCCATGGAGGGAAGTTGTATGGAATTAGAATAAAAGGCCAAATACTATAAGAGATATTCATGGATCTGAAAGGATTAAAACCATCTGTAGCTAATGCAAATCTAAGATTGCGACTATCGGAAGCAAAATCTGGATATTTGTGGTCAAAATCTTTCCAAAGAGGAGAATCTGCTGGATGCCTAAGCAAACCATCTTTTGTGCGCTCTTCATCATGCCATCTTGTTAGAGCAGCTGTTCTTGAGCACATAAACAACCTCTGGAACCTTCTCTTTATTAGAAAATAACGAAGAACCTTATTAGGTACTTTGTGTATCGTTCCCATCTAAACTCTTCTTTTTCGATTTCCATCGAGAAGTTTTACACTTTGGACAACAATCAAGATGGCATTATCCTTCCAATAAAGGATGCAATCATTTACACATGCATGAATCTTGACATATCCAAGTCCTAAGCATTTGTTGTTTTCTTAGCTTCATTGTAGTTTTTAGGTAGTCTTGATCCTTCAGGGAAAGCTTCATTTAGTAGTTCTAGAAGTAGGTCAAAACTCTTATCAGACCATCCCCAAGTAATTTGGTGTGAAGCAGTTTAACTATAAAACGTAACTTTGAGAACTTTTTACACCCAGGGTATAGCTCTTGACCATAATCATTAGAGAGATTCTGAAGAGCATCCAAATTTCTATTTGTTTGGTCTGAATCACCCTCATCCTCAAAATCCCCTCTATCATCTATTCCACATGCTAAGTCACGAAGCAAATCAGAGATGTCACTACACCATGACACAAATATAGCGACAGACTTACGTCGGAAAGGTTGATGTTCAATGTCGAATATGCGCGGTAATCGTTCTGACAGATTATATGTCGATAATTCGTTTAAATGCTGCATAAAGCGATGCATCGGCAAAACTGAGAACTTATAGGGTCGAACTGTCTGTCGGTAGTGGTATTTATACGGTCAAACGGTCTATCGCGAATGAGTGATATGTCCCGCCGAAAATGTTCACGCGCGAAGTCACCCTAACTGCGCGAAATTTGGGCCAAAATTTTTGGTTCGCTTCTTACCCTAATTCTGCGCCCCCAGCCAAAATCCCCATCGTCTCACAAGAAGGAGCGCCGCCCCCTTTCACGCCACAGCCTCGCCGCCCCAACCATCGCCGCACCGGCTCGCCTGCTGCCCCAAGTGCACCAGCTCCGCCTCAGCGCCCCCGCCTGCCCAACCCCTAATCGCGCCGCCACCAACTCCGCTCCCTGCTGCCCCAGCTCCGCCCCACCGCCCGTCGCCCCAACCCCCAATCGCGCCGCCACCAACTCCGCTCCCTGCTGCCCCTAGCCGCCCCGTCGCCAAGAGGGCACCTTTGTGCTCTGGGACGAACTCTCCCCCAAGGACCGAAGGCTCGTCGTCTGGGACATCGAGGTGAGCCAAATAGCATGCAGATTTTGTTCTTAGTTGGAACTCTTTACGAAAATTTGATTTTTTTTAGGTTGTGAGTTTTGCTACGATTTGTGGAAATAGAGGACAATTTATATAACAAATTTCATCGGTGTTTTGTGGGAAATTCCTACCAGTGATTAGCGAACTACTGGCGGTGGCGGGCTGCGTCGTGGGAGTTCCACGCGACGGGCCTCGCAACCTCTCCAACTTTGGTGGAGGGACCTCATCCGCTCTAGCTGGTTCGCGCCATAGCCAACTGTACTCTCTCCTCTCCTCTCTTCCCTCCTTTCACTTTACTGAACCGTGAACACCTTCTTGATTGAATCTTGTTTCGTGGGACACTAGAACACATGGTGACATGGTTGGTCACAATCTATGCACGGGTTTTAGGAATCAAGCTGTTGGCTTGCTTAGATTAGGGATTTGTTTACCAAGAGTCCGGCGGTGGTGATTCTACATGGAGGTCAAAGCTAGCGAACCACGTGTATACGCTCTTTGCCATTTCTCTTTGAAATGCCACTTGGATTCTCGAGATAATTTCAGGTCTTATTCTATCGATTCTTATACTCTCTGACCATTAGAACATCTACTCCTGCAATACCTTGTTTTCCTATTGTGTACTGTACTGCATATTGAGGTCAGGTTATTGTGTCATCTCACCGATTACGCTTTTTGCTTGGATTCAGATCGACAAAACAACAACTTATAATTTACGGGGCATGCATTGGATCGAGACAAAACAACGACTTATAAAATTCAACAAAGAGCATGCATTTGTGATATTCGATATTGAAATCCACCTTAAAATTTTCGGTGTTGAGTAGTCTTTCATTAATTCCTATTGTCATGAGACACGAAAATAGTAGGTGGGGGCATGCTAGTTTCACATGCTTAGCAAGCCCAATGCATCTGGAGGGATCGATGCTAGATTTTCTTTGAATCAATGGAATTATTTCACTAGTGAATTCATTGTTGCCAAGAAAGTTGGCTATAACTCAATCACGTGAAAGAAAACCAACATCAATATCACTGACATGATAGTGAATTGAATTATACTTTAGCTCATATACGGAGTAATGATCTCGAGTATAGTGATATTAGGGTAGTTTAAAGATTGTTCATAAATGCAATTAATTGATGTTGCTTGAAGCATGTAGAAATATATGTCCTATAACTAAATTTAAGCTATTATATAAAGGTAAATGAGAAATGAGACTTCATAGGTCTTCAAAGGAAGGAATAATCGTCCAGACTTCTAGATACAAAAGTTCTAAATTTTTTTTCTGTACTCACATTCTTCTCCACTAGATATCTTCTGAAAGCTAATAGAAGGATAATTGCATCTTTGTTACCCAAAAACATGATTCACTTTGGTTAGCAACTTAAATCACTTTTAGTTACAACTTACAAAAAAACATGAATTTGTTTGTTAGTGCAGTTGACTCAAACTGACATACTACAACTGATATTTGAAGTATTGTGACTTTGATAACAAATATTTGATGACGGCCACCATTTTATAAACACGCACTTTTTTCCCTATTCATTACACTGCTTTCTGAAAGAACTGAAGTTGAACTCACCAACATGTACATTAAGGCATTATATTCCCTTTTAGCATCTGCTTGTTACAGTGCTATTGTATGTTATTCTCATGAACTGAAAGTCTAAAATCTTAAGTTATCATGGAATACAATGATGTATTATATACCTCATATCATGCTGCAGGGGCAAAACGAGAAGATCGAATCCATGCACAGGGAGAATTAATAGCTTTGAGAAAAAGTTTCCTGCTTAACGGCGATAAGAGTTTTGTGCTTCAGTCCCAAAATGTAGCAATGCTTGTCTCAGTCTTCATGTTTGGAAATTTTTCTGTGTAATCTGTTATCTATGAAGTGTTTTGAGTGATTGGTTTCAAGAAAGGGTAGGATTCAATTGTTCCTTGGGTTACCTCCTACTTCAGATATGTTCAATGATATACATCAATTACTTTGTTGGGTTCTCATCAAACTTGATTATTATTGCAGATGAACTTGCTTTTCATGTTTCTTAAGTATTGTCTTTGAATTCTGTTGACAGGATATAAGTAGACTTGGTGGTTACCTTCAGCAATCTCCTGTCCCTAGGTTGGTATTATTTGCGTGAATACTATGATGCTTGCTAAGGTTCTTTTTGTTCTTAAAGGTTTCTGAATTGTACAGCGTAGCTATACATTATAAACTTTGAGCTCTATAGTATCACAAAAAAAAACTTTTGTGCTATTTTAAATTATGCTATAGTGTTAACAAATGAAGATGCACATTTATTCGGTTTTTCATTAAATCCATTCTAAGTATAAATAAAAAAACCCTGTAAGAGCTTAAAACACTGTAGCTTCATCTTCCCTGCTTTCCTCTTCTTTTTCATTTTGCTACATCAGTTGTCAACCAAACAAGATATTGTATCCTATGCTTGGAAGTCATGACGTCCATTCATTAATTGTAATCTGATGGTCCAGAGTACTGATGGGGCAGGTGCTTAAGTTGTGTGATGATTATAGTATTTAAAACAAAAGGAGGAGAGTTAAAAAAAAGCACTTGCAAAGGTCAATTGTTTGGATTTCTGTTACAGATAGGGTTATGGAGTCTTGGAGGTTGAGTCTATTTGCCTGGCTGCTGCTCATGCTTTCTTTAATTGGAGGTTCGGCTACTTTATTGACCTTCATTTCTTTACCCCCTTCTGCTGCTTTGTAGTCTTGATTGGTTTACTTGCCTAATGGAGGAGTAACATCAATTGATCACTTAGGCAGAGGATAGGAAAGTCAACAACTACTAAACTGCCTGTAATTACAGAAGCATCATACCTAAAGTACTATTTGTTAATCAACGGTTGTTGTTTTTTCTAAGTGGAGACTTTCTGGTACTTCCCAAGCATCCAAAAAGTCTCAATATTATTGTCATGATGCCTGTCTCATGTTAACATTTGACTATTTTACAACTTGACACCAAGAAGATAACAGGCATATTTAATGCATCGAAGTGTCAAAATATATGGTATTCTCCAAAAATTATGTTTTGAGGTTGTTTACAATGAAATGTTGTAGAATCACCATCAAGCTAGGAAGTCAGTGAGGGGCGATCGAGCAAATCACCATATTGGGAGTTTGAACTTGTTTGTGGGACAAGGACGGCAACAATACCGTGGACTTCTATATCACTAGGTTGGTAATGCAATATTTTTATTTACTTTGCTTCATTAAATTATGATTTGGGGATCAAAAGCCACGGTGGCCATGAGGTGTTGAGGATGAAATTGACACTGCTGTCTGCCTCCCTACTGGTGGATGATAAAACTAACATTATAGATGTTTGCATAGGATATATGTTGTGTGGAACTGAAATCATTGAACTTTACAAGCTATACAGCTTGTAGAACTCCAACTAATATGGTTGTTTTGTGCTATAATACTATACACTTATATGATGCATTCTAGATTTTTTGCTAGCCTGTCAGTACAAAATAACAGAGGTGCCAATGGATAAACAGTGGATGGATAAGCCAGTGCATGTGAAACACTTCAAACCATTTTAGGTGCTGTACAATTCACACATGTTTTATTTAACTTCGATACATATTAATACACTGCATGTAGGCACAAGAAAATTTATTTGGAAGGGCTGGACAAATTCCTACATCATGCATTTAGTAGTTCATCGGTGAGGCAACAAAATTGGTGCCCTTGTAGAACTTGTGCTAGTTCATTTTGGAGAGATGAATCGAAGTTCGTGAGCATTTAATATGTGAGGGCTTTCAAGAAGGGTACAAGACATGGATATTACATGGACAAGCTCTGCTGAGAATGATGGGGATGGAGATATCAGGAGTCAAGTGAAGATGATGATATATCTGATTTGCTTGAGACTTAGCATGCGGCGTAGATCATGGTGGGGATTTTGAGGATGAGGGTGATTGAGCAAACAAATAAAGATCTAGATGCTCTTGAAGCTCTCAAATGATTATGGCCAAGAGCTATACCGGGGTGTAACAAGTTCTCAAAGTTACGTTTCATAGTTAAGTTACTTCACATCAAATTGCTTGGGGATGGTCCGATAAGAGTTTTGACCTACTACTAGATCTTCTTAATGAAACTTTCCTGAAGGGTTGACACTACCTAGGAATTACAATGAAGCTAAGAAAACAGTAAAATGCCTAGGACTTGGATATGTCAGTATTCATGCATGTATAAATGATTGCATTCTTTATTGGAAGGACAATGCTAATGCTAATAGTTGTCCAAAGTGTAAAACTTCTCGATGGAAATCAGAAAAGAAGAGTTTAGATGGGAAACGCACACACAAGGTTCCTAATAAGGTTCTTCGCTATTTTCCAATAAAGAGAAGGTTCAGAGGTTGTTTATGTGCTCAAGAACAGCAGCTCAAACAAGATGGCATGATGAAGAGCGCACAAAAGATGGTTTGCTTAGGCATCCAAATGGATTCTCCTCTTTGGAAGGATTTTGACCACAAGTATCCAGATTTTGCTTCCGATAGTCGTAATCTTAGACTTGCATTAGCTACGAGATGGTTTTAACCCATTCGGATCCATGAATATTTCTTATAGTATTTGGCCTTTTATTCTAATTCCATACAACTTTCCTCCTTGGATCTGTATGAAGCAACCAAACTTCATTATTTCTTTGATAATTCTGGTCGATATGCTCTGGTAGTGATATGGATGTCTTTATGAGCCACTAGTTGATGATATGGTAGATATGTTTGTCCATGGTGTTAGAACATGGGATGCTTCCAAGGGTGAGTACTTCCAATTGCATGCTGCCATATTATGCACCCTTTCGGATTATCCAGGTCTTGGATATGTGGCTGGATGTTCTACCTCTGGTGAAGGAGCATGCCTTGAGTGTCACTCGTTTACATGTTCTCTTCGACTGAAAAATGGTGGCAAGAGTTGCTACATGGGGCATCGTAGGTTTCTACATGCAAACCACCCATTTAGGTTTGATGCTGATTCATTTGATGGTGTTCTGAAGTCTCGGCCTTGACACCTAGTCCACTTTCTCGACAGAAATTCTAGAGCGCAGCGAAGGCATGCAAACAATTTTTGGGAAGGATCCATCTAGAAAGAAGGTAACAAAAAGCGAAAGCGATGGGGATCAATTAAAATCTGGAAAAGGAGGTCTATTTGGTTCAAACTTCCATATTGGAAGGACTTGCTTTTAACGTCATAATCTCGACGTGATGCACATTGAGAAAAATATTTGTGATAACATAATTAATACTTTGTTGGGTATGGACAGGAAATCTAAGGACAACTTGAATTCTCGGTTGGACCTTCAAGCTCTTGGCATAAGAAGTGATCTTCATCCGATTGAAGTAGAAGATAGATTTTACTTACCTCTAGCACAATACTCAATGAGTTCTAAGCGAAGAAAATGTTTTGTGAAGTTTTAAAGGAGTTAAATTTCCGATGGTTATGCATCGATATCGCCGTAATGTTATTGTCAATGAGAAAAAGATAATTGGGCTTAAGAGTCATGACAACCATGTTCTTCTTCAACACTTGCTTCCACTTGCTATCCGAAGGATATTACGTAAAATATTCTTGCGGCATTGATCCGTGTGAGCAATTTTTTAAGCAAATGTACTCACATGTTATCCGTGTAAGTGATATGCAAAAACTAGAGGTGAGATAATGAGACCTTATGCCTTCTTGAGACAATATTCCTACCATCATTTTTGATATTATGATACACTTGATGGTTCATCTACTGCTCAAGCACGCATTGCTAGTCTGTACATTTTCGTAACATGTATCCTGTGGAGAGGTAATTATGCGGAACAACTAATCTATGAATCATAGTCATGCCCTATTACAAATTAACTTATTTGCAATCTGGATTTAGGTTTTTGATGAGGTGTAAGGGGTATGTACGCACTAGAAGCCATCCAGAAGGTTCAATTGCAGAGAGCTATATATTCGATGAGAGTCTTACATTCTGTTCTCGCTATTTAAATGGGATGACTCGATTTACTCGACAAGTTAGAAATGATGAAGGCCTGCCTGTGGAAGTTGGTAGTACTACTCCTTTCTTTCGCAACCTTGGTCGAGGATTGGCTGGGAAATGCAGTGTGGATTTAGATCACAAAACTTGGCTGCAAGCTCATAGATATGTCCTATTCTGTAATGTCACAAATCTTTTTCTAGTCTGGGGGAAAAGTTGAGTCGGGGTTTAGTCAATTTTTTTTTTAGCCATAAGAATGGAAGTTTGGTATTCTTTTTGGCTTGAGTGAGAAGGTTTGGTGTTCCCCTAGCATTTCCTTGCCCTCCAACCGAACCAACCAGTCACCCCAACCTGTTTTGGGTGCAGCCATCTCCTTGTGGGCAGCCAAATAGTTTTCTCCACCTCTTTTGTTTGGGCAGCACATTGGAGACTTCTCCCACTAGAGCTTCTCCATTTTTCTCCCTAGCCTCCCTGACCAGCACCTCTTCTCCAGCTCCTCCCTGGCCGGTGTTCCTCCTCCAGCTCCTAGTGCCCCTCCTCCTGCCGAACTCCCTTGGAGCAGCCCCCTTCTTCTTCCTTGCCTCCCCTTGTGGGATTGAGAGGTAAAGCCATCCATGGTTTAGAATGGTAGTTCTCTGGTTCTAGAGGGATTTCTCCTGCTGTTTTGGGCGCCTATAGCCTGGTTTTGGGGGAAGTTTTGGAGGGAAACATCTATTCTAGGGTTTTAGCTGTTCTGTAATTTTCGAGTTGCTTGCAGTGCTGCTGTTTTTCGTCATTTCGAGCTAGCTAAAGTCGTTTCCTGTTTTGCCGCCTATAGAAAAAGTTGTAGATATGGTTCTCAAGCTTCATTAGAACTTGGAAGCACTCGATTTCGTTAATCCAGCTGAAAGTTATGATGATTTTAGTGCATGCTGTTCTGGAATGCTGAAGATTGTGAGCTGAAACTTGAGCTGCAGTCTAGAATTATTTAGAGGCCGAATTAGAATTTACTTTTGCCTAGGAAGTTGTGGGAAATTTCCAGTAGATCAAGAAACAGCCGTCGTTTGCTTGATTCCGATTAGTATAGCAATTTTTATGATATGATTACTGCATGCTGTTCTGAATCTGTCCAGATCTAGAATCTGTGAGCATAGCCTCTGTTGTCGGTTGATCTGGGAATGATTGAAGCTTATTCTGAACTAATGGCTATGGGAAATCATAGGTTATCCTCTTATGGTCATGTAGAGCTCAAGAACATAATTTTTCATCTAGCCAATTGAAAGATATGCTATTTTGTAGTGCTTGCTGTCCATATTGGTTTGTAGTGGAGGCTGAATTGTTCAACAGATGTTTCGAGCTAGTTGCGAGCAGATTTAGTCTTTTTGTTTGCCTGGAGAAAGCTAGATAACTTCCTATAGATTCAGAAAATATTTGGTTTGCTCCATTTGGAGTTGTATAGCAAAAGTTATGCTATTCTGAACTTGCTCTCCAGAAATCTGTCTTTCTGGAAATTCAGAATTTGGGGTTGAAATTCAGAGTTTTGGGCTATTTTGGGGAAGTGAGTAGAAGTGTTATTTGTTTTTGTTGTGAACTTTAATAACCTTTGCAAATGAGTATGCAAATGCTATTTGCTTTCAGGTGGAGTAGTTTCGGGTGTGGCCTCTTCCTCGCGCCACCCCCCTCCTCGCGGTTAAGGCAAGTGTATCCATAGTATGATTGCTAGGATGACGATTCCTTGCTAACCTTTATACCAATGTTTATGTGAGTCATAATGGTAAGTGGTGAATATGTTAAGGTTGAAGGGAATTGTTAAATGATTATGATGTGTTACCCTGCTTTATTCTTGAATTTGATTAGACTAATAAGAACGGTAATTCAGGGATGAAAGAAGTGATTGATGCTTATGTAATTGGTAATGATTAAGTATAACCAATGAGCCTAGTTTGCGAATATGGTATTTATAAGAGTATAGAAGTTAATTGTGATCATAAAGATATAAATGGGGAGAATATGCATAAGACTGATGGGAATGGCATTTGCATAAGTGCATTCATGAAAGTGCATCGAGCCAAGTCGGTGAGAAAGTCATATGGAATATATGACTAATCCGAGTGCTCAGAGATCCTACCCGTAGTCCCATCTGGATGGATGGGAGCGGTGTTAGCGTGGGACCCGCTCATTGGGTAGCGGGCAAGTCCTGTTTCGGCAGGCCCCTTCCACGGGATGGTTGGGTTTGAGGGCACGCATCGACGGGTGGTGCTCGGCAATACCGGTATGTGCTAAGTAAAGAGGCATGATGCATTGCATTGCATTGCATAAATGAGAATGTGGTGAGGAAGTATATGAGCTCCAAAAGATGCATTCATGAGCATGTGCATTGCACTGCATCGTTAATGATAAAGCTTTGTGTGTTAAATGAAAATGTGAGAAGTTGGGATGGAGTCGTGGACTCATCCAAAGGGGTTTAATGAGGTATGTATGTGAGATACTCACGAGGTAAATGTATTGATATACTTTGTTTCATGTATTGGTCGATTCATATGAGTTCAAATCTTGTTGTTGATTCATTTGTGTTAATTGGTTAATTATGTTGATTTGATGCACTTTCTTTGAGTTTTCGAACTCACGCTTGTTGTTTAAATGTTTTAGGTACTCGAGGGCGTCTTTGGGAAGGGACTTAGCTGCACTTCCACTCACGCCGCATGACATGTTAAGGGATTAGTTTGGTTAAATGGTTCACATGATAACTAGTTCAGATCATTGTAATAATTGTGTTGTTAAAGATTAATGGTTGCTAGAGGTTAACTGCTAGAATGTCTTGATTAGATGCCTAGATGTTTATGATTGAAATTATTATTGTCATCTCTTTGCCTGCTGAGTGGATGTCCTTTTATTAGGGAAGGTCATGTCGAATTTTTGTTTCGTAGAAATTAGAGAGTCATTAGCTTCTTATGCCATGTGTGCTTTATTTGTTCTTAGATCAAGCTTTAAATAGTTAAAGTCTTGTTAGAAGTGGTGTGTGGTGTAGCATTCCGGGCATACGAGTGCCGGGGTGTTACATATTCAACTATGACAATATAGATCCTTATTTGAAGTAAGCTATTTGAATTTAGTTTAGCATTGTGAATTTTTTGTTTTTGTTAAAATGACAAATTGAACACTTGCAGCAAGCACATTAACTATCTTTCCTCAATTGGACTTCGAAACAAGCAAGAAATCAATCGTATGCATCACGAAACCTTTCATGAGTGGTTTAGATTGCATGTAAGTATGCAAATGCCCCTACTAATGTGTAATTTATTATAGTTAATAAGTTAAGCTCAAGAAATATGTCATAATCGTAGGTAGCTGAGATGGGCGAGGATGAACCTGAAGAGACAAAAATTTTAGCCAAAGAGCCATCCATGGTTGTAGTTAAATATAATAGTTACACCATAAATGGGTTTAATTTCCATACACAGTCCTATGATGAGGGAAGACCTATTCAAAGTAGTGGTGTATCTTTAATTGCACAGACCACATGTTTTGAAAGGGGCAATAATGATTCTTGCATAATAGGAAACAAGACATATTATGGTATTATAAAAGAAATTATTGAGTTGAATTATAACAACAAAGGGAAGATAGTGCTCTTCAAGTGTGATTGGGTTGACAACCGCACACAAGACAAGTGGGTAAAAAAAGATCAATTTGGGGTTACTATTGTGAATTTCAAGCATTTATTCAATACTGGTGACAAGCTCTCTGACGAGCCTTTCATTTTGGCATCACAAGCTTTTCAAGTGTACTACATTCAAGACCCTATTGATCTTGAATGGTTTCTTTGTTGTTCAATCAAAACCACGTGACTTTTATGACATGAGTGAAGCTGAAAATGGAGATTTAGAGCATGACCCTCAAATGCCTATAATTTTGCCACGATGTGCATACTAATTTACCTATGAATATCTCTGTTGGTGGTACTACTTGTGTTAGAACAGATATAGATGGAATAATTGTTGATGCAAATAAACCTAAAAAGTAAGTCATGTATATCTATATTGTTGTGTTGCGGTGGAATATTTTAATCAATATTTGCTAATTTTTATCTCATGTTGCAGGAAAAATAATGGAAAACGTCGAGGAAGAGATAAAGAAAGCGGTTCCAATGGAAAGAAAGGAGGAAGGGTAAGCAAATTACACTTCTCGACTATGAAATATGTCGAATGGTGTAATTGCAGAAAACAATGAGAAGCGCAATCTCTTAACCTCCCACCCATGGGTGGTAGCAATGTCAGTGTTCAACACCGGCCTTAGAAAATTGCTAAGGTCATGTGTGCCTGTCACTTTTAGCCATATTTCATTCTTGTCTACAACATATATCATCAAATTGACAAGCATGTTAACTTTTCTAGACAACTTTGATGCCACATGGAAATCATAACTTGCGGTCCGGGTCAAGGAAAAACATAGAGAAACATGAACATGTTGGTAGAGATCCCGATTACGGGCACCTCAAGATCCAATGAGTGATGATGAAGGTATGGAAACATGTTAGATATGTGTTACTTCTTTCAATTCAGATCGTGATTGTATAATTGACACATGCTAGCATTTTATGGATGATGATAGAAATTGTTGCACTTCAACATGATGAACAACAAAACAAAAAGGATGGAAGGGGTATCACTAAAAAACTCAACATATATTCAAGAGAGGGGCAACCAAAAATCAAAATTGTCCTTAACGAATACGGTCAGCCTGTAGGGCATTTTGCTAAAGAAATTGCAAATGTTATTGGAACAATGGTGAGAAAGAAAATATCGGTTGCATGTGATGATTGGAGAGAAATTGATCTAAAGAAGAAGCTAGAAGTGTGGACTGCTATACAGGTAGGTGGATTGTTAGTTATCTTTCTTGTTTTATTTTGTATATCCGGCTGAAACAATGTTTTTCATTTTAAAACAGTCATATTATGAGATCAACACCGCGGGTATGTATTATGTTTTGGCAACAGCAGCAAAGCAATGGAAGGACTTTAAGGCTGATTTAAAAAAGACATATTATGATGCGACTCTGACTGACGAAGAACTTATGGCAAGGCGTGACGAAAGAGTTAATGTGAATGATTGGGAGTGGCTTGTTAATCATTGGAGATCTCCAGAAGCTGAGGTAAGCTATGTCATGTTACTTGCTTTGGTTGTAGTTGCTTAAAAAATTATATTCATATTTATGCAATTATGGTATATGCCCGTTCAATAAGAGGAAAAGCGAATCGACAAAAGCTGCGTACCTTACATACAAGTGTTAGCAAAAGCCATGCTCGTGTTGGCCATGAATTGGTAAAAAATACCTTACATCTGAGTTGTAGGATAATCTTTTAAAGTTAATTACATATCTGAGTCTTTTAAAGTTAATTACATATCTCATTTTAGGGTGAGAAACTTGGGCATGCTGCTAGGAGAGATGAAGTTTGGATTGTGACGCATTCACGAAAAAATGGAGAACCTATTTCACAAGCTGAATCAACAATTGTATGTTTTTTTGCAAAACACACTTGCACGTCGAATATTACTTGCTTACATAATATTTACATTTGTAGGAAAAGCTAAAAGAGGCTGCAGAAAACTACCCGGAATTGAGGGAAAAAACTATCCAGGAGGGTGATTTGTTTTCACATATATGTGGAGAGAAGGAGCCAAGAGGTCGTGTTTGTGTTCTAGGGAAGGGACCAACTCCTCAAGATGTGGGCACACCAGGACCATGCAAAAGAATACCAACAAGAGTTCAGCTAGAAATAGAAGCTCATAGTCAAACTAAGCAACAACTTAATTCTCTAACCCAACGTATGGACCAAATGCAACAACGTTTTAACTTGATGGAGCGTATGCTACTACCACAAGGCATGCAGAATGTGGAAGGAAGTTCGCACCATGCTTCTAACTCAAGACATACTTCTGTAATGTGCTTTCCTACCTTGATCTTTCTCTTGTTGTTATCAAGTCGTTTATGTCCATATCAATCTCTTGTCGTCCTAAACAAAAAGAGAATCCAACATTTTGTTGCTTTGGTTGTAGAGCCCAAGGATTGAACAAAAACTAGGAGAATTTAACAATTCATATCAGGAGGAGCATGGTGTGGCTAACAACAATAGGGATATAGATAATACACTATTGGATGATGAGAACAATTCCATTATCCGTAAAAAAGTTGTTACACCAAGTATGCCTTCAATGAACAATGCACCACAAGAAGAAGCCATGAAGCCTCAAGCGATGAAGAAAGCTTGGTTATTTTCTTTGACTTCTAATCCCAGCTCTTAATTACTCATTTGAATATTTTTACGTAGTTGTCACTATGCTGAAATGTAACATTTATGCTTTAGGTTGGTAGGGATGTTATACTATATCTTCGTCGAAGAAATGATATCCTGTGGCTAAAGCAACAATTGTATCAACCGAACCAAGTGCCCTAGTGGGAGGTCAACCTCTTGGAGTTCAATTTTATGAAGTTGTTGTGAATGTCGTGTTGAAAAGAGATGCCTTGCTTCCTCGTCCATATGATGGTATGGAGACCATGGTGATGCTCTTTATATGTCCATTGCATGGCCAAACAATAAAGTAAGATTTAACTTACTATTTCTTTTTTAGTTGTAATGGTAACCTTCAAATGCTAACTATGTGATGTTGACAATGGCGGTGAGAGCTCCCAAGAAGTCAACTCATTCCAAGGCACAGGTATAGTCACATACAATCTTTACTTTCCAGGTATAGCACTAATAGCATATAATCCACTTAATTAAAAGACTTGCTCTATATTTCTACAAAGAAACTTACTCTACCTACTAGCTAGTTGATTTTCTCATGGTGGCTTCGTTAACAAAGAATCAGGCAAGTTACACATATCAAAACCATTTGGGATTTTGTGCTCTTCTGCCATGCATACAACTTTTTAAGATAGAGAAAGGTAATCAAGCAGACTGGACTCACCATATGTTGAGTAAACAATAATTAAATGTCAGGTTATCCCAACTCTTTTCCATTGACCATAACAACCTTAAAAGGATGCCATTCTGGATTGACAATTTCATTTTGCCATTTTGAACAAAGAATGGCATTTTCAACTTCTGAATCATATTCTGGAAATTTTTGCCTGCACACATTTGAAAACACATTCGAGTCAAGCTCACCAATCCTCTTGATGCCTATTTGTGCTTGGCCTTAGGGACAAGGCAAGCCTCAGAGAGCCTGCAATGAAACAAACATGAATCCTCACAAACAACAAGTGCACTCATTAAAATTGTGCAATCTGACATTAGGAGTAACATACATCAATGACCACATTCCGAGCTTGTTGCAACTCATCATTAGCCTTTTTCCTTCACAATTAGAGTTTTGTTTAGGCTTTCCTCATCATTCAATTAAATCGATCTTTTCATCCATTTCGTTTGTCGGTTCATCTATTCTTTTCCACGACTCGAATCTTCATCACCGGAGTGTGCTTTATCACTTGCAATTTTCCTTGGTGCTTTATTTCTAGTTCAACTTTCGCTTCATATCTAACTGTTTGTTGAACCTCATATCTGTTTATGAACGCCCATGGCATGCAAACCGCTACATTGTTATGGGTTTGAATTTTTTACAACCAAAAATATTTCGTCTGCTCTGAATTGTAGCACTTGGGAACATTGACAACATGAGTAATACCATACTTGTATCTTGCGGTGAAGGGTAGCATTTTAACGTATTAGATCTTTATAACTTGTATCTTCTTTGGCTTAATTGTGATAAAGCTCATGGTTCTTTTCTTATGTCGATTGTGCACTTGATGATTTCGACTATTTGGCAAAAGATGAGAGCTGCATTGATTATCTCAGTTCTTCTAAAGGATAGGATCGGTTTGCTTGTTGGAGCAAATTAGCGAAATAGCAAAAGTTGCTTCATTTGGTTTGATAGCTTTTGGTGATTTCTTTGTAAAATTTTGTTGGTCAAAGGCGAGGAAGTGATAAACTCGAGCTTGCTCGTAAAGCATTAATGAACTAAGGTTTTCTCAACTCTAGCACAATGCTACCACAGATAATCAATAAAGTGTTTTTCAAGAATAAATAAATAAATGCATGCATGATGTGTCTTATTCTTTTCTTTGTTATCATATAATATCTATGAATTTCTTGATTACTTTTATGCATGCACATCCATTAATTATCATTGTTAACGTATATTGATGCTAAATTTCTATACTTTTATACATATATATATATATATATATATGTGTGTGTGTGTGTGTGTGTGTGTGTGTGAACTAACAATTAATCAGCCCATCATTGCTTTGTCTCATAACCATATCACCTATTCTTTTACAGGGGTGTGCAGGAGTGAGACCATCAGGTGCTAACTGAGAAAGGTACCTAATACTTAACCTAAATGCTGCACACATTATAGAAAAACCTAGCATGCCTCATAGATTACTAATATCCTGTTACAATTGCTTGAGAGCCGTTGCCTTCAAAGCATCTCTGGCTGCAACTTTCTATGGAACAAAATCTGGAATTTTTTAGAAATATAGTCAGAGTCATCTTGCTATACAACAAATTAATCTTGTGAAGGGTGTTTGCCAATTAACATAAGCTTCCAGATTTAAACAAAAAGGATAAACTTTCACCTCGAGAAACTTGTATCTTTTTCTCGTTGCACATTGTTGTTGCTGCAAAATGAGAGGAGATGCATGTAGAAAACTATTAGAACGGGCTTCGTTGGATGGTCTTTTCCTCTTGGATACAGAGGTCGCTTTGAATCAAGAATCGCTTCTTTGGCATTTACAACTAGAACAGACTTGATGCGACTTGAGATATTGTATCTTTTCCACATGAGATTGTCTCAACTTTACCTAACCAATTAAAGTAAATCTCACTGCAACAATTATGCACAAAGACAAAAAAAATCGAAATCTGATAATTCCAACCTAAGCGGAGAAACTTCCAATGAATCAAAGATGGCCATTACACACAACAATGCATATATATTCATTGGTGACTAATTTCATTAGCTCGATTCTAAATCATTTCATTAGGATTAGCAAAGGGTAGCATGGAGTGAAACTTTTCATGACACCTTTCACTCATATCATATACCACTTAGTTGCTCAAAATAATGAATTCACCTTTGGACAATCTCTCTGTTGTTGCATGTCACGAAACTTCAAGTATGAACACGAAGTCTATCTTGTATTGGATTTAATGAAAACTCACCGTTCATACATGAGTAATGCCTATTTTTACTTTTTGCTACACCGCATGAGTAATGGTTATCACTGTGTCTGGGGGTGTAATGAAGAATGACGCCTGATCGAAGCTGGCGCTATTGTTCTGGGTGCTGAAGTTTTGGCGCCCTGTTTTCTGGTGATGAGGAGTGATCTCTAGGTTGCCTGAGTCTGTCGTTGTTTGAATTGATTTGAAGTTCTAGTTTTGTTGTGTTACATGGCGCCCGATTCAAGAGAAGGGATTGCTTGCACAAAATTTTGTGGTGCGGAAGGATGTTGATGCCCTACTTGTTGCGCATTTTTGGATGCTTGGTTCGGGTTAATATTTTTAGCTTTTGGTTAGAATTCCTTCTTTGGCGTGTCCTTTAGTTTTTTGTAGTTCTGAAAGCATACATGTCATTGTTCTCCATCTGCTCTGGGTTTGTCTAAGAGTTTTTCTAATAGTTTCTTGTTTGTTGATTATAACCATATCACTTATTCTTTTGCAGGGGTGTGCAGGAGTGAGACCATCAGGCGCTAACTGAGAAAGGAACTTTTGGGGTGTGCAGGAATGATGTTGTCCAGTGCTTCTAGAAAGGAATTTTTTTGTGAAGTGGTGGAGATCCAATTAGTGTATAGCCAGCTAGTTATATAGATGGACTAATCTTTTGGACAATTAGTGACATGTTAAAAAGAGGTCTAGCCCTTGTGATCTTTTGGACAATTAGTTATGTTACTAGTAATTATATGTGATCTTTTGGACAATTAGTATTGTTCTTGAATGATCATATATCCGTAATGCATTCATGTGACCTTTTGGACTATGATTCTATGATAAGGAATGAAATCTGAATGATCATGTATGAGTCTATGCCTTTTTGGACTATGTGATCTTGGAGTCTTGAATGATCATTTATGTTTCTCTCCATGTGTTGAACTGTATGGTTAAATGTATATTATTGATTCATGCAAACAAAAATATGTTGTTTGCAATGGTACACACTATCTTTGTCTAACGATGCATTGCCGGCAAATAGTATTTCTCGAGCAAACCGTCTGTCGGCAAAGATTTGTGCATCGGTAAAGATTGTCTGTCGGTAAATATTTGTGCATCGGTAAAAGTATAGTATCATGGACAAATTGTGCATCGGTAATGTTTTGTCTGCATCGGCAAAAGGTCTTTAACGACAGGTCTTTCCTCGACAGCATTGTCTGTCGAGAAAGCCTTTCCGACTGCAGCCGATCGACGTTATATATGCCCTTCTTGAAGCAGACATCTTTGTCGTTATATTTGGGTCATGGTGTAGTGTGTCATCATCCTCGCTTGGCTCCTCTACATCAATAGCCTCATCATTGGCACCACAATTTTGGGAGGAGTTGTCTTCTCCATGAAACACCCATATCTTGTACCCTTCTAGAAAACCCTCACATATCAAGTGTTCATGAACTTCACTTTTATCTCTCCATAATGAATTAACACAACATCTACAAGGGCATAGTATTTTGTTTCCTACTGATGAATTACTAAATGCATATTGTAAAAATTTGTTCAGCCCTTCCAAATATATGTTACTGTGCCTACATGGAATTTATCCATATGTATCAGTTCTGATTAAATAGGTATAAAATGTAGAACCAAAATAGTTTGAAGTCTTCTCGTTACCTAGGCTCATCCATCCATTGTTTATCCATTTAGCAACTCTGTAGTTTTTGCTCATAGGACAGCACAACCAAAATAGCCAGGGGTGAGTGATTAAGCATATCTTTAAAAAAAATTGAAATGTTGGAAAATGTCAATTAATAATTGATACAGTTGCAAATGCAATATATATGCAACAATGCAGCTTACAATTCATCGCAGCTTATAATTAGCAATGATCTCACCGTTCAATAGACAATTGAATTTTTCAGCACTAAACAAAAAAATGAATTGAAGGCTTTGATCCCATGGCATACTTTTCATAACTATTATGTGATTTAGCTCATATCAACCAAATACACTGCAAGCATATCACACAAACATATCTCTAGAATTGTAGATTCTACTACTAGTGCAACACTGGTGCTAAGTCTAAATGGAAGCAAAGTTCAACCATTGAAACATACATCAAACATTCACATTTCACACATACAAACAAATAATAATAGGGGATGTCACATTTCGCACAGAGGAAAACCAAACCAAACACAGATTTTCTACTCGCCTTCCCTTTCATGAGATGATTTGATTTATTGATGATACGACATCACACCATATATCAAATTTAAGCAACATAAATACGAAAAAGAGACATATAAAAAGTGACATCATACAAAGTTATTCAACAAACTGGTGGAAGGCCAGTCAATTGCTTAGCTGAACACATAAGAGTGGTCTACTACACATCACATTAATCCAACTATGAGCTATCGGAATTGAACACATTAATCCAACTGAACACAACAAATCCATGCCTAATAAAAGTGGTCTACTACACATTAATCCAACTGAACAAAATAAATGCTATCCAAGGGCTCGGCGAGCTTACCAGACTGAGGGGCAAGACTTGGGGCCGGGTTGAGCGCCTGGATCTGGACTCTGGAGTCGAGACTTGGGGCAGGGCGATGAGATCACCAGAGGCCGCTTGGGGTAGAAGGTGATCGCCGACCGGACACCAGAGGAAGCAGGGCGACTGGACACCAGAGGAAGCAAGGCGATCAGAGGTGGCTCGGGGTAGGAGGCGACCGGGGGACGGGAGGAGGCAGTGTACCTCAGGGTAGGGCGACCGGAGGAGGCAGGGCAGCCGGCGATGTGAGCGATCTCGAGGTGGGTGGGCGCCGTGATGGCGCTGGATCTGGAGTCGAGACTTGGGGCCGGGTCGCCGGGATGATAGGGCTGGCGACTAGTCGGGACTAGGGAGGGAGGCAGCTCGGGATGCAGGGCAGCCGGCCGCTGGCGGTGCTAGGGTTAGGGTCCTCCGGGAGTTTGGAGGAGTCGAGCGAATGCGCTGGGATTAATTTGGAGGGAGGCGGCCGAATGAGCCTGGGAGGCCTTCGGGGGAATTAGGGAATGCGCTGGGATCTAGGGTTTTTTTTCACGTCGACACTGTTTAGGGCTGCAGGGATTAAGTCCCAAAATTTCTCCCATCTCGCGCAATTTTTTCCGAGTCTCCCGCGCGATATGCCAAATTATTTCGAGCTTTTGGCGGGTCTAGTATCAGCGACAGATGATCTAACTATAGATATGAAATTACCGACACGCAGCGTGTTGCTATATGTCTACAGAATTACCGATAGACAAAATGTCACTGTTTTGTGGAATTAGCGACAAACGCTCTGCCACAGACTTTTACCGACATACCATTTGACTATAAAAGTCCAGTTTTACTGACAGCTGTCTGTCTCTAAATCTAGGACGTGGTGTAGTGTGTACTTGGTCAAGTTAAAATTTCGTCGAAGTGTACTCGGTTAAATTATGGTCAAATTTTATCCAAAAATTTAAAATTTGGTCAAAATTTTCCAAATTCAAATGTTGATCAAATTTTATCCTAAAATTTAAATTTCAATCAATTTTTTTCCAAAAATTCAAACCAAAATTTGAAACTTTGATCACAGCTAGCCCATCTATCCAATCAAACTAAAAAATAACTCATTCTATCCGGTCTCATCCATCCAACTAAATAAAAAATTAGCTTATTTTATATCTATCAAACTAAATAGGCATCTAGATGCTCCATTCCTCTACCAGATTGAATGGCCGTTCACCTAACCTGACATGCCAATATGCCATGCACTAATATAATGGCCAAAGCAGCAGTCGATCACAACCTTTGGATTAAAATATTCAGCGGGCGTGGCTGATAGAAATCACTAGGTGGAATGAATGAGAGAGATATATTTTAGGGTTAGGAGGAGATAGTTTGAATTAAATTTTGGCTTTGTGTTTTTAGTATGAAAGTATCTGGCAGTATCGGAGAAGGATCGAGATTATTTTTATTAATTTTAAATATAGAATTTCACCGATTCTTTGCGGTACAGTATCGGAAAGGATCACGGAGGATTGTCATATCCGATACTAGTATGGCAATTTTGCAAAGAATCAGTGATTCATTGACGATATGCTTGCTTACTGCTCTTGAGGTATTCTTCTTGTTACAATGGATCTTTTTTAAATAACACATTTTTAAATAATTTAAAAAAATAATACATTGAAAAGTTTACAAAAATATGGCTCTGTGCCATTTCAATTGGCGACAGATATGATAGGCTATTTGTCGCCAAATAAAATAGCGACAGAAGACAGAAGCCTCCACCTTATCGGTCAAATGAATCTGCGACAAAATAATCTATCGGCCAATTAAATCTACAACAAAAACAGGCATCTATTGGTGACAGAAACTCTTTCGCCAAATGAAATGATGATAGATGTATATTTTTTCAAAAGTTTCGGTGTATTTTTTAAAAATATATTATTTAAGAAAATTATGTTACAATTTGTACTTGTTTAGAGTAGTAGATGGCCTTCATATATTCATTTAGAGTAATGGGTAGGGTGGGTACTACGTACTATATGAGACTATTTTTTTCAGAACTCAATATGAGGCTTATGCACAACTATGTTATTCGGTTCTGCATTTTTCAAGAAATACCTAGAAAGAGTTGAGAATGTAAATTTCAATTATTTTCTTTCTGATCCCTGCATCTTATTTACGTTAGAAGGTTATGAATATGATGTGTCGTACCAATGTCGCATCAACTATCAATAAAAGTATATAATTGAAGGACCAAGAATGACAGGATGTCAATACAATAATTGGCCAATTCTGGATACACTAATTAATTCTTACTAGCTATGTATCTGTGCGTTAAAACGGAAACTCAATTTGTGATAAAAAGTTTATTTACAAAGAACACTAACAGTAGTAAAAATGGGTAATTAAAGAGTAGTGGTAAAGTTAGGTAATTTTGATGAAGTGATGTGGGAAGAAACTCTTGCTTTATATAGTACATATATTGGATTCTGATTTATGCCCATAACGTGAGATGGTGTCTTTAGACTTTTTGGTACAACAAAGAATGATATGCCATATTTCTACTGACATTTGATATGTGTACTGATCTTTAGTGTTGTTGCGACATTTTTGGAATTTTTTAATAATACATTTTTTAAAAAAAAAATTGCAAAAATATACGTCCGAATTTTTTTTTGCAGAAATATACCCCTGTCGCCAGTTGGTTCAACGACAGAGAAATCTCGCCGAACCAACGGGCGACAGAAGGCCACGTCGCACGATGAACAGGCGATAGAGCGCCACGTCACCAAAATCTCGTCATACCTTCAGGCGACAGAGACGCGAGCAGGTTGGGTTTGGGGGTGTCGAAAATCTTGTGTTATCCACGCAATGTTGGTTTTGGCTGTAAATCCTTGCTGAAGTAGTCCAGATTTCAGAGGATTGAAGAAACTGATGTGACATGAGGGAAGGAAGGCAGGATGCGGCCTTGGTGTTCTTGTTTTCCAATTGATTAGTGTGAAAGTATCGATCGGTGTTCTCTGATCCAGTATTTGATGTTATGGTAAAAAAAGCAACTGTAGCATTCGAATTACTCAACATCATTTATTTACTAACCTATATGCGCAAGAATTGAAGAGCAGGCAGCATGCCCACGTGCCCTCCAAGCCGGTTTTGCAAATCGGTCCTCCGTTTCTTCGAAATTACGTATAGATCCTTCCGAATTACAAATAGGTCCTACGCGATTTTTTGTGAGACAAAAAATTTTCCTTTTCTTTGCTTTTGGGTCCCTGGCGCAACATTTTACGAAAAAACCTTCCGTTAATTTCAAATCGCGAACAAGCCCTTTTCTAATTTTTCAGGGTAGCGAACAGGTCCAAAAAATTAACAAACAGGTCCGTAGTTCTTACGTTCAGGTCCTTTCTTCGTTTTTCCCGGGAAAAATGTTTTCGCCACAAAAAAAACCAGGGAAAATATTTTTGCCACCCAAAAAAATCGGCAAAAAATTTTTCGTCGCCAAAAAAACATAGATTCATCGAAGCGCGTCCTACCGACCCGCTTTTTTAAACAAACGCAACAAAAAAACTGAAAAAAATGTTTTCTCCACCCAAAAAAACCGAAAAAATGTTTTCGTCACAAAAAAAAACACAGGTTCATCGAAGATTGTTTTCGTCACCCAAAAAACCCGGAAAAATATTTTCGTCGCAAAAAAAACACGGGTTCATCGAAGATTTTTCACCATTTTTCCTCTAGACTATTTTTCACCGGTGGATAGTTTTGCGAACATGTATTATTACTCAGTGAACGCATAGAGTATTAGACTCGACAGGAGAAAGTTGTCATCTCTAATAATTTTTTCCCCTTTTTCCTCTAGACTATTTTTCAGCAGTGGGTGGTTTTGCGAAAATAAAAAAATATTATTTTCTCGAGCGCATACTATCGAAATTCAACCGGCGCAGCGTAGCGCGCTTATCTACCTAGTAGCATACATGAGAGGCTGATGATACATGGACAATTAGAGCCCGTGGTTTGTTTTTTTTTTTTTTGGGTTGCGGACAAAAAATTGACCCTAACAATAGAAACTCCTCGACGAAGGTATGCAAAAAGAAGATAGAAAAATCACCTTCACGTAATTTTAATGATCAAGTTTATCCTATCTAAAAAGTGGGAGGTGAAAAAAAAGGATGGTGGTCTGTTACGGTTGACCCTGTGCCGTTTCTGACCCACGGTGCAGCGGCCTGTTATCCTCCCACCGTTGGAAGCGGGCAGTGATCGCTGCTCTGTGAAGCCAGCCTCACGCTGTGCCTGCCACTTCAGGGCCCGAAGAGACCGAGGCTTTCACCAAGTCCTCTCCGCCCACTACTCAACTTGGAACGGGCAGGCCAGCATAATTACACAATGGGCCCAGGCCCAGAACCATACCGAACATCCACACCACCTTGATGCCCCCGACTTGGGTCACAAGCCCTCGTGACTGAGCTCGGCGAGACAGCATGCTTCTGTTGAGTATTTAAGTTGATGTTTCCCACGGTAAATAGGCGAGGTGGTACTAAAAAGGAGTGGAACGACTGATGAACATAGTGCTTCCGGTCATCTTTTTTTTATCTGGATTGGAACTTTGGCAGTGGAATTCTCTTGAAATCTGTCGGTCCTCAACAAATTTGTAACGTCCCTCAACAAATCTGTAACGTCATTTGGGCTACAATACTCTAACACAATGGTATTCAAAGATTGCTTTGTTCATCAAACAATCAAAGATTGTCAAAATGACGCCATTCAAAGTGATGGCGAACATAACAATTTAGGCCATGGTTTTGACATAAGTATGTTTGCCTTTTCAAATTTATGGTTGGCGTACAAGGATGCTTTGTTTTTTTATTGTGACTTCATATATGATTATTTTTCTACTATGTGTACGTTTTTAGTCTTAGGTTGTGGTTGTTGGGGCAAATGGGTTCAAGTCCCTACTCTCCTTATTAACTACCTGTTTGGTACGGCTCCAGCTCCATCAAATCCGTGGATTTGGTGGAGCTGGGTTTTCCTAACTCCACAGATCCGTGAAGTTGGAGCTGTGAGTACATTAAGAATGTTTAGATGGATCATCTTGTTTATATTTTAGACCAAAAATATAAACTTAATTTACTTTATTTTAGCCTACAAGTTTCAGATCTCAGGAGAAGCTGGGATCTGGAGCTCTACCAAACAGGCCCTAAATATCAAAGATACACGGTTCCTCACATGCATTCCCATTTTGTTTTATCACACCAATATTTTGTTCTAAAATGCAAAGTTTCAGTCACCTTCTATCCATCTTCCAAAGATCGTATGTCCTCTTAAAATTCATATTGAAACAAAAAATATATGTTGGGTAAGCACTATTTATAATCAAACAAACTTTTTTTGAAAGGAAATCGAGTGAACCAATAATAAGCACAGTCCATGAATGGGTGATCCCAAAATTTGGTCAATGGATCGGAACAAAAGAAGAAACAGTCGTTGCTCTTACAACCTAGCACAGGCTAGAGTCGGTGGGCTCCAACATTGGAACGGCCTGCTACGGTGTTTCCACTCGCCACCCCAGTTCACCACCCACACAACTTGGCACAGGTCACCTGCGAAGGCAACCCTATACAGGCCTAGACGGCCTGAACAAGAACGTCGATGCGGTTCGCGGCCCACGTCATCGCAGAGAAAATGCACGCCTCTTCAGTCTTCGTCCGACACAACATGACCTATTTAACACGCAGCACGACCCATCAAAGCACGGCCAGTTAGCGGGTCGTGCAGTGTTGGCTCACGTACTAAGGCCATGGCTCAAGCACGACCTGGGTGGCTCCCATGCTGTGCTGGCACAGGCACTTGTGGGCTGATGGGCCGAGCTGTTGTGAGGTTGGCCCATTTGGCGCTAAAAAATGAAAAAAATTCAAAATAAAATTAGAAAAACCGGTTACAAATGGCTATAATTTTTTATATCCGAATAAACAGATCAGGGGCCTAAATACCCATGCCATGCTAAACATACTAAATGAGCTGAAAGGGCCTAAATAGACCGAGACCACGACAAAAAATGGCCCGCTCTGGCCATCTATTACTCCACCCGTTCCGCGACTTGAGAACGCCATCGAAGAGAACGCACCCATCAGCCAGGGCCAAAACGCGCTAGGACCACTGTGCACTGCCCTGCCGGCCGCCGCCCCCACGGGCCACGGGCTGCATAATCAGACACAGCTGGGTTCGGCGCGACATGCGGTGACGTTTCCGCGATGAAGTTTACGGAACTGTCTCGACTCAGCACTGCTCTCCGCGGCATTCGAGCGTCCCGCCCATGCCGCTGCGCAAACAGAAGCTGCAGAGTATGGGTAAAAAAAATGGCGTATCGCGAGGTATATGTCGCTGGTGCCAGTGGATGGAGGAATAAGGATGCGTCCAGTAGCGTTGCCATGTAACATACTAGCGATAGAGGTATTTTAACTCGTATTTGATGAGGACATCACACCTATTCATACGCCCGAGACTCCTCTAGTTGTAATGCAAGGACCCATCACAAGAGCACGAGCACGACAATTGAATAACAGGTGAGCTCGTTCCTAAGTGCCCGTGCATATACTTGTGAGGATGGTATGCTACATAATGATATTATTGATTATATTGTACTTAGGAACTTTGGAGAGGATCATGAAGGCCTTGGGAACCAGCAAGGGTCAAGAGGGAGGCAAGGAAAGTTGGAGGCCCAATTCATCTTGGAGTCGACTACCTCAGCCACCAGGAGCAGTGGTCACTAAAATCGTCTCCCAGGGCACAAACGGGCTCCGATATCAATGATCCACATATGCCTGGAAAGCTAAGGAGATAACCTTTCCAATGGCACTAATTTCAGGTCATTTGGACTTCGGAGTCGACGGGAATTCACGTTGAAAGTTGGCAGACAGAATCTATCCCAGGGTGCTGCATCACCAATTTGGGTCGTTGGCCCATGTATCGTGTTGGAGTCCATCACGGACGCATCTAGGGTTTCTAGGACGTCCCTTAGACCTTATATTCAGTAGCTGCCGCTAGGGTTTGGCTCGGGTTTTGCTTAGATTTCAACTAGACACTCTGTCGGCCACGATCATTGGTTTGTGGAACCCCAACTCGTGTGCTTAATATAATTCGCAATTTCAGATTGCTTCTTCTACGTTCTTGCTTGTGTTCTCGATTCACATACAGGGATAAGCCTTCTTGGCGAGGTCAACCGTGTTTATGTGTGGTTGATAACCAACGGAGCCGTGGTGTAGCGATTGCAGGGTTCGGATCGGTCCTGATCGGAAGCTGGATCGTCAACGTCGAGTCTCCACCAATCGACTTACCTCCACCTATCGAAAGATCGGGCCACCGTGCGTATCAAGTGGTATCAGAGCCACGGTTTACCGATAGGTAACCCTAGTTTCCCCACCTTTATCATTGTTTCCATCCTCCTAGAGTCCAGAAAATTATCCCTACAAAAAAAATTGTTCATCGTCTGTTCATCATCGTTCCACTGTCCTACGACCTTTTGTGCCATTGCAATTTTCATTTTCAGTTTGCTTTGTTGAATTTGTGTCCATAGTAATCGTCTTGTTGCTGGTTGAAGTTGTGAACCTAGTCTCTAGTTGACACTATTTCCGCTGCCCTAATTCATCCCACCACAGCCAACAACCGACACCAAATCGAGTCCTACTCGGTTTGCCCTTGCGAGCCGCCTTGTGTTCTATATCCTGCACCGCAAGCCCTAGATAGGTCACGAGCCGCCTTGTATCAATTGCCCTGCACCGCTAGCCTTTATTCTCTCGACGCAGTCCTATCAATAGCTTAACCCTAACTGGAACCGAAGAAAGAAGTGAAGGCCGAGATAGACCCAATTTGCAAATCCGGACCCTCTGTGTATTCAGCACTAGTCTAGGATCACGCCAGTGCACACAGTCTCAACATTGGTACATATCACAGTCATAACCAACGAAATAATAAGTACTTTGATTAAATACTCAAACTAGTTGATCGACCTTATGGTCAAGTTACAAAGATCGCCTCATGAGCTTAAGACTTATTAAAATATTCAAATGCGGTGGAAATAAAATAAACTCGTGGCGCCAACCAATTTGCCACGAGCAATCGATCGGGCTCGCTCCCTAGTTAAATCGACTCCTCTGGTACTCCTCCTCTGACGGGGGTTGCTTCTTCTTCAAGCGAAGTTGTGTTGTTGTGGGGTGAGTACTTTGAGCACTCAAACAAGTCATGCCGAGAATGCAATGCTAATATACTATATGCATGGCTTAGTACAAAGGATAGGCTATGGTTCATGAGCGACAAACATTCAAGGTAAATGATAATAGATTGCAAAGCGATAAAAAAGAGTAAGAATAATAGCTTTCACAAACATTTCAATCGTAAATCCTTTTTCCATCCTAAGTCAAGTTCCTCATTACCAACCCAAGCATTTTTCCATAAACAATTCATTTTTATGAAAATCTAACCCTTGATCAGTAATCATAGAGCGATGCTCAATACGTGAGCACGGCTATTGAATAGGTTGTACACTCTGCAGAGGTTATACACTTTACCCACAAGATACAGTCAAATACCACCAAGGCAAATAACCGTAACGAAGCCTTTCCAAAGTTCCATCTAAACTTCGATCGCCGCTAAGGTTTCAACTCTGGAGGGACTGGTTACCACACCCAGGCCCCCTCTTGCGCCATGTGAGTTCTCATTCCGCTTCTCCGGGCCTCACACCACCACGCAGTACCAAAGAATAGATTTCCCGGTTTACTCGGCTAAGCCCGTCCCATTCACGGAGCTTGTGGTCAGATGAGAGACTCAGTTCAAATGCTCGCAAGGTTAAGTCCTTAGTTGACCGAGGCAAGACTAACCAAGTGTAACTCAAATGTCCATGTCCAATAAAAACCAAATCGACCGCCCATTGCCACTCTTGGCCCACGAAACAATCTTGCCATTTGCCCCAGTCTAAATCATTTTCCCACCGGTTCTTTACCATTGCACCACGTGCCATCATCAACTCAATAACACATGTCTCATTCACAAAAGCGTGTTCCATATCTCATTAAGTCATTATTTACTTTGGTGTTCCAAAATCATGAATTGTCCTCGTGGCGAGGCTAAGCACACTACTTGGTCTACTCAACCCATGTTGGCAAATTATTAATGTCCAACTATTAATTCATAACCTAGGGTGACAAAGGATTCATGGCCTACAATTATATATGACAAGGTGGCATCTGACAACTAGGCATTTAACTAATCCCAAACTTATTCATAGTCATTTCTATCAAATTAGCATGCAATAGTTTAAATCAAAATAATTTGCTCTAATAGGTTCAACATGATCAAACACAACTTGCCTTCAAAAAGTCTGGTTACGGTTCTGAACTTGCTCGGTCGAACTTCTCCTCGAAACATTCGGGCACTTCAACGTCTCACGCGAACGCAAATAAATAGCAATAAATAAATAAAACAGAGAGCAACTCAAACCTAAAATTCAAATAAAATTCATAAACAGAAAGAGCATGATTTTACAAATTTATAGAAATTAGAATCACTCAAATCGGAGTTAAAAGCATAAAAGTTATAAGCGTTTGAAGTTTCAAAATATATTTAAAATCAATATTCCGAATTAAATAAATATTTTCTTTTTCGGAAAATTAATTATTGCGTCATCCGTGACACGTGTTGCCACCAGAGAGTGACACGCGGCCTTGCCGTCGCCACCGACGGCTCCGTCTTGGCGTCGACGCCAGATGCGTCATCATTGACTCAGCGGCAGATGGGACCCACATGGCGTCCAAGATGACGTCACCGGTCCGTCTTGGTGACATGCGGCCCCGTCTTTGTCGGCGACATTACGCGCCTGACAAAGGTGCGGCGGCGGACCGACGTGTGGGTCGCGTAAATGCGTGATACGCGCCTGATGAACGGCGGCGTAACGCATCGGTACGCCCTCGGTTGCATCTAACGGTCGAGGTTATAAGGTGAGGTTTCTTCGTTTGCGGGCGGCGTGGCGGTCGGGTCGTTGACGCGCGATCGACGGTTTGTGGAAGCTTCGGGCTCGGTGGAGCGGTCGGCGCGCCGCTTCACCGGGCTGGGAAGACGACGGCGTCGCGGCGTTTCGAAGCTCCTCGGCGTGAAGAAGTGATGCTTCCGTGGGCGCGCACGACGAGGTGAGTTCGGGATGGCACGGCGACGCGAGAGTGACCGGCGGCGGAACAGCGCAAGAAACTTCGGCGGGTGACCGGGAACGGTGAGCTCGGCGAGGCGGCGGCGTCTCGGCGGCGTGGAATGTACGGACGAGTGCGGCGCAAGGTGGGGATCACAACCGGGTGGCGGCGCATTAAATAGCCCCTCGGCGTCCGTGAAAACGAGGAGACCGAGGCCCACACGAAGCGGCGGCGGTGGAATCCGTGGTGAATAGGATTGGTCGACGTGGCATAGCGTGGGCCCTTGGATGGAGATCTAACGGCTACCACGTTAGGGTTTCCCGAAACGGGCCGCATAGTACTCGGCCCAGTACTGTTCACGGGATTTTTAATCCTTTTCCGATTAAAAATATTTCCCGAAAATAAAATAATTTATTTGGGGCATTAAAAATATCAGAAAAATTCTGAAAAAATTCCCAAAAATATTTTAGGACATTTGTGACTCAAATAAAATATTTCCAGCAAAATCTTATTTTAACTTTTCTATTATTTAATTAAGTTGATAAATGGTTTAATTCAAAATAAATCCAAATAATTCCAAATAAATCCAAATAAATTCCAGAAATTCAAAATACCACTAAAATGCAAGAAAAGCAAAAATTGGGATGTTACAAACCTCCCCCCTTAACGGAATCTCGACCCGAGATTGAGGTCGACTAAGGAATAGGTGTGAAAATTCCTTCTTTAGATCTTCTTGGCTCCCAAAGTTGCTTCGCTCTCGGAATGGTTACTCCTTGAACTGCAGAAGCGGGTCGATTTATTTCTCATTTCTCGATCCATCGTGTCCAAGATCTTCACCGGGTACTCTTTATAGGTCAAACCCTCCTGCAGCTCGACCGACTCTAACGGCATCTGCTCTTCTGGCACTCGGAGACATTTCTTTAATTGTGACACATGGAACACATCATGCACACCTGCTAGAGACTGCGGTAGCTCCAACTGATATGCTACCTCACCTCTACGACTTAGAATCTTGAATGTGCCAACATATCTTGGCGCTAACTTCCCTTTAGTGTGAAACCTCTTAACTCCTTTGAGTGGGGTAACTCTGAGATACACAAAATCTTCAGGCTCAAAGCTCAAATCCCTACGGCGATTATCGGCATAACTCTTCTGTCTTGATTGCGCAATTTTCAACCGTTCCCTGATCATGGCTACCTGCTCTTCAGCTTCTCGAAGAATGTCCGGCCCGAACATATGACGCTCTCCGGTCTCATTCCAATTCAACGGCGTTCGACTGGGTCTTCCATATAGTGCTTCAAATGGCGACATCTACAAACTTGCCTGGTAGTGTTGTTATAGCTAAACTTCGGCATATGGCAAACACTTATCCCACGAAGTTGTATAAGCCAATGCACATGCCCTCAACATGTCCTCCGATGTCGATTAACTCTTTCCGTTTGTCCATCATGCATGGGTGATATGCGGTCTTTGAAGTTGAGCGGGTCCCTAGGGCCTCATGCAACTTATCCCAAAATCTTGAGGTAAGCCGGGTACCTCGGTCCGACACAATCTTCTTGAACTCCATGTAGACATACAATTCTTGACATATATACATCTCGCTAAGCGGTCCCCGAATAGGTAGTCTTCACCGTATGAAGTGGGCAACCTTTGTCAAGCGGTCCACTATAACCCATATAGAGTCATACCATGCGGGTCCTTGGTAAACCGTAATGAAATCCATTCGATTTCTTCCCATTTCCACTCGGGTATCCTCGATGGTCAGAGCAACCTGTTGGCCTCTGATGCATTGCTTTGACTCTTTGGCATATGTCGCACAACGCAACATGCTCTGCAGCTTCAAGCTTCATGCTTGGCCACCAAAATCTTTCCTTTAGGTCTTGATACATCTTAGCGCTTCCCGGATGAATAGAGTACTTGGAATCATGGGCTTCCTCCAAAATCAGCTGCTTCAGCTCCTTGTGCGGACGCAAATGCGCTTCTTGATCCACAATGTGCCTCGCTCATCCAGCTTGAAATCCTTTGCCTTGCCTTCCTCCATTTTAGACTTAATCCTCTGAATTTTGGCATCGTCTTTCTATCCTTCACAAATCTGATCTTCCAGGGTAGGCTTCACTTCTAGAGCAGCTATAAATCCTTTAGGCACAACATCCAGCTTCAGCTTCTAAAATTCCTTGCATAACTCAACCTGACTTGCTCCCACCAACATGTTCACCGAATGGCTTTTTCGGCTTAAAGCATCGGCCACCATATTGGCTTTTCAGGGTGATAATGAATCCCCAGATTGTAATCCTTAATTAATTCTAACCACCTCCTCTGCCTCATGTTCAGATCCGATTGAGTAAATATATATTTAAGACTCTTATGGTCAGTGTACACCTCACATCTGTTTCCAATCAGATAGTGCCTCCATAACTTCAAAGCATGCACTACGGCTGCTAACTCCAAGTCATGTGTTGGGTAGTTCTCCTCATGCGGCCTCAACTGCCTTGATGCATACGCAACGACCTTTCTGCTCTGCATTAACACGCATCCTAGTCCTTGGCGCGATGCATCAGTATATATCAAAACTCTGTGGCTTAAATCCGGTAGTACTAACACTGGCGCCGTTGTCAAACGTTTCTTCAACTCCTGGAAACTCCGCTCACATTCCGGCGTCCATGCGAACTTCTTTTCCTTTTTCAACAATTGCGTAAGAGGTCTCGCAATCGTTGAAAATCCTTCAATAAATCGGCGGTAATAACCGGCCATTCCAAGGAAACTACGAATTTGAGTCACCGTTTTGGGTGGCTCCCAATGCAACATCTTGCTTCCACCTTACTTGGGTCAATCTGCGACTCCTTGGCGGTCACCACATGTCCAAGAAATTCCACCTTGTTCTTCCGAAGTCACACTTGCTAAACTTAGCGAAAAGTTGTTGCTATCTTAACTTCTCCGAACTAGCTTCGGATGCTCTGCATGCTCTTCCACGGTCTTGGAGTAAACTAAAATGTCATCTATGAATACAACAACGAACTTATCCAAGTATTCCATGAAAACCTTGTTCATCATGTTCATGAAATATGGGTGCATTTGTCAAACCAAAAGACATCATCAGTAAACTCGTAATGCCCATATCTTGACGAAAATGCGGTCTTGGCACATCCTCCGTCGAATCTTCATTTGGTGATATCGATCGAGGTCAATTTTGGAGAAAACTCCGGCTCCTCTCAACTGATCAAATAGGTCATCGATCCTGGGTAGTGGGTACTTATTCTTGATAGTGACTTCATTCAGTGCCCGATAATCCACACACATCCGGTAACTTCCGTCCTTCTTCTTGACAAACAGAACCGGTGCTCCCCATGGCGACGAACTAGGTCTAATAAATCCCTTATCCAATAATTCCTCAATCTGCTTCTTCATTTCGACCAGCTCATCGGTTGACATCCGATAAGGTCTCTTAGCTATCGGGGCCGTTCCCGGTACTAACTCGATTACAAACTCTATGTCCCTGTCTGGTGGCATCCCAGGTAAATCCTCTGGAAATACATCCGGGTACTCTCTGACAACTGGCACATCTTCTATGCTGACGGTCTTCATACTATTGACCATCAACTGTCCATCCCGAACGGCAGTTACCTGAAACTCTATTTTCCTCCCACAAGAACTCTCGACTGATATGACTCTTCGTCCACAGTCTAATACAACCTTATGTTTAGACAACCAGTCCATTCCCAAAATAACATCTAGGGTCTGGGTATCTAACACCACTAAGTTTGCTAGGAACTCTGTTCCATCTATAAGCAACTTTACCCCAGAACATCCTACATCAGATCGGAGTTCTGATCCCGGGGATTGTACTAGCAATACATGCCTAAGGTTCACCATTTTCAACCCATTGTTCACAGCAAAAATCCGAGATATAAACGAATGTGAAGCTCCAGAATCAAATAAAACTGTTGCAGGTACTGAGTTGACAAGTAACTTACCTAGTACGATGTCCGATGTATTACTCTGCACTGCATCGGCGGTGACATGATTGACTCTGCCTCTTACCACGATCGTGTGGCGGCTCCAGTTGTGTAGCTCCACGGCTTGCTCTCGGCGGGTGCCTTCGTTGGAGTAGTTCCAAGATTGAAGCGAGCTGGTGTCACTCCTCCTCCTCCCTTCTTAGGACAGTAATTGGCAAAATGCCCTTGCTCGTGACAGATAAAACAACGTTTAACGCCGATTCTTGGCTCCTCGCATTGCATTCCCAAGCGGTGTTGGTGTGTGGAAATTTTGTCCGGCAGGTCTTGGTACCGGTGGTGGCGTCGTCATCACATTCCTTGGCTGGAACCTGAAGAACTGGTTTGGTGCAACCCTCAAACGCTGCGCTCCCTGGCGTGCTCCTCTTTGTGCCATCTCTGCGCTTCGGTTGTCCTCCGGCTCCTTGCGCTTGTCCTCCAATATCGGCGCCTTGTTCACTAGCTCTGAAAATCGGGAAAAGTGTGGGTTATGAGTCCCACTGCGATCTGAATTCACCTTCATGAATCGAGACCGCTGGCCTTATCCGTTGCTACATCCTCGAGTGCGTAGCGTGCTAGGCTGCGTGAACTTATTCAGATACTCGAGACCGATTGATTGCCTGCTTGGTTGCCTAAACTCCTCCTTTTTCAGCTCCATGATGCCTTGGGCACATGGTGCTCGCCAAAAGCAATTGTGAACTCCTCCCGGTGATGTCTGTGGGTGCTCGTGGCGACGAGAGTTTTCCCACCATTCATTGTGGTTCCTTCAAGCTGATGAGAGGCATAGTGTACTCTCTCATTTCCTTCACACTGGGTAATGTGCAACTTTCTCTCTATCGTCCTTAGCCAATCATCTGCCTCCAATGGATTGGCATTCCCAGAAAATGTAGGCGGTCGTGTCCTCATGAATTTCGACAGCCTCAAGTGTGGCCTCTGCACTAGGTTAACCTGGTTAACTTGGGCGTCGGCGGTGGCTTGGGCGGTGACCTGCTGCATCTGCTGCATCATGGCATGCATTGCTTGGAGTCAGTGCGACAATAAAGGCTCCAAAGTTACGCATATCAGCTGGTGGTGCTGGTTGAGGTCCTTGTCCTTCCCCATCGATGTTTCCAGCTGAGCGAGAACCGCTCCTATTTCCTCCTTGGTTTCCTCGAGTGTTCACCATCTGCCGATTGCTCCATGGTTTAGAGACGAGAGGGAAATAAGAATAGACAAGTAATGGAGTACTTATACGGGGACAAAGGTGTAACACAAAATCTGAATTTATTACTTTATTAATATCGAGGTATGGTTGCTCACAATGCCTATGGGCCATGCAACACATACCGATCACTCCTAAGCATGAAAGAAGCAAATCGAACTAACACTCTGAGTCAAAGCGCCTCTAAGGGTGACTCTTATTCCAAGACGCGACTCGTCCGCAGAGTCTCAGCTGCTAACCCTAATGCTCACTCCTCGAGCCAACCCCACCGAACTCCTGGTGGATACACCGGTGTCTTTGGTCTTTGGTACAAACCTATCCCAACGATCCTCTCTTGGATCGCCTCCTGCACAAGCTCAACATCCTTGGTTCTGCTTGACCTCCATAGGCTCGGGCTTCACTTCCACTTGCTCGACTTCACTTCCAGCGCTCTGGCTGCTCTGGCTGCGGCTCCTGCTTGTGGCTCCTCGGGTCTAGGTCGTGTAGCTCCAAGCCAGCTCCGCTCAGGTCCAATGCTGTGTCTCCAGCTCCCAATCCTCTGGATAGAGTGGGCCAAGTATTCACAAGTGCTGCTTGCAGATCGCCCTCGCTGCGTGAACTCGCCACGAGACCTCTGCAGCTCTGAACTGTCTCGTCGATAACATCCTCTTGAGCGATGACATATCTAGCCAGGTGGGTGATCGTGGCATCTTCCTCCTCGATGGGCTCTCGGTTGTAGCGAGTGTCTCTGCGTGGGTGGTGACGAAACACTGTGCCATCTAACTCCCTGGGGTAGGTACGAGCAATCTGCCTCATCGCCAGACGCGATGTCTCCTGAATCCCAGCGTCAAATGACAACCTCCTGGCTGTGATGCGGATGGGACAACTCGCCCTCGCCCTATCCCTAGCGTAGACCGTGATAGTGACATCCCAAGCAATATCCAGTCCTGCCCGATACACAGTAGTCCCCCGGTAGGTCGGCCTGTCATATCCTCCAAGCTGCTGCATCATACGCCAAAGCTCCGCGGCGTACCCTCTAGTGCGCTCACCAAAAGAGTGGATCATCCTCATCTGCCAAAGGACACTCACGTGAAACTCAGAAATTTTTAAACAAAGCGAATATGTGTTGAATTCAGCAAGGGGTATGAAAGAAGAGAAGGGGTAAGTCGAGATTGCATTATCATCTTGGCACATTTTAGCTTTTAGAAAATAGTTTTATCCTCACTCGACCATTCTAACTAAGGGCGATCCTACGGTCGGTATGGCTCGATACCACCTCTGTCGGGACCCGAATTTGCAAATCCGGACCCTCTGTGTATTCAGCACTAGTCGAGATCACGCTAGTGCATACTGATCTCAACATTGGTGCATATCACGGTCATAACCAGCGAAATAATAAGTACTTTGATTAAATACTCAAACTAGTTGATCGACCTTATGGTCAAGTTACAAAGATCGCCTCGCAGGCAAAGACTTATTAAAATATTCAAATGCAATGAAATAAAATAAACTCGTGGCGCCAACCAATTTGCCACGAGTAATGGCCCAGTGGGCTCGCTCCCTAGTTAAATCGACTCCTCCTGGTACTCCTCCTCTGAAAGGGTTGCTTCTTCTTCAAGCTGAAGTTGTGTTGTTGTGGGTGAGTACTTTGAGCACTCGACAAGTCATGCATGAGAATGCAATGCTAATATACTATATGCATGGCTTAGTACAAAGGATAGGCTATGGTTCATGAGCGATCTGACATTCAAGGTAAATGATAATAGATTGCAAAGCAATAAAAGCATAGTAAGAATAATAGCTTTCACAAACATTTCAATCGTAAATCCTTTTTCCATCCTAAGTCAAGTTCCTCATTACCAACCCAAGCATTTTTCCATAAACAATTCATTTTATGAAAATCTAACCCTTGACCAGTAATCATAAGCGATGCTCAATACCGTGAGCACGGCTATTCGAATAGGTTGTACACTCTGCAGAGGTTATACACTTTACCCACAAGATACAGTCAAATACCACCAAGGCAAATAACAGAACGAAGCCTTTCCAAAGTTCCATCTAAACTCAAGATCTTGCCGCTAAGGTTTCAACTTTGGAGGGACTGGTTACCACACCGGGGCCCCCTCTTGCGCCATGTGAGTTCTCATTCCGCTTCTCCGGCCTCACACCACCACAGCAGTACCAAAGAATAGATTTCCCGGTTTACTCAGCTAAGCCCGTCCCATTACGGAGCTTGTGGGTGTATGAGAGACTTCAGTTCAAATGCTCGCAAGGTTAAGTCCTTAGTTGACCGAGGCAAGACTAACCAAGTGTAACTCAAATGTCCATGTCCAATAAAAACCAAATCGACCGCCCGATTGCCACTCTTGGCCCACGAAACAATCTTGCCATTTGCCCCAGTCTAAATCATTTTCCCACCCGGTTCTTTACCATTGCACCACGTGCCATCATCAACTCAATAACACATGTCTCATTCACAAAAGCGTGTTCCATATCTCATTAAGTCATTATTTACTTTGGTGTTCCAAAATCATGAATTGTCCTCGTGGCGGGCTAAGCACACTACTTGGTCTACTCAACCCATGTTGGCAAATTATTAATGTCCAACTATTAATTCATAACCTAGGGTGACAAAGGATTCATGGCCTACAATTATATATGACAAGGTGGCATACAAACAACTAGGCATTTAACTAATTCCAAACTTATTCATAGTCATTTCTATCAAATTAGCATGCAATAGTTTAAATCAAAATAATTTGCTCTAATAGGTTCAACATGATCAAACACAACTTGCCTTCAAAAAGTCTTTGGTTACGGTTCTGAACTTGCTCTCGGTCGAACTTCTCCTCGAAACCTTCGGGCACTTCAACGTCTCACGCAGAACGCAAATAAATAGCAATAAATAAATAAAACAGAGAGCAACTCAAGCCTAAAATTCAAAAAAATTCATAAACAGAAAGTGCTTGATTTTACAAATTTATAGAAATTGGAATCACTCAAATCGGAGTTAAAAGCATAAAAGTTATAAGCGTTTGAAGTTTCAAAATATATTTAAAATCAATATTCCGAATTAAATAAATATTTTCTTTTTCGGAAAATTAATTATTGCGTCATCCGTGACACGTGTCGCCACCAGAGAGTGACACGCGGCCTTGCTGACGTCAGCCCTGACGGCTCCCGTGCTGACGTCAGCATGACGTCATCATTGACTCACTAACAGATGGGACCCATAGTGACGTCAGCATGACGTCACCGGTCCGTCTTGGTGACATGCGGCCCGTCTTTGTCGGCGACATTATGCGCCTGATGCCTGCAATGGCAGTGCGGCCGCGTGTGGGTCGCGTCGTCGGTGATCGCGCGACGATGAACGGCGGCGCAGCACTGCGGCGCCCTCGGTTGCATCAAGCGGTCGAGGTTATAAGGTGAGGTTTTCGTTTGCGGGCGGCGTGGCGAAGTCTGGGTCGTTTGACGCGATCGGACGGTATGGAAGCTTCGGGCTCGGTGGAGACGGTCGGCGGCGCCGCTTCACCGAGCTGGGGAAGACGACGTCTTGTGTGGCGTTCCGACTCCTCCGGCGTGAAGAAGTGATGCTTCGGCGCAGCACGACGAGGTGAGTTCGGGATGGCACGGCGACGGCGGAGAGTGACCGGCGCGCGGCGCAAGAAACTTCGGCGGTGACCGGGAACCGGCGAGCTCGGCGGGCAGGCGGCGTCTCGGGCGGCGTGGAATGTACGGACGAGTGCGGCGCAAGGTGGGGATCACAACCCGGGTGGCGGCGCATTAAATAGCCCCCTCGGCGTCCGTGAAAAACGCGGAGACCGAGGCCCACACGGGCGGCGGCGGTGGAATCCGGCGGTGAATAGGATTGGTCGACGTGGCGCAACGTGGGCCCTTGGATGGAGATCTAACGGCTACCGCGTTAGGGTTTCCGAACGGCCGCACTGAGACTCGGCCCGATCTTGTTCACGGATTTTTAATCCTTTTCCGATTAAAAATATTTCCGAAAATAAAATAATTTATTTGGGGCATTAAAAATATCGAAAAATTCTGGAAAAATTCCCAAAAATATTTTAGGACATTTGTGACTTAAATAAAATATTTCCAGTAAAATCTTATTTTAACTTTTCTATTATTTAATTAAGTTGATAAATGGTTTAATTCAAAATAAATCCAAATAATTCCAAATAAATCCAAATAAATTCCAGAAATTCAAAATACCACTAAAATGCAAGAAAAGCAAAAATTGGGATGTTACAAACCTCCCCCCTTAACGGAATCTCGACCCGAGATTGAAATTTGTGAGAATAGGTGTGGAAATTCCTTCTTGAGATCTTCTTCAAGGCTCCAAGGTTGCTTCGCTCTCGGAATGGTTACTCCACTGAACTCTGCAGAAGCGGGTCGATTTATTTCTCGTTTCTCGATCCATCGTGTCCAAGATCTTCACCGGGTACTCTTTATAGGTCAAACCCTCCTGCAGCTCGACATTGCAACAGAAGAAGGTGGGTACATTAGTGCTAGTGATGTTGAGGATGAAAATGCTCTTGCAGCTAACCTTGCAGATAATGAGGATGACCATGAGACGGACGACGATGATGAGGAGATTTTAGGGATTGCTGCCACCGAGAATTATAGGACAATCATTGTGCAACGAGTGTTGAGCGCTCAAATGGAGCAAGCGGACAAGTTACAACGCCATAATTTGTTTCAGATGTACCTTATCGTCAAGGACTGTTGTGTTCGTGTCATAATTGTTGGTGGGAGCTGCAATAACTTGGTGAGTTCAGATCTGGTGGAGAAGCTTTGCTTGCCCACACGTGCACACCCTCATCCCTACCATATTCAATGGTTCAATAACAGCGGTAAGGTAAAGGTAACACAAACTGCGAGAGTGCAATTTTCCATTGGAACATACCATGATTTTACTGATTTTGATGTAGTGCCTATGCAAGCATGCTCCCTGTTGTTAGGCCGTCCATGGGAATTTAATACTGATGCAATTCATCACGGTAGAAGTAACAAATACACTCTTATGCACAGGGGGAAGAAAATCACATTGCTTCCTATGACTCCTACTGAAATTGTGCAATGTGACAAAGAGAGAGCTGAAAATGAGAGAAAGGAGAGTGTGCTAGAATCTGAAAATCAGCAAGTGGCTAAAAATGTTTTCCCACCTAAGAAAGATAAGAAAGAACCTAGTTCTAGGTCCGAGGGAATTAAATTGAAGGGTGGTGTTATGCTTGCTACAAAATCTGATCTTGCTGAAATTAATGAGAATGATGCACCATGCTATGCTTTGATATGCAAAGAAGCTTTATTTTCATTTCATGATATGTCTAGCTCTTTGCCTCCTGCTGTCACTAACCTTTTGCAGGAGTATGAGGATGTGTTCCCAGCTGAGATACCCCCGAGGCTGCCACCTATTCGAGGTATTGAGCACCAAATCGACTTGATCCCGGGAGCGACTTTGCCAAACCGTGCTGCATATAGGACAAATCCGGAGGAGATTAAGGAAATTCAGCGACAAGTCCAAGAGCTTTTGGACTGCGGGTATGTATGTGAGAGCCTTAGTCCTTGTGCTTTCTCTGTTATTTTGGTTCCTAAGAAAGATGGTAGTTGGCGCATGTGCGTAGATTGTAGAGCCATTAACAATATCACAATAAGGTACCGTCATCCTATTCCTAGGTTAGACGACATGCTTGATGAGTTAAGTGGTTCTATAATTTTTTTCTAAGATTGACTTGCGTGGTGGATACCACCAAATAAGAATGAAATTAGGAGATGAATGGAAAATAGCCTTTAAAACCAAGTTTGGATTGTATGAGTGGTTAGTCATGCCTTTTGGTTTAACTAATGCACCTAGCACTTTCATGCGCTTAATGAACGAGGTTTTACGAGCTTTCATTGGGAAATTTGTGGTGGTTTATTTTGATGATATATTGATTTACAGCAAGTCGTTACATGAACATCTTGATCATCTACGTGCTGTTTTTGATGCTTTGCATGCTACACGTTTATTTGGTAACCTCGAGAAGTGCACTTTTTGCAACCGAGCAGTATCGCTTTCTTGGCTATGTTGTGACTCCGCAGGGAATTGAGGTGGATGAATCCAAGGTGCACGCGATTAAGAGTTGGCCAACGCCCACGACGATTTCACAAGTGCAAAGCTTCCATGGACTTGCCGGATTTTACCGCCGCTTTGTGAAGGATTTCAGCACCATTGCAGCCCCATTGAACGAGTTGACGAAGAAGGGAGTTGTGTTCCATTGGGGGCAAGCACAGGAGAATGCCTTCAACCTTTTGAAAGATAAGCTTACTAATGCACCTTTACTCCAACTTTCTGATTTTAATAAGACCTTTGAGCTTGAATGTGATGCTAGTGGGGTTGGAATTGGTGGTGTTTTGATGCAAGACAATAAACACATTGCTTACTTTAGCTTAAAAATTGAGTGGTCTGTTTTGAATTATTCCACGTATGATAAAGAATTGTATGCTCTCGTGCGATCTTTAGAAACGTGGCAATATTATTTTTGGCCCAAAGAATTTGTTATTCATTCCGATCATGAGTCACTAAAACATATTCGCAGTCAAGTGAAACTGAATCGTAGACATGCTAAATGGGTTCAATTTATGGAATCTTTTCCTTATGTTATCAAACACAAGAAAGGGAAGGATAATGTGATTGTTGATGTCTTGTCTATGAGATATACCATGTTGTCCCAACTTGATTGTCGTATATTTGGATTGGAATCAATTAAAGAACAATATGATAATGATGATGATTTTAAAGATGTCTTGCTGCATTGCAAAGAGGGAAGAACATGGGACAAATATGTGATAAATGATGGATTTGTGTTTAGAGCTAACTGCCTATGCATTCCAGTTGTATCTGTTCGTTTTCTTTTGATACAGGAGGCTCATGGAGGAGGTTTGATGGGTCATTTTGGTGCCAAGAAGACGGAGGCCGTGCTGTCCGCTCACTTCTTTTGACCGAAGATGAGGCGAGACATTGAGAGGTTTGTATCTCGTTGCACTACATGTCAAAAGGCTAAGTCACGATTGAATCCACATGGTTTATATATGCCTCTTCCTGTTTCTAGCACTCCATGGGAGGATATATCTATGGACTTTGTTTTAGGACTGCCTAGGACCAAGAGGGGGAGGGATAGTATTTTTGTGGTGGTTAATAGATTTTCTAAGATGGCTCACTTTATTCTTTGTCATAAGAGCGACGATGCTGTTAATATTGCTAACCTTTTCTTTCAAGAAATCGTTCGCTTGCATGGTATGCCTTCTACTATTGTTTCAGATCGTGATGCCAAGTTTTTGAGCCACTTTTGGAGAACTCTATGGAATAAATTGGGGACCAAGCTGCTGTTTTCAACAACATGTCATCCCCAAACCGACGGCCAAACCGAGGTAGTAAATCGTACATTATCTACTATGTTGAGGGCTGTTTTGAAGAAGAATTTGAAGATGTGGGAAGAGTGTTTGCCGCATGTTGAGTTCGCTTATAATAGGGCAGTACACTCCACCACCAAGGTAAGTCCTTTTCAGGTAGTGTATGGCTTCAATCCCCGTGCTCCTATTAATCTATTACCTTTATCTACTAGTGAACGAGTTAATCATGATGCTAAGGAACGTGCTGAATTTATTCTGAAATTGCATGAAAAGACTAAAGAAAATATTGAAATGATGAATGAAAGGTATAGGACTACAGGAAGTAAAGGTAGAAAGGAAGTAAAACTTGAACTGGGTGATTTAGTATGGTTACACTTGCGAAAGTATCGTTTTCCAGAATTGAGAAAGTCTAAATTAATGCCTAGAGCTGATGGTCCTTTCAAGATACTTGAGAAAATAAATGATAATGCATATAAACTTGAGTTGCCGCCCGAATTTGGGGTTAGTCCCACATTTAACATTGCAGATTTGAAACCGTTCATGGGAGAAGAAGATGAGCTTGAGTCGAGGACGATTCCACTTCAAGAGGGGGAGGATGATGAGGACATCACTACTATGCATACACCCGAGACTCCTCCAGTTGTGATGTAAGGAACCATCACAAGAGCACGAGCACGGCAATTGAATCAACAGGTGAGCTCGTTCCTAAGTGCTCGTGCATATACTTGTGAGGATGGTATGCTACCTAATGATATTATTGATTATATTGTACTTAGGAACTTTGGAGAGGATCATGAAGGCCTTGGGAACCAGCAAGAGCCAGGAGGGAGGCAAGGAGGGCGTCCAAGTCAAGTTGGAGGCCCAATTCATCTCGGAGTCGACTACCTCGGCCACCAGGAGCAGTGTTCACTAAAATCATCGTCCAGACCACAAACGGGCTCCGATTTCAATGATCCACATATGCCTGGAAAGCTACGGAGATAACCTTTCCAATGGCACCGATTTTAGGTCATTTGGACTTCGGAGTCGATGGAAATTCACGTTGCAAGTTGACGGATAGAATCTGCCCCAGGGTGCTGCGTCACCAATTTGGGCCGTTGGCTCATGTATCGTGTTGGAGTCTATCACGGACACGTTTAGGGTTTCTAGGACGTCCCTTAGACCTTATATTTAGTAGCTGCCGCTAGGGTTTGGCTCGGGTTTTGCTTAGATTTCAACTAGACACTCTGTCAGTTTTCGCCGATCATCGGTTTATGGAACCCCAACTCGTGTGCTTAATATAATTCGCAATTTCAGATTATTTCTTCTACGTTCTTGCTTGTGTTCTCGAAGCCTTCTTAGCGAGGTCAACCGTGTTTATGCGTGGTTGATAACCAACGGAGCCGTGGTGTAGCGATTGCAGGGTTCGGATCGGTCCTGATCGGAAGCCGGATCGTCAACGTCGAGTCTCCACCAATCGACTTACCTCCACCTATCGGAAGATCGGGCCACCGTGCGCATCAGTATTATTGCCAATTTACAATATATACTTCTACCACTCTCCAATTATAACGTAACTTCTTTACCAACTCAAAAGATGGCATGACTTTAATAAGTTTAGGCTATAGTTCAGAAGCATGCAAAGTCACATCAGCTACACTAAGCTGTTGACAACCAAATGGATTAGTTTTAAGTACACAAAATGATGCAAGATCAGTTACTCGGAATAATCATCAAGCATCCTTAAGTAATTTAGGAAATAAACAAGGAGCAATTATTTATATGCCACTAAAATTAACCTCATTCTTAAATGCTACTAATTGTGCTACTGAAATGTGGACCCAAACTCTACATATTAGTGACACATTTATGGATTTACCCTAAATTTCAGTGGCATATAAGAAATTAATTCTTACGATACAGTGTTGATTTAAAGTCATAAAACTGTGTGATAAATAATGAAAGTATCTAATTTTTTTAAAAAAAAATCCTTGTGAAGGGAAAGGAAACATCAAAGAAACAGATGTTAAGATACAAGAAACTAAAATACTTAAGGATATGGTCAGTTTGCATTAGCTTGAAATAATGACTCGTACAAGCAGATTCAAAGAAAAAGAAGTTGTCGATTTGTCATATTGTTAAGAAATAGGCTTCGCTCAAAAAAGAAAAGAGAAGAAAAGAAATAAGCTTGAAGTCTTCACATTTTCAGCTAATAAGCGAGAGACCAATAAATTGAAGAGATTAGAAGAGCATATGAATATGATGGAGAATAAACCCTTCACGGCATTGCGAAAATAAAAAGTGTGCAAGGATTCGTAAACCAGAAACTAAAAAAAATATCAGAGACCCTTCGGTACGGGTTACCGGCCGGCCAGTTTCCTGTCTTAAACCTGTCAAATTTTAGTAAACAAAATTTGAATTTAGATGATTACCGTCTGAATGTATTGTTCATCAATTTAAATTCAAATATTAAAGTTATAACTTTTCTAACTGAAATTTTTTTATTCACCTATGCTACGCTGGGTTTTTTTTATCCTCGGTCGGTTGTGGACTTATGGGCAACCAAGAGATTTTCAGAACATGTGCTCTCGTTTGGCCCTGATGATAATACGATAGAATCGAAGGGTCCCATATGCAAAGATACCTCCCTACTCTATCTCGCTTCCGATCTCTGTGAATGTTTGGGACGATAGATGTTAAAATGAAAAGATTTTTCATGAAAAAACTACTCTGACTTCCCGGTCGCAAGAGACCGCACGTACATGGATGGCACTTTTTATTTGTGACCCCAAAATGGGATAGCGATATTTATTCCTGATCCACTGTGGATCAAAAACTAACGCGTTGACTCTTTAAGAGCTCTTTAGCGATCACTAGAAGAGTGACCGCAACGTACTACACCGTGATCGTTGCTCCTCCACACACGTAAACACAAGCGTAAATTAAAAAGGATTTGACAATCATGGACAAGGACGTTACAGTTTCACATAGTTCTTTCTCCATTGATTTTCTCAGCACCACCATTTCGCGATGCCTGGTGTAGCTTATTGTTTTTATTTTCCATTTGCTTCAACCTATAATAAGTAGCTAAATAAGTATTATGTAGTCATGTATCGAATGGAGTAGACAGTAGTTGACAAGCTGGATACCTATCAGAACACTCCATCTTTTTTTTCCCTTGGGCTAATTGGAATTCTTTTCTTTTTCTTTTCTGTTGTTAGCTCGTTTATGTGGTAAGTTAGTTATGCAATTTTCTCTGTGAGCTTTGGCTATGAACGAGCATAAATTTAGCAATATGCCTAAATAGCAACAATCTCAGAAATTGCATACTTAAGCGCATAAACTGGACAAGAGTTGGTTACACATGGAGACCAAAAAAAAATGTATGAACAGAAAGCAAAAGCTTGTGGGAATAAGGTGAACAAACTAACCATTTCAGCTCTAGGTGGTTCATAAGGTTGTATATTCCCAACTTCCCTTTCAGCAGCAGCAAGGGCTTTCGTAGCCTTAGAGATCCTTTCTTGAAGAGTTTTTTTTTATTGTGTTTTCAGATCTTCAATGTCATCAAATGTAGCTTCCAATCGTGCATTCTGATAGCAGGAAAAATGTTAAAAGCCAGCAGTAGTCGAACAGTATTGGAGACCTCACTTAAGTTAAGAAGATCATACTCGATGCAGTTCCTCATCTCTAACCTCTCATCGTTTGCTCATGTTGTGAATCACTAGGCAGTAAACCATAGAGGACAAATTGTTCATGATAATATACTCATAGAAAGTGCACAATATTATTGACTTCCAAAATCTCATGATTCGTCAGAACACTTGCATGTATTCTTGAAATATGACAATAAAGAGCACATGGCATGTAAATGAAAATGTTTCCAAAGCAGCTAGGAACAACAGAATTCTAAGCAAGTAGATGCAAAGAATTTTTCTTAAAAGAAGCCTACACAAAGAGTTTGCTGAGAAAAGAAAACCTCTTCTTCCTGGAGACCTCTGCACTTCGGGCAACCAATGTAGAGAATGCTTTCCAAAACTGTCTTGACGGAGATCACCAAGATCCACAGCAAGAAGAACTATGGCGTCTGAGCCCAAGAGCAATGGGGCTCCGCTGGCAATGACATGGAAGATCCTTGTCCCAGGTCCGGCGCAGGAAATTCCAAAGAGCAAGTGCAGCAGTTCCATGTGATCCTTTATTCCATTTATAGGTTGGGTTTGGAGGTGTCGAAAATCTTGTGTTATCCTGTTTGAAAAAAAAAATCGTGTTATCCACGCAATGTTGGTTTTGGTTGTAAATCCTTGCTGAAGTAGTCCAGATTTCAGAGGATTGAAGAAACTGATGTGACATGAGGGAAGGAAGGTAGGTGTCGGCGTACTTTACGCCGGGGTACCCTCTCCGCCGCAGATAAGTAAGATCACGTGGCGGCTCTGGCGAGCTGGTGGGCGATCAGGCCCCACTCGCCCGGTGAGTAGACCACGTGGCGGCCTGGTGAGCAAGCGGGTGATCAGGCCCCACTCGCCAAGAGAGCGGCCCAAGTGGCCCCTGCTCGCCGGGTGTCGGCCTGGCGAGCGGGTAGGCGATCAGGCCCTGCTCGCCGGGCGTCGGCCTGCGTGGCGGCCTAGCGAGCAAGTGGGCGATTAGGCCGGGCGTCGGGACCGTGGCGGCCTGACGAGCAGGTGTCGACGTTTGTTGTCGGCAATAAAGAAAAGGGGGCAAGGCGCTAGATCTAAACTCGATGGTAGCACGAGACACCGGATGTATACATGTTCGGGCTCTCACGATGGAGATAATACCCTAGTCCTGTGCTCTGGAATTATATGTGGCTAGCTAATTGCTGATGAGATTGTATGTTTCCTCCCCCGTCCCTCCCTTTATATAGCAGAGGAGGGCAGTTACAAAAGAGAGTCCTGATCGGATACAAAATAGAGATTGTATCTCTTTCCTTATCCGCTAAACATGATAGAGGTTAGGATTACAATTGTATCCTCCCTAAGCAGGGTTGGTTTCCATCTTCAGGGTTTCCTGGTTGCGCATGGCCGCCTGCCTCCTGAGCAATACTCATCTTCATGTAGTCGGCTTGACCCATCCCCTCTCGGGTGGTCATCACGGCCCGCCATGCAGATACCCGGGGTCCATATACGCCACAATAGCCTCTGAGTACTTTGCGATCGAGTTGCCGCCTTCCTGGTCGCAGCCCAACTGAGTCATGCTTCACGCTGAGTGCTTCCAGTTCTTGATGCAGTCTCCCCACTGGTTTTCTTTTCCAGCCGAGTGCCCTGTTATAGGCAAAGAGATCGTGAAGGACTCAATAGAGCTCCACGCATTGAACTTTCCGAGTGGTACCCAGCCCAATTATTAGAATACGGGCAGTCGGCTCATCTTGGGGCATACCGTATCCCCAACGATATACAGAAGTCAAAATGCTTTTCCCGCTCAAGGCGAAATTCAGCGCCGCTTTAAATTCATTCGTCGTCGAAGTTACTGATGTCGTCGTTGAAGCGTTGGCCCACACGCGTCGCATCCAAATTTAGTAGCCCTGAAATCATGTATATGCAGAACTTAGGCCATAAAAACAATTCACTCGGATGTGATATCCGATTGGTTTGACTCTTTTTGTTTAATCACTCTGCCCGACTAGTCTAGCCCCCGAGCGTTGGGAGTCGGCTCATGGCTCTTTTTCCTAGGCACGCATTTTAGGTGACTAAAGTTTGCCGTTCATGGGGTCAGAGTTTCACAACTCGGAATTAACGCACTCGGATCCACTTGTAATTGTTAAGCGAAAGAAGAAAAACAAAACTCAGAAAAAGATGTGCGCATGCACACACCATTAGGTGTAGCCCCCGACTTACTTCTTAGTTGTGGGTCAACTGAGTAGCAAGTCAAGAAAGCCAACAATTTTATTCATAATGATATAATTGAGTAAAAAGCGACTTAGCTGCTCTATGCTCCATGTGTTGCTGACGATCATGTCGTCCATGCTCGGGGCGCAAGCGTAGGCTCGTGGACGTGCCGAAGGTGGCGCTCGGGGCGCAGGTGTAGGCTCGTGGCCGTGCCGAAGGTGGCGCTCGGGGCGCAGGCGTAGGCTCGTGGCCGTGCCGAAGGTGGCGCTCGGGGTGCAGGCGTGGCTCGTGGCCGTGTCGAAGGTGGCGCTCGGGGCGTAGGCGTAGGCTCGTGGCCGTGCTGAAGGTGGCGCTCGGGAGCGACCGCGGTCTGCTACCGCAACCAGGCTCTCACTCTTCTGCTTCTTGTCCTTCTGTTTTGGATGCACTCGGCTAAGCCTTCACGACTCACGAGAAAAAGAAATTCCGGTCAAAAAGCTAGCTCCTGGTGCTTGTTCACGTGGCTTGGGCTTTGGGGTTCACGAGCAGTTCAAGTCCAGACGAGCAAGCAACAAGAGCAATTCTTCATACGAGTTGTCCACGAGAGCAAGCACTTCTAGTCAAGAGACTTCCGAGGATAGCTTTCTTCACGGGCGAAGATTATGTTGGAGTCTAGACAAGAGAATAGAAGTGCTTATTGTTTTCTGCGGTGAAGCGGCTGAGTGATTCCCAACATCAGTGTTGATGACGACGGGCGCAACCAAAGAAAGGCGCCGAATAAGTGCGGCCGAGGTGATCTGAGGCGCGATGATAGCACGCGAGGAAGACGGCGTGTTGGCTGGAGCGCACCGAGGTGATGCGGTGAGGAGCCGACTGCATCGGCGGTTCGAAGAAGATCGTGCTGGTGACAGGCGCGAAGAACTGACAGCCTTGGAAAACGCCGCAACCGGAGATGGCCGCGGATCCGCGCGACGGAGAAGACCGTCGATGGCGCAACGGACTGACCGGATGTCCGAGTTATGCGACAAAGAAGACCGGCGAGCAACGCGCGATGTGACAAAGAAACTGGCGAGAAGGCCGACTGGACGGCGGCGACGCGTCAAGCGGCGCAACGAGGGGCGGCGGCGGCACTGCAGCGACGAGCGAGGAAGCCGACCCGATCCGAGATTCTGGCAATTCTGTTGACAGCGGCTATCGAGCTCGACGAGATTGATCTTGACGCTTCCCCTACCTGGCGCGCCAACTGTCGACGTTTGTTGTCGGCAATAAAGAAAAGGGGGCTATGCGCTAGATCCAAACTCGATGGTAGCACAGGACACCGGATGTATACAGGTTCGGGCTCTCATGATGGAGATAATACCCTAGTCCTGTGCTCTGGAATTATATGTGGCTAGCTAATTGCTGATGAGATTGTATGTTTCCTCTCCGTCCCTCCCTTTATATAGCAGAGGAGGGCGGTTACAAAAGAGAGTCCTGATCGGATACAAAATGGAGATTGTATCTCTTTCCTTATCCGTTAAACATGATAACGGTTAGGATTACAATTGTATCCTCCCTAAGCAGGGTTAGTTTCCATCTTCAGGGTTTCCTTGTTGCGCATGGCGGCCTGCCTCCTGAGCAATACTCATCTTCATGTAGTCGGCTTGGCCCATCCCCTCTCGGGTGATCCTCACGGCGCACCATGCAGATACCTAGGGTCCATATACACCACGCCGGGGCGATCACACCTACCATCGGGTGTCACTGCGTAAGCGTCTGGCGGCGGTGGGCGTCGAGCCTTGCTCGCCGGGCGTTGGCTCTGTGGCGGCTTTGGCGGCGGTGGGCGATCACGCTCCTTTCGCCGGCGTCGGCTGCGCGAGACGCCCTAGCGGCAGTGGGCGTCGAGCCACCTTTCGCGGGCGTCGGTTTGCGTGGCGGCCTAGCGAGCAGGTGGGCGATCAGGCCCTACTTACCGGACGTCGGGCCCGTGGCGGCCTGGCGGGCAGGTGGGCGATCACGCCCTGCTTGCCGGGCGTTGGCCTGCGTAGGCGTCTTGGCGAGCAGGTGGGCTATCATGCCCAGCTCGCCGGGTGTTGGCCCACGTGGTGGCCTGGTGAGTTGGAGGGCACTTTAGCCCCTCTCGCTAGGCCGCGTAGGCAACCAAAAGAATGAGAAGAAGGCTTCGCCTTGAAGCTTCCTCCCCCTAGCACGCTGTGTTAGGGCCATTGATTGCGAGGAATTCTACTATCGACACGACGACGGCCCATCCCTCTGACACCTCACACTAAACCCGTCGCAGGAACGTCACATCCTGGACGGACCGGGCGAAGCTATACAGCGGCATTAAATGAAACTTGAAGGACAAGACTATAGCGATGGGTGTAATAAATGAGTCGTGGGTCGGTGTGATAAGACCATAGTGATGGGTGTAATTAATGAGTCGTAGATCAGTATGATGTCACCTTCCCACCTGCCCGAGTCAGCCCACTCTATATAAGGGAGCTCTGGTGCATAGGGAGGCGGATCCGAGCCGGATCCAAGATAGAAATCCTTAGCGAAAAAGAGCAGAACAAACTGAAAGGACCATTGTAATTACCTCCACACTACATCAACGAAGATCTAGCAGGACGTAGGGCTATTAGCCAGCTTGGGGGCTTGAATCTGGATATGTTGCTGTGTTCTTTGATCTGTTGATCCCTGGAATCCCTCGCGCGAGAGTGATTAGGGTTTCCAACCACGAAGACGTCCTCTACCGAACCATAACCTCCATCCTCGGAGGACCTCCTGTCCGTTGACGGGGTCCCATCCGGCGAAATATGCCGATAGCAGATGTTCTTGTTTTCCAATTGATTAGTGTGAGAGTATCGATCGGTGTTCTCTGATCCAGTATTTGATGTTATGGTAAAAAAGGCAACTGTCGCATTCGAATGACTCAACATAGCATACATGAGAGGCTGATGATACATGCACAATTAGAGCCCGTGGTATTTTTTTTTGGTTGCGGACAAAAAAAACTGACCCTAACAATAGAAACTCCTCGAGGATGGTGGTCTGTTATGGTTGACCCTGTGCTGTTGCTGGCCCACGGTGCAGTGGCCTGTTATCCTCCCATCGTTGGAAGGCCCAGGACCCAGAGCCATACCATACATCCACGCCACCTTGATGCCGCCCCGGACATGGGTTACAAGCCCTCGTGACTGAGCTCGGCGAGACAGCATGCTTCTGTTGACTATTTAAGTCGATGTTTCCCAGGGTGAATAGGCGAGGTGGTACTAAAAAGGAGTGGAACGACTGAATGAACATAGTGCTTCCGGTCATCCTTTTTTACCTGGATTGGAACTTTGGCAGTGCAATTCTCTTGAAATCTGTCGGTCCTCAACAAATTTGTAACGTCATTTGGGCTACAATACTCTAACACAATGGTTTTCAAAGATTGCTTTGTTCATCAAACAATCAAAGATTATCAAGATGACGCCATTCATAGTGATGGCGCACAACAATTTAGGCTATGGTTTTTGACACAAGTATGTTTGCCTTTTCAAATTTATGGTTAGCGTAAAAGGATGCTTTGTTTTTTTTATTATGACTTCATATATGATTACATTTCTACTACTCTCCTTACTAATATCAAAGATTCACGGTTCCTCACATGCATTCTCATTTTGTTTTATCACACCAATATTTGTTCTAAAATGCAAAGTTTCAGTCACCTTCTATCCCTCTTCCAAATCGTATGCCCTCTTAAAATTCATATTGAAACAAAAAATATACGTAGGGTAAGCACTATTTATAATCAAATGAACCTTTTTTTTTGAAAGAAAATCGAGTGAACCAATAATAAGCACAATCCATGAATAGGCGATCCCAAAATTTGGTCAATGGATCGGAACAAAAGAAGAAACAATCGTTGCTATTACAACCTAGCACAGGCCATAGTGGGTGGTCTCCAACATTGGAACGGCCTGCTACGGTGTTTCCACCCGCCACCCATCCCCTGCACCCTAGTTCGCCACCCACACAACTTGGCATGGGCCGCCTGCGAAGGCAAACCCTATACAGGCTTTGGCGGCCTGAACAAGAACGCCAACTCGGTTCGTAGCCCACACTATTGCAGAGAAAACGCACGCCTCTCCAATCTTCGTTCGACACGACACGGTCCATTTAACACGCAGCACGACCCATTTAAGCGTGGCCCATCAAAGCATGGCCAACTAGCGGGTCGTGCAGTGCTGGCTCATGTACTGAGGCTATGGCTCAAGCACGACCCAGGTGGCTCCCGTGCTGTGATGGCACGGGCACTCGTAGGCCGATGCTCTCTGTGGCATTTGAGCGTACCGCCCGTGCCGCAGTGCGAACAAAAGCTACAGAGTATGGATAAAAAAAAATTGGCATATTGCGAGGTATATGTCGTTGGTGCTAGTGGATAGAGGAATGAGGATGCGTCCAGTAGCGCTGCCATGTAACATACTAGTGATAGAGGTATTTTAACTCGTATTATTGCCAAGTTACAATATATATATACTTCTACCACACTCTCCAATTATAACGTAACTTCTTTACTAACTCAAAAGATAGCATGACTTTAATAAGTTTAGGCTATAGTTCAGAAGCATGCAAAGTCACATCAGCTACACTAAGCACGTCGACAACCAAATGGATTAGTTTTAAGTTCACAAAATGATGCAAGATCAGTTACTCGGAACATCAAGCATCCTTAAGTAATTTAGGAAATAAACAAGGAGCAATTATTTATATGCCACTAAAATTAACCTCATTCTTAAATGCTACTAATTGTGCTACTGAAATGTGGACCCTAACTCTACATATTAGTGACATATTTATGGATTTACCCTAAATTTCAGTGGCATATAAGAAATTAATTCTTATGATACAATGTTGATTTAAAGTCATAAAACTGTGTGATAAATAATGCAAGTACATAATTTTTTTTAAAAAAATTCTTGTGAAGGTAAAGGAAACATCAAAGAAACAGATGTTAAGATACAAGAAACTAAAATACTTAAGGATATGGTCAGTTTGCATTAGCTTGAAATAATGACTCGTACAAGCAGATCCAAAGAAAAAGAAGTTGTCGATTTTGTCATATTGTTAAGAAATAGGATTAGCTCAAAAAAGAAAAGAGAAGAAAAGAAATAAGCTTGAAGTCTTCACATTTTCAACTAAGAAGCAAGAGACCAATAGATTGAAGAGATTAGAAGAGTATATGATGGAGAACAAACCCTACATGGCATTGCCACTACTACAGACTGCCTCATCTGCGACCCCCCATCACTGCCGGGTAGGTCCGAGCCGGCAGTGATAATATTATCACTGTCGGTTCCAAATTCAACCGGCAGTGATAATATTATCACTGCCGGTTCAAACTTCAATTGGCAGTGATAAGAATAGTATCAATTTTCGCAGAATGGAGGTAATATCATTGCGGTTTAATAGAGAACCGCAAGTGATAAGAAGATATCACCGCCGGTTTATATGTAAAACCGTAGTGATTTATTATTGCCGGTTCTATAGTAAAACCGCGGTGATAAGACCATTTTCACCGCCGGTTTTACTATAGAACCGCAAGCGATATTATTGTTCCCCATTATTAGTTCGACATGTAACATAAGAAACATTGTAATTTATCTCGCATGTAACATATGAAAGCATAATTAGTTAAAAAAGCAGAACATATGAAAGCATAATTAGTTAAAAAGCAGAATATATGAAAGCAAATTTGTAATTTGCGGGATATGTATTAATTAAAATAACATTACAAAACATAATTTGTCCATCATTACATATTTAGTCCTAATTATAATAGTCTAATGGCGCCAAGCCCTATATCCAAAACTCGCTAAATGCCGCCGTCCTCCTCCTCCTCCTCCTCCTCGTCGCCGAGCTGCCGCTTGATGTGCGGCGATGCTCGTCCTCCTTCTCATCCGAATCCGATTCGATGGCGGAGTTGGTCTTGCCCCAACGCCGCAGTTCCTCGCCACCGTCGCTGCTGTAAATGCGTCGTCTGCTGTAAATCGTCCTCCTCCTCCTCCTGTGCCTCTTCTTCCTCCTCCTCCGCCTCCACCTCCTCCTCCTCCTCCTCCTCCTCCTCCTTCTCTAGCGACGGAGTGGGGCTTTGCCCAACACGTGCACGCTTCTTGGGGGGTGCCATTCTTGCAACAAGAGTGGATTGTGTGGGGGTTGCCATTCATGCAACAATAGTGGTATTATATAGCAATAGTTGGCAGAGGAATGTGAAGCGCAACAAGAGTGGATTGTGAATGGGAAGGGCAACAGTTGGCAGAGGAATGTGAAGCGCAACGGTTGGCGCGGCAGAGGAAAGGGCATGCGCGACGGTTATGGGGCGCGAGTTGAACGTTGAGTATCATCGCGGTTTGTATTACCAACCGGCAAGTGATAATCGACTATCATCGCGGTTGATACCTATAATCGGTAGTGATATATTATCGCCGGTTTAATTTACTACGGCAGTGATATTTAAAGTTCTCGCCGGTTCGTATATTCAACCAAGAAGTGATATGTATTTTCCGCATAACGCAATTTTTGGCGCGTAGTATGACCTTATCACTTTGCCGGTTCTGCGAGAACCGGTAGTGATAAGGTATTTTCAGCGTAATATGACCTTATCATCGCCGGTTCTTCGCAGAGCGGCAGATGATAAGCTATTTATATCGCAATCTTCACCGACCGACATTTCCCCGAAAGCGTAAGAGAGGAGCTCTTTGCTCGGTGTATTTTTCTGGAAAGGTCTTCTTAGAAATTTTGTGTCAAGATTTTGTTCATATTTTTCATCGAATCGACATCTTCTCCTAAGAAAGCGTAACAAAGAGGAGTCAGTATTATCTTGATGAGTTCTTCTTTGAAAAATTGTATTAAAATTTTTCGAGGTTACCGACTTGATGTATGTTATATTTGTCGTAAAATTTTACTTTACTGAGTGCTATAGATGTTGATAATTGCTTGATTGTACGGTGTGAACAGTTTATATCAGATCTTGCTCAAATTAAGATCTAGCTAAATTATTGAATAAATTATAATTCATATTGTAGTGGATGTTTGAGTAATAAAATTGCTAGATGGACAATTATGCATAAATGTAATTAATTTAATTAATGAAAATTTGTTATATGGATTTTTAATAGTACAGATTGCTAGATGATCAATTATAAATAGTGAGAATTGCTAGTTGAATATTTAAATAATGGGAAATGGTAGATGGATTTTGCAATAATGAAAGTTGGAACATAAATAATTATTTAGAAATATATCCTTATATTCAATTATATGCTTGTTAATTTGTTGTAGATTAATTTAATTTAATAGCTAGCGCTACATAACAAAATGAAATGAAGAAATCTTCTAAATAATTAAAAAATGCTAGATGGATATTTAAACAAGTGAAAAAGGTTTGATGTATTATATAGGCAAAATTGCTAGATGTATTTGTAAAACTAATCATTTACAATTATATTGTTATTTCTTGATAAATTCATATCCATTTTAGTGATGTAGTGGATGTTTAAGTAATAAAATTGCTAGATGGACAATTATGCATAATTGTAATTAATTTAATTAATGAAAATTTGTTATATGGATTTTTAATAGTACAGATTGCTAGATGATCAAATATAAATAGTGAGAATTGCTAGTTGAATATTTAAATAATGGGAAATGGTAGATGGATTTTGCAATAATGAAAGTTGGAACATAAATAATTATTTAGAAATATATCCTTATATTCAATTATATGCTTGTTTGTTGTAGATTAATTTAATTTAATAGCTAGCGCTACATAACAAAATGAAATGAAGAAATCTTCTAAATAATTAAAAAATGCTAGATGGATATTTAAATAGTGAAAAAGGTTTGATGTATTATATAGGCAAAATTGCTAGATGTATTTGTAAAACTAATCATTTACAATTATATTGTTATTTGCACTAAATTCATATCCATTTTAGTGATGTAGTGGATGTTTAAGTAATAAAATTGCTAGATGGACAATTATGCATAATTGTAATTAATTTAATTAATGAAAATTTGTTATATGGATTTTTAATAGTACAGATTGCTAGATGATCAATTATAAATAGTGAGAATTGCTAGTTGAATATTTAAATAATGGGAAATGGTAGATGGATTTTGCAATAATGAAAGTTGGAACATAAATAATTATTTAGAAATATATCCTTATATTCAATTATATGCTTGTTTGTTGTAGATTAATTTAATTTAATAGCTAGCGCTACATAACAAATTAAAATTATATTGTTATTTGCAGTTATGTGCTTATAATGTGTTTATCGTTTTAATTAATTAGCAATGCATGACTACTGTAAAGAATAAATTATTTTGATATCGTTTGTTCATATACTGAAATGTAGTTTGATATAATTAACTGTAGATGGACCGAAGGTGGATGTATGACACGGACCGTCGCGGTCCAGAGTTCTTTAATGGTGTGACTTGTTTTCTGAATGCGGCTGCGGCACACAAGTCGAGAAACCTGGCGGACTATATGTGTTGTCCATGCGTTGATTGCAAAAATGAGAAGATGTTTTGTAACATAGAGTCGATGCGTGCACACTTGCTTCGAAGGGGTTTCAAGGCTGGCTATACCTGTTGGACTGAGCACGATGAAGATGATATTGTACATGAAGGGCAACACATTGATGAAGATGATATTGTACATGAAGGGCAACACATTAATGAAGATGACGGAGACAACGATATGACAGCGGTGGAAGATGCATTCGTTGATACCCACGAAGATGATCTAGATCAAATGCTGCGTGATGGGGAGGGGGACTTCACGAGTGAAAGGGAGTTTCAAAAGTTCCAGCGTATGGTAGAGGACTCTACAACGCCATTGTACCCGGGCTGCAAGGAGGAGCACAGAAAGCTGCATACCGTGCTTTCACTACTGCAGTTGAAGGCAAGCAATGGTTGGTCCGATAAGAGCTTTCTCGGTGTTATGTCTCTTGGGGACTTGCTTCAGAGGGTAACGTGTTGCCTTCAACTACGTGCGTGCCAAGCGGGTTGTCCGCCTGCTGGGACCGAAAGTACAAAGAATACACGCATGTCCAAACGATTGCATATTGTATCGCAATGAGTTTGCGAACATGGATGCTCGTGTTGTTTGCAAAGCAAAGCGGTATAAGCAACGCGGCAGCGATATCGAGAACGAAGATGTCGGGGTGAAGCGTAAGAAGAAGAGGTGTCCCGTAAGGTGGTGTGGTATTCCCTATAATCCCCGCCTAAAGCGATTGTTTGCGAACAAAAGGCATGCCCAATTGCTACGATGGCACGCCAAGAGCGAAGAAGGATGGAATGCTCGGACACCTGCCGATTCGTGCAATGGAGGAACATCGATAGAAAATATAAGAAGCTTTGCATATGATGTGAGGAATATAAGGTTCGGGTTGAGTACTGGATGGGATGAATCCTTTTGGCAACATGAGTAGTCATCACAAAGACTTGGCGGTGACTTTATGCATCTACAACCTTCCTCCTTGGCTTTGCATGAAGCGAAAGTACATTATGATGCCACTATTGATCCAAGGGCCGAGCAACCTAGCAATGATATCGATGTGTACCTCAAACCATTGGTTGAAGATCTTCTAATATTGTGGACCGATGGTGTATGGTATGGGATGAGTATAAAAGAGAAAACTTTATCCTACGGGCATTATTGTTTGTAACCATTAATGATTATCCTGCTCTTGGCAACTGTCGGGCCGCAGACGACAAAAGGCTTCAACGGATCGCCCAAAGGCTCGGATGATGACTAGCCGTGGTGAAGAACAACCGAAAAATGGCTTACATGCGCATCGTAGGTTCCTCCGCAAGGATCACCCATACCGCAATAATAGGAGAGCTTTTAACGGGACAATGGAGACGCCTTAGCTTCAAGAATCACCTGCTTGGGAAATAGATATTTGCGGCTGTAAAGGATCTTACAATTATTCACGGAAAGGGAGCCGACAAGTACATCTATTCCGACTTCCGGGATAAGGCTCCTTTGTGAAAAAGAAATCGATATTTTGGATCCTACCTTATTGGCGGCACACGGAAGTTCGACACGCAATCGACGTCATGCACATAGAGAAGAACGTGTGTGACGGCTTGCTTGGTATCTTACTGGACATACCTGGCAAAACGAAAGATACACTTCAAGCAAGGGTGGACCTCGAAGATATGAAACTGAGGAAGGAGCTGCATCACGAAGAAATAGATATAGGCAAAAAGTACCTTCCCGCAGCCTGCTACACTTTGAGCAAGAAAGAGAAAATTAGCGTTTGCGAATGCTTGCACGGAATCAAAGTTCCGTCTGGTTACTCGCTAACATAAAGAGACTAGTCTCAATGAAAGACTTAAAGTTAATTGGTATGAAGTCTCACGATTGCCACGTGATGATGACACAGATGCTTCCAATTGCAATTAGGGGTTACGCAGAGAAAGTCCGAGACCCAATTATCAAGTTGTGTTCATTCTTCAACGCGATTTCACGAAGGCCATCGATCCATTAATACTAGATAAGCTGCGGGAAGGCGTGGTCCACACTGTGCGTGCTTGAGATGTGTTCCCTCCATCTTTTTTGATATTATGGTCCATCTCATTGTTCACATTGTGAAAGAATACTGATTCTTGGTCCCGTATTTCTACATCGATGTACCCTTCGAGAGATTCATGGGGTTATAAAGAAATATGTTCAGAATCAAATCGTAGGAAGGTTGCATTGCCGATGGTCGGGGAACCGAGGAGGTCATTGAGTTCTGCGTCGATTATATGGATCTCAAACCGATTGGTGTGCTTGTATCTCGGCATGAGGAAGGCTACGAGGAAAGGGACACTAGGCGAGAAATCAAGACGTACTAGCAATCTAGCTTCATTTACACAAGCACATTTCGCAGCTTTTGGGACAATCGGTTGTGGTGGCCCGTATGTCGACATGCACAAGAACGTGCTATCCAAAACAAACCCAGGGAGGTCAGAGGGTTGGCTCGCGAGAGAGCACAGAGATAATTTCGGCGATTGGTTGTGTAGACACATGATGCGTACGGAGACAGACTGCGCTCAGTTGAAATTATTGGCTCAGGGACCGTCAACTACAATTCGGACATTCCAAAGATACGACATAAATGGTTTTACATTTTATACAAGAGCGCAAGATAAAAAGAGCACCAATCAAAATAGCGGTATCCGTATAGATGCCTATGATAGCAATGGAAATAGGCAAACCTACTATGGATTCATAGAAGAGATTTGGGAGCTTGACTATGGACCTTTGAAGGTCCCTCTCTTTCGGTGCCAATGGGTCAGACTTCCCGGCGGCGTGAATATCGACAAGTACGGCATCACTACCGTGGACCTCAAACTCGTCGGATACAGAGAAGAACCATTCATACTTGCTAATTACATTACACAAATCTTCTTTGTAATCAATTCGCTAACAAGGAGCGCCACGTGGTTATTCAAGGAAAAAGAAGGATTGTCGGAGTTGAGAATGTTGTCGACGAGGAAGAGTACAACCAATTCGATGAGCTTCCCCTTTTGGAGAGGGCGTTGACTTAAGTACCATGGAAGATAAATGTGAAGCTACATACATACGCCGTGATCATAACGAAGGTCGAATCGTAGCTTAGTTGTAGTAATGAAATGTATGCTTTCTTTTGTATGAACGACATGTTTATTTTCTCATATGTAACAATTAATGTAATATATGCAATAATGGAAATTGAGGTTATGCTTTCTTTTGATCAAATTGAAAGTTTCACTTAATTGGTCGGAGATTAGCATATCACTGCATTTGGATTTTTGTGATTTTGACTGCACTTGAATTTGTTCGAATTTGACAGCATTTGTTGTTCAATTTGCAAGCATTATTTGATTTTTGAAATATTAAAACAATTAAAATAGTTAGCAATCTGATTTTTATAATTTTAGGACCTAATAAAATTTTGGGGAAATATTTAAATAAAATATTAGATGTCCTATAGTATGCCTCCAAAAATTTTAAAAGGATTTGGATCAACTTTAATAGAATATGGGCAAAGAGCTTATCACTGCCGGTTGTATATTGGACCGGCAGTAATATTCCACTATCACTGCCGGTTGTATGATGGACCGGCAGTAATATTCCACTATCACTGCCGGTTGTATGATGGACCGGCAGTAATATTCCACTATCACTGCCGGTTGGACAATGGACCGGCAGTGATATTCCACCCTTATAAAATTGAAACGCCGCGCCTTCCTCTCATTTACCCTAACCTTAGCCCGCGCCCTCCTCTCACTTTTACAGTGTTGTTGCCTCTGAGCTCCCTACCGCCCGCGCTGACCACCGCTGCCGTCGGCTCGCGTCGAGCTCTCGCCGCCGCCTCGACTCGTTGCCGTCGCCTCGCTCGCCTCGGACCACTGCGTCGCCTCGACTCAGGACGGCCCGCGTCGCCTCCCCACCGTCGCCTTCACCTCCCCGCCATCGCCTCGACCTCCCCACCGTCTCCCGCCGTCGCCTTGAATGCTGCTCTTGCGATGTGTGAATGTGCATGTGTGAGATGATGTGAATGTGAATGTGATTGCGAATGTTTGAGATGTGCATGTGCAGATGTGAATGTGCGAGATGCTAAGGGCGATCAATTCATTTGGCTTGGGGACCTAGCATGTGGGTATAGTGTTCAGTGAGGATTTGGGACTACAATAGACAATTTGTGACAACTAATCTGTGATGATTCTAGGGTTATCAATGAAATAGACATTTATTCGTGATGATTCTAGATGTATATGTATCATGAGAACCCTTACCACCTTAAATTGATAGACTTATATCTCAGAGAAGTCTTGATTTATTCATTGTCAATATGTGGTTCTTGTATAGTTTGCATCCTGTGATTATTATGTTTGCTTGCCAATATTGTTAGCCATGTATGTTTGCTTGCCAATTTGCATGCTTGCTTGCCTCCTGCATGGACCTCGCATGCTTGCCAATGTTGTTAGCCATGTATGTTTGCATGGATCTAGCTTGATCTGTATGGCGATTAGAGGCAATATTTCTTGATCTGGAGGCACTGATTTTATTCTCTACTACTGCTCGATGATGATACAAACAAATGAGGCAATATTTATCTGCTAGTTAGTGAATCATTCTATAATTCAGCACTGTTAGACCATTGTATCAATACTTTAACTTGGTCTTTATTGCTGCTGTATATGTGATATGCTATCCTGAGAATAGTTCCTTTCATAACTTTGATATCTTGGTCTAATATGGAACTCAATTCTCACGGCTTGGCATCACTTTATCGTGAGGCAAAATTATTGCAATTCTGTTGTTCAAGAGTGTTTCATCCATAATTGAGTATTAGTGAGTCAATTTTTCTTAAACGGTCTGAATCTGAATAGAGTCACTAATTTCATATTGATATACCTGTGATATATTGCTGAAATTTGGTGTTGGAGGGCTTCTTTGAAGCAACCCATCAAATTATTAAATCTGAGAGCAACTTGGAAAAACCAAACATGATTAGTATCTTCGCTCGGTTAATTCATTTATTATCCATGCTGAATGTCCTGTATATATGTGTTCATATCATGAATCTATGTGATTATAAGCTTATACCTGTTGAATTCATGATCATTTCATATGTTCTGGACATTGTGGATAAGTTGTGCTTAGTCATATCTGGGTTAAGTATATGTCTCATTATGCTCATACTGCCCTTATTTCAACAATCCTGTATTGCATGACCAGGATTAGACGACAATCAAGTATTGCATGTACGCTTCCACCGATTTTTTTTTGCATTCTCTCTTGTATTCACATTCGCATTCTCTCTTGTATCCACTTATTTGTCTAATTAGTGTTCAATACCTGTTGTCACTTTACTTCTGTTAGTAGCACTTCTCTGTCTATATTTTGTTTAGTTCCTTAGTAGCACTTCTCTGTCTATATTTTGTTTAGTTCCTTAGTAGCACTTCTCTGTCACTTTACTTCTGTTGTCACTGAATATAATCTGTTAACAGCGAGCTTGATTATCAATTTTTTTAATGTGTATGTTAAGGTGGTAAGGGTTTGAAACTAAGGTAAGGTTGTCACAAATTAGTCTATTACTCGTCCCTTGTGGCGAGGAGGGCCTTTGGGCAACCCGACATCTGAGAACACTCAAAATAAACATGTTGAGCTTTATGCTTGTTGCCTTGTTCATTTTTCTACCCTTGTGCTGTTTTGATCATTTTGCTCTATGGTTATTTATATTGCAGCCAAAAGTAAACTTCAATTTGGTGCTTTGTATATGTTTTTGAAAGATGTATACATGTGTTGTAAATATTTGTTTTGTACAGATGTATACATGTGTTGTAAATATTTGTTTTGTGCCACTAATTGTAATAGTTGTAGTTCATTTAGTTAATACTCCGTGCACGGGACTTTTGGGTGACAGTGAGCATACACTTAAGTGGAGTATGGGTGTCACCTCTAAGTCCAACGCACGTGTGAGGAATCGATTCATATTTCTGCGTGCCCACGAGAGGTTTTCCGGGTGACTTTCGGGTGACAGTGAGCATACACTTAAGTGGAGTATGGGTGTCACCTCTAAGTCTTCCAAATATTTGTGTGTGTTCTTTTAAATATTTGTATGTGTTCTTCAGTGGAGTATGGGTGACTTTCGGGTGACAGTGAGCATACACTTAAGTGGAGTATGGGTGTCACCTCTAAGTCTTCCAAATATTTGTGTGTGTTCTTTTAAATATTTGAATGTGTTCTTTAGTGGAGTATGGGTGACTTTTGGGTGATAGTGAGCATACACTTAAGTGGAGTATGGGTGTCACCTCTAAGTCTTCCAAATATTTGTATGCGTTCTTTTAAATATTTGTATGTGTTCTTTTAAATATTTGTGCACATAGATTGCCCTACCTATGTATGAAATTTCAGGATTCATTATATACCGAGAGTTACCAAAAAGAGAAAATTCTGACAAGTTTAAGCTCTTTAAACTTGTCAGAATTTTCTCTTTTTTGTAACTCTTGGTATATAATGAATTTGATCCTATAATTTCATGTGTATGTATATTTTGTTGACCAAAAATGTATGTGTTTGAGATGTATATATGTGACCTTGAAAGATGTATGTGTATAAACATATATATATATATTTGTGTGTATAAAGATGTATGTGTATAAAAAGTGACATATCACAATCCGAAAACAATGTACAAAACAATAATGAATCATTCTTATTCCACACTAAAATGATTTGATTTGGAAAAATTAAGCCATTCCAAGTTCAAAAAGCATGGATGCCTCATGGCGTCGAATTGTGCACAGTGAAGCCATGAGCAGGCATGCTTGACTTGAATGCAGGGCTTATCATTTAAAATCAAATCATTTTAGTGTGGAATAAGAATGATTCATTATTTTTTATTAAGCAAATATATTCTTAAGAATATTTGAATTTTTTCATATTATTTTTTCATTTCGAGGTCACAACATCACTTGATTTCCTCTCAACTCTAGCAAAATTACCATCGTTTGAATTCACAAGTTTGATGTCATGTAGCAACCATAAATGAATGCAATATAATTAACCCAATAACATTTCTGATTGCTAGGAATGGCCTTTAATCAGGGACAAGTGCCAGAGGGAGTTCGGCCCTCGAATATAGACGAAGTAGGAATGGATAGCCCACGGGAATACCTGAACCTACAGGATATTGATATGGAGCAAGCTGACACCACTGCCATGGACCAAGCTGACGCGACTAACATGGGCGAGGTAAAGTATTAGTACGTTGTGATTCCCAAAATATTGTAGGGTCATACGACTAATAACAAGATCCAATTGTAGGCTCAAACGTCTGGTGAACAAAGGCGGCGCAGTGTCGTGGTCCGAGCAAGATGCCTAAGGCGTTCACAACATAGTCCAGCTCTTAGAAGTCGGGAACTGCTATACCGCGTCGGCACATAGCCAGTCTGGAGACGACTCATGAGTACTTGCTAGGGATAACGTGCCCATCACTATAGATCATGGACCGCCGCGAAGGTGATCGGTGGGTGGTTCGATGACTGAAGGACTCGCTATGGGGCAAGCTAAAACAAGTATTCCATTTCCCCAAGGGTCGAGTTGGTTGCAAAGAAACGTGCACTAAGTATCATGTGCACATCTTTGGAAGAATTGGAAGACTCAAACTAAATAAGAACTATGTGAAGAAGAATGTCACGCCAAATTTTAACATGTTTCCAAAGATAAGGAATTTTGTAAGGACTTTGTGGAGTTCAGAATTTCAAGAAGCCTGATAAAGTGAGTCAGAAAAACAAGGCTAACGCGGATAAGAATATGTACCCTCACACACTAGGCACTGGTGGCTACGTGAAGAAAATACCTGCATGAGATAGCCGCGAACAAGAGCTAACCCTCAAGGGCGTTACTCCTACGACGGCCGAGTTCACTGCACGATCAAAGCTTTCGTTGCTTGGGAGGGGGCTTTATCACGAAGATGGCAGCTTGAGCTTCGGGAGCGATAGAGCCCGGAGGTGTCGCAGAAAATATCGATGCTCACGTGGAGTCTTCCCAAGGGCTTTTCGTGCCACGAAGGAGAATGATGAGTCGATTGTTGTTCACTGGGTAACAGGGAGCATCTGGCGCTTCCGAGGAGTTGGTTGGTGCCGTGGAAAGAAGGCTTCCCAGCTGACGCATTGTTGTACAAGTGTCCAAAAAGAATAAGAGAAGATGAACTGCAAAGTCAAATACAAGATGCTGTGGCAAGAGCGTTAGAGGAAGAGAGAGCGAAGCTGGATCAAGTTGTGGAGCAAGCGAGACTGAAAGCTCTCACTCACGACCGCCACTCGATGGCGACCCTCGGAACCTCATTCACGGTGTTCTTAAGAGCATTGGCGTCCAACGATTCGGGAGAGCATCGACTCCATTTTTCGATGGATGACATCACGAACCGACACGTGCAAGCTGCATTTGTCCGCGACATGGCATTACCATCAAGGTGGGTGATGGCGGGGCTTGGCCATGCGCCTCCTCGCGGGTTTCTGACCGCCACCCAATACTGCTGGGATTCGCCAGGTCGAAGTAAACGGTGTAGTCCGACAATATCGCAAAATGGAGGTAGAGATTCTGGCGAGGACGGAAAAAACAAACTTGGAGAAAGCGTGCATGGCTTCCTCGCGTGGCGCAAGAGCTTGATTATGTTCGGCTCGGACGATGAGGCCGACAACGACGATGATGATGATGAGCCGCACTCTTCACACGCAGACCTGTCACCTACGAAAAGTGCAACTCCTCCACCGGCACCAGTTAGGACAAGTCCAACTCCTCCGCCGGCACCATCCAGAAAAGGTCCAACTCCTCCGCGGCACCACCAGAAAAGTCCAACTCCTCCGCAAGACGATCCGAAAAAGTCCAACTCCTCCTCCAAAGACCACCAGAAAAGTCCAACTCCTCGGTAGGCACATAAGAAGAATCGAACATCAGCACCATCTCGGAAGTCTGCATCGTCTTGTACCAAATCTCGGTCATCTGTGAAGGCAGCACATCCTCAGAAGAAATTACCGGCCGATATGACTGAAGAAGAACGCAAAGAGCAAACGAAGGCCGAGGTAACATCTCACTTCCAAAAGGTGCCAGCACCCGAGAAGACTAAAGTCGATGCTAATGCGTAGGAGTTTTCTTGAGTATGGCAAAAGCCAAAGAGACAGGGCGGGCTTCTGAACCTTCGGAAATGTCGGACTACGAGCGCATCTCCAGAAAGCAAAACTTGAAGATGGCTAGTGCTAAGGCGTCGATGTCGCAATCTCAAAAAGATGCTACTGAACAACGTCGTAATTACGAGCTAGGTCTAACCTGGAAGTACTTTTTGGGGCAACCGCTGGCTCCCCCAGAAGATTTAGAGAACCTAACAACAAAATTGCGGCGCGTCCATCAGTATTACATGCAGCAGTGCCAAGAGGGTATGTGGGCGGTCGATGAAATACAAAGATTCGGATTTTCACAATGGGGATGGCATGTTCTGGCTAGAGTTCTGCGAATTGTATATGTTGTACCGGCCAGATGCTCTGGACCCGTCACTGGTCAGACTGTGGACTTTGTAAGTCTCTATTTATATTATTGTATATTCTTCTACCGTTCAATCTGTATGTCTAACTTCTTTTTTATATATGTAGAATGGAATGAGATATGTAGAAGAAGTGAGGATGAAGATTTAGGATTTCTCGATCCGGGCTTGTCAACGAAACTCGTCCGTGATGACCCAAGTTTGTTGAAGACTATTTATTTAAGACTTTCTACAAGTGAAAAAGAAAACCTCCGTACTTGTACCCTATAACTTTCAAAGACGTATTACCCTACTTCTAATATTGTTTTACTATTTTTGCGTGACACGGTGTGGGACTAATAGGCTATGTTAACATATATGTCTAGTTATCTTTGGGTCCTCCTCGTCATCGAGTTAGAAGCTAGCGGGGTTTTTGTCTTGGACTCGATGAGAAAAGCACTTGATGAGTATGAACATAATTTTTGGAAGATGATGAGCAGTAAACTCGATCGTATGCTATTGCTCTAGTAATATTTTATTCTATTGTATTTAAGGTTAATTACTATTTAAAATCATTCACAGCAAGCATTCACACGGTATTGCAAGAAAGGTGGTCCGCATCTTCCCTACAGAAAACTTTCAAAATAATAACAGACTTTCCATGCATGAGACAGACAGGAAATAGTTTATCGCATACTACGTATGTACAAATTTACATGCAATTGTCACGAAGAGTGTCGGCTATAACGAAGCCATGGTATATAATTACACATTCATGCCTACTTTTCTTTCATTTAACATCTATCATCATTAATTAAATTTCTCTTTTCTTCAATAACAGCGCTCCAAGATGAGAACCAATCAGTTACTGCCAAAAGAAATTTTAGCAATTCAAGAGCATATCATTTGGATTCATTGACTAACAGTCATCGATCCAAAGGGCGAGTTCCACGGCGACCTCGATCCAAAGTGAACGAGATGTACTCACACTACATTTGTGAACAGACTATTGTAAAAACTAAATATTGTGATGCTTTAATATATTTTAATTATGATCTAACGACGCTTTATATACTATATATTTGAAGGCAACATATCATGTGCACACAGGCCTTCCCTGTACACATCGTGCACACCAACTAATAAAAGTCACGAAAACTTCTGAAAAAATTTGTAGATGTACTTCATAGATTACTCTACCTATGTATAAAATTGCGAGGTTCAAATTCAATACATATGGAGAATTTTTTGTAAGTCCTCATATGTATTGAATTTGAACCGCAATTTTATACATAGGTAGAGTAATCTATGAAATACATCTACAAATTTTTTCGAATTAGGTTGTCTTTGCCGGTTCGTCAGAACCGCAAGCGATATACTGAATCCTTGTCGGTTCTTCAGATAAGCCACAGAGATATATATATCACTGCCGGATTCTAGGTTAAACCGGCAGAGATTGTCGAGTATCACTGCCGGATTCTAGTGTAAACCGGCAGAGATAGTCGAATATCACTGCCGGTTGTATAACCCCGAGTATCACTGCCGACCAATCACTGCCGGCGCCCATAACCGGCAGTAATGGCGTGGACGAACCGGCAGTGATGACCTATTCTGTAGTAGTGTGAGAGAATAAAAAGAGTCTGCAAGGATTCGAAAACCAGAAGCTAAAAAAATATCAGACGCCCTCCGGTACGGGGTACCGGTCGGCCAATTTCCTGTCTTGAACCTGTCAAATGTTAGTAAACAAAATTTAAACTTAAAATTGGAATTTAGATGATTTCCGCCTGAATGTACTGTTCATCAATTTAAATTCAAATATTAAAGTTGTAACTTTTCTGACTGAAATTTTTTTATTCGCCTATGCTGCGCTGGGTATTTTTTTATACTCGGTCGGTTGTGGACTTATGGACAACTAAGAGATTCTGAGAGCATGTGCTCTTGTTTGGTCCTAACGATAATATGATAGAATCGAAGGGTCCCATATGCAAATATACCTTTCTACTCTATCTCGCTTCCGATCTTTGTAAATGTTCAGGACGATAGATAGTAAAATGAAAGGGTTTTTTTACGAAAAAACTACTTTGACTTTCCGCTCACATGAGACCGCACGCACACGGATGGTACTTTTTATTTGTGACCCCAAAATAGGATAGCGATATTTATTCCTGATCCACTCTGGATTGAAAACTAACGCACCGACTCTTTAAGAGCTCTTTAGCAATCATTCCTCCGCAACATTCACCCGGCGGCGCCTGGGCCGTGTGATATCGATCGGACGGCTCCCGTCTTTTGTCTCCGCCCAACGGTTGCCCAACTATACACTACTCTGGCGATGGCGACGGCGGCAGCTAGGGCTCCACGCCTCCACTCCCTCTCGCCACGTAGCATTCCTCAACCCTTTATCGCGCGGTAGGCGACTCCTCGCGGCAGGTTTGCACGCACTTAACCAATGCAAGCAAGAACTACTTGGTTAAGGGTTATCCATGAACTTGACTCCAATTCGATCGACTCCCTTGATAAACTTAATTGTTCAAAATTCAATCAGTGCAATGATGCATCCATATCAAACGCAATGGGCAGTGACGCAGGGTTGATCTGGTCAAGGGATCAAATCAAACGCAATCCATTTCGTGTAGCAGATTCGAATTCAATTCGTACAGGAGCTCTTATTCAAATTCCGTTTGCACAAGCTACGCGTCTCTTTTTAAGTATATGTGGCTCGTCTAAAGCCGTGGGTGGTGAAGCACAACGTTGGTTTGGTCAAAAGCTTAAACAGATTTGAACCCAATTCATACAAGAACACACCAATTTTGTACTTCAATTCGTGCAGAAAATTTTAATTCGATTCGTGCATGGGCTTATTCAAACTCAATTTGTACACGCTACTCATTTCTATAAGTACGTGGCTGGTGTAGAGCCGTGGGTAGTTTAGCTACAATGGTTTGGTCAATAGCTTAAACAAATTTGAATCCAGTTCCTACAAGAAACATGAATCCAATTCATATAAGAAACATGGATTTTATAGTTCAAATCGTACAAGAGAAACACGAATTTTATTCGTACGCTAACTTTCGCTAACTTATTCAAATTCAATTTGCCCAATGATGATCTACTTTAGGTGTGGAACTGGTATAAGGCTGACTTTGCCAGGAACTTAATCAAATTCAACGCTTATCATGCAAGAAATTTGAATTCAATCCATAAGAAGCATATTCAATTTCAAGATGTGCCATCATGAATCTATTTTAATCAAAGAGTTGGCATCATGGTATGGAAGCAAGATTAGAACCAGCTAAGTACCCAACCAAATCCTATGCATTTTGCGCAAGAAATTGAATTCAATTCATACAAGAAACGTATCCGACTTGCTCAATTTAAATAGGTGCAATAATGCAATTACCTTAAGCAAAGAATTGGCATCACGGTGTGGAAGCAAGAGTTTAGCTAAGAACTTGATCAAATTCCATTTGCACTGGAACTTAGTTCAGATTTAAATCATTCAAATAACAGAATAGCAAAACTTTTGTATGTAAGCAACTCACACAAAAATCGTGTACGAAAGCCAAATCGGTCAGGCAAACAAACTTGTATTTCAACCGACCTATACCCCTTGCTGACATGTGAAAGCTTGACATATTGTGCACTTGCTTCTCAAGCACTATAAATAAGGGAGATATGCGCTATTCTTGGCAATTGCTGTGTGCTCATCTCAAGCTTCCTCTCTCACTGCATACAAGTCCCTGAGGTTGCAAGAGACCCTGAAGATCAAGATGTCCTGCGGTGGAAGTTGCAACTGCGGTTCGAGCTGCAACTGCGGCGGTGGCTGCGGGTATGTTTATCATCTACCGATGATCTCGAATATGCTGTTCATGTGTTGTCAAGCTAAACTGAGATAAGCAGTACAGAGGTAGCACCTAGTTAATTTTGAGTGATTTCACCAAACCAATTTTTAGTGACAAGAACATACCCTTCCATAATGTTCTCTTCTAATGCTTCAAAGCTTAACAGCTGCTTCAGAATTGTAGCAGCTGATGCTTTATATTCATGGTTTAAGACAAAGATGCATGTAAGATGAACAAAGATTGTTCTTTTTTGTCACTGACATCCATGTGCTACTTTTACCGGATGCAGAAAGATGTATCCTGACTTGGCTGAGAAGAGCACCGCCACCACCTCAGCGACCATGGTGCTTGGTGTTGCACCTGAGAAGGGGTATGTATGCATGAGTCTTCACCTTGGAAAATTTGACAAATGAAAAGTCCTAGCTGTGCTTCGAACTTGAACATGATCCTAATTTCAATGCCTAAACCTCTCTGCTTCTTTCGCAGGCGCCTCGACGAGGGGTTCGAGGAGGCTGTTGAGTCCGGTGAGGCTGGCCATGGCTGCAGCTGCGGCTCCGACTGCAAGTGCAACCCCTGCAACTGCTAAGGAGAAGGTGGCCTGTGTGTATGCATAGCTATGTCTGTAACACTGAGTAAATAAGAGGCCATCAGGTGTGATGCCTCAAGTCTCTGTATCTGCCTCCATGTTACTGCAATGCTGTCGCTTGTCAAGCCAGCAGGTCGTGTATCACGTATCGACGGCCCGTGGAGTTGTCAACTTGTGATCAAAGCTACTGTGTATCAACTATCAGTGTGTACTGTGAATGTGATGTAGTGGTTTTGAGTGAAATATATAAGCCGGTTTGCCTCTGTACTTTCATTTCCAGTTTTTGCTTCTTTTTACCATTGGATGACAACAAGAAAAGAATCTTTTTAAAAAAAAAAAGATGACAGCAAGCAAAGTAGAACTTCATTGAGACGACTAACTGCTGGAAAAGATGAGAATATAAGAGCAAGATTTTATTCATTATTTCTTCTAAGTATATATATGAGAATACATAATCCACAAACAACCAACATGACATAAATAAGATGATACTAAACAAGTTTAAGTCATCCATCATATGAATTATGTCTTCTACCTCAAAAAGAGGAATTAATTTATGTGCTATCAGATTTTAGAGTTTGGATGAATATAAGGATCTTCACCACAATCACAAATGGGCTAGACTAATTAATTCAATGACTCAAGCCTTAAACCCTTACCACCTTATCATGCATATTAATTGATTAAAGTATTGTTCACTGTTATAAGCACCTAAGCACAGAATGTATTCAGGTCTACCAAAGATGTTAATCGAACCTAGAGAATGTGTTCTGATCAACAACAGAGCAATAACAGTGACAATATTTTATTAAAGAAGTTTAGTTCTGCAACCAGATAAAGATCTAACTGAACCAGCTAGTGTTCAGATCAGCAACTAGACTTTTCCAGCATGCACAACACTGATTAACAGATCAACAACTCGGCTAGTTAAACTATAAATGTTCAGATCAATTCGCTAGCAATCTTACTGACAAATTCAGATCAGTAACAGAATCAGGTTACAGAATACTAGCAAATTGAATAACTAACTAGATTAGTGAAATGAAGAACACTAATGAGAACTGTCGATCAGGCTATTAGCAAACCAGAACAAGAATCAATTCTTTCCAGCAAGAAATCTACTAGTTCAAGGCTTAAACCATTTCATCAATTGTCATGATCATCAAGAAAACCCTATATCATCACAGAGCAACGAAGGGACAACCGAATCAGAAATCAGATTCCCTAAGATACTCACTGTGGAGTAGCACTCAAAGCTACTCAGAAGAACGAGGCAAGGCACGACTAAAGTCGCTGACCCAGAAAACCAATCACCACCGTTAGTGCCACATATGAGAAGGGTTGGTCCCGGAGATACAATGCCTCAAATCATAATTGCGACAGCCCAATCACGAATTCAAGCCTCGCCAATAGCCACATAAGAACAAGTCCTTAAATCTGATAGTTCCCTCAAAGATTCGGCTGCAAGGACCAAAGCTTCCAGAACTTCTAGCTCAACAAAAGTGCCAGAACACACAAGACAGGGCAAGACCTGTCCCCAAACACTCCAAATTACCAATCTGAAGAAAGACCTCAATAGCCAAGATCAAGCGCAAGAGCTAGAGAGATAGGATGGAAGAGGAAGGTTCTGAAGTTTCTTACTTGTGTCTCAGAAGATGCACTCGGGCCTGGATTAAATAGGAATCAGAACCCTACAACTGCACTTTGCTTGCTTACCATTCCTTCCACCGGCCAACGAGAAGAGCTCCACTCTCCAGGAATCTCGGTGCCTCCCATGGATCTGGCTGGTAGAGCCAAGACCACCAATTCGCAGTCGAAATGGGAGAGAAGGAACGACACTACACCTTAGATGCGATTGCCTGATTTGGTCAGACTCCACCCATTGCTCTTTTACTCAAAACCCTAATGGGCCGGCCAGATGGCCCATGAGCTAAATGGTCTAGCTCGCTAGCACTTTCCAAGATACCAAAGAAAACATCAAATTTCCCAACACTAACTTGTTTGGGACTAATTCTTGGAGATCAAACTACACAAAAATTCCAAAAATATCATAAGAATTCATCGGAAGACTATGATTCATCTAAGAGAAGTTCCTATCAACATCTTTCTCTTCATGCCCCCCCAAAAAAACCCTCCTCCAAACATGCCAAACATATATCTAGTCTAGTCTTAAAGAAATAATAAAAAAAACTAGGCACTCACCATTCATTAAGTCATCCAATTATTTACATAACCTTGTTCCACATAGCTACAAGTTGTGGAACTCGTGCATAATCCTAATTTGCCCTCATGGCACAAACAAGATTGACCAAACAACTTGCATTCCCATCTTGAAAAGACCACAAGTACTCTCACCCTCATCTCCACCTTTCATCAGTGACCATTTTTTTTGAAATTTTGGCCAGGAGCTCTGGCTTGCACTTAAAGAAAGGTAGGAACCTAGATTCAATCCTAGATAGGTAGGATGCCCAACCACGCCCTCTACCAACCGAGCTAAACTCGGCTCCTTCAGTGGAGTGAACATACAACTGCAACCTGAGTGTTAAGATTATTGTAAATCATACCTGCTAACATATAGAGTCCCTTGCAAATATAGATAGCTTTGTATAGATAGAAATCTGGGATTTTATCCTTAGCAGGGTAGGTTGTATTTGCCCTAGCGTTTTAGCCTATTTAACACATAACCGTGGCTCCTACAGGAGTATCACGCTTTTCTATTTTCCGCATGGTATCAAAGCACATTCCTCCATCGAAAAAAACAAGAAAACTCATCTAGCTTCAATGGCGGTGTCTTCATCGTCTACTGCACCGGCGATGCCCCCATCAGCCTTAGGACATCCAGTGTCGAAAAAGTTAACCAGGGAGAACTTCCTGATCCGGCGAGCTCAGATTTTGCCGGCTGTGCATGGAGCTCGGCTCATCGGCTACCTGGATGGTTCCAAGAAGATGCCATCTGAGACAATCACCGTAGACAAAATGGTGGTTGAAAATCCAGATTATTCTCAATGGATTGCTCAGGATCAACAAGTTTTGGGGTATCTTCTATCAAATTTATCAAAAGAAGTTTTTGTTCAAGTGGCGCATCTTGAAAGTGCATCTGCAGTCTGGACGGCCATTGGTGAGATATTCTCATCTCAGTCGAAGGCTCGAATCATCCAAATCAGATCACAATTGTCTCGAGAATAGAAGGATGATGCAACTGCTACAACATATTTCACCAAGATGAAGGGGCTTGCCGATGAGATGGCGGCGGTTGGAAAGAAGCTTGAAGATGATGATGTGGTATCCTATATTCTAGCAGGACTAGACACGAAATATAATGCATTTGTATCATCAATTTCTGCCAAGAATAATGTCTTGTTAAGTGATCTATATGCTCAGCTTCTTGCATATGAAGCTCGATTGAATCTCCAGTGTGATGGAGGGTATCAATCTTCAGCAAACATGGTGTCTCGTGGAGGTCTTCGACGCGGCCAAAGTAGGGGACGTGGTCGCAGCAATGGGTGAGGCCGTGGTGGTCGTAGCCGTGGTGATGGCCCTAGACCAACTTGTCAGTTGTGTATCAAGGAAGGGCACACAGTTCATACATGCTGGAAGAGATTTGATCGGTCTTTTACTGGAGATGATGGAACTTCACAAAAATTAGCTATGGTTGTGTCATCCTATGGGGTGGACACGAACTGGTACACTGATACCGGTGCTACTAATCACATAACAAGTGAACTAGAGAAACTCACAACTCGGGAGAGGTATTAAGGACAAGATCAAGTGCATACAGCAAATGGTGCAGGTACGAGCATTCGTCATGTAGGCCAAGCTATTTTTCATACCCCTACTCGTCATCTTTACCTTAATGATGTTCTTCATATTCCTAAAGCCAAGAAGAACTTGATCTCTGTGCATCGTCTTGCTACAGACAACAATGCATTCCTTGAGTTTCATCCTGATTTTTTCTGTGTCAAGGATGAGGCAACGAAGAAAATCCTGCTCTGAGGTAGATCTCAAGGTGGCCTATATCCTATTCCTCTAAAGTCAGGCGCACATCAAACTCAAGCTCTTACAGTCACCAAGTTTTCTTCCTCAAGATGGCATAATCGTTTCGGTCACCCGTCTTTTACCACTGTTAGCAAGGTTCTTAGACAAAATAATATCCCTTTTGTTGATGAGTCAAATAAAGATAGTGTCTGTGATACCTGTCAAAAGGCTAAGAGTCACCAATTGCTGTACTCTAGGTTTGTTAGCAAGTCTTGTGGTCCTTTGGAGCTTATCTTCTCTAATGTTTGGGGAAAAGCTCCCAAGTCTGTTGGAGGGTATTAGTATTATGTTAGCTTCATTGATGATTTCAGTAAATTCACATGGATTTATCTCTTGAAAAAGAAGTCCGATGTGTTTCAAGTTTTTATGAATTTCCAGCAACTTGTTGAGAGGCATTTTCATCATACCAACGATGGAACTCCTTTTTTCAGCAAATCGGCATTGCTCATCATGTCTCTTGCCCTCATACCCATCAACAAAATGGTGCTGCAGAACGTAAGCATCGTCATATTATTGAAGTTGGATTGGGTTTGCTTGCTCATGCGTCCATGCCTCTGAAGTTTTGGGATGAGGCTTTTCTCACAGCTACCTATCTCATTAATCGTATTCCTAGTCGTGTGATTGATCTCTAAACTCCTTTGGAACGTCTATTTCAAGAAAAACCCAACTATACCTTCCTTCGAGTCTTTGGCTGTGCATGCTGGCCAAATCTTAGATCGTATATTGAGCGAAAACTCCAGTTTCGATCCAAACAATGTGCTTTTATAGGCTACAGTAATCAACATAAGGGATATAAGTGTCTTGATATCTCTACTGGTTGCGTCTATATCTCTAGGGATGTCATCTTTGATGAATCTATTTTTCCTTTTTCCAATCTTCATTCCAATGCTGGTGCTCAACTTCGTGCTGAACTTCTTCTTCCACAGTCTATTAAATTTAGGGGGTATGCAAAATAGTGGTTTTACTATGACTAATGCTTCTAATGCTACTGTTGGAACCCTTAATGATTTAGTTACAGAAGAAGAGGTCGAATCTAGCAGACAAGCTTCAGGCATTGGCGTTGAGACAGAACATGGCGGCAACCAAAATTCAAGTGCTGGAACCAAAGCAAATTCTCTTGGTGGGCCTGATACGTTGGCTTCTCCAGCCCACTCGACTGACTCGGCAAGCATAATTGCGTTGGTGGGATTTCCAACAATGGAGATCGTTGTTTCTGTGGGAGCACAGCATTCCGGTGATTCATCTACTTCTGAAGCTGCGCTTGTGAATAATCGTCTTTGCACAAGGTTACAAAATAACATTAGCAAGCCTCTCATTAGGACTGATGGCACTATCAGGTGGGGCCTATTGAGGTCCACAGGAGAACCCACAAGCTTAGAGGATGCTCTTCAAAATACAAATTGGAAAAAAGCTATGGATGAGGAGTATACAACTCTTATAAAGAACAATGCCTGGCATTTGGTTCCTTATCAGAAAGGGAAAAATATAATTGACTGCAAGTGGGTCTATAAGATCAAAGAAAAGTTTGATGGTACCATTGATAGATACAAAGCTAGATTAGTAGCAAAAGGATTTAAGCAGAGATATGGCATTGATTATGAGGATACTTTTAGTCCTATTGTTAAACCTGCTACCATTCATCTTATTTTGTCTCTTGCAGTCACAAGAGGATGGAGCATGCACCAGCTAGATGTTCAGAACGCGTTTCTTCATGGTGTTATTGAGGAAGAAGTGTATATGAAACAACTACCTGGGTATGAAGATAAGTCCACTCCCAATTATGTATGCAAATTAGATAAAACAATATATGGGTTAAAACAGGCACCCAGAGCTTGGTATTCTTGTCTTCATGATAAACTACAACAGCTAGGCTTTAAAGCTTCCAAGGCAAACACATGATTGTTCTTTTTTAGACAAGGAGACATTGTCATATATTTTTTGGTATACGTTGATGATATCATTGTGGTGAGTTCGTATGATCAGGCTATTGTGGCCTTACTTCAAGATCTACGATCAGACTTTTCTCTTAAGGATTTAGGACAGCTACATTATTTTTTGGGCATTGAAGTTACTCCTACTCAAGAAAGCTTGATTTTGTCTCAAGGAAAATATGCGGCTGAACTGGTTACACATGCAGGATTAAAAAATTGCAAGGCGGCAAGTACACCACTCTCAGTCTCTAACAAACTCTCAGTGTCTGTTGGAGATCCTTTAGAAGGAGAAGATGCTACAAGATATAGGAGTATTGTGGAGGACTACAATACCTAACATTGACTAGTCTTGATATTGCTTTTGCTGTAAATAAAGCATGCCAATACTTACATGCTCCAACTACAGTTCATTGGACAACTGTGAAAAGGATTATTAGATATATCAGTGGCGCATTGGATGTCGGTCTGAAGATTACTGATGAGGACATCACAACCAAGGATACAACCGCTGCCCCTTCTTCCCCTACGACCACTACTTCGTCCCCGACCATCGCTGTTTCGGTCGCTACTTCATCTACGACGCTTAGAGGGCTTAATATGGAAGCAAGGCCTTTCCACCCACCTTCGCTGGACCAGCACGTCAAGATCATCCACCGAGGACAGCCCACGCGCCAAGGAAGGCCCAAGATCAAGCCCAATTCATCGCCAAGTCCGGTTCGACCATCCAGGAGCAGCAGTACTTCAAATGGACATAACTTGAGCTCCCGGACTCCGTTTTCAGTGTGCGACCACCCGTTTCAAAGGTATCGAGATAAACTTTCCAATGGATCTGGTCCTATGGCCAAATTACTCCTAGAGAAATGGTAAATCACAGAAAAATCTCACGGGACAGAAATCCCGGGTGCTGCGCCACCTTTCTTTTGGGCCCAAGGCCCATGTATCTTAGGGTTTTGGTGGCCACCGCTGTTTTGGCTGCCCTACACCTCCTGGCCGCCGCTATATATGTGGCTGTCACCGTTCTTTTATTTTAGGTTTTGTTGTGTTTGGTAGACCCCGTGTGCGTCCCTCCTTACGTTTGCGTGTGTCGACTAGACCGCCCGATCCGAGAAACAGAACCTCAACTTGTCTCTTTGATTTCAATACCATCTTTTCAGATTGCTTCATACTTTGTTCTTGCGGGTTCTCGATTTCTTGCAGGAACTACTGATCATTGGATCGTATATCTGTGTGGAATTGGCATTGCGATTGTGAAGCTCCTGACCTGCTGGTTGGAAGCCCTAAATTCGGTGCCATCAACACCCCCAAATCGACGTATCATCATCTCACCGAAAGATCGGAATCGCCGTCCCCATCAATTACCAAATCTGAATCTAATGTAATCAGTGCTTTTTCAGATGCTGACTGGTCAGGATGTTCTGATGATAGGAGGTCTACCAGTGGTTATGCGGTTTTCTTAGGCCCTAATCTTGTGTCATGGAGTGCAAGGAAGCAAGCAACTGTCTCTAGATCAAGCACAGAAGCGGAATATAAAGCATTAGCCAATGCAACAGCAGAGGTTATTTGGATTCAAACTTTGCTTCAAGAACTTGGAGTGTCTCAGCCAAAGGCAGCCATATTATGGTGTGACAACATTGGAGCTACGTACCTCTCTGCCAATCCAGTTTTTCATGCTAGGACGAAGCATATTGAGGTGGACTATCATTTTATAAGAGAAAGAGTGGCTCAAAGGTTGTTAGATATCAGATTTATTTCTTCTGGTGACCAAATTATAGATGGCTTCACCAAGGTTCTGTCAACATGCAAGTTACAGGATTTTAGAAACAATCTTAACTTATGTAAGTTATGATTGAGGGGGAGTGTTAAGATTATTATAAATCATACCTGCTAACAGATAGAGTCCCTTGCAAATATAGCTTTGTATAGATAGAAATCTGGGATTCTATCCTTAGCAGAGTAGGTTCTATTTGCCCTAGCGTTTTAGCCTATTAACACGTAATCGTGGCTCCTACTAAAGTATCACGCTTCTCTATTTTCCACACAGAGGTATTAGCTTTTATTTTTCGAGGTGGAGATATTAACATTCTGATCACCATCACGGGCATCGATACGAAACATCAATATGTCGTCAACTGAGAATTCTATCACACGCCCCAATACTTGGATAACTCCATCGTCACCAACGGTGATTTCACCAACAACATCACTGTCATACAATAGAATGCCATTTGGAACATCTATGGCGTGAGCAGTTATTTCCCCATCAGAAATTCCAGGCCCTGACAAAATTTTGATCTCAATTGTGCCCTCTAGTGTTTTCTTAACATACACAAATACTAGTTGCACCATGCTAAGCCTGCTAACAAGAGTTTTGCTCTCAACCTTGTCAATCCAGGCAATACTCGCATCAAGCAATCCTTTGCTAAATTCTCTGTAGTTCCACTCTTCGTCTTCCTTGATCTTCACATTTATCTCAAATTGGCATCACCACGGAAAAGAATTCCTCTACTTGGGCACAGTAGGAATTGATCTTCATCCTACGAGGAAGTTTACACAAGATGGCAGTGATATGTTCCCTGATTACTACTGTGGTAGTTTGTTGTACGTTAACTTTGCTGAAACAACGATCGATCTGAAAACGATATAGAAGACAACTATTATCTCCACATCAAAACCAATACCTATAGAAAGCAAAATTGTTTTCGATAATTAATTTTGTGAAAGAACCAACTAAATATAATGAATGATCAATATTTTTTTCTACAAGTTAGTGATGAAGCCATAATATCTCACTTTCAAGTTATGAAGTCTTGTGAGTTAATTTTTATTTTTTCTTAAATATTTTGAATTTTTCTAATTTATTGTGACATATTTTCTCCAATATAAACAATTTGTATTTTAATTTTTGTAATTGTGAACCTTAAACTTTTATATTGAATAATATTTTGTTTACTCCGTACACCCATGTTAAAATTCCTGGATATGCCACTAACAGCTTGTAAACACCCCCGAAGCTGGTCCCAAAACCAAACAACACACTTTGTTGAAGCCTAACAATAACAATTTACCCATCGTTATCCATCTACTCCATCTAGCTCTAACATGACAACATAACCGATCTACATCATCATCATTATGAGGAACACCATCTTAGGGTTTATGCCTACGAACTGAAGGTTCATTGGAGACATTGAAGATGGTGGTACTTCATGATCCCCACCTGTTCCCCCACCTTGACACGCTTCACGAACTTCCCGTGACATGTTCCCTGAGGTCCTTGACACCTGCATAAGGTGACGCGATCAAATCCTAAAAACAACACACGGATTGATGAAAAACACGAAAGAACAGCAAGGTGTGGATGCGGATGCATCCTATGCATGACTTCGGTGCGGCATGGGCACAGCCGGCGGTGGGCACGATGTGAGCGTAGCCCCAGGCTAGTGCGGCTTGGCGGCTCACCTCTTGCGGCGATAACTAAGTGATGCGCGCACGGGTGCCCGATCTTCTGGTGAGGGGATAATTTCGATTAGACGGAGGATGACTTTGACGATCCGGCTACGAACCACACAAGGATAAGTGCCCGCAATCGCTAAACCACACTCCTAGTTGTTATCAACCGTGCCAAAAGCCCGGATGACCTGACCACGAAGGTCTATTCTTACAAGCAATCGAAGAACCAGCAAGAACAAGGATGAAGCACACACACGAACTGAGGTTCTGAACTTGTTTACTGCTGCTCTAGCCGAGTCAGGAGAACAAGGTTATAGTTCCACATATGGGGCAACTAAACTTAACAAAACCTGAGGAGATAGATAGGGGGTTTGTCTTATATATAGCCAAGGAGATGGCTACTAGAAGTTGGTTTCACACCACTCCAATTACATATGAATTCATCCAAACAATAATGGTGGTGCAACACCCGAAGAGTGCTAGGAGTTGGTTTCACACCACTATAATTACATGTGAACTCATCCAAACAATAATGGTGGTGTAGCACCGAAGAGTCTGAAATCGCTGGATTGTTTTGCTTGCTGCATCTGGCAGGAGTGCAATTTGATGATGAGGCTAGATCCATTGGAAAGAGCACGAAATCAGCTTTCAATCAAGTACTCGCTCATCCCGAACGGACTCCGCATTCAAAAGTTATGGCTAGTTAAATGTGAACTGCTCCTGCGTGGAAGTTTCAGCTTCTTCCTCGGGAATGGCTTGTACTCTAGCTTGTATTGATGAGGGATGACGTCCTTTGCTACTCTAAACCATGACTCCTAAGCACAAGCACATTATTATACAGTGGTCTATTCTCTAAAATATAATTATGCAATCCGAGAAATGAGTTCACCTGTTGATTTAGCTGTTGTGCGTGTGCTCGGGTAATTAGTCCTTTTATGTGGATAAAATGTTGTTGATTACAAGGATGATTTTTTTGATCATTGACCATTGATGCATGGGTGTATCCGATGTAGCTATGTCCTCATCATTCTCCCCATTTTGCATTTGAGTCATCCTCGCCTCAAGCTTACCTTTTAACTCGTCTTCAGCACAAAACATTCTCATATAGGACCTGCATTTATTTAAATAAAATAGTAGCTCTGTCTCTTTATATATTTTAAAGATAAGAAAAACATTTAGAGGATTCACCTTATAATTATCCATATAGCTCAACACTTCTTTCTAGTATATATTAGCATGTGGTAGAGGTGGAGACACGCCTTTCTTGAAAACACCATCAAGCATGGGAGGTGGCCAAGGTGGTGGCAGAACTGATGTAGGCGATGGCGCCATATACAAAGACCAAGGAGGCCAATTGTTTGATTGATAGCGCTCTAGTGGGGATCGGTGAAGCCATGTAGATGCACCCTTCCTAGTAGATGTAGACGATGCAGAGGATGCCGTGAAGTGTCGCCAAACTAATGTAGCATTGGTCATATCCAAGATGAGCATGGTCTTATCATTCTCCATTTCATGAATTGGAGTCGTCCTCAACGTCATCACATTCTCCTGCAAAATATTAGTAGCAACAAACAACAAAGCAACATGCGTATCTCTTGTGATCAAATCAATGGCTCGAGAAACACAATCACCCAAACTCATAGAAATTATCACATAGATTATAAACAGAAGTAGGGGTACTTGATACGATATTAAAATTGTCAAATTGTGCACATTGTTACATGCGAAATAGAGATTTCAGATCCGAACAAATGTATACTCTATGCACTTTGTATTCTCCTTTATCATTATGTTTGCCAACAACATGAAAATATTTCGTGATAACCAGGGCAAATTAGAATGTACAAAACTCTTTTCTTTGAAACTTTCTAGATCACACAGAACATCAAATTCAATGTAACCTAAAGTATTCAAAGAAGACATCAATTTAAGCTCATCTTCTTCACTGGCAAAGTGGATAACATGTTTATGTTCAGCGCAAGGGTTTAGTTCAAATATAAAAGTTTTATGTTCATTCACTAGTTGTGGCGTGGATATAAGTGAAGCATTATCACACAACTCTTCTTTATCAGCAGGAACAGCAAGCCAATCATCTTGTATCAAAAGAAAATCAGCAATTGGTTCAGTTGATAGTTGCTCTATTTTAGCATGATTCAAGGACAATTTTATCTCTTTAAAATGATTTTTACCATGTGCACAGTCCATACCTTTTATATTATCTTCTAAATCATTCTCAGTGGTTGTAAGTGCAACTTCAGTTTTCAGCTCTTCACATACGTATGGAGCAGCAAAGAGCTCCTTTCTCTGCAAATTTTCTTCTTTATCCTTCTCTTGATGGTGCTCACTTTTCTGCAAAATTTTAGCTACAACAGGAGGTGCAACAATGGGCACCTCAAATGAAGCTAAAGACTCTTTCAAAGATTCAGCAAGCTTATTTTCAACACTACAAGCACATTTTATCAAGCCTGACAGAGAGCTATATGTTTGAAAAACAAGAGCATCCTAAATTTCATGATTAAGTCCACACATGAACCTAAGCTCAGTAGATTCTTCACATTCTTGTAAACCACAACGCAACAAACGATTTTGCAATTCATGATAGTATTCCATAACAGTTTTAGAACCTTGTTTCAAGTGTTGAAGTTTAGTGAACAAATTATCAGCAAAAAATTCAGGAACATGATCATCTCTCATAAGTCTTTTCATGGCATTCCAAGTTTTTGGTTCTTTATTATGTCTAGATATATGCTTCCACCAAAGTATTGCATGTGACGTTAACACCTTAACAGCGGCACTAATCTTTTGTTTTTCAGATATGTCATACTTTGCAAATTTTTTGTCTACCGCTATCTTCTAATTAATATATGCATTAGGATCGTACTCTCCAGCAAATGAAGGCAATGTAAATTTAATCATTCCTAAGGGGTCAACACGTACCTCCAGTAGTGTTGAAATTGTGCTCATACGTTCTTTGTATCTCGAAATGTGAACTATCTCTTCTCCTAGGATGCTGTTGGTCCAAGTACTACGACGTTGAGAATCTGCCATTGTTAGTGATAAACAGGAAAACACACAAGAGGTATGTAGTTCCCTATCACTACTACTTGCTGAAATGATCAAGTGTCACTCTCCCTCTTGCTTTTTACCAAGCTCTTACCAATTCTTACAAATGCAGCAAGTGGTGCATCCGGTGGTTGGTTCGTGATAAACCAAACTCAAATGTGAATAAAGCGATTGCAAGGCTATCACCTATATGGTTAGTAGAAAGTGGTGCTCGGAAAGGCTTTATAATGAGTAGCAAAGGGAAACAATCAGTCAATTTCAGAATTTGCATAAAACTAAATAAGTGTTCGAGTCTAGCAATTAGCCTATGTTGCTGATCAAATAAGGATGGATATTTGGCTAAAACAAGTGATATGGCAGTAGATACAAGTGATAAACACAACAAAACTTATGAATATGCAATTTGCAACTTGGAAGCACAAGATGAATTCCAACTTTCTAGATTGCTGATTTCTGTCCACCAGACAGCAGGTCGGTATTTTGGGGCGATAACTAAGTGATGCGCGCACGGGTGCCCGATCTTCTGGTGAGGGGATAACTTCGATTAGACGGACGATGACTTTGACAATCCGGCTACGAACCACACAAGGATAAGTGCCCGCAATCGCTAAACCACACTCCTAATTGTTATCAACCGTGCCAAAAGCCCGGATGACCTAACCACGAAGGTCTATTCTTGCAAGCAATCGAAGAACCAGCAATAACAAGGATGAAGCACACACATGAACTGAGATTCTGAACTTGTTTACTGCTGCTCTAGCCGAGTCAGGAGAACAAGGTTATAGTTCCACATATGGGGCAACTAAACTTAACAAAATTTGAGGAGATAGATAGGGGGTTTGTCCTATATATATAGCCAAGAAGATGGCTGCTAGGAGTTGGTTTCACACCACTCTAATTACATGTGAACTCATCTAAACAATAATGGTGGCGAAACACCCGAAGAGTGCTAGGAGTTGGTTTCACACCACTATAATTACATGTGAACTCATCCAAACAATAATGGTGGCGCAGCACCCGAAGAGTCTGAAACCGCTGGATTGTTTTGCTTGCTGCGTCCGGCACGAGTGCAATTTGAAGATGTGGCCAGATCCATTGGAAAGAGCACGAAATTAGCTTTCAATCAAGTACTCACTCATCCCAAACGGACTCCGCATGCAAAAGTTATGACCAGTTGAATGTGAACTGCTTCTGGGTGGAAGTTTCAGCTTCTTCCTTGGGAATGGCTTGTACTCTAGCTTGTATTGATGAGGGATGGCGTCCTTGCTGCTCTAAACCATGATTTCTAAGCACAAGCACATTATTATGCAGTAGTCTATTCTCTAAAATATAATTATGCAATCCGAGAAACGAGTTCACCTGTTGATTTAGCTGTTGTGCGTGTGCTTAGGTAATTAGTTCTTTTATGTGGATCAAATATTGCTGATTACAAGGATGATTTTTTTTATCATTGACCACTGATGTATGGATATATCCAACATAGCTATGTCCTCATTACTAAGACAACGGAGCTAGGCAATCGGCCCCGTGCCCCTCTTATGGCCGGCACACCAAGTCTGGCTTGGGCACATCACGCGAGCCGAAGCCAACTCGGTGTCACCTGGTCTAGTCCAACTCTCTCTCTCTCTCTTTATTTTTAAAATGAGGTATTACACCGATGGTCCTCAGTGCCGTCGCTGATAGTGAGGTTATTTTGATTAGGGCCTAAGCTGAACCTAGAAGACAAGATTTGAGTGAAATGGTACTTGAGTGATCGGAAAAGGCCAAAGCCGATGTCAAAGGTCTTTTCAAGCTAAAGGCACCAATAGACTCTGATGTATAAGATGTATGACAATAAGTCTAACTTATTTTTCACTTCTAGTGTTTTCGATTCCAAAAGACACATATATATCTTAACTGTAGTTTAGCTTGATGATTCGTACATGTTACAATTTATATTGTAGAAGTAGTGAGGCAAACATATATACCTAACAAAACCATATGCATAATGTAATTCGGACGTTCATTGTGAAGTGTTATGTCAGACTTAAATTGATTTCATTAAACAAATTTTATTACTCAACTTCCCTACGTGTAGTGGCGGAGTCAGAAAATTTTAAGAGCCTAGGCAAGTTTAACTATGGTCGATAAACGCGAATAAGTCTATATACACATCATACAAGCAAAATTGATAACTACAAAAAGTTTTTTTTACTAAAAGTATAGTTTAATACATATGTGAATATTCTCTAAATGAAAACAAAGAAAGATAAGTCAAGCACCTCACTATGACACTACCAATGGTTCGACAATTTGCCAACAAAAAGTTCAATCGCACAATAAAAGAGACTCTGCAAAATAGAAATATGTTGATTAGTGCATCAAATAACATAAAAATATATTCATATTAAAATATTAAATTAGTGCTTCACACAGCACTAATGTTCTAATCACGCCTAGTACGAGGCAATCTCATTTTCCGAGTCTTATGCTTTGAAACTGTCGCACTAGATAACTTTTTTTTATATACCCTCCTAACTTGTTGTGGCCTGCGCAAGAGAGTTGAGGAAAAATGAGTGAAAAGATGTACTTAGTCATTGATTTGTTAATGATATTCTTATGGCTTTATTATTGGAGTAAGTATATATAAATACTAATTAATCTGATTTATTGAATCGAAAAAAATGATCGGTCAATATTGAATTTAGTGTACCATAAAAGAGCTAAAATTTTGCTTGCCATCAAATTAACTAGATTTCAAGTTGTTACAGACTCAGAAGTACAATAATTCCTTTTGAATTCCAGCAGGCAAGCAAGTGACCATCAGACAATCTAAACCAATAGCATCATAAACAAGACAGGAGACAGGAGGACATCGTATATGGAGTATATCCATGATGCGTGCATGTGCTAGCAAACAGTCGGCTGCAAACGTACAGACTAGAGTGGCCTAGCTAGCATGGAGACGGGAGACATTTATCCTCAGGCCGACCCTGCTCGACGGGTGCTCTGACCGAAGGTTGCAGCGCTGTTCCTCATCCATGCGCCGATGAGCCCGGGCAGCTGCTCGTGCTGCCCGAGAACTGGCTCCTCAAATGCCTACGTGTATACGATAAACTTGTAACAAAAAAATTCAAACTTAAGTTTTGTAATCATTTCAATAAAAATTTCATAACCTTGTCGGTGAAGACCTTCTATCACAATGCATTTGGCTAGTTTTATTGTCCAATAAAATAACGACAGAGCTCATATCTCATTTGATGATAGAAGCTTTGTCGCTATTTTATTTGATGACAGAGACCCACGTGGGATGCCACGTCGTACTACTATTATTTGAATTGATGATAGAATCTTTGTTGCCAATTCAAATAGTGACAGAGACGTATTTGTGTATTTTTTCGACGTATAATTTCTGTAATATTATTTTAAAATGAAATATTTAAAAAACTTGGCATACCTCAGTCATATAGGATAAGCACATTTGGCTCTCTGTACTGTGGCCAAAATAAAATCAACACCTGACTATAAAACCGGCTATTTAACCTTTAAGGGTGTGTTTGGATTAGAGATATTTTATTAAAATATTTTTAAATCTAGTTTAAATTTAAGTTAAATCCTAAAACCTCTCAAAAAAAAATACCACCCAGCTAAACATATCTAACCGTTAAAACCTATAAAAATCACCGCCTTATACAAAACCACTCTGGTTTCACCGAGGCAGCATTCATGTATACTCCGCGTCATCCTCCCCGTGTCTCTTTCTCTCTCTCCCCTCATGTGTACTAGAAAATTTTTCACGGCGTAATACACCGCGCGGTCCGGTTTTTCGTAGATTTTTTTTTCTGACGGCGTTTTAGTTTTGTAATCGTGCGTGCCGTTTTAGTTTTGTAATGAGCAAAACGGCTGAAAGAACACAAAATTTTTCACGGTGTAACACGACGTGCGTGCCATTTTTTCGTAGAAAAATTTCTTTTTCTTTTCGGTGGTGATTTATTTTTAAAATCGTCGAAATAATGAGCGAAACGGGGGAAAAATAGAGAGATAGAGTTGTAGAAATATCTCTTTCGACGAATTATCTGGTAAATATTGGAGACCGAGCTGAAAAATCGCGGCGGAGAAAATGTCTAGAGGGAAAAGGGCGAAAACTATTAGAGATGACAACATTCTTTTGTCAAGTCTAATACTGCCGTTTTTTCGTAGAAAAATTTCTTTTTCTTTTCGGTGGTGATTTATTTTTTAAATTGTCGAAATAATGAGTGAAACGGGGGAAAAATAGAGAGATAGAGTTGTAGAAATATCTCTTTCGACAAATTATCTGGTAAATATTGGAGACCGAGCTGGAAAATCGCGGCGGGGAAAAAGTCTAGAGGGAAAAGGGCGAAAAACTATTAGAGATGACAACATTCTTTTGTCGAGTCTAACACTCTACGCGTTCACCTAGTAATAATACATGTTTAAAAAAATCTCAAATACTTGCGGCGTATGTGCGTGTCGTTTTTTCATAAAAAAATTTTCTTTTTTTCTCAACGGCGCTCTATTTTTTAAATCGTTGAAATAATGAGCGAAACGGCTGAAAGGATACAAAATTTTCGCGGCGTAACACGCCACGCGTGTCGTTTCCCTTAGAAAAAATTTCATTTTTTTCCGGCGGTGTTTTATTTTTTTAAATCGTCGAAACAATGAGCGAAACGGGGGAAAAATAGAGAGATAGAGTTGTAGAAATATCTCTTTCGACGAATTATTTGGAAAATATTGGAGACCGAGGTGGAAAACCGCGGTGGGGAAAAAGTCTAGAGGGAAAAGGTTGAAAAAGCATTAGAAACGACAACATTCTTTTATCGAGTCTAACACTCTACGCGTTCACCGAGTAATAATACATGATTTAAAAAATATCAGAGATGAAGATGAAAAATCGAGATGGGAAAAAAATCTACACACATATTTCTGTTGACGAAAACAATTATTCCCGCGAAAAACGGAGAAAGGACCTAGACGTAAGGAGCAAGGACCTGATTGTTATGTTTTTGGACCTGTCCGCTATTCCGAAAATTTAGAAAAGGGCTTATCCTCGATTTGAATTTAACGGAGGGGTTATCCCATAAAATGGCGAGCGAGGGACCCAAATGCGAGAAACGGGAAAAAATCTTCCCCTCACAAAAAATCGTGAAGGACTTATTTGTAATCGATAAGGACCTATCCGTAATTTCAACAAACGTAGGGGTTTTTTTTTGCAAAATCGCAAAAGTGACAGGTGGAGGGGCTCCTCATCGGCAATTCTATGGGGTATAAGAAAGGTAGGATGTCACGTTAGCGTCGCGTCCTCCTCCTCCCTCGTCCCCAGCATCCCATCGCAGCTGCGGCCACGGCGAATTCCTATCTGCACCCCTATTTTCTCCGTGGCCACCTTTTCGCTGCTTGCGTCCTCTGTAGCCTCATGCGTGCCTCTTCTGCTCCTTTCAACCATACTAGGTTGAGTTGCGCACGATACCGCGCCACGAGAAAAAAATCTGGCACGATTTTTTTGCAAATCGAATTTGCAAAATCATGGGTTTCTTTTTTCAAAATAACCGGTGGAAAGATCTTTTTACGATTTCAATTTTTTTAATAAAAAAATCGATGAAAGTAAACGCGATTTCCAATTCAACTATAAACCCTCAACGAATCTGTGTTCTTTAAAAAAAAACCGTTTTTTAAGAAAACCGTGTGCAAAATATCGGCGAAAGGATATAAAAAAACCATTTTTTTAGAAAACCGTGTGCAAAAAAAATCGATGAAAGGATCTAAACGCGATTTTCAATTCAGCTATAAACCGTGTGTAGGGACCTAAACGGAATTTTGAAATTTCTCGGGTTTATCTTACTTAAAAAACGACCGAATGGACCTAAACGCAATTACCAAACTTTCCAGAGACCTCTCCCAGGGGGCGACACGTGGCCCCCCTGGGAGGCCGGCATTTCCAGGCTCTATTATATAGTAGATATGCAGTAGAATAATACACACCTAAAAAATACTAAAACATACATTGACGAATGAAGATATAGCTGCTTTCAATTTCTTTGAACTCCTTTATTAGTTTGGGTTGATGTCCATAGTTTGTCTTCAAATCTTAGAGCAGTCCCAACCATTCACCTCAGCTGGCGTTCATAGAATTAATTACGCTGCCAACTAAGCAAAAATCTGATGTGGCATAGGAATTAAGGAAGGAAGAGAAGGAAAAACAAAGAAACCGTGTCTCATGCAAGAAACTGGGTCGGCGCGGGCACCAAGACGCAAGAAACGAGCAAAATCGGGGTTAGATGTTTCTGCGCACTGATCAAGCTGTGTTTGTAGTGCATGTATTGGTTTATTACTCTCTCTCTTCTCTAGACACTACTTATAGAAACTATAGGTTGAGAAACTATGCATTGGTTTATTGCTCTCTCTCTCCTCTAGACACTGTTCATAGAAACCATGGGTTGGGACTGCCCTTACACAGCCAGCTGTAGAAGCTAACCTCTTTAGTATGTTCATTTTTTGAGAATTTTTAAAATTTATACATATGATTTTTTCAAAGTTCATGCGATAAAAGTGGTTAGCACATGATATGTCCCTGGTTGGTAAACTTTCTTTTGCAACTACCATGTACCGTCCACTCAATGCAAAATTGCAAAGTAATGAAGACCGGAAAACCATGCAAAGTGAATAATTGGGTGCGAGCCTTGGCTTCTACCAACAAACTGAGATTCAACCGAAACAACTTTATTTACGTGGTCACAGAATTCGAGCAAATATCCCGCTGCAGGATGATTTTAGGGCAGTCCCAACCCTCCACCTCAACTAGTATCTATAGAATTAATTACGCTGCCAACTAAGTAAAAATCTGATGTGGCATAGGAATTAAGGAAGGGAGAGAAGGAAAAACGAAGAAACCGTGTCTTATGCAAGAAACTGGGTCGGCGCGAGTTCCAAGACGTAAAAAACTAACAAAATATGCATTGGACATTTCTGCGCGCTGACCAAGGCGTGTTTGTGGTGCATGCATTGGTTTATTGCTCTCTCTCTGCTCTAGACACTACTCATGGAAACCATGGGTTGGGAAACTATGCATTGGTTTCTTGTTTTCTCTCTCTCTAGACACTTCCTATGGAAACCATGGGTTGGGACTGCCCTTAGGCCATTTCTATTGGAAGTTTCAATTGAGTTTCATTCTCATTAAATGACATGACACATCATCATATTTGGTGACATGGCAAGATAATTATGAAGAGAGAGATAGAGAGAGTTTCATGGGAGGTGAGAGTTTCATCTAGATGAAACCTGAGATACACGATTACCTAGACAAAAGCTGATGTGGCACTCTTGGAAACTAGGAAATGAAACTATGCACTGGGAATGGCCTTAGGTCATTTTCAGTGGAAAGTTTTATTTTACGGTTTTCAAGATTGCCATGTTATATAAAGAGATTTGAGTAGATGAATGAAACAAGGGCCACAATGCACAGTTTCATTTCACGGTTTCATATGCTAACCATCGCATTTAATTGCAAGGCACAAGACTAAGCGAAGTTGGATGAAATGAAACTCTATAGCCCCTAGTGCTAGTTTCAACAGGTTTTATAGTCTTGGAAACAGTGTACACCCAGTTTCATCCTAATGAAACTCATTCTCCCTCTCTCTTCATAATTATCATATCATATCATCTAAATTACTGATATGTCACATCATTTAATAGAAATAAAACTCTCATAAAATCTCCATTGAGAATGGCCTTACGGATGCACAGATCAGCTCGAATCTATAAGACATGCCTGATGCTAACTAGATCAAGATGACAAGACGATTCAGTGTAACCCATAAAAGGGTAATGGCATGACGGAGGAGAGTCGTTGATGCGACATATGTTACATATCAAAAGGATGGCATGCTAAATCTTAAGGGCCTTTTCGGAACATGTGAATTTTGCCCAAAACAATATAATTTTCATAGGGTTCCTCCGAAATTCCCACATCCCAAATGAAACCCAACTTTTGGATACATCTAATAACTAACAAATCGCCAGTGCTCTTCCTCGTTTGGAATAAGTACATCGTTGTAACACGCCGCCGCTACTGAACTACTTCCTCCTATTCCAATTCCACACACAACCCATTCCAGAACATGTCTTATCAAACATTGTTTTAGCTCTGAAGATCAATGTATAAAATTATACCGACATGAAATTGGCACTACTAAATCCATTGTGACATAACTACTGTGATTGTAACAACATTTGCATAACCATTTTCAGTGATATATCATGATAGAAACTACCTGCCTGAATGCACCTTAAGAGAACGCCCTGCCGTCCAGATGAGTAGGAGTTTTGAGCCGCATACTACTACGACAATAAACTTTGCCACGCAGTAAGCATAGACCTTGCAATTTGCAAACAACCGGAACCGGACCAACCATTGTTTCATAGCTTGCAAGCTGTATTTATCTCCAAAGGATATCCATCGGCCAGTGCTCAGATGCACTCCCAACCATAAATAGCACGAACCCATAATAACCACCACAATTTACGACATGTTTGAACAATGCTAATGCGACCACAAGAAGGTAGGAAGAGCAGTTACATTTGCGTATAGCTGAGCAATTACAACACATAGATCAACAAACATCCAGGCTGAACATTCCCCAATGGGTGAAGACTAAAGCGAGAAGGAACAGCAAATATTCAATCAATCAGGGTAGCCTGATCTGATCCAAGAAAGGACACAACCCCCCGATGCCTTGAAATTCCTTTTGTGCATTCCTGTCACACAATTCAGTATAATTGTGTGGGTTAGCAGAGCGTGATAGACATAACTTCAATATGCATACAGAGCTGTTGCATCATGGTGCTGCAATATCCAAATAGTAGTCTGCGTAACTGCTCTCAGTATGGATACGATGCAAATACTACAAATATGGCCAAATCGACATACTTGGGATAAAATTCCTTTCTTTTCGTCTATCATTTTCTTAAACACCGTCACATTTACAAGCACTGCAAGAAGCATAACAATGGTCTATATTTACATCAGGACTTTTCATCAATTAGCATTAGGACATATTTCCTCGTACTGCAGGAGTAATAGTTTCCAGATGATTAGTGATTCAATGCAATAACATCACAGTATGCCAGACCCCATGTGTAGTGTAGATGGAAAAGACTCAAACCTCATATAAAAGGAACAAAAATGTCAAGGCATTTTCCACAAGTAGCATAAATGAAACAGGGAATAATCACCGCACTACAAGCAGTCAAGGGATTTTCATTCACAAAGTAAACAAATAAAACACACTTCCACATGCAAGTTTTTTTGCAGATAACTTTGTAATTATGCAGACATCGTTTGACTGTTGTAACTTTGCAACAAAAAAAATGTACTTCTTTTGGGGGAAAAATGTTTATCGATGTGCATAAATGGATTAATATGCCAAAAGAACAAATATTGATCTAATTGCAACTTTTCATACCTCTTATTACTGTTGGGTGCTCAAAGTCCAACATTTGTTTCTTCCTTTCAAGGATTGAAGAGGGTAGTTTACAAGCAGCCAATTGCTCAAATTTGCACAATATTATACTCTGCAACATTTTCTGCACTGTAACATAACATCCAACAAGTTTTCTGGTTCATTATTTTTCCTTCTTGATGATGAGATGCACCTTGGCACCTGATATATACACTGGATCATGTCCATCTTCTGTAGGGCCATCATGTACAATATCATATGTTGATCCAAAAGAATCATTTCAATGATTTATGAGAGGGTGCAATCTTTGCACCGTCCAAGGATTGCTTTCTTTTCATCTGAATTTGGCGGACTGTTTCAGAAATCAAGAGACTCAATTTTGGAACACTCTTACTTGTCAAGGGCAGGTCAATTCCAGCATTTTTCAGAGCTTCTATAATGTGTTTCTGAGCTTTTGGATCATGGTCAGAACACCGCAACGGAGTAATGCCCCTAAGAACTGGTTTTCCACAAATTTCTTCCTCGTTTCGCATGCTACTGCAGAAAATCATCAGAATAAACAGTGTGAATGAGATATACAAAGAAATGCTTCTCAAGTAAGGAAATGAACGATTCTTTTCAACGAATTTTTGGGTGCCCTACAATTATGTATTCTATTATCACAGATGTTTCACATGTCCATGCCTAATTCTAAGACACATGCAATATAGTCTTGGTTACAAAATGCCGCTCAATGTACCAAAATTCAAATCCACATTCAGGAACTTGTTTTCTGATACTGCAAAGTTGAATATAACAGATAGCTTAACCTAGCAAGTGAATATAATCACTCGAAGAGGAAAATATCATGTATATCATGAAGAGAACAATCAAATACGGGATATATGCTACACACCTAATTCCAATAGAAAACAACATGAGCTGTTATAATTCTGAATTTCCTAGTAGTAGGAAATGAGGAGCGAAACTTCAAGTACATCAATAATAGACCTAAGAAAACAAGGACATTCCAGATATGCCTCTCAGCAGTCACACCAGGCATCGACAATCAATGAGTTATAAGTTAAAAAAATAAATCGAGTAAACAATGTTATCATCTTACTGTCAAAGAACAATCAACATCCCTCACAGGTACATTGATCATTCAGTGATTCCGACCAATGTTTCAACTTCCAAAGGATAAAACTCCATGCGGTAGCTAACATTAAATGATCTGTTATAGTATGGAGATTGCCCCCAAAACAAATTCCCAAACGTTAAGTTGAGAATTAATACGATGGGCCATATTTTGGTAATATTTCTCCATTTAGTTCAATTTAAAGATTATCAGCAGTAGATCAGAAGGTGACCCCAACAAATCATTGCAGCTGATCTACATGCGTAACAGGACTTGGGAACAATAACTTCTAGGAGAGATGCAATGCCATTTTCCAGAAACAAAACACATAAAAATATACAAAATTTTTCTATGAGGAAGAAATATACAAGATTAATATGTCAATGATTATTGAAAAGTTACTGTTTTTACCGGCATTACATGGACACAAATGCAAACAACTTGCCTGATTACACATCGAATGCTGTATATGGTCAGTATTACTGATTTAAATTGGATTCCAAATCCAGAAAAGTGAATTTGGGATGATAAGAACTATTCTAGCCAGTCCAAACATGAAATTCCATAATTCAATCAAGAAATAGAAAATTTAATTTGGCAAGCCAGTTAACAAATAAGGTAATGTTTGCTAATCGTTAATTAGTCCAACTAATGTAGCACCCGCAAGGCCACAAGGGCTAGAGTTTGATTCCCATAAACTATGTATTGGGTGGGTTATTTGTTGATTTTCCGGAATTTGACCCCATCACCTCTTTTGTCGGATAAGTTTTAGGATAATCGCAATAACTAGTTATTTCCAGTGTTACCAAAATTTTTTTGCTGAATCAAACACCTCAAATCCAAGTCGGATTCCGATACCTATGTCTGATTCCATGTAGAATTTCTAGTGTCATTTTTTTTGCCCAAATCGGACACCCAAATCCGAGTCGGATTCTGACTCCCGTGTCTATGTCCAAGTAACACTGGTTATTTCTCACTTTGCAAAAGAAAAGATAATACTTTGCAAAAAAGATTAACTTGATCTCGAGAGTTAGGACCGACGTAGTGTATAAGGGGTTTTTTATTGGTATATAGGCCTTTTAACCTTTTGTTTCTCATCTGTTTCTCTGTTCTAAACTTTTATTGTCAGAGGTGTGCACCCTGCTGCTAAAAGCAATGCATGTCACTTAGTTAGGGTGTTGTGCATGCCTCGCTGTGCATCACCTTTGCACCTAGGTTACATCATGTGTGTGTTTGATTACACTTGATAGTTACAGCCAATTATATGCTATGGGCTGGCTCAAAGCCTCAAACTAACAAATGTCACATATTGGCTGCTATTTCCACAACTCCACTACATGCTATGCACTACAGCAGAGACCACTATTACTATCATAGTGGTTGTAGCTACAATAATGTCATTTTGGCTCATAGCATAGAGGCTACAATCCAAAACCTCTCTAATAGTAGCTATATCCCACTATTTTAAAACACTGGCTGAGTAAGAAAAAAGTGCTCAGATATTGCAAGATATAAGTTTTTGCCTTTTTTTTGGCTAACAAACAGAAACCACATATCATATTGTCACCATCAACTAGAGTTTGTGCAGCAAATATAATACTTTACAATTGACATATTTTGCATACAAAAAACACGAGTTACACAATTATCAAAATGCATGAATACTATCCATGTGAGGTGTACACTGTAGCAAGTGTAGGTAGGTGTTCTGGTTGTCAGGATGTGAGAGTCCAGATCTCATCCTGGTTCGAAGCCTTGGTCATGCAGGGGTTAAAAATTTTTCAGAAAAGATAGGTGCAAGCACAATGGTACTGAGAAGATTAAAAGTGTAAATTGCAACGTGGGTGCCTAAACTTTTACAGAAATTCAATTAACACCCCCTAACTTCTAAATTGGCTTGGCATGTCCCAAACTTGCTTCTTTTAGTCAACTTCACCCTTCTAGACAGGAAAAGTTTGTGTGGTCAATGGATTGCGGTAGTAGAGATGGTATGGCTTGCAGTAGTAGAGATGGTATGGCACATTGACTTAAATTATGTGACATGTGGTGACCATAGGGAACTTGAGTGGTACAGGTTTAGGCCCAAAATTTGCCAAAACCAAATCCCCAAAATTTGGATCGTTGAACTATAAACTTTCATAACATTTCCCACGAGGACCAACCTAATATGCCCCCTTTACCAAGTATAAAATGAGATCTACCCAACAGTTCCACATCACTCTTTTCTGTTCTGTTAACCGCTAAAATGGTGAACTTGACCAATAGAAACAAGTTTATGGAAATTCCAAGCTAATCGGGAAGTTGAGGGGGACTAACTTAGACTGCTATGGAATTTAGTCAAGATAAAATTGCATAGTTTGACCAACCATAAATAAGACATACAATATACAATTATACATAAGGACAGAAGGATGAAGGATGGAACACCAACAGAGCTCGTGAGTTGAACGACTCATGCTACATACTACCCATGTTTTAAGCCTCAAGAAACTATATCTGAAGCAACACTACTGTACGATATTTATCCAATTTGTATTGGCATTGGTAGTTATATTTATTCAAATCCATATATTTATAACTTCTGCATCCGTTTCTGAATAAGAAGGGAGATGGTATGGATAAAGTTTAACAACAGGTCATTAATCCTTCTAAAATTTAACATTGCACATTCAGATTCTCCGAGTCAAATCCGGTTCTTTTCTGGTCTGCCATTTTTTTTTTCTATTTTTTTTTACTTGAGTTCTCTTGTTCCTGTCCTCTTCTGTAAGCATTAGTACTAGCATTCCGTTGAAAATAGCATATAACCACCCTCATTCAAGGTGTTACCGTAGCTCCTATTACTCAAGGGTTTCGAGGAACTGGCAGCATGCAGCCCCGATTCCTGCCAGAATTATGAGCCCTGGTCAAAGCACACAATAATCAAGAGCCTAACATACTGGCAAATCTGTTGCTTCTCCCATCATGTGTTAATAAAGCACAGCAACAGAGCCACCAAATTATTAAACTTTGGCCAAATTTTCTCAAAAACTCAATCACACCTATCACAACAAAATCTACAAATTTCCTCTAAGAACACTAAGTCCACAAAAAATGAAAAGCATCGCATGACATTGCACAATCCAACACATGCATCCAAACCTGAAAATTATCGAAACAACCAAATTGCAACATATGCAGTCAAGCCTGAAAAAAAAAAATCAAAACTTGCAACCAAATTCCTCACCATCCTAATCACCCAGTACACAATCATGTGGGCCAAACAAACAACCACTGTCCTGGCACCGAATTTTACAACACAGACATATAAAAAATGACCACAGAATCAGACCAAAATTTGAAGGCGGAAATGTGAAATTATACCACCCGGCCGTATCCAGGTACACCCAGGAAGTATACCTTCGCTTGGTGACGAAGGTGCAGGCCTTGTAGAGCTGCTGCTTGGGGTCCAGGAGGATGTGATCAAAGCAGTACCGGGTGAGGGGCATCGCCTTGGCCCCGCAATTGGAGGCAGAACACACAGCCCTCACGCCCGGAGCCGCAGAGGTGACAGCAGAACTGCCGCCACCGCCGCCATTCTCAGGCGGAGGCGGCGGCGCGCAATTCGAGGCAGAGAACGCCACCGTCCCGCCCGCGGTCCCATGGGTGATGGAAGCAGCATCTCCGCTGCCATCCTCCGGCGGAGGCAGAGAATGCGGGGGCGGCTCGATAACGGGGATGACGCCGTGGTCCCACCTGTACTGGCCGTGCTTGGCGCGGAGCTCGTCGGCGAGCGCCCAGAACTGGGAGCGGTAGAGGGAGTAGAGCTGCATGAGGCGGCCCCGGCGCCGGCGGAGGACCTCCTCGCGGGACAGCGCCGCGGTGAGACGGAGCTTCGCGTCCCCCGCCGAGCCGGCGAGCACGACCGGCGGGCGGGGTGGCGCTGGCGGCGGCGCCGTGGGTTCGTCCGAGTCGTCCATGCGAGGCGCGGGTGGGGTTGGGCTAGGGTTTCGGGGAGGGTTTAAGGAGGAAGCGGGGGACAAGAAACGGAAGGTTGCGCCGGCCCGGGAGGTGGAAGAGACTGCTGAGGTGAGACTGACTCGGTTTCTCTGCCCTTTTTCTCCGTCTTAGAAAGTAAAAAAAAAAGGGCTAAAAAAGTAATTTTGTTACTCGGCTTTTTTGAAAGCCAGTTATCTATATAACTAAAATCTCGGAACACATTTTTTTTGGTCTTATCGAGAATTAGATTTAGAATAATGTTACTAGAGTTAAAAAATAGTTTGCTTTTAAACTATTTTAGGAAAAAGGCTTGTGTTGCGCACAAAAATGTGACGCCGGATTGATCAGCTCAGACATACGCAAAGTCGGGTTTCAGTTGGTTTATGGCGTGCCAACCAATTTGATCCTACAATCGGCAAGATAAATAGAAAATATATGCTCAAAGCAGATCTAAAGTAATAATCGACAAAGATCTAAACAGTTACTAGAAGCCGATTAAATCAAAGGTAACAATAAGTCTAATCAACCGCTTAGGGCTGACTAGATGGTAAAACGTAGATTTTTCCAAAAAGACGATGCACAACAAGATTGAAGAAAATCAAATCTAACGTAATCGAGGAAGATCAACAATCGGCGATGCGCAACTTTATTGATCAAAATCGGACTACAAGAGATTCTAAATTATGAAGCTACTCCTAATTGACAAGAAAAAATAAATAAAAGTAGATGCGAGTTGTTTGATTGATTTTGTTGTTGTTTTCTGCTCGCTCTCGATTCTCTTTATATAGTGCATCGGCAGATCGTATCCTTTTCAATGTGTTACCAATCATGATCCATATCAACATTTGTACAGATAAAATTCCATCTTTAAATCAATATCGGTCATAATCCTATCTTTAGCTTAACTTTTCCTTTTTAATCAATATTGGCCAGAAATATCCATTTTATCTTTTAGCCTGATAAATAAACTATGCCTTGCCAAATTTTGATACAAACATATGACCCCTATTTTTTTGAGATAACAGATTTTCTTCCAAAAATCTTCTTCATTGGCTTCAACCATCATCAGCTTAATTATAATTTTCACCGCCGTCTTTGGTGGCTACTCCATTTATTGTGCCGCAATCTTTAAAATGCACCATTTTTACCATGACCGCAACCACCGGTTCGAGAAATGTTCCCGCCTTTTATTGTTCCTTTTACTCTTTATAAATATGAGGCCCATCCTCCATCATTCTTCACGCTCACAAGCTCTCAATTTCTTTGTAATCAGCTTCCCTTAAGTTTGAACTTAAATCTTTCATCCGTTTCTTCTTCCATCAGCTTTGACAACCTCCCATCAGCTTCAACACAGGTTAACCCATACTAGGTACGTGAAGATTTTTCTCTCCTCCATTAGAAGACACAAAACCTTTGAGATCACCTCCAATAAATCACCAAAAATTTAATAAAAATCATAAACGAGATCCACAACTCATTCTTAATCTTCCACAGCTATTAGAAAAAAAATTAAACACTCACTAACAGCCGTTTCTCATATTCCAGCCGTATCCTCATTTGCTTCTCAGCCGTTTCGTTTCTCCAGTGCAAATGCGATCCGATCCTTTCATTTGCATGCGACTCAGTCACCCACGTCCACGGCTTACCTTACATGCATGGACGCGTGCAGCACTACATGCAACCTTGATCCTACTTCCATGCAAACGCATGCAGATGGCTAGATAAACAAAAATGCAAACATGTACACGTTCACATCTCGTGCACAATTATTCTCAACAACAAGATTAAACACTAACATTCATTCCTTGCGATTCATCTTCTAGACATTTCGTTGCTGTTTAGTTTTCCAGCCGAACCATTTATTTGCCCTTTCATTATCCAGCCGTTCCTGCGTTCCATTCCTGTCAGCCGTTTTCATTTTCTAAGCAATGCATGCCCCATTCATTTCCCTGTATGTGTTCCATTTCTAGTCGTTTCCGTTTCTCTAGCACGCGTGACCATTTCCTTTCTAGTCGTTCTCCATTCCTGGTTGCATGCGTTTCTTCTATCAGCTGTTTCCCATCTTGTCTGCAAGAGCCAGTTACTAGTTGAAGTATCTCTCTTGGTTAGTAAGTGACAATAGCGAAAGAACCAGGTAAGTTTCCAGTCGCTCAACAAGAAATTCCAGCGAGCGTTTACTGCTTCCTCTTCCTTCTTCTCCGGCGACAAGCGCTCCGGCGAGTGCCGGAACAGCCGCCGTCGACGTCGACCTCCGGTCTCGCCTCTTCCTGCGTCGCCGTGCGCCGCCCGCCGAGACGTCGTTGCCTGGCCGTCGGTACCCTCTATTCTCCTGCTCTCTGTTAACTCAACGAAAAACAGAATCTCAACAACGTTATTACCCGGCTGTACTGAAGTTCAGAACAGCACAGCTTAACACATTGCTGAGTTTGAAGTAGAGAAGAGAATTTGTTAATTGATCGCCTTGCTTCTGCTGGCATCTTTATTTCACTTATATAGGATCAGAGCTTACAATAAGATTTCGTTTACATCTTCCGAATTCGACTCTGCACTGAACTTCTGAAGTTCTATTGTCGTAGTTTTAGTCTTCTGTTCCGACTTCATTTGTTGCCGACAAATACAGAACATCGCTTAGTGTGAGCGATAGCCCTCTGATTTCCAACAGACTAGATAATTCCTATACGATAATACACCTACTCCATGCAAAGATTCTAAAGCACTTGCAGCTTCACGTTCATGATACACATGTGTAGCTTACTAACTAATGCAAACTCCCAAATAAACTAACTAGTCAAGATTAATGCTAACATCGTCTACGCGCGCACCGCTGCTGATCTGCCGATTTGATCACTGACGACCACGTCTTGGCGCCGTCGACGCCGCTGCCGCCGTCACCGTCGCGACCGACGCAGACTTCCGGCGACGCTGCTCCGGCTAAACCGTTTTACCCTGGCCTTCCTCGCGTGAAACCAGAACCGAAAAACCAAAGAAAATTGTGAGAAGAAGTATATACGTATACACTATGAACAGTGCCATGCAAAGATAACTAGATAAATGTTTACGTAAATTCGTTACTAAATTGCGAATTTTGTCTTTTTCGTTACAAATTCGTTCTAAGTCCGATTAGTATGCGACAAATTTTGTAAATTAGTAAATATTAATACCTAGCTACAGTAATTTTTATGAAATTTTATAAATCAATTTATACTGTTAAAATATTCGAGGAATGTCCAAATTTGTGAATTTTGTAGCTCTTAAACTATACGTTCAAAAATGCTGACATAAATTTTATAAATCCTAGAAAATGCTAAACTAATTATCTGAAAGTTTTCATCAAGTTACGAATTAGTTTGATTTGTCGTATTTCTCCGAATGTGTGTTTGTACGTTGTTTTGCGTGTTTATTTGGTTCTTTTTTTGTTACGCGTAGACGTTGAGCTATGTGAGGATGCGGATTTCGAGGATCAAACTCAAGACCAAGACTCGCTGCTTTACGAAGGCAAGTTATGCTTTGACCATGTTGCTCCTAATTTTTGAAATATACTTTGTTTTAAACTATGCATGCTAATTCAACTAAAAATGACTTTAATTATTTTGGGTGAATTAGCTATCCAACCAAATTGTTTATGCCACCTTGATATCATTTGTATGCCATGATTCCTTGATAACCTAAGTTGGGTAAATCTAGTTGGTTGATAATATTGTGCCAACACGGGAGGCTAGACCGTGAATAGTTGCTTAGCTTTGCATATACCGTGAATAATCTTTTAAAATACAAAGGTCAATATTGATTAATGGAATATGCAATGTATTTTGAAATGGTGTGATGTGTTGCCACACGATGATGTTGATATATGGAGGCTGTGGTTCCATATGGATGTTGAGTTGTTGTTGGCATGTGTTGCACAATGATCAACTTGGGAATGGGAAATGATTTATTTGGGGCAAGTGGACCGAGGCTTCGTGCTGTGGGCCTTCGTGGCAATTGGGGGTTTGAGTGTTGTGAGGGCTGTGTGCCAAATGTTGAGAGAAGGATGTCTTGCCTTGGTCGGATTAAGGACCTTACCTTGCAAGCCTTTGACTCGAGTCTCTCGACAACCACATGTCCGAATGGGAAGACCTAGTTTAGTAGGATTCGATATCTCGCCTTTGATACCTCGGGGTGGCGATTACATGGGGTAAGCAGATGGGGAGCGTGCACGTGCTTGGCTTGGTACCGATCCAACGGTGTTCGTCGGCCCTATACTTCGGCTCTGTGTGAGGGAAGTGATAGTGGAGGCAACACGGAGAGGTTCAAGGTGGAGATAAAAGTTCTGAAAGGCTTTGTTATGATCACTCATTCGCATACTCTTGTATGGCGATTCACGGTGACGTGGTGAGTTGATGCCTGCGTGGCAACTAGGTATTCATCCCCATTCCCTATAGTGATAATTAGTATTACTTAGGCCAATAGGAAATATGGATCCATCGGCTGTCATAGAATAAGAAATCCCTTGGCTTCCATTAAATGCCTTCGTGTATAATTTAGATCAATGGAGTAAGAGATTTAGGACTTGGTTGACGACACTCAAGGGATGGAGGAACTGGTATAATAGGCTTGCAGCAGTAAAACTGCATCAACGGGAAACATGAGGATAATAGAGTGCCTTCCTTTGTCTCTGACCGATACAAAAGCCAATGAGCTGTTAATGGTCATAGTCTATTATTTTTGGTCGAGCACGCTTAACGTGTTTACGTTTAGAACAGGTCCAATCAGCCCAATCTCATGGACGTGCGTAGCTTTGTTGTTTAAGGCCCGATAGGGATCAGATTTCGCCTTTCAGAGCCAAGCCCCAACACAAGCTCATTCATGCTAAGGGAGAAGGCTGGAACAAGTATATTGGTAATAATAAAGGAACTGGCCTAGTATCAGACAAGGAGCATGTTGCCTACATAAACATGTGGCTAGATCAATTTTTATTCTGCAGGCCATCTCTTGGGATGACTTAGGTGTATCAGGTCTTGGCCGAGCTGCTAATAGAAGGCCGTCGACTAGCATTAGGAAAAATATTCCTTGTGTAGCCTATCAAATGATGCACCTTATACAAGGTCAGCTATTCATTGGGATAAGGTAGTTCACAATCGGTAATGTGGGAGGCCCACTATGAATTATTCAGACATGGCTATATTGTATGTTTAGCCAATCATTTAAAATTCATCCATTAGCAACAGCACCCTTCCCTCACGAAGAAATTCCCAAAGACTAAGAGATGCTATTTAGGAATAGCCGATCTTATGGTGAAAAATGCATCCTTTGTTCAGGCAGTGACTCTAAGATTACATCCATCGGAGTAAGAAAATTCTTGGCCTTCTTCTTTCAGCTCAGCTAGAGTGATTTTGGCCAATATGACTTTTTTTTACAAAGAAACCGATGATTATTCATGCCCATCTTTTCTTCACTTAAACGGGAGATAGCGACACCATGCTAGAAGAATCATTAAATCTATATAAAATTTTCATCTCTCCAAGTGTATTGTCCATCGGCTTGCACCTGAAAAATTGGACATATCAGGCATCTTATGAATTATACCATCCGTTAGTATACGCCGATAGCTCAGCTTTGGACAAGCCCCTCCAAGTTTTCAGATTTTTGATCGGTTGCAACCAAGAGACCAAGTGCGACATGCTTCATCGGCTGAACTAGTGCTGCATATAGCTTATGATCTCCGAGTTACAGACTTCCTACATTTTCTTTTGTACAAATGGAGTGTGAGCAGCTTTACTAGTTGGTGTTCGACTATTCGTTCAACTTTATACCCGACAGAAAGAACCATCGAAAGAATGAATTCTCTGAATTTTTTCTAGATTTGCTAGAGCCAATAGACGATACAAACTCCGATAGTAGCAATTCACATTCTAGCAGCAATGCTAGTTCCTCGGGCTATACTAACACAAGTCTTATTGATATAACTGGCGATGTATCGACTTAAAGTATAATTTAATTTTCTTCTCCTCAAATATCTTTTATATCCTTTGAACTTCACTAATTGGCTCTTGATTCATTTTGCAAACCAAAGCCAATGGGAAGAAACCCATGGAGTCCAAGAGCATCGCCCAAGCTAACAAAAGGTCATGCCCTGCAATGGCTTTTACCAGTTATTCATCGGGAACCTTAATTAGGTATTCAATCTCCTTCCCTTTTCGATGTTGAAAAACAACAGCCAAGTAAGTATTTGTTGGCTTTATCTTATGCTTGCACTATTTCTGTAAACTAACTTCTTTAGCAGATTACTTTTTGGAGAAAAAACATGTCGACCCTAGGTCTTGGCATCAAGGGGGCAAAAACCCCTTGAGCAATCAGCTGAGAGCTCTCCACGTGCATCAAGCAATGATGAGCCAATTTTTGATTTTATAAATTAGTTTTGCGTAACTTCTGAATATTTTCTTCAGCCTTCTCTCACTCCTGTGGCACACATTGTTGACATCTTGGCTGATTTGCCAGCATAGACAGAAGTGCCTCCTCCTCCTTCACATTCGACGCCGAAAGCCACAACTCCCAAAACTACACCAATCACCACCGCTGCTCCTATTGCTGCTGCAAAACCAAGCACCTAGCCGATCGAGTCTATGAGCAATGTGTTCGGATTCAATTGTTTGATCTTGAGGATGAAGTTGAATTGGGCGAAGACAATTTTCCAAAAGAAATCTGAAAGATCTTAGCCATGTTGAAGGATGCATCGACTCAAGTGATCTCGGTCCCTGGCATGGCAAAAAAATTGAACAACTTTCTTAAGCTACTCTTCAATCCATCAGCTAACCTACATGAGAATGCCCAGCCTCTAAGGGATGCCATGGTGGCGATGAAAACTGAACTGCCAGAAGAGGCAATGGCCGCATTACTTGAGGTATGCCACCTCGATGGGAAGAAAGATGCAATGGAGGCAACCAAGGCAAGAATCGCTCATTGGACATCGCAACACGAAGATCAGAAGCTGCTTGATAAGCTTGAAGCCGATACCAAAGCTCTTAAGACCAAATAGGATGAAAAATCTAAATCCTTAAAGGCCACCAATGAAATGGCACTCAAACTTGAATTAGCCAAAAAATCCTTAGAAGAAGAGCTGGCTAAGTTAACGCCTCTTTGGCCAAAGCCCAAGAGCACATGTCATCTGAAACATCGACTTTGAAGAACCAAAAAGTTGGCTTGGGCATGGCCATAGCATCGGTTAAAAACAATTGGCCAAGATTGTTCCTATCCCCAACTCAGAAGAAGAAGAAGACAATAAAATCCTTTAGGATGTGAAACAAGTTATCGCCAAGGCTGCTGCTGCATTATCGGCTCTTGGTGCGACCCTCAACTAAACATCAATCGACTACTGTTTTTATTTATGAGCAATGTGTTTGTAATGGACGGGTTTGTTCTAAACAATATTTTGGATACAATAGGTTGTTTAACCGATTATTATTGTGCTTTAATGCCTTTTCCGCTTTAATTGTGATGGTTGTAATCGGTTGTAGTTTTTGCTTGCATTGTTATAATCTATAGCCAGAATTAACTACAATGAGTTAATTTGGCTTTTCACAATTAATAAGTACCTTTAGCTGATTAGGAGCTAACCCAAATACTTGGGTGATACCTCATTAAGTACTTACCATTAATCGCTTTAGGAAATAACACACCCTCCAACGTCTCTAAAATATATGAATTTCCATCTACAAGATGATGAATCTTATATAGTCCTTCCCACGTTGGAGACCATTTGCCAAATCAGTTATCCCTAGAATCGACATGCAAAATAGTTTTCTAAACTAAATCAGCTTCACCAAATAACTTAGGCATTACTTTTTTTATTGTAAGCTTTTGCAAATTTTGTCTTATTTTTCTTAAGCCGATCCAACGTATGCAAATGCAATTCTGCCTAGTCATCCAAATTATTGGTCATTAAATCCTTATAATTTTGAGTTGATAGACCATTTTGTCTGGCTGTTCTTACCGAGTCAATGTTGATTTTTAAGGGCAACACAACCTCTTATCCATAGACCAACAGGTAGGGCGATAATTTTGTTGTACCATAGTACACAATCCGATAGGCCCATAATGACTCCAATATTGTTACGTGCCAATTCCTTGGTTTCTCCTCAATCTCCTGGAACGACGGAAAATCATAGAACAATCTCACGGGACAGAAATTCCAGGTGCTGCGCCACCTTATTTTTGGGCCCATGGCCCATGTATGGTTAGGGTTGCATGGTGGCCGACCCTAGGGTGGTGGCCTACCCTAATTTGGGCGCCCCAAGTCTGTTCTCCACCCTATATAATGCCTCAATCGTCGTACGTTGTCATTTAGGTTTTGTTGTGTTTGGTAGACCCCGTGTGTGTCCCTCCTCGTGTTTGCGCGTGTCAACTAGACCGCCCGAGCCGAGAAATAGAACCTCAACTTGTTTGTTTTGATTTCAATACTACCTTTTCAGATTGCTTCATACTTTGTTCTTCCGGGTTCTCGATTTCTTGCAGGAACAATTGATCGTTTGGATCTCGTATCTATGTGGATTTGGCATTGCGATTGTGAAGTTCCCGACTTACTGGTTGGAAGCCCTAGATTCGGTGCCATCAACATGTAACATCCCAAAATTTGGCCTAATTTTAATTTTTGAAGTTATTTGAATTTTTGTGAATTATTTAAATTTTTTGGGAATTTATTGAATTTAATTTAAATTTATCCTTCTCTTGAATAATTAAATAACATAAAAGTAATGATCAAAAATAAATGAAAATATTTTATTTAAGCTCTAAATACCTAAAATATTTTCTAGAATTTTTGTAGAATTTTTCGTTTATTTTTAGTGCCCTAAATAATTACTTTGATTTTCTGAAATTAATTTAAATGTAAAAAGTCGGAAAATGCCTTTTCTGATGATTGGGCGAGCCCAACAACGTGCTTTCGCTTGACTAAACCCTAGCGCCACAGCGCTCCGGCCGTCTTGATTCGATCGAACGGCCATGGTTGGGCCGCGTCGCTTAATTGCGACGACCGTTGGATCTCAGTACCTGAGTCGCTAGGATGTCGCCACGTGGCGTGGGTGGCCGAACCGTTATTCGTTCGGAGCCGTTGGATTGCGATCGGACGGTGCGGGTTGATCGCACCGCATCGGGAGGGGGCGAACTGTCGCACCGCTATCGCCCGTTGGCCGCCGAGATTTGTTAGAGATTTGCGCGCTTTCCAAGGCCTATCAGAGCGGGAGATATAGCCCTCTGCACGCAGCACATCGTTCTGCTCATTTTGCACCCTCTCCCGCACGCTGTCGCACACCGTAGCTTTCGCTCGAGCTCGCCAGAGTAGAACTGAAAGACCATGTGGAGGTCTATCCTTGTGTGTGATGAGTAATTGACAAGTGTTGAGTTTGGTTTGATTTGAAATTGAGTTTGATTTGAAGCAAATTTGATTTGAAGCAATTTGAGTGTTGGTTGCTTTTCCTAGTGCTACCCGCGTGGGGCGGTAGCATCGGACCGTTGAGAGAAATTATGTTCGATTAATGATTTTGGGATAATCATTGAATATCTTTGTGGGCATTGCTATGTGAAAGGTTTTTCCTTGTCTTTGATGGTTGCAGGATGGCGGTGCTAGGTCATGGTGAGGCGGAGGATGACCGGACTAGGCGAGGCGTCGGAGGTCAGACGGTCGGGAGATCGCCGAAGATGACCGGAGACGGAGTCCGGGAAAGCCAAGAAGATAAGGAAAGGAGATGATGCTAGCTAGATGCCGCGTGGATCAATGAGGGCCGTCGAATCGCGGTCTAGTTGATAGGTTAGCGGGTCTAGGTAGTATACTTTGAAAACCGTGCAAGAAAACCCGGTATGTGTGCGGGTTTTGGGTTAGCCCTTGCGTGGCTGTGTGAGTGGGTCAATCCTAGCCCTTAGATGAGTGTCCTAGGGTTGAGGGACTCATCTAAGGGTGGTAGGTGGCCCAAGAGTAGTATAAATAGGGGTGGAGGGGTGGCCTCCTCCCCTTGAAGGTTTGAGTTGCTCCTTTGAGCTTTGCCCACATGAAGTGAGGCTTTGTAAACCTTCCCACCAGAAATACAAAGAAATTTCTTTACATTATTGTGAATTTAAATTCGCATTTACATTATGTCTTTACTTTCATAATTTAAATTCAGCATTTATGTTACGCATTTACTTTCCATAATTTACATTCATGCAATTTGGATTTGCCTCCCTCCTTCTAAATGCTGATCTTGGATGTTTTGAGTGTGTTCATATGGTTTTACATCTCTTTTGCACTCTTTGATTAAGTAGAGATCATCTTTTCTTTCAAGTTTCCAGTTCTGTCCAGAACTTGTTATTCGCGCAGCAGTTAGTATTTGATATTTAGAAAAATCTACAAAAATCCTTTTTGCATGATTCTTATTGGAGATTGTGCGGGACGCCCATATCCATCTTTATAAAAATTTTGGAGTTCACTTGTTGCACCGTTTGGGCGCCATGAGGTGAAAACCGAGCCCCAAATTTTCTGCTCAAAGTTCCTGACTGTCTGTGTTCATAGATTTATGATGATTTTTCTACATGGCCTTTTTGATCTAAAATTTGGTAGAGATCTTCACAACTCATCTTCTCATAGGAATAAAATTTCTCATAATTTTTTGAGCAGCAGAAACCCACCAACCTCCTGTTCAAATTAAAGACAGCTTCTGGAAATATCTGCTTTTGCTTTTCTAAAAGAGACTTTTGTGTCTTGGCTTGATCTCTTTTAGAAAAGAAGTATTTGAATTGATTCCTCTTTATTTGGACACTTGACAACCAGGATTGTAATTGAAAGATCCCTCACATATTTTATGGATCTCATCCATGTAAGCTAGGGATACACATAGTTATCTAGTCGTTCCGGTTTTTGCGGGTTTTGTGAATTTGAGGAGCACCGGTTTTCTTTGCGCGATCTTGTCAAGATTTTGGTTGGAGTATTTTTGGGGAAAATTTATTTGCGACCATTCACCCCCCCTCTGTTCGCCATCTCGATCCTTCAATTGGTATCAGAGCCGGTTTTGCTCTTCCATAGATCTTGACCGGTCTCGAGAGCTATGGCGACAGACAAGTATTCCACCAAGCCTCCAATTTTTTCTGGTGTTGATTTTCCTTTTTGGAAGTCCCGAATGGAGTCGTACATCTCTGCCCAGGGCTTCTTGATATGGCATAAGGTGAAGCTCCCGTATGAGGTTCCTGCCGATGAGGGCGTCATGGCGGAAATATGGTCGACGTTGAGGCAAACGCTAAGGCTAGGAACATCCTTATCTGAGGCCTTAGCCGTAGTGAGTCTGACAGATTTCTCACCTTCGCTCCGCCCATGAGATTTGGGTAACCTCGATGCTTACCATGAGGGCACTACTCAAATCAAGACCGTGAGGCAGGACCAGTTCAAGCGCGAGTACAACAAATTTGAACAACGCGCTGGTGAGAGTCTCGATGAGTGCTTTGGTCGGTTTACCAAGATTTTGAGCGACCTCCGAGCAGTCGGTTGTATATACTCGACTCGGACAATGCTCGGCATTTCTTGACCGTGACTCGACCTTCGGGTTTGGGAGATGAAGGTGACCACCATCAAGGACACCAGCGATCTGTCGACTCGACTCTTGACGGGCTTTATTCCGCCTCAAGACTCATGAGATTGATGTCGTCTCTCGGAAGAGCGAAATCTCGATCGATGGCTTTGGTCACCGATCCCATTGGGTCTTCTTCGGATTTTCTCTTGACTTTGCTACGGTTTTCTCTCTCCGCTCTTTGCGGCGTAGCGATGAAATTGCAGAGCGATTTCGAGAAAATGAGCTTGCTCTTGTCGCTCAAAAATTTTCAATATTTACAAGAGAGTGAGAGAGAGGAAGAGAGGTGGCATGATCACTGCTTCGAGTGTGGTGGCCCCAACCACATTCGAGCGAACGCCTAAGTGGAGAAGGGCAAGAACGACGCCGGTTTGGGCAAGAACGACTACAACAAGAACGCAACAAGAAGCCTCCGGTTTGTGAAGCGGTAGACGAGAAGAAGTACCACAACTTCTCCAAGAACAAGAAGCTCTTCCACGCGTCCTCGCCGCCCTCGGCGACATCAACCTCTCCGACACGGAGACATGGAGCGGCAAGGCGAGGATGATCCCAAGAAGAAGAAAGGCTGCGACGACTTCTCCGGCATGTGCTTCATGGCAGCGCCATTGAAGTGGCGACTCCAAGCTGTCAAATGACACGGATGAGGTACCCACCTCGACGAGTTAAATGATGCCTTCGTAAATTAGGCAAGTTTCATGCTAAGGCTAGGTCGAGGTGTTACGAGTTAGAGAAGGAGGTAGATAGTATGTCTCGGGAGTTAGCTTCACTTAAATCATGTTCCTCCCGAGACTCGACAATTTGTACACTCTGTGATGCTTTGCTTGTGGAGTGGAGAACCTAAGGACTTTGCATGATAGTGTGCTTGTTGATCTTGAGAATCAAGTCGAAGAATGCTAGTCCTGTTGTTATTGATATTCCTGCTGATGCTAGTTTTTCTCATGCCCACACAAATGCTTCTGTAATAATTGCCCTAAATTGCTTGTCGAGATTGATGCCATGAGCTCACACCTTAGAAAGCTTTCCTCTAGAAATGATGAACTTGAGATGCATGCTTCTAAGGACCCGGTCGGCTCATGTGAGGGTGTAAGCAACTAAAACTTGACAATGATGCTTTGAATGTCAAGTGTGATCAATTTGCTAAGGATTTACTAGTTAAATCACAAACTGGTTGCTTGCTGTGTGTTTGGGTTAAGGATGACGTGGATAAGGTCCACGCAGAGCTTAGGAAGAAGTTAGAGGCCCAGGTTGGTAGAATTAGAGATGCTTCTTGTGCTTCTTGTGAGTCTCTCAAATTTGAGGCGGTAGTGTATAGGGAAAAATATGCACGCTACTGCTCGATCCTCTTCTTCGCCTCTTCTTCTACTCCTTCCCTTGCTCTTCATCGCCTCACTTTTCCGAGAGTGTCGGTATCTTGAGCACTCTCGAGAAATTTGTTGGAGGCAAGAAGAAGCTCAATCTCATTCTAGACCGGTCCAAGATTAGCAGATTCAATCAAGGTCTAGGATTTGATTACTTGGAGCACGCTAGGACTCATCCTCCTACCATTGTGCGTGGTTCAAGAGTGGAGAGATAGTGGTTGCTCCGGGTTGAGCACCACTTGTGTTTAGGTCTGCTTGGTGTGGTCCACGGGACTTGACGAAGGATGCTTCTCTTGTTATACGCCTCTAACAAGGCAAAGTACACATGCACCTTCCGTAAGAAGGATGGTCACCTAGTAGATTTACCTTCAGCGCGCCAAGATCACTCGGCGTGGCGTGTTGATGCTCTTAGGGGTATTCAGGTCATCCCGAATCTGAGTGCTCTAAGGCGCTGCTTTCGCTACTAAACGAGTTAGAGAGGCGCTTTGTTTTTGGGCGGCGTCGAGGACTCGGTTTTCATCTTTGTTCGATCGAGTTTTAGTCCTGGAGTTGCTCGTGGTCAGTCTTTCAGCCGTCCTCTTGCTATTCCTCATTTTTTCCATCGAGGTAGATATCAGCGGCGTGAGGTGTTTTCAGGTAAGAGATTTAGGCAGCCTCGTTGGGATGGTCTGGCCTGTGCACCTCGGCGGACCAAACCAGTGACAACTCCTAGATCTTCCACTAGAGCTGCTTCTTCTGATCTTGTTAGAGTTGAGCGTCAGAGAGATACTAGAGTCCAGTCTTCTTCTTTTGTGGCAGGTACTTTGAGGCGTCGTGTGATTCAGTATTGGGTTCCCAAGTCTTCACTTTATCCCAGTACTGAGTCTTCTCTTTTGACTTGATCAGGTTCGCCGGATGGGGAAGGGAGATGTTTGGATTGTTGACTCCGGTTGTTCTTGCCATATGACCGGAGACTTTCGTTGGTTCTCTTCCCTAGTCCGAGCCCCCGGTGATGAGTTGATCACTTTTGGGGATGCTTCTTCAGGTAGAGTCATTGCTAAAGGTACCGTCTGCATTAATGAAAATTTTATTCTTAAGGACATTGCCTTAGTGAGTAAGCTGTAATATAATTTGCTTTCCGTTTCTCAGCTTATCGATGACTCTTTCGAGGTAAGCTTTAAGAGCAATGCTTGTAGAATCCTCGATTCATCAGGAGAGTTAGTTTGCGGGATTTCTAGATTTGGGAGAGTCTTTCGTGCTGATTTTTCTCTTTCTTGGAGACTCTCTTGGTGTTTGATTGCTTCGAGTCCGTGATCTCTCCTTCTAGTATAGGAGACTTGGTCACATTGGTTTTGATCATTTGACCGAGTTAGCGACCGCGATCTTATTCGTGGTTTGCCCAAACTCAAGATGGTCAAAGACTTAGTTTGCTCTCCCCGCCAACATGGCAAGATAGTTCTTGCTTCTCATCCTCCGGTCACCGTAGTGATGGTGATGCACCAGACAGCTTTTACATATGGACCTTTGTTGGTCCGGCTAGAGTCTTGATCGCAGCAGGGAGGAAGTGGTATGTCCTTGTCATTGTTGATGATTTTTCGAGGTATTCTTGGGTATTTTTCATGGCCTTGAAGGATGAGACTTTCTCTCACTTCAGGGGACTTGTTAGTAGATTGTCTATTGAGCTCCCAGGTGCATTACGAGCTATACGCAGTGATAATGGCACAGAGTTCAAGAACTCCTACTTTGAGAGTTTCTGTGTGGAGTCTGGTTTAGAGCATCAGTTCTCTTCTCCCTACGTCCCTCAGTAAAATGGCATAGTGGAAAGGAAGAACAGGACCCTAGTTGAGATGGCTAGGACAATGCTAGATGAGTACAGTACTCCTAGGAAATTTTGGGCTGAGGCTATAGCTATTGCTTGTCATGTTTCCAATCGCGTTTTCTTGAGAGCACATTTGCATCGCACTTCTTATGAGTTGAGGTATGGGCGAAAGCCCAGTGTTTCTCATTTTCGCGTTTTTGGTTGCAAGTGTTTTATCTTGAAGTCTGGTAACCTAGATAAGTTTGAGTTTCGTTCTTCTGATGATATCTTTCTGGGTTACTCGACTTCCTCTCGTAACTATAAGTGCAGGTTGTGATGCGAATAGGATCATAGAGACACGTGGCGTGACCTTTGATGAGGCTAGCCGGTGCTAGACCCGATATTTCGAGCTCTTCTTATCCCTCCGAGACCATCTTTGTAGAGGATGAGGATGATGGAGATGATGGTGTTCCACGATCCGATCTCCTCTTCACCGAGGTGCCTCTTTGTTTCCATTTTCGCACCTCGGGATGATCGGCCTTTGCCTTGAGACTCTCCTTCGAGTGGCTTTGTTCCTACCTCTTCTCCTCAAGAGGTAGAGGCCACTTCGCTTCGGTCCTCCACGACACATTCAGCGTTCTCATCCACCGAAAGCAGATCATTGGTGATCTATTTGAGCGTGTTCTGGCGCTCAAAATCAGCTTATCTTCTTTCTGCCTTCACTCTGCCTTTGTTGCCTCTTTTGAGCCAAAGGATGTTACTCATGCATTATCCGATGAATCATGGATTAATGCTATGCATGAGGGACTGTAAAACTTTGAGAGGAACAAAGTTTGGCGACTTGTAGAGCCCCCATCTTGTCATAATGTCATTGGGACCAAGTGGGTGTTCAAAACAAGCAGAGTGAGGATGGGGTTGTCATTCGCAACAAGGCTAGGCTAGTTGCAGGGCTTCACTCAGGTTGAGGTCTTGACTTTGAGAGACCTTTGCCCTATAGCTAGACTAGGCGATTAGAATCTGCTTGCATTTTACGCATCCCGGGCTTCAAGCTCTATCAAATGGATGTCAAGAGTGCATTTCTCAATGGCTTCATTGAGGAAGAGGTGTATGTCAAGCAACCTCCAGGATTTGAGAACCCCAAATACCTGAACCATGTCTACAAGCTTTCCAAAGCCTTGTATGGACTTAAGCAGGCCCCTAGGGCTTGGTATGAGAGGCTTAAGTCCTATCTTCTCAGTCATGGTTTCAAAATGGGTATAGTAGACAAAACTCTATTCATCAGACACCAGGATTCTCATTTTCTTCTTGTCCAGATTTATGTGGACGATATTATCTTTGATGGTTTATCTCAGTCTCTTGTGTCTCTTTTTTCTGAGGTGATGAACACAGAATTTGAGATGAGTATGATGGGTGAGTTGAGCTACTTTCTTGGCTTCCAAATCAAGCAGATTCGGGAGGGTACTTTCCTGCACCAAGGTAAGTACACTCGTGACTTTCTGAGACGGTTTGATATGTCTGATGGAAAGCCCGTGATGACTCCTATGGCCACCATTGCTGTCCTCGAGCCCGATGAGGATGGTGAGCCTGCTGATCAAAAGGAGTTCCGGAGCATGATTGGCTCCCTCTTGTATCTTACTGCCTCGCGGCCGGACATACACTTTGTTGTGTCTATGTGCGCTCGCTTTCAGGCTTCTCCTCGTGTCTCTCATCGCCAGGCGGTGAAGCGCATCTTTAGGTACCTTCGAGCTATCATTGATTATGGTATCTGGTACTCTTCTTCCTCTTGTCTATCCCTTAGAGCCTTTTTCGATGCTGACTTTGCTGGCTGTAGGATAGATAGGAAGAGCACTTCTGGCACTTGCCAATTCATTGGCACTTCTCTTGTTTCTTGGTCATCTAAGAAGCAGTCCGAGTCGCCTGATCCATTCTTTGAGGCGAGTATGTTCTTTGCTGACCGATTCTTTGTAGCAGTGCTGGATGAGATCGACCTTGCGGGACTTTGGGTTAGAGTTAGAGAGTGTTCCACTTTTCTGTGATAACACTTCTGCTATTTGCATTGCCAAGAACCGGTCTGACACTCCGGACCAAGCACATTGATATTAGATATCACTTCCTTAGAGACCATGTGGAGAAAGGAGACATAGTGCTTCAGTTTGTGGAGAGTGACCACCAGTTGACCGATATCTTTACCAAGCCTTTGGATAGCTCTAGGTTTGTTGCCTTGAGGAGTGAACTTGGAGTTGTGTGCCCTTACGGCCTTTTGTGAGGGGGAGCTGATCTGTATATTATGTATTATATTTTATTTATTTTCAGTTTTTCCTTTCTTTTGTATTGCTCTGGGTGCTTATGGGTTTTATTCCTTAGAGTTATGAGTTCACATCACTTAGACTTCTAGCATGTTTTGCATGGACCTCTCATCTTGTGCTTTAGGTTGTTATCATGCTTAATTAGCTGTTCTCTCTTCTCTCTAGGTTGAGTTCCCTCACAGTCTTATAAGTCTAGCAGGTGTTGGGCCCCCTAGGTAGACAGGGTCTGTGTGCACTCCTTAGTTTGGGATCTAGAGACAGCTTTCCTATGTAAGTCATTGGGGAAGATGAGAGCGAGTCTGAGCCATAGTGTTCTCTACCATATTTTCTATACTCTATAGCCACCTAGTTTGCAGTTTCTTGACTTCTTCCCTCCATTCTGTGTTTCTGGCTTTAATTGAGTTCTTTTCGACCTTTCTTGAGCTTAATCTTGCTAATAACTCAATTTGAACTAGATTTGTGCTTAAAATGGAATCACATATTGAGGGGGAGTTTAAGAATCTGTCTCATGCATTGCATATAGACTTGATTTTTCATTTTATGAGCTTTTTCTATTATGCAAATGATCCATGTTTCATTTTATACACCATGCTATATTATGAAGAAAATTACTTGCTTAGATATGTCCAAGTTCATTTATCTTGCTAAGCTTACAAAAATTAAAAAATGAGCGTTAAAAGAAAAACTTGATAAAACATGTTGCGTTTACTTGCTAAGTTTCTTCTCTAGGTGTATTCGCCATGATTTGTGAAATTCTGGAATTCTTTAGAGTCCCTATAGCAACTTGGGTGAATCTTGTTTGATCCATACTTGAGTCCTTCACTAGCTTAAAAATGAAAATGCTAAAATGAAAGTGAAGCAAAATTGACTCTTTTTGTGCGCATTAGACTCAACACCTCACATTCACAAGACGGCTTCTCATTGCACTTGAGATAAACTTGGAATGTGTTGTGTATGACCAAGATCATTCTCTTAAGAGTCTCTCTTGAGATGATCGATTATCGCTTGAGTCAATTGCTTTAAAAATGAAAAAAAAGAAAAAAAAACATATGTGGGTAAAGAATGCAAATAATGTCAAACATTTGCACCCCGCTATGTCTTTCAAAGATTCAAAGAAAAATTTGCATACAATAAAAGAAAAAGGCTCGAAGGACCTTGTGTGCACTTCTAGATTCCCCAAAGTGTTGAGTAGGTTGAACTCTAGGTTTTCCATTTGATCCTTCGAATGGCTTTGCTTCTAGTTTTGAAACTAATGACAAGTGTTGCTCGTGTTCAATCATGCTAAAAATGACAATGTTTTAATTAAATCTTGCTAGCAAAATGATTATTTGCACTTGGACATGCCTTAGCTTAGTCTATTTTTGCCATAACTTAGCTTGGTGTCATAACTTGTCTTGTTGGTCACATGGATAATCTTCAAAGCTCCCTTAGGCTGCATTACTTGCATACCAACAAAAAAAAGGGAGAGAAAAGAAAATACCATCTTGATGCCTATATTGCCAAAAGGGGGAGAAATCGTAGAAAAGGCATCATTTTGCATCATGATTCTTATGATCTTTGCTATCTATCTTTCATAGATCATAAGTATTTTCAGTTGCCAACTTGGTCACGTTCTTGACTTCCATTTCTTTGATCAAGTTTGGCTTTGCATTCAAATTGCTTTCTTCTCTCTTATTCAAACTCAAAACTTATGCCTTTTCATGTGTTTGTCAATATACTCATCAAGGGGGAGATTGAAAGACCATGTGGAGGTCTATCCTTGTGTGTGATGAGTAATTGACAAATGTTGAGCTTGGTTTGATTTGAAATTGAGATTGATTTGAAGCGAATTGGATTTGAAGCAATTTGAGTGTTGGTTGCTTTTCTTAGTGCTACCCGCGTGGGGCGGTAGCATCAGACCGTTGAGAGAAATTATGTTTGATTAATGATTTTGGGATAATCATTGAATATCTTTGTGGGCATTGCTATGTGAAAGGTTTTTCCTTGTCTTTGATGGTTGCAGGGCGACGGTGCTAGGTCATGGTGAGGTGGAGGATGGCCGGGACTAGGCGAGGCGTCGAGGTCGAACGGTCGGGAGATCGCGGAAGATGACCGGAGACGGAGTCCGGGCAAGCCAAGAAGATAAGGAAAGGAGATGATGCTAGCTAGATGCCGCGTGGATCAATGAGGACCGTCGGATCGCGGTCTAGTTGATAGGTTAGCGGGTCTAGGTAGTATGCTTTGAAAACCGTGCAAGAAAACCCGGTATCTGTGCGGGTTTTGGGTTAGCCCTTGCGTGGCTGTGTGAGTGGGTCAATCCTAGCCCTTAGATGAGTGTCCTAGGGTTGAGGGACTCATCCAAGGGTGGTAGATGGCCCAAGAGTAGTATAAATAGGGGTGGAGGGGTGGTCTCCTCCCCTTGAAGGTTTGAGTTGCTCCTTTGAGCTTTGCCCACATGAAGTGAGGCTTTGTAAACCTTCCCACTAGAAATACAAAGAAATTTCTTTACATTATTGTGAATTTAAATTCCGCATTTACATTGTCTTTACTTTACGCAATTTAAATTCAGCATTTATGTTACGCATTTACTTTCCCGCAATTTACATTCATGCAATTTGGATTTGCCTCCCCTCCTTCTAAATGCTGATCTTGGATGTTTTGAGTGTGTTCATATGGTTTTACATCTCTTTTGCAATCTTTGATTAAGTAGAGATCATCTTTTCTTTCAAGTTTCCAGTTCTGTCCAGAACTTGTTCTTCGTGCAGCAGTTAGTATTTGATTTTTAGAAAAATCTATTGCGTGATTCTTTTTGGAGATTGTGCGGGACTCCCATATCCATCTTTATAAAAATTTTGGAGTTCACTTGTTGCACCGTTTGGGCGCCATGAGGTGAAAACCGTGCCCCAAATGTTTTGCTCGAAGTTCCTGATTGTCTGTGTTCATAGATTTATGATGATTTTTCTACATGGCTTTTTGATCTGAAATTTGGTAGAGAGCTTCATGACTCATCTGCTCATAGGGAGAACATTTCTCATAATTTTGTGAGCAGCGAAACCCACCAACCTCTGTTCAAATTAAAACGACTGAAATATCTGCTTTTGCTTTTCTAAAAGAGACTTTTGTGTCTTGGCTTGATCTCTTTTAGAAAAGAAGTATTTGAATTGATTCCTCTTTATTTGGATACTTGACAACCAGGATTGTGATTGAAAAATCCCTCACATATTTTATGGATCTCATCCATGTAAGCTAGGGATACACATAGTTGTCTAGTCATTAGGTTTTTTGGGTTTTCGAATTTGAGAACCTTTGGTTTTCTTCTTGCGATCTTGTCAAGATTTTGGTTGGAGTATTTTTGGGGAAAATTTATTTGCGACCATTCACCCCCCCTCTGTTCGCCATTTCGATCCTTCAAGAACCTTTCTTCTCCTCAGTTTTCCTCGATTCCTACCGTCGTCCGCCGCTCTCCGCCTCACCCAAGACCCGTGCCGAGTTCGCCGTGTTGAGCTGCACCGCCCAGGCCACTTCTTTCCACCGGAGAAGCTCAGAAATGCCAGCGCCTACTTCTTCTTCTCCAAGTCCGGCGACCAGACGCAGCCGCGCCTTCGTCAACACCCCGAACTCCAGCGACCGTCGGATCTTCATCCAACGCCCGAGGTAAAGCCACGCGTTCTCCTTTTTGAATCAGGCTGAAACGGTATTGGTAGATCTTGGCCATTAGATCTTAATCGTGCGGCTCTAGTGAGGCCACATAATCATATAGGTTACGGTTAAAAATGGCTGTTAGATCTTGTCTCAACGGTGCAGATTTCATCGCATAGATCAGTAGTGGTAGATTGTGACCGTTAGATCTTGGATGTTCGGCTTAGGTTAAGCCACGTAGGCTTGTGAACAGGGTATCGCTCGGGTAACCGCTGCCGTTGGATCTTCATCCAACCGTGTCGTTGCGTCCACGTAGGCTAGGCAACAGCGCTTCGCTCGGGTAACAGCAGCCGTAGGATCTTCATCCAACAGCGCCGGTGCGTCCACGTAGCCAACGTCGACACGTTTTGATAATGCCTGTCGGATCACAGATCGATGGCCGAAGTCTTGCCACGTAGTCAGCCGAGACCTCAGAAGCCGTGATGAGGACATCACTCCTATGCATACGCCTGGTGTCGTCGATCTCATCCTCAACATCGGAGGCGCTGATGTAACCTCCGTCGTCGGTGGTGATGTATGCCCGCTGGCTGGGGCATTATCTCTTGACGTGGCCAATCCCTTGGCACTTGTGGCAGCGAATTCCCGTCGATGTACGGCCCGTGGAAGCGACGGAGGAGGAGCTCTTAGCGGTGTTGGCGGGTCGACTTCTTCTTTGTCCGTGGCACGGCGGCGGTGCCGTCGATGCCTATCGTGTGCTTTCGTCGAAGGTGGCGGTGCGATTGGTCGGAAGGTGGAAGAAAGGCATCGTCTTCGCTTGTCCCGTAGTCGTTCGGCGTGAAGGTCTTGCCGAGCGTTGCTCTGCTCTTAGAATGGCGTCCTGCAACTCCTTCTCTGCTAACATAGCAAGTTGAAACAAGCGATTGTGATTGTATATTCTTTATAATCAACAATATCCTGAATTTACGGGCGCAACCCACCGTAAAACGAGCAATTTTATCCTCGGGTTCCTCTACTACCCCACGGTAACATACCCTTTTGAAGCTCTTGGTAATATTCTTGAGCAGTCATACTACCTTGATCTAATCATTGCAATCTCTTGCGCATATCACGTTGGTAGGAAGGAGGAACAAATCTATTACGCATAGCATCTTTTAATCTCGCCCAAGAATCGGGTTGTGGCGGGCATTTACTAGTTCATTCCACAGATTATAGCAAAATCTTTAAATTCACTAGTGGCTTGTCTAACTCTATGAATCTCGGGAACTAGATGAGAATTAAATTTTTGCTCGACCGTCATCTCCCAATCTAAGTAAGCATCAGCATCATAAGCTCCAGAAAAGGAAGGGATGGTGAATTTTACCTTAGCGAAAGGATCATCATTGTGGTTTTGGTTATTACCTCCCATACCGTGATGGTTGCGGCGAAGACGGTCATGCAGACGGGCGTCTCGTTGAGCAACACGTTCCCTGGCGGCACGTTGCTGCTCAACTTCATCTTCCTCAAAATCTCCATCCTCATCTTGGTCGTTGTTGCCGTTGTTGACGGATGCACCTCCATCAATGGTCATTTGGAGGCGTTGCCGACGGCATCCATCCTCTCGGTGAGGGTGGAAACTCGTCGATCGATACTCTCAAGGGTCTTGTTCGTTGTCGTGACATGCTCCTTGAACATCATTTTTATCTCGTCCATCATGGTCGACAACTCTGAATGAAGGACACAGTCATTGATGGTAACCTCATCATCCTTGTTCCTACCCTTCTTACCACCTGCCATGATTAGCACAAAAAAAGGGCAGAAGGAAAAACAAGCACAAGTATTATGAGCCCTATGAACTACTAGGTGGGATCTCACGCTCTCAAGCAATCTTACCAAGTTCTTACCCGGTTCTTACCAACACAGCGAGGGACGGTGCAAGCCGTGGTGGTTCGTGACACCGTGAGGGCGTGATGAAACGATTGCAAGGGTCAAAAACCTGTGCTGATCAGAAGGATGTATTTGTGGAGCTGTAGGAAGGTTATATGTATGGAGTGGCACACAATTCAGTAACAGATAGTAATGCTGAATAAATGTCCATAAGCACTTGCCCTAGTTGCTGGTCTAAACGTGTCCTTATTCTAGCTGCGGCAGAAAGCAAGGAAGGTATAGAAACAAGCAACAAGGCGTTAGATTATATGAACAGCAAAACACTTTTATCAGGCACGGTAAAAACACCTACCCTTGCTCCTATCCTTTTTTTTTGCTCTTCGCTGCCTTCACAAATTTTTTTTTGCTCTAGGCTTCTTTCACAATTTTTTTTATTTTTCTTTGATTTTTCTGATATTTTTCCTAGGATCAGGAGCACAAAGGTAGATAGTATACAAATTTTCAGCCTGAACAGATGTAAGATGAAACCGATATGAAATAAGAAGTGTTTTCCGAAAAGCGTGCTCAAACTTCGGCGGCCGAATGCTCAATCTTCCCAAGGGAATTTCGCAAAAATAAATTCGAAGAACCCGACAAAGTTGGGAAGAATCGGATGTAAAATTTTCTGTAGATGTCCATGAAAAAAATTTGCCTAATTCCGAGTCCGTATGCGAAAGTTATGGCCGTTTTACGGAAGGACTCCGAATCAGGGTTTTCTAGGCGGCACCTCTCCAAACTCAAGGGCGTATGGAGTGGATATGGAACGCGATGATCTGTGGTGGCAGGCTCTGTGATGAGGGGTGGCGATATGGCTAACAGGAGGTGGGGGATTAGGGTTTATGAAGGAGAAACCCTAACACAACTAGGACTCCGGAACTGAGGAAAACCACAAAACAATGCGAATCCAACAAGGACTCAAATAGCGATTGGTGACTGGATCGGTGTAGGATATGGGATGCAGCGGAGATGAAACACAACTAAATTAAGACCACGATCTAAACCAGCAACACGACTCGATTCGGACACAAACTCGATTACTACGGACTCAAACCGAAATTGTGCAAAGGCTAGGCGTGGTTCTAGGTATGGTAGACTATGAGCGCAATTTTTTTAGCTTTTTCGTGGACTATAGGGCGAACACAAAACTAAATCAAACTACGGGAAAAGGCAAACTGACGGTAAACCTTGCTCGATACTAAGCGATGCATCCCTCCGGGTGCATAGCGTGCCCTCGGCCTAGCGCATGGCGACGTGCCTCGCCCGGCACGAGCGGATCTAAGCCCAGCCTGTGGGCATGGGCCTTGGCCCAACGAGGAATACACACCTTGGCTGCCATAGCAGTGCCATAAGAGTCCCATGTGGCCCCCAAAGACTAGCTCGATGGGGGAGGTTGCTCTCCTTTTAAGGTGGTATTCTCTCCCTCCACAAGCAAGGTGGTACTATCATTCCCACCCTCTTGTTTCAGGACCTAGCTCTGATACCACTTGATGGGGAAAGGGGATGCCCAAACTTCCGTCAGGTGGAGGATAAGTCGATTAGGCCGCGCGAGACACACACGATCCGGCTTCTTGATCGGCACGATCAAAACCCCTACATTCGCAGCACCACGCGTCCTCTGGTTATCAACCGTGCGCTGCCCGGTTGACCTCGCCACGAAGGCTAATCCCTGCCAATGAATCGAGAACACAAGCAAGAACAAGAAAGATGCAACTGAATTTGCAATTGAGGATGAAGCTCACGAGTTGGGGTCTCACAAACCGATGAGCAGCGACCTTTGTTCAAAGACAGAATTAATCGAAGCAAAACCCAAATCAAACCCTAGCGGTGGCTACTGGATATAAAGGCTAGGGGACGTCCTAGAAACCCTAGATGCGTCCGTGATGGACTCCAACACGATACATGGGCCAACAGCCCAAATTGGTGACGCAGCACCCTGGGACAGATTCTGTTCACCAACTTGCAATGCGAATTCCTGTCGACTCCGAAGTCTAAATGACCTGAAACTAGGTCCATTGGAAAGATTATCTCCTTAGCTTTCGAGGCATATGTGGATCATCGAAATCAGAGCCCGTTTGTGGCCTGGGTGATGATTTTAGTGAGCACTGCTCCTGGTCTCCAACTTGACTTGGACACCCTCCTTGCCTCCCTCCTGGCCCTTGCTGGTTTCCAAGGTCTTCATGATCCTCTCCAAAATTCCTAAGTACAATATAATCAATAATATCATTAGGTAGCATACCATCCTCACAAGTATATGAAAGAGTACTTAGGAATGAGCTCACCTGTTGATTCAATTGCCGTGCTCGTGCTCTTGTGATGGGTCCTTGCATCACAACTGGAGGAGTCTCGGGCGTATGCATAGGAGTGATGTCCTCATCAAGCCGCGCTGGACCGACCGTTGGATTTGAATCCAACGGCCGGGAAAATATGTGTCGGCATGGACCGGTCGAAATCGTGCCAAGTGTCGCCACGAAGCGGTAGTGCCTTTATCGCAGGCCCACTTGTCAGACGGATGACCGCCGTGTGTGCTGACGTCAGCATGACGTCACCCGAGGGGCCCACAGGTCAGTGACCGAAGCGACGTGGCTGGCTCCTGTGCTGACACGTGTCAAGCTGAGGGATTTAATCGGATTTCCAATAGAAAAATAAATGGATTAATTTGGTTTTTCTTTTATTAGATTTTCCAAAAATTGTAATCGCTATAACTTTTGCGTCTTAGCTCCGATTTGGCGATTCAGTTCCTAAAATTTGTAAAAAGTGAAATATTTATTGGTGAATTTTATTTTATTTTTAGTGTTTATCTTGCTGTCTGTTTAAGTATATTTATTGAATGCACGTTTATTAGAGTAGACTCAGTTGAGTTGGTGAATGGCGTCGGGAGGAATTGAAGACCCATCGCAAGTTTCAGATCAGGATCAACTACTTTTGAAGGCAAGTCATGCTTTGACCATATTGCCCCTAGATTTTCAAATGTATTTCAATTCAAATTATGCATGCTATGTTAACTAAAAATAACATTGAATAATTTGGGTAAAATAGATAATACACCTACCTTGTTTATGCCACCTTGTTAATATTATTTGTATGCCCTGAAATCCTTGTCACCCTAAGATATTAAATTGAGTTGGTTGCTACTATAATGCCAACACGGGAGGCTAGACCGTGATTAGTTGCTTAGTATGCTTGTGTGCGCTAAATGACTTTTAAATTGCAAAAGAATGTTGACTAAACAATTATGGAACACATTTTGGAATAATGCAATCATGTCATGAGATGGAATTGGGGGTAGCGACCTGTGTGGTTCTACTCGTGCAATGAAGTGGGCATTGGCATGTGTTGCATAAATGCAAACCGGGGTGGGAAATGATTTGGACCGGGGCAAGTGGCCAGGAGGCTTCGTGCTAGGTGGGCCTGTGAGGCAACGGGATGCACTAAAGATTGTAAAGACTGTGTGCCGAGAAATATGAAACGGATGTCTTGCCCGGGACAGTTAAGGACTTCACCTTGCGAGCCTTTGAACTGAGTTACTCGTACAACCACTTGTTTGGAATGGGACAGACCTAGTTTAGTAGGGTTCTGGTATCTTTCCTCTGACACCTCGGGGCGATAGTTACACAAAAGTGTAACCGTGTGGGGGAGCGTACCTGTGCTACGGCTTGGTACCCATCCAAGTGTATTAGCTTGTTCTAAACTTTGGCTCTGTGTGAGGGGAGTGTTAGAAAGGCAATACTGGAGAGGTTCACGGGTTAAGTGTTAGTCTCCGAAAGACTTTGTTGCAATCAATCACTGTGTGGTGGCGATTGTATCTGTGGGTAAAGTGTCTGACCTCTGCAGAGTGTGTGTTAAATCTATTGAATAGCGCGTCATGATCTTGGACAATGCTCGGGGATTACAGTCAAGGGTTAGATTTTCAAAATAAAATGTGGAATGGTTGGCTGTGTGCCAAAGACAGGTGAAATGAACTTAGGGTTGTGTGCCAAACTCTTGGGAAGAGAATTGAGGAATAAATTATTATAGTAATGGTTTTATGCTTTTAATCTAATTAAGATTATCTGTTAAAAGAAATACTGCTTTATGCAAAATAACCATTTAAGCCTTTCCCTTGGAATAAGCCATGCATGTAGTAATAGAACTGCATTGTGCATGACTTGTTGAGTATGTTGTATACTCACCCTTGCTTCGACAAAAATCTCAGAAGAAGAAGCAACACCAGCGTGGGAGGAGGAGTTTAAGGAAGGTCTGGAGGATTAGGGTTGAGGCTCCTCAGTTGCCTGTGGCAGAACGAGGGGTTCATTGTCGTACTTTTGCTTCCGCTATTGAACTGTGGTACTTTTATTATCGTCTTGCGTGACGAATTATTGTAAGGTGACCATAAGGTCGTGTAACTCGTTTATATTCATGTTTGAGGTACTTTATTATTAATTCCGCTGTGTATGATTGTGGTACTTCAACATTGTTAAATCTGTGTGTACTAAGCGTGATCTGGACTAGTCTGAGAATACTGAGAGGGTCGGATTTGCAGATTTGGGTCCCGACAGAGTTGGTATCGAGCCATCTTGTTGTAGGACTTAACCCTAGTTAGACCGGCCGTTCTAGAAAGGATAAAAATTAATTTCTAAAGAATAAAATTTGGGCAAGAATAATCAATGAAATCTTGACTTATCCTTTCTTCCTTACTTGATACCTATGCTGCATTTTGCTATTATTTTTGTATTCTTTTAAAATTTTAGTACTGACGAGTTGATTTGGCAAATGAGGATGGTTCACTCCTTCGGCGAGCGTCACGGAGGTTACACAGCGGAGCTTTGGAGGATGTTCCAGGTGCTTGTAGCTTTTGACCGCCCTCTTTACCAGTCTCGCACCTGGACGGTCAACGGCATCAACCGCGGCTGGGAGATTACCTTTACTCTGTATGCGCGGGAGAATGCTCGTGCCAGTCGTCCGCTCCACCTCGTGGTGAAGCGAGCCAACTACGAGGCGGGCATTCAGGAGTGTGCCCCGCTGGCGCTTCAGAAGATCAGCCGTGACTATGGCTATGAGCTGTGGGACACTACTTTCCGCGTGCACCCACACGCGGGTGGACCGATCCAGGCGCGTTTGAAGTTGGAGGACGATGCCGCTGTCGTCCACCTGGGACGGTTTGCTGTGGCCCAGGAGGAGGCCATGGACGTGGCTACGCTAGAGCTGATGTCAGTGTACCGCACCTTGGAGGAGACAGAGACAACCTTACGAGAGACCAGGATGCACGCTGTGCAGAGGATCGCCGAGCTAGAGGAGGCCCTCTACGGTCACGGGGAGCCTGAGGCCGTCATGGAGCTTGACGACGAGGATGAGGAGGAGGAGAGGAGCGAGCGAGCGTGCGGAGGACCCAGCAGACGGTGGAGCCCCGGCACGGTGGGAGGGCATGGGGATTAGTTTGCCCCAATGCCAGCTCACCCGCCAGTGTATGTGATAGGCGAGCCGCAGCCAAGGTGGCTTGAGGATTGAGTACTTGAGTTTGTTAGTCAGCAGATTTTGCATTGAGACTCATCTGTTAGAGTCGCGTCCTTTAATTTTCGAACTTCCCTTAGATGACGATGTTGTAATGAACTATTTTGGTTGATGATTGTGACTGTCGGTGTGGTTGCATGGCCCCTAGGCCCTTGTAAGCAACCATACTTATCTATTATCTATAAATTGATGTGTAAGGGTTTTTAGTTGCACCTGTTTCCCCGTATAAGTTCTTTTACTTGTCTACTCTCTTTTCCCTCTCATCTCTAAACCATCGAAGCAATCAACAGATGGTGAACACTGCATAACACGGGCGGTGGCGATGGTTCACGTCGAGGAGGCGACGAGCAATGCATCACTTCCTCGAGCAAAGACCACGGTGGACATGCAGAATCTGGGAGCTTTTCTCGCAGCCCAAACGCAGTTAATGCAGACAATGATGGCAACTGTACAGCAAATCAACAATCAGGCAGCCGCCAACAACCAAGCTATTAACAATGGACCACGTCCCTACTCAAGATTGTCCGAGTTCATGAGGACGCGTCGCCTACTTTCTCAGGCAACCGTAGTCCATTAGAGGCAGAAGATTGGTTGAGAACCATCGAGAGGAAACTACATATAACACAGTGCGTTGGAAACGAGAGGGTGCTTTATGCCTCTCATCAGCTAGAAGGAACAACAGCTAAGTGGTGGGAAAACTACTGCGCATCGCAGGAAAACCCACAGGAAATCACCTGGGAAGAATTCACCATAGCCTTTCGTCAATACCACGTACCAGAAGGTATTATGGAACTGAAAAAGGAAGAGTTTAGAGCGTTGAAGCAAGGAGGCCAGACAGTGGCCGATTATTTGAATAAATTCACTCAATTGGCACGCTACGCTCCAGAAGACGTAGCAACCGACAAGGCCAGACAGTCCCGTTTCATGAAGGGACTTAACACTGGATTACATGTGGGATTGATTACCCATACCTTTCCGGATTTTCAAGAATTGGTAAACAAGGCACTTATACTAGAAGACAAGCGCAAGGAGCTAGACAATAATCGCAAACGCCGCATGGCCCAGCAGGGAGGACGCCATGGCCAGCAGAAACCAAGGATGATACCCCAGCAGTTCTCCAGGTTCCAACAGGGAAACATTGTCAGGACACCGTCGCCGATGCCAAGACCAACAGGACAAAACCCCCAGAGCCTAGTCAGAGCTAACACTCGAGTGGAGGCAACGGCAGATGTCGAAGACGCTGCTACAATTACAACGTAAACAGGCACGCCGCTAATGTTTGCCCCAAGAAGGAGGTGTGACACCCATGCGGTTCAACTTAGGAAACACGCTGCAAGGACCCTACTCAAGGTGGGAGCAGAGTACCTACTCAAGCTGGATCGCACCCCAATCGATTGTAAGAGGCGAGTCAACCATGTCACGGCAGAGCGAAGTTCAAAACGCCGGGACGTAATCTTGGGTAAGTTTCTAATCAACTCGATCCAGCTCTGATTTTATTTGATTCAGGAGCTTCACATTCCTTTGTTTCTCAAGTTTTTGCTGTGCAAAATGAATTGGGTGTTGTCAACCTTAAGAATACGCTTATAGTCCAATCCCCGGGATCAGAACTTCAATCTAAGATCGGTTGTTCTGGGGTTAAGCTAGTAATAAAAGGTGTCGAGTTTCTAGCGAACCTTATTATATTAGATACCCAGACCCTAGATGTAATACTAGGAATGGATTGGCTAGCTAAGCACAAGGCTGTATTAGACTGTGGACGAAGAGTCGTGTCTATAGAGAGCCCTGAAGTCAAGAAAGTTGAATTTCAAGCAACGACAGTTCGAGAAGGGCAGTTATTGGTAAACAGTCTAGAAACCATCAGTTTGAAGGATGTACCAGTGCTCAGTGAGTATCCGGATGTTTTTCCCAAGGAATTACCTAGAATGCCACCGGACAGAGACATAGAGTTCGTAATTGACTTAGTGCCTGGAACAGCACCAATAGCAAAGAGACCGTATCGGATGTCTACTGAAGAGTTGGTTGAAATGAAGAGGCAAATTGAGGAGCTATTGGAAAAAGGATTCATTAGACCGAGCTCATCACCTTGGGGAGCACCGGTTCTGTTTGTTAAGAAGAAAAACGGGAGTTTTCGGATGTGTGTAGATTATCGAGCACTTAATGAAGTAACAATAAAGAACAAATATCCGTTGCCCAGGATAGACGATTTATTTGATCAGTTAAGAGGTGCAGGAGTTTTCTCTAAGATTGACCTTAGATCAAGATATCACCAGCTGAAAATTAAGACAGAGGACATACCAAAGACTGCATTTTCTTCAAGATATGGGCACTATGAGTTCACTATTATGTCGTTTAGATTGACAAATGCGCCAGCATATTTTATGAACTTGATGAACAAAGTTTTTATGGAATACTTGGACAAATTTGTAGTTGTGTTCATCGATGATATCTTGGTTTACTCAAAGTCGAATGAAGAGCACGCCAAACATTTGAGATTGGTATTGGAAAAGTTAAGAGAGCAACAATTGTTTGCTAAGTTCAGTAAATGTGATTTCTGGAAAAGTAAGGTAGAATTCCTAGGGCATGTAATGACAGCCGAAGGAATTGCAGTAGACCCAAGCAAGGTAGAGGCAGTACTGCATTGGGAGCCACCAAAGACGGTGACCCAGATTCGTAGTTTTCTTGGGATGGCTGGTTACTATCGCCGATTTATAGAAGGATTTTCGACAATTGCTAGACCTCTCACGCAACTGTTGAGGAAAGAGAAGAAGTTTGTTTGGACACCAGACTATGAGAAGAGTTTTCAGGAATTGAAGAAAAGACTGACTTCAGCACCAGTGTTAGTTTTGCCAGATGTGCACCAAAACTTTGATATATATTGTGATGCATCACGGCAAGGACTTGGGTGCGTGTTAATGCAGAATGGAAAGGTAGTGGCTTACGCATCATGGCAATTAAGGCCACATGAAGGGAATTACCCGACGCATGATTTAGAATTAGCAGCTGTAGTGCATGCCTTAAAGATATGGTGTCACTATCTTATTGGCAATAGATGTGAGATATATACAGATCATAAGAGTCTTAAGTATATCTTCACCCAATCTGATTTAAACATGAGGCAAAGAAGGTAGTTAGAACTGATCAAGGATTACAACCTGGGTATTCATTATCACCCCGGTAAAGCCAACGTAGTGGCTGATGCCTTGAGTCGGAAGAGCCATAGCTTAAACGTGTTGGTGGAAGAGAGTCGGGCAGAATTGTGTAAGGACCTTCAGAGGTTGAAATTGGAGGTTGTTCCGGAAGGATTCGTAGCTGCTTTAGAAGTAAAACCTACCTTCGAGGATCAGATTAGGGAAGGTCAGAAGAATGACGAGAAGATCGAGCGAATCAAATTCAAAATGGAGGAAGGCCAAGCAAAGGAATTTAAGCTGGATGATCAAGGTACTCTGTGGATGAGAGAACGCATATGTGTACCTAATAAAAAGGAGCTCAAGCAGTTAATATTGGAGGAAGCTCATGACTCCAAGTATTCGATTCATCCAGGAAGTGCGAAGATGTATCAAGACTTGAAAGAAAGGTTCTGGTGGCCGAATATGAAGAGAGAAGTAGCTGAGCACGTAGCACTATGTGATGTATGCCAGCGAGTCAAAGCTATGCATCAGAGACCAGCAGGACTGCTGCAGCCATTAAAAGTACCAGAGTGGAAATGGGAGGAAATCGGAATGGATTTTATCACCGGTTTGCCGAGGACGCAAGGAGGTTATGACTCGATATGGGTCATAGTGGATCGCTTGACAAAGGTCGCACACTTCATACCGGTAAAGACAACCTATTCAGGAGATAAGTTAGCAGAGCTATACATGGCAAGGATCGTTTGCTTGCATGGAGTGCCAAAGAAGATAGTGTCGGACAGAGGTACCCAATTTACCACAAGGTTTTGGGATAAGTTGCATACGGCAATGGGCACCCGTTTGAATTTCAGTACAGCTTATCATCCGCAAACAGACGGGCAAACGGAAAGGGTTAATCAGATATTAGAAGATATGTTAAGAGCTTGCGCATTGGCATATACGACGTCCTGGGATAAATGTTTGCCATATGCAGAGTTTACTTACAACAACAGCTACCAGGCCAGCCTTCAGATGTCACCTTTCGAAGCGTTGTATGGTCGGTCTTGTAGAACGCCATTGAATTGGAACGAGACCGGTGAGCGTCGTGTCTTTGGGCCAGACATACTCCAAGAAGCTGAAGAGCAAATAGCATTGATCAGAGAAAGGTTGAGAGTCGCGCAGTCCAGGCAAAAGAGCTATGCAGACAATCGCCGCAGGGATTTAAGCTTTGAGCATGAAGATTTTGTGTATCTCAGGGTTACGCCTCTTAAGGGAGTCCAGAGGTTTCACAAAAAGGGGAAACTCGCACCAAGATATGTAGGACCGTTTAAGATCGTAAGCCGCAGGAGAGAGGTCGCATATCAACTGGAGTTACCGCAGTCATTGGCAGGAGTACACAACGTCTTTCATGTGTCGCAACTCAAGAAGTGTCTCCGAGTGCCTGACGAGCAAACACCTCTGGGAGCAATTGAATTACAGGAAGACTTGACCTACAAAGAGCAATCGATAAAAATTCTGGATACAGTGGATCGCAAAACAAGGAGCAAGACCACCCGTTTTTTCAGAGTTCAGTGGAGCAATCACACAGAAAGTGAAGCCACTTAGGAGCACGAAGAAGATTTGAAAAAGGAATTTCCAAACCTAGTCTTTAGTTAAGCTTCGAATCTCGGGGTCGAGATTCTGTTAAGGGGGGTAGGTTTGTAACATCCTAAAATTTGGCCTAATTTTAATTTTTGAAGTTATTTGAATTTTTGTGAATTATTTAAATTTTTTGGTAATTTATTGAATTTAATTTAAATTTATCCTTCTCTTGAATAATTAAATAACATAAAAGTAATTATCAAAAATAAATGAAAATATTTTATTTAAGCTCTAAATGCCCTAAAATATTTTCTGGAATTTTTCTAGAATTTTTTGGGTATTTTTAATGCCCTAAATAATTACTTTGATTTTTTGGAATTAATTTAAATGTTAAAAGTCGGAAAATGCCTTTGCTACAGTATTGGGCCGAGCCCAACACTGTGCTCGCGCTGGCCAAACCCTAGCGCCACACGCTCCGGGCCGTGCGATTCCGATCGAACGGCCATGGTTGGGCCGCGTCGCTTAATTGCGACGACCGTTGGATCTCAGTACCTGAGCCGCTAGGATGTCGCCACGTGGCGTGGGTGGTCGAACCGTTATTCGTTCGGAGCCGTTGGATTGCGATTGGACGGTGCGGGTTGATCGCACCGTATCGGGAGGGGGCGAACTGCCGCACCGCCGTCGCCCGTTGGCCGCCGAGATTTGTCAGGGATTTTGCGCGCTTTCCAAGGCCTGTCCGAGCGGGAGATAAAGCCCTCTTGCGCGCAGCACATCGTTCTGCTCATTTTGCACCCTCTCCCGCTCGCTGTCGCACACCGTAGCTTTCGCTTGAGCTCACCGGAGTAGAACCTTTCTTCTCCTCGGTTTTCCTCGATTCCTACTGTCGTCCGCCGCACCCAAGACCCGTGCCGAGTTCACCGTGTTGAGCTGCACCGCCCAGACCACTTCTTTCCACCGGAGAAGCTCAAAAATGCCAGCGCCTACTTCTTCTTCTCCAAGTCCGGCGACCAGACACAGTCCAGCGACCGTCGGATCTTCATCCAACGCCCGAGGTAAAGCCACGCGTTCTCCTTTTTGAATCAGGCTGAAATGGTATTGGTAGATCTTGGCCATTAGATCTTAATCGTGCGGCTCTAGTGAGGCCACATAATCATATAGGTTACGGTTAAAAATGGCCATTAGATCTTGTCTCAACGGTGCAGATTTCATTGCATAGATCAGTAGTGGTAGATTGTGACCGTTAGATCTTGGATGTTCGGCTTAGGTTAAGCCACGTAGGCTTGTGAATAGGGTATCGCTCGGGTAACCGCCACCGTTGAATCTTCATCCAACCGTGTCGTTGCGTCCACGTAGGCTGCAACATGGCCGCCGCTCGAATAACGGCGGTAGTAGGATCTTCATCAACGGGCGGTCGCCCACGTAATAGCGTCGACACGCTTTTGATAATGCCGTCGGATCGCGATCGATGGCGAAGTCTTGCCACGTGGTCGGTAGAGACCTCGAAGCGTATTTGACCGACCGTTGGATTTGAATCCAACGGCCGGGAAAATATGTGTCGGCATGGACCGGTCGGAATCGTGCCAAGTGTCGCCACTGGCGAGCGTGCCTTAATTCTCACCGCCCACTTGTCAGACGGATGACCGCTGTGTGTGCTGATGTCAGCATGACGTCACCCGAGGGGCCCTGGTCGATGACCAAAGCGGCGTGGCTGGCTCTGTCGGCGACACGTGTCAAGCCGAGGGATTTAATCGGATTTCCAATAGAAAAATAAATGGATTAATTCAGTTTTTCTTTTATTAGATTTTCCAAAAATTGTAATCGCTATAACTTTTGCGTCTTAGCTCCGATTTGAGCGATTCCAGTTCCTAAAAATTTGTAAAAATGTGAACTATTTATTGGTGAATTTTATTTTATTTTTAGTGTTGATCTTGCTGTCTGTTTAAGTATATTTATTGAATGCACGTTTATTCCGAGTAGACTCCGAGTTGACGGGAACTGTCGGGGAGGAATTCGAAGACCCATCGCAAGTTTCAGATCAGGATCAACTACTTTTCGAAGGCAAGTCATGCTTTGACCATATTGCCCCTAGATTTTCAAATGTATTTCAATTCAAATTATGCATGCTATGTTAACTAAAAATAACATTGAATAATTTGGGTAAAATAGATAATACACCTACCTTGTTTATGCCACCTTGTTAATATTATTTGTATGCCCTGAATTCCTTGTCACCCTAAGATATTAAATTGAGTTGGTTGCTACTATAATGCCAACACGGGAGGCTAGACCGTGATTAGTTGCTTAGTATGCTTGTGTGCGCTAAATGACTTTTAAATTGCAAAAGAATGTTGACTAAACAATTATGGAACGCATTTTGGAATAATGCGATCATGTCATGAGATGGAATTGGGGGTAGCGACCTGTGTGGTTCTACTAGTGCAATGAAGTGGGCATTAGCATGTGTTGCATAAATGCAAACCGGGGTGGGAAATGATTTGGACCGGGGCAAGTGGCATGGAGGTTTCGTGCCAGGTGGGCCTGTGAGGCAACGGGATGCACTAAAGATTGTAAAGGCTGTGTGCCGAGAAATATGAAACGGATGTCTTACCTAGGACAGTTAAGGACTTCACCTTGCGAGCCTTTGAACTGAGTTACTCGTACAACCACTTGTTTGGAATGGGACAGACCTAGTTTAGTAGGGTTCTGATATCTTTCCTCTGACACCTCGCGGCGATAGTTACACAAAAGTGTAACCGTGTGGGGGAGCGTACCTGTGCTACCACTTGGTACCCATCCAACTGTATTAGCCTATTCTAAACTTTGGCTCTGTGTGAGGGGAGTGTTAGAAAGGCAATACTGGAGAGGTTCACGGGTTAAGTGTTAGTCTCCGAAAGACTTTGTTGCAATCAATCACCTGTGTGGTGAGCGACTGTATCCTGTGGGTAAAGTGTACAGCCTCTGCAGAGTGTGTGTTAAATCTATTCGAATAGTCGCGTCCGCGGTACTGGACAATGCTCGGGGATTACAGTCAAGGGTTAGATTTTCAAAATAAAATGTGGAATGGTTGGCTGTGTGCCAAAGACAGGTGAAATGAACTTAGGGATGTGTGCCAAACTCTTGGGAAAAGAATTGAGGAATAAATTATTATAGTAATGGTTTTATGCTTTTAATCTAATTAAGATTATCTGTTAAAAGAAATGCTGCTTTATGCAAAATAACCATTTAAGCCTTTCCCTTGGAATAAGCCATGCATGTAGTAATAGAACTGCATTGTGCATGACTTGTTGAGTATGTTGTATACTCACCCTTGCTTCAACAAAAACCTCAGAAGAAGAAGCAACACCAGCGTGGGAGGAGGAGTTTAACGAAGGTATGGAGGATTAGGGTTGAGCCTCGTCAGTTGCCTGTGGCAGAATGAGGGGTTCATTGTCGTACTTTTGCTTCCGCTATTGAACTGTGCTACTTTTATTATCGTCCTGCGTGACGAATTATTGTAAGGTGACCATAAGGTCGTGTAACTCGTTTATATTCATGTTTGAGGTACTTTATTATTAATTCCGCTGTGTATGATTGTGGTACTTCAACTTTGTTAAATCTGTGTGTACTAGAGTGATCTGGACTAGTCTGAGAATACCTGAGAGGGTCGAATTTGCAGATTCGGGTCCCGACACAACACCCCCAAATCGACGTATCATCATCTCACCGAAAGATCGGGATCGCCGTCCCCATCACCGAGTGTACTTGCCTCGATGCAAGTAGGTACCATCCCGAGTCTACTTGATTTGCAAGCCGAGGAAGTAGATCAACTCGCCTATCATACTCATCTCAAACTTTGTGCTCATTACTTCTGAAAACAGAGACACAAGATAATGCGAAAAACCACCAAAGATCATATCATTCACATAAATATGAATGAGGTGAAAATGAGAATTATGGTGTCTGATGAACATAGTCTTGTCTACTATACCTATTTTGAAACCACAGCTAAGAAGATAGGACTTAAACCTCTCATACAATACTCTAGGGGCCTGCTTAAGTCCATACAAAGCTTTGGAAAGCTTGAAGACATGGCTCGGGTACTTGGGGTTCTCGAATCTTGGAGGTTGCTTGACATAAACCTTTTCTTCAATATAGCCATTGAGGAATGCATTCTTGACATCCATTTGATAGAACTTGAAGCCCTATGATGCAGAAAATGAAAGCAGGATCCTAATAGCCTATAGTCTAACTACAGGGGCAAAAGTCTCCTCAAAGTCAAGACCCTCAACCTGAGAAATGCCCTGTGCAGCTAGTCTAGCCTTATTATGAATGACAACCCCATCCTTACTCTGCTTGTTTTTGAACACCCACTTGGTTCCAATGACATTATGACTAGATGAAAGTTCTACAAGCTGCTAGAATTTGTTCTTTTCAAAGTTCAAATTTCTCATGCATAGAATTAATTCAAGACTTGTCCGATAATGCATGAGTAACATCCTTTGGCTCAAAAGAGGCAACAAAGATAGAGTATAGGCAGAAAGAAGATAAGCCTGATTTTGGACGCGTCACATGCTTAAATAGATCACCAATGAACTGATCAAGTGGATGAGAACGCTGAATATGATGGGGAGGACAGTGGCCTCTACCTCTTGAACAGAAAAGGTAGGAACAAAGCCACTCGTTGAAGGAGAGTCTGAAGGCAAAGGCTAATCTCCCTGAGGTGCAGAAATAGAAACATGTTGCACCTCAGGTGTAGAGGGGACTGGATCAGGTGGAACACCATAATCTCTATCATCCTCATCCTCTATGAAAATGGTCTCGAAGGAGGAAAAAGAGCTTGAAATATCAGGTCTAGCTCCTGGGCTAGCCTCATCAAAAGTCACATCATAGGTCTCTATGATCCTATTTGCATCACAACTCCGGACCCTATAGCTACACAAGGAAGACGAGTATCCCAAAAAATACCATCAGAAGAATGAGACTCAAACTTATCCAGGTTACCTGCCTTCAAAATGAAACACTTGCAACTAAACACACGAAAATGAGAGACACTGGGCTTTCACTTATACCTCAACTTGTAAGAAGTACGGTGCAAATATGCTCTTAAGAATACGTGATTAGAAACATGGCAAGCAGTAGCTATAGCATCAGCCTAAAACTTTCTAGGAGTACTATACTCGTCTAGCATCATCTTGGCCATCTCTACCAGGGTCCTATTCTTCCTTTCGACAACTTACTGACCAAACCCCTGAAATGAGAAAACATCTCATCCTTCGAGACCATGAAAAACACCCAAAAATACCTCGAAAAGTCATCAACAATGTCAAGAACATACCACTTCTCACCCGCTAACTACACTCTAGTTGGACCAATAGTGTCCATATGTAAAAGTTATTCTAGTGCATCAATCATCACAACAGTAACTGGAGGATGAGAAGCAGCAACTATCTTGCCATGTCACAAGAAGAACAAACTAAGTTTTTGACCATCTTGTGTTTAGGCAAACCACGAATGAGATCACGGTTGCTAACTCTGGTCAAATGATCAAAGCTAATGTGATCAAATCTTCTATGCTAGAAGGAGAGATTATGGGACTCAGAAGAAATCAAACAATAAAGAGAGTCTCCAGAAGAAACAGAAAAATCAGTATGGAAGACTCTCCCAAATCTAGAAATCCCGCAAACTAACTCTCCTGATGAATCAAGGATTCTACAGGCATTACTCTTAAAGCTTTCCTCGAAAGTGTCATCGATAAGCTGAGAAATAGAGAGCAAATTGTATTGCAGCTTACTCACTAAAGTAATGTCCTTAAGAATAAAATTTTCATTAATGCAAACGGTACCACTAGCAATGACTCTACCTGATGAAGTATTCTCAAAAGTGATCAGCTCATCACCGGGGGCTCAGACTAGTGAAGAGAGTCAATGAGTGTCTCTAGTCATATGACGAGAAAAACTGGAGTCAACAATCCAAAACTCTCCTTTCCCTATCCGATGAACCTGATCAAGACGCAAGAGAGAGAGAGATGACTTAGTACTGGGATAAAGTGAAGATCTAGGAACTCAATACTGAACCACACGCTGCCTCAAAGTACCAGCCACAGAAGAAGAAGACTGGACTCTAGTGTCTTTCTGACGCTCAACTCTCACAAAATTAGAAACAGCATTAGCAGAAGATCTAGGAGCTGAAACTGGGTTAGCCCACCGTGGTGCAAAAGCTGAACCATCCCAGTGAGGCTGCCTGAATCTTCTACCAGAAAACCCCTCACGCCGCTTATATCTACCTCGATAGGAAAAAAGAGAAATATCAAGAGGACGGTGGAAAGACTGACCACGAGCAGATTTGGGACTAAAACTCGTCTGAACAGTATAAAAATCGAGTTCTGGATGCTATCCAAAAACAGATGACTCTCTAACTTGTCTAGAAGCAGTGCGTGCCTTAGAAGTACTCAAAGTTTGGGGATGACCCTTAATACCCCTAAGAGTAGCGACATGCTCGTGCCTTATGATCTTGACACACCTAAAACAGAAATCTACTAGGCGACCATCCTATTGACAAAAGGTGTATGAATACTTCACCTTACTAGAGGCAGAAGCAACAGGAGGAGCAACCTTCTGGTCAGAGATCCCATGGACAACCCCAGCAAACCTAAACACGGTAGTGCTCACCCTGGGAGCAACCATACAATCTCTCCACTCTTGAAGCCATGAACAATAGTAGGAATATGTGTCCCAGCATGCTCCATGTAGTCAAATCCTAGACCCTGATTAAATCGGCCAATCTTGGATTGGTCGAGAATGAGATTGAGCTTCTTTTTGCCTCCTACAAACTTCTCGAGAGTGCTCATGAGATATTCACACTCCCAAAAGAGAGAGGCACATGAAGAACAGGGAAGAGGGGAGGAAGAAGAACTAAGAAGAGAAGAACTACCAGTACGTGCATTTTTCTCCCTCAGCATGGCTGCCTAAATTTTGAGGGCCTCACAAAAACACAAGCAGTATTTCTAATCCTAAGGGTCTCGGCCTCAAACTTCTTCCTAAAGGATCGAGATGACGAACAGAGGGGGGTGAATGATCGCAAATAAAATTTTTCCCCAATATACTCCAACTAAAACCTCGAAAGGATCGCGCGAAGGAAATTGTGAAAAACCCGAACAACTAGACAACTATGTGTACCCCTAGCTTGCATGGATGAGTACCATAGAATATGTGGAGATTTTTGAGTCACAATCCTGGTTGTCTAGTATCCAAAATAAAAAAGGAATCAATTCAACTCTTGCTTTTAGAAAGGAAATCAATTCAAATCACAAAAATCACTTTCAGAAAAGCAAAAGCAGAATTTCTAGAGACTGTCCTCAATTAGAACAGGTGGTTGGTGGGTTTATGGTGCTCAATAAATTTTGAAAAATTTTCTCCGTATGATCAAATGAGTCGTGAAGAACTCCACCAAAATTCACCTCAAAATCCTTACAGAAAAATCAGCAAAAATCAAAGAACACAGATAGTTAGAAACTTCGAGCAGAAAGTTTGGGGCTCGGTTTTCACCTCGTGGCGCCCAAACGGTGCAACAAGTAGACTTTAAAATTTTTCTAAAGATGTATATGAGAGTCCAGCACCTTCTCCAACAAGAATCACTTAAAAAGGATTTTTCTAGATTTTTCTAAAAATCAAATACTACCTGCTGCACAAAGAACAAGTTCTTTGCGCAAAGAACAAGTTCGTACAAAGTGCTTCGAGCTTATATTTTTTTTATTGTATGCAAATTTTTCTTTGAATTTTTGAAAGACATAGCGGGGTGCAAATGTTTGACATTATTTGTATTCTTTACCCACGTATATTTTTTTGTATTTTTAAAGCAATTGACTCAAGCCATAATCGATCATCTCAAGAGGGACTTTTAAGAGAATGATCTTGGTCATACACAACACATTCCAAGTTCATCTCAAGTGCAATGAGAAGTTGTCTTGTGAATGTGAGGTGTTGAGTCTAATGCGCACAAAAAGAGTCAATTTTGCTTCACTTTCATTATAGCATTTTCATTGTTAAGCAAGTGAAGGACTCAAGTATGGATAAAACAAGATTCTCCCAAGTTGCTATAGGGACTCTAGAAAATTCCAGAATTTCACAAATCATGGCAAATACACTTATAGAAGAAACTTAGCAAGTAAACGCAACATGTTTTATCAAGTTTTTCTTTTAAAGCTCATCATTTTTTTAATTTTTGCAAGTTTACCAAGATAAATGGACTTGGACATATCTAAGTTAGAAATTTTCTTCATAATATAGCATGGTGTATAAAATGAAACATGGATCATTTGCATAATAGACAAAACTCATAAAATGAAAATCAAGTCTATATGCAATGCATGAGACAGATTCTTAAACTCTCCCTCAACAAGTGATTCAATTTTAAGCACAAATCTGGTTTAAATTGAGTTATTAGCAAGATTAAGCTCAAGAAAGATATCAATTGAAGGATCCAAAATAAATCAATCAAAAACTAGAAACACAGAATGGAGAGAAGAAGATAAGAAATTGCAAACTGGGTAGCTATAGAGCAAAGAGAAGATAGTAGAGAACACGATAGCTTAGACTCGCTCACCTTCCCTAATGACTGACATAGGTAAACTACCTTTAGATCCCAAACTAGAGAGTGCACACAGACCCTATCTACCCAAGGGGCTCAACACCTGCTAGACTTATAAGACTGTGAGGGAACTCAACCTAGAGAGAAGAGAGTACAGCTAATTAAGTATGATAGCAACCTAAAACACAAGATGAGAGGTCCATGCAAAAGAAATAAAACCCATAAGTACCCAAAGCAAAACAAAAGAAAGGAAAAACTGAAATAAAATAAAATATAATACATAATATACAGATTAGCTCCTCACAGAAGGCCGTAAGGGCACATGACTCTAAGCTCACTCCTCAAGGCAACAAACCTAGAGTTATCCAAATGCTTAGTAAAGATATCGGCCAACTGGTGGTCACTCTCCATGAACTGAAGCACTATATCTCCTTTCTCCACATGGTCTCTAAGAAAGTGATATCTAACATCAATGTGCTTGGTTTGGGAGTGCTGCACTAGGTTCTTGGCAATGCAAATAGCAGAAGTGTTATCATAGAAAATTGGAACACTCTCTATCTCTAATCCAAAGTCCCGCAAGGTCGATCTCATCGAGCACACAGCTCTGACAATCGGCTGCAAACAACATACTCGGCCTCGGCGGAGGTCATGCAACACCATACTGCTTCTTAGATGATCAAGAAACAAAAGAAGTGCCAATAAATTGGCAAGTGCCAGAAGTGCTCTACCTATCTATCCTACAGCCAGCAAAGTCAGCATCGAAAAAGATTCTAAGGGATAGAAAAGAGGAAGAAGTGTACCAGATACCATAATCAATAGTAGCTCGAAGGTACCTGAAGATGCGCTTCACCGCCTGGCGATGAGAGACGCGAGGAGAAGCCTGAAAGCAAGCGCACATACACATGACAAAGTGTATGTCCGACTGAGAGGTAGTGAGATATAAGAGAGAGCCAATCATGCTCCGAAACTCCTTCTGATCAGCAGGCTCACCATCCTTATCGGGCTCGAGGACAGCAGTGGTGGCCATAGGAGTCATACAGGCTTCCCATCAGACATATCAAACCGCCTCAAGAGGTTCCAAGTGTACTTACCTTGGTAAAGGAAAGTACCCTCCCGAGTTTGCTTGATTTAGAAGCCGAGGAAGTAGCTCAACTCACCCATCATACTTATCTCAAATTATGTGCTTATCACCTCAGAAAAATGAGACACAAGAGACTGAGATGAGCCACCAAAGATAATATCATCCACATAAATCTGGACGAGAAAGAAATGAGAATCCTGGTGTCTGATGAATAGAGTTTTGTCTACTTTACCTATTTTGAAACCATGACTGAGAAGATAGGACTTAAACCTCTCATAGCATGCTCTAGGGGCTTGCTTAAGTCCATACAAGGCCTTGGAAAGCTTGTAGACATGGTTTAGGTATTTGGGGTTCTCAAATCCTAGAGGTTGCTTGACGTAAACCTCTTCCTCAATAAAGCCATTGAAAAATGCACTCTTGACATCCATTTGATAGAGCTTGAAGCCCTGGGATGCAGAAAATGCAAGCAGGATCCTAATCGCCTCTAGTCTAGCTACAGGGGCAAAGGTCTCCTCAAAGTCAAGGCCCTCAACTTGAGTGAAGCTCTGTGCAACTAGCCTAACCATATTGCGAATGACAACTCCATCCTCAGAACACCCACTTGGTCCTAATGACATCATGACCAGATGAGGGCTCTTCAAGCTGCCAAACTTTGTTCCTCTCAAAGTTTCCAAGTTCCTCATGCATAGCATTAATCCATGATTTATCGGATAATGCATGAGTAACATCCTTTGGATCAAAATAAGCAACAAAGGCAGAGTGAAGATAGAAAAAAGATAAGTGTGATTTTGAGCGCGTAACACGCTCAAATAGATCACCAATGATCTGCTCAAGTGGATGAGAATGCTGAATGTGACGAGGAGGACCAGAAGCAGAAGTGGCCTCTACCTCTTGAGCAGAAGAGGAAGGAACAGAGCCACTCGCTGAAGGAGAGTCTGAAGGAAAAGGTTGATCTCCTCGAGGTGCAGAAATGGAAACAGGAGGCACCTCAGGTGTAGAGGGGACTGGATTCGGTGGAACACCACATCTCCATCATCCTCATCCTCTACAAAGATGGTCTCGGAGGGATAAGAAGAGCTTGAAATATCAGGTCTAGCTCCTGGGCTAGCCTCATCAAAGGTCACGTCACAGGTCTCTATGATCCTATTCGCATCACAACTACAGACCCTATAGCTACGAGAAGAAGTTGAGTAACCCAGAAAAATACCATCAAAAGAACGGGACTCAAACTTATCTAGGTTACCAGACTTCAAGATAAAACACTTGCAACCAAAAATGCGAAAATGAGAAACACTGGGCTTTCGCCCATACCTCAACACATAAGAAGTGCAATGCAAATGTGCTCTCAAGAAAACGTGATTGGAAACATGACAAGCAGTAGCTATAGCCTCGGCCCAAAACTTCCTAGGAGTACTGTACTCATCTAGCATCGTCTTGGCCATCTCAACCAGGGTCCTGTTCTTCCTTTCCACTACGCCATTTTGCTGAGGGTTATATGGAGAGGAGAACTGATGCTCTAACCCAGACTCCACATAGAATCTCTCAAAGTAGGAGTTCTTGAACTCTGTGCCATTATCACTGCGTATAGCTCGTAATGCACCTGGGAGCTCAATAGACAACCTACTATCAAATCCCCTGAAGTGAGAAAATGTCTTATCCTTTGAGGCCATGAAAAATACCCAAGAATACCTCAAAAAAATCATCAACAATGACAAGGACATACCACTTCCCTCCTGCTGCACTCTAGCTGGACCAACAGTGTCCATATGTAAAAGCTGTCCTGGTGCATCAGTCATCACTACGGTGATTGGAAGATGAGAAGCAGTAACAATCTTGCCATGTCGGTAGGGAGAGCAAACTAAGTCTTTGACCATCTTGAATTTGGGCAAACCACGAATATGATCGCGGCTGCTAACTCTGGTCAAATGATCAAAGCCAATGTGACCAAGTCTCCTATGCCAGAAGGAGAGATCATGGGACTCAGAAGCAATCAAACACCGAAGAGAGTCTCCAGAAGAAATAGTAAAATCAGCACGAAAGACTCTTCCAAATCTAGAAATCCTGCAAACTAACTCTCCTGATGAATCAAGGATTCTACAAGCATTACTCTTAAAGCTTACCTCGAAAGAGTCATCGATAAGCTGAGAAACAGAAAGCAAATTATATTGCAGCTTACTCACTAAGGCAACGTCCTTAAGAATAAAATTTTCATTAATGCAGACGGTACCTTTAGTAATGACTCTACCTAAAGAAGCATCCCCAAAAGTGATCAACTCATAACCGGGGGCTCCGACTAAGGAAGAGAACCAACAAGAGTCTCCGGTCATATGGCGAGAACAACCGGAGTCAACAATCCAAACATCTCCCTTCCCCATCCGACGAACCTGATCAAGTCAAAAGAGAGAGAGAAGACTCAGTACTGGGATAAAGTGAGGACCTGGGAACCCAATACTGAATCACACAACGTCTCAAGTACTAGCCATAGAAGGAGAAGACTGGACTCTAGTGTCTCTCCGACGCTCGACTCTCACAAGATCAAAAGAACCAACTCTAGTAGAAGATGTAGGAGCTATCACTGGTTTGGCCTACTGTGGTACAAAGGCTGGACCATCCCAATGAGGTTGCCTAAATCTCCAACCTGAAAACACCTCACGCCGCTGATATCTACCTCGATAGGAAAAACAAGGAATATCAAAAGGACGGTGAAAAGACTGACCACGAGCAACTCCAGGACTAAAACTCGACTGAACAGCATGAAAATCGAGTCCTGGACGCTGCCCAAAAACAGGCGACTCTCTAACCTGTCTGGAAGCAGTGTGTTCCTTAGGAGCACTCAGAGTCTGGGGATGACTCTGAATACCCCTAAGAGTAGGAACACAGTCACGCCTCGTGATCTTGGCGCGCCTAACATAGAAATCTACTAGGTGACCATCCTTCTTACAGAAGGTGCATGAATACTTCGCCTTACTAGAGGCAGAAGTGACATGAGAAGCACCCTTCTGCTCAGAAGTCCCATGGACAACCCCAGTAGACCTAAACACAATGGTACTCGGCCTAGGAGCTACCACAATCTCTCCACTCTTGGATCCATGCATAATGGTAGGAGGATGAGTCCTAGCGTGCTCCAAGTAGTCAAATCCTAGACCCTGATTAAATCTGCTAATTTTTGATTGGTCTAGAATGAGGTTCAGCTTTTTCTTACCTCCTACAAACTTCTCGAGAGTGCTCATGAGATACTTACACTCTCGAAAAATAAAGGCACATGAAGAACAGGGGTGAGAGGAAGAAAAAGATCCAGAAAGAGAAGAAGAAACACCAACACGTGCAAGTGATCCCACCACCTCTCTTCCTCTCTCTCACTCTCTTGTAGGTGTGAGAAAACATGCGAGCTAAAAGAGCAAGCTCAGTTTCTGAAAATTTTTCCAGTTGGTCATCGCTTAGCTCGCAAAGGGTAGTGATGGAAAAACCAACAGAAGAATCAAGAGAAGATCCAATGGGATCGGTGACCAAGGCTGTAACATCTCAAAATTTGGCTTAATCTTAATTTTTAGAGTTATTTAAATTTTTGTGCATTTAATTGAATTTATCTGAATTTTTGGGAATTATTTGGATTTAATTGAAATTAATTTGGGTTATCCTTCTCTTGAATAATTAAATATCAGAAAAGGTAATTATCAAAAATAAATAAAAATATTTTATTTAGGCTCAAAATGCTCTGAAATATTTTATGGAATTTTTTTTAGAATTTTTCGAGTATTTTTAGTGCCCTAATTAATTACTTTAAATTTCTACAATTATTTTTATTGAGAAAAGCCAGAAAATCGCCAAGCTACAGTGTCGGGCCGAGCCCAACACTGTGCTCGTGCTGGAAAACCCTAGCGCCGCCCACTCCGGTTCGTTCGATCCCGATCGGACGGTTGTGGTGAAGCCGCGTCGCTTAATAGCATGGATCGTTGGATCTCAGCGTCGAGCCGCTAGGATGTCGCCATGTGGCGTGAGTGGCCGAAGCGTTATTCTTTCGGAGCCGTTGGATTGCGATCGGATGGTGGATGTCAGTCGCGCCGCATCGGGAGGGAGCACTGCCGCACCGCCGTCTCCCGTTGGCCGCCGCAGATATGTCAGAGATTTGCGCGCGTATCGAGGCTTGTCTGAGCGGGTGATATAGTCCTCCGTCGCGACGCCGTTCTGCTCATTTGCCCTTCTCTCGTGTAATCGCCGTTCGCCGTAGCACGCGCTGAGAACTTCGCCGAGTAGCATCCTTCCACCGCCTCGGTTTTCTTCACATTCCGCCGTCGTCCGCCGCTCTTCACCGCACTTGAGACCAACGCCGAGTTCGCTGTGAGACGCCACGTCCAGTGGGCCACTTCTTCCGACCGGAGACTCCCGAAAACGCCGTCGCCACCTCATCATCCCCAAGTCCGGCAACCAGCGCCACCGTCTTGTCCTCGACGCATCGCAACTCTCGTCCGCCATCGGATTCCCATCGCACGTCCGAGGAAACGCCACGTTTCTTCCCGTAGAATTGAGTTTAAATAGCTTCGGTAGATCTCGGTCGTTGGATGGTAATCGTGCGGCTCTGGTCGGGCCACGTAGGCTTGTGAATAGGAAATCATTCGGGTAACCATCGCCGTTGGATCGTCATCCAACCGCGTCGGTGCGGCCACGTAGGCTTGTGAATAGGAAATCATTCGGGTAACCATCGCCGTTGGATCATCATCCAACCGCGTCGGTCTTGACCGTGAGGCTTGTGAATAGTAAACTCTCCGCAATGCGGCGGTAGTAAGATGTGAAATGTGCGGTGTGGATGTTGCCGCGTGGATGGGTCGACCGTGTGCCGACCGACCGTTGGATTTGGATCCAACGGCCAGGAAATCTTGTGCCGCGTGGATCGTCGGGTGTGCGCCGCGTGTCAGCTTCCGGTTGGACCGAGCACTATTCATCAGGCCCACTTGTTAGTGGGTGGACCGCCGGGTGTGCTGACGTCAGCATGATGTCATCCGGGGCCCACATGTCAGTGTCGACGTGGCTGTCTCTGTTGTTGACACGTGTCACGCCGAGAGAATTAACCGAATTTTCAGTAGGAAAATAAATAGAATAATTCGGTTTTTCTTTTAATTGAATTTCCAAAAACTTGCAAATGCTATAACTTTTGCGTTTTAACTCGGAATTGGGTGATTCCAGTTCCTAAAAATTTATAAAAATGTGAACTATTTATTAGAGAATTTTAATTTATTTTTAGAGTTGATCTTGTTGTCTGTATTGAGTGTTTATTGTATGTTCGCTTAAATGCGCGTAGACTCCGAATTGCCGGAAGCCGTCGAGGAGGATTTCGGAGAACCATCGCAAGAGCCAGACCAGAATCAACTGCTGTTTGAAGGCAAGTCATGCTTTGACCATATTGCCCCTAGATTTTCAAATATATCTCGATTCAAGTTATGCATGCTATGTTAATTAAAAATGATATTGCTTATATGGGAAAAGTAGTTAAAATACCTATCTTGTTTATGCCACCTTGTTAATACTATTTGTACGCCCTGAAATCCTTGTCACCATAAGATGTTAATTTATGTTGGTTGCTATATAAATGCCAACACGGGAGGATAGACCGTGATTAGCTACTTAGTATACTTATGTGCATTGAATGACTTTCAAATTTGCAAAAGAATATTGACTAAACAATTATGGAACACATTTTGGAATAATGCGATGATGTCATGAAATGGAATTGAGGGTAGCGACCTGTGTGGTTCTACTCATAGAATTAATGACGTGGGCATTGGCATGTGTTGCATAAATGCAAACCTGGGATGGGAAATGATTTGGACCGGGGCAAGTGGCAAGAAGGCTTCGTGCTAGGTGGGCCTGTGTGGCAACGGGATGTAATGAGATTGTAAAGGCTGTGTGCCGAGAAGTATAAAACGGATGTCTTGCCCGGGACAGTTAAGGACTTCACCTTGCGAGCCTTTGAACTGAGTTTCTCGTACAACCACTTGTCCGGAATGGGACGGACCTAGTTTAGTAGGTTTCTAATATCTTTCCTTTGATACCTCTGGGCGACGGTTACGCAAGAGTGTAACCGTGTGGGGGAGCGTACCTGTGCTGCGGCTTGGTACCCATCCAACTGTATTTGCCTGTTCTAAACTTTGGCTCTGTGTGAGGGAAGTGTTAGAGAGGCAATACTGGAGAGGTTCACTGGTTAAGTGTTAGTATCCGAAGGACTTTGTTGCAATCAATCACCTGTGTGGTGAGCGACTGTATCCTGTGGGTAAAGTGTACAGCTTCTGCAGAGTGTGTGTGTAAAATCTATTCGAATAGCCGCGTCCGCAGTATTGGACAATGCTCGGGGATTACAGTCAAGGGTTAGATTTTCAAAATACAAATGTGGAATGGGTGGCTGTGTGCTAAAAACTGATGAATCAAACTAGGGCTGTGTGCCAAACTCTTGGAAAAGAATTGAGAAATTAATTATTATTAATATTGGTTTACCGCCTTTAATCTAATAGGATTACCTGTTAAAAAGAAATACTGCTTTATGCAAAATAACCATTTAAGCCTTTCCTTTGGACTAAGCCATGCATGTAGTAATAGAACTGCATTGTGCGTGACTTGTTGAGTATGTTGTATACTCACCCTTGCTTCAACAACAACCTCAGAAGAAGAAGCTATGCCAGCTTGTGAAGAGGAGTTCAACGAAGGTCCGGAGATTTAGAGTTAAGCCTCGTCGGTTGCCTGTGGCTACGAGGGGTTTCATTACCGTACTTTTGCTTCCGCTATTGAACTTGTGCTACTTTGATATTTATCGCCCTGCGTGGCGAATTATTGTAAGGTGACTATAAGGTCGTGTAACTCGGTTATAATTATGCTTGAAGTACTTTATTATTATTTCCGTTGTGTATGATTGTGGTACTTCAACACTGTTCATCCTGTGTGTACTAGCGTGATCCTGAACTAGTACAGAATACACAGAGGGTCCTGATTTGCAGATTCGGGTCCCGACAAAGGCCATCGACTGTGATTTCGTCTTGCGAGAGACGACATCGATCTCATGAGTCTTGAGTCGGGAATAGAGCCTGTCAAGAGTCAAGGTCTACAAGTCGGTAGTGTCCTTGATGGTGGTTACTTTCATCTCCCAAACACGAAGATCGAGTGCGGTCAAGAAGTGTCAAGCATTGTCTGAGTCAGGGTATGTGCAACCAACTTCCCGAAGATCGCTCAAAATTTTTGTAAATCGACCGGAACACTCATCAAGACTCTCACCAGTGTATTGTTCAAACTTGTTGTACTCACGCTTATATTGATCCTACCTCACGGTCTTGATTTGGGTAGTGCCCTCATGGTATGCATCGAGGGTCACCCAAATCTCATGAGCGGATCGCAGGTGAGAGATCCGATCATACTCACTACGGCTGAGTCCCTGTATGAGAATGTTCCTCGCCTTAGCATTTGCCTCAACATCAGCCATATTGCCGGCTGTGACATTCTCATTAGCAGGAACTTCATATGGGAGCTTCACCTTTTGCCATATCAGGAAGCCCTGGACAATGATGGATGACTCCATTCGAGACTTCCAAAAAGGAAAATTGACACTGCAAAAGATGGGAGGCTTTGTGGAATACTTGTCTGTCGCCATGGCTCTCGAGACCAGTCAAGATCTATGGAAGAGAAAAACCAGCTCTGATACCAATTGAAGGATCGAGATGGTGAACAGAGGGGGGGTGAATGGTCACAAATAAATTTTCCCTCCAAAATACTCCAACTAAAACCTCGAAAAGATCGCGCAAAGGAAATCATGAAAAACCTGAACAACTAGACAACTATGTGTACCCCTAGATTGCATGGATGAGTACCATAGAATATGTGGGGACTTTTGAGTCACAATCCTAGTTGTCTAGTATCCAAAATAAAAAGGAATCAATTCAACTCTTACTTTTAGAAAGCAGATCAATTCAAATCACAAAAGTCACTTTCTGAAAAACAAAAGCAGAATTTCCAGAGACTATCCTCAATTAGAATAGGTTGTTGGTGGGCTTCTGGTGCTCAATAAATTTTGAGAATTTTTCTTCGTATGAGAAAATGAGTCATAAAGAACTCCAACAAATTTCACCTCGAAAATCCTTACAAACAAATCAGTAAAAATCAAAGAACACAGATAGTTAGAAACTTCGAGCAGAAAGTTTGGGGCTCGGGTTTCACCTCATGGCGCCCAAACGGTGCAACAAGTGGACTCTAAAAGTTTTATACAGATTTATATGAGAGTCCAGAACCTTTTCAAGAAGAATCACTCAAAAAGGATTTTTCTAGAATTTACTAAAAATCAAACACTAACTACTTCGCGAAGAACAAGTTCTGGACAGAGTTGCAACTTGATAGAAAAGACGATCACTACTCTATCCTAGAGTGCAAAAGAGACATAAAATCATATGAACACACTCAAAACATCCAAGATCAGCATTTAGAAGGAGGGGAGTCAAATCCAAATTGCAAGAAAGTAAATTATGAGAAAGTAAATTGTAGGAATTTAAATGCTGAATTTAGGACATAAAGTAAGTGCATTATGTAAATTCAAGCATGAATGAAAAAGATTTTCATTTCTAGAAGGAGGAGGTTTACAAAGCCTCACAACAAGGTTGACAAGCTCAAAGGAGCACAAAAACCTCTAAAACCTTCAAGGGGAGGAGGCTACCCCTCTACCCCTATTTGTACTACTCTTTGGCCACCTACCACCCATGGATGCAGCCCTCAACTCTATAGAACTCATCTAAGGGTTAGGATTTGCCTACTCACACAGCCATGCAAGGGCTATCCCAAAACCCACACACATACCGGGTTTTCTTGCATCGTTTTTAAAGCATACTACCTTGACCCGCTAACCTATCAACTAGACCGTAATCTGACGGCCCTCATTGATCCATGCGACATCAAGCTAGCATCATCTCCTTTTCTTGTCTTCATGGCTTGCCCGGACTCCGTCTCTGATCATCTTCCGGTGATATCCTGACCGTTTGGACCTCCGACGCTCCTCGCCTAGTCCCGGTCATCCTTCGCCTCACCATGACCTAGCACCGTCGCCCTGCAACCATCAAAGATAAGGAAAACCTTTCACATAGCAATGCCCACAAAGATATTCAATGATTATCCCAAAACCATTAATCAATCATAATTTCACTCAAAAGTTCCAGTGCTACCGTCCCCAGACCGGTAGCACTGGGAAAAGCAACCAACACTCAAATTGCTTCAAATCGTAATCCAATTCAAATCAAACTCAATTTCAAATCAAACCAATCTCAAACCTTGTCAATTACTCATCACATACAAGGATAGACCTCCACATGGTCTTTCACTTCATAAGTTCGACTTGGATTTCATCCAAGTCCCCCTCAATCATAGCACATCGCAAGCAACTTTCTTGTGACTTAACTAGTAAGTCCCTAGCAAGTATAGCACACTTGATATTTAAATATTTATTTTCAAGTTTTAGTTGCTTACAGCCCTCACATGAGCTGATTGGGTCCTTAGAAGCATGTATTTCAAGTTCATCATTTGTAGTTGAGAGTTTCCTAAGGTGAGTGTTTATGGCATCAATCTCAGCAAGTAATTGAGGGCAATTTTCACATGAGGGAGTAGAGTGAGCATGAAGAAAACTAGGATCTAAAGACATATCATTAGAAGATTCATTGCACATGGTATTAGAAGATTCATTGCTAGCATTCTTCAACCTAAGACTATCTAGTTTAGACAACACACTATAATACATAGTCTTTAGGTTTTCTAACTCCACAAGCAGGACATCACACAAAGAACAGTCATCAGTGACCTAGAGAGAGAAGATCTAAGAGAAGTTAACTCCTAATTTAAGGTACATACTTCCTTCTCAAGCTTAGGACAGTTCGCTAGAATGTGGTTGGGGCCACCACACTCGAAGTAGGTGATCATGCCACCACAAACTCATTTTCTGAAAATTTTTCTAGTTGGTCATTACTTAGCTCACAAAGAGCGAGAGGGAAAAACCAGCAGAAGAATCAGATGTTGATCCAGTGGGATCGGTGAGCAAGGCCATTGACTAAGATTTCATTTTCTGAGAGATGACATCGATCTCATGAGTCTTGAGTCAAGAATAAAGCCCGTCAAGAGTTAGAGTCGATAAGTCGGTAGTGTCCTTGATGGTGGTCACTTTTATCTCCCAAACTCGAAGATCGAGTGCGGTCAAGAAATATTGAGCATTATTTGAGTCAGGGTATATGCAACCAACTCCTTGAAGATTGCCCAAAATCTTCATAAAATGACCAAAGCACTTGTCTATTCTCTCACCAGCGTGTTGTTCAAATTTGTTGTAATCACGCTTGTACTAATCCTGCCTCACCGTCTTGATTTAGGTTGTGCCCTCATTGGAAGCATTGAGGGTCACCCAAATTTGGTGAGCGAATCGAAGGTGAGAGATGAAAATTCAAGCTCTATTAATTTGGTTTTGGTGTTAATGACAAATCTAATAGTGAGACTAACTCTTTTGATAAACATAATATTGATTAGTCTCAATTGCTAATTAATGACTAATCTTTTTGTGAGACTAATTCTTTTGTTGAGCTTAACTCTTATTAGTCTCTTTTGGATGAAAAAGGTAAAAATATCAAAGGTATGCATTTGAGTTCATATTATCATATCTTGTTGCATTCCTTGGATATAATTTTCATGATCATATTGATAAATCTAAATATGAGACTTACTTTTTTTGAGTATATCTTTGATTAGTCTCATCTCATTGAAAAATGGAAAACTCAAGGTATGCACTCGTATTCATTTTATGATATCTTAATGCATATTTTGGATTCAAGTTAAAGGATGAACTCTACCATTATTTAGACCTCAAGATGTGCATTAATGTTTCAATTCTATATATATATGAATGCACACATTTAGGGGGAGTTCATACTTTACCTTGATGTTTCAATAGTATTGATCTAATTCATCTTTCTATATCAAGGATTATTACTTTGAAATAATCATTTGAGTATATTTAAGTTGTGTAGTTGTAGTATACTCATGGCAATATAGGATAAACTCCAAAGCAATCTAAAAAATTTAATATGTGCATATTGATTCAAGTTCAATTATTTATATACATATATTTGACAGAGTTTATTCTATTGTTGATGGTATTAAGAGTATTGATTCCTTTCCACCACTCTATATAAATTGATCATTAATTTTAGATTCCATCGAATTGAGTACATGAAACTTGTATATTTAATATATACTCACATCAATTTAAATGAAGTTTAAATTGAGTTCGGTTATCTTTCAATCAATCAAAGAACATTTCATCATGTGTTGATGGTGTTTCTTAATTGGTTAAGGACAAGTGGAAAGCTTTTGAGTATATGAAGGATTTGTTGCATTAGTATACTCAAGACACAATTTGTCTTTCAATCAATTTGTCTTTGAGTTGTGGTCAATCATCAAAGGAAAAGATCAAAGTATCTCGAGAGCATCCATTATGTGTTAATGGAGTGTATTGATGATTGAGACAACCATATGTTTTGGACTAACACTTTCAATGAGTTTGAAATAGGTTAAGTCCAAGGTTGAGATAGATATACGGGACAAGTACGTCATCATGTATTGATGAGTGTCAAGAGAAGATCCCGAAGCCAAGACAATTGGAGTTCATCATGTGTTAATGAATAAGAAGAAATGACCCGGCTTGGAGAGGAGAAGATGGTCATCATGAAAGCTCCAAGTGGTTGCTAGAGGCAAAGGTATAACTAGCTAGGACTAAGGATATGTTCCTAGTCTTTTACCAGTCTCGGTATTTGGATGGGAGACCGAGTTGCTAGTATAGGTTGTCGTACTATTAAGAGGGGGTCGAGTCTCATGTGTTGATGAACTCAATCCGGTCACTCTAGCTTACTCTCTTGTTTGGATTTTGTATGAGCTAAGTATTTGCATGTGTTGCAAATAAGGGGGCTCATGCTTGCTTCTTATTGAATCTTAATTGATCTGGTTTTTATATGGAGCTATGGATTTGCATGTGTTGTTGCAAAAGGGAGATAGCTCATGTAATTTGGTTTGTGTGGTTTTACATGGAGCTAAGTTTTGCATATGTTGCAAAAGGTGAGAGCTCGTGCATCATGTTTTAGCTTGTGATTTGATCATGTGTTGATCATCACAAAGGCTAAGATAGATTTGTGTTTTGTGTTTGCAAAATGTGTTTTTACAAAATGTTGATTTGTTATTTGCAAATGTGGTTTGCAAATAAGCTAGATGTTATGGGTTTCAATGCTAAAGCATGTGTTAGCATTTGCAAATATGTTTTGCAAAGTGTCGGCATCATATGTTGATCCTTACATAGCTAGAAGATTGATCTTATAGCTTTTCGGATTATTTGCAAATGTGTTTTGCAAAATATTAGTGTTCATTTGATCTTGGAGCATGTGATTAGAATTTGTAAATGTGTTTTGCAAAAAATATTTTGATCATGAGTTGATCATCACATGGCTCAATATTTGATCTTATTGACTCTTTCTAGCTTATAGTCATGCCCTTCATCAAATCTATGTGAGGGATTTCGAAAAATCAGATTTAGACTTGAATGACTACAGTAGAGTTTTTATTTTGCTGATATTTAAAAATATATATGGTTGCTTAAATCTTAAAAATGGATGGAATTGTAGCCCTCATGATAAGCTTCGCATAGAGTCCAAGATCACCTAAATCGGAGTTCGGAGTAAAAAGTTATGAGTATTTTAGTGGCTAATCCATTGGTATGACTGGACCTTCCTGCGGTCATACCAGATTCTGGTATGACCAGACCCTCTCCGGTATGACCGGAGCTCTTCCAGTGTGTTTTTTCCAAAGAGTTCAAAAATTTAAAAATTGGCCTGCTATGACCAGACCCTCTCCAGTTTGACTGGATTTTCTGAGTAACATCTAGTTTTTTTGCCGTTGGTCTCTGAGGAGGGTTGTACCGGCCCTAGGGCGGTATGACCGGGTCTCCTGGGCATTTTTGCCCACTTTGCCCCCCAACGGCTAGTTTTCTTATGGAGGCTATAAAAGGAGTCTTGGGGGCTGGCATTTGGTGGTTGTTGGCCTTGTTGAGCATTTGTGTGGTCTTGTCCATGTGTTGCATTTCTAAATTTGGTTCTTGAGCTAAAAGTGAGCTCTAATTGCATGTGTTGCAATTAGGAGAGGATTGAGAGCCTTCTTGTGCATGTGTTGCACTTGAGCGGAGCCTTGTGCATGTGTTGCACTTGGTGATCACTGGAGTGTATGTGTTCCACTAGGTGAAGTTCAAGTGGGAAGGCTTGGCTTGTTACTCTTGGTGTTTGCTGACACCTAGATGGCGTGGAGGCCGGTGCTCGCCTACCCGGAGCGGGAAAGAGCAACCACTAGTGGAATCGAGACGGGTGCTCAATTCGTGGAGCCGGTCCAAAGTGGTTTGGGTTAGCCTCAACGTGGATTAGGGGAGGCCGACAAGTTTCCAAACACCATGGTAAAATATCGGTGTTGTCGGGGATTGGATAATTTCCATAAAGACCATTGTACTCTAACAGCCGATTTTCGGCCGACCATGCATACCCTCAGATGGTGTCCCTGAGGAAGATCTTCGGATGTGTCAGCTAGTGGGTCTGCCCCGACTATGTTTAGGCTCGTCCCCGAGCATGCTCGCTTAGGCGTGCGCAGCGGTCGGTTAGGGTCGAGGTGAAATCCCGAGCATTACCGGCAGGTCGTGCTCGATCCATAAAGAAGACGTGGCGATAATTGCGCTGCGGTTAAAGGCCATTACGCCACGATCTGTGTCCATCAAGTCCATGATACAGCATGGTGAAAATCAAGGGATGTATTTATAGCCACGTTCAAGCACAGTAATGGCGCGTTATTCGGCTGTAGTTGCTGCAATCGCCTATAAATACTCCTTTGGTAGATCATAGAGGAAGAGGAGAAAAAGAGAACATATGCACGCATTGCAGACAACCTTTTCTGTAAGAGCTCAAGCAATAGCAAAATCACTGGATGTAGGGTTGTTATCTTGATTGTGAGAGGCCTGAACCTGTATGAGCATAGCATCCTAATAGCATTCTTCGGACGTAAACCCTCCGCGGAAAAGGGGCCTTAGTTGATCCCTCAATCAACAAGTAAGCTTGGCGAGGAACCCGTTTTCCAAACGTCGACAGCTGGCGCCGTCCGTGGAGATCGACTGGTGAATCCTTTCGTGGAGAATCCCTAAAGATGCCGAATTCTTAGGATAGTCAAGACCTTTGCGCCTTCAATGACGTTGAAGATGATGACATGTACTACGCCGATGAAGACGTAGCTGGTGTGGCTGACCTAGAAGGTCACACTGAGCTCGGGAGTCCTTCCCTGGTTGCTGCAGCACGAGAGCATTTCCTCCACTCGTAGCGCAATTCCCTCACGGATGATGAGGAATGCGATGGTCTCTATGATGGTCTGGACATCCCTGATCATTTTGAGCCCGATCACAAGACCGCATCGCAAGGAGACACCATGATGTCGCCTTCGCGGTCTTTATACTCTCACGATGTCAACATAGTAGGAGGAGAAGAGGATCCTGAGGTTGAATCCTCAGGGGCTGCTCGTCATCGTCGCTACGACGTAGCCAAGAGCCATCTGGAGGCGTCTCTGAACAGAACCCTGGTGAGCATTTGTCGTCAAGCTCATGAAAAGACGGGCACCAAGGCTGAATCCTCAGCTCGCGGGAGTTCTCGCGGGCACCTCTCGCCGGAGCATGTGCTCGACCGATGGCCAAGATCACCCCCTCCCGTTCCGCAGAGTGTTGAACGGTTGTAGGCTATGGCAATGGTCGTGCACGACCTTCAGAATTTTCCTGGTTAGGTGGACTTGGAGGCAATGGGCGTGGTCGTAGCCAAAAATCTGGAGAAGCTCACCACCGACATGAAGCTTTCATGGTCCCCTTGCAACAAGGAAGCCCAAAGCACTTCCCAGTTTAATCGGCTTCATTCTCCAATTTTCTCCCGACACGGTGACTCCCGAAGTCCTGCTCGGAAAGGCCACAGGAAGCATGATTGGTACCGCGAGGACGTTCGGAGCTATTCCCGGACAACCTCGTGGGGTTAAAGGTATGCTCGATCCAGTCACGGGCACACCGAATACTCAACCTCGGAGCAGTCCCCACCGTGATGATATGGAGAGGTATTTTCTCGCCTTGGTCCTCGCGTGGGGAGTCATCATGGCAGTGACCGCTCACCGCTGTGATCACCATGCTCGGAGGGATCATCGCGACAGCCTGGCCTTCGGGTGCCAAGCTTTCTCAGCATCCCTCTGTGACATTTCGTGGCCGAGCAAATTCAAGCCCGGTCATATTGAAAGGTTTAATGGGACTCAAAATCCAGATGAGTTCCTCTCGATTTACTCCACTGCAATCCTGGCAGCTGGAGGGGACGAGGGAGTTATGGCCAACTTCCTCCCCACGGTCTTGGATGGAGCCGCTCGGACATGGCTCTTCAACCAAAAGGTGGGGTCGATCGGCTCCTGGAGGCAACTCAGTGAGGCGCTTCGGGCAAACTTTCAAAGTTGCTACATTCGCCCAGGCAAGGAGCGTGACCTCGAGCACTTGATCCAGACCGAGGGGGAGTCTTTAAGACATTTTGTCCAGAGATTTATTGTCGGGACCCGAATTTGCAAATCCGGACCCTCTGTGTTTCAGCACTAGTCCAGGATCACGCTAGTGCACACAGTTTCAACATCGGTACATATCACAGACATATCCAACGAAATAATAAGTACTTTAATTAAATACTCAAACTAGTTGATTGACCTTATGGTCAAGTTACAAAGATCGCCTCGCGAGCGAAGGATTATTAAAATATTCAAATGCGCGGAAATAAAATAAACTCGTGGCGCCAACCAATTTGCCACGAACAATCGACCGGGCTCGCTCCTAGTTAAATCGGCTCCTCCCGATACTCCTCCTCTTGAGCAGGGTTGCTTCTTCTTCAAGCTGAAGTTGTGTTGTTGTGGGGTGAGTACTTTGAGCACTCGGCAAGTCATGCCTGAGAATGCAATTCTAATATTCTCGTGCATGGCTTAGTACAAAGGATAGGCTATGGTTTATGTGCGATCTGACATTCAGGAATAACAATAATAATTTGCAAAGCGATAAAAGCGATAATAAGAATAGTAGCTTTCACAATATTTCAATTGTAAATCACATTTCCATCCTATGTCAAGTTCCTCATTACCAACCCAAGCATTTTCCATAAACAATTCATTTTCATGAAAATCTAACCCTTGACCGTAATCACCGAAGCGATGCTCATTACCGTGAAACACGGCTATTGAATAGGTTGTACACTCTGCAGAGGTTATACACTTTACCCACAAGATACGGTCAAATACCACCAAGGCAAATAACCGTGAAGCCTTTCCAAAGTTCCATCTAAACTTCGATCTTGCCCGCTAAGGTTTCAACTTTGGAGGGATGGTTACCACACCTGTGGCCCCCTCTTGCGCCATGTGAGTTCTCATTCCGCTTCTCAGGGCCTCACACCACCACAGCAGTACCAAAGAATAGATTTCCCGGTTTACTCGGCTAAGCCCGTCCCATTACGGAGCTTGTGGGTGTATGAGAGACTCAGTTCAAATGCTCGCAAGGTTAAGTCCTTAGTTGGCCGAGGCAAGACTAACCAAGTGTGATCTCAATTATCCAAAACCAATAAAAACCAAATCGACCCTTGATTGCCACTCTTGGCCCACGAAACAATCTTGCCATTTGCCCCAGTCTAAATCATTTTCCCACCCGGTTCTTTACCATTGCACCACGTGCCATCATCAACTCAATAACACATGTCTCATTCACAAAGCATGTTCAATATCTCATTAAGTCGATATTCACTTTGGTATTCCAAAACCATGAAATGTCCACATGGCGGGGCTAAGCATACTACTTGGTCTACTCAACCCATGTTGGCAAATTATAAAAGTCCAACTATTAATCCATATCCTAGGGTGACAAAAGATTCATGGCCTACAATTATATATGACAAGGTGGCATACTGACAACTTAGGCATTTAACTAATCCCAAAACTTATTCAAAATCATTTCTATCAAATTAGCATGCAATAGTTTAAATCAAAATAATTTGCTCTAGTAGGTTCAACATGATCAAACACAACTTGCCTTCAAAAAGTCTTGATTACGGCTCTGAGCTTGCTCTCGGTCGAACCTCTCCTCGAAACCTTCGGGCACTTCAACGTCTCACGCGCATAACGTAAACACAAACAATAAAATAAATAAACAGTGGGCAAACAGTGCTAAAAAATTCAATTAAAATTCATAAACAGAAATATCACAATTTTACAAATTTATAGAAATTGGAATCACTCAAATCGGAGTTAAAACACAAAAGTTATAAGCATTTGAAGTTTCAAAATATATTTAAAATCAATATACCGAATTAAATAAATATTTTCTTTTTCGGAAAATCAATTATTGCGTCATCTGTGACACGTGTCGACACCGAGAGTGACACGTGGCCTTGCCGACGTCGTACCGACCGGCTCCGTCTTGGCGTCATCATGGCGTCATCGTGGCGTCAAGACGACTCGGTCAACTCAGCGGCAGTGGGACCCATCGTGGCGTCGGCATAGCGTCGGCGGTGACGTCACACACGGTGCGTCGGTGACGGGTGGGCCCGTCTTGTCGGCGTCTCATCGCGACGATGCTCGTCGCGATCGACATGCGGGCGGCCTTGTCGGCGACTCATGCGCCTGATGAGCGTGCGGTGAGACTGACATGTGGGTCCGCCTTGTCAGCATCACGTGCACAGTGATCGGTGTCGTGGCACGACGGTGGCCCTCAGATTTGCATCTAACGGTGGAGATTAGAAGATGGGCTTTATTGTTTTGGGGGCGACGTGGCGGGATCTGAATCGTCGATTGGAGATCGGACGGTCGACGGCTTCGGGCGGCAGCGATGGTCTTGTGGCCAGCTTGAGCCGGAGCGAAGACGGCGGCGGCGGCGCGGTGTTCCGTGGTCCTCCGGCGACGTCGGTAACGCTCGGTCTGCGGCGCGACGAGATGAGTCCGATGGTGGCGCGGCGACGGCGGAGAATCACCGGCAATGACAGGCGACGCGAGAAGTGCGGCGGACGACCGGGACTTCAGCGAGGTCGTGTGGCGAGGCGGCGGCGTCTCGGCGGCGTCGGCGTCTGGTGGGTCTGGCGCAAACCGAGGAACACGGAGGGTGGCGGCGCATTAAATAGGGGCTCTTAGCGTCCGTCTTGAATTCTGAAGTCATGGAGGAGTCCGTGGGCGTGAGTCCGTGAGGAATAGGGTTGGGTGGCGTGGCGCATCGTGAGCCGTCGGATGAAGATCGAGCAGCCACGCAGCGCTAGGGTTTTCAAGCGGGCCGCACGAAGACTCGGCCCAACACTATTCATCCGGATTTTAATTCTTTTTCGATTAAAATATTTCCGAAAATAAAATAATTTGTTTGGGGCATTAAAAATATCGAGAAAAATTTGGAAAAATTCTCATAAATATTTTAAGACATTTGTGACTCAAATAAAATATTTTCAGCAAAACTTTATCTTAACTTTTCCATTATTTAATTAATTTGCTAAATGGTTTAATTCAAATAAATTCAAATAATTCCAAATAAATCCAAATAAATTCAGAAATTCCCAAAATTCAAAATACCAATTTAATGCAAGAAAAGCAAAAATTGGGGTGTTACAAACCTCCCCCTTAACGGAATCTCGACTCGAGATTTAGGGTGACTAAGGAATAGGTTGAAATTCACGCTTGAGTCTTCTTCACGCCCCGAGGTTGCTTCGCTCTCGGAATGGTTACTCCATTTGAACTCTGCAGAAGCGGTCGATTTATTTTCGTTTCTCGATCCCTAGTATCCAAGATCTTCACGGGTACTCTTTATAAGTCAAATCCTCCCGCAAATCGGCCGACTCTATGACATCTCGCTCTTCCGGCACTCGGAGGCATTTCTTCAATTGTGACACATGGAACACATCATGCACTCTGCTAATGATGCGGTAACTCCAACCGTCGCTACTTCACCTCTCGACTTAGGATCTTGAGCGGACCAACATATCTTGGTGCTAACTTCCCTTTAGTGTGGAACCTCTTAACTCCTCTGAGTGGTGTAACTCTGAGATACACAAAATCTTCGGGCTCAAAGCTTAAATCCCTGCGGCGATTATCTGCGTAACTCTTCTGTCTTGATTGTGCTATTTTCAACCTTTCCCTGATCCTGGCTATCTGCTCTTCGGCTTCTTGGAGAATATCCGGCCCAAACATATGGCGTTCTCCAGTCTCATTCCAGTTCAACGGTGTTCGACAGGGTCTTCCATATAGCGCTTCAAATGGTGACCTCTGCAGACTTGCCTGGTAGCTGTTATTATAGCTAAACTCGGCATATGGCAAACACTTATCCCACGAAGTTGTGTAAGCCAATGCACATGCCCTCAACATGTCTTCGAAGTCTGGTTAACTCTTTCCGTTTGCCCATCATGCTGTGGGTGATATGCGATCTTGAAGTTCAGACGGGTCCCTAGGGCCTCATGCAGCTTATCCCAAAATCTTGAGGTAAACTGAGTACCTCTGTCCGATACAATTTTCTTGAACTCCATGCAGACACACAATTCTTGACATATACAAATCTGCTAAGCGGTCCCCCTGGTAGGTAGTTTTCACCGGTATGAAGTGGGCGACCTTGGTCAACCGGTCCACTATAACCCATATGGAGTCATACCCTGTCTGGGTCCTCGGTAGACCAGTAATGAAGTCCATTCCGATTTCCTCCCATTTCCACTCGGGTATCTTTAGTGGTCAGAGTAACCCTATTTGGCCTTTGATGCATTGCTTTGACTCTTTGGCATATGTCGCGACAACGCAACATGCTCGCAACTTCACGCTTCATGTAGCCACCAAAATCTTTCCTTGGTCTTGGTACATCTTAGCGCTTCCGGATGAATGGAGTATTTGGAATCATGGGCTTCCTCCAAAATCAAGCTGCTTCAACTCCTTCTTGTGCGATGCGCAGATGCGATTTTGATCCACGATGTACCTTGTCCATCCGGCTTGAACTCCTTCGCGTGCCTTCCTCCATCTTAGACTTAATCCTCTGAATCTTGACATCATCATACATCCCTCACGAATCCGATCTTCCAAAGTAGGCTTCACTTCTAAAGCGGCTAAGAATCCCTTAGGTACAACTTCCAACTTTAACTTCAAATTCCTTGCATAACTCGACCGACTTGCTTCTAGCAACATGTTCCTTTGTGTGGCTCTTCCGACTTAAAGCATCGGCCACTACATTGGCTTTCCAGGTGATAATGAATTCAGATTATAATCATAATTAATTCCAACCACCTTCTACGCCTCATGTTCAGATCCGATTGAGTGAATATATATTTAAGACTCTTATGGTCAGTGTACACCTCACATCTGTTTCCAATCAGATAGTGCCGCCATAACTTCAAGGCGTGTACCACGGCTGCTAATTCCAGATCATGCGTCGGATAGTTCTCTTCATGCGGCCTCAACTGCCTTGATGCATACGCAACGACCTTTCTGTTCTGCATTAACACGCATCCTAATCCTTGGCGCGATGCATCACAGTATATATCAAAGCTCTGGCTTAAATCCGGTAGAACTAACACTGGTGCCGTTGTCAAACGTTTCTTCAACTCCTGAAAGCTCCGTTCACATTCCGGCGTCCATGCAAACTTCTTCTCCTTTTTCAACAATTGCGTAAGAGGTCTCGCAATCGTTGAGAATCCTTCAATAAATCGGCGGTAATAACCGGCCATTCCAAGAAAACTACGGATTTGAGTCACCGTCTTGGGTGGCTCCCAATGCAACACTGCTTCCACCTTACTTGGATCAACTGCGACTCCTTCAGCGGTCATCACATGTCCAAGAAATTCTACCTTGTTCTTCCAGAAATCACACTTGCTAAACTTAGCGAAAAGTTGCTGTTCTCTTAACTTCTCCAGAACTAGCCTCAGATGTTCGGCATGCTCTTCTCTCGTCTTGGAGTAGACTAGGATGTCATCTATGAACACAACCACGAACTTGTCCAGGTATTCCATGAAAACCTTGTTCATCATATTTATGAAATATGCAGGTGCATTTGTCAAACCAAAGGACATAGCGTAAACTTCGTAGTGCCCATATCTTGACGAAAAGGCGGTCTTCGGCACATCCTCCGACCTAATCTTCAGTTGGTGGTATCCTGATCGTAGGTCAATCTTGGAGAAAACTCCGGCTCCTCTCAACAGATCAAATAGGTCACCGATCCTGGGTAGCGGGTACTTATTCTTTATAGTGACTTCATTCGGCGCTTCATTAATCCACACACATCCCGTAACTTCCGTCCTTCTTCTTGACAAAGCAGCAGGTGCTCCCCATGGCGACGAACTAGGTCTAATAAATCCCTTATCCAATAATTCCTCAATCTGCTTCTTCATTTCGACCAGCTCATCGGTTGACATCCGATAATGTCTCTTAGCTATCGGGGCTGTTCCCGGTACTAACTTGATTACAAACTCTATGTCCCTGTCTGGTGGCATCCCAGGTAAATCCTCTGGAAATATATCCGGGTATTCTCTGACAACTGGTACATCTTCTATCTTGTGGCCTTCACACTATTGACCACCTGTCCATCCGGCGGCGGTTGCACGAAACTCTATTTTTCTCCCACAAGGACTCTCGTGATATGACTCTTAGTCCGGTCTAACACAACCTTGTGCTTAGACAACCGATCCATTCCCAAAATAACATCTAAGGTGCGGGTATCCAACACCATTAAGTTTGCTAGGAACTCCATTCCATCTATAAGCAACTTTACCCCGAACATCCTACATCGGATCGGAGTTACGATCCGGGGATTGTACTAGCAATACATGCCTAAGGTTCACCATTTTCAACCCATTGTTCACAGCAAAAATCCGAGATACAAGCGAATCGAAGCTCGAGAATCAAATAAAACTGTTGTAGGTACTGAGTTGACAAGTAACTTACCCAGTACGACGTCCGATGTATTCTGCACTACATCTGCGGTGACATGGTTGACTCTGCCTCTTACTACGATGCGAGTGGCGGCTCAGTTATGCAACTCCACGGCTTGCTCTGGCGCCGCGTGTCTTTCTTTGGGTAGTCCCAAGGTTGAAGCGGCTGGTGTCCTCCTCCTCCTTCTTAGGACAATAATTGGCAAAATGCCTGGCTCGTTGCGAGCAGAACAACGTCTAGCGTTGTCATTCTTGGCTCCTCGAACATTGCGTTCCCAGCGGTGTTGGTGTTCGGAAATTTTGTCCGCGGTCTTAATCTTGGTGGCGGCATTGTCATCACATTCCTTGGCTGAAATCTGAAGAACTGGTTTGGTGCAACCCTCAAGCGCCGCGCCTGGCGTGCTCCTGTTTGTGCCATCCTGCGCTTCGGTTGTCCTCCGGCTCCTTGCGCTTATCCTCCAATATCGGCGCCTTGTTCACTAGCTCTGAAAATCGAGGAAAAGTGTGGGTTATGAGTCCCTGCGATCTGAATTCAGTCCCTTCATGAATCGAGGCGCTGGCCTTATCTGTTGCTACATCCTCGGTGCGTAAGCGTGCCGGTGCGTGAATTTATTGAGATACTCGGACACCGATTGATTGCCTGCTTTAGTGCCCTAAACTCCTCCTTTTTCAGCTCCATGATGCCTTCGGGCACATGGTATTGCCTTAAAAGCAATCGTGAACTCCTCGGTGATGTCTGTGGGTGCTCTGAGCGGTGTGATAGTTTTCCCACCATTCATTTGCGGTTCCTTCAAGTCGATGAGAGGCATAGAGTACCCTCTCATTTCCTTCACCTTTGGGTAATGTGCAACTTTCTCTCTATTGTCCTCAACCAATCATCGCCTCCAATGGATTGGCATTCCCGAGAAAATGTGGTGATCGTGTCCTCATGAATTCAGCAGACCTCGAGTGTGGCCTCTGCCTTTGGGTTGACTTAGTTAACAGGCGGCGGCGGCAGGCGATGACTGCTGCATTTCTTTGCATCATGGTATGCATCAAGCGAGTCTGTGCAGCAATAAAGGCTCCCAAGTTACGCATATCAGCTGGCGGTCTTGGTTGAGGTCCTTGTCCTCCATCATCGATGTTTCGGTGGCGAGAACCACTTCCATTTCCTCCTTGGTTTCCACGGTGTTCACCATCTGCCGATTGCTCCATGGTTTAGAGGCGAGAGGAAATAAGAATAGACAAGTAATAGAGTACTTATGCGGGGACGAAGGTGTAACACAAAATCTAACTTTATTACTTTATTAATATCTGGGTATGGTTGCTCACGATGCCTAAAGGCCTTGCAACACATACCGATCACTCCTAAGCATGAAAGAAGCAAATCAAACTAATACTCGAGTCAAGCGCCTCTAAGGGTGACTCTTATTCCAAGACGCGACTCAGCGAAGGAGTCTCAAGCGCTAATCCTAACGCTCACTCCTCGAGCCATCCCCACCGGAACTTAGGGTGGATACACCGTGGTGTCTTTGGTCTTTGGTACAAACCTATCCCAACGATCCTCATTGGATGCGCCTCTGCCTGAGCTCGGCCTCCTTGGTTCTGCTTGACCTCCACAGGCTCGGGCTTCACTTCCACTAGCTCGCTTCACTTCCCTTGGCTCCGACTTCACTTCCTTGGCTCTGGCTGCGGCTCCTCTGTGGCTCCTCGGGTGCAGGTGGTGTAGTTCCAGCCTTGGCTCGGCTCGTCCGTCTGTTGTTGTCTCCAGCTCCCCAATCCTCTGAATAGAGTGGGCCAAGTACTCACAAGTGCACAGCAGATGAGCCCTCAAGCTGCGTGAACTCGTCACGAGACCTCTGCAGCTCTGAACCGTCTCGTCGATAGCATCCTCTTGGCGATAACATATCGGCGGTGGGTGATCGTGGCATCCTCCTCCTCGATGGGCTCCGGTTGTAGCGAGTGTCTCTGCGTGGGTGGTGATGAAACTTGTGCCATCCAACTCTCAGGGGTAGAGTCGAGCAATCGCCTCATCGCCAGACGCGATGTCTCCTGAATCCCAGCGTCAAATGACAACCTCTGGGCGTGATACGGATCTGACGGCTCGCCCTCGCCCTATCCGGCGTAAACCGTGATAGTGACATCGGGCAATATCTAGTCTGCCCGATCTCTGATGAGTCCTCGGTAGATCGGCTGTCATATCCTCAAGCGGTGCATCATCGCCAAAGCTCATGGCGTACCCTCGAAGGCGCTCACCAAAAGAGTGGATCATCCTCATCTGCCAAAGGACACTCACGTGAGACTCGGATATTTTAAACACAGCAAATATGTGTTAAGTTCAGCAAGGGGTATGAAAGAAGAGAAGGGATAAGTCGAGATTGAATTATCATCTTGGCACATTTTAGCTTTTAGAAAATAGTTTTATCCTCCTCCGACCATTCTAACTAAGGACAGTCCTACGATCGGTATGGCTCGATACCACCTCTGTCGGGACCCGAATTTGCAAATCCGGACCCTCGTGTTTCAGCACTAGTCGAGGATCACGCTAGTGCACACAGTTTCAACATCGGTACATATCACGAGACATATCCAGCGAAATAATAAGTACTTTAATTAAATACTCAAACTAGTTGATTGACCTTATGGTCAAGTTACAAAAGATCGCCTCATGAGCGAAGGATTATTAAAATATTCAAATCGTGAAATAAAATAAACTCGTGGCGCCAACCAATTTGCCACGTAACTGACCAGGCTCGCGCCCTAGTTAAATCGGCTCCTCCGATACTCCTCCTCTTGAGCAGGGTTGCTTCTTCTTCAAGCTGAAGTTGTGTTGTTGTGGGGTGAGTACTTTGAGCACTCAAAGCAAGTCATGCATGAATGCAATTCTAATATTCTCGTGCATGGCTTAGTACAAAGGATAGGCTATGGTTTATGTGCGATCTGACATTCAGAATAATGATAATAATTTGCAAAGCAAGAAAGCGATAATAAGAATAGTAGCTTTCACAATATTTCAATTGTAAATCACATTTCCATCCTATGTCAAGTTCCTCATTACCAACCCAAGCATTTTCCATAAACAATTCATTTTCATGAAAATCTAACCCTTGGCCGTAATCACGAAGCGATGCTCATTACCGTGAGCACGGCTATTCGAATAGGTTGTACACTCTGCAGAGGTTATACACTTTACCCACAAGATCTGAGTCAAATACCACCAAGGCAAATAATGAACGAAGCCTTTCCAAAGTTCCATCTAAACTCGATCTTGCCCGCTAAGGTTTCAACTTTGGAGGGACTGGTTACCACACCTGGGGCCCCCTCTTGCGCCATGTGAGTTCTCATTCCGCTTCTCCGGGCCTCACACCACCACGCAGTACCAAAGAATAGATTTCCCGGTTTACTCAGCTAAGCCCGTCCCATTACGGAGCTTGTGGTCATATGAGAGACTCAGTTCAAATGCTCGCAAGGTTAAGTCCTTAGTCGGCCGAGGCAAGACTAACCAAGTGTGATCTCAATTATCCAAAACCAATAAAAACCAAATCGACCGCCCGATTGCCACTCTTGGCCCACGAAACAATCTTGCCATTTGCCCCAGTCTAAATCATTTTCCCACCCCGGTTCTTTACCATTGCACCACGTGCCATCATCAACTCAATAACACATGTCTCATTCACAAAGCATGTTCAATATCTCATTAAGTCAGTATTCACTTTGGTATTCCAAAACCATGAAATGTCCACATGGCAGGGCTAAGCATACTACTTCGGTCTACTCAACCCATGTTGGCAAATTATAAAAGTCCAACTATTAATCCATATCCTAGGGTGACAAAAGATTCATGGCCTACAATTATATATGACAAGGTGGCATCTGACAACTTAGGCATTTAACTAATCCCAAAACTTATTCAAAATCATTTCTATCAAATTAGCATGCAATAGTTTAAATCAAAATAATTTGCTCTAGTAGGTTCAACATGATCAAACACAACTTGCCTTCAAAAAGTCTTGATTACGGCTCTGAGCTTGCTCTCGGTGAGAACCTCTCCTCGAAACCGGGCACTTCAACGTCTCACGCATAGCGTAAACACAAACAATAAAATAAATAAACAGTGGGCAAACAGTGCTAAAAATTCAATTAAAATTCATAAACAGAAATATCACAATTTTACAAATTTATAGAAATTGGAATCACTCAAATCGGAGTTAAAACACAAAAGTTATAAGCATTTGAAGTTTCAAAATATATTTAAAATCAATATACCGAATTAAATAAATATTTTCTTTTTCGAAAATCAATTATTGCGTCATCTGTGACACGTGTCGACACCGAGAGTGACACGTGGCCTTGCCGACGCGTCGATACGGCCGGCTCCGTCCGGCGTCATCATGGCGTCATCGTGGCGTCAAGACGACTTCGGTCAACTCAGCGGCAAGTGGGACCCATCGTGGCGTCGGCATAGCGTCACGGTGACGTCCACACACACGGTGCGTCTTGGTGACGGGTGGGCCCGTCTTGTCGGCGTCTCATGCGCCACAGTGCTCGTCGGCGATCGACATGCGGGCGGCCTTGTCGGCGACTCATGCGCCTGATGAGCGTGCGGTGAGGCCGACATGTGGGTCCGCTTTGTCGACATCACGTGCCTGATGATCGGTGTCGTGGCACGACGGTGGCCCTCAGATTTGCATCTAACGGTGGAGATTAGAAGATGGGCTTTATTGTTTTGGGGGCGACGTGGCGGGATCTGAATCGTCGATTGGAGATCGGACGGTCGACGAAGCTCGGGGCGACGGCGATGGTGCGGCAGCGCTGGCTTGACCGGAGACGAAGACGACGACGTGCGGCGCGGTGTTTCCGTGGTCCTCCGGCGACGTGCGGTAACGCGCTCGGTCTTGCGCGACGAGATGAGTCCGATGGTGGCGCGGCGACGGCGGAGAATCACCACGGCGGCATTTAACCGACGCGAGAAGTGCGCGGACGGCCGGACTTGGCGAGGTCGTCTGCGGCGAGGCGGCGGCGTCTCGGCGGCGGCGGCGTCTGGCTGGGTCTTGGCGCAAACCGAGGAACTGGGAGGGTGGCGGCGCATTAAATAGGGGCTCTTGGCGTCCGTCTTGAATTCTGAAATTCGGAGGAGTCCGTGGCGGTGAGTCCGTGAGGAATAGGGTTGGGTGACGTGGCGCATCGTGAGCCGTCGGATGAAGATCGAACGGCCACGGCGCTAGGGTTTTCCGAAACGGGCCGCACAGTACTCGGCCCAACACTATTCATCCAGATTTTTAATTCTTTTTCGATTAAAAATATTTCCCGAAAATAAAATAATTTGTTTGGGGCATTAAAAATATGAGAAAAATTCTGGAAAAATTCTCATAAATATTTTAAGACATTTGTGACTCAAATAAAATATTTTCAGCAAAACTTTATCTTAACTTTTCCATTATTTAATTAATTTGCTAAATGGTTTAATTCAAATAAATTCAAATAATTCCAAATAAATCCAAATAAATTCCAGAAATTCCCAAAAATTCAAAATACCAATTTAATGCAAGAAAAGCAAAAATTGGGGTGTTACATTTATCAAGGTAAGGAATTCAATTCCGAGCATTTCAGATGAAGCGGTCGTCCATGCCTTCAAGTTTGGAGTTTAGGATATCCGCTTCACGCAAGATCTGGAGATCCATCCAGACTTGACGGCCAACGAGTTGTTCGAATGGCCGACCGATACGCAAATGCCGATGAGGTAGTCCAATGGAAGAAGATGCTGGACGAAGGCAAGCTACCGCCTCAGCCAGGCTTAGAAGGCTCCATGAGCAAGAAGAATCCAGGTTACGTGGAGAAAAAGATTAAGAAGAAGAAGAGGCTGTCTGCGCCGAGCATGGTGGCAGCTGAAAGCATCTAGGCCCCTAAATTTTGGTTGAGTTTTTGTAATTGATAACAATAAAGTTTAAAGTGCTAATGTCTTTGAATTGAGTATTTTTGAGTATAGGTTGATTCAAGACACAATGGACAAAAGAGCAATGACTCAAAACAGAAGATCAATGCGGTAAGGCAAGGCGACCAAGGTATAAAATATAAGGACCTTTTTCATAGCTTTTACCGATCTCGGTGGTTGAAGAAGAAAAGATCGGATTGCTAGAATAAGTGCCATACTATTAAGAGGGGTCATTGTCGTAAGTTTGATGTCGAGAAAAGTGTCAAGGCTCAAATTATATTAAATCAGACATCTCTGGAATTAATGGCTAAAAATGAAATCAAAAGAAATTAAAAAAATGCATTTTGATGCATATAGGTGATATGATAGGTTCACTGTGCTACCACACCCCATGATATTTTTTTTCGATCTGGTGCTTTTGCCCCTTGATCATGCGGTATGACCGGAGACCATGCGGTACTACCGGTGAGCGGTAGTACCACACCCTTTGCGGTAGTACCGACCAAGTGACCAACGGTCACTGACCGGGCATTAATTGCTCCACATTGACTGTTGGGCATAGAGGTGCGGTACTACCGGTCTCTCAGCACGATTTTGAGTAACTTTTAAGCAACGGTTACATTTGGTTGGTGAGGGCTATAAATACCCCCTCACCTGCATTCAAGGGTATTCTTTGGACCTCATTGAATACATTTGAGATCTTGTTAGTCTCCCAAACTCTTGAGCTTCAAAATTCATACATAAAGAGAGTTAGGAGAAAATTGAGTGGAGCATTTAGTGATTGAGCCTTAGACACTCAATTCTGACCTCAACAAGCGTCAATACTTATTATTCTTGGAGGTTGCCGCCTCCTAGACGGCTTGGAGGCGAAGGGTTTCGGTGATCTTCACAAGAAGCTTGTGTGAAGGCCCGAATGGTTGTGCGGGCAAGGAGCTCGCCTACCCGGAGTGGGGAAGAGCTACCACGAGTGATCGAGGAAGGCTCAAGCAAGTGGAGCCGGCTTGAAGAAGTTCAAGCCACCTCAACATGGAGTAGGGGAGACTGGCAAGTCTTCGAGATCACGGGATAAAAATTCGCGTGTTCATCCTTTGTGGTTTGCATTAATTTTTCTCCTTGTGTAATTCTTCAATTCTAGCAAATTGATTATCTTTCTTAGATTAGTTAAGTGGTTAGAGTACTTGAGAAGAAGAAATGCTTTAGTGATCACTAAAATTGCTTAATATTAAAAGAGCTAAAATTGTCATACACGCTTAGAAATACTAAAAATTGATTTTGTAACACCCCGGCGCCAAACGCGCCACGGATGCTACCAAAACCCTAAGTACCGAATAACACACCTCGGACCCACACATGTCCAAAGGGTTAACAACACACAAAAAAATTCTCCAAAAGCTAGCTCAATTGAACGAAGAATTACCAAATCAAACATAAAGCCTATCACCTTTACGAAAAGACTGAAATCAACCTCTATACTCTTAAAAACTGGCTTAAAAACTAAGTCACCAAAATTTACAAAATTTCGGCATGACCTCTCTAGTAAATAGGACATCCACTTAGCAGACAAAGAAAACATTTGCAGTTATAATATATCAATCACTCAAACCAGAATGAAACATTCTAACAGATCCTTAGGTAATCAATTACACATCGGCAGTCAATTAGTAAACTACGCAACGACGGACAACACAATACAACCGCATTAGTTACAACCAGACTTAACGAATTAGTTAAATGGATTGATGGTGACCGAAGTCGTGCACGTGCTACTACTCCAATCCCGGTGAGCCAGCTTCAAAGTACCTGAAACAAGAAACAAACAAGCATGAGTCCAAGACTCAGCAAAGTGCAACAATAACGAAAAGTAATCAAACTCAAGCATCATTCAATTACTTCGAAACATAGCGTATTCATTTTTCTTAATTGGAAACAGTAAGCAAAAGAAAACGCAATGAACTCCAAGTATCTCAACCAATTCAAATACATACTGAACCCATTCTCATACCTCGACGAGCATCTTTGGATGAGTCCACGACTCACTCCTCAACCTGTACTTGCCATCAGCTCATGAACAACAATTATCATTCACAATGCAATATTACGCAATGCAATGCAATGCAACCATGCTTTCATGCTCAAATGCACCCTTTCAGCCTATACCGGTATAGCTAGAGGGAACACCCGTCGGTGTTCACCCTCGTCTCCCTTCCATCCCAGTGGAGGGGCCTACTCTTACTGACTCGCTCCCATTTAACTCTGTGGATGGGACTACGAGGTAGGACTTATCTCAGGAGCACTCCGGATTAGACATATGTCCCCATATGTCTTTCTCACCGACCGGACTCGTAACAATATGCACGACATGTATGCGGGAATGCAACAACATTGCAACTCTGTATGTCATGAATCGAGTTCACATGCTCGAACACAATTCAACAAGCAATACCAATTAGTAAACTCAACAACAATCATAATATGAGCAAGTTCCTAGGAATATTCATAAACATATCATAATTGTTAGCATTCTTGTGATCAAAATAAAACACGTGATCGACTCACAACCTAATACCATTCTAATGGATACACTTGCATCCATTCTTTTCACTTCTACAACGAAATGCAAACATTGAACTAGACGTGCTCATAACATAATTTAAACCATAGTATGCAATTAATTATAACGCGAGCATTCAACACATTCCCCCTAATAGCAATATAAAGGTTGCACTTGCCTTTACCCACTCGGGACCGAGTGGCAAGAAGCTTCGGCCACTCCCGAGATCACAACTCCTACAATAAACACCGTGGATTCGATTTCATACAAACTATAGACAACTACAACAACAATCAACTCCTTTCACTTACTACAACAACTTTGCCCCAAAACAGCCCACAATCTGAAATTCAGAGAAAACTGCTTGGGTAGCCTACTTAGCCAAAGCATAACTATTGTTATACAACTTCAAATTGAGCAAACAAAGATATTTTAAGCATCTACACAGAATTTACTAACTATCTCTAGGCAATTTTAAATTCCAATTTGGCCTCCAAATTGTTCTAAAGCATAGAACAAGATTGAATTTTCTACTAACTGCAATTAGGACAGCAAATGGTAATTCTTTTATAACTTTTTAATGGTTGAACCAAAATTCAAGTTATTAGACGCTAAATGAGCACAAGAAGATGGGCTACAATTACCCCACAGCCATTTGCTCAAAATCTTTATTTAAAGTTCTCAAATTGAACTCTGAACTTCAGACCAAATTCTGAACATTCAGCAAAATCAGCAATCTGGACAGCGACTTCAACATGCCATAACTTTTGATTCCTAACTCCAAATCAAGGAAAAAAATATATTTTCTAAATCTGTAGGAAATTTCCTACATTTCTCTAGGCAACCAAAAATCCTAATTCTTCTTGTAGCTATATCTAATCTTCAGTTGAACATTTCGGGTGCAATCCATAACCAAATCTGGATAGTCAACACCAAAAATGGCATAACTTTCAATTGGCTAATTGGAGTTTAGCGTTCTTGCACTCAAATTAAAGGGGATTTGACGATCTACAACTTTCTCTATAACCAAATATTCATAAAATAACTTTACCTTGCCCAAATCGATGCTACAAAACTGGTAACGAATCTGCTCGAAAACAGCACAGGGTTCCCTCCATTCTAGGGCTAGTCTCCCTCCAAAATTTTCACTTCTAGGAACCCTAGAACCCAAATAAACCATTCAAGGGCCTTCAAACTGAGCTCCAAAGCAATCATCCATGGGGAGAGATCCACCTACCAAGAGGAAGCAAGGGAGGAAGGAGGTGCAGCCGGCTTGGAGCAGCAGGGAGCTTCGGCTTGGGGGGGGGAGGAGGAGGAGCAGCTTGGGGCGCCCATGGAGGAGGAGGAGCCAGCTAGGGAGGTGCCCAGGAGTGTTGCTCTGTTGCCATGGAGTGAAGTTCAAGTGGGAGGAAGAAGGAGGGGGGAGGAGGCTTGCTCGGGTGGGAGGAGGAGAAAAGAGGCAGCCACTTGGGGGAGAGGAAAAAAGAGAGGGTTAGGTGGGGAAAAGAAATGCTAGGGAATCCTTTCCCACACTAGAAATTTTTCGATCAAGAAAATTATCTGCGGTACTAATATTGTATTTCTTTGAAATATGCCAATCTTTGGTTTTGGCTAAGCTGGTTTAGCTTATGTTATGAATAGGGGATTTGCACTCAGGAGTATATGAGCGGATCGCGCTCATTAGTGTGTAAACCAAATTATTCCTAAAATTAGTATTTAAAGGAAGCAAACATACATAATGGAATGTGTTGGACACTCTTGAGTTAGAAATATTTGTAACTCTAGTTTGACTAGAGTTGGTTTTAATTGAAAAGGTGTGTGGTGTTTGCGAGTGTTTCAAAAAGGGGGATCTTGTGAATGTTTTTTTTCGAAAGAGATCTTATGAATGTTTCATAAGTGATTTCTGCTAGTGAAGTGGTCCCTGTTGGGAATGAGTTTCCCTTTTCTCTTTGGAAGATTGTGTGGTGATTGTGGGTTCAGATGTCTGACTTGAGAATCGATTTTCTCTTCCAAAGTGTTGATTTTGGTGAGATGAGAAGTTTTGCTTTGGTGACAGCAAGTTGAGTTGTTTTTGGTTATTGAGAGCTTCTGTCAAAGAGTTGCGTGGAGTCTCTCTTTTATCTTGAGTACTCCCCGATGCGAATTTTATCGCATTGATTTGAAAATAATAAAAGTGGTTCTTGTGATGTAAGAGATTTGAATTTGCCTTTGCGATTTGGCTTAGGAAAGGAAATAGAGTGATCATGGGTTTTTGTTGAATTTTTCTCCAAGGTGATGTATGTGGTTGATTGGTTTAAATATCTCTTTTGCATTCTAGCTAAAGTTAAAGATTACGACTGTTCGTGGTATAGTGTTGAGTATAATAAGGATTTATACTCTTGGGCTTGATTATGTGAGTGAAAGAATGTGAGGACGAGACCCTCTTGAGAAAAAAAGCGAGTGTGGTTTGGTATTGATTTACGGTCCTAGCATGAGCTAGGCGTTGACCTCAAGTAGTTTAAAGGTGGATTATGATGGAGCCTTGTGATGTCGATTGAAAATCTTTTGGGGGAATCGTTGTTTGTAAAGAAGGTGATAGTAAGTTGATGTAAAGTGTTCTGTGGCAAACATTTAATTTATCTAGTTGTCCCTGGGTGTGAGATATTCCTGGGAGAGGATAGGAAATTGTATATTGTAGACATGCGATTGGAAAAGGAAAATATTGCCTATGTGGGCTATGTACTTAGATGACCTTGGTTGGTTATGGTCCTTTGTTGAGAAGGTCAATCGATTAGTAAAGATGGGATTTTGTGTATTCGTTCTTTCGGGGTTCAAGTTTGGAACCCGAGATGTTCAAATGGTTGGTATGAGTGATTAGTTGGGATATGATTTAGAGGCGTGTTAGAAAAAAAATCCTTGTGTCATTCTTGTTGTCACAAATAAGATGAATTATGGCAAACAAATGGTCAAGATGGGAAATTAGATTGAAGTTGAAAAAGGGAATTGAGCTGAGTTTAGAGATTGATTTTTGTCTTTTCATAAAGGTGATAGGCTTTATGTCTGATTTGGTAATTCTTCGTTCAATTGAGCTTGCTTTCGGAGAATTTTTTTGTGTGTTGTTAACCCTTTGGACCTGTGTGGGTCCGAGGTGTGTTATTCGGTACTTAGGGTTTTGGTAGCATCCGTGGCGCGTTTGGCGCCGGGGTGTTACAGATTTTCACATGAAAAATTTAAAAACCTCCTATTCACCCCCTCTAGTCGGTTATCCTTGATCTTACAAGTGGTATCAGAGCTTGGACTCTTTATTAGGGCTTTACTGCCTAAAGAGTTAGGATGGCTAGTGATGGGGTGTCAATAGGCAAGGCGCCATTTTTCGATGGCACAAATTATGCATATTAGAAAATTCGCATGACCGTTTATCTTAAGGCCATGAGCCCAAGCATATGGAGAATTGTAGATGAGGGTTTCGCTCTGGGAACCAATCCCCACTTACAATGGAACAAGAAGAGCGAAACACTCATCTCAATGCTCAAACTATGAACGCTCTTTTTGGTACTTTGAATGCGGATGAGTTCAATCGAGTGAGCAATCTTGAAACCGCTCATGAGATTTGGACAACCCTCTCGAAAATTCATGAGGGCACATCCTCGGTCAAAGAAGCCAAATTGCATATGCTTCGAATCAAATATGAGAGTTTTATTATGTTACTCCATGAGAACATTAATAAAATGTACTCGTGGCTAAATAACATAGTAAATGAGCTCAAGGGCCTTGGAGCATCCCTAACCGATTTTGATATTATTTGAAAGATGCTTAGGGCCCTTCCAGAAAAATACGAGACTTTGGTGACATTGTTCCTCAACTCACCGGAGTTGCCAAGAATGATGCCTACCGGACTTCTTGAAAATCTCATTACAAATGAGCTTTATAAGAAGGATAAGGAAGAGCTATTGGAACAAACCTCTTCGAAAAAGAAGAACATTGCCTTTAAGGCAAAGGTGGAGTCAAGTGATGAGACGCTTGAGGACACCGAAGATGAAGACACCGAGGAGGAGATGGCACTCCTCGTAAGAAGTATGAAAAAGTTTATGAGGAGGCATTCAAGCTCAAGTGGTCATCAAAGATTTAAGAAGGGGCAACATTCTAACACCAACCGGTATGCAAATATCCGGTGCTATGAATGTGATGAGAAGGGGCACATCGCCTCTCATTGCCCTAAGAAGAAGGAAGACAAGAATAAGTCACCCAAGAAGAAGAAATTCTTTCACGGGAAGAAGAAGCTCTTCAAAAAGCTTCAAAGAGATGGTCAAGGCGAAGCTCACATTGGAGAGTGGGATTCCGAGGAGGAGTACTCGGATTCCGACTCATCTGAGGAAGAAACACCTTCAAAGAAGAGGGGCCTCGCCGGCGTCGCCATCAAGAAAGCTTCATCACCATTCGTCACTCCTTTATGTCTTATGGCTAAAGGATATCTTAAGGTAAAATCAAATGACGACGATGAACCTTCATATGATGAGCTAATGGATATGCTTGAGGATTTAAATGAATATCTTGTCAAAGAGAAATCAAAATTTAAGGTTTTGAGAAAAGAATTTCTTTCTCTCAAAAACACTTATGAGGAGATAAAGGAGGCTCATGATATTCTCCTTGCCAAGGACCGTTCAAAATCCTCAAGAGATATTGGTATTGAATGCAATATTGTTGATGATTTACCTAGACTAGAAGTTGATTCATATCATGTAGCAAAATCAAGCATAGCAACTTCATGTAATGATTTGGTAAATATGTCATGTTCTAATGAAAGCTTATGCCATGAAAATTTGATTGTTGAAAACAATGAGCTTAAAGAACAAGTGAACAAACTAAATAAAAGCTTAGATAGATGCTTTAAAGGCAAGGATACCTTAAATAAAATTCTGAATTGTCAAAGATGTTCTTACAACAAAGAAGGATTAGGGTATATTCCTAAAAAGAGCAAGAAATTAAGTAACAAGGCTCCTCGCTTTGTGAAATCAAATGGTAAATTTTGTTACAAATGTCATGACATAGGACATTTTGGCAAATGATTGTTCTTTGAGTAAATCATCTAAAGAAAATATTCATGATTCTTGCTATATACTCAAAAGGGATAAGAATGGTAAAGTATTTGCTAAATTTTTTGGGACCTTGATAATTGGCCAAAGAAAGAAAGCCGTTTGGGTTTCCAAAACCTTGGTTACTAACCTCCAAGGACCCAAACAAATTTGGATACCTAAAAATGGTTTGATTTTCTTTTGTAGGTAACTACAAAACCGGTGGACGGCATTGGGTGTTGGATAGCGGATGTACTCAACACATGACTGGCGACCGGAAAATGTTTACCACGTTTGATTCGGAAAGTGGACAACATGACAAGATCACTTTTGGTGACAATAGCAAAGGAAAGGTATTGGGTTTGGGTAAAATTGCTATATCAAACGACCTTTCAATTTCAAATGTATCCTTAATAGAAACATTAAATTTTAACTTGCTATCCGTTGCTCAAATTTGTGATCTAGGTCTTGTTTGCAACTTCTCTAAAAGTGGCGTTGTTATCTCTAGGGAAAGTGATAACTTTTTAGTATTCAAAGGATTTAGGTTTGGAAATTTGTATTTGGTTGACTTTACCTCAAATGATTCATGTCTTCAAACATGCTTGATGGCAAAAACCTCTTTAGAATGGTTATGGCATAGAAGATTAGCTCATGTTGGGATGATTCAACTTAAAAAGCTTTCCAAAAATGATTTAGTTGTGAGCTTGAAAGATGTGAAGTTTGAGAAAAATAGACTTTGTAGTGCTTGTCAAGCCGGCAAGCAAGTGGCTAGTTCTCATCCTTCAAAAAGTATCATGTCCACATCTAGACCATTAGAGCTCTTACATATGGATTTGTTTAGCCCGACAACCTATAAGAGCATTGGGGGTAATTCTTATTGTTTAGTCATCGTTGACGATTACTCAAGATATACATGGGTATTCTTCTTGGATGACAAATCCGAAGCCTCCGAAATTTTCAAAAGATTTGCAAAAAGGGCTCAAAATGAGTTTAATTTTAAAATAAAGAAAATTTGTAGTGATAATGGTTCCGAGTTCAAAAATACAAGAATTGAAGATTATTGTCATGAACTCGGAATAAAGCACGAACTTTCCGTAACCTACACTCCGGAACAAAATGGAGTTGTAGAACGGAAAAATCGAACACTAATTGAAATGGCAAGAACAATGCTTGATGAATATGGCACTTCTGACAGTTTTTGGGCGGAAGCCATTAAAACCGCTTGTCATGCAACAAATAGACTTTATTTGCATCGTCTTTTGAAAAAGACCTCTTACGAGCTCCTTGTTGGAAGAAGGCCGAATATTTCCTATTTTCGAGTTTTTGGTTGTAATTTTTATATCTTGAAAAAGGGTGTATGGCTTGCTAAATTTCAAAGTAGTTGTGATGAAGGTTTCTTGCTTGTTTTTTCTTCGAATAGTAAAGCCTATCGCGTTTTTAATAAAAATAAAGGTCTCGTAGAGGAAACTTGTGATGTTGAATTTGATGAAACTAACTGCTCTCAAGAAGAGCAAGAAAACATGGATGATGTAGGTGAAGAAGGATTAAGAGAAGCAATGAAGAATATGACTGTTGGAGATGTGAAGCCGGAAGTAGACAAAGAGGATCAACCCTCATCCACTCAAGTCGAGCCTTCCACTTCCGTCACGCCTAGTCAAATTTAATCCATCGATGTAGATAGAAGGATAACGAGCAACAAGTTCAACCTCTACCTCAAAGAATTCTTCATGATCTCTCTAAAGATCATCCAATAGATCAAATATTGGGTGACGTGAGTAAATGTGTTCAAACTCGATCTCGTGTCGCCTCGTTTTGTCAACATTATTCATTTGGGTCGTCATTTGAGCCTACTCACGTAGATGAGGCTCTAGATGATCCGGATTGGGTAAATGCAATGCATGAAGAATTAAATAATTTTGCCCGAAATGATGTTTGGACGTTAGTAGAAAGACCTAAAGAATATAATGTGATTGGCACAAAATGGGTCTTCCGAAATAAGCAAGATGAAAATGGCATTATTGTAAGGAATAAAGCTAGATTAGTGGCACAAGGTTTCACTCAAGTCGAAGGTTTGGATTTTGGTAAAACTTTTGCACCCGTAGCTAGATTAGAAGCAATTAGAATCTTGCTAGCATTTGCTCTTGCTTTGACATTAAATTATTTCAAATAGATGTAAAGAGTGCATTCTTAAATGGATAAATATCCGAGTTGGTATTTGTAGAGTAACCTCCCAGTTTTGAAAACCCTAAACACCCAAATCATATTTACAAACTCTCTAAGGCGCTATATGGTCTCAAACAAGCTTCAAGAGCATGGTATGAGTGACTTAGAGACTTTCTAATCTCAAAGGGGTTCAAAATTGGGAAGGTTGATACAACACTCTTTACAAAAATAATTGATGAGGATTTCTTTGTATGTCAAATCTATGTTGATGATATTATATTTGGATCTACTAACGAAGACTTTTGCAAAGAATTTAGTGATATGATGTCTAGGGAGTTCGAAATGTCCGTGATTGGAGAATTGAGTTTCTTTCTTGGACTTCAAAGCAAGCAACTCAAAAATGGGACATTCGTGAGCTAAACCAAATATATTAAGCATCTTCTCAAAAGGTTTGGTATGGAGGACGCAAAGCCTATCAAGACTCCAATAGTATCAAACGGACATCTCGACCTAAATGAGGGAGGTAAACCGGTAGACTTAAAACTTTATAGATCTATGATTGGTAGTTTACTTTATCTCACCGCATCTAGGCCCGGTATAATGTTTAGTGTTTGCATGTGTGCTCGTTTTCAAGCTTCTCTTAAAGAATGTCATCAGGTTACCGTAAATAGAATATTTAAAACATTCCTCAAATATAGGATTATGGTATCCCATAGGTGCTAAATTTGATTTAATTGGATATTCAAATTCGGATTATGCTGGTTGCAAAGTGGATAGAAAAAGCACCTCCAGAAGTTGTCAATTGCTAGGTAGATCTCTAGTTTCATGGTTCTCCAAGAAGCAAAATTCCGTAGCTCTATCCACCGCCGAAGCCAAATATATATCCGCTGGCAATTGTTGTGCTCAATTATTATGGATGAGGCAAACTTTGATGGATTATGGAATAAATTTAAAAAAGGTGCCTCTTTTGTGTGACAATGAAAGCGCGGTTAAAATAACGAATAATCCGGTCCAACATTCAAGAACAAAACATATAGATATCCGCCATCAATTCTTAAGAGATCATGTGAGCAAAGGTGATATTGTGATTAGTAATATTAGAACCGAAGATCAATTAGCGGATATTCTTACCAAACCCTTGGATGAAGTCCTGTAATACCTTAAATAATTTTGTTGTTCCTGAGGTTTTGAAAGTGCAGGATTAGAGTCTGGACAGGTTTTGGGCGTGGGTTTGGGCTTTCCGACATTTTGGGAGTGGGTTTGGGCTTTCCGACACCCGTGGGCCATGGGAAACCCATGTGGGCTTGAATTGGGCTGTTTGGGGGCCCATTTGGGGGAAGGGGGGCAATATGTAAGCAATTTTCTGCAGCCACACCCCCCCATGCGCCTCCACCCTCCACCCCAAACCCTAGCCGCCACCCTCCTCCCTCTCCTTTGATTCTTCCTTGCGAAAACCAGTGGTGATTCCTCCCACCCAGCAGTTCTCCGGTGATCTTGTCCCCAAGTTGGTGCTGCCCCCGGTGAGGAGATACGGTGGGTGGATTTGCCGGGATAGATTTTGTCCATCGGGGATCGATTTGATTCCGGAAAGGTAAAGGTTCCTATAAATTTTTAGTTTGGGTGGATTGAGGGTGCTGGGATTAGGTGTTTTATTCTATATTGTTGGTGCTAAGGTTAAGGATTTGAAGGTTAGGGTGGATTCAATTTTCGTGGTGGATTTTGTACCCTTGGGCAGAATTGGTTGGCTCTGTTGGAGCGCGATTTAGGAAATCTCAACGTCATTTCCTGAGGAAATCGTAGTTACGAACGTTGTAGATAATTTCCTTGTTCTTATTTTGCGACCAAGATCACTGAATTTGGTTAAGCCAATCGAAAGTTATGTCTGTTTTACCGACGCATGTACAGAATCTATCGCAGTTTGTAGAGATTGTGTTGTGCTGCGTTTAAGGAAGGGTTATAGGCCGAATTAATTTTTGTTAATACCTAAAGAAAGATGGGAAATTTCCTGTAGATGATTAAAATATCCTCGTTTACTGAATTTGGAGTCATATAAAAATAGATATGAAATTATGAAGGCTGCTGTCCAGATTAGAGACAGACCGGTTTTCAGGTTAGTGTGGGGAAGGCAAGGAAATTAGATTTGGGCATAGTTTCATTGTTGATTTGTGTTCTATGCTTGTTGTGGTGGTAGGATTTTAAGTTTATGTAATAATTTGCAGGTGGTGTAATTCTAGGGGCGAGTTCAGCCTCTAACCATTTCGCTCCTCGAGGGTAAAAAGGCAAGTGTAACATTGTAAAGTGGAATGTCATGTTGTGATTAATCTTGGAAAATCTATGATATCATTATAACATGACAGTTCCAGGTGATAATGACCATGTCTATACTTATGTTTATGTTATTGGTCATGGTTAAGAGAAAGTGATTATGATGACATGTATAAACTGTTTAATCGCATCATTTGCAGGTGCATTTCCTTGTTCGTGGCTAGGGGGTTTATATGTTTGTTTTCAACGTTTGAAAATGCTAATGAAAATGCAAACAATAAGCTTTGTTATGAGCATATCTAAGTTTGTTCTTCGATTGATAAGAGGGTGTTGAGTTAGTTGTTCATATTATGATTATGAAAATGATGACTTATGTTTTTGAGTATGTTAAGGGTTGCTCCCGTCGTTGATGCAAATGCTAAATTAATATGAAATATTGCATTGATTGAACTGATTTGTGTTCCATTCCATTAATGATGAGAATGGAGTCGTGTCACACATGATCATCTGGTAAGGTTGATTCATGGCGAACATTATGTGAGTAATTATGTTGCTTCTCTTGCATTCATAACATGCATAGATTCGAGCCAGGTCAGTGAGAAAGTCATATGGGGACATATAACTAATCCAGAGAGCTCTTGAGAAGTCCTACCTCGTAGTCACATCCACTGGGATGGATGGGAGCGAGTCAGTAAGAGTAGGCCCCTCCACTGGGATGGAAGGGAGTACGAGGGTGAACACCGACGGGTGTTCCCTCGAGCTATACCGGTATAGGCTAAAAAGAGTTGCATTTTGAGCATGAAAGCATAAAAGCATTGAATTGCATTGCAATTGATAAATGTTAATCAATGAGAGAATGGAAATGATAGGTTGAGGATTGAGTTGTGGACTCATCTAGAAATTGCTATTAAGGTATGAGTACGGTTTACTTACGTTTCCGAGTTGGTTGCGGAACTTGAAGTTTATCTACGGTTTCTTTTACTTCTGAATTCAATTAAGTAAAATGGATGTGTTGTGTTTCAAAGTGTTGTATCTTGCTTTGCAATGATTACATTTCGTTATGGATGCACTTTGCTGAGTCGTGGACTCACCCTTGTTTGTTTAATATTTTTAGGTACCGTGAAGCTGTCTCACCGGGATGGGAGTAGAGGCACATTCACGACTTCGGTCACCACCAACGCATCTAAATGATTTTGTAGTGTATGGTCTTAGCAAGTGATGTTCTAGTCGTTAATTCGTTGTGATGGAGAATTGAGTTGCTGCTTAGTGGTGTAATAGTTGCTAAGTCATGTTGCGAGTATGTTTCCTTTGTTTGATTAGTTAGTCATGATTTTGATCATTATATCTGTTATCTTATTGTCTGCTGAGAGGATGACCTTTCTTCTAGAAAGGTCATGCCGAAATTTCTAGCTAAGGAGTTGGGGTTTAATTGCTTTAGAATTGTACTCCGCTAGCGTTAATAGAGGTTGTGGTAGCATCCGTGGCGCGGTTGGCCCCGAATCTGCAAATCCGGACCCTCTGTGTATTCTGCACTAGTCCAGGATCACGCTAGTGCACACAGGCTAAACAGGGTTAACGTACCAAAATCATACACAGCGGAATAATAATAAAGTACCTCAAACATGTATATAACGAGTTGTACGACCTTATGGTCCTCCTTACAATAGTTTGCCACGCAGGGTTTACATAAATCAGAGTAATAAAAGTTCAACAGCGGAAAATAAAACTTCGTGATGGTCCATCTCCTACCATAGGCACCTTGACGAGGCTTGCTCCCTAGTTTTCTGGCTCATCAACAATCTCCTCCTCCCATACAGGCGTAGACTCCTCTTCTGGTAAATTGCTGTCCGCAAGGGTGAGTACACACCGTACTCAACAAGTCATGCATTGAATGCAGTTCTATTACTACATGCATGGCTTGTTACAAAGGAATGGCTCGGTTGGTTATTTTGCATTGCCTCAATATTTTAACATATTTTTATTTAGGTATAAAGCAGCAAAACCATAATATTATAATAAGTTTCTCAATTGTTTTCCACATAATTTTGGACACACAGTCCCTAATCATATTTCATCACTTTCCCAGGCACACAGCCATTCATCCTACTTTATTTTCAAAAATCTACCCCTTGACTGTAATCCCTGAGCAATGTTCAATACCGTGAACACGGCTATTTGAATAGTTTGTACACTCTGCAGAGGTTATACACTTTACCCACATAATATAGTTAAACACCACTCAGGCGAGTAACCATAACAAAGTCTTTCCGAAGCTTCCATCCTTGCACGCGTACCTCCCGATATAGTTCCCATTGTCCCTTCTCTCCCACAGAGCAGAAGTACAGGGTCAACACATACTGTTGAAGAGATGTAAGACCGCAATGGTAAACACAACACCCTTCTTCCCACATCCACAGATACAAAAACCACATGAGGTCTCACATGCTAAGATTTCAAAATCATACTCAACTAGGTCTATTCCATACTAGCCATGTGGTTGTATGAATGACTCAGATCAAAGGCTTGCAAGGTTAAGTCCTTAGGGTGACCAAGGCAAGACTTCCTTTTTCCCAAAAATTTGGCACACAGCCACCTCATTTGCCACACAGGCTCTATCTGGCACATAGCCTCGGTCCACTTGCCCCAGTCTAAAATATTTCCCAACCCAAGTTGTTTTATGGTGCAACACATGTCTGTAAATCAACCTTCATGTAGAACCACACAGGTCTCTACATTCCAACATTATTACCAACAACATTCCACCTTTTATCGAAATTCATTCAATATTCCATTAGTCATTGTTGCTTTTGTATTTGAAAAGGTTATTCACGGTATATGCAAAGATAAGCAGCTATTCACGGTCTAGCCTCCCGTGTTGGCACAATATTAACAACCAATTAATATTACCAAACTTAGGGCATCAAATGAAATCATGGCATACAAATACTAGTGACAAGGTGGCAATAACAAATGGGTTGATTTAACTAATTCACCCAAATTATTTAAATCCATTTTAAATTAATTTAGCATGCATAGTTTGAATCAAAATATATTTTCAAAAACTTAGGAGCAAAATGGTCAAAGCACAACTTGCCTTCAAACAGTGGCTGGTCCTGATCCGGAGCTTGATCTTGTGCTGGAAATTCCCCCTCAAAGCTCTCCGTCAAATCATCGTCTACTCAAATCATATATACACAATAAATATAATTTATAGAGAGCAAACTCAACTCTAAAAATTCCATAAAATTCACCAATAAATAGATCTTGATTTTGCAAATTTTTACAAATTGGAATCACCCAAATCGGAGATAAAACGCAAAAGTTATAGTCATTTGAAGTTTTAAAAATCAATTAAAAAGAATAAACCGAATTTCTTCATTTATTTCTATACGGGAAATTCGGAAATATGACGTCAGCACCGAATTGAATTTCCACCGAATTATTTTTCTAAATAAAATCGAATTATTACGCAAGCATGACGTCAGCAGGTCCATGGACCTAGTCTACCGTTGGGTTTAGTCTACCGTGAACTCGGTCTACGGAACAGTGCACTCACTGACACATGGACCCCATTGATGACGTTAGCATCCACAGTACCACAACTGACATGTGGGTCCCACTGATGACGTCAGCTGCTGACGTCAGCATGACACGTGGCACAATCTGGATGCGACACGCGGCGCAATAATATCAATCCGGGACTAGATTCAATCTCACCTGTCCGATTCAAAATGAACGGTTGAGATCGAAACGACGATTCTGCTCTGGTTTACCCCGGAGCTGACACGTGGCATCATCACGGCCACTGGATCTAAATCAGATGGCTAGCATTAAACCGGCGGCGCTAACCGAGGCGTGGCGACCCTCGGTTTCCATCGACACACGTCAACTTCGGGGCGGCCGGTAGCGGCTAAATCTGATCCGTTCATTCAAATTTCAACGGTGTAGATTAGATCTCACTTACGCATCAGGATCGACTACGTGGCTACCCCGGTGCGCGACGCGTGGACGCATCAGAACCGTACAAGTAAGATCTAATGGTCCAGATTAATTCAATCCTATGCTATCAACACAAATCCAACGGCTATGGCTAACTAGACTACGCAGCGTAATTTAAACCTTGCGATCAAAATCTAACGGATGGAAAATGAAGATGAGGTTTACTGTTACCATGACTACGTGGCTGGATCTGGGCCGCATATCAAAGATCTAACGGCTAGGGGATGAAGATGGGACTCACTGTGGTGCGACGACGTGGCAAGATCTGGGACGTTCGGCGATGATCGGACGACTGATGGAGTTCGAGGTAGCAGTGATGTCGCGGCGGCGTGGTTCTTGCCGGAGAGGAAGACGACAACACGGCGATGGCGTTGCGAGGCTTCTCCGGCGACACGAGATGGCTCCACAGACGCGTCACAGCTCGAGCAACTCAGCGGTGACGTCAGGCACGGCGGAGGGCGACCAACGGCGGTGCAAATAGCGGCGGAGCATCTCGGTACTACGGCGAGCAACTGCGGGCGCAGCGGTGTGTCTCGGGAGGCATGAAATGGCGCAAAATGAGCTGATGGGGATGCTCTACGCAGTGCGCTAGGTAATGAAGACGAGGAGAAGACACGCCGACGTTAATGGCGCGGTTTCTACGGCGGTAACGCACGGTGGCGTATTCTTCGGAAACGTCCGGTGACGATTCGACATCTCATCTCGGCCGCACACGCGTCACAGCATCAACGGCCCACACTCGCGCACGCATGTGGCTTTCCCTGAGCCGTTTGATCCAAATCGAATGGTTGCGCACGACGTCGATTAGGTTTCGCGTCCACGGGCCGAGTGGCTCACACAGTAGTGGGCCGGGCCCAACACTATTCATTGATTTTCCTCAGATTTTCAAATAAAAATAATTCCAGAAATTCATTTAAATCATTTGGGGCTTTTAAAATATCAGAAAAATTCTAAAAAAATTCCAAAAAATATTTTAGAGCATTTTGAACTCAAATAAAATAATTTAATTTTTATTTTGCAAAAACTTATTCATTATTTAATTAATTTCCAAAGAAAGATTAATTTCCAAAAATTCCAATTAAATCCAAATAAATTCCAAAAATTCTCAAAAATTCAAAATAACTTATGAAATTCAAAATGGCCAAATTTTGGGATGTTACAAATCCCCCCTTAACAAAATCTTGTCCCCGAGATTCAGGGCTGGCTAAAGAAAAGGTTGGGAAATTCCTTCTTCAGATCTTCTTCGCGTTCCCATGTTGCTTCGTTCTATGAGTGATTGCTCCATTAAACTCTGCAGAAGTGGATTGTTTTATTTCTGGTTTCTCGTTCAGCTGTATCCAAGATCTTGATTGGGTATTCCTTGTGGGTCAGATCTTCTTGCAATTCTATCTCTTCCAAAGGTGTCTGCTCTGTTGGCACTCGAAGGCATTTCTTGAGTTGGGACATGTGGAATACGTCGTGCACTCCTGGCAAAGATTGCAGCAATTCTAACTGGTATGCAACTTCACCTTTGCGGCTCAAGATCTTGAATGGACCCACGTATCTTGGGGCAAGTTTTCCTTTAGTATGGAACCTTTTAACTCCTTTGAGTGGCGTGACCTTGAGATACACAAAATCTTTTGGCTCAAAACTCAACTCGCGGCGTTGGTTGTCAGCGTAACTCTTTTGCCTTGATTGTGCAGTCTTCAGTCTCTCTCTAATCAAAACAATCTTTTCTTTTGCATCTGAGAGTATGTCTAGTACAAAAACGTGACGTTCTCCAGTCTCGTTCCAATTTAATGGTGTTCGGCATGGACGACCATATAAAGCTTCAAATGGAGACATCTTCAAACTAGATTGGTAACTATTGTTGTAGCTAAATTCTGCATATGGCAAATATTTATCCCAGGATGTAGTATATGACAGTGCACAAGCTCTTAACATATCTTCAAGTATCTGATTTACTCTTTCAGTCTGACCATCTGTCTGCGGATGTTATGTCGTACTGAAATTCAAACGGGTGCCCATTGCCGTATGCAGCTTTTCCCAAAATCTTGAGGTAAATTGAGTACCTCTATCCGATACTATCTTCTTAGGTACTCCGTGCAAGGAAACAATCCTTGCCATGTATAGTTCTGCTAACTTATCCCATGAGTAGGTTGTTTTTACTGGTATGAAATGCGCAACCTTTGTGAGACGATCTACTATGACCCATATGGAGTCGTATCCACCTTGAGTCCGTTTGATGAAATCCATCCCAATTTCCTCCCACTTCCATTCCGGTATTTTTAACGGTTGCAGCAGTCCTGCTGGTATCTGGTGCATTGCTTTGACTCTCTGGCACACATCACACAATGCTACATACTCAGCTACTTCTTTCTTCATATTTGGCTACCAAAATCTTTCTTTCAAGTCTTGATACATCTTAGCACTTCTTGGATGAATTGAGTACTTGGAATCATGTGCTTCCTCGAGTATCAACTGCTTCAATTCAACTTTATTTGGTACGCAGATTCTATTCTTCATCCACAAGGTACCCTGCTCATCTACTCTAAAGTCCTTGGCTAAGCCTTCATCCATCTTGGATTTGATCCTATTAATCTTATCATCATCCTTTTGACCTTCCCTGATCTTCTCTTCTAGGGTCGGCTTGACTTCCAAAGTAGCTAGAAATTCTTTCGGTACAACTTCCAATTTCAACCTTTGAAAATCCTTACATAGATCAAGTTGATTCTCTGCAACTATCATATTCAAATGTAACTCTTCCGACTCAAAGCATCGGCTACCACATTAACTTTTCCGGGATGGTAGTGGATTCCAATATTATAATCCTTGATTAATTCCAACCATCTCCTTTGTCTCATATTTAGGTCTGATTGGGTGAATATATACTTTAGACTTTTGTGGTCAGTATATATTTCACATCTGTTTCCGATGAGATAGTGGCGCCATATTTTAAGGGTGTGCACTATAGTGGCTAATTCTAGGTCGTGAGTTGGGTAATTCTGCTCATGTGGCCTTAGCTGCCTTGACGCATAAGCCACTACTTTGTCGTTTTGCATCAGAACACACCCGAGTCCTTGACACGATGCATCACAGTATATATCAAAGTTATCCTTAACATTCGGCAACACCAAAACAGGTGCCGAAGTTAGACGCTTCTTTAGTTCCTGGAAACTCTTTTCACACTCGGGCGTCCACACAAACTTTTTCTCCTTTTTCAACAATTGCGTAAGAGATCTCGCAATTGATGAAAAATCTTTAATGAAACTGCGGTAATATCCCGCCATACCAAGAAAACTTCTAATCTGAGTAACTGTCTTTGGTTGCTCCCAATGTAATACTGCCTCTACTTTCTTTGGGTCGACAGCTACTCCTTCGGCGGTCATTACATGACCTAGGAATTCGACCTTCTTTTTCCAAAAATTGCACTTACTGAATTTCGCATATAATTGGTTTTCTCTTAACTTTTCAAACACCATCCTTAGATGTTCGGCGTGCTCTTCTTCTGTCTTGGAGAAAACTAGGATGTCATCAATGAAAACGACAACAAACTTGTCCAAATATTCCACGAATACTTTGTTCATCATATTCATGAAATAAGCTAGGGCATTGATCAATCCAAAAGACATGACTGTGAATTCATAATGCCTATACCTTGACGAGAAAGCTGTCTTTGGTATGTCCTCAGTCCGAATTTTTAATTGGTGGTATCCGGATCGAAGATCTATCTTAGAGACGACTCCCACTCCTCTTAGCTTATCGAAAAGATCATCTATCCTGGACAATGGATACTTGTTCTTTATCGTCACATCATTAAGTGCACGATAGTCTATACACATTCTAAAACTTCCATCTTTCTTCTTAACAAACAACACCGGTGCTCCCCACGGTGAAGAACTAGGTCTTATAAACCCTTTCTCCAATAATTCTTCAATTTTCTTCTTCATTTCTACCAATTCCTCAGTGGACATCCTATAAGGTCTCTTGGCTATTGGAGCTGTTCCGGGCACCAGCTCAATCACGAACTTAATATCTCTGTCCGGTGGCATCGCTGGCAAATCTTCGGGAAAAACATCTGAAAACTCTTTTACTACCAATACTTCTTCTAATCTAACAGTCTCTAAGTTGTTGATCATCAATTTTCCACCTCGGACTGTGGTTGCTTGAAATTCCACTTTCTCTCCATCTTGGTTCTCTACAGATACTACTCTGTGGCCACAATCCAATACGGCTTTGTGCTTGGTCAACTAATCCATTCCAAGGATTACATCCAAGGTTTGGGTGTCTAGCACAATTAGATTTGCTAGAAACTCTACCCCGTTTATAACCACTTAATTCCCGAACATCCTAGGTTAGTTTGAAGTTCTGACCCAGGTAATTGCACTACTAGTGTGCACTTAAGTTTTCTCAATTCCAACCCATTTCCCACAGCAAAGTCTTGAGAAATGAAAGAATGTGAAGCACCAGAATCAAATAAAACTATGGCAGGTACTGAGTTAACCGAAAACGTACCCAATACGACGTCCGTGGCATCTTGAGCTTTAGCAGCTGTGATATGGTTCACTCGGCCTCGGACAATTGTTGACGGTGCACCTCCAGATTGATTGTTTCCACGATTTGTTGCCGGTGATGGTGTCTTTGTCGGTGTTGGCCCCATGTTGAAGCGAACTGGGGTCACATTGCCTTTCTTTGGACACTGATTTGCAAATTGTCCCAATTCGTTGCAGCTATAGCAACGCCTCACTGCAGTTTGCTGGTTGGAACCTGGTGCGTTGTTCCTCTGCACTGGCGTTCTAAAGCCCTGACTTGAAGATCCAGGCGAAGAAACTGTCCTCCTTGGGCTGCTGCGGTTTGAACCTCGTGAATTACTGAGGATTGACTCTCAGCCTCATCTGATTCGGACGTCCCCCTTGGCCTGACATCCTGCGCTTACGGTCCTCTCCTATTTCCTTATGCTTATCCTCAAGAATGAGCGCCTTGTTGACAAGCTCTTGAAAATCTGGAAACATGTGGGTGATCGGTCCCACTTGAAGTCCAGAGTTGAGTCCCTTCATGAATAGGGACTGTCTTGCCTTGTCCATAGCTACATCTTCTGGCGCGTAGCGAGCTAATTGAGTGAATCTGTTCAAATAATTGGCCACTGATTGGCCTCCCTGTTTCAAAGATCTGAACTCTTCTTTCTTGAGTTCCATCGTACCCTCCGGTAAATGGTATTGGCGGAAGGCTGTAGTAAATTCCTCCCAGGTGATCTCCTGGGGATGCTCATGGGAAGCGCAGTAGTTTTTCCACCATTCTGCGGCAGTCCCTTCCAGTTGATGAGAGGCATATAGGATCTCTCATTACCTGCACACTGGGATATGTGCAGCTTCCTTTCAATAGTCCGTAGCCAATCATCCGTTTCAATAGGATTGACGTTGCTAGAAAATGTTGGAGGCCTAGTCCTCATGAAGTCTGATAGTCTAGATTGGTGTCCATGGTTCATGGCCTGATTGAGGTTGTTGGCTGCAGCCTGATTCTGCATCTGTTGCATCTGATGCATCATAGGCTGCATCAGCTGAGTTTGAGCGGTCAGAAAAGCTCCTAAATTGTTCATATCAACAGGTGGTGTGGCTTGAGGGTTAGGTGCTTCGTTATTGTTGCCCCTCTGCTGTGAACTGCTGCCTTCAGTTCCGCTGTTGCCTCAGGTGTTCCCCATCTAAAGAATAAAAGGATTTAAGGAAAAGAGGGAACAGAATAGACAAGTACACAAGAATCTTATGCGGGGAGAAGATTTCAATCAAACAGAAGCACACAACTTTATTATTATAGGGATATGGTCGCTCATAAGTGCCTACGGCAATGCGACACATATCTAGCACACATTTGACAAGCATAACACATAAAGTTCAAAATCAAATAAATGTTCTAAGGACAGACTCCATAAAACTGACTTAATAACTTGACTCAACATTTGAGTCGACTCTGGAAAGAAAAAGTAAACTCTCAGTCATCGAGCCACCTAGGCTACGGTCCTCCCGGTGGGTACTGCGGCGGGTGTGGCGGCATAGGAGCAAATTGGTCCTGATGCTCCACAGCTGGCGAAACAAACAACCCCACCGACTCTGCTGGTACCTGAGCTGCTGTCGGGACCCGAATCTGCAAATTCCGGACCCTCTGTGTATTCTGTACTAGTCCAGGATCACGCTAGTACACACAGGATGAACAAGTTGAAGTACCACAATCATACACAGCGGAATTAATAATAAAGTACCTCAAACATGAATATAAATGAGTTACACGACCTTATGGTCACCTTACAATAATTCGTCACGTAGGACGATAATAAAAGTAGCACAGTTCAATAGCGAAAGCAAAAGTACGACAATGAACCCCTCGTTCTGCCACAGGTAACTGACGAGGCTCAACCCTAATCCTCCTGACCTTCGGTGAACTCCTCTTCCCAAGCTGGCATAGCTTCTTCTTCTGAGGTTGTTGTTGAAGCAAGGGTGAGTATACAACATACTCAACAAGTCATGCACAAATGCAGTCTTATTACTACATGCATGGCTTATTCCAAGGGAAAGGCTTAAATGGTTATTTTGCATAAAGCAACATTTCTTTTAATAGATACTCTTAAATAGATTAAAAGCGGTAAATCATTACTATAATAGTTAATTCCTCAGTTATTTTCCAAGAGTTTGGCACACAGCCCTAAGTTTGATTCATTAGTCTTTGGCACATAGCCACCCATTCCACATCTTTTATTTTTAAAATCTAACCCTAGACTGTAATCCCCGAGCATTGTCCAATACCGCGGACACGGCTATTCGAATAGATTCAACACACACTCTGCAGAGGTTGTACACTTTACCCACAGGATACAGTCGCTCACCACACAGGCGATTGATTGCAACAAAGTCCTTCGGATACTAACACTTAACCAGTGAACCTCTCCAGTATTGCCTTTCTAACACTTCCCTCACACAGAGCCAAAGTTTAGAAACGAGCAAATCTGATTGGATGGGTACCAAGCCGTAGCTCAGTCGCTCCCCACACAGTTACACTCTTGTGTAGCTATGCGCCCGAGTGTCAAAGGAAAGATATTAGAACCCTACTAAACTAGGTCCGTCCGATTCCGGACAAGTGGTTGTACGAGAAACTCAGTTCAAAAGCTCGCAAGGTGAAGTCCTTAACTGTCCCGGGCAAGACATCCATTTTATAATTCTCGGCACACGGCCTTTACAATCTTTATTACATCCCGTTGCCACACAGGCCCACCTGGCACGAAGCCTTCTTGCCACTTGCCCCGGTCCAAATCATTTCCCATCCCAGGTTTGCATTTATGCAACACATGCCAATGCCCATGTCATTGCATGAGTAGAACCACATAGGTCGCTACCCTCAATTCCATCTCATGACATCATCGCATTATTCCAAAATGCGTTTCATAATTGTTTAGTCAATGTTCTTTTGCAAATTTGAAAGTCATTCCACGCCTACAAGCATACTAAGCAGCTAATCACGGTCTAGCCTCCCGTGTTGGCTTTATATTAGCAACCAACTCCATTTAATATCTTAGGTTGACAAGGATTGCAGGGCATACAATTAATATTAACAAGGTAGGGTTATTATCTAAACTACCCAAGATTAATCAATGTCATTTTCTTAATTAATATAACATGCATAGTTTAAATGGAAATACATTTTAAAAGTCTAGGGGCAATATGGTCAAAGCATGACTTGCCTTCAAACAGCAGTTGATTCTGGTCTGGCTCTTGTGACGGGTCTTCAAATTCTTCTCCAACAGCTCCTGGCAACTCAGAGTCTACGCGCATTCAAGCGAATATACAATAAACACTCAATACAGACAATAAGATCAACTCTAAAAATAAATTAAAATACACTAATAAATAGTTCACATTTTTACAAATTTTTAGGAACTGGAATCATCCAATTCCGAGTTAAAACGCAAAAGTTATAGCAGTTACAAGTTTCTGAAATTCAATTAAAAGAAAAATCGAATTATTCTATTTATTTTCCTACTGAAAATCCGGTTAATCCTCTCGGCGTGACACGTGTCAGCACCAGAAACAGCCACGTCGCTCTCGGTCACTAACATGTGGGCCCCAGATGACGTCATGCTAACGTCAGCACCCACGGCGGCGAGCACACTGACAAGTGGGCCCGGTGAACAATGCATGCCCCACTCAGCAACTGACACGCGGCGCACATCCACTGGGCCACGTGGTCACCGACGCTGCCGCCCGTTGGATCCAAATCTAACGGTCGGTCCCTACACGTCCAAACCTACACACGCGGCAACATCCACGCCGCTTATTTCAAATCCTACGGCTCGGATGCGGCACGACGAAACAGCTTGACCTAGCGACGACGTGGACGCACCGGCGCGGTCGGATGAAGATCCTATTCACCGCACCTACGCGGCTTAATCTCGGTCGCAAAGCAAGAATCGAACGGCCATTATCAAAACTTCTACGCAGTAGCTACGTAGATGCACCGGCGGTCGGATGAGAATCTAATGGTCATTTTACCGGTGAAATCGGTCTAGCGCTCTGAGAGGAAAGAACGGTCGTTACCTTGGTCGTCCGATGAAAATCCTCGACTCTGCTATTGCGGAGTTTACTATTCACTAGCCTACGTGGCCCGACCAGAACCGCACGATCACCATCTAACGGCCGAGATCTACCGGTATCGCTTCGGCCCGATTCAAAGAAAAGAACGCGTGGCTTTACCTTGAGCGTTGGATGGCGATCCGACGGTTGCTGGAGCTCGGGGGTGTTGACAAAGATGTGGCTGCTTCTGGTCGCCGGACTTGGGGAAGACGAAGTGGCGACGGCATTTCCGGGCGACTCCGGTCAGAAGAAATGGCCCACTGGACGTGGCGTGTCACAACGAACTCGGCGAGGGTCTCAAATGCGATGAAGAGCGGCGGACGACGGCGGAATGCGAAGAAAACCGAGGCGAGGAACGGATGCTACTCCGGTGAGCTCGAGCGGGGTCTACGGTGTATGGGAGTGCACGAGAGAAGGGGCAAAATGAGCGGAGTGAGGTGCTGCACGCAATGGACCTTATCACCTGCTCGGACAAGCCTCGGGTTGCGCGCAAATCCCTGATGAAATCCGCGATGGCCAACGGGCGACGGCGGTACAGCAGTGCTCCCTCCCGATGCAGCGAGATCAACATCCACCGTTCGATTGCCATCCGACAGCGTTGAGCGAATAACGATTCGGCGATACTACGCCATGCGTCGACATCCCAATGGCCGACGCGGCTCATCCATGTCCGCTCGATCGGAATCGCACGGCTCGAAAACAGTGGCATTAGGGTTTTCCCGGCGCGAGCACAGTGTTGGGCTCGGCCCGACACTGTAGCTTGCGATTTCCCGGCTTTTCCCAATAAAAATAATTGTAGAAATTCAAAGTAATTAATTAGGGCAGTAAAAATACTCAAAAAATTCTAGAAAAATTACAGAAAATATTTCAGAGCATTTTGAGCCTAAATAAAATATTTTTATTTATTTTTGATAAATACCTTTTCTGATATTTAATTATTCGAAAGAAGGATAATCTAAATTAATTTCAATTAAATCCAAATAATTCCCAAAATTTAGATAAATTCAATTAAATGCAAATACATTTTAATTAATTCACAAAAATTTAAATAACTCCAAAAAATTAAAATTGGGTCAAATTTTGGGACGTTACAAACCTACCCCCCTTAACAGAATCTCGTCCCCGAGATTCGAAGCCTAACTAGAGAATAGGTTTGGAAACTCCTTTTTCAAATCTTCCTCTCGTTTCCATGTGGCCTCGCTTTCTGTGTGATTGCTCCATTGAACTCTGCAAAAACGGGTTGTCTTGCTCCTGATTTTCCGATCCACTATATCCAGAATTTTTATCGGTTGCTCTTTGTAGGTTAAGTCTTCCTGTAGTTCAACTTCTTCCAGTGATGTTTGCTCTTCAGGCACTCGGAGACACTTCTTGAGTTGCGATACATGAAAGACATTGTGTACTCCTGCTAATGACTGCGGTAACTCCAGTTGATATGCAACTTCGCCCTTACGGCTTATGATCTTAAACGGTCCTACATATCTTGGCGCGAGTTTACCCTTTTTGTGAAACCTCTGGACTCCCTTAAGAGGCGTAACTCTGAGATACACATAATCTTCAGGTTCAAAGCTAAAATCTCTGCGGCGATTGTCCGCGTAACTCTTCTGCCTTGATTGCACGATTTTCAACCTTTCCCTTATCAATGCTATTTGCTCTTCGGCTTCTTGGAGTATGTCTGGTCTGAAGACACGATGCTCACCAGTCTCATTCCAATTTAATGGCGTCCTACAAGGTCGACCATACAATGCTTCGAAAGGTGACATATGAAGACTAGCCTGATAGCGGTTGTTGTAACTAAACTCCGCATACGGCAAACATTTATCCCAAGTCGATGTATATGCCAATGCACAGGCTCTTAACATATCTTCTAATATCTGGTTGACTCTTTCAGTCTGCCCATCTGTCTGCGGATGATATGCTGTACTGAAGTTCAAGCGGGTGCCCATTGCTGTATGCAATTTATCCCAAAATCTTGAGGTAAATTGGGTACCTCTGCCCGATACTATTTTCTTTGGCACTCCATGCAAGCAAACAATTCTTTCCATGTATAGCTCTGCCAACTTATCTCCCGAATAGGTTGTCTTTACCGGTATGAAATGCGCGACCTTTGTCAACCGGTCCACGATGACCCATATGGAGTCATAACCTCCTTGCGTCCTTGGCAAGCCGGTGATAAAATCCATTCCGATTTCCTCCCATTTCCACTCTGGTATTTTTAATGGCTGCAGCAGTCATGCTGGTCTCTGATGCATAGCTTTGACTCACTGGCATACATCACATAGTGCTACATGCTCAGCAACCTCTCTCTTCATATTTGGCCACCAGAACCTCTCTTTTAAATCTTGATACATTTTTGCACTTCCTAGGTGAATCGAATACTTGGAGTCGTGAGCTTCCTCCAGTATTAACTGCTTTAACTCCTTTTTGTTAGGTACACAAATGCGCCCTTTCATTCACAACGTGCCATGTTCGTCCAGCTTAAATTCTTTTGCTTGCCCTTCCTCCATCTTGGCTTTGTTTCTCTCGATCTTCTCATCATTCTTCTGACCTTCTCTAATCTGGTCTTCCAAGATAGGCTTCACCTCTAAAGCGGCTACAAATCCTTCCGGAACAACTTCCAATTTCAACCTCTGAAGATCCTTGCACAATTCTCCCTGGCTTTCTCCCACTTTCATATTTAGACCATGACTTTTCTGACTCAAGGCATCGGCCACTACATTGGCCTTGTCGGGATGATAATGGATACCCATGTTGAAATCCTTGATCAGTTCTAACCATCTCCTCTGCCTCATGTTCAGGTCAGATTGGGTGAAAATGTATTTAAGGCTTTTATGGTCCGTATACACCTCACACCTGTTACCAATAAGATAGTGACGCCATATCTTCAGGGCGTGCACTACGGCTGCTAATTCTAGATCATGCGTCGGGTAATTTCCTTCATGTGGCCTTAACTGCCTTGATGCATAGGCTACTACCTTTCCATTTTGCAATAATACGCATCCAAGCCCTTGGCGTGATGCATCGCAGTAAATATCAAAACTCTGGTGCACATCTGGTTGAACCAACACTGGTGCTGATGTCAGTCGTTTCTTTAATTCTTGAAAACTCTTCTCACAATCCGGTGTCCAGACAAATTTCTTCTCTTTCTTCAACAGTTGCATGAGAGGTCTAGCAATTATCAAGAATCCTTCTATAAATTGGCGGTAATAACCAGCCATCCCAAGAAAACTTCGAATCTGAGTAACCGTCTTCGGTGGTTCCCAATGCAGTACTGCTTCGACCTTGCTTGGGTCCACTGCAATTCCCTCGGCAGTCATTACATGCCCTAGGAATTCTACCTTGCTCTTCCAGAAGTCGCATTTACTGAATTTTGCATATAGCTGTTGCTCCCTTAACTTTTCTAACACTAACCTCAAATGTTGGGCATGCTCTTCATCTGTCCTTGAATAAACCAGAATATCGTCTATGAACACGACCACAAATTTATCTAAATATTCCATGAATACTTTATTCATCAAGTTCATAAATTAGGCAGGTGCATTTGTCAGTCCGAAAGACATGACGGTGAACTCGTAGTGTCCATTTCTTGAAGAAAATGCAGTCTTGGGTATGTCTTCCGTCTTGATTTTCAACTGGTAGTATCCTGACCTAAGGTTGATCTTGGAGAATACTCCTGCTCCTCTTAATTGATCAAAAAGATCATCTATCCGGGGTAACGGATATTTATTCTTTATCGTTACTTCGTTAAGAGCACGATAATCTACACACATCCGAAAACTCCCATCCTTCTTCTTAACGAACATAACCGGTGCTCCCCAAGGTGACGAGCTCGGCCTGATGAATCCTTTTTCCAATAACTCCTCAATCTGCTTTTTCATTTCTACCAACTCTTCGGTGGACATCCGATATGGTCTCTTTGCTATTGGTGCGGTTCCTGGTACTAAATCAATTACAAACTCTATGTCCATGTTTGGTGGCATTCCTGGTAATTCCTCAGGAAAAACATTCGGGTATTCACTGACCAATGGCACATCTCTTATACTGACGGTCTCCAAATTGTTTACTAACATCTGTCCTTCTCGGACTGCCACTGCTTGAAATTCCACTTTTCTACCATCAGGGCTCTCAATAGACACAACTCTTCGCCCACAGTCTAATACGGCCTTATGCTTAGCCAACTAATCCATTCCCAGGATAACATCCAGGGTTTGGGTATCTAATATAATAAGGTTCGCTAGGAACTCTACCCCTTTTATTAATAACTTAACCCCAGAACATCCAACCTTAGAGCGGAGTTCCGATCCAGGGGATTGAACTAGAAGTGTACTTTTAAGGTTAACAATGTCCAGATCATTTGTCACAGCAAAATCTCGAGAAACGAACGAATGTGAAGCTCTAGAATCGAATAACACTGTAGCTGGCACTGAGTTGACAAGGAACTTACCGAGTACGACGTCCGTGGCATTTTGGACTTCGTCTGCGGAGATATGGTTAATCATGCCCCGCGTGAATGCTTGCGGTGTGGCTCCAGCTTGGGCAGGTCCTCGGCTTCCTCCTTGGGCAGGAGTTTTAGCAGGTGTGTTACCTAAGTTGAAGCGCACTGGTGTCACCCCTCCCTTCTTTGGGCATGCATTGGCGAAATGCCCAGTCTCATTGCAATTGTAGCAGCGTCTTCCCGACATCTGTTGGTTTCCTCCGTTCGGGTTAACGGTCCTGACTGGGGTTTGGGGAGTTTGTCCTGCTGGCCTCGGCATCGGTGACGGTGTCCTGACATTGCTTCCTTGATGGAATCGGGAGAATTGCTGAGGTATCATCCTTGGTTTCTGATGACCATGGCGTCCTCCTTGCTGAGCCATGCGGCGTTTGCGATTATCATCAAGCTCCTTGCGCTTATCCTCCAGTATGAGTGCCTTATTTACCAGTTCTTGGAAATTGGGAAAAGTGTGGGTAATCAATCCCACCTGCAAACCAGTGTTGAGTCCCTTCATAAAGCAAGACTGCCTAGCCTTGTCTGTCGCTACCTCTTCCGGAGCGTAGCGTGCTAGTTGAGTGAACTTATTCAAATAATCGGCCACTGTCTGGCCTCCTTGTTTCAGCGTTCTAAACTCTTCCTTTTTCAGCTCCATAATACCTTCTGGCACATGATATTGGCGAAAGGCTATAGTGAATTCTTCCCAGGTGATTTCCTGTGGGTTCTCCTGCGATGCGCAGTAGTTTTCCCACCATTCAGCTGCTGTTCCTTCTAGCTGATGAGAGGCATAAAGCACCCTCTCATTTCCATCGCACTGAGTTATATGCAGTTTCCTCTCGATGGTTCTTAACCAATCATCTGCCTCTAACGGGCTAGCATTGCCTGAAAAAGTAGGCGGACGTGTCCTCATGAACTCGGACAATCTTGAGTAGGGGCATGGCACATTGTTAACAGCTTGGTTGTTGGCGACGGCTTGGGTGTTGATTTGTTGCACGGTTGCCATCATTGTTTGCATCAATTGAGTTTGTGCTACGAGAAAAGCTCCCAGATTCTGCATGTCAACCGGCAGTGCTGCCTGTGGTGGTGGTGTACTGCTCTGACTACCTCCTTGATGTGAACCACTGCCTCCGGCTCCGGTGTTGCGAGTGTTCACCATCTGCTGATTGCCTCGACAGTTTAGAGATAAGGGGGAAAGAATAGGCAAGTATAAGAACCTATATGGGGAAACAGGTGTAACTTAAAACCTTTAAACATCAAAGCATAGATAATAGATAGGTATGGTTTCTTACATAGTCTAGGGGCTATGCAACCATAATAACAGTCACAAACATCACATCAAATAGTTCATTACAACATCGCACATCTAAGTTTGAAATTTAAAGACGCGACTCAAAACAAGTGAGTCTCAACGCAAAATCCAAACAACTACTCGATCCAACGGACTCGGTCCTCGATCCAACCCGACTACGGCTCGCCAATCACGTACACTGGCGGGTGAGCTGGCATTGGGGCAAACTGATCCCCATGCCCTCCCACTGGTGCTGCTGGGGCACCACTAGCTGCTGGTCCTCTGGCGTGGGCTCGGGCTCCTGCTCCTCCGGCTCCTCCTCGTCCTCGTCGTCGAGCTCCATGATAGCCTCCGGCTCCCCGTGACCATAGAGAGCCTCCTCTAGCTCGGCGATCCTCTGCACAGCGTGCATCCTGGTCTCTCGTAGGGCCTCCTCGGTCTCCTCCAAGGTGCGGTACACAGCCTACAGCTCCGTAGTCGTAGCGTCCATGACCTCCTCCTGAGCCGCGGCAAACCGGCCCAAGTGCATGACAGCAGCGTCGTCCACTAGCTCCAAGCGCGCCTGACAGGGTCCTCCCACGTGCGGGTGCACACGGAAAGCAGTGTCCCACAGCTCAAAGCCGTAGTCCCTGCTAACCCGACGCAGCGCTACCCGGGCACACTCTTGTATGCCCGCCTCGTAGTTGGCTCGCTTCACCGCGAGGTGGAGCGGACGGCTGGCACGCACGTGCTCTCGCGCGTACAAGGTGAGGGTCATCTCCCAGCCGCGGTTGATCCCATTGACAACCCAGGTGCGGGACCGGTAGAGAGGGCGGTCGAAGCCTCCCAACACCTGGAGCATCCTCCAAAGCTCCGCTGCGTAGCCACCATGACGCTCGCCGAAAGAGTGAACCATCCGCATCTGCCAAAGCAACGCGTCAGTACTAAAAAATTTAAAAGATCACAAAAGTAATAGCAAAATACAGCATAGTTATGAAGTAAGGAAGAAGGGATAAGTCAAGATTTCATTGATTATTCTTGTCCAGATTTTATCCTTTAGAAATTAATTTCTTATCCTTTCTAGAACGGCCAGTCTAACTAGGGTTAAGTCCTACAGTCAGTATGGCTCTGATACCAACACTGTCGGGACCCGAATCTGCAAATTTCGGACCCTCTATGTATTCTGTACTAGTCCAGGATCACGCTAGTACACAAAGGATGAACAGGTTGAAGTACCACAATCATACACAGCGGAATTAATAATAAAGTAGTTCAAAACATGAATATAAACGAGTTACACGACCTTATAGTCACCTTACATTAAGTCGCCACGCAAGACGATAAATAGCAACAGTAGCACAAGTTCAACAGCGGAAGCAAAAGTACGATAATGAAACCCCTCGTAGCCACAGGCAACCGACGAGGCTCAACTCTAATCCTCCTGACCTTCGGTGAACTCCTCTTCCCAAGCTGGCATAGCTTCTTCTTCTGAGGTTGTTGTTCAAGCAAGGGTGAGTATACAACATACTCAACAAGTCAAGCACAAATGCAGTCTTATTACTACATGCTTGGCTTATTCCAAGGGAAAGGCTTAAATGGTTATTTTGCATACAATAGCATTTCTTTTAACAGATACTCTTAAATAGATTAAAAGCGGTAAATCATTACTATAATAGTTAATTCCTCAGTTCTTTTCCAAGAGTTTGGCACACAGCCCTAAGTTTGATTCATCAGTCTTTGGCACACAGCCACCCATTCCACATCTTTTATTTTTAAAATCTAACCCTTGACTGTAATCCCCGAGCATTGTCCAATACCGTGGACACGGCTATTCAAATAGATTCAACACACACTCTGCAGAGGCTGTACACTTTACCCACAGGATACAGTCGCTCACCACACAGGCGATTGATTGCAACAAAGTCCTTCGGATACTAACACTTAACTAGTGAACCTCTCCAGTATTGCCTTTCTAACACTTCCCTCACACAGAGCCAAAGTTTAGAACAAGCAAATATAGTTGGATGGGTACCAAGCCGTAGCACAGGTACGCTCCCCCACACGGTTACACTCTTGTGTAACTGTTGCCCCGAGGTGTCAAAGGAAAGATATTAGAACCCTACTAAACTAGGTCCGTCCCATTCCGGACAAGTGGTTGTACGAGAAACTCAGTTCAAAGGCTCGCAAGGTGAAGTCCTTAACTGTCCCGAGCAAGACATCCATTTTATAATTCTCGGCACATAGCCTTTACAATCTTTATTACATCCCGTTGCCACATAGGCCCACCTGGCACGAAGCCTTCTTGCCACTTGCCCCGGTCCAAATCATTTCCCATCCCAGGTTTGCATTTATGCAACACATGCCAATGCCCATGCCATTGCATGAGTAGAACTACACAGGTCGCTACCCTCAATTCCATCTCATGACATCATCGCATTATTCCAAAATGCGTTTCATAATTGTTTAGTCAATGTTCTTTTGCAAATTTGAAAGTTATTCCACGCCTACAAGCATACTAAGCAGCTAATCACGGTCTAGCCTCCCGTGTTGGCTTTATATTAGCAACCAACTCCATTTAATATCTTAGGTTGACAAGGATTGCAGGGCATACAATTAATATTAACAAGGTAGGGTTATTATCTAAACTATCCAAGATTAATCAATGTCATTTTCTTAATTAATATAGCATGCATAGTTTAAATGGAAATACATTTTAAAAGTCTAGGGGCAATATGGTCAAAGCATGACTTGCCTTCAAACATCAGTTGATTCTGGTCTAGCTCTTGTGACGGGTCTTCAAATTCTTCTCCAACAGCTCCAGGCAACTCGGAGTCTACGCGCATTCAAGCGAACATACAATAAACACTCAATACAGACAACAAGATCAACTCTAAAAATAAATTAAAATTCACTAATAAATAGTTCACATTTTTACAAATTTTTAGGAACTGGAATCATCCAATTCTGAGTTAACGCAAAAGTTATAGCAATTACAATTTTCTAAAATTCAATTAAAAGAAAAACCGAATTATTCTATTTATTTTCCTACTGAAAATCCGGTTAATCCTCTCGGCGTGACACGTGTCAGCACCAGAGACAGCCACGTCGCTCTCGGTCATTGACATGTGGGCCCCAGATGAGCGTCATCTCGACGTCGGCACCTGGACGGCAAAGACTGGCGACAAGTGGGCCCGGTGAACAGTGCATGCCCCACAAAGCAACTGACAGGCGGCGCACATCCACTGGGCCACGTGGTCACCTACGCTCCCGCCCGTTGGATTTGGATCCAACGGTCAGTCCCTACGCGTCCAAACCTACACACGCGGCAACATCCACGCCGCTTATTTCAAATCCTACGGCTCGGATGCGGCACGGCGAAACAGCTTGACCTAGCGACGACGTGGACCTGCCGCGCGATGGGATGAAGATCAACGGCGGAGGTATACCGCGGCGGTTTCCTATTCACCGCACCTCTGGCGGCTTAATCTTGGCGCAAAGGAAGAATCGAACGGCCATTATCAAAACTTCTCGCTGGCGACTCGTGGATGCACCGGCGGTCGGATGAGAATCTAATGGTCATTTTACGGTGAAATCTGGTCTAGCGCTACTGAGAGGAAAAAAAGCGTGTCGTTACATTGGTCGTCCGATGAAAATCCTCTGACTACCGTTGCGGGAGTTTACTATTCACTAGCCTCGTGGCCGACGAACCCACGATCACCATCTAATGGCGAGATCTACGAGATCGCTTCGGCCGATTTGAAGAAAAAAACGCGTGGCTTTACCTTGAGCATTGGATGGTGATCCGGCGGTTCTTTGGAGCTCGGGTGTTGTTAAGGCGCAGCCTTATACAGTCATTTGGACTTGGGGAAGACGAAGTGGCGACGGCGTTTCCGGGCGACTCCGGTCAGAAGAAATGGCCCACTGGACGCGGCGTGTCACAGCGAACTCGGCGAGGGTCTCAAGTGCGATGAAGCGGCGGAACCGCGAAATGCGAAGAAAACCGAGGCGAGCGGATGCTACTCCGATGAGCTCGGCGGGGTCTCGGTGTCACGGAGTGCACGAGAGAAGGGGCAAAATGAGCGGAGTGAGGTGCTGCACACAATGGACCTTATCACCTGCTCGAACAAGCCTCGGGTTGCGCACAAATCCCTGACGAAATCCGCGGCGGCCAACGGGCGACGGCGGTGCAGCAGTGCTCCCTCCCGATGCAGCGAGATCAACGTCCACCGTTCGATTGCCATCGACGGCGTTGAGCGAATAACGATTCGGCGATACTGCGCCACGCGTCGACATCCCAACGGCCACTTACCAGATCCAACGTCTCACGCACCAAGAGCGACGCGGCTCATCCATGTCCGCTCGATCGGAATCGCACGGCTCAAAAACAACGGCGTTAGGGTTTTCCCGGTGCGAGCACAGTGTTGGGCTCGGCTCGACACTGTAGCTTGCGATTTCCCGGCTTTTCCCAATAAAAATAATTGTAGAAATTCAAAGTAATTAATTAGGGCACTAAAAATACTCGAAAAATTTTAGAAAAATTCCAGAAAATATTTCAGAGCATTTTGAGCCTAAATAAAATATTTTTATTTATTTTTGATAAATACCTTTTCTAATATTTAATTATTCGAGAGAAGGATAATCTAAATTAATTTCAATTAAATCCAAATAATTCCCAAAAATTCAGATAAATTCAATTAAATGCAAATACATTTTAATTAATTCACAAAAATTTAAATAACTCTAGAAAATTAAAATTGGGTCAAATTTCGGGACGTTACAGCTGCCTGCTCCTGTGCCGGTGGCTCTGGCACCTCCTGCACTGGGGCCTCCTGCTCTGGCGCCTCCTTCTCTGGCTCCTCGGGATCCGGGTGAGGCAGCTCTAGTTCTGGCTCTGGCTCGGGCGCATACAATGCCTCCTCCAACTCACGAACCCTCTAGATGGAGTGAGCCAGGTACTCTCTAACCTCCCGCAGCTGAGTCCTGACCTCTGTGACCTCATCACGGGCCCTCTGGAACTCCTGGACTGTCTCGTCCAAGGACTCCTCCTAGGCGATGACGAACCTCGCCAAGTGGGTGATCATAGCGTCCTCCTCCTCGATCGGATCTCGGTTGAAGCGGTTGTCCCGGCGCGGATGATGACGAAAGACGGTGCCCTCCAACTCTATGGAGTAGGTGCGGGCGATCTGCCGCATCGCAAGACGCGCGGTCTCCTGGATCCCGGCCTCAAACGTAGACCTCCTGGCAGTGATGTAAATAGGACGACTCGCTCTCCCCCTTTCTCGAGTGTAAACCGTGATCTTCACGTCCCAAGCAATGTCCAGTCCTGTCCGAACCACAAAGGTTTCCCGATAGATCGGCCTATCGAAGCCCTCAAGCAACTGCACCATACGCCACAGCTCAACGGCCTATGCTCCAGTGCGCTCACCGAAAGTGTGGATCCTCCTCATCTGCCAAAACACATCTCGTTAGCACCTAGATTTTGAAATCATGAAGTAATAACAGAAAATTGCAGCATAGATACGAAGTAAGAAGAAAAAGATTAGTCAAGATTTCATTGATAATCTTGTACAATTTTAATCTTTTAGAAAATAGTTTTATCTTTCTCGGCCAGTCTATCTAGGGTCAAGTCCTACAGTCAGTATGCTCTAATACCATCTCTGTCGGGCCCCGAATCTGCAAATCCGGACCCTCTTTGTATTCTGCACTAGTCCAGGATTACGCTTGTCGACGATCGGGATCGCCAACTGCAGAAATGAAACGGGGGTTAGTAAGACTTGGGACCCGAGTGGGGCTTGGCTCAACGAGGAAAAGGGCTTGACGTGCTGGAGGTCGAGCTAGGCGACAGCGAGTGTGAGACGGGGGTTTATAATGGTTCGAGCCCCTGCGAAGGTAAAAGCTCTACTCCAGTCGCCCTGCGGCGGTGATCTTTGTTTCTATCGAGTACAGATGTGTTTTACAGCTCGAGCTCAACAATGGCGATGTCTAATGCTCGAGTTCTTGTGTGTTCATCCCTCTTTACATGCGCCCTGCACTGCCTTATAATCACTCGAATGTTGCCTGCAACGGGCGCGAGAGATTCCCGGGGAAGTGGCTTCCGTGCGCATTGAAGGTGGGCTGCAATCGCCCAAAACGCCGCCCACTTCCGCCTTTGCGCAGATCACCCGGATCTCGAGAATCGTCGAGTAAACGCGCCCGAGTTCCGGTCGAGGTCGGCGGGATAAGGCCTCTCACCGCTCGAACTCGAGGTCGCCGGGGCCCAACAACACCAGTCAAGCGGGGCCCAGCGCGCCAGTCGTGGTTCGGGGCCTCGAGCACAGGAGCCCATTGACCGGTCAAGGGCCTTGACCCTCGTCCGCTAGCCCAGAGGCTTAAGGTCGAGGCGGGACACGGCCGACCTTGAGCCTCCTGAGCCAGGCCGATTTCACTGAGCCTTGGCTTGAGGTCGAGGTCGAGGCGGAAGCATGAACGCTTGAGGCCGTGTTAAAGCGACACTGGCGCCTCTTGATGTCCGAAACTCTAAATGCGGCGGACAGCGGAACCGTTCGCGACGCCTTGATTCCGCCGTGTGGCCTTGAACTGCTCCTGTCTCATCACTTGACTAGCGCGCCCTTCGAAACGCCCTCGATCCGCGGGCCCGTAGTGCCTTGGCCCTATAAAACTTGCGACCGCCACCATTCTCAAAACTCTGCTTCCTCGTAGCCTTCGTCTTCTTGCTCTGAGCCCCCCTTCTTGCTCCGACCAAAGCTCCCTCTCGATCGCCATGGCCAAACTCGGGAAAAGCTCTCTGACGGTGTTGAGGATGAAAGAGCTCGAGAGCTTGAAATTTCTTGGATCAATATTCATAGCGGCTATCAGACGGGACAGGAGACCGAGCGCAGCCCGCAGGGGCAGCGAGCTTGTCGGCCTGAGCGATACCACGCTCTTGACGCCAGACGCCCAGAGCGAGTTCATGAGCGTCCTCACCGTCTGCGAGATCGGAATGATCAATCTGGTACCCAACTCTGTCCTTCTACTTTTCGTCTTCTCTCACCTATCACGAGGGTTTCTTGGGATCCTTCCACCCCGCATTGTTTTCGCTTCTTCTCCTTTTCCATAGCAGGGAAGGACCCGTGGTCGGGTGCCTCTACTTTCGGCGGTGGGCGGGGATTCCGTAGTCCTTCCATAAGCAGCGCTACCACGACTCCTCGGCGTGGTCCGAGCAATGGTTCTATCTGAAATGGGGCGAGGCGGTCTGGCTGGAGTTCAAAATCGCCCTCGGCAGGAAGAAGGAGATCACGGAGTTGGGCGACCTGGACGACGACCAAGTGGCCATCGCGACCATCCACATCTGCGCCACACGAGGCCTCACCGGGCAGGCCATCGCCAACGACTTCCTGAGAGGTCGGGTGTTCCCCCTGCGGCGCTGGAGAAGGCTGCTGCAGAGTAGGCGTCCCCCGAGCTTGAGGCCAAGGTCCTGGAGCTCGAAGAGAGGCTTGGGCACGCCAACAAGGCGGTCGAGGCCGAGCGGTCCAAGGTCGAGGCGCTGGAGAAAGCTTCTGCGGAGAAGGCGTCTCCCGGGCTCGAGGCCAAGACCACTGGGGCTCGAGGAGAAGCTCAGGCGCGTCGGCAAAGTGGCGAGGCGCCTGGCCCAACTCGAGGCGAAACGACGAGTTGGCGGCGGATGCCTCCACGAGCCCTCGATTGCAGAGTGAGATAGCGACCTTGAGAGCCAAGGTAGGCTGAGCTCGGCAGGAGAAGCTTACTGCGAGATGGTGGACCACTGTAAGAAAGCGTTTTAGAGCAAAATGTTCTATGAGCCAAATTCCTTTTGGAGAACAAAGAAAGACTTTTGTCTTGGTATAATTTCATAGTCGAGGATATTTGGAGTTAAGCCCTTGTCGTCCTTAGTCGAGACTTCTTAGGTCGTGCGTTGATCACGGTATCCTCATCCGGCCCCGTTGGGTCCAAGGTTGAGCGCCCGGCCTTGGACACAAGACTTAGACTCGAGCAATCGACCACGACCTGCGGGGTTGAGGAAGAGTTCGCGAGGAAAGAAGCGTGACAAGCGAGTTCAATAAAGAGATGGTCGCACCGGACTAAGCGTTGAATCACGACCACGACCCGCGACACTACGGTCAAAGCCGCGAGGCTTTGGCTCGAGCCCGAACGCGAGGAGAGGCATTGCGAATAGATTAAACTACGCTTAGCTCGACCCTTTGGGGGTGAGCGTTAAGTTAGCGGGGCTTTAGACCAAGCGAGTCTTGCGATGCGAAGGTCGTGCTTTCGAAAGAATATCGAGAAGTAATGCGATTAATAGTTACAAGCGAAAAAGTTATAAGGGCGAGAATAGAAGAACGAGATTGCGAAAATTTAAGGTATAGAGGTTACACATAAAACTTCCGGTGATCTATGTTCCACAAGCTAGAGAGCTCTACGCCGCCGGGCATCGCTAGCAGAGTAAGCCCGTGCGATCTGTTGACTTGACTCTATAAGGGCCCTCCCACGCGGTGATAGCTTGTTGGTGTTGGGCGAGCCACGAATCCGTCTCGAGGCTAGGTCCCCAACAAGGAGCTTCCTAGGTCGTCTTGACCAAGGCGCATGTCTGCGAAGAGCTTCAGGTGTAGTCGTTGATCGTAGCGATGCACGGCATCTTACTTCTTCTGCGAGGGTAAGGTCGAGGCCGTTCGTGCTCGAAGTCGACTGGTCGACCAAGTGACCTGGCGAGCCAGTAGTAACCTCGGGAGGCGGGGCGGCCCGATCTGAACCGAACAGTGGAAGGAGTGGACCTGTCAGCTCGGTTGGTACGTGGTACGAATAGACCATAAGGCGATTGGGAAGTTCGTCCACCGGGTCTTGCCGTAGCGTTCGAGCTCATCGCAACTCGTTTCTTGATGCCTGGGCGATTTGGCCATTGGCGCGTTCCGCGCGCTCCATTGCTCACAGGGGTGAGCCACGAAGCAAATCACACTTTGATGCGAGGCCCTCGCAAAACTCTGGAACAACTCCTTTGGTAAACCGAGTACCGTTGTCGGTGATAATCTTCCATGGGACCCGTGCACGATGACCACGAACAAGCGGAAGAAAGCGAAGCGGCCACCCGGCGGTGATGGTCAAGACCGGCTCGACTTCAATCCACTTGGTAAAGTGTACCTGACGAACGAGGAACTTCTTGCGCCAACGCTTTGAGAAAAGGGCGAGGATGTCCATTGGTCGAGAAAGGGCGAACAAGCGAGATAATCTGAAGCGTATGCGAGTTGATCGACTTCGGGCGTGGCGGCATGCTCGGCGAGTCGCGGACAATGTCACGAGCATCTGAAGCACCGAAGGCCGATAATACCCATCTGAATGCCTTGCCGACCATAAATCTGTCACGAAGAGTGCGCTCATGAGGCTGAATGAATGTCATTGAGCAGTGCTTACCCTCCTCGCGTAGAGATGCACTGTGTCGAATGCGGAAATGTTCGCTGTAAGCGTCCCCTCGACGGCGTGTACAAACTCGCGCCAAGACTTTGTCCTGCTCCTCTCGGCGGTCGGGCTGAGAGTCGCCTCTTGCAAGGAAGTTAAGGATTGGTTGCCCGGGAGAGGGAGTGCCTTCGACCACGGCGAGCAAGACCTCTGGGAAGAGATCGAGGAGCCACCATGGTCTCGAGGATGACATCAGGCGGGACCTCGTCGTCGGAGGCGAGCTTGGAGAGGAGTCGAGCACCGTGTTGTCTCTCCTTGGTATGTCTTTGGAGCTCCAGGTTCTGAAACTATTTCTCCATCTTGCGCACCTCGGCTAGGTACTTCGCCATTGAGTCGTCCGAGCACTGGTACGCCTTATTGTACTGATTGATGACGAGTTGGGAGTCGCCTTTAATGACCAACCGACGCACTCCCAATGCTTTGCAAGCTCGTAGACCCGCACGTGGTTGGGTGAAAACAGGGACGCGGAGTCGGAGTCCGCGCCCGAGCCCACGCTCGAAGAATGTCCGTTGACGAAGCGCGCCATGCTCCCAAGATCTCGGAGTTTTCCTGCAAATGAGCAAAGCCAATAGGACCCACGGTGGGGGCTAGTTGTCGACGATCGGGATCGCCAACCGCAGAAATGAAACAGGGGTTAGTAAGACTTGGGACCCGAGCGGGGCTTGGCTCAACGAGGAAAAGGGCTTGACGTGCTGGAGGTCGAAGCTAGGCGACAGCGAGCGTGAGACGGGGGTTTATAATGGTTCGAGCCCCTGCGAAGGTAAAAGCTCTACTCGATCGCCTGCGGCGGTGATCTTTGTTTCTCGAGTCTGAGATGTGTTTCTGACTCGAGCTCAACAATGGCGATGTCTAATGCTCGAGTTCTTGTGTGTTCATCCCTCTTTACATGCTGCCTGACCGCCTTATAATCACTCGAATATACTTTGCAATGGGCGGAGAGATTCCGGAAGTGGCTTCGTGCGCATTGAAGGTGCCTGCAATCTGCTTGCCAAACGCCGCCCACTTCCGCCTTGACGCGATCACCGGATCTCGATATCGTCGAGTAAACGCTTGCGCTGAGTTCGGTCGAGGTCGGCGAGGATAAGGCCTCTCACCGCTCGAACTCGAGTGCCGGGCCCAACAACACCCAGTCACCGCGGGCCCAGCAGCGCCAGTCGTGGTTAGGGCCTCCAGAGCCTGGGAGCCCGCTGATCGGTCAAGGGACGCCCTGCCCTCGTCAACGCTAGTGCACACAGACTAAACAGGGTTAACGTACCAAAATCATACACAGCGGAATAATAATAAAGTACCTCAAACATGTATATAAACGAGTTGTACGACCTTATGGTCCATCTCCTGCCACGGGCACCTTGACGAGGCTTGCTCCCTAGTTTTCTGGCTCATCAACAATCTCCTCCTCCCATACAGGCGTAGACTCCTTTTCTGGTAAATTGTTATCCGCGAGGCTAAGTACATACCGTACTCAACAAGTCATGCACAGAATGCAGTTCTATTACTACATGCATGGCTTGTTACAAAGGAATGGCTCAGTTGGTTATTTTGCATTGCCTCAATATTTTAACATATTTTTATTTAGGTATAAAGCAGCAAAACCATAATATTATAATAAGTTTCTCAATTGTTTTCCACATAATTTTGGACACACAGTCCCTAATCATATTTCATCACTTTCCCAGGCACACAGCCTTTCATCCCACTTTATTTTCAAAAATCTACCCCTTGACTGTAATCCCCGAGCACTGTTCAATATCGTGAACACGGCTATTCAAATAGTTTGTACACTCTGCAGAGGATATACACTTTACCCACACAATATGGTTAAACACCACTCAGGCAAGTAACCATAACAAAGTCTTTCCGAAGCTTCCATCCTTGCACGCGTATGTCCCGATATAGTTCCCATTGTCCCTTCTCTCTCACAGAGCAGAAGTACAGGGCCAACACATACCGTTGAAGAGATGTAAGACCGCAATGATAAACACTACACCCTTCTTCCCACATCCACAGATACAAAAACCACATGAGGTCTCACATGCTATGATTTCGGAATCATACTCAACTAGGTCTGTCCCATACCAGCCATGTGGTTGTATGAATGACTCAGATCAAAGGCTTGCAAGGTTAAGTCCTTAGGGTGCCCAAGGCAAGACTTCCTTTTTCCCAAAAATTTGGCACACAGCCACCTCATTTGCCACACAGGCTCTATCTGGCACATAGCCTCGGTTCACTTGCCCCAGTCTAAAACATTTCCCAACCCAAGTTGTTTTACGGTGCAACACTGTCTGTAAATCAACCTTCATGTAGAACCACACAGGTCTCTACATTCCAACATTATTACCAACAACATTCCATCTTTTATCGAAATTCATTCAATATTCCATTAGTCATTATTGCTTTTGTATTTGAAAAAGTTATTCACGGTATATGCAAAGCTAAGCAGCTATTCACGGTCTAGCCTCCCGTGTTGGCACAATATTAACAACCAACTAATATTACCAAACATAGGGTATAAATGAAATCATGCCATACAAATACTAGTGATAAGGTGGCAATAACAAATGGGTTGATTTAACTAATTCACCCAAATTATTTAAATCCATTTTAAATTAATTTAGCATGCATAGTTTGAATCAAAATATATTTTCAAAAACATAGGAACAAAATGGTCAAAGCACAACTTGCCTTCAAACAGTGGCTGGTCCTGATCCGAAGCTTGATCTTGTGCTGGAAATTCCCCCTTAAAGCTCTCCGGCAAATCAACGTCTACTGAAATCATATATACACAATAAATATAATTTACAGAGAGCAAACTCAACTCTAAAAATTCCATAAAATTCACCAATAAATAGATCTTGATTTTGCAAATATTTAGAAATTGGAATCACCCTCGGAGATAAAACACAAAAGTTATAGTCATTTGAAGTTTTAAAAATCAATTAAAAAGAATAAACCAAATTTCTTCATTTATTTCTATATGGAAAATTCGGAAATATGACGTCAGCATGATGTCAGCACCGAATTGAATTTCCACCAAATTATTTTTGTAAAGAAAATCGAATTATTGCGCAAGCATGACGTCAGTCGGTCCATGGACCTAGTCTACCGTGAACTCGGTCTACGGAACAGTGCACTCACTGACACATGGACCCCATTGATGACGTCACGAATGACATTAGCATCCACAGTACCACAACTGACATGTGGGTCCCACTGATGACGTTAGTTGCTGATGTCAGCATGACACGTGGCACAATCTGGATATGACATGCGGCGCAAGATTATCAATCCGGGACTAGATTCAATCTCACCCATCCGATTCAAAACGAACGGTTGAGATCAAAATGACGATTCGGCTCTGGTTTACCCCGGAGCTAACAAGTGGCATCATCACAGCCACTGGATCTAAATCAGATGGCTAGCATTAAACCGGGCGACATCAACTGAGGCAGCGGCGCTGACCCCTCGGTTTCGTGCGACACGCGTCAACTCGGGACTAGCCCGGCGCGCGGCTAAATCCGATCCGTTCATTCAAATTTCAACGGCGTAGATTAGATCTCACTTACGCATCAGGATCCACTACGTGGCTACCCCGGTGTGCGACGCGTGGACGCATCAGAACCGCACAAGTAAGATCTAATGGTCCAGATTAATTCAATCCTATGCTATCAACACAAATCCAACGGCTACGGTTAACTAGACTACGCGGCGTAATTTAAACCTTGCGATCAAAATCTAACGGCTGGAAAATGAAGATGAGGTTTACTGTTACCGTGACTACGTGGCTGGATCTGGGCTGCATATCAAAGATCTAACAGCTAGGGGATGAAGATGGGACTCACTGTGGTGCGACGACATGGCGAGATCTGGGTCGTACGGCGATGATCGGACGGTGATGGAGTTCGAGGTAGCGGTGATGTCGCGGCGGTGCGGTTCTTGCCGAAGAGGAAGACGATGACACGGCGATGGCGTTGCGGGGCTTCTCCGGCGACACGAGATGGCTCCATAGACGCATCACGGCTCGAGCAACTCAGCGATGACCTCAGGCATGGTGGAGGGCGACCAACGGCGACGCAAATAGCGACGGAGCATCTTGGTACTACGGCGAGCAACTGCGGGCGCTGCGGTGTGTCTCGGGAGGCGTGAAATGGCGCAAAATGAGCGGAAGGGAATGCTCTACGCAGTGCGCCAGGTAATGAAGACGAGGAGAAGACACGCCGGTGTTAATGGCGCGGTTTGTACGGTGGTAATGCATGGCGGCGGATTCTTCAGAAACATCTGGCGACGATTCGGCATCTCATCTCGGCCGCACACGTGTCACAGCATCAACGGCCCACACTCGCGCACGCATGCGGCTTTCCCTGAGCCGTTTGATCCAAATCGAACGGTTGCGCATGGCGTCGATTAGGTTTTGCATCCACGGTCCGAGTGGCTCACACAGTAGTGGGCCGGGCCCAACACTATTCGTTGATTTTCCTCAGATTTTCAAATAAAAATAATTCCAGCAATTCATTTAAATCATTTGGGGCTTTTGAAATATCAGAAAAATTCTAGAAAAATTCCAGAAAATATTTTAGAGTATTTTGAACACAAATAAAATAATTTCATTTTTATTTTGTAAAAACTTATTCATTATTTAATTAATTTCAAAAGAAATATTAATTTCCAGAAATTCCAGTTAAATCCAAATAAATTCAAAAAAATCTCAAAAATTCAAAATAACTTATGAAATTCAAATTGGGCAAATTTTGGGATATTACAAGTTGGTATCAGAGCGGGCTTCAAGTCCGTGGTGTTGGAATCTAGTAAGTTACTCTAGAGTGAATTATAATTATGCTGTGCGAATTTAGAAACATGATTTATGTTGAACCTTTAAAATTTGGCCCTAGGACAATAACCATAAAAAAATTTGATGTAATTGGTTAACTAATTTAAAACTTGACACACACTGATGCACAATAAGAAAGGGATGGGTTATCGTCGTTTTGTGTTACAATGCTTCATTTGTGATTGATGCTATGTGGATACTTGTTGCTTGTTATATGTTGGTCTAATAAGGCTATGATAGAATATGTTGATATGCTTATGAAGTTGTTGATTGACTAATGGGGTCTTTTGGGACGCTTTGTGCTGAAGTGTTCGACCTTGTCATGTTGGCCGTATTGAAGGATGTGTTTATCGGTGTGGCAGTTTAGAGCTAGCACCGGAGGACTCATAACCTTGTGTGAGGAGAGTTCTTGTTCTTTTGTCGTGGATCGGAGAGTTGTTGGAGTATGCTATTGGGTTTTGTCTTCTTTGGTCTTCCGGGATTTAAGACAAAGAAAAAGAGTTTAGTGTTGCGCCTCTTTGGGTTGCTTTGTGGAGAAAGACGCTGGTTTATTCTTGTGTTTGTCATTCTCCCAGTTTAAAAAGGAGTCATTGAAGTTTTGGGGTAAAATTTAAGTCATGAGGATTTAAGGTTTGGAACCTTAAAACAAAATGGTTATTTGATCTTCGCGTGTTTCTTTTGAGAGGACTCCCTTGCTACCCTTTTCCTTTTGGGAAGCTTTGAGTTTGATGTTGGTTTTGGAGAACTTGTGCATGACAAGGATTGAGTCTTGTCATCTTGTAATTTTTTTGAGAGTTGAGTTGCCTTGTAAAGTTTTTGGTTGGGTTTTCTAGAAAGGAAATTACGGCAATCAGAGTGAGTTGTGGGTTGCTTGAAGATCTTCCCATAAAAGATTAGTAGAATGATTGAGTTGTTAGGGTGGTTGACCCTAATGTGCTAGATGACAAGAAATTTTATGTTGGCCATGGTGATCTACGGTTATAAGTGGAGATACGGCAATAGTTTTACATAAGGCTAGTAGTGATTATGATGGAGAAGGTATCGCAAGTTCTTGTTGAGGAAGTTGTTTTAATAAGGTGATGGTATTAAATGGTCTCGAGGTGTCCTCAGTGGTCGGATTGTGTTGATGACTGTTAAGTTATTATAGTGTGTGGAATTGAGTTCGTGTAAAAGTTAGTAATGAATGATTTAGAAGATCTAGAATGTTCCATGAAGGAACTTGTTTCAATAAAAAGTGGTGGATTAAAAGTACTCTGATGTGTCATGTGAGATCGGATTGTGATGCTTATAGATAAGCTATCTTTGTTTAGGGGTTTAGTGACTGAGAACGAGGTTGTAATTAAAGTGAAAATAATCGATTAATTGTCTTGGAGCTTGGTTTGCTCGTAGTGAAGGTCGGTCTTAGATCCTTTTAGGTGATTAATGTCTCGAGAAGACATTATCTAATGGAATCGTGAATAGTTTATTCAGTGGTGAACGTCGTATTGTTGACGAAGGGTTAGTATGACACGGGTATTCTTGTCGATTATCATGAGATAGACTTGGTCCTATGTTGAGGATATTATGGCTAGTCATAGCTATAACGAATGGAGAGGGAGAAAGGGAAAATAAAGAAAGAGTAGGTTTTGTGAACTAAGTTAAAATCGGATGAATTTTCCCAAGGTACATGTGGTGAATATTGAAACCTTTAATGGTAATTATATCGGAATAATAGAAATGGTGGGTTGTATGGTGATGATATGTTGAAATGTTTGTGGTTTGAATTGATCAGTTGATCAGTTGGGTGAATGTCTTTCGGAAAAGGCATGTTCTATTAGGGGTTAGACTCCCCTAAAGGTATAATGAGTGTTGCCAAACTTGGGGATGAAATGCTGAAGTGTGAAAAAATAATAATAATTGGGATGAAAGTATGATTATCCTCAAAGTTTTATGAGACGGTTTCGGAACAATTGATTTCGTTGAGTAACGATTTGTCTTTGCATTAGCTAAGAAAGTTAGTTTGTGAGTGTATTGTGGACTTTACCCTCGCAAAGAGGTATGCTTTGGTTGCACATTTTAGCGTACAAAAAAAAGGAGAGAATGGAATTGAGTTGGCTATCACGTTTTCGGTTAAGAAAACAACCGAATTCCTTGTGGGTCTTGGGAGGTGTTGGAAGCTCTTGACCTGGAGTCAAGTGTACCACCAGTTTGTCTGGAATTGAATTTTATTCAATGATGTGAGTTTTGTGAATGCTTCCTAAGTTGAATCTTATGATTGCTTAGAAGTAACCTTTGAATGGTTAAGTCGCTTTTTACTGGATCATGAGTTTTCTTTTCTTAAGAAAATGTTGGTTGTTGGGTGGAAGTGGATCAATTCCTCGATCCATTTTCTTTTGGGACACAAGTCGTTCCTAGTGAAAGAGTTGAGATGTGTAGCTGTGTTAAAAGCATGGTGTTTTGCTTTGTAAAAGCGAGTTGTATTCATAAAAGTTTTGTGCGGTGTTCTCGTTTCACTACAGGAATCGTGAAAATTTTAAATTACCAATTTAACTTCGGCTTTTAAGAAAACCGGCGAAATTTAATTATTTTCGACGGTCAAAATTAGCCGAAGCGAAAGTTATGGTTTAATTTTAAATCGGTACGCCTTATAGCCCACGAATTTAATTAATTTTTCGTCGGCAAGGATAAACCCACAGTAAACACCGGCTAGGGTTTCCGTGAGCAGTATAATTTTAAATCAATTTGGGTTGGGGCAAGCGAAAATTAATTAGTTTTCGTCGGCTTAAAAAAACCCACGAAAATAAATTAGTAACTTTCGTCGGGTAACAAAAACCCACGAAAATAGCAGGCTTATTGTACTCCCGTGCGGCTTGGCTCGGCAATTTCACGCGTCGCGCGTTTCTTCTCCACGCTCATCTCCGCCTTGCCGCCCGCGCCACCGATGCTTAAATCGCCCCGCTCGTAGCAGCCGCGCCGCCGACCCGCTCCTTTGCGCCGCCGCCCGCCCCTCCGCTCCCGCGCTTTGCCGCCGCCGCCCAAGCGCCGCCGTCGTCGATCGCCATCGCCCCGCTCGGCGTGTGCCGCCCTTGCCCAAGCGCGCCGCCGAGCCCCCGAGGTACATCCTTTTCATTGTTATCTGTGGCTCTGCATCTAAAATATGAGGTCACTTTGAATCTTTCTTTGGATGTTGATGCAATCTTGCATGGGTAGCAACTAAAAGATCATTTAGTGCTGCTGGTGAAATTGTTCGCATAATTTACTCTTGACTCATATGAGACACATGCTATCTGTACATCTTTGCAAGGACACCGTTGACCCCTTGGAGTAAAATCTTGACTTGTTTTCCCGACCGTGAAACACTAGTGGCATTGTACGGTGGCTCGGTGTCATATATTACTGAACTTCGTGCAAAGAAATTTGACCTAAAATTCAAAATGGCAAACATATTAGCAAGTAGCAGCGTGTCGATTAGAATCTTTGTAAGTTTGGGAATAAGGATATAATTTCTTCAAGTTAGTACCTCACTTTTCCAATGTATGAATTTGGTAGACCTAGATATATTGCCGACATTCATAGATATTGTATATTCAGTATATGTTGCCTGACAGTTTTTTTTGCCGATAGAAGGAATTTACCATTTTCCACAAGTACAATTTGTAGAAAAGAAAATTTTATATCATGTCAAAATACTAGTAATCTTGGTAACAAAATACTAGACAAGTAGGTGACAAGAAAAACATTTTTCACTTCTTTTTCTATAAAATTTGGAGACAAAAATGTGTGCAGACACACACCCATGTGGACACAAACAAAAATACCATTCAAATCCAATTGAGTAACCAAGCACTCCATGATTTGATGCAAAGATCACACAACAAAAAAGACAAGGTGCACTTCTAAGATAGATGGTGGGAGAACAAAAAACACTAGCAGATTGTTAAGTCGTTAACCATATTGCTTAAGATTGAATTGCTTGCTTTCTATCGGCTTGAAATGCTCTAGATTTGAATAATGTACATGTTGCTTTTCTAATGCTTTGGCAGCATACCCGTTCGGGTTTGTAGTTGAGATGGTTTATTTAAGGTTGGTTGGATATACTGAGCAGATATGTCATCGTGTAACAGAAATGTCAAGTTTTCTTGTAACCAACTGAATATATTGTTTCATTTCATGTCATTAAAAGGGTTTTTGTAGAGCTTTTATGAAAAGCGCAACATTCAAGCGTTCTTGCAGACTTTTACATTTGAAATGGGTTCAAATCTTTTGACTACGCTGAGAGGATTCATAGTCATTTAGGACCGTGCTCATTTGCCAATTCGGATTTATAGTGCGTGTGGATATTGTTTGGAGAAAGCGTATGTTTAGCCATGGTGATGTGTACTGAGCTATTAAACCTTCAGATGAGGAAATATCTTTTTGATGTTTATACCACTACCGGACACTCCACTAGAAGGTTGTATAGTAGTAGTGTTGAACAGCCTGTGCGCTCTATTTTTGCACCTTCTAGAGACCTCTATGAGACTTTATTTTGCTAATTGTTGTGTTTAAGCGTCAATTTAATTTAGCTTGAAAGAAAAGGAAATGAGAAACTACTAACATATGTTATAAACTGGTGAGAATGCATACTTTGATAGTTATTGTTCTGATGCGATCATGTGGATAAGGTGATAGGACCATGTGTTTCTAAATTTATGATAATGATAGTACATGTTGCTGTTTTAATCATTTGTAAGTTATTTGTATGCCATCAAGCCTTAACAGTATGCCATCAAGCCTTAACAGTATACTATTAAGTTGCTTTGTGCCTTTGTTATTCTACCTATCATGATCATCACATTATACAATTAAGCTCACAAATAAGAGGCTGGTCATGTAGGTTAATATGCATATGCTTTTGGTCATCACTCTAATAATTGTTTTGTTCTTTGTACATCTGAGTACCTGTTTGGTCATCACTTTGTAATAATTGTTTTCCTTTCCAAATTCTATTTGTTAGTGTCACGAAACCTATGTGTTACCCGTTAGGACGGCACGCCACACATGCGCACACATGTGAGATGTCTTTGGTCGGGAATTGTCCTTTTGGACAACCTCGGAGTGACCGATAGGCGTGGTATTTATGATGAGCCACGGGGTCGAGCGAGATTTCGACGGCATAACCACGATGTTCTCCGCTGCACCATATCCAGGCGTGCGAGATGGAGAACAATAAGTTATGCCAGAATTCTTTCGGACCCTACAGGTCATCATAAATCCGTGCTCTGTCGGCCACTCTTGGGTGGGTTTAGGACATATCCTTACCTATAGATGTAGGGCCATGATATATATAGGAACTAAAAACTCATGATTACACTTGCTTTAATCTATAGCCTCAAGTATGGATGACGATCGGCGATGGATGTATGATGGTTGGGATAAGAGTGGGGCTCACTTTCGGATGAGTGGGTGGCCAAGACTATGGCTTTTGTGAACCGTCGTTCTCTTTGTCTAATACCGATAAGGTGAGGTGCTCATGTGGCAAGTGCCAAAATTTGTCCAAACATGACAAGACAAAGGTGGCGCTAGACCTTTAATAAAGACGTTTTCATGCCAAGCTATGAGTGTGGGTGCACCACGGTGAGTCATTCTCTCAAGTGAAGTAGAAGAGGTAGATGATGATAGGGCGGTGATGATAGGATGGACGAGATGCTTGAAGCTATCTGGTAGGAGTTGAACTACATTAGAGGATCCGCCTACACGGAGGTTGAAAGGTTCTTTGAGGCCCTCAAAGCCGGAAGAGCCGTTGCACGAACTATGCAGTGACCCTCCTAGCTTTTGTGACACGACTTATGGCCATTAAGTCAAAGTTTGCCTTCTCGAATAATTGTTACAACGAGCTCTCCAACTTGATCGGTGATGTGCTTAGAAGCCTCATAACATGCCCAAAGACATGTACCATGCCAAGAGATTGGTTTCTACTCTCGGTATGAAATATGAGAAGATTGATGTGTGCAAAGACAATTGCATGCTTTTCTGGAAAGGCCATAAGAATGAGAAGAAGTGCTTAAAGTGTGGCAAACCGAGGTACGTCGAGGTCGTAAATGAAGACGGTGCAAATGTGATGACTGCGGGAGGAGCTAAGGCTGCGGGATGAACATCAAAGGTCGTAGGAGGCATACTATGCTCAGTACATGGCACAGCAGCAGGCGGCTATTCAAGTAAGTCTGAGCCCTCAACAGTTAGTATTCCGAGCATGCAACAATATATGAAACTAACACATTGCATTTCTGAGCAATGTTCGGCAACGAGGCAGACCATTGTCTTTCCACCATGGTAGCCGCCACCACCACCGCCACAATGGGGGATGTATCCTCCGGCACCTTCTCCTGCAGCTCAGGTTAGCTAAACTTGGTCTTTTCTAGCGATATATGGTCAATCTAGCTATATACTTAGTATATTCTACATGGCACCTAAAAATTGTAAGTCCAAGTGATTCCTTCAAGTTTTCAATTCATAGAAATCGAAATACAATACTTATGTTTGAATTGCACTATCAACATGACATGATTCTACATTTTCAATTCATAGAAATCGAAATACAATACTACATATGAAAAGAAAATCCCATGAGTATATATGGTCAATCTAGCTAAACTTAGTATATTCTATCCACACTTTAATGTAGCTAAATTTGGTCTACTGTATCGTAGGGATCGGGGACAAATACGGCCCAGGTTTACCAAACGCCGCCGCCACAGCCAGCAGCACCTGGAGAGCATGTTCGTTTGTCACTTGTCATATTCTTGGTTAGTTTTGTTACTTCGCACAATTTTTTGACTAATCGTGAATTTTTATCTTTAGGATTCCGAGAGGCCATCTCAATTCGTGCAAAACCTATTTGGCTCCGCAGGTAGCGGCCACAACTCAAATGACCCTCGTGATTTGTAATCTTGAGATGTTTGGTAATAATCTGTGAAATGATATTATTATTTGTGGATGAATGATATTATGTGTATGACTAGCAAGTATGTGTATTTTCCTTGGTGGACTATTTAGAACACGTTTAAGCGTATGTGAATCGTATCCATAATACTTTATGTGTGTATGAATGATATATGTGAATGAATGATGTGGATGAATGATATATGTGGATGAATGAAGATCTTCAGAGAAAGCTAGCTGATGAATTAAGGGCTTGGTATGTGCGGAATGCTTATGGGTAATTGGTTATTAGTGTTATTGACTTTCTTCTCTGAAGCTCCTATTTAACTTCATCCTTTGCATGAGTTCTTGATGAATTTGTTAAGAGGCGGAAGAGACTGAATGGTTAGTTCATATCTTTATACACTTTCTTATTGTGATGTTTGTTCTTACTGTTCTAAGTCTAAATTGAGCCACCAATGGTTATTATCAATACATTTTGAACTATTAAATTTCTTCATCACACCACTTTGCGGGTTTGTTGACGGGATTTCGATACATATGTCTCCCAGTTAAGCGACCACATGTGTGGGGAAGAAAGCCCAATTGTTTATGGCTTCACATGTTCTTACGTAAGTAATTGGATCTCTTATGCATTTAAATTTCATGGATATCAAAAATAAAATCCAGTTATAACATACACAACATCTTGCTTGCTTATCTTAGCGTATAAGGACCGCCTTTATTGGTTGTTGGTTGTGGCACAGGGCAAGTTAAAAATGCTATGTTTTTCTTGAGTATGTTGTATCTATTTATGAAAGAAGACACTACTTCAAGATCTTGGTTTTGGTAGTGAATGAACAATGTTAATTAAGTGCATAGGAAAATTTCCTAGTTAGTTGAACTAGAAAGGTATCTGAGCATATTTTTCTAGATTGAAAATCGATTAGTTACAATTCAAGGCTTCGGTTTGTATTTCCTCTATTAAGTAATTGTCTTGTGATTTCTTGTACACTTTTTAATTCTAGAATGGTCTTATGATTTATCTTTGTTCTTTTTTAAACCGGGAATGGTGCCCAAAAGTTGCTTGGCATCTGATTGCTATTGGGGAAGCGATGGCATATGTTACATGCGGAATGTATGGCGTTGTAAGCAGTAGGAGGCTAGAATTCTATTCTCATTATACTCCAACTCTTCTTTCTTTGGTATCATTGTCATTTATGCGGATGAGCTTCTCGAGAAAGGATATGGTCTTGGTTACGGCATTTCTCTGTTCATTGCTACTAATATCGGTAATTGATTGTAATTCATTAACTAGTTGAAGTATCTATTATGACAAATTTTCTTACCTGAACTTGTTATGTAGTGAGAATATCATCTGGAAGGCCGCCTTTAGTGCATCTCTGTGGTGGTGTGGTGGTACCAACAAGCTTTGCACCTATTCTTTGTCATCTTTCTTTTCTATGTTTGGGAAAGTGACCAACAATTTTTAATGTCACTCTTTATTCTTCTATCCTTTAGTATAATGGTGACATAAACAAAGTTGAATAATTCTTTGGTGGATGGTATGTCTATTTAGTAGGGAAGAGCCTTTTATATTCCATGCGAAAAATGGGTATGAATGAATGATTGCAAATTGTGTATGAATGAATGATATATCTGTGTATGAATGAGATATGTGGATGAATGAATGAGATATGTGGATGAATGAATGATATATGTATAAATGAATGATATTTGTTTAAATCTGTATGAAAAATGGGTTTAAAGGGCTGTTTTTTTTGTCAGCTGCAGAATAAGTTTTGTCGGCCAGAAAAACCCACGAAAATTAACCTAATTAACTTTCGTGGGCCAACAAGCCGACGAAAATTAACCTAATTAATTTTCGTGGTCTAGACGTAAACAAGCGAAAATTAACCTCATTAAATTTCGTGGGCGAGGAGAAAACCGCGAAAATAAAACCATTAACTTTCGTGGGTTTGAGTAAACCGGCGAAAATTAAGTATTTCTAAATCCGTAGGTGGTTTATTTAAAATTGTGGCTTAACATGATAACTTTCGTCGCCAAGCACTCATGGTAAGCGAAAATAACTAACTTTAAATCACCGCCGAAGCGAAAATTAAGCTAACTTCGGCTCCTTATCTCGACGGCCGTGGCCGCGAAAATAAGGCTTTTTAAGCGAAAATAACTATTTTAAGTGGGCAATGGTCTTATTTTCGTGGGCTTTAATTTAAAATTTTCACGATTCTGTAGTGTTTCTTTGGATTTTTCCCCGAGGTAAAGCGTGTTGCCTTGGTTTAAAATGTTTGAGTTGTTAAAAAGGGAATTGAGATTTTATTTGTTCTTCTAGCATTGCAAGTTTGGGTTGTGATTTTTTTTGTGAAGAAAGGTTGAGTCGTGGACTCAACCAAAAAGGGGAAATTGAAATGAATTTGATGAATTAGCGCATTTCATTGGCTTGCTAAATAGGTTGTATGAATAACGTGGAGTGAATTCGAGTTGTGATCTCAACTAAAATTGTTGATGATGGTGTTGAATTGGAGAAGCAACTATGATATTAAAGTCTTCTTGGTTGCTGAAAGTTAAAACGCATTGCTGGATGCTTGGAATCTTGGGGTGAATTATTTGAGGAGTTGTGCTCTTTGACTTGGGTCTTGAGCAGAAAAAGGTAACAGTGAAATCTTTGTAGGAAGAGGAACTGATTGTGGATTGGTAATAGTCTAAAGTCCTAGCTTGGGGTAAATGTTGGATGTGTTTGATTAGTTGAATTGGTGTGTCCCGATCCAAACTCCGTGAGAGGAACGTATGATTCCTTGCTCCTTTGGATGTGTTTGAATAATTGTTTGAAGGACCGCTTGGAAGATGTTGGAGTATGTGATTCCGTGGGGTGGAACTACGATTATGAAAATTTGAATTGAAAGAGTTCGTTTTGAACCTTTGTATGAGGCAAGTATGATAGAAGCTAGAGTAAGAGTTTGTAGCGGACTAATTGCTTCGATGTAAGGGTTAGCCTGGTCCCTTTGTTCAAGGGCAACCAATTATAAAAGTTAAGAGATTGTGTTTTGGGTCCTGGTGATTCAGAATTGTACCCATGGAAGTTTAAACTGTTGGAATTGGTGTTATATCTCGAATGGGTTTAGAAGTTTGCTTGAATGAAGAGTCTGGTGTGGCTCTGTAGTCTAAAGTTGAGCGTTCTGTGGTAGAGAGGTTGAAAGAGGAGATGGGAGTCTTGTAATTGAAGTTGATTAGGGATTTGGGGTTGAGTTTCGATGTTGGTACCATGTTCCTCCAGAAAGAATCATTAGTTTTATGGAGGTCGTGCGTTAAGGTAGTTAAGGAATGTTTTGGAGTACGTCAAACTGTTTGTGACAATGGTATGATTTGGGGATGTGGCATATCAAATGAATCTGTCTGAGTCTTGCGTGGATGCTTTGGTATTGCAAGCTAAGAAGGTTTTTGAGGAATTCCTTATCAGGTAGCCTGAGGGGTCTAAATCTTGAGATAGTATTGTTAAGCGTTGGTCGTTGAGCAAGGTTATGTCTTGGAGCCTTGTCTAAAGCAATTTTAAGAGGACATAAGAGTGATGGTTGAGCGGAAAGCAACCTGGGAATTGGAAGCTCGCATGCGTGAGATGTACCCCGAGTTGTTCCAGCCAGGTGTGTTGTGTTGTGTTTAACCTTTTGTCTTTGTAGTCGTGTAGTTGGTATTTTCGTGAATTCGGGGTTGAATTCTATTAAGAGGGGGAGAATGTAATACCTTAAATAATTTTGTTGTTCCTGAGGTTTTGAAAGTGCAGGATTAGAGTCTGGACAGGTTTTGGGCGTGGGTTTGGGCTTTCCGACACCCGTGGGCCATGGGAAACCCACGTGGGCTTGAATTGGGCTGTTTGGGGGCCCATTTGGGGGAAGGGGGGCAGTATGTAAGCAATTTTCTGCAGCCACACCCCCCCATGCGCCTCCACCCTCCACCCCAAACCCTAGCCGCCACCCTCCTCCCTCTCCTTTGATTCTTCCTTGTGAAAACCAGTGGTGATTCCTCCCACCTAGCAGTTCTCCGGTGATCTTGTCCCCAAGTTGGTGCTGCCCCCGGTGAGGAGAAACGGTGGGTGGATTTGCCGGGACAGATTTTGTCCGTTGGGGATCGATTTGATTCCGGAAAGGTAAAGGTTCCTCTAAATTTTAGTTTGGGTGGATTGAGGGTGCTGGGATTAGGGGTTTTATTCTAGATTGTTGGTGCTAAGGTTAAGGATTTGAAGGTTAGGGTGGATTCAATTTTCGTGGTGGATTTTGTACCCTCGGGCAGAATTGGTTGGCTCTGTTGGAGCGCGATTTAGGAAATGTCAACGTCGTTTCCTGAGGAAATCGTAGTTACGAAAGTTGTAGATAATTTCCTTGTTCTTATTTTTTGAACAAGATCACTGAATTTGGTTAAGCCAATCGAAAGTTATGTCTATTTTACCGACGCATGTACAGAATCTGTCGCAGTTTGTAGAGATTGTGTTGTGCTGCGTTTAAGGAAGGGTTATAGGCAGAATTAATTTTTGTTAATAACTAAAGAAAGATGGGAAATTTTCTGTAGATGATTAAAATGTCCTAGTTTACTGAATTTGGAGTCATATAAAAATAGATATGAAATTATGAAGGCTGCTGTCCAGATTAGAGACAGACCGGTTTTCAGGTTAGTGTGGGGAAGGCAAGGAAATTAGATTTGGGCGTAGTTTCATTGTTGATTTGTGTTCTATGCTTGATGTGGTGGTAGGATTTTAAGTTTATGTAATAATTTGCAGGTGGTGTAATTCTAGGGGCGAGTTCAGCCTCTAACCATTTCGCTCCTCGAGGGTAAAAAGGCAAGTGTAACATTGTAAAGTGGAATGTCATGTTGTGATTAATCTTGGAAAATCTGTGATATCATTATAACATGAAAGTTGCAGGTGATAATGACCATGTCTATGCTTATGTTTATGTTATTGGTCATGGTTAAGAGAAAGTGATTATGATGACATGTATAAACTGTTTAATCGCATCATTTGCAAGTGCATTCCCTAGTTCGTGGCTAGGGGGTTTATATGTTTGTTTGTTTTCAACGTTTGAAAATGCTAATGAAAATGCAAACAATAAGCTTTGTTATGAGCATATCTAAGTTTGTTCTTCGATTGATAAGAGGGTGTTGAGTTAGTTGTTCATATTATGATTATGAAAATGATGACTTATGTATTTGAGTATGTCAAGGGTTGCTCCCGTCGTTGATTCAAATGCTAAATTAATATGAACTATTGCATTGATTGAACTGATTTGTGTTCCATTCCATTAATGATGAGAATGGAGTCGTGTCACGCATGATCATCTGGAAAGGTTGATTTATGGCGAACGTTATGTGAGTAATTATGTTGCATCTCCTGCATTCATAACATGCATAGATTCGAGCCAGGTTGGTGAGAAAGTCATATGGGGACATATGACTAATCCGGAGAGCTCTTGAGAAGTCCTACCTCGTAGTCACATCCACTGGGATGGATGGGAGCGAGTCAGTAAGAATAGGCCCCTCCACTGGGATGGAAGGGAGTACGAGGGTGAACACCGACGGGTGTTCCCTCGAGCTATACCGGTATAGGCTAAAAAGAGTTGCATTTTGAGCATGAAAGCATTGCATTGCATTGTAATTGATAAATGTTAATCAATGAGAGAATGGAAATGACAAGTTGAGGATTGAGTCGTAGACTCATCCAGAAATGGCTATTGAGGTATGAGTACAGTTTACTTACGTTTCCGAGTTGGTTGCGGAACTTGAAGTTTATCTACTGTTTCTTTTACTTCTGAATTCAATTAAGTAAAATGGATGTGTTGTGTTTCAAAGTGCTGTATCTTGCTTTGCAATGATTACATTTCGCTATGGATGCACTTTGCTGAGTCGTGGACTCACCCTTGTTTGTTTAATGTTTTTAGGTACCGTGAAGCTGTCTCACCGGGATGGGAGTAGAGGCACATTCACGACTTCGGTCACCACCAACGCATCTAAATGATTTTGTAGTGTCTGGTCTTAGCAAGTGATGTTCTAGTCGTTAATTCGTTGTGATGGAGAATTGAGTTGCTGCTTAGTGGTGTAATAGTTGCTAAGTCATGCTGCGAGTATGTTTCCTTTGTTTGATTAGTTAGTCATGATTTTGATCATTATATCTGTTATCTTATTGTCTGCTGAGTGGATGACCTTTCTTCTAGAAAGGTCATGCCGAAATTTCTAGCTAAGGAGTTGGGGTTTAATTGCTTTAGAATTGTCCTCCGCTAGCGTTAATAGAGGTTGTGGTAGCATCCGTGGTGCGGTTGGCGTCGGGGTGTTACAAGTCCGGTTTTGTAAATTGAGGAATGAGTTGAATGTCATAGATTTCTCTAATGTGACTTAAATGATGTGATTTCTTGACTCTTGATGTTTGTTACTTTTATTCGACATTAGCTTTGGAAGTATGGCATATTAAGTGGAAGTGATAAATCATTACCATGAATATCACATGCTTATGTGTGCCCATATTTACATAAGTGCTAACGTATTTTTTTTAAAAAATAAGCCATCTAGCCAAAATGAAAATCCTAGTACCTATTGCTAATTTTGGGAGAACTATTTAAATTTTTTAAAAAATTTACAAATGCTTTCTAAAGGTTTCAAATGGTCTTGGCTTTATCAAAATAATTTCAAAAGAAAATGAGATTTGAGCTCAAAATCTACTTACTAGTATCTTGTTTTTGTTTTTCAACTTACAAATCACATTAGAATAAACTAAATGAATTTCGACAAAGGCTCCAAGACAAAAGTTTGGATTTGGTTTCTCATAGTTCATAACTATCAAATTGTTAAATTTCAATTTTAGCCAAAATCCAAAATTGACCTATATTGGTCATATTATGGCACTTTGTGAGTCTTGGCCTCCTGGACCTGATTCTCAAAACATATATAGGTTCAAAATGGCATTTCAAACTCATATATATCAAATTACATGAACAAATTTCTTACGAAATCGGTCTTACTTTTTTTCTTCCTTTTCTTCTTTATAGCAGTTTTTAGTTGGCTAAATCCTCTGTGAGGATGTTGGTTCTTCGTTTTTGTCGAGTTGAAGTGCTCAAAGAAGAAATCTCCTTGAAATTCTCTCAAAAGAGCAACAACAATTCATTTTGGATCTTTGTTTGTTGTTCTGGTCTGCCAAGGGCAGTATTACCGTAGCCCGAGCGATAGTATCGCTGAGCGGTATGACCGGCCCTTCAGGGAGTCATACCGGCCAGGCCGAGCAGGAGGGACTTGGAGCAAAATGCGGTGTAACCACATCTCTCTCTCTCTCCTTTCTATCCAGCCGCACCCCCCTTCTCCTTCTTTTCTTTTCTTCTATCTCCCTCCTCTCAAGACTTCCTCTCTCTCCAAAAATCCCCAAATCGGCATTCCTGGTTCAAGGTATTCATTCCCCTCCTTATCCCTCAAATTTTCTTGAAATCTCATGCCCTAGGACTTCATTTTGTTCAATCTAGGATTAAATGCATAATGTGGCAAAAATATGCAAAAGAAGTTGAAATCTTTGTGAGAAATAAGATGATAGATACATTTTACTATCTATGTGTAAATTTCATCGGTTTGATCCACTCAAATCTCAAGATTTCGTAGAATTATTTTTGAGTCGCCCTACATTAGAGTAATCAAGACCACACAGGTAGTAGTACCGCCCATGTCCCATACTACTAGGCCCATGTCTTGATATATGGGACTGGCGAACTCAATAGTACTTTTTTGCATACTCTTGCCATATTAGTGTTCTAATCCATCTTAGGGCATTCAAGTTGTTGTTCTCATGTCATATACTCCTTGTCATCTCAGTCATCATGCCAAGGACCAAGAACGCTCCTCCTCCTTGCGGTGGCAGAATGATTCGTAAATCAATTCGAGGAAGAGGTATCCCGACTCCTCATGATAGCGACAACGAAGATTCCCAAATCCGTTTGGCAAGGGACTGAGAAATCTGAAAGAAAGTTAGGGAAGAACTTGGTGGGTCCTCACACGGAGGCAAGGGTAAAAAGACAGTAACCTTAGAATCAAGTGAAGAAGATGACAACATGGATGTGGATTTCGAGGGTGGAAATGACAACGAAAATGAAGAGTCTGAGCATGAAGAAGAAAGTTTCAGTGATTTTCAACCTACAATGGATTTAAGGAAAATCAAGGCGGAAAAATATTTCTCTTTTCGCCAGGCAATCAATACATGCTCCCTCGGACTACAACCCTTAACAAATTTAGAACCATTTTTTAGCAAAAGGTATATCATGAGATTTACTTGAACAAGGATTTTGCTGAGCAAAAATGGGTAAGCTGGGAGCACATAAGGAAGATTCCTTTATTTGTTGGGGTGCCCGAGCTATTTCATGGGGCTGATTTGGCATCATTTGTGAGCATGAGATGCGACTACAACGAAGATATGATCCGTCAATTCTATGCTACTATCCACATTTCTGATCGTTTTGATGAAATCATGTGGGTGACTTACTCAGCAGTTTACACAGCAAGCAAAGTGGAAATTGAGCAAGCTTGGGGCGTTTATCATGGCGGTCAGCCGAGGATTCACAGTGCATCCACTTTATCCCTTCCTGAGCAGCTCACCTTCTATGATCCAAATGCCCGCATCAAGAGACCCAGTAAGATCGAGAATCTTCTTCCCACAGCTAGTCTTATAAACAAAATTGTGAGAGTTACCATTCATCCAAAGAGTAGAAATTTTGACATGATTAGAGGCTATGCTTGGAATATCTTGGATAAAATCATGAAGAAGGAAAGATTTGATGTGGTAGACTTCATTCTTCGTGAGATTCACTCTTCTGCTTGTGATCGGGCCAAGAGTATTTATTTTGCACCCTACATTATGATGATTATCAAGAGGGTGACGGGATATCGAGGTGGTTGTGGTAGCGCCCACAAACCATACAAGCCAAGGGAGTTTGGACCAACTAGCTCGCGAGGTCAATCTTCTCAGTAGTAGGCTTTGTCAGCAGTTGGAGAAGGTCAAGAAGAGCCTCCAGCTTTTCATTACTTTGGCATGGCTCATGATAGTTTTGAAGCTCTACATAACGCCATGATGAGCAGTTTTGCTAGTCTGAGGGCTGATATGATGGAAAACTTTGCTAGAGTGGATGAGTATCAGTCTCAGACTTGCCAGGCAGTCGAGGTCGTTCGCGGTTGTTTGGACTCCATTGATTCTACCATCAGCGAGCTCCGCTCATCCTTTGAGGAGTATCGTTCTCAGCAGGCTCCTATGTCTTTCCATCGTTATGGGTCTCGTCGTACTCCACTGCATCCTCCACCTCCTTTGTCGTGAGCAGGCTTCGAGGACTTCTCCTTTTTGGTACTTGATGCCAAAGGGGGAGAAGTGGTAGAAGAAGTGAAGACTAGTTTTTTGAGGATTAGCTTTTGAACGTTAAAGTTTATTTTCTTGTAAAGCTAATAACCTTGTGATGTTGGCTACCTTGTGACATTGGTTATTTTCTTTTGGATGATGTCCTGTTATGGTTGGTTTGTGTTGCTTCTTTTGCCTATGAATGCTTGCTTGAAATTTTTATTGAACTCTTAATGTTTGATTATTGCTTAAATTGGTTATTCTCATAATTCACCATATGCTTATTGTGTATATCCTCGGTTTCAATTAAAATAAGGGAAACTCTGCCAAAATTTTCTAGGATTCCATTTGTGCAAATTGTCAATTCCTACTCTTATGCACAATGTAGGGGGAGTTTCTAAATTAAGAGTTGTTTTAATGATATTATGTCCTTACATTCCTTTTTTTATAAAGGCAAGATATCGTTAAAACAAATCCTCTTGAGTTTACAACTTTCTTCTTTAAGTTGCAAACTCAAAAATTTCATCTTAACTCTTTTAACACGAAAGGATTGTCATCAATTACCAAAAAGGGGGAGATTGAAAGTATCTAGGCCCCCAAATTTCGGTTGAGTTTTGTTAATTGATAACAATAAAGTTTAAAGTGCTAATGTCTTTGAATTGAGTATTTTTGAGTATAGGTTGATTCAAGACACAATGGACAAAAGAGCAACGACTCAAAAATAGAAGATCAATGCGGTAAGGCAAGGTGACCAAGGTATAAAAGATTTTTCGTAGCTTTTACCGATCTCACTGATTGAAGAAGAAAAGATCGGATTGCTAGAATAAGTGATGTACTATTAAGAGGGGTCATTATCATAAGTTTGATGTCCAGAAAAGTGTCAAGGCTCAAATTATATTAAATCAAACATCTCTGGAATTAAAGGCTAAAAATGAAATCAAAAGAAATTAAAAAATGCATTTTGATGCATGTGGGTGGTATGACGCTTGAGAACTGCGGTAATCTTAAACTTCTTGTGCTACCGCACCCCCTGATACATTCTTTTTCGATCTGGTGCTTTGCCCCTGATCATGCAATATGGCCGGAGACCATGCGGCACTACCGGCGAGCAGTAGTACCGCACCCTCTGCGGTAGTACCGGCCAAGTGACCAACAGTCATTGACTGGGCATTAATTGCTCCACAGTGACCGTTGGGCATAGAGGAGCGGTAGTACCGGCCAAGGGGGCGGTACTACCGGCCTCTTAGCATGATTTTGAGTAACTTTTAAGCAACGGTTATATTTGGTTGGTGAGGGCTATAAATACCCCCTCACCTGCATTCAAGGGTATTCTTTGGACCTCATTGAATACATTTGAGCTCTTGTTAGTCTCCCAAACTCTTGAAGATTCAAAATTCATACATAAACAGAGTTAGGAGAAAATTGAGTGGAGCATTTAGTGATTGAGCCTTAGACACTCAATTTTGACCTCAAGCAAGCGTCAATACTTATTACTCTTGGAGGTTGCCGCCTCCTAGACGGCTTGGAGGCGAAGGGTTTCGGTGATCTTCACAAGAAGCTTGTGTGAAGGCCCGAATGGTTGTGCGGGCAAGGAGCTTGCCTACCCGGAGTGGGGAAGAGCTACCACGAATGATCGAGGAAGGCTCAAGCAAGTGGAGCCGGCTTGAAGAAGTTCAAGTCACCACAACGTGGAGTAGGGGAGATCGGCAAGTCTCCGAGACCACGGGATAAAAATTCGCATGTTCATCCTTTGTGGTTTGCATTAATTTTTCTCCTTGTGTAATTCTTCAATTATAGCATATTGATTGTCTTGCTTAGATTAGTTAAGTGGTTAGAGTACTTGAGTAGAAGAAATTCGTTGGTGATCACTAAAATTGCTTAATATTAAAAGAGCTAAAATTGTCATACATGCTTAGAAATTCTAAAACTTGATTTTAGCGTGAAAAATTTAAAAACCTCCTATTCACCCCCCTCTAGTTGGTTATCCTTGATCCTACAGCAGCCATTGAGCATCATCCGCCATGGGCTCAGAGTCAAACTTGCCTTGGAGAGGCAGGGCCGACCACCTCGGCAAGAATGACCAAAATTGCAACAACCAAGTTCACGACATTCAAGATCGTAGTGGCCAAGGTTTTCCGCCAAACGATCATTTTCGCCCGCTTCATCAAGCCTACGAGCATGATCTTCGTAATTGCAGGACCTGGGCATTTCGCTTGGAAAGGTTCTACAATGCCAAGGGCCCTATGCCCACACTCCCAGAGACGGGAGAGTGTAGCAAGAGAAAGGGCAAGGGACCCGCAGATGAAGATGATGAAGACATGGAATACCAGGAGCCTCGCAATCATATTGTGGTAATATTCGGGGCTTCTTGACCTACAAATCTTGTAGGAATTTGAAGGAGGCAGCACAGGAAGTACACTACGTCACTCAAGGCAAGCCTCCTGTGAAGCAGCTCAGGTGGTCCGAGCTGCCCATTACTTTCTCCAAGGATGATTGTCCCCTTGGAATGACCAAGCCTTAGAAACTCCCTTTGGTCGTAAATCCGACCATTAGAAATACTACGGTAGGGCGAGTCCTCATTGATGGCGAGAGTTCTTTGGACCTCATTTCCGCCAAGGTCCTGGATGAGATGCAAGTTCCTCGATCCAAGATCAAGAGCATAGCGGTCCCCTTCTTCAGGATCGTTTCGGGCACCTTAATCAAGCTCCTTGGCCAATCGTCTTGCCCGTTACGTTCGAGAGTCTTAGCAACTTCCGAACGGAGATGATCACCTTTGAAGTGGTCGATTTCGAGTCAGCCTATAATGCCATCCTCGGTAGGCCAGCTCTTGCCAAGTTTATGGCCGCTACGCTTCATGCGTACCAATGTTTGAAGGTCCCCGGTCCAAGCGGGGTAATTGTCATAAAGGGGAACCAGAAGGCGGCCCTGAATTGTGACGAAAAGTCACTTGACATGGTCAGACAGTTGCCTCAGCGCGGTCCCGACCAAGAGCCAAAGAATTTCCGGCCAAAAGTTGCTCTCCAGCCAGGAGTAGAAACCAAGGTGGTCCTGCTGAGTAGCGCGGATCCGACCATGGTTGTGCATTTGGGATCTTCCTTAGATTCCAAATAGGAACTCGAGCTCATTACTTTCCTCTGGAAGAATGCGGATGTGTTCGCCTGGGAGCCGTCCGACATGCCCGGAGTCCCAAGGAAATGTCGAGCATGTGCTAGCTGTTCGCCCGATAAGAAACTGTCTTGCGAAGCTTAGGCATTTTTCCCCAGAAAAGCAGGCAATTATCCGGGTTGAACTCGACAAGCTCCTCAAGGCTGGCTTCATCTGAGAAGTCGAGCATTCGGAATGGCTGGCGAACCCAGTCATTGTCAAGAAGAAAGGGGGCAAGTGGCGCATGTGTGTCGACCACACCGGCTTGAACGCTGCATGTCCCAAGGATAACTTCCAGCTACCGTGCATAGACCAGTTGGTCGATACAACAGCGGAGTCCCAAGTGATGAGCTTTTTGGATGCCTACTCGGGTTACCATCAGATCAGCATATCGCCTGAAGATGAAGAGAAGACTTCCTTCATTACCCCGTTCGGCATGTTTTGCTATACGACCATGTCTTTCGGTCTTAGGAACGCTGGAGCGACCTTCCAGCACCTGATGCAAAAGACCTTCCCAGATGAAATAGGTCAAAATCTGGAGGTTTATGTGGACGATATAGTGGTCAAAAGTAAGCTCGCCTCATGTCATGTATCCGACCTTGAGGAAACCTTTTATAACCTCAACAGGCATCGAATAAAGCTTAATCCAGAAAAGTGTCTTTGGGGTAAGGGCGGGCAAAGTGCTCGGCTACATGATCGGCCCACAAGGTATCGGGCAAACCCGGAGAAGATTGAAGCCATTGAAATTATGCGACCACCCAGTTGCGTAAAGGAGATCCAAGCCTTGATCGGATGCATGGCGGCTCTAAGTCATTTCATTTCCTAGTTAGGTGAGCGTGGGCTGCCTTTCTTCAAGGCGCTCTACAAGCATGATGGTTTCGTATGGACAGAAGAAGCAAATCGCTCTTTCGAAGAGCTGAAGCAGTACCTGTCCAGTCCACCTGTCTTAAACACACCAAGGTCAGGGGAAACCCTGCTGTTATATCTTGCAGCAACGCCACAGGACGTAAATGTGGTGTTAACAGTTGAAAGAGATGGGGTGCAACAGCCAATTTACTATGTCAGTGAGGTCTTGCATGGACCAAAGGAGCGATACCATGAGGTCCAAAAGCTTTTGTACTCACTGTTCATGGCCTCTAGAAAGCTGTGCCACTATTTTCAAGCCCATAAGGTCGTAGTCCCGACCAACTTTCCACTTAGAGAGATCCTAAGAAATCAAGACGCCGGTGATCGAATAGCAAAATAGGCTATGGAGCTCGCCGAGTTTGATATCCATTTCTCAGCTCATACATTGATTAAATCCTAGATCTTGGCAGACTTTGTAGCAGAATGGATGAATCCGGCGCCACCTGTTACTAAGCTCAATAGATCTGAAGAAGGTCGTTGGACCATGTACTTCGACGGGTCTCGAGCCTACGAGCACTCGGGGGCTGGAGTTGTGCTTGTATCCCCCCATGGAGATTAATTCCAGTACGCCATTCATTTACACTTTGCTGCGACCAATAATGCGGCAGAGTCTGAAGGCCTCCTGGCCGGACTACGAGCATGTAAAGCGCTCGGAGTCCAGCGACTAACTGTAAGAGGCGATTCGCAGTTGGTCGTCAACCAAGTCAATAAGGAGTATCAGTGTTCCGATAACTCAATGGCGCTTTACTTGGTTGAAGTGAGGAAGATGGAGAGATATTTTAGGAATTTCGAAGTACTCTACATCCCCAGGAAGGACAATTCCCTGGCCGACCATCTTTCAAAGGTTGGTTCCTCCCAAATGCCCACTCCGGCAGGAGTGCTCATCGTGCACTTATACAAGCCCTCCATTCCCTCTGTAGAGGAGGCATCGAAGACGTGCAGTAATGTCTCCCTTCTCAAGCATGGTGCAAATTGGATGATGCCATTCATCCAATATCTTGCACATGGGACACTGCCCGAGGAAGAAGCTGAGCGTTCTAGGCTTTTATGGTGATCCTCTCCCTACAAATTGATCGAGGGCGCCTTGTACCACAAAGAAGCACTAAGAGTCCTCTCCAAATGCATGTCTCAAGAAAAGGGCAAATACCTTCTAAGAGATATCTATGGAGTGTGCGGAGCCCACTCGTCTTTCAGGACGCTTGTGAGCAAAGCCTTCCGATTGGGTTATTATTGGCCAACGGCCTTAGCCGATGCTCGGTCGATCGTGACAACTTGCCGAGCATGCCAGTTTCATGCTCGCAAGGCACATTGGCCGGTATACGTGCTTCAAACCATTTCTCTATCGTGGCCATTCTCGACCTGGGGAGTCGATATACTCGGACCTTTCCCCCGAGGTCAGAAGGGCTGCAAATTCTTGCTCGTGGCTATCGACACCTTCAACAAGTGGATCGAAGCCAAACCCGTATCGACTATTTCGACTGAAGCAGCCAAGAAGTTCTTTCGCAGTAACGTGGTGACGCGTTTTGGCATTCTCAATCGCCTCATCACGGATAATGGCACTCAGTTCACTAGTGAACTAGTGAACTGTTTTCATCCTATTGCGAAGATATCGGGGCAAAGGTTTGCTTCGCCTCTTTAGCGCATCTGCAGAGCAATGGAGCGGCAGAGCGAGCAAATGGGAAAATTGTTCAAGGAATCAAAAAGAGGATTTTTAAAAACCTCAGTCAGCATGGTCAGTCATGGGTGGATGAGCTCCCTTCTGTCCTTTGGTCAGTTTACACTAGGTAAGTCGAGCTACGGTTGAAACCCCTTTCCAGCTTGTCTACGGTGCAGAGGCCATATTGCCCGCTGAAATAGTGCTAGGTTCTCCAAGAGTGCACTTGGTCGATAGCGCTGATTAGGAGCTCGAGCGTCTCATAGGCCTAAACCTCATTGAGGAGACATGCGAATGGGCTTTACTGCGAACCATGGTTTACCTACAGGCTCTTCGTAGGCACGCGGATAAATCAGTCCGACCAAGGATCTTGCAAGTTGGCGATCTAGTCCTATGTTGAGTTCAGGACTTGTCAAAAGCTAACAAGCTGTCCCCCAGATGGGAGGGTCCTTTCACAGTCGTCTCGATAACACGCCTGGGGGCTGTCTGCTTAGCGATGGAGGATGGTCGGTGCTCGCTAGCTCTTGGAACATCGATCAACTTCATAAGTTCTTTGTTTAGCTTTCGTCTCCTACGTGTTTTACGTAAGTGAAAGACCATGTGGAGGTCTATCCTTGTGTGTGATGAGTAATTGATGAGATTTGAGCTTGGTTTGATTTGAAATTGAGTTTGATTTGAATTGGAATTTCGATTTGAAGCAATTTGAGTGTAGGTTGCTTTTCGCAGTGCTACCGGCCTGGGGGCAGTAACATCGGACCGTTGAGTGAAATTATGATTGATTAATGATTTTGTGATGATCATTGAATATATTTGTGGGCATTGCTATGTGAAAGGTTTTCCTTGTCTTTGATGGTTGCAGGGCGACGGTGCTAGGTCATGGTGAGGCGAAGGATGACCGGGACTAGGCGAGGAGTGTCGGAGGTCCAGACGGTCGGGAGATCGCCAGAATATGATCGGAGACGGAGTTAGGGCAATCCAAGAAGACAAGGAAAGGAGGAGATGCTAGCTAGACACTGCGTGGATCAAGGAAGGCCGTCGGATTGCGGTCTAGTTGATAGGTTAGCGGGTCTAGGTAGTATGCTTTGAAAATCGTGCAAGAAAACCCGTTATGTGTGTGGGTTTTGGGTTAGCCCTTGAATGGTTGTGTGAGTGGGTTAATCCTAACCCTTAAATGAGTGCTCTAGGGTTGAGGGACTCATCCAAGGGTGGTATGTGGCCCAAGAGTAGTATAAATAGGGGTGGAGGGGTAGCCTCCTCCCCTTGAAGGTTGTAGAGGTTTTTGTGCTCCTTTGAGCTTTGCCCACCTTGTTGTGTGACTTCATAAACCTTCTCCTTCTAGAAATGCAAATCTTTTTCATTTATGCTTGAATTTAAATTATACATTTACTTTATGTCTTAAATTCAGCATTTAAATTTCTGCAATTTACTTTCACGCAATTTACTTTCTTGCAATTTGGATTTGCCTCCCCTCCTTCTAAATACTGATCTTGGATGTCTTGAGTGTGTTCATATGGTTTTACATCTCTTTTGCACTCTTGGATTGAGTAGAGATCATCTTTTCTTTCAAGTTGCAACTCTATCTAGAATTTATTTTTTGCGCAATAGTTAGTATTTGATTTAAAAAAAATCTAGAAAAATCATTTTTGCGTTATTCTTGTTTACGAAGGTGAAGGACTCTAATATTCACCTGTAGAAAAAGTTTGGAGTCCACTTGTTGCACCGTTTGGGCACCATGAGGTGAAAACCGAGCCCCAAACTTTCTGCTCGAAGTTCCTGACTATCTGTGTTCTTTGATTTTTGCTGATTTTTATGTAAGGCTTTTTGAGGTGAAATTTAGTGAAGTTCTTCAAGACTCATATTCTCATAGGGATAAAAATTCTCAAAATTTCTTGAGCTGCAGAAGCCCACCAACCACCTGTTCTAATTGAGGACAACTTCTGAAAATTCTGCTTTTGCTTTTCTGAAAGTGGCTTTTGTGATTTGAATTGTTCTCCTTTCTAAAAGCAAGAGTTGAATTGATTCCTTCTTATTTTGGATACTAGACAATCAGAATTATGACTCAAAAATACCCACATATTCTATGGTACTCACCCATGCAAGCTAGGGGTACACATATTTGTCTAGTTGTTCGAGTTTTTTACGATTTCCTTTGCGCGATCCTTTCGAGGTTTTAATTGGAGTATTTTGGGGGAAAATTTGTTTGCGACCATTCACCCCCCCTCTATTCACCATCTCTATCCTTCAATTGGTATCAGAGCTGGTTTTGCTCTTCCATAGATCTTGACCGGTCTCGAGAGCCATGGCGACAGACAAGTATTCCACCAAGCCTCCCATCTTTTGTGGTGTCAATTTTCCTTTTTGGAAATCCTAGATGGAGTCATACATCACTACTCAGGGCTTCCTGATAGGGCAGAAGGTGAAGCTCCCATATGAGGTTCCTGCCGATGAGAACGTCATGGCTGGCAATATGGCTAACGTTGAGGCAAATGCTAAGGCGAGGAACATTCTCATATAGGGACTCAGCCATAGTGAGTATAATGGGATCTCTCACCTACGATCCGCTCACGAGATTTGGGTGACCCTCGATGCTTACCATGAGGGCACTACCCAAATCAAGACTGTGAGGCAGGATCAATACAAGCGTGACTACAACAAGTTTGAACAACACGCTGGTGAGAGTTTTGATGAGTGTTTCAGTCGATTTACAAAAATTTAGAGCCATCTCCGGGCAGTTGACTGCACATACCCTGACTCGGACAATGCTCGACACTTCTTGACCGCACTCGATCTTCGTGTTTGGGAGATGAAAGTGACCATCATCAAAGACACAATCGACTTATCGACCTTGACTCTTGACGGAGAGTCGGGACCCGAATTTGCAAATCCGGACCCTCTGTGTTTCAGCACTAGTCCAGGATCACGCTAGTGCACACAGTTTCAACATCGGTACATATCACAGACATATCCAACGAAATAATAAGTACTTTAATTAAATACTCAAACTAGTTGATTGACCTTATGGTCAAGTTACAAAGATCGCCTGCAGCGAAGGATTATTAAAATATTCAAATGCAATGAAATAAAATAAACTCGTGGCGCCAACCAATTTTCCACGAGTAATCGACGGGCTCGCTCCCTAGTTAAATCGGCTCCTCCGATACTCCTCCTCTGAGCAGGGTTGCTTCTTCTTCAACTGAAGTTGTGTTGTTGTGGGTGAGTACTTTGAGCACTCAAAGAAGTCATGCATGAATGCAATTCTAATATTCTCGTGCATGGCTTAGTACAAAGGATAGGCTATGGTTTATGTGCGACAAAGATTCGGGAATAATAGTAATAATTTGCAAAGCATAGAAACAATAATAAGAATAGTAGCTTTCACAATATTTCAATTGTAAATCACATTTCCATCCTATGTCAAGTTCCTCATTACCAACCCAAGCATTTTCCATAAACAATTCATTTTCATGAAAATCTAACCCTTGACCGTAATCACCGAAGCGATGCTCATTACGTGAACACGGCTATTGAATAGGTTGTACACTCTGCAGAGGTTATACACTTTACCCACAAGATACAGTCAAATACCACCAAGGCAAATAACCGTGTAAGCCTTTCCAAAGTTCCATCTAAACTCAATCTCGCCGCTAAGGTTTCAACCTTGGAGGGACTGGTTACCACACCTGGCCCCCTCTTGCGCCATGTGAGTTCTCATTCCGCTTCTCGGGCCTCACACCACCACGACAGTACCAAAGAATAGATTTCCTAGTTTACTCAGCTAAGCCCGTCCCATTACGGAGCTTGTGGCTGTATGAGAGACTCAGTTCAAATGCTCGCAAGGTTAAGTCCTTAGTTGACCGAGGCAAGACTAACCAAGTGTGATCTCAATTATCCAAAAACCAATAAAAACCGAATCGACCGCCCGCTTGCCACTCTTGGCCCACCAGAAACAATCTTGCCATTTGCCCCAGTCTAAATCATTTTCCCACCCCGGTTCTTTACCATTGCACCACGTGCCATCATCAACTCAATAACACATGTCTCATTCACAAAGCATGTTCAATATCTCATTAAGTCAAGATTCACTTTGGTATTCCAAAACCATGAAATGTCCGTGGCGGGGCTAAGCATACTACTTGGTCTACTCAACCCATGTTGGCAAATTATAAAAGTCCAACTATTAATCCATATCCTAGGGTGACAAAAGATTCATGGCCTACAATTATATATGACAAGGTGGCATACAAAGAACTTAGGCATTTAACTAATCCCAAAACTTATTCAAAATCATTTCTATCAAATTAGCATGCAATAGTTTAAATCAAAATAATTTGCTCTAGTAGGTTCAACATGATCAAACACAACTTGCCTTCAAAAGTAATCTGATTCTAGCTCTGAGCTTGCTCTGGTCGAACCTCTCCTCGAAACCTTCGGGCACTTCAACGTCTCACGCATAACGTAAACACAAACAATAAAATAAATAAACAGTGGGTAAACAGTGCTCAAAAATTCAATTAAAATTCATAAACAGAAAGATCACAATTTTACAAATTTATAGAAATTGGAATCACTCAAATCGGAGTTAAAACGCAAAAGTTATAAGCATTTGAAGTTTCAAAATATATTTAAAATCAATATACCGAATTAAATAAATATTTTTTTTTCGAAAATCAATTATTGCGTCATCGTGACACGGTCGACACCGTGAGAGTGACACGTGGCCTTTGCCGACGTCGCCACTCGACCGCTCCGTCTTGCCGACGTCATCATGACGTCATCGTGGCGTCGCCACGACGACTCGGTCAACTCAGCGGCGGTGGGACCCATCGTGACGCCGCCGGTGACGTCACACACACGGCGCGCGGCGGCCGACGGTGGGCCCGTCTTTGTCGGCGTCTCATGCGCCAGATGCTTTCGTCTGGCGATCGACATGCGGCTGCCTTGTCGGCGACTCATGCGCCTGAAGGAACGTCGCGGTGAGATCGACATGTGGGTCCGCCTTGTCGGCGTCACGTGCAACGATGATCGGTGCCGTGCACGACGGTGGCCCTCGGATTTGCATCTAACGGTGGAGATTAGAAGATGGGATTTCTTGTTTTTGGGGCGGCGTGGCGGGATCTGAATCGTCGATTGGAGATCGGACGGCCGACGGCTTCGGCGGCGGTGATGGTGCGGCGGCTGCTTGACCGGAGACGAAGACGACGGCGGCGGCGCGTGGCGTTTCCGTGGTCCTCGGCGGCGCGGCGGTAACGCGCTCCGGTCGGCGCGACGAGATGAGTCCGATGGTGGCGCGGCGACGGCGGAGAATCACCGGCGGCGATTTAACCGACGCGAAGAAGTGCGCGACAATTTTCGGACTTTGGCGAGGTCGTCGGCGAGGCGGCGGCGTCTCAGCGGCGTCGGGCGACTGTTGGTCTGGCGCAAACCGAGGAACACGGAGGGTGGCGGCGCATTAAATAGGGGCTCTTAAGCGTCCATCTTTATTCGAAATTCGCGGAGGAGTCCGTGGCGGCAGAGTCCGTGAGGAATAGGGTTGGTGGCGTGGGCGATCGTGAGCCGCGGATGAAGATCGAACGCCACGGCGCTAGGGTTTTTCAAGCGGGCCGCACAAAGACTCGCCCAGCACTATTCATCCGGATTTTTAATTCTTTTCGATTAAAAATATTTCCGAAAATAAAATAATTTGTTTGGGGCATTAAAAATATCGAAAAATTCGGAAAAATTCTCATAAATATTTTAAGACATTTGTGACTCAAATAAAATATTTTTAGCAAAACTTTATCTTAACTTTTCCATTATTTAATTAATTTGCTAAATGGTTTAATTCAAATAAATTCAAATAATTCCAAATAAATCCAAATAAATTCCAGAAATTCCCAAAAATTCAAAATACCAATTTAATGCAAGAAAAGCAAAAATTGAGGTGTTACACGGACTCTACTCCCGACTCAAGACTCATGAGATTGACGTCGTATCTCGCAAGATGAAATCACAGTCGATGGCCTTCGTCACCGATCCCATTGGATCTTCTCTTGATTCTTCTATTGGTTTTACCCTCTCCGCCCTTTGCGAGCTAAGCGATGAACAACTAGAAAAATTTCCAAAAACTGAGCTTGCTCTTTTAGCTCACAAGTTTTCTCACGCCTACAAGAGGGTGAGAGAGAGGAAGAGAGGTGGTGGGATCACCTACTTCGAATGTGGTGGCCCTAACCATATTCGAGCGAATTGTCCCAAACTGGAGAAGGGCAAGAACGACTCCGGCGGTTTCGGCAAGAATAATTACATCGACAAGAACCGTAACAAGAAACGTCCAGTTTGCGAGCCGGCGCCCGAGAAGAAGTACTGCAACTTCTCCAAGAACAAGAAGCTCTTCCACCGCGTACTCGTCGCCCTCGACGACATCAGCCTCTCCGACTCGGAGACATGGAGTGACGAAGGCGAGGATGATCCGCAAGAGAAGAAAGGCGATGATGAATTCTCCGGCATGTGCTTCATGGTGGACACCAACGTCATCAGCGACTCGGACGAGGTACCTACCTATGACCAGCTCAATCAAGCTTTTTGCAAAATAGGAAAATTTCATGCTAGAGTTAGAGCTAGAGCTAGAGCTAGGTGTATGGAGTTTTAGAAGGAAGTAGGTACCTTGACTCGGGAGTTAGCTTTACTTGTGGAGCTTGATAACCTAAGGACTTTGCATGATAGTGTGCAAACTGAACTTGAAAGTCTTAGGTCGAAGAATGCTAGCACTTGTACGGTTGATATTTCCTCTCTAGATGCTAGTTTTCTTCATGCTCATGCTACTCCTTCATGTGAAAATTGCCCTAAGTTACTTGTTGAAATAGATGCCATGAGCGTTCACCTTAGGAAGCTTTCTTCTAGAAATAATGAACTTGAAATGCATGCTTCTAAGGACCCTGTCAGCTCATGTGAGGGCTGTAAGCAACTAAAACTTGACAATGAAGCTTTAAATAACAAGTGTGCTAAACTTGATAAGGACTTACTAGATAAGTCACTTAAGAGTTGCTTGCATTGTTCTGTGATTGAGGGTGACTTGGATAAAATCCATGTTGAACTTAAGAAGAAATTAGAAGTCCAAGCCCATAGGATTAGAGAAGCACCGTGCGTTTCTTGTGAGGCCCTCAAGATTGAGGTAGCCGTGCTGAGGGAGAAAAATGCACGTGCTGGTGTTTCTTCTTCTTCTCACCCTTGTTCTTCATGTGCCTCTCTCTTCCAGGAGTGTGAGTATCTCATGAGCACTCTCGAGAAGTTTGTAGGAGGTAAGAAGAAGCTAAATCTCATTCTAGACCAATCAAAAATTAGCAGATTTAATCAGGGTCTAGGATTTGACTACTTGGAGCACGCTAGGACTCATCCTCCTACCATTGTGCGTAGCTGCAAGAGTGGAGAGATTATGGTGGCTCCCAGGGTGAGTACCACTGTGTTTAGGTCTGCTGGGATTGTCCATGGAACTTCTGAGTAGAAGGGTGCTTCTCCGGTCACTTCTGTCTTTTGCAAGGCGAAGTATTCATGCACCTTCTGTAAGAAGTATGGTCACCTAGTAGATTTCTGTTTTAGGCACGCCAAGATCATGAGGCGTGAGCATGTTGCTGCTCTTAGGGGTATTCAGAGTCATCCCCAGACTCTGAGTGCTTCTAAGGCACACACTGCTACTAGATAGGTTAGAGAGTCACCGGTTGTCGGCGTACTTTATGCCAGGGTACCCTCTCCGCCACAGATAAGTAAGACAATGAGGCAGCTTGGCGAGTAGGTGGGCGATCAAGCCCCACTCGTCGGGCGAGCGGCCCACATGGTGGCCTAGCGAGCAGGCGGGCTTTCAAGCCTAGGCGAGCAGACGGGTGATCCGGCCTTGCCCGCCGGGCGTCGGCCTCCGTGGCGGCCTGGCGAGCAGACGGGCGATCAGGCCCTTCCCGCCGGGCGTCGGCCTCTGTGGCGGCCTATCGAGCTGGTGGGTGTTTAGGCCCCAATCACGGGCGCCACCACGTGGCGGCTTTGGCGAAAGCAAAGCTAGCGATCGAGCCCTACCACGGGCGTCGGCCTCCGTGGCGACTGGCGCTTGATGGCGATCGAATCGCCGTCGGGCGTCGGCCTCCGTGGTGGCTGGCGGCGGCGGGCGGGCGCTCAGCTCTCTCGGGCGTCGGCCCACGTGGTGGCCTAGAGGGCAGGCGGGCAATCAGGCCCCTCTCGCCGGTCGTCGGCCCACGTAGCGGCCTGGCGGGTAGGCGGGCGAACAGACCCTGCCCGCCGGACATCGGTGTAACATCCCAAATCTGATCCAGTAAATAAAGTGGCATACTTTGATTCTTGTTGTATTTTGGAATCTCTTATTGAATTTATTTCTGGAGTATAGTCTTCTTTTTCCTAAGTTTTATGTTTGGTAAAGTCTTTTAAGGCCAAATCAATCACATCAATGAAACTCAAGGAAACACCAAACAACATGCTAAAGGAAATAATTTTATAAAATACTAGAGACAAAAAGATGAATAAAAATAAATTTTCTAGAATTTTAGCACACCATTTATATAGCTTAAAAATTCAACAATAGTTTGAAACTAGTCAAGTTTGGAGAATTACTGTTCTTAAACGATAGTAGAGAATGAGATGAAACTAAAGAAAATGGAAAGAACATACTTTGAACTACCTGCTCAAAAATTTACAAAATTTTCTAACCACTCTATCACTCCCAATTAGCCTGCCCAAACCCTAAACCCAAATTTGCCATAAATATTTTCCAACTGCAAATGCAACCGTTGCAATCCATGAAACCTCTGGCTAAGCCTCTGGCAAGAGGTCCCTTGAGTACCTGGACCCACCGGTCAGCCTCTCCTCCCCTCCCCTTCTCCCTCTCTCCCTCTCCAGTCTCCTGCCCGAATGCTGCCACGGCAGCTCTTTCCTTGCCTGCGTGCTGCCCTGGCAGAGGACTTACGCCACATGGCTACAACGACCTGAACTCTCACCAGCATTGCCAGTGTGCCCATGCTGCTCCTCGCACACTCCGTCACACTGCCATAAAGTCGCCGAAGCTACCTCTCCCAGCTCTTGTGCTGGCTGCCTTTCCTCCATGCCGTAGACTCGATCCGGCCGGAGCAAGGCAGCGAGCCTCTCGCTCGCAGAGAAGGTCTTAGGTAAGCTTGCCTATCCCATTTCGTGCACACACAGCCGCCATTCAATCTCCTGAGTTTGCCCTATGTATTGCATGCAGCATCCGCCGGCCGAGGCCTCGTCATCTTTCTTCTCCCTCGCCAGTGAGTTCTCCCAGTGCGTCTTGCCGAGAGATTTGCTCAGCTCTCTGACAATGCTCTTCGCCGCTGCTAGCTCCGGTGATCGCTGCCGACGTCGAGGACCTCCCCGGCCGAGCCTCATCTCTCCCTGCAGCTCACTTATCCAGTTTTGCCGAGCCCAGTGCAGCCACGCTATTGTTGAAGCCGTCAAGCTCTAGGGTAAGTGAAGGTAGGCTTAAATAATTTGGCAAGGGACTTTATTTTAGCAAACAAGCCTCAAACTCGATAAAACCAAGCCTCAAACTCAACAAAACCAACTCCTATGACCTTGAAATATCATGCCCTGGCTTGCCATGCAAAAGTAATATCAGTTTGAACAATTTTGAGTTAAGTTCATATTAAGCCTTAATGACCATTCATATGAAAAACACCTTGAACAAATGCGAAATATCATAGAACTAACTTTAAAACACTCTTAGGGATATTCCCTACTAATGCCTAAAAAATGGTTAGATTATCCCATCCGGTGCAATCGCCAACGCAAAAAAGAAAACTGAACCGCAATCGCGCAAACTACATGGTCATTTAAACCTTTTTGGTGGCTTATAAAACAGCCCGCCTAAACACAAATTTTGGGAAAATTAGTCCAGAAACATACTTCAATATATGGACAACCAAATTATATAAAAATATCTTAATTACAACTTACTTATCAAATAAAATCTGTTAACGCAAACACCCTAAATGATAATATTGCCGGAGCCGTATTATGTGAATAGTTAAGAGTAGAAGTCTTCGTCCAAGGTTGCCGCAACGCAAGAATCATTCTATTACCATATAGTAACAGCAAGTAACATTAAATTTCAGATCTAACTTGTAGATATTGCTCCCATGCATGAACACTTAAAGTTAAGAACTATTCAAGCAAAACCTGTAGTGAATGTTTTACTTTTATCAATCCAAATAATTTTTGCATCTTGAATTCGAAATTATAAAAACCAAAACACACAAATTTAGCCTCTAAAATTCATAAAAACCTTATGTATATTCATAACTATAGCTTCATGTAATCAACGAATGAAGGTAACACACTCATGCTAAAAGCCTCACATAAACTAAGTACTAATGAAATTGTTATGCAAGTGATAATTCAAGAACCCAAAATTCACCATGATCTTCTTGGTAAGATTTAATTTGGTAATTCTATCTGATTACTTTTTGCCCCATTTGATTCGATGTTGTTTGCTTTTGTCTCGGTTCTTATTATTCGACGCGTAAACGACGATATTTCGGATCTGATTGATAACGACATCAACTACGAACCAGATTATATTCCCAACGAAGAGCAACCAGGCAAACACCCTCCTTCGACCATTTTGATCCCATAATTTCAAATGTTATTTTACTTTATCAAACTATATGCATGCGTGTATGTTGTAAACTGCTATGTTGTGGGAATCGGTAGCTAAATCCACTTGTATGCATTTCCTTCACCATGTCATTTGAATACTTGCCATTGTAACCTAGTAATGGTGTAAATAATTAATGTCAGTTGGGTAAAACTTGCAAGATTAACTTATGTATCTGCTTAGACATGCTCATTAGAACGATTTTTAAAAATGATGGGAACTATTTCAACTACTATGAGCAAATTTGTTTAAATGCTTGGAACCGAGGTATGGTTTCAGATTAATTTGATAAAAACTGAACTCAAAACTTATGATTTAGACGCAGGCGAGTTATTACTTAAATTGGAGCGTGAAAAGGATCTCATGCGTAGATAGGGGGAGATTCTCGCCTGGGTCAATTAAGGACTGAACTTGATGCTATCACCTAAGTGTTTTGGTGCAACCACATGTGCTAGTATGGGATAGCCTAAACTTATTAGATTAGTTGAAATTTAATCTTGCATCTTGGGAGGCCGGGGTAGTAAGGGCACATCCAGGAACAGTGTTGCTCGTAGGTGCTCCCTTCACTGAGGTGTTGGGGCCCAAGCATTCCGATACAACGGTGCATGCCTTGTCATGGGGAGAGTTCCCGATGTGGGCACCATCGTGGTTCAGGATCTCCGGACTGTGACAAGGGCTTAACATCACCGTGGCGGGTGCAAGATTAAACTTTAACTAGTTGAACGGTTTCGTCACAATCTAGCAAATCGGGTACGATGAGTATCGTGAGGCATGGTTGACATGATTGCTAGAATATGTCATGTGGGTAAAGTGTACACTCTCTGCAGAGATTAAAATCTAATTAATTAAACGTGCTCGTGGTCATGAGCAACTTGGGAAAATAATGTCAAGTATAATCTGTGTTTTTGCTAAAGCTTTTGGAAATGGTTGATGAGGACATCACTCCAATGCATACGCCCGAGACTCCTCCAGTTGTGATGCAAGGACCCATCACAAGAGCACGAGCACGGCAATTGAATCAACAGGTGAGCTCGTTCCTAAGTGCCCGTACTGATACTTGTGAGAATGGTATGCTACCTAATGATATTATTGATTATATTGTACTTAGGAACTTTGGAGAGGATCATGAAGGCCTTGGGAACCAGCAAGGGCCAGGAGGGAGGCAAGGAGGGAGTCCAATTCAAGTTGGAGGTCTAATTCGTCTCGGAGTCGACTACCTCGGCCACCAGGAGCAGCATTCACTAAAATCGTCACCCAGGCCACAAACGGGCTCCGATTTTGATGATCCACATATGCCTCGAAAGCTAAGGAGATAACCTTTCCAATGGCATCGGTTTCAGGTCATTTGGACTTCGGAGTCGACGGGAATTCACGTTGCAAGTTGGCGGACAGAATCTGTCCCAGGGTGCTGCGTCACCAATTTGGGCCCTTGGCCCATGTATCGTGTTGGAGTCCATCACGGACGCGTCTAGGGTTTGTAGGACGTCCCCTAGCCTTTATATCCAGTAGCCGCCGCTAGGGTTTGATTTGGGTTTTGCTTAGATTAATTCTGTCTTTGAACAGTGTCGCCGTTCATCGGTTTGTGAGACCCCAACTCGTGAGCTTCATCCTCAATTGCAAATTCAGTTGCATCTTTCTTGTTCTTGCTTGTGTTCTCGATTCATTGGCATGGATTAGCCTTCGTGGCGAGGTCAACCGGGCAGCGCACGGTTGATAACCAGAGGACGCGTGGTGCTGCGATTGCAGGGGTTTTGATCGTGCCGATCAAGAAGCCGGATCGTGTGTGTCTCGCGCCGCCTAATCGACTTATCCTCCACCTGACGGAAGTTCGGGCATCCCTTTCCCCATCAATGGTGTTGGAATGGGTTGGTGAATTGGGAAGCCACTGGTGGTTGTTTTTACTTGTAATTTGCAGCCAAGGAGGTTTGTGAAATGTCATCTATGAACTCTACTTACTATTATTTAGCTTAATATTAAATGCCCTTTACAAATTCGTTACCATTTTATGAATTTTTTACTTGCAAACAAAATCTGCCTTATACTGAAAATGAGACTAGTGTAGAAGCTTGTTTCCTTGTTCTAGCTATGCATTTACTGTATTTCCATACACTAAAGTCTTGCGAGTACATACGTGTACTCACGGTTTCTTAATCCAAACAATATAGATGACGGTATGGAAGAACGCTCCGATGACACGTACTTTACTCCGGGGTCCGACAATGATGTTGATAGATGAACTTGGGCTTTTCCAAGTCGGTTGCCTTTGGGTTTTATGGATGGGCATACCGCTGTCCTACTTTTGGTATATGTTTAATTTCCGTTGCAATTTACTTTTGGACATGTAATATTTGGCCGGTCGGCCACTACTTGTAATAGTAAGTAGTTGTAATAGTTGTAGTTTATGTTTATGCTATTCCAACTACTTAGATTCATGTGTATGTGTTGCGATACATCTCGGATGCGGGATATGTGGGTGCTAGGCCTTGATCTTGGGAACTAGCACTAGACACATATCTGGGTACCTAGAATTGTCATCAACCATCAATGCATAAACTCGTGCGACCGTCGTTCTTTGGCTATTGCCCGTGCTCCCCTTGGAGAGTGTGGGCGATACCAAGGTCCTGAGATTGGAGAGTGCTATGATTGGATGAGTTGGTCTCGATCCCGGTATAGTTGTTCGGAATGGAATCGAAACTCTCATGGACGTGTAAGTGTGTACGGTGCAACTATGTGGCTCATATTTGTTTGGGTGAGGGCCATTTAGTCAATACTCCGTGCACGGGACTTTTGGGTGGCAGTGAGCATACACTTAAGTGGAGTATGTGTGTCACCTCTAAGTCCAACACAATGTGAGGATTGATTCATATTTCCGGGTGCCCACAAGAGGTGGTATCAGAGCCCATACGACTGTAGGAAAAGCCTTAGTTAGCATGGTCGATAGATAAGGACAATGTTTTCTCTCAAAAGACTATTTTTGGTTATAAAAGTTATTTGTGAAAATGTAGAATGCTATCCTTATCTCTTCCATAGGTTTTCCTCCTCATCCTACCTTTCAAAAGATTTTGAGCTCATCTCAAACTTCAAAAATTGGTTTTCTAGGAGACAACATCATAAAACTTTGCTCTACTTCTTATGCCATTCAAAAATTGATGGAGATTAAGTTTTGAAGTTATAAAACCAAAACATAAAAATTCAATAGGGTTAGCATGAAGATCTGTAATCTCTCCTTGCTCTGCACCGTCTCCTTTGGAGGCGAAAGTTTTTAAAACCTTACCCTGTTTCAAAAACTAGATAGGCCGCAAGTAAATGTAAGGTTAAGGAAATTTAGGCTCTTGTTTGCTCAACTTAGAGACATAGAAAACTTTCACTAAAATTTTGGAATGAGTCAACCCTGGGATTTGAGAACTGATTTTAAGCTCGGGTGGCCTGGCGAGCAGGCGGGTGATCAGGCCCTGCCCGCCGGGCATTGGCCTCTGTGGTGGCGTGGTGAGCAGGCGGGCGTTCAGGCCCCTCTCGCCGAGCGTCGGCCCACGTGGCGGCCTGGCAGGCGGGCGATTAGGTCCTGTCCACCAGGCGTCGGCCTCCGTGGCAGCCTAGCGAGCAGGCGGGCGTTCAAGCACCTCTCGCCGGGCGGTCGGCCCATGCAGCGGCATGGCAAGTAGGCAGACACTCAGGTCCCTCTCGCTAGGCCATGCGAGTGACCAAAAGAATGAGAAGAAGGCTTTGCCTCGAAGTCTCCTTCCCCTGACACGCTGTGTTAGGGCCATTGATTGCTTATGAAGAAAATTACTTGCTTAGATATGTCCAAGTTCATTTATCTTGCTAAGCTTGCAAAATTGAAAAATAAGTTTTAAAAGAAAAATTAGATAAAACATGTTGCGTTTACTTGCTAAGTTTCTTCTCTAGGTGTATTTGCCATGATTTGTGAAATTCTGGAATTCTCTAGAGTCCCTATAGCAACTTGGGTGAATCTTGTTTGATCCATACTTGAGTCATTCACTAGCTTAACAATCAAAATGCTAAAATGAAAGTGAAGCAAAATTGACTCTTTTTGTGCACATTAGACTCAACACCTCACATTCACAAGACAGCTTCTCATTGCACTTGAGATGAACTTGGAATGTATTGTGTATGACCAAGATCATTCTCTTAAGAGTTTTTCTTGAGATGATCGAACATGGCTTGAGTCAATTGTTGTAAAAATGCTAATAAAAAACATATGTGTGTAAAGAATGCAAATAATGTCAAACATTTGCACCCCGCTATGTCTTTCAAAGATTCAAAGAAAAATTTGCATACAATGAAAAAATAAGCTCGAAGGACCTTGTATGAACTTATAGATTCCCCAAAGTGTTGAGTAGGTTGAACTCTAGGTTTTCCATTTGATCCTTTGAATGGCCTTACTTCTAGTTTTGAAACTAATGGCAAGTGTTGCTCATGTTCAATCTTGCTAAAAATAATATGGTTTTAGTTAAATCTTGCTAGTAAAATATTTATTTGCACATGGACATGCCTTAGCTTAGTCTATTTTTGCCATAACTTAGTTTGGTGTCATAACTTGCCTTGTTGGTCACTTGGATAATCTTCAAAGCTCCCTTAGGCTGCATTACTTGCATAAAAACAAAAAAAGGGGAGAAAAAATGCCATCTTGATGCCTATATTGCCAAAAGGGGGAGAAATCGTAGAAAAGGCACCATCTTGCATCTTGATTCATCTTAATTCTTATGATCTTTCTTAATCTTTGCTATCTTTCATAGATCATAAGCATTTCTAGTTGCCAACTTGGTCATGTTCTTGATTTCCATTTCTTTGATCAAGTTTGGCTTTGCATTCAAATTGCTTTCTTCCTCTCTTATTCAAACTCAAAACTTATGCCTTTTCATGTGTTTGTCAATATACTCATCAAGGGGGAGATTGAAAGACCATATGGAGGTCTATCCTTGTGTGTGATGAGTAATTGACGAGATTTGAGCTTGGTTTGATTTGAATTGGATTTTTGATTTGAAGCAATTTGAGTGTAGGTCACTTTTCCCAGTGCTACCAGCCTGAGGGCAGTAGCATCAGACCGTTGAGTGAAATTATGATTGATTAATAATTTTGTGGTGATCATTGAATATATTTGTAGGCATTGCTATGTGAAAGGTTTTCCTTGTCTTTGATGATTGCAGGGCGACGGTGCTAGGTCATGGTGAGGCGGAGGATGACTAGGACTAGGCGAGGAGCGTCGGAGGTCCAAACGATCGGGAGATCGCCGGAAGATGATCGGAGACAGAGTCCAGGCAAGCCAAGAAGACAAGGAAAGGAGGAGATGCTAGCTAGACGCCGCGTAGATCAAGGAAGGTCGTCGGATTGCGGTCTAGTTGATAGGTTAGTGGGTCTAGGTAGTATGCTTTAAAAACCGTGCAAGAAAACCCGTTATATGTGTGGGTTTTGGGTTAGCCATTGCATGGCTGTGTGAGTGCGTTAATCCTAGCCCTTAGATGAGTGCTCTAGGGTTGAGGGACTCATCCAAGGGTGGTAGGTGGCCCAAGAGTAGTATAAATAGGGGTAGAGGGGTAGCCTTCTCCCCTTGAAGGTTGTAGAGGTTTTTGTACTCCTTTGAGCTTTTTCCACCTTGTTGTGTGGCTTTGTAAACCTTCTCCTTCCAGAAATGCAAATTTTTTTATTCATGTTTGAATTTAAATTACGCATTTACTTTATGTCTTAAATTCAACATTTAAATTCTTGTAATTTACTTTCACGCAATTTACTTTCTTGCAATTTGGATTTGCCTCCCCTCCTTATAAATGCTGATCTTGGATGTCTTGAGTGTGTTCATATGGTTTTACATCTCTTTTGCACTCTTGGATTGAGTAGAGATCATCTTTTCTTTCAAGTTGCAACTCTGTCCAGAACTTGTTCTTTGCGTAGTAGTTAGTATTTGATTTTTAGAAAAATCTAGAAAACTCATTTTGATTTATTATTGTTTGAGAAGGTGTGGGACTCTCATATTCACCTGTAGAAAAATTTTTGAGTCCACTTGTTGCACCGTTTGGGCGTCATGAGGTGAAAACCGAGCCCCAAACTTTCTGCTCGAAGTTCCTGACTATCTGTGTTCTCTGATTTTTACTGATTTTTGTGTATGGATTTTTGAGGTTAAATTTAGTGGAGATCTTCAAGACTCATCTTCTAATAGGGATAAAAATTCTCAAAATTTCTTGAGCTGCAGAATCCCACCAACCACCTGTTCTAATTGAGGATAGCTTCCGGAAATTCTGCTTTTGCTTTTCTGAAAGTGACTTTTGTGATTTGAATTGTTCTCCTTTCTAAAAGTAAGAGTTGAATTGATTTCTTCTTATTTTGGAAATTAGACAACCAGAATTGTGACTCAAAAATCTCCACATATTCTATGGTACTCAGCCATACAAGCTAGGGGTACATATAGTTGTCTAGTTGTTCGGGTTTTTCACGATTTCTTTGCACGATCCCTTCGATGTTTTAGTTGGAGTATTTTGGGGGAAAATTTGTTTGTGACCATTCACCCCCCCTCTATTCGCCATCTAGATCCTTCAGTAAGTTTGGTCGATTCTCTTTCTATAAAATTCGATTCTTTCGCCCTTGTGATTTCCATTCTTTCCAAGATTTTGTGAATGTCTTCGAAGTCCCTGCCCGTTGGTAAGCCAGCTCAGTCTTGCACAAGGGCACACCTCTTTCTCACAGTCTTGATGATAGGATGAGTGCGCGCGGGTAAGAACATTCGCTTTACTCGAATCATTCTAAGATTTGTCTAGCGTGCGCAAGAACGCTCAAAGTGCTACGACCAATGCCGGTTCACTAAGGTCGCCACCAGAGGCTTCAGTCTACATAAGCCGATTATTGTCCGCAATAGTTCTTCACTGCAAGTTTACAATTCCTGAACCGATCATCGAGATTGATCTCAAAGATTCGACCTTTCTGTCCGAGAAGAAAGAACACTCTAAGAAAAGCAGAAAGAATACGGAATTTGGTGTAAGGCTTGCTCTTGATTTAGAAAAACAAAAAGATCTGGGAAGTTTAAACACAGCAAGCTAGAGGCGCACAGAAATGAAATACAAGATCATTCAACTCAAGAATGCAAAAGACGCAAGAGAGAAAGAATGCAGACGAAAAAGAATCAACTTGCGTGAAGTAAATTTGCGTAACTTAAATTGCAGAAAGTAACTTGCATAAAGTAAATGACATAAGGAAAAATGCAAGTCTCTAAGGACTTGGTCCCCAACAGTCTCTAAGGAAGTGATATCTAACATCAATGTGCTTGGTCCGGGAATGCTGCACTGGGTTCTTTGCAATGCAGATAGCAGAAATGTTATCACAGAAAAGTGAAATACTCTCTATCTTTAACCCAAAGTTCCGCAAGGTCGAACTCATCCAAAGTACTGCTACAAAGAATCGGTCAGAAGAACATACTCGCCTCAAAGAAGGATCGTGCGACTCTAGATCGCTTAGAAGACCAAGACACAAGAGCAGTGCCAATGAAATGGCAAGTGCCAAAAGTGCTCTTCTTATCTATCCTACAACCGGCAAAGTCTGCATCAGAAAAGGCTCTAAGGGATAGACAAGAAGATGAAGAGTACCAAATACCATAATCAATGGTAGCTTGAAGGTACCTGAAGATGTGCTTCACCGCCTGGCGATGAGAGGCGCAAAGAGAAGTTTGAAAGCGAGCGCACATACACACGGCAAAGTGTATGTCCGGTCGAGAGGCAGTGAGATAAAAGAGAGAGCCAATCAAGCTCCGGAACTCCTTTTGATCAGAAGGCTCACCATCCTCATCGAGCTCAAGGATAGTAGTGGTGGCCATAGGAGTCATCACAGGCTTCCTATCAGACATATCAAACCGCCTCAGGAGGTCCTGAGTGTACTTACCTTGGTGCAGGAAAGTACCCTCCCGAGTCTGCTTGATTTGGAAACCGAGGAAGTAGCTCAACTCACCCATCATACTCATCTCAAATTATGTACTCATCACCTCAGAAAAATGAGACACAAGGGGCTGAGATGAGCCACCAAAGATAATATCGTCCAGATAAATTTGGACGAGAAGGAAATGAGAATCCTAGTGTCTCATGAATAGAGTTTTGTCTACTACACCCATTTTGAAATCATGACTGAGAAGATAGGACTTAAGCCTCTCATACCAAGCTCTAGGGGCCTGCTTAAGTCCATACAAGGCTTTGAAAACCTTGTAGACATGGTTCGGGTATTTGGGGTTCTCAAATCCTAGAGGTTGCTTGACATACACCTCTTCCTCAATAAAACCATTGAGGAATGCACTCTTGACATCCATTTGATAGAGCTTGAAGCCCTGGGATGCAGAGAATGCAAGCAGAATTCTAATCGCCTCTAGTATAGCTATAGGGGCAAAGGTCTCCTCAAAGTCAAGACCCTCAATCTGAGTGAACCCTTGTGCAACTAGCCTAGCCTTGTTGCGAATGACAACCCATCCTCACTCTGCTTATTTTTGAATACCCACTTGATCTCAATGACATTATGACCAGATGGAGGCTCTATAAGCTGCCTAACTTTGTTCCTCTCAAAGTTTTCCAGTTCCTCATGCATAGCATTAATCCATAATTCATCGGACAATGCATGAGCAACATCCTTTGGCTCAAATGAGGCAACAAAGGCAGAGTGAAGATAGAAAGAAGAAAAGCCTGATTTTGAACAAGTGACTCATTCAAACATATCACCAATGATCTGCTCAGGTGGATGACAACGTTGAATGAATCGAGGAGCACCAGAGGCAAAAGTAATTTCCACCTCTTGAGTAGAGGAGGCAGGAACAAAGCCACTTGCAGAGGAGCAGTCGATGGCAAGGGCTAGTCTTCCTGAGGTGCAGAGATGGAAACAGGAGGCACCTCAGGTGTAGAGGAGACTGGATCAGGTGAAACACCAACATCTCCATCATCCTCTACAAAGATGGTCTCAAAGGGATAAGAAGAGTCTGAAATATCAGGTCTAGCTCCTGGGCTAGCCTCATCAAAGGTCACATCATAGGTCTCTATGATCCTATTCGCATCACAACTCTAGACCCTATAGCTACGAGAAGAAGTTGAGTAACCCTGAAAAATACCATCAGAAGAACAAGACTCAAACTTATGTAGGTTATCAGGCTTCAAGATAAAACACTTGCAACTAAAAACGCAAAAATGAGAAACACTGGGCTTTCGCCCATACCTCAACTCATAAGAAATGTGATGCAAATGTGCTCTCAAGAAAACGCGATTGGAAACATGACAAGCAGTAGCTATAGCCTTAGCCCAAAACTTCCTAGGAGTACTGTACTCATCTAGCATCGTCCTAGCCATCTCCACCAGGGTCCTGTTCATTCTTTCCACTACACCATTTTGCAGAGGGGCGTAGGGAGATGAGAACTGATGCTCTAAACTAGACTCCACACAGAGATTCTCAAAGTAGGAATTCTTGAACTCAGTGCCATTATCACTGCATATAGCTCGTAATGCACCTGTGAGCTCGATAGACAACCTACTAACAAATCCCCTGAATTGAGAAAAAGTCTCATCCTTCGATGCCATGAAAAATATCCAAGAATACTTTGAAAAATCATCAACAATGACAAGGACATACCACTTCCCTCCTGCTGACTGCACTCGAGCTGGACCAACAATGTCCATATGTAAAAGCAGTCCTGTTGCATCAGTCATCACTACGGTTACTGGAGGATGAAAAGCAGTAACCATCTTGCCATGTCGGCAAGAAGAGCAAACTAAGTCTTTGACCATCTTAAGTTTGGGCAAACCACGAATAAGATCGCGGCTGCTAACTCTGGTCAAATGATCAAAGCCAATGTGACCAAGTCTCCTATGCCAGAAGGAAAGATCATGGGACTCAGAAGCAATCAAACACCGAAGAGAGTCTCCAGAAGAAACAGAAAAATCAGCACGAAAGACTCTCCCGAATCTAGAAATCCCACAAACTAACTCTCCTGATGAATCAAGGATTTTACAAGCATTACTCTTAAAGCTTTCCTCGAAAGAGTCATCAATAAGCTGAGAAACAGAAAGCAAATTATATTGCAGCTTACTCACTAAGGCAACGTCCTTAAGGATAAAATTTTTATTAATGCAGACGGTACCTTTAATAATGACTCTACCTGAAGAAGCATCCCCAAAAGTGATCAACTCATCACCGGGGGCTCGGACTAGGGAAGAGAACCAACAAGAGTCTCCGGTCATATGGCAAGAACAACCGGAGTCAACAATCCAAACATCTCCCTTCCCCATCCGATGAACCTGATCAAGTCAAAACAGAGAAGACTCAGTACTGGGATAAAGTGAGGACCTGGGAACCCAATACTGAATCACACGATGTCTCAAAGTACCAGCCACAGAAGAAGAAGACTGGACTCTTGTGTCTTTCTGACGCTCGACTCTCACAAGATCAGTAGAAGCAACTCTAGTAGAAGATATAGGAGCTATTACTGGTTTGGCTCGCCGTGGTGCAAAGGCTGGACCATCCCAACGAGGCTGCCTAAATCTCCAACCTGAAAACATCTCACACCGCTAATATCTACCTCGATGGGACAAACGAGAAATGTCAAAAGGACGGCGAAAAGACTGACCATGAGCAGCTCCTGGACTAAAACTCGACTGAACAACATGAAAACCGAGTCCTGGACGCTGCATAAAAACAGACGATTTTTCAATTTGTTTTGTAGCCGTGTGTGCCTTAGATGCACTCGGGATCTGAGAATGACCCTAAATACACCTAGGAGCATCAACACACTTACGTTTCATGATCTTGGCACGCCTATAATAGAAATCTACTAGGTGACCATCCTTCTTACAGAAGGTGCATGAATACTTTGCCTTACTAGAGGCAGAAGTGACAGGAGGAGCACCCTTCTACTCAGAAGTCCCGTAGACAATCCCAGCAGACCTAAACACAGTGGTACTCACCTTGGGAGCTACCACAATATCTTCACTCTTGGATCCACGCACAATGGTAGGAGGATGAGTCCTAGCGTGCTCCAAGGAGTCAAATCCTAGATCCTGATTAAATCTGCTAATTTTTTATTGGTCTAGAATGAGATTAAGCTTCTTCTTGCCTTCTACAAATTTTTCAAGAGTGCTCATAAGGTACTCACACTCTCGGAAAAGAGAGGCACAAGAAGAACAGGAGTGAAGGGAAGAAGAAGAACTAGAAAGAGAAGAAGAAACACCAACACGTGCACTTTTCTCCCTCAACACGGCTGCCTCAATCTTGAGGGCTTCACAAGAGACGCAAGAAGCTTCTCTAATCCTATGGGCTTGGTTTTCTAACTTCTTCCTAAGCTCGACTTGGATTTTATCCAAATACCCCTCAATCACAGAAACAATGCAAGCAACTCTTAAGTGACTTATCTAGTAAGTCCTTATCAAGTTTAGCACACTTGATATTTAAAGCTTCATTTTCAAATTTTAGTTACTTACAGCCCTCACATGAGCTGACAGGGTCCTTAGAAGCATGCATTTCAAGTTCATCGTTTCTAGAAGAAAGCTTCCTAAGGTGAACGCTCATGGCATCTATTTCAGCAAGTAATTTAGGGCAATTTTCACATGAAGCAGTAGCATGAGCATGAAGAAAACTAGCATCTAGAGAGGAAGCATCATCAGTCCAAGTGCTAGCATTCTTCGACCTAAGACTTTCCAGTTCAATTTCCACAATATCATGTAAAATCCTTAGGTTCTCAAGCTCCACAAGCAGGGCATCACACAAGGAACAGTCATCAGTGACTCGGGAGGGAGAAGATCTAAGAGAAGCTAACTCCCGAGTAAGGATACCTACTTCCTTCTCAAGCTCCATACACCTAGCTCTAGTTCTAGCATGAAATTTTCCTAATTTGCAAAAAGATTAATTGAGATGGTCATAGGAAGGTATCTTGTCCGAGTAACTGTAGAGCTTAGAGTTGCTGACACCGTTGGTGTTTGCCACGAAGCACATGCCGGAGAAGTCGTCGCCGCCTTTCTTCTCTTGCGGATCATCCTCGCCTTCATCGCTCCAAGTCTCCATGTTGGAGAGGTTGATGTCGTCGAGGGCAGCGAGGACGCGGTGGAAGAGCTTGTTGTTCTTGGAGAAGTTGCGGTACTTGTCAGTGTAGTCGTTCTTGCCGGAACCGCTGGAGTCATTCTTGCCCGTCTCCAGTTTTGGACTGTTTACTCAAATGTGGTTGGGGCCACCACATTCAAAACAAGTGATCACACCTCCTCTTTTTCTCTCTCTCACCCTCTTGTAGGCGTGAGAAAATTTACGAGCTAAAAGAGAAAGCTCAGTTTCTGGAAACTTATTTAGACGGTCATCACTTAGCTCACAAAGGGCCGAGAGAGAAAAGCTAGCAGAAGAGTGGAAAGAAGAGGAACAAATGGGATCAGTAACCAAAGTCATCGACTGAGATTTCGTCTTGCGAGAGACAACGTCGATCTCATGAGTCTTGAGACAGGAATAAAGCCCGTCAAGAATCAAGGTCGACAAATCGGTTGTATCCTTAATGGTGGTTACCTTCATTTCCCAAATGCGAAGACCAAGTGCGGTCAAGAAGTGTCGAGCATTATCCTAGTGTAAACCGACTGAAACACTCATTAAGACTTTCACCAGCATGTTGTTCAAACTTGTTGTACTCACGCTTGTGTTGATCCAGCCTCACGGTTTTGATTTGGGTAGTACCCTCGTGGTAAGCATCGAGGGTCACCCAGATCTCATGAGTGGATCGCAGATGAGAGATCCTGTCATACTCACTGCGGCTAAGACCCTGTATAAGGATGTTTCTTGCCTTAGCATTTGCCTCCACATCACCTATATTTCCGGCTGTGACGTGTTCATCGGCAAGAACATCATACGGGAGCTTCACCTTCTACCAAATCAGGAAGCCCTGGGCAGTGATGTATGATTCTATCCTCGACTTCCAAAAAGGAAAATTAATGCTGCAGAAAATGGGAGGCTTGGTGGAAAACTTGTCTGTTGCCATGGCTCTTGAGACCGGTCAAGATCTATGAAAAGAGCAGAACCGGCTCTGATTTCAATTGAAGGATCGAAATGGCGAACAGAGGGGGGTGAATGGTCGCAATCAAATTTTTCCACACATAGTATTCCAAAAGACTAACACAAAAGATCGTCCAAAAAGGTGGAGGTTCTTGAGAGAAAAGCTGGTAGTACCCTTCAGGAGAAGGTGAGAGTACCAGACCCAAAAGTTCGTCACGAATAGATACCTCAACCCAGAACAAGCATCACAAGAACTTTTGATCGGCTAAACAAAACTTGTAGAAATTTGGTAGATGAGATCTTGGTTCACCGAGAAACTTGATTCCCGAATCGATCACTGAGATAGATCTCAAGGATTCGACCTTTCTGTCCGAGATGAAAGAACACTCTAAGAAAAGCAAAAAGAATAGGGAATTCGGTGTAAGGCTTGCTCCCGATTTAGAAAAACGAAAAGATCTAGGAAGTTTAAACACAACAAGCTAGAGGCGCACAGAAATGAAATACAAGGTCAATCAACTCAAGAACGCAAAAGACGCAAGAGAGAAAGAATGCAGACGGAGAAGAATCAACTTGCGTGAAGTAAATTTGCGTAACTTAAATTGCAGAAAGTAACTTGCATAAAGTAAATGACATAAGGAAAAATGCAAGTATTGAAATCTTTGATATATATCTTGTATTCCTGGAAGGGATGTTACACAGCCACACACACAAAAGTGGGCAAAGCTCAGCAGAGCACTCAAAAACCTCTAAAACCCTTCTGGGATCCTTCACCTGGAAGGCAACCCTTCCACACATATTTATACAACTCTCGGGCCACCTGCCACCCTTAGATGCAACCCTCAACCCTAGAGTCTCATCCAAAGGCTAGGAAGAGCCCACTCACATAGCCTGCAAGGGGAAACCCTAAACCCGCTAACACAGGGTTTTTCTTGCACGGCTCTCAAAGCATACTACTAGACCGGCTATTCCTATCAACTAGACTGTACACCAACAGTTCTCATTGATCCCCACAGCATCTAGCTAGTATCTGCTCCTTTCCTTGCCTTCTTGGCTTACCCGAATTCCATCTCCGGTCATCTTCCAGCGATCTCCCAACCGTTCTGGACCTTCGACGCGCCCCGCCTAGTCCCGGTCAACTTCCGCCTCACCATGACCCAGCACCGTCGTCCTGCAACCATCAAAGACAAGGAAACCTTTCACATAGCAATGCCCACAATCATATTTGCTGATTATCTCAAAATAGTCAAACATCACTTAATCACAACCAGTCGGCAAACCCATATACTCAAGCCCACTTGACTTAAATGCTTGGCTAGCCACATGGCTAATTCACCCAGCTAAACACCTGGTTAACCACTCGGCTAACCACTTGCTAAGTCCTTAATAACCCCTTGATCGTAGCAGAGTACTCAACTCAAAAGGAAACCTATCGAGAAGCTAAAAACCACGCAGCAAGGACTGGAGGCACTCGGCACTCAGCCTTCATCAAGGGAAGAAAACCAGTCAAAAAGCTAGACATATTTAGCAAAGACAGGAACCACTCGGAACACAGTACTTAGCAAAGAGACAAGTCCGAAAGCTAGAGGAACTCAGCAAAGGCTGGCAGCACTCGGCATTTAGCACCCAGCCAAGGAATAAAGCCAGTCGAGAAGCTACAAGAACTCAATAAAGAAACACGACATGGTTTAAGCACTCAGCAAAGAAACACAACTTGGTTTAGAACTTATCAAAATGCTCCAAGACAAATTTAACTCGGATCAACCTTTCAATCTAATCAGCTACTCATCAGATCAATCTCTAATCTAGTCAATTACTCATCACACACAAGTATAGACCTCCACATGGTCTTTCAGTAATGTCCCAAACAAAGGAGCTATTTCCTAAGCTTTGCTTCTCTGAGTGCCGAAAGTTTTTCCTTCACCTCATCAAGCTCAGCTTCAAGGTCAAGGTCTCACCGTCGAGCTTCGTGTCCTTCGCGGGCCTCTTGGCAGAGTCGCTTTATCTCCTCCTTGTCTTGGTTAGCAAGTTCGGTGGACTCCTGAGTAGATTGGCTCAGCTCGTCCACCTTCCTCTCCAAGCCTTGAGAGCGTTGCTGCTCTTGCTCTAGTTTTAGCTCGAGCTCGCACATTCGCTCTCTATTCCTCGTGGAATTTTTTTTGTCTTGGCGATGTTTTCTCTGTATCTCCTGGTCCCAAGCTTTAAGCTCGGCGAGCTCTTTCTCAAGCTCTGCTATCTTAGCATCTTGCTCGGCAGAGCGCTTGGTCACGACCTCAGGAGGAATGGTTGCCATTTTAAAGTCTTCCATGGTCGCCTGGAGCACCTATGAGCAAGAAGGTCTTAAGTTTTTGATAGTTTCCAAAGAGAAGGTTTTAGAAATAAAGCGCCCTTACCCAATAGAGGCGGTCACTAAAGTTTCCCTAGAAGGCCTTGGTGATGTCTTCCTCCTGAAGGTCTGCGAGATCTTCCGCGGCGGACTTCGACTGGGAGACTTTATCTTCATCCCGAGCATGTTCTTCGCTCGAGGCCTTCTTATCTTCGTCTCGAGCAGGAAGTTCGCTCGGGGCCTTCTTATTTTCCTCCCAAGTAGGTAGTTCGCTCAGGGGTTTTGCGCCTTCCTCTCGAGCAAGTAGTTTGCTCGGGGGCTTCACGCTTTCTCCCCAAGCAAGCGTTGCGCTCGGGGGCTCAGGGTCTTCTCCCTCTTCTCGAGCATCCGATATGCTCGGGAGCGCCAAGTACACATCCTGGAGAGTTGGTCCCTCCAGGGATGGAAGCTCTGCGGTCTCTTGGTCGGCTTCGGTGGCAATGTCATCCGCCGTCACGAGATCGACAGCTTCGGCCATCACAAGGTCGGCAGTGAGGACGAGCTGCCTCTCTATTGCACGATCAAGGATTTCGTTAGCCATAGCCCCAAAATCCAAAATGCCCCTACGAGTTATCACGCCCACGTCAAAAGAGTGGGGTTAGCTTGGACAAGCAAAAAGAAAGAAGAGAAGAAGAGAAAGGAAAAAATGGGGAGCAAAAATTACCTTGGTTGAGCTCCTCGTTGTCGTCTTCGATGGTTTTGGCCGTCGCTGCGGCTACAAGCTCAGACTTCTCCGCGGCAGCGCGGCTGATCCTCGCCATCAAAGGATCGACCTCCTCCATGTCGACCGCTTCGAGTTTTCTCAGGCACTGACGCTTCAAGGTGAGAGGCACCGAGTCTTCGTCCTCTTCCTCGGACTCTCTCGCCAGAGAGCCCGAAGTAGCCCAAGCAAGCTTGGCTTGGAGGGTAGCGATCTCTCCCTTTAGCGCCTTGTGCTCGGAGTCCTTTGCCTCCTTAGCTAGCCTCGCCTGCTCCGCGAGTTGCTGCAAGCGAGCCATCAGACTCGGTTTTCTCTCGGAGTATTCTTTCATCCATGTCTTCAAGTCACTTACCTCCATTCTATCGGCGTATTCTAAGTGTCACTGGGGAGGGCTCTTAGTTGAGGCTGCCCACCTCTTCAAGGACCGGACAGGCGGTGGCAGTGGTGCTTGTCGCTTGCCCCTTGCCTTCATGGTCTTGGCGGCAGGGATGTCTCCCCCTTGGTCGCGTGACAGTGGCTTAAGCTCAGCCACCGCGGCCTGAAGGGCAATTTTCTCCTGTCAAAAGCAAAAAAAAAACATCAGAGATGCCTGGGATGTGTTCCCTCGAGTATGAATTGCGAAGATACTCACCACTTCGCCCCGCTCGAGCACGTTCTTTGGGACTTGTCACCTGTGCTCGTGCTCCATGCCCTTTAGGGTGTTGAACATCTCGGCAACCCGTTTCTCCACCCAATCATTACTTGGGGCTACATTCAACCAAGGATGAATGTTAGTACAAGCAAAATTATGCATAAGGGGTAGAAATTACCCATGCGGTTCAGTAAGGTTACCAGAGTCAGCTTCCCGAGTGAGGTCTTGCCACCCAGAGATCTTGAAGAAAGGGTGTTCCCTCCTCCTCAGCATGGACACCCGGTTCTTGAGGTAACCCCGAACGATGTCGTGACCAGTGAGCCCCATGTCGGTAAGCTCGCTGATCGTCATCAGCGTCCGCTCCTCCTCGACTTGCACGAGCGGGCGTAGAGTTTCGACGGCCGGAGTCATTGCTCTGGAGTATTGGAGAGAGCTTCCCTCCACCTTCTTCAAGTAGAACCAATGGTCGGTCCAACCCGACACTGAGTCCTTGAGCGTGAAGATGGGGTATTCGATGGTCGGTTGGGCTAAAGGCAGAAATATATAGAGCCGACGGGAGAAGCCCCACCGGTGCGAAACAAGGAATAGAAATGGAAAAAAGGCTCGCTGTGGGCATAGTGCCCACGTATCCCTCTCAAAGATGCGAGAAGATGGCCAGAACAAGAATGGAGTTTGGGTTAAGATTGGTATTCTCGCACTTGTATTGGGCGAGTACAGACTCAAAAAACTCACTCTCAGGCATTCTAAGCCCGTTGATGGTGTAGAGGTCGCAGGAGACGATCTCGTCATTGCGGGTACTGGAGCTCCTTTGCCATCAGGAACTCGCCAGGAGCCCCCATCAAGATAGCCAAGGTCCTCAAGTATTTGCAACCTCTCCTTGCTAATTTTGCTCGGACCAAACTTCGCCATGAGGAAGGTTGAGGAAGAAAGCGCAAGAATGAAAGAGTTTGGGACTCAAGAGATTTTGGAGCCTGATCATGAAGTATGAATGACGGATTTTTCGTCGCTATTCCCGCTGGTATATATAGGCGGGGAAGTCGAACGAGTGCGACCTTTTAGAAGCCAAAAACTGCTCCCGCCTGTTCATAAACTGACGCGCGGTGGCACGATCTTTGAAACTGTCCAATAAAGGCATGGTTCCCAAAAAACTATCTGAACTGCCCTCGCAAGGCTTCGCGAGGAAGGAACTGTCGCGACCTTTGGTTTCTTTTTCCCGAGTTTCCCTCTGGTCGGGCCTCGAGCTAGATGCTCGGTCCTCAACAAATTATGCTCGTCTGCGAGCAGGTGTTGCTCGGATGCTGTAGTAGTGTTCCGCTATAAGGTTCCAATCCCTCCTGTGAGTCTGTAGGCTCAAGGAGAAGGCCCCACCAAGTAGATTTCCACTTGAGCCTCGGGGGTTAGCTGTTGGGGATTAGATAATTTCCATAAAGACCATTATACTCCGGCAGCCAGTTTTTGGCCAACCATGCATAACCTCGAATGGTGTCCCCGAGGAAGATCTTCGGATGTGTCAACTAGTGGGTCCGCCCCGACCATGTTTAGGCTCGTCCTCGAGCATGTGCCTTAATTCCCCGAGCATGCTCACTCGGGCGTGCGCAGCGGTTGGTCAGGGTCGATGTAAAATCCGGAGCATGCCCGGCAGGTCGTGCTCAATCCATAAAGAAGACATGGCGATAATTGCGCTGTGGTTAAAGGACATTACGCCACGATCTGTGTCCATCAAGTCCACGATACAACATGGCAAAAATCAGGAGATGTAGTTACAACCATGTTCAAGCACAGTAATGGCGCGTTATTTGGCTGTAGTTGCTATAATCGCCTATAAATACTCCTTTGGTAGATCATAGAGGAAGAGGAGAAAAAAAGAGAACATACGCACGCATTGCAGACAACCTTTTCTGTAAGAGCTCAAGCAATAGCAAATCACTAGATGTAGGGTTGTTATCTCGATCGTGAGAGGCCCGAACCAGTATAAAAATTTCCTGTCTACTGTCCTTTCGAGCATAGTATCCTAATAGCATTCTTTGGACGTAAACGCTTCGCGGAAAAGGGGCCCTGGTTGATCCCTCAATCAACAAGTAAGCTTGGCGAGGAACCCGTTTTCCAGATATCGACAGGTGTGTCTCTTTGTGTTTCTTCAATTCTCTATTTACATTGTTGCAATTTACATTCCTAGGATTAAGTTGCTTGATTGTCTTTAGGGTTGTATATTCTTGAGTAGAGGCATAATTAGCTAGTGCACTTAGTGAGCCTAGTTGACTTAGGCTTAATTGTCAAAACTTTAGTTTATCGCTTCCACAATGATTTTTGTTTAGGTTTTGACATAGGGATAAATAGGCGAGATTTTAACTAATCATCGAAAAAAATTTTAAAGCCGCCTATTCACCCCCTTTCTAGTTGGCATCCTCGATCTTACAAGTGGTATCAGAGCTTAGTCTCTCATTTGTTAGGCTTTACCACCTAGAGAGTAAGGATGGCGACTAGTGGTTTAGTGCACTACATCGATTCATACATTTTTTATGGCTCTAATTATGCTTCATGGAAATTGTTTATGATTTCTCATTTTAAATCCGTGAGCCCCCAAATATGGAGGATTGTAGATGTGGGCTTTTCTCTTCGGTTGAATGAATTTGCTCCAACTAAAGGAGAAGAGAAATACCTACATCTCGACGCCCAAGCTACTAATGTTTTATTTAGTGTTGTGAGTATAGATGTATTTAATAAAATATGCAATCTCAAAAGCGCTCACGAAATGTGGACAAAGCTTCAAGAATTATATGATGTATCTACAACCACTAGTGAGGATTGCATAGAAAATTTGGAGTCGAGAGATGATATTTCAAGTTTTAGATCAATTGATGAAGAACCGACAACATCTTCTACCAAAACTACCTCCCTAAGTGACGATGAACATTCAACTCTACAATCTTTAATTCGTTGCTTCATGGCTAAAGGTAAAAATGAGGTATGTGATAACGATGATGAGCCCTCTTATGATGAACTTATGGATATGTTAGAGGAGCTCAATGATTATCTTGGGAAAGAGAAAGCAAAATATAAGATTATAAAGCTTGAACTTGAATCACTTCAAAATGATTATAATGTGCTTAAAGAAAATCATGAATCCCTCCCTCTCAATGAAAATTTTAAGCCAAGGATGGACATAGGAATTCAATGTAATTTAGTAGATGAAATGCCATGCTTAAATGATAATTCTTGCAATTCATCTAAGTTAGAAATGTCCACTTCTTGTGAAGATTTAATTGATATGACTTGTTGCTCTTATGATATTGCTTCTAGTTCCTCTATATGTTTAGAGACTAATCTTGTAGAGAAAACAAAGAGCTCAAAGCCCAAGTCATTAAATTAGAAAATGACTTGAAGAAGTACTATAATGGAAAAGCTGTCCTCGACGACATTCTAAGCAAGCAACAAGTCTTGCGAGAAAAGAGCGCGATCGGCTACATCTTGAAGAAGGAGAATAGCAAGACAAGATACAACACAAGACATTCGAAGACCATCAAGTGCGTTGCTTGCAACAAGAAGGGACACCTCGCCTTCGTGTGTCCAAACCAAGTGGATTTCAAGGCACAATCATCAACCTTAAGGCGAACCGGTACGGAAAGAGTCAAGAAGGTCAAGAGAGGGCCAAATAGCGTGACGTGCTTCAATTGCTAGGAAAGGGGAAATTTTGGTAAAGATTGTCTCAAAGGTATCACTCCTAAGTCTATTTTCTGTAATGATCATTATGTGTTTAGGAAGGATAAAAATGGCAATGACTGCCAAGTTTGTCAATTCTCCTAAGTCCTCTCAAAATAGTGAAAATCTTGTGCTTAGGAGAAATAAGAATAGCATTGTGTCTACTAAAAATGCTAGAAATGCTAAATTTTCTAAGTCTATGCAAAATGTTAATAATCACTTGCTTAGAAAAAATAATTTTAGCAAAACATTTGCTAGATATGCTAGACCTTCTAAGTATTTTTATTATAATGATCATGTGCTTAGAAAGGATAAAATTGCTAAAATTGTTAGGACACCTAAGCATCCTGAATTTATTGCCAATAAATCTCCTAGGAGTAATAACAATCACAAATGCAGTACTAGTTATGTTAGTTCACCTAAGATTATTAATGTTAGGACCATTTGGGTCCCTAAATCTCTTGTAACTAACATTTTTGGACCCAACAAAAATCGGGTACCAACAAGTACCTAAAAGATTTCTAGGTACTTAGAGTGGTATTGAAGGTTTGGCGTGCTAAAGGAAAAGAAGATCTCATCATGTGCAATTTGGGGCCAAGCATGGAGACGTTCACTTAAATCATGAGCCAATGCCATCTCGGGTGACAAGTATTTAAATTGATTACTTTAGCTTCTAGCCTTGTGTAGGTTAAGATGCATTATTCATGAAATATCAATTTAAATTGCTTGTTCATATTCTTGCTCATGTTTGTTAGTTGTATTGATTGTAATCTTGAGCAAGTTGGGAAGTGGCACATTAAGGGGGAATGCTAAATCATAACCATGTATATCACATCCCTATGTGTGCCCAAATTGATTATGTGCAAATATTAAGTTTTCAAAATTGAGCCATTTAGCCAAAAGTAAAAACTTTTGTAACTAGTACTTATCTTATGAAAACTAGTTAAAATATATATATAAATGCTTTCAAAAGTTTTTTCAAGAGTTTTGGATTCAAAAAAACTAATTCCAAAAGAAAAATGAGTTTCAAGTCCAAAATCTAATTACTAGTATCTTGTTTTGACTTTAAAATTGTATTTTCCTTAGAATTAATTGTAAAATATTTTTGAAAATAGCTCCAAAATGAAAAACATAGAGTTGGTCATTCTTAACAATTATTGTATTCAAAATATTTTCAAAAGACCAATCTATCAAAAGTTATTTGATTTTGAAACTCACCCAAAAACTATGCTTGACTTATATTGGTCACATTCTAGCACATTGCGAGTTTCGCCTCTTGGACCGGATTCTTGGCCATATCTTGGTTCCAAATGGTATTTCAAACTCATACATACTAACTCCAATCAAATATCTTCTTGTTTGCTTCTTGTGATACTTTTTGGAATGTTGTTGTAAACTATATGCACGCATAACCTTTTATATGAGCCGTTTTGGTCAAAAGGCAAAAATGTGTTTAAAAGGACCATATTTGTGAAAATCTTTATAAAATGTCTCAAATATGTATTTCAAACATTTTACAATGCTTTTAGAGTAAAAATTCCTATTTTAGAAACAAAATACAAAATTTGGCCTCAAATGAATCTTATATGATCTTGTTTTAAAATTAAATGAAATATTTTTATAAATTAAAATGTATTGAGTTTTTGAAAAAGTGGTCAATAGAAAACACGTAGGGTTGGTCATTTCAAGTATTTATTTAGTTCAAAGTTTTCTAATCGACCAACCATTCAAAAGTTATAGCTATTTGAATTTGGCCAAAATCCTTCATTTGACCCAAAATGACATATTCTTGCATATTGTGGATTTTGCTATTTGAGTTAGATTTCTTTATATTTTTTGGCTTGAAATAGTATTTTTAACTCATTCAAAGCTATAAAAGTTTAAATCTCCATGAAATCCAAGCTGGATTGCATTTTGAGCATTTAATGGAAACTCAACTTTTTTCATGCCTACAAAACGTATTTTGTCATATCTTTTGAAAGTAAATTATTTTTGAGAAAATTCTTTTTGAGAAACATTATAACTAGTCCAAGGTTTATTTATAGAAATTTGGAAATTATTTAGACTTTATTTGAGAAAGTTTTGACTTTTCTTCTCTTTGATTGAAAATCATGCCTACAAAGCAAAATTTGGGATATCTTTTGAATGGAGACTCCTTTTTGAAAAATTATTTTTGGAAAAGTTTCTCAGGAGTCGAAAGTATGTTTTTGCAATTTTAAAATAATTTTAACTTCATTTGAAAAAGTTATGAGCTTTTCTCCCTTTGATTAAAAGGCTGAAAATTCAGACTTTTGCATGTTTTTGAGTTGATTTGTGATTTTTTATCTCCAAATTAAATAATAATTTGTTGGGACTACCTTGGTAAGAATTGATCCTCAATAGTTTGTCTATTATGATAAATTTTATCATATTTTTTAGAACTTATTTGAGCAATTTTTCAGCCCTCTTTTGAAGTCTAAATGAAATGTCAAAATCTGAAAATCTGAAATTCTAGTTCATTGAATATTTGTGGTTTTCATATCTTTAAATTGGTTTCAAGGTGGAAGAATCTTTAAAAACAAAAATTGAGCATATTTAAATGTATTAACTCCATGATTTATCTTAGAATTATTTTGGAGCTTGCTTAGTCAAGTTTTCTATGTTTGAAAGAGGATCTCCTTTTTGGCAACATCATGGTATAAAGTTCATGTTCAATTGACATATAGTGTTGGTTCTTGAGAAAATGAACATTTTTTAAAACAAATATCAATATTTTTCTTCAAAAGTGGTATCCTCATGCAAAATGATCTTCTACAAATGGTATCTCTTACAAATAGTATTATTTGAAAAACAATCTTTATTTGAGGTATCGATAAAAAAAATTGAGCATTTCAAGTGGTATCTCTTTAAAATTGATATTTTCAAGCTTCATGTTGTAAGATCGCAAATCATCTTTGCCAGGATTTTTGCCAGAAATGTTTTCATTTTCTTGATTCAAGGATTTATTCTGGATAAAAGTTTTGTCGCCTCGCAGTTTAAAACGTATATTATCGGATTTGGGTTTCAACTGAACCTTTGTTTATTTTTGCGTCAGGTTTTAGTGAGCTTTCGCGATGTGCTCCCTTGTTTGAAATTTCTCTATTTCAGATTGATTCAGATGGAATGCTAATTGTGGGAAATTAATTGATGTGTGTATTATCGATAATTTCGTTTTTGTTTCAAATCAGGAGGGCTTTAGTTGCAGTCTTGAGAGGCTTTTATTAATTACCTTCTTGCCCTTGGAAATGCTGGCTCTTTTTCCCCTGGCTGTTCTTTTCCCCTCCCAGCCATGCGCCACTCATCCTCCTGGCCAACTGCAGCCAGCCAAGTCCCCTGCGCCCCTCCTCATTTCCTCCTCCCTGGCGACTGCTCTTCATGGCGCCTCCTTCCTGGCCGACTCCTCCTCCCAGCGCCACTTCCCCAGCAGCCAGGCTGGTTCCTCTCAGTGCTCCTCCATGGCGTCTCCCTCCCAACAGAGCTCCTCCATGGGCCGCACCTCCGGCCAGCTCCGGCAACTCCTCCCCCGGCCGGCGTCCTACTCCACCTTCCCCTTTCCTCCTTGAGTAAAGATCTGAGGTAAAAACCCTAGGTGGTGGGGATCCATTTGGCTCGCATGCAAGGTGTTTGTGCTATTGCTTGGCTAGGATTCCTGATTTTGGAGATGTTAGAGGTTGGGGAATGGAGAGACTAGAGTGAATTGAAATTTCTGTTTCGAGCAGATTTTTGCCCCCTGTTAGAGCTGCTGTTCGAAAATTCTACAAGCTTTTCCTGGGGGTTTGGCTATAACGAAAGTTGTAGATAATTGAATTACCTTTCAATAGGGATCAAAATCTCTAAGTTTAGTTCAGCCATTTAAAAGTTATTACTATTTTACCGATTGCTGTCCAGAAAAAGTTAAATTATGTTCGTTTGCTGTTCGTCGCAGATCTGGGAATAATCGGTGCTTTTCCCGGTCGGACGGCTATAGAAAAAGTTGTAGATAATCAAATTACCTTTCAATGAAGTTTGAAATCGCTAAGTTTCGTTTAGCCGTTTGAAAGTTATGCCCGTTTTACCAAGTGCTGTCCCGGTTGGCAGATTTTCTGTTTTCGGGTTTTAGGAGTAGGTTGCGAAGCCAACTTAGTTATGAGTCTTGTGTTGAATTGTGGGTGTGTTTTTGAGTGGGTTATATCCATGTGCAGGTGGTGTGACCCTGGGTGTGGCAACCTCATCTCGCCACACCGTCTCGAGAAGTTGAAGGCAAGTGCATTGTATTCGGTTGTGGCTTAGATGGCCATTTGGTTTTGCAAGCATATAATTATCCATGTGTTATTTTAATATTTCATGTTTGATTTTGCTTGCGATGTGATGAATGAGAATGGTTAATTGGTTATGCTATCGTTCAAACCTAGATTATATGCAAGTGCATTGTATTCGGTTGTGGCTTAGGTGGCCATTTGGTTTTGCAAGCATATAATTATCCATGTGTTATTTTAATATTTTCATGTTTGATTTTGCTTGCGATGTGATGAATGAGAATGGTTAATTGGTTATGCTATCGTTCAAACCTAGATTATATGCAAGTGCATCAATGTTTGTTTGTTATGTGTGTTGATTGATGAATCATATGCCTTGTCAATATGCCATGGGTTACATTTTATATATGCCTTGATGATGCTCCCTAGTATGATTAGGCTAATGGGAACATAAAAGATATAAGATTTGAGTTATGAAAATAGCTTGAATTGTGGTCATGATATGCGATTGTGGCGTTTATGTGAGTGTAGCTGATATATGTGACCTTATGGATATGAAAGTTGAGAATGGCCTTTTGCATATATGCGTTTATGAAAAGTGCATCTTTGGAGTGAATGCTTTGTGGGTTGTTTGTTGGACCCCGTATAATCGCCAAATTGACATATTGCTATATCACACGTTCATAAGATTGCTTACTACTATGATAGGTGAATGTGAATAATGAAGTTGTGAGGTTGGATTAATAGGAAAAGTTGATTTGCTATCTTGAAAATTGATTATATCTTTGGTGCGAGTGTTAATGACAGATTGACCATGTTGATAAGATTTGTTGAGAATATGAATACGAGTGTTGAGAAGGTGATTTGAATGTTGAGAATGGTAATTTATGGATGTGAGAAGTGGCTGATGTTTATATATTTGGCTATGGCTATGCAAATGTGAGAAATGAATGTAGTTTGCAAATTTGTTTATGTTAATTGCATTTGTGCATTCATGATGGAAGGGCGACCCATTCGATCACGGGCCTCTGTGCTCACATGTAGTGAGCACGAAAGTCCTACCTCGTAGTCCCGTATACGTGGTTGTATGGGAGCGAGTCAGTAAGAGTAGGCACCCTCCACCACGGGGTGGAAGGGGAATAAGAGGGTGCACACCGACGGGTGTGCACTCGGCCATACCGGTATGTGCTAAAGAAGAGATGAGACATGCATAATGCATCATATACAATGGGATATTATGTGAATGAAATGCATGGTTGCGTTGCATTATATATCATTACAGATATGCATGGGATATTATGTGAATAAAATGCATGGTTGTGTTGCATTATATATCATTGCGTATCTGCATGGGATATTATGTGAATGAAATGCATGGTTGTGTTGCATTATATAGCATTGCAAATATGCATGAAATATTATGTGAATGAAAGCATAAAAGCATTTCATTGCATTGTGTATTGTGATTGATAAATGTTGTTTGATGAGAATGGAAAGAACAGGTTGAGAGTTGAGTCGTGGGCTCATCCGAAATTGATTTCCGAGGCATGGGTAAGGTTTTGTTACATTGTCGAGTTGGTTGAGGTAAGTGGAGCTGTTACTGCCCCTGTTGCTGGATGTTTTAGCTAAGTAATGGTTATTTAAATGATGAAGTAATCGTGCTCTTACGTTTTGGATCTCTTACGAATTCAACTGTTTACTTTATTTATGGATGTCAATTTAAGGAACTGCTACTTGATGTCTTCTAATAGTTGTATTTTAGTCTAATGCCTTACTTTTCCTACTTATTGCACTTTGCTGAGTCTTGGACTCACGCTTGTTTGCTTCCTGTTCTAGGTACCTTGAAGTTGATTCATCGGGTTGGGAGTAGTAACACGTGCACGACTGTGGTCTCCAGCAATTTATTTAACCAATTCATCAAATCTGAATGTAATTAATGTGATTGTAGTTTATGGTTCATCGTAATGAGATTTCTTAAATTCTGTTGAGTGTGTGATTGCTTAACTAAGGACCTGCTAGAATGATATCATAACTGCTGCTATTTGTTTGTCTGCTGAGTGGATGTCCTCTGTTCTAGAGAGGTCATGCCGAAATTTTGTAAATTTCGGTGGCTTAGTTTCTAAGATGGTCTTAATAGTTTAGAGGGTTGGTAGCATCCATGGCGCGTATGGGCTGCGGGGTGTTACACATGTTTTCCTCAAGTGGTATTATGAGTAATGCTTCTTTAAAACTTTCTACAAGTGGTTTCATGAAAATTTCGAAGCTCATTTAGATGTTTTCCATGTTTAAGCGCCATTAGGTTCTCAAAAACTCATTTTGTGAGTTTGTTTGCAAACTGAAAGCCTAATAAATTGAGAAGTTTATTTGAATGTGTTTCAAATATCTCATTTCAAAGAATTTCTTACCAAGCTCTCTCTTCTTCAAAATGGTATCTCCTTGCCAAGCTCTTTACTCAAAAAAATCTCGATTTTAGATTTGTTTTCCATTTTTGCTGTTTAATGCCAAAAGGGGGAGAATTTGTTGGAGCTTAATATCTTATTTGGTTAAAGGGGAGTTTGTTAGAGCTTAATTTGGTTAAGGGGGATAATTATTTCTCATATGCATTCTCAATTATCAATGCTTAAATTGTTCAAAGGTATGCTTACATGTTCAAAAAATTAAATTACTTAACATGATAATTTTCATTCAAATGTGGATATTAAACTCAGATTTGTCATCAATCACCAAAAAAAAAGGAGATTGAAAGTTCAAGCTCCATTAATTTGATTTTGGTGATAATGACAAATCTAATAGTGAGACTAACTCCTTTGATAATCATAATATTGATTAGTCTCAATTGCTAATTAATGACTAATCTTTTTGTGAGACTAACTCTTTTATTGAGGTTAACTCTTATTAGTCTCTTTTAGATGAAAAAGGTAAAAATATCAAAGGTATTCATTCGAGTTCATATTGTCATATCTTGTTGCATTCCTTGGACATAATTTTTATGATCATATTGATAAATCTAAATATGAGACTAACTCTTTTTGAGTATATCTTTGATTAGTGTCATCTCATTGAAAAAAGGAAAACCCAAGATATGCACTCGTATTCATTTTATGATATCTTAATGCAAATTTTGGATTCAAGTTAAAGGATGAACTCTACCGTTATTTAAACCTCAAGATGTGCATTAATGTTTCAATTCTATATATACATGAATGCACACATTTAGGGGGAGTTCATACTTTACCTTGATGTTTCAATAGTATTGATCTAATTCATCTTTCTATATCAAGGATTATTACTTTGAAACAATTCTTTGAGTATATTTAACTTGTGTAGTTGTAGTATACTCATGGCAAAATAGGATAAACTCCAAAGCAATCTAAAAAATTAAATATGTGCATATTGATTCAAGTTCAATTATTTATATACACATATTTAACGGAGTTTATTCCATTGTTGATGGTATTAAGAGTATTGATTCCTTTCCACCACTCTATATAAATTGATCATTAATTTTAGATTCCATTGAATTGAGTATATGAAACTTGTATAGTTAATATATACTCACATCAATTTAAATGAAGTTTAAATTGAGTTCAGTTGTCTTTCAATCAATCAAAGAACACTTCATCATGTGTTGATGGTGTTTCTTAATTGGTTAAGGACAATTGGAAATCTTTTGAGTATATGAAGCATGTGTTGCATTAGTATACTCAAGGCACAATTTATCTTTCAATCAATTTGTCTTTGGGTTGTGGTCAATCATCAAAGAAAAAGATCAAAGGGTCTCGGTAGCATCCAATATGTGTTAATGGAGTGTATTAATAATTGAGACAACCATATGTTTTGGACTAACACTTTCAATGAGTTTGAAATAGGTTAAGTCCAAGGTTGAGATGGATATACGGGACAAGTACATCATCATGTATTGATGAGCGTCAAGAGAAGATCTCGAAACCAAGACAACTAGAATTCATCGTGTGTTAATGAATAAGAAGAAAGGACCCGGCTTAGAGAGTAGAAGATGGTCATCATGAAAGCTCCAAGTGGTTGCTAGAGGCAAAGGTATAACTAGCTAGGGCTAAGGATGTGTTCCTAGTCTTTTACTAGTCTCGGTATTTGGATGGGAGACCGGGTTGCTAGTATAGGTTACTGTACTATTAAGAGGGGTCGAGTCTTATAGCTTGAGCTTCATTATGTGTTGATGAACTCAATCCAGTTCACTCTAGCTCACTCTCTTATTTGGATGTTGTATGAGTTAAGTATTTGCATGTGTTGCAAATAAGGGAGCTCATGCTTGCTTCTTATTGAATCTTAATCGATCTGGTTTTTATATGGAGCTATGAATTTGCATGTGTTGCAAAAGGGAGATAGCTCAAGTAATTTGGTCTGTGTGGTTTTGCATGGAGCTAAGTTTTGCATGTGTTGCAAAAGGTGAGAGCTCATGCATCATGTTTTAGCTTGTGATTTGATCATGTGTTGATCATCACAAAGGCTAAGATAGGTTTGTGCTTTGTGTTTGCAAAATGTTGATTTGTTATTTGCAAATGTAGTTTGCAAATAAGCTAGAAGTTATGAGTTTCAATCCTAAAGCATGTGTTCACATTTGCAAATGTGTTTTGGAAAGTGTTGGGATCATATGTTGATCCTTACATGGCTAGAGGATTGATCTTATTGCTTTTCAGATTATTTGCAAATGTGTTTTTCAAAAAATGTTTTGATCATTAGTTGATCATCACATGGCTCAATATTTGATCTTATTGACACTTTCTAGCTTGTAGTCATTGTAACACCCCGATGCCAACGCGTCACGAATGCTACCAAAACCCTGATTCACTAGCGACACCCCTTGGACCCACACATGTCCGAGGGGTTATTGACGCACGAATATTCTCCACAACCCAATCAATTGAACTGAGAATTACCAAAGAAGGCATAAAAACCTACCATCTATACGAACTTGACTGCAATCAACCACTAAACTCTAAAACCGGCTTAAAACTAAGCCACCTAAATTTACGAAATTTCGGCATGACCTCCCTAGAAACTAGGACATCCACTCAGCAGACAGAAAACATTGCAGGTATATGATATCATTCTAGCAGGTCCTTAGTTAACCGATCTCACATCTAATAGAAGTTAATAACTACTCTACACCGATCAACATATTACAACCTTAATCCATATCACTAGGCTTTACAAATCGATTTAAATAGCTTGATGGTGACCGAAGTCGTGCATGTGCTCTACTCCCATCCCAGCGAGACAGCTTCACGGAACCTAGAACAGGAAGTAAACAAGCGTGAGTCCAAGACTCAGCAAAGTGCAACATTAATAAAAAGTAATGAATTCAATTGAATTACTTTTACTCTAGAATATGATATAGCCATTACTAAATGGAAATCAACCAGTAAAAGAAGCGATAACTAATTCCACTTACCACAACCAACTCGAAAACATTACTAAATCTTACCTCTGCCTCAATAAACATTTCTGGATGAGTCCACGCCTCAATCCTCAACCTGTTCTTCCCATTCCTATCAATCCTATTTATCCGTTGCAACACACAATGCAATGGAATGCGTTTATGTTTTCATGCTCAAGTGCACAAAACGTACAAAAGAAGAAGCTCATATCCATACATCACAATCGACTCATTAAACATGATTCATCAGTGTCAATGCAATACAGATGCAAGTATGCCATACAAAAACAGAATCTCAAATCCACACATCACAATCAACTCATTAAACATGATTCATCAGTGTCAATGCAGTACAGATGCAAGTATGCCATACAAAAGCAGAATCTCAAATCCACACATCACAATCAACTCATTAAACATGATTCATCAGTGTCAATGCAGTACAGATGCAAGTATGCCATACAAAAGCAGAATATCAAATCCACACACCACAATCAACTCATTAAACATGATTCATCAGTGTCAATGCAGTACAGATGCAAGTATGCCATACAAAAGCAGAACCTAATATCCATACAACATAATCAATGCATAAACATGCATATGATGCATCATGCATGCTCATCTCCTCTTTTAGCACATACCGGTATGGCCGAGTGCACACCCGTCGGTGTGCACCCTCTCATTCCCCTTCCACCCCGTGGTGGAGGGTTCCTACTCTTACTGACTCGCTCCCATACAACCACGTATATGGGACTACGAGGTAGGACTTACGTGCCCACTACATGTGAGCACAGAGGCCCACATCAGAATGGGTCGCCTCTTCCATCATGAATGCACAGATGCAATTAACATAAAGTTATTTGCAAACTACATTCTCAACACGTGTAATCACATTCTCAACACTCAATAATCACATTCTCAACATTCAATAATCACATTCTCAACACTCGTAATCACCTTTTCAACATTCATAATTGCATTCTCAACACTCGTAATCACATCATCAACATTCATATTCATACTCACATCTCTAATATTCGAGTAACTACTAATTCCATCAATCTTGTTCATAAACCAAATCATTTTCGCAATCCAATCCCATACTTTCAGTATACTCACTAGCCTATCCAACTAGTGAACCGGAATATGAAAGTAAAATTTAGCAAGATGTCAATCACGGCATCTAGACGAAATTCATTAGCATCACACATAACAATCAATCCAGGGATGCAGCATAATTTCATGATGGCAAGGCATATAAAGTTCATCAAACAAATCATAACACGATCAAACAACGATGCACTTATATCAAATCACTTACCCTTTTATCAAAAGACAACTACCTTACTAGACGTGCTTATAAACACAAATGCATCCATAGGGTAGGTATATACATAACACAAGCAATGAACTAATACCCTATAAAAGATATACAGGTTGCACTTGCATATAAACTCGTTTTAAATAAAAGCATAACCAATTTTAACCATCCTCATTCATCATATCGCATGGAAATTCAAGCATGGCAAAATTAAAGCAACACATGGGTAACTGTATTATTATAGAGCCTAGTGGCTACCTAAGCCACAACCGATACAATGCACTTGCCTTAAACCTCTTGGAACAGTGTGGCGAGAAGTTGACGGCACTCCCGGGGTCACACCACCTGCAAATAGGCATAAGCCACTAATATCATGCCAACCAATTAACCACACAACTCAAGAGAACCACGATTCTACACGCCCCTCCGAAAACCCGAAAACCAGAAATCTGTCCAACGGGACAGCAGACTTCCAACAAGCATAACTTGAGTTTAACAAGTCCAAATCAAATAAACGAGCACACTTTCTCAAACTACAGGAAAATTCCCATTTTTTTTCTAGGTATACAAAAAGCATGATTCGGCCTCTAAGTTCCCCTAATCCGCTGATGAACACAAACTGCCCTAATCGGGACACGATTGGACAGCGCTCGGTAAAACAGGCATAACTTTCAAACGGCTGAACGAAACTTAGCGATTTCAGACTTCATTGAGAGGTAATTCGATTATCTACAACTTTTTCTATAGCCAACCGACCGGGAAAAGCACCGATTATTCCCAGATTTGCGACGAACAGCAAACGAACATAATTCAACTTGTTCTGGACAGCAATTGGTAAAATAGACATAACTTTTAAATGGCTAAATGAAACTTGATGATTTAAATCTCTATTGAAAGGTAATTTAATTATCTACAACTTTCGTTATAGCCAAACCCCCAGGAAACGCTTGCAAAATTTTCAAATTACAGCTCTAACTAAGGACAGAAATCTGCCCGAACCGAAAATTTCCAAATTTCTCTAGTCTCTCCATTCCCCAACTAAATGTATCTCAAATACCAGGATCCTAGCTGGGCATTAGATCAAACACCTTACATGCAAGAAATAAAATCCCCCAAAGACCTAGGGTTTTTACCTCAAATCCTTACACATGGAGGAAAAGGAGGTGGGGGAGGGCTGCAGGGCTGCTGTAACACCCCGACGCCAAACGCGCCACGGATGCTACCAACCTTCTAAACTCCTAAAACCGGCTTGAAATTAAGCCACCGAAAATTTTACAAAATTTCGGCATGACCTCTCTAGAAATAGGGACATCCACTCAGCAGACAGAAAACATTTGCAGTTATGATATCATTCTAGCAGATCCTTAGTTAACCAATCACAGATCCAATAGAAATTAATCAACCCCACCACATAATTATTACAGGACAGAGACTCATTAAACATAACCGCAAACAACTTTTGACAAGAATTTTCTCGAGCTAGTAATAACATAACTATAAACCAACATGAAGGAACGGTGGTGATGCAAATGTGATTGTGCTACTACCCCCACCAATGCATGCCGGTTCAAGGTACCTGCAACAATACAAACTTCAAGCGTGAGTCGATAACTCAGCGAAGTACATCAAAGAATAATTTCATAGCCAATCACATTTTTCTACTTAAGAGCATAATAATCATTCTTACATAAGAACAGCAAGTGGGTAAAACAGAAGTGCCAAAATTAGTTCTCCAAACCAACCCCGCGCTCGTCTTGACGGAGTTCACAACTCCTCGACAAAGAAGCGTAACATATAACCTGTAAACATAACTCATATCTCGCAACCAGACATGAAAATACAGAATATGCGCAATCCATCACACAGACATGAAAATATAGAATATGCACAATCCATCACACAGACATGAAAATACTGAATATGCACAATCCATCACACAGACATGAAAATACAGAATATGCACAATCCATCACACAGACATGAAAATATAGAATATGCATAATCCGTTACACAGGCATGAGAATACAGAACCTAAATAATCCATCACACAAACATGGAAATACAAATATGCATAATACATCACACAGACATGAGAACACAGATTCTGAATAATCAATCACACTTCTACAATCATGTAATGCATCATGCATGCTCACTTGTTTCACTTCATTACTAAACCCCGACACATATCTCTTTAATCTTTTTGGATGAGGCCACGACTCGATCCAACTCGACACCTTTCCATTTAACTCAAAATCATCGTTATAATGCATTGCAGATGCAAATATGCCATACATCATAATCAACTCATAAAACATGATCCATCATTGACAATGCAATGCAGATTGCACAATTTCCATGCATATGATGCATCATGCATGCTCATCTCCTCTTTAGCACATACCTGGGTATGGCCGAGTGCACACCCGTCGGTGTGCACCTCTCATTCCCTTCCACCCCGTGGTGGAGGGTGCCTACTCTTCTTGACTCGCTCCCATACAACCACGATATGGAACTACGAGGTAGGACTTTCGTGCCCACTACATGTGAGCACAGAGGCCCACATCAGAATGGGTCGCCTCTTCCATCATGAATGCACATATGCAAATAACATAAAGCAATTTGCAAACTACATCCTCAACACTCGTAATCACATTCTCAAAACTCACTAATCACATTCTCAACATTCAAGAATCACATCCTCAACATTCATATTCATACTCACATCACCAATACTCGAGTAATTACTAATTCCATCAATCTTGTTTATAAATCAAATCATTTTCGCAATCCAATCCCGTACTTTCAGTATACTCACTAGCCTATCAAACTAGCAAACCGGAATATGAAAGTAAAATTTAGCAAGATGTCAATCACGGCATCTAGACGAAATTCATTAACATCACACATAACAATCAATCCAGGGATGCAGCATAATTTCATGATGGCAAGGCATATACATAACACAAGCAATCAACTAGATACTGTATAAGAGATATACGGGTTACACTTGCATATGAACCCGTTTTAAATAAAAGCATAACCAATTAACCATTCTCATTCCTCATATCGCATGCAAAACCAAACATGACAATATTAAAACAATACATGGATAAATGTATTATTGTAAAACCTAGTGGCCACCTAAGCCACAACTGATACAATGCACTTGCCACAATCAATATACATTAGCCCTGATCAGATAAATAGAAATGAACAACTCAATTAGGCACACAGCTCGATGTACTTGCAGCCATTCCCTTAACCATTTAATCATTATAAGCATTTTCATACAAGGAACCATTTTCTAGCTATAGCCAAGCAAAGCTTACCTCTTGCGTATTCATCGGCAGTTTCGTATGCTAAAAGCAAACAATTAATTAATCATCCTAGCCACGATTTAGGGAATGCACTTGCCTTTACCGACGGAGAATGGAGTGGCATACGATTGAGGCCACACCCGATAGAACCTCCCTTGCAAATAAACAATAATCATCCAACATAACTTTATGCGCAATTGACACCAACGACAAAAGAAGTCAACCCTTTTGCATAACCTAGGTATAGTGATTCAACTCCAAACCCATGCGGGGAAGCAGAACAAGCAAAATCCACGAATAATTGGCTAAACAAAATACTAGCACATATGAATAAAAACATTAAGGACTAAGATGCTGCCAAAATGAATCTCTTTGTGAGACACCATACACATATAAATTCCATAAGAACACTCCACAACTTCTAGCAAGATAAGACACGTATTTTAGGAGCTATGCGTGAGACACCATCAATTAATGCATTCTCTGTTTGGAGTAGGAGCATCCAAATCCACAGATTCATACTCTTCAGATCAATCAAGTGTGTGTGTATATATATATATACATATAACTGCATGCTTACTAATTCAAGATTACATTAAAGTTAGGCTCAAGATTCCAACACATCTATGCATAGTCCTGTATGAGTTCCTTGAGCCAAGAAATGAAGCACTAAAGAGCACCATAAAACAAATTGTTCATATGCCAACAGGAATCTCAGAGAGTCAACCCGCGAACTTCCAACAATACTCAAAACAAAAAAAATCATCTGGGTAAGCAATCAAATGAAAGGACAAAATCATAGATATCCCTACCCTTAATCAAACCTCATAATTTTACTCATGCTCACAATAGAAAAATAGAACTAGCAGGCATGGATATACATGTATGCACACAATAGAAATGCATCGATTCCTGCCTTCCCATCCCATGCCTCAACCTGACACACTGAAATCACTATGATACCACATCATAAATATTCTAGGCATTACATCGAACACATGGTAGGCACAAAGAAACCTTTATACTCTAAGCATGCATTTCATCAAACACCTTGGCTACATTCATTCATCCACAACTAGAACTTCACCTCCACTTACCACACAAAGGGAGAGGAAGGAAGGGGAGGTGCCGCCGACTGGAGGGGGACGACGCTGGCCGCCAGAGGGAGGAGGCATCTCTTCCGCTATTCTTCCTGCCTGAGTGGTGGTTCTGCTGCCGTTCTTTGCTCTTGGCCTTCTTGCCATTGTGCTCTTGGGCGCCAAGAAGGGGAAGACCAGGGCGACGCCAGGGAAAGGGAGAGGGTGCAGCGCCGACAGGGGAAAACGGCAGGGATGGCAGCGCTGGGCAGTGTCGGCAGGAGAAAAGGGCAGGGACGACAGGACCTGTTGCAGGCGCTAGGCAAGCCTTCGGCAAGGGAAACGGCAAGAAACGGCTGGCTGGGCAAGCCCTCGGCAGGAGTCGATAGGGAGCAGGAGCTGGGGCTCAGCCCATGGCGCAGGAGGCCAGAGGAGAAATGGATGAGGCGCCTGCTGGCTTGAGGGCAACAAAAAAAATTAGTAGGCTGAGCTTGGGGAGCAGAAAAAAAATCGGCAAGGGCTGGAGCAATGGTAGCCACACATTTGAATGGGAGAGAGAAGGTTAGGTGAAAAGGATCTGTTGTATTACAATGCCGCCGCTGGTGAAGCCGGCACGAAGGAGGATCGCCAGAGTGGCCGAGCAAGGACGCCTTGAGGGCCTTCACCAAGCCGCACACGCCAGGGCATTCAACCAGGGGCAGAGCGCCAGCAGAAGAAGCCTTCGGCCAGGGGCAGGGCTGCGCCAGGAGATGGCTGAGAGAAATCGCCAGGGGAGGAGGAAGCTAGGAGAGGGATCCAGGGGAGTACGCACCAGGGATAACATGACTCGGCTGGGGGCACCAGGATGCGACTGGGAGGCGCCAAGGACTCCTGTAGGGTCGGCCAAGGAAAAGAGAAGAATTTGCAATGCTGCCCTCCAAGCAAAAGTCAGCCACATAAATGAAGAAGAGAGAGAGAAGGATTAGGTGGAGAAGGGGGAAAAATCCCCAAAAACCCCTCCTAAAACCAAAATCCATCTCTTAACCACTAGCGCAAACCAAATAACCAAATACTTGGCGCGAAACAACAGTTGTCAAGATAGACAACTCCGGCCAAAAACCCAGGAAAATGATTTTGCGGTATTACAGTCATGCCCTTCATCAAGTCTATGTGAGGGATTTCAAAAAATCAGATATTAGACTTGAATGACTACATTAGAGTTTTTGTTTTGGTAATATTTAAAAATATCTATGGTTGCTTAAATCTTAAAAATAGGTAAAGATTGTAGCCCTCATGATAAGCTTCACATAGAGTCCTAGATCACCCAAATCAAAGTTTGGAGTAAAAAGTTATAAGCGTTTTAGTGGCTAATCCAATGGTATGACCGAACCCTCTCCGGTCATATCGGCTTCCGATATGACCGGAGCTCTTCCGGTGTGTTTTTTCCAGAGAGATTGAAAAATTAAAAATTGGCCCGGTATGACCGGATTTTCTGAGTAACGGCTAGTTTTTTAGCCGTTGGTCTCTGAGGAGCAGTCATACCAGCCCTAGGGCGGTTTGACCGGGTGTCTTGGGCATTTTTGCCCACTTTGCCCCCCAACGGCTAGTTTTTCTTGTGAATGCTATAAAAGGAGTCTTGGGGCTAGCATTTGGTGGTTGTTGGCCTTGTTGATCATTTGTGTGGTCTGTGCTTGTGTTGCATTTCCAAATTTGGTTCTTGAGCTAAAAGTTAGCTCTAATTGTATGTGTTGCAATTAGGAGAGGATTGAGAGCCTTCTTGTGCATGTGTTGCACTTGAGGGGAGCCTTGTGCATGTGTTGCACTTAGTGATCACCGGAGTGCGTGTGTTGCACTAGGTGAAGTTCAAGCGGGAAGGCTTGGCTTGTTACTCTTGGTGTTTGCCGACACCTAGACGGCTTGGAGGCGTCATGCGCGGTGAGCTTCTTGATGAAGGTTGTGAGAAGCCCCGACAAGTTGTGAAGGTCAGTGCTTGTCTACCCGGAGCAGAAAAGAGCAACCACTAGTGGAATCGAGGTGGGTGCTCAATTCGTGGAGCCGGTCCAAAGTGGTTTGGGCTAGCCTCAACATGGATTAGGGGAGACCGACAAGTCTCCGAACACCACGGTAAAACATCGGTGTGTCTCTTTGTATTTGCTTCAATTCTCTATTTACATTGTTGCAATTTACATTCCTAGGATTAAGTTGCTTGATTGTCTTTAGGATTGTATATTCTTGAGTAGAGGCATAATTAGCTAGTGCACTTAGTGAGCCTAGTTGACTTAGGCTTAATTTTCAAAACCTTAGTTTATCACTTCCGCATTGATTTTTGTTTAGGTTTTGACTTACAAATAAATAGGTGAGATTTTAAATAATCATCGAAGAAAATTTTAAAGTCACCTATTCACCCCCCTCTAGTCGGCATCCTCGATCTTAGAAGAGACCCTATCGTACTCAATATGGCTAAGGCCCTGTATGAGAATGTTCCTTGCATTAGCATTCACCTCAACATCAGCCATATTACCGGCCGTGATGTTCTCATCAGCAGGAACCTCATATTGGAGCTTCACCTTCTACCAAATCTAGAGCCCTGGGCAGTGATGTACGACTCCATTCATGACTTCCAAAAAGGAAAATCAACTCTAGAAATGATACGAGGCTTAGTGGAATATTTGTCTGTCGCCATGGCTCTCAAGACCGGTCAAGATCTATGAAAAGAGCAAAATCAGCTCTGATACCACTTGAAGGATCGAGATGGCGGTTAGAGGGGGTGAATGATCCCAAATAGAAATTTTCCCCACACAAAACAATCCAAACTAGAACATCCCTCTCTGGAATTCACACCGGACATTTGGGCCAGTGCTACTACTCGGCCAATAGAACCGGGTTTCCATGGCCGGTAGCAATAGCTTGCCTGATCCCCTTAAAAACACCCTCTTGGGATTTTCTACACCGCTCTGGGGTCTAGTGCTACCGCTCGGCTGGTAGAACCGCGCTACCATGGCCAGTAGTTCCGGGAAAACAAACAGAGCTCAAATTGATTCAAATTAAAAATTAAATTCAACCCAAAGCATACCAATCTCAAATTTAGTCAAGTACTCATCACCAACATGGATAGGCCTCTACATGGTCTTTCGTGCCAACTGTTAGCTCTGTGAAGTCATTTAAAACCATGTTAGTTTTAATAAGATCATCATCAGACTTACCCAATTTTTTGCATGTGGTATATGGCATCATCATCAGACTCCTCCATCAACAAGCATCCTTATTATTGGCCTGCCATTCATGTGGCCTTTTAGATATAATGGCTTTAGATGCCAATGATCATCTTGAGGCTTTTTAAAAACTGCATCTTGAGCCCCAAGCACAACTGAGCAAATGTCACTTTGGTTGATATAGTACTTATTTTAAATTCAGCAAGCAAGGTGGATACCATGTTGATGTCCATCAGTGGTGTAGAATCATCCCGAATCATGGGTGATTCAAGATCATCGGTTGAACCGAACTCTTTTTCAACCGGTTCTTTTCTCCACTCTTTCTTAGCGATTTTAATTGGCTAAAGTTCATTGAATTCCTCATCTTTTTGTTTTTCCTGCTTAGCCTCTCTCATCTCCTGGGTCCTTAGCCTTTGAAGTTGTCTGTGTTGTGATCAGCTAAGCCCTGGAGGACACCATCTGGGTTTAGGTTCAACTGGCTCATGTAATTTTCCTACTAGATTGACATGGGTCATAGAACTTGACCCCTTCGATTGTGTCTACAACTGAATCAGTCTAGAAATCCTTTCATGTACTGATTTTCCACAGGCTTCATCATAACGATCTCGCATCGACTTAGATATTCTATCTTTAACCGACCATCATCTCTAGTTGTAACGGCCCCTATTTTCGCATAAACGCAAAAATGAGAATCTCATGTGCATACCGTACTAGTCCCATGATCAATGGCTAGTGTGCATATTTACAACAATTGGAATCACAACCATACATCATATTATTAGAGCGAAAGCTATTTGTATAATGTATTCTTACAACTCAGAGTATATATAAGTAGCACAGAAGAAGCAAAGTCTTGTAGTGTGCCTATCCATCCAGGAAACTGACAATGCATAAATACCTAGAAAGGTCGCATTACAGAGTTTCTCGTAACCTTCAATGAATGGTATTCTTTGGAGCTTTGTTCTTATCCACCTATAATAATAGATTAAGCAAGGTTGAGTACTTTCATACTCCGCTAGACTTAAGGTGCTATTTGCAAACACAGAAATGCAAGCAATATCAAAGGAAGCTTCTAAGGTTAATTTGCATAAAGCAACATTTAATTTGTAAAACAAGTTGTAATTTAGAAACGGAATTTGTAAAATCAAGTTTGATTGATAAGAAATAAGTAAGGTATAAATAATACTCACAGTCCTTCGCGAGTAATGAATCATCCAATTTCTGCCAACCTGTGGCATAACCACAATATTTGCCAAAACAAGGCACAACAGGTGAAAATCATCCCATTTTGAAAATAATAAAACAACTAACTATGTGAAGATGTTACCAAGTGCCTTTAACCGTAGGTGCGGCTAATCAATTAGATTTACACTCTGCAGAGTGTACAACTTTACCCACAAGAAATGATTAGCTTTTTGTGCAAGCTATTAGCACACTTCATTTGGTGTGCCACAGAGCAGTCATAACATAACTGTTATATTACCTAGACCTAACTTTGCACTAGCCCAGTGACGTGAAACCCTTGCTATGGTAGAAGAATATGAATAAATAAAGTGTAACAGTCCCTTCCCATATTTAGATCAATAACATAGGTAGTTCCCCTTGCAATAATGGTTTCTTCCCACAGTAAGGCATACACCGTTGTTCCGATATGCATTTACCCACACCGAGGTGTGAAAACCTCTTACAAGCAAACCTAGAAAGGAGTGCTTGTACTTTCTCCCACGTACCAATGTGCAAAGCTAGATCTAAGCAACTTAATAGGTTAAAGCTGTCCCAAACTAGCACTTGTGGTTGCATAGTTTTCTTGACTTGTAAGCAACCCATAGCTCGATCCTTAATCCGATATGGGCAATAATCTCCCCCTACACTACATACAAGTCTATCTCCTACACAACTGGCTATTGCCAATAATTGCCCACATCAAAACAATAGTTTTATTTTGAGTTTTAGCTAAAATACCAACAATCGACATTATGCCATATCCAACCTTTTTAAATTCTCAAAAAGGCAATTTTAATCTAATCATCTATATCGTTGGTAATAAAGCATGGCTAAGCAATGTTAATATGTAAACCTACATACCCATGATGACATTAGGTAATGTCTATCCTTAATATATGGTTATCAAGGTTCACATGTCCATATTTATCAAGGAAGTTTTATGAGACAATAGGTATATCTACCAGTACCACAAAATAGCAAATTTAAAAAAAAATAAGCACATGCATGAAACAATTTGATAAATAAAATGAAAATTAAATATTGGGATCAATATGATCAAAGAGTTGCTTGCCTTGCTTATCTGTCGTTTATGACGAAGTTGTGGTCGTAGCTAATGGTGTTGATGACGGAGTTAATAGCATCAAGTTCTACACGTCGTTCAATAGAAATATAGCAAATAACAAACTTTAATAAGGGCAAAAAGAAGACAGACAGACAGAAAGTTGAATAAAGACTTGCTATAGAAAACATGCATGTTTTAGGGTTTGGTAAAATGACTTCACATTCTAGTATTTTAGTCGATTAGGTATGTATATACTTACATACATATTGTTAATCGGCTTTTAGATTGGGCGATGCACGGTTTCTTTTATAGATTATCTATTCTCGCCTTATGAATTCAAGAAGCTAAAATAATGTATTCTAATAGTTATAATTTCAAGTTCAAGATGCAAAAATTATATAAATTAATAGGATTAAAACGATAGTTACTTTGTTATATGTTATGTATGAATAGTACTTAGTCTTTAATTGACTTCACATAAGAATTAGTTTTAGATATGTTAGACCTGTTAAGTTAGATTACTGGTTATATATATTCATGGTTTTTAAGAATGTTCTAATGATACCAGTATCCTAGTTACCTATTTCTCAATTATTATTATTACGTTCATTACTCGTATTACGGATTTGAGAGATCATACTACTTAGGTTTATTTGGTTGACAGGAATTATATGCAGAGCATGATGAAATGGGATTATTTCTTTGGAATGTGATGGTCTGTATTTTGGAGAGCATTCCTAAACTAATTTTATAAATTTTAGGATTTAGACGAGACGTTCCATTTATTGCCGAAATAGCTTATATGGTATTAAGGTTGTATATGATTAGTAAGGTATAGTGAATGATTAGTGTTTAGCCTTATGTGTTTTGTATGCAAGATGATTCAAACACGCTGGGAGTTGCAAAATAAGGTTATTGGTTGTATTTACTTGGTTACACAATAATTTGTATGGTACAAGCATTTGAGCTAATGGTTTCTTAAGTTCAACTTTTCATATAAAAGGGCTTTAGTGACCATAACACTTAAGGTTATTGCACTAGCAGGATTTAGATGACAAGCAAATTGTAAAAACAATAATTTTCCAAATTATGGTAGTCTATATCCCAAATATCATTTTTGGGCTATTTTTCACAAAATTTGCATTTAGACAAGTTGTTTTATAAGCTACCGAAAAGGCTTAAATGATCACAAAGTTGGAGTTATAAAAAATCGGATTTCATTTTAAGTTTGCGACTTCACTATACATGATTATTAACTCATTTTTCTAGCATTAGCAGCGTACAATCCTAATAGTGTTTTAATACTAGTTTCGTATTATTTTGCTCTTAGGCGTGATAATTTATAAGCATATGAAGATTAAAATCCTTTATACACTAAATTCAAATTAGCTCTTTTAGCCCACTATTGTGATCTTATTATCAAGAATATGTTAAGATTAGCTCTACCCATTCTGATACTTAATTTATAAGGATACATACATACGAACATACGTACATACGCACATATGTACATACATACATACGTACATACATACATACATACACTTTAAATCCTTAGATTTATATATATGTGTATTATTAGGATGTATATTACAGCTAAGGGTTTTAAGCATAAGTTATAACCTAGTTTAATGACTTTTTGCATCACTCTAACTGGTCTATTTAGGATCCCCATTTTCATGAATCATGACTTTACCTTCCATTATATATATAGACGAGTATATTCTTTTTGTGAAATCATGTGCTGAAAAATTGGCTTAATGATGAAATTGGCATTGCAAAGTGGATGTAATCAAGACATGTGTGGTGTTCGTGCATGTGCTATTTAAGATGATTATTTGATATGCTTGTGATAGCATGATAATGTTTTTGCTTGATATAATACGCGGACTTGTGCTCAGATTCGTTTCTTGTTTATTCGTGTGCAGGTGTTGCTCGAGGGCGAACGTGGTCGATGACGGGACTGGAACTAGGTTTATGGAGGAACTGAGGTTCATGACTAGGTTCAGAGAGGAATCTAGGTCTTGATAGTCAAGGATGTCATGCGGGACATTCGGGCTAGAGAACGGTGCACATGGAGGCTAGTTAGTCACGTGAGTGCGGCAGGCGAGCCGTACGCGTGCATGCGTGAATTTTGGGTTGTATGCATATTTTGGAACATATGTTATTGGACCAAGTAGATATGCATATATGTATTTAATTTAGGGTTTTGAGTTGCACAAAAGGATTTGCTCCTGCGGCCGGCGGCATGCAAGAAGCGGCGGCTAACATGCGCGACTAGAAGTTCAGTGTGTCATCTTATGCATGCAACATTGTGGCTGGAGATGAGGAGACTTTCCTAGTGGCCGTGATTTCTTATCAGCGACAGAATTTTTCTCCGTAATAAATATTAAGATTTGCAAGTCGATGTGTAGGTAATCTCGTTCTTCGTTTTCGTTCCTCGTTTGCATGCCTATTTTATTTTTAGATTGATTCATTGCTTCACCATGATAATTTTGATTTGGTCTATTCAAAACCTTTCTAGGAAATCAATTGACTAATCTCGATAGTTTGATTGGCTAATTCCTCATAAATCCCAATTAATTTCGTGATTAGGGTTAGATCAATTTTCGTCATTATTGATACAGTCATATTGCAATGGTCATATCTCTAGATTCGTAGATCCGATTGGGTTGATTCTTGTTGGGTTAGCTTTGAAATTGAATCTAATTTCTACAGTTAAAATGTCACATCAATCCAATGGTGGGATCTTCATAAATTACTGTTTTAGTTCACATATATCATGCTTTTGTCGAATCCAAATCAGGCAATTTGAATCCAAATTGGGGTGTTTCAAAAATCATCAAAAATTTGATTTTAGCTTCCGCACAATCATTCGCCCCCCCCTCTATTTGCTAGTTTAGTTTATATCTTTCCTACAAGTGGTATCAGAGCTAAGTTTTTCTAATTAATCTTAACCGGTGATTAGAAATCATAGCAATGGATATGTATTCAACAAAACCTTGTGCTTTCGATGGTGTTGATTTTTGGAAAGCAAAGATGAAAGCATACATTTAAGCTCAGGACTTTGCAATCTCGGAGAAGGTGTAGAAGCCATATCAAGTACCCGAGATTGATGAAGTCAACGAAACCAATCAAGCACATGTTGAAGCAAACAGTAAAGCACAAAATTTGATCATCCAAGGATTGGGAAGAAGTGAATTCAACCACATGATTCATCTCAAGTCTGCATATGAGGAATGGAAATCTCTTTGTGATTCTCATGAGGGTTCTAACACTGTCAAAGAGGTTCATGAAGTTATATATAGGAAAGAATACATGCGATTTGAGATGAAACTTGGTGAGTCACTAGATGATTTCTTTGCACACTTTAATAAAATTCTTAGCAATTTACATGCTGTTGGAGTTAGCTATGACGATGCTGCTAATGTTAGACAATTGCTTGGTGCATTACACAAGTCTATTTGGGAGATGAAAGTTACATCCATGAGAGAATCAACTGTCATGAGTACACTTACTTTAGATGTTTTTTTTCTAAATTAAAAACTCATGAATTGGATGTTCTTGCTAGGAAGAATGTTCATAAGTCAATTGCTTTGATCTCTCAATCTAACATGTCTCACGATAACTCCTTTTTCATCAAGTTTTGTTATGTCTTTCTTGTCTTCACTAATCGATGAACAGATTGAGAAATTTCCAGAAGAAGACTTGGCATCACTCTCTTCACGTTTTAATAAAGCTTTGCAGAATGTGAGAATGAGGAAGAGAGTTAGTGGTGGCCCTCCAAGATGCTATGAGTGTGGTGATCTCAACCACATTCGTTCAAATTATCCTAAACTTGTAGGTAAAGCATCAAGGGAGGAGAATGACAATGACAAAAGAAAAGAGTAGAAGAAGTTCTCTCCATGTGATAGAAAGAAGAAGAACTTCATCAACTGCAAAGTTGTCCATCGAGTTCTTTCCGCTCTTGAACAAGTCAATTTGAGCGATGTGGATTCGGAGAGCAGTGAAGATGACACAACAACTACAAGCAAGCATGAATTAACAGGATTATGTCTCATGGCTAAAAGCAGTGATAGCTTCACCGACGACAATCACGACAGTGACTTCAATGAAGTAGAACCTTCTTACGATGAATTAGTTAGGGGTAAAATCCTCATATGCCACTAGAAGTTTACCTCATCCCCTATTTGCCACTCATTGTGTCAATGACATGTGGGCCCAGGGCCCACATGTCATTGACACATTTTGGGATTTCTCAAATTCACAATGGCAAATTGGGAATTAATCCATTAGTTATTGCTGGTGCTCGTCTTGGTAAATTGCTTGATAAACATGACAAGAAAATTAAGAAACATGATATTATTTTGTAGTCATTGAATGCTAAAATTGATAGACTTAAAACTGTGATTCCTGATGATGATGCTTGCAAATCATGTGACTTAATTTACAATGAGCTTACTTTACTTAGGAAAGAACATGTTACCTTATTAGAGCAAATTAATGCTGAAAAAGAGAAAAATGAAAAACATGTTAAACATGCTAGTTGTTCTACTGTTGATTTATACGATTCAACTCCATGTTCTAAATGCTCCACACTTGAATTGAAGTTGAATGATGCTAATGGTAGCGTTTCTCAAATGACCAATACTTTACTCACACATGAGGTTCTTTCATGCTCTACTTGTCGCAAACAAAAAGGAAAAGTTGATATTCATTGCAATAATTGTCTCATGCTTTCTCATAAAGTTGATTATTTGCAACATTCCTTAGAACTGTTCACTAAAGGAAAGAAAATTTTGAACAAGATTTTGAACCAATCTAAGGTTAGCTCAAACAAGAAAGGTTTAGGTTTTGATTCTTATGCTCATTATAAATCACATGCTCCCACTGTTGTTAAGGCACTTGAAAGTGATAAATTTGAAACTGTTAATGAGCCTATGAAAACTGTTTTTAAGTCTGCTGAAGTTTTATCTTCTATTATGATGAATGCAAATGTTGCTTTTACTTCTAAAGCTAAACATCGTGTTAAGTACACTTGCACTCATTGTGGTAGAGATGGACATTTAGTAGATTTTTGTTTTAGGCTAGCCAAACAGCAAAAGCAAGAAAGGCTAAGGCTAGGTCTAATTTCAGACAGGCACGCTTTACTCATTATGTGCCTAGGGTGATGCAAACACCTTTTGTTGCTAGAAACACGAGAAAGGGCAAATCTGATTTTATGTACAAGCATACTCATGTTGTGCCTACTCGTCGTGTGTCTTAGTACTGGATTCCAAAATGCTTTATTTCTAACCCCAGTACCGAGACCTCGACATCTTCTAGTGCTATGTAGGTTTTTCAGATACGAGTTGGAGAACAGAAGCTTAGTGGATCTTGGTCTTTTGCAACATGTGATCTAGCTTGGATGGTTGTCACCCTTGAGATGGTCTTTCAAGAGGCTTGTGCGATAATTCTTCACCTACTTTGTGAGCTATTTTATACACTCATGTCTTTTTTATTCATAGATATATAATTGTGGTATGAGATGGGATGTTTGTTCATATGCTCATATGTACCCCCTAGCATGTTCAATAATGTTATATCTTATATCATGCCTTTTTATGCTTATTATTTATTTATCATGATTCATGCTTGTTGTCGACGATTGGGATTGCCAACCGCAAGGAATGAGAAGGGGGGTCGGAGTGATATGGGACCCGAGCTGCGCTTCGCTCAAACGGAGGAATGGAGTGGTCGCGACGATGGTCGGAGCAAGACGACAACGAGCGAGAGACAGAGGTTTATACTGGATCGAGCCCCTGTGAAGGTAATAGCTCTACTCCAGTCTCCTTGCGGTAGTATCCTAAACTGTTTCTGAGTACAGGAGTGTGTTACAGCTCAAGTTCGATGATGGCTATGTCTAAGCTCGAGCTATAGCGTGTTGTCTTCGTGTCTTTTGAGAGATTGCGGATCCTTGGTCTTATACCTCCTCTGCGCGCAACGGACGGGAGAGATTCCCGGGAAGTGCCCTTCATGCACGTTGAGGGCTGGCAGTAACCACTCTGGACTTGATGCACGCACCTGCTTCATCCCCACGACCCGCGTTTTGGCAACCGCCAGTCAAATGCACGATTCGTAATCCAAGGGTGGACTACGGCTTGGACGAGAGCCGACCCGAGCTCGAGGTCGTGCGGGGCCGTGCTCGGGTTTAGCGCGCTCTAGGTCGAGCGTCCCGGCATGCGCCCAGGTCGTGGTCGAGGCCTCCTGAGCTTGGGAGGTTCGTTGACCGTGCGCTGGCCGGTCAAGGGACGCCCAGCCCTCGTCACTTGTGCTTAACTGAACATACCATGATAACTTAAACACAAGTATATCATCACCCCACTTTTGATTTCATTGGTTATTCGTTTGAGGGGGAGTTTATAGATTTTTGATGAAAATTTCTTTCATTTGCCTAATGGGAGGATTGTTCTTTTTTACTTTTGTTTATAAAATTAATCCCATTGGGTGACAATTTTGAAGGTCTTTAAGATGGTTATTTTTAGGAGGAGTTTTTTTAAAAAACTTTGTAATATTTTGTAACATACTTTTTATTTTGTGTGTTCTTAAATGAAAAACAAAAAAAATGGAAAACAATGAAAAAGTAATGAGCATTGTATTTCATGCACATATGTCATTTGAAGCCATGTTTATGCTACAAGGTCTTTGCAACTTCATGTTTATGCATATATGGTGTAGTTTATGACATGACTATTTAAATGGACTGAAAACTTGAATTAAATCTTGTCATGGGTGAACTTTCTTAGCTCTCATGATCCTGCTCAAAAAGTGCTAAATATGAAAGTTAAGTGCTAAAGCTCAAGAGTGATTGCTGATAAATGTGTAATGCCGCAGTCATTTTTTTCCCAGATCATGAAGTGTTGCAGATGCTTTTCCTCCCCACCCCTCCCCCCTTTTTCCTTTTCTCTCCACTCCTCCCTTATTTTTCCCCCACCTGACAGCAGGAAGGGCTGCAGCTCCCCATGTGCCTCCTCCTCCCTGGCCATCTCCTGGCGCTTCCCCTCCCCAGCCGACCCCATGCGCCTCCTCCTCCCTGGCCATCTCCTGGCGCCTTCCCCAGCTCCAGCAGCGGCGCCGCACCTCCAACTCTGGCCTGCTTTCGGCGCCTCTCCGGCCAACCTCGCCAGCGGCGGTGCCCCTCACAGCTGGCGCCCTTTTATCCCCTTGCAGTCGGCGGTAGCAGCAGCAGCAACTTCCCTCCTCCTTTTCCCCCTTCTTGGCTTGGAGGTAACCCTTGGAAATCTCTCTTGTGCTCAGCCATGGAGGTCCTAGACTAGTTAGAAGTGGATCTAGGGTTCTTAGGTCTGAAATTTTGGAGGGAATCTATCCAAATGTTGGAGGGAAACCTTTGCTGTTTTTCGACCTGGAAACTGTCTGTTGTTGCAGCTCGGTTTTGGGGTAGTTAGAGGAACCTGGTGCTTATTTGGCTGTTGCAAAAGTTGTAGATAATCGAATTACCTTTCAATGAAGACTGGAATCGCTAAATTTCGTTCAGCCGTTTGAAAGTTATGCCCTTTTTACCGAGTGCTGTTCAATCGATGGCGCGACTGACAGCCTCTGTGTTCATCTGCAGATTAGAGCATCTTAGAGGCCGAATTAGACTTTTTAATTTGCTAAAAAAAGATGGGAAATTTCCTGTAGATTAGGAAAATGTATTCTTTTTCTTGATTTGGAGTTTCAGAACACAAGTTATGGCAGTTGGAGCGCTGCTGTCCCAGTTGAGCTGATTTCTGTTTTTCGGGTTTTGAGGAGTGGGTCGTAGGATCAAAGTCGTTATAAGTCTTGTGTTTGTTTTGTTGTTATGTTTTGAGTAGAATGTATATATTTGCAGGTGGTGGGACCCCAGGAGTGGCATCAACTTCTCGCCACTCTGGTTCGAGAGGTTAAAGGCAAGTACATCGAGTTGTGTGCCTAATTGAGTTGTTCGTTATTATTTATCGGTTCATGGCTAATTTCTATTGATTGTGGCAAGTATGAGTTATATTGGTGAATGTCCCTTCGAGGACGTGATTAGCTATTGGATTCGAGTGGTCACTAGTAAGCCTTAATATCGGTGAGTTTACTGTACCTTTGTTAATATTGTAGTGACTAGTGAGTATGTTGATTGAAATGTGTTTTAGTTGAGAATTGATGTTGCATGCATCCTTGCATTCATGATATGCATACATTCGAGCCAGGTAGGTGAGAAAGTCATATAAGGACATATGACTAATCCGGTGAGCTCCTGAGAAGCCCTACCTCGTAATCCCATTCATTGAGATGGATGGGAGCGAGTCATTAAGAGTAGGCCCCTCCACAGGGATGGCAGGGTTGAAAGGGTGTGACACCGACGGGTGTGCCCCTGGAGTATACCGGAATACTCGTTGAAAAGTGCATTTGAACATGGAAACATATCGCTTTGCATAGCATTGCAAGTATGGGTTGCGGTTATGGTAAAGGAAGGTTGAGTTGTGGACTCAACCCAAAAAGGGGAGATTGAATCGAATTTGATGAATTAGCGCATTTCATTGCCTTGCTAATTATGTTGTATGAATATCGTGGAGTGAAGTCGAGTTATGAACTCAACTAAAAGTGATGAATATGGTTTGAGTTGCAAAAAGGGGTGGTTGAGTCGGAAGACGTTGTGTTTTAGAGTTAAGTAATGCTTTTTGGGCATTGAATGGTTTTATTATCAAGTTGATGACTTGATTGCGGTAATTTTTGGTATGGTCAAATTATTGTTTTAAATGGGTATAATTGCTTATTGTCCAATGTTGCTTCATTTGTATTACTTACTCTTTTGATCAAGCTCTTGTTTTACTTATGATAAATTGGAATTGTTAGTCTCGTGTACTTTGCTGAGTTTGAACTCACGCTTGTTATTTAATGTTGTAGGTGTATTGAAGTCGGCGTGCATGGATGGGGGTAGTAGCACAATCACGTTTTGCATCACCACCTTTCCATCATGTTGATCTATAGTTTTGATCTTAATAGCGCATGAAATTTCTTGTAAAGGGGTTGTTTGCGGTTATGTTTAATGAGTTCCTGTCCTGTAATAATTATGCGGTGGTTGCTATGATCTCCATGATGTTAAGTTAATAGTTGCTAGAAGTTAACTACTAGAATGATTTCATATAACTGCAAATGTTTTTTTGTCTGCTGAGTGAGGTCATGCCGAAATTTTGTAAATTTCGGTGCCTTAGTTTTAAGTAGGTTTTAATAGTTTAGAGGTTGTTTTCAGTCTTTTCGTAGAGGTGTCATTAGTTATTTAGAGGGTTGGTAGCATCCATGGCGCATTTGTCGTCGGGGTGTTACAGTTGGTATCAGAGCGGGCTTTAAGTCCGTGGCAGGTGAATTTAGCCAATTACTCTAGAGTAAACTAAAATTTTGTTGCGTGAAATTAGAAACATGGCATAGGTTTATACTCTTTTAAAATTTGGCCATAGGGCAACAACCTTAAAATTTGGAAGTAGATTGGTTAATTAATTTAAAACTTGATACACCCTGATGCACAGTAGGAAAGGGTACAGGTATCGTTGCTTTATTCTTAAATGTTGAATTTAAGTTTTGAGGTTGAATGCTAAATTTGATCATGCATGATGTCTATTGTTATTGAGTATTTGTGATTTAGTGAGTTGTGCTGCCGAAGGGTTTCGTTCACCTTCTTTTGTTGTGGAGTGGCCATGGTGGTGGTGGTGGTTGTGGCTGGGTAAGGACACAGATGGAAGTTTGGAGCCTCTCGTAGATAAGAGACGTCGACTTTTGCGACAAGGTTTAGAGAGTGGGCAGAACTCGTTGGTTTCTTTTGGCTGCATTCCTTGGAGGCAAAGAGAAAAGTTTGGTGATGAATCCTTTCGGATTGCTTTTACCGTTCTGCAGTTTGGTTTTGCTGGTTTCTTTGGTTATTGTGGGTTGCCTTGTGGAGAAAACTATTGTAGTTGTTGGTCTCTCCATTTAAGGAAGTTATTGAAGTTTTCTTGGTGCAAAACCTAAGTTGTGTGGATTTTCAGTGTCAAGGTCTTATCGGAAAAGATTTGGTTGATCATTTATTTTTTTCTTGTATACCTCTTCCTTTGTGGAAGTTGTAAATCTTGAGATTTACTTGAAGAGATTTTGTATACCAGAGTTGGGCATTTGAGAATCGAGTTCCTTTGTGATTTAGGGATGGGTTTCCCTGGAAAGAAAAAAAAAGTTTATTGGTGTTGTTCATGTTTGTGAGTGGTCGTGTTATTTAAAGGGTTGGGGTCGCATTTTGTTCTTTTTAGTGGGTAGGTGACCCCCGAGGATGTTTGAGACTCTAAACCTGTGATGCATGGTTAGAGCATCGAGATGATGTAAAGTACCAAATTGGTTAATGTGAATTTGTGATGGTAAGTGACCCGAAGTGAAAGATGACTAGTATTTTATGCGAACTGTTGTGAGTCAGGGAATTGATTGGGAGTACGGGATTGCGTACCATTAAGGCTAATATTGATATTGACTGAGGAGGTTAAGGGTCTTCTGTTTGATGAATTGATTATAACAAGGGATGGGGTAAAGACATGAGGATTATGGGTTTATGTTGCTTTTGGGTCAAATAAATTGCGGATCAACTAAATGGCTTAATCGATGTGTAATCAAAGAATGGGAGTATATGGAGTGATTGTATGAAAGGTTGAATTTGTCCTTGACAAATGTTTGTCTATGGTCCGTGATTGAAATATGACCATTGGAGTTCGTATCGAATGATTAGAAGTGTATATCGATGGAACGAACTAAGTGTATTGAATATGTGATTTAGGGATTGTACGAAAAGTAATTGTTGATTATATCGAAATAAGTGTTGAAAAGATGCGTTTTAAGACTGGGATAGACAATTGTATGGGTGATGGCTCATACTATGCTGAATTAATAGATAAGTGATTTGTGTTAAAGAAGTGAGAAGGTGGTTCTCCTTGTTGATTGTCATGAGGTAGGCCTGGATTATGGTTTGATGATTATACGGCTAGTTATTGGTTATGGTTATGTATATAAGAAGTGGAAATTAAGAAAAGATCGGGTTTTGTAAGTTCTGTTCAAAGGTGTTGGACTTTTCAGGATTTGGAGACTATAAGATCCTGAGTAGTTAAGAGATTGGAATACTAGAAATGGTGGGATTCGAGTTGAACTTTCTTTTAAAGGTTTACAGATTCAATTGATTGTATAATCGTCTGGGAGTGTACGCCGTTCTGGGTAAGACGTTCTGATTAACGGGCAATGGAACTCCCCCGATTGAGTTATCTTTTGGTTAAGTATGGACTTGGCTTTGATGATTGAAAATGAGGATGAAAAAGTAATTTTGAAGTAATCGGTGGATGGATTTCGGGATACCTTGTCTAATTGAACCATGCCAACCTTTGGTCTGGGCTAAGTTATTTAGCTTGTGTTATGAATATGGAATTTACACTTAAGAGTGTATGTGTGGATCGTGCTCCTTAACTCACCAGAGTAGACAAAATGGAATGTGATGAAAACTCTTGAGCTCAAAACCCTATTGGGAAACTCTATTATGATTAGAATTGTATTTATTGAAAAGTGTGGGTGGTATTTGTGAGTGGTTCAAAAATTGTGAATCTTATGAATGTTTCATGAGAAAGTTTGATGGTAAAGTGGTTTTTGTTGGGAATAAGTTCCCTTTCTCTTGAGAGAAAATGTGATGGTCTTGGGTATAGATGTTAGTTTGAGAATCGATTTCCTCTTCTAAAATGTTGTTTTTGGTTAAGCGTAAGAGGTTTTGTTTTGATTAAAGCGAGATGATTTGTTTTTGTTTTTGAGGGCTTCTGTCAAGGTTTTGTGTGGAGTCTCTCTTTTAATTTGAGTTTCTCTGCAATGCGAATTTTATCGCATTGATTTGAAAATGTTAAAAAGTGGTTTATGAGATGTAAGAGATTTGAATTTGCCTTCGTGATTTGGCTTAGGGAAAGAAAAAGAGTGATCGTGGGATTTCGTCGAATTTTCTCCAAGGTGATGTATGTGGTTCATTTGGTTTAAAGATAATTGTATCTCTTTTGCAACCTAGCTGGATTTAAAGAATATGACTGTTCATGGTATAGCATTGAGTATAATAAGGATTTATACTCTTGGGCTTGATTATTTGAGTAAAAGAATGTGAGGGCGAGACCCTCTTAAGAAAAGAACCGAGTGTGGGTTGGTATTGATTTTCGGTCCTAGCATGAGCTAGGCGTTGACCACAAGTAGTTTAAAGGTGGATTATGATGGAGCCTTTTGATGTCGATGCAAATTTTTGGGAGAATCGTTGTTTGTAAAGGTGATAGCAAGTTGATGTAAAGTGTTCTGTGGCGAACATTTATCTTGGCTAGTTGTCCCTGGAGGTGAGATGTGCCTGAGAGAGGGTGGAATAAAATTTTATATAACCTGGTTGTTATTGGAAAGGAAGATATGCCGAGGTGGGCTATTTCCTTAGATGGCATGGGTTGATTATGGTCTTTTTATTTAAAAGGTTAACCAATTGGAAAAGATGGGATTATGTGTACTCGATTCTTTTGGGTTCAAGTTTGGAACCCGAGATGTTTAAGCGGATAGTATGTGGGATTAGTTAAGATGTAGTTATAGGCGTGTGAGGTTCAGGGCCTCGTGTCATACCTGTCGTATGAATACGATGAAATGTGGTAAAATAGTCAAGAGGGGAGATTAGATTGAAATTAAAAAAAATGGGATCTAGAGTTGAGTGTAGAGTTGGAGAGTATGTTCTCATTGGGTATATGGAGGTCTTAACCGGTAATGCCAAAAGAAATTTTCCTAAGTTGTATTGGATTATTTTGCGATGGCGGGATAATACGGGAAGTTGGCATATCAATTATTATGATTGAGTCCTTAAGTAGGTATAATTGAGGATGAAGGTCGAGAAAGATCTTGTGAGATTCCTTGTTCAGGGAGCTCTTGGGAATCTAGAATGATAGAAAGTTTTATCCCTTGCAAATGTTAGTAGAAATTGGGGAATGCGGAATTGTGAGAAATTGCACTCAGTTGAGCTAAGTCAAACTCACTTTCGTTGATAGTTGGATTTGGAGATTTGGTTTATGTTTGCATTCGTTTGAGTTCTTGTGTGGATGTTTTGAGTTTTCAAAGAAGTTTAAGTCCGGGTGGACTTTGTTCTTATTGTAGTTGGCACTCTTCGAATTCGGGGTCGAATTCCTTTAAGGGGTGGAGAATGTAATGCCGCTGTTATTTTCCTCCCCACCCCTCCCCCCTTTTTCCTTTTCTCTCCACTCCTCCCTTATTTTTCCCCCACCTGACAGCAGGAAGGGCTGCAGCTCCCCATGCGCCTCCACCTCCCTGGCCATCTCCTGGCGCCTCCCCTCCCCAGCCGACCCCATACGCCTCCACCTCCCTAGCCATCGATCTCCTGGCGCCTTCCCCAGCTCCAGCAGCAGCACCCTTGCTCCTCCCCAAGGCCGGCACCATCCCCAGCTCCAGCAGCGGTGCCCCACCTCCAGCTCCGGCCTGCTTCCGACGCCTCTCTGGCCAGCCTCACGCTTGGCAGTGCCCTCCCAACCTGGCGCCCTTTTTTCCCTTGCGGCGGCAAGAAGAAGAAGAAGAACTTCCTCCTCCTTTTCCCCCTTCTTCGCTTGGAGGTAACCCTTGGAAATCTCTCTTGTGCTCAGCCATGGAGGTCCTAGACTGGTTATAAGTGGATCTAGGGTTCTTAGGTCTGAAATTTTCGAGGGAATCTAGCCAAATGTTGGAGGGAAACCTTTGCTGTTTTTTGAGCTGGAAACTAACTGTTTTTGCAGCTCGGTTTTGGGGTAGTTAGAGGAATCTCGTGCAGATTTTGCTGTTGCAAAAGTTGTAGATAATCGAATTACCTTTCAATGAAGATCAGAATCACTAAATTTCATTCAGCCGTTTGAAAGTTATGCCCTTTTTACCAAGCAGTACTCAATCAATGTTGCGACTGGCAGCATCTGTGTTCATCTGCCGATTAGAGCATCTTAGAGGCCGAATTAGACTTTTTAATTGCCTAGAAAAAGATGGAAAATTTCCTGTAGATTAGGAAAATGTATTCGTTCTCTTGATTTGGAGTTGCAGAACTCAAGTTATGACCGTTGGAGCGCTGCTGTCCCGGTTGAGCAGATTTCTGTTTTTCGGGTTTTGAGGAGTGGGTCGTAGGATCGAAGTCGTTATAAGTCTTGTGTTTGTTTTGTTGGTATGTTTTGAGTAGAATGTATATATTTGCAGGTGGTGGGAACCCAGGAGTGGCATCAACTTTTCGCCACTCTGGTTCGAGAGGTTAAAGGCAAGTACATCGAGTTGTATGCCTAATTGAGTTGTTCGTTATTATTTATCGGTTCATGGCTAATTTCTATTGATTATGGCAAGTATGAGTTATATTGGTGATTGTCCCTTCAAGGACGTGATTAGCTATTGGATTCGAGTGGTCACTAGTAAGCCTTAATCTCGGTGAGTTTACTGTACCTTTGTTAATATTACAGTGAGTATGTTGATTGAAATGTGTTTTAGTTGAGAATTGATGTTGCATCCTTGCATTCATGATATACATACATTCGAGCCAGGTCGGTGAGAAAGTCATATGAGGACATATGACTAATCCGGTGAGAACCTGAGATATATTCGAGCCAGGTCGGTGAGAAAGTCATATGAGGACATATGACTAATCCGGTGAGCTCTGAGAAGCCCTACCTCGTAGTCCCATTCATTGAGATGGATGGGAGAGAGTCATTAAGAGTAGGCCCCTCCACAGGGATGGCAGGGTTGAGAGGGTGCGACACCGATGGGTGTGCCCATGAAGTATACCGGTATACTCGTTGAAAAGTGCATTTGAACATGGAAACATATCGCATTGCATAGCATTGCAAGTATGGGTTGAGGTTATGGTAAAGGAAGGTTGAGTCGTGGACTCAACCTAAAAAGGGGAGATTGAATCGAATTTGATGAATTAGTGCATTTCATTGCCTTGCTAATTATGTTGTATGAATACCGTGGAGTGAAGTCGAGTTATGAACTCAACTAAAAGTGATGAAAATGGTTTGAGTTGCAAAAAGGGGTGGTTGAGTAGGGAGACGTTGTGTTTTAGAGTTAAGTAATGCTTCTTGGGCATTGAATGGTTTTATTATCAAGTTGATGACTTGATTGCGGTAATTTTTGGTATGGTCAAGTTATTGTTTTAAATGGGTATAATTGCGTATTGTCCGGATGTTGCTTCATTTGTATTACTTACTCTTTTGATCAAGCTCTTGTTTTACTTATAATAAATTGGAATTGTTAGTCTCGTGTACTTTGGTGAGTTTGAACTCACGCTTGTTATTTAATGTTGTAGGTGTATTGAAGTCGGCGTGCATGGATGGGGGTAGTAGCACAATCACGTTTTGCATCACCACCTTTCCATCATGTTGATCTATAGTTTTGATCTTAATAGCTCATGAAATTTCTTGTAAAGGGGTTGTTTGCGGTTATGTTTAATGAGTTCCTATCCTGTAATAATTATGTGGTGGTTGCTATAATCTCCGTGATGTTAAGTTAATAGTTGCTAGAAGTTAACTACTAGAATGATATCATATAACTGCAAATGTTTCTCTGTCTGCTAAGTGGATGTCCTACTTTCTAGTGAGGTCATGCCGAAATTTTGTAAATTTCGGTGGCTTAGTTTTAAGAAGGTTTTAAGAGTTTAGAGGTTGTTTTCAGTCTTTTCGTAGAAGTGTCATTAGTTATTTAGAGGGTTGGTAGCATCTATGGCGCGTTTGGCGTCGGGGTTTTACAAATTGCAAGAAAAAGGTTATGTACTATCGCACTTCTTCTTTACGAGACTTGTTTTCATTGCACTTTGATATAAACTTGTAAGAGGTTGTGTGTGATAGAAACCATGAAACCTTAAGCTTGTGATTGCTTGGTATGGTTGAAAAGTTAGGCTGATAGTGCATATAATTCCTTGCAATTGTTATTGTTGCAATCAATTAATGAACAGTTTGTCAAGCACAAATAAAGTGCACAAAAAATTCAATGTTTTCAGGTTTTAAGATTGTTGAGAAAAAGAGATCATGCCATGTAAAAAAATCGTTAATAGTACTTGATTTTTAGTTATGCTTACTCTACATTTTTTATGTCTAGATTTGAGGTTGCAAGTATTTTTGATAGCATGACTTGGTGATGAAATTGTTACATTTGTGAATGACTTATAATGCTCAATACATAAAAAACAAACTAAAAATAAAAAAAGATTTTGTTCTCTTTTGTATTCTTGATGAATCCATTGTCAAAGGGGGAGAATTTTTGGACACATTGCACATTCACACACATTTTTCTTCTTTTCAGGGGGAGATTATTTCTTCTTTTTAGGGGAGATTTTTCACTTTGCTTTTTTGTTTTAAAATAAAATTTCTTAAAAATTTTCTTGTGAGGTGAATGCCAATGTTCAGTTCTAAATGGTGTTGCTAATGTTTTCATCAAGGGGGATATTGTGAAAAAATGTGCTGAAAAATTGGCTTAATTATGAAATTGGTATTGCAAAGTGGTTGTAATCATGACATGTGTGGTGTTCGTGTATGTGCTGTTTAATATGATTATTTGATATGCTTGTGATAGTATGATAATGGTTTTGCTTGATGTGATACGCTTGTGTGAGTGGTTGCATGGATTGACTTTGAGTCAAGTCGTGGACTTGTGCTCGGATTCGTTTCTTGTTTATTCGTATGCAGGTGTTGCTTGAGGGCGAACGTGGTTGATGACGGGACCGGAACTAGGTTTATGGAGGAACTGAGGTTCGAGACTAGGTTTAGAGAGGAATCGGGGTCTTGATGGTTAAGGATGTTATGCGCTACGTTCGGGCTAGAAAACGGTGCACATGGAGGCTGGTTAGTCACGTGAGTGCGGCAGGTGAGCCGTATGTGTGCATGCATGAATTTTGGGTTGTATGCATATTTTGGGCCATGTGTTATTGGGCCAAGTAGATATGCATACATCTATTTAATTTAGGATTTTGAGTTGTATAAAAGGACTTGCTCCTGCGGCCGGCGGCAGTACAAGGCTTGTGGCCGAACTGCAGGGACTTGGAAATCTTGTTGCACTTACGTCATTGTTTCCTGCGGCTAGAAGTCAAGGTGCTGAAGAGCATTCTGTGGTGCTACAATGCTTTGGTCCTAGTTGCTGTCCTGCCTGTTTGTTGGCCTGCTCTTCGTGGCTTTTATCTTTGCTGACCCTTGGTTCTATACGTGCGGCTGATTGCTTCCTCCGGCGGCCGGGAGGTCTGGTGATTTATGCGTGCTTGAGATGCTGGCGACTAGATAGTTTTGGCTTTCTTTTTGCTTTCGGCGGCTGTGCATCCAACTAGCGACTAGATAAATCCTTTGTTGCTTGATTTTCCTGGAGCTTTTCCTGGCGTCATTTGCTCCTAGCCGACTGGCTTGATGCATGCATGCATGTTGTGTTTTTGGACGAGCGACTAGATAATTTGGCGGCCGCACATGCATGCAAGAAGCGGCGGCTAACATGCGCGACTAGAAGTTCAATGTGTCATCTTATGCAAGCAACATTGCGGCTGGAGATCAAGAGACTTTCCTAGCGGCCGTGATTTCTTTTCAGCGACGGAATTTTTCTCCGCAACAAACATCAAAATTTGCAAGTCGATGTGTTGGTAATCTCGTTCTTCGTTTTCGTTTCTCGTTTGCATGCCTATTTTATTTTTAGATTGATTCATTGCTTCACCATGATAATTTTGATTTGATCTATTCAAAACCTTTCCAGGACATCAATTGATTGATCTGAATAGTTTGATTGGTTAATTCCTCAAAAATCCTGATTAATTTTGTGATTAGGGTTAGATCAATTTTCGTCGTTATTGATACAGTCATATTGTAATAGTCATATGTCTACATCTGTAGATCCGATCGGGTTGATTCTTATTGGGTTAGCTTTGAAATTGAATCTAGTTTCCACAATTAAAATTTCGCATCAATCCAACGGTGGGATCTTTGGATATTACTGTTTTAGTGCACATATATCATGCTGTTTTTGTCGAATTCGAATCAGGCAATTTGAGTCCGAATTGGAGTATTCTAAAAATCATCAAAATTTTGATTTTAGCTTCCGCGCAATCATTCACCCCCCTCTAATTGCTAGTTTAGTTTATATCTTTCCTACAAGTGGTATCAGAGCTAAGTTTTTCTAATTAATCTTAACCAATGATTAGAAATCATAGCAATGGATAGGTATTCGACAAAACCTTGTGTTTTCGATGGTGCTGATTTTCGGAAAGCAAAGAAGGAACGATATATTCAAGCTCAGGGCTTTACAATCTCGGAGAAGGTGTACAAGCCATATCAAGTACCCGGGATTGACGAAGTCAACGAAACCAATCAAGCACATGTTGAAGCAAAAAGTAAAGCACGAAATTTGATCATCCAAGGATTGGGAAGAAGTGACTTCGACCGCGTGATTTATCTCAAGTCTGCATATGAGGTATGGAAATCTCTTTGTGATTATTATGAGGGTTCTAACACTGTCAAAGAGGTTCGTCAAGATATATATAAGAAAGAATACATGCGATTTGAGATGAAACCTGGTGAGTCACTAGATGATTTCTTTGCACAGTTTATTAAAATTCTTAGTAATTTACATGCTGTTGGAGTTAACTATGACGATGCTGCTAATGCTAGACAATTGCTTGGTGCATTAGACATATCTATTTGGGAGATGAAAGTTATGTCCATTAGAGAATCAACTGTGATGAGTACACTTACTTTAGATGTTCTTTTTTCTAAATTAAAAACTCATGAATTGGATGTTCTTTCTAGGAAGAATGATCATAAGTCAATTGCTTTGATCTCTCAATCTAACATGTCTCACGATAACTCCTTTTCATCAAGTTTTGTTATGTCTTTCTTGTCTTCAATTACCAATGAATAGATTGAGGAATTTTCAGAAGAAGACTTGACATCACTCTCTTCTCGTTTTAATAAAGCTTTGCAGAATATGAGAATGAGGAAGAGAGTTAGTGGTGGCCCTCCAAGATGCTATGTGTGTGGTGATCTCAACCACATTCATTCAAATTATCCTAAACTTGCAGGTAAAGCATCAAGGAAGAAGAATGATAATGACAAAAGAAATGAGAAAAAGAAGTTCTGTCCAAGTGATAGAAAGAAGAAGAACTTCATCAACTGCAAAGTTGTCCATCGAGTTCTTTCCCCTCTTGAACAAGTCAATTTGAGCGATGTGGATTCAAAGAGCAGTGAAAATGACACAACAACTCCAAACAAGTATGAATTGACAGGATTGTGTCTCATGGCTAAAAGCAGCGACAGCTGCACTGAAGACGATTATGACAGCGACTTCAATGAAGTAGAACCTTCTTACGATAAATTAGTTATTATTGTTGCTCGTCTTAGTAAATTGCTTGATAAACGTGACAAGAAAATTAAGAAATATGATATTATTGTGGAGTCATTGAATACTGAAATTGATAGACTTAAAACTTTGATTCCTGGTGATGATGCTTGCAAATTATGTGACTTAATTTACAATGAGCTTACTTTGCTTAGGAAAGAACATGTTACCTTGTTAGAGCAAATTAATGCTGAAAAAGAGAAAAATAAAAAACTTGTTAAACTTGCTAGTTGTTCTACTGTTGATTTACATGATTCAACAACATGTTCTAAATGCTCCACACTTGAATTGAAGTTGAATGATGCTAATGGTAGAGTTTCTCAAATGACCAATAGTTTACTCACACATGCGGTTCTTTTATGATCTACTTGTCGCAAACAAAAAGGAAAAGTTGATATTCCTTGCAATAATTGTCTCATGCTTTCTCGTAAAGTTGATTATTTACAAGATTCCTTAGAACGGTTCACTAAAGGAAAGAAAATTTTGAACATGATTTTGGACCAATCTAAGGTTAGCTCAAACAAGAAAGGTTTAGATTTTGATTCTTATGCTCATCATAAATCACATGCTCCCACTGTTGTTAAGACACTTGAAAGTGAAAATTTTGAAACTGTCAATGAGCCTAAGAAAACTATTTTTAAATCTGCTGAAGTTTTATCTTTGTAACATCCCAAATTTTGCTTTTCTGGATTTATTGTGCTTTTCTTGAGTTTATCTGATTTTCTGATATTTCTTTTTGCATTTATTTAACTGAGCCCTAGCTGTTCTTTATTTGTTTTGAGCAATTGGTTGATGATCTTTTATTGGAAGTATTTTATTTGGGTTCTATTTGTCCCCAGGTATTTTTTGGAATTTTTCTGGATTTTCTTGCTATTTCTTTTGGCTTATTTGAATTTCTGGAATTGTATTAACTCGAAAGTGTATTTAAAAATCACCAAATAGTGTTGGGCCGAATTCCCTCAGCCGACCCGTTTTCCTCCACGCGCAGCACAACCCGCCCCGCCAAAAACCCTAGCCGCCGCGCACGTCGATTGTTCGATCTTGATCGGGCATCCCTCGTCGCGCCACGCCATCGCCATTGTCTGCCGTCCGATTCTGCCCGCGTGAATGCACGAGAAGCGGCCACGTCGCCCAGTTCGTATCCAAGGCGGACTCCGCCGCCGCCGCGGACCCCTCCGCGTTTCTCACAACGGCACGGACGCCCAGGCCCAGTATTTAATGCACCGTCGCCCCTCTCGTGTTCTCCGCTTTGCGCCGCACCCAGCCGTACGCTTCTTGTCTCGAGCTGCCGCCACTTCGCCACACGAGCTCATCGGAGTTCCCGAAGCCATCCGCCGTGTTCATTGCGCCGTTCCGTCGCCACCGATCATCCTCCGCCGTCGCCTGTGGTACCTTCGGATTCACCTCATCGAGCCGCGTCAGAAGTGTCACCTCACCTCGCCGTTGCGTGTGTCGTCTTCCTCCGCTCCGGTGAAATCCCGCCGCCGTGCCATCGCCGCCCCATCGATCTCTATCAATCGTCCGATCTTCGCTCAAAGCTCTAGATCCTTCTGCGTCACCCCGTAACAATAAACTTCATCTTCACTCCTCGGCTGTTGGATTCCAATCGACGGTCTAGATTTCATCGCATAGATTTGTATTAATTCAATCTTGACTGTCCGATCTAGATCCTAGGGTGTTAATCATGCCGCGTCGGCCATCTCTAATCGTGCCGTGTGTCGCATCACCAATTCGCCTGCCGTGCCGTCCGATCTAGATCCGAGGGTAGCCATGCCGCCGCGTGTCGTGCTCGTAGTAGATCTGAGCTGCTTTGTGATGATCAATCCCGGCCGTTCATTTTGAATCGAACGGATGAGATTGAATCGAGTTTCGGTTAATAATGTAGTGACGCATGTCATGCTGTGATTGGTCCAGCCGTACCGGTGACGCCAGCGCTTGCGTCAGTCGGTGCACAGCACAGTGCCGTCGGTCCACCGTGCGCGTGATCCGTGCCGTGGACTGGGTCCATGAGCCGAGACGCATGGCAGTCTCTGGTTGCGACGCGTGTCAACGTGTGATTAGGCCACGTGTCAAGCTAACGTCAGCGATGACGTCATAATTAATTTTCCGTATAAAAATAATTCGACCGAAAATCTATTTCGGTGCTGACGTCTTCAGAGGCCATGCTGATGTCATAAATGGGAATTTCCCGTATGAAATTAATTCGGTAAATTCGGATTTTCTGATTTTCTAGATTTTAATTTATTTCAAATATCAATTGGCTATATCTTTTGCATCCGAACTCCGATTGAGGAGATTCTAATTCCTAAAAATTTGTAAAATTGTGCTCTATTTATTGGTGAATTTTATTTAAATTTTTGAGTTGATCTTGCTCTCTGTTTTGGTGATTTATTTGTTTTCTCCTTCGTTGCGCGTAGATGTCGAGTTGCCGGGAGAGTTTGTGATTGAGGAGCCAGCGCTTGACCAGGTTGCAGAGTAGGATCCAGACCCATTCGAAGGCAAGTTGTGTTTTGACCATGTCACACCCACATTTAAATGTTATGTTGTTTTAACGTATTGCATTTATTTCAATTATCAAATGTTCGCTATATGTTGGGAGTAGTTAACCGTCCATTTGAGATACTTTCACCCTTGCTATGTCATATGTCATAATTCATTTGTCACCCTAAGAATGGTTTATTAGTAATTGGTAGCTATAAATGCCAATATGGGTAGATAGAACGTAAGTAGAAAGCTTAGCCATGCAACGAGTCATTACGACATGATCAAATGTTAATATTGCTTAATGACTATGGAACATGGTTTCTAATTGTGTGTCGGGTTGTCACACAATGTTGGAATTGATGATGGCACATGGTGCATGGTAAACCAACCGGGGTGGTAAAAATGATTTGGATTGAGGCATGTGGCATGGTTTTGTGGTGGGCCAAGGTTGGCATGTGGGCGGTTGCATTTGCTTTTTATGATGTTAATGAGATGATGATTTTTGGTTAGTCTTGCCTCGGTCAACTAAGGACTTAACCTTGCAAGAATTTGAACTGAGTCATTCATACAACCACAAGTTCCGGAGTGAGACGGACCTAGCTGAGTAAATTATGAAATCTATTCTTTGGTACTGTCGTGGTGGTGTGAGTTCCGGGTGTACGGGTGAAAACTTACATGGCGCAAGAGGGGGGCCCTGTTGTGGAGGTGTATCCCTTGAGTGTTGAAACCTTAGCGGGCAGTACTGGGTTTAGACGGATCTTTGGAAAGGCTTTGTTATGGTCACTCGCCTTTGTGGTGTTTGATTATATCTTGTGGGTAAAGTGTATAACCTCTGCAAAGTGTAAAACCTATTTGAATAACCGTACTCACGGTACTGGGCATTACTCGGTGATTACTGTCAAGGGTTAGATTTTATTAAATAAATGTGGGGAATGGAATGTTGGAACATGCAAATAAGGATATGAGTTGGACATTGAAAAACAAATGCAAAGTTATTACTGTTACTATTGTTTTGCTGTCTTTCAATCTATTTATGCTATTCTTTCGTAAATGTTGTTTATGCAAAGTAACCTTTTAGCCTTCCTTTGTACTAAGCCATGCATATAGTAATTAGAATTGCATTCTGTGCACGGCTTGTTGAGTTCTTTATGTACTTACCCCTTGCCACCAACATCATCAGTTGAGGAAGAAGCAATGCCTGCATTGGAGGAGGAATTCCAGGATGCAGTTGAAGGGTTGCTACGCGTTTTCGTTATTTCCGCTGTAGTTTATTTATTTCCTTTCAGTTAGCCCTACATGGCGTACTAATGTAAGGAGGACCATAAGGTCATTCATTAGTTATACTAAACCTGATAAAGTCTTATTTATGTTATCGTTGAGTAGGATTGTGATATTCATCCATGTTGAGACTGTGTGCACTAGTGTGATCCTGGACTAGTGCAGAATACACAGAGAGTCCGGATTTGCATATTCGGGTCCCGACGGAGGTGTTATCAGAGCTATACTGACCGTAGGTCAAACCCTAGTTGGTAGTCGCTTTAAGAATGTCCAAAACTATTTTCTAAAGTCAAAAATCAACTTAAGAAGCTAAAAGGATCTTGACTCGTCCCTTCTTCTTGCTCTTTACCTATGCTGAATTTTTTCTCTCTTTTCCTTGTTTTCAGTTGAGGTTTTGAGAGAGCCACTTTTTTGTATGTTGAAATGGACTACGTTTATGGTGAGCGTAAGGGTGGATTTGCCGCTGAACTCTGGAGGATGTTGCAGATGCTAGGAGGCTTTGATCGCCCAATCTATCGCAACAGCAATTGGGTGGTGAACGGAAGGAGGAGAGGCACAATCTGCGAGCTCACGATAGGCACGCTCGAGAAAAATGCAGTCGGAGTCGTCCAGTCTACATCACCGCGAGGAGGGCATCCTTCGAAGCTGGTATTCAGAAGACTGCTCGCCTTGCACTTCGCCGATTTGCTCGTGACTATGCCGTGCAGCTAGAGGACACTGCGTTCAAGTTCCATCTAGATGGAGTCACCGTTTTGGAGGAGAAGGTCAAGGAAGAGGACAATCCTACCACTGTCCACATGGCGCGCTACATTTCAGCTCAAGAGATTCACAGAAAGACCACCAATCAGGAGCTTTCGAAGCATATGATGCCTTAGCAAAAGTTGAGAAGGATCTTCAGGAGACCAGGAGGATGGTTGCCGAGAGGATCGGTGAATTAGAGGAGGCTCTCTACTTCAGGAAGGAGGCAGCTGACTTGGAGGAATCTAATGAGGACCCGGAGGAGCTTGAGCCGGAGTTGGAGAGCTAGGGGTCAGTGCCATCTGATGAGACCCCAGGTCATCAGAACCAGTTTGCCCCGAAGCTGAGTCGCCCACCACTGTGTCAGCCTGGTTGTGCGCATCCAGGATATCTTAGTGATTAGGCGTAGTGAAGTCTAGTGGTAGTTGTGACTCGAGTGTGAGTTGCATGATTCCAAATTAGAATTTCGCCATCAGTCGGTAGTGTTGCTTGTTAGGTTGCTTGCGATTTCTGAGTCGTTGTGTTCTTTTGAGTGTGCAGTATGCGCTGCATTGCCCTTAGGCACTTGTGAGCAGCCATACCAAGTATTAAATAAATATAATAAAGTTGGAGTTTGGGATAAGAACCTTTTTCCCCGCCTAAGTTCTTATATTACTTGTCTATGCTGTTTTTCCTCTTTTCTCTAAACCTTGGAGTGATCTGCAGATGGTGAACACTCGTGGAAACAATGGAGGTCAGGGAAGTGGAAGCCGTCAGGAGGATAACAGGAATGCGTCGCCAATTCTTCAGGCCGCACCCCAAGTAGATATGAACAACTTTAGAGCCTTTCTTGCTGCACAAACTCAGCTTATGCAGACTATGATGCAGCAGATGCAGCACTTTGCTAATCAAGCAGCGGTCAACAATGCTAATCAAGCAGCTGGTAATGGGAACCGTCTGTACTCGAAGCTGTTTGACTTTATGAGAACTCGTCCACCCACATTTTCTGGGAATGCTAACCCAATTGAGGCTGATGACTGGTTGAGGACCATTGAGAGGAAATTGCATATCACTCAGTGTGAAGGGAATGAAAAGGTGCTTTATGCTTCTCATCAGCTGGAGGGCACAACTGCTGAATGGTGGGAGAATTACTGCGCTTCACAGGAGAACCCACAGGAGATTACTTGGGAGGAATTTTCTGCTACTTTTTGCCAGTACCATGTTCCGGAAGGTGTCATGGATTTAAAGAAGGAGGAATTCGGGGCCATCAAGCAAGGGAGCCAGTCAATGGCAGAATATTTGAATCGGTTCACTCAGCTTGCTCGCTACGCACCTGAGGATGTAGCGACTGATAAAGCAAGGCAGTCTCGCTTCATGAAAGGACTGAATTCTGGGTTGCAAGTGGGGCTAATCACTCACACTTTTCCTGATTTTCAAGAGCTGGTGAATAAGGCCCTTATTCTGGAGGATAAGCGCAAGGAATTGGATGACAATCGTAAGCGCAGAATGGCACAGCAAGGAGCTCGCTAAGGGCAACAAAAGATGAGAGTTGCACTGTAGCAGTTTGTCAGGTTTCAGCCAAAGGCGGTCCTTAAAACGCCTTCATCGATGCCCCGTCCTAGTGGGCAGAACTTTCAGACGCTTGTTCAGACCAATAATGCCCCAGCAGGAGGTCAGCAGTCAGTAGTGAGGCGTTGTTTCAATTGTAATGAGCCTGCGCATTTCGCCAATAATTGTCCTAAGAGAGGAGGTGTCACACCTGTACGTTTCAACCTTGGATCAACGCCAGCCAAGACGCATGCACCAGGAGGGAACTGTGGAGCTGTTCAGTCTAGAGCCACCACTCAGGCCACGGTGAGAGGTCGTGTCAACCATATCACGACTGATGAGGCCCAAGGAGCAACGAATGTCATAATGGGTAAGTTTCTGGTTAATTTCGTACCTGCTACAGTTTTGTTTGATTCTGGAGCTTCGCATTCTTTTGTTTCTTGAGATTTTGCTGTTGGGCATGGGTTAGAAGTTAAGAATCTTAAGTGCATGCTTTTGGTCCAATCCCCTGGATCAGAGTTGCGTTCTAACCTAGGATGCATGGGAGTAAGGATGCTCATGAATGGAATAGAGTTCCTAGCGAACCTTATTATCTTGGATACTCAAACCTTAGATGTTATTCTTAGGATGGATTGGTTATCTAAGCACAAGGCCATGCTAGACTGTGGTAGAAGAGTAGTGTCCATTGAGAGCCCAAAAGGTGAAAAGGTGGAAGTTCAAGCAACTGCAGTTCTTAATGGTCAAATGATGGTTAATAGCGTAAAGGTAGTCAACATTAAGGAAGTACCGGTTGTGAATGAATATCCGGATGTTTTTCCTAAGGAGTTACATGGAATGCCGCCTGACCGAGATGTTGAATTTGTGATTGAATTAGTGCCTAGTACAGCCCCAATAGCTAAGAGACTGTATCGGATGCCGACGGATGAGTTGGTAGAAATGAAGAAGCAGCTTGAGGAGTTGCTGGACAAAGGGTTCGTGAGGCCAAGTTCGTCGCCATGGGGAGCGCCTGTTCTGTTTGTTCGGAAGAAAGATGGGAGCATGAGAATATGCATTGATTATCGGGCTTTAAATGAGGTCACTATAAAGAATAAGTATCCATTGCCTAGGATTGATGACCTATTTGATCAGTTAAGAGGAGCCGAAATCTTCTCCAAAATAGATCTTCGATCGGGATATCATCAGCTGAAGATTCGAGCAGAAGACATACCAAAGACAGCATTTTCCACCAAATATGGTCATTATAAGTTCATAGTGATGTCATTTGGACTGACCAATGCCCCTGCATATTTCATGAATCTGATGAATAAAGTTTTCATGGAATACCTGGATAAGTTTGTTGTCGTTTTCATAGATGACATTCTTATCTACTCTAAGTCAGAAGAAGATTATGCGGAACACTTGAGGTTGGTTATGGAGAAGCTTCGAGCGCAGCAATTGTATGCCAAGTTTAGTAAACGTGACTTCTGGAAGAAGAAAGTGGAGTTCCTTGGTCATGTGATGACTGCTAAAGGTATTACAGTTGACCCTACTAAGGTCGAAGTAGTGTTGCATTGGGAGCAGCCAAAGTCGGTAACCCAGATTCAGAGTTTTCTTGGAATGGCAGAATATTATCGTCGATTTATAGAAGGATTTTCATCAATCACCAAGCCCCTTACACAATTGCTGAAGAGAGAAAAGAAGTTTGCATAGACACCAGATTTTGAGAAGAGTTTTCAAGAATTGAAGAAAAGGTTAACATCTGCACCAGTGTTAGTGTTGCCAGACATTCGGAACAGTTTTGATATTTATTGTGATGCTTCGCGTCAAGGTCTTGGATGTGTGCTGATGCAGAATGGCAGAATGGTCGCATATGCATCAAGGCAGTTGAGGCCACATGAGGAGAATTATCCGACGCATGACCTAGAATTAGCAGCAGTAGTGCATGCCTTAAAGTCATGGCACCACTACCTTATTGGGAACCGTTATGAAATATACACGGATCATAAAAGCTTAAAGTATATTTTCACTCAGTCAAATCTGAATATGAGGCAAAGAAGATAGTTGGAATTAATTAAAGATTATAATCTAGGGATTCATTATCACCCTGGAAAGGCTATTGTGGTAGCCGATGCGCTTAGCCGGAAAAGTCACAGTGTTAATATGATGATTCAAGGAAGTCAATCTGAGTTATGTAAAGAATTTCAAAAGCTAAGATTGGAGGTAATACCAAAAGGGTTTTTAGCTACCTTGGAGGTAAAGCCTACTTTGGAGGATCAAATCCGAGAAGGGCAGAAGGATGATGCCAAAGTAAAGAGGATTAAGTCTAAAATGGACGAAGGAAAGGCTAAGAATTTCGCCGTGGATGCACAAGGAACTTTATGGATGGGAAATCGAATCTGCGTGCCGCATAAAAAGGAATTAAAGCTGTTGATTCTCGAAGAAGCTCATGATTCAAAGTACTCTATTCATCTAGGAAGTGCAAAGATGTATCAGGATTTGAAATTGAGATATTGGTGGCCAAACATGAAGCGTGAAGTTGCTGAGCATGTCGCCTTGTGTGATATATGTCAGAGAGTGAAGGCAATGCATCAAAAGCCAGCTGGTTTGCTGCAACCTTTAAAGGTGCCGGAATGGAAATGGGAGGAGATTGGTATGGACTTTATCACAGGATTACCGAAGACTCAGAGTGGGTATGATTCCATATGGGTTATAATTGATCGCCTAACTAAAGTTGCACATTTTATACCAGTGAAGATGACTTACTCAGGAGACCGTTTGGCAGAGTTGTATATGTCAAGAATCGTATGTTAATTTGCATGGTGTGCCCAAGAAAGTAGTATCAGACAGAGGTACCCAATTTACCTTGAGATTTTGGAATAAGTTGCATGAAGCGATGGGAACTCATCTAAATTTCAGTACAGCTTATCATCCTCAAACAGATGGTCAGACCGAGGGAGTCAATCAGATTTTGGAAGATATGTTGAGGGCTTGCGCCCTAGCCTATGCCGCTACATGGGATAAATGCTTGCCATATGCCGAGTTCAGCTACAACAACAGCTATCAAGCCAGTTTGCAAATGTCGCCGTTTGAAGCCTTATATGGTCGTTCCTGTCGTACCCCGCTGAATTGGAATGAGATAGGAGAGAGGTTGATTTTTGGGCCAGATATTTTAAAAGAAGCTGAAGAGCAAATTGCCATGATCAGGGAAAGGTTGAAGACTGCTCAGTCAAGGCAGAAGAGCTATGCTGATAACCGTCGCCGAGAGTTAAGCTTCGAGCTTGAATATTTTGTGTATCTTAGAGTAACCCCGCTCAAAGGAGTAAAGAGATTTCATGCCAAATGGAAGCTTGCGCCGAGATATGTTGGTCCGTTCAAGATCTTGAGTCGCAGAGGAGAGGTTGCTTACCAGTTGGAGTTGCCGCCGTCGTTGGCAGGAGTTCATGATGTGTTTCGTGTCTCTCAGTTAAAGAAGTGTCTTCGAGTGCCCGCGGAGCAGACGCCATTGGAGTCAATTGATGTGCAGGAGGATCTAACCTACAAGGAGCAACCAATCAAGATTCTGGATGTGGCTGAACGAAGAACCCGGAATAAGTCAGTGTGTTTCTGCAGAGTGCAGTGGAGCAATCATTTAGAGAGCGAGACTACTTGGGAGCGCGAAGATGATCTAAAGTCAGAGTTTCCAAACCTATTTCTTAGTCAGCCCTGAATCTCGGGGTCAAGATTCCGTTAAGGTGGGTGATTTGTAACATCCCAAATTTTGCTTTTCTGGATTTATTGTGCTTTTCTTGAGTTTATCTGATTTTCTGAGAATTTATTTATTTCTTTTTGCATTTATTTAACTGAGCCCTAGCTGTTCTTTATTTGTTCTGAAAAATTGGTTGATGATCTTTTATTAGAAGTATTTTATTTGGGTTCTATTTGTCTCCAGGTATTTTCTGGAATTTTTTTGGATTTTTCTGGATTTTCTTGCTACTTCTTTTGGCTTATTTGAATTTCTAGAATTGTTTTAATTCGAAAGTGTACTTAAAATGACCAAATAGTGTTGGGCTGAATTCCCTCAGTCGGCCCGTTTTCCTCCGCGCATAGCCTAGCCCGCCCCGTCAAAAACCCTAGCCGCCGCGTGCATCGATCGTTCGATCTTGATCGAGCATCCCTCGTCGTGCCACGCCATCGCCGTTGTCTGCCGTCCGATTCTGCCCGCGTGAACGCACGAGATGCGGCCACGTCGCCCAGCCCGTATCGCAGCCGGACTCCGCCGTTGCGATGGACCCCTCCGCGTTTCTCGCAACGGCACGGACACCCAAGCCCAGTATTTAATGCACCACCGCCCCTCTCGTGTTCTCCGCTTTGTGCCGCACCCAGCCGTACGCATCTTGTCGCCCGAGCCACCGCCACTTCACGGCATGAGCTCATCGGAGTCCTCGAAGCCATCTGCTGTGTTCATTGTGCCGTTTCATTGCCGCCGGTCATCCTCCGCCGCCGCCCGTGGTACCTTCAGATTCACCTCATCGAGCCGCGTTGGAAGAGTCACCTCACCTCGCCGGAGAAGCCCCGCAGCGCCGTTGCGTGTGTCGTCTTCCTCTGCTCTAGTGAAATCCCGCCGCCGTGCCATTGCCGCCCCACTGAGCTCTGTCAACCGTCCGATCTTCCCTCAACAATCCAGATCGTTCCGCGTCGCCCCGTAACAGTAAACTTCATCTTCACTCCTCGGCCATTGGATTCCAATCGACGGTCTAGATTTCATCGCATAGATTTGTATTAATTCAATCTTGACTATCTGATCTAGATCCTAGGGTGTTAATCATGCCGCGTCGCATAGTCGCCATAGCCGTTGGATGCGCGTCGGTCATCTCTGATCGTGCCGCGTGTCACGTCGCCGCTTCGCCTACCGTGCCTTCTGATCTAGACCCGAGGGTAGCCGTGCCGCTGCGTGTCGCACCCGCAATAGATCTGAGCTGCTTTGTGATGACCAATCACGGCCGTTCATTTTGAATCGAACGGATGAGATTGAATTGAATTTCGGTTAATAATGTAGTGACGCGTGTCGTGCTGTGATTGGTCCAGCCGTACCGGTGACACCAGCGCTTGCGTCAGCCGATGCACAGCACAATGCCGTCGATCCACCGTGTGTCCGAGCCATGCCGTGGACTGGGTCCATGCGCCGAGACGCGTGGCAGCCTCTGGTTGCGACGCGTGTCAGCGTGTGATTGGGCCACGTGTCATGCTGACGTCAGCGATAACGTCATAATTAATTTTCTGTATAAAAATAATTTGGCCGAAAATCTATTTCAGTGCTGATGTCATCAGAGGCCATGCTGACGTCATAAATGGGAATTTCCCGTATGAAATTAATTCAGTAAATTCGGATTTTCTGATTTTCTTGATTTTAATTTATTTCAAACTTCAATTGGCTATATCTTTTGCATCCGAACTCCGATTGAGGTGAGTCCAATTCCTAAAAATTTGTAAAATTGTTCTCTATTTATTGGTGAATTTTATTTAAAGTTTTGAGTTGATCTTGCTCTCTGTTTTGGTGATTTATTTGTTTTCTCCTTCGTTGCGCATAGACGTCGAGTTGCCAGGAGAGTTTGTGATTGAGGAGTTAGCACTTGACCAGGTTGCAGAGCAAGATCCAGACCCATTCGAAGGCAAGTAGTGCTTTTACCATGTCACACCCACATTTAAATGTTATGTTGTTTTAACGTATTGCATTTATTTCAATTATCAAATGTTCGCTATATGTTGGGAGTAGTTAACCGTCCATTTGAGATACTTTCACCCTTGATATGTCGTATGCCGTAATTCATTTGTCACCCTAAGAATGGTTTATTAGTAATTGTTAGCTATAAATGCCAATATGGGTAGATAGAACGTAAGTAGAAAGCTTAGCCATGCAACGAGTCAATACCTCATGATCAAATGTTAATATTGCTTAATTACTATGGAACATGGTTTCTACTTATGTGTCGGGTTGTCACACAATGTTAGAATTGATGATGGCACATGGTGCATGGTAAACCAACTGGGGTGGTAAAAATGATTTGGACTGAGGCATGTGGCATGGTTTTGTGGTGGGCCAAGGTTGTAATGTGGGCGGTCGCATTTGCTTTTTATGATGTTAATGACATGATGATTTTTGGTTAGTCTTGCCTCGGTCAACTAAGGACTTAACCTTGCAAGAATTTGAACTGAGTCATTCATACAACCACAAGTTCCGGAGTGGGACGGACCTAGCTGAGTAAATTGTGAAATCTATTCTTTGGTACTGTCGTGGTGGTGTGGTTCCGGGTGTACGGGTGAAAACTCACATGGCGCAAGAGGGGGGCCCTGTTGTGGAGGTGTATCCCTTCAGTGTTGAAACCTTAGTGGGCAGTATTGGGTTTAGACGGATCTTTGGAATGGCTTTGTTATGGTCACTCGCCTTTGTGGTGTTTGATTATATCTTGTGGATAAAGTGTATAACCTCTGCAGAGTGTAAAACCTATTTGAATAGCCGTGCTCACGGTACTAGGCATTACTCGGTGATTACAGTCAAGGGTTAGATTTTATTAAATAAATGTGGGGAATGGAATATTGGAACATGCAAATAAGGATATGAGTTGAACATTGAAAAACAAATGCAAAGTTATTAATGTTACTATTGTTTTACTGTCTTTCATTCTATTTATGCTATTCTTTCATAAATGTTGTTTATGCAAAGTAACCTTTTAGCCTTCCTCTGTACTAAGCCATGCATATAGTAATTAGAATTGCATTCTGTGCACGTCTTGTTGAGTGCTTTATGTACTCACCCCTTGCCACCAACATCATCAGTTGAGGAAGAAGCAACGCCTGCATTGGAGGAGGAATTCCAGGAGGAGGCGAACAATTACGGTGCGAGCCTTGTCAGTTGCCTATGGCAGTTGAAGAGTTGCTACGCGTTTTCGTTATTTCTGCTGCAGTTTATTTATTTCCTTTTAGTTAGCCCTGTGTGGCGTACTCATCTAAGGAGGACCATAAGGTCATTCATCAGTTATACTGAACCTGAGTTATCGTTGAGTATGATTGTGATATTCATCCATATTGAGACTGTGTGCACTAGCGTGATCCTAGACTAGTGCAGAATACACAGAGGGTCCGGATTTGCATATTCGAGTCCCAACAATCTTCTATTATGATGAATGCAAATGTTGCTTCTACTTCTAAAGCTAAACATTGTGTTAAGTACACTTGCACTCATTGTGGTAGAGATGGACATTTAGTAGATTTTTTTGTTTTAGGCTAGCCAAACAACAAAAGCAAGAAAAGGCTAAGGCTAGGTCTAATTTTAGACAGGCACACTTTACTCCTCATTATGTGCTTAGGGTGATGCAAACATCTTTTGTTGCTAAAAACACGAGAAAGGGCAAATCAGATTTTGTGTACAAGCATACTCGTGTTGTGCCTACACATCGTGTGTTTCAGTACTGGATTCCAAAATGCTTTATTTCTAACCACAGTACCGAGGCCTCGACATCTTCTAGTGCTATGTAGGTTTTTCAGATGCGGGTTGGATCTTGGTCTTTTGCAAGATGTGATCTAGACTTGGATGGTTGTCACCCTTGAGATGGTCTTTCAAGAGGCATGTGCAATAATTCTTCACCTACTTTGTGAGCTATTTTATACACTCATGTCTTTTTCATTCACAGATATCTAATTGTGGTATGAGATGGGATATTTATTCATATGCTCATATGTACCCCCTAGCATGTTCAATAATGTTATACACTACACCACGTCCAAGATTTAGAGACAGACAAGCTGTCAGTAAAACATGACTTTCATAGTCAAATGGTATGTCGGTAAAAGTCTGTGGCAGAGCGTCTATCGCTAATTCCCCAAAATAGTGACATTTCGTCTGTCGGTAATGCTATAGACATATAGCAACACGCTGCGTGTCGGTAATTTCATATCTATAGTCAGATCATCTGTCGCTGATAATAGACCCGCCAAAAGCCCGAAATAATTTGGCATATCGTGTGGGAGACTCACAAAAAATTTCACGTGCGCGCGAGATGGGAGAAATTTTGGGACTTAACCTTTTATCCCTGCAGCCCTAAACACACGCATCTCCTGGCAAGCCTCCGCCGCCAGCCCAAAACCTCCGCCGCAACTGTCTCCACGGTTGTCTCCGTCTCCAGTGGCCCACCCTCCGTCGACCCCCATCCGCTGCCCCCCATCCGCCGCGCACACAGCACCGCCGTCGCCCCCCATCCGCCGCACACACAGCACCGCCGCCGCCCGAATGCAACACCCCCACCTCGTTTTCTCCGTCCCCATCCAGTCCTCCCGTTCCTCGCTCTTTCCTTTTCCCCATTGCCATCGCGTCCCCTTCGCCCTCGCCATCTCCGCCACTACGTCCTCGCCTCCGACGCTCGGCCGTCTCGCCATCGCGATCCCCTACTCCCTGGCCTCCAAGCTGCTACGCCTTCCATCTTGAGTGCTTCGTTCCTTGGTGAGGATGCCCACCCCTGCGCTGCCTCCTCGTCGCCGCCAGGCTAGGGTTCCAGCGAGCTCGGGGCCTCGGCGGCTATCACATCCTACGCCCTGTGCTCCCCCTCATCGAATCGACCCAAGCCTTGTGGGATTTTGCGTTCTACCAGCTCGATTCGTCCCCCTTATCTTTGCTTTTGCAGGTATGCTCCTCTTGATAGTTGCCTTTTGTCAACTGCTGTCTCCAGTTCAGATGAAAGAAAAAACTGGCCCGTTCCGTGGCCTGAAAGACTTAATGTTAGATACTCAAGTGTACCTGATGATTCTGCTACTACTAAAGAGAAGTTTGATGCTGATACAAAGTATTGGAAACAGGTCATTTCAGAAATATATTTTAGTGACTTTCTAGTTAATTGGTCAAGTATCCGTAATGTAATGGACATGAATGCTGGTTCTGGGGGGTAAGAGAAGACAACTTTATTCTGATTATTTTGTGAAATTCATACCGTGTTGACTTTGCAATATCAATCCTCGTAGTTTTAGCGCTTCTACTTCTAGGGTTGCTAACTTGTTATAGAAAACTGATAAATGTCCTGTCTTTGACAATGTTAATTTTCTGTAATGTATAGGAACTGCTTAAATATCTTGGGATGCCTATACTGTGGGCACAATGTGAAGCTGAAGCCCTTTGTGCTGAGTTGAACAATGAAGGTCATGTGGATGCTTGCGTCACTTCAGATAGTGATGCTTTCCTCTTTGGAGCTAAGACTGTCATAAAGGTCCTCCGATCAAACTGTAAGGTAAGTAGTCTATTGTAGTTATGTACTTATGTTACCACAGGAAATAATCTTTTTATCAACTTCCCTGTACCATGGTACCATGATCAGCGATTTTTCTTCAAGAACCTTTTGAGTGCTATAACATAGCAGACATTGAGGCTGGTCTTAGATTGAAGAGGAGGCAATTGGTAGCCATGGCACTTCTTATTGGTAGTGACCATGATTTGCATGGAGTTCCTGGCATTGGTGTTGAAACTGCTCTCCAATTTGTGCAGTTATTCGATGAAGATCATGTTTTAGATAAGTATGTTTCATACTTTCATGAGAGTTTCTTGTTAGTTTTTAGCAGAATGAGCTGCCCAACATTGCATTTCTGAAGCTAATCATATTTATTCTTCCCAGATTATATGAAATTGGTAAATGGGTCTATCCATTCTTGGAAGGATCTGAAATGACCCATATTGATGATCTCCCATCACCCTCCACGAAGAGCTTACCAATTGTGAGATCGCCTCACTGCTCACATTGTGGTCACCCTAGCAGCAAGAAAAATCATAGCAAGGTTGGGTGCAATTATTACTTGGTGGAATCATTAGAAAATTGCATGGAAAAACCAGTTGGGTTTGTTTGTGAATGTCCTAGCTATGACAAGGTAGTGTCATTTGCTCTATAGTTAGCATGATTTTGTACTCTCTTCTCAAAAACACCCTTTAAACTTCCTTAATATTTATTCCAGCATGAATTCCACCGTATAAGCACACTTAAAATAGATAATTTACAATGCCTGATTTGGGAGGAAAAGCTGTTGTTTAAGCTTGTCAGAGTTATCTGTTAGCATTACCTTCTGTGCTTGCTAAACTTCTTACTGCTATTATTTTTTTCATGAGATCTAACTTTGTTATGTGTTATTGTAGGATTCATAGCAGCAATTACTGTGTAAGGAAGGAAAAAATAATTAGAGCTCAGCCTGTACAATCACCTCCACAGTTGCTACCGTATTGCATCTATTTCGCTATTTCATGCTGTCTAAGTGCCAGGGAGCTTAATATTGGTTAATCAGGGGATGGAATGCACAGAGAAAGTAGTTGTCGAAGGCATGGTCAGGTGCATCGTGAAGCTATCAAACTATTAGCATTCTATTGACCATTTGCGCCTTTATCCTATTGATTAAGGGTGCAAATCAATGTGGATCCTCTCCTGTGAATTTGCAGCTCTTTCATGGGTATCAATGTGGATCCTCTACTGTGAATTTGCAGCTCTTTCATGGGTATATGGTCAGGACATCCAGCTGGTAGAGTCAGGGGATATAACATTGGAGTTCTTCGTTGTTTGTTTTCATTTTCCATTTTATCAAGAGAAGTTTGCACTGTAGTTGATTGAGTATACTCCATTATGGCCATATGGAATACATTTTTTATGGAATTGTAATCTCTTTTTTTCTTTTGTGCCCGGGTTGCATTTTTCTTTATGTGTGTGGATTGCGTGACCTGTTTTACGAGTGCATTTATAATGTCACTTGTACATACCAGTCTTTCCTTCTTCATCATGTTTTTTTTCTGCATCTTTTTTAAAGGGGATGAGAATGGTACAAGGGCCTGATGACTTTGTGGATTCTGTATTGAATGCTCAACGGGAGGCTGCAGCATCATTTCGTGTAAACACGCTATTTCATCATGTTTTTTTTCTTGCATCTTTTTTAAAGGGGATGAGAATGGTATAAGGGCCTGATGACTTTGTGGATTCTGTACTGAATGCTCAACGGGATGTTGCAGCATCATTTCGTGTAAACACGCTATTGGTTGAGAAGTATATTACTCAGCCCAGACATATAGAGGTCCAGGTAATATTCAAGGATTTCAGTCCTGTGAAAGTCATTTTTAAATCATATATCTGCAGTAGTCCTATGTCAATCTGTTGTTTTATGTGGCGCTATTTCAATATGTGAAGTTATTTGGAGACTAACATGGAAATGTAATTCACTTGTATGAGAGAGGCTGCAGTCTACAAAGAAGGCATCAGAAGATTATCGAAGAAGCTCAAGCCGTAAGGCTTTATTACCAGTTAACGGCCTGCAATATGTTTTTAATAAAATTAACAAGATAACTTTTATGTTTATATTTTCTCCGCAACCAAATGTGACCACTCAGTTTCAGTCTCACATTGGTGAAGCCGCTGTTTCTGCTGCAAAAGTGTCATCCTTGATACTTCTACTAAATATTGCATGGTGTGATTTAAGAGATATTTGATGGTTTCAGATTTCAGTTCATTATTGTTAGTTGAGTTAGATGACAAATATGCAAGCAGCTCGCTTCATATTTGAAGTTCAATTCAAACTTTCGATTTGCAGGGGCACGAGAATGATTGTGACCCTCAAAGCCTCAAGTGTTGTTTGATCGAGGAAGAATCTTTTTGTGAAGTCTAGAAGCAGATGCAAATATGCAATATGTTCTGTTGGCTGCCAATTCTTCTAGTTTGTTGGTAGCATGTGTAATCTTTTGTAATCATGACAGTTATGCCACTGTGTACTATTCTTTTGTAAAATGTGTCTGTCGGTAAAGATTTGTCTGCCGGTAAAAGTAGTAAATCAAAGGCAAATGGTCTGTCGGTAAAGATTTGTCTGTCGCTAAAAACCTTTACCGACAGGACTTACACCGGCACCTCTCTTCTGTCGGTAAAACCTTTATTAACAGACATCTTTATCGCTATAGGTGGCTTTTAGCGACAGACAAGTTGTTTGTATATTTAGGGCATGGTGTAGTGATATCTTATATCATGCCTTTTTATGCTTAGTATTTATTTATCATGATTCATGCTTGTGCTTAACTGAACATACCATGATAACTTAAACAAATGTATATCATCACCCCTCTTTTGATTTCATTGGTTATTCGTTTGAGGGGGGTTTATGGATTTTTGATGAAAATTTCTTTCGTTTGCCTAATGGGAGGATTGTTCTTTCTTACTTTTGTTTATAAAATTAATCCCATTGGGTGACAATTTCGAAGGTCTTTAAGATGGTTATTTTTTAGGGGGAGTTTTTTTGAAAACTTTGTAATATTTTGTAACATACTTTTTATTTTGTGTTTTTCTTAAATGAAAAACAAAAAAAATGGAAAATAATGAAAAAGTAATGAGCATTGTATTTCATGTGCATATGTCATTTGAAGGCATGTTTATGCTACAAGGTCTTTTCAACTTCATGTTTATGCATATATGGTGTAGTTTATGACATGACTATTTAAATGGAATGAAAACTTGAATTAAATCTTATCATGGTTGAACTTTCTTAGCTATCTTGATCCTGCTCAAAAAGTGCTAAATATGAAAGTTAAGTGCTAAAGCTCAAGAGTGATTGTTGATAAATGCAAGAAAAAGGTTATGTACTATCGCACTTCTTCTTTACGAGACTGCTTATCATTGCACTTTGATATGAACTTGTAAGAGGTTGTGTATGACCGAAACCATGAAACCTTAAGCTTGTGATTGCTTGGCATGGTTGAAAAGTAAGGCTAATGGTGCATATAATTCCGTGCAATTGTTATTGTTGCAATCATTTAATGAATCAGTTTTTCAAGCACAAATAAAGTGCACAAAAAATTCAATGTTTTCAGGTTTTAAGATTGTTGAGAAAAGGAGATCATGCCATGCAAAAAAATCGTTAACAGTTATATTTACTCTACATTGTTTACGTCTAGATTTGAGGGTGCAAGTATTTTTGATAGCATGACTTGGTGGTGAAATTATTACATTTGTGGATGACTTATAATGCTCAGTACATAAAAAACAAACTAAAAATAAACAAAAAGATTTTGTTCTCTTTTATATACTTGATGAATCCATTGTCAAAGGGGGAGAATTTTTGGACACATATTGCACATTCACGCACATTTTTTTCTTTTTAGGGGGAGATTATTTCTTCTTTTTAGGGGGAGATTTTTCACTTTGCTTTTTGTTTTAAAATAAAATTTCTTAAAAATTTTCTTGTGAGGTGAATGCCAAATTTCAGTTCTAAATGGTGTTGCCAATGTTTTCATCAAGGGGGAGATTGTGAAATCATGTGCTGAAAAATTGGCTTAATGATGAAATTGGTATTGCAAAGTGGTTGTAATCATGACATGTGTGGTGTTCGTGCATGTGCTGTTTAAGATGATTATTTGATATGCTTGTGATAGCGTGATAATGGTTTTGCTTGATGTGATACGCTTGTGTGAGAGATTTTATGGATTGACTTTGAGTCAAGTCGTGGACTTGTGCTCGGATTTGTTTCTTGTTTATTCGTGTGCAGGTGTTGCTCGAGGGCGAACGTGGTGAATGACGGGACCGGAACTAGGTTTATGGAGGAACTGAGGTTCGGGACTAGGTTCAGAGAGGAATCAGGGTCTTGATGGTCAAGGATGTCATGCGAGACGTTCGAGCTAGAGAACGGTGCAGATGGAGGCTGGTTAGTCATGTGAGTGCGGCAGGCGAGCCATACGCGTGCATGCGTGAATTTTGGGTTGTATGTATATTTTGGGCCATGTGTTATTAGGCCAAGTAGATATGCATACATGTATTTAATTTAGGGTTTTGAGTTGTATAAAAGGACTAGCTCCTATGGCCGGCGGCAGTACAAGGCTTGTAGCCGAACTGCAGGGATTTGGAAATCTTGTTGCACTTACGTCATTCACTACTACAAAGGGGGCTATATTAGACACATCATCACAGACGGTTTTAGGAGCAAACCGTCTGTGATGTGTTTCGGGCACATCACAGACGGTTTGTAGATAAAACCATCTACGATATCTAATTATCACAGACGGTTTCAAATACAGACTATCTGTGATGTGTTCCGGCACATCACAAACGGTTTGTGGATAAAACCGTCTATGAGGCATGAAGTATCACAGACGGGTTTAGCTACAAACCGGCTAGGATGATAGGTATAACTTCATAGACGGTTGGTGGATAAATTAGTCTATGATATTTCCTCATCACAGACGTATTTATCCACGAACCGTCTGTGATCATCAATTGAACACAGTGGAATCGCGCGCCACTTGAAAAGATCATCAATTGTTTACAGAAGACTGCTACGAAACACTACTACAAAAGATCATTGCAGAAGAACATTAATATATAAGAAGACATGAGAAGATTGCATTAATATATAAGATCATTACAAAAGTTGTTTACAAAAGACTGCTAGTTAGATTGCATTATATATTATCATTACAAAATGCTACGAAAGATCACTAAAATGACTAAAACGACTACTTGTCGTCGTTGTCGTCGGATTTGGCCGGAGGGGTGGACGAATCGGCAGAGTCGGCGGTAGCCGAGTCCTCGCTGTGTCTGTCCAATTTGCTCGACCCGGCTCAGTTTAGATCATCCTCTAACTCCCAGCCATCGCGGTAGGCGGCTTATCGTCGGAGTCCCACAGGACCTCCTCGAAGTCGGAGTTGGAGTCAGAGGCGAAGGAGTCCGAGGAGACTACAAGCGTCGGACGCTTACGCTCGGCGCAGGTTGGGGCGGAGGCGGTCGGAGGAGGAGGAGGCGGAGGCGGCGTCGGGGAGCTGGAGGAGTCGACGTCCGAGGAGTAGGCGGTCGGAGGTGGCAGAGGTGGTGGAGTGCTTGGGTTGCTCGTGCTTGGGTCGGAGGAGGTGTAAGTGTGCTATGCGGTAGTGGACGCAGAGCCGTCTGAGGGTTCTTAAATGGCAATGCAAGTGCATTGGGAAGACGAAGCGATATGATTGCGCTCGTCTGTATTGGGAAGACGAGACGATCAAGTACCGAAAAGACGAAGATGAAGGGTCATCATCGCGGACGGTTTTAGTCAAAGACCGTCTGTGACTGATGTGACATTGCAGACGGTTTTATCCAAAAACCGTCTGAGATGTCATCGCAGACGGTTTCATCTATAGACCGTCTGTGATGTCATGTGACAGCACAAACAGTTTTTATATAAAATCGACTGCGATCTATCTCTCACATCGCAGATGGTTTTATCGACAAACCGTTTGAGATGGCCCACATCGCAGATGGTTTGTAGATAAAACCGTCTGCAATGATACCTCTTACGTGTATAAGGCAGAGAGCCTCGACCATCTCTGTTTTTTTAGGTTTTCCTTGACCGTCTCTGAGGTGGCTACGATTGAGAGGCATTCCTTGTGAAAGAGGCCCTAGATTTGGAGATTTGATTGCAGATTCTCGTGCTCTTGGTCATCCAAAGGTACTAATTGCTTCTAATCTTAATTACATTTTATATCTACCTTGGAGAAATGAAGCTGTGTTCTAGATCTAGCTTGTTGTATCTATCTTGGTGAAGAGGGAAATGAAGCTGGTTAATTTGTTCTCTGTGATGTGAAGTAGATACATTTGCTATACCTTGTGCAGATCCATTTGTACTTTATGATCTAAATTTGTCATTTAACACCTATTGTTACATATATTGCGTAGATGGACAGAAGCTGGATGTACGCTGAGAACCGTGCGAGTACTGAGTACATTAATGGTGTCTCTGTTTTTAGAAGAGCTGTAGAGGTACATATGTAGAAAAAGGGGGTGGAATTTATGCCTTGTAAATCTCTGTGTATACAACATTCGGTAACATGAGCAGCCATCATAGCACTTGGCCTGTAAATCTCTGTGTGTACAACCTTCCTCCTTGGTTGTGTATGAAGCGAAAGTACATATTGATGTCTTTACTCATCGAAGGCCCGAAGCAACCTAGGAACGATATTGATGTGTACCTAGCACCATTGGTAGAAGATCTGAACACATTGTGGGCTCCTGGGGTGCAGGTATGGGATGCTTACTAGTTACACTCTGTCCAAGGCCGAACATACTGTGAGCCTACTAGTTACACTCTGTCCAAGGCCGAGAGAAAGGAACTGTGCCAGTGCTTGCATGGTGTGAATGTTCCATCCAGTTACTCGTCCAACCTGAAGAGACTTCTTTCAATGAACGATTTGAGTTTAACTGGCATGAAATCCCATGATTGCCGTGTGCTTATGACACAGATGCTCCCTGTGGCAATTAGAAGTATTTTACCGACCAAGGTTCGAGAGACAATCACAAGGCTGTGTTATTTCTTTAACACAATTGCTCAGAAGGTCATCGATCCCCAAGGACTTGATGCTCTACAGGGCGAGGTGGTAATGACTCTATGTAATCTTGAGATGTATTTCCCTCCGTCGTTTTTCAATATCATGGTCCATCTCTGTAACACCCCGACGCCAAACGCGCCATAGATGCTACCACCCCTTTAAATAACTAATGAAACCTCTACGAAAAGAACGAAAATAACCTCTAAACTCTTCAAGCCTGCTTAAACTAAGCCACCGAAATTTAGGACATCCACTCAGCAGACAAAAGAACAATAGCAGTTATATGATATCATTCTAGCAGGTCCTTAGATAATCAATCACACATCCAATAGAAATTAATAAACTTCACCACGATAACAACACATTACAACCATATTAATTACATCCAGAATTAATGAATTGGTTAAATAAATTGTTGGAGACCGGAGTCGTGCACGTGATACTACTCCCAACTCGACGAGCCAGCTTCAAAGTACCTAAAATAGGAAGCAAACAAGCGTGATTCCAAGACTCAACAAAGTGCAACAAGTAGACAAAGTAAGGAATTAAAATAAAATACAGCTACTTCAAGACATAGAGTAACAGTTTCTTTAATTGGCATCCATAAATAAACGAAGCAGTTGAATTCATAAAAGATCCAAAACGTAAGAGCACGATTACTTCATTATTTAACATAACCATTACTTAACTGAAAATATCTAAGTAATGTAAGTAATGGCGGCTCCACTTACATAACCAACTCGAAAGCGTAACAAAACTTACCTATGCCTCAACAATCATTCCTGGATGAGCTCACGACTCAATCCTCAACCTGTTCTTTCCATTCTCATCAATTAAGATGTATCAATTGCAACACACAATGCAATGAAATGCTTTATGCTTTCATGCTCAACATGCAACCTTTTTGCCTATACCAGTATAGCTGAGTGCACCCCCATCGGAGTGCACCCTCTCATTCCCAACCATCCCGTGGCGGGGCCTACTCTTACTGACTCGCTCCCATCCGTGGATGGAACTACGAGGTAGGACTTTTGTACTCACTACGTGTGAGTACAGAGGCCCACATCAACATGGGTCGCCTCTTCTGTAATGAATGCACATATGCAAATAATGCTTATAAACAATTCATACACGGTATCGAAATCATTTGCTCTGAACTATGACCAAAAACATAAGCATAAGCACAACACGGTTCCATTCTCAGCATCAGTAGTGTGGAACAACCCAAAACCAATTATTACTAACATATCATCGAAATTGTTACTTTCATAGCCACAATATGCATTCTCATGAAATGAACAATTCAAGTATTTCTCATAGACACAAATCTTCATTTCCATAAGCATAATACGAACACTCTTCTAGATATTACTCATACACACAATATAGAATTTTCATGCTTAGAATAGAAGCAATGAACTCAACCTACTAACATTCGAATGGATGCGCCTACATCCCTTCCCTCAACATTTCATTATAAGAGATTTCATACTATGATCCAATCTTTAGCTATACTCATAACACGATTATCATTTGCGTTTGCATGAGCGTTAACCTATTTCTTAATGTAAACCGCAGCGTACACATACACATACGACAAGCAAGCATTCATCTCATTTCCCCTAATAGCAATATAAGGGTTGCACTTGCCTTTACCGACGCGTGAGGCAACTCAGGGTCGAAACCACCCCCGACGACACTCTCCCTGAAAAACAACGTTGCGCACAAGAAATAATCAAAAACCGCCTCAGAACAACATTGCTTAACCCACTCCCACAACCCGAAAAACATAAAACTGTCCAACCGGGACAGCAGTGCTCCAACGAGCAAAACTTTTGATTCGCTTAACCAAGTGGAGTGAACTCAGCTCCTAATTAACTATAAGAGGATGACCTACAACTATCTCAAAGCCAATCATGCGGGAGATACCTCGAGGGCCTCCAAATCGAACACTAAACCCCAACCGGAAGGTGGAGCATGCTGCAGTTTTCCAATTTCAGCACCGAGACTTCTAAATAGCGTAACTCTTGATTGGCTTATTGGATTTTCGAGTTCTTGTACTCAACACGACCGTGAGGAGACAAACTACACAAATAACACAGCCATTCCCTCAACCAATGCACCCGCTGTTCCCAGATCGAAGATGAACACAGACTGTACCAATCGCGATAAGAATTGGACAGCACTCGGTAAAAAAGCCATAACTTTCACACGGCTGAACGAAAATTAGCGATTTTGGTCTCTATTGAAAGGTAATTCGATTATCTACAACTTTCGCAATAGCGAGACCCCCAGAAAACGCTTGTAGAATGTCCAATTTCTCGACCTAACAGAGCACACAAATCTACTCGAAAATCAGAATAGGGTTCCCTCCACTCTAACCCTAGTTTCCCTCCAAAATCCCCAAATCTAGGAACCCTAGGACCACACTACTCAGCTAGGACCTCCATTAGAGCAGTAAAAATAGCCTCAAAGCACCAAACCACTTACCTACAAGGGGGAGGAGGGAGACAAAGTGCTGCTGCTCAAGGAAGGGAGGTGGGGGCGCTCGAGGAAGGGGAGGGAGCACCAGCCAGGGGCGGCGCCACCGGCCAGGGCTCGCCGAAGCAGGGAGGACGCTGGAGCTGGGGGAGGAGAACTCTGGCGCCAGACCATGGGACTCAGTGGCCGGCCGAGGAACCGAGGCGGTGGGAGGAGCTCTGCTGGGGTGAGGCGCCAGGGAGATGGCTGGGGGAGGCACCAGGGAGATTGCTGGGGGGAGGCACTAGGGAGACTGCTGGGGGGAGGCTCGGGTCTGGAGACTGCTGGGGCACACAAAAAGGGGGAGGGAGGCAGCTGGGGGTTTTGGGGAAAACTGGCTCCCCTAGCATGATGTGGCTTTGAGTCTAGGGTTTCAATTACTTCCTCTCTTCCTTTTACACCCTAACAAATGGTGACTAATCAAAAGGCTAGGAACAAAAGAAATGAAACCCCTCCGAAAACAAAAATCCAAAGTCCAACTTTAAACCCTTAGTACGAATCAATTAAATTTCAATTCTTGGCGCGAAATGACAATTGTCAAGAAAAGACAACTTACCGCCAAACAAAACGACTCGAAAGATACCTCATCCGAAAAAACTAGGGCAATATCCAAAACCTTTATTAAAAGCTTCAAAAGCGCGACGATAAATATTTTCCCCCGAATACAAATCCTTGAATCACGAAGGTGGAAAAACATTTCTTGCTGAAAACCTTGGCAAAGAAGATTTGCGGTATTATACTCTTCCCCCCTTTAACAGAATTCGACCTCGAATTCTGACCACCACAAGAACACCAGCAAGAACAACAGAAACAAAATATGAAACAAGGATACCCGAAACAACAATTCCGGGCATTTCTCACGCAAGAGGAACTCCAAAATTCAATCCACTTCTCTTCCCAATAAAAAGAAGTAAGTAACTTAACTCATTCCAACAAGCTTCTAACCAATTCCGAACATATCATTATTTATAACCAAGTAACACCGGAATCCTCTAGGAATCAAAACACAACTTTTACCCTTTCAACAGTTGCCCTTTGGAAACAACAGGATCAAGAATCATTCTCTACTATCGAAATGATTAGCCTCACAGGGCACCAATCATATTCCCTCATAACCCAACATCGTACTTGACCTTCTTTCAATTTGTCTCATACAACGAGACAACCACGCAAGGAAAAGGTTCACAACTGCACTATCCATTTCCGACTGACCCACATTGAGTCTAACCTATGAATCCGAGGGTTCCGACAAACTTAAGGAAATAAAACATTTAGTGACTGATTCCATCCAGCCCACCAACAACAAAGTCCCACACAACCCAGGGACAACGCGATCAAAACGATCCTCCCACAAATGTCGGAACCACAACAAGGAACACTTCTTATCACTCTCCACATTAAATCCATATACCATTAACACTTAACCCCAAGTAGGACTTCATCAAATCCCATCCACACATGTTTCTCCTCCTAGGACGATCTTGTCCGAAGAACGAAATCAATGAGCATAATCTCAAATTATACTCAAACAAGGAACCACAACTAAACATTTTCTTTTCTCACACTAGAAAGCAAAGAGAATCTCGATTCTCTTACAAAGCTAACCACTTTCCCCAAATTGAAGCCAATGCAATAAAATGCACAACAAGAGAAGACTCAACTGAGAAGAGGAACCTCACACAATCTTCCTTCAAAGACAGTCACAAAATCGAAGAGAACTCCATTCGCTTAACAGCATAAACCACAAGGTGGAAAGTTTCACATCGAAGAATCACTCGATTAAAAGCAACACAACACACTAATTCAAAGGAGATCATCTTGTTTTTACCCAAGCAAACCCTCTCACACTAATCCAAAACCAACATTTCGGGAAAAGCAAACCGATCCTGAAATCCAACATTTTCCATTACATCTATTTATTTCCTTTAAATGACAAGTCCAAAGACTATCATCACATTATTCCATAAGTATGCCTTCTTTCTTCGTCATAATCTTTCATCTACTAACTCCACCACTTGGCGAAACACAACTCATATGGCAACTTCAATTGCACACCCAACAGAACGCCTTAAACAAAAGGCATATATCCAAATGATTACACTCACAACCCAATTCCATAGGTATGTATACCTAAGCTCATCTTAAATCCCATTATCTCTAAAATTCTTGCACCTTTAACAAAAAGGTTTCAATGTTCACACTTAGCGCCTTTGGGAAGCCCCAACGGGACTTAGCAAGAATTTCATAACCACTCTTCCTTGGATCACTTTCTCCAGAATTTATCCTTTCGACTAATTACATCCGCGTTCGGAAATGTTATTACCAACATTAAACAAATTCTCCCCCATCAATTCATCAAAGAAAAATAGGTTGAAATTTTATCCCAAATTAACCTACCATCCAAAATTCCTATCCGTCAACCATATGACGAACACGAAGATCAACTATCTAAGTCTTCAATGATTTAGACAATTGAACCCCATCAACTTATTTAACAAGTTCCTCAACCAAACTTGTTATTACTTCTTTGACACAATCATTTATAACCTTACGCAAACACCATTTCTAGATCTCCACTTATAATCGTGGATCACCATGACCCACAAAATACTTCTTGCCATCTATCCAATTAGGGTCGACCACCTTAACCCAACAACACAAACATTCTACTAATCCTCTACGGGAAGATCTTCAATCACCCATAACTTACTCTAACTATCGAATTTTCCTTTCCAGAAAAGCCAACGAAAACTTCCAAAGAAGCTCGACTCTCAAAAGACTTAGAAAATGACAGGGCTCAAGCCTTGCCATTCAACAGGTCTCCAAACCAATCATCAAACTCCAAAATTCCACGAAGAAAAGGAGTTACTCAAATCAATTCACGGAAAGGAAAAGCGAATCGATCGAATAACACTTTTCCTTTAAAACCCCAAATCCAAAACTTCGACCCGGAGAACGATAACACGAAGAAATCCATGTCTTTCCCCGCCATCAACGAATGGAGCGCAACACTTAACTTTCAAAAACTCATTCCTACATACGGAATTCTCAAAAACCTGTATTCCTACGTAGCATGTACCCATTCGAGAGGTACATGGGAATTCTCAAGTCCTACGTACGGAATCAATCTCGACCAAAGGGTAGCATTATCGAAGGTTGTGCAACAGAAGAGGTCATCGAATTCTGCGTGGATTACATGGCTCAGGTCGAACCAATAGGTGTGCCTCGATCCTGCCATGAGGGAGGCTCCAGGGCATCGGGACCATCGGAAGGAAAGCAATCATACCTGATCCAGTTGCATGCGCCAAAGCCCATTTCACAGTTTTGCAACACATGGCTATTGTGGCCCCATATATCAACGAGCACAAGAATTGGCTACGGCAAGAGAATTCGACGTGGCTGGAGTACTGGATCATCAGACAGCATAATCTTCACTTCAATTTGGTTCAAGGAGCGTGACCCATTCTTTGGAAGCATGTCGGTGAGGCAATGACATGGTTGGCAAAGGGCCAGCTTTTACGGTTGTAACATGGAAAGGATATGATTTAAATGGGTACACATTTTACATGAGAGATCGGGACATGAAGAGCACAAACCGAATAGCGGTGTTAGCATCGATCTTGTTGAATACATTTGGATCGATGAGGAGCTCGTACTATGGGTTCATTGAGGAAATTTGGGAGCTCGACTATGTGCTATTCAAGATCCCTTATTTGGTGCCGTTAGGTTAATCTGCGGCCGACGTGAAGGTTGACAAATCGGCGTCTGGCTGTGAACCTCGAACGTCTCGGATACCAAGAGGAACCATTCGTTCTCGCCGGACAAGTTGTTCAAGTCTTTTATGTAACGGACCCGTCCAGCAAGCAGCGCCACGTTGTTCTTCAGGGAAAAAGGATGATTGTCGGAGTCGAGAATGTGGTAGATGAGGAAGAATACAATCATTTTGACAAGTTGCCTTCTATTGGTACCGACGTCACAATCCAAGAAGACCAACCTGAGGAAGCTAGCTACACACGTGTTGATCATCGTGAAGGGCTAATTTTTGTACAAAATAATAAACAAGTGTTGTCATGAGGACCTCTATGTATATATACCAAGTGTTCCTGTATTAAATTTAATTAATGACAAGTATTAATTACTGAGATGCATGTATTGATTAAAATTAAGTAGGTGTATGTGTATATAGACATGTATTAATTACTGAGATGTATTAATTAAAATTAAGCAGCTCTGTATGGACATGTATTAATTATTGAGATGTGTATTGATTAAAATTAAGTAGCTGTATAGAATGGCCCATCGAGGCAGTTCAGAGATTAAAATGCAGGATGGAGTCATTCGAGCAGTTCTAAGATTGAACAAATGCAGGGTGTAATCATCGAGACGGTTCAATCCCGCAACCGTCTGGGAAAACATGTTTTTCCCAGACGGTTCTGGGATTGAACCGTCTGGGACAACTACACCCCAGACGGTTCAATCCTAGAACCATCTGGAATGGTCTTCCCACGCCACTCAATAAATCCCGTGCGCTTGCCATTTCACCAAGTCCCGCGCACACTTAGTTTATTGTAACCCTAGGTCCCTCCCCCCTCGGCCGCGCCCTCGCCCTAGCTCAGAGGTGCCCTCCCTCGGCCTTGGTCTCCTCCCTCGGCGGCACACTCCCCCCTTGGCCGCGCCCTCACCCTAGCTCGGAGGTGCCCTCCCTTGGCCTTAGTCTCCTCCCTCGGTGGCGCCTCCCCCCCTCGGCTGCGCCCTCCCCCACGGTGGTGTCTTCCCTCCCCCTGGGTGGTGTCTCCCCTCTCCATCGGTGGTGCCCTCCTCCCTCCCCCCTCCGTTTATTTTTTGCCTTGCTTGCTCCATGATTCGAGTGCTATTCCCTCTGTGAGTATTTTTGGTTCTTCACTTGATTCTTGCTGGTTGAGATACTAGTGTTGCTCTGTGATGAAATTAGGGTTACTACATGAATATGACAATTGATGAAATGATTTAAGCCTTCAACTGCTCGACTTGTATGAAATTATTGGATTATATTCACGGTTCTGCTCAATTTGTATTCATTTCTATTATCGCTTTGATTTTGTCAGTATTATATCATTTGTCATTGATTGGTTCATAGATGTTGATCTGATTTAGCTAGCTAGTGATGCGGTACTAGTTATACATCGATTGATTTTGCTTATATTAATCTGAACTAAGTTGCTTATATTTATTCTGTTAAGTGATCTTTGAACTGATCTGAAACTACAATATAAATTGGCTCTGTTATTAGTTTGATCAGATCTTTGCTTGTGGATAAAACTGACATTTTCTAGCTGATCTGAACACATTGATTTTATAACAGTGAATAATACTTAATCATTTCATGTGCATGCTAAGGTGGTAAGGGTTCAAGGCTTAAGTTATTGAATTGATTAGTCTAGTCCATTTGTGATTGTGGTGAAGATCCTTATCTTTAACTAAACCCTAAAATTTGAGAGCACAACAAAATTAATTCCTCTCTTGAACATTGTGCAAAACAAAGTTAGCTTGACAGAGTATTATGCAGAAGTTGCAGTAGGTACTCCCCCCTTAATGGATGCATGATCAGAACTTTAATAATCATGACATATTTGGACTATATTAGATCCTTAATATTTATTATTATCAATTTTTCTTATTAACAGTTGAAGATCAGTTTAATTTGTGTTTAGAAAATTTGTGTTTAGAAAATATCAGAGCATAAGGGAATAAAACAAACTAGCATATTATGAACTGAATTAAAAGGATACTAAGCATTAGATCATTAAAATACATCTCAAGTTCATTCAGAGCACACAAAGTTTGTTCAGAGCAATCAAAGTTTACAGAACTAAAATAATATGTAAACTTTGATTGCTCTGAATTCATAATTTCAAATTGTTAATTTGTTTTTTTTGAAAAATGTTTAAAGAAACACAACAAAATTAATTCCTCTCTTTGAGCTAAAGTTTGATGGATGGCTTAAACTTGTTTAATATCATCTTGTTTATGTCATGTTGGTTGTTTGTTGATTATATGTATTCTCGTATATATATATATACTTAGAAGTAATAATGAATAAAATCTTGCTCTTACACTCGCATCTTTTCCAACAGTCCAAAAAAATCTTCTTTTAAATTTGCTTCTCTTAACTTACCTACTCTTAACCTTACATCATACAAGATGGCGTCTCCTCAATCCTCCGCGCCGAAGGTGATACGCACGGGGGTGCCCGATCTTCTGAAAGATATAAACTTTGATTGGTAGAGAACTCGACGTTAACAATCCGGCTTCCAATCAGAACTGATCCGAGTCCTGCAATCGCTACACCTCTGCTCCGTCGGTTATCAACCGCGCACAAACACGATTGACCTCGCCAAGAAGGCTTATCCCTGCATGCAAATCGAAGAACACAAGCAAGAACACAGAAGAACGTAATCTGAATTACTGATGAATGATTAAGCACAAAGATGGGGTTCTACAAACTGATGTACGACGAAACTGTCTAAACAGATTAATATAAGAAAAACCCAAAGCATAACAATGACGGCTACGAGGTTTTAATATGTGAGAGGGGCAGTGGCTAGGGTTTGGGGCGCAGCCCTACTCCAAATAGACAGGCCATGGGGTGTCCGTGAAACCCTAGGTCGTACAAGGCCTTTGGGCCCAAGTAGAGGTGTCATAGAACCTGGCATATTCTGGCTGTCATATTGTTTTGATGATTTCTATCGATCCAGAAGGAGTTTGAATGTGAAACTACTTCCATTGGAAATCTCTCGTCGTGGGCTTCTCCGTAGAGTCCAAGAACACCTCAATTGGACTTCGTATGACCCAGATATGGTCGTTTTATTGATGTGCTGTCCTGAGGCTCCGAAACAAAATTGGAGTCTGACTTGAGCTCGACTTTGATTCCAATTAGACTTGGACTTTGAAGGATGACGTCTAGGTAAGCTTGTGATGCTTCTCCCATATTCCTAAGTAACAAGACATCGCAAGAATTTAGTAGCAAACCATCCAAGAAATCATGAGTAGCGAGGAACGAGTTCACCTGGTGGTTTAATTGTCGTGCACGTGCTCTTGTAATTGGTCCTTGGATATCTTGAGAAGTCGTGTTGTATGTATCCGAAGGAGTGATGTCCTCATCGAAGGATCGATGGCGTAGCGTAGAAAAAAAGCAGTGCGATGCAAGAGGGCTTAGTAAAAGGCCTCAAAGCCGATACACCATCACGGTGGTCGATCCGCATGATGGGGCCCCTACCGCGCCTCCAAAGGCTGCGGCAGCTTTTCGCACCATGTGCGGGATCGTTGGGCATGAACGGGTTCCCATCACCTATCCATCATGGAAGACGCTAACAGATGAGGAGCGCGATAACCTGGTGACAGAAATATTCGCGTCATTCAAGCTTCCACAAGACGCCATGCCTACACTGCGACGATACGCATTGCTAGTGGCGGGAAAGGTGTGGAAGAACTTCAAAAGCGTCCTTGTTGCTAATTACGTCAATAAGGAAATAACTCCATTCCAGAAATACGGGTTCATCTTTGAAGATGTTTGGGGGCAATTTGTTGAGTTGAAGACGACGGAAGAGTTCATGCTTCAAAGCGTGGCTCACAAGACCATCCAGTCAAAAAACACACACCCACACAGACTCGGCTCAACTGGGTACACGGGTTAGATGGCGCAATGGGCGAGGAGGGCGGCAAGCGATCGAGAATGAGGTCGCGCCGCCATTTTCCTCAATCGTGGACCAGCGTGCGGCGGGTAAGGCGAGTCACGTCACACTTCTTGGTGGTGTGTCCTTTGCAAACCCGTGATGAGGAAGTATCCCAACACATCATATCGTTGAGCACGGAATCTTCCCAGGGCTCTTTCACTTCGAACAGAGAGAAAGACATGCTCTCCATAGCCTTGGGAAACAAGGAGCACCTGGGTCGCACCAAAGGCCTAGGTGTTTTGTTCCACTGGAAAATGGGATTCCCACGAGGACTCGACCCGCGTCTTGGGAGTAGGAAGAGAAGCAAAGCCGAGCGTGAGGACTGGAGCAAAGAGTGGCTGAGGAGAGGTAGACACAGAACGTGCTAGCCCAAGAAGCACATGTGCAGTTCAGCCCAACCAACCGTCGGAGCGGTTGTCGTCGCCCCCGAGGAGAGGTGCATGAAGCAGATTTCCTCTGATGACAACATCACGGGTAACATATACGCAATGATCCTTACCTACACTTTTAATATTGGACGTGTTAGCTAATTACTTATGTACCCTTATGTAGGTGCCCATACCATGCAATCTGCAAGTGAGGCTTGCCAGCGGCTCTGTTCCCTACTTGTTTGCTTGGGGACAAGCGTATGCATCCGGAGAAGGGGCATTCTTGCCGGTCATCCGTTCTGGCAGACTCTGTGAAGGTCAATGTCGATGGTGTACATGAAATTTTCAAGGGCATCACGTTGGACTTCCCCCAAGCAGCGAGATCGTCACACTAGGGGATTCCATCGGCACATTCATCCGATGGCCCAAGAAGGACATCTCTTTCGTTGCCGCCTAGGAGCACCAGAAGGTACAAGCGATCGAGGCACCACATCATGCATCAGACTACCAACACTCTAGGAGCCATGCCATGCGCAGGCGAGGCAGCCAAATCGGCTACAGCGTCTCGTGCCACGCAGACCGTTCCTGCAGTAAGGGCCCAATCATTTCCTGTGAAGACAAAGTTTGGTAGCAAGGCCGGCGGAGACAAGGGCAAATCGAAATATACCACATCAACCCATGACTTTCCGTCTGCCCCATTGGCATGGCAATTTGAGCAGGGGCAACCATTCGTACCGGCTGACCGCAAGGAGATGCTTTCATTATCCTGCTTTAGATTGCAACAATGGTGCATGCAACAAGCCAACAAGCCAGTGGTAGAACGGCAAACGAGTACCTCCGTGACCTTCTCGGAGGAGTATTTCTTACACCGGGCTTCAGATGGCCTCTTTGTGGTCAGCTTCAATGACTTGTTCGATTTGTACAACCTCAGAGCGCTCGGCGCCTCACTCATAAGATCTTTGGTCAATGTAAGTGCACCATCTACATTTACGGCCTTAGATAAATGTCATATATATATCATCCTTCATTTTGTATATGTAGATTCATGATCTACGAAGCAATAACAAGGAAAGAACCGGTGGGTTTCGTCGACCCACACATTTTGTCCAAGCAAGCCATGGACGAAAATAAACAATTCGTTTATGAGTACATGGAAAAAGTAATGCGAGCTCATTCGGACAAAAAATTCATACTTTTACCCTACAACCAGCAGTAAGTGCTTCGTCCAGATGCTATACTCGTTGATTCTACTATATATCTCACCTCGAAGTTAGGTTCAGTGACCATGACGACATACCTTTGTAGGTATCACTGGGTTCTAATCGTAATTATACCGAGACAGAACCGGGTCATTTATCTTGATTCCAAAAAGGGCGGCACCCACGATTTGAAGCCTATCAGAGATTTTCTCGACACGTCGTTCGATGCCTACAAAATGAAGGGAGGGCCACACAAGAAGGGTCTGGCCACTCTAAAGCATATTTTTAATTTTTTGGTATCCGATAGTATGCAATAATCCTTCACACTCCATTATAATACCTTTGGAACTAATTAAACTATTTTGTTTTGGCAGTGCCACCAGCAGCCAATGGCCACTGACCTATGTGGATTCTATGTTTGCCATAAGATGTCACTCCTCATTGGTTCCAAGCAAACCAATGTCATGCAGGTCTGTCAATCTTGCAACAAATGTCTCCACTTATTAATTTATATACACGCGAGACTTTACTTTTCTCATTGACAGGCTTGGCAATGTGCTGAAACTACATTGGAACAGGCTGACCTTGAAGTATTCGAGGATAGTTCTGTGCCTTCTTGCTACGTGAGGTCTTAGATCCAATAGGCAGATGCTACTCAGGGCTCAACAATGAGTTTATCGGACATTAATATTAATTTCTAAACCTTCTGAAGTGAATTTGTCATTTATACTTCTGAATCCAATTCGTTAGTACATTTGTTGTAATGTGCTATTTGTACTGCAGATGCTACTCAGGACAGTATACATTTGTTGTATTTCTGAAATGGATCGATGCGCTGTGCATATGTTGTAATGTGTGATGTTAGTTGATTCATGAAATGGATGCACTGTATGTTGCGTAACATGTGATTGGAGTACAATTTTTAAATTTGTCGTAATAATATGCTAGTCATAATATGTATACTGTCTTTTATTTCATAGGACATGGCTAGCAATTCCTGAGGCTAGCCAATATATTAAATTTAGTATAAAATAGAAAAAAAGCATCACAAACGGTTCTAACGAAGAACCGTCTATGAATAGGCACAAATCACAGATGGTTCCACTGCGGCACCGTCTGTGATGAGGAACAATCACAGACGGTTTAAAATTTGAACCGTCTGTGATATATTATACTTCACAAACGGTTCTTCTTTAAAACCGTCTGAGATATGCCAATCATCATAGACGGTTTGAAAGTGAAACAGTCTGTGATGTTTTACATTTCACAGACGGTTCTTACTTAAAACCGTCTAAGATATGCCAATCATCATAGACGGTTCGTAACTAAAACCATCTGAGATGATACCGCATCACAGACGGTTTGTAAGCGGAACCGTCTGTGATGTTATTTTTTACAGACGGTTGGAAAACCGTCTGCAATGATTCTTTGTCATCGCTGACACTTGCTTACAGATGGTTCAGAAAACCGTTTATGATGAGGTTTCAGATAAATGCGTGATTGCTTTTACGTAGTAGTGATTGTTTCTGTGGTTGGAAGTCCAAGGTCTTTGAAAAGCGATGCGTGGTGCTACGTTCTGTGGTGCTCGTTGCTTTGGTCCTAGTTGTTGTCTTGCTTGTTTGCTTGCCTGCTCTTCGTGGCTTTTATCTTTGCCGACCCTTGGTTCTATACGTGCGGCTGATTGCTTCCTTCGGTGGCTGGGAGGTCTGGTGATTTATGCGTGCTTGAGATGCCTATTTTATTTTTAGATTGATTCATTGCTTCACCATGATAATTTTGATTTGATCTATTCAAAACCTTTCTAGGATATCAATTGACTGATATGAATAGTTTGATTGGTTAATTCCTCATAAATCCTGATTAATTTTGTGATTAGGGTTAGATCAATTTTCGTCATTATTGATATAGGCATATTGCAATGGTCATATCTCTAGATCCGTAGATTCGATCGAGTTGATTCTTCTTGGGTTAGTTTCAAAATTAAATGTAGTTTCTACAGTTAAAATTTCACATCAATCCAACGGTGGGATCTTCAAAAATTACTATTTTAGTGCACATATATCGTGCTGTTTTTGTTGAATCTGATTCAGGCAATTTGAGTCCGAATTAGGGTGTTTAAAAAATCATCAAAATTTTGATTTTAGCTTCCACGCATTCATTCACCCCCCTCTCATTGCTAGTTTAGTTTATATCGATCCGACACTTTTGCATGGACAAAGCTTATGGTCTTTGAGCAAATTAAACTTGTGCATATGAAACATTTTAGTGTTTTGACTCAAAAGCATTTTAGCAGTATTAATTTCAGTTTCCTGATCCCTCCTGAGACATATGCATTTCTACATATGTGTAATACTGCTAGTTACTCTATATAAGCACATACATATATATACCTTTTGCACTAGGGTCTTATCCTTATTCATGAAACAATTCAAGTCGAGATTACTTCTTAAGTAATTTAGCATTCTTAGGTGTTCTACTGACATAATAGCATTTAGAAAGCAATTCTGGTCGTTTTGGATTTCTTTTACATATAGAATGTAGTTTTGAATATTTATAGTATTACAATTAACCTTTATTAAGAAATTGATTCAAACATATATGGAATTGAAATTTTTTTATATTTGGGTTGCTGACAATCTAAGGATTCAAATAAAATTTGTTCATTCAATTCCTAGTTTATTTGAAAGATTTTTATGCATAGTCTATCTTTCAGCCTTTTCTTTAAATTTGAATTTCAAATTCAAACGGTGCTCTTTCTAAAAATATTTTGCATATTTTGAAAATAATTTATTTTAGATGAATTTATAATTTTGTTTCATCTTATTTGGATTAATGGTGTGAAAGCTATATGCAAATGAATCTAGCTTAGTCTGAAAATTGGACAAAATACGAAAATACGTTTTCAATCAGAGGAGGCAACTTTCATTTCTGGCTAATACTCAAAACCCAAACTAACTACTGGGCCCAGTTGGCTAGTGGTTCGATGTAGCTCTAGAGGCTGACAGTCGTTGAGCTTCGAGTTTGGCTTCGAGGCTTTGAGCACCAGAGGAGGAAGAAGACTGGGTGCCTCCTATCATGTGGGCTTAAATAGTGAACTGGCCCCGTGTGTAAGTGAAGGTAAAGGGGAAGCAAGAAGAAATCAGAGATTGGCTTATGAACAGAAGGAAGATAAGTTCATTGAATCAGTTACCCGTTTTGTCTGCAATTATTTCATAATTTTTATGAGTGATTTTTAGATAGTTTTATTTTACTATAAAATTTTTAGGTCGAGATATGACAAAAAAAATTTTGACAATGAAGTATGCACAAATTTCAATTTTCTATTTTAAAATTTCTAGGAGTCTATATCTCATCAAAAATTTGTGAAACTTTTTTTAAGAGTTCCTTTTAGCTATAGGGTCTTTCAGTAAAATTTTCAATTCTAAATATTTTGTATTTAATTTACTAAAATTCTACCATTCTGATTCTTGGATTTTCAACCTTTCTATATGTTGAAGGTTAGTAATCGATAATTGACGAGGGCTGAAGAAACTTGAGACAAAGTCAAACTTACGATCAGCAGGGGTCAAGCTCGAGCTCGGGAGTGGCGTCGCCGACAAGACTGGGTCTTGCGGACTCCTCACGACCTAGGGCTTGGGGCGTCAAGACCTCATGATCGAGAACAGCGTTCGACTCGGCTCGAGAGGACTAGCTCGGGCCCGAGAGCACGCGCCCATGGCGATTACAGATCCAGAATCACGAGTCAAGGTGGCGTGGGTGGCTTAATCAGGCGATTCTGACCATCTTCAAGGCATGCGAGGCCATGATCTCCGGGAATCTCTCCCGGCCGTTTCTAGGAACGTTAGGAAGGATATAAGGCCTCGCAAGGCATGTATCTGAGGAGGACGGATGAGCGATAGACCGATAAACACAAGCAGAGCACTCGGGCTCAAGCTGTAATCATCTCTTTATGCGCACAATTAGTGAATTCCTCACATCCGGAGAAAGGCGGGCGTAGAGCTATTACGCCTAGGGGCTCGAACCGATATAACTTCGTTGTGTCGCGCTCTCTGTCGTCTTTCTCCGACCTCTACGGCGCAAGCGCAAACCTCCGGTGAGCAAGGTCGAATTGGGTCCCTTACACACTAACACCCTCTTCACTTTTGCGGTCGAGCGATCCGATCGCCGGCAATTTGGCGCCCCGTGGGGCCCGATGGCTTCGCTCATCGAAGGCAATCGCCGGACGAGGAGGAAAACTACGGATCGTGTGCTTCTATGGCTCGAGATCCCGGCGCTTCGGTGGAATTCTTATTCTCACCCCAGCGGACAAAGCCGAGTATGTGGTTCGTTTTGGGTTCTCGGCGACTAACAATGTGGCGAGTATGGAGCTCTCCTCGTGGGTCTTGAGTTTGCAAAGCCTTTGGCGTCGTCGGTGATAGCCAAAGGGCGACTCGACTCACGGTCAACGATTCGGCAAAGACCGCTTTGTGTGCGGGAGACTTCGATGGCAAAGTATCTCGCCGAGGCTTGAAGTGAAAGATAGTTCGAACACGGAACTCGAGCACGCACACCGGAAAAAAACCTTGGCGCAGATCTCTGTCCAATCTCGGCACGTCCGATGGCGCGATTCCTCGAGCGTCGTCACAGAGACCTTGGCGTCGCCATCAATTTTCAACCAGGGGAGGTAAGGCCTTTGTGGAGCACACTCTTCTTTTAGGACGATGGTCGGTGAGGTCTTCCGCAGGGGGTTATGCTGGCCAACTGCGCTTCAGGATGCTCGTGACATCGTCCATGCATGTCGAGCTCGCCAGTTCCATGCTCGGAACCCGCCTACGAACTCTGGACCATCCCGCTCGCTTGGCCCTGTTTCTCGACATGGGGGCTCGACATCCTCGGTCTGTCCACAAGCCGTCGGGGTAAGAAGTTCTTGTTAAATGCCGCAGAGCACATTCACGAAGTGGAGCGAGTCGAGCCCATCTCGACCACCCGACTCGGCGACCATTTGTTTTTCGCTTTTCGTGGTCACGGTATGGGGTTCCATGTAGAATTATCATTGACAATGGGACTAAATTTACGATGAGCTATTCGGGAATATTGCGAACCACGAGCACCAAAGCATGCTATGCTTCGGTGGCTCATCCATGATAATGGAAGCGATGGGCGTGCCAGCAGACGGATCGTCAAGGCATCGAAGCGAGTATCGGATGAGCTCGAATGACACGGCGGACCTAGGTGGGCGAACTTCCCGTCTTATGGTCAACTTGTACCCTATCGGCCGAACAACAGGTCCACACCCTCCGGCTTGTGTTGATCACGGGCAAATCCGCCTCCAGAGGTCACGCTAGGCTCTCCCGAGTCGGCAGTCGACGGATCGACTTCGAGCAAACGGTCTCGACCTTACCAGCGAAGAAGTAAGATGCGTGCCTTTGCACGATCGGCGCATTACTGCAGGCTCTCGCGGACATGCGTCTCGGTCGGTCGACCTAGGGGCTCTTTGTTGGGGACTTAGCCTAAGGCGAATTCGGGGCCGTCCAACACCAATAAGCTATCCGCAGCGGTCGGCGGGCCCCTATCGAGTTGTTTGGCGAGATCACACGGGGCTTACGGCTAGCGATGCCGATGGCGAGAGCTCTCTTGCTCGTGGAATATTGACCAACCGAAAACTCTATGTGTAACACCTTTATCCTCAATTTCAATACAGCCATTATTCAATCATTATGTTGGTCTTCGTATTCTTTTACTGTTAATCTTTTCGTGTTGGTTTGGGTTTGAGATTTCTATGAATCCGACCTGCGTACGGGTGCTCTTGGTCTTGGACACGAATGTCACGAGCTTAAAAATCACCCCCAGTGGTCGAGCTACTCATAAGTCGAATCTCTTCGCACTCAAGCTCCCCCTGCGTCAGGGTTCGAATCAAGCCCGCATTCGGTACCAAGCAACAGAGCACATGGTCGTGGTCGGGACTCGAAAGTCTCTCCCAGAAATGACCTTAACATCTTTGGGTCTAAGCTTTACCCTATGGATCTCTATTAATTTGTACTTGGTAAACTTCGAGGCCGATGTTTTCTCGATCTTGCAGGACAAAGGTTTGGAGGTCTATGTGTTTGCGCCCAAGGTCATTGTTGCTCGACCTTAGCCTAGCAGAAATTTGAGCAAGGTATACTCCCTCAAAGAAAGGCTAAGAACACAATGAAAACTTTTGTCCTAAGCAGGCGAGAACAACCGTCTCGAGACACAATTCATTTACGCAAAGATAGCTTAGTTCGTTAACCTTTTTGTCTTACAAAGCTCTATGTGCAACTTGTGCTTTGCTAACCTTATCTATAGATCGGCCCGTATTCGAGCAAGTTTCTCTCGCTCACGTTAAGTGGGCACGGCCTGAAGGTCGGTAGCTCACCACAGGTCGAAGGGCCGTTAGCCGAATCGAGGCGCGGTGGCGCTTGTCTTGGAGTTGGGCCAGGCACTCTTGTTTGCTTTGGTCGCTCGAGCTCCTTAGCTCGGCCTCGAGCTCGGTAGGGTGGTTCTGGCCGTCCTCTTGACTTTTCCACCTTGGTTTGCTCGACCTCGGGCGCTTTGGGCGATCCGCACCTCCTCCTCCTGTTGGAGTATTCTCGGCTTTTCTTCCCTTGGAGACCTCGGGCGGATCTTCATCAAGACCCTCGTGACCTTAGCCGGATCGCGGTCGACCTCCATGGTGTGGTCGCTCCGATCTCCACGGTTGGGATGACCATGGCGGTAGCGGCACTGGCGGCCTCGTCTGCGATGGTGGGCGCCATGGGTGCCATCTTGGAGGAGGCCTTGGCGAGGAGGCTGGCCTCGGCGGCCCGGTGTCGTGATTTCGTCTTCATCGGCCGTTCGCAAGGTTTAAATCCTTGGTGGGTCATCGACACCTTGGGACAGACTAAATCGACCGCGACGGCTCTGAGGCCGCATGGATGTGGCCTGGCCCGATGAGCGACAGCGGCACCATCCCAAAGGTGGCCCCTCCTCTTCGGACTCGGGCTCATCACGGGCAGCAGGCGTTGTCGGGATGGGCAAGCATTGAGCTCGGGGCTCAAGGTCTACGATGAAGAAAAGACTATAAAGCTAAAAGCGGTAAAAACTTCTGGCGAGAAAGAAAGATAGGTACAGGTCACCGACCTTTGTCTCGCAAAGGGATGGCGGGTATCTCGGTGTCGAGGGTGTGGCGGCGTCCTTCGTCGGATACCCCGAGCTTGGGGTCCCTAGGCCGCGATGGCTCCAGTCGTTCGGTGCGAAGGTCGAACCCTGGGTCCCCAAGGACTGAGCTCTGACGGCGCCGCATGACGTCGGCCGCTGCGAAGGAAAGAAGATGCCAAAGAAGAAAATGCATAAGCCCGACAAACTCGGGGCTCGACCATGAGAGAAGGCAGCCCACAACCACAGTCGCCCCACTCGACGTCTGGCTTCCTTGGAGTCCGGTCGTCGACTTTGTCGTCCGGGCGGTCTCTTGCCGCCTTTTTTCGCCCTTGTTCGACCCGAGCAATGGCGGCATTCTCCTCATTATGTCGAACAGCTCTTGGTAGTCTGTAGGCTGCCCGGGATTGCAGTGTCCATCATCGGAGCCCTTTTCTGGTCTCCGCTCGACCTCGACCTTGGGCCCTGGGAAGCCGGAAGATCGTTTCTTCCATCCAAGGCGGAGGCTCGAGGTCGTCCCGAGCACCTTGTTCGACCTTGAGCCTCGGGGGCTAGGCAGCGAGGGTGAAGAAACTTCCGACAAAGTCAAACTTACGGTCAGCAGGGGCCCAAGCTCGAGCTCGGGAGTGGCGTCGCCGACAAGACTGGGTTTGCGGACTCCCTCACGACCTAGGGCTTGGGGCGTCAAGACCTCATGATCGGGGCAAGCGTTCGACTCGGCTCGAGAGGACTAGCTCGGGCCCGAGCACGCGCCCATGGCGGTTACGAGATCCAAGAATCACGAGTCAAGGCTAACATGGGTGGCTTAATCAGGCGATTCTTGCCATCTTCAAGGCATCTTGAGGCCATGATCTCAGGAATCTCTCGGCCGTTTCTAAGGCGTTAGGAAGGATATAAGGCCTCGCAAGGCATGTATCTGGGGAGGGCGGATGAAGCGATAGACCAGTAAACACAAGCGAGCACTCGGGCTCAAAGCTGTAATCATCTCTTTATACGCACAATTAGTGAATTCCTCGCCTCCGGAGAAAGGCGGGCGTAGAGCTATTACCGCCTAGGGGCTCGAACCGATATAACTTCGTTGTGTCGCGCTCTCTGTCGTCTTTCTCCGAGCCTCTCTGCTGCAAGCATAAACCTCCGGTGAGCAAGGTCCGAATTGGGTCCCTTACACACTAACACCCCTCTTCACTTTTGCGGTCAGGCGATCCCGATCGCCGACAATAATAAACTTATACTTCGGGTACCTTCAAGATATGTAGAGTCAAACACACAATCAGGGGTATACGATATAGGTAGGTTCGGGCCTCCTAATAGAGTAATACCCTACTCCTGTTGGATGATGTATGGGGTTAATGAACAGAATACAGAATAAGATGTCTAGCCCTATTTACAAGAAGGATGAACTTGAGAGCGGCTAAGCTATGACTAAAGGATGCTCTGCTCGGAAGATCTTCTCACTCGTCGTTCTCTGGATGGCTATAGTTTGAGAATTGCTTGTCCCATAGTGACGTCTACCCTTGTCTTTAAATAGTTGGGGTAGCCTTGGGTTGAGTTGTAGTTGGTTGGATCTACCAGATCGTAGTCGATGAGGAGTTCATCGCCGTTATGATCTCTGTAATATATCCGACCTTCCGTAAATGTCAAGCATATTCGAGTAGGTTTCCTCGTAATAGGAACACGTTCTACTCCTTCCTTGCATGGAGATATCCCCCTCCGCGTATATCTTATCCCATCAGACTGGGCCTGAGATATCCAGAGCTTCCAAATGATTAAAGTAACATATATGGCATATTACATGAGTTTTTGGCATATGTCCATATCCCATATTTAGATATTCAATAGTAGCCCCCGAACTCTGCTTAGTGGATAGTCCGTTTGAGCGCTTGGTCGATTACTACCAAATTCTGGTTTGGTCGAGTAACACCTCACCTGCTTGTGGCCGAATGATTCGAATAGGCTAGGGAATCACTAAGTATCGAGTGGAATGTATTGGGTCGAGCACCCTACTGCTAATCCAACTCAAGTGCTTAGGGTAACCACATGTCGCTCGATATCGACTTGTCGACTCGACTCTGAGCAGAGTTAAAACAATAATAAAAAATTCTAAATGTTGAGCAGTTGAGCATTTATTACTCCCATCTGCGGTGCCACGATAGGTGCAACGCCATCATTCCGCTTATCTCACTGATCAAGATGTTGTACGGCAAGAAATGAACCATTGTGTGAAGGGATTTTTGGCTTATAAATTCCTAGACCTAGAACTGTAGCTACTTCTACTTTTCACCTCCAACCTTATTCTTGAGCCCTTCGCCTCACCTATTTGAGTCTTTGCTCCATTGATCTTTGAGAGATCCTCTTCTCATTTGTCTCCGATGGCGTCCAGTCCCTCTACTAAACCCAAAACTACTTTGTCGTCGAAGAAAGAAACTAAGACTGTCAGGCCAGTTTTCAGCGACGAGACCTTCCAGAAAGTGTGGCAAAAGTCCATGATGATGGAGAAACATCTCGGGGAGTTGGAGGAAGGTGGCTTTATCCCTCCCGAGAATTCTTCTACTGGAGGTCATCTGTTGGTGAGGTCTATCCTACCCGTGAGGATGAGGATGAAACTGTAGTGTTTGAGTCTTTCTTCCGCTGCGGCCTTAGTTTTCCCCCTTCCAAATTTCTACTTGATGTTTTGGACTTCTATCAAATTTAGCTTTTCCACTTGAACCCCAACTCTATCACGATGCTCAGTGTGTTTGTCCACCTCGCGAGGCCTTCCTAAGTATCAAGCCCAGCCTTAATTTGTTTCGCCATTTCTATAGCCTAAAGAGGGTGACTAAAAATGAAGTTGTCAGGGGTGCCAGATTCCATCTCCGTAGTGGCGCAGCAGGTGCGTACATTTTGGTTCCAGTCACTTCCTCTTGGTAGTCGGACTGAAAGAAGCGGTGGTTTTATATCACCTCTTGGGACACAGTCAACATCCCCTTGGCTTATCAGCCACTCTTTCCGAATCCTATCGATCTTTGAACAAAAGTCCCTCCGTCAACTGCATGTAACGCGTATTATGCTCAGAAGATTGACGAGCTGAGCGAGAGAGGATTAACCGGGTGGTATGTCGCTCGGGATTTTCTGACATGACGGTCGAGTCCATTGAACTGCCAGGACCTCTTGGCCTAGGACTACTCTAGAGTCGACGATGCGACCAGGGATAGTTCAGAAGGAAAACGGTAGCAATGCTGTCAATTGTTCCTTTGACGTGACTGGTGTTTGATGAACTAACTTGCTGACCACTAGTCCTATTAGATGCGAACATCTCCTCTAGGCTAAGCAACATGTTCTAGGGTTCGGAACCTGGTCCTTGCGACATTGAGGCATATTCTCTAGCCAACCCTTGACCGAAGGTATGTTCTGAATGATGACTAATCTTGCCATGTTCGTGCATTTGTTTTTTAATCAAGTTTGTCTTCAGGAGGCCAAGCTCGACGATGATAAAGAGTATTTTGAAGGAGTTATTGGCTTGGATGACGAGCCAACTCGAGACAATGAGCGAGCATCGGGTTTAGCTCTTGTCGGTGTGGCTTCGTCCTTGGATGACATAGCACCCATCATCGATCCCAGTGGGGTTGAAACTGCCTCAAAGCAAGAGGCAGCCGAATCTCCTCAAGCGAGGGGGTTGATGTCTCCAGCGCTCCATCGACTGACGAAACGGCCTCGGACTTCGTCCGTGAGACCATCTAGGTAGGTGATATTCAATCGCTCGCTTGGATGCTATGAGATCACTTCTGATGTAATCCAACAGATTTTGGTGGAACAGCGGACCACACGGGGAGCTGACGCGCAAAGACCAGCGGTTGCTATGTAGGTGTCTCCTCAAATGGAGTCTCTATCGATCGGAGTGTTCAAATAGGTAATGCCACTGCCAGGTACTTATTTATTCCATTTGCAATTTGATGTTTGGTCCATAATAGCCATGCATGTCCAATCTCCATCTTTGGTCATTGATGCGCCGGTGCCATCCCCTCGGCCAGCTAGGCCGAGAGAGAAGTCAGCTACTAGGACCAAACAGGTCCCGGTGAAGGTAGCAACCTCGGAGAATAATGTGAGGGTCAAACTTTGACTAGCGAAGTAAATTTACTTCTTCATTTTTTCTTCATTTTTTTGCCGTAATTTCTTCTCCTTTCGGGAAAACCTTATAAGAAGTCCCCTGCAGGAAGAGTGCATCCAGCGGTGTGGTCAATGGTGTAGCTGCCAGTGCCTTGCCACCTCTGGACACGGTCGCATTTGTTTCGGCCTTTAAGGCGTCAGCTCTGGTCGCAACAACAAAAACTCTGCCGCTTCCAACCCCATCAGCACCCTTGGAATATTGGTCAGTCTTGAAGCCGCAGTTGCAAGTGTGTAATCATACTCTACCTTCTCCTCACCTAGAATCTATTGTCTTCTCTGCCCCTCTCTTTTTTAGCTTTTTTTATTTCTTTTCACAGCGTGTCACAGAGACACTGTGCCAAGTCAAAACGTTTTGTGAGCAAGCCCATCAACAAAACAAGCGACTCACAACCTCTGGCCAACAGAGTCTCAAGATGAAGGACGCTGAGCTGGCAGAGCTTTGGGTTGAACTGAAGGTGGCCAAGGCCGAGGCGTAGCGGGGGAGGTGAAAAAATTTCAAGCAGAGCTAAAGAAGGTAAGAGCTGAAAAAAGCTTCTTTCGACGTCGTGTGGCTTAAAGCCAAAGTTGGTCGAGACAAGGCGGAAGCGAGCATGAAGGTTATCAAAAGGGAAAAGGCTACAATAGACGCGGTGCTGGCTACTTTGCAGTCGAAAACCCTCAAAAATATGTCTTCATCAACTCGACTTGCAACCTCGTACGTAGTGAAGAGCCACCATTCGAGCCTGGACTTCTCAATTTTGGATGAGGGCTTTGCATGTGAGGAGAACGAGGCTACCAATCACATCGAGTCCTTCAGGGGCTGTGCCGAGAGGTTCATTGCCCAACTGGAGCTGACTCTTGATGGTGACGCTGATCATAATCCTTAGGCCTACCGTGTCAGTGTAATCAAACTTGTGCTGATGCTACAGCCTCATGTGAAAATGCTAATTGACTTGCTTATCTATCATGTCTTGCCTTTTGTTTCCTTGTTGATGAAATGAAGGGAACACGAGTAGGTGTAGTTGTGATTAACACTCCTAGGCATTTAGCAATAAACTTTGTACTCGCGTGTCTTGACTGTATCTGCACACAAGGCTTAACATAAAACATTTCATGAAATTCCTAAGCCCCCGAGCTTACGCCCGGAGAGGATGTGCATAATATTAGTGCTATGTAGACTACAGCAAGAGCTAAGCGATCTTTTGAAAGCCTTTATCGACTACATGACTCAAATTGTGTAGCAAATATAAACTTGCTGAGCAACGCATCTAAAACTTACTAGAGGCCTCATCTCCCGCTGGCCACTGAGCTTTATATGTTTGACAATCTTGTGCTTGTATGCGCGCAGGATAGAATTGCTCGTCATCGGATTCAGGCATGGCCGTGCTTTAGTTTTGTTTATTGATAAGCTAAGTACGCAATCGAGTAAATGTGCGCACAAAAACTAGCATGTAAAAGAAGAAATAAAGAAACATATATAAGTTGATACCAAAGAATTTGTGCCTACAATATGTTTCGCTCGATAATGGTATCGATTAAAAGGAAACTGAAAGGAGGCATTAGGTTATCAGGTTAAGCAGTAGCATTGGTGTAGGCACAAAAGACCGTGATCTAGCCCTCGACTCCTCGCCCAACAGCTGAGTCGAGCGATCAGCGAAGCATTAGCGTCACTCATTCCTATTGTGACTCTAAGCCTGTTATCCGATGGATGCCCTAGGCTGTGAGTGGAGCTAGCAAAAGACCGAGCGGTGTGGCTCTCGAACCTCTACTCGATGGGTGCATCGAGGTGATGGTGGAGCAAACATGTTGGCAACAACATGATGTAGCCCATGACTCTCTACTCGATGAGGCCATTGAGGAGACAGTGGAGCGTGAGCATCATAAATGGCAGCCTTCAACCATACACTCAAGTGCATGAGCTCCCGAGCGTGCCAATAACGCTTAGCATTATTTTTGTTCAGTTGATCATGACTGAATACTGCTGCAGCTTTCGCGTCCCTTGGTTTTCACACGGCCCATCATGACTTAGCGTCTTTTCGGCTTTCGCATTTTTGTGGAAGTACAGACGACGCCCCGTAGATCAGAATCGATGTGGACTCAGGTTGGTTATGACTCCGGCCTAACCTACTCCTTGGGCTATAAATAGATGGGACTCGCAGTCACCTGGCATAACTATCTCTTTTATCTTTCCTTCATTTTGCAATGCCTTAACCTCTTCAAACATCCTCATGGCTTTTTCTCTGCTCTCGTCCCCATCTGTGGAGATCCTCGGAGGCCCCCTCCTCTGAAGATACCTGTAGAGATTCCTCCTCCGCCTTCGGCCACAGGGCCTTCGAGGCGGATTGTCATTGTCCTCTCTGAGGAGGAAGATGGCGATATCGACTGGAATGCCATTGAGAAGGAGGTCTGGCCTGAAGAGGAGGATGGGGATATTTTCTAGGGGCTGTTGAGAGGGAGGTCTGGCCTGATGAGGAAGACGTGGTGACCAGCAAGCCGCGCGTCGTCGCCAAGGAAGACTATGCCACCTCCGCCCCTTTCGTGAGGACAGATGACACCTCCAACACCGGAGGAGAAAGGTAAGGTTGTTGACACCGGCGGTGTAGGTGAAGCTCAAGATAGCTTCATCGGCCTGGTGCTTGCTCGCCCTCTAAACCATCCCAGTGCCTAGAGGCTTTCGGCGGGGGAGTCTCCTTTCCCATCAACTGGTGGGTGGGTCTTCGCCACCTCTTTTAGCCCTTATAGAGGGCACATGCCCATCTCAAGAACCATCAGCTGCCAACCCCTGAGCGAGCAGAAGCGGAGGCGTAATGCCTTTGAAAGCAAGTAGCTATAGGGTGCCTACCTTAGGATGTAATAGAACACTTTTATTAGCGATGTAAATAAAATCAACAAAGTTTTACTTACCTCAAGTTTTTTGTTCGATCTCTTGAATGCAATGTTCTTCCTTTTTTATGTATAGAATATTCTCAATTGGTCGATGTTCCATGAGTTGTCTAGTATCACGCCTTCTATCGTAGATAGCCGCACTAATCATGGTCAAGTAGTTTTGACTACTACGTAGCGACCTTCCCACTTAGGCGATAGCTTGTTGAGATTTTCTTGCTTCTGCACCTTTCGCAGCACTAAGTCCTCAACTGCGAGCACTCTTTCCTAGACTCTAATGTCATGATATCTACGCAAGGCTTGTTGATACTTGGTTGCTCGAATGGATGCTCGATCTCTGTACAGTTCGAGTATATTTACGTTTTCTATTCGCACTTGCTCTTGTTTCTTTTCTGAGTAGTTCTCCACTCGAGGTGACTTGAATGTTAACTCGATTGGAAGCACTGTCTCTGCTCCGTAGACCAAGAAAAAGGTGTTTTACCAGTGGCTCGACTAGTCAATGTACGAATGGCCCATAGCACCGAGGGGAGTTCTTTTGCCCATTGGGTCGAGTAAGCTTTGAACATATCGAATACACGGGTCTTGATCCCCTGCATGATTATGCCGTTGGCACGTTCGACCTATCTGTTACTCTAAGGATGAACTACAAAGGTGAAGCAAAGCTTGATACCCAATTCTTCGTAGAAGATTGTGAAAGCACTGCTTTTGAACTGGCTACTGTTATCAGTGATAACTCGATTTAGAATGCTAAATCAAGTAAAAATGCTCCTCATGAATATCTTGGCTGCTTCTGAGGTGATATTCCTAACGGGTTTGGCCTTGATCCACTTGGTGAACATGTTAATTGCTACGAATAAGAATTTGTAACCTCCTTGGGCTCTAAGGAAAGGTCACAAGATATCCAAGCCCTAGACGGAGAAAGGCTAAGATAGAGGAATAGTTTGCAGAGCCTAGGTTGGTCAGGTGGTTTGCTTGCCACATAATTGACAACTTTCGCACTTTTTCACCAGCTTGCAAGCATCCTGGAGGGCATTTGGCAAATAGAACCCTTGCTGGAAAACTTTCCTAACTAGAGTGTGATAGGACGCATGGTTGTCGTAAATGCCTCCATGGATATCGAGCAATATTTTATTACCCTATTCCTGAGTGATGCACTTCATCAAGATTCCGTTACACCCTTTTCGATAGAGTTTGTTGTCTACCAATGCATATAGCTTGGACTTACGTGCAATTTTGTTGGTCGATGCATCATTGTCAAGGATTTCTCAACCTTCGAGATAGACCTGGAATGGGGTCATCCAGGTCGGCTCGCATTCGAGTAGCACAACTTCCGTGTCTATGAGTTCTGCCTCGCTGACTTGACCAGGTTGCTGGTTGAGTTGGGTAATGTCTGTCTCCCGTAGGAGCGAGACGTATGGTTTAAGGAGTTTCTCAACGAAGACTCCTGCAGGCGCTAGTGAACAGGATGAAGCGAGCCTGGCAAGTTTGTCAGCGGTGGAGTTATCACTTTGACAGATATGCCTTACCTCGAGCCCTTCGAACTTGTGCTCTAGCATGCGAACCTCATTAAGGTATGTCACCATGTTGTCATTCGTACACTGGTACTCCTTCTACACTTGGTTTACAACTAGCTGTGAGTCCACTTTCACGAGTAACCACCTGATTCCAAGTGGTACAGCTATTAGGAGCCCGTTGACTAATCCCTCGTATTCTGCAACATTATTCAAAGCTTGAAAATCGAGTTGGATGACAAATTTTAGTTTTCCGCCTATTGGGGATTTGAGCATGATGTCGAACCCTAAGCCTTGGAGCGTAAGCGATCCATCGAAGAACATAGTCCAGTGGTCATCGACCCTCTTGGTCTCCTTTTCCTCGATGTGAGTCCATTCCATAATAAAGTCTGCCAATACTCCCAACCTGACGCTGGTTGGTGGTGTCAAATCGACCATGAATTCGTTGTGTTCGACCGTCCACTGCACAATTCACCTGGTCACCTCTTTATTGCGTAGTACCTCCTTGAGCAGATACATCATCATGACTGTGATCTTGTGTGCCTAGAAGTAGTGCCGCAGCTTCCAGGAGGTCATCAGGACAACATACAACATCTTCTGTATTTGTGAGTACCGCAGCTTGGCGTCGTGCAAGACTTCACTCACGTAGTATGCTGGCTTCTGGACCTTGGTCTTTTTCTCAGGGCCATCCCGTTCGACCACTAGGGCCGTGCTTACTACTTAGGGGGTAACTGCTATATACAGAAAGAGCTCCTCTTTTTCGTTAGGCGAAACTAAAATTGATAGAGACGATAAGTACCTTTTTAGATCTTGAAAAGCTTCTTCAATCTCTTTGGTCCACTCGAAAGTATCCTGTTTTTTGAGCAGCTTAAAGAAAGGTAGCCCTCACTCGCCCATTCGAGAGATGAATCGACTAAGGGCCGCGATGCAGCCTGTGAGTTTTTGCGTCTCCTTAGTGTTCGTGGGGGACGCATTTGTTTAGTTACCTTGATCTTGTGTGGGTTGGCCTTGATGTCTCGACTCGACACTAGAAAGCCGAGAAGCTTGCTGGATCAAACACCGAACGTGCACTTCTCAAGATTAAGAATCATCTGATACTTTCGTGAGGTTGTCAAATATTTCTTCAAGGTCGCCTCTCAAGGTGCCCTTGGTTTTCGATTTCACCATGATATAATCGATGTATGCTTCTACATTTTGACCGATTTGGGACTTCAAACATTTTAAATATAGCTTTGATATGTAGCACCAGCACACTTTAAGCTAAAAGGCATCTTTATATAACAAAATACACCGAAAGAAGTAGTAAAAGTAGTCTTCTCCTCGTCCTCTGTGGACATGCTAATTTGGTGATACCCCGTATAGGCATCTAGAAAACTCAGCACTTCACAACCCGTAGTAGAGTCCACTATTTGGTCAATGCAGGGGAGAGAAAAAGAATGCTTAGAGCATGCTTTGTTAAGGTCGGTGTAATCGACGTACATCCTCCATTTGCCATTGGGCTTCTTTATAAGGACCGCGTTCACCAGCCATGTTAGGTGACGGACTTCTCGAATGAAACCAACCTTTAGGAGTTTGCCGACCTCCTCTTGTATGGCTTGCTTCCTATTTTCTACAAATTTGCGCTGCTTCTGCACATAGGCTTGGCGCTTGGTTCCACAGCTAGTCGATGCTTGATCACCTCCTTAGGGAACCCTGGGCATGTCGAACAGTTGCCACGCAAACACATCATGATTTGCCCAAAGAAAGGTGACGAGGTCGAGTTCCTATTTGGGATCAAGGTCAGTACCCACCTTGATCATCTTGGAAGGCCCTAATGGGTCTAGGGGCATTGTCTTGACCTCTTCGCTGGTCTTTTTGTCCTTCTTGCCATTGTGGACCAAACCATTGGCGGCACTGTTGGACGTAGAAGCCTGATCGCTGCTCTTGTACTTTTGGTGCTTTGCTCCCTCATCGCTGGTAGTGGTTGCGATCTGCAGAGATGCTTAGCCATCTCCAGGCTCTTCTTGTTGCACCTAATCATAGCCTGCTGGTCTCCCTTGATTGTAAGGACTCCCTTTAGCGCTAGCATCTTCATGGTCTGGTATGCATAGTGCACTACTACCATAAATTTGGCCTGCATTAGATGGCCCAGGATCACATTATAAGTAGTTTCAAAATCTGCTACATCGAAGAGAATCCTTTCGGTGCGAAAATTATTCAGTGTGCCAAACGTGACTGGCAGCTCGATTTGGCCCACTGGTACTAACAATGATCACGGAGTAATGCTGTGAAACGGCCTAGCTCCAGCCTTTATCTCTATTCGGGGGATCCCCATGTTCTCCAACGTCTTTGCGAAGTTGAGGTTCAGCGAGCTTCCTCCATCAATCAAGGTTCGAGCAACTTTGATGTTCACGATGGTGGGCTCGACTACCAAGGGGTATCACCCTAGATGTGGAACCGTAGATGGGTGATCTGATTGGTTAAAGGTGATTGGTACCTTCGACCATTTGTGGAACCTAGGGAGAGTTGGTGTGGCCAAGTTGACCTCTCTTTCGACTGCCATGTACTGCCTCTTGGACTCGTACATGGCAGATCCTCCAAAAAATATGTGCCAGCTTGTGATCAGCCCCGCAGTATTCGAGCTCATCATCCTCAGGCTTCTCCTTTGCCTACTCAATTCTCGCTCGATGAGGGTGGCCTTCAGCTTCACCTGGCCTCCTTGCTAATCACCTAGCACTCATCGAAGTTGTTTTTGTTTGTATGATGGACTCGATAGTACTTGTTACCTCCACGACTCCCGCCTTGATTGTCGCCTAGGTTGCGCGCTTTGGCCCTTTTGACCGTGGGTACAGTGGAGTCGCTTTTGCACTTCTCCCTATGGTTTTTATTCTTCTTTGCCCCCTATGTAGATGACTCGGGCTTGTTGATGCCAGGCTTGGAGTTATCGAGATGATCTCGGGCCTCGACGCGTATGGCGTATTTATTCGCCAACGAAGAGCTCCTTGGTAGTTCTGATCTTTCAGGTTGCGAGCTTTCCCTTTAGATCTTTGTCCTTGACACCATTCTCAAAGGCCACAATTACCGCCTTGTTTGAGATGTCAGGAATCAGGTTGCGCTTGTCATTGAAGCATCGGATGAAGTCACGTAATAACTCTCCTGGCTTTTGCACCCCCCGATGCAAATCTCTGTGTGTTCCGGGGCATTCATATGTGCCTTGAAAGTTAGGAATGAATTGGGCAAGCAATTCTGCGCATGATGATATCAACTGAGGTGGGAGGTTGAGTAACCATGACCTTACCACACCATCTAGGGTGGTAAACAGGTAGTTGGCCATCACCTTTTTGTTTCCTCTGGTTGCTCTCATGACCATAGTATAGATCTATAGCCATTCGAAGGGTTAATCTTCCCTGAGTACTTTTTGATTAGACCAAGCTTTAATATTTCTAGCCATCTGACCACGCGCAATGCGGGGTTGAACACTTTACACCCCTCATTGATGTCCTTAGGGGTCATCTGCCACTGCCATCTATATGCATCTTGCCGAGGGGGGACCTGTGCCGCAGCGGCAAGCGGCCCCTCGAGGGCATAGATTCACCTCGCTGATCCTGTCACACTAGAGATCGGCCCCTCGAGGATGGGGACTCGTTTTCCCGCCTTTCACGGTCCTCACGGTCGCACTGTTCCCTTTGATCTAGTAAGACGTCACACAAATCCCGTTGATCGTGCAGAATTCGGTCTCGAAGATCCCCAAGATGTCTCTGGCGGGGTTGGAATGAACTATTCTAGAATTATGATGGCTAGAGCTAGCCACCACTGATCTCGCTGCTCGATGACTATCATGAGATGGTCCTAGCAGCTAGCCTCGGGCGCCTTGTTGGCTAGGATGTCCGAACTTCGAGTTAACTGCTCGAGCAGTCTGGGCTTACGCTGCATCAAGTAATGTCCTCATCTGGTCGAACACCGGAGTCATCGGGTTGGCTGGGTCCAATGGTGGAAGAGACTTCAACAACATATGAGCGCACTGGATATTGGCCTTAGGAGTACTGAAGATGTCGCTGTGGTGGCTCTGGTGGGATGTTGTTCCTGGGATGCGACCGGGCCCACCGTTGTGATCGCGCTGCCAAAGGGCCTGTTGTCCCTGCAGATGAGGTGTCGATGGATTATCGAGATTAAGATGTTTTGACAGTTTGGCCACGATCCCGACAGTGGCTTCGGCGATTGGATCTCGGCAATGATCTGCCATGATGGGAGCAACAACATCCATGGCTGCTCGCGCTGTGGTTACTGCTGCCACAGGATCTTGGGGGTGTGCATGGTTTGATGAGGCCGGCGAGGCCGATGAGGCTGCAAAGCCCGATGACGCCGACGAGGTAACATTCTGACCAATTCATAATTGTTGGTTCCACTATCATGATAAGCCAACATTATGACCCGTTCATGATTGTACCATATTTCCAAACCAATCAACCGAGTAGGCAATCACGTCAGTGAGGTCCAAGCAAGAAGTTAAAGGCAAGACATGTTATCACCGAAGTCGGCGAGAAGAATGGCCAACCTCTTGCACCCCTGGGGGCGCTTGGGCCGTTCAATTCGGCATGTAGCGTCCACATTAGGGACCACGTGTCCATTAGCATAGCAAAATGGGATTAGATCCCTGAAGATACGAAGAACATGCTCTGAACCGATGTGAAGGAGACATTCACCTTCCCCCAAGGGACATAAGAGAAGGTGAAGAGTTACACACTCTAGAAGATGGCCATTGCATTCCAGACTTTAGAAATAAGTTAAACACAGATTATATTAAGAAGAATCAAATGTCCAACTTCAACAAGTACACAAAGTTGCAGGATCACTGAGATGCATTCATGAACTACAAGACTTCGGAAAAAGGTCAAAGTTTGTGTGTGAAGAACAAGCAGAATGCACAGAAGAAGAATTACCACCACCGCCTTGGCCCTGGTGATTATCACCAGATGATACCCAAATGGGAGAAGAGGGAACAGGACCTGCTTGTGAAGGTGTCGCACTGGCAACAATGGAATGGCCCGATAGAGCAAAGCATTGGTTCTATGCTCACGGTGGTGGCCTTAACGATGATGACAATGCGGTGTTTGGGGAGATGCTGAGAGATGTGCTAGAAGGCTTGTATAGTCGATCAAGGAGTCTTCCTAGGGAACCATCATGCCAAACAGGGAGAACAACGAGCTAACAAGGGTCCTACAAAACCCAGAGCATCCTGGACGTACATGAGGCATTGGCGTTGTCCCGTGGAAGGTTGGTGTAACACCCCGGCGCCAAATGCACCGTGAATGCTACCAAAAACCCTAAATAACGAATGACACCTCTACAAAAAAGACTGAAACTGAATTCAATCTCTAAACTCTTAAACCGGCTTAAAACTAAGCCACCGAAATTTACAAAATTTCGGCATGACCTCTCTAGAATAGAGGACATCCACTCAACAGACAAAAGAACAATAGCAGTTATAAGATATATCAATCACTCAAAATAGAATGAAACATTCTAGCATGTCCTTAGATAACCAATCACACATCCAATAGAAATTAATAACTTCACCACGACAACAACACATTACAACCGCATTAATTACATCCAGAATTAATGAATGGGTTAAATAAATTGTTGGAGACCGAAGTCGTGCACGTGATACTACTCCCAACCCGACGAGCCAGCTTCAAAGTACCTAAGACAAGAAACAAACAAGCGTGAGTCCAGGACTCAGTAAAGTGCAACAAGTATGAAAAGTAAGGAATTCGACTAACATACAACTATTTCAAGACATAAAGTAACGGTTTGAATTCATATACATCCAAAACGTAAGAACACAATTACTTAATTGAAATCATCCGGTAACAGAAGCAGTAACTAACTCCACTTACCACAACCAACTCGAAACATAGCAAAACCTTACCCATGCCTCAGGAATCATTTCTGGATGAGCCCACGACTCAATCGTCAACCTGTTCTTTCCATTCTCATAAATCAATATTTACCAATTTCAACACACAATGCAATGGAATGCTTTTATGCTTTCATGCTCAGAATGCAACCTTTTAGCCTATACCGGTATAGCTGAGTGCACACCCGTCGGTGTGCACCCTCTCAATCCCGACCATCCCGTGGCGGGGCCTACTCTTACTGACTCCCTCCTGTCCAACTCCGTGGATGGGACTACGAGGTAGGACTTCCAAATGGCACTCCGGATTAGTCATAACTTTCTCATCGACCTCACCGGATTAGTTATGACTTTCTCACCGACCTGGCCTGAATCTATGCATATTATGAATGCAGGAGATGCAACATAATTACTCACATAACGTTCACCATGAATCAACCTTACCAGATGATCATGCGCGACACGACTCCATTCTCATCATTAATGGAATGGAACACAAATCAGTTCAATCAATGCAATATTTCATATCAATTTAGCATTTGCATCAACGACGGGAGCAACCCTTGACATGCTCAAAAACATAAGTCATCATTTTCATAAACATAATATGAACAACTAACTCAACACCCTCTTATCAATCAAAGAACCAAACTTAGATATTCTCATAACAGAACTTATTGCTTGCATTTTCATTAGCATTTCCAAACGTTGAAAGCAACAAACATATAAACCCCCTAGCCACGAACTAGGGAATGCACTTGCAAATGATGCGATTAAACAGTTTATACATGTCATCATAATCACTTTCTCTTAACCATGACCAATAACATAAACATAAGCATAGACATGGTTATTATCACCTGCAACTTTCATGTTATAAGGATATCACAGATTTTCCAAGATTATTCACCACATGTCATTCCACTTTACAATGTTACACTTGCCTTCAACCGTGAGGAGGGTGGTGAGAAGTTGAAGCCTCTCCCGACGCTACTCCCCCTGGAAATAACATTGCATACTCAAATTCCCGATTCTAAATAGTTCACAACAACAATATACGCAACCCTGCTACACCTTAGCGCAAATAGTCCCAAAAAAAAGAAACCCGATAGAAGGAAATTCGGACAGCACGTGCTCTAAAGAGCCTAACTCCTAATTGGTTTAGCCGAAAAATGGGATCTTTACCTCTACTTAACCATAAGAGGCTAACCTACAGCTACGACACAGCCACTCATGCGAGAGATGCCACGAAGGCCACCAAATCACACACTCAAGTTCAGCCACAAAACTGAGCTCGCTTAAACTCCCAGCTTCGGGACAAAAACTTCCAAATAGCGTAACTTTTGATTGGCTCAACAGATTTTCGTGTTCTTATACTCAAAACGACCACAAGGGAATAAGCTACAAGAATAACATAGCCATTTGCTTGGCCAAAGTACCAGATATTCCTAGATCGATGATGAACCAGAGGGTACCAACCACTCGGCTCATTCAGGACAGCCCTTAGTAAAACAGTCATAACTTCTAGACGGATGAACGAAACTTAGTGATTTTAGTCTCTATTGAAAGGTAATTCGATTATATACAACTTTCACAATAGCCAGACCCCCAGGAAATGCATGAAGAATTTTCAAATTCACGTTATAACAGAGCACATGAATCTGCTCGAAAAACAAAACTGCACAGGTTCTAGGGTTCCACCTCTAATCCAATCCATACACCACCAAACAACCAATAAACTCCATGACAAGAACCCTAACCCAGCCACCCAACCACACCCAAACCCTAGATTTATTCCTCACCTTGGCTCAAGGGAGAAACCGCAAGGGGGAGGGAGGAGGGGCTCGCCGGCCATGGAGGAAGGGTCGCCGGCGGCTGGCCGGAGCAGGGCCGGAGGGCGCCAGAGCTGGGCGGAGCTGGAGCTGGAGGTGCCGACCATGGAGGAGAGGGCAGCAGGGGGAGGCGCCGGCCATGGGGCAATCGGCCAGGGATGCTCAGCCTGGAGGAGGGGCGCAGGAGCTGGAGGCCAGGGGAGGCGCTAGGAGCTGGAGGGAGGCGGCTGGGGTTGGGAAAAATGAATGGCTGGCTCCCCCCTTTGGATGAAGTGGGCTTTTAGGGTTAGGGGAAAAAATATAGCTAACACTACACAACAAGTCTAAAGAACACAAACCAACGACTAACCAATAAACTCCTTGAAGAAACCAAAATTTCTTTGAGTAAAACTGGCCGTAGAGAATATACGGCTCGGAGAAAACACCCTTCCGAATAATCACTCGACAAAACTCAAAACTTTTTGCTAAGTCTCTTAAAACTGCGAGACAACAAATCTATTGCCCTACTGCAATAAATTCTTGGATTTAAGAAGACAAAAAAAATAATTCCAGCCAAGAACCCTGGTAAAATGTTTTGTGGTATTACAGTTGGTTTCACTTAGGATGCATAGACCTATAGGAGTCGGGTGAGAAGCAAGGCCTGACAGGCACAACAGCTCATTGGGCTTGAAGAACGCCTGAATCAAGCACAAGAGAGAATGCAAGAAGAGGTCCGAAGAGATGTGCAATTAGCCTTGAGCCAACAGCGGGAGGCGGGCTAGGAACCTCCCAGTAATCCTGACATCATCAGCTCCTCCGTGCAGTGGAGCAGCTGTGCTTCCGGTGGGCTACCCGAAGCGGACTTGGGCCATCATCCCATAGACAACATCACGCAGCGAACACCTTGTGAGCTGCACGTCGAAGGGTGGAGCCTCTCCTTCAAGGCGGCTCACGACATGGCTCACCCAGTGGAGCCGGGGCAGCTCATCCATGGCCAACAGATACCGTCGGGCTACTCCAAGGTCTCGGTGGAGGAGGTATGCCCAGGGTACGAGGATCTTGACCTCGAAATTCCTAGAGGTGATAGGACTAGGAAGCTAGGAGAGGCAGTACACAATTTCATCTTGTGGCACAAATGGTTCTTAATTTTTCAAGATAACGTGGACGTGTCCTCTCCATGGACAGACCTCCTGCACTCAGACCATGGCAGAAGAAGCCCGACTCCTACACCGCCTCCTGCACACATAAGCCCCAGAAGAAGCCCATCTCCTTCACTACCCCCAGTGGAACTCCAACTCCAACATCGGCTAAGACAAGCCAGCCTACTCAGCCAATAGCTCCCAAGAAGGTACCGGACAAGACAAACCAGCCTACTTGACCAGCAGCTCCCAAAAAGATAGGGACCACCCAATCCAAGAAGCTGACTCCACTTCCGAAGCAGGCATACGATATGACCGAGGAGGAGGCCGATAAGATAGTACGAGGCGAGGTAACTAAATTTTTTAGACCCAAGTCACCGGAGAAGAAGGTTCAGCGTGGTACGGAAGAATTTCACAAAGGCTTAAGGACTATCAAACATTTGAAGGATCGAAAAGAAATGCTTCGTCTATCAAACTACGAGCGCACATTGACCAAGGAATGCTACAAGAAGAAGACATCAGAGGAGAGGACATTAGCTGAGGAGAAGGCCAAGGAGATGCTAATATTCTTTGATGAAACTGGACATGTCATAGATCAAATATTAGGCATGGCGAAGATTGAGTATGCACAAGTAAGATGGTCATATACATCAGGCGCATCATTGGTCAGGTGTGAGGAGCTTCTCCAGCTAACAACAAAGATGTGGCAATTTCATGAATGGTACTTGGACATGGCCCAGCATGGTCGAGAGTCGTTCGCCGTCAAGTACAAGGAACAAGATTTTTTTCCATAGGGACAGTGAATTTTTTGTCCAATGGAAGGTCATGTACAATCTATACTAGATAGATTCCCTCGACACGGCCTTGATGAGTTGTTGGACTCTGTAAGTGTCTTATTTGCAAAAATCCACCGTGCACACCCTTGTACTATACTAACTTGCAAGCCTAACTAATTTCTTCTTATGTAGAATGGAGATACAAAGATGCAAAAGAGAGAGTATTTTCAACAAAGACTTCATCGACCCATTAGTTATCAACGAGGCAACCGTTAGAGACCGCCCAATCGAAACAGAGACTAACATATATAGGGTGCTAATAGGACAAAGATATCAGTCAAAGATATATCTACCCTACGAATTTGAGTACGTGTTTTCGTACTGCCTCGTTCTACTCCTTTTTCATAACACGATGTTAGAACTAATTACTTACCTACGTTGACATATATATGTATAGTTTTCACTAGATTCTTCTTATTATCAAGCTAGATTATAGCCTGATCATAGTTATGGACTCGAAAAGGAAACCAGTTGAAGAGTACCAAAACTTGATCGACATGCTCAACCGGTATTCTTGTTCCTTTCATTATTGTACTAGTTCTATTTCTTTCTATTTGAAACAAATTCTAATCATGTACAATTCGTAATCACGTGTGTAGTGCATTCACACGGTTCCGTACTAAGGGGCGAATTCAAGGAGAAATTTGATATTACAGTTGCCTCTCGAGTACGTATATCATAATGCCAGCTTTTTAGTTAGTTAACTTAATTTCCATGCATCCTTTTCAAGCTTTCAAGTTTTTTACCACAGGTCTTGAGTCAGCCGCCATGCAACAATTTATGCGGCTACTATGTATGTGAGTTTATGCACAGCCAAACCGGAGGCGCTGACCGCATGCTAAAAGGTGACAAAGGGGTGAGAAAATATAATTACTAGCTTAATGATGCCTAGGTACTCCTTATATATTGTACAAATTTAAGGATTGATTAGTTAATGACTTAATGACAGGTTCCTCAATATTTAGTGGAACAAGGTTTGAAACTCTCTCCAGTGCGAGTGGAGCAATCCAGGAACAATTCGTCGGCTTCATTTACGATGAGGTCATAAATCCGAAAGGCGAGTTTCAAGAACCAATTTTAAATTGGTGGGACCCTTCAATAAGGACTAGTGAACTGTTAGGGTCAACATCTACGGCTAGCAAGAGCGATGTACATAAAAGATCTCATGAACCGTAGGAAAAGAAGGACTAAACTTGTAATTAAAGTTATTAATGAATGTCTTGTGATGCTGATGAATAGAAGAACTAATATGTGTACATATTTTAATACATATTAGTTGTAATTAAAGTTGTTAATGAATGTTCTGTGATTTAATTATTAGTTAATTGTGCATGATTGATTATATGTTGTCGAGACCCTCCTTTTGGCATGGAATGCCGAGAAGGTCTCATGTGCATACAGTACTAGTCCCTGGATCAGTAGCTAGTAATCACATTTACAACAATTGGAATCACAACCATACATCATATTTTTAAGGCGGAAGCTATTTTTACATTGTTTATTTACAATTCAGAATATATAGCAGCAGAAGAAGCAAAAGTCTTGTAGTATGCCTATCCAACCCTTAGGCAACTGACAAGGCATAATCCCTAGAAAGATCGCTTTACTGAAGTTCTCACAACTTGCAACGAAAAGTAATCTTCGGAGCCTCGTTTCTCTTCTACTTAAAAACAACATATTAAGCAAGGTTGAGTACTTTCATACTCAGCAAGACTTAATGTGGTATTTGCGAAATGTAGTGATGCAGGCTATGTCAAAGGAGGCTTCTACGATTAATTTGCATAAAGCGAAATTAAATTTGTAAATCAAATTATAATTTGTAAATGGGATTTGTAAAAGCAAGTTTGACTGACATAAAAGTAACAAGTAAGTAAAGCATAAATAATAACTCACAGTCTTTCATGACTTGAGCATCAAGACGTCCAATTCCTGCCAATACCAATCTTTGCTAACACGAAGCAATTAGATGAAACCAAACCATTTTGAAAATAATAAATCATCTAACTATGTGGTGACTTTACCAAGTGCCCTTAATCACGGGCGCAGGTTCTGCACTGTCGCCCGATGCCGTCAGGATTCGCCAGGGTCGAAGTGGATAGTGTAGTCCGACAATACCGTAAAATGGAGGTAGAGATCCCTGGTGAGGATGGAAAAAACAAACTTGGAGAAAACGTGCATGGCTTCCTCGCATGGCGCAAGAGCTTGATTAAGTTTGGCTTGGACGATGAGGACGACAAAGACGATGATGATGATGATCAGCCGCACTCTCCACACAAAGACAACGATGATGATAATCCGCCTGCACCAGCTAGGAAAAGTCCAACTCCTCCGCTGGCACTGCCCAGGAAAGTCCAACTCCTCCACCGGCATATAAGAAGAATCGAACATCAGCACCATCTCAGAAGTCCGCACCATCTTATAGCAAATCTGGGTCATCTGTGAAGTCAGCATAGTCTCAGAAGAAATTACCAGTGGAGATGACTGAAGAAGAATGGAAAAAGGAAATAATCGCCTGCGTAACATCTCACTTCAAAAAGGTGCCATCACCGGAGAAGACTAAAGTTGATGCTAATGCGCAGAAGTTTTTCTTGAGTATGGCAAAAGTCAAAGAGATAGGGCGGGCTTCTAAACCTTCCAAAATGTCGGACTACGAGCGCATCTCTAGAAAGCAATACTTGAAGGCGGCTAGTGCCGACGCATTGATATCATAGTGAAAGAGATCTTTCTTTGAACAACCGTGCTCACCGGCCAAGGTCTAAGGTGGAAGTTCTTTCAGGGGCAACCGCTGGTTGAACCAACTCATTTAGATAACCTAACAACACAATTGCGGCGCGTCCATCAGTGGTACATGCAGCAATGCAAAAATGGTATAGAGGCACTCCCAATTAGATACAAAGAATCGGATTTTCACAATGGGGATAACATCTTCTAGGTGTTATTCACCGAATTGTATATGTTATACTAGCAAGATGCCCTGGACGCGAATGTACTCAGACTGTGGATTTTGTAAGTCTCTATGTATATTATTGTACCGTTTAACTGCATGTCTAACTTTTTTTATATATGTAGAATGGAGATACAGACATGTAGAAGAAATGGCAATGACAAGTTAGGATTTCTTGATCCGGGGCTTGTCAATGAAAAAAATTATCCTGCAAGATCCATAGTTTGTTGAAAACTATTTATTTAATACTTTCTTGAAGCTGCAATACAAAACCTCCCTACCTTGTATCCGACCAGGACTCTCCTATGTAACCCGCACCTCTCTGCTATATAAAGGGGGGGCGGGGGATCATCAGCACATAAGCTAGATACATATAATTTCAGAGCATAGGACTAGGGTATTATCTCCTCCATGAGAGCCCGAACCTGTATAATTCTTGCGTCTTGTGCTACCATCGAGTTTGGATCCGACGCCTAGCCCCGTTTTCATTATTGCCAACAACAAACGTCGACAGTTTCCACGCCAGGTAGGGGGAGCGTTAAGATCAATCTCATCAAGCTCGATGGCAATCCCCAGCGAAGCCATTGCCACCTTCGCTCCTGCCCAGGCATTCCATTTCGGAAGCCTGGACTTCATCACCGACAATCTTGGCAATCTTATCCTTTCGGATTCGGACCAGATCTAATCTGGAAGTGATTCCGTTGTTCTCCCGGCTGGGCAGTCACTCGGATCAAGGAAGGCTGTGGCCATCTATCCTCAGACAATAAGCCAGGAGTTCGTTCCCCGATCTAGATGAGGTCCGGTCAAGGACGAATCCCGAGTCGTGAGAAGCTTTAGCAAACCACTCGGATCCAAAGGTCAGCCCAATCTGTCTTATTGTTCTTCTGACTCAGAGAGCAGGGCAGGAGGCTTTCAAAGCTTTCACGGCATCTTCATGATCGAAGATCCACGGACAGAATCCCAGCAACAAAAAGATGCCGCAAAAGTAGGGCGCTTACATCGTGAAGCGCAGGAGGCATGTGCGAAGTCCCTCCAAACCAGAGGACATAATGTTAATGAGGACATCTTGCAAATAAGGATGGGAAATCAATCAGTTTTTCATACCCCTCTACAAAATATCGTCGCCTCAAAGACACTGCTCGATACCCTAGGACCAATGCTCGGTCCTGATAGTTCTGCTACCCCGATCGTGGCCCAAGTCAAGGCCATAGTGACGGCGGCGGCGATCCAACAACATCAAGAAGAACCAGGGGAGAAAGGATACTCTCGTGCCCGCGCAATCACTCAGACTGCAAGCAGCAATACTGCCTGCAGTCGGTCCATGTGTGGCCGACTTGAACTTCGTCGGGGCGAGGACGCCCGCCGGAGCATCAGCCATGACCTTCGCTTGGATCTGGATGCCAGGCGACGAGAGCGTGAAGATGATGAGTGCCGCTGGTGAAAAGACAACTATGAGCATTTCGGCATCAGCCATGATGGTCGGGACGACCGCAGAAATCCACATAGGCGTGACAGCAATGAGGACGTGGATTGTCGAGACAGACCTCCACCTCGGCACTCCCCACGTCGGTGCAGTGACAGGCCTATTGATGGCATCCATGCTTTCACTCCCCGGCTTCGCCGAGTGGTTTGGCCTAAAGGTTTCAACCCCAAAATCATCACCAAATTTGATGGAGAAAGAGATCCAGAAGTGTGGTTGCAGGTTTATTCCCTTGCAATCAAGGCGCCTGGGGGCAACCACAACGTAATGGCAAATTATCTGCTAGTCACGCTTACCCATTCGCTCAGGCTTGGCTCACAGGACTTCCAACGAACTCTATAGATTCCTAGGGAGATCTTTGCGAGCAGTTCATTACCAACTTCTAGGGCACCTATGAGAGACCTGGAACTCAATGGGACTTGTATCAACTTCACTAGAGGAAGGACGAAACCCTCCGGGGATTTATTCGGTGCTTCATGCAGAAGAATAACATGATATGAGACATCTCGGAAGCCGCGGTCATTGCAGCGTTCCAGAAAGGCGTCAATGACCCTGATTTGATTAAGAAGATGTCCCGGAAGCCGCTGACCACGGTAAGAGAAATGTTTGAATTGGCGGATCGTTACGCAACGGCCTCGGATGCCTTAGCTGAACATCAAGATGATCGCCCACAGCAAAAGGACAAGAAAGAACACGCCGAGTCTTCCAGGCAGCGGGATAGAAAGCGAAAGCCCGAAGAACTGGTTGCGGTGGCCGAACGCGGCCGACGTCGTGCACCATGGACGGACGATTATGACACGGTAATGGACGCAACTTGCCCTTTCCATCCTAAGGGAAAACATGCTGCGAAAGATTGCTTCACTTTGAGAAGGTTCACAAAGGAGAGCAACAAGCGGCCGGGCCCGGACAAGGGTGAAGCAAAGAAAAAGCAAGATCCCCCTGAAGATGACGAGGGCGACTACCAGAAAATGGAGCACGAGCTCAACTACATATTTAGGGGCTCGGCTGCTTATGAGTCCAAGTGAAAGCAAAAGCTTACCCCTCGGGACATCAATGCGGTTATGCCAGCAACTCCTCAATACCTCAAATGGTCCGAAGTCCTGATTGCCTTTCATCACTCGGATCATCCAGATCACATTCCATATCTAGGTAGATATCCTCTTGTTTTGGATCCTGTGATTCGCAGCATTAAACTCAAGAGGGTGCTGGTTGACGGAGAGAACGGACTCAACGTCCTCTTCTCCAAAACTTTCGACGACATGAAGATTCCCCGCTCAGAGCTAAAGCGGGGCTCATTGCCGTTTCATGGGGTAATCCCACTACAAGAAATAGGGAAAAATTCGTGGGCCAAAAACCCACGAATTTAAGTTAAATTCGTGGGCAAACCGTCGAATTTAGTTCACGAATTTAACTCGACGAAATTAATCAATTAATTTCGGTGGGTACTACAATTTAAATTAAATTAGTGGAGTTATTAAAAAACCCATGAATTTAAGCTATTAAATTAAGTGGGCTTAAAAACCCACAATTTAATATTAAATTAGGTGGTCGAAAACCCACAATTTAGCTGTTAAATTAGTGAAAAATCGACGAAACTTAAATTTGTGGGCTAAAAAAACCCACAATTTAATCATAAATTCGTGAAATTTGAAAAAAACCCACAATTTAACTTAAATTCATGGGTACCCACGAATTTAACTATTAAATTCGTGGGTTTTAAATGGCCCACGAATTTATCAGACATTTATACAAAAAATATATATATATCCATATCGATATCACACTCAATTGTAGTTGTCAACTTGAATTTCTTCTCCAAACCTTCTTCCTTAGCTATGTTCATATTTTCCTCACTCAATTTGACCACAAATTCAACAATATCTCTTGGATTATTAACCAAAATACAAGACATGCCACATAACACATAGCAGAAATCGAAATAATTAAACCATACTCATACTACAAGATTGAAACCAACCATCTTCACATTCAATCTTATTCAACACATCGCAATATTACCTCTACTAAAAGATTGAAACCAACCTTTTAACTCTTTAAAACCGGCTTAAAACTAAGTCACCGAAATATACAAAATTTGGCATAACCTCTCTAGTAAATAGGACATCCACTCGTGAGACAAAAAAATATTTGGTTATAATATATATATCAATCTCTCAAACCAAAAGAAGACATTCTAGCGAGATCCTTAGATAATCAATCACACATCCAACGGCAATTTGTAAACTACACAATGACATACAACACATTACAAACATAAAACACACCCTCCTAATCATGCCTACCCAAAAATATAATCGGCTAGGATGCTAAATAGGATTAGTATTGCACTTGGAAGGATTACTATCACGCTTATTTAGCCGATGATGATTCAGGCCTTCTTCTTCGCATTCGAGCTCCCCCGGATAGGTTATCTTTTGAATTCTTCCTCATGCTTCTATCCTTGAGCTCATAATTTGGTCTTCCCAAGATCTCCTCCGGCCAGACTTCTCTTCTGGGTAACAAAGCTTATAGAGAGCCCTCCTTGTAGCTCTAGCAGTTCGGCCAACCCTATGGATATAATCGTGGGTACCTACAATAAGTAATCACTGACACCGGTCGGACTTAACATTCACCAAAATATGTTGAGAAGAAAAACCGACTATTGCATATAAATCTAATCGAAGACACCTTGGAATGCCATAGTTGATAACAAGATCAAGCTGTTTGGATATCAACCCACGGTAGCCACATCATTATCAAGCAAGACAGGACATGACGGATTTAAAATTATGCAATCTTTGAAAGCCTTCGTGGTGAGACTTGTGAGAGTGCAAAAAGCGACAGCGACCAAGCTCTTCCAATGAAAATCCAAATATTGGCATGTCCTGCAAGAATAAAAGTAAATTAAGTAATATCTCAAGAAAGCGCTGAACTTTAAATGGATTGTAAATTACATGTAAGAATAACATTCAGGACTCGGCATTCCATGAGAGTCATCTAATCAAAATAAGCCAATGGGACTTCTAAATACATGGCTTGACAATTGCAAGACGTGCATACACCGGTATTTGTAAAGGTTATATAAATCTTGTAAAGGTACATGCAATTACAAGGTTTATTTCCTCTCATTGCTCTTTTAATGAACCAAAGCAATAACAACACATATATTTGGCTTCTGAGAACTTATCTTGATATATGAATAAAAACAAGACAAACACATTAGGAAAAAAAAACAAGAGAAACACATTCAGGAAAAACAATGGGAGGATTCTTGACTCTATGCAACTTAGTATTAGTACTAATGTAGCAATGACTAGTTATTGTGTAGGGAGCATACACGCAAGTTGAGACAAATATAATGGCTGAACGGATATTCTCTTCCTCCATTTTAGGCGAGAAGATACAAAAGGTGGAGCTCTTTTCCATCGGAGGTATATGAATATCTGCCGCTTTAAGGTCTCAAGCTGTTTTGAACCCTTCATATGCCTCAAAAGGTATTTCTTGTTGCGGAAAGTTCAAGCAAAGATCGCAGATTATCGACATTGTTGCTGAAAACAGAAATGTTTGGCGCTTCTTTGGTAAACAACCAAATATCACTCGGAGGTCCTCCTCAAAATTGACATCTAAAACTCTATCTGCCTCATCCAACACAAGAAAGCTGCGGTAGAAAAGACGGCACACCTTAGCAACTGAAGCTAGCAATGAGCAAATCTTGAAACATAGCTTAGGATGCGATTAAGCTGTTTAGTGCAATAAACACATATCACTCAAACAGGCACACCCTTGAACCCATACCCAACAACAAACCAATCACACTCAAAAAGATTTACATAATGAGCACCCATAGGACAAATACAAAAAATTTCCTAAACTTTGGTGAAATCGTGCCTTTACATCATAAAGCGTAATATGCATAATTTGCATCCAAGTGCATAACCGATACTATGTGCATGGACACGCAATAATTTGCTCATTTCTATCACAAAGATAGATAAACAACAAGCAGTCTTATCTTCTACCCAGAATCTCCACAGGTATTTGAAACAAAGTGTTTCCGAGTGAAACAGGTATTTAGAAAAAACATCAGCAAACATCTGCACAACAACTGATCACTAAAATAAGCAGAACAACATTTCTCTGTTCCTATGTGTCAAGGGCGTTAGCGCCCAAGGTTTGAGCCCACGGCCTCGTAGTTAAATGGAGTCGAGTGAGGAGGCGCCAGGACCTTGTCCTGGACGCGCAATGGTGAAGAGGAGAGATTAAGAGGGAAGAGAGGATTAGGAGAAGGATCTGTTATTGCTTGCCCCTTAAAGGAGGCTTGATACATCCCTCATATAGGCACTCAGCCAGCTACTCAAAAGGAAATAAACTTTCTAAATCTCTTGATTCTAGCCTTCCTTTCATGCTTAATTATTAAAGGAAACAAATTGCCTAAATCCCTTGATCCTAGCGACACCGCCTCGCATCTTTGGTTTGTTTGAATTTCAGCCTAGCCGCCGGCTGCTGAGGTGGCGCCTCCTTCGGGCGCGCCAGTCGTGCCTCGGGTGGCGTCGCGTGCGCAGGAGCGCCGCTAATAATGTCGCCCCCACATGACATCTCCCCCCTCGACGAGCAGCTCGTCCTCGAGCTGGAAGGTTGGATAGCGAGTGATGAAGGTGTCGACGTCCTCCCAAGTTGCAGAAGCGGCGGGCTCGCCCTTCCAGTGGACAAGGAGCTGGCGGACTCCCCTGGCGAGGCGGGAACGGCTAACCTTCTCAGGTTCCGGCACGGCGGCGCCATGGTGGATAGGCGGTAGAGCAGGTGGTGCAGTTGGGGGAGTGCCGATGAACTTCTTCAGGAGCCCCACATGGAAAACATCGTGGAGGCGAGCGCGGGGGAGCTCGAGGCGGTAGGCCACGTCGTTGATGATGGAGGAGATGCGGAAAGGCCCGTAGAAACGCGGCTTGAGCTTCCCTGTCGTAGGAGCCGGGAGGGAGGCTGCGGTCTTGGCCGCGAAGGCGAAGGCCAAACCCGATCACCACCGCGACAGCGAACCTCACGGTGGTTCTTGTCGTAGTGGTGCTTGTATATCGCCTGTGCCTGCTCGAGGCGATAGCGGATGTCGGCGAGGAACTCATCCCTGTCCGCCATGATTTTGGCCACAGCCGCCACACGCGTCTCGCCTGGTTCGTAGGAGCGGATGGACGGAGGGTCACGGCTGTAGACGACCCGGAACGGCGTGTCCTTGAGGGCGGTCTGGAAAGCGGTGTTGTAGGTGTATTCCGCCCACGGGAGCCAGCGTAACCATTGGCGAGGACGATCGCCGGTGAGACAGCGGAGGTACATGACGATGATCTTGTTAGCGGCCTCCATCTGCCCGTCAGATTGCGGGTGGAAGGCCGACGTCATGTGCGACTTAGTGCGGTGAGCGCGATGAGCTCCTTCCGAAGAGGGAGGTGAATACAGGGTTCCTGTCCGAGACCATGGAGTGGGGAACGCCATGGAGGCACACAATCTCGGTGAAGAAGACCTGTGCCACTGATTCTGCCGAGTACGGATGGGCGAGTGCAATGAAATGGCGATGCTATCTGAAGCGGTCGACCCTTTGTGAGGATGACCGACTTCCCGCCAACGCGCGGCAGCGCCTCGATGAAGTCAAGCCCAATGTCGGTCCATACCGACGACGGAACAGGCAGTGGCAGGAGCAACCCGGCGGGGTGCAAGTGCTCGGATTTGTAGCGCTGGCAGGTGGCACATGCGCGGATGTAGTCCTGGACCACCGTGCGGAGGTTGGGCGTGTGGAAGTCGCGGCGCAGGCGGTGGAGGGTGCGCTGGACGCCCTCATGGCCGTCGTCGTGCACGGCGGAGAGCAGCTCGTGGAGGAGTGGCGATGCCAGCGGGATGTAGAGGCAGTCGTCAAACGTGATGAGGCCATCGACGAGGGACCACGGGGCCGATCTTTGGTTGGTGGCGAGCTCCTCCCTGAGTGCCACCAACGCGGGCTCCGAGGCATGGGCCTGGTGGAGGCGGTCGATGAAGTCGAACCGAGGTCCGGAAATGGCGAGGACCGCGGACTCCTCTGTGTCGCGTCTGGACAGGGCGTCGGCCACCGTGTTGGTGCTGCCCGCCTTGTACTCCACGGAGAAGTCGAAGCCGAGGAGCTTGCCCCTTGCCCACCCAATGGTGTTGTGGGATCGTGGCCAAGCGCTGATCCAATAAAATTTCGGTCAAGTGATCGATCCTACCGTAAATCGGTGACCCCAGAGATACGGCCTCCAATGGCGGACGGCGAGGACGAGGCCAATCAACTCCCGCTCGTATGCCGCCAAGGAACGGTGTCGTGGTGCCACGGGTCGGCTGAAGAAGGCCACGGGGTGCTAGCCCTGTAGAAGGACGGCCCCGAACCCATATGTGGACGCGTCACACTCGACGATGAAGGGCTGGGTGAAGTCTGGCAGGGTGAGGATGGGTGCCATGGTGACAGCTGTCTTGAGAGCCGTGAAGGCCACCCCGGCCTCGTCCGTCCATGAGAACCCCTCCTTGCGGAGAAGGGCGGTGAGAGGTGCGGCGATCGTGCCGTAATCCTTGACGAACTTGCGGTAGTACCCGGCGAGGCCGAGGAAGCCGCGCACCGCGCGCGCCGAGCGTGGCTGTGGCCAGTCCGCGACGGCTTGCACCTTGGTCGGGTCCATGGCCACGCCTGCGGTGGAGATGATATGGCCGAGGTAGGAGATGGAGTCGACGCCGAATGCGCACTTGGACCTCTTAACGAAGAGGCGGTGTTGGTGTAGTATGTGGAGGACGGTGCGGACGTGCCGGAGGTGATCCGCCCACGAGGTGCTGAAGATGAGGATGTCGTCGAAGAAGACGAGGACGAAGCGGCGCAGGAACGGGCGCAGCACGTCGTTCATGAGTGCTTGGAATGTGGCCGGGGCGTTGCACAGCCCGAACGGCATGACCAAGAACTCGTAGAGGCCGTCATGGGTGCAAAATGCGGTCTTGGTGACATCCCCGGCGTTCATCCGCACCTGGTGGTAGCCGGAACGGAGATCCAGCTTGGTGAAGAAGCGAGCGCCGTGCAACTCGTCGAGGAGCTCGTCCACCACCGGAATGGGGTAGGCGTCCTTGATGGTGATGGCGTTCAGGGCGCGGTAGTCGATGCAGAAGCGCCATGTGCTGTCGGCCTTTTTGACCAATAGAACCGGGGAGGAGAACGCTGACGCGCTGCGCCGGATGAGGCCTTGGGCGAGCGTGGTGGCGGACTGGCGTTCCAGTTCGTCTTTATGGGCCGCTGGATAGCGGTAGGGCCGGACAGCCACTGGTGTCGATCCGGGGATTAGGTTGATGTAGTGTTCCCTAGAACGGGGTGGTGGCAGGCCGGTCGGCTCGGCGAAGATGGTGGCGAACTCGTCCAGGACTGCCGTCAGGAGGGCCTCGCCGGTGCATGCTTTGAGGAGAAATTTGGATGGCCTGCGATGCCCCGCCAACACACCCTGTGACCATGGCGCCAAAAGGACATGGTGAGGGCGCCAAAATCCCAGAGGATTCGTCCCAGCGACGCCAGCCACTATGTGCCCAAGACGACGTCGTAGCCGGCTAGGGGAAGAGCGAAGAAGTCGATGGTGAAGTGCTCGTCGCCGATGGAGAATGCTGTGCGCAGTACATGCTCGGGCAGAGTACGCGTCGCCGTTAGCCCTTGTGACTGCATCTTGCCCCGAGGAAGCAGTTGGAGATTGGTGCGGCTGGCCGCTTCCTCCGAGACGAAGTTGTGGGTGGAGCCGGAGTCGAGGAGTGCAAGGAGAGAGACGCCGCCTAGATGGATACGTGTCTGCATGGTCTCGTTGGTGCGAACGCCGACGATGGCGTGGAGCGAAATCAGCGGTTTGTCGGCCGCAGCCCCGTCCGGCTCGGATCGTCCTCGTCGTCCCCTGTCGCCAGGTCGAGGAGGAAGATGCGCTGGCAGACGAGGTTGTGGCCGCGCCCGAATTTCTCATTGCAGTTGAAGCAGAGCCCAAGACGGCGTCGCTCCTCCATCTCCTTTGGGATAGCCGCTTCACCGCCGCCTGCTGACGGTCACCGTTCTTGAGTCGGCGGGTGGGGTTAAGCGCAGACGGCGCAAGCGTGGCGTGGGCGTCGGCGAGACCCATTGTTGGTGGCGATCTTTGTGGCGGCGGCGGTGCTCGATGCCTTGCACAGCACACCGACGCCTGAGCCCAACTTGAGGCGAGGCTCATGGCGACGGCGAGGGACTACGGGTTGTGAATCTCAACGTCGAGGCTGAGAGGCGCCTGCAGCCCGGCTGTGAAGATCTAGACCTTTTTGCGTCTCAGTGAGGTGGCCCGCGCGAGGAAGGCGCCCAAGCGGTCTGACACTCGATGACGGAGCCCATCCTCTTGCACGCCATCAGCTCGCCGAGGGGATTGGAGCGCAAGGGAGGGCCGAAGCGTAGGTGCAGGAGTTTAGTGAAACGGCGCCACGGTGGAGTGCCCTCTTCCTGCTAGACTTGAATGAACCACATTTGGGCGCCATCGTACAGGTTGTAGGAGGCCATCCATACCTTTTCCTCCTCCGCGATGCGCTGCTGATGAAAATAGGACTCACAGCGATTGATGAATGCCAAGGGATCGGACTTGCCGTCATACTTGGGAAAATCCATCTTTTGGAAACGAGGCGGTCGATCATTCTGGTGCTCTCCGTGATGGGAGCCACAGGGCCCCATGCTTGAGCAGACGGAGAATGCCTCTTTGGAGCGTGTCGGTCCGTGGCTCGAGGGTCGCCGACGCTTGTAAATCAATGCCCTGAGGAGAGTGGCGAGCTCAGCCAGGGTTGGTTCGGCCATGGCGGTGAGTGGTGGCGCGGTGGGGCTTGGTGGGTGGCTAGGGTCGGATGTTTGAATTTCAGCCTAGCCGCCGACTGCTGAGGGGGCGCCTCCTTCGGGCGCGCCAGTCGTGCCTCGGGTGGCGTCGCGTCTTGTGAGGAGCGCCGATAATGTCGCTCTATTACATGACACTATCTTTGGTGCAATAATTAAACATCACGCCACTCTGTTGCAAGACAACACAAAACTACAATTCTCTAAAACTAAAAGTACCTTCTACTTGTGTACCATGAATATCTCAAGAAACAAGTTTTGTGCCCACAAGGGCATAATGCATTGCACTTTTCCAATAGCAACAAAAAAATCATACGTTTTTAGTTCGAAGAGAAATTTTGCAGCAAGAGCACAAGCAACTAGTCATATCTTCCCATATCGCGGCTAAAAGGAAAATTTAGATGCCAACCTTGGTGTGCGGCGAACTTTGGTGAGGTCGGGTCGTTGGTGAGCGTGGCGAGGGCGGGAGGGATGGACGGCATGAAGTGAGGAGGCGGGAGGGCGTCGAGAAGTTCGCCATGAGTGTGGCAAGGGGGAGGCGGGCAAGGCGGGTAAGGCGATGGCAAGGGCAGTGGTGGTGAGAGGAGAGAAGAGAGAGAGAGTGAGAGAAGAGATAAGAGAAGGGCGGCTTGGGGCAATTAGGGTTAACTTTTTTAAATTCGTGGGCATTATACAAAAACCGATGAATTTAAAAAAATAAATCTTGAGTTTTTTTGTCCCATTTAATTTAATTAAATTCGCGGGTATTTTTATAAACCGATTTAATTTAAATATATAAATTCGTGGCTTTTTTTGCTCATTTAATTTAATTAAATACGTGGGTTTTTATAAACCCATTTAATTTAAATATATAAATTGTGGGGTTTTTTTGCCCACGAATTTAAAAAAACCCACGAATTTTCCCCTGTTTCTTGTAGTGTAAAGGCTTTGTCATGATTCTCTGCCGACACACCAAAGGAAGTGTGCTAATAGCATGGCAACAAAGAGATTATCATGTCGTGTGGGTAAAGTGCATAACCTCTACAGAGTGTACAATCTATTCGAATAGCCGTGTTCACGGTATTGAGCAATGCTCGGGGATTACAGTCAAGGGTTTAGACTTTTGAAAAATGAAAACTTGGGATGGATGGCAGGCTACCATGGAAAGATGAATCTTGATTTTGGATGATAAACTTGGTTTATTTGACAAATGCTGAATCTATCTATTATTGTTATTTGTTTTATTACTGTCTTTGCAATCTATATACTGTACTTGTTCATAAATCTTTGGTTTCTTCGCAAATAAACCACTTAAGCCTTTCTTTGGAATAAGCCTTGCATATAGCTATGTTAGAATTGCATTCTGTGCACAACTTGTTGAGTGCTTTATGTACTCACCCTTGCCTACAACATCATCAGTGCTGAAGAAGGTGTACCATGAAGAGACGAATGTTTAGGGTGTGAGCCTTGTCAGTTTCCTGTGGTATACTGAGGGGTTACCTACGTCTTCATTCCGCTGCAGTTCAAATTGTTGTTCAGCCTTGTGAGGCATTGTTACGTAAGTTGACCATAAGGTCATTCAACTAGTAATATTTAGTATATAATGTCTTTTATCTTATTTCCGTTGTGTATGATTGTGATATTCACTGATGTTGAGCCTATGTGCACTAGCGTGATCCTGGACTAGTGCATTATACATAGAGGGTCCGGATTTGCATATTCGGGTCCCGACAATCCTCTCATCAAAGACGCGATACTGAGCTTGCGACTTAACCCGGTATTCTGCAAGACCAGTCGGATTAGCCCGAAGACGCTAAAAAGCACAACAGGAATAGAGGACGAGTCGGGAGCAAACCTTCCAGCTCTTGTCCTAGCTCATCTGACTTGGTTTGGGCCTTGCGCTCAGATTCCTCTACTTCCTTGACCCGCTTCTGGGTGGTCTCAAGCTCTCCCTGAAGGCCTGCAACGACGAAGACTGAAACCAGGACAGGAAGAATGAATTAAGGGGCAGAGGACTAAAAAGGTCTTCTAAGGCAGTCGGATAAGGTAATTATAGCAGAGGGAGCTCGTCAAGTTAAACTTGTCCTCCTCGGAAGCCTGAACTTGGGCCCAGAGCCTTTTGCAGCTCAGCTCGGCTCTCGTTCCGGACCTTGTCTAGCTCCTCCTGGAGCTTGACATAGACCCGCTCAACCTCGCCCTCATAATCCCACCTGATCTTGGTCTTCGGGAGTATCTCCCAGAGAATGGCATCCCTTTTCTCGACACGCTCTCCTAGACTCTGAAGGCAACAAAATGAATGATAAAACTACGCTACATACTGAAGACAAAAATAAGAGAGCTTCCAACCAACTTGGCATAAGAAGCTGACGTGAGCCAACCGGGCGTAATCAAAGGCGCGGTCAAAGAGCTCTTTCCACTCCTCCTCATCTTCGTCGCCAAAAGCTATCCACTCGCCATCCTTGCCGAAGAATGCAACCTGCAATGGAGATTTCAGGTGAGGGGGCCGTGACCCTCGAGGAATTTCCTCTAGCGGAGTCGAGGTGTGGTCTGTAGACCTCAGGGGCGCCATTTGGCCAATTGGCCCAGGAGGAGTACGTGGCAGGGGGCTGCTTGGATCAGAATCAGCCCCGACATACAGGATGCGATCACAAGGAGCCGTCATGACTGACTGGGTCACTTTGGGGGCGGCGGGCGCGACATCAGTTGGCCCCCCAGCTCCTGGCTAGCTGGAGGCACCTTCGAAAGCGGCCTCCTAGGGCTCCTTGGGTGGCACGTCCACAGGATCTTCATCAACAGGCCTCCTGGAAAAAAAGCAGTCAGGACATGATCCGGAAAAACAAAAGGAAGAATTGACAAAAAGACCAACCTGTTAGATCTTCTTATCTTTAGGCCCTTCCAAGTGGAGGGTCCACCTGCAGAGGAATCCGGCCACACGCCAGGCACAGGGGCAATGGGTCTCGAATCGGGCGTGGGGGCAGAGGCGCCCCATCGACCGAGTGCTGGGCTGGGGGCTCAGGAGCCTTTGGGCTTCCAGACCGGCTCGATGATGAGGAGGCCACTAATGAGGTGTGCGCAGCTGCCAGGTCATGAATCTTTGGGCCTCCAGTCAGGTGCACGTTAGCCGCCGACTGCCTCCCTTTCTTCTTGGGCACATAGACGGCTGGGTGCTTCCCCTTTCCCGTGGGGTCTTCAGCTTCCGCCGTCTTATCATTCTTCGCACTTGGCACAGAGGACGAGGCACCGGTGGGGTGTTTTCATTTGGCACTCTTGTGTTGAGGGAATTCGGGTAGCGGCGTGTCGGGACACGGATATGCAAATCCGAAACCCTCAGGTATATCAAAGACTAGTCCAGATCACGCTAGTGCACACGTGGAAACATAGATGACATATCATTCCATACATCGAAATAACTAAGAAGAAGCAAATTATTATTGAATAAAGCAAAGCGACCTTATAGTCAAGGTTCATACATCAATGCCTCTTGGCTTAAGAAACAATTAAAAGCATTAAATGAAATAAAATAACTTGGGCTATTCGACATGCCACAGCAATCGTCTGGGAAGCGCCTTCCTAGTCGGCGTAGTCTTCATAGTACTCCTCCTCTTGATACTCATTACCGGTCCTTCCTCAAGAATGAACAACATGGGCATAAAGCCGTGAGTACAAAACGTACTCAACAAGCCGAGGGAAATGATGCAATATTCATGCACGGCTTGACAAAAGGATAGTCATATGGTTCATTTGCGAAAGCAATAACTTGAATTGAAATACAATAAATAGATTGAAAGCATGTTGATAAAACAATACTAAATAATCGATAAATCAATGGTAGAGAATATGAGCAGAATGACGAGGCATCACCCTACATCATTCAAACATGTATCAACCACACAATTCAACAAAGATAGCTTGAGACAATAAAACAACAAGTGAACTCCCGCTCACATTCCCACAATTCCACATTTCAAGAAAATACTCTATACCCGTGTGAAATCCCGGGCTTGTCCATGACCGCGACACGGCTATTCAATAGTTTACACTCTGCAGAGGTTGTACGGCTTTACCCACAAGACATGATCATCCCTTAATGCCAAGCGCTAAGAACACACTTCCTTTGGTGTGTCGGCAGAGAGATCACTACAAAGCCTTTACAATGCATGTCTAAACCCAAGATCGCCCTCTAAGGTTTAGCCCTCGGGGCCCCTCTTGAGCCATGTGGGTCTACCCGCCCCACACCAACAATCGACAAGATTTAAGACTAGACATTGCAGATTAATCAGCTAGGTCCGCCCCATACCGGACTTGTGGTTGCACAGTTAGGCCCAGTTCAATGGCGCACAAGATTAAGTCCTTAAATTGTTTCGAAGCAAACACCACATCCCAATGTGCTAAAAAGCACCCCTTTATCGCACGATCAATTGCCCGAGGGAAACATTTTGTTCAACCAAGACCAATGGCATCCCTACCATGGTACAACAAGTTTTACAACAAAGGGTCAATGACCACAATTCAATATCTCATTAAGTCAAGATTAACATTAGTTCACAGGTGATATGAATCCCATCGGACAATTAAGCATGGCTAAGCATAGCTACGATAACCCAATGCTGGTACTATGATTATGTTCAACTAATAATATCCCAATCTATGGTCAACAATGGATACATGGCATTTCAATAATCAAAGGGGGCATACTCAAACAGGTAAATAGCTACTCCCATAAACTAGCATTGTTACACAAATAGCATGCAATTGTATAAAACAAAGTACTTTTGCAAACATGGGTTCAATATGATCAAAGGTCTACGACTTGCCTTGTTGTTCAAGTGCTGATTCTTGGTCTTCGAAGTCTCTGTTCACTCCCTCGGGATTCGCGTCTACCGGAAAACAAAGCAACGAAACCAAATAAATACAAAACAGAGAAGAAAACAAACTCAAACTTAAAAATAAATGGCTCTGGAATGTAGATCTCAATTTTACAAAAATTTAGGAATTTGAATCGGCTCAATCGGAGTTCGGACGAAGGAGGACGGGCTCCCGGAAGATTTAATTCAGAGAAAAATCAGAAAAATTCATAAGGGGTGACACGTGTCGGATAGCGATTGGTTGATATTTCGGAAATTCAGATTTAATCAGAAATACGGAATATATACGCTGACAGGTGGGGCCCTGGTGTCATAGACAGGTCTACGTGGACCAAGACCACCGAGGAGTCGTGCGGTGACATGGCGAACCACGCTGTCGTGGCGGCCACGGGGCAGTGACGAGGCACACACGTGGTATCCACGTGGCGCTGACGTGGCGAACGGGAGGGTTTTTGCGGACGTGGCGATGACGTGGCACCGACGTGGCACACACCTAGCGACACGCAGGACTATGGCGGTGAGATGGCTAACACGTGGCGGCTACATGGCGACACCTGGAGGTGACAAGGCGGATGAATCGGTGGCTTACCGGAGGGAAGACGTGGCGCAGATCCGAACCAATGAAGCTCGATCGGACGGTGAAGCCTTGCGACTGAAGTCGACAATAAACGGCGGTTATTCCGCGGAGTTGGGAACGACGACATGGAAACGGCGAAGGAGTGGTGATTAGCGTTCGGGTTTGGGTGGAACGAAAAGACCGCGACAAGGTGAGTTCGACGGTACCAGAAAGGGCGGCGGAGACCCACCACCGGCGGAGGAATCAGCGGCGGAAGAACTCGGGAGATGGCTTGAACTCCCATGAGTCGCCTGACCTCGAGACAGCGTCTCCGGCGATGAGAGGGAAGGGGAAAGAGGCGGCGCGGAGAGGCGAACCTCGGGCAGTGTGAGGCGTCGGCTTAAATAGCCTCGGGAGGCGGGGAAAACTCGGAAGGCGGCGTGCGGCGCTGGGTCTCCGAGGCGGCTAGGGTTTCCAGGCGGCGGCGCGACGTGGCTCGATCGGTTTAACGCGTGGCGGGATCCGACAGGCAGGAGCCTTGTCAATGGCACAAGCACGTGGCCACGTGGAAATGGAGTGGAGGAGGGCAATGAACAGAACGGGCGGGCAAGATTCGCCCGAGGAGGTTTTGGAAATTAAAACCGTTTTCGAATTAATTTAAATTCCAGAAATTCAAGTAAATCCAATTAAATTCAAATAAATACCAAATAAATTCATAAAAATCTCTAAAATACAGAAAAATTCCTTGGAGCACAAGGAACCCAACAAAACTGGAAACCTTTAGTTTGATGCATGGATTAATCTAATTAAATCTTTTCATTATTTAGAAAATTCAAATTAAGTCAGTAATTAATTCAAGAAAATGCAAATGGTTCACTTTTGACTTTAAACATTCCAAAACTCAAATTTTGGGATGTTACAAACCTCTCCCTTAAAGGAATCTCGACCCGAGATTGGATCGCTAGAGAATAGGTGGGAAACTCGGACTTCAGATCCTCTTCTCGCTCCCAAGTGGCTTCCTCTTCTGAATGATTACTCCACTGGACTTTGCAAAAACGGATGATCTTGCTTCTCGTGATGCGCTCTGCAACATCCAATATCTTCACTGGCTGCTCCTTGTAAGTGAGATCCTCCTGCAAATCGATGGCTTCCAACGGCATCTGCTCTTCTGGCACTCGCAAACACTTCTTCAATTGTGACACATGGAACACATCATGGATTCCAGCAAAAGACTGAGGCAACTCAAGCTTGTAAGCAACTTCTCCTCTTCGCTCCAAGACTTGGAACGGTCCAACATATCTAGGGGCAAGCTTTCCTTTTACTTGAAATCTCTTAACTCCTTTGAGAGGGGTGACTCGAAGATACACGTAATCATTGGGCCCGAAACTCAAATCTCGGCGACGATTATCTGCATAACTCTTACTGCTCTTTGAGCTATCTTCAACTTGTCTCAATTAACTGACTTGCTCTTCGCTTCTTGCAAGTATGGCAGACCAAATAAGCTATCTTTCTCCGCTCTCTTTCCAATTAAGAGGGTTCTCACTTTCTTCCATATAAGGCTTCAAAGGAGACATTTGCAGTGGCTCGATAACTATTGTTGTAAGAAAACTCAGATAGGGCAAACACTTGTCCCATTTTGCACCATAGGTTAAGGCACAAGCTCTTAGCATATCCTCAAGAATCGTTCACACGCCGGTTTGTCCATTAGTCCGAGGGTGATAAGCAATCTTGAATCGAGATGAGTTCCCATAGCTTCATGCAAACTCGCCAAAAGCGAGAGGTAAACGGGTTCCTCTATCGGAGACAATCTTCTTAGGCACTCCATGAAGACCGACAATCCTTGACATATATAATTACGCCAATTTATCTCCGGTGTAGGTAGTCTTGATCGATGAAGTGAGCTACCTTAGTCAATCGATCCACTATCACCCGGATCGAATCATAACCTGCTTGGGTCTTAGGAAGTCCGGTAATGAAATCCATACCAATCTCTTCCCACTTCCACTCTGGAATCTTCAATGGCTGAAGCAATCCTGCTGGCCTCTGATGCTCTGCTTTAACCTTCTGACAGACATCACAAAGAGCGACGTACTCTGCAATCTCACGCTTCATGCTAGGCCACCAATACCTTTCCTTGAGGTCTTGATACATCTTGGTACTTCCAGGGTGAATGGAGTATAATGTCTCATGCGCTTCTTTGAGTAACAGCTCCTTGAGCTCTTTCTGATCAGGTACACAAATACGATTCTCATACCACACAGTACCCTTTTCATCTTCAGTGAATCCTGGGGCTTTTCCTTTCTTCATATTAGTCTTGATCTCCTTGATATCAGCATCATCAGCTTGGGCTTCCCGGATCTGATCTTCCAATGTTGGACGCACTTCCAAAGTAGCTAGGTAACCTTCCTCAACCACTTCCGACTAAGCTTCAAATTCCTCATAGAGAGTGGTGACTTTCCTTAATCTTCGTGGTATTACAATAACTCTTTCTACTTAAAGCATCACCACAACATTGGCTTTGCTCGATGATAATGAATACCAATGTCATAGTCCTTGATTAACTCTAACCATCTTCTTTGCCTCATATTGAGTTCGGCTTGGGTAAAATGTACTTGTGCTCTTATGATCGCAGTACACCTCACAACGACATCGATGAGGTAATGACGCTAAATCTTTAAAGCATGCACTACGGACTAATTCCAAATCATGGGCCGGATAGTTGACTTCATGTGGCCTCGGTGACGCTTGAAGCATATGCCACAACCTTCTTATCTTGCATTAGCACACAACCGAAGTCCTTGACGGATGCATCACAAAATATCTCAAAATCCTTTCTGATATCTAGCAAAACAAGCACTGGGGCAGTTGTCAAACACTTCTTTAGTTCTTGAAAACTTCGCTCACACTCTGATGTCCAAGCAAATTTCTTCTCCTTTTTCAAGAGCTGAGTGAGCGGTCTAGCTTTTCTGGAAAAACCTTCTATGAAACGGCGATAATATCCCGCCATTCCAAGGAAACTTCTAACTTGGGTTACCGTCTTCGGTGACTCCCAATTGAGCACATCTCTCACTTTACCAGGGTCAACAGCGACACCTTCGCCTGATATAACGTGACCTAGGAAAGCAACTTCTTTCATCCAGAACTCACATTTACTGAACTTAGCATAGAGTTGATGTTCTCTTAGCTTTGTCAATACCTTCCGCAAGTGATCCTTATGTTCTGCCTCACTCTTGGAATAGATCAGAATGTCATCGATAAAGACAACGACAAACTTGTCTAAGTATTCCATGAATACTTTATTCATCAGGGTCATGAAATAGGCAGGAGCATTGGTCAAACCAAAAGACATCACGGTATACTCATACTGTCCATATCGAGTCACAAAAGCTGTTTTGGGTATATCCTCTCTACGGATCTTCAACTGATGGTAACCGGACCTCAAGTCAATCTTCGAGAATACTCCGGCTCCTTGAAGCTGGTCAAACAAATCATCAATCCTTGGCAGAGGGTACTTATTCTTAATGGTGACCTCATTTAGGCACGATAATCTACACACATCCTCCGAAGTTCCATCCTTCTTTTCAACCGAAGAACCGGGCTCCCCATGGTGAAGAACTTGGTCTAACAAAACCCCGATCTTGCAACTCTTTGATCTGCTTTTACTTCAGCTAACTCATTAGCAGGCATCCTATACGGTCTCTTGGAAATGGGTGGCGTTCCAGGAACTAGCTCAATCAAGAACTCTATATCTCTATCCGGTGGCATTCCGGGCAACTCATCTGGAAACACATCAGGAAAATCTCTAGCAATTGGCACATCTTCTAAACTTATTCCTTTGGCACTACAAACTTTTATTCCATCGGACTGATCTACGGCAGCTTGAAACTTTAGCTTTGTTCCGTCTGGACTGGTTAATGTGATCTCTCTATTTCCACAATCCAAAACTGCTTGGTTCTTGGAGAGCCAATCCATTCCTAGGATTACATCTAGGGATTTGGTGTCTAGGACAATGAGGTTGGCTAGGAATTCTACCCCTCCGACTAAGATCTTAACTTCGGGGCAGCCTTGGTTCGTACTCAAATCCGAACCAGGTGATTGCACCAATAAAACGGTTTTCAAAGGCCTTGTCTTTAAGTGATGATTTGCAGCAAAATTCCGAGAAACAAACGAATGCGTAGCTCCAGAATCAAACAAAACCATAGCAGATGCTGAGTTGACTAGGAGCTTACCTAGTATGACGTCTGATGCAGCCTGGGCATCCTCAGTGGTGACGTGATTCACACGACCTCTTCCAATAGGCGGTGGAGTCCTGGTAGCTTGATTTGGGGTCTGGGAGGCTCCACGTCCTGTTCCTGGTGCGGGGGTCTTGGCTGGTGTTGATCCCAAGTTGAAACGAGCAGTGTGTCATGACTTGCTTCTGGGGCAATTATTAGCATAGTGACCACGCCATTGCAATTGAAGCATGTCACTCCCGCGGTGGATTCTTGGTCCTCTCGAGGCGGATTGTTGTTGGCGTTGATGTTAGGGTTGCTGAAAGAGCCGGGCGAGGTGCAGGTGTCCTGAATGCTGATGAAGGAGTAGTGAAACGAGTAGGCCTGCTGGGACATGGGGCCGGCTCTCTGCGAGTGATTCTGTTGAGCTCCATGTTGCATCATCTTCCTCTTCGGGATTCTTCCAACTCACGACGAGACTCCTCAATGAGCATGGCTTTGTTCACCAGATGCTGAAAATCTGCATAGTCGTTGCCAATGACTTGTACTTTTAAACCTGGGTTGAGCCCACGCTTGAACCTTTTCTGGCGAGCATCATCTGTGGCTACATCTTCGGTGCATAACGAGCAAGCCGAGTGAACTTATTGAGATATTCACTCACCGACATCCCTTCTTGCTTTAGCTCCTCGAACTCATTCTTCTTCATCTCTACCTTTCCATCGTGATATGGGAATGGCGGAAAGCAAATGAAAACTCGCCCAAGTGATGGTTTGAGGATCATCATGGGCGGCAATGTAGTTCTCCCACTATTCAATGGCGGTGCCTTCAAACCGATGAGCGGCATAAAGAACCTTCTCATTATCTCACCTAATCGAGCGATAGCGAGCTTTTTTCAATGGAACGAATCCAATCATCTCGCATCCAATGGTTCCGAGGAGTTGGAGAAGGTAGGCGACGGGTCCTCATGAATTTCGCTAGCTTGGACCGAGGGCGAAGTGGAGGAGGTCTTGGCAAAGAAGAAAAGATGCTGACTTGATTTTGTTGGTTCAACAAGTTTGCTAGGGCAACGGCAGTCTGATTCTGCTGATTCATCATATTGTTCATATTCTGCATCATTGTATTCATAAGTTGAGTCTGAGCTGCCAAGAAATGTCCCAAGTTCTCGTCCGCTACTACAGGAGGTGGTGGCGGGTGGCATGGCGTTGACATTAGCATTGGCATCCATCGCTAATCGCGAGGCTCCGTAGCTAGTGTCAACCATTCTGCGATGCAAAGACAAGGGTTTAATAGGTAAGAGGAAAAGTAATAGAGAAGTGGTAAGGTCATCTAGGGAGAAGGTAATACCCAAGAACAAAGGTCAACTAATGGCATAGCCGAAAAGGCTACAAAATAAAGAACCAAATAAAGCTTTAACTTAAGGTACAGCTTGTAACACCGCTTTGGAGGCAAGTGTACAACATACCCGCACACAAGCAATGAAAATCCTAGTATACGCAGACTAAACGTAACTAAGCCAAAAGAAATGGCATACTCCAACCCACGAGCTCCTTAACCAATCTTATATGGTAGTCTTCTCGGATATACTCTTCAACAACTTGATCTTCACCTCCTTGATTTGATTCCTTGCGTAAGATCCATGGCTTTCAAGAAGTTTAATGATAAGATCAATTTAAATTTCAAAGCAATGTTTCAAAGACAAGGAGAGGAATAAGAACCTAAGAATAAGATGAGAAGAGACAAACTATTAAATACCAATTTGTTGGTTTGATTTAGAAAATAATTTTGAAGACCATGCTAACTAAGAAAGCGACCTACATCGATATGGCTCGATACTATCTCTGTCGGGACCCGGATATGCAAATCCGAAACCCTCTCAGGTATACAAAGACTAGTCCAGATCACGCTTAGTGCACACAGTGGAAACATAGATGACATATCATTCCATACATCGAAATAACTAAGAAGAAGCAAATTATTATTGAATAAAGCAAACGACCTTATAGTCAAGGTTCATACATCAATGCCTCTTGGCTTAAGAAACAATTAAACATTGCAAATGAAATAAAATAACTTGGGCTATTCGACATGCCACAGTAATCGTCTGGGAACGCCTTCCTAGTCGGCGTAGTCTTCATAGTACTCCTCCTCTTGATACTCATTACCGGTCCTTCCTCAAGAATCAACAACATGGGCATAAAGCCGTGAGTACAAAACGTACTCAACAAGCCGAGGGAAATGATGCAATATTCATGCGGCTTGACAAAAGGATAGTCATATGGTTCATTTGCGTAAAGCAATAACTTGAATTGAAATACAATAAATAGATTGAAAGCATGTTGATAAAACAATACTAAATAATCGATAAATCAATGGTAGAGAATATGAACAGTAATGACGAGGCATCACCCTACATCATTCAAACATGTATCAACCACACAATTCAACAAGTATAGCTTGAGACAATAAAACAACAAATGAACTCCCGCTCACATTCCCACAATTCCACATTTCAAGAAAATACTCTATACCCCGTGTGAAATCCCGGGCTTGTCCATGACCATGACACGGCTATTCAATAGTTTACACTCTGCAGAGGTTGTACGGCTTTACCCACAAGACATGATCATCCCTTAATGCCAAGCGCTAAGAACACACTTCCTTTGGTGTGTCGGCAGAGAGATCACTACAAAGCCTTTACAATGCATGTCTAAACCCAAGATCGCCCTCTAAGGTTTCCCTCGGGGCCCCTCTTGAGCCATGTGGGTCTACGCCCCACACCAACAACTCGACAAGATTTAAGACTAGACATTGCAGATTAATCAGCTAGGTCCGCCCCATACGGACTTGTGGTTGCACGGTTAGGCCCAGATTCAATGGCGCACAAGATTAAGTCCTTAAATTGTTTCGAGCAAACACCACATCCCAATGTGCTAAAAAGCACCCCTTTATCGCACGATCAATTGCCCGAGGGAAACATTTTGTTCAACCAAGACCAATGGCATCCCCTACCATGGTACAACAAGTTTTACAACAAAGGGTCAATGTACCACAATTCAATATCTCATTAAGTCAAGATTAACATTAGTTCACAGTGATATGAATCCCATCGGACAATTACATGGCTAAGCATAGCTACGATAACCCAATGCTGGTACTATGATTATGTTCAACTAATAATATCCCAATCTATGGTCAACAATGGATACATGGCATTTCAATAATCAAAGGGGGCATACTCAAACAGGTAAATAGCTACTCCCATAAACTAGCATTGTTACACAAATAGCATGCAATTGTATAAAACAAAGTACTTTTGCAAACATGGGTTCAATATGATCAAAGGTCTACGACTTGCCTTGTTGTTCAAGTGCTGATTCTTGGTCTTCGAAGTCTCTGTTCACTCCCTCGGGATTCGCGTCACCGAAAACAAAGCAACGAAACCAAATAAATACAAAACAGAGAAGAAAACAAACTCAAACTTAAAAATAAATGGCTCTGGAATGTAGATCTCAATTTTACAAAAATTTAGGAATTTGAATCGGCTCAATCGGAGTTCGGACGAAGGAGGACGGGCTCCCGGAAGATTTAATTCAGAGAAAATCAGAAAAATTCATAAGGGGTGACACGTGTCGGATAGCGATTGGTTGATATTTCGGAAATTCAGATTTAATCAGAAATACGGAATATATACGCTGACAGGTGGGGCCCTCGTGTCATAGACAGGTCTACGTGGACCAAGACCACCGAGGAGTCGTGCGGTGACATGGCGAACCACGCTGTCGTGGCGGCCACGGGCGATTTGAGGCACACACGCGGTATCCACGTGGCGCCGACGCGTGGCTAACGGGAGGTTTTTGCGGACGTGGCGATGACGTGGCACCGACGTGGCACACACCTAGCGACACGCAGACTATGGCGTGAGATGGCTAACACGTGGCGGCTACATGGCGACACCGGAGGTGACAAGGCGATGAATCGGTGGCTTACCGGAGGGAAGACGGGCGCAGATCCCAACCAATGAAGCTCGACGGACGGTGAAGCCTTGCGATCAAGTCGGCAATAAACGGGCGGTTATTCGCCGGAGTTGGGAACGACGACATGGAAACGCGAAGGAGTGGTGATTAGCGTTCGGGTTTGGGTGGAACGAAAAGACCGCGACAAGGTGAGTTCGACGGTACGTAAAGGGCGGCGGAGACCCACCACGGCGGAGGAATCGGCGGAAGAACTCTGGAGATGGCTTGAACTCCGAGTCGCCTGACCTCGAGACGGCGCTCCCATGATGAGAGGGAAGGGAAAGAGGCGCGCGAGAGGCGAACCTCGCAAGCAGGAGGCGTCGGCTTAAATAGCCTCGGAGGCGGGCCCAACACGGAAAACTCGGAAGCGCAGGCGGCGGCGCTGGTCTTCGAGGCGGCTAGGGTTTCAAAGGCGGCGCGACGTGGCTCGATCGGGTTTAACGTGGCGGGATCCGACGGCAGGACGGTCTGGTGGCGGGCGTGGCCACATGGGGAAATGGGCCGAGGAGCAGGCAAGGAACAGAACGGGCCAGGCAAGATTCGCCCGAGGAGGTTTTGGAAATTAAAACCGTTTTCTAATTAATTTAAATTCCAGAAATTCAAGTAAATCCAATTAAATTCAAATAAATACCAAATAAATTCATAAAATCTCTAAAAATACAGAAAAATTCCTTGGAGCACAAGGAACCCAACAAAACTGAAACCTTTAGTTTGATGCATGGATTAATCTAATTAAATCTTTTCATTATTTAGAAAATTCAAATTAAGTCGTAATTAATTCAAGAAAATGCAAATGGTTCACTTTTGACTTTAAACATTCCAAAACTCAAATTTTGGGATGTTACACGGCGCATCAGAGAAGAAAGCACCATGACCCTGCAAGTACAGGCAACAAATACATGCTTGATCGTAGTTACTCAAGAACCAGAAAATCCAACCTTGGGAGATAAGAAAGCATCTTACTGGAGGCGGAGGACGTGATTTGTTGAAGGGCTCCGGGCACCCGTCGTTGACGATTTGGGTGCTTGGGGCGAAGAAATCACCCAGACGTCCAAGGAGTATACTCTTGGGAATCGGCCCAGGAGCTTCCCAGGTAGGATCATGCTCCCCTTCATACTCGTATCCCAGATTGACTCGCTCCTTGAGAGGCTACACTTGGCGAAAGCCAAAATTGAGGATGATCGCAAATCCAGTTAGTCCATTCTCCTTCAATTTGGCAATCATCCCCATGAGCTCCTCCACCTGGTCCATCCCACCGTCCGAGGGGAGCGAAGTCCAACTTATCGAAGGCCTGGGTGGGGCTCCGGAAAAGGAAGGAAGAGAAGGCTTGGGGTTGGCGCAGTAAAACCACTCCTGATGCCAACATTTGTTTGAGGTTTTGAAAGGAATGGCGAAATAGGACTTCTTCAGGCCGTCTCTTAGCTGGAATCCGGCGCCCCCAACCGCTTTGGGGGAATTCTTGTTCGGGAAAGGCTTGAGAAGGAAAAGATGGTGAAAGAGGTTGAAATGTGGGCGAATGCCGAGGAAGGCCTCGCAAAGATGAACGAAGACGACAATTTGAAGTATGGAATTGGGATTGAGATGAGTCAATTCAATTTTGTAAAAATGAAGAAGACCGCGGAGAAAAGCGCAAGCGGGAAGGCCAAACACACGCTGAAAGAAGGACTCAAAAATGACTACCTCCTCAGTTCGGGGCGTGGGGCAAGACTCACCCGTTGCAGGTCGGGTGGAGAGCAACACCAATGGTGGGAAGACGCCGCCGGTGACCAACTCCTCCAATCGCCTTTCCGTCGTCACCGAAGTGGCGCAATCTTTGACCGAGGCTGATGCAGGAACGTCTTTGGAGGAAGAAGACATTTTTGGCAAAAGAGCTAGCCACTGCGTCGGATTGGGGGTGCGAAAGAGGCTAACCCTAGTGGCGGAGTTCGTAATAGAAGCGCCGAAAGTAAGAAGACGAAGGGGCAGGTGAGAGTAGAGCGCAGAAAACTGCTTCGTTTGCACCGAGTCTCATGCTTCTAGGGAGCGATGCTAATTTCTGCCTTGAGCGGGAAAAACGCTTCGCCTTCCGCATGACCTGAGGTTGCCCTAGGGTACGCCTTAAGATGGCCCAAATGCTATGCATAGCAATCACCGTGCGCAGGCACTCCTGGGCCGAATCCAGTTTGGGATATGGTACGCCCCACGACGGGCCAAAGGCCAATGAACGCATCAGATGGAATTTGGGTACCTTCCAAACCAAATCATGAAACCTTCTTATGATATGCCTCATGAAAGGTCGAATGCTGGTCACCGTTCAAAACGGAATCAGATATCATAAGTTGATTCAAAACAAAGATTCCAGAGGCATGCCTCATGATGGGCCATTAGCCATATATTGCAAAAAGCAGGTGCGGGTACCACTTGGATAATTCATGGTATGCCTCATGACAGGCCAAAAGCTGTGCGCCATGGCACACAGGTACCACTCGGCTAAAAGTCAACCTAAACGGAGGTATACTCTAAGACAAGTCACATGCTGGCTCAATAAATTGGGTTGGGAACCATTCGGAATGCTTACATGTGGAGCTCTATCGAGTCCTTCATGACCTCTTTGCCTACAACGGAGCACTCGACTGGATAGAAAACCAATCGGGAAACCCTGCGAATAAGAAGGCAATTCGATCGCAAAGCACTCGGGGGCTACTGTGGAGTATATGGATCATGGGTATCTACAAGGCAGGCCTGCGAGGCCCAACTGGATAAGGCTGGGCCAAGCTAACTACATGGAAATGGTTACTGTGGTTGCGCCAGACGCATAAACAAGGAAGCCACGGTTAGCAACCGATCTTGATTAGGTAGAATACAATCGTAATCTAGGCCATTATCAAATAGAAGATATAATCCCTACCTTGTATCCGACCAGGACTCTCCTATGTAACCCGCACCTCTCTGCTATATAAAGGGGGGCGGGGGATCATCAGCAAATAAACTAGCCACATATAATTCCAGAGCACAGGAATAGGGTATTATCTCCTCCGCGAGAGCCCGAACCTGTATAATTCTTGCGTCTTGTGCTACCATCGAGTTTGGATCCGACGCCTAGCCCCATTTTCATTATTGTCGACAACAAACGTCGACACCCTCCGTATCACACAAGAAGATTTTTATCGCGGGAACAACAACATATGGCTCGAATTCGAAGACTTCTACCATTTTTACCATGGTGACGCCATCAACGTGTCTCTCACGAGCTGCTGGTGCCTGTAAGTGTCAAGCTCATACCTTTACCGTGTGCTTCCTCGTACCATAAAATTGCAACTCTAATAACTTATCCCTTTCTATGTAGAATGGAGATACAACGATGTAGAAAATAGAACATCTTCAACGTGGGCTTCATCGACCCAAAGATTGTTAACGAGTTCGTCTTTGGATGCAACCCAAAGGCTATTGAGGATTACATTCTAGATGCATTCTTGGGACAGCACTACAAACGGTACATACTTCTGCCCTTCAACTTCGAGTACGTATATATACAACCTCTCGTTCTTATCTTTTCCAAGGCATTGGTAATACTACTAGCTAGTTACATATATGTTGCAATACATGAATAGATTTCACTGGATCCTTCTTGTCATCAAGCTTGATAGTAGCCAGATCGTTGTTCATGACTCAAAAAGGACTCCGGTGGAAAAATATCAATATATCATTGACATCCTAAATAGGTATATAGCACATATATATGTGATTGTTTCCTTATTATATTGAAATACCTTGCTAATTTGAACTCTGATAATTACTATTCATTCTAACGCATCACAGAGGGCATTCGCAAAGTTCCGGAATAAGCAACAAGGAGCTTTCGAGAACAAATTTCATGTCCAAATAAGCACTCGAGTACGTATTAAAGAATATTAATATGACGTAACATTTTTTCATCCCAATAATTGTTTTCTTTTCAAATTTCATCACAGGTTCTACAACAGACGGCTGGAAATAACTTATGTGGCCATTATGTGTGCTACTATATGCAAAATATTACCCACGGCGATGTGCCTACAAGCAACGCCGAGGTAGTGTGCACATGTCAATTTCTTAGTCCTTACACTTTAATTACATGTCCAGAGATTTATTTAATTCCCGCTTTATCAGCCCAGCATCGATGTGCAAGGCGTGATCCCGCCGCACCGAGTTGTAACAATCCAAGAACAACTCATCGGCTTTATTGTCGATGAGATTGTATACACCAAAGGTGAGTTCCACACAAATGGTTGGAGATATTATACTTTTATAAGGACAGGTGAACTGTAACATCCCAAAATTTGGCTAATTTGAATTTCAACAGTTATTTTGAATTTTTGAGAATTTTTGGAATTTATTTGGATTTAATTGGGATTTCTGGAATTTAACTCCTCTTTGGAAATCAATTAAATAATGAATAAGTTTTTGCAAAATATAAATGGAAATATTTTATTTGGGTTCAAAATGTTCGAAAATATTTTCTGGAAATTTTTCTAGAATTTTTTTGATATTTTATAAGGCTCAAATGATTTAAAAGAATTTTTGGAATTGTTTTTATTCGAAAATCTGAGAAAACCCGATGAACAGTGTTGGGCCAGCCCGTTAGTGTGCCGCCGCCCAGCCCACGCTGAGCGGAACCCTAACGCTGTCTCACGCCAACCGTGCGATCTTGATCGCACAGCTAAGGATTGCCCGCGTCGCTTCACCGCATCGGTCCGTTCGATCGACGCCGCGTGGACATTCCAGATGCATCCACGTCGTCTCGTCTTCGGTTTTCGGAAGCGCCGCCACCGAGCGTTACCGCCGAAGAAAAACGCACGCCATTAACGCCGGCGAGTAACTCTCCCGCTTCATTAGCCGTCGCATCATATAAAGCACCTTCTTCCACGCATTTTGAGACCTTTCACACCTCCCAAGAATCACCGTAGCTCCCGTGCGTGCTCACCATAGTTTTGAAGCTATTCCACCATGTTTGCACCACCGCTGGTCACCCTCCGCCGTCTTCGAGGTCACCGTCGAGTTCCTTGCGTCGAGCCGCATCCGAGTAGTCAATCCGTGTCGCCGGAGGATCACCGGAACGCCTTCACCGACGTTGTCTTCCTCAACTCCGGCCACCTCTACTTGTCACGCCAACGCCGGAAATCTCGAGCTTCATTAGCCGTTGGATCTGCATCCTACCGTTCCGATGAGTCCACGTGTTCCCTCTCGGTAGGAATCAGATTAGTGCAGCAGTAGATCTTAGCCGTAGAAATTTCGATGGACGGGTTAGATGCGTCGGATTGTAGCCGTTGGATTTAGATCTAGCGCTCCGGATTCCGCCACGTAGTTTAGGTCAACAGTGTAGAGCTCGGGTAAAGATCACCGTTGGTTTTAGATCAGATGGTCTAGATGTTGCCGCATAGCAGTAATCTAGTGCGTAGGATTGAACCATTGTGAGCCGTTGGATTTTGGTTGTACGGTTCTGATGCGTCCACGCGTCGTGCACCGGGGTAGCCACGTAACCGATCGTGATGCGTGAATTGGATTCAATCCGGGGCGTTGAATTTTGAATGAATGGATTGGATCTCGCCGCGCACCGGGCCAATTCCGTGTTGACGCGTGTCGCACGGAAAATGAGGAGATAGCGCCATCGGTCGTAGTTGATGTAGCCCGATTAAATAGTCGCTGCCCGATTTAGATCTAGTGGTTGACGTTGTGCCACGTGTCGACTTTGGAGTAAACCAGAGCTGAACCGTCGTGCTAATCCTGACCGTCCATTTTAAATCGGACGGACGAGATTAGATATCGAGCCTTCGGTTGATAATTCGTCGCCGTGTGTCACGACCAGATCATGCCACGTGTCACGCTAACATCAGCAGCTGATGCCATCAGTGGGACCCACATGTCACGAGGTATCAGGTGCCGACGCCATCCGTGACGCCATCTCGTGATGTCGATGAGGGGTCCACGTGTCGCTGAATGCACGATTCGGGTCGACGCCATGTTCACGTAATAAATCAATTTTTCTTTAGAAAAATAATTCGGTGGAAATTTAATTCATTGCTGATGTCATAATTCCGAATTTTCCGTATAAAAATAAATAAAGAAATTCGGTTTATTCTTTTTGATTTATTTTCAAACTTCAAATGGCTATAACTTTTGTGTTTTAACTCCGATTTGAGTGATTCCAATTTCTAAAAATTTGTAAAATCAAGATCTATTTATTGGTCAGTTTTGTAGAATTTTTAGAGCTGATTTTTCTCTCTATAAAATGTATTTATTGTGTGTACATATGATTTGGGTAGACGTTGATTTGTCGGAGAGGTTCGAGGGGGAAATTCCAGCACAAGAACCAACTTCAAATCAGGATTAGTCACTGTTTGAAGGCAAGTTATGCTTTGACCATGTTGCTCCTAAGTTTTTGAAATGTATTTAGATTTAAACTATGCATGCTAAATTAATTTAATTAAAAATGGATTAAACTAATTTGGGTATTTAGATAATCAACCCATTTGTTATTGTCACCTTGACTGTAACAATTGTATGCCATGATCATTTGTTGCCTTAAGTGATATTATTAGTTGGATATATTGATATGCCAATACGGGAGGCTAGACCGTGAATAGTTGCTTAGTCTTGCACATATCGTGAATTATCTTTTTAAATACAAAAGTAACACTGATTAAAGAAATAGCAATTGCATTTTGTTAAAGGTGAAATAATGTTGGTAATGGCATTGGAATGTAGAGACCTGTGTGGTTCTACATGAAGAGTGATTGCAGACGTGTGTTGCACTGTTAAACAACCTGGGTGGGTAAAAGTTTTAGACTGGGGCAAGTGGACTGGGGCTGTGTGTCAGAAAGAGCCTGTGTGGCAAATGAGATGGCTGTGAGCCAAAGTTTTGGGAAAAAAGAAGTCTTGCCCTAGTCACTCTAAGGACTTAACCTTGCAAGCCTTTGATCTGAGTCTTTCATACAACCACATGGCTGGTATGGGACAGACCTAGTTGAGTATGACTCCGAAATCTTAGCACATGAGACCTCAGGTGGTTTTGATATGTGGATATGGTAAGAAGGGTGTAGTGTTTACCATTGCGGTCTTACATCTCTTCAATGGTATGTGTTGGCCCTATACTTCTGCTCTGTGAGAGAGAAGGGACAGTGGGAACTATATCGGGAGGTACGCGTGCGAGGATGGAAGTTTTGGAAAGACTTTGTTATGGTTACTCGCCTGAGTGGTGTTTAACTATATCGTGTGGGTAAAGTGTATAATCTCTGTAGAGTGTACAAAGTATTCAAATAGCCATACTCACGGTATTGAACATTGCTCGGGGATTACAGTCAAGGGGTAGATCTTCAAAAATAAAATAGGGTGGAAGGCTGTGTGCCAGAGTAATGATAAAAGTTGATTAGGGACTGTGTGTCCAAAATTATGTGGAAAAACAATTTGAGAAATATAATAGTTATAAGGTTTTGATGCTTTCAATCTAAATAAATAATAGTTCAAAGATATTGATGCAATGCAAAATAACCAGTTAAGCCATTCCTTTGTAACAAGCCATGCATATAGTAATAGAACTGCATTCTATGCATGACTTGTTGAGTACGGTGTGTACTCACCCTTGTGGACAAAAAATTACCAGAAGGAGGAGTCTACGCCTATATGGGAGGAGGAGTTCATTGATGAACCGGAGAACTAGGGGACAAGCCTCGTCAGGGTGCCTGTGGCCGAAGATGGATCATCACAACTTTTGTTTTACCGCTGTTGAACTCTATTTACTCTGATTATTGTAAGCCATGCATAGCAAACTATTGTAAGGGACCATAAGGTCGTACAACTCATTTATATACATGTTTGAAGTACTTATTTGTTATTCCGCTGTGTATGTTGTGGTACTTTAACCCTGTTTAGCCTGTGTGCACTAGCGCGATCCTGGACTAGTGCAGAATACACAGAGTGTCCGGATTTGCAGATTTGGGGCACGACATGAACTGACATCAACGTCGACCAAGGACACAAAGAGCGACGCACACAAGAAATGAGCTCAAGATTCGCCCTTTTATTCTTTAAAATTTGTAAAAGTTGTTTCTGTGTGCTCATAATTATTTCATGTGTTCATCAACTTGTCCATTTTTTAGTCTATTAAGTTCATACTTTCATGTAAATGAACATGTAATTATCTGAATGAGTACGCATGAATAATATATATTTAATTGTGTCAAAAAAAACTCCTGTAGTTCTATTTATTTTTATTGTCAAAATCCATATCGAAAACCCCTCTCAAAACATATTCTATATTGAATATAATCAAAACACCGTGTTGTCAGCCTCTTCACAAGCGGTTGGTAACTCCAACCGCTTATGGAGAGAGCACACGTGGCACCTCCCTATCGTTATTAGTAGTTTTCCACAAGCGGTTGGTAACACAAACCGCCAGGAGGGCTCCCCACGTGGTGGCTACTCGAGCCGCTCGACATTTCACAACCGCCAGGTGTCGAACCACAAGCGGTTAGATCCGCGAGTGATACCCGAAGGGTATCACTCATGATGCTTATGCAAGCGTTCTAAAACCGCTTCTGAAAGCGGTTTCGAACCGCTTGTGGATGCCCGATCATATCTACCGTACGTTAATATGCACGACTTCTCTTAGCGCTCGGCAACGGCTAGCTAGTGTACACTATACCACAACACACTATTAGCGTCGGACATCCGACGGCAATAATGGGTAAATGCCGATAGAAAAGAAGTCGGCAAAAGTTTGCAACTGATGACCAGTCGGGAATTATCTCCATAGTGTCAGCTGGTCAGTCAGCAATAATACTTATTATTAGCGACGGACTGTCCATCGTTAAACTTAATTTTTCCTGTCTTATAGTCAGTCGGCAAAAATGTATAAAGTTTTTCCGTCCTACGGTTAGTCGGAAAAAATACGTCGGTAATTCTATTGGGGCACGGGTGGGGAGTGAAAAAAATTGGCCCCAAGTGAACCCTAATATCCCTCTCCCGGCCTGTATACAGTATACTCGATCTCTCCGCACACGCAAAATCAATCGATCGATCGGCTGCGCCTCCTCACGTTCCTCTCTGCTGACGCCTCCTCCTCCCCGCCCTCTCCGCGCCGCCTCCTCCTCCCCGCCCTCTCCGCGCCGCCTCGTCCCCGCCCTCTCCACGCCGTCCCCGGCCTCTCTGCGCTGCCTCCTCCTCCCCGCCCTCTCTGCGCCGCCGCCTCCTCCCCGGCCTCTCCGCCGCCTCCTCCTCCCGCCCTCTCCGCCCGCCTCCTTGCCGCCTCCTCCTCGGCCTCCGCCACGCATCCACCTCCCCATCCTCTCCACCGCCGCCTCCTGGCCCTCCTCTCCGCCTCTACCTCCTCCTCCTCGCGCTTCTCCCCCACCGTGCCGCCAACCACCATGCCGAGGAGATCACGGAGCGACGGCGGTGACGAGATCCCAGCGACGACTTCACCAGCAGCAGCGGCGGCGAGGACAAGAGATGCAGCACCAACTCCCACTCGATCCCTCCCGCATCCGATCGGTAATGGAATGGCTTGTTTCTTCATGTTTTTTAAGCGATTGATGTGAAGTACCGGATGGATAGCAAGAATAAAGAGGAAATTGCAGCTTGTATGCCACTCTTCTTATTAGCAAATCATTTTATCCTATTCGAGCACACAGCAGGTTTTCTTGAGCATTTCCTATTTCGATCATGTGATGCATACTACAATTGTAGTAGTTGATAGCAGGTTTTCTTATTAGCAAATTCTATAAAGTAGATTGTATGCATACTACAATTGTAGTAGTTGTTAGCAGTTTGGGTATTTGATCATGTGATCTTTAATTGATCTGTGCCTTAAGCTAGGAGGGTGGGTACCGTAGCAAATGCATGATTCATGCCTTATCGAGAACCAGTTGAATGAATGAAATCTTCTTAGAACTTCGATGGAGATGCTACTTTGTTTTGGAAATGGCAAAATCTCTGTTCTAGTTATTGACTATCAGGACCTTCAGGAAATCCGACTTTCTTGCTGAAACCAAAAACCAAAAAAAAAACATCCAAACAATCCAGAACAGAGATAAGGGATGGACGGAGCCATCTTGCTCCCATACAGCAGGTACCTCCCTTTCTCTGCTGCTGTCGTTATCTCTTTCTCCTGTAATGGTTTTATGCATGAATATATTATTTAACATCTATCATTACCAGAAAAGATGCACTAGTTTCATGCTTCAGGAAGTATTTATTCATGCTGCAAAACTTTTACTTCATTTTCTAATTTCACCTTCTGTGCTTCAAGTGATTTGTATGATTCAGCCATACACTTCAACTGTGTCTCAGCCAAGCTATTCGAATTCTCACAGGCAGCCATTTTTCGATTGCATTTGAAGACTAGAAGTTCTTAGAAAACTAACATGTGTGAGTAGGTTATTTTGGCTGCACTTGTGTGTAGCCCTGATGTTATCTTTCTTAGTATTAATCTTTCTGTTGTTGAGAAATGTTTTGAGGACCAGAGCAATCCATTTGCTTCTGCCAATGGCAGCACAATATAGTGTTGTTCTTCATGTTTTATTTTCCCATTCCGCAAACATGCATCTCCTCTATTGATTTACTGGAGCAAACAAGCTTGAAGAGTGCTAACAATGACACAAGTAAGCATAGATCACTTTATGTTTTAAAAAGCAGCTTATCTGCAGGCATGGGCTTAAATGTCCATGAGGTGTTAAAGCTAGTTCTGCTTCTCATGGAGGAAACAACAAGAAGATATAATGCTAATGGTATCTCTCAACTCCTAGAGTTGAAGATTGTTCCATTTTCATGTGCGTAAGGAATAGACATCACTCACTTGATATTTATCACCTTAATTTCTATAACTGTTGCTATTTTGCTTGTCTTGGTCACAAAGGTTGAACAAATGATACGCACCGGAGAGGGCAACTTGGTATAGTATATAGTCTACCATCGTATACTTTTTTCATCTAGTAAAATTCCCTACCAATCAGCCAGACTGCTTTTCCTCTAGCTGTGTTGATATGTGCTGGATTTCACTCCCCATAATGGAAGCTCTACATATGCAAGGTTAGCACAGCTGTTTTAGGCTTTATGCCTGTCTGTCGTGCAACATAGAATATGCTAAAACAAACAAACAATTGTAATGACAACCCTCCTTTTCAGCCTTTCTTGCAACTCTCTTAGCAATTCTCTCCACTTCAGCCTCATTATCCTTTTGATCAAGCACGCATCAAAATCGATGAGTGACAAGTGAAACAAAAGGCATTAATGGAAACACAAAACATTAATTGAAACATCGAGAGCAACACCGCTACATCCAGTTCCTTCTCAAAAGCGCCAAGGTCTCTCATCCAAAATGTTTTTGGTGGTGTTTTCTCACTTCCTCAACATCATTCTCTAATTTCTTCGCTCCACATTGAGCTCCTCAGATCTTCTCCAGAGTCAAGGTACCAATTGACATTGAGAGGAGATAATCATAGCCACTTGCATCAACTCCTTTTGCAGCTTCAGGACTATTTTCTTCATTATCGCCCTCGTCATCTCAGAGCTCCAACAATAGCTTGGCTCGGCCCTCTTTTTTTTCTTCGGAAGCGGTGAAGTTCTTCTACTCAAGTTCCGTGAATAGCTCGCCTCTTCCTGTTATTGACTATGATATCGCCTTCAACAACACAACGAATAAACCTAACTCAATCTGATGCTTTGACACCCATATGAATAGAAAGGAAGGATGGCGCCTTAATACAATTGTTTTTACATATGCAAGCTTATTTCACTTTGCAAACCAATTCAGATCGATCTTGATTTCTGAAATATCAATAATTTTATTGTTGCAGTATTGATCTATATATCTTTTGATGCCAATAAATGTTCTTTCTGCAGTAAAAAGGAAGGGCGAGCTCAACGATTCTTACACCTCCAGCTCATGCCTCATTGACACCTGTCTCTTGATAATGTGAGTTTAATCTCTCCACTTTTCGACAAGATTTCGGATAATGCAATTACAATCTCTCTTAGACCATTCTCATTAGATGTAACTTTTTCAACTAAAGTGGAAAAGCGCTCTATTTTACGAGAGCTTATGCTATGGTAGGAATTTCTTCCTTGGAGCTCAGATGCTTGTCTTATAAGTGACTTAACAAACTCATGCACCCTTGAAATTGCCTTTCTTAATTAGACCATGATCCATAGAACCCAAGTTCTTGGCTTTGCATCGTTGAAGATCCATCATCAAGAATCGCAAACGTGTGGTCATATGATTCTGTCAGCATTCATCGATTCGGCTCTTCTTCAATATCCCTTAGGATATTTCTAATACCATCTAGTACCTTGCCAACATTGTTCTTCGGTGATTGAAAGCACAGCAAAAAGAAATTCTTGAGTGCAATTTTGAAAGCGGGGAGTTTTCAAGCAGATGCTCACTACTAGATGGAGTACAGTAAGCGCAAAGTGACCACAAATCTTTATTATGTCACTTTTAGTGACAAAGGAGAGTCACCTCAACTTTATCAACCTTCTTCTTGTCAACAATGTTGCCACATCCTTTTGCTTCAGAAGATAAACATGCCAATCTCTCCATTTCTAGGAAGTCATCCATGAGTCCCATCCGATTGAGTTTTTGTCAAACTTCCCTTACAAGACAAGAGATCACAACATCGGGTTACAAATTTACAATACACACACTAATTTAGTGTTTTTGATTTAGTTTCCGCTTAAAACCGTAAAGCTAGTGCTTAGATGGCTCGGTTTCACATTTTCATTTTTGTGTTGTTATGGCACTCCTTTGGATTTTGTTTTATCTATATTTACTCAATCGTTCATAGCTTTGTTGTCGATAGCATAATCTCACTATTTGTTGCCTTCACTACATTGAACTAAGTCCACATAAACTCAATATTTCTTGATAAAGGAACCTAATCTTTTAATGTTATATTTCTTGTCCAAAACTCGCCAGATCATCAAACAAGCTCACCATCCATAGCAACGAATCATTGTTTCTTAAAAGGAATGTAAGCAGTCACTTTCATCCAATCTCAAAATCATTTCAATTCTTCCCAAATCATGAACTCTCATCGAAATGCCAAAATTCACCAAATATCATGGGCCATCTTTGGTTGTATTATAGTAATCACGGGGCATGAGAAGATCGACCGATCAAGACTCGCCTAAATCATGTCTCCCATGTTCACCAACCAATCTTAGTTTATGCTTGCGGTTTGTCAAATGCGAGGCCGATTAAGCATGTTCTTGACAATATGCTATCCACTTTGCAAAAATGTTCTTGGCAATCCAAAGATGTCCGAACAAATTGAGAGTTTGCAAATAAATGGCATACTCCTCTCCTGTCAACACAATCCAGATTATCCTTTGGATCACACAATTGTTTTTACATATGTAAGCTTATTTCACTTTGCGCACCAATTAAGATCGATCTTGATTTCGAAATATCAATAATTTTATTGTTGCAAGATTGATCTATATATCTTTTGATGTCGATAAATGTTCTTTCAGAGGTAAAAAGGAAGGGCGAGCTCAACGATTCGTACACCTCCAGTTCATGCGTGAAGACTCCATACTTCTCTTTTGGTGTTATATATATGCTTGTACAAACTATTATTTTTTGGGGATAAGCTATATTGGTGTTATTGTAATATAATTTTGGTGTATATGTAATTGTTATTGTCTCAGTTGGATGATATGCTATCTTTTGGACAAATTTGATTATTAGTAGAGTAAGTTGTTACTTTGAATGCTTGAATTATCCTATCATGTTTAATTGATGCTTGAATCATATCATGTTATGTCTTAGTTGGATGAATTGTGCTATTATTTTTTTTGAAGCGATCTGATTATACCAACGAACTGTGTGTCGGCAATACTCGACATTACCGACACATTGTAAGTCGGGAAACATAAGTGCGTCGGCAAAAACTGAAATCGGACGACAGTTTAAGTTAAATCGGTAAAATTATATCATCGGCAAAAATTCCTCATTCTTGCTAATAATCGTCGTCGGTAATAAATGATCCGTCGGTAAAGCTTTTTGCCGACGGGACTTTAGCCGACACTCCTAATCCGTCGGTAATACTTTTTACCGACGGATTGTCTGTCGCTATATGGGGTCTTTTCCGACGCACAGTTAGACGCGAATAATATGTCATGGTATAGTGGTAGTCCAACACATCCTCTCGCAGTGTGGCCGACGATGTCGACGTTGATGGACCACTGTGGACCGGCAAGCCGCTAGGAGGCGCAGTGTAACATCCCAAAATTTGGCCATTTTTAAATTTCATAAGTTATTTTGAATTTTTCAGAATTTTTGGAATTTTTTTGTATTTAATTGGAATTTCTGGAATTTAACTCTTCTTTGTAAATTAATTAAATAATGAATAAGTTTTTGCAAAATATAAATGAAAATATTTTATTTGAGTCCAAAATGCTCTAAAATATTTTCAGGAATTTTTCTGATATTTTAAAAGCCTCAAATGGTTTAAATGAATTTTTTGAATTATTCTTATTTGAAAACCCGAGGAAAAATCAATGAACAGTATCGGGCCCGGCCCACTACTGTGCCGCCAAGCCCACACTGCGAGTAACCCTAGAGTCGCCACTTGTCAACCGTCCGATTCGGATCGGACGGCTGAGATTCAACCGTGCTGCTTCGCCGCCCCACATCGTCCGATTGTCATCTCGTGTACGCGCGAGATGCGTCCACGTCACTGTGGGGTATGTATACCCCAGGGGGCCACAAGGCAGGTCTGCGAAGGCCCAACCAAAGTAAACTAGGCCAGCCGACTACAGAGGTCGGAGGCGCAAATGAGCAAGGCGTGAAGAATCATGATAGATCCTAGTTAAGGAAAACGAGTCGTATTAGGCAGGGGATGATTGTAATCCAAACTAATACGTAGTCGGAATAGATGTAAAGATATGGAATTCCACCTCGAGTCCGAGTAGGACTCTCTTTTGTAAAACCGCCTCCGCCCTGCTATATAAAGGGAGGGGACGGAAGAAGAACGAACAAGATCATCAGCGAATAAGCTAGCCAATCATAATCCCAGAGCACAGGACTAGGGTATAATCTCCACCGTGAGAGCCCGAACCTGTATAATTCCCGTGTCTTGTGCTACCATCGAGTTTGGATCCAGCGCCTAGCCCCCTTTTCATTATTGTCGGTAACAACCCTCGACAGTTGGCGCGCCAGGTAGGGGAAGCGCTAGGATCGATCTCAGCAAGCTCGATGGCAAACGCGGCAGAGGAAGAGCGTCATCATCAAGAAGGCCGTGCGAGGCTCCTCCAGAACAGAGCCCGCAATGTCAATGAAGAAATCTTGCAGACGAAGATGGGGAACCAATCGGTTTTCCATACTCCTCAGCAGAATATTGTTGCCTCCAAGATGCTTCTTGACACTTTAGGACCACTGCTTGGTCCTGACAGCCCGGCCGCTCCGATCGTACCCCAAGTTCAGGCTATGGTGGCAGCGGCGGCGATTCAGCAGCACCAGGAGGAGCCAAGGGAAAAGGAGCCATCTCGTACTCACCTCCTCAACTCACAGTCGCTAGCAAAGAACACGGTATGCAATGCCGATCGGCGGCAGAGCTTCAAGGGGGAAGATATTCGTCATAGCATCAGCCGGGACCTTCGCGTGGATTTAAACGCCAGACGGCGTGACCGGGAAGATGAAGAGCGCCGTAGATGCAGAGATGACTATGAACGTTTTGGCATTGGCCACGACGACCGGGACGATCGCCGCGATAACCTCCGCCATTATGGAGGGGAAAACGAAGACCACCGAGCTAAGTCACCTTATCGACGCTCTCCATGAAGGTGCAACGACGGCCCTATTGAGGGCATCCGGGCTTTCACCCCTCGCCTTCGCCGAGTGGTTTGGCCCGAAGGATTCAATCCAAAGAGCATCACCAAATTTAACGGAGAAAGAGATCCAGAAGCTTGGCTCCAAGTTTACTCTCTTGCGATCATGGCTGCCGAGGGCGATCGCAATGTGATGGCTAATTACCTCCCAGTCATACTCACCTCTTCGGCTCAAGCATGGCTCACAGGACTTCCGGCAAATTCCATAGAATCTTGGGAGGATCTTTGCGAACAATTCATCACCAATTTCCAAGGCACTTACGAGCGACCTGGAACGCAATGGGACCTATACCAGCTCCGCCAGAAAAGGAATGAGACGCTTCGAGAATTCATCCGGCGCTTCATGCAAAAGAAGAATACGATCAGGGATATTTCGGAAGCAGCAGTCATTGCGGCATTCCAGAAGGGTGTCAACGACCCCGACCTGATCAAGAAGATGTCACGAAAGTCGCCGACCACGGTAAGGGAGATGTTCGAGCTGGCGGATCGTTATGCGACGGCCTCAGATGCTTTGGCCGAACGGCAAGATGATCGCCCACGACATAAAGATAAGAAGGATTACACCGAGTCATCAAGACAGCGTGACAGAAGCGAAGCTCAAGAGATAGTGGCGGCAATCGAAAGCAAGGCGGCAAGCAATAACCACCACGCAAGCGACTACGATACGGAGATGGAAGCTATTTGTCCTTTTCATCCGAAAGGTAAACACGCTGCAAAAGATTGCTTCACCTTGAGGAGGTTCGCCAAGGAATCCAGAAAGCGACCAGCCAGAGGCGAAGCAAAAGATGAAGAGAAGAAAAAACAAGATCCCCTTGAAGATGATGAAGGCGAATATCAGAAGATGGAATGTGAACTCAACTACATTTATGGAGGCTCAATGGCTTACGAGTCAAAGCGAAAGCAAAAACTCACGGCCAGGGACGTCAACGCCGTCATGCCAGCAGCTCCCCAGTACATCAGATGGTCCGAGGTCCCCATCACTTTTGACCGCTCGGATCACCCGGATCACATCCCTTATCCTGGAAGGTTTCCACTGGTGTTGGACCCGGTGGTGTGCAATGTTAAACTCAAGAGGGTGCTGGTCGACGGAGGCAGTGGGCTCAATGTTCTCTTCTCCAAAACTTTCGACGACATGAAAATTCCCCGTTCCGAGTTAAAGCGGGGTTCATCACCATTCCATGGAGTAATTCTCGGAACTTCTTCGATCCCACTTGGACAAATCACATTGCCGGTCACGTTTGGAAGCAAGGAGAATTTTCGGACAGAGTACCTCAACTTTGAAGTAGCCGACTTCCAGACGGCATATCATGCCATCTTGGGAAGGCCCGGCTTGGCCAGATTCATGGCCGTGCCTCATTACACTTTTCTCATCCTGAAGATGCCAGGGCCAAAGGGCATCATTTCCATCAGTGGCGATGTCAAGCAGTCGTTCGTCTGCGACAGAGAAAGCTGCGAGATGGCCGAAGCTCAAGAGGTGGCAGATGATAGAGAGAAGATCCAGCAGGCAGCAGCACACCAAGAAGACGAAGGAGAAGTACCGAACAAGAAGCAGGTCAAGACAAGCCTGAAGCCTGACGAGGGGGCCAAAAAGGTGATCCTCGACCCGTCCAACTCCGCCTAGACTGCTCTGATCGGGACAGGCCTCACCCCCAAATAGGAAGACGCGCTCGTCACCTTTCTTCGGGCCAACAGGGACATCTTCGCGTGGAAACCATCCGATATGCCCGGTGTTCCCAGGGAGGTGATCGAGCACTCTTTGAACGTTGACGACAAGGCCAAGGCCATCAAGCAACGGCTCCGAAGATTTGCTCAAGACAGGAAAGAAGCCATTAGGGAAGAAATCACGAAGCTTTTAGCAACAGGTTTCATAAAAGAAGTGTACCATCCCGACTGGCTGGCGAACCTAGTGCTTGTTCGCAAAAAGAATAAAAGCTGGTGTATGTGCATTGATTACACCGATCTCAACAAGGCCTGCCCGAAAGATCCTTTCGGGCTGCCTCATATTGACCAAGTGGTAGATTCGACGGCGGGCTGTGAACTCCTCAGTTTTCTGGATGCCTACTCAGGATATCACCAGATCAGGTTAAAAGAGGAAGATTGCATCAAGACCTCATTCATCACTCCGTTCGGCGCATTCTGCTATGTCACAATGCTGTTTGGTTTGAAAAACGCTGGCGCAACTTATCAACGTGCGATACAAGATGCTTTCACTCCCAGATCGGGCGCAACATGGAAGCATACGTCGACGACGTCGTTGTCAAGACCCGCGCGAAGGAAGACCTCATATCTGACTTAGTTGAAACCTTCGAAAGCCTAAGGGCTTACAAGATGAAGCTCAACCCGAAAAAATGTGTCTTTGGAGTCCCATCAGGGAAACTACTCGGATTCATTGTGTCACAACGGGGCATCGAGGCGAACCCAGAAAAGATCAATGCAATTCTAAAAATGTAACCACCAACCAGTCAGAAGGACGTCCAGAAGCTCACCGGATGCATGGTGGCACTCGGCAGATTCATCTCTCGGCTAGGATCACCAGGAATGCCCTTTTTCAAACTTCTGAAGAAGCGGGGTAACTTTCAATGGACCACCGAGACGCAGCAGGCTTTCGAAGAATTGAAGACATTCTTGTCATGCCCACCTATGCTGGTTCCTCCAATGCCCGAAGAACCCCTTTTGCTCTACATTGCCGCGACGACTCATGTAGTCAGCGCTGCAATCGTGGTAGAACGGAAGGAAGAAGGGCACCTCCAGAAAATCCAGCGGCCAGTCTATTTCATCAGTGAGGTGCTGGGAGAATCCAAGGTGTGCTACCCACAGGTAGAAAAATTATTGTACGTCGTGTTGCTCGCCTCTCGCAAACTCAAGCACTACTTCCAAGAGCATCCAATTTCGGTGGTCACCACCTTCCCGCTTGGGGACATACTCCACAATTGGGAGGCCACCGGGAGGATTGCAAAATGGGCGGTCGAGCTCGGGGCCTTTGAAATCTCCTTCAGGCCACGAACGGCGATAAAATCTCAAATACTTGCCGACTTCACCGCCGAATGGATAGAATTACAAACTCCGACGACCATCAAAGAGCTGGAATACTGGACAATGTATTTCGATGGATCCCTCATGCTCAGCGGCGCAGGAGCCGATGTGGTCCTCATCTCTCCAACAGGTAAGCGCTTGAAATACGTCCTTCAGATCCACTTCCCGGCGTCAAACAATGCCACCGAGTACGAGGCACTCATCCACGGGCTTCGCATTACGATATCCCTTGGTGTCCGGTGGCTAACTATTCGAGGCGACTCCATGTTGGTGATTAATCAAGTACAAAAGGATTGGTCATGCGTCGAGGACAACAAGGCAGCATATTGCCAGGAGGTACGGAAGCTGGAAGGCAAGTTCAACGGGCTGGAACTTATCCATGTGCTCTGCCGTGATAACGGCGGCGATTTAATTGGCAATTTGGGTTCCACTCGGGCAACAATACCGGCCGGTGTGTTTGTCGAAGAACTTCATAAACCCTCAATAAGCCAAAAGCAAGAACAAGGCAAATTAGAAGAAACACCCATTGAAGAAGAGGTCTTAGTCATCAACACAGATTGGATGGCTCCTTTTCTCAATTACCTGTTAAGGGATGAACTCCCAGAAGACCGAACAGAGGCAGAACGCATCTCGCGACGTAGCAAGAGTTACATGGTAGTAGGAGAAGAATTATTCCGAAAAAGCGCCTTCGGAGTTCTAAGGCGATGCATATCAGAGCAAGAAGGAAAAAACCTACTCAGAGAAATCCATTCGGGAATCTGTGGGCATCACGCGGCGTCAAGCACACTGGTGGGCAAGGCATATCGACAAGGCTTCTTCGCCGCTCATCAGGATCGGCGCGGAGGACATCATCCGAACCTGTGAAGGATGCCAGTTTTTTGCTCGCCAAATACACGTGCCCTCTCAGAAGCTGCAGACAATTCCGATCACTTGGCCGTTTGCAGTCTAGGGGCTCGACATGGTCGGCCCATTGAAAAAGGCTCAAGGCGGCTTCACTCATCTCTTTGTCGCCGTCGATAAATTCACCAAATGGATAGAAGCAAAGCTAGTGGCTACAATCACAGCGGCCAAAGCCAAAGAATTTTTTCAAGAAATCGTGGTAAGGTTTGGTGTGCCAAACAGGATTATCACGGACAATGGGACCAATTCCGTGGAGAAGAATTTCAAGACTGGTGCGATGAGCTTGGCATCAAAATCTGTTTCGCCTCCGTGGCTCATCCAAAGAGCAACGGTCAGGTAGAAAGGGCAAATGGCATGGTACTACAGGGCTTAAAGGCACGAATTTTCGATCGTCTCAAACCATATGTGTAACATCCCAAAATTTTAGCTTTTCAATTAATTAATATTATTTTATTATTAAATATGATATTTGTGAATTTTCTGAATTTATTTGGATTTTCTCGAGAATTATTTGAATTAATTTGAATTAAACAATATTACTTTTTGTCAAGGATTAATTATAAATATATAAAGTTAAAATAAAGTTTTTGTGAAAATATTTTATTTAAGTTTAGAATGTCTCAAAGTATTTTTGAGAATTTTCGGGAATTTTAGAGTATTTCTACAAATTTTAAATAAATCAAAACATTTAATCGTAATAATTAAAATAGGAAATTAGGAAAATATGGAATGAACGAAGAACGGCCTCGCCCATACATTTATCTTGCCCACGCCGATTTTGGAAATACCGATTCGAGGAGATCTTCTCGTGACCGTCCGATGCCGTCGGTGGATGCCGCTCATCGCCTCCGATCGAAGCTTCCAAATTTGCCGCCGCTTGTTTTCGCCTTTAAACTAGGGTTTCCATCTTTGCGCCGATACGAGGCTATAAAAGCCGTGCCTCGCCTCTCGAGATTCTCACCACCTTGCGCAGCCAGCAGCTCTAGCCTTCGCCTTTGAATCGCCTTGCCGGCCGCCGAGAGCTCGCCGGTTCTCCGTGAAGCGCCGCTTAGTTTTACCGCTTCCACCGTCATCAAGCCGCGATTCGCCGACGGGTTTCAGATTCGAGTCACCAGTTCAAGCAGCGCCGAGGCCGCCACTTCTTCACGCCGGAGCTGTCTTTGAAACGCTGCTCGGGGTCGTCTTCTTCCGCTCCGACGAAGCTACGCCGTCGTCTCGCCCTCACCGCTCGGGAAGAATCTCCGTCGTCCGATCAACCGCCAACAGTCCAGATTGCGCCACGCCACTCGGGTGAATAGTAATCTACACGGGTAAGCATGGACCGTCTATCACAGAATCTACGGCCCATAACCAGCCACGTCGCAGCCGTACGATCGGGCGGGAAAAATTCGGAATTTTCTTAATAAAAATAATTCTCGAAATTCGGGATTTATGAATTAGGGTTTATTTTCAGGATTTTCAAACTTCAAAACCTTATAACTTTCGCATACGAACTCCGATTGAGGTGATTCAAATTCCTAAAAATTTGTAAAACTGAGATCTTTCTAATGGTGATTTTTATTTGAATTTTGAATTTGTTTGTTCCTTGGTTTTGGTTTTTATTTGCTTTTCTCTCTCGATTCGCGTAGACGTTGAATTGTGCGAGGCTTCAGAAGGGGATTTCTCAGCTCAAGAATTATTTCCAGACCAGGAGCAGGAGCTTAACGAAGGTAAGTTGTGCTTTGATCATGTTGCACCCATAAATTAGATTGCATGCTATTTTGGTTTACCTTATCACTTGTTATTTCATGAGTACAAATGATTTTGACCTAGATTGGGATTTAGATATTATACCCTCTTGAATTACACCCTACCTTGTTAAATTGTATGACATGATCCACTTGTCACCCTAGGTTGGTTAATTATAGTTGGTTAATAGAAAATCAACATGGATGGTTAGAACGGAATAGAATTACTTAGCCATGCCACGTCATCACATGCTCATAAAATATTGTTTAATAATCTTGACTAATGGAATATGGAACAATGATGATAACTTGTGGGCCATGTGTGGTCGCACAAAGAGATTGAGTTGTTGTGACAGCGGAGTCACGCAACAATGTTGATTTGTGAAGAGCACGTGGTGTTTGGTAACCAACAGGGAGGGTAATCACTTTAGATTGAAGCAAGTGGAAGGGGTAGGTGTGCCAGGGTGGGCTCAGTGGAGCTGAGGGTATGTGTATGTCTTGCTTTAATCAATCATAAGGACTTAACCTTGCGAGCCTTTGACTGAGTCAAACTTGCGTACCACATCGCTCATATGGGGCACCTAGTCGACTAATTTGCAAATGCTGAACTTAAGTGCTATCTTGGTGGTGTGAGTCCGGGTGCACGGGGGAAACTCACATGGCGCAAGAGGGGGGCCCTGTTGTGGTGGCGTAGCCCTTTAGTGTTGAAACCTTAGCGGGTAGAACTTGGTTAAGAGGATGCATTGTAAAGGCTTTGTTATAATCGTTCGCCTGTGTGGTGCATGGTTATATCGTGTGGGTAAAGTGCATAACCTCTGCAGAGTGTACAATCTATTCGGATAGCCGTCCTCACGGTATTGAGCAATGCTCGGGGATTACAGTCAAGGGGTAGTTAATTAAAATGAACAACTGGATGGGATGGCGGGATGCCATGTGAATAATGGATCTTGATTTAGGATGGAGAACTTGGGTTTGATTTGAGAAACAATGGAATCTATTTAATTGTTATTAATTGTTTTACTGTCTTTTCAATCTATATATTGTTTTGTTTGAAAATGCTGCTTACTGCTTATGAACCACTTAGCCATTCCTTTGGAATAAGCCTGCATATAGCTATGGTAGAATTGCATTCTGTGCACAACTTGTTGAGTACGTGTTGGTGTACTCACCCTTGCTTAACAACCAACAACAGTGGAGGAGTCATCACCTGTGCTTGAGGAGGACTTTCAGGTGGACGCGAGTCACTAGGCCAAGCCTTGTCAGTCGCTTGTGGTGTACTGATGAGTCACTACGTCTTCTACAATTTTTCCGCTGCATTTGTCTTATTTTATCTTAGTCTTGCCCTATGAGGCTGAATAAATGTAGTGATCATAAGATCATACACTAGTTATATTAAATAAATGAAGTCTTATTGTTATTATCGTTGTGTATGACGTGATGCTTACCGATGTTAAGCCGTGTGCACTAGCGTTGATCCTGGGAATAGTGCGGCATACACGGTGGATCCGAATTGGTGAATTCGGGTCACTACAGAGGTGGTATCAGAGCATACTGACTGTAAGTCTTGGCCCTAGTTGGTAGAGTGTCCAAACCTATTTTCTAAAAGGAAAATCTAAACTGGAATAATACAACTCTCTCATCTCATCTCATTCTCCACTCCGTATCTTTGCTTAAATTCTCATTCACCTTTCTTAAAATGGACAAGCACTTAACTACTTCTCCTTTAAATAGATGAGGATGGTCCAAAAGTACGGAGAGCAGGAAGGAGGTTACGCCGCAGAACTATGGTGCATGATGAGGATGCTCGGAGGCTTCGACAGGCCGATCTACCGAGGGGAGACCATAGTACGTGCCGGACTTGACGCTATCGGAGGGTTCAGACACGATCTACGCACGAGCAAGGGCAAGAGGAAGTCGTACCATCCGCATCATCGTCAGGAGATCTACGCCCGAGGCCGGGATCCAGGCAGCAGCACGTTTGGCGATGAGACAACTTGCTCGCACCTACCCCCAAGAGCTGGAAGGCACTGTGTTTCGTCATCATCCACGCCGGGACAACCGTTATGATCGGGAGCCAATAAGGGAAGAGAATGCCACGATCGCCTACCTAGCCAGATATGTCATCGCGCAGGAGGATGCCATCGATGACATGGCTCTGGAGCTGCGAAGAGCCCGAGAGGAGGCCCAAAAGACAGAAGCTCGGTTACAAGAGGTTTTGGATCGATGGCCCGAAAGGTCCGTGAGTTGGAGGATGCATTATTTGGATCTGAGCCAGAGCCGGAGATGGAGTTACACGACCCCGACCCGGAGACAGACCCGGAGTCCGACTTCGATGGATGAGAGACTTAGGATTAAGTTGAGACTCGAATGTTGAGTCGCGTCCATAAGATAGCATTACCAATTGTAATAGACGTTAAGGTTGAGTGCTTAGTTTGGATTTTATTGTTTGCTGAGTGTGCAGTATGCGTTGCAAAGCTTTTAGGCTTATGTAAGCAACCATACCAAGTTATTCAATATAATGATAAAGTTTGGGTTAAACCTGTTTTCCCCCACTTTAGAGATTCTTATATCTCATCTGTGCTACTTCTACCCCTCCTAACCTAAACAGATGGTGAATACTCGCGGCAACAATAGAGCGTCAGGAAGTGGTCTCCGCCGGAATGATCATGATGGTACACCACCGCAGCCAGCACCGCCAGTGGATATGCAGAACTTGGGAGCTTTTCTGGCGGCACAGACTCAGCTTATGCAGACGATGATGCAGCAAATGCAGAATCTGGCAGCCAAGTTGCAGAACGCAAAGAAGGCAACAATGGGCCACGAACCACTCCAAGTTGGTCGATTTCATGAGAACTCGTCCTCCGACGTTCTCGTGCAATGTCAACCCATTGAGGTCGATGATTGGTTGAGAACCATGGAGAAGAAGCTGCACATCATGCAATGTGAGGGCAATGAGAGGGTGTTGTATGCTTCGCAGCTTGGAAGGAACCGCCGCAGAATGGTGGGAGAACTCATCGCAGGCGCATGAAGCCCCGCAGGAGATCACATGGGAGGAATTTTCAACTGCTTTTCGCCAGTATCATGTGCCAGAAGGAATGATGTATCTTAAGAAGGAAGAGTTTAGGGCTTTGAAGCAAGGAGGCCAGTCAGTGGCGGAGTACCTAAATAGGTTTACTCAGTTCGCACGCTATGCACCTAAGGATGTAGCTACAGACAAGGCCAGACAGTCCCGCTTCCTAAAAGGGCTGAACTCAAGACTGCAGGTGGGATTGATCACCCACACTTTCCCTGACTTTCAGGAGTTGGTCAATAAGGCTTTGATCCTTGAGGATAAGCGCAAGGAGTTGGGTGAGGACCGCAAGCGCAGGATGGCTAGTCAGGCAGGGCGGCCAAATCATCTCAGGTTAAGGATGACACCTCGCCAGCTTGCGAAATTCAGCCCCAGCTTGTCAAGCGAGCACCGGCCCCAACACGCGCCCGCTAGTCGAACTTTCGAGACTCAAAGACCAATGGGCAATGCGTTTCGAAGTCAACAACCCGATACTAGAAGATGCTTTTCACGCCATGAGCTCGGGCATTTTGCCAACAAGTGCTCAAGAAGGAGGAATTACACTAGTCCGCTTCAACTTGAGCAAAGACTCAGCTAAGACCCCATGGTGGAGGAAATCGAGTGCGGCCAGCGATCGGAGCGCCGCCGACGACGGTCGCGTGGGAGGATCAACCACATCACCGCCGATGGAGCTCAGAGGCATCGATATCGTGATTGGGTAAGTTCCTAGTTAACTCTGCACGGCCACCGCTTTTATTTGATTCTCGAGCTTCGATTCGCTTGTTTCTGAGTTTTGCATTGAAGAATGGATTTGCCATTAAGAATCTTAAATGTGTGCTTCTAGTACAAACCCCAGGATCAGAACTTCAATCTAACCTTGGGTGTTTAGGAGTTAAGTTGCTTATGAATGGGATAGAGTTCATAGCAAATCTCATCTTGTCAGATACCCAGACTTTAGATGTTATCTTAGGGATGGATTGGCTGTCAAACACAAGGCTATTTTAGATTGTGGCCAAAGGATGGTGACCTTAGAAAACCCTAATGGTGAAAAGGTGGAAGTGCATAATACCGCAATCCGTGAAGGTCAGTTGATGATCAATAGTATGAAGGTGGTTAATTTGGAGGATGTACCAGTGGTTAGAGATTACCCGGAGGTATTTCCTGAGGATTTACCCGGCATGCCACCGGATTGGGATATTGAGTTTGTTATTGAATTGATACCGGGAACAGCATCGATAGCAAAAAGACCGTATAGGATGCCAACCGATGAGTTAATAGAGATGAAGAAGCAAATTGAGGAATTGCTGGAGAAGGGTTTCATTCGGCCAAGTTCTTCCCCGTGGGGAGCACCAGTTTTGTTTGTCAGGAAGAAGGATGGAAGTTTAAGGATGTGCATTGATTATCGTGCACTTAATGAAGTGACAATCAAGAATAAGTACCCTTTGCCAAGGATTGATGACTTGTTTGATCAGTTGAAGGGAGCAGCAGTTTTCTCCAAGATAGATCTTCGATCGGGTTATCATCAGTTGAGGATTAGAGCGAGGATATTCCAAGACCGCATTTTCAACCCGTTATGACATTATGAGTTCACGCTATGTCATTTGGGTTAACCAATGACCCGCTTATTTCATGAACCTCATGAACAAGGTGTTCATGGAATATTTGGACAAGTTTGTGGTTGTCTTTATTGATGATATCCTAGTGTATTCCAAGACGGAAGAAGAACATGACAAGCATTTGAGATTGGTTTTGGAAAGGTTGCGTGATCGGCAATTATATGCTAAGTTCAGCAAGTGTGACTTTTGAAGGAGAAGGTGGAATTCCTTGGGCATGTAATGACCGCTAAAGGAATTGTTGTGGATCCAAGTAAAGTAGAAGTCGTGATGAATTGGGAGCAACCAAAGACCGCTACTCGATCCGATTTTCGGGAATGGCGGGATATTATCGCCGATTCATAGAAGGATTCTCGGCGATTGCGAGACCTCTTACGCAATTGTTGAAAAAGGAGAAGAAGTTTGCATGGACGCTTGAAAGTAGAATAGTTTTCGTGAATTAAAGAAGAGATTAACATCCGCCTCGTGCTAGTATTGCGGATGTGCAGAGCGGCTTTGACATTTATCGTGATGCATCGCGCAAGGTCTTCGATGTGTGTTAATGCAGAATGGCAAGGTGGTGGCTCTACGATCAAGGCGATTAAGGCTGCATGAAGGAATTACCCAACGATGACTTGGAGTTAGCAAATGTAGTGCATGCTCTGAAGATATGGCGTCATTATCTCATTACAAATAGATGTGAGATATATACGGACCATAAGAGTTTGAAGTATATATTCACTCAGTCGGATCTTAAATGAGGCAGAGGAGATGGTTGGAATTGATAAAGGATTATAATGTTAGAATCCATTATCATCCTGGAAAAGCTAATGTGGTGGCTGACGCTTTGAGTCGAAAGAGTCACAACGTGAATTCATTGGTGGTAAGCGAACAGCGGGAGTTGTGCGAAGAATTTCAGAAGTTGGGTTTGGAAGTTGTACCGCAAGGTTTTCTTGCTGCATTGGAAGTGAAGTCAACCTTGGAGGATCAAATTAGGGATAAGCAGAGTAAGGATGAGAAGATCAGTAGGATCAAGTCCAAGAAGGATGAAGGATTAGCTGAGGATTTCTCGGTAGATGAGCAAGGAACCCTGTGGTTCAAGGGTCGGATTTGTGTGCCGAATGAGAAAGAACTCAAGTAGTTGATTCTTGAGGAGGCTCACGATTCCAAGTATTCTATCCATTCGGGAAGTGCCAAGATGTATCAGGACCTTAAAGGGAGATTTTGGTGGCCTAACATGAAGCGTGAAGTAGCGGAGCATGTAGCGTTGTGTGACGTATGCCAGAGGGTAAAGGCAATGCACCAGAAGCCAGCTGGATTGTTGCAGCCATTGAAAATTCCGGAATGGAAATGGGAGGAGATTGGAATGGATTTTATTACAGGATTGCCCAAGCTCAGAGAGGGTATGACTCAATATGGGTGATCATTGACCGATTGACTAAGGTCGCTCACTTCATTCCAGTAAAGACAAGGATTGTGTGCTTGCACGGTGTGCCCAGGAAGATCGTGTCGGATCGAGGTACCCAATTTACCTCAAGATTTTGGGACAAGCTGCATGAAGCATTGGGTACTCGCTTGAATTTTAGCACCGCATACCATCCGCAGACAGATGGTCAGACCGAGAGGGTTAATCAGATTTTGGAGGATATGTTGAGAGCTCATGCGATATCATACAAAGACATCTTGGGATAAATGTTTGCCGATGCCGAAGTTCGCCATAATAATAGCTATCAAAGCTAGTTTGCAAATGTCACCATATGAAGCTTTATATGGACGAGCCTGTCAGACTCGCTGAATTGGAACGAGACAGAGAGCGTTCGTATTTGGACCCGAGATTCTTAGGGAGGCCAAGAGCAAGTTGCCATGATCGAGGAGAGATTGAAGACAAGACACCAAGGCAAAAGAGTTATGCCGATAATCGCCGCCGTGACTTGAGTTTTGAGCCCAATGATTATGTGTACCTTAGGGTTACTCCCCTTAAAGGTGTTAAGAGGTTTCATGTCAAAGGGAAGCTTGCACCTAGGTTTGTGGGGCCATTTAAGATATTGAGCCGACGAGGAGAGGTTGCTTACCGCTTGAATTGCGAGTCATGGCGGGGTGCATGATGTGTTCCATGTGTCACAGCTCAAGAAATGTCTTCGAGTGCCAACTGAGCAGACGCCGTTGGAGGCTATTGAGTTACAGGAGGATCTGACCTACAAGGAACATCCGATCAAAATTTTGGATATAATGGAGCGTAGGACCAGAAACAAGTCCATCCGTTTCTGCCGAGTTCAATGGAGTAATCATTCAGAAACTAAAGCAACCTGGGAGCGTGAGGAAGATCTGAAAGCAGAATTTCCAAGCCTATTCTCTAGTCAGCCTTAAATCTCGGGGTCGAGATTCCGTTAAGGGGGGAGGTTTGTAACATTCCAAAATTTCAGCTTTTCAATTAATTAATATTATTTTATTATTAAATATGATTTTTGTGAATTTTCTGAATTTATTTGGATTTTCTGAGAATTATTTGAATTAATTTGAATTAAACAATATTACTTTTTGTCAAGGATTAATTATAAATATATAGAGTTAAAATAAAGTTTTTGTGAAAATATTTTATTTAAGTTCAGAATGTCTCAAAGTATTTTTGAGAATTACAAACTCCGACGACCATCGAAGAGCTCGAATACTGGACAATGTATTTCGACGGATCCCTCATGCTCACGTGCCAGAGAGCGGTGTGGTCCTCATCTCTCCAACAGTGAGCGCTTGAAATACGCCCTTCAGATCCACTTCCCGTCAAACAATGCCGCCGAGTACGAGGCACTCATCCACTCAAGCCAGATTGCGATATCCCTTGGTGTCCGGCCGCTAACTATTCGAGGCGACTCCATGTTGGTGATTAATCAAGTACAAAAGGATTGGTCGTGCGTCGAGGACAATATGGCAGCATATTGCCAGGAGGTACGGAAGCTGGAAGGCAAGTTCAACGGGCTGGAACTTATCCATGTGCTCTGCCGTGATAACGAAGCGGCAGACGAATTGGCAAGGCTGGGTTCCACTCGGGCAACAATACCGGCCGGTGTGTTTGTCGAAGAACTTCATAAACCCTCAATAAGCCAAAAGCAAGAACAAGGCAAATCAGAAGAAACACCCATTGAAGAAGAGGTCTTAGTCATCAACGCAGATTGGACGGCTCCTTTTCTCAATTACCTGTTAAGGGATGAACTCCCAGAAGACCGAACAGAGGCAGAACGCATCTCGCGACGTAGCAAGAGTTACATGGTAGTAGGAGAAGAATTATTCCGAAAAAGTGCCTTCGGAGTTCTAAGGCGATGCATATCAGAGCAAGAAGAAAAAAACCTACTCAGAGAAATCCATTCGGGAATCTGTGGGCATCACGCGACGTCAAGCACACTAGTGGGCAAGGCATATCGACAAGGCTTCTCTGGCCATCTGCTGTGACTGATGCGGAGGACATCATCCGAACCTGTGAAGGATGCCAGTTTTTTGCTCGCCAAATACACGTGCCCGCTCAGAAGCTGCAGACAATTCCGATCACTTGGCCGTTTGCAGTCTAGGGGCTCGACATGGTCGGCCCATTGAAGAAGGCTCAAGGCAGCTTCACTCATCTCTTTGTCGCCGTCGATAAATTCACCAAATAGATATAAGCAAAGCCAGTGGCTACAACCACAGCGGCCAAAGCCAAAGAATTTTTTCAAGAAATCGTGGTAAGGTTTGGTGTGCCAAACAGGATTATCACGGACAATGGGACCCAATTCCGTGGAGAAGAATTTCAAGACTGGTGCGACGAGCTCGGCATCAAAATCTGCTTCGCCTCCGTGGCTCATCCAAAGAGCAACGGTCAGGTAGAAAGGGCAAATGGCATGGTACTACAGGGCTTAAAGGCACGAATTTTCGATCGTCTCAAACCATATGTGTAACATCCCAAAATTTTAGCTTTTCAATTAATTAATATTATTTTATTATTAAATATGATTTTTGTGAATTTTCTGAATTTATTTGGATTTTCTGAGAATTATTTGAATTAATTTGAATTAAACAATATTACTTTTTGTCAATGATTAATTATAAATATATAAAGTTAAAATAAAGTTTTTGTGAAAATATTTTATTTAAGTTTAGAATGTCTCAAAGTATTTTTGAGAATTTTTTGGGAATTTTTAGAGTATTTCTAAGGCCTTAAATAAATCAAAACATTTAATCAGAATAATTAAAATAGGAAATTCGGGAAAATATGGAATGAACATGTGCCTCGCCCATACAATTATGCCGCCCGCGTCGATTTTGGAAATACCGATTCGAGGAGATCTTCTCGTGATCGTCCGATGCCGACGGTGGATGCCGCTCATCGCCTCCGATCGAAGCTTCCAAATTTGCCCTTTCCGTCTTCGCCTCTAAACTAGGGTTTCCATCTTGCGCAAGATACGGAGGCTATAAAAGCCGTGCCTCGCCTCCCGAGATTCTCACCATCTTGCGCAGCCAGCAGCTCTAGCCTTCGCCTTTGAATCGCCGCCGAAGCTGCCGAGAGCTCGCCGGTTCTCCGTGAAGCGCCGCCGCTTAGTTTTTCCGCTTTTCGCGTCATCAAGCCGTCGTTCGCCGCACGGGTTTCAGATTCGGAGTCACCAGTTCAAGCCGCGTCGAGGCCGTCACTTCTTCACACCGGAGCTGCGCTGAAACGCCGTTCGTGGGGGTCATCTTCTTCCGCTCCGATGAAGCTACGCCGCCATCTCGCCCTCACCGCTCGGGAAGAATCTTCGTCCTCCGATCAACCGCCAACAGTCCAGATTGCGCCACGCCACTCGGGTGAATAGTAATCTACACGGGTAAGCGTGGACCGTCGATCACAGAATCTACGGCCCATAACCAGCCACGTCGCAGCCGTACGATCGGGCGGGAAAAACTCGGAATTTTCTTAATAAAAATAATTCGCGAAATTCGGGATTTATGAATTAGGGTTTATTTTCAGGATTTTCAAACTTCAAAACATTATAACTTTCGCATACGAACTCCGATTGAGGTTATTCAAATTCCTAAAAATTTGTAAAATTGAGATCTTTCTAATGGTGATTTTTATTTGAATTTTTGAATTTGTTTGTTCCTTGGTTTTGGTTTTTATTTGCTTTTCTCTCTCGATTCGCGTAGACGTTGAATTGTGCGAGGCTTGGAAGGATTTTCAGCTCAAGAATTATTTCCGGACAGAGCAGGAGATTAACGAAGGCAAGTTGTGCTTTGATCATGTTGCACCCATAAATTAGATTGCATGCTATTTTGGTTTACCTTATCACTTGTTATTTCATGAGTACAAATGATTTTGACCTAGATTGGGATTTAGATATTATACCCTCTTGAATTACACCCTACCTTGTTAAATTGTATGACATGATCCACTTGTCACCCTAGGTTGGTTAATTATAGTTGGTTAATAGAAAATCAACATGGATGGTTAGAACGGAATAGAATTGCTTAGCCATGCCACGTCATCACATGCTCATAAAATATTGTTTAATAATCTTGACTAATGGAATATGGAACAATGATGATAACTTGTGGGCCATGTGTGGTCGCACAAAGAGATTGAGTTGTTGTGACAGCGGAGTCACGCAACAATGTTGATTTGTGAAGAGCACGTGGTGTTTGGTAACCAACCGGAGGGTAATCACTTTAGATTGAAGCAAGTGGAAGGGGCAAAGGTGTGCGAGGTGGGCTCAAGTGGAGCCGAGGGTATGTGTATGTCTTGCTTTAATCAATCATAAGAACTTAACCTTGCGAGCCTTTGACCTGAGTCAAACTTGCACCACATCGCTCATATGGGGCGCCTAGTCGACTAATTTGCAAATGCTGAACTTAAGTGCTATCTTGGTGGTGTGAGTTGGTGCACGGGAAACTCACATGGCGCAAGAGAGGGGCCTGTTGCGGCGAGTCTTCGTTGTTGAAACCTTAGCGGGTAGCACCGGGTTAAGAGGATGCATTGTAAAGGCTTTGTTATAATCGTCACTTTGTGTGGTGCATGGTTATATCGTGGGTAAAGTGCACTGCAGAGTGTACAATCTATTCGGATAGCCGTCCTCACGGTATTGAGCAATGCTCGGGGATTACAGTCAAGGGGTAGTTAATTAAAATGAACAATTGGATGGGATGGCGGGATGCCATGTGAATAATGGAACTTGATTTAGGATGGAGAACTTGGGTTTGATTTGAGAAACAATGGAATCTATTTACTTGTTATTAATTGTTTTACTGTCTTTTCAATCTATATATTGTTATGTTTGAAAATGCTGCTTACTGCTTATGAACCACTTAGCCATTCCTTTGGAATAAGCCTGCATATAGCTATGGTAGAATTGCATTCTATGCACAACTTGTTGAGTACGTGTTGGTGTACTCACCCTTGCTTAACAACCAACAACAAATGGAGGAGTCATCGCTTTGTGCTTGAGGAGGACTTCTGTGGACGCGAGTCATTAGGCCAAGCCTTGTCGATCGCTTTGTGGTGTAATCGATGAGTCACTACGTCTTCTACAATTTTTTCGCTGTATTTGTCTTATTTTATCTTAGTCTTGCCCTATGAGGCTGAATAAATGTAAGTGATCATAAGATCATACACTAGTTATATTAAATAAATGAAGTCTTATTGTTATTATCGTTGTGTATGACGTGATGCTTACCGATGTTAAGCCGTGTGCACTAGCGTTGATCCTGGGAATAGTGCGGCATACACGGTGGATCTGAATTGGTGAATTTGGGTCACTACAATATGCCACCCGATGGGTAAAAAATTGCCTTCGGTACTCTGGGGGCTGAAAACCACCCCCAGCAGGGCAACCGGGCAGTCACCTTTTTTCCTGGTCTATGGCTCAGAAGCGGTCCTACCCACCGAGTTGACCTTCGGATCCCCTCGGGTACGGAATTTCAAGGAGGCCGGGTCTGAGGAAAACAGAATGGAAGACATCGATCGATTAGAGGAGGCAAGGGAGGTCGCTGCGGTCCAGTCGGCCAGATACCTCCAGGCCCTGCGCCGCTACCATGATCGAAACGTCCGAAACCGGGCATTCTCCAAGGGCGATTTGGTCCTAATAAAGAGTCAGAAGCACGAGCACAAGTTATCTCCTAATTGGGAAGGCCCCTACATCGTCGATGAGGTGACACGTCCGGGAGCTTACAGGCTTAAGCGAGAAGACGACGCCATCATCAGCAACTCATGGAACATAGAGCAGCTACGTCGTTTTTACCCTTAAAATGTTTTAAGAATGTTGAATCTTTTCCTAGACTTGCTACTCAATTGTTACTCAATTAAGCAGTAAGTCGGGGGCTACACCTAATAGTGTTGTGCATGCGCAATTCGGCTGGGAGGATTACTTGTTTCAAGAGATGCCATGTATCAGAATTCTCTATTCAATTTACTTGCTACTCAATTGCTTCTCAATTAAGCAGTAAGTCGGGGGCTACACCTAATAGTATTGCACATGTGCAACCCCGCTTGTGAACTAACTCCTATCTTTTTTCTTTTCCCTACGGTCACGACTAAATCTGAGTGCTCTAAACCCTCAATTGTGAAACCCCGGATGAAAAGTTTAGTTACCTGACGAAAAGCACGCTCGATGGAAAAGGCCAAGCGCCAACTGGCGATACTCGAGGGCTACACTAATCGAACGGGGTGCTTAAACATAAGGGAGGATGAAAACCACTCGTAAAAGTCTAAAAGATCTAAATAAGGAAAAAGAAAAGGCAAAGCTACAACTAAAACAATTTTACAAAAGTCCGGCCTTCGTCCGTGATACTATAAAGATATATACAACAAAAGTACCATCTAAATGTTTGTTGCAGACAACAAAAGTGCTACTTTCCTTGCAGAGATAAAAAAAATCTACCTCGGCGCGCGTGCCCCACGGCCTCAATGAGGGCGTCCCTGGCTTCAGCAAGCCTAGGGACAACCTCGGTCAAGACATTGACGGCGACGGTGTCCCGGGCGACGGCCTCCTACTCCGCAGCCTCCGCCATGGCGAGATCATATTCAGCCCAGAGCTCGGCAAGTTCGTCCTCCGGCTCCGCAGGGGCGTCATCTCCATAATTGAAGAGCAGGTTCTCGATCCACGGCTCAACCGGCGGACCCAGGGATTTTGGAGGGAGAGACAAGGGAGAGAGATCCTCAGAAGAAGAAGAAGAATCCATGAAGAAGAAGGAACCTACAAAAAAGACGAACGATCAACCGACAGTCACAATTCCATGAGCACGAAAAACGAAGAAATCAAGCAAATAGGAAGGCGAACAGACGAGTGTTTCAAAGAAACAAGAAGAAATTCTGAAGAAAAGAAGAGGAACGAGCCGGCGGAGAATGGTAGTGCGCTGCAAATCACAAAAACCGAGGCCGAGTTCACTCTTATACGGGGCAACGTCTGTCCCAGGAGAGAGACTCGCCCTTGCTCAAAACGACGCCTGTCATTGAGGCGGGAACGGTTCACCTCCCGGGCGTGTTGGACGTAACGTCGCACAGGTCTCGAGGGGAGTCAGACGCCATGATGATCGAAGACTTCAAAACGGGCCAGGACGCCAAGCATGCCTCTTAATGGGCCCAAGCCTAACGGATGCACTAAAACAGGAATTAGACATTTTTCACAAGGCAAATCCAGGCCCAGGGGGAATTTTTCAACATTATAATGATCATCCCGAAGGAACAAAAAATCGCAGGGCAATTTCAGTACGAACAGAAGAATACACAGGTGCCAAGTCCAAGTTTTTGACTAAAGCAGCAGCAGTGTCCTTGACTTCATCCATAAGGGCGAGCGCTTGATCGTCATCAACAGTACGGGCAAACCCCTCCTTGATAGCCTCGAGCTCCACCCGCGGATATAAGGACTTGGTGATCGCCAACACCTGGCAGGCACTCGTAATTGCGATGTCCTCCAAATGCGCAGTAAGCTTCGTAGGGGCTTCTTCCAGCCTCTGAATTGTGATATCGGCGTCATGGGGGACACCGCTGGTGCCAGCTTCATCAGGATTTAAAATTCGCAGCATCCTCTCAGAGCCCATTTGGAGACGGTTGACTCGCGCTTCAGTATAGTTGATCTTGTCATTGAGAACCTGGTATTGCGCTTGCGAGTTGACCCGGTGCACTGCAGGATATCAGTCGGGTAAGCCCAAAACCGCCAAAAGAAGGACGACAAGGCAAAAGACAAAACCGAGAGCTCACCTTCCAATTCTTTTGTCAGCCTAGCCACTTCTTTCTTGGCATCTTCTTCAGCTTTCTTCAGTTCCTCATTTCGGGAAAGAGAGGACTCGAGCTTCTCCCGGAAATCTAGAAAAAGGCAAGGCCCGGGGCATCAGAAGACGAAAAATAGAGCCGGGCTCAGGGCACTCGGACAAGAGAATTACCGTCAGAAAAATTAATCAGGTTCAATCTCTCCACCTCGAGAGACTGGATTCGACTTCGAAGCCCTTCCAGTTCCTCTCGATTCTCCATGCGGGTGCGTGTGAGCTCCCCCTCCAGCTCAGTACGGATCTGCTCAACTTCGGCAGCATAATCCTTCCTCATTTTCATCCTCGGGAGCAATTTACGAAGAAGGAAGTTCCGCTCTTTGGCGAAAGACGACAGGCGCTGAAGATGACAAAGCAATGAAAGGCTTCAAGCAAAACAAAAGAAGACTCCCAAAGAAAGCGCAGACAACTCACATTGCCAAGACGATAACAGGTGTAGGCGGTGTCACAGAATGACTCCCAATCCTTGTCCTCGTCCTCGCCATCCAATAGGACCACATCACCGTCGTCATCAACAAACGCAACCTGCACCGGAGATTTCGGGCGAGGAGGCGGGGGGATTTCTTCACACGGTGGTGATGGGCGAAGGGGGCAGGGAGGATATTCTGGCGTCAAAGGAGGAACATTAGCATTGACGGGGGATGCGGCGCAGACAGTTGGTCCGAGAAGGAAAGGCGGTTGGGGACCACTCGGCTCCAAATTGGCTTCACTGCTTGTGGCCTCGGGGGCTGTTGGGAGGGCCGTCCCGACTGCTTCCACGGCAACGTTGGAAGCAGCGGATGCAGCATCAACCAACCTCTCAGCCTCTACGGTGCCAGAGTCACCCCCGTGGATAATCGCCGGAGACTCTAGATGCGGCGCTTCATGAAGGACTTCATCAACAGGATCCCTACGAGAAGAAACGATCAAGACGCGGTCCAGGGGAATAAGGAAGGGATAGCAAGAAAATCCAACCTATGGGATCATGTTATTTTGCACTTTAAACCCCTCCGACCGGAAGGACTACTAGTAGGAGCTCTTGCAGGCATACTTTGCGCAGCAAACAAGGGAGCTCCAGTCGGGTGTGCAGGCGAAGGCACGCTTTCAACCGAAGGATGAGCCGGGGGCTTAAATACTTCGGGGTCCACAGACTGGCTTGAAGAGGAAGAAGCCGGGGGAGGAGGCCGCACGGTCGTAGGGTCCCGGATCTTTGGACCACCAGTTGGACGTACATCTTTCGCTGACTGCTTCCTCTTAGCCTTGCAAACAACCGGTTTTTTCCCTTTCCCAACAGGATCATCGCCAGAATCATTCACTCTGCTCCGCTTTGCACTCGGGGCAGCGGAAGAAGCGCGGGCGGGGAAGTTTCGTTTGTCACCCTTGTGAACAGGGAATTCAGGGAGCGACACATCAGAAAAAAAGGCATCACGCCCCTACAAAGTACGAAAAAGAAGACACATATTCAGATCAAGGTCCTAACAAAAGTCAGAAGATTCAGCACGGGAAAACGATGGAGATCCCTTACCGGAGGTGCAGGATTGAGCTTTGTAAAAGGTCTCGGGCTTCTGGGAACGACGATTTTCTCGTTCGGGGCGAAGAAATCAGCGGCACGACCAAAGAACGCCGCTGAAGTGATTTCCTCAGAAACCTCCCGTGTAGGATCGTTGGGACCCTCGTATTCGTACCCAGGATGAACTCGATCCTTGAGAGGTTGAATTCGGCGAGTACAAAAGTTGGCAACGACGGCCATACCAGTGAGTCCATTTTCCTTCAACTCAGCAATCAGCCCTATGAGATCAATCACTTGGTCCATCCCATCATCTCGGGGAAGCGATGTCCAGTCAGGAGAAGGCTTGGGAGGTGTCCCAGTAAAGGCGGGCAATGTAGGATCAGGATTGGCGCAATAAAACCACTCTTGGTGCCAACCCTTATTCGAGGTCTTGAAAGGAATGTTGAAATAAGGCTTTTTCATGCTATCCCTCAGTTGGAACCCGGCACCCCCAACCACTTTAGGAGAGTTCTTATTAGGAAAAGGCTTAAGAAGGAAAAGGTGGCGAAAGAGATTGAAATGGGGGCGAATACCAAGGAAGGCCTCGCAAAGGTTGACGAAGGCAGCAATTTAGAGAATGGAGTTAGGGTTAAGATGAGTTAACTCGATCCCATAGAACTCAAGAATGCCGCGGAGAAAGGGGATGCCCAAGACCAAGCCCACGATAAAGAAGGATTCAAAGATGACTACCTCCTCAAAGACGAGGGGTAGGGCAGATTCACCGCAGCAGGCGGCGAGCATCACCAATGGCGAAAACGCCGACGCCACTAAATCCTCGGCCGCCCTCCGTCGTTACCGAGGTAGCCCAATCCTTGGTCGAGGTGGACGGGTGAACGGTTGCGGGAGAGGGAGGTGACATCCTTGAATGAAGAAGCCTCGCGATTGCGTGAGATTAGGGTGACAAGAAGAGTTAACCCTAGCGGCGGAGGTCGCGAGGGAAAAAGATTGGAGAACAAAGGGGCAATTGGGAACAAAGGCGGCCACTTCATTTGCTCCATATTGATGGGGAAGCGCACGACTCTCGATTGAGCGGAAACCGCATCACCCTTCCACGTCCCCGGCCCTAGGGAGCACTTGGTGGGCCGACGGCACGCACGTCAGGCACGACGCTAACGCCCAAAAATTGAATTGGGAAATGGTACGCCCCAAGGTGGGCCAAAAGCCAAGAGCCCATGACACACGGGATTATGGGTACCACCCAAGGAATAACATCCTCTTATGATATGCCTCATGATAGGTCAGAGTCGATAACGTTCAGAGAACGAAGTCAGGTATCGTAAAGATGACTCTAAAAATAGATGCCTACAAGGTATGATGATCGTGTGACCCCAAGCAGGGTGGCGACGGATACCTGACGGGTAGGCTGAGATGCGCTCTGTAAAAAGGCCAAGGGTTGTGCGCCCGGATGCACTAATACCACTCGGCTGAATACAGGTGCGCACAGGAAACATACCAAGTAACGAGTCGGCCTGGCAAACCGGGTCAGAGACAGCTTGGAATAATTGCACAAAGAATTTCGTTGAGTTCTTCGTGACCTCCTCGCCAAGCGACAAGCACTCGGCTAAAAGAACTCGGGAAGACTTGACCGCAGGAAGGCACTCGATCATGAAGCACTCGGGGGCTACTGTGGGGTATGTATACCCTAGGGGGCCACAAGGCAGGCCTGCGAAGGCCCAACCAGGAACTAGGCCAGGCCGACTACAGGAGGCCGGAGGCAGCTTGGGCTGAGCAAGGCGTGAAGGATCATGACAGATCCTAGTTAAGGAAACCGAGTCGTATTAGGTAGGGGATGATTGTAATCCAAACTAATACGTAGTCGGAATAGATGTAAAGATATGGAATTCCACCTCGAGTCCGAGTAGGACTCTCTTTTGTAAAACCGCCTCCGCCCTGCTATATAAAGGGAGGGGACGGAAGAAGAACGAACAAGATCATCAGCGAATAAGCTAGCCAATCATAATCCCAGAGCACAGGACTAAGTATTATCTCCACCGTGAGAGCCCGAACATGTATAATTCCCGTGTCTTGTGCTACCATCGAGTTTGGATCCAGCGCCTAGCCCCCTTTTCATTATTGTCGGTAACAACCCTCGACAGTCGCCTTTGCCGTTTCCGCTACCGCCGTCGTTCCCGATGAGTAACCAACGCATTGATTCGCCGTTTATGCACGCACGCCGAGGCTATAAAGCCCAATGGTCATCTCGCCGGACTCTCCTTTGCATTGCGCATCGTTTGCCCCACTTCACGCCTCCCGAGACCCACCACAGCGCTCACGCAAGCTCGTCGTAGTTCCGAGACCACTTCCGCCGTGTTTGCGTCATCTCCGGTAACTCTCTGCCGCGTTGGAGATCATCGCCGAGTTCCTCGCGTCGAGCCGCGCCTGTGGAGCCACCTTGTATCGCTGGAGAAGCCCCACGTCGCTGTAGCCGTGCCATCTTCTTCCTCTTCGGCAGGTTCAATGCCACCGCGACATCGTCGCCGAACCGAGCTCCATCAGCCGTCAGATCTTCGTTCAACGCCCCAGATCTCGCCACGTTGTCGCCACTACAGTAAGTCTCATCTTTACCCCATAGCCGTTGGATTAGGATGAACGGTTCAAATTAACTAGTGAGGTTTTTCTTTGATGCAATCTTAGACGTTGGATCTAGATCGCATGGTTTAAATTACGCCACGTAGTCACGGTAACAGTAAACTCCATTATCATATCTCAGATGTAGGATTAGATGGACGGTCCAGATCATCTAGAGTAGTTTTAGCGTTGAAGTAATCGTAGCCGTAGATCTGTGGATTAGCGGTTGGAATATCGCCACGTGCCCGAAGTGGGATTGCCCACGTGTGCTCAAGTCGCGTAAATCTTAGCCGTTGGATCCAACAACGGATGGTCTAGATGCAACCACGTGTCGCACACTGAGATAACCATGTAGCTGACCGTGATGCGCAAATTAGAATCAATCCGAGCCGTTGAAATTTGAACGAATTGATCGGATTCCGCCGTGCGCCGGGCCAGTCCCGAGTCGACGCGTGTCACACGGAAACCCTAGCGCCGTTGAAATCCCGCCGTTGAATCTATCGTGCGGTCGAGATTGTGCCACGTGTCACACAGGAACCGAAGCGTCAATGCAGCCTCTAACTTGGTCGATGTCACTCGGTTTAACGCCAGCCGTTCAATTTAGATCCGGTGGCTGAGGTGAGACCACGTGTTAGGTCTAAAACCGAAGCGTTGCATAGATCTTAACCGTTCGTTTTGAATCGAACGGACGAGATTAGATCAAGTCTCCGGTTGATAATTCGTCGCCACGTGTCACAGCCAGATCGTGCCACATGTCATGCTGACATCAGCAGTTGACGTCATCAGTGGGACCCACATGTCAGACATGGCACCGTGGATGCTGACGTCATCATTGACGTCATGTTTGCGCAATAAATCGATTTTCCTTTAGATAAATAATTCGGTGAAAATTTAATTCGGTGCTGACGTCATGCTGACATCATAATTCCGAATTTTTCGTATTAAAATAAATAAAGAAATTCGGTTTATTCTTTTTAATTTATTTTCAAACTTCAAATGTCTATAACTTTTATGTTTTAACTCCGATTTGAGTGATTCCAATTTCTAAAAATTTGTAAAATCAAGATCTATTTATTGGTGAATTTTATTGAATTTTTAGAGTTGAGTTTACTCTCTAGAAATTATATTTATTGTGTGTATAATTTATTCGAGTAGACGTTGATTTGCCGGAGAGTTACGAGGGTGGATTTCCAGCACAAGACTCAGCTCCAGACCAGGACCAGGGCAAGTTGTGCTTTGACCATGTTGCTCCTAAGTTTTGAAAATATATTTTGTTTCAAACTATGCATGCTAATTCAACTAAAAATGGATTTAAATATCTTGGGTGAATTAGCTAATCAACCTAATTGTTATTGCCACCTTGTTATTAATATCCGTATGCCATGATTCCTTTGATAACCTAAGTGGACAATACTAGTTGGTTGTAATGACATGCCAACACGGGAGGCTAGACCGTGAATAGTTGCTTAGCTTTGCAAATATCGTGAAAAGTCTTTTTGAATACAAAAGCAATATTGACTAAAGAAATAGTGAATGCATTTTGATAAAAGGTAGAATATTGTTGGTAATGATGTTGGAATGTAGAGACCTGTGTGGTTCTACATGAAGGATGATTACGGGCATGTGTTGCACCGTTAAACCACTTGGGATGGAAATTGATTTAGACTGGGGCAAGTGGACCGAGGCTTTGTGCCTGGTGGGCCTTCGTGGCACTTGGGGGGTTTTGAGTGTTGTGAGGGCTATGTGCCAAATTTTGAGAGAAGGATGTCTTGCCTTGGTCAGTTAAGGACTTCACCTTGCAAGCCTTTGACCTGAGTCTCTCGTACAACCACATGTCTGAATGGGAAGACCTAGTTTAGTAGGATTCGATATCTTACCTTTGATACCTCGGGGTGGCAGCTACATGGGGGTAATCAGATGGGGAGCATGCATGCATTGCTTGGTACCGCCCAACGGTGTTTGTCGGTCCTATACTTGCCTCGAGTAAGGGAAGTGATAGTGAAGGCAACTCGAGAGGTTCCTAGGTGGAGATAGAAGTCTCTCGAAAGGCTTTGTTACGGCCAATCACCGTGTGGTGAGCGATCAGATCTTGTGGGTAAAGTGTACAACCTCTCAGAGAGTGTTAAAGTGTTCAAATAGCCGAGTCCACTGTGATCGACAATGCTCGTGGATTACAAATAAGGGGTAGTGTTTTGAAAATAAAATGGGGTGGAAGGTCAGGTGCCGTGGTTAATGATGAAAGTTGATTAGGAATGTGTGTCCAAAATTATGTGGAAAACAATTTGAGAAGTATAATATATTTATAGGATTTTGATGCTTTCAATCTAAATTAATAATAGTTTAAAATATTGATGCAATGCAAATCAACCAGTTGAACCATTCCTTTGTAACAAGCCATGCATTTAGTAATAGAACTGCATTCTGTGCATGACTTGTTGAGTACGGTGTGTACTCACCCTTGTGGACAAAATTTATCAGAAGAGGAGACTACGCCTGCATATGAGTAGGAGTTCGTCGAATAGCCAGATAACTAGGGAGCAAGCCTCTGTCAAGACGCCTGTGGCGAAAGATGGATCATCACGACTTTTATTTTTCCGCTGTTAAACTCTATTTACTCTGATTATTGTAAGCCCTACATGGCAAACTATTGTAAGGGACCATAAGGTCGTACAGCTCGTTTATATACATGTTTGAAGTACTTATTTGTTATTCCGCTATGTATGTTGTGGTACTTTAACCCTATTTAGCCTGTGTGCACTAGCGTGATCCTGGACTAGTGCGGAATACACAGAGTGTCCGAATTTCCAGATTCGGGGCACGACACGTGGCGCTGGGAGAGGGGGTGGCGTTTTTGGTGTGAAGGGCGGCGGTTGGCGGCCTTTGCACCACGCTTCTCAGCAAGCGTTTGACGGACCGTTTGGAAGTGTTTTAATTCTTGCCTTTGTCAAATTGTCATGCATCCCCTCGTCTGTGTTTTTATCTCTTTTCTTCCAATTGGTTAAAACATATCTCAAAAGAATGACAATAATGCACGAATAAATGGATCAGCATAGTGCAAACTTAGCAAAACAAAAATTATGATTCTAGCACAAACTAAAAATACATTCCCCCTCCTTGATCGTGCCACAAATTAAAAAGATGCTCACTACAAATTATAAGCTACTCATGTAAGAGGCTAAGAATCTAACTGAACTCCAAAATTTAGTAGCCAAATCTTGGAAAGTTAAGATCTAAACCAGTGGCAGAGCTAGGATTTCAATAAACCTCATACAAAAAACTTAGCAGCTATTACTAATGTCAAATATCATGGACATTTAAGTATAAGAAAAGTATATCACAAAGTAACATTTCAATAAAATAGAATGGAATTATGAACTTTGCCCTTTTGAGGTACATATTCGAAGTTACACATTGTGAACCTTATTACAAAATCAGTTCCTACAGCTTGATTAATACCATCTAGTTTGTTGACGCTAACAGAAACAGTGTTTGCCATGGCTAATACAAAATTAAGCACGTGTTGAGCTGGCCTAATGTGCAAAATAAGTAGCTTCATCTTATTTGTTTAGCTAGACTTGGTGTGAATCATGTAGATTATCAGCCTTCATTTTCAGGCGCTTCAAGAAGCAATAGAGATGACCCCTCATCTCTATCAGGCGAGAATCGACTGTGATAGCACCATTTCATTACTGTCTAATGACTTTGTATTTCTATAAAAACCGACTATGATGACGAAAAAGAACTCATTGTAATATATATTCCACTAGTAGTGAGTGGAGCAAGCCTGAAAACGAAGGCTAATAACACCTCATCTCTATCGGTTCTCAAAAAGAAACGATAGGGATGAGGTGATCATCTCTATAGGTTCTCTTAGCGATGGAGAACGTATAGAGATGACCACCTCATCTCTATCGCTTCTGACATAGAACCGATAGAGAAGATGAAGGACCTCATCTCTATCGCTTCTGACATAGAACCGATAGAGAAGATGCCTTCATCTTCTCTATCGGTTCTATGTCAGAAGCGATAGAGATGAGGTGGTCATCTCTATTACTTCTTATAAAGAACCGACTCCTTCTGAGAACCGATAAAGATGAGGGGGTGTGGTGTTTTCCATTTCACCCTCTTAGATCAGTACATATTTCACACAGTATGCACATATCACATTCACACATTATAGATTACACACATTATGTACATATTACATTTATAGAACACAAACACTTTATTGGAACACATATAACATTCGTTCGCAGTATAGAACACAAACACTTTATTGGAACACATATAACATTCGTTCGCAGTATAGAACACAAACATGCTTAACAGTCAGTACCCATGCAATCGCATTCACATATATAGGGGCTGTTTGGGGGCTGTGCTTCAGTTATGCTTTAACTTTGAGATAAAAGCTCCCTCAAATAGTATGACTATAAAGCAATTGGAAAGCTAAGCCACAGTAGAAGCACCACCAAAAGCTGTAGTCATTGGGGAGCTTTTCAGCTGTGGCTTCGCTTGACTGCCTCCCATCTTGCTCACTCCGCCTCCCCAACCTCCGCCACCTCCACATCACCCTCCATTCATCTACCACTGTGCTTAGCTAGGTTACTGTCTCCCTGCTCTCGGTTGACCCCCAAAAGCTACAGCTGCAATAACCAGTTTGCCAAACGGTATAACAAGAAAAGACACAGCCACCAGCTACAGTTGCTTTACAGTCCAACAAACCAAAAGCAGCTTTTCAGCTGAGCTGTAGCACCCCTAAATAGGCCCATAATATTGTTTACATATGGACTAGTAGGAGCTTTCAGGATCTCTAAATCAACTGTCCTCCGTGGTAACTTCTATCTAGTACCACTAGTATAAGTAGTCTCATAATTTGTTGAGTTCTTGTCTTTCTAAGCTTTTCTGGGGGATATTGATGTTCTGTAAAATAGAAATGAGTGCTCTAATTTAAGTTTTAAAATTTCTATGTGAAAGGCTAATTGTATTATTACGCATGTACATGTACCTTAGGGAAAAGATCTGCGCCACCAACCACGATAAGCATGTGATGCATGACGTAGAAGCTGCACAGGTCGTCGCTACTCTGTTGATGAAACTATGAAGAAAAAAAATTAAGAGATGAAGAATAGATGTCAGAAAATATTAATCCTATATTTGATAGGCACATGTACCTTGAAGCGCACATACTTCAGCTTGGAGCGCTTTTTGTCATTGTGTGGCCCTCCTTTAGCGACGTAGTCCAAGAAACCCCTATATACATTGAACAGATGCCATTGAGTCAAAAAAAATGAACATAGCAAAATATAGAGAGTGTTAGATAAGAGTAGTGCACTTACTTCTCCAAAGTAGGCTTGATCGTGTAGGCCATCGGTCTCTTTTCGATCGAGTTAAAAGTGTAGACTTTATTTTCACTCGGAACAAGTACGAATAGAACCCAATGGTTTCTTATTAAATGGTATGCAGTGCAAGAAAATAAGTTCATATATAGTTTAAGTGCTCCTTGATGTAATTTTCGGGTAAAGTAATACTTACTCCTCGTGGTATGAAAATAGAACGAAGTACTTCTTCGACTCAGCTCTCAATGCCCCCTTGATGTAGGCGGCAACGAATTCCGGTTGAAGCCTAGCCATGGTCACGGACACAAGCTCAGCGTCCACAAACCCAACTAGTTGTTGACAAGTCACGGCTTGCTACCTCATTGCCTTGCAACTCATGTTGAATGTTAAAAAACATAATACGAAATCATATAGAAGTTAGAAGCTCGTGCTGTATGGTGCGATACTCACAACATGTAGGATCGCATAGTAGAAATGTTGATGGCTATCAATTGTTACAAATAGAACAAATCCTCAAAACTGACCGGAAATGCCCCATGGTCATCGTGGTAGAAATGTCCCTTTTTGTACCTCACGTTGAAATCCACTCGTCGTTCGACCTCTTTCATTTTGTTAATGTACCATTCATGGAGCATGCGAGTCCACTTGTCTAGAGGATTCAATTGGTTGGGAGCCAAAAGGGGCTTTCCATGTACGTAGGCCTTAAAATCACAAGGGGTATCTGTGGCCTATGCCGACTTTTCTTTTTGGACTGAAGGAGTCTCTGAGGTTGGGGCAGTGGGCTTTCGATGTACCTCATTGGGCGTTGTGGCTTCTATTAGCTTTACCTTCTTGGTAGAAGGAGTCTCCGAGGCCTCCTGTGATTTTGTGGTTGTTGTGCTAGTCCTTTTACGCGTCAGCTTTACACTTTGTGTAGTACTCGTCACGATGGTGGAAGCAGGAGCAGGTGCAGGTACGATAGGAATCTACGAAGTATACACATATGTAACTTGTTGTAGTACTACTGGAATGGAAGAGAAGACGCGGTGGATTTTTATCTTGACCAATACGACACCCGTCTTGGGCCACTTGATGAACGATATCTATGCTTGCCTATGAGTGGTGATATCTTCTTTGGGGGGAACTCAAGCACATGCATTAAGAAGTCTTCGTGGATGTAGTCCACCTGCACCCTCATGTTGCCCTTCTCCAAAGGCTGACCATGCACCATGTCGGTCTCCTTGCATGGAAATGCAATCTCACGTGCAATCTCGACGGGAAATCCGTTCTTTGCCAGGGTGAGCTAGCACTTGGGAGGCGCCTGCAAGAAGTGCGTAATTCGAGGGAAAACATTATAGGAGTTACCCTTGTACCTTTAATCAGGAAAAATTAATTATTACCTTCAGTTGGCGACTGAACTTATCATTTTTAAAATCGCAGCTACTGGGTCGGGGCACAGTTTTCTCTACGATAGGCGAGGGCATCTAAATCTAACTTTAGGAGATCATCGCTATCATCTCAGTCCTCAGGCTCTCCTCATGTGCCATCATCTCCTCCTTGATCTCCTCCCTCAGCTAGTCTGTCAAAGCATTAAATGGCTACAGTCGACTGTTGAACCTAAGGCCGGTAGTATCGGCCCTAGATGGGTGGTAGTGCTGGGCACCCTAAATTTTTTATGGATTTGATAGCAACGGCTAGGGTCGTAGTTGAGGGCTATAAATACACCCTCATATGCAGCATAGAGTAGCTCTTATACACTTATTGCATATTCTTGAGCTCTTGCTAGCTTCTCTACTATTCAAGTGCATTCAATTTACATTTTGTGAGTGGTTGAAAGTGAAATCAAGTGTGAGAATTGAATTGAGTCATTTTGAAACATCCCAAAATTTGTGTTTTTGAACGTTTAAGTTTGAAAATAAACCATTTGCCTTTTTCTTGAATTAATCAAGCTTAATATGAATTTTCTAATAATAAAAAGATTTAATTTAATTAATCTATGCGTCAAACTAAAGATCTTGTTGGGTTCCTTGTGCTTTAAGGAATTTTTATGTATTTTTAGAGATTTTTTGAATTTATTTGCTATTTATTGGAATTTATTTGGATTTATTTGAATTTTTGGAAATTTATTAAATTGGAAATGTTTTTAATTTCTGAATTTCGTTTTTGGGCCAAATCTCCCGTTAGCCCATCCCTATTCCTTCATGCCCACATCTTTGCCCGCCCGCTTCTTACGCCGCCTAGCCCTAGCCAGACGAGCCACATTAGATCTCAGACCACGAGATGGTCGAGATACTGCGCGTGCAAGGCCACCGCTACCACCCTAAACCCTATCCCTAGCCGTGCAGTTTTTGGCGTTCGTGCCGCGCATGCCTCCCGAAGGCTATAAAAGCACCGCCGCACACCCTCCGAGATTCCCCGTAGAGCGCCGCACTTGCCGCTTCTTCTCCCATCGCCCGAGACCCTGCCATTGCATCGCGCGAGCTCTCCGAAGTTCTGCCACCACCTGAGTCCTTCCGCCGCCTTGTTCTCCGCCTCCGGTTGGTCTTCGCAGCCGCCGCTTGCACGCCCGAGTTCGTCGTGTTGCCCTCTTCCATATCCACCTTGTCCCGCGCCCAATCCGTCACTTGTTCACCATGTGCCCCGTCATCTTCTTCAGCTCTGGTGAGTCGCGCCGCCCCTTGTCGTTACCCTGCTTTGCTGTGAACCCTAGCCATCCGATCGCCCACCAACATCCCAGATCGCACCGGATCTTCGCCGCTGCTTCCTCGCTTCGCTGCCATTCGATCCAGTCGAGCTGCTGGATACGCGACATGTGCTCCGCCGTGCCATCGCTAGCGTGGCTGCCACGTTAGCCGCCACCTCGTTGCCCCGTCAGTGCCACGTTAGCCGTGCTGCCCCGTCAACAGTGACGTCAGCCTCCCCTGTTCCCGTGAACCTGGTGCACCATGGACAGATTATAGGGCCGTGGACTCGGTCCATAGACCGTGGGTCCTACCTATCAGTCAAACAAGGATTTTTGAATTTATTTTTAATTCAGGAAATTGATTTGCTGATGTCAGCGTTGCGCAATAAATCAATTTTTCAATACAAAAATAAATCAAAAAATTTGGATTTAATCTTTTTGAGCCTTGTTTCTCTGAATTCAATCTTTCGGAGGCCCGTTCTCGTTCACACGAACTCCGATTGAGGTGATTCAAATTTCTAAATTTTTGTAAAATTGAGCTCTATATTTTAGAGCCATTTATTTTCAATTTTGAGCTTGTTTGAGTCTCTATTTGGTATTTATTTTGTTTCATTGCTTTCTTTTCCGGTAGACGCGAATCCCGGAGGAGCAAACGGAGATTTCGAAGATCAAGACTCAGCACTAGATTAGTAAGGCAAGTCATAACCTTTGATCATATTGAATTCATATTTGCTACAGTACTTTGTTTTATACAATTGCATGATATTTGTGTATCAATTCTTAGTTTTTGGGAATAGTTATTCACCTAGTTAACATTATGCTACCTTCATCTTTGGAATGCCATGTATCCATTGTTAGCCACTAGTTAGGTCATTACTAGTTGGACATAATCATAATACCAACAGTGGGTTATCGTAGCTATCACTACTACACAAAAGCCCATCATAGACGGTTCGGAAACCTCATCATAGACGGTTTTGTGAACCGTCTGTAAGTAAGTGTTAGTGATGACAAAGAGTCATTACAGATGATTATCCAACCGTCTGTGAAAAAGATCATCACATTTAGAACCGTCTGTGATGTGGTATCATCTCAGACAATTCTACTTACGAACCGTCTATGATGTGGTATCATCTCAGACAGTTCCACTTACGAACCGTCTGTGATGATGTGCTTATCCCAGAAGGTTTTAAGGAAGAACCATCTATGAAGTGGAATATATTATAGACGGTTCCAATTTGAAACCATTTGTAATGATACCCTCATCACAGACGGTGCAGTAGTGGAACTGTTTGTGATTTGTGCCTATTCACAAACGGTTCTTTGTTAGACCCGTCTGTGATGTTGATTTTCTATTTTATACTAAATTTTAATATATTGGCTAGCCTCAGGAATTACTAGCCATGCCCTTTGAAACAAAAGACAGTACACAGCATGACCAGCATATTATTATGACATAAATATAAAAAAATGTACTCCAATCACATGTTACACAACGTACAGCGCGTCCATTTCATAAATCAACTCACATCGCACATTACAACATATGTACGACGTATCCATTTTAGAAATCAACTCACATATGTACTAACCAATTGGATTCAGAAATAGAAATGACAAATTCACAGCACAAGGTTCACAAATTAATCTGAATGTACGGTAAGTAACAAATTCACATCTCATGATTCATTGAGCCCTGAGTAGCATCTACCCTTTGGATTTAAGACCTCACCCAGCAAGAAGGCATAAAGCTGTCCTCGAATAGTTAGTAGGTCAGCTTGTTCCAACGCAGATTCAACGCATTGCCAAGCCTGTCAATGAGAAGAGTAAAGTCTGGCGTGTATATAAATTAATAAGTGGAGACAATTGCTGCAAGATTGACAGACCTGTATGATATTGGTCTGCTGGGAATCAATGAGGAGTGCCATGTTGTGGCAAACATAGAATCCACATAGGTCAGTACCCTTTGGCTGCTGGTGGCACTGCCAAAATATAATAGGTTAATTAGTTCCGAATGTATTATTATGGAGTGTGAAGGATTATTGTATATACTATCAGATACCGGAAACTTAAAAGTATGCGTTAGAGTGGCTGGGCCATTCTTGTGTGGCCCTCCCCTCGATTTGTACACACCGAACGACGTGTCAAGAAAATCTCTGATAGGCTTCAAATCGTTGGTGCCGCCCTTTTTGGAATCAAGGTAAATTACTCGGTTCTATCTCGGTATAATTACGAGTAGAACCCAGTGATACCTACACAGGTATGTCCTCATAGTCACAGAACCTAACTTCGAGTTGTGATAAATAGTAGAAATCAACGAATATTGCATCTAGATGAAGCACTTAACCCGGGTTGTAGGGTAAAAGTATGAATTTTTTGTTCGAATGAGTCAGCAATACTTTTTCCATGTACTCGTAGATGACTTCTTTATTTTCATCCATGGTTTGCTTGGACACGATGTGTGGGTCGGCGAAACCCACTAGTTGTTCCCTTACTGCTGCTTCCAAAATCATATATCTACATATACAAATCAAGAATGATATATATATATATATATATGACATTTATCGGTGCGTCAGAAATGTAGATGGTGATTGCACACACTTACATTGTCCAACATCTTATGAGTGAGGCGTCGATCACTCTGAGGTTGTACAAATCGAACAAGTTGGTGAAGTCGACCACGAAGACGCCATCTAAAAACCGGTGTAAGAAATACTCCTCCTTGAAGCTTACCGAGATATTCGTTGTCCGTTGTGCCACCGGTTTGTTGGCTTGTTGCATGTAGCAGTCTTGCAATCTAACACAGGCTAATGAAAGCGTCTCCTTGCGCTCATCCGGTATGAACAGTTGCCCCAGCTTGAATTGCCGCACCAATGGGGCAAACCAAAAGTCGTCGGCTGACGTGGCCAATTTCAATTTGCCCTTGCCTCCACGTCCCCTTCTACCAAATTTTGTCTTCACAGGAGACGAGTGGGCCCTTACTGTTGTAACGGTCTGCACGTGATCGAACACGATAGCTAATTTGGCGTACTCCTTCAGTGCATGGCATGGCTCCAGTAGTGCTGGTAGCTCCGGCGCATCATGTGGTGCCTCTTGGACTGCTTGTAGCTTCAGTGCTCCTGGGTGAGCGTCGAAGGAGATGTCCTTCTTGGGTCGCTGGATGAATGTGCCGATGGCATCCCCTAGTGTGACGATCTCATTGTTTGGGGGGATGTCCAGCGTTACGGCCTTGAAAATTTCATGTACACCGTCGACATGGACCTTTGTGTAGCCCGGCTCTACAGTTTGACCGTGCAGTAATGCTCCTATACCGGATGCATACGTTTGTCCCCAAGCAGCCTGTAGGGGAACAGAGCTCGTTGGCAAGCCTCACTTGTAGATTGCGTGGCATGGCCATCTATATACGGATACATAAATAATTAGCTAACACATCCAATATTAAAAGTGTAGGTAAGGAGCATTGCAGACATAACTAACACCTAAACCTATTTTTTGTCTATTTTTAGTTATTTTTGAAATTACTAAAATAGTGATCAAACCTAAAGAATTAATATAAGACCATAAAAAAGCTAGATTAAACAAGCAAATAAAGAAGTAATTGTATGTAAATAAAAAATGCTAGATCAGAGTCCCTACTTACTTATTTTTCTTAAAGAATACATACAAAAAAATCCTTCTTTTTGTCTTATTTTCTCGATCTTCTTCTTTCCTCAATCCTCCCTCTCTTTACTTGCTCTATCTTCTTTCTTTCGTAATGCAGTCTCCCGTCACGGCGTCACCTCCTTATACCTGTAGCCTCACTGGACGGTGACATGCCTAAAGCGTCTGGCGCTCCCCTGCAGCTACACGTGACGTAGCTTTTTAGTCTTGTGCATGCAAGGACTCCCACCACGGACTCCTTTTTTTTCGGTTCTTGCGCGCCAAATAAACAAAATACTATTAACATTAGTGTTATATGCAACTTCTTTAAATTCTCAAAAAAAAATTAATCTAATCATCTACATCGTTAGTAATTATGCATTGCTAAGCATGGTTATTATATAATTATATGTACCCAAGTTAACATCATGTATTGTCTAATCTTATTCTATAGTTATATCAAGGTTCTCATGTTCATACTTATCAAGAAAGTTCTATGAAATAACAAGTATATTTACCACAACTACAAAATAGCGAATTTACAGAAAATAAGCGCATGTATGAAACAATTTGATAAACAAAATAAAAATTAAATACTAGGATCAATATGATCAAAGGGAGTGCTTGCATTACTTAATTGTTGTTTATGACGAAGTCATTTCGCAGATGACGGAGTTATTAATGTTGGGTTCTACACGTCATTCAATGAAAATATAGCAAATAACAAACTTTAATAAGGGCAAACAAAAGGCAGACAGAACACAAAATAAAGACTCACTATAGAAAATAGGAACATTTTAGTATTTGGATTGCATGATTTTATATTCTCATGTTTTAGATGAATATATATACATATTGTTAATAGATTTTAGGTTGAGCAATGCACGGTTTCTTTTATAGAATATTTATTCTTATTTTACAAATTCAAGAAGCTAAAATTATATACTTTTAAACTTATAATTTTGAATTCATGATGGAAAAATTATTTGGATTAATGGAGTTAAATCATTAATCCCTTTGTTGAGTGTCATGTATGAATAACACTTAATCCTTAATTGATTTTGTATAAAAGCGCTTTTGAATATGTTAGATTTGTTAAGTTAGGTTACTAATTATATATCCATGGTTTTTAAGAAGATTCTAGCAATACAAATATCTTAATTATAGATTTATTCATTATTACTAAGTTTGTTTATTCATATTATGAATTCCAAAAATCATAATACTTACGGTTATTTTGCTAACAAGATTTAAATGAGATTATTTCTTCAAAATAGGGCAGTCTTTATTTTGGGGAGTAATCCTAAGCTGATTTCATAATTTTTAGGATTTAGATGAGATATTTTATTCATTGTTGAAATAGCTTATCTGGTATTAAGGTTTACGTTATAAGGAATCAGATTAGTAAGATGTAGTGTACAATTAGTACTTAGTCCTATGTGTTTTGCATGCAAGGTGATTTATACATGTTGGGATCTACAAAATAAGACTACTAGTTACATTTACATAGTTACACAAGGATTCTTGCAACACAAGCATATTAACTTGTAAGGACCCGAATTCACCAATTCGAATCTACTGTGTTTTACCGCACTAGTCCCAGGATCAATGCTAGTGCACACAGCTTAACATCGGTAAGCATCACATCATACACAATGATAAGGATAGTAAGACTTCATTTATTTTATATAACTAGTATATGATCTTATGATCACTTACATTATTCAACCACACGGGCTAGACTGAAAGTAAAGACAAATGCAGCGGAAAATAGCAAAAGATGTAGATGTCCCATCAGCACACCATAGGCGACTGACAAGGCTTGGCCTAATGACTCGTATCCACCTGGAAGTCCTCCTCCAATAACGGCGATGATTCCTCCACTGTTGTTTGTTGTTGATGGCAAGGGTGAGTACAAAAGCACTCAACAAGTTGTGCACAGAATGCATTTCTACCATAGCTATATGCAAGGCTTATTCCAAAGAACGGCTATGTGGTTTATTTGCAGTAAAGCAGCATTAATTTATGAACACATACATTACATAGATTGAAAAGACAGTAAAACAAATAATAATAATAATAATAATAATAATAATAATTAGATTCAATGATTCTAAAGTAAACCAAGTTTCCACCTAAGTCGAGTTTCATTATCCACGTGGCATCCAGCCATCCCATTCAGTTGTCCAATTAATTAACTAACCCTTGACTGTAATTCCCGAGCATTGCTCAATACCGTGAGCATGGCTATCCGAATAGATTGTACACTTTGCAGAGGTTATGCACTTTACCCTGAAAGACCATGTGGAGGTCTATCCTTGTGTGTGATGAGTAATTGACAAGAGTTGAGCTTGGTTTGATTTGAAATTGAGTTTGATTTGAATTGGATTTCAATTTGAAGCAATTTGAGTGTTGGTTGGTTTTCTTAGTGCTACCCGCTTGGGGCGGTAGCATCGGACCGTTGAGAGAAATTGTGTTCGATTAATGATTTTGGGATAATCATTGAATATCTTTGTGGGCATTGCTATGTGAAAGGTTTTTCCTTGTCTTTGATGGTTGCAGGGCGACGATGCTAGGTCATGGTGAGGCGGAGGATGACCGGGATTAGGCGAGGAGCGTCGGAGGTCCAGACGGTTGGGAGATCGCCGGAAGATGACCGGAGACGGAGTCCGGGCAAGCCAAGAAGATAAGGAAAGGAGATGATGCTAGCTAGATGCCGCGTGGATCAATGAGGGCCGTCGGATCGCGGTCTAGTTGATAGGTTAGCGGGTCTAGGTAGTATGCTTTGAAAACCGTGCAAGAAAACCCGGTATGTGTGCGGGTTTTGGGTTAGCCCTTGCATGGCTGTGTGAGTGGGTCAAACGTAGCCCTTAGATGAGTGTCCTAGGGTTGAGAGACTCATCCAAGGGTGGTAGGTGGCCCAAGAGTAGTATAAATAGGGGTGGAGGGGTAGCCTCCTCCCCTTGAAGGTTTGAGTTGCTTCTTTGAGCTTTGCCCACATGAAGTGAGGCTTTGTAAACCTTCCCACCAGAAATACAAAGAAATTTCTTTACATTATTGTGAATTTAAATTCCGCATTTACATTATGTCTTTACTTTACATAATTTAAATTCAGCATTTACGCTATTTAATTTACTTTCCCGCAATCTACATTTATGCAATTTGGATTTGCCTCCCCTCCTTCTAAATGCTGATCTTAGATGTTTTGAGTGTGTTCATATGGTTTTACATCTCTTTTGCACTCTTTGATTAAGTTGAGATCATCTTTTCTTTCAAGTTCCAGTTCTGTCCAGAACTTGTTCTTCGCGCAGCAGTTAGTATTTGATTTTTAGTAAAATTTAAAAAAAATCATTTTTGCATGATTCTTGCTGGAGATTGTGCGGGACTCCCATATCCATCTGTAAAAAAATTTTGGTGTTTACTTGTTGCACCGTTTGGGCGCCATGAGGTGAAAACCGAGCCCCAAATTTTCTGCTCGAAGTTCCTGACTGTCTGTGTTCATAGATTTATGATGATTTTTCTGCATGGTGTTTTGATCTGAAATTTGGTAGAGCGCTTCACGACTCATCTGTTCATAGGGAGAAAAGTTATCATAATTTTGTGAGCAGCCGAAACCCACCAACCTCCTGTTCAAATTAATGACAGCTTCTGGAAATATCTGCTTTTGCTTTTCTAAAAGAGACTTTTGTGTCTTGGCTTGATCTCATTTAGAAAAGAAGTATTTGAATTGATTCCTCTTTATTTGGACACTTGACAACCAGGATTGTGATTGAAAAATCCCTCACATATTTTATGGATCTCATCCATGTAAGCTAGGATACACATAGTTGTCTAGTCGTCCGGTTTTTATGGTTTTATGAATTTCGAGCACCGGTTTTCTTTTCTTAATCTTGTCAAGATTTTGGTTGGAGTATTTTTGGGAAAATTTATTTGCGACCATTCACCCCCCCCTGTGTTCACCATCTCGATCCTTCAATTGGTATCAGAGCCGGTTTTGCTCTTCCATAGATCTTGACCGGTCTCAAGAGCCATGGCGACGGACAAATACTCCACCAAGCCTCCCATTTTCAATGGAGTTGATTTTCCTTTTTGGAAGTCCCGAATGGAGTCATAAATCACTGCCCAGGGCTTCCTGATATGGCAGAAGGTGAAGCTCCCATATGAGGTTCCTGCCGATGAGAACGTCACGCCGGCAATATGGCTGACGTTGTGGCAAAAGCTAAGGCGAGGAACATTCTCAAACAGGGACTCAGCCGCAGTGAGTATGATCGGATTTCTCACATTCGCTCCGCCCACGAGATTTGGGTAACCCTCGATGCTTACCATGAGGGCACTACTCAAATCAAGACCGTGAGGCAGGACCAGTTCAAGCGCGAGTACAACAAATTTGAACAACGCGCTGGTGAGAGTCTCGATGAGTGCTTTGGTCGGTTTACCAAGATTTTTAGCGACCTCTGAGCAGTCGGTTGTATATACCCTGACTCGGACAATGCTCGGCTTTTCTTGAGCACACTCGACCTTCGGGTTTGGGAGATGAAGGTGACCACCATCAAGGACACCACTGATCTGTCGACTCTAACTCTTGACGGGCTTTATTCCCGCCTCAAGACTCATGAGATTGATGTCGTCTCACGGAAGACGAAATCTCAGTCGATGGCTTTGGTCACCGATCCCATTGGGTCCTCTTCTGGATTTTCTCTTGACTTTGCTTCTGGTTTTTCTCTCCGCTCTTTGCGACGTAGCGATGAAATTCGAACGATTTCTAGAAAATGAGCTTGCTCTTGTCGTCAAAATTTTCCAATATTTACAAGAGAGTGAGAGAGAGGAAGAGAGGTGGCATGATCACCGCTTCGAGTGTGGTGGCCCCAACCACATTCGAGCTTAACCCCTAAGCCGGAGAAGGGCAAGAACGACGTCAGCGGTTTGGGCAAGATCGACTACACCGACAAGAACCGCAACAAGAAGCCTCCAGTTCGCGAGCCGGCGCACGAGAAGAAGTACCGCAACTTCTCGAAGAACAAGAAGCTAGCTCTTCCACCGCGTCCTCGCCGCCCTCGACAACATCAGCCTCTCCGACACGGAGACATGGAGCGACGAAGGCGAGGATGATCTGCAAGAGAAAAAAGGCGGCGATGACTTCTCCGGCATGTGCTTCATGGCAAACACCGACGACATCAGCGACTCCGAGCTCTACAGTGACTCGGACGAGGTACCTTCCTATGACCAGCTCAATGAAGCTTTTTGCAAATTAGAAAAATTTCATGCTAGTGCTAGAGCTAGGGTTACGGAGTTAGAGAAGGAAGTAGATACCCTGTCTCGGGAGTTAGCTTCACTTAAATCATGTTCCTCCCGAGACTCTGATAATTGTACTCTCTGTGATGCTTTGCTTGTGGAGTTGGAGAACCTAAGAACCCTGCATGATAGTGTGGTTTTTGATCTTGAGGCTCTTAGGTCGAAGGATGCTAGCACATGTTCTATTGATCCTATTCCTATTGATGCTAGTTTTCTTCATACTCACACAACTGCATCTTGTGAAAATTGCCCTAAGCTACTTGCTGAAATTGATGCCATGAGTTGTCACCTTAGGAAGCTTTCGCTCAAAATGATGAACTGAATTGCATGCTTCTAAGGACCCCGGCTCATGTGAGGGTCAGAAGCAACTAAAACTTGATAATGAAGCTTTGAATGCCAAGTGTGATCAACTTGCTAAGGACTTACTAGTTAAGTCAAATAATGGTTGCTTGTGTGTATTGGGGTTGAGGATGACGTGGATAAGGTCCACGCAGAGCTTAGGAAGAAGTTAGAGGCCCAAAGTTGGTAGAATTAGAGATGCTTATTGTGAGTCTCTCAAATTTGAGGCAATGTGTATAGGGAAAAATATGCACGCTACTGCTCGATCCTCTTCTTCTCGCCTCTTCTTCTACTCCTTCCTTGCTCTTCATGCGCCTCACTTTTCCGAGAGTGTCAAGATCTTATGAGCACTCTCGAGAAATTTGTTGGAGGCAAGAAGAAGCTCAATCTCATTCTAGACCACCCAAGATTAGCGATTCAATCAAGGTCTAGGATTTGATTACTTGGAGCACGCTAGGACTCATCCTCCTACCATTGTGCGTGGTTCCAAGAGTGGAGAGATAGTGGTTGCTCCTGTGTTGAGCACCTTGTGTTTAGGTCTCCGGTGTGGTCCACGGACTTCGACTGTATGATGCTTCTCTTGTTGCTTCTGCCTCTAACAAGGCAAAGTACACATGCACCTTCTGTAAGAAGGATGGTCACCTAGTAGATTTCTGCTTCAGGCGTGCCAAGATCACTCGGCGTGAGCGTGTTGATGCTCTTTGGGGTATTCAGGGTCATCCCAGACTCTGAGTGCTCCTAAGACGCACACTGCTACTAGACAGGTTAGAGAGTCGCCTGTTTTTGGGCAGCGTCCAGGACTCGGTTTTCATGCTTAATTAGCTGTTCTCTCTTCTCTCTAGGTTGAGTTCCCTCACAGTCTTATAAGTCTAGCAGGTGTTGGGCCCCCTGGGTAGACAGGGTCTGTGTGCACTCCTTAGTATGGGATCTAGAGGCAGCTTTCCTATGTTAGTCATTGGGGAAGATGAGAGCGAGTCTGAGCCATAGTGTTCTCTACCATCTTTTCTATACTCTATAGCCACCCAGTTCGCTGTTTCTTGAATTCCTCCCTCCATTCTGTATTTCTGGCTTTAATTGAGTTCTTTTCGATCTTTCTTGAGCTTAATCTTGCTAATAACTCAATTTGAACCAGATTTGTGCTTAAATTAGAATCACATGTTGAGGGGGAGTTTAAGAATCTGTCTCATGCATTGCATATAGACTTGATTTTTCATTTTATGAGCTTTGTCTATTATGCAAATGATCCATGTTTCATTTTATACACCATGCTATATTGTGAAGAAAATTACTTGCTTAGATATGTCCAAGTTCATTTATCTTGCTAAGCTTACAAAAATTGAAAAATGAGCGTTAAAAGAAAAACTTGATAAACATGTTGCGTTTACTTGTTAAGTTTCTTCTCTAGGTGTTTTTGCCATGATTTGTGAAATTCTGGAATTCTCTAGAGTCCCTATAGCAACTTGGGTGAATCTTGTTTGATCCATACTTGAGTCCTTCACTAGCTTAACAATGAAAATGCTAAAATGAAAGTGAAGCAAAATTGACTCTTTTTAAAGATAGACTCAACACCTCACATTTACAAGACGGCTTCTCATTGCACTTGAGATGAACTTGGAATGTGTTGTGTATGACCAAGATCATTCTCTTAAGAGTCCCTCTTGAGATGATCGATTATGGCTTAAGTCAATTGCTTTAAACAATGCAAAAAAAACATATATGGGTAAAGAATGCAAATAATATCAAACATTTGCACCCCGCTATGTCTTTCAAAGCTCCAAAGAAAAATTTTCATCAAACTGAACCAAAGCTCGAAAGACCTTGTATGCACTTCTAGATTTCCCAAAGTGTTGAGTAGGTTGAACTCTAGGTTTTCCATTTGATCCGTTGAATGGCTTTGCTTCTAGGGTTGAAACTAATGCCAAGTGTTGCTCGTGTTCAATCTTGCTAAAAATGACATGGTTTTAATTAAATCTTGCTAGCAAAATATTTATTTGTACTTGGACATGCCTTAGCTTAGTCTATTTTTGCCATAACTAAGCTTGGTGTTATAACTTGTCTTGTTGGTCACATGGATAATCTTCAAAGCTCCTTTAGGTTGCATTACTTGCATAAAAACAAAAAAAGGGAGAAAAGAAAATGTTATCTTGATGCCTATATTGCCAAAAGGGGGAGAAATCATAGAAAAGGCATCATTTTGCATCATGATTCTTATGATCTTTGTTAATCCTTGCTATCTTTCATAAATCATAAGTATTTCTAGTTGCCAACTTGGTCATGTTCTTGATTTCTATTTCTTTGATCAAGTTTGGCTTTGCATTCAAATTGCTTTCTTCTTCTCTTATTCAAACTCAAAACTTATGCCTTTTCTTGTGTTTGTCAATATACTCATCAAGGGGGAGATTGAAAGACCATGTGGAGGTCTATCCTTGTGTGTGATGAGTAATTGACAAGAGTTGAGCTTGGTTTGATTTGAAATTGAGTTTGATTTGAATTGGATTTCAATTTGAAGCAATTTGAGTGTTGGTTGGTTTTCTTAGTGCTACCCACTTGGGGCGGTAGCATCGGACCGTTGAGAGAAATTGTGTTCGATTAATGATTTTGGGATAATCATTGAATATCTTTGTGGGCATTGCTATGTGAAAGGTTTTTCCTTGTCTTTGAAGGTTGCAGGGCGACGGTGCTAGGTCATGGTGAGGCGGAGGATGACCGGACTAGGCGAGGCGCTTGAGGTCCAGACGGTTGGGAGATTGCGGAAGATGACCGAAGACGGAGTCCTGCAAGCCAAGAAGATAAGGAAAGGAGATGATGCTAGCTAGATGTCCGCGTGGATCAATGAGGGCCGCTCGGATCGCGGTCTAGTTGATAGGTTAGCGGGTCTAGGTAGTATGCTTTGAAATCGTGCAAGAAAACCCGGTATGTGTGCGGGTTTTGGGTTAGCCCTTGCATGGCTGTGTGAGTGGGACAATCCTAGCCCTTAGATGAGTGTCCTAGGGTTGAGGGACTCATCCAAGGGTGGTAGGTGGCCCAAGAGTAGTACAAATAGGGGTGGAGGGGTGGCCTCCTCCCCTTGAAGGTTTGAGTTGCTCCTTTGAGCTTTGCCCACATGAAGTGAGGCTTTGTAAACCTTCCCACCAGAAATACATAGAAATTTCTTTACATTATTGTGAATTTAAATTCCGCATTTACATTATGTCTTTACTTTACGCAATTTAAATTCAGCATTTACGTTACGCATTTACTTTCCCGCAATCTACATTTATGCAATTTGGATTTGCCTCCCCTCCTTCTAAATGCTTATCTTTTATGTTTTGAGTGTGTTTATATGGTTTTACATCTCTTTTGCACTCTTTGATTAAGTTGAGATCATCTTTTCTTTCAAGTTCCAGTTCTGTCCAGAACTTGTTCTTCGCGCAGCAGTTAGTTTTTGATTTTTAGAAAAATCTAGAAATCTCATTTTTGCGTGATTCTTGCTGGAGATTGTGCGGGACTCCTATATCCATCTTTAGAAAAATTTTGGTGTTCCCTTGTTGCACCGTTTGGGCGCCATGAGGTTAAAACTGAGCCCCAAATTTTCTGCTCGAAGTTCCTGACTGTCTGTGTTCATAGATTTATGATGATTTGTTAACAAGGCTTTTTGATATAAAATTTGGTAGAGAGCTTCATGACTCATCTTCTCATAGGGAAAAAATTTATTATAATTTTGTGAGCATCAGAAACCCACCAACCTCCTGTTCAAATTAAAGATAGCTTCTGGAAATATCTGCTTTTGCTTTTCTAAAAGAGACTTTTGTGTCTTGGCTTGATCTCTTTTAGAAAAGAAGTATTTGAATTGATTCCTCTTTATTTGGACATTTGACAACCAGGATTGTGATTGAAAAATCCCTCACATATTTTATGGATCTCATCCATGTAAGCTAGGGATACACATAGTTGTCTAGTCGTTCCGGTTTTTGCGGTTTATGCGAATTTGAGGAGCACTGGTTTTCTTTGTGCAATCTTGTCAAGATTTTGGTTGGAGTATTTTTGGGAAAATTTATTTGCGATCATTCACCCCCCCCCCTCTGTTCGCCATCTCGATCCTTCAATTGGTATCAGAGTCGGTTTTGCTCTTCCATAGATCTTGACCGGTCTCAAGAGCCATGGCGACGGACAAATACTCCACCAAGCCTCCCATTTTCAATGGAGTTGATTTTCCTTTTTGGAAGTCCCGAATGGAGTCATACATCATCGCCCAAGGCTTCCCGATATGGCGGTTGAAGCTCCCATATGAGGTTCTGTCGATGAGAACGCTACTACGGCAATATGGTCGACGTTGAGGCAAATGCTAAGGCAAGGAACATTCTCACACAGGACTCAAAGCAGTGAGTATGATCGATTTCACACCTTCGCTTCCGCCCACTAGATTTGGGTAACCTCGATGCTTACCATGAGGGCACTACTCAAATCAAGACCGTGAGGCAGACAGATTCAAGCGCGAGTACAACAAATTTGAACAACGCTACCGGTGAGAGTATCGATGAGTGATTTGGTCGGTTTACTAAGATTTTGAGCGACCGAAAGCAATCGGTTGTATATACCCCGACTCGGACAATGCTCGCATTTCTTGACCGCACTCGACCTTCGGGTTTGGGAGATGAAGGTGACCACCATCAAGGACACCATCGATCCTGTCGATTCTAACTCTTGACAGGCTTTATTCCGCCTCAAGACTCATGAGATTGATGTCGCTCTCGGAAGATGAAATCTCTGTCGATGGCTTTGGTCACCGATCCCATTGGGTCCTCTTCGGATTTTTCTTGACTTTGCTTCGGTTTTTCTCTCCGCTCTTTGCGACGTAGCGATGAAATTCGAACGATTTCGAAAATGAGCTTGCTCTTGTCGTCAAAATTTTCCAATATTTACAAGAGAGACAGAGAGGAAGAGAGGTGGCATGATCACCTGCTTCGAGTGTGGTGGCCCCAACCACATTCGAGCGAACTGCCCCAAGCTGGAGAAGGGCAAGAACGACGTCAACGGTTTGGGCAAGATCGACAACACCGACAAGAACCGCAACAAGAAGCCTCCAGTTCGCGAGCCGACGCACGAGAAGAAGTACCGCAACTTCTCGAAGAACAAGAAGCTAGCTCTTCCACCGCGTCCTCGCCGCCCTCGAGAACATCAGCCTCTCCGACATGGAGACATGGAGCGACGAAGGCGAGGATGATCCGCAAGAGAAGAAAGGCGGCGACGACTTCTCCGGCATGTGCTTCATGGCAAACACCGACGACATCAGCGACTCCGAGCTCTACAACAACTCGGACGAGGTACCTTCCTATGACCAGCTCAATGAAGCTTTTTGCAAATTAGGAAAATTTCATGCTAGAGCTAGAGCTAGGGTTACGGAGTTAGAGAAGGAAGTAGATACCCTGTCTCAGGAGTTAGCTTCACTTAAATCATGTTCCTCCCGAGACTCTGATAATTGTACTCTCTGTGATGCTTTGCTTGTGGAGTTGGAGAACCTAAGAACCCTGCATGATAGTGTGGTTTCTGATCTTGAGGCTCTTAGGTCGAAGGATGCTAGCACATGTTCTATTGATCCTATTCCTATTGATGCTAGTTTCCTTCATACTCACACAAGCGCATCTTGTGAAAATTGCCCTAAGCTACTTGTTGAAATTGATGCCATGAGTTGTCACCTTAGGAAGCTTTCGCTAGAAATGATGAACTGAATTGCATGCTTCTAAGGACCCAATACCATGTGAGGGTCAGAAGCAACTAAAGCTTGATAATTAAGCTTTAAATGCCAAGTGTGATCAACTTGCTAAGGACTTACTAGTTAAGTCAAATAATGGTTGCTAACATGTGTATTGGGGTTGAGGATGACGTGGATAAGGTCCACGCAGAGCTTAGGAAGAAGTTAGAGGCCCAAGTTGGTAGAATTAGAGATGCTTCTTGTGAGTCTCTCAAATTTGAGGCAAGTGTATAGGGAAAAAATATGCGCGTGCTGTTCGATCCTCTTCTTCTGCCTCTTCTTCTACTCCTTCCCCTTGCTCTTCATGCGCCTCACTTTTCCGAGAGTGTTAGTATCTTATGAGCACTCTTGAGAAATTTGTTGGAGGCAAGAAGAAGTTCAATCTCATTCTAGACCAGTCCAAGATTAGCAGATTCAATCAAGGTCTAGGATTTGATTACTTGGAGCACGCTAGAACTCATCCTCCTACCATTGTGCGAGGTTCCAAGAGTGGAGAGATAGTGGTTTTTCCCAGGTTGAGCACCACTGTGTTTAGGTCTGCTGGTGTGGTCCACGGGACTTCTGACCAGAAGGATGCTTCTCTTGTTGCTTCTGCCTCTAACAAGGCAAAGTACACATGCACCTTCTGTAAGAAGGATGGTCACCTAGTAGATTTCTGCTTCAGGCGCGCCAAGATCACTCGGCGTGAGCGTGTTGATGCTCTTATGGGTAATCAGGGTCATCCCCAGACTCTGAGTGCTCCTAAGGCGCACACTGCTACTAGACAAGTTAGAGAGTCGCCTGTTTTTGGGCAGCGTCTAGGACTCGGTTATCATGCTTAATTAGCTGTTCTCTCTTCTCTCTAGGTTGAGTTCCCTCACAGTCTTATAAGTCTAGCAGGTGTTGGGCCCCCTGGGTAGACAGGGTCTGTGTGCACTCCTTAGTATGGGATCTAGAGGCAGCTTTCCTTTGTTAGTCATTGGGGAAGATGAGAGCGAGTCTGAGCTATAGTGTTCTCTACCATCTTTTCTATACTCTATAGCCACCCAGTTCGCTGTTTCTTGACTTCTTCCCTCCATTCTGTGTTTCTAGCTTTAATTGAGTTCTTTTCGATCCTTCTTGAGCTTAATCTTGCTAATAACTCAATTTGAACCAGATTTGTGCTTAAAATGGAATCACATGTTGAGGGGGAGTTTAAGAATCTGTCTCATGCATTGCATATAGACTTGATTTTTCATTTTATGAGCTTTGTCTATTATGCAAATGATCCATGTTTCATTTTATACACCATGCTATATTGTGAAGAAAATTACTTGCTTAGATATGTCCAAGTTCATTTATCTTGCTAAGCTTACAAAAATTGAAAAATGAGCGTTAAAAGAAAAACTTGATAAACATGTTATGCTTACTTGTTAAGTTTCTTTCTAGGTGTTTTTGCCATGATTTGTGAAATTCGAATTCTCTAGAGTCCCTATAGCAACTTGGGTGAATCTTGTTTGATCCATACTTGAGTCCTTCACTAGCTTAACAATGAAAATGCTAAAATGAAAGTGAAGCAAAATTGACTCTTTTTAGCAAGATTAGACTCAACACCTCACATTCACAAGACGGCTTCTCATTGCACTTGAGATGAACTTGGAATGTGTTGTATGACCAAGATCATTCTCTTAAGAGTCCCTCTTGAGATGATCGATTATGGCTTAAGTCAATTGCTTTAAACAATGCAAAAAACATATGTGGGTAAAGAATGCAAATAATATCAAACATTTGCACCCCGCTATGTCTTTCAAAGCTCCAAAGAAAAATTTTCATCAAACTGAACCAAAGCTCGAAAGACCTTGTATGCACTTCTAGATTTCCCAAAGTGTTGAGTAGGTTGAACTCTAGGTTTTCCATTTGATCCGTTGAATGGCTTTGCTTCTAGGGTTGAAACTAATGCCAAGTGTTGCTCGTGTTCAATCTTGCTAAAAATGACATGGTTTTAATTAAATCTTGCTAGCAAAATATTTATTTGTACTTGGACATGCCTTAGCTTAGTCTATTTTTGCCATAACTTAGCTTGGTGTTATAACTTGTCTTGTTGGTCACATGGATAATCTTCAAAGCTCCTTTAGGTTGCATTACTTGCATAAAAACAAAAAAAAGGGAGAAAAGAAAATGTTATCTTGATGCCTATATTGCCAAAAGGGGGAGAAATCATAGAAAAGGCATCATTTTGCATCATGATTCTTATGATCTTTGTTAATCCTTGCTATCTTTCATAGATCATAAGTATTTCTAGTTGCCAACTTGGTCATGTTCTTGATTTCTATTTCTTTGATCAAGTTTGGCTTTGCGTTCAAATTGCTTTCTTCTTCTCTTATTCAAACTCAAAACTTATGCCTTTTCTTGTGTTTGTCAATATACTCATCAAGGGGGAGATTGAAAGACCATGTGGAGGTCTATCCTTGTGTGTGATGAGTAATTGATAAGAGTTGAGCTTGGTTTGATTTGAAATTGAGTTTGATTTGAATTGGATTTCAATTTGAAGCAATTTGAGTGTTGGTTGGTCTCATAATTTTGTGAGCAGCAAAAACCCACCAACCTCCTGTTCAAATTAAAGATGACTTCCTGAAATATCTTTTGCTTTTCTAAAAGAGACTTTTGTGTCTTGGCTTGATCTCTTTTAGAAAAGAAGTATTTGAATTGATTCCTCTTTATTTGGACACTTGACAACCAGGATTGTGATTGAAAAATCCTCACATATTTTATGGATCTCATCCATGTAAGCTAGGATACACATAGTTGTCTAGTCGTTCGGCTTTTTTTGGGTTTTATGAATTTGAGGAGCACGGTTTTCTTTGCTAATCTTGTCAAGATTTTGTTGGAGTATTTTTGGGAAAATTTATTTGCGACCATTCACCCCCCCCTCTGTTCGCCATCTCGATCCTTCATACCCACACGATACAACCATGCACCACACAGGCGAATGATCATAACAAAGCCTTTACAATGCACCATCTTAACCCAGTACTACCCACTGAGGTTTCAACACTGGAGGGACTGGTTACCACACCCAGGGCCCCCCTCTTGCACCATGTGAGCCACCCCAGGCGAGGACTGGTTACCTCTACCCGGGTCTCACACCACCACGATAGTACTAAAGCTACGACATTGCAAATTAATCAGCTAGGCTGCCCCATAATAGACATGTGGTTGCATGATTGACTCAGGTCAAAGGCTCGTAAGGTTAAGTCCTTAGGGTTGATCAAAGCAAGATTTGCACATAACCTCTGCCCATCGAGCCCACCCTGGCACACTTGCCCTTGCCACTTGCTTCAATCTAAGTGATTACTAACCCAGTTGATTACCAAGCACCACGTGCTATCCACAAATCAACATCGTTGCGTGACCTCCTCGCCACAACAACTCAATCTCTTTGTGTGACCACACATGACACACAAATTCATAACATTGTTCCATATGCTATTAGTCAAGATTAATAATCAACATTTCATGAGCATGTGATGACGTGGCATGGCTAAGCAATCTAATCTGATCTAACCATCCCATGTTGATTTCATTATTAACCAACTATAGTAAACCAATCTAAGGTATCATGGCATACGATTAACAAGGTAGGGTATAATTCAACGGGTATGCTAGCTAAGTCCCAATTTAGATGGAAATCATTTGTACACATGAAATAATATGCAATAAGGTAAAACTAAATAGCGATTTTGCAAACATGGGCTCAACATGATCAAAGCACAACTTGCCTTGGTTAAGCTCCTGGTCTTGATCTTGACACTACGGGAAATCGACATTTTTTCGTCGGCCCAGTATATTTTCGTCAGCCCTCCACAAACCGACAACAACAATAAATAATTTTCGTCGGCCCAAGGTAAGCCGACGAAAATATATATATTTTCGTCGATCCGAGCCCAAAGCCAATGAAAATATATTTATTTTTGTCGGCTTATTCATGAAGCCGACGAAAACCAGTCATGCTACGGGTGGGGGTTCAATTTCGAATAATATTCGTTGGCTTCTCTGGCCGACGAAAATAGGTCGACCCACTAGTGTTGTGCCACGTGGCATGAGGAAGTATTTTCATCGGCCACTGTGGCCGACGAAAATAGAACGTAATACACAGCCGACCGACCCCTCGCGTGCCTATTCGATCGCACCACCGAAAACTTTTAGTACCCGCCACCAGCGCCGCCGATCCTCCGTCTACCACGCCCGCCTGCCATCAGCGCCGCCCGTCGCCCCGCCACACCACCCGCCACCAAGATCGCTTCGCTGTTCTTCGCCGAGCCGCCGCCATCCCCACACCACGGCCACTGCCACCGCCTCCTCACAAGATCGCGCAGTCCCCAAGCAAGGTGAGTACCATTTTATTCATCAATTTTTGTAGTTGTTCATCAGTTTTAGGATGCAAACTAAAGCCCAGAAGTTATATCTATAAGAATAGGAGAACAAGTATGTATCAAGTGTTGAATCGGAGGATAAAACGGATTAGTAGCTTATATGCCATGGGAAGGTTAAAATTTTGAAGACGCAATACTAATTATCGAACGTTTGGTATATGAGGATATTTATACTTCTTTTCACATACGAATGACCCATTCTCATAATAAGAATGTGCACAACCTAGTCCAGTATGGAATGAACTTATTATCTGATGATTGAGTCGATTCCATGATTGTAAATTTATAATATTGTTTTATTAGCTATTAAGTAGAATCGATTTGGTCAGCCAAACCTAGGCGTCACTCATTCGGGAACGGCACATGTCACATTTACTTGTGAGGTGTGCCGTTCCGGAATTGTTCAGTTTAATTTGGACAGCCTAGGAATGGACGCTAGAGTATTTGTAGGATTTTTGACGAGGCCAACGGCCCGAACAGAATCTCGGCAGCATGACCCAGTTGTTCTCCGATGCACCAAGACTAGCCGTGCATTCAGAGAACAGCGGGGTTATGCTGTCGAAATTCCGTTCGGACCGTGTCGGGACCCGAATATGCAAATCCGGACCCTCTGTATATTCAGCATAAGTCCAGGATCTCACTAGTGCACACAGTCTCAACATCGGTACATATCACAGTCATATCCAATGAAATAGTAAAGTACTTTAATTAAATAATCAAACTGGTTGCTCGACCTTATGGCCGAGTTACAAACGTATGCCTCGTAGGGTGAAGACTTATTAAATAACCAAGTGCAGCGGAAATAAAATAGACTCGTGGCGCCAACCAATTTGCCACAGGCAACTGACTGGGCTCGCTCCCTAGTTCGTCGGCTCCTCTTGAAACTCCTCCTCTAGAGCAGGGGTTGCTTCTTCTTCAACTGAGGTTGTGTTGTTGCAAGGGTGAGTACTTTGAGCACTCTGCAAGTCATGCACATAATGCAATTCTAATATTCTACATGCATGGCTCAGCACAAAGGATAGGCTATGGCTGATTTGAAGTACAGCATTCAAGATAAACACTAATAGATTGCAAAGCAGTAAAACAATAGTAAGGACAATAACTTTCACAAATATTTCAATCGTAAATCATTTTCCAACTTAAGTCAAGTTCATCAATACCATCCCAAGCATTTTCCATAAACAAGTTATTTTCATAAAAGTCTAACCCTTGACTATAATCACCGAGCGATGCTCAATACCATGAGCACGGCTATTCGAATAGGTTGTACACTCTGCAAAGGTTATACACTTTACCCACAAGATACAGTCAAATGCCACCAAGGCGAGTAACCGTAACAAAGCCTTTCCAAAGATCCGTCTAAACCCAAGACGCTTCGCTAAGGTTTCAACACCGAGGGATGGTTACCACACCTGTGGCCCCTCTTGCGCCATGTGAGCTTTCACCGCTCCTCCAGACTCACACCACCACGACAAGTATTCAAAGAGTAGATTTCACGGTTTACTCGGCTAGGTCCGTCCCATTCCGGAACTTGTGATTGTATGAAAGACTCAGTTCAAAGGCTTGCAAGGTTAAGTCCTTAGTTGAACGAGACAAGACTAACCAAGTATGATCTCAAACATCCAAAACCAATAAAAACCAAATACGACTGCCCAATTGCCACTCTTGGCCCACGTGAAATGCTTCTTGCCACTTGCCCCAGTCTAAATCATTTTCCCACCCCGGTTCTTTACCATTGCACCACGTGCCATTATCAGCTCAATAACACATGTCTCATTTCCCAAAACACATTCCATATCTCATTAAGTCAATATTAACTTTAATATTCCAAAATCATGAATCATCCACGTGACGGGGCTAAGCATACTACTTCGGTCTACCCAACCCATGTTGGCAATTGATTAATGTCCAACTCTTAATCCACAACCTAAGGTGACAAGGAAATCATGGCCGACAATTATATATGACAAGGTGTCATACAACAACTAGGCATTTATCTAATCCCAGAACTTATTAAAAACCATTTCTATTAAATTAGCATGCAATAATTTAAATCAAAATAATTTTCTCTGATAGGTTCAACATGGTCAAACACAACTTACCTTCAAAAAGTACTGGTTCTGGTTCTTGTGCTTGCTCCTGGGTCAAAACTTCTCTTTCGAAACCTTCGGGTACCTCGACGTCTACGCGTAACGTAAATAAATAGCAATAAATAAATAAAACAGAGAGAAACTCAAGTCTAAAATTCAAATAAAATTTATAAACAGAAAGAGCTTGATTTTAAAAATTTTTAGAAATTAAAATTACTTAAATCGGATTTAAAACGCAAAAGTTATAGCCAATTGAAGTTTGAAAATAAATTAAAAAGAATAAACCGATTTTCCATATTTATTTCTATACGGGAAATTCGGAAATATGACGTCAGCATGACGTCAGCCCGGCTCGGTCAACCTACTGACAGGTGGGGCCCACCATGACGTCAGCACGACGTCACCGATGACGTCACGCGCACTGTGCGGCGTTGGTGCTTTAAGATCCGTGCGCTACGATTCAATCGGGCCCGTCCGTTCGAACGGACGGCCGAGATTACCTGCCCGATCGGATCCCTCACCAACACGCGGCGCGACCCTATTCACCGAAGCACGGCGCGATCACAACCATTCGAGTACTTGGGTCGAGAGGGTTACCGCTAGGGTGAACCGAGTAGCCAGTCGGGTCACCGACCCGTGTGAGTGTAGGAACTTGTAAGATGAAACGTTCACTTGCACTTGCGCGGGAAAGGAGTGTTCCCGATCGACCATGGATCGCACCACACGGGCACTTCCTTCTACCGCGAAGCACTACTTAGCAACCGTAGCCGCTGGGGCATATGTCGTAGCACTTGGGTCGAGAGGGTTACAGCTAGGGTCAACCGATTGACCAGTCGGGTCACCGACCCGTGTGAGTGTATGAACTTGTAGCCCCCGAGCGGTGCGTGGGGACCAAGTTGTGGTAGCCACGCAGCGCTTGAAATCGGAGGAATAGTAAATGGGTGCGAGAATATGAAAAAGTTTTAGGGATAGAGTCACCTTAACTTTTTTATTCCACCTGTTGGAGACGACGCGGCTATCGGGCCCCTCGCTCAACTTTCCACCGGGGCGGTGAGCTAATGGGCCTTCTGCCACCTCGAGGCTGTAGCGGCCCATCTAGGCCTTTTTCCCGCATCGCGGCGCAGTCAGTCTAGCCCAGGAGACGAAACCGAGGGGTCACGCCGTGCTCTGGCCGAAGCAGTGTCCTTTCGTCCCCAGCCGTCGTGTCGCGGTTTAATGAGTAGTGGGGGGAGTGGAAAGGGCACGTCGCTTCCTGTAGGGGTGGATTTAATGCGCGTGCGGCGCTCTGCCCGGGGCGACGCCCGCTTGGACCGCTCCGCCCCGCCTCTATAAATAAGGCATGGGGGGCGTGAGAGCGACCACGCCCAGTTGTTTCCTTTGCATCTTCGCCTCCCTGTGCTCGTCTCCAACCCTTTGAAGAGCAAAATGACGAGCGGAGGGTGCGATGCTGCCGGTGATCGGAGGGCCAGCAAAAGGCCCCGCACCGACGCCGGGTCGTCCGCAGCCACAGCGAGGGGCGGGATCACCTTTCCCTCGTTGACCTTCCACATTCGGAATCCTCTTCTAGAGTGAGTTTCTTTTGCTTGGCCTCGAGATGGCTTTGATCTTGTTTTGCTAACGTTGAGCTCCTTCTTCTTTCTTCCAGCGCTTTTGGCTCGAGTTCAGGCCAGCCACCGGCTGCACCGGGGCCGATTGCCTCGACGGGGGAGGTGGATGCCACCGTCTCCGCGATGAGGGCCCGGGCAGCCGGTATGACAGCCGCGCTGGCGCGGCTGGAGGCCTCCCTGACGGCTCAGGCCGCAATGGCCGCCGCTCAGGAAGCAGAGGTGTTGGCCCAACGGGCTCAGGCCCGGGCTGCCGAGGAGGAGCTCGTGAAGACGCGTGAGGAGGTGGCGTTCCAGCAAGCTCGGGCCCAGGCCGCCGAGGAGGAGTTGGCCAAGATGCACGAGGAGCGCTGGGTCACGCGCGAGAACCTCGTCTCCATGCTCGCCCCGGCCTACGAGAGCATGGCCAGGAGCTTGGAGCCGCTGGGGGTGAGGCTGAACGGGCCGTTGGAGCGTACTGCGTCGTAGTACACCTTCGGCCTCACCCAGGTGGCCGACGCTCTGGCTGACCTGCCCCGCGCCTTGAACGAGCGTTCCACTCGCGAGGGGCGGGAAGTCGCCGTCGATGTGGCAGAGTACGTGCTGGTCTGCTGCGCCAGCCGCGATGCCTCCTTCGATCCGATCGCAACCGTTGCCGAGATCGAAGGCGATGTAGGCCGGTCTCGGGCCAGAGTGCGGGCGGCGGCAGAGTACATGGTAGGGCTAGGCGCGGTCGTCGTGAGCGGTGACAGCTCTGACGACGACGACGCCTTTGGTTAGCTTAGGAACGTCCCGGGCGCCCGCACCTAACTTTTGTTTTTGGACAACATAATGTAATAATATATGTTATGAGAACTTTGTTTGATATCTGCATTTCCTTTCTGTGGTGAGCACTTATTGAGTGACCGTGGCCCTTAGGAACTGTTGGGGTCGCTTGAGCGTAGGTCAGAGTGCTAGCATTTTGAGGGAAGCGCAAAGATAGCAAAGACTTAGCATCCCAGAAGCGCGTTCCTGGTCGACTATGGATCGCTCCGCATGGGCACTTCCTTCTCCCGCAAAGCACTACTTAGCAACCGTAGCCGGTGGGGCGTAGGTCGTAGCGCTTGGGTTGAGAGGGTTACCGCTTGGGAGGTCTCGAGCCTGGCCGGGAGCCCGACTGGAAAGCATGAGCTGCCCCGAGTGGCGACGTGGATCGGGTGTTGGTCAAGCCGCGCCGCCGAACTTCTGGGGATGGTGAAAACGCTAGAATAGAGGAAAAGTCTTAGGGATAAAATCGCCTTAGCTTTTCAATGTTCCATGCGTTTGGTACAGTGTTGCCATCGGCATCTTTGAGTCAGAAGGTGCCGGGTCGGAGGATCTCCAAGACGGTGAAGGGACCTTCCCACGGAGGGGAAAGCATGTGCTGTCTTTGTTGGACTGAACCTGACGCAGGACCAGGTCGCCAACGTTGAAGGACCTTCCGCGGATCTACCGACCGTGGTAACATCGCAGCGTTTGGGGTACTTGGCTGATCGCAGGACGGCCACATCGCGCACCTCGTCGAGCTGGTCGATGGCGTCTTGTTGTGATTCGAGCCCCCGTGCCTCGTCGAAGGCTTGTAATCTCGGGGCGCCGTACTCCAGGTCGGTCAGCAAGACAGTTTCAGCACCGAACACCATGAAGAATGGTGTAAACCCGGTCGACCGTGTCGGTGTGGTACACAGGCTCCAGAGGACGGAGGGCAACTCGGCTGCCCATCGTCCCTCGAACTTCTTCAGCCGACTGAAGATTCGCGGCTTGAGCCCTTGGAGGATCATGCCGTTTGCTCGCTTGACTTGGTTGTTGGTCCGCGGATGGGCTACGGCTGCCCAGTCGACGCGAATGCTGAAGTCGTCGTAGAACTCGAGGAACTCTTTCCCTGTGAACTACGTTCCGTTATCGGTGATGATGGAGTTCGGGACTCCGAACCGATAAATGATGTCGCGGAAGAAGTTGGCCGCCTGCACCGAGGTGATGGTGGCGACCGGCTTTGCTTCTATCCACTTGGTGAACTTGTCCACTACGACGAGCAGGTGGGTCAAGCCCCCGGGCAACTTTTTGATGGGCCCGACCAGATCGAGTCCCCAGACCACGAACGGCCACGTGATGGGGATCGTATGCAAGGCTCGCGCGGAAGATGCGCTCGCCGCAAAGAATCGCACTTCGCAGCGAACGACGGTTTCGGCGCCACCACGGTGATAGGGATGAGAAGCCTTGTCGGAAGGCTTTTCCCACAAGGGACTGGGGTGCAGCGTGGTGACCGCAGACACCGCCATGGATATCAAGTAGCAACTGCCTCCCCTGGTCGGCCAGGATGCACTTCTGGAGAACTCCAAAGGGGCTCCTCTTGTGGAGGTCTTCTCCGACCAGGACGAAGGATTTCGCCCATCGAGTGAGGTGCCGGGCCTCGATCAGATCAGCGGGGAGCGATCCATCGGTCAGCCGGTCGATGAAGGGCTTCCTCCAGTCGGAGTCAGCAACCAGCACACTGCGGCCTAACCAGGACGGTTCCGTGTCCGACCGCTCGGCAGTCGGAGCGGTCGTGTCCAGGGAGTCGGTCGCTTGCTCGGTTGGCGAGTCCAGTCGGATGGAAGGTTTGTGGAGGTCGGAGACGAAGATCTCAAGTGGGACTAGTCCTTTGTTGGAGGCGAGATTGGCTAGGTAGTCGGCCTCACCATTGTAGCGTCGGTATCTATGGTGAATCTCGAAACCCTTGAACCTTTCCTCGAGTTTGCGCACCTCCCGGCAGTATGCTGCCATGTGGGCGTCACGAGGCTTCGAGGCCTTCATGACTTGGTCGACGACGAGCTTGGAGTCGCCGTGTATGTAGAGTCGGTGCGCGCCGAGGTCGGCAGCGATCCGGAGACCGTTGGCGAGGGCTTCGTATTCGGCGACGTTGTTGGTTGCATCGAAGGGCAGTCGGATGGTGTACAGGAGCTTGTTTCCGAGCGGGAAAACAATGACGACTCCATCACCCGCTCCGTTCTTGGTGTAGGATCCATCGAAGTACATCGTTCAGTACTCGGGGTCGTCGAGCACTGGTGGCGCCTGGGCTTCGGTCCACTCGGCGACGAAATTGGCCAAGACCTGCGACTTGATCGCCGTCCGGGGGACGTATGATATGTCGTGGCCGTTGAGCTCAAGCGCCCACTTGGCTATTCTTCCCAAAGCATCACGGTTGTGGACAATCTCGCCGAGTGGCGAGGAGGTCACCACGGAGACGGGATGCCGGTCGAAGTAGTGGACCAGCTTCCTTTTCATGATGAGCACCGCATAAAGCAACTTCTGCACCTGCGGATACCGAGCCTTGGACTCGGAGAGCACTTCACTGATGAAGTACACTGGCCGTTGTACCTTGAGCACATGGCCTTCTTCGGCTCGCTCCACAACAAGCGCCGCTGACGACCTAGGTCGTGGCGGCAATGTAGAGGAGGAGTGGTTCCCCTGGTGCTGGGGCGACCAGTACCGGGGGTGAGGTCAAGAACGCTTTCAGTCGGCTAAGAGCTTCCTGCACCTCCTGGGTCCAGCTGAAATGATCGGATTTCTTGAGCAGCCTGTAGAGCGGCATTCCGCGTTCGCCAAGGCGAGACACGAAACGGGTCAAGGCTGCAAGGCATTCGGTCAACTTCTGGACCCCTTTCAAGTTGTCCACCGGGCCCATCTTCATGATTGCAGAGGTCTTCTCCCGATTGGCTTCGATGCCACGCTCGAAGATGATGAAGCTAAGTAGCTTTCCCTTGGGGACCCTGAAAACACACTTCTCGGGGTTGAGCTTTATACGAAACCATCGAAGGTTCGCTGTAACATCCCGAAATTTTCTTTAACGGTATTTACGTTATTTCAAAATTTTTTTTGAAATGTCCGTAATTTATTTGGAATTTTTGAAATTTATTTGAATCTAAGCTTTATCGAATTAATCATATAAAATAACGATCATGCATTTCGTCTTTATAAATTCCAAATTTAGTCTAAAATAATAACATTTGAAAAATAAGGATGTTTCTTTCAAATACCTTCAAAAACTAGATTATAAATTAAGTTTGTCGATTATATTTAAAAAACCGTACAAGTGTCTGATCCACTAAAAGAATTTTTACAGAAAATCTATATATCAAAAAATTGCGAAACCAACTCCGTTAAGTTCCAAATATTCCCTATTATTTTAGAGGATTTTTCCAAGATTTTTAGAGCCTTTTGCTATTTTATCCTAACCACGTATTGTTCCAACACTATTCAAATTCGGAAGTTAACCGATAGTCACGTGAATGCATGGACTTCTGCACATGTGAATTATTCTTTCCCTGCCGTTTCAATCCTTCAATTACCAGCCGATTCCATTTTTCTAGCAACGCATGTATGCATGCTGTTGTCATTATCAAGTTAGCGTATGTATACATGAAGCATGTTATTTCTTTAATCAACGTCATTATCTTTCCATTCATTTCCTGTATACGTTTTGCTTTGGCGCTGTTTCCATTTCCAAGACGCTGTTTCCATTTCCTAGCCATTTCGTTGTCGCTTTGTTTTCAAATTTAACCATTTAATTGCCGTTTTTTCGTCTCCATGAACGCACATGCATGCTAATTGGTCATTATTTCCATGCGTAGTAACAAAGAACATGGTTGTTTCTTCATTTCCTGGCGCATGACTCAAGCTCCTGCTTTCCTTCATTCCTCCAGCCGTTTCTTCTGCCTTGCCTTTATTCCATTTGGTTCATGTTCTTCCTTGCTTCTTTAGTCTCCTGTGCGAACCACGTTCGTTTCATCTCTTTCGCACAGTTGTTCGGCCAGGTGAGTTTTTCCCTTGTCAAGCACTATCCTGATGGATTGTTCTTAGCCTTCTCTAAACCCATCATTGCCATGCATCGCTACCACGAACGCTACAGAAGTTTTTGTTCCTTGTCGCTGTTGGTATCGCCGCTGTCGCCGCCGGCGCAATCTTCGACCTCGCCCACCGATCGTCGCCGTCGCATCGCCGTTCGGCCGATCGCAAGGCCTCCTCTCATCGCCGCCGCTGCCGACCGGTACTTCCTTTTCTTCATCTCGTGTACGCTCTATTTCTATCATCGATTGGCCTCGTCAGTGTGTATTTGTGCTTTACTTGATCGATCGGATGCATATGTATGAGCGTCTAAAATGTACGCATGTATTCATATATACATGTTAAGTTGATTGCATGTATACGCAGAGCGCCATATTGCTTTGCCGCCATTGCCGTTGTCGTTGTTGTCGTTCTTGCCGCCGCCGCCACCGTAGTCATTGCCGCCACCACCGCCCGTCGCCGATAAAGCGCATGCTTGCATCGCCAAGCTCTTCGCCTCATTCACGTGGCCAAAACCAAAGAAACTAGAACCGTGCCTCACATAACTAGCCAAGCCGAAGAACATGCAAGTAACGATGAACAGTGCCATGCATGTGTATAGCTAGTTAAATTTTGTACGTGAATTTGTAACCAAATTGCGGATTTTTTCTTTTTCGCTACAAATTTGTTATAAGTCCAAATCACATGCAACAAGTTTTGTAAATTAGTAAAAATTAATACCTTTCCACAGTAATTTTTATAAAATTTTATAAATGAATTTATACTGTTAAAATATTCGAGAAAAGTCCAAATTTATGAATTTTGTAGCTCTTAAACTATACGTTCAAAAATGTCGAAATAAATTTTATAAATCTTAGAAAATGCTAAACTAATTATCTGGAAGTTTTCATGAAGTTACAAATTAGTTTGATTTGTCGTATTTTTCCGAATGTGTGTTTGTACGTTGTTTTGCGTGTTTATTTAGTTCTTTGTGCGTTACGCGTGAGACGTTGAGTCTGTGTGAGGACACGGATTTGAGGATCAAGCTCCGCACCAAGACTCACTGCTTTACGAAGGCAAGTTATGCTTTGATCATTTTGCTCCTATGATTTTGAATGTTATGTTGATTTAAATTATGCATGCTAATTTAATTATAAAGTGTTCAAGTAATTTGGGATTAGATAATTACCACTTGATATTGTCACCTTGTCCATAGTATTTGTATGTCACTAAATCATTTGTCACCCTAGGTTGATTTTACATACCGCCTATACTAGTCGCCAGATTGGGGTAATTAGAACGTGTTAGTTTGCTTAGCCATGCTACCCGAATCAATGACAAAGTGTTGGAAATAAAGTCGAATATTTACTATTGAATTATAGAACTTGTTTTGAAAGAATGTGACATGTGTTATTGAAAAGATGATGGCACGTGGCGCATGGTAACCAATTGGGTGGGAAAATGGTTTAGACTGGGGCAAGTGGCAAGATGTTCAGTGGTGGGCCAGATGTGGCATTTGGGCGGTCGCATTTGGATTTGGTTTTTATTGACATGTTGACATGATGAGTTTTGGGAAGTCTTGCCTCGGCCAATTAAGGACTTAACCTTGCGAGCCTTTGACCTGAGTCATTCATACAACCACAAGCCTTTGACCTGAGTCATTCATACAACCACAAGTACCGGAATGGGACGGACCTAGCTGAGTAAATTGTGAAATCTATTCTTCATCGCTGTAGGAGTGAGTCCCGAGTGTGCGGGTAGTAAAACTCACAGGCGCAAGAGGGGGGCCCTGGATGTGGTAACCAGTCCCACCAGTGTTGAAACCTTAGCGGGCAGTACAGAGTTTGGATGGATCCTTGGAAAGGCTTTGTTATAGTCACTCGCCTTTGTGGTGTTTGACTGTATCTTGTGGGTAAAGTGTATAACCTCTGCAGAGTGTACAAACTATTCGAATAGCCGTGTCCACGGTATTGGACATTGCTCGGGGATTACAGTCAAGGGTTAGACTTTATTAAAAATGTGGTTGGGTTAACAGATGAAGTTGATGGAAGTGTGAATTAGGATGTGGAAATGCTTTTACTTACCTTCTAGAAAAGTTATTGCTAATTCTACTTGTTTTTACTGCTTTCAAATCTACTTATGTACTTGTTAAATGCTGTTTATTGCAAATCAACCTTTAAGCCATTCCATTGGAATAAGCCTGGCATGTAGCATATTAGGTTGTATTCTGTGCATAGCTTGTTGAGTACGGTTGTGTACTCACCCCCTTATAATCACAACATCGAAGATGAAGAACTGCAAGCGCTTGAGGAGGAGAAGAATGACGACCCGCTAACTAGGAAAAGGCTCGATTAGTTGCCCGTGGCAAACCGGGCTCCACGAAGATTTATTTTCGTTGTTATTTGTTACTCAACTCACCTGCGTGGCTTAATATTGTAAGGTGACCTTAAAGTCTTAACAGTTTAATTTGAGATAAATACATTATTGTTATTATTCCATTGTGTATGTGTGATGGTATTCATCTCTGCTTGTATCTGTGAGCACCCGGCGTGATCCTCGATCGTGTTTCACATCGAGTGTTCGAATTCAAATTCGGGCGCGACATTCGCAAAGTCTCTCTAAGTCGCATTTACGAGATCGTCAATTTTCTTAGTCTTGACGACAATGTCGCCGACGACGCCTCGATATACTGGTCGATTTGGTCGTCAAGCATCGCTTGCATACATCGCCGTATGTAGCACTGCGTTCTTTAGACCAAATGGCATCGTTACGCAATGAATCGGCCGAACGGAGTGATGAAAGAAGTCGCGAGCTGGTCGGACTCTTTCATCGCTATATGGTGGTAGCCCGAGTAGGCATCCAGAAAGGACAGGGATTCGCACCCTGCGGTGGAGTTGACGACTTGGTCGATGCGAGGCAATGGAAAAGGGTCCTTGGGACATGCCTTGTTCAGGCTCGTGTAGTCAACACACATTCTCCATTGCCCAGACTTCTTCTTTACAAGGACAGGGTTGGCTAGCCACTCGGGGTGGCGCACCTCTTTTACAAACCTTGCGGCCAAGAGCGTTGGGCGACCGGCCTTGAGCCAGGTCGGATATTCAAGGAGTGCTTGGCGACTTCCCTTGGGATTCCCGGCATGTCGAAAGGCTTCCATGCGAAGACATCCCGATTGGCGCTGAGGAAGTCGACGAGCACGCTTTCCTATTTGGCGGGGAGCGTGGCTCCGACCCACACGGTCTTGGCCAGATCCTCGAGATCGACCGCGACCTCCTTCGTGTCCTCGGCGGACCTGAAGGATCCTGGCCCCGACTTGCTAGAGTCGGGGGCAGACTCGGAGGTTTCCCTCTAGAGGTTTTCAAGCTCGGCGGACGCGATGAGCGTCGACGCCAGCTCGCAACTACTGTGCTCGCAGCTGTAGGCGAGCTGAAAAGACGAGGCCACGATGATCACTCCCCGTGGTCCTGGCATCTTCAGCTTGAGGTAAGTATAGTTGGGGATCGCCATGAACTTGGCGTAGCATGGCCTCCCCATGATGGCGTGGTAGGAACCAGGAAACCCCACGACCTCGAATGTGAGGGTTTCGGTGCGAAAGTTGTCCGGGCTCCCGAAGGTGATGGGCAGGTCGATCTGCTTGAGTGGATAGGCCTGCTGGCCAGGGACGACGCTGTGGAAAGGCGCCTTGCTCGATCGGAGACACGAGCGAGGGATTCCCATGGCGTCGAGAGTCTCAACTTACAGGATGTTGAGGCTGCTGCCGCCGTCCATGTGCACCTTGGACAGGCGCTTTGGCCCCACAACGGGGGCAACGACCAGCGGATATCTCCCTGGTTGGGGAACGTGGTCGGGATGGTCGGTTCGATCAAAGGTGATCGGTGACTCCGACCACCGGAGGTACTTTGGTACGGCGGGAGTCGCCGTATGGACCTCCCGGAAGATGAGCTTGAGCCGCCGCTTGTCGGCGTAGCACGTCGGCCCGCCAAAGATCATGAGGCAGCCGTCGGGTTCGGGGAACTCATCGTCCGCCTTCTTTTCCTCGGCATCTGGTGCCGAGTCCCGCTTCTTTCCCTTGCCTCGTGATGTGGTGGGGGCAACGGAGAGGTAGCACTTCAGGACTTCGTAGTCCCGGAACTTGTGCCTGATGGGGTACCTGTGATTTGGACATGGGCTATCCATCAGCTTCTCGAAGTGGTCGAGCGCCTACCGCGCCTACTGCTTGGCAGGGCGGTCGGCGGCTGCTACCACGTGACCTTCACAGCCTTGCTTCCCCTTCCGCTTCCGCTTGTCGGAGCGGTTGGAGGGGGCACCGGCTTCAGCGCCGGACTCTCACTTGGCCTTCCCTTTATCAAAGATGGCCCCCATAGCCTCTTCGCCAGAGGCGTGGTTGGTGGCGATGTCCAGGAGCTCCTTGGTGGTCTTGGGCTTGGCGCAGCCCAGCTTGTGGACCAGAGCTTTGGAAGTGGTGCCGTAGATGAATGCCCCGACAACGTCGACATCAAAAATGTCGGGGAGCTCGTTGCATTGCTGGGAGAAACGCTGGACGTAGTCCCAGAGAGTCTCCCCTGGCTGCTGCTTGCAGCCCTTCAGGTCCTAGGAGTTCCTAGGGCGCTTGTAAGTGCCCCGGAAGTTACCGACGAAGAGGTTCTTCAAATCGGCCCAGTTCCTGATGGTGTTTGCGGGCAGGTACTCGAGCCAGGTTCGAGCCGAGTCCGCGAGGTAGATGGGGAGGTACAGGATGATGAAAAAGATCATCAGTAGCTCCCCCTTCCCAGCATGCGAGCCGGTAATCTTCCAACCAGACACTGGGGTTTGTCGCCCAAGAGTACTTGGTGATGTTGACAGGCGCCCAAAATCTGGCAGGGAAACCCGCGTTGCGGATCTCCCGACAGAACGCCCGAGGCCCAGGGCCGTTGGGGCTTAAATTTGAAGTCGTGGCGCCGCCACGCCCGCGATCGCCGCTCGTTTATCGCCTCCTCCGCGCGCTTTGAGGGTGGCGCGACGTCCGCGATCGCCGCCAGCGCCGCACACCGGTGCGCGAGGCCCGAGGTCGCCAAGGTTGGCGCTGTTTGCCGGACCACGCGGTCCCCGGCGGCGGCGCCGGTGGTCGGAAGAAGCCCCTGTGGTGGGAGCTAGAACGTTGCATGTGCTACACGGTAGCATGCTCCACCAGCCCCCGGAGGTTCTGGTATGTGGCCTTGGCCTCCGGGTCTTCCGGCCGAGGATGCCGCGAGCAACATTCTTCTTCTTGCGCGACATTCGCTGGCGTGGGGAAGAATGGAAGACCGCCGCACCCTCGCCGCTTGATGTTGGACTGGCGGCGCGTGCGTCGCGGCGCAGCCGCCAGCGCGTGTGGGGCTCGGGCTGGTGTTGCCCTGTGTCGGCCTTTTCGATCGTCGGCTATTCGCCGCTGCTGCTTTGAAGCTCGGCGGCGAGCTCGAGGCTCTCGGCACTTTTCAGACCGATCCTCCGCCTCCCTACGCCGCAGACCGTGCGGTGGTTCCTGGACTTACGAGGGTTGCGGCCGGGTCAGCCACACCCGCCATGTTGCACTTGCGAGAGTACAACTCGTCCGTAGTGCGCTCCGTGTCGTTGCTGGAGTCATGGCTGGAGGAGACCTCCAGCAAGTCGTGAATGGAGGTCTGCGCATAGCCAGCCATCGCCACGAGCCGCGAGCCTGCGGGGGGAGATGTCACCGCCCGCTCGAGCCCACGCGCCCGCTACGGTGAGGTGGCGCATACAAGCGTGCTCGGCCGAGGTCCGTCGTGGGGCCTCAAGCTGGAGGTTGCCGAGGACGTCGGTGATGGAGTCCAGGCTCCTAGCGGAAGCCTGGTCCCGAGAGGCGACGGGACGAAGACGAGCCTCGCGGGTGGCGATAAAGTCGAGAGAGCCAAGCGATCCGGTGCCCGACGAAATGTTGTCGTGGGTGAAGAAAGCCATCAAGAAAGCAAGTGGGAATCCGGAGATGACAGAGATGACGCGTGAAGCCCCTACCTGGCGCGCCAACTATCGATGTTTAGTAAAACCAGCAAGTAAATTTGTAAGTTAAGGGGCTGCACGTTCCCTCTCCTTGAATGGTTGACTCAGGGAGCACAAGATGTATACTGGTTCGGGCTGAATGTCCCTACTTCCAGTTCATGTGGTGGTTCTTTATTACTTTGGGTGCAGAGAACTGCACGGTGTTTACAAGCGAGGGCAAAGGGCAGGCCTTGAGCGCCTCGTCCGAGTGAGAGGAGTGTGTGTTGTGTGCTCGGGAGTGCTGGGCTGCTTCGATCGAGTGTGTGTCCTAGCTCGGATGAGTCCCCTTCCCTGAGGGTCCTGCCCCCCTTTATATAAGCAGAGGGAGCAGGTTACACGGGAGTTTGGAAAAGAAAAGTAGGGGTATACTACGCCCGAGAGTCCCGGTCTTCGGTCCTGGTGATTGATAGGTTTCTGTTTATCCCATGCTGGGTTGGTAGACACAACGGGCGGCGTTCCGTCGACAAGGTGCGCACCTGCCCTCTGTGCGCTTATCAGATACTGATGCCATCACGTTGCGCTCTGGTGTCGCCTCGGGAGGGAGCGCGTCTCTCCACTGTGCATGACGGGGTGAAGGGACTGGCGCTTGACTAAGGCGGCCTCCTGGCCACCTTTTGCGAAGGAGCCACTGACCAAAGATGGCCGTGTGGTCCACGGGCAGGTGACCAGCTTGAGGCCGACCGGCGACGTGGCGGAGGTCGCTGGGTCGGAGCTCGTTGGGGTCCCGACCTGAGGCCGGGTCGGAGCCTGCGGGGTGCCCCACCTGAGGCTAGGTCGGAGCCTACAGAGCGCCTGACCTCAGGCCAGGTCAGAGCGCCCCCTGATGGGCTGGATCGGAGTCAAGGGTCCTTCATGACCCAATGAAGCCTTTGGCCAGAGTTGTGCCTGAGACGGCCCATTTGGGTTTTCGGCCTACTGGGGATATCACTGGTATGGGTATTCGTCATCATTATATCAGTAAACGTTTGTTCCATAATCACCTCGGTGTAGACGTCCCTTTGAGCAATTAGTCTCAGAAAGCCCATACTACTATAGTCTTCAAATGTGCAGAGATTAAGATTGTCCCATACCAGCACTTGTAGTTGTATGGTTAACTTGGTTTGAAAACAATTCAGTAGTTCGATCCTTAATCTCACTCGGGCAATGAACTCCCCTTATCTACGTGCAAGTTCCATGCACATCTTGCTAATACCAATAATCGCTTGCATCATAATCATAGTTTTATTTTATTTTTACTAGAATATCAACAACCTTTAATGTCATATCTAACCTTTCTAATCATATCCAACCATTTTAAACTATAAGAAGCAACATGTTCTTTTAATAATGCATGACTAAGCATAATCATTATGTAATCGTTTATACCCAAGTTGACATTATATATTATCTAACCTTATTACAAGGTTATCAAGATTCACAGTTTAATATTTATTGAGGAAGTTCCATGAGATAACAGGTCTATCAACCAAGATTGATTTGACTTAACAAAACAAAATTAAAACACCGAGATCAACATGATATCACCTACTCAAAGTTGAGGTCTACAATATAGAAATTTACTAAAAATACACGTATGTATAAATTGATTTGACGAACAAAACAAAATTAAAACACTGAGATCAACATGATCAAAGGGAGTGCTTGCCTTACTTTGTTGATTTAGGAACCTACTCAAAGTTGAGGTCTTTAGTAGCAGTTTCAATTGCATCAATGTCTACACGTCTATATCGTTTCATATAACATCAATAAGAAGTAAAGACAATAAGAGGCAAGAAGAAGTCAAATAAATTGATATAAAGGTTCTAGTGATAAAGAGATTTTAAATATTGATTTCTTATTACTTAGGTTCAATGATTTGTTTTATGGATTTCAGGATTTGTATTAGGGAGGTTCACTACAAAATGACCCCCCTTTAGTAACGCATATATACGTTGCTAAAAGTCCGTAAATGTGTTGCTAGGGTCTATACCAACGCATAATTATGCGTTGCCTAAAGTGGCATTGCTAGGGTCTACTGCAACACTTAATTATGTGTTGGTAAGTCCTATTAATAACCGTTGCTAAACTGCAACGGATATTGATGGGCTATGGCAACACTTATATATGTTTGTACAACCTATGGACGAATAGCCTTCTATAGCTTGTTGCAACATATAGATTGTACTTATGGCAACGCTTATATGCGTAGCAAGGAATAAACCATCTAAGCAACAATATTTGTAATTATTTTTATTTGGAGCCAAATAAATATGTTATGCATGTGCAATGTATTTGAAGAATTCAAGATAATTTCCCCTTAGTTATCAAATTGTTGCATTACAGAGATACTACATCTACCACTTAGTTTGACACAACCATGCGAGCTCATTAGCCCAAAACACTGTGACTAGAATTGCACCCATGACTTCAGAATTCAGATCAACCTGCATTGTGATGGTTGAACAATGATTAGTCGAGAAGGAGCATGTTACCAGAAATCATCAACAGGAACAACAAAATGAATTATTGTAGAAAAAGGAGCACAACTACAAGGACTAACAGTTCATTGTAGCTTCTCAAATTCAAGCACAATCCATAAAACTAGAACACTTGCTATCAACCTATACATTATAAAAGAAACAATTTGCAGCAGTAAAAGCTTAGCCTCTGTGAAGCTCGATTTTTCACCATCTAATTCTAACCTTCAATCATGTACCAAAAAAAGCAGCCCACAATATTTGAAAATTCAGCAAAACATTACAACCAATGGAACATATGAACGAAGGAAACATTGCAATCAATCTTTCATTTCATTGCAAGTGTCAAAATTTTGCCAAAAACATCATTCAATAATTGAACTACAACACAATATGTGATAATCTAATGGCACTAGTAGATAAAAAAACATAAACATTATCATAGAAGCAAAGTCTAAAAGATAAATGCTAAATTGAAAATCGATAGAAACATCACCTTGTGCTCAAATAAATCGAAATCCCTGCATTGATGGTCAACTGATGGAATCATGCATTTATCTTTTCAATCTACAAAAGGAATTGGAATACTTTAGTACAATGCAATAGTTAGGAGAAATAAAGTCCTTTTAAGTAACAAGAAGGAGCATAAAACAATGAATGAGGAGATAGCAATGCGCACATCTAATGATCGGGAACAGCTCAACTTCCGCTATTATTTTCCTTTGCCTTGATAAACAATGGTATAACAATTTACAGGTTTAAGTCTACAAATCAATGGAATAGAACCACCCACCCAATCTCACCAACCTACCATTTTCTATCTACATGACAGTATGACAGGTACCTCGCTTAACCTCCAAAAATTAAGAGACACACATGCCTGAACATGCAATAGATGCCAAAATAGAAAGTTTTGAAACTAGCCATTTAAATGTTAAAAACCTTGAACTAATAAGGGTAAATGTATGCGTTGTTAAAGGGGTGTTCCTGTTGTAGTGGTTTAGGCTTTTAGTAGGATTCAGATGCAAAGCATATGTATGTGTGTATGTGTGTGTATAATATTATTTCTATAAAATAGGATGATCTTGCCTTAGGAAGCATCTTTAAGCTGGTTTTATTGGTATTAGTATTTATTTATGATATTATACTTTTTTAATCTTAATTATTTTTAAATTATATGCTATAAGAGGTTAGATTTTAGATTTGCAACTACAATACATATATATGCGACAATTTTTATAGCATTAGTAGGTCTTAACCTTAGAAGTGTCTTGAAACTGGTTTACTTATTTTGGCATTTATTTGTGAAAATTATTAATGTTTTAGTTTTATGTACATAGAAAATAAAATCTATTATGGACTTAATTTAAACTAAACTAATCATTAAATTTTTTTGTGGATTAAGATGGTATCAACCTCAAAAATTGGTCCAATATGATCAAATATTTATTTGTGACATTATATATATATATATATATATATATATATATATATATGTTTATATCTTAAATCCATAAGTATATTTGTCATCCAAAATTTGAAATAAAGTAAGAAATTGAATATTAAGATTTTATTATATTAATTTTTTATTTTTGTAATGAATAAAAAATTATTTAAACTTATAAAATCTTTAGAAACTCAATTATAAATTTTAAAAGTCATGTCAATATAAATAAAAGTCAAATAAAAGGTAATTTAATGGAATTTGACTACCAATAGTAATATTGTCGTAATTAAATAAAATAATCCAACCTTATCTCAACTTGAAAATTTTATTTCATCCTTTGCATGGATAAAAAAGTCAACAGTAAAAATATTAAAATTAATAAACAAGTTTGTTATATTTGAAAATTTAAAAATATAAAAAGCTAAAAATCCAAAAAGATAAATGTCGATTTTCATAAATTAAATATAAATGTTATGAATCTGAAATTTTTGCAAAAGGTTAAGATGGCCATGAGAAACCCCTGTAAAAAGTTTCAAAAAAATTTTATAAAATATTTACACTCAAATAAATTAAAAACAATCAGTATAGCCTATCATCCTCAAACAGATGGGTAGACTGAAAGAACAAATCAAATCCAGGAAGACATGTTATGTGTTTGTGTGACGTCATATAGCACTAATTGGGAGAAATGTTTGGTATTTGCCAAATTCTCCTACAACAATAGTTTCCAAGCCAGTTTCCAGATATTGCCATTTGAAGCACTTTACGGAAGGAAGTGCAAAAAAATTCTTTGGCTCAGATCTCATTCAAGAAGCCCAAGAGCAAGTGGACATGATCAGAAGCCAGCTAAAGCAAGGCCAATCTCATCTAAAAAGTTACACCGAAAATCATCGACGTGATCTTAGCTTCAAAGTTGGTGATCATGTTTACTTAAAAATCTCACCACTTTGTGGTATTCGTCGATTCCAGTTCCATGGAAAATTATCCCCTCAGTACATTAGAGCATATCAAATTTTGGAAAAGAAAGGAGTGATGACACATAAATTGGAACTGTTGCCACAGTTATCGGGTGTTTATAATTTCTTCCATGTATCTCAACTTAAGAAATGCCTTCGTATCCCAATTAATCTCACTAATTTAGAAGATATTGATTTACAACTTGACCTATCTTGTCGAGAACATCCAATCCGAATTCTAGAAGAAGAGAATGACAAACAAGAAACCAATCACACAAAATGTTAAAAGTCCAATGGAGCAATCATACTGAAGATGAAGCCACATGGGAACGCGAAGATCATCTCAGAAAAGAATTCTCGGATTTCTTCTAGACCTCCCCAAATCTTGAGGATGAGATTTTCATAAGGGGGTAGATTTGTGACATCTTGAAATTTGAAATAAAGTAAGAAATTGAATTTTAAGATTTTATTATATTATTTTATGCTTTTTTTTAATTTTCTAGAGTTATCTTGATTTTCTTGAATTATGCTCTTAAGGAGAAATTCTTTTAATTGAGATTTAAGTAGTTAATAAAGGAAAAGAGTAAAAGCTTACAACAATAAAATGAACAAAATTTTATTTAAACTTAGAAAATCATTAGAAACTCAATTGTAAATTTTAAAAGTTGTGTCAATATAATTAAATGTGAAATGAAAGGCAATTTAATGGAATTTGACAAGCAATAGTGATATTGTTAGAATTAAATAAAATGATCCAACCTTATCTCAACCTAAAAATTTATTTTATCCTTTGGATGCATAAAAATTCAATAGTAAAAATATTGAAAATTAATAAGCAAGTTTTCTATATAGAAAAATCAAAAATAGAAAAGCTAAAATCCAAAAAATACTAATGTTATAATTTTATATATTTAATATAAAAGTTATAAGCTAAAATTGTTACAAAAGGTTAAGATAACCATGGGAAACCCTGTAAAAAGTTTTAAATTTTTTGATAAAATATTTACCCTTAAATAAATTTAAAATAGAAAGTAAAAATCTAAGAGTACCATGTCAAAATTTTTATAAATTCCATACATAGTATTTTTTGCCCTAAATTTATATAGAATAAGGAACATTATCTAACCACTCCTGAAAAAAATTATCACAAAATTACTACCTTGATAACCAACTGATTCTGTGAAACCAAATCAGCTCTATTTGCAATAAAAAGTAGAGTTCACCTCTTCATTCACTTCCGTGTGGGTCCTAATCCTTGTTTGGGCCCACTCGTTAGCCTCAACTCCATACTTCTTCTTCCTCTAGCTGAAGCCCTGAAGTCGAAATCATCGGTTGTAGCATTGCCATAACCTGCCCATTTTCATCGCCCGAGGCTTGGAATTTGGCCCAATCTGGAAGTCTCTTCCCATGTAACACCCTGGCACTCTAGTGCCACGAATGTCACCACGTCAAGCCTTTCTCACACTTACATATTCTTTTAATACAAAATTTCAGCAACATCAATATCAATCATTTAAACACTAATCAACCACTAAAGGATAGTCACAATATATAACTATAAGCCACAAACATCCTCAAGACAAATGACGATAAGAGTAACAACTAGCCACCAACGGAAGTACATTCTCAAGTTAAAACCACAAGCCTTCAACATTAATTAACAAAGCTGAAATACTCCTCACAAGATAGGTTCCACTAAAATTATAATATGACTGTGAATTTCTAAATTATTCAATGAGCTAAGCATGACCATCCATCCCGAAGCCCACACCACCAATTGGCAGTACTCAAGGCTAGACTGTAACACCCCGTAGCCAAGCGCACCACGGATGCTACCAAAACTCTGAATAACTAATGTCACCTCTAGTGAAGAGACAGGAAATAACCTCTGACTCTAAAAAAACCGGTTTAAAACTAAGCCACCGAAATTTACAAAATTTCAAAGACACTCCCTAAAACTAGAACATCCACTCAAAGAGACAAAAGAGCAATAGCGAATATAATATATCAAACACTTAAAATAGAATCAAACCATCTAGCAGGTCCTTAGATAAGCAATCACACATCCAATAGAAATTAACAACTCCAAAGACGACGAGCAACACATTTCAACACCATTATTTACAACCGGGCTTAACAATTTAATTAAATGCGGTGGTGATGACCGAGTTGTGTACGTGCTTCTACTCCCAACCCAACGAGTAAATGCGCAAGGTACCTAAAAACAAGAAGCTAACAAGCGTGAGTCCAAGACTCAAAGAAAGTGCAATCAAGCATAAAAGTAATGCACTCGACTAGAATATAAATGCTACAAGACATAAAGTAAAAATTTCTTTAATTGATATCCGTAAATAAAAGAAGCAGTTAAATTCATATACCACCAAGCATATGAGCACATCTACTTCATCGTTTGGCATAAACACTACTTAAGGGAAAATCATACAAGAAAAGAAGCAAGATTCATCCCCATTTACCACATACAACTCGTAAACGTAACTAAACCATACTCACGCCTCAATACTGCTCCAGGATGAGTCCACGACTAAATCCTCAACTTGTCATTTCCCTTTCTCATCAATTAACATTTACCAAATTGCAACACACAATGCAATGCTTTTATGCTCTCATCCCTTTTCCTCATGAATCAAAAATATGAATGCACCATGCATGCTCATAATGCACATTGTCATAGCGTATACCGGTATAGCTGAGTGCACACCCGTCGGTGGGCACCCTCAATCCCACCCATCCCGTGGCGGGGCCTACTCTTACTGACTCGCTCCCATTCACCTCGATGAATGGGACTACGAGGTAGGACTTTTGTGCTCACTACGGTGAGCACCGAGGTTCCAGATCAACATGGGACGCCTCGTCCATCATGAATGCAATTATGCAATTGACGTGAATGCATTTCATCCCTCATTCATTTTCACCACACATAGCCATAACCAATATGGAAGTACCAATTAACTTTCTATTTCCCCATGTGATTCGTTCGAGAGTAAATAAAGTCATGAATAAAATTCAGGGAAAGGCATCACATAATTTCTATGAAGTAAATTAAATTTACAAATATGAACTAGGTGATTATAGTGCAAGCTTGTCCCTACACTTGCATCAACTTAACCATACTCGTCAGTATTATTTAAGTAATGCAATGCAATAGATGGGAATTGAATAACTTACCAATTTGCTAACATTCATCCATTCTCATCACCATACTAACAACTTCTAGACATGCTAATAAACATAATCACTTCATTAGAATTTTTCAAAATCTTATCGCAAACAAAGCATTTAACATCCTAACCACGCCTAGGAGTTGCACTTGCATTTAACCTCGGTGAGAAATTGACGCCCATTGCTTGGCGCTTAGAAATCACCAACCCTAAAGAGCAAAGAACCCAAGATAGGGCAAGGCACAATTGTCACAATCACAACTTAAATGAAATTAAAGGTGCATGGTTAAACAAGAGTATACTAACACATTTCTCAATATGGGACTTATACATTTCAAGATTAACTATGGCATTAATAACTCTAGGTCCTTCACCATTTTATGCATAAACACATGCCTACTTTGGATGACAACACAAGTTCAGAACATATGAGGAATCACGAGAAAAAGTGCATTAAAACAATCAGGAGCAAATCTAAACATAAAAGAACACACTAGCACATTTCTCAATCCTGGGATCTCGTGCTCAAGAAAATGATTAAGCCATACACAGCTCTAGCTCATTCTCTATTTAGACACACACCTTTCACAAAACAAGCATGCATAAATAATTAGTCAAGACAAATGAAGCACACATTTATCCTGTTAACACAGAGCAGTGATGTCCAATCCGAACAAGTGCAGATTCAATTATCCAACACGTATATAGGTTGCTTCTCATTAACCTAATTTCACAACTTAGTGTACCAAGAGTCACATAACAGAATGAGCATATAGTTGCTAAATCACAGCACACATAATTCAGAACAGAGGCATAATCATCACTGTGAAATACATAGGGACATGCTAGGCTGTACATACATGTATAACCCTCATAACACTACTACAGAATAGGTCATCACTGCCGGTTCGTCCACGCCATTCTCGCCAGCTATGGGCGCGGCGATCATTGGTTGGCAATGATATCGGGGTTATCGCTTTGCGGAGGAACCGGCGATGATAATAGATATCACTTGCCGGTTCATTATACAACCGGCGATGATATTAGACTATCTCTGCGGTTTACACTAGCATCCGGCAAGGATACTCAACTATCTCTGCGGTTCAACCTAGAATCCGGAAGTGATATATGTATATCTCTGCCGGCTTATACGATTTAACCGTGATACGTGTATATCACTTGAGTTCCTAAACAACGGTGCCTGACAACTAATTCTGAAAAAATTTGTAGATGTACTTCATAGATTACTCTACCTATGTATAAAATTGCGGGTTCAAATTCAATACATATGAGGACTTACAAAAAGAGTTTTGTAAGTCCTCATATGTATTGAATTTGAACTCGCAATTTTATACATAGGTAGAGTAATCTATGAAGTACATCTACAAATTTTTTCGTAGTTTTCGTGACTTTTATTAGTTGGTGTGCACGATGTGTACACGGAAGGCCTGTGTGCACATGATATGTTGCCTTCAAATATATAGTATATGAAGCGTCGTTAGATCATAATTAAAATATATTAAAGCATCACAATATTTAGTTTTTACAATTAATAGTCTGTTCACAAATGTAGTGTGAGTACATCTCGCTCACTTTAGATCGAAGCTTCCGTCGTGGAACTCGCCTTTGGATCGATGACATGTTCACAATGAATCCAATGATATGCTCTTGAATTGCTAAAATTTCTTTCGACAAGAATCGATTGGTTCTCACTTGGAGCTTTGTTATTGAAGAAAAGAGAAATTTAATTAATGATGATAGATGTTAAATGAAAGAAAAGTAGGCATGAATGTGTAATTATATACCATGTCTTCGTTATAGCCGATCTTCGTGACAATTGCATGTAAATTTGTACATACGTAGTATGCGATAAACTATTTCCGGTCCTGCCTCATGCATGGAAAGTCTGTTATTACTTTGAAAGTTGTCCAGAGGGAAGATGCGAACCACCTTTCTTGCAATACCGTGTGAATCTTGCTGTGAATGATTTTAAATAGTAATTAACCTTAAATACAATAGAATAAAATATTACTAGAGCAATAACATAACGATCGAGTTTACTGCTCATCATCTTCCAAAAATTATGTTCATACTCACGAAGTTCTTTTCTCAACGAGTCCAAGACATAAACCCCGCTAGCTTCTAACTCGATGATGAGGAGGACCCGGTGATAACTAGACATATATGTTAACACTGACCTATTAGTCCCACACCGTGTCACGCAAAAATAGTAAAACAATATTAGAAGTAGGGTAATACGATTGAAAGTTATAGGGTACAAGTACGGAGGTTTTCTTTCTCACTTGAAGAAAGTCCTAAATAAATAGTCTTCAACAAACTTTGGGTCATCACGACGAGTTTCTCGTTAACAAGCCCGGATCGAGAAATCCTAAAGCTTCATCCTTATTTTTTGCACATAAGCGTATTCCATTCTACATATGTAAAAAGAAGTTAGACATACAGATTGAACGGTACAAGAATATACAATAATATAATTAGAGACTTACAAAGTCCACAGTCGACCCGAGGTGGCGCCCGAGCATCCGCCGTACAACATATACAATTCGCAGAACTCTAACCAGAACATGCCATCCCCATTGTGAAAATCCGAATCTTTGTATTTCACTGGGATCGCCCACATACCCTCTTGGCACTGCTGCATGTAATACTGATGGACGCGCCGCAATTTTGTTGTTAGGTTCTCTAAATCTTTTGGGGGAGCCATCGGTTGCCCCTTAATGTACTTCCAGCTTAGACCTAGGTCGTAATTACGACGTTGTTCAGCAGCATCTTTTTGAGCTTGCGACATCGACGCCTCAGCACTAGCCATCTTCAAGTTTTGCTTTCTGGATATGCGCTCGTAGTCCGACATTTCCGAAGGTTCAGAAGCCCGCCCTGTCTCTTTGGCTTTTGCCATACTCAAGAAAAACTCCTGCGCATTAGCATCGACTTTAGTCTTCTCGGGTGATGGCACCTTTTGGAAGTGAGATGTTACCTCGGCCTTCGTTTGCTCTTTGCGTTCTTCTTCAGTCATATCGGCCGGTAATTTCTTCTGAGGCTGTGTTGCCTTCACAGATGACCGAGATTTGGTACAAGACGATGCGGACTTCCGAGATGGTGCTGATGTTCGACTCTTCTTATGTGCCGGCTGAGGAGTTGGACCTTTACTGGCTGGTGCCGGAGGAGGAGTTGGACTTTTTCTGGATGGTGCCGGCGGAGGACTTGGACTTTTCTGGCCGGTGCGGCGGAGGAGTTGATCCTTTTGTGGATGGTGCCGCGGAGGAGTTGGACTTGTCCTAAGCGGTGCCGCGGAGGAGTTGCACTTTTCAGTGGCGGCAGTCTGCGTGTGGAGAGTGCGGCTCATCATCATCGCGTCGTTATCGGCCTCATCGTCCGAGCGAACATAATCAAGCTCTTGCGCCACGCGAGGAAGCCATGCACGTTTTCTCCAAGTTTGTTTTTTCCGTCCTCGCCAGAATCTCTACCTCCATTTTGCGATATTGTCGGACTACACCGTCTACGCCGACCTGGAGAATCCCCCGGTATTAGGCGGCGGCAGAGAACTCGCGAGGAGGCACATGGCCAAGCCCCGCCATCACCACCTTGATGGTAATGCCATGTGCGGACAAATGCAGCTTGCACGGTGTCGGTTACGTGATGTCATCCATCGAAAATGGAGTCGATGCTCTCCGGAATCGTTCTTGACGCCGCAGCTGCTCTTAAGAACACCGTGGATCGAGGTTCGGAGGGCTGTCATCGAGTGGCGATCGTGAGTGAGAGCTTTCTATCGCTTGCTCCACAACTTGATCCAATTTTCGCTCTTCTTCCTCTAACGCTCTTGACACAAAGATCTTGTATTTGACTTTGCGGCTCATATTCTCCTATTCTTTTCGCCGCTTGTACATAAGTACGTCATCCGGGAAGCCTTCTTTCCACGGCACCAAACCAACTCCTCGGAGTGCGCCAGATGCTCTCTGTTACCCAGAACAACAATCGGCTCATCATTCTCCCTCCGTGGGATGAAAAGCCCTTGGAAGACTCCACGTGAGCATCCGATATTTTTCGGGACACCTCCCTGCTCTATCGCCTGAAGCTCAAGCCGCCATCTTCGAGATAGAAGTCCCCTCCCAAGCAACGATGCTTTGATCGTGCGATGAACTTCGGCCGTCGCGAGTAACGCCCTTGAGGGTTAGCTCTTGTTCGCGCCTATCCCACGCAGTATTTTCTTCACGTAGCCACCAATTGCCTAGTGTGTGAGGTGGATATTCTTATCGCGTTTGCCTTGTTCTTCCGACTCCACCGTCTGGCTTCTTGAAATTCCTATACTCCACAAAGTCCTTCCAAAATTCTCTTATCTTTGGAAACATGTTAAAATTTGGCGTGACATTCTTCTTCACATAGGTCTTATTCATTTGAGTCTTCCAATTCTTCCAAAGATGTGCACATGATACCTAGTGCACGTTTCTTTGCAACCAACTCGACCCTTGGGGAAATGGAATACTTGTTTTAGCTTGCCCCATAGCGATTCCTTCAGTCATCGGAACAACCCATCGATCACCTTCGCGGTAGGTCCATGATCTATAGATGATGGGCACGTTATCCCTAGCAAGTACTCCACAGTCGTCCTCAGACGGGCCAACGCCGACTCGGGTATAGCAGTTCCCCGACTCCGAGAGCTGGAGTATGTTGTGAACGCCCTCTAAGCATCTTGTTCGGCCCACGACACTGTGCCACGGCTTTGTTCACCCGACGCTTGAGCCTACAATTGATCTTGTTATTAGTCGATGACCCTACAATATTTTGGGATTCACAACGTACTAATACTTTACCTCGCCCATGTTAGTCGCGTCGCCTTGGTCCATGGCGATGGGCGAGTTGGCCCATAGCAGGGCGTCGGTTTGGTCCATGGTCGTGGCGTCAGTTGCTCCATATCAATATCCTCAGAGGTCCAAGTAGCCACTTGGGCTACCCACTCCTACCGTCTACATTCGAGGGCCGAACTCCTCTCGGCACTTGTCCACGATTCGAGGCCATTCCTAACAATCCAAAATATGCACATGTAACTTTAAAATGATACTTATACATGAGAAAAAAATCACATGATACATATACATCTCGAAATGAAAAAATAATATGAAAAAATTCATATATTCTTAAGAATATATTCCACACTAAAATGATTTTAAAAAAATAAGCCCTGCAAGTTCAAGAAGCATGGATGTCACGAGGCGTCCAATTTCAATCTTAATGCCAAAAGGAGATATGCTATGAAGATATAGAACATGAAATTCTTCATTGGTAAAAGTTGGACAGGTTTCCTCCGCTCCTCTTCTTCATGATCAATGAAGAAGAGAATTTCGGAGGAAACCTATAGAACATGAAATTTTTCATTGGGTACGCTAAAAAGACAAAGAAACCAAGTCCTAAGTCCATTTCAAGCAAGCATGTCTCCTCATGGCTTCCCTTCTTGCAACTGACGCCTCGTGACACCCATGATTCTTGAACTTGCAGGGCTTATTTTTTTAAACACATACATTTTTGGTCAACAAAATATACATACACATAAAATTTAGAATCAAATTCATTATATATCGAGAGTTACAAACAAGAGAAAATTCTAGCAAGTTTAAACTCTATAAACTTGTCGACTTTTCTCTTTTTGTAACTATCGATATATAATGAATCTTGAAATTTCATACAACCGCTTACTATTACAATTAGTGGCACAACTATTAACTAAATGAACTACAACTACTTACTATTACAATTAGTGGCACAAAACAAATATTTACAACACATGTATACATCTTTACTTAAACAAATATTTACAACACATGTATACATCTTTCAAGAAGATATACAAAGCACCAAATTGAAGTTTACTTTTGGCTGCAATATAAATAACCACAGAGCAAAATGATCAAAACAGCACATGTGCGGATGTGAATTCACAAGGCAACTAGCATAAAGCTCAACTTGTTTATTTTGAGTGTTCTCGGATGTCGGGTTGCCCAAAGGCCCTCCTCGCCACAAGGGACGAGTAATAGACTAATTTGTGACAACCTTACCTTAGTTTCAACCCTTACCACCTTAACATACACATTACAAAATTGATAATCAAGCTCATTGTTAGCAGATTATATTCAGTTGAGCATACATTCAGATCAAGACATTAAATATTTGCTGTTTAATCTTGAAATGAAGTAAAGTGACAACAGTATAAAGTGACAGAGAAGTGCTACTAATAGACTAAGGAACTAAACAAAATATAGACAACAGGTATAGACATAGAAGTGCTACTAACATCATCAGGTATTGAACACTAATTAGACTAAGGAACTAAGGAACTAAACAAAATATAGACAGAGAAGTGCTACTAAGGACCTAAACAAAATATAGACAGAGAAGTGGTCATGCAATACATGCAATACAAGATTGTTGAAATAAGGGCAGTATGAGCATAATGAGACATATACTTAACCCAGATATGACTAAGCACAACTTATCCACAATGTCCAGAACATATGAAATGATCATGAATTCAACAGGTATAAGCTTATAATCACATAGATTCATGATAGGAACACATATATACAGGACATTCAGCATGGATAATAAATGAATTAACCGCAATATACTACTCATGTTTGGTTTTTCCAGTATTGCTCTCAGATTGAATAACTTGATGGGTTGCTTCAAAGAAGCCCTCCAACACCAAATTTCAGCAATATATCACAGGGTATATCAATCTGAAATTAGTGACTCTATTCAGTTCAGCACCGTTTAAGAAAAATTGACTGACTAATACTCAATTATGGATGACACGCTACTGAACAACAAAATTGCAATAATTTTGCCTACGACAGTGATGCCAAGCCAGTGAGAATTGAGTTCCATATTAGTCCAGGATATCAAAGTTATGAAAGGAACTATTCTCAGGATAGCATATCACATATACAGCAGCAACAAAGAACAAGTTAAAGTATTGATACAATGATCTAACAGTGCTGAATTACAGAATGATTCACTAACTAGCAGATAAATATTGCCTCATTTATTTGTATCATCATCGAGCAGTAGTAGAGAATAAAATCAGTGCCTCATTTATTTGTATCATCATCACAGAATAAATCTCTATCTCATTGATAACCCTAGAATCATCACAGATTAGTTGTCACAAATTGTCTATTGCGTCCCAAATCCTCTCTTGAACACTATACCCACATGCTAGGTCCCCAAGCCAAATGAATTGATCGCCCTTAGCATCTGCACATGCACATCTGAAACATTCACAATCACATTCACAATCACATGCACATTCACATTCACATTCACATCTCGCACATTCACATCTGCACAACCACATTCTTTGACATCGCAAGAGCAGACCAAGGCGGCGGGAGGCGGTGGGGAGGTCGAGGCGACGGCGGGGAGGTCGAGGCGACGGCGGGAGACGGTGGGAGGTGAAGGCGGCGGCGGCTTAGAGTCGAGGCGGCGCGCGGGAGCTCAGAGAGGCGACGGCGGCCCGAGCCGTCGGCGGCGGCTGTGGAGCTCAGAGGCGGCGGCATTGTAAAAGCGAGAGGAGGGCGCGGGCTAGGGCTAAGGTAAATGAGAGGAAGGCGCGGCGTTTCTATTTATAGTGGTGGAATATCACCGCCGATTGGTCATGCCGGTCCATTGTACAACCGGCATGGATAGGATATTCTTGGGTCATTGTACAACCGGCAAGTGATAGTGCGGTCCATTGTACAACCGGCAAGTGATAGTGGAATACTACCGCCGGTCCATTGTACAACCGGCAGTGATAGTGGAATACTACTGCCGGTCCATTGTACAACCGGCAAGTGATCGACGACTCTTTGCCCATATTCTCGTTAAAATTTGTCTTTTTTATTGCTCTTAATATAGGACGAATTTGATCATGAAATTTTATATGTACATGGGGTAAGATGAGATGTACATCCATGATTTTGTTTTGAATTTTTGGAAACTTTTCTTAGTTGGATTGCACGGTGATTGCACCAAATGTGTCAAATTCGAACAAATTCAAGTGCGATCAAAATCACAAAAATCCAAATCTTGATAAAACTTTCAATTTGATCAAAAGAAAGCATAACCTCAATTTCCATTATTGCATATATTACATTAATTGTTACATATGAGAAAATAAACATGTCGTTCATACAAAAGAAAGCATACATTTCATTACTACAACTAAGCTACGACCTCCACCGGTTTGTTTTGGATAGCACGTTCTTGTGCATGTCGACATATGGGGCCACCACAACCGATTGTCCCAAAAGCTGCGAAATGTGCTTGTGTAAATGCAGCTAGATTGCTAATACGTCTTGATTTCTCGCCTAGTGTCCCTTTCCTGTAGCCTTCCTCATGCCGAGATCTGAGCACACCAATCGGTTTGAGATCCATATAATCGACGCAGAACTCAATGACCTCCTCGGTTCCCCGACCATCGGCAATGCAGCCTTCCTACGATTCGATTTGATTTGAACATATTTCTTTATAACCCCATGAATCTCTCGAAGGGTACATCGATGTTGAAACACGGGACCAAGAATTCAGTATCTCTTTCACAATGTGAACAATGAGATGGACCATAATATCAAAAAAGATGGAGGAAACACATCTCAAGCCCGCACGCAGTGTGAACCACGTCTTCTGCAGGCTTGTCTAGTATTAATGGATCGATGGCCTTCGTGAAATCGCGTTGAAGAATGAACACAACTTGATAATTGGGTCTCGGACTTTCTCCGCGAGAACCCCTAATTGCAATTGGAAGCATCTGTGTCATCATCACGTGGCAATCGTGAGACTTCATACCAATTAACTTTAAGTCTTTCATTGAGACTAGTCTCTTTATGTTAGCGAGTAACGAGACGGAACTTTGATTCCGTGCAAGCATTCGCAAACGCTAATTTTCTCTTTCTTGCTCAAAGTGTAGCAGTGCGGGAAGGTACTTTTTGCTGTATCCATTTCTTCATGATGCGCTCCTTCCTCGTTTCATATCTTGAGGTCCATCCTTGCTTGAAGTGTATCTTTCGTTTTGCGGTATGTCCAAGAAGATACCAAGCAAGCTATCACACACGTTCTTCTCTATGTGCATGGCGTCGATTGCGTGTCGAACTTCCAGTGTTTGCCAATAAGGTAGGATCCAAAATATTGATTTCTTTTTCCACAAAGGAGCCTTATCCGGGAAGTCGGAATAGATGTCCGCCGGCTCCTTTCCGTGAATAATTGTAAGGTCCTTTACTGCGGCAAATATCATTTTCCGACCGATTCTTTGAGCTAATGCGGTCTCCTTTGTCCCGTCAAAAGCTCTCTTATTATTGCGGTATGGGTGATCCTTACGGAGGAACCTACGATGCCACATGTAAGCCATTTTTTTGTTCTTCACCATCGGCTAGTCAGATCATCCGAGCAATCGGACGATCCGTTGAAGCCTTTTGTCGTGCGGCCCGACGGAGTTGCCAAGAGCGGGATAATCATTAATGGTTACAAACAATAATGCCCGTAGGATAAAGTTTTCTCTTTTATACTCATCCCATACCTGTACACCATCGGTCCACAATATTAGAAGATCTTCAACCAATGGTTTGAGGTACACATCGATATCATTGCCAAGTTGCCTGGGCCCTTGGATCAATAGTGGCATCATAATGTACTTTCGCTTCATGCAAAGCCAAGGAGGAAGGTTGTAGATGCATAAAGTCACCGCCAAGTCTTTGTGGCGACTACTCATGTTGCCAAAAGGATTCATCCCATCATACTCAACCCGAACCTTATATTCCTCACATCATATGCAAAGCGCTTATATTTTACGTCGATGTTCCTCCATTGCACGTAATCGGCAGGTGTCTGAGCATTCCATCCTTCTTACGCTCTTGGCGTGCCATCGTAACAATTGGGCATGCCTTTTGTTCGCAAACAATCGCCTGACGGGGATTATAGGGAAATACCACACCACCTTACGGGGACACCTCTTCTTACGCCTCACCCCGACATCTTCGTTCTCGATATCGTCGTCGTTGCCCTTATACCGCTTTGCTTTGCAAACAACACAGGCATCCATGTCTACAAACTCATTGCGATACAATATGCAATCGTTTGGACATGCGTGTATTCTTTGTACTTCTAGTCCCAACGGGCAGACAACCTGCTTGGCCTGGTACGTAGTTGAAGGCAACACGTTACCCTCTGGAAGCAAGTCCCCCAAGAGACATAACAGCTCAGTAAAGCTCTTATCGGACCAACCATTGCTTGCCTTCAACTGCAGTAGTGAAAGCACGGTATGCAGCTTTCTGTGCTCCTCCTTGCAGCCCGGGTACAATGGCGTTGTAGAGTCTTCTACCATACGTTGGAACTTTTGAAACTCCCTTTCACTCGTGAAGTCCCCCTCCCCATCACGCAGCATTTGATCTAGATCATCTTCGTGGGTATCAACGAACGCATCTTCCACCGCCGTCATATCGTTGTCTCCGTCATCTCCATCAATGTGTTGCCCTTCATGAACAATATCATCTTCATCAATGTTTTGCCCTTCATGTATAATATCATCTTCACCGTGCTCAGTCCAACAGGTATAGCCACCTTGAAACCCCTTGAAGCAAGTGTGCACGATCGACTCTATGTTACAAAACATCTTCTCATTTTTGCAATCAACGCATGGACAACACATATAGTCCGCTGAGTTTCTTGACTTGTGTGCCGCATGTAGCATTTCGTAAAACAAGTCACACCATTAAAGAACTCGCACCACGACGGTCCGTGTCATACATCCACCTTCGGTCCATCTACGATTAATTATATCAAACTACATTACTTAAACATCCACTACATCACTAAAATGGATATAACAAATTTTCATTAATTAAATTAATTACAATTATGCATAATTGTCCATCTAGCAATTTTATTACTTAAACATCCACTACATCACTAAAATGGATATGAATTTATCGCAAATAACAATATATAATTGTAAATGATTAGTTTTACAAATACATCTAGCAATTTTGCCTATATAATACATCAAACCTTTTTCACTATTTAAATATCCATCTAGCATTTTTACTTATTTAGAAGATTTCTTCATTTCATTTTGTTATGTAGCGCTAGCTATTAAATTAAATTAATCTACAACAAATTAACAAGCATATAATTGAATATAAGGATATATTTCTAAATAATTATTTATGTTCCAACTTTCATTATTGCAAAATCCATCTACCATTTCCCATTATTTAAATATTCAACTAGCAATTCTCACTATTTATAATTGATCATCTAGCAATCCTTTACTATTAAAAATCCATATAACAAATTTTCATTAATTAAATTAATTACAATTATGCATAATTGTCCATCTAGCAATTTTATTACTTAAACATCCATTACATCACTAAAATGGATATGAATTTCTTGCAAATAACAATATATAATTGTAAATGATTAGTTTTACAAATACATCTAGCAATTTTGCCTATATAATACATCAAACCTTTTTCACTATTTAAATATCCATCTAGCATTTTTTACTTATTTAGAAGATTTCTTCATTTCATTTTGTTATGTAGCGCTAGCTATTAAATTAAATTAATCTACAACAAATTAACAAGCATATAATTGAATATAAGGATATATTTCTAAATAATTATTTATGTTCCAACTTGCATTATTGCAAAATCCATCTACCATTTCCCATTATTTAAATATTCAACTAGCAATTCTCACTATTTATAATTGATCATCTAGCAATCCTTTACTATTAAAAATCGACAGTGAATTATAATCTATTCAATAATTTAGCTAGATCTTAATTTGAGCAGTACCGACATAAACTGTTCACACCGTACAATCAGCAATTATCAACATCTATAGCACTCCGTAAAGTAAAATTTTACGACATATATAACATACATCAAGTCAAGTAACCTCGAAAAATTTTAATTAATACAATTTTTCAAAGAACAACTCCCCAAGATAATACTGACTCCTCTTTGATTTGCTCGTCGGAGAAGATGTCGATTCGATGAAAAATATGAACAAAATCTCGACACCAAATTTCGCAACACCTCTCCGGAAAAATACACCGAGCAAAGAGCGCCTCTCTTCGCTTTCGTAGGAAATCGTCGGTCGGTGAAGATCGCTATATAAATAGCTTATCATCGCCGCTCGCCAACAACCGCGATGATAAGGTCATATTACGCTGAAAATACCTTATCACCGCGGTTACGTGCGTAACCGCAGTGATAAGGTCATACTACGAGGAAAATTGCGTTCGCGGGAAAATACATATCACCGCGGTTGAATATACGAACCGCGATAAAATTAAATATCACCGCCGCTATAAATTAAACCGGCGGTAATATTTCATTGCCGCTATAGGTATTAACGGCGGTGATAGTCGATTATCACCGCGGTTGGTAATACAAACCGCGATGATACTCGAAAGTTCAACTCGCGCCCGCCACCAACCGCGCTTGCGGTTCGCTCTGCGCCGCCAACCGTTGCGCTTCACATTCCTCTCGCCAGCTGTTGCCCTTCCCATTCGCCTCTATATAATGCCGATTGTTGCATCAATCCACTCTTGTCACAATCCACACAATCCACTCTTGTTGCAGCCCCACACAATCCACTTTTGTTGCAACAATGGCACCCCCTAAGAAGCGTGCGTGTTGGTCGAGCCCCACCGATCCGTCGCTCTGAAGGAGGAGGAGAAGGAGGAGGAGGTGGAGGCGAGGAGGAGGAAGAGGAGGCAAAGGAGGAGGAGGACGGCAGCAGCGATTACGGCAATGACGGCGGCGAGGCTGCGGCGTTGGGGCAAGACCAACTCCGCCACCGAATCGGATTCGGATGAGAAGGAGGGCGAGCACCGCCGCACATCAAGCGGCAGCCCATGACGAGGAGGAGGAGGAGGAGGAGGAGGAAGATGGCGATTTATTTACGAGTTTTGGATATAGGGCTTCGCGCCATTAGACTATTATAATTAGAACTAAATATGTAATCTTGAACAAAATATGCTTTGTAAATGTTATTTTAATTAATACATATCCCGCAAATTACAAATTTGCTTTCATATGTTCTGTTTTTTAACTAATTATGCTTTCATATGCTCTGTTTTTTAACTAATTATGCTTTCATATGTTACATGCGAGATAAATTACAATATTTATTATGTTCATGCGAACTATCTTATCGGGGAACGATAATATCATCGTCGGTTCTATAGTAAAACGGCGGTGAAAATGGTCTTATCAACGCCGGTTTTACTATAGAACCGCAATAATAAATCACTACCGGTTCTACATGTAAACCGCAATAATATCTTCTTATCACTTGCGGTTCTCTATTAAACCGCAATGATATTACCTCCATTGTTTGCGAGAAATTGAAACTAATCTTATCATTGCCGATTGAAGTTTGAACCGCGGTGATATATATTATCACCGCGGTTGAATTTGGAACCAAGCGGTGATGATATTATCTTCGGCTCGGACCTACCGGCGATGATGGGGGTCATGGATGAGGCGATGCAGTAGTAGTGTAAGCACAACAAACATAGAAGTTAAATTTCAAGTCATGCAAATCAATCACAGAGGTCCAAGATCAATATAAAACTCCTACTCTTTAACCTTCACATTTATCATGCCATGAAATGCAAAGCAACTACTTGTAGGCATTACAACAAGCACCTTGCATGCAAACCATTAAATCCCCACATTTCTAAGGTTTACATCAAATCTGACTCATGGAGGAAGGAAGGGAGGAGCCGAGGTAGGGCTGCCCGGGGGTTATTGCTGGCGAATGCCGCTCTTGTCGCTTCTGCTACCCCGGCGCCGATCATTGCTCCCCTTGCCATTCTTCTTCGCTGATTTTGCCAATGAGGAACCGAACAGAGGAAAAACCAGGAGGGGAGGAGCGCAGGGCAGCACTGGCCGGGAGGAAGACCGGAGGGAGGCTGCAGGGCTGGAGGTTGGAGGCCGCAATGCGGGGAAGAAGAGAGGGCGCCGAGTCGAGGAGGAGGCGACGCTCTGGTCGGGCTGGGAGGCGCAGGGAACACACTGGGAGCCTGGCAGAGTGGACGCAGGAGTCGCAGGGAGGGAGATCACTAGGGGGAGCAAGCCGGCCAGGAGAGCAAGCTGCGCCAGGTAGAGCTGCTCCAGAGAGGCTTGCGCCAGGGAATGGCCAGGGAAAAATGTCGGCTGGGGAAAATATCTACCTCCATGCATTTTTCAACCACACAAAGAAGGAGAGAGAGAGGGGTTAGGTGAGGGAGGGAAGAATTCCCAAAAATCCCCCTCTAAAACCAAAAATCCAATTTTCAACCATTAGCGCGAACCAAAAATTAAATTCTTGGCGTGAAACGGCAATTGTCAGGATAGACAACTTGCCGCAAAACTAAACGGCACGGAGAAAAACACCCATTCCGATAAACAATTCAGGAAAAACCCAAAACCTTTAATAGAATTACTAACCGCGCAACGGCTGAACCTTGAATCAAGAAGGTGGAAAACAAAACTGGCGGAAATCCAGGCGAAGAAGATTTGCGGTATTACATAGACATTTCAAATTAATCAGTTAGGACTGTCCTATACCAGACATGTTGTACGGTTAGGCCTAGTTCAATGGTGCATAACATTAAGTCCTTAAGCTGTCTTAGGCAAGACATCCATATCCCAATGTGCTAAAAACACCCCCTTTACTGTACGATCACCTTCTCGAGGGAAAACAATTTTATTCAACCAAGACCAATGAGAAACCCCGCTATGGTACAATAAATTTTACAACAGTGGCTAACAGCTACGATTTAATTGTAACACCCCGGAGCCCATGCGCGCCACGGATGTTACTAAAACCTTGATTCACTAGCGACACCCCTCGGACCCACATAGGTCCAAATGTTTACCAACACCCGATAATTCTCCACAATAAGATCAATAGAATTGAGGATTTACCGAAGAAGACATAAAAACCTAACACCCATACGAACTGCCTGCAAACAACCGCTAAACTCTAAAACCGGCTTAAAACTAAGTCATCGAATTTTACAAAATTTCGGCATGACCTCTCTAGAAAGTAGGACATGCACTCAGCAGACAGAAAACATTTGCAGTATGATATGATCCTAGCAGGTCCTTAGTTAATCAATCACACCCAACAGAAAATAATAAACTTCACCACGATGAACAATACATTACAACCACATTAATTACATCCAGACTTAACGAATTTGTTAATTAAATTGTTGGAGACCAAAATCGTGTGCGTGTTACTACTCCCAACCCGACGAGCCAGCTTCAAAGTACCTAAAACAAGAAAACAAACAAGCGTGAGTCCAAGACTCAGCAAAGTGCAATCAAGTATGGAAAGTAATGAATTAGACTAGAATATAAATGCTTCAAGACATAAAGTAAAAGTTTCTTTACTTGATATCCGTAAATAAGAGAAACGGTTTGAATTCATATACAACCAAACATAAGAGCACAACTACTTCATCTTTTGACATAACCAATTCTTAATTGAAAACATCCAGCTTAAAAAGCGAAACTAACCCTACTTACCACATCCAACTCGGAAACATAAATAATCCTTACTCATGTCTCAACAATCATTTCAGGATGATTCCACGACTCAATACTCAACCTATCATTTCCATTCTCATCAATTAACATTTACCAAATGCAACACACAATGCAATGCCTTTATGTTCTCATTCTTTTTTTCTCATGAATCATAAAATGAATGCACCATGCATGCTCATAATGCACATTGTCATAGCGTATACCGGTATAGCTGAGTGCACACCCGTCGGTGTGCACCCTCAATCCCACCCATCCCGTGGCGGGGCCTACTCTTACTGACTCGCTCCCATTCACCTCGATGAATGGGACTACGAGGTAGGACTTTTGTGCTCACTACGGGTGAGCACCGAGGCCCGCATCAACATGGGACGCCTCGTCCATCATGAATGCAATTATGCAATTGACATGAATGATCTACCCGTTTCATCCTATTTCAACTCCACATTGGTCATACATGTTTATAAGCACGGCCAACCCGAATATAAACACACACGTTATCATTCAATCGCATTCATCATTTTGTTACTTGCATCAATGTAACCATACTCATTCATAAAATTAAGTAATGCAATGCAATAAATAGGAATTGAATAACTTACTTACCATTTTGCTAACATTCATCCATCTTCATCACCATACTAAAAACAATTGCTAGATATGCTATTAAACATACCCACGTCATTAGAAGTTTCATAATCTTATCGCAAACAAAGCATTTAACACCCTAATAACACTCTAGGGTTGCACTTGCCTTTACCGGCGCTTGAGGCAGCGCGGGTCGTGACCACCCCGAATACACTCTTCCGAAAGCAACGTTACGCACAAGAATGAATCAAGGTCCGACTCAAAACCTCAAAGCATAATAAAATCTCAACTTTTGCCAAAAGCAGGTCCCAATTCACACTAATGGAAACTCAAGCAACCCACTAGACAAACAAACTTTAAACCTTAATAATAGGAGAACACATTAACAACTCTCTCAATTTGGGGATCTTATTCAAAACCATTAATAAATTAAACTAATATACAATAGTATGCTCATAATCAAATGGCAGTAATAAACTCTTAACTCATTGAATTTAGCCATGCTGTCCAACTTTAAACACACAATTTAACAAACAATAAATAGAAATATTGAATCTCATTAGATTTTAGGATGCCACAAGACCTAGTAACCATCATATCATCGGTATTAGACTAACTATTGCTTTGAGGAATAGTACAAACCATCCAAGCAAGAACATGTCAAGCGCCAATTCGGAGCGAGAATCGATTGCTAGTTCCCGATTTCATGGAAATGACCATAATTATTTCATTAAATTATGCCTTGGTAATTCTCACACACATAGATGTTTTTCACATGGTTCTTTCGTGAAAATAATACTGCTCCTAATAAAGTGTAAACATCAAAACTCAAACAGTTTTTTTCCGAGTTTTCACCAATGTCCCAGCCAACTTCTAGCAGGCCTCATGCCAAGTGGACTCAACAATTACTTGGAATGAGCGCAAACCCGACATTGTGGCTAAGCGGCTCCTAAGTTCACCATGTGTCGACATAACTAATTGGAGCAGCGTACTACATACTCAAGGAAAGCTGATGGTTAACATCTACTTGCAAGGTTGCATGAAGCCACATCATTTGGCACGGTAACTAGTCAAAATAGACACCTTCAGCACCTCCATTCAGTCTTATTAACTATTAAAGCTTTCACACTCAAAAACTCATACTATTACAATGCTGAATAATGAATATTACCACATGGTTTTAATGAAAAGGATAATTGCTAACACTATAAAAATCACAAACAGGAAAAGCATGCAATAACATTTCATTCTCATGAAAAAAACTTAGCTAAGCATTTCATCGAACACTTGGCAGGCATACTAGACTTCATGCATCTAAATGAAACCTAGACTTGAGTTCTCACCACAGGGAAGGGCAAGAGAGGGCACTACGGCGGAGGGGAGGGAGGGCCGGAGGGAGGGGCGGCGAGGAATCGGCCGGAGGGGAGGCACCACGGCTTGTAACCGCCACGCTTGACCTCTTCTTCTGCTGCTCTTACGGCGCTAGCTAGTCTTGCGCTTGTCTGACTGCTTATTTGGGGTGCATCTACTCTCTTCTTTGCTCTACTCGGTGGGAGGAACCGCAAGGAAGAGCAAGAAGACTGAGCCGGGGGAAGCGAAGCGACGGCAGGGCAACAAGATGCGGCCGGGAGCCTTCTGGAGAGGACGCGGTGGCCGGCCGGCAGGAGCAGGAGGCGCAGTGGAGTCGGCAGGGCTGGGGCGTAGGGGGAGTCGGCCTGGGCGACGCGCCATCCAGAAGGAGTGGGAGGGAGTCAGCAGGGAAAGCTGGAAGAAACAAAAAATATCTTGACCAAGGGAAGGATGACAGCCACAAAATGAGAGGAGAGAGATTAGGTGATATCTATTGCTCATGAGCAGGGTTTAACCTTACCGTACCGACTTAGAATTGCAAAGTCAAACTTGCAGTATTACACTCTTCCCCCCTCAAAAGAATTCGCCCTCGAATTCTGACCGCAACAAGAACGCCAACAATAACAACGGAAACAAAATACAAAACAATGATACTCGAAACAACAAATCCGGGTATCTCTCACATAAGAGGAACTCCAAAATTCAATCCACTTCTCTTCCCAACAAAAGAAGCAAGTAACTTTACTCATTCCATCCCTTTTCAAGTTAACACTCACTTTACCTCCTTAAATTGACATGGCACAAAACCGAAGACTAGGTCTTACTCAAAGACCAAGGCTAAACCAAATCTACTTTGTGCTCTCACCTCCAAATGGTTTTCTTAAACCAGGAATCCCACAAGCACTAACTCAATTGGAGAATTCACATCTCCCACACGAAAACTCTAATGGATCCAAGCGATCACCAATCCTAAATCATACCACTCATAAGCATCGACAACTCGAGACAACTCTTATTTAACGCTTCAATATACAACCTCCAATCAACCAACGATCCTTCAGGAAGATCATAACACTAACTCCCAAACTAAATTCTCATTTCTCTACTCAATTTCACTCACCCAACTTAAATCTCCTCTCTAAAAACTCCACACCGCAGATCAACCAACTCGTGATGACAGGAACAACACGATTCACATCACTCCATTAAGCATCCAACCAATTATCATCAAAACACCCAAGCTACCTGATTAAACAGCTGGGTTCTGAACTTGGAAAAACACTAATTCCATCTCTCCCCATTGATTAACCTTTCTAACCAAAAAGCCACACATAGAATTCTTTATTCCAACAAACTCCTAACCAATTCCGAACATGTCATTATTACTAACCAAGTAACACCGGAATCCTCTAGGAATAAAACACAACTTTTACCTTTCAACACAATGAAAAATCATTCTTTACTATTGAATTGATTAGCCCCACAGGGCACCAATCGAATTCCCTCATACCACGAAATCGCACTTGACCTTCTTTCAAACTTGTCTCGCACAAGAGACCATCACTCGAAGAGAAGATTCATATCTGAAGCATTCGCTTCCGACTGACCTAACACTGATCCCAGGTAATCCTTCAACCAATTAATCATACACGACCAAAAGACAATGAAATCAATCGATCCTCCCACAAAGGATTTCGATCAAGACATGCCATACCCTTCAATGCTCTCCACTCTGGATCCATTTACTATCCACCTTTACTCGAAAATAAATTAAAGAGTATAATCTTCTACTACACTCCACCAAAACCCACTACTCAGCATTTTTCTTATATCACACTTGAGAACAAAGAGAATCTCGCTTCATTTAACAAAGCCAACCACTTTCCTCAACTTGAACTCAAAGCAATAAATTTCACATTGAGGAAAAAACTCAACCTTAAAAGAAACATCACTTAAATCTTTTACAAACATGATCACAATGATCAACGAAAATCAGCTCGCTTTTACCAAAGCAAAACATCTCATACTAACCCCAACAACATTTTAGAAACTGAAAATCGATCTTCGAATCCAACATCTATACACACAACCACCAACCTTTTTCTCAAGAGAAAGGGAAACTCAGCTTAGATGAGAAACATCGCACAAATCTTTTCAGAAGCGACCATGAAACCAAAGAAAACTGAATTTCCTTAACAACAAAAATCCATTTTCATCACCTTAAGATCCATGGTGTACCACCTCACACCAAAGAAAATTCGAATAAGAAACAACACATCCCATAACTTTTGCCCCAAACCACACAACTCGAAAAAGAAACCCTATTCTGGGACCCAAATCTCTTCACTCACAACCAACACTTGCCTCCAAAGAGAGGGAAAAATTTTCGTTTTCTAACCGAAAACCACTTTTAACATCAACTAAAGATTTCATCTTTTAGACCATTCCCAAAGATCATTCCCATTCAAGAACTTCCAATATTTTCCATACCTCTATTTATTTCCTTCATTTAGTAAATCCACAAACTACCATCACATAAATTCATGATTAAGCATTCTTTCTTCCTCATCTTCATTCATCCACTAACTTCGCAACTTGGCGAGACGCAACGATTCTAGAAATTCTCCATTGCACACCAACAGAACGCCTTAACAAAGGCATACACCCAACAGATTACACTGACAATCCAATTCCATAGATTTTAATCATAAATCCAACCTTTCACCTAAATACATCACCCTCAATAAACAATATCTCCTCAAGATATAAATCGTCCAAAATGGCTATAAGACCATCCGTTGCTAGCAGCAAACCAAGCTCCCACATACTCCATCTAATAATTCTTCGCATTTTAATTCCAATTCCATTCTAGGTCATTTTATCGTCACCTTGTAGAAACTTAACATTAATCAACCCATTCCGAGCAATCGAGGACACCTCTAGTCAAAGCAATCCCATCAACTTATTTAAACAAGTTCGCAACCCAACTTGTTATTTCTTCTACATCATAACCACTACTAGCCTTTCGCACACACACCATTACCAATCCTCCACTATAGCCGTGGATCACCCTAACCAACAACGTAATCCTTGCCCTCTATCAAACTTAGGGTCAACCACCCTAACCACATAATCATTCTACTAATCTTTCTGAAGATCTTCAACCACCCACAATATACTCACGAGTGCCGCACTTTCCTTTCGAGAAAAACCCAACCAGAAACTTCCAAGGTAGCTCAACTCTCAAAAGAGTTAGAGAATGGCAGGACTCAATCCTGGTCATTCAACAAATCCCCAAATCATCATCAAACTCCCAGAATTCCACGAAAGAAAGGAGTTGTGCAACTAAATCCACGGGAGGAAAAAGCGGGTCAATCAAATAACACTTTTCCTTTAAAGCCCCAAATCTTGAGGTCGCACGACCTAAGATTTCACAAAACTCAATAACTCCTTTTTAAACTGGAAGAAGGTTCAACACCAGAAGGAAACCATGACTTTCCCCACAAAGCAACCAAAAAAGTGCAACACAAAACTCTCTTCTTTGACTTAAATCCAAGAAGACCAAGGAAGACAAAATTCACATACGCACTCCAACAACTCTCCGATTTATAACGGAAACACAAGAACTCTCCTTCGGTGCTGGCTCTAAACTGCCGCACCAACAACCACAGCCACACAACAAAGCCGAACCTTTGGCACAAAGAGTCCTCTGGGACTCCACTACTCAATCTATCACTTCAAATACATAGCCATAAATAATACCATAGCCTTAACAAGACTAACATATAACATACCAACAAGTATCAATATAGCATAAATCTCAAAAGAACATTGTAACACAATACAACGATATCCCATCCCTTCCTATTGTGCATCAGAGTGTGTCAAATTTTAAATTAATTCGTCATTCTACATCAAGTTTTACGGTTATTGCCCTAGGGCCACATTTTAAAGGTTCAACCTAAACCATGTTTCTACTTTCATACAACAAAATTTTAGTTTATTCTAGAATTACTCACTACATTCAACACCACGGATCTGATGCCCGCTCTGATACCAACTGTAACACCCCGGAGCCCATGCGCGCCACGGATGTTACTAAAACCCTGATTCACTAGCGACACCCCTCGGACCCACATAGGTCCAAAGGTTTACCAACACCCGATAATTCTCCACAATAAGATCAATAGAATTGAGGATTTACCGAAGAAGACATAAAAACCTAACACCCATCGAATCGCACTGCAAACAACCGCTAAACTCTAAAACCGGCTTAAAACTAAGTCATCGAATTTTACAAAATTTCGGCATGACCTCTCTAGAAAGTAGGACATGCACTCAGCAGACAGAAAACATTTGCAGTATGATATGATCCTAGCAGGTCCTTAGTTAATCAATCACACCCAACAGAAAATAATAAACTTCACCACGATGAACAATACATTACAACCACATTAATTACATCCAGACTTAACGAATTTGTTAATTAAATTGTTGGAGACCGAAATCGTAATGCGTGTTACTACTCCTAACCCGACGAGCCACTTCAAAGTACCTAAAACAAGAAAACAAACAAGCGTGAGTCCAAGACTCAAAGAAAGTGCAATCAAGTATGGAAAGTAATGAATTAGACTAGAATATAAATGCTTCAAGACATAAAGTAAAAGTTTCTTTACTTGATATCCGTAAATAAGAGAAACGGTTTGAATTCATATACAACCAAACATAAGAGCACAACTACTTCATCTTTTGACATAACCAATTCTTAATTGAAAACATCCAGTTAAAGAAACAGAAACTAACCCTACTTACCACATCCAACTCGGAAACATAAATAATCCTTACTCATGTCTCAACAATCATTTCAGGATGATTCCACGACTCAATACTCAACCTATCATTTCCATTCTCATCAATTAACATTTACCAAATGCAACACACAATGCAATGCCTTTATGTTCTCATTCTTTTTTTTTCTCATGAATCATAAAATGAATGCACCATGCATGCTCATAATGCACATTGTCATAGCGATACGGTATAGTGAGTGCACACCGTCGGTGTGCACCCTCAATCCACCCATCCGTGGCGGGGCCTACTCTTCTTGACTCGCTCCCATTCACCTCGATGAATGGGACTACGAGGTAGGACTTTTGTGCTCACTACGGGTGAGCACCGAGGCCCGCATCAACATGGGACGCCTCGTCCATCATGAATGCAATTATGCAATTGACATGAATGATCTACCCGTTTCATCCTATTTCAACTCCACATTGGTCATACATGTTTATAAGCACGGCCAACCCGAATATAAACACACACGTTATCATTCAATCGCATTCATCATTTTGTTACTTGCATCAACGTAACCATACTCATTCATAAAATTAAGTAATGCAATGCAATAAATAGGAATTGAATAACTTACTTACCATTTTGCTAACATTCATCCATCTTCATCACCATACTAAAACAATTGCTAGATATGCTATTAAACATACCCACATCATTAGAAGTTTCATAATCTTATCGCAAATAAAGCATTTAACACCTAATAACACTCTAGGGTTGCACTTGCCTTTTACCGACGCTTGAGGCAACGCGGGGTCGTGACCACCCCCGAATACACTCTTCCTAAAAGCAACGTTACGCACAAGAATGAATCAAGGTCCGACTCAAAACCTCAAAGCATAATAAAATCTCAACTTTTGCCAAAAACAGTCCCAATTCACACTAATGGAAACTCCGGGCAACCCACTAGACAGCAAACTTTAAACCTTAATAATAGGAGAACACATTAACAACTCTCTCAATTTGGGGATCTTATTCAAAACCATTAATAAATTAAACTAATATACAATAGTATGCTCATAATCAAATGGCAGTAATAAACTCTTAACTCATTGAATTTAGCCATGCTGTCCAACTTTAAACACACAATTTAACAAACAATAAATAGAAATATTGAATCTCATTAGATTTTAGGATGCCACAAGACCTAGTAACCATCATATCATCGGTATTAGACTAACTATTGCTGAGGAATAGTACAAACCATCAAGCAAGAACATGTCAGCGCCAATTCGAGCGAAGAATCGATTGCTAGTTCCCAGATTTCATGGAAATGACCATAATTATTTCATTAAATTATGCCTTGGTAATTCTCACACACATAGATGTTTTTCACATGGTTCTTTCGTGAAAATAATACTGCTCCTAATAAAGTGTAAACATCAAAACTCAAACAGTTTTTTTCGGTTTTCACCAATGTCGACCAACTTCTAGCGGGCCTCATGCCAAGTGGACTCAACAATTACTTGGAATGAGCGCAAACCTAACATTGTGGCTAAGCGGCTCCTAAGTTCACCATGTGTCGACATAACTAATTGGAGCAACAGACTACATACTCAAGGAAAGGCGATGGTTAACATCTACTTGCAAGGCTGCATGAAGCCACATCATTTGGCACAGTAACTAGTCAAAATAGACACCTTGACACCTCCATTCAGTCTTATTAACTATTAAAGCTTTCACACTCAAAAACTCATACTATTACAATCTGAATAATGAATATTACCACATGGTTTTAATGAAAAGGATAATTGCTAACACTATAAAAATCACAAACAGGAAAAGCATGCAATAACATTTCATTCTCATGAAAAAAACTTAGCTAAGAATTTCATCGAACACTTGGCAGGCATACTAGACTTCATGCATCTAAATGAAACCTATACTTGAGTTCTCACCACAGGAAGGGCAAGAGAGGGGCACTACGGCCGGAGGGGAGGGAGGGTCGCCGGAGGGAGGCCGGGGCGGCGCCGGAATCGTCAGGAGGCTTGGCACCGGCTTGCAACCGCCTCGCCTGCTGCTTTCGCTTCGGCACTGCTAGTTGGTCTTGCTTGCTGCACTCTGTCCTTGTTGGGGTGCATCTATCGCTGCCGCTCTACTCGTGGGAGGAACCGCAAGGAAGAGCAGCAGCACCGAGCTGGGGGGGGAACGAGCGACGGTAGGGGCAGCGCATGCGGCCGGGAGCGCGCTCTGGAGAGGACGCTGGTGGCCGGCCCGGCGCAGGGAGCAGGAGGCGCAGTGGAGTCGGCAGGGCTGGGGCGTAGGGGGAGTCGGCCTAGGCGACGCGCCATCCAGAAGGAGTGGGAGGGAGTCAGTAGGGAAAGCTGGAAGAAACAAAAAATATCTTGACCAAGGGAAGGATGACAGCCACAAAATGAGAGGAGAGAGATTAGGTGATATCTATTGCTCATGAGCAGGGTTTAACCTTACCGTACCGACTTAGAATTGCAAAGTCAAACTTGCAGTATTACATTAATATCTCATCAAGTCAAGATTAACATTAATTCACATGTGATATGAATCCCAGCATACAACTAATTATATCTAAGCATAGCTACGATGACCCGTTGTTGGTAATATGATCATGTTTAATAAATAGTATCCCACCTAATGGCTAACAATGGATACATGGCATTCCAAACATAAATGTGGCATAATTTCAACTAGGTACATAGCTATTCCCACAAAATAAGTATTGATACACAAATAGCATGCAATTGTATAAAACAAAGTACTTTTGCAAACATAAGTTCATATGATCAAAGGTTACGACTTGCCTTGCTGATATATTGCTAAGTCTTATCTTGAAAGTCTCTGTTTGCTCTCTTGAGATTCGCATCTACTAGAAAAGAAAGCAATGAATATAAATAAATACCAAACAGAGATATAATCAAGCTCAAAATTGAAAACAAATGGCTCTAAAAGGTAGAGCTTAATTTTAGAAAAATTTAGAAACTTGAATTACCTCCATCTGAGTTTGTATGAGAGAGAACAGGCCTCTAAAAGATTAAATTCATAGAAAAAAGCTGAAAAAGAGAAAAAGGATTTATATGATTTATTTTTCTATTGGAAAATCAATTAATGATGCCATGCTAATGTCGGCAATCAATTTTCTGAAATAAAAATAAATTAGAAAATTGTGTTTGGCTAACATGTAGGACCCTTGGTCCATGGACCAAGTCCATGGTTTTGCGCTAGTCCATAGTGGACCGGGTCTGTGAAAGAGAGCTATGGCTAACATGGCACGAGATGATGTCAGCGCTAACGCAGATTGCTGATGGGGTGCTGACGAGTGCACATGTGGGCGCTGAAGCGGTGGGGCATGCGTCATGCATCCAGCGGCATGCTCGGATCGGACGGTGGAGAAACCACGGCTACAGTTGCAATGACGTGGCAAGATCTAAAGCACTCGCCACAGATTGGACGGCTAGAGTTCATGATGAAGTTTTGACGAGAGGCATCAGTGCAAACTCGTCAGACGTGAAGAAGACGATGCGGAATTCGAGGAAACTAGATTGGATTGGGCGCAGTTTGTTGGGGATCTGAGAGAGGACAACATAGGCATCACCAAGAGGCAAACAGTGCGGCTGGGCAATGGGGAAGAATGCTCAGCCATGGCAGAGGAACTTTGACAAGCTCGGGCAAAGCAACGACGGCAACTTGAGCGACGAGAGAGGGGTGACTAGTGCGACGGAGAACAGAGAATCTTGAAGGGGGTGCGGTGGCACCTTAAATAGGCCTGGGTAGGTGTGCAAGGCACAAACATCAAAAACAGAGTGGTGCGACTAGGGTTAGGGTTCCTGGAGGTGGTGGCGCGACGTGGCGCAATCTGGACAGCACACGTGGTACAAATCCAATGGTGCACGCCGAAGGCTACGCGGCTCCACGAGACGCATCGGATTAGGATCGCACGGTAGTGGTTGTAACATCCCAAAATTTGAGTTTTGGAATGTTTAAAATCAAAAATGAATCATTTGCAATTTCTTGGAATTAACTGAAGTTTAAATTGAATTTTCTAATAATTATAATATTTAATTGGGTTCCTTGTGCTTCAAGGAATTTTTCTGTATTTTTAGAGATTTTTCTGAATTTATTTGGTATTTATTTGAATTTATTTGGATTTACTTGGATCTCTGGAATTTAAATTAATTCGGAAAACGTTTTTAATTTCCAAAATCCCTTCGGGCCGAATTTGTCCCGGCCCAACCCTGTTCATCCGCTCCGCCCAAGATCGCCCGGCCAGCTAGCCTGTATTTGCCTTCGATCGGTGACACGTGACACGAGACGAGATCAGATCGCGCGTCCGCGGCAGAAACCCTAACCCTAATCCTCTCCGGTTTCCTTGCGCTGCCTGCCGCCTCTCGGTCTCCGAGTTTTTCACGCCTCCCAGGGCTATTTAAGCCACCGCCACGCACTGCCCGAGGTTCGCCTCTCCGCGCCGCACCTGTCGCCCTATTCCTCACCGCCGGAGAGTTCCTGGTTGCGCCGCACGAACTCGCCGAAGTGCGCCGCCATCCTGAGCACTTTCTCCGCCGTCTCCTGGCCGCGCCGGTGCACCTCCGTCGTTGCCGACTGCACGGTCGAACTCGTCGCGTCGCCCTCTCCCCGATCCGCAGATTCTTCCGCCCGATCCGGCCGTCCTCCGCCGTTATGTGTGTCGTCTTCCTCGGCTCCGGTAAGTGCGCGCCGCCCCTCGCCGTCGAGTTCCTTCACGAGCTCTCCGCCGTCCGATCGCCCTCCGACGTCTCGGATCAAGCCGCGTCATCCCCGCCGCATCTTCATCCCGTGGCCGTCCGATTGGGAACCAACGTCCCGGATTCGCCGCGTGGCCGAACCCCGCTCCCATGCTGCGTCATTGTCCGCGTCAGCCGCCGCGTCATCGCCAAGTCAGCCCTAGCTGCCGCGTGGCATGCCACGTCGTCGCGGTTTACTGTATCAGCCAAATGTCGCCTCGGTGCTCTCGGTCTACCGTAGACCGTCTCACTGACATGTGGGCCCCATGTGTCAGTGGAATTTCATTTCCTTTTTCTGAATTTTTCCGAAAAACCGAAAATCCCAGCCAATCACAAGCCGACACGTGTCACCCTTACCGAAATTTTCTGATTTTCTCTAAATTAAATCTTCCGAAGGCCCGTTCTCCTTCGTCCGAACTCCGATTGAACCGATTCAAATTCCTAAATTTTTGTAAAATCAAGATCTACATTCCAGAGCCATTTATTTTCAATTTTTAGCTTGTTTTCTCCTCTATTTTGTATTTATTTGGTTTCGTTGCTTTATTTTCCGGTAGACGCGAATCCCGAAGGAGCGAACGGAGACTTCGAAGACCAAGAATCAGCACTTGAACAACAAGGCAAGTCGTAGATCTTTGATCATATTGAACCCATGTTTGCAAAAGTACTTTGTTTTATACAATTGCATGCTATTTGTGTAACAACGCTAGTTTATGGGAGTAGCTATTTACCTGTTTGAGTATGCCCCTTTGATTATTGGTATGCCATGTATCCATTGTTAACCATAGGTTGGGACATTATTAGTTGGACATAATCATAGTACCAGCATTGGGTTATCGTAGCTATGCTTAGCTATGCTTAGTTGTCCGATGGGATTCATATCACCTGTGAGCTAATGTTAATCTTGATTTAATGAGATATTGAATTGTGGTCATTGACCCTTGTTGTAAAACTTGTTGTACCATGGCGGGGATGCCATTGGTTTTGGGTTGAACAAAATGTTTCCCTCGGGCAATTGATCGTGCGAAGAAGGGGTGTTGTTTAGCACATTGGGATGTGGTTGTCTTGCTCGAGACAATTTAAGGACTTAATCTTGTGCGCCATTGAACTGGCCTAACCGTGCAACCACAAGTCGGTATGGGACGGACCTAGCTGATTAATTTGCAATGTCCAGACTTGAGTATTGCCAGTTGTTGGTGTGGGGTCCGGATGGACGGAGTAGACTCACATGGCTCAAGAGGGGGCCCGAGGGCTAAACCTTAGAGGGCAATCTTGGGTTTAGACATGCATTGTAAAGGCTTTGTAGTGATCTCTCTGCCGGCACACCAAAGGAAGTGTGTTCTTAGTGCTTGGCACTAAGGGATGATCATGTCTTGTGGGTAAAGCTGTACAACCTCTGCAGAGTGTAAACTATTGAATAGCCGTGTCATGATCATGGACAAGCTCGGGATTTCACACGGGGTATAGAGTATTTTCTTGAAATGTGGAATGGTTGGGATGTGAACGGGGAATTCACTGTTGTTTGTTGTCTGAAGCTATACTGTTGAATTGTATGGTTGATACTTGTTTCGAATGATGTAGGGTGATGCCTCGTCATTCTGTTCATGTTGTCTACCATTGATTTATCAGATTATTTATTATTGTTTTATCCAAACTGCCTTCAATCTATTTAGTGTATTTAAATTCAAGTTATTGCTTTCTGCAAATGAACCATATAACTGTCCTTTGTCAATCCGTGCATGAATATATTGCATCATTTCCCTATAGCTTGTTGAGTACGTTTTGTACTCACGGCTTTATGCCCTCGTTGTTCGATTCTTTCGAGGAAGGACGGTAATGAGTATCAAGAGGAGGAGTACTATGAAGACTACGTCGACTAGGAAGGCGTTTCCCCAGACGATTGCCTGTGGCATGTCGAATGGCCCAAGTTATTTTATTTCCGCTGCAACAGTTTTTATTTGTTTCCTTAAGCCAAGAGGCATTGGTGTATGAACCTTGACCATGAGGTCGTTTGCTTTACTCAATAATAATTTGTTTCTTCTTAGTTATTTCGATGTATGGAATGATATGTCATCTATGTTTCCACTGTGTGCACTAGCATGATCCTGGACTAGTGCGGTATACACAGAGGGTTTCGGATTTGCATATCCGGGTCCCGACAGTGGTCCAACATGACACGGACATGGGGTTGGCTGGCCTGGACGAGCGAGCTAGGCTGGTGTAACATTCCAAAAAGTTGAGTTTCTGAGTGTCCAAATTTCAAAATGAAACATTTGCATTTTCCTCGAATTAAATAAAGCTTAATTTGAATTTTCCAAAATAAAAGGATTTAATTTCACTAATATATTTATCAAACTAAATATTTCTAGTTTTTTTGGGTTCCTTGTGCTTCAAGGAATTTTCCTGTATTTTTGGAGATTTTTTTGAATTTATTTGCTTTTATTCAAAATTTTGGAGTTTTATTAAATCGGAAAATGAATTTAATTTCCTTTTTCCTCCCTATGAATTCCTTTTTTGGCCCATTCTCGCTCATCCTTCCTCGTCCAATCCTATTGCGCCTGGCCGCTCCTATTCTTCGGCTACCGCCCATCTCCTTGCAAACCCTAGAGCCTGGAGCGTTGGATCCGCGTAGCTGTGTGCTTGTGAGCCGTCAGATCATCACGTCGTGGATGGCTCTGACGACACCACGTCACCCCGCACCGCCGCTGCTAGCCGTGCTAACCCTAACCACCACCGGCCTCAGATTTCATGTCGGGCCCGCCTCCCAAGACCCCTATTTAAGGCGCCGCACCCCCTCCGAGGATCGCTGTTTCACGCCGCACCTGCCGACCCCTTCCGAGCCGCCCGAGACCCCTCCGTTGCGCCGTGTGACCTCGCCGAAGTCCGTTGTCGTGTCCGAAGCCTTCCGCCACCGTTTTCTCTGTCGTCAGTGTGTCTCCGCCGTCACCGCTTGCTTCTTCGTGTCGCTCGCGACGTCATCTCTCCGATCTGCACAAACCCAAGCCCGATTCGGTCCAGTTCCGTCGCTCGCTGTGCCTTCTTCCCCGAATCTGGTGAGTTCTCACCGCCGCCCCGCCGTCGACCTCCTTCGCTGATCGGTAGCCGTCGATCATTCCCCAGTGTCTTGGATGCTGCCACGACGTTGCAGCCCGTGCCTCGCTCCTCTACTGTCAGATCCTGCACCGTCATCCGATGGACGACGCGTGGCCGTCGAGTCCCCGCCGCGTAAGTCCCCTGCATCAGCCACCACCTCGCCGCCCTGTGTCTACCCCGTGGCATGCCACCTCAGCCCTAATAGCCGCGTCAGCCACCACCTCATCCGATCCGCCACGTCATCCCGTGGGCCCCTCGGTGATCTCGGTTCACCGTAGACCGAGCCACTGACATGTGGACCCCACATGTCAGTCGGCATTCTTTTTCTTTTTCCTGATTTTTTCGAAAACCCAAAAATTCCAGCCAATCAGATGGCGCCACGTGTCGCCTCTCTGATTTTTCCTGATTCTCTCCCGAGAAACTTCCAAGAGCCCGTTCTCCTTCGTTCGAGGTCCGATTCCAGTGATTCAAATTTCTAAATTAATATAAATTCATGATCTATCTTTAAGTACCATTCTTTTCAATTTTTGAATTTTTTTTAAATTTATTTATTTATTTATTCTCGTTTTACGTGTAGACGACACAGTCGAAAATCAGGCGAATCATCAGGCAGAGGTAGAACCAGCAGGTGTCAACGAAGGCAAGTCTTCCTTGATCATGTTGATCCCAAATTTTATTAAAACATTTTTTTGTTTTAAATTATGCATGCTTATTATTTTTCGTAATGTACTTTAAATGCAGTTTTAGGGTTTAGCTAAATTCCTGTTTTGTTATACCCTCATTGTCTTTAATCATGACAACCTTTGAAACCCTAGGTGATACTAGCTACAATATTTGATGATAACTATTAGTGTAGCATGGGACGGTAGAATTGCTTAGTCCTGCTTAAACGTTTCAGTATCATGCCATTATGGAAAACCTTTTCAAGCATTGTTTAAACTTAATTGTGAGATTGTAGCAATTGGTGTTGCTGTTGTTATTTAATTGAATTAAAGTGGAAATGGCTTAGACCGGGGTGGATGGATGTTTGGTGGGTGCTGGATGCACGAGACCATGTAAAGTGGTTGTTCCGCCCTAGTCAATTAAGGACCGAAGCATGTGTACTACCATGGACCGAGCACTACCGTACAACCACAAGTCTATATGGGTACGACCTGGCCAATTAATTTGTGTCTCGTTGTTGGCTTCGCCATTTGGTTGAATGTGGGTGCCGGATGTAGACACTCACAAGGCACAAGAGGGGGCTTCTATACTGGGTGGCTAGAACCCTAGCAGCGGTGAAACCTTAGCGGGCGAAGTTAGTAGTGGGGTCGTGCATTGTAAAGGCCTTGTCATGGTCTCTTTGCCGACACACCAAAGAAAGTGTATTAATTGTATGGTGATAAGAGTCGATCATGTCTTGTGGGTAAAATTGTACACACTCTGTAGAGTTAAAACTACTTAAGTAGCCGTGCCCACGGTCAAGGGCAGGCGAGGTACGCTAGCACATTATAGATCTTATGGTTTTGTTTTAAATGAAAATGGTGGTTTGGGAATTCGTGAGTGGTTGGAACTCGCGGACTATGGTTTGGCGGTTGGAGCCAGTCAGGTGGTTGGAACCTGTGTAGTTATTACATCAAATTCAATTACTATTCATTTACATTTTGTTAAATATTGCTTTACGAAATTATTTTTTGTATTTAAAGTTAAATTCTGCTTTACGCCAAATGAACCATATCATGTCTTCAATTGTTTAGCCCTGCATATAGTTATCATGCATTATGTTTCCAAGACTTGCGAAGTACATTTTGTACTCAGCCTTGCAACTTCCCAACTTTCCACAGAGGAGTGTACTGAAGCTGAAGGTAACTACGAGTTCTATGCTTGTGGTTATGATGAAGGCGATCCAGACTACTAGGACGTGTACCCCAGTCGATTGCCTGTTGGGCATATGGATTGGCTCATTCTACTTCTGCTATTTTATTTCCGCTGCTTCTTATTGAACTCAAGCCATGAGGCTGGTTATTTGTAATAATTTGGCCATAAGGCTATACTCTCTTTGCTTAACTAATATTATTGATTCGTGATATGATTGTGTTATCATCACTGTTTCCACTGTATATGCTAGCTTTTCCTGGACTAGCACGGGTATACACAGAGGGTTCGGATTTGGAAATCCAATCCCGACGAAGGTGGTATCAGAGCCATATCGACTGTAGGTCGCAACCCTAGTTAGAATGGTCTTCTTAGCAAGAACTTCAAAATTATTTTCTAAATCAAACCAACAAATTTGTATTTAATAGTTTGTCTCCTCTCATCTTATTTCTTAGGTTTTCATTTTTCTCCTTTACTGAAATATTATTTTAAAATTTTAATTTGATCTTATCTCATGGAATTTCTCATAGCCTTAGGTCTTTTGCAAGAATCTCAATCATGGAAGATGATGATCCATGTTCTCTTCAAGACTGATGGAAGGGCTGCTGGAAGGATCAAGTTGGCAGAAGAGCACTCGAAAGGATTCCTATGAAGAATAAGTTAATAGTGCTCAGTAGTGTTGGAGAATGTCATCCCTTTTTCGCTTAGTAACGTATAGTCTGAGTGTATTTGGATTTTCTTTCTTGTTGCTTGCTTGTTGGGTGTGTTGTACACTTGCCTTAGGTATTGTGTTGTAGCCACCTTTCGTTTGGAGTTTGTCTTGCCTTATAATGGCTGCCTCCCTAGTCTCCTTATCTTTCGCTCTTTCCCTCTCATCTATTGCTAACCTACCCTTGGCCGTTGCTTCAGATGGAGAGTCAAGGAAGAGGTCGTGGAGCTGGTCGTAGAGGCCGTGGTCGTGATCGTGGCCAGGCAGTGCCACAAGATCAGTAGGATGTTTCAGAGCAGCAAGGACAGGTAGAGCAGGAATTGCCGCCGCCACCACTAGTCCAACCCCCAATGGTAGATATTCAGCAGATGATGGCAATGCAGCTTCAGTTATTGTAGGCCCTTACTCAGAATATAGTGAACAATCCGCAGCTAGCACCAGCTGCAGCACTAGTGATGCAGCCTCAGTCTAAACTTGGGGAGTTCATGAGAACCAGATCGCCTACCTTCTCGGGAGCAGGTGAACCCTTGGAGGCAGATGATTGGCTAAAGGATATAGAGAAGAAACTCCAATTGGCTCAGTGTGATGATCGTGAGAAAGTACTCTATGCAAGCCATCAGTTGAAAGGAGTAGCTGCTACCTGGTGGGATAACTTCTGCACTGCCCATCAGAATGCTCAAGCTATTACTTGGGAGGAATTCACTGAAGCCTTCAGAACTACACATGTTCCTGCGGGAATTATTGAGATGAAGAAAAGAGAGTTCCACAAGCTACATCAGGGGAACCAGAGTGTTTCTAAGTACCTCAATCGGTTCACTCAGCTGTCAAGGTATGCACCAGAAGATGTGGCAACTGAAAGTGCCAAGATTTGGAGGTTTATGGAGGGCCTTGACCCTGATATCAAGGTGCAGCTAGTTGCTTTGGATTTTCCAAACTTTCAGCATATGGTGAATAAAGCTCTAGTGCAAGAGGATGCTCATCGCCAACAGCGGGAGTCCTGCAAGAGAAAGATGGCATTTCAGGCTCAGCAGGGAGTGAGTGGTTCTCACCAGCGCTTCCAACCTCAGCAGATCAGCAGGACACCTATTCAAGGAGCACCCCGTACTCCTAATTCTGGACCTCGCCCAGTTTCTCAAGGATCCCAGCATATTGCTAGTGCTTAGCCACACAAAGGGAATTCAAATGCTGCGGGAGTTCAGTGTTTTCATTGCCATCAGATGGGACATTATGCCAAAAATTATCCCCAGAAGCGTTAGCCAGTGACCCCAATGCCATTCAACTTGGGATCCAGTTCTGCCAAAACTCTGATGCAAGGACAAGGTCGTGGAGCACCACAAACCCCAAGAGCTCCGCAATCTTCTAGAAGAGGACGTGTCAATCATGTGACTGCAGAGGAAGCTCAAGTGGCCTCAGATGTGGTTTTGGGTAAGTTTCTTGTCAATTCAATACCTACCATAGCATTATTTGATTCTGGAGCATCGCATTCTTTTATATCGAAGAATTTTGTTGAACAATTTGGTTGGGAAACCTTTACCCTTAAGAGCCCTATGATAGTTCAATCACCTGGAAAAGAGATGAAAACTAATTCAGTGTGCCCAAGTGCAAACATAAAAATCAATGGGGTAGAATTCCTAGCGAATCTTATCATTTTGGATTCAAAAGGAATAGATGTCATCCTAGGGATGGATTGGTTGACCAAGTATAAAGGTCAAATAGATTGTGCGTAGAGCCATTACCCTCACCAATTCAGAAGGTATTCGAGTGAAGTATATGCCTGATGAGTCTTAGAGTGAAAAGTGCACTGTGAATAGCTTGGTGGAAACAACTTTGGAAAGTGTGCCTGTGGTAAGAGAATACCCGGATGTATTTCCTGAGGAATTGCCAGGCATGCCGCTTGATCAAGAAGTTGAGTTCATTATAGAACTAGTCCCTGGTACGGCTCCTATTTCCAAGAGACCCTACCGCATGCCAGCCAATGAACTAGCTGAGATGAAGAAGCAGATTGAAGAGTTGCAAGAAAAAGGATTCATTCATCCAAGTTCGTCACCTTGGGGAGCGCCAGTTCTTTTTGTAAAAAAGAAGGATAATAGTTTGCGCTTGTGCGTGGATTATAGAGCCTTGAATGAAGTCACCATCAAGAATAAGTATCCGTTGCCCAGGATTGATGACTTGTTTGATCAGTTGAAAGGAGTTTGTATTTTCTCCAAGATTGATCTTCGATCTGGATATCATCAGTTGAAAATAAGGCCGCAAGATATTCCGAAGACAGCCTTTGCTACCCGATATGGACTGTATGAGTTCACAGTCTTGTCTTTTGGACTAACCAATGCCCCAGCATATTTCATGAATCTGATGAATAAAGTGTTTGTGAAGTACCTAGACAAGTTTGTGGTGGTATTCATAGATGACATTCTTATCTATTCTAGAGATGAAGCTGAACATGAAGGACATTTGAGAATGGTGTTAGAAAAGCTCAGAAATCATCAGTTATATGCCAAGTTCAGCAAGTATGAGTTTTGGTTAAAAGAAGTTGCTTTCTTAAGGCATATAATTTCTGCTGGAGGTGTCTCAGTGGAACCCGAAAAAGTGAAAGGTGTGCTTGATTGGAGTCAGCCTAAGTCAGTGCCTGATATCAGAAGTTTCCTTGGTTTAGCGAGATACTACCGAAGATTCATAGAAGGATTCTCGAAGATCGCTAGATCGCTCACCCAGTTGCTGAAGAAGGAGAAGAAGTTTAAATGGACTATAGCCTGTCAGCAAAGTTTTCAGGAATTGAAGAAAAGATTGACTACAGCCCCAGTGCTTATTTTGCCAGATATTCGGAAAGGCTTTGAGATTTTCTGTGATGCATCAAGACAGGGTCTTGGATGTCTCTTGATGCAAGAAGGTAAAGTAGTTGCATATGCCTCGCGGCAATTGTGACCTCATGAAGAAAACTATCCAACCCATGACTCAGAAATGGCTGCGTAGTTGTGCATGCATTGAAGTTATGGAGGCATTATCTCATTGGGAATCATTGTGAGATCTTCACGGATCTTAAGAGTTTGAAGTATATCTTCACCCAAGCAGACCTCAACCTGAGACAAAGAAGATGGTTGGAGTTAATTAAGGCTTATGATGTTGGGATACATTACTATCCTGGCAAGGCTAATGTAGTTGCCGATGCCTTAAGTCGAAAGAGCTACTACAATAATTTGATGATTAAAGAAGGACAACCTGCTCTTCACGAGGAGTTTCAGCGTTTGAATTTAGAATTAGGGGAGAAAGGTTTTGTTGCTGCTTTGGAGATTCAACCAACCTTAGTGGATCAGATCAAAAAGATGCAAAAGTTAGATAAAGAAGCTACTAAGATCAAGGATAGAATAAAGGAAGGTAAAGCCCTAGGATTTTCAGAGGATGAAGAAAGAACAGTTTGGCTTGGAAAAAATATTTATGTGCCGAATCAGAAAGAAATTAAGCAGTTGATATTAAAGGAGGCACATGAGTTAGCGTACTCAATTCATCCGAGCAATACTAAAATGTATCATTATCTTCGTGGTGTATATTGGGGGCCAAGGATGAGAAAGGAAATTGCAGAGTACATAGCTATGTGTGATGTATGCCAGCGAGTTAAGGCTGAACATCAAAGGCCCGTAGGATTGTTACAGCCATTAAAGGTACCCGAATGAATGTGGAAAGAAATTGGAATGGATTTCATTACAGGACTCCCAAGGACCAGATCAGGATATGACTCTATATGGGTAGTAGTGGATCGACTGACAAAAGTTGCACATTTCATTCCTGTGAGAACAACCTATCAGGGAGATAAACTTGTAGAGCTGTATATGTCAAGGATTGTCTGTTTGCATGGCGTGCCAAAGAGGATAGTTTTAGATCGAGGAACTCAGTTCACATCAAGATTCTGGCAAAAGTTGCAAGAAACATTGGGTACCAATTTGAATTTTAGCACAACTTATCACCCTCATGCTGATGGACAGACTGAGCGAGTGAATCAGATTCTTGAGGATATGTTAAGGTCTTGTGCACTATCCAATGCGACAAGTTGGGATCAAAATTTACCCTATGCAGAATTTTCATATAACAATAGTTATCAAGCAAGCTTGCAGATGTCACCGTTTGAAGTCCTATATGGAAGAAAGTGCAGAACACCTCTCAATTGGAATGAAATAGGAGATTGTCAAGTCTTTGGTCCTGATATTTTGCAAAAGGCTGAAGAACAAGAGAAAATAATTCAAGAAAGGTTAAGAACAGCGCAGTCTAGGCAAAAGAGTTATGCTAATAATCGTCGAAGAGAATTAACCTTTGCTCCTTGTGACTATGTGTATCTGAAAGTCTCACCGCTCAAAGGAATGCGTTGATTCCAAGTTTGTGGAAAGTTAGCACCAAGATTCATTGAACTGCTCCTACCCTAGCGTAAGTAGTGAAGTGGCTTATCGCTTGAGTTGCCACATAGCTTGTCAAATGTGCACAATGTGTTCCATGTGTCGCAGTTGAAAAAGTGCCTCAGAGTTCCAGAAGAGCAAATGTAGTTTAAGGATGTTGAGCTACAAGAGGACCTCACCTACCCAGAGTATCCGATCAAAATTCTGGATGAAGCAGAGCATAGAAGAAGAAACAAGACAATCAAATTTTGCAAGGTTCACTTGAGCAACCATTCAGAGAAGGAAGCAACTTGGGAGCATGAAGAGGATCTTAGAGTGGATACCCCAGTCTTTTTCCCGAGTCTGTCCAAATCTTGGGGTCGAGATTTCTTTTAGGGGGAGATTTGTAACATTCCAAAAATTTGAGTTTCTGAGTGTCCGAATTTCAAAAATGAACCATTTGCATTTTCCTCAAATTAAATAAAGCTTAATTTAAATTTTCCAAAAAAAGGATTTAATTCGACTAATATATTTATCAAACTAAAGATTTCCAATTTTTGTTGGGTTCCTTGTTGTCGGTGTTTCGTAAAACCGGCAAGTAAATTTGTAAGTTAAGGGGCCGCGCGTTCCCTCTCTTTGAATGGTTGACTCAGGAAGCCCAAGATGTATACTGGTTCGGGCTGAACGTCCCTACTTCCAGTTTGTGTGGGGGTTATATATTGCTTGGGGTGCAGTGGACCACACAGCGTTACAAGCGAGGCAAAAGGGTAGGCCTGATGCGCCTCGTCCGAGTGGAAGAGCTCGGGAGCTTAGGCGGAACTAAGGGCTCAAAGCTGTAGGAGCGTCCGAGCCATAAGTGCTAAAGTTTGTAAGCCTGTGCTTATGTGCTCGATTGATCGATCCATCCCCCTCCCTGGGGGTCCTGCCGCCCTTTATATAGGCGAAGGGGGCAGGTTACACAGGAGTTTGGAAAAGAAAAGTAGGGGTATGCTACGCTTGGGAGTCCCGGTCTTCGGTCCTGGTGACTGGTGACTGACAGGCTCCTGCTCATCCCACGCCTGGGTTGGTAGACACAGCAAGCGGCGTTCCGTCGGGAAGGGGCGCACCTGCCCTCTGCACGCATGTCAGATGCTGACGCCGCCACGCTGCGCTCTGGCGTTGCCTCGGGAGGGAGCGTGTCCCTCCACTGCGCATGACGAGGTGAAGGGACTGGCGCTTGACTTAGGCAGCCCCCTAGCCACCTTGGGAAGGAGCCACCTGCCCTAGCATGGTCGTCGTGTCCACGGGGCAGGTGACCAGCTTGAGGTCGACCGGCGACGTGGCAGAGTTCGCCGAGTCGGAGCTCGTTGGGGCCCCGACCTAAGGCCAAGCCGGAGCCTGCGGGGCTCCGACCCGAGGCCAGGTCGGAGCTTGCGGGGGCCCCGACCTGCGGCTGGGTCGGAGCCTGTGGGGGCGCCCGACCTAAGGCCAGGTCGGAGCGCCCCTGGTTGGCTTGATCGGGGTTGAGAGTCCTTCGTGACCTAACGAAGTCTTTGATCAAAGCTGGGCCTGAGACGGCCCATTTAGTATTCCACCGGGGTATCCTCGTATGCGATTCGCCAAGAGTCTCGGGGCCATTCCTAACACGCGTTCTCGGATGGGCCTATTACCTTCAATGGCGCAATCTTTTTGCAAACATGATGACGCTTTGGCTTCTCGTGCCCCCATTTATTGGAGACCACTCGGCTTCCGTGCCTTAAGCATATATAAGAGTGGCACGGTTGCAGGAGTTGGAGGAGTCATCTGCCTTACGGATTTTTCACCGCTCCGCAACACTTGATTCTTCTTATGGCTTCTCCCAACTCCTTATTTGGCTTTGGAGATGAAGACCCACTGGTGCCAACGGACGAGGAGGCCTTCCTCGCGGAGCTCTGGGGTGACTTCGACCTCGCCATGGCCGAATGGGTCGAGCCGGACGCCGCCGCTAGCGATGCCGCCACTGTCGATGCGCTGATCGACGTCATCCCAAAGCTCATCAAGGCGAGGGATGCCCTCATCGAGGCGGTTAGGCACGCATGCGGCTCTTAGATGCTATCTTGATGTCTTCAACCTAGATTGTTATGATGCGAGTAGTAATTATATGTAACTCGCGTATCATATAAATGTTACCAGCTTTTGCCCATTGAGAACCTTTGTCCATTCGATCTCTTGGAGACGAGTTATAGCGTCGCGTAACGAAGCAATTGGTTCTCTGGGGTGGCCGTGTTGGTCGGCCGAGCCCGACCGACTTGGTCGACCGGTTTCGCACGGGTGCGCGCGAGCGCACCCGGTGGGTGTAGCCTCCGAGCCCCCGAGTCAATCGGAGAGCTGGTCGAGGGGTTACTTTGGTCGACAAAAACCTGACTGGGCATGCAAGGGCGGACTCAATTGGCCCCGAGCCCCCGAGTGGGTCAGAAGGCTGCCTTGGTCGGCAAAGCCCGACCAACTTGGTCGGCCGATTTCGACCGGGTGCGCACGAGCGCACCCCGTGGGTATAGCCCCCGAGCAGGTCAGAGAGCTGATCGGGGGGTTACTTTGGTCGGCAAAAATCCCACTTGGTCGGCGGGATCCGGCCCGACTGTCATGGCCCCAAGTTCGAAATCAGCTCATGTGGCTAACATTAGCGCCAAACAACTTTTGGCCGCATTTGAGATCAACTTCCGACTTCAGGGAATATCCTAAACTGCCACTTAGAAGAAATTCCTAACTTAGCAAAAATTAAGAGCTAGAAATTTCAGTGTGCATGTTAGTGGGTTACAATCTAGGAAATTTTTTTTCTCTATTCAATGGGTGAGCTTTGAGCTCAATCCAATATCAAATGCTAAGTTAAAGCATAGCATCAAAATTGAATCCCTGTGCTGAAATTCTAGAGGCTTAGTCAACTCCTTACAAGTGGGGTCAAGTGAGTAACATGTTAGTGATATGCCCTAGAGGCGATCATGTGAGATGATTGTATCATACGTCTATGTTCATGTACTTATCAGTTCCATGAATAAATGTCACTCCTTTGTTTATTGAGTATGACTTAATTGTGAAATACATTGGTTATATGATATTATTCTAAACGATCCTGGTCACATATCATTATGTGGGACAACAAAGGTGATCGACCAAAGACATGTATTGATTGATGGTAATGTTTCACATACCATAGATATGGAGATATCAAATCAATAATGTGGGCACATGTTAGAGAACATGGGGTTGATAGACCCGCCCGAGACACTAATGAGATTGTTATCTTTGAAGTGCCATCGAGTGTAGTCTCGAGTGGTATACCTATACGATCCTTTGACTCGAGATTCTTGCCGATTCTCAAAGATGTGTAATTGTATACTTTGGGGCTATCAAACGCTTCTCCGTGAAAGGGGAGTTATAAAGGTAGCATACAAGTATGCCATGAAACATGACGGAGATATAAGAGATCAAGATGGAATTTGACCCTCCTTGATAACGGAGAGATATCTCCGCCCTCGGTGTGGATGGATAAGGAAAAGTGCATGGCCATGCCAAAGTGATTAAAGTGTTAATCACTAATTATATCCATTACATTGACGAGTGAATGGGTCGAGCTATCACAAGGATGTCACGATCTTGCCTTGAGCTTGACGGTATCGCGGGCAAAAGGATTGGTATAAGAGTATATCAAGGTTCAGCCGATACGATCACTCTGTGCATTCGAGGGACAACATGTCCTGCTAGGAACCACTGTTGTCTGATGGTCCGAAAAAGAGGTTTCGGGGCTATGGCCGTTTATGATGAACCTAATGGGTCGCACACTTAACGGGTTGGAACATGCCAAAATGGATAAGGAACCATTAGTGGGTTTCATGGATATGATCTGCGGGACGAGGTTCCTAATGGGTTTTTATCGAGAAGGCCCATTAGCGTGACGCCTATATAAAGGGTGGGGTGGTGCTGCGGTGGATGCTTTTCACCACAAAGCCCTAGCCGCCGACTCGCCGAAACCCTAGGCTGTCGCAAGACGTGGTGCTAGCACACGGCGCACGGCGTTCCATCCTGGACGGTGGATACCGAGAGGCGCTGCAGCATCCGCTCGGCGCTGATTGGCGAGAACCTCTTCTTCCGCTGCTAACGTGCTCCAAGGCGTTGCGTGAGTACGCGGGGACGCTTCACCCACTCTTCTTCCGCTGCTAACGTGCTCCAAGGGTAATGATCCATGATCCACTACTCGCATGTATCCTGGTTGAATGCGTAGAAAATTTTATTTTCGGCTAGCGTAGCCTACGCGTTCCCTTCATAACACACAAAAGGAATTTGGGGGTGCAGCCAAACCAAATCAGCCACCCTCCTCCTGATTTTTTTCCTTCCTAGCCTCCTCCCTCCAGCCAAGCCAAACCAGCATTTTTCTCCTGAGCTCTCCCCCATCCCGCCTCCACTCCCTCTAGCTTTCCCCTGCTGTCCCTGGTGGCGCCTCACTGCAGCTTCTCCCCAAGCTAGGTGCCACTCCCTGCAGCTCCTCCCTGGTGGCGCCTCCCTCCTCCAACGCCTCTCCAAGCAGCAACTCCCTCCTCCTCTCTTCTCTTTGTTCCTCACGTGAGATTTTGAGGTAAGGCTTCCTTGTTTTAGGGTTGAGTGTTTCCTGGTTTTTGGGGGCAACAATGGTGAATTTGGGGGCTTAGGTAAGTAGAGATTTGAGTTTTGGATGGGGAACAACAACTCTAGGGTTTTGAGCACAATCCTGATTTTCGAGCAGATTTTCGGAGCTGCTGTTTCGGGTTGATTTGAGCAAGTTAAGTGCATCTCCAGCTTGGCTACCTGTAGAAAAAGTTGTGGGTAATGGAATTATCTTTCATTTCCAACCAGAATCACTTGATTTTGTTAATCCAGCTGAAAGTTATGATGATTTTAGTGCATGCTTCTCTGGAATGCTGAAAATGCGGAGCTGAAACTTGAGCTGCGGTTTAAAATTAGTTAGTGGCCGAATTAGAATTTATTTTTTCCTGAGAAGTTATAGGAAATTTCATGTAGATTGTAAAAATATTGTCCTTTACTCAATTCCATTAAATATAGCAATTTTTATCATGAAATTGGTGCATGCTGTTCTGAAACTCTGAAAATTTTGGACTCTGAAACTTCTCTCTGTTCCTGGCCGAACTGGGAGTTCTCTAGGCAGTTTCTGAATGATTGGCCAAAGCTAAGTTATAGGTCTATGTCTTGTGGTCATTTCGAATCTGAGTTTGCTCAATTTGGCTAAGTGGTTAGAAAGTTATGGCCATTTGTATCGATGCTTGTCCTGAAACCAGTTTTGCTGAAATTTCGGACTTTTGGGGCTGAAGTTCAGAGTTTAGTTGAGGACTTTAAATCCATATTCTAAATATTGCACTTTTGGAACTTCCATGGGGTTTGCATTTAATATTTCTTTTCATATGCATTGCATGCATCTCATTTCACATGCATTGTGATCGTGTAGAGAACAAACACGCGTAGGGTGACGCGACTGTGACCGAGGGGGGTACCAGAGAGCCGATTGTTATTGAGAATCTAGCAGAAGCTCAAGGCAAGCACCTAAGCAATTTCAACCTTACATATAATTGTATTTTGACGAATAAACTGCTTATTGGATGATTACGTCTTGCATTAGGAATTGAAATGCGGGAATGGTATTAGAACCTAATTGCTGCACATACACTCATTGATAATTATCGAACACCTCCCTTGGAGCTAGTATATGGGTAATTATATTGTGTCCATGCTTAGTTTGCTTAGATGTTGGGTATGGGCCAAGTGGTGGATGGCTCCATCACTTGAGATTAATTACTTCACACTATTGGGTTGCAATGGATATGGTTATGTTCTGAAATGTAAACTTGAGACCGGGCGAGAGGGTTGGATCATTTAGGTGTGGAGACTCAAATGTTATAGTCTCGCCTGTGTCATTAAGGACAGATCTGTTGTTTTCCATGCAAGTTGATCGAGCACACCTTGTTGATCGCATGCCTGATATAATGGTACGGTAAGCCACCCTTTCATGGCATACTGCTCGATGGGTCTTGCCCTCATGCGGTCGAACGTGGTTGAGGGCGAGGCTTAGGCTGACTCTCGAGGGCTAAGCGAGGCTTGAGCCGCTCGAGGGGGTGCTAGGTGCTCGGACCGCATGAAGATGGTTCAACGAGTATGTATGGATGGGAGGAGGGTTGACATGAGGTTCCTTTGTGGCACATGTTGTGCGATTGATAATCCCCTGCAGGGTGAATAAGCGATTCGAATTGCCACACTCTCGGATATGAGCACGCTTGTATCATCCGACATTTCAGCGTAGTAACAACTTAAACTTGGAATTAGTTGGTATACTTGATGTTGATACTTGTTCATGTTATTACTTGCTCTCTTTAATGTTTAATTTCAGATTTCACTCTAGTAATAGGTGTTGTCCATAAATGCTATAAAACTTGTAAATTGAGTAGTTGAATGTGAATATGAACCAAAGTTAAGCTTTTATGCACTTGTTACCTTAAGCTTACTCCTTGCTACATCCCAATGCATATGCCTTCGAGTCGGTCATATATGGACCACGGGTAAGTCTTGCGAGTACCTTCTGTACTCATGCTTCTGCTTTGTGGTTTTCCGGTGAGGATGTCGACGGAGGCGAGTTCTGTCCGTATTGCCTCTCGGTGGTCGGGCGGGGTACCGAATAGGGGCTATGCTCGACGTTGTAAACGCCCGGAAGTGTTCAAGGGCAGGACACTTCCGGAGATGTCATACTTTTGGTTTATTATTGGTGGTTGTTCGTTCATTTTGTTGTATAGTCAGCCTTCAAAACTATGTTATGGCTATGTTTAATTACTTGGCAACTTCCGTTGTTGAACCTTGATGTATTACCATGCTCATCTCATGTCTAGTTTGTTGCCTCTACTCATGATGATCCTTTTGCTATATTGTTGTTGTGTCATGTTGGATCTTGTATGTATTGTGCTTCATGTCTTATATTTGTTATTTTGCTTCTTTCCTTGTTGCTCTTTGTGCTACAATGTTGCCGCTGAAATTTTGAATTTTATCTTGCTGTCTAGTCATGTTTTATATGCTTCTAGTATGCTAGATGAGTTGTTTTAGTTGTGTGGTTGTCTAGTTTGTCTTTGTGCTTGAGTTGGTGTTGTTGTTGTGCTTCCGCGTTGCGTGTCTGGTCGTAAAGTTTTGGGTTCGTTGTCCCCTTTATGCGAATTGAATTGATATGGCGTTGGAAACTGGTATGTGGGTGATCCTGGGCGAGCTTCGGGTCGCATACCGGGGGAATACCGGGATTGTTGTCGTGTTATTCGAATGGGGTCATTGTTGTCCTAATTGGGCTTGGGTGTTAGCACTGTGAGCTCCATCGGTGATCCGTTGCTAGCCTCCAAATCCGATGAGGGCGACCGGCCATTCGAATAACCCGAGGACGGTCTGGGCGGCTTCTCACAAGCTAGTATCAGAGCAAGGTGCATAAAGACGAACCGTAAACTTGACAACCACTTAGGTGATTAATTAGGATTTATTTAACCTTCTAGGTAGCAATTAGCGCTATATTACCCGCCCTACGTCTATAATTAAGGTTGTGTGGGTTGAATGGTGAGCTTGGGAGAAACGATTACGTTGGAACCGTGCATTTCATACCATGCATATGAGATCCATGTCATACCATGCATGCATATGTCTTGCCGTGTCCTTTTTGCATCATGGTCTATGCTTTTATGTATGTTAGACTTGTAGGATTCCTTTGTCTTGTGCTATTGTCTAGGTCATGTTTTAATTCGAATTTTTAGCCAAGCCATATCATTTGTATGTGGCTGCATTGTCCATATAGATTCTATCCATCTATGCTCACATTTTCGAATCTCGGGGCGAGATTCTTTTATGGGGGGGGAGGATTTGTCATGGCCTCAAGTTCGAAATTGGCTCATGCGGCTAACATTAGCGCCAACCAAGTTTTGGCCACATTTGAGATCAACTTCCGACTTCAGGGAATATCCAAAACTACCACTTAGAAGAATTTCCTAACTTAGCAAAAATTAAGAGCTAGAAATTTCAGTGTGCATGTTAGTGGGTTACAATCTAGGAAATTTTTTTCTCTATTCAATGGGTGAGCTTTGAGCTCAATCCAATATCAAATGCTAAGTTAAAGCATAGCATCAAAATTGAATCCCTGTGCTGAAATTCTGGAGGCTTAGTCAACTCCTTACAAGTGGGGTCAAGTGAGTAACACACAAAAGGAATTTGGGGGTGCAGCCAAACCAAATCAGCCACCCTCCACCTGAATTTTTTTTCCTTCCTAGCCTCCTCCCTCCAGCCAAGCCGAACCAGCATTTTTCTCCTAAGCTCTCCCCCATCACGCCTCCACTCCCTCTAGCTTTCCCCTGCTGTCCCTGGTTGCGCCTCACTGCAGCTCCTCCCCAAGCTAAGCGCCACTCCCTGCAGCTCCTCCCTGGTGGCGCCTCCCTCCTCCAGCACCTCTCCAAGCAGCAACTCCCTCCTCCTCTCTTCTCTTTGTTCCCCATGTGAGATTTTGAGGTAAGGCTTCCTTGTTTTAGGGTTGAGTGTTTCCTGGTTTTGGGCGCAGCAATGGTGAATTTGGGGGCTTAGGAGAGTAGAGATTTGAGTTTTGGATGGGGAACAACAACTCTAGGGTTTTGAGCACAATCCTGATCTTCGAGCAGATTTTTCAGCTGCTGTTTCGGGTTAATTTGAGCAAGTTAAGGGCATCTCCTGCTAGGCTGGTTGTAGAGAAAGTTGTGGGTAATGGAATTATCTTTCATTTCCAACTAGAATCACTCAATTTTGTTAATCCAGCTGAATGTTATGATGATTTTAGTGCATGCTTCTCTGGAATGCTGAAAATGTGGAGCTAAAATTTGAGCTGCGGTTTAAAATTAGTTAGAGGCCGAATTAGAATTTAATTTTGCCTGAGAAGTTGTAGGAAAATTCATGTAGATTATAAAAATATTATCCTTTACTCAATTACATTAAGTATATCAATTTTTATGATGAAATTGGTGCATGCTATTCTGAAACTCTGAAAATTTTGGACTCTGAAACTGCTCTCTATTCCTGGCCGAACTGGGAGTTCTCTGGGTAGTTTCTGAATGATTGGCCGAAGCTGAGTTGTAGGTCTATGTCTTGTAGTCGTTTCGAATCTGAGTTTGCTCAATTTGGCTAAGTGGTTAGAAAGTTATGGCCATTTGTATCGTTGTTTGTCCTGAAACCGATTTTGTTGAAATTTCAGACTTTTGGGGCTGAAGTTCGGAGTTTAGTTGAGGACTTTAAATCCATATTCTGAATATTGCACTTTTGGAACTTCCATGGGGGTTGCATTTAGTATTTCTTTTCATATGCATTGCATGCATCTCATTTCACATGCATTGTGATCATGTAGAGAACGAACACGCGGAGGGTGACGTGACTGTGACCGAGGGGGTACCGGAGAGCCGACTGTTATTGAGAATCTAGTAGAAGCTCAAGGCAAGCACCTAAGCATTTTCAACCTTACATATAATTGTATTTTGGCGAATAAACTGCTTATTGGATGATTACGTCTTACATTAGGAATTGAAATGTGGGAATGGTATTAGAACCTAATTGCTGCACATACACTCATTGATAATTGTCGAACACCTCCCTTGGAGCTAGTATATGGGTAATTATATTGTGTCCATGCTTAATTTGCTTAGATGTCGGGTATGGGCAAGTGGTGGATGGCTCCATCACTTGAGATTAATTACTTCACACTATTGGGTTGAAATGGATATGGTTATGTTCTGAAATGTAAACTTGAGATCGGGCGAGAGGGTTGGATCATTTGGGTGTGGAGACTCAAATGTTGTAGTCTCGCCTGTGTCAGTTAAGGACCGATCCGTTGTTTGCCATGCATGTTGATCGAGCACACCTTGTTGATCGCATGCCTGATATAATGGTACGGTAAGCCACCCTTTCATGGCATACTGCTCGATGGGTCATGCCCTCATGTCGTCGGACGTGGTTGAGGGGGTGCTACGTCCTCAGATCGCATGAAGATGGTTCAACGAGTATGTATGGATGGGAGGAGGGTTGACATGAGGTTCCTTTGTGGCACATGTCGTGCGATTGATAATCCCCTGTAGGGTGAATAAGCGATTCGAATTGCCGCGCTCTCGGATATGAGCACGCTTGTATCATCCGACATTTCAGCGTAGTAACAACTTAAACTTGAAATTAGTTGGTATACTTGATGTTGATACTTGTTCATGTTATTACTTACTCTCTTTAATGTTTAATTTCAGATTTCACTCTAGTAATAGGTGTTGTCCATATGAACCAAAGTTAAGCTTTTATGCACTTGTTACCTTAAGCTTACTCCTTGCTACATCCCAATGCATATGCCTTCAAGTCGGTCATATATGGATCACGGGTAAGTCTTGCGAGTACCTTCTGTACACATGCTTCTGCTTTATGGTTTTCAGGTGAGGACGTCGACGGATGCGAGTTCTGTCCGTATTGCCTCTCTATGGTCCAAGGGCACCGAATAGGGCTATGCTCGGTTAAACGCCGTATGTTCAAGGCGTGACACTTCCGGAGATGTCATACTTTTGGTTTATTATTGGTGGTTGTTCGTTCATTTTGTTGTATAGTCAGCCTTCAAAACTATGTTATGGCTATGTTTAATTACTTGGCAACTTCCGTTGTTGAACCTTGATGTATTACCATGCTCATCTCATGTCTAGTTTGTTGCTTCTACTCATGATGATCCTTTTGCTATATTGTTGTTGTGTCATGTTGGATCTTGTATGTATTGTGCTTCATGTCTTATATTTGTTATTTTGCTTCTTTCCTTGTTGCTCTTTGTGCTGCAATGTTGCCGCTGAAATTTTGAATTTTATCTTGCTGTCTAGTCATGTTTTATATGCTTCTAGTATGCTAGATGAGTTGTTTTAGTTGTTTGGTTGTCTAGTTTGTCTTTGTGCTTGAGTTGGTGTTGTTGTTGTGCTTCCGCGTTGCGTGTCTGGTCGTAAAGTTTTGGGTTCATTGCCTCCTTTATGCGAATTGAATTGATATGGCGATGGAAACTGGTATGCGGGCGATCTCGGCGAAGCCGTCACATACCGGGGGAATACCGGGATTGTTGCCGAGTTATTCGAATGGGATCATTGTTGTCTTAATTGGGCTTGGGTGTTCGCACTATGAGCACCATCGGTGATCCGTTGCTAGCCTCCAAATCCGATGAGGGCGACCGGGCATTCGAATAACCCGAGGACGGTCTGGGCGACTCCTCACACCGACGTTGCCTGGGTTGGCGCGAACGCCCATATGCCTTTGGCAAGGTTCTGGTATCCGAGTGGTAGTTTTACGTCATAGCTGGACGCGGCCTTGGTCGGCACGAATGTCCAGATGCCTCAGCGAGGTTCTGGGTCCGGGTGCTCGTTTTATGTCGTAAGTAGACGCGGCCTTGGTCGGTACGGACGTCCAAATGCCTCAGCGAGGTTCTGGGTCTGAGTTCTCGTTTTACGTCGTAGCTAGACGCGTTCGCAAGGCTGGTTTTACACCAGAGCTAGGCGGAGGGCGTCCATCCCGAGTCCTCATCAGGCAATGCTATCTGCGAGAGGAGTGGCCGCTGTGTGTCCCACGTATACGCCCCGTCCGCAGGTGTGGGACCTGGAGGGGGTGAGTAAACGCGTGTTTACCACGCGTTGGTTTGAACACTGTGCTCGTGGAGCTTCTAACGGGTTATCCGAGTGGGCCTTGGAGATCCCTCCCAAGGGGGACCTTTCCGAGCGGACGATCCCTACGCTGGGTGTCCGACCCGCTGGGGGCGACCCATAAGAAACCTTTCTTTACTCGATCCCGTATCGGACCCCGGGCCGTCCGCCGACCCGGAGCGCAGCTGGCTGCCACCCATCGATGGGTTCCGCAGGAGAGTGTGATGTACGGTCTCGAACACGAGTTGAGGCGATTGGGTCGTCCGCCGACCCAACTGGAGACCCACTGGGGGTTCGCCTTGTCCTCGCCCCTTGCTCAATTTTCTACCGGGGCGAGCACGAATCCACTTGGTGGATTAGGCCTTTGGAACCCACAGCGCTTTTGCCACCTCGAGGCCGTAGCGGCCCGGTGGGCTTTTCATACCTGTTTCGGTCCAGTCGACCCAGCCCAGTGGCGGAGATCGAGAGGTTACAGGGCGTGTCGCCCGGAGCGACGTCCTGGCGCCTCCTGCCCATTTTTAATGCGTGTGGAGGCAATTTAATGCGAAGCGAAATGATTGGGAACCGATTTGTCTCACCAATGCTTCCCCGGCAGGCGCCAGACGGCACGCGGCGACGCTCCAAATGAGACGGATCCCTTGACTGCATCCGCCGTCTCAAGGCTCGCTTAGCCGGTGCTCGTTATGGTGGCGCCTATTTGGCGCCTATAAATTTGGCGTGGGGGGTGCTCGGGCGGGTTCTTCGCGTTTGCCTTCCCCGTCTCCTCGTCTTCTTGCCTGAGTAGAGAGAGCAAAAGAGCCAGAGAGTTCTTCACCTTTCCCCTTCTCCCACCTTTTCGCGGTTTCCACCCCTGGAGATGTCGTGGCCTGAGTGTTCCGCCCAGTCCAGCCGCGCGCATGGCTTGGAGAAGAAAGGGTTCCTCCCCCCGCGAGATGTCTCACGGTGGAGGGTGCCGACGGGGGTCGCGATCCCCGCCCCAGCCGATGACGAGATAGTTGTGACCCACTCGTTCTACGAGCGCGGGTTCGGACTCCCGCTTCACCCATTTGTCCACGGGCTGCTGCACCACTATAAGGCCGAGGCACATCAGCTCAACCCTAACGGAGTGCTCCACATCGCGGTCTTCATCACGCTGTGCGAGGCGTTCTTGGGGATCGATCCCCACTGGGCGCTTCGGAAGCACTTCTTTTAGGCCCGACTGAGGAAGGACCAACCAGCGGATACTCCGACGCTCATGGGTGGCGTAGCCCTCCAGCTATGCGGCGGCCGCGCGGCGGGCTACATCGACTTGAAGCTGCCGTCGTTGAATCGGGGGTGGCACCCCGAATGGTTCTATGTCCAGAACTTGGGTGGTAGCGCCTCGGCTTTTACGGGCCGGCACCCTGAGGCGAGGTCCGAGTGGGCCTGGGGGCCCGACAAGAGGGAGAAGAACAAGGTGGAGGCGATCATCGAGCGGATCAAGGCCTAGAAGGCGCGGGGCCTGACCGGTGATATCGTTGTGCGCGCATTCATGAAGATGCGCGTCCAACCCCTCATGGAGAGGGCTCGCCCCATGTTCCAGTACGAGGGGGTATCCGACCCCATGAGGATGGTGGAGGCAGAGCTCGCCACATCGGAGGTCGAGGCTAGGGTGGCCGCCGTGTTGGTCGGGAGCACTACCGTGGCGGCGGGTGGCCACCCGAGCCTTTTTCGGCGTAGAATCCCCCGGATTTGGTAAGCCGAGCGATTCTCTTCACTTTTCCCTTCTTTCTTCTTCAGCCCATAGTTTTTGGTCTGACCAGTGTCTCTGTGTTGTCGTGGGTGGCGGATTTATCTCCTGCATTGCCGCCAGGAGAAGGAGTCCATGCCAAGCGAATCCGCCCGCAAAAGGCGGAAGGAGGAGAAGAGGAGGAAGAAGAAGGAAGAGCGTGCGGCAAGGGCCGCGCACGGTGGGGAGGTCTCCGACACGACCGCCGTTGACAAGGCCGATCCGGAGTCGTCCTCGAGAGACAACAACGGCGACGGCGACGACGACCCGTATCGCGGGATTGTCTTCAGACAGCCGGCAGTCGGTGGCCCGATCGAGGGCGCCGGCACCTGTGCTGCCATCATCAAGGCCCAGGCGGACACATCCCTAGGGAAGCGCAGGGGCGACCCGCCGCAGGGGGCCGAAGAAAGCGCTGCGCGCGCAGACTCGCTGGCGCTGGTTCAGATGGAGTGACGGCAGAGTTCGCGAGGGTCGGCACCATCTCTCGCAGCCGCAGAGAGCCGAGGCATCGAGCGTCGAGTTGTTGTTGCCGGTGAAGCCGACGGACATCGAGGTGCCGCAGGCAGAACTGGGACCGTTGCAAGAGGAGAGGGTCCCGGAGGAGCAGGGCGCGAGGAGGTCCTGGCGCCCCTTGGCGGGTCGGGGCCTCGATCGGAGGCCGAAGGAAACGAGGGAGAGCTCCCGCCACCATCGCCAGGACCTGCACCAGCTGGCGTGGTCCTGGCGCCTGTCGCGACCCCGCCGCCGTCGCCTAGGGGCCCGCCGGAGGGGGCGGTCTAGACGTTGGAGGCGGTCATTGCTGGGTCGCGGGTGGCGACGCCGCGTGACCCCTCGCAAGAGCAGCCTGTCGGGGCGGCCACAGGGGGACCGCCCGGACGCCCTTGCCTGTGCTGACCTAGCCAGGCAACAACCCGACCGGTAAGCCGCTGTTCGTGCTGGACGACGCGGCGGAGGGCGGGCGGGAGAACTTCCAGGGGGCGTGTGGCGAGTCGAGGCTGAGGTGAGCTAGATTCGTGAGGGTTTAGCTCTCGCCCTCGCATCCGCTTACAGTGCGTTGAAGGCCATCTCCAAGGAAGCTCGCCCCGATCGGCGCAGTAAGCCGAACCAAGCACCATCCTCCGTTCTCAATGAGTTTTAGCGGTCGACGAGCTAATAGGGTGCTTCGTGTCTCACAACAATTGCTGGACCGATCGGTAGAGAAGTCGGAGCTCCTCCGAAGCCTGTTCGGCCGGAGGATGGCTGCTGAGAAGGAGTGCGACCGGCTGCGTCCTGAGCTACACGAAGCTCGGGAGGCTCTGGCACATGATCGAACGGATGCGGAAGGGGCCCGCCGGGAGCTGGGTTGGATCTGCGAAGCACTGTTCGCGGAGTGCCGGATAACCAAGTCCCTGAAGACGAGGATATCCGAGCTTGAGTCTCTCCTGGGGGAGGCCAACAGTGTTAAGGACGCCACCGTCGCCGCGGAAGAAACCGCGCAGTCGGAGGTGACACACCTCCAGGGCGAGCGCGACCAAGCTCGGGAAGAGTTGGACTCCGTGAGGAGAGATGCCGCGCGCGATCAGGAGGCCCGGGCTAAGGCCGAGGAGGATCTCTTTACTCTGACGGCCTCCGCGGCTGGTAAGCAACCCAATCCTAGTTCAGTTTCTGCGATCGTGGCTCGCTGGGCATGCTTTTTGATATTGCTTCGATCTACAGAGTTGCAGAAGAATCTTAGCGATGCCGTGGAGGCGCGGAAACAGGCGGTGGAGGAGCGTGACGTGGTGGCCACATCGCGGGAAGTGGCCCTGTCGGCGAAGGAGCTGCCGGAGAAGGAGCTATCCGAGCAGACCGTCGAGCTGGCGACCCTTCGGAGGGTCGGTCGGGAGGTCTGCGACCAGGTGCTCGGGACTGCCATGTAGGGTCCAAGCTCACTTGCCACCGATCTAGCCCGCGTGCCGGAGCACGTCGAGAGCTCGGTGAGCGAAGGGATCGTCCTTGGAGCTTCTTCGGCCACAACATCATCTCCTACTATGACGGTATCAATCTTGACGCTGTTAGTAGTGGGATTGCCATGGACCAGACGGAGGAGGAGATCGATGGGTTCGAGGCCCAAGTCGAGCCACCCGCCCAGGTGATTGCCAGCCCACCGGTAGTAGAGGAAAAAACTAGATGTTTTGACTTTTGTAATGTAATAATTTCGTCATGTAATGAACTGAAGTTTGTTTTAGCGTTTTGGCCAGTCGGCCGACCATAAGTTTGGCTCTTGTCTTTTGCACTCTCTTGCTGTGATGAACACTTCACGACCATAGCCTTAGAAACTGCGGGGGTTATTTAAGCGTAGGTCGGCGTGTTACCACCTTACCTTTGAGGGAAGCGCAAAGGGAGCAGGAACCTAGGGACGAAACGTTCACTTGCACTCGACACGAAAAAGGAGTGTTCCCGACCAACAATGGATCGAACCGCACGGGCACTTCCTTCTTCCGCAAAGCACTACTTCGCAACCATAGCCGCTGGGGCGTAGGACGTAGCACTTGGGTCGAGAGGGTTACCGCTAGGGGGAACTGAGTGGCTAGTCGGGTCATCTACCCGTGTAAGTGTAGGAACTTGAGTATAAATCGTTCATCTGCACTTGCGCGGGAAAGGAGTGTTCTCGACCAACTGTGGATCGCACCGCAAGGGCACTTCCTTCTTCCGCGAAGCGCTACTTAGCAACCATAGCCGCTGGGGCGTAGGCCGTAGCACGGTTGTACGGGAGCCCGGGCGGCGGATATGGCGGCCGTGCTGACGCGGCTGCAGGCTTGCTTCAACGTCCAGGCCGCAACAGCCGCCGCTTAGGAAGTGGAGGCGTTGTACCAGTGGGCCCGGGTCCGGGCCGCTGAGGAGGAGCTCGCGAAGACGTGCGAGGAGGCGCTGGCGCAGCCGGCTCGGGCCGAGCACTACAACAGGAACACCCCTTTAACAACGCATATATGCGTTGCTAACAGTCCGTATATGCGTTGCTAGGGTCTATACCAACGCATAATTATGCGTTGCCTAAAGTGGCGTTGCTAGGGTCTACTGCAACACTTAATTATGCATTGGTAAGTCCTATTAATAACCGTTGCTAAGCTGCAACAGATATTGATGGGCTATGGCAACGCTTATATATGTCCCTACAACCTAGGGACGAATAGCCTTCTATAGCTTGTTGCAATATATAGATTGTACTTGTGGCAACGCTTATATGCATAGCAACGAATAAACCATCTAAGCAACAATATTTGTAATTATTTTTATTTGGAGCCAAATAAATATATTATGCATGTGCAATGTATTTGAAGAATTCAAGATAATTTCTCAAGCACACATTGAAAATAAGCTTAAATCAAGAATATATTAAAAAATTGCATTACGTAGTTCCATCCACCACTTATATATCAAATTGTCGACACGGAGATACTACATCTACCACTTAGTTTGGCACAACCATGTCGTACTACATAGCTCATAGAGGTTCCTTATATGTATGCGAGCTCATTAGCCCAAGACACTGCGACTGGAATTGCACCCATGACTTCAGAATTCATATCAATCTGCATTGTGGTGGTTGAACAATGATTAGTCAAGAAGTGAATTATTGTAGAAAAAGGAGCACAACTACAAGGCCTAACAGTTCATTGCAGCCTTCTCAAATTCAAGCACAATCCATAAAACTAAAACATGGGCATGAAAGGCCTGTATTTCTGGTTTTTTTTCTATACCTAATCTACTATAAATATTAATTATCTGTCATGCTAGAAACTTTCCTTTGGATGAATATGCAAGGTTTTTCTTTTTTATAGTTGCACAAATATTAAAGCATGAACAAAGGGTAGATGGTGATTACTTATCTCTTTGCTCGCTTCAAGATTTATGCAACAAATATTGAGAAGGAAGTTTGAAGCACTGCTCGTATGGAAAACACAAGTTCTACTCAAAAAGCATTTTCAGTTCATCAAAACTAATGTAGCATATTTTTGGATATAACAGTTTTTTTAACAAGGGTTCAAAAGCTTAATATAGCAACAATATGCTTTGCAGTTCATAGATATTTGCAAAGCCTCGAAAGAAAGCATGCCTTCAATTATCAGCTATATGCTTCTGCTAGAATCTAGTGATACTTCCAAGCTAGCAAGAACAAAGTGTACTCTCAATCATGGACTAAGTAGAAGTTCAATAAGGTAGAAAAAGGCTACATCCCGAACATAGATTAAAAAGATGGAATCAAACCTGTGCACTTAGCAGCATTGTCAGATTTGTTAAGAGTTTTCCTGTACATTAATTTTGATAAAGGTTTATTACGAAGCAAAGAAGCATGTAAAACTTGTATAAAGCAAAGAGGACACGAAATGATTGTTCATAATGCGGTGTAGGATAGGTAATACCTCTATATTAGCTTCAGGAACTTGATACTCCTCATGCTCAAATCACTATAATAGCTTCAAGGATCAGAACTTTATTTTACAAACTGCAAAGGAAACCTGAGCTAGCGTGATCATTTCAATGGAAGAAATTCTTGGAAGTTGAAACAATACATGCTGCCAAGACTATTGTTGAAACTAAGACAGAATATATTTCATTAGGTCATGTTACTGAGACTATCTGGTCTGAACGAAGGTAAAGTAAGAATACAATTTGTAGGCTCGCAATGTGATTCAGAGACAAATGGGTGCAAATCTGAAACATACCAATGAAAAATCGCCATGACAAATACAACAAAGAAAGCGATCATCCATCCTAAACTACATGGGATTGATTTCTTAGTCTCATACGTAAATAACCACCTTCGCAATTGTTGATGAAAGATCCACGCAGTTATATCAGGCTTCCATTTTACAATCATAAACATGTAGGTCATTTATATGGCTACATTTTCATTTGCCATGAATCCTTGCTTATGGAACTTAAAGCTAAAAACCTTAATACATGTCAGGAACAATATCTATTTATATAAAAGAAAAGCCCGCCTACAATGCCATCAACTAATTTCAACACAAATGTTCTCTCCTCATGCTGCAAAAGAAATTACATGCTTATCAGCTGTAATTTCAAAAAGGGTGCCATTTCAAGACCCGCTAGGAACTAACAGGTAATAATTATGAATTATGAATTTAGGATCAGAACTACGACCTTAGAAACTAAGAAAAGGATAGGTACTCAATTACCTTGCCAATGTAATCATAAATATCCGCTACTGTATATTTTGTCATTGCAACAGATCACAGAACTGTAGCACAAACACCACGTAAATCAGGAATGCATCATTTCCTATGAGGATTGCCAGGAATACAAAATGCAATGCAACACCATGCAGAATCACAGGAAGTTCCTTCCTTTGTGTTTACTGTACCATGTGGCAACAAATTTTACTGTTTAAATGAGGCATTTGCTTAATATCAAATAGAAACCTCCTTGTGGATAAAGATCACAGCTTCCTAACTCCTTCATAGCCAATGGCAGGCGTTCTCCATCTATGATCTGACAAATGAAACAATTAAAAGTACACATGTCAGTACATGAAAACTAATAAATGTTCTCAATAGCATAGCATACTTGGCAACAACAACCTCACTATCTGCACCAACTATCTTGATGTTAACAGTTTGAATTTCGTTATGCTTTGCATATATAATTTTGCCACTACTGTCCATGCTAGCAACAGGTTCTTCACAACCAATCTTTATCATTATTGTTCCTTCATCGTATCCAATCACAACCTGCAGAAATTGAAGATATTCAAAGCAACCCTTATCACCTCACACTTGGCATGAGATTCAGAGCAACCCTTATCACCTCACACTTGTTCTGACCAAACATAGCAGACAGAATAATCCAGCCAAATCGGCAAGGCCTATCTCACATAGGCCAAACTAAATTCATTTAATCAAATTAGTTCTACCTTAAACTCATGATAGGATATGTGTATGGCATATGAACAAGAATGCATGCAAGCACCTGCTGGAGCTGTTAAGGACTATAAGAAATTCAATAGTGAATTTTAGAGTTGCATATATGATCAAGTAGAGGAGGAAGAATTTATGAATCATAGAACTGATTTCACTACTACAAAAATGATTTTCCTAGACACCAAGGATTTCTTTCCACAGGCGGATTAAAAGGAGAGCCGCCTCAAATGACTGCGGGCGGTCCTTGGGGTTAAGAACCGCCTGAGTAAAGGTATCTTCACAGGCTACTCTCTTAAGAAACCGCCTGTGAAAACATTGATCTTTTCACAGGCGGTGCCCTTTAGATGCCGCCTGAGGAAACTATACTCTTCATAGGCGGCTCTCTTAAGGAACCGCCTTGGGAAATTGCGATATTTACAAAGCGGCTTTTCAGACGGCCGCATGCGTAAAGCGATTTCCACAAAGCAGTATGTTAACAAGCCGCCTTTAGTTAATTATATTGATGGCCTAATTAATTAACGAACCCCCTGTGGTGATGTTCAAGTCTTTAAAGGTGTAGTTCTTAAACAAACCGCCTGTTCAAATGCTTGTCTGCAAATTTTGTGACGAAGGAGATGTCGGTATGCATTTTCATGTACATACCGGAGCATCCTTTGTTCTACAATACCTGCAAAACATAGAAATCCAACGCCCGCATAATACTCCCAGATGAGTTTGTATTGACGCATCGGATCATCCGTTATGTTACAAATGCAAGACTACACGAGAGAAATCCAACGCCCGTAAAATACTCCCAGATGGTTCTTTTGGCCATTGACGGATCATCCCAGAGTGCCGCTTTTGCTTGATCATTATTATTTTTCTACAGGCCATTGTCTTAGGGAGCCGCCTGTGGAAACTTCGCTTTAAAGCTCCGAACAGATCGTTATCTACTAGCCTGTGCAGCCCCAAAATTGTGAAAACAAGGGGGGAGCTAGGTTTTGAACTTGAAATCCTTGGAATAGTTAACTCTCTAAGGTAAGAGCATCTGATTCCTGACATTTGTAGAGGTTTATATATCTTGTGGACACAGAGATTTGGTTATTTGCCACTTCAAACATGTGGCTTCGCTAATTTGCCACTGGACCCATATTTAATTGACCCAGATGGTTCCATATGTCATTGGCTCAAGTGGCATCATAATCAAAGGATCAATCTTTGAAGTGGCAAATAACCAATTTTCACGTGCATCATTGGGAGAGGGGTTGAAGCCCTCACCTTCTAGATCTGTAGACAGATCTTGTATCCCTCCCTCTCTCTAGAGGGAGAGAACAGTCCCCCTCTCTAGATTTAGAGGGAGAGGACCTTACATTCTTTCGTGATTTTAATAAAATCATTTTATAGTATTTAACTTAGGGTTCTCTAAATAATTGACATTTCAATCTGATTTTCTGTTTCAGGTTCAAGATGGAAAGGGCATGAATGTACAATGCCCCAAGAAATAAGGGTGTATTCCTCAAAGAGCTCAAACTTTTATTAAAGCCGCCGTATGACGCCTGGACTAAGAAGGAAACGGAAATACTTTGTCCATGCAAAGACTATAAGAACAATGTAGGGTGGGGTGATTTAAGTGTAATCAGAACACACCTGATCATGAGAGGTTTTATAGAGGATTACACATGTTGGTCCAACCATGGCGAGCAACGCACATCGCAAACAATCGATGACGTTGATCCCGATCTCGTGGATGATCGGGCGCGGAGGCGATAATCGATGGTTTGGGAGATGAAGCTCATGTGCATGCTCGCTTGCTAGATGATGGTCGACGCCGATGTAGAGGAAATGTTGCGCCATGCCGAACCACTGTGTTTTAAAGGAGATGACAGTTTAGATAATGTCGATGCGTTACACAAAGCAGTGAATGATCTGTTATATGAGGAATCCAAGGGTTGTCCTCCAGAGTTTACGGTGTTGCATACGGTGCTGATGCTTCTACGATTGAAGGCTAGCAATGGATGGTTGGACAAGAGTTTCACCGATCTGTTGAGGCTCTTGGCAAAAATACTTCCGAAGGCTAATGGATTGCCCACCTTGCCGACGAGCACTTATTTCGCGAAGAAGCTTATCACTCCGATGTCATTGGATGTGCAAAAGATACACGCATGTCCGAACCATTGTATCCTTTTCCGTAAAGATTACATGACTTGGATCAATGCCCGTGCAAGGCGAGCCAGATAAGAAGAATGATGACTCCTATGACGATGATGATTCTTTAGCCAAAGACTACGAAGAATAAGAAGAACAAGAATAGTACTCTTGGTAATAACGAAGAAGACACTTCTTCAGCACGCATAAGAAGAAAAGAATCTCAGATTGGTGATGTGGTACTTGCCGCTTATTTGTCATCAAATGTTTGTACTGAATGAGAGGGACTCCGAACTAACGGGTTGGCATTCCGACAAGCGCAGAAAAGATGGAAAGATTCGACACCCAGCCGATGGTAGACAATGGAGAATTTTTGATCGCATGTATCCAGATTTTGGCAACGAACCCAGGAATGTAAGGTTTGCACTGCCGATAGTATGAATCCTTTCGGTGAATGGAATGCCACACATAGCACTTGGTTAGTAGTCCTATCCATCTACAACCTTCCTCCATGGCTATGTATGAAGAGAAGGTACCTAATGTTGTCCATTCTTATCCAAGGTCCGAGACATCCTGGAGTAGATATTGATGTGTTTCTCGAACCACTGATGGAAGATATGGCCATGTTGTGGCACGATGGGGTCCAGGTGTGGGATCAGTTCCAACAATAGTACTTCACACTAAAAGCCATTATTTTTGTTACCATCAGTGATTACCCCGCCCTGCTAGCCCTATCGGGTCAGATTAAAGGGAAGACAGCTTATGTAGTATGCATAGATGAAACTGTGTCGACGTTCCTTCCATGCTCACAAAAGTTAGTGTACATGCGGCACCATTGCTTCTTGAAAGCTCACAAATACAAGAAGATGGGCAAGTATTTTGACAATATTGTTGAGGAAGGTGTGGCTCCAAAGCGCCAGAGCGGGAAAAAAGTGTTTGAAATGGTCCGTAACATCAAGGTGGTTTTCGAAGAAGCCGGTCAGGCCAAAAGAGGGTCGAAAGAGGAAGAATACCGATGAGGAGGTTCCTCCACCGTTGTCCTACTCAAAAGAGATGCCAATTTTCTACAAGTATTTGCCCCATCGAAGGACTTGGAAATTCGCCATAGCATCGATGCCATGCATGTCATAAAGAATGTCTATGAAAGCGCATAGGTCTCTTGTTGGACATTCAAGACAAGACAAAGGATGGTCTTAAAGCTCAGAAGACTTAGTAGTACTTAAAATCGAAAAGAACTACACCTCAAGAAAGAACACATGGAAAGTATTACCTTCCCCAGCAAGCTACTCTCGATACCGAGGAGAAAAGATCGGTGTGCAAGTGCTTACGTGGGGTCGAGTCCCGTCGTTATTCATCCAACATCAAAAACCTAGTATCGATGAAAGATTTAAATATAAGTGGTATGAAGTCTCACGACTGCCACATCATGATGACACAAATGCTCCCAATTGCAATCAGGGGTATCAACTCAACATTTGTAAAGGTGGCCATCACACGGCTGTGTCATTTCTGCAATGCGATTTCACAGAAGGTAATCGATGATGAACAGCTGAGCTATCTGCAGAACTACATAGTGGAGACTCCATCCTTTTTCGATATCATGCCGCACCTCTTGGTTCACCTTGTCGAGGAGGTAAAGGTACTGGGATCAGTATTCTTACACTGGATGTTTCCATTTGAGAGGTGGATGGGCTTGCTTAAGAGTTTACAACGGAATCGTGCTTACCCAGAGGGTTCCATTATTGAGGGCTACAATACTGAGAAAATCATTGAGTGTTGCACGGATTACTTCATGCCCACGGAAAGGCCGATTGGTGTGCCTGTCCCTTGACATGAGGGAAGGTTGACTGGTAAAGGGACTAAGGGAAAGAAAAGATTCATCGACCATGAGTACAAGAATGTGGACCAAGCACATTTCATCGTCTTGCAACAGCTAAAGATAGTGGAGCCGTACGTGGAGCAACACCTGGAAGAGCTTGAAAGAGAAAATCCAGGACGCCAAGTTGATTGGATCCTGAAAGAGAATAAGCGCATGTTTACCACATGGTTCAAGAACCAAAACATACCAGATGGTGAGGACGAAGATACAGAAACATTGAAAATGTTGGCTCATGGCCCATCAAGTCTGGTAACATCATGGCTAGTGTATGACATCAATGGGTACACGTTTTATACCATTCAAAAGGACAAGAAGACGATGGCCCAAAACAGTGGCGTTCGGGTAGCAGCCATAGATGCGATAGGGGAGAAGAACACCTACTATGGAATGATTGAAGAAATTTGGGAACTCGACTATGGAAGGGATATGCAGATACCAGATTTTACAAGAATCGGGTCAAACATCCTAATTGTGTGGAGGTGGACAACTATGGGTTCACAACTGTCGACCTCAACAATCTTGGACACAAAACTGACCCCTGGATACTAGCTTCTGAAGTCTCACAAGTTTTCTACATAGCTGACCCAAGAATAAGAAAAGGAACATAGTTGTTCCTTTAAAACAAAGGATCGTTGGAGTTGACAATGTGCACGACAAAGCAGAATACAATCAGTTCGACGACTCATCGCCTTTCGGAGATCCGGAGAGGATCAAACTTGTAGAAGAAACCCTCGATATTTCAATGATGCCATATATGCATGAAGATTGTGTCGGAAAAGTTGTTAAAGGCAAATAGGGACACGTTGTGTAAAAACTTAATATGTAATAGAACTTATATTTTTTATTGGACTTGAGTAAAACTGTTGCGTGAAAGTGCAGGATGGTATGGTAGGTAATTCGCTATTAGGCCGGATCATCCTGTAAATTGAAGCCAACAGAGGCCCAAGGAAGCCAAGCACTATTCGTCCGGACAATAATCCGGTACGGTTTTTTCTTGATTTAACGAAACGTCCGGTATGTGAATCTTAGCTTCGAGACCTCCGTTGTCTGCATTCGAGAGCGTCTTTATCTTTTCCTATACGGATCGTCCGGTCTTCGTATTGTCCGCGCTCACTGTTATCGTGACTCTGCTAGGTGCTAGCACACCGCTAGACAAGATGATTCGATTCTTTTTCCCTCAGCTGGACGGACCATCCTGCCACCAAGTCGAACAGAGGCATCGATCCGGTCAGGTGATGTTTCCGATAACGGATCATCCGGTATGTTGATCTTAACCTTATCGAAAAACACGCTTTAACATTCAGAGAACCGCCTGTGGACCCTATATATCGACCGCATGTAACTACTCCTCTCTCCACGCCTCCACACCGCCTTTCCGTGCCTTGCGACGCCGTACTCCAATCCTCCACCTGCCTCGGCGCCGCCACATGCCAGTTCGCGCCACCCGTTTTGTCGCCGCCGACAAATCCAAGCCCTCGGCTGGCGATCGACTCTCCTTCACTTTTGTAAGCGGTGAGATCCACATCCCTCTGGTTTCTTTGGACTCCATTCAAATGCATATGAATACGATGCAAGTTCTTGACATTCAACCGCAACTTGCGATGGCGTGAAAAAGGAAGGGAAAAGAAGTTGTTGTGCGAGGTGAGAAGGCTAAGAAGTCCAAGGCATGTAAGTACCGTGAGCAAGCCGAGATGGCCGCAGATGCTAACTTGGCTCAGCATGCGGGCGTGGCCGCCAATTGCAGATTAGAGACACACAGAGTCAGCAGCAGAGGGGTCGAGAGAGGAGGGGGCACTCAATTCTTGAGGTGGTGCGGCACCTCCTCGTCGTTCTAGCCGCGTCCGCACTCGTGGTGGTTCGACATCTTCTGAGCACACTGCTAGGCAAGTGCGTGCTCATCCCAACATAGTTCCGCATGAGGAGGAGACTGGCGATGAAAAGGAAGAGGATGAGGAGTACCATGTGCCACATCGTGACCCTGAGATAAGACTTAGAGACCTTCGGAACCTCTCATCCCGGAGGGTAAAGGGCCTTCGTTTCTCTGATGTCAATGTTTGGTTTCCGCTAGCCAGAGAATTTGGAGTTCATAGGAGGTTCTGGACGGTTCTTCAACAAAGCTTCTTTGTTACGTACAGAGAGCTCGGGGTCCAGTTGAGCATGCACAGGACACTCAACTTCGCCTCTTTGTAGAGGGCCGCGGGTGGGGTGGATGTTCAGAGACACTTCGACCATTTCGATGGTCTTACCAGGCTGTTGACAGAGTTCGACACGGTAGTGGAAAAGTTGGTCAGAGACTTCTACGCCACAGTTTGGATAGACCCAGAGCACATATACATTCAGTTCATGCATGACGGAGAACCCTAGAGGGTGTACAGATCCACTTTGCTTAAGTTGTTTGGTTTTGAGGAGGAGGCCCGAACTTTGCATCAGGTGGTGTACGCAGACAGTACACTTCCTCGTCGTGCTAAGGCCAGAGGGTGTTTCCCGACAGATGACCAGATTCGCTTTGTTCCAGCAGCCGTTCCCCATTGGATCCCTTCGCCATCCATACCGCCTCACCCTAAGGCAAAGGCGGTCCACATGGCTTTGAGGAAGTCATCGTTGTCGAGGATTGCGAATGCCGAGACGATCACCGCTTGCAAAGAAGGTTACTTTATTCGATCCTATCTCACGAGCCGCTCGACATTCTCGACTTTATCATTTGTGAGATTGAAGATGCTATTGCAGATGCTATGAGTTTGGCGCACAACAACCATTTGCGCATATAATTTCTTACATATGCAGACCTTCGCTCCCGACGAGCATCGTGAGGAGTACCGAAGCACGAGTTCATTCACAAGACATGCCTCCATCTCTTGACGATGACGCAGAGGCAGCTGCTCCATGAGGAGGGCTCAGAGCAGATACCGAGGAACCGAGAGAGACCGCCAAGGGGAGGACCAGGCACTAGCAGAGGCTGAGGAGCATGCTGGGTTGGCGCGGATCATTGATATTGACTGGGATGACGAGGAGGAGGAGGAGGAGGAGGAGGAAGACCCTGAGTACTTTCCACCAGTCCAAGCCCACGACCACGAGGCGGTGTGGATCAGCTCAGACCGAGGACCGAGATGACTCACCGCACCATCGCCAGCTCCCGACGTGACACCGTGGATCGTGGCTTGCTTTCTCAGCCCTCCGAGCTTACTCACGTAATTGCTTTGATTGTTGAGTTGCAGAAGTCTCAGGCAGCTTCAATTGCCCAACAGCGGGAGACACAAACCCAATTACTAGAGGAGATGAGGTTGCATCAGCAGACGACCCAGGCAGCTTTGCTACAAGGTTAGATGCAAATGGCTCAGATGTTCACTTTCTTCTCAGGCTGCTTTGGTCAGTTGTACAATGCAGTTGGTCTTGCATACCGAGCTGCCACTCCAGCCCACCTCCCGCCACCGCATTGCTGCCCCACTTGCTTCGCTGGGGGCTTCGCCCACCGTGTCAACGTTTCCCACCAAAGACCTCACGGTCTTGACAGGATGTTCTCCGCATCACCGGTGATAAGGCATCCGCCCATTGTCCACTACTCCACCTACTTTAGCGATGCACCCACATCGACCATGCTCGCCTGTGCTCGATCGATATCGAATATACGTCCGTGCATGCTGATATGACCGACGAGATGGTCGCCGAGTGTAGTATCATTGAGTTCCACACCTATCGACGCGGAGCCGACTCCTCAAGTTGACGACGATCCATTCATTACCTCTGAGTGTGCTCCTCGTGAGTTCACCTACAGCCCCTAAGGCCCTCGATGAGGATAACATCGCACCAACATGTACGTAACATCACCGGACTCAACACACACCGCCGTGATTACTCAAATCACAAAGAATATTGCCGACACGGTGTTGTGGATCTCGACCAAACCGACAAAGGCAAAGACTGACAGCCCATCGACTTCTTGCCGGTGACTGCGATTGCTCCAACCCTTCACCAACAGTGCAGTGCCTCGATGAGGAGACTAAAGCTACAAAGTCCCAGGAGGAGAACCTCGATGAGCCTGACGCTGACGGTGTTGAGCGCGAGGCTGATAGGGAAGACTCTAGCTCTGGCTCCGATCTTTTTGGTACTAGTCCAAGCACGGATGAGTAGTTCTTTGCTTATTACGCCACTTGTCTTTTCGGTTGTTATGCACTCTAACTTGCTTGATATGTCGTATTTCGATTTCGCTATGTTCGCCTAGATTGGAACGATGCATTTCATGACAATTTTATTTTACTTTGTACTCTTTCATGACAATCTGTACCGAAGGCTTTATGCTAGTAGGATGGTCCGGTGTACATATATTTACACATACCGGATCATCCTCGATTTGTAGTTCCGTTGTAGCCCACGGCTAAAGTTGTACGCGATAGAGGATGATCCGGTGCGTTATCCTAAACACCCACGGATCGTCCTGTTTGAATCGGCTCCGTGCTTGAGGAGAGCACCTAGCTAGACAACATGTGTAGAGCTTTGGTCTCCTAGCCAATCACTTCATCGCCTGTGATTGCTATGATCACAGAGAATAAGGTCATGCTATGGGTTTTAGGGTCCGAGGGTGGACCTCGTTAGTCTTGGTAGAGACAACTCCCCAGAGACCCCCAAGCCCATGACCCATAGCCTACTCCTACGACATCACCGCTTAGCCCATCACCGATGGTGACGAGAGTAGACCATTTCAATATCATGACCTCCACGATTCGCCGGCGACTCACTGCAGAGCGCAAGGTCGATCCAAACTCGGCTCGATCTTTAGGCATTCCTACCGAGAACGCATTTTACACGAGTGCCGAGTTGATTTTAGTGGTGGTAGCTCTTGTCGGATCTTCATGTAAGGACGAAGTTATCCAATGTTGCGCCACTCGTAGTTGTTCCTTTCGTGTAATCGATCGATCCATGTGAAATGTAGCGCCCCGCGAACGATATGAACATTTAGGACCGTATGTGATTAATTACTTCAACACAAAATCAGACTTAACGGTATGGCCATTTTACGCTGCCCTCTTTCGCCAGGAGTTCGCACGCTAGATAACTTCAAGGCTTTATGCCTACAGGATGGTCCAAAGGTACATATATTTACACATACCGGATCATCCTCGATTTGTAGTTCCGCTGTAGCCCACTATGAAAGTTGTACGATAGAGGATGATCCGGCAGGTTCTCCTAAACACCGCCGGATCGTCCTGTTTGAATCGCTCCCCGTGCTTGAGGAGAGCACCTAGCTAGACAACATGTGTAGAGCTTTGGTCTCCGGCCAATCACTTCATCATTGTGATTGCTATGATCACAGAGAATAAGGTCAGCAGGGTTTTAGGGTCCGAGGATGGACCCTGTTAGTGCGGCAGAGACAATTCACGGAGACCCCCAAGCCCATGACCCATAGCCTGCTCCTACGACATCACCGCTAGCCCATCAGTCCGATGGTGACGAGAGTAGACCATTTCAATATCGTGACCTCCACGACTGCCGGCGACTCACAGAGAGCGAGGTCGATCCAGCCCGGCCCGATCTTTAGGCATTCTCACCTAGAACGCATGCACACGAGTGCTGAGTTGATTTTAGTGGTGGTAGCTCTTGTCGGATCTTCATGTAAGGACGAGTTATCTGAAGGTTGTGCAAAATTACGAGTGGATATGATGCCACTTGAGCCAATGAAATATGGGACTGTATGAGTCAATGAAATGTTGGTCCAGTGGCAATTTTACGAAGCCAAATGTTTAAAGTGGCAAATAACCAAATCTCTCCCCCAAACTATGGGACGACCATCCGGCTCAGGAATCGCTCTCACCGATGTACGACGCCATCAGAGAAATCATTGAACCGCCAGGAAATCTTGTGCAGCGCTTTAGGAAATTCCTAACCCCTAAAATGTCTAGGCGGAGATCGAATTGTTTCGTCCAAAGCGCAAAGCCACCTCTGCCGACGCTTCCACGCCGCTTCTGTGATATCCTGCTGTGTTTCGCGCCCGACAACCGCTTCGGGCGCGCCGGTGACTCTCCGCGGGCTCGCACTTACGATTACCGCCCGCCCGCTGCCGCTTCTTCGCCCACGCCGCTCGCCGGTGACCTCTCGCAGCCTCGCTCCTCCAGCGAACTTTCCATCGTCGCCAACCGCTAAAGCCCCAATTTCCGCCGACGCCCTCACGCCTCGCCGCCTAGCAAGGAAAGTGCATCCGACCACCCTTATATCTTGTTATCTTTGTGAAATTTTTTTTGAAAGATATGTCTAAAGTAGATGGTGATTGATAGAGCAATTCTTGCTCGTAAGTTCCAGTATGAGTACTGCGCCAAACATAGAGCAATTCTTTTGAGATATCATAAGTAGTTATTAATAAAATCGAAGTTGAAGTTGGAGTTATCAAAGTTTGTGGAGTTGGTTTCGATGGACGATGAATACTCTACTGATAGTTTTTGAACCGCATGTTGTAAACGATCAAGAGCCAAATCCAATTGATCTTTTAACAGATCTGCAACCGAACGAATACGTTTATTTTTCAAGTGATTCATATCGTCATCGTCAAGTATACCCGTTCCAAATTTCATTCCAATCAAATAATCTGTAGCGGCCAATAAATATACGTAATTTCGTAGAGTCATTCGATCTAAATGCTACATGAAGAACATAAGCCAGATGATGGAACACGGAGACCTAGGATGTAGAAGATCATAACATGAGTGATTCGGCAGATTTGGATTCCTTTCCTATATATCCAAATTATCTCGAAGAACTGGGGGGATATCTATCCCAATGCCAAAATTTTTACCATGTTTAGTAGCTTTTCAATGGCTTTCTTGCCTTACTGTGAATGAGTGGTTTTGTTGCGTAATTAGTAGTTTTTTTGGATTAATTACTAGTCCAAAATTTCATTAATGCCAAAGATGCTAATTATCGCTGTAATGGCAATTGTAATGGCAACTGTTTTGTAGTAAGATGGGAGATAAAGAATTGCTCACCAAGAAGGCGCAGAAGAGGAGCCTCGCTTGCAGAGCTCGGTGGTAATACGCCACCGCAAGAGGAGGGCGATGCCTAAGGCGCAAGACTTGTCCGAGAAGGATGATGTAGCCACGCCGATCGAAAGAACACCGAGCCCATCGTTGTCCTTGGCAGCGATGGTTCCTCGTCATCGCACAAGAGCCCTATCCCAGCCCATGCCCACGACCGAACGGCGACATGGGGAAATCGACCACTACGCATCCCAATGAAGAGGTATTAAAAGAGTGAGCTTGTTTTATTTGTAGCTTGGCGTGGACATAATTGCATTTCCTTATGTTTATGTATTCCTCGTGTTTATTTCTATGAAGAGGCCGGAAAGGCGATCACGCCGACTAGCTGCAGCTCAAGAGGTAATTGAAGATACCTCCGCATGTTCCCATGGATTCTCTCGCTGCAACAACCACGACCTCGCATAAATGAAAACGGGGAACAAAGTAGGAACAAGTTACCGGCAGGACTTGGTATATCGTGGAGGTCGGTCCTTTAGAGAGCCCTAGCACCTCGTGAGGCACTATCCAAGTTCAAATAGTCATGCGGTTGTCTTGTCAAGGACAATGTCTCCATCACGATTGATAACTGGACAAAGGTGGCCGACGCGACAAAGGCGCACATGTGGACCGAGCTGCAGAAAATCATAAGGTTCCCCCCAGAGTATGAGGCTATCGCTAAGAAGAATGCCTTGGACATGATGGGGAAGAGCTTCCGGAACTGAAGGTATGAGCTGAACAAGTACTTTGTGAAGACGGAGCAGACACCATTCTAGAAATATGGAAAAATCACCGTGGGTGAATGGGCGGAGTTTGTCCGGCAGAAGACCACAAGCTTAAGCCGAGCATTGAGCGAGGTGTACAAAGGCCCTCACGAAGAAGAACAAGTACCCACATCACCGGGCATGTGGGTATGCCCCTAAGATTGTTGAGTGGAGGAGTAAAGAAGAAGAGGAAGCCCGTGTGGGATAGAGAACCCATTGACGAGCCTGAGCGAAGCGAGGCGGAAATTGGGTCCTAGCTCGCCAACCCAACAACAAGAAGGGTCGCAAAAGTACGGTGGACCCTGCGGTCCTAGAAGTTTCGGCCAAGCTGCAGAAGATCTCGTGACGTGTTGAGACAGGAGAACGACGACCTAACGACGGCGTTGGGGAACCAAGGAACACCCAGTCACACTCGTGGCGCCTAAGTCGAGTGGGCTTCAAGCATGGGTTCCTAATATCAAGACCAATACAAGTCGCGTCAAAGATATAAGAGGACCATGGCTGATACAATAAGACAACTGGCCCAACAAGAGTTTTTAAGACTATGGGAAGAGAAGGAGGCGGAAAGGGCGTTACAAGCGCGGTCGGATGACAACCCGAGCCCGACCCACATCCGGAGTAGTGTCGGGTCCGCACCAATCCCAACGCCTCGATATCCTGTGGATGATATCACAGAGGCAACCAAGTGCAAGCTCTGTGCACATTTGGAGCAAGGGGCCTTGGTCGTCGAGCTTGCGGAGGGCATGGCATATCTGGGCACTGTGATACTCAACCAACCTGTCCCGATTGGTCACGCAAAGGTGCAAGTGGACATCGTGCTTGTTCCGTGCCTTGGCTTGTGGAAGCTACCATTCAAAGACTTCGATGACGAGAGACCATCCAAGATGCAGTTGGGTCATTTATTGTATGACCCAAGGAAGATATTGCATTGATACAAGAGAGGTCGAGACGCCAAAGAAAGAAGTCAAGATGTCCTACCTCTTCCAAAATTGCCTACACCACAAACCGTGATCTTCTCGCGGGCGCTTTCACCACAACGCGATCTTCTCCGCCGACAATACTTTCACCACAAATACAGATCTTCTCCGCCGTCGGTTTTCACCACAAGCAGGTATCTTCTTCGCCAACAAGCGCTTTCACCACAAAGACGATCTCCGTTGTCGGCGCCTTGTGCACCGCAGATGCATCACCTCCGTTGTTCCAACCGTCACAACGCTACTCATCTTCGGCGATGTTGTTGGTTGCAAAGAAAACAAAGAAGTAGATTGCAATCAACGGAGTACCACCAAGTCAAACAGAGTGCCAACTCCACTGCATGCACTATGCCTTCACTAGAGACTTATGAGCATGGCAAGCCATTTCTCCCCATGGAGCGGATCAACAAAGGACCATGGGAGTTGAAGAGATTCCATGACCGGTACTTGAGGGCAACTCGCCTTGGGGTGAAGGGCATTCAAGCCGTCGCCCCTCTAGATATCTACAAATACGAGGATACTCGCCACGCCCGATCGATTTTGGTGACTTGCAACAGATGTTCCGCTTTGGAAAACTCGACATCAACATGATCGCGTGTGGTGCCCGAGGTTGGCCATTGACCTACCCCCTACATTGTTAATTATATCGGCTCTTGCAGAGCAAGTGCCGATATAACAAATTATGACAGCATATCATTATATTGCATTCTGATAGCATAATAAAGAAAACCCCAAATGTATAGCAGTTGAGTGCCAAGTTGAGTTCCTCTTTATAGTAATGGCTTGTTAGATCATTCAAAAATTGGCAGAATCCATATAATTTTCACTAAATCGTAAGTTGGCCGATTTTAGTGGTTTTTTCCTTTTAAGTAAAGTTAACTTCTGCCAAATCTGTCGAACAAGATGCATTTTGCAAAAATCTAATATTTGCCAAAATGTCATGTTTCCCAGCATTCAGCATATAAATTGGCGCATTGACCATTGTCTTCTGTGTAGAATGCAATATACCAATGCTAAAAAGATGGGACGTGTCAGGTTCCTTGACCCCGCACGGATTAGCCAGCCGAGCTTAAGAGTTGTACTCAATGAAAAGGCGTTGAAGGATAAGGGGATGACGGAAACAGAGATAGAAGAAAAGCGACAGTCCCTGACCTGAGATCACCAAGTAGATGTGGGGCTATACATATCAAAAGCAATGCTCCAGATGCAAGACAAGGACGTCATAATGGCTCCCTACAATTTTAAGTAATATTCTCATTTGTCAATCATTGCTAAAAGTTTAGTTTGCACCATAATGATCACTCGTGAAACTTACATAAGTTTTCGTTGCAGCGATCACTTCATTTGTTTCATGTTGTACCCGAAGCAGAGCAGATATATGGTCCTTGACTCATCCAGAACCCCACCGGAATCTTACAATGAATTCACCCGCGTCTTAAATGCGTAAGAAATATATATACACAAACATACATAACATAACGTAATTTGTTTTATGATATGATAGTTACTTGTTGTTGTTGACATTCGAGTAGGGCTTTCAAGAATTACACGACCAAAAAAGGGGGCAACATGATCCTGCGAAGGGGTCAAATAAGATGCTTTGCTATGTCCACCCATGGGTAAGAAGACACTTGTAATGCTTCAACATAATTGCACTAGTAAGGAAGGGTATTACCAACTGCATTTAATTCCATACATTATTATTTGATTTGAAGTGCCACAAGCAACTCAGAGGCGGTGTTCTTTGTGGATACTACGCCTCATGAAGTTCCTCAGATCAACGAGCGGTATGTATAAACCCTGTGACGTAAGCCTATACAAATTGGTGATTCAAGATTATTTATTGTCTGATTCTCTATTTCACTATTGTTTAACCTCTTTATTGCCTACTTTATTATCGCAGGTGAAGATTTCAAAGACCACTTTGGCACTCACTGATGATGACCTTTGCAATGTGCAAAAGGACATGTGCCAGTTCATTCGTCGTGAAGTCATCCATGAGAGAGGTAGTTTCTTTTACCGGGGAGGTGAAGTGGCGAAGCATTCTATACTTTTTAATTGGGAGACGAGGATAGACTGGCCGAGAACACTGATGTACGTATATATAATAACCTTGTGTATATATTTTTTTTGAAAGACAACAAGGCTATAATTTATATTAGATAGAGAATATCAGAGGAGTACATGGCGTAGGATACTGCACCTGGAGAGTTTTACAAGGAGAATATCAGAGGAGTATATATAACCTTCTATATATATATACATAATGTAATTATGATTTATATGTGCTTGGTATATATAACCTTGTCATTGTTATGTATGGATTTGTGCTTTAAAGGATGTGATTGATAGAATGTATGCATTTATTAATATTATAATATAATTAACATAACATTATTAACAAAAGATTCTCTCGATTCAGACAAAGTGATGGCTTAAGCCCGCTACCGTGAAAATGCTTATTTATGCAAAGGGTGCTTAAGCCACCCGATATGTAAAATGCATTTGTACTAAAGGGCAGCTTAAGAAACCGCTGCATAAATAAGCATTTGTGCAAAGGGTTCTTAAGCCGCCCGCTTATGTAAATGCATTTGTACAAAGGGTGGTTTAAGAACCCGTCAAGACAAATGCTTATTTGTACAAAGCGTTTTGTTGCCCACCGATATGTGCATTTTACAGTAGCCCTAGAAACGCCGTGCAAATATAGCGATTTCCACAGATCTTCGCCATTCTGGGTGCAAAACGCCTGAGAAGATGGGTTACCACCCGCCAGTACAAATATTTTCTGTAGTAGTGTTTCTTGATAATTATGAGCTACAACAAAATAAGTGACTTGAGAAAATTTTGCATTCTATTTTGCAAAATTTGTTATTCGATTTTTCCATGTGTTGTTGTTAGTGTCATAACTCAGATCTTAACATAACCAAATTGATCTATAGTTCAACTAGCACTACACTACATGCAAAAATCAGACTCTCCAGATCAAATTAATGCAATAGTCGAAGTCTCCAGATCCGAATGCCATAATCCACTATCACCATTTTGGAAAGAACCAAAGCAGCAGAAAATCATAGTTAAGCACATGATTTAATGATCCAATACTGTTGCGCAATAGTTGAAACTCTAAGATTTGGCCGGCCCAATGACTAAACCACAATTTGAGTGCAGGTGTGAAATAAGGCATGGAGATCATGGCTTACCTCGGCAGAGGGAAGTGGCGCAGAGCGGGGGGGAGTCGATTGGAGGCGGGGACGAACAAGGCGGTGTCGGTCGGAGACATTGGGTGGCATCAACGGAGGAGAACACGGGCAGTGTCGATGGGAGGATGTCGTCGAGGACGTTGGGGCCAACAGCGCCGACGTATTGGACGGTGGGATGATGGGGAGGGCGGCAAGTAGATCTGACACGGGTCGTCGGCGCTGGACTTCAATGAGAAGGATGCGGGGGAAGGGCCCGAGATGGGGCCGGAGGAGAAGATGACGAAGGCGTAGGATGGGGAGTTCGATTCTAGTGACGGCCAGCCGATGGCGAGCCCCAAAACCCAGCGATAGAGAGGACATCTCACAACTCGCGTGCGGGCGGCGATGGAGAGAAGGGTTGCGGGGTCGTGAGGATGCGCCGGGGAGAAATTTCATAGGAGGGGAGGGGATTCTTTTTTTCCCCTGGATATCACGTGGATTGGGCTAGGAAACCGCGCCAGCGGAAACAAAAGGGTCTAATGATCCGGCCAAAAAAACAAAGAGATCTACAGATGATTCTTGCAACAGTTGACAAATGTTGCCACTGGTTGTTTAACCCCACGGATGATGCTTGCAACGCTTTGCAAGCGTTGCCACCCTGTTGCTTGCAACGCATAACATCATGTGTTGCTATGTATCCGTTGTTAAAGGGGTGTTCCTGTTGTAGTGGAGGTGGCCGAGGAAGGGCTCGCCAAGACACGTGAGGAGGCGTCGGCGCAGCGGGCTCGGGCCCAGGCCGCCGAGGAAGAGCTCGCCAAGTTGCACGAGGAGCGCTGGGTCACGCGCGAGAATCTCCTGTCCATGCTCCGCCTAGCCTTCGAGAGCATGGGCAAGAGCTTGGAGCCACTGGGGGTGAGGCTGAACGAAAGCTGGAGCGCATCGCGTCGCAAGACGCTCGCTCACCCAGCGGCCGATGTTTTAGCCCACCTGCCCGCGCTTGAACGAAGCGCTCGCTAGGGGCGGAAGTCGCTGTCTGGCGGCGAGTACGTACGGTCGCTGCGCCACCGTGACGCCTTCACCTAATGGTGATCGTCGCCGGGATCGAAGGCGACCCAGCCCGGGCACGGGCGAGAACACGGGCGGCGGCGGAGATGGTGGTGGAGCGGCTTCACGTTGAAGCCAAGGACACGGGCAACAGGGGCGGTTATAACTCCGACGACGACGCCTGGGGTTAGGAGCCTTCTAGGTGCCCGCGTCTAACTTTTGCTTCTGTGTGATGTAATGTTTATACGATATGTATTGTGGGAACTTTGTTTGATATCTTGCATTTTCCCTTTGTGATGAGCACTAGGGTTGTTTGAGCGTAGGTTGGAGCGCTTATCTTTCGAAGGAAACGCCAAGATAGCAAAAAAACTTAGCAGCCCAAAAGCGTGTCCCCGATCGACCAAGAACCGCTCCGCATGGGCACTTTCTTCTCCTGCAAAGTGCTACCTCACAACTAGTGTAAGAAATACTCCTCCTTGAAGCTCACCGAGATACTTATTTTCTGTTGTGACACCGGCTTGTTGGCTTGTTGCATGTACCATTCTTGCAACTTAACACAGGCTAATGAAAGCGTCTCCTTGTGATCATCCGGTATGAATGGTTGCCCCAGTTCAAATTGCCACACCAATGGGGCAAACGGAAAGTCACCAGTTGACGTGGTCAATTTCAATTTGCCCTTGTCTCCGCGTCCCCTTCTACCAAACTTTGTCTTCGTAGGAGACGATTGGGCCCTTACTGCAGTAACGGTCTACGCGGGATGAGACACGGTAGCCAATTTAGTGGGTTCGTTCGATGCAAGGCATGGCTCCGGTAGTGTTGGTAGCTCCGGTGCATAATGTGGTCCCTCTGGGACTGCTTGTAGCTTCGGTGCTCCTGGGTGGGCGTCGAAGGAGATGTCCTTCTTGGGCTACTGGATGAATGTGCCAATGGCATCCCCTAGTGTGATGATCTCGTCGTTTGGGGGCATGTCCAGCGTGACGGCCTTGAAAATTTCATGTACACCGTCGACATGGACATTCACGTAGCCTAGCTCTACAGTACAACCGTGCACTAATGCCCCTACATCAAATGCATACACTTGTCCCCAAGCAGCCTACAGGGGAACAGAGCCGTTGGCAAGCCTCACTTACAGATTACACGGCATGACCACCTACATAAGTGTACATAAGTAATTAGCTAACACGTCCAACATTAAAGTATATGTTAGGAGCATTGCAGATATGTTACTTGGGTGTCATCAGGAGGAAATCTGCCTTCATCCACATCCGTCTCAGGGGCGGACACGCAGCTGCTCCGATGGTTGGTTGGGCTGAACTACACGTGTGCTTCTTGGGCTATTACGTTATGTGCCTGTCTCTCCTCAGCCACCCTTTGTTCCATCCTTTCCTCAAGGCTTCGTAGCTGACATCGAACTGCGCTCTAAGTCTTTCTTCAACCCTTTGCTCAATGAGGGCTACTAGCTATTCCTCACGCTCGACTTTGCTTCTCTTCCTACTCCGGTACAAGGCGAAGTCCTATGGGAATCCCAATTTCCAGGGAATGAAAACACTTAGGCCTCTTGTGACCCGGGTGCTCCTTGTTTCCCAAGGCCGTGGAGAGTATGTCTTTCTCTCTGTTCGAAGTGAAAGAGGCTGGGAAGATTTCGTGCTCAATGATATTAGGCATTGGGATACTTCCTCATCAGCGGGGTTTGTAAAGGACACACCGCCCAAAGAAGTGTGACGTGATCGCGCTCTTACCCAGTTTCGGGCAGGCGGGTCCACAATCAGTTAAATGGCAGCGTGACCTCCTTCTGGACTGCCTTGTCGTCCTCCCTTGTCCATTGCGCCATCTTACCTGCGTACCCAGTTGAGCCGAGTCTGTGTGTCTGTGTTTTTTTGACTGGATGGTCTTGTGAGCCACGCTTTGAAGTATGAACCCTTTCGTCATCTTCAACTCAACAAATTGTCCCCAAACGTCTTTAGAGATGAACCTGTACTTTTGGAATGGAGTCATTTCCTTATTGATGTAATTAGCAACGAGGACGCTCTTGACGTTCTTCCATGCCTTTTCCGCCACTAACAACGCGTACCGTTACAGTGTAGGCATGGCGTCTTGTGGAAGCTTGAACGACGCAAATAATTCTGTTACCAGGTTATCGTGCTCCTCATCTGTCAGCGTCTTCCATGATGGATAGGTGATGGGGACCCTTTCATGCCCAACGATCCCGCACATGGTCCAGAAAGCTGCCACAGCCTTTGGAGATGCGGTAGGGGCCCCATGATGTGGATCAACTGCCGTGATGGTTTATTGGCTTTGAGACATTTTACTAAGCCCTCTTGTACCGCACCTGTTTCCTTCTACACTGTGCACGTCATCAGATCCCTTCGGTGAGGATTGAGGGAACGCTATCTTGTATGATGCACGGTTAAGAGTAGGTAAGTTAAGAGAAAAAATTTAAGAGAAGGTAAGTTAAGAGTTATTTTGTACATGCAAGGTTAATATAATCAACATTGCTTGCAACACTAATCGGGCAAATGTGAAGATTTTTGAATCTTCATTCGCAATCATGTCTTCTATCACAAATTGAATGTAGATTATATTATATTGCTCTCAGATAAGGGTTGGTTGAAGATTTTAAACCTTCAAGCTTAATCACAAATGGGCTAACAATTAATTCCATGAATAAGGCCTTGAATCCTTACCACCTTAATATGCAGATTAAGCACTTACTAACTGAATCAACAATAGACTACTAGTAACAGTAACAGTTAAGATAACAAAGTGTATTTAGCTAAGCATCTAAATAGCACACCAATAATAGTTAGGATAACAAAGTGTATTTAGCTAAGCATCTAAATAGTATACCAGTAACAGTTAAGATAACAAATTATATTTAGCTAAGCATATAAATAGCACACCAGCAACAATTAAGATAACAAAGTGTATTTAGCAAAGCATCCCAATCCGCACATGGATCACAAATTGAACCAGAATGCTATGACTGATAGAACAATCAAGATTAAACCAGCAATTAGTACATATAATGAAGTGCTGATAAAAAAGTAATAATAGTCAAGAACAAGCTATTAGCTAGCTAGATATAACAGTCAAGAACGGGGAGGGAGGAGGGCACCATCGAGGGAGAGGAGAGACACCATCGAGGGGGAGGGGAGCCAAGGGAAGAGAGCATGATCGAGAGAGGAGGGCGCCGCTAAGGGAGGAGGGCACCGCTGAGGGAGAAGGGCACCGCCAAGCTAGGGCGAGGGCGCGGCTGAGGGTGGAGGGCGCCACCGACGGGGGAGGTGAATGGCAAGCGCAGGATTTATCGAATGGCATGGGAAGACCATCCCAAACGGTTCTGAGATTGAACCGTCTGGGATAGAGTCATCCCAGATGGTTCTAGGATTGAATCGTCTGGTATGAATTTATCCCAGACGGTTCAATCCTAGAATCGTCTGGGATGAGCCATTGTATCATTTTTTTGCCATACAAACATATATGTGATGTATTAATATTAATCATAATACACACATCTCATTTTGTATAATATACATACATCTGATTAATTGTAGTCAATACATCTCAGTAATTATAATTAATTCACATCTCATTGATTAATATATGTCATTAATTAATTATAATACAGAAAACATTTGGTATATACACGAAGACATCATGACAACTCCACTTGCTTATTCTTTTGTACAAAAATTAGCCCTTCGCGATGATCAACATGTGTGTAACTAGCTTCCTCATGTTGGTCTTCCTGGATTGTGACACTGATACCAATAGCAGGTAACTCGTCGAACTGATTGTATTCTCCCTCATTTATCACATTCTTGACTCCGACAATCCTCCTTTTTCCCTGAAGGACAACATGGCGCTGCTTGTTGAACGGGTCAATTATATAGAAGACTTGAACGACTTGGTTGGCGAGAACGAATGGTTCATCTTGGTATCCGACACATTCGAGGTCCACAGTTGTGACGCCATACTTGCCAACTATCGGTGTATTCTACACCGGGGTACTCTCTCCACCAATGTCAAGTGGGACCATGTGCACAAGACATAGAAAGAAGAATGTCCTGTATAAAGGACTCAACCTGCTGAAAAGAGGCTTGGTGGGCGACCAGGATGGTGGCCGCCCAATGAAAGGGGCCGGGCGACTGTGTCCCGACCCGGTGACTGTGCCACGACCTCGATGACTGTGACACGGCCACTCAAGAGCAATGGGTGACTGTGCCACGTGTTCGTCCGATGAGCAGGCGACCCCATTGTCAGTTATTCACGCAAACAGGGCTAGGAGGCTTCCACCCGAAGCCTCCGCCAGGATCGTGACGTATCATAGTCATTAAATGCGCATGAAGCCGTTACAATGCGCTTGGGAGCCATTAAATATGCGTGGCTCCCTAACGGTATGATGACCTATCCCTCCGACTGAGCCAGCTCCACCAACTCCCGTTCCATCTGCACCGCCCGGGGCAAGCCGAGGAGACGCGTGTACCAGGTGTTCATCACGCAGCATCCGAACCCCTCCCCTCGAGCCATCCGATGACAGGCGGTGTCAAGCAATGGCGTAGATAAAGAGGCTCAGAAGGACAGTAGTGATAGGACTCAACACAATCAATATAATTAATGTAAGACCACTCCCTCCATTTGCCCTAGCCAGTCCCGAGAGTATATAAGGGAGCTAGTGTGCATGGGGGAGGAGGTCGGTTGGTGAGCTCACAACAGAGAAGAGATCCAAAGCTAGAATGATCGAAAGATCAGGCGAACTAAGAATAAGCGGAATACTAGAGCAACAAGAGCTTGAGTAGGACGTAGAGCTGTTACCCGCATTGGGGGCCCGAACCTAGGTAAATCCCTATGTGTTCTTGTGTTTTCAGTCCTGCTCATCACAAAAAGAGAGTCGAGAGTGATATAGCTGTGAAGACCCCCCTCTATCGAAACTCGGTTATACACTCGAACTAATACTGTCTGGTATAAACACGCCGACAGGGTGCGCCAGGTAGGGGTGGTAGTAGCTATTTCACCCTTTGCTTTCTTCAGCAGATCATCAAGCGCCGGCAGCGAAAATGGAAGCTTCACGCTCCCATCAGGCGGGGAACCGTCCGACACCTTCCGTAGAAGACAATGACGCCCCCACCGTGGTAGGAGCACAGCCGGTCCGACGGTGGTTAGTGATGGAGGAGGCCACGCCGGCCCAGAACCTGCATGTGGCTCGCCTCCTTCTAGAGCACTCACTGGTGGAGCTGGGGGGCGACACCCTGGCAACGCCATGGCTGCGGGACATCGTCCGCCTTGTGGACGCGGCCTAGCTCTGTGTAGAGGCATTAGAACGGCTGGGTACCTCTGGTACCCCACGGCCAAGTCGCAGACAGTCATGGTGGGCGGGCAAGGAAAGGGCGTTCATATGCGCGAGTCTCGCTTCTCGCAGGGTCATGGCGACAGCCCAAGATTATCTCGCGTCCCCCCTCAGCGCAAGGGGAGCGTCCATGAAGATCTTAGGGCTCACTTGGTGGAGCGATGGCGGGGGCACGGCGGTGACTTGTGCGGCGAGTTACAACGTCGCGAAGCATAGGAGAAAGACCGTGGTAAGCGGATGGCTCCCAAAGAAGACAACTCCTCCCGTAACCTCGACTTTCCTGTAGAAGAGGAGACCTTCTCCTCCAAGTCTTGCGGGAGCCAAGTCTCGCGCTCCCCGATGTGGCCTCCAGGCTGATGTTCAGGGGGGCTACGCAGTTCCCCCTACAGCGTGGGGTGCCATGCATTCTCCAACCGGCTGCGCCGTGTCGCATGGCCGGAAAGGTTCCGCTTGGCAACCATCGAGAAGTATGATGACACCACCAACCCGGAGGAGTTCCTGTAGATCTACACCAAGGTGGTGCAGGCCGCAGGCGGCTCCGAGAAATTTATGGCGAACTATCTCCCGACAGCTTTGGCGAGGTCTACCCGTTCTTGGCTGATGAACCTCCCAAGAGGTTCGGTGCACTCCTGGGCGGAGTTGTGTGGCCAGTTCTTCACCAACTTCCAGGGCTCCTACGCCCTGCCAGGTGTGGAGGATGACCTCCATGCCCTCAAATAGAAGAAAGGGGAGTCATTGTGCATGTTCATCCGATGATTCAGCTACTGCCGCAACACGATCCCCAAGATCTCCAGCCAGTCCATCATCATCGCCTTCCAGAGGGGCATGCGAGACTGCAAGATGCGGGAGAAGATGGCCACCCGCGACATCACCACAACGTCCGAGCTATTTGCCTTGGCGCACAAGTGCGCTCGGGCGGCGGAGGCACGTGAGCGGACGGTTGGAGCGGTCGGCATTCGCGGCGGAGGCGAGGCTGGAACCTCGAAAGGTCCCGGTTCCACAAACAAGAAGAAGCGTGTGGCAGCCGAGTCCGGTCAGGTCTTGACCGCCGAGCATGGGCACAAGGGTGTCAAGCCGCAACGGGACGATCGCCGCGATCGGCAGGACTACCGTCAAGAGGGAAAATAGGGTAAGGTCTTTTGCCCCATCCATAACACTAATACGCACGATCTGGATAATTGCCAAGTTGTGCACGAGAAGGTGGGGTAGCGGCTCAGGAAGCGCCTCCCTCCTCACAATGACAACAAGGGAGATGACTCTGCCCCGCTGCCCTTCCAGCAGGTGGAGCATAGGGTGGCCTACATCAACGGTGGTTCGGCCACCCATGCCTCCAACTCAAAGTTCAAGCTCTTGATGAGGGAAGTCTACACCGCCGTACCAAGCGCAGGGGTGGCTAGGCTGCTGAGGTGGTCGGAGGAGCCGATCACCTTCAGCTGTGTCGACCACCTTGTGAGCACGGCCGGCCTAGGGCATGTTCCGATCGTGGTTTCGCCCACGGTTCAGAACTTGAAGCTCGAGCGCGTGCTGATCGACGTGGGGAGCTCCATCAACCTCCTATCCCCTAGGGCACTCCGGGCTCTTCAGATCCCGGAGCAAGAGCTACGGCCGATGCTCCCCTTCTATGGAGTCACCCCGGGGGCTGGGTCGATGCCCTTGGGCCAAGTCCGCCTTCTCGTTACTTTCGAAAACGTGGACAACTACCGCACGGAGTTGGTGGACTTCGACGTTGCCGACTTTGACCTCCCCTACAACGCCTTGCTTGGTCGACCCGCAATGGTCTGGTTCATGGCGGCCACCCACTATGCCTATATGGTGGTGAAGATGCCAGGACCCGGAGGTCCCATAAGCGTCCAGGTGGACAAGCCAGAGGCCTTGCGCTGCGACAAGCAAGCCTTGGACCTGGCAGGTGCCACCTGTGCAAGGCGGATTGACGCCGCTTCTCTGGGATTCCCTCTAGTGAAGACCCGTGCCTCGCCCGGTTTGCCCGGCGAGGTTAAGGTGGTTTCCCTGAGCGAGGACAAGCCCGCGAAGACCGTCAAGCTAGGCGCCATCCTTGGCACCAAATAGGAAGATGTGCTCGTCACCTTCCTCTGGTCTAATGCAAACGTGTTTGCCTGGCAACCGTCCGATATGACTGAGGTCCCCAGGGAGGTGATCGAGCACAAATTGGCGACGCTCCCGGAGGTGTGCCCGGTCTGACAAAAGATCTGGTGCCAGGCCCTCGAGCGATAGGATGCCATCCGCGAGGAAGTGGAGAAGCTGCTACACGCGGGTATCATCAGGGAGGTCATTCACCCCGAATGGATTGCCAACCCTGTGCTCGTCAAGAAGTCCAATGGGAAGTGGCGAATGTGTGTCGATTTCACTGACCTCAACAAGGCTCGCCAAGGATCCAGACTTTTGCTGCAAGATCGACCCAATTGTGGATTCTACTGGGTGCGAAGTGCTTTGTGGTTTTGGATGCATACTCCGGGTACCACCAGATCAACATGGTGAAGGAGGATGAAGAGAAGACTGTGTTTGTAACCCCTATGGGTGTTTATTGCTACATTCGAATGCCATTTGGATTAAAAAATGCTAGTTCTACTTATCAACAGCCATGCACACCGCCGATTACGTGCTCCAGGCGGAACCTCGAGGTCTACGTCGATGACCTGGTGGTGAAGGCTGAGAAGAGCGAAGGACTGACTGAGGATTTGAAGGAAACCTTTGCCAACTTCAGGAAGAATCACATGAAGCTCAATCCCGAGAAGTGCATCTTCAGCGTACCTTCCGGGAAGCTATTGGGATTCCTTGTGTCCAATCGAGGCATTGAGGCCACTGACCAGACTCAAGCATGTCCAGTGTCTGGCTGGCTGCTTGACGTTCCTCAGGCTATTTATCGTCCGCTTGGGAGAAAAAAGCCTCCCCCTGTTTAAGCTATTGAAGAGCACCAACCACTTCGAATGGACGTCTGAAGCCCAACAAGCGTTTGAAGACCTGAAGAAGTACCTCTCCTCACCCCCGGTATTGGTCGCTCCTACTCTCGGTGAGCCGCTGCTTCTATATATCGCGGCTACCCCGGCGGTAGTGAGTGCGGTGCTGGTGGCGGAGAGGGAAGGTGCCTAGAGACCAGTCTACTACATCAGCAAGGTGCTGTTCGACATGGAGACCAGGTATCTGCAGACCCAAAAGATGCTCTACGCGGTTCTGGTAACGTCCTGGAAGCTCCAACACTACTTCTAGGGATAGGAGATCACAGTGGTCATAGCCTACCCACTTCGAGAGATACTCCACAACCGAGAAGTCGAAGGTTGCATCGCCAAGTGGTCGGTGGAACTAGGCGAATTTTGCCTCAAGTTTCGCCCGCGTACTACCATCAAGAGTCAAAGGTTGGCTGAGTTCATCACTGAGTGGACTCCGTCCACCCCTAAAGTTGAAGAAGCACCCGTGCTCCCCCCGTGGACCCTGTTCTTCGACGGCTCTTTCCGAGTCGAGGGTGCGGGGGCTGGGTTTCTCCTGGTCTCCCCAACCAGGGACATTCTTCGGTACTTGATCGTCTTGGACTTCAAGGCAACCAACAACAACAGCGAATATGAAGGGTTGCTGGTGGGGCTACACGCCGTCGCCGTGCTCGGCATCCAACATCTGCACATCAAGGGCGACTCTCTACTCGTCGTCAACCAAGCGCGAAAGGAGTTCCAGTACTCTGATCCCACGATGGCCACCTACTTGGTGGAAGTCAGGAGGATGGAGCGTCACTTCGACGGGCTGGAGTACTTTCATATCCCCCAACACGATAACCACTTGGTAGACGAGCTTTCGCAGCTTGCCTCATTGAAGGATTCTGTTCCGGTTGGAGTCTTTGAAGAAAGACTTGCCCAACTGTCCATCGCTGCCCCCATCTCTGGCGGGGCCGATGGCGCTTTTATTCCAGTCCGCCCTTCCAAAAGGAGTCTTGCGAGACCGTCTATCGCTTCCCCGGTCTCTGGTAGGAACGATAGTGCACGACCGTCCATTGCCACCCCGGTCTCTGGCGGGGCCAATGACTTGTCAGTTCCGGTCCAAGTCTTTGAAAAAAGGCTTCCGCGATCGTCCATTGCTACCCACAATTCCGGTGGGGCCAATGGTGCGGCTGTTCCGTCCTCCAATTCTGGGCAAGGAGACATCACATCCGTCTTGGTCCCCAACTCTAGCGGGGCCGACGGTGCAACTGCCACATCCCTCGATCCCGTGAGGGGAGGTGACGCATCTGTCTCGGCCCCCGACTCCGGCGTGGCCGATGATGTGGCTACCATATCCCCTGGTTCCGTGCGCGGAGTCAACGCACCCGTCTCGGCCCCCAATTTCAATGTGGCAGACGATGCAGCTGCTACATCCTCCGGTTCTGGGAGGTGGAACAGTAACACCGCTAAGGCGGTACTGGTGGAAACGCCCAGCCAAACGGAGTACCCAGGCGATCATCACGAGTTCACCACACTTGGTTGGGGGGTTAGTGGATGGATCCCATCCTAGCCTTCCTGTGTGATCAAGTGATCCCCGATGATGATGCTTCAGTTGAGAGAATTGCACGCAAGGCCAAGTGCTATACTCTAATAGGTGGGGACCTATATTGCCAGAGTAGAAACAAAATTCTCTTGAAGTGCATCACTCGGGAAGCGGGAAGCAAGCTGCTCTCTGATATCCATGGAGGCATGTGCAGGAGCTATATGTCCAGTCGGACACTGGTCGGTAAAGCTTACCGCTAAGGATTCTATTGGCCTACTTCCCTCCAGGATGCTTGGGAGCTGGTAAGGAGTTGTGAGGCGTGCCAATTCCACGCCAAGTAGACCCACCTTCCGGTCCAAGATCTGCAAACCATCCCGCTCTCATGGCGTTCGCGATCTGGGGGCTGGATATCCTGGGTCCGTTCCTGCAGGCCACAAGGGGCTTCACCCATCTATTCGTCGCCATCGATAAATTCACCAAATGGGTTGAAGTCGAAGCAGTGTGCTTCATTACGGCCTCCACTGCTGTCAGGTTCATGCGCGGGATCTTCACTCGTTTTGGAGTTGCCAACCACATCATCACCGACAATGGCACCCAATTCACCAACGCAGCATTCCTAGAATTCTATAAAGAGATGGGCACCAAGGTGTGTTTTGCCTCTATGGCCCATCCGCAAAGCAACGGACAAGCTGAGCGTGCCAACGCACTAGTCCTGAGGAGCCTCAAGACCAGGGCATTCGACAGGCTCCGCAAGCGCGGAGCACGATGGGCGGAAGAGCTTCTAACGGTGCTGTGGTCTCTCCGAACCACACCCAGCCGAACGACTAGGGAGACTCCTTTCTTCCTAGTCTACGGCGCCGAAGCGGTACTGCCCTCCGAGCTCTCCTTGGGCTCGCCACGCGTATCGGCCTTCAATGAAGAAGACCAGGAAGACCGGCGCAAAGACGACGTCAACTTCTTGAAGGAAGTACAAGATCGGGTGGCACTACGTGCTGCCCAGTACCAACAAAGTCTCTAGCGCTACCATGTGCACCCGGGTCCGTGAGAGAACACTGGTAGTAGGCGACCCTCGTCTTGCGCCAAATTCCGCCGCTGGCGGGTTGTGACAAACTGTCTCCCCGTTGGGAGGGCCCCATCAAGGTGGTCTCGCCTCGACCTGGGCGATTGCTTAGCCGGAAGACGGCTCGAGCCGGTGAACTCCTGCATATAGAGCCGCCGCAGGTTCTACCCCTAAACTCGTCTCACATGGTTGTCATGAGTACCAGTATCCCGGCGGCTCCTTGGCAATAACGTGGACCCCCAGCTTCTGCGCCAAGCCCGGACAGGTGTTCAGCAGGTGCGTGTGGCAAAGTTCCACCCACCATTTGCCCCGCCTCTGGTGACCTGCTCCCTAGCCCCGCAGTTCTTTGGCTTGGTCCCACAAAAATGGCAAGGGCATAAGTTTCGGATGTCGACGGGAAAGTGACAACCTAGCGAGCGATGTTCAACATGTTGTATGTTTTCCGTGGCCTCGTCCCAGGTCGGCTAGTAGGCTATCGCACTCTCCCCTAGCTGATCTTGGGCTCCACATGCTCAGTATGCAGTCGATTGTCACTTTGATTCATTCAACTTGCTTATGCCTATAGGATTTGTGCCACACTTGGTTGTCACGAGTACAAGTAGCCTGATAACCCCTTGGCAACTCCTTTGGACCCCTGGGCCAGGCTGCCCTGACGGGTGTTTAGCAGTGTCTTGGCGGCAGACGGCAGGCCATGGCTATGTTCGCCCACCAAGGTGCTTCGCGGCAATGTTCCGCCCACCATTTGCCCCGCCTCTAAGCGATCTGCTCCCTAGCCTCATAGTTCTCTGGTCTAGTCCTGGTAAATTACAAGGGATTAAGCTCTAGATGGTGATAGAAAAATAACAATCTAGTGTGCGCTCCACGCCCACTTAGTGGCAGGGACTTAGGCTTTGTGTGCCTGTTCGCCTGTTTATTCCTAATAAGCATGGCTTAACCTTCGCTCGTGTTTGGAGTGGCTCTGTGTGATTGTAGAAAAAACTCCTAATCGTCGATCCATACGGTCGCCAAGAGGGCCCGTGCAATATGCTCGGGGGCTGGTTGCCTGGCGCTGAATTCAACAAGTCACGAGTAAGCACGTGCAAGGGTAGACAACAGAAGAAGAAAGGGAAAAGAAGACAGCAAAAGCGGACGCCCGAGCTACTCGTCGGCGATCTCGATGTCGCCAGCATCGTCCCTGGCTTCTTTCTCCACCTAAGATCGGCCACAGCGGCAGAGGCACCATCTCCATCACCCATATGTACTCACGCTTCACGACTGCTACTGAGCCCAGTAGAGTCAAGACTCCACCCCAACGACGGTCGTCATGGGGTCGAAGGAGTCATCGCGGTGGGCGCAGCACATCAGGATGAAGCCCGCTGTGGAGATCGCGACTTCCCGCCCCTCCCGGGCGGAGCGGTCTGCCATGGCGGCAGACAGGCCAGCAAGGGCTTCAGCGAGAAGGGTGACGCTGTGGGTGTAATGTATCGCTGTTTCTTCCAACGGACTGCTCACCATCACCCCCAGCGACCGCAAGCTGCTGACCATGCGCTTAAAGGCTAAGCGGAGCATGGTGATGAGGTTACGCAGTTTGCAGTCCATCTTCGCGCTCAACGCACTGCACTTCTCCTCGGCACCCTTCACCCACGCCTCAACGGCTTTGGCTCGGGCCACCAAGGATGTCTTCTCCGCCTTCACCAACGCCAACTTCTCCCGTAGCAACACCGTCTACTTGTCATGGAGGGAAGTTGCCGTGACAAGTTTGGCGACCAGGTCGGCAAACCGGGTGGTGAACACTGAGGGAGTGGACGGAGCGGCCGAGCGAGAGGCAGCAACCCCGGTGTAGGCAGCTACCTCCTGGACCAATGACTAGGTAGGTGGCAGCGGCGGGGCAACAACCTCGGTGGTAGCAGACGACGTGGTCATCCGACCACTAGTACCGCCTTGAGGGTCCGCCCTAAGAACACCAAGAAGAAGGGTCAGCGCCAGCAAGCAGAAGAACATGTCAAAGAAAAGAAGCTTACGGGCGGTTACCAAGCGGCTTTACAGATGAAGCGCTGGCGCGAGCCCACTCTTGGCCCATGGCTGCGCCGTCGATTCCGGCTCCAGTGTTGGCGCTGGTGCCAGTGCCGGAGGAGGAGGGGGCTGTGGCACTGCGTCCTTCCCGGTGGAAGGCGCAGCGGCACCAGGAGGAGACCCAGCCTCCGCCGTGCTCAGAGGCGTGGAGGGGCTGGAAGAAGAAGAGATGCCCACGGCGCAGGGTCTCTTCGGGTCCGGTCCCGAAGCGTCGGTGGTGGCCGGCTATTTCCCCATGCTCCGGTCACCAACAGGAGCCAGACTCCCCCTTATCTTCATGGGGGCGTGAGGTGGTATCGCGGCCCTCCCGGTGGAGTCCATCGAGGGGAAGCATGCGATGATCGTGTGCTGCTCCGCCGGCGGTAGTCGACAAAGCGGCTGGGCTTCGGTCTGGAAGCCCGGGCTACTCGACATTTGCGGTAGTAGCCCAGTCACCTAGGCCTCGACCCTGGCGACGCTCAAATTCCCGGCGCCTGGCAAAAGACAAAAGACGTCAACCAGCTGTTGGCGGCCACGAAGGTAAAGCAAGCAAGAAAAACGGGCGAAGACTTACGGCCTGGGTACGTGCGGGTTAGGTCGTCATCGCCGGTGTACTGCCAGGCCAGCCTGACGAGTCACCGCAGGGGGCTAATCCACTGGGCCACGTTGTCTCCGACAACCAGTGCCCCGGTCAGCATGGAGGCCCGTAACTGGTCGATGCGGGCCACCATGGACCAGAGTTCCACCGCCTCCTCGACGAGGGAACCCCAGTTGTCGATGGCCGCTGCCGGCATGGACGGCAGCCCCAGGACATCAAGACCGCTGTCATCAGCGATGTACAGCCACTCGTTCCGCCACATTTCCCAGGTGGTCTTCATCTGGAGGGAGATGTAGCAGGAGGCTAAGCCATCACGGAGGCAGAAATGGCAACTCCCCACGACGCCACCATCGGTGGAGCTGTGGAGAGTGTAGAAGTATCGAAAGAGAGGAAGATTCGGCATCACCCCCACGAACATTTCGCAGAGGTATGCGAAGGTGGAGAGGATTACGATGGAATTGGGGGTGAGGTGAAGATGGTGGATCTCGTAGAAGTGAAGAACGGTGAGGAAGAACTCAGAATAAGGCAGCATCAGGCTCGCCACCAATGCCTAGGCAAAGGTAATCACCTCCCCGAGGTTGCATTTTGGTGAGACGGTGCCCGCTTTGAGGCAGAGGGCCCTTTCGGGGGCCAGGAGAAGGACGGTCCCCAACCGCGACTCATCCATCACCGAAGGGGGAAGCGGCTGAGCCATGCGGCCAGAGCTCTATCTTGGTGCCGCGGCAGCAAAGAAGCTCGCAATGTAAAAGCAAAAGATCAAGGAAGCAAGAAGCCTAGACAACGAAAGCGACAAGAGTGCGGATCGTGAATAGGCGGACATGCCTATTTATATGCCGCGCGCAGCGTCAGGTCACAAGGAGTCACGTCCCCATGAGCCAACGGTCTGCAAAAAGATCATAATGGCGCTAAGCGACAAGACCCGAATAGTTGCGGTGGTTGCAGAGAGAATCTGTACGGTTGCGTGTGCAGGAGTGGGCCCCGTCCAGGACCGCGCCAAGGTCAAAACAATATCTCCAAAATCTTCTAAGACGCGCTCTAGGGCGGATCCAGGGGCTACTGTTGGTATATTCTACACCGGGGTACTCTCTCCACCGCTGTCAGGTGGGACCATGTGCGCAAGACATAGAAAGAAGAAGGTCCTGTATAAAGGACTCAACCTGCTAAAAAAGAGGCTTGGTGGGCAACCAGGACGCGTGGCCGTCCCATGACGGGCCGGCGACTGTGTCTCGACCCGGCAACTGTGCCATGACCCCGACGACTAGGACTGGGCAAGCCGGGAGACGCGTGTACCAGTGCTCATCACGCCAAGGCTCGAACCCTCCCTCGGGCCATCCAAGACAAAGTGTGTCAAGCAACAGCGTAGACAAAGAGGCTCAGAAGGACAGTAGCGATAGGACTCGACACAACCAATGTAATTAACGTAAGACCACTGCCTCCACTTGCCCTAGCCAGTCTCGAGAGTATATAAGGGAGCTAGTGTGCATGGGGGAGGAGGTCGATTGGTGAGCTCACAACAGAGAAGAAATCCAAAGCTCGAACGATCGAAAGATCAGGTGAACTAAGAACAAGCGGAATACTAGAGCAACAAGAGCTTGAGCAGGACGTAGGGCTGTTACCCGCATTGGGGGCCCAAACCTGGGTAAATCCCTGTGTGTTCTTGAGTTTCCTGTCCTACTCATCACGAAAAGAGAGTCGAGAGTGATACAGCTGCGAAGACCCCACTCTACCGAAACTCGGTTACACACTCGAACCAATACTGTCCGGCATAAACATGCTGACACCAACCTTCATGTGTTGCAGGTTAACCCAACGGCACCAAATAAGGGTCTTGAATAGTACATAGTCAAGCTCCCAAATTTCCTCAATGAACCCATAATACGAGCTCCTCGTCGATCCAGCGGTATTCAGTGCATCGATGCGAACACCGCTATTCTGGTTTGTGCTCTTAATGTCCTGATCTCTCATGTAAAATGTGTACCCATTTAAGTCATATCCTTTCTATGTTACAACCGTAAAAGCTGGCCCTTTTGCCAACCATGTCAGTGTATCACCTAACGTGCTTCCAGTAATGGATTGTCGCTCCTTGAACCATCTGTTAAACTGAAGGTTATGCTATCTAATGATCCAGTACTCTTGCCATAGCCAATTCTTATGCTAATTGATATACGCGGCCACAACAGCCATGTGTTGTAAAATTGTGAAATGGGCTTTCACGCACGCAACTGGATCAGGCGTGATTGCTTTCCTTCCGATGGTCCCGATGCCCTGGAGCCTCCCCTTATGGCGAGATCTAGGCACACCTATCGGTTTGATCTGAGCCATGTAATCCACGCAGAATTCAACGACCTCTTCAGTTTCACAACCTTTGATAATGCTACCCTCCGGTCGAGATCGATTCCGTACGTAGGACTTGAGAATTCCCATGCACCTCTCGAACGGGTACACACTACGTAGGAACATAGGCCCGCACATCTTTATCTCCCTCACAAGGTGAACAATGAGATGGACTATGATATCGAAAAACAACAGAGGGAAATACATCTCAAGATTGCATAGAGTCATTACCACCTCGGTCTGCAGAGCATCTAGTCCTTGGGATCTATGGCCTTCTAAGCAATTGTGTTAAAGAAATAACACAGCCTTGTAATTGTCTCCCGAGGTCAGTAAAATACTTCTAATTGCCACAAGGAGAATCTGTGTCATAAGCACATGGCAATCATAGGACTTAATGCTAGTTAAACTCAAATCGTGCATCGAAACAAGTCTCTTCATGTTGGACGAGTAACTGGACGGAACTTTCATGCCATGCAAGCACTGGCACAGTTCGGTTCTCTCGGTCTTGGACAGAGTGTAACAAATAGGTTTGCAGTATGTTCAGCATTTATCAGTATCTTTTCGTGCTAACTCAGGTCTGATACCCGTATCGATCAAGTCAAGCCATGCATTCATACCATCCTTTGTTTTACCTTTATTGTTTAGTAAGAGACCAATCAAGCTATCACAAACATTCTTCTCTACGTGCATCATGTCGATGCAGTGCCGAACTTCTAAGTGCTCCCAATAAGGTAGGTCTCAAAATATTGATCTCTTCTTCCACATACTCTTCTCACGGGTCCTCGATTTACATCCCTTTCCTAGCGCAACATCCAACTTCTTAACCATATCATGAATGTATATTCCGCTTAAGGGCTTTAGAGCTAAAGTGTCTTCGGTCGTGCCGTTGAATTGTTTCTTCATCTTGCATTATAAGTGATTCCTTCGAAGGAACCTACGGTGACGCATGTACACGGTTTTGTGTGAGTGATTTAGCCAGACACTCTCGGTGTCATCCAAGCAGTGAGCACATTCTTTAGCTCCTTTTGTACTCTGCCTCGACAGGTTAGCAAGGGTAGGATAATCATTTATAGTGCAGAACAACAGGCAACACAAAGTGAAGTACTCTCGTTTGTGAGAATCCCATACCTGCACCTCAGGAGCCCACAATGTGTTGAGATCTTTCACCAATGGTGCTAGGTACACATCAATATCATTCCCAGGTTGCTTCGGGCCTTGGATGAGTATAGACATCAATATGTACTTGTGCTTCATACACAACCAAGGAGGAAGGTTGTACACGTAGAGATTTACCGGCCAAGTGCTATGACGGCTGCTCATGTTACAGAAAGGATTCATTCCATCCATACTCAATTCGAACCTTATATTCCTCGAATCCACTGTGAATTCTTCAAACCTCCTATTGATGTTTCTTTACTGTGTTGAATTAGCAGGGTGCCTAGTCATTCCATCATTCTTACACTCATACATGCAAGCTTGCGTATTATTTGTGATACAAAATACAGACATGCATGTATTCTTTCTACTTCCATTCCCAAGGGACAAAGAACCTTTTTGGCTTTGTAGGTGGTTGTCGGCAACTCATTTGCCTCTAGAAGCATATCCGCTAACAGACCTAACAGTGCTGTGAAACTCTTGTCGGGCTAACCATTGCTTGCCTTTAATTTCAGTAGTTCTAGTACGGACGACAACCTTGTGTATTTGGACTTGCAACCTGGGAACAAAGGTTTCTCCGAGTCATCCATCAAGCCCCAGAATTTTACGAATTCTCGCTCATCACGGTTCCCTTCTACATCTCGTACCATCTGATCCAGATTATCATCCAAAGTACAGTCGATATCATCCAGAGTATCATTGACTTTGTCGACGATATCTAGAGTAGTGTCGACTTTGTCCACGATGGTAGTACTACTTGGTCCTCGCTTGTCGGCCAGATTCCGCCCGACAGTCGCGTGATCTACGTAATCTTTAGTTTGGTTCTAAGGAGGGCGTCTTCGCACTGGCTAATCCTAGCGAGGGAAACCCTAGAGACCTCGACGCGTAACCTTGGCGCTCACTGAACTATGGCGGCACAAGGATTTTACCTGTGTTCAGCCCCTTTGCTTGGGTAATAGCCTTACTTCTCGCTAGATTGCTTTCAAAGAGTGTTTTGAATCGTGCAAGACAAAGCTTGGGAATCACCCGCCTCCCTTGGGCTCTCATCGCTATATTCTGCTGGTTGTCTTCGACCTCTTGTTCATCCGCCTCTTTCCCCATGCACCCGAGGGCCCTTATATAGGCCAAAGCAACGGAGTAGGTGAAAGGGGGTCATCATGTCGATCCATACACATTTAATACGCCTTCCTGGCTGTCCCTGCTCCTCCGGCCTCATTAAATGCCGACGATGGCTTCGCCCGTCCGCCTGCTGATGTGACCCTTTTCCGACAAAGTTGGTGAGAGGCGCCGAGGAATGGGGTTGTAGCAGAAATCCTTGCAGCAGAGCAGTCTCGACATCGCTGTCCTATAGCTCGTAATCAGACGACAGGGGAGGAGCCGAGGTGAAGTCACTCGCTTCCACCTTTTGCCTTGCGGCGCGGCGGCGTGGCGTGTTCGCCCACTGCTCGCACGGGCGCCACGTGGATTACGCGCCGCAAGGCGTGTTTCGCCCACCGCCGCCGGGCGCCACGTGGCTAACGCCGACCGGCGGGCCGTGATCGTCGCCGATTGCCAAAGCCGCCACGTAGCTGGCGCCGGGCGAGCAGGCGCGTTTCGCCACCTGCCGCCGGGCGCCACGTGGACCGACGCCGCCGGCTGCCGTGATCGCCGCCGATTGCCAAAGCCGCCACGCAGCCGGGCGCCGGGCGAAGCGTGGCGTTTCGCCACTCGCCGCCGGGCGCCACGTGGGCCGACGCCGACCCGGGGCCGTGATCGCCGCCGATTGCCAAAGCCGCCACGTAGCCGGGCGCCGGGCGAAGGCGGCGTTTCGCCACCGCCGCCGGGCGCCACGTGACCGACGCTACGGGCGGCCGTGATCGCCGCGCCGATTGCAAAGCCGCCATACACTGGCGCCGGGCGAAAGTGGCGTGTTTCGCCCACGCCGCCGGGCGCCTCAGGACCGACGCCGGCGGGCGGCCGTGATCGCCGCCCGATTGCTGCCGCCACATGGATTGTACCTTTATGCGGTGGAGAGGGTATCCTAGCGTGTAATACGCTGACACCTGCGTAATCTGCTCTTCACCATGACTGGTCCAACATGTATACCCCCTTTTGAAACCCTGTAGAATTAAGTGTGCTTCAATCTGTGCTGTGTTTCAAAACATCCGGAGATTCTCACAGTCAATGCACGGATAAGGCATAAATTCCACCCCCTTGTTCGACATATCTTCCTCTGCAACTCTTCTAAAAGTGGAGACACCATTAATGTACTCGGTGCTCACACGGTTCTCAGCGTGCATCCAGTTTCGGTCCATCTACGTTACATATTTAACAATAGGTGTTAAACGATGAATTAAATACTCTAGGAGTGCTCGTGCGCACATGTGCTACATATAGGCTAAATTTCTACTTGCCGATTAACCTATATAGCTCCTAACATCGAACAAGAATGAATGGATATGCATGTAAGAACCAACTACTAATTTAGATCAAAAAGCACAAATGGAACTATACAAGGTTATAGCAAATGTGTCTACTTTACATCATAGAGAACAAATGGATCTACAACAAACTAGATATAGAACACAGATTCATTTCCCCCAAACTAGATCTAAAATGTAATTCAAATTTGAAGTAATTACTAACCTTAGGTGACCTAGAGCAAAAGGATCTATAATTACTGCTCCAAATCTAGGGTCTCTTTCACTAGAACGCCTCTCAATCGCAGCCACCTCAGATATATCTAGGAGACACTAAAAATACAGAGGCGGTCGAGGCTCTCTATTCTTTTATAGAAAATAGAATTGATCATCATAGACGGTTTTATCCAAAAACCGTCTGTGATGACACCTGACATCGCAGACGACTTTTGCACAACAATCGTCTATGATGTTAGGTGACATCACAGACGGTTTTTGCACAAAACCGTCTTCGATGTCGCTACATCACAGATGGTTTTCTAGATAAAACCATCTGTGATTATATCATCGCAGACGGTTTTATCTACAAACCATCTGTGATGTTCCTTCGTCTTCCTAATGTAGACGCGCGTAGTGTTTCGAGTTGATCGTTTCGTCTTCCGAGAGAATTAAAACCATATGTTCAAATTCCACTTGGCAGACCATGTTTCAAGCGGTGTTTCGTTCCCCAATGCAGATCGTTAATTGCAATTCCGCGGCTATAAGAAGAGAGAGGCTGATCGGCCGCCTCTACACTCGATCGATCAACAATACAAAGAAATCCCCTCCGATCTGACGCCGCCATGAGCAATCAAAAGAGCCCCTCCAACGCCTCCTCTGTTGGCTCTGCTGGGCCTCCGACGAAGGCTCCACCACCGCCACCGTCTTCTCCTCCGAAAAACCCTCTACCTCCGACAAACCCTCCGCCACCTCCGAGACCCTTGCGACCCCTGCAAGAATGGCTGTGGTGCTACGCCAGCACCATATCCATGAATCCGCCGGCCGCCCATTACCTGTCTTGTCTGCCTCCAACCGCGTCGGGTGGCACCCCTCCGGCTGCATCCGCCTCAAGTGTCATTGTCGGGCAGAAGCGTCTGCCGCTGGCCTCCTCCTCTTCTAACGATAGCTACGACTCGTCGGAGGGCTATCATGATGGCTGGGAGCTAGAGGGTGACCCCGATAGAGCTGGGTCGAGCGAGGACCCAAACGGTCGGAGCCACGACTCCGACTCCGACGATGTCTCCGGCGATGACGAGTCGACTAATTAAGTAGTCTTTTAAAACTTTTGTATCGTTTTGTAGTTAAACTTTTGTATCCAGCAACGAACTAGTTAAACTTTTGTATACAACAAGAAGCTTGTATATCATGCAACAATCTACTTCTTATATTAATCCAATAGTCTTTTGTAAGGCACGTTTCACGCATTTACTGTTTTCAATTGATGATCACAGACGGTTTGTGCATAAAAACGTCTGTGATAAGGGAAACATCATAGCCTATTTTATTCACAAACCATCTGTGAAGTTATACTTGTCATCATAGTCGGTTTGTGGACAAAACCGTTTGTGATATTTCTCTCATTACAGATGGTTTTATCCACAAATCGACTGTGAACTTCTCGCTTTCATCACAGACGGTTTGTGGCTGAAACCGTCTGTGATAATCAGACATCACAGACGGTTTCAACCACAAACCGTCTGCGATGTGCCCGAAACAGATCACAGACTGTGGATGGCAATAAATGAACAATGAAAATATTATTTGTGATAACTAAATGTAAAGTAGCCATTATAATTTAAAAACTGATGAATATAAACTAATATTACAATAAGCAATGTAATGTACAAACTACTGTAACTAACTAGATTGTATTTGCTATTCAGACCTAAAAGATAGGGATTAGTATGAATGTATTGTTGTGCTTGTGGCCGTCCCTGAACATGCAACATTAATATGAATGAAGCCTTGGAAACACCTAGGTGCTCTTATCCAGATTCTATTTTTTGCATGACTTTTGTTGCTATATGAAATTATCATTCTTTGAAAGATCATTAAATCAGCATTTTGTTTTCTCTTTTCAGCGTTTCCTGTTACTTTGGCATACTAGTACCTATAGTAGGTATTGAATAACATTAACCATATACAAATGACACTGTCAACATGCAACAATAATACACCAAATCTGGCCTAAAACCGACCTAATCTACCACATATAGTCAACAATCCACCCTAAAATAACGAAATCTTAGACTAATTTCATGAAATTTTTCTACAAAAATTAGAACTCAATACCTAATCTCGGAGAAAATCAGGACTGGCTAAGCGAGATCACAGATGAATAGAGCAAAATTTTGGTGTGTAGCATTGAGATTTGGCTGCTATATACTTGACTGGAGAAGGCCGGACTTGGCCGAAGTCAAGAGAAGAAGGAAGCTAGACCTCAGGAAGTGAAGTCGCACAGGGGAAAGTGACCTAGTGAAGTCTGTCTATGAACCAATGGAGTGAATGATTGAGTGGGTATTAAAAACAATGTGGCTGATATACATAAAATAATTTACTCTTCAATACTAATACTCACCAACAGCCCTTGCTTAGTTGGTAAAGAACAAGGCTTCCAAACCTTAGCTCTTGGGTTTGAGTCATAACCATAGCACTTTTTTTTGCAAGTTTTGCTATGAGCATGCACAAATTTTAAAAATTTTGTGGATAATCTTGAAGCATCCCTAATATTCCCATAAAATTTTCTAGATGATGATCAAATCGAACGAATTTCCAAAAATTGTGACAATGCTACTTCGCAATTTTTGAACTTTAGAGTGCATGTTTGTACAATTATAATTTTTGATTGACCTACCAAAACAATTTTAAATTTTTTAAAACATTTAGAGAAGGGTTCTGAGGAAATTCTTATGCTTTCCTAAAAATTTTAGATCATGATCAAACGTGAGAAAATTTATAAATTTACAAAGTTACTATCTCATGTGTGTTCATTCTATTTTTATTTTTTAAAGATAACAAATGAAGTTTAATTATTTTGAAAAAAAAGATCCTAGACTTCTAGATGTAGTACCATAAATTTTTCATAGTATTATAAAGCTTGTGTAATTCTACAAAAAAGCTTACAATATTTCTACTAAAATTTTGAAATGTCTCAAAAATTTAGTTTTTCAACAAATTGTCATGGAAGATGACTTTGCTAAGGGTTATTGATGCAATTTCGAACAATTCTGCCCATAAAAACACAAAATTCAGTCTTAAAACACAGAATTTTGGCAAGATTGGGGAATCTCACAGAAATTTCCAAGATTACTGTAGTATTTTCAAATTTTTCTCGGCCAGGATTTTAGATCCTGTCCCTAGCCGAAATCCAAAATCTCAGCCATGATTTTCGAGATTTCACTGGTTTTTTCAATCCTTGCTCTTGACATGTATTGTCTAACAGTTGCCTGATGGTTTTACCCATTTTTCTGATGGTTTTGAAAAGTTGTGATTGCTTTGTTCTCTGGTAGTGAAAGGCCAAAAAAGTTTTGTGAAGAATCGAGACGCATCAAGAAGGGGATGAATTTGTGCAAACTAACACATAAACCTAATTTTTTATGTTTTTAATAATTTTGGAAATTACTAAAATAATGATCAAACCTAAAGAATTAATCTAAGACCGTAAAAGAAAATTAGCACTACTACGGAAAGGGCCTTCAGTACTGGTTCAAAACAGCCTTTAGTACAAATTTTTGAACCGGTACAAGCTATTCGGGACTGATGCTCAAAGGCATTAGTCTTGCTCTTCACCTGCAATCGATAGAGTATCAAGACGGTTCAAGTCACACGTGGCGCGTGCTAGAACCCCTAAGGATTTTATCAAGACTGGGCTGGTGTCTCCAACCGTCATCGATGAGGTTCATCATTCTGCTGGTTTCTCCAACCTGCATCGATGTTTTGTGTGTGTATATATATATATGTCTATTTGTGTGTGTGTCCAGTAGCTATTATATATGTGTGTGTGTTAAATCACAACTAATTAAAGCACAGATAATCAATCACGAACTTTGCCTGATAATTAAATCACTAAACATTCATTAACAAATTTAATTACATCTAATGTATTAAAATATGTACACATATTTGTTCTTCTGCTCATCATCTAATATATTACAATATATACGTACACAACTTTAATTACAACTTTAGTATTTCTTTTCCTTCTGTTCATCGGGATCTTTTACGCGCATTGCTCTTGCTAGTCAGAGATGTCTAAACCCGACAGTTCACGGTCCTTATCGAAGGGCCCCAATTGTTTAAATTTGGTTCGTGAAACTCGCCTTTTGGATTTACGACCTCATCGTAAATAAAGCCAACGAGTTGTTCTTGGATTGATCTCACTTGTGCCGGCGAGAGTTCCGAACCTTGTTCCACCAAATATTGAGGCACCTGTCGTTAAGTCATTAACTAATCAATACTTGAATTTGTACAAGATATAAGGAGTACCTATACATCATTAAAGCTAGTAATTATATTTACTCACCCCATTGTTGCCTTTTAGCATGCAGTCGGCGGCTCTGGTTTGGGTGTGCATAAACTCACATACATAGTAGCCACATACATTGTTGCCCGGCGGCTGACTCAAGATCTACGGTGGAAAAAGTTGAAAGCGTGAAATGGATGCAAGGAAATTAAGTTAACTAACTAAAAAGCTAGCATTATGATATACGTACATGACAGGCAATTGTAATGTCAAATTTATCCTTGAATACTCCCCTATTTTTAGCACGGAACCGTGCGAATGCACTACACATGTGATTACGAATTGTACATGATTATAATTTGTTTCAAATTGAAGAAAATAGAACTAGTACGATAATGAAAGGAACAAGAATTAATACCGGTTGAGCATATCGATAAAGTTTTGATACTTTTTAACTGGTCTTCTTTGTGACTCCATAATTGTGATCGAGCTACGATCTAGCTCGATCATAAGAAGAATCCAGTGAAAACTATGCATAGATATGTCAACGTAGATAACTAATTAGTTCTAACATCGTGTTATAAAAAAGGAGTAGAACGAGGTGGTACGAAAACACGCATCAAATGCGAGGCTAGATATATCTTTGACTTATATTTTTGACCCATTAGCGCATTGAATACGCTATTCTCTCAGACGCTTGGGTGGTCTCGACGGTTGTCTCATTGATAATTGCCGGGTCCATGAAGCCTATGTTGAAAATACGCTCCTTGGCATCTTTGTATCTCCATGCTACATAAGAAATTAGTTAGGCTTGTAAGTTAGTATAGTACAAGGAGTGCACGACGCTTTTTGTAAATAATTGAGACACTTACAGAGTCCAAAGAACCCATCAAGGACGCCATGAGGGCGCCTCATTCTGTATAGATCATATATGTAGTCCCATTCGACAAAAAATTCACCTTCACCGTGAAAAAAAATCTTGTTGCTTGTACTTGACAAATAACAATCAGAGACCATGCTTGGTCACGCCCAAGTACAATTCATGAAATTGCCGTGATCTTTGTCGTTAGTTGGAGCAGCCTCATCATCGACCAATGATCCGCCCACTTTAAATGGCCATCTTACTTGGGCAAACTCAATCTTTGCCATGCCTAATATTTGATTTGCGTCAAGGCCGCTTCATCGAAAAATTGTAGCATCTCCTTACCCTTCCCCTCAGCTGACATTTTCTTCTTGGGGCATTCCTTACTCAATGTGCGTTCATAGTTTGATTGGCGAGGCATTCTTTTTTATACTTCAAATTTTTAATAGTCATCAAGCCTTTGTGAAATTCTTCTGTGCTAGGTTGAACCTTCTTCTCTGGTGACTTGGGTCTAAGAAATTTAGTTACCTCACCTTTTACCATCTTCTTAGTCTCCTCATCGGTCATATCATATGGCAGCTTCGGAAGTGGACCCAACTTCTTGGATTGGGTGGAGGACCCTGCCTTCTTGGGAGCTAGCTTGTTTCTTGGTCGACGGCCGAGCTAGCTTGTTGCCGGGAGGTGGTGGCGCCTTCTTGGGAGGAGACAGCTTCTTGTGGCGCTTATGTGCGCGGGAGGTGGTGTAGGAGACGGTGCCTTCTTGGGAGAAGACAGGCTTCTTGTCGGGCTTATATGCGCAGGAGGTGGTGTAGGAGTCGACGCCTTCTTGGGAGAAGACGGGTTTCTTCACAGAGAGGACATGTCCATGTTATCTCGAAAAATTATGTACCGTTTGCGCCATAGGATGAAATTGTGTACTGCCTCTCCTAGCTTCGTAGTCCCGTCATCTCCAGAAATTTTGAGGTCAAGGTCCTCGTACCCTGGGCATACCTCCTCCACCGAGACCTTGGAGTATCCTGACGGTATCTGTTGGCCATGGATAAGCTGCCCTGGCTCCAATGGGTGAGCCATGCCGTCGGCCGCCTTGAAGGAAAGGTTCCGCGCTTGGACGTGCAGCTCACAAGATGTCCGTTGCCTAATGTCGTCTATGGGATACTTGTCCAAGTCCGCTTCTGGTAGCCCACCGGAAGCGCAGTTGCTTCGCTGCCTGGAGGGGCTGATGATGTTAGAATTACTTGGAGGTTCTTGGTCCGTCTCGCGCTGTTGGCTCAAGGCTAACTGCACCTCTCTTCGGATCTCTTCTTGCATTCTCTCCTATGTTTGATTCAGGCGTTCTTCAAGCGCACTAAGCTGTTGTGTCTGTCGAGCCTTGCTCCTCGCACGACTCCTATAGGTCTCGGCGTCCTGAGTGAAACCAACCTTCCACATGACGATGCCAACGCCTCGTGTACGTCCAGGGTGTTCTGGATTTTACAGGGCCCTTGTTAGCTCATCGTTCTCCCTGTTTGGCACGAAGCTACCTTGGGAAGACTCCTCGATGGATTGTACAAGCCTTCTGGCCACATCTCTTAGCACCTCCCCAAACACAGCATTGCCGTTATCATCAAGGGCGCCGCCGTGAACATAGAACCAATGCTTTGCTTTGTCGGGCCAATCCATTGTTGCGGGTGCGACACCCTTCGCTAGCAGGTCCTGTTCCCTCTTCTCCCATTTGGGTATTGCATGGCGGTAACCACCAGGGCGAGTCGGTGGTGATAATTCTTCTTATGTGCATTCAGCTTATTCTTCTCACTCAAACTTTGACCTTCGTCTGAAGTCTTGTAGTTCACGAACGCATCCCAGTGATCTTGCAACTTTGGGTGCTTGTTGAAGTCGGGCATTCGATTCTTCTTGATATACTCCGTGTTCAACTTCTTTTTATAAGTTTGGAATGCGATAGCCATCTTCTTGAGAGTGTAACTCTTCACCTTCCCTTCGGTCCCTTGAGGGAAGGTGAATGTCTCCTTCACATCGTTCCAAAGCATGTTCTTCGTATCTTCAGGGACCTGATCCCATTTTGTTATGCTAATTGGCACGTGGTCCCTAACGTGGACGCCGCATGCCGAATTGAACGGCCCAAGCGCCCCTGCGGGTGCAAGAGGTTGGCCGTTCTCGCCGACTTTGGTGACAACATGTCTTGCCTTCGATTTCTTACTTGGACCTCGCTGACGTGATTGCCTGCTTGGTTAACCGATCTGAAAGCATGGTACAATATGAACGGGTCAGAATGTTGGCTTAGCACAATAGTTGAATTGACAATCATGAACATGACTGATTGTTACCTCGCCGGCCTCATCGTGCTCTGTAGCCTCATCGGCCTCGGTGGCCTCGGCGGTCATGAGGGCGGGTTCAGTTCACTACCATGACCACCACATCCCGAAATCAAATTTCTCATAAATTCTTCTTGATCAAATCCTTCACTGTCCATCGTCGTTTCTTAGGCTAGAAGAAGCACTGAAAATTAACGAAAATAGATCAACAAAAGGTCAAATACTATCGATAAGTAAAGAAACAACATCCTATCAAATCAACATCTATATATATATACATGTTGAAATCTTGTACTGAATATGTAGTGAGTCTGATGCTTCTTGTTAACAAAGCAACCTGGATATAATGTCGCTAAAGCAAAGGATCACAACACAATTCACGTTGTTCTTTAGCCAAAATACTATCTCTTAGTTTCACAGTATTAGCATCACCTTTGTGTGCATAGACTAATTATAAGGAGCTATAATATTGAAGGAAGAAACTAAATAATAGTGTTGATCTTTTGTGCCTACACAAATTGAAATGCTCTCACCACCCAGTTCTAGATCTCACATATACTTATACATTTCACATGATACATATACATTTGACATTTCACATATACTTACACATTTCACATGATACAAATACATTTGACATTTCACATATACTTATACATTTCATATTCACAAATATATCCATATTAACAAAAAATACATCTATATTCACAAATACATTCATATTCGCAAATACATCCATATTAACAAAAAATACATCCATATTAACAAAAAATACATCCATATTCACAAATACATCCATATTCGCAAATACATCCATATTAACAAAAAATAACATCCATATTCACAAATACATCCATATTCGCAAATACATCCATGTTAACAAAAAATAACATCCATATTCACAAATACATCCATATTCGCAAAAAATACATCCATATTCGCAAAAAATACATCTATATTAACAAAAAATACATCCATATTCGCAAATACATCCATATTAACAAAAAATACATCCATATTCGCAAATACATCCATATTCACTAAGGAGGAACAAGATCATGACAAGACATACATATGGTCCAGATTATCATCAAAGAACTGACAGGTAATGATCCAAACACGAAAATGAGTTGGATTAAGATAAAATACCATATAACAGTAAATATGTCCATAATCATGAATGTTAAAGAAAGCATACCAACTAGCAAAAGTTGATTATTTTGTGTTGTTCTCAGATGTCAGGTTGCCTATAAAGGCCTTCCTCGCCACTAGGGCAAGAAATAGACTTGTTTGTGACAACCTCTCTTTAAATTAACAGTTTCACCACTTGGGAATAATTAATCAAATGATGATCTATAACAGTGAAGACAATATATGTAAATGAACCAGATTGTAGAATGCTTACTGGACAAATACAAATAGCCTACAGCATGAATGTACAAAAGCAGAGATATTGACAGAATACTAACAGAGGTATACTACTGTAAGGCGCTAATAGGAAGTATCCGAGTCGCTTAAATTCTATTGAATGTAAAGCAATCTACCACATATATGAATTCACAAGTTACATAATCAAATGACCTAACCAAGTATGCGATTAATTTGTTGTCACAAACGATCTACCTTAACCCAATCCTCATAGAACAATCATCCCACAAGCAAGGTCCCCAAGCCGAGAATTGGTCGCCCTTTGCCAATTATGTAATTACGAAGAAAATGTTTTACCGCTTGTTGTCGTTTTCCTTCTTTTCACTATGTGTTTGTTTCTTTTACCAAACTAGCACCAAAGCAACCACAGCAAGCAAAGAGCCAGAAGCTCAAGCTAGCACCAGCACTCTAAGCAAGCACAAGACCAGGAAACCGAAGCATAGCCCAAGCAAGCCAAGCCCTAGTACATTTCCACACAAACCTCACCAACAAGCCACTCCAGTAACATCCTCTCACCAAGCAAACCATTCCCAGTAGCCACTCCAGTAAGGAAGCCATAACACAAGACTAGAGAGGAGGGTGGCCGGGTAACACAAGGTTCCCAAGCACAAGACTGGAGAGGGCGGCGGTCGGGTAACACAAATGCATGCAATTCGATTGACAAAAGATATACATGTACCATCAGATCGAGGGAGGGAGGGAGGGAGGGGGAGGTCAACCATGGAGAGGGCGGCGGCCGGGTCACGGGGAGGGAGGAGCAAGCGAGCGCTCGAGAGTGGTGGAGGCGTGGCCAAGTCGGCGCGGCACAGGGCGTCGTCGGTGGCACGGGACACGTTGGGTCGTCGGAGGCGAGGAGGACGACGGCGCACGTGGGGTTGTCGGAGGCGAGGTAGATGGCAGCGCGCGCAAGGTCGTCAGAGTGAGGTTGGGAACGAGCGGGAGAGGAAGAAATTGGGGAATTGGGGAAGAGATAGCGGCGGGAAAGATTTATAAGGGGCACCATCAGTCCCGGTTGGTGTCCACAACCGGTATTGATTCTCACATCAGTACCGGTTGGTGCTACCAACCGATCGATTCTCACATCGCCCCTACTGGAAGTACCAACCGTACTAATGCCTCAGCTTGGCGGAAACCCTAGGCACCATCAAGACTGGGTTCATAATAGGAACCTAAGATCGATACCTATTTTTTTACTAGTCATTTATAAATTTCTTTTATAGTTTACTAGTCATTTATAAATTCCTTTTAGAGTTTATACAATTCAAAGAATAATATGAAAAAATCATATATTCTTTAGAATAATATTTTCGACCATCGATATAAATTAAAAATATAAAAATTATGAGAAATAAAGTAATTTTTGCACTCTTATAATTCCATTGAAAATTTTCACCTTGTTATATAAATTCAATTATTGCTTCTTTCCTTAATAAAAATAATAAATCATACTTATTCAACACTAAAATTACTTTAAAAAATAAAATAAGATTACTAGTCATTTATAAAATCCTTTTAGAGTTTATACAATTCAGCAATAATATGAAAAAATCATATATTCTTTAGAATAATATTTTCCAACCATCCGATATAAATTAAAAATATAAAAAAAATATAAGAAAAATTATACAAAAATTCACATGATACATATATATTGCACATGATACATGGACTTGTTCGCACTCCTTTTCTTCATCGATCCCTGGATCACGTACGCTTGAATCCTTATTTGCTAACATACTTTGTTTTTACATGTGATCCTTCATTATGATCGCTACCGCATATAGGAGATTCCTCTCAGATCATTCAGACACTAATGTCTACGCCCACCGTGAAAGGAGGCAGCTCGTCGAACTGATTATACTCTTCTTCGTTCGTGACGCCCTCAATTCCGACATTCCTTCTTTTACCTGGAAGAACCACGTGGCGCCTTGGCTGATCGCTACTGCTAGTCTTCTCCTTCTGCTTTTTCGGTTTGCTATCCATGTCCATCACATAGAATACATGTGTCACATCATTAGCGAGTACGAAGGTTCGTCCCTATAGGCCACTTGCTTGAGGTCCACAGTTGTCATACCGTACTCGTCGATCTCCACGGCTGTCAGTTTGACCCATTGGCACCGAAACAGAGAGACTTTTAAAGGTCCATACTCGAGCTCCCAGATCTCTTGATCAATGAAACATAATAGGTGTCCATCTTTCCATTTTTGTCCAAGGCATCTATACGAATGCCGCTGTTTTGGTTGGTGCTCTTGCTATCCGGCTGTCATGTAAAATGTGTACCCGTTTATCTCATACCCTTGGAATGATACAATTGTTGTGGACGGTCCCCGAGCCAAGAGTTTCAACTATTCATCGTCTGTCTGGTTGCCCAACAGTTGCTTTTGTAACCAACCATCGAAATTGTCGGGACCCGAATTTGCAAATCCGGACCCTCTGTGTTTCAGCACTAGTCCAGGATCACGCTAGTGCACACAGTTTCAACATCGGTACATATCACAGACATATCCAACGAAATAATAAGTACTTTAATTAAATACTCAAACTAGTTGATTGACCTTATGGTCCAGTTACAAAGATACGCCTCGCAGGGCGAAGGATTATTAAAATATTCAAATGCAGCGGATAATAAAATAAACTCGTGGCGCCAACCAATTTGCCATAGGCAACTGACTGGGCTCGCTCCCTAGTTTGTCGGCTCCTCCTGATACTCCTCCTCCTGAGCAGGGTTTGCTTCTTCTTCAACTGAAGTTGTGTTGTTGTGGGGTGAGTACTTTGAGCACTCAAAGAAGTCATGCATGTAATGCAATTCTAATATTCTACATGCATGGCTTAGTACAAAGGATAGGCTATGGTTCATGAGCAAGACAAAGATTTCAAATAAACAAGAATAGATTGCAAAGCAAAGAAACAAGAGTAGGAATAGTAGCTTTCACAAGCATTTCAATTGTAATTCATTTTTCCATCCTAAGTCAAATTCATCATCACCAACCCAAGCATTTTCCATCAACAATTCATTTTTATGAAAATCTAACCCTTGACCGTAATCACCGAGCGATGCTCAATACCGTGAGCACGGCTATTCGAATAGGTTGTACACTCTGCAGAGGTTATACACTTTACCCACAAGATACAGTCAAATACCACCAAGGCAAATAACCGTAACGAAGCCTTTCCAAAGTTCCATCTAAACTCAGCTAAGTCTGTCCCATTATGGAGCTTGTGGCTGTATGAGAGACTCAGTTCAAATGCTCGCAAGGTTAAGTCCTTAGTTGACCGAGGCAAGACTAACCAAGTGTAACTCAAATATCCATGTCCAATAAAAACCAAATACGACCGCCCAGTTGCCACTCTTGGCCCACCAGAAACAATCTTGCCATTTGCCCCAGTCTAAATCATTTTCCCACCCCGGTTCTTTACCATTGCACCACATGCCATCATCAGCTCAATAACACATGTCTCATTCACAAAACGTGTTCCATATCTCATTAAGTCATTATTTACTTTGGTGTTCCAAAATCATGAATTGTCCTCGTGGCAGGGCTAAGCACACTACTTCGGTCTACTCAACCCATGTTGGCAAATTATTAATGTCCAACTATTAATTCATAACCTAGGGTGACAAAAGATTCATGGCCTACAATTATATATGACAAGGTGGCATACAACAACTTAGGCATTTAACTAATCCCAAAACTTATTCAAAATCATTTCTATCAAATTAGCATGCAATAGTTTAAATCAAAATAATTTGCTCTAGTAGGTTCGACATGATCAAACACAACTTGCCTTCAAAAGTACTGATTCGCTCGAGCTTGCTCTCGGTCGAACCTCTCCTCGAAACCTTCGCACTTCAACGCTCACGCAGAACGCAAATAAATAGCGATAAATAAATAAAATAGAGAACAACTCAAGCCTAAAATTCAAATAAAATTCATAAACAGAAAGATCACAATTTTACAAATTTATAGAAATTGGAATCACTCAAATCGGAGTTAAAACGCGAAAGTTATATGCATTTGAAGTTTCAAAATACATTTAAAATCAATAAACCGAATTAAATAAATATTTTTCTTTTCGGAAAATTAATTATTGCGTCATCTATGACACGTGTCGCCACCAGAGAGTGACACGTGGCCCTGCTGACGTCATCGTGATGTCAGCACGACTCGGCTCTCTCACTGACAAGTGGGTCCCACCGTGACGTCAGCATGACGTCAGTGGTGACGTCACACGCACAGTGCGTGCGGCTGACAAGTGGGCCCGTGCTGTCAGCGACTCATGCGCGCAGCGGCGGCGTTTCGGTGTGCCACGCGTCGCGGCGTGATTGGCTGCGGTGCGGTGCGACTGACGTGTGGGTCCGCCTTGTCGGCCACACGCACACGATGAACGGCGACGTGGCACGACGGTGGCCCTCGGATTTGCATCTAACGGCGGAGGTTAGAAGATGGGGTTCACTGTTCCTAAGGCGATGTGGGCTCACCTCAGCGGTCGGATGATGATCGTCCGTGGCGGCTTCGCGAAACACGGCGACGCTATGCGGCTAGATTTGACCGAGACGAGACGACGATGCGCGCGCGGCGTTTCCGTGGTCCTCCGGCGACGTCGGTGATGCTCCCGACGGCGCGACGAGGTGAGTTCGGGTGGCACGGCGACGGCGAGAGTGACCGGCGATGGCGAACGGCGCAAGAACTTCGGCGGTGGCTTCGGCAACCGGCGAGCTCGGCGGCGAGGCGGCGCGCTCGGCGGCGTGAAGTGTTCGGATGGGTGCGCGCGAGGTGAGGATCACGACACGGTGGTGGCGCAATAAATAGCCCCGACGTCCGTGAAAAGCGCGGAGACCGAGGCCCACGCGGCGGCGGCGGAATCCGTGGCGATTCGGATTGGGTGACGTGGCGCAACGAGGTCGTCGGATGAAGATCGAGCGGTGGCGCGTTAGGGTTTTTCAGGCGGGCCGCATAAAGATTTCGCCCAATATCTGTTCATCCGGATTTTAACTCTTTTCCGATTAAAAATAATCCCGAAAATAAAATGATTTATTTGGGGTATTAAAAATATCGAAAAATTCTGGAAAAATTCTCATAAATATTTTAGGACATTTGTGACTCAAATAAAATATTTTCAGCAAAACTTTATTTTAATTTTTCCATTATTTAATTAATTTGATAAATGTTTGATTCAAAATAAATTCAAATAATTCCAAATAAATCCAAATAAATTTCAGAAATTCCCAAAAATTCAAAATACCATTTAAATGCAAGGAAAGCAAAAATTGGGGTGTTACAGAAATGATCCATTTGCTCGACTGTGATCCACTTATCTGACTTCTGTGGGTATTGGTCACGTAGACTCATCTCGTGATCATAGATATACGGAGCCACTACAGTTGCTTGTTTCAATACCGTGAAATGTGCTTATTTAAATGAAAGTAGATCATCGTTGTAGCATTCTTTTCTCCCTAGAGTCCCTTTTCCCCGTAGCCTCCCCTCATGGCGTGATACAGGGACACCAATCAGATTCAAATCATCAATGTAATTAACACAAAACTCAATCACCTCCTCTGTACCAACACCTTGCGCAATGCAGCCTTCTGGGCGAGACCGGTTACGAACATACTTCTTTAGGACACCCATGTACCTCTCGAAAGGAAACATATTGTGGAGGAACATGGGTACGAGAATTTCTATCTCTTTAACAATGTGGACCATGAGATGGACCATAATATCAAAGAAGGATGGAGGGAAGATCATCTCAAGGCTAAGCAGACTATCGACCACCACTACAGGATGACACGTCTTCGCAAGCGGTACAAACCTTGAATTGAGTATTCCAAGCGAGAGGACCGCTGGAATTCTAATATCTATCGCTTCTATATTTGCTTTTAAAAGTATTCCAGCGGTATATACATTAAAGCGTACTACTAAGCTTGTAAAACCGCTTTTAAAAGAGTACCGCTTGGAATACTCAATTCAGCGGTCGTCTAAGCTATGTTATACCGCTTTGAATTGAGTATTCCAAACGGTACTATCGCTTTTAAAACGGTTTTACAAGCGGTAGTACCGCTTTTAATGTATATACCGCTTAGAATACTTTTACAAGCAGCCGTATTTGGAAAAACAATTGCATTAGTTTAATACATATCCACTTAATAAATATTCGCCAAATTTATAATAATATCAAGCACACATAACATACAATCTAAACACCATAACATATAATTCCTCGAGAAAGCAACATACCAAAGTTTTATTATCACAAATCATCCACAGTACAACATGTGAACATCACCAAAATATATAAAGAGCGTATACAAAGATTCTCCAAAATGCTTATTTTATCATCCTCTTCTAACTACCAATTTCTAAACCAATCTAATATAAGCTGATATCTAATATATGAACTGATCATTTCACTGTCCTTCCAGATTCTCCCAGTGACCCGCAGGTTGAGCTCTTCCCTTTCACCACTAGAGAAGAACAAGGCCAATGTGCATCCAACACGTTTCCCCACTGAAAGTGACATCAAATTGTAATTGTCATTTTAACAGAAAAAATATACAAAATATCTAGCAAGATTTCCTTTTCAGTTACAATGTATTGTTTTCAATTTCGTGTTGCAGAATTGTACAGCTGAAAAAAAAATACAGAAACTGGAAGAATAGAGCAATACCTGGACATAATTCATAAGAGCAGCAGTCTTCCGCAGCATCAAGCATATTACCACCTGCAATAAATAAGTGACCAAACTGAGCTCTACAATTCATCAGAAATGCAACAGAGGGGCAACATGAAGTCCAATGTCTAAATTACCCTAAGTAAGAAATTAAACTATCGCAGGGAGTGTTGATACATGAAATAAGTTTAATCGATGGTTCAGAGACAAGCAATACAGGAGGAAAAGAGTACCTTACTGAAGTAACCAGCTAACAACATGCTATGTGGATGCTCAGGCTTTACAAATGAGAAAAGCAAATCCATTAACTGCGTCAAGTACCAGTAGTAGAGATAGTTAAGTTAGAATGAAGTTTATCAACCTGCGAAGTAAAATGTTCCAGAGGAATATGTTAACAGGGGACTATATTTACCTCTTCATCCTCTACTAAGGTCTTCAATATGATGTCAACTTCACAAGTAAATATCTCACAAGCAATAAAAGGAAACCTGCAAATAGTTATACTGTGTCAAATAGTTGTAGGTTATTATGCAGCCCCATGTTATTATTCTAAGGCAGAGGCAGCAACATGCATATAAGAAGCACACAATTCAACTCCACTTGTTTTCTTTTTAGGTCACCAATTATTCAAGCCTCTGCAGTCACCAACAACTCGAATCACTGATTGAACAAGAAAAATGAATTATAATACATAATTTAACAAAGACACTTTCTGTGCACAGTAGTGCAAGTGTTTCCTTCCATGCATTTAGTGGCCAAGTACTCACAAAACTCATCAAATCATTGCCCACCATAGAAGAAACAACCTGAGTTTGAACCAACAGAAAGATAAATCAGGGTAATACAAGCAGAAATATTGTAGTCAGAAATAATAAAGCACAGATATTCAATAAACCGATAATATACGTTGATTTTGTAAATTGTAATGCAAGAAGCTTCCACTCTCTATATAACTAACAGGTTCCTTACTGCCGGCTGCTCCTGGAGGTGAGGGAAGGGCGACGCCGGCTAGAAGGGCTGGGGGCGACGCCGGCTAGGAGAGGTGGGGCGCAGGGAGGAGCTGGTCTGGAGGTGAGGGCGCAGGGGAGGAATCGGCCTGGAGGTGAGGGCGCAGGGGAGGATTCGGCCAATGGGCTTGATCTGTAGTCCAGCAAACATTGCAGAGCCATCCACTTGTGCCACTACTTGATTAGTGATAACCACAGCCACTCGAAACTACAGTGAGGAATCAAATCAAAATTTTCATATCCAAAATTGCATAAGAGCAATAACACGTATGGTTTGTCAGCTGATGTAAACATCGTGTTTTTTTTTCAACAAGGGCAGTACTGAGTACTGAAGAACTTAAAAGAAAACAGCATCTTATCAAAATGAAAGGTGAGATATAACCAATGAGTAAAGGCTACACGATATGCTGATTGCAATCAATTAAAAAAAACCTTACTGACCACATGTGCTAACTTCTGGAGGCTCCTCAGAAACTTAGCCATATGCATTTGCCTCGCTGATAGCTCCCCTCGACCTGAAAAATCAGTTCTGTAAAGAGCTGTGGCACTGTCTACAATCATGAGAGCAAACCTGCACATGTGGACATTACAAACCAGAAATTCTGATTTGTTACTCCTAGTTTATGATCGAACATATATAGAAAATAAAGGATAATAGGCATTGCCTATTTGGCTATGTTCAGGAACGCACTGCACATACAGGAAGCTATCCTTCATGGATTTTAGGAACTGTATACCCCACGGCCATTGTCTGTCACACTGACTGAATTGTCGCCATGAAGGACTACATTAATCTTAGTAGCATAGCCTGCTTGAGCTTCATCCACAACATTATCCAATATTTCATACACCTATGATACACAAACCCAAACAATGATCAGAAAAGAAACAAAATGGAACCTACACAGTTAGCAATTTAGCATAGAATCAATATCAAGCTCAAAAGAACAATTCATTCAGAAACAATAGTGAAGGTGTTATGATATCGGGTACTTACGAACGGATAGAAAACGGATACGGATATTATACTGACAGGTATAATACGGATAATGTGTACTTAGTCGGATAGCACATAATGGTATCAATGAAATTCAAATGAAAGTTTTTGGGGATCTCCTATGGTATCAATGAAATTCAAATGAGCGCAACAATTTCACAACATGGTGGTACGTCACATAAAACTAGTTGATTTGCTATGTTACAAACACAATGAAGTCAAACTTACAATCTAAGTATAGGGTGTGATGCTCACCAGTACACCAGTGGATTACAGGTCGTACTCCAGTTTCATAATCACCTGACTTGGTACTGGTACAAGGGAGACCAGTCAAACTCATGCAGTACCAATGGAAACAGAAAATTTGGCCTACAAAATCTGGTAAAAAAATTCCAGCATCATATGGAGATTAAAAGAAATGCAGATGATCCTATGGAACATGTGATCAAAACTTGAATAACAAAGGAAGTAGTTCGGTCGGCATTTGCAGTAAAGTATTTTGCAATGTAACAGGAGCCTATGTTCCAGGAAAATCATCTTGGGTTTCTTCAAGGGACGGTCTCTTTTCATCTTCAGGGAGCACAGTCTGTTTCACCATCTGTCAGTACTAATTAACTAAGGTACCATTGACTAGAAACATTTATATGTGATTTCTTTAAGATGTCACCATCTTTTGTAAGCATTGACATAAAAACTCCACATGGTGCTGCTTTACAGCTTATTTGCACTACCCTGTTTAATGGGCAATTAAAGATCAGAGGCTCAACCACATTCATGGAAAGTAACTCCTCTCATTCACAACTTGAGACTCAAATTGCTTTTGTCAGGATGATGACCTTGCAGGAGTATAGACTCCTACGAATATCACAATATCGGCTAAGTTAAACAGGAAAATACTGTCACTGGGACATTTGTGTCACACTGTCACTGGGAGATGGACTCAACAAATAGTGAAGAACATTTGTGTCACAATGTCACTGGGAGATGGACTCATCACCTTCACCTGCGGTGGCGAGGGCCTCAGGAGGGAGCTCCGGCGGCAGGGGCTTGAGGAGGAGGCGGCGGCGGGCGCCTCAGGAGGGAGCTGCGGCGGCGGGGGCCCCACCTGCGACGGCCTGAGACAGGGGGACCGATGCGGTGGCGGGGGGCCTGCGGCGAGCTGACGAGGGCTTGAGGAGGAAGCCGCGGCCCGCGGGGGAAGGGCGAAGGCACCGAGGGTCGAGGGAGGCGGCGTCGATGCACCGAGGGAGCGGGAGCCGGCGTCGAGGCGGGAGCCGGCGTCGCGCTGCCTGAGGGATTTGCCGATTTGGGGGCGTCGGCAGAGGACCGCGGGAGCCAGGAGGAGGCGATTTGGGATTTTGGGGGATTTGGGGGGCGCCAGTCACTCAGTGCCTCTCTGGAAGAAAACCCTAAGCCGCGTCCGTGGGCTGGGCCGGCTGAAATCCTTTGTCAATGGGCCGTGGGCTGGGTTGTTTTGATACTCCCGGCACCAATCCGGCACCAGATCCGCCGAAATCCTCGGGTATCTTTCGTAGCGCCACTCCGTGATCCGACCGAATCCGACACTTAGTTATCCTGTACTATCCGTATCCGACCCGATAAAAATTACCCAGATCCAGATCCGAAAAACAGTAAAAACACTACCCGTATCCGATACCCGACGGGTAATACCCGACTCATTTTCACCCCTAGCCACCAGGGTGCTCGGCCAGGAGATGGCCAGGAAAATGGAAGAAAGGGGAAAGAAGGAAAAGGGGTAGGGTTAGGTAGGGAAATTAGATGGGAAGGGAAATTTCAGAAAAACTCCCTACCACACCCACAAATTCAACCCTAACCCACAACACGCCCACAACCCCCGCCAAGCGCCAGAAGGAAAAAGAGGCCTACGCTAGCCCGATCGAAAATTCCAAAACTTGAAGAACAAATTCATGATATTACGTAAACTAGTCAGAGAATAGATACTACCAAGAAAACACTCATTCCGATAAGTTTTAAATGAAAAACCCAAAACCTTTAATAGAATTATTAATCATGACACGACCGAACCTTAAATCAAAAGGCGTAAAAACATTTCTTGTCGAAAACCCCGCAAAAAGATTTGTGGTATTACATCCGCTGTCTATGCTCGCCAAAATAATATTGCAAGCTATCCAACCAGACGTAAACATTTCCATATAGCGGTCCGATGACTTTTAATTTAAATTATTTTTCCAAGCAAGATGACAAATTAGATAACTTACTTTTCCAAGCGGCACTACTGACTTTTAATTAGAATTCTTTTTCCAAGCGGATGACAACTTATATAACTTACTTTTCCAAGCGGCACTATAGCTTTAAATTAAAATCTTTTTCCAAGCGGTATGACAAATTATATAACTTACTTTTTCAAGCGGCAGACTACGCCTTTTAATTAAAATTCTTTTTCCAAGCGGTAAGTCACTTTTAATTATTATTTTTGAAGCGTAATACGCTTATGCTTAATGGGCCATCCTGTAGTGCACGTCATCCTGCAGATTAGATACCTTATTCATCTCGATGACTTTCTGCAACACCACATTGAAGAACGAACACAACTTTATGATTGTCCCTCGTACCCAGTTCTGCAGAATACCTCGCACCGCCACTGGGAGCAACTGTGTCATCAACACATGACAATCATGGGATTTTAGGTGTACGATTTTATTCTCTTTCTTGTTTATGAGTCTCCTTATGTTTGAGGAGTATCCGAAGGACCTTCACCATTGCTCAAAAACTTAATCATGTTTTTCTCTTCCTTGCTAAGAGTGTAGCTCGCGGGGTGGAGGTAATGTTGTCCTTTCTCTCTCTTTTTCGGATGTAGGTCGTTCCTGAGTCCCAATAGTTGTAGGTCCTTTCGTGCTTTAAGTGTATCTTTTGACTTAGCGTACATATCTAGGAAACCTAGTAGGTTCACGCAGACATTCTTCGTGATATGCATGAAGTCTAGTGAGTGGTGGACCTCTAAGTCTTCCCAGTAAGGTAAGTCCCGAAATATTGACTTCTTCTTCCAAATGGCCTTCGTGTGACCTTGTTCAACGGGACAGTTTGCTACCGTGACCTTTTCCAAATACTACTTTCAGATCCTTTACCAAAGAAAATACAAGCGCCCCATCGCGATGCATGGGCTTTACGCTTCTCTTCTGTCCCATCAAAATTCTCACCCTTCCTCCGTAACGGGTCGTTCATATGGAGGAACCTACGGTGGCCCATGTACACAACCTTTTGAGAGTTTTTTATGTACTTGCTATCCGTATCCTCTAAGCAATGGATGCATGCTTTATATCCTTTGATAGATAGGCCCGATAGGTTACCATGTGCAGGCCAGTCGTTGATGGTTACGAATAGCAATGCACGTAGAGTGAAATGCTCTCTTTTGTACTCATCCCATACACGTACACCATCGTTCCACAGTGTTAACAGATCTTCAACCAATGGTTTGAGGTACACATCGATGTCGTTTCCAGGTTGCTTCGGGCCTTGGATAAGCAATGACATCATAATGTACTTCCGCTTCATACACAGCCAAGGGGGAAGGTTGTAGATACATAGAGTCATGGGCCAAGTGTTGTGACTGCTGCTCATATCGCCGAACGGGTTCATCCCATCCGTACTCAACCCAAACCTTATGTTCCTTGCGTCCTCAGCAAAGTCCGGGTATGTTCTATCGACTTTCCTCCACTGGGAGCCATCAGCAAGGTGCCTTAGCCTTCCGTCGTCCTTACGTTCTTCCTTGTGCCAGCGCATCATCTGGGCATGCGCTTTGTTTGCAAATAATCACTTCAACCGAGGGATTACAGGGAAATACCACACCACCTTAGTAGGAGGTCTCTTCTTCTTACGCTGCCCCTCTACCTCACTTGGGTCATCACGCCTGGTCTTATACCGCGAAGTTTTGCACACCGGACAAGCTTCCAAATCCTCATACTCATTGCGATAAAGGATATAATCATTACGACATGCATGTATCTTCTGTACCTCCAACCCCAAAGGGCAGACAACTTGTTTGGCATCGTACGTAGTTTCGGGCAGTGTGTTCCCCTTTGGAAGTAACTTCTTTATGAGGCATAACAACTCGTCGAATCCCTTATCAGACAATCCATTGGTCGCTTTCCATTGCATTAGTTCTAGTGTGGTACTCAACTTTTTATGGCCCTGTCGACAGTTTGGGTACAACGGTGTTCCGTGGTCCTCCCATAGGCGCTGGAACTTTTCGTAATGTCTTTCATCGATGTATTCTCCCTCTCCATCACGCATCATCTGGTCTAGGTCATCATCACCAAACTCCCCCAATGTATCTTCGAAAGAACCGTGCTGACTAGCGTCCGGGATATTGTTGTCCGCCTCTTCTTCTTCACCATCTTCCTGTGTAATCTCTTCTTCACCGTGCTTGGTCCAACAGGTATAGTTTGACATGAAACCTCTTGTGAGCAAATGGAAGTGGAGGTGGTTAGATTTTGGCCACTCCTTCTCATTCTTGCAGTCTATGCATGGACAGCATATGTAGCCTAACGTCGTGTATGCATCGGCCACACGAAGAAAATATTACAAACCCTGCAAGAACTTCGGGGAGCGTCGGTCCATGTACATCCATCGCCGGTCCATCTACATTATATTACATCAAGGTAACTGTTAGCTCATTTTCCGATAATGAATTGTTGGACATTTCCCAAAATCCAAATTAAACTAATATTTTCTTTATTTAAAAATTATTTAAAATTTTAGGTTGATAAATTTTAGGTGAAATTTCTTTAAAAGATAGTATTTTTAAAATGACAATATTTCATCACATTTTTTTCTAAACAAATTGTTATTTTTAAGACAACTATATTTTTAAAACAACTTTATTTCATTACATGTTTTTAAAAGGACAATATTTCATTACATATTTTTCTATAAAATGATTATTTGCTCCGGTATTCATACTCGACAAGTTTTTGCAACCTACTAAAAGAACTAGTCAATCAAAATCTAGTTTCAAAATTCTTCATCGATCGATGGAACCTAAACCTAAATATTAGCTACATCCATACCTTCAATTTGAGCAACATCATAATCTAAGCAAAATCTAAACTTACATAACAAGTTTTTGCAACCTACAAAAAGAATTGGTCCATTAGAGTCTAGATTCAAAATTCTTCATCGATCGATGGAACCAAAATATAAATTTGAACTAGATCCACACCTTCAATGCGAGTTACATTATAATTCAAGCAAATTCTAAGCTTACACAACAAGTTTTTGCAACCTACTTGAAAAGATCGAGCTAGATCTCTACATTCATAATCTTTCATCTATCATGGGAAAAGATCAAATTTTCTTCATATCTCAAGCAAAGAAAAGGCTCCATTTAACACCAAATGTAGTGAGAAATGATGTTACTAACCTTAGTTTCCTTGGTTTCGAGTAAAATGACCAAAATTTAGAAATTTGGGCAGCACCTCCACTCCCTTGAAGCTCTTGGCCGAAGCTCCTGTTCTTGTCGCGCTCTGAACTGTTCTGGGTGTCGGGCGGATAGCGGGAGGACGAAGTATTCTAAATTGGAACCTAGTGAACATAGTAGCGGTTAGAAATACTAACCGGTACTGACGATCCAACATCAGTACCGGTTCGTGTTACGAACTGGTACTAATGAGCCTCCGCTAAATAGTACCGGTTCGTAACATGAACCGGTACTGATGTTGGATCATCAGTACCGGTCGGTGTGTTGAACCGGTACTAAAGAGCTCCCGCAGCCCTGTTGCCGTTGAACCGGGACTGTTGTAACTATCAGTCCCGGGTTGTGCCTAACCGGCACTGATGGGCCGGTATTAAAGCCCGGATTTCTAGTAGTGTAGGTTAAATAAGCAAACTAGAAAGTAATTGTATGTAAACAAAAATTAGTAGATCAAAATCTATGATGACTGATTTTCTTAAAAGAAAAGAAAATACGCACTTCTCTTTATTTCTTATTTTCTCTATTTCTTCAATCTCCTCTGTCTATGTTCACTTGCTCTATCTTTCTTTCGTACTGCAGCCTTTCGTCACCTCCTTATACCTGTAGCCGTACAGGACGGTGACATGCCTAAAGCTTCTGGCGCTTCCCCTGCTGCTACAAATGGCGTAGCATTTTTTACTGCGCCGCAACATGTACACACGGCCGAAACCTTAATTTCTTGTATCTAATCAAACACACACACATATATGACGAAATATTCAGTAAAAACCACCTATTCCATAAAAACTCTATGGAAACTATCCGTAGAAGTTTTGAAAAATTCTCAAACAATTACCACATGTAGGGGAGGTGAACTTCTACAATACTACAAAATTTAAAGATGAAACTCAATCGCATTTGAAAGATATGAAAAAGACAAACAGCAAAAAGAATAGTGCTAAAACAGTGAAAATTACTATTTATGCTGAATTTGTCTTTTTCATATCTTTCAAATGCAATTGAGTTTCATCTTCAAATTTTGCAGGATTGTAGAAGATCACCTCCCCTACATATGGTAATTTTTTGAGAATTTTTCAAAACTTCTACGGGTGGTTTCCACAGAGTTTTCATAGAATAGGTGGTTTTCACTGAATATTTCGCCCATATATATATATGGGGTATATTTGGTGCAAACCATGCTTACGGTGAAAACTCCATGAAACCACTTGTAAAAATTTTGAAAAATTCTCAAAAAATTAGCATATGTAGGGGAGGTGAGCCTCTGCAATCCTGCAAAATTTGAAGATGAAACTCAGTCGCATTTGAAAGATGTGAAAAAGACAAATTTAGTATGAATAGTAATTTTTCACTGTTTAGCACTATTTATTTTGCTGTTTGTCTTTTTTATATCTTTCAAATACGATTCAATTTCATCTTCAAATTTTGTAGGATTGTAGAGACTCACCTCCCCTACATATGGTAATTTTTTAAAAAAATTTCAAAACTTTTACGGATGATTTTCACGAAGCTTTCACCCCACATGTTTTTTCCTCAGTACCCAAATGTTCATGTATGCAATTGAGCCCGCACGAGCTTTCTTTTTTTGCCATTGAGTCAGTGAAAAGTCTATTACCACAAAAATAAGATGATCTAAATGCTAATGGTATCCAAACTAGAAAGTGGCGCGCATGGTGATGGTTTTCTCAAGGCTGTTGTTTCACATCTCACTATTATAAAAAGGTTATATTAGATACCTTATCACTGACTGTTTTTTTTATAAAAACCGTCTATCATTAGTCTCAGGCACATTACCACATCACAGACGGTTTTGGCAAAAAGCCATCTATGATGAGGGGGACAATAACACAAATGGTTTTTGGCTAAAAGCATTTATGATATAATTCATATCACAAACAGTTTTAGCCAAAAACCTTCTATGGTGACCATTTCTATTAAATAAGAATAGAGAACGTTGGCCTCCTCTATATTTTTAGAGTTTCTCGAGTTATTTTTGAGGTGGTTGCAATTGAAAGGTGATCTGGTGGAAAGAGACTCTAGATTTGGAGATGTGATTGTAGATACTTCTTTTTAGGTCATCTAAAGTTAGTAATTAGTTCAAATTTGTATTATATTTAACATCTAACTTGGTAAAGAGGGAAATGAAGATGGTTTCTAGATCTAGATTGATGTAGATCTATTTATTCTCTATGATATAAAGTAGTAATTGGTTCTAATTGTATTATACTCAATATATAGATAGTTACTTAAAGGAAGGTAATCTAACTAATAATTGGTTGTAATAGCATTATATTCAAGGTATATACATCTAGCTTTGTAAAGAAGAAATTAAAGATGGTTTTGATATAGTTTGGTATAGATCCATTTATTCTTTTTGATCTAAATTAGTAATTGTCCATTCGTTCTTTGTGATGTAAGGAGCTATATAAGTTAATCGACAAGTTTAAATGTAATTTATATGTAGCATATGTGTGCATGTGCACTTCTAGTGTACTTAATTCATTATTTAATAACTATTGTTACATACGTAGCGTAGATCAACCGAAGCTGGATGTACGCTGAGAACCATGAGAGCACCAAGTACATTAATGACGTCTCCGCTTTTAGAAGAGCTATAGAGGAAGATATGTTTAACAAGAGGGTGTAATTTATGGCTTGTTCATGTATTAACTGTGAAAATCTGAGAATGTTTTGAAACCGAGTGCAGATCGAGGCACACTTGATTTTAGGGGTTTCAAAAGGGAGTATACATGTTAGACCAGTCACGGTGAAGAGCAGATTATGAAGGAAACAAGTAGTACTAACATTGTCGTTAAAGTTAACGTTACTCCGGATGATATCAACTATGCTTTCGATAAGGATAGGTTTCACAATGACAATCTAGATCAAATGCTAGGGATGCAGAAGAGAACCGTGATGAGTGGGAGTATGCAAAATTTTGTGGCTTGATGGACGACTCGGAGAAACCTTTGTTCCCGGGCTGCAAGTCTAAATGCACAAGGTTGTCATCCGTACTGGAACTACTTAAATTAAAGGCAAGCAATGGTTGGTCCGACAAGAATTTCACGGCATTGTTAGGTTTGTTAGCGGACATGCTTATGGAGCGAAAACGAGTTACCGACAACTACCTATAAAACCAAGAAGGTTCTTTGTCCTTTGGAAATGAAAAGCAGAAAGAATACATGCTTCTTCGAACAACTGTATCCTCTACTGTAAAGAGTATGGAAACTTGCATGTATATTAGGTGTGCAACGTATCCTGGTACAAGTATAAAGATAGATCAGATAATGATGACGAAGGCATCGAGGTGAAGAAAGAACCTCCTGATAAGGTGGCGTGGTATCTGCTTGTAATTACCCATTTGAAGCATTTGTTTGCGAACCAAAAAGAGACAAAATTGATTCGATGGCACTCGGATGAGTGTAAGAACGATGGAATGATAAGGCACCCTGCTGATTCCACTCAGTGGAGAAACATCAATAGGAGGTTTCAAGAATTCGCAGTGGATCCTAAAAATATAAGGTTCAGATTGAGTATAGATGGAATGAATCATTTTGGTAACATGAGTAATTGTCATAGCACTTGGCTCGTGAATCTCTACATCTACAACCTTCCTATTTGGTTGTCTATGAAACGGAAGTATATTTTTCTATCTATACTCATTTAAGGCCCAAAGCAACATGGGAATGATATTGATGTATATCTAGCACCATTGGTAGAAGATCTGAACACATTGTGGGCTCCTAGGGTACAAGTATAGGATGCTCATAAACAAGAATACTTCACTTTGCACTGCTTATTGTTCTGCACCGTAAATGGTTATCCTACCCTTGCTAACCTGTTAGGGAAGAGTACAAAAGGAGCCAAAGCCTGTACTCATTGTTTGGATGATCCCGAGAGTGTGTGGCTGAATTACTCGTGCAAAATCGTGTACATGCATCACCATAGGTTCTTTCAGAGGAATCACCTATACTGCAAGATGAAGAAACAATTTGATGGAACGACCAAAGATAGTTTAGCTCTAAAGCCTTTAGCGGGATAGACATTCATGATATGGTTAAGAACTTGGATGTTGCGTTTAAAAAGGATCATAAATCGAGGACTCATGAGAAGAGCATGTGGAAGAAGAGATCAATATTTTGGGATCTACCTTATTGGGAGCACCTAGAAGTTCGGCACTACAGACATGATGCACGTAGAGAAGAATATTCGTGATAGGTTGATTGGTCTCTTACTAAATATTAAGAGTAAAACAAAGGATGGTATCAACGCACGGCTTGAATTGGAACTGCCTATGATGGTTTTTTTCACTAACGGTTAAAAAACCATCTGTGATGACCTATAGTCATCACTGACATTTTGATACAGACAGTTTACAAAACCGTCTGTGATGTGGTTTGTGAACTGTCTATGATGCGGGTTGTGCAGTAGTTTCTGGTGGGTCGTCTAGCTGCTGAGGATTAGTTTCTGAATTGTCCAAGTATTCATCTACGCTACACACTGTAGCAAGTATATCTCATTTGTTAAAGAAAGGGTTAACCTTGTACAATTCGAATGTGAAATTGACTTCTTAATTGTTTCCCAACTAGGTCATCAGTAAGTCTGTACCATGTTTATCTTAGCTTTCATACAAGCAAAGTGTTTTAAAGAAAAAGAAATGGTATTTGTCTACCAGGCCACCTCTTTCTGCGGCTGGGCCTTAGAGATGGCCATTGGGCCATGCTATTTTGGACTGGCACAAGGCACACTCAGCCTATTTCAGGCCATGGCCTAGCACGACAACGTTGAGAATGGGCCGTGCTGGGCCTACCAATAGGGCACGATGGGCGGCCTGACACAGCATGCTAGTCTGGGTCGTGCTCGGGCTGGCACATCCTGGAATAGTGCTCGCGTGCCGCAGCATGGCATGTATGATGAGCAACACACCAGTTTGTCCTTGGCAGGCACACGGAGGGGAAGGTGGAGGGACAGTGGAGCATACCTAGGTGTTGCCATGTCGTCGTGGTCGTCACTCATTGCTGTGGTCACCCTCTCACCTGACCAGCTCACCGTGTCGCCTAGCACACCTCACTGCATGGCCTGTCACCTCGCCCATCATGTTGCATGGCCGTGGCTGCCTCGCCTCGCCCATCATGCAGCATCACCATGGCCGCCTTACCAGTCACGCCATGGACTTGTAGGTGACAAGTTGACACACCTCCTGTGGCTGCTTCACCTCACTCCTCCCCTCGCCCGTTGTCCCACGGCTGCTGTGGCTCCCATGGCCGCTCGCCACCCACACCGCTCTGCCTCCCTCCACTCACCCACTGTCCCGCGTCCACTCACCTACCACGCTGTTTGCCTCCCACGGCTGCTCGCCTATGCCGCTGCCTCCCATGGACACTCACCTACCGTGCCACGGCCGCCTTGTGTCCCACGGCTACTCGCCTCCCGCGTCATGCTGAGTAGCCTACCGCGCTGCGTCCGCCTCGATGGGTGAGGGGAGGAAGGAGGAGGTTGGTTGGGCGGGGGTGGGTGAGAGGAGTGAGGAGGGAGGCTAGGAGGGGAGAGTCGGAAGGGAGGTGGGCAGTTGACGGTGCGGTGGGGAGAGTTGGTGAGGCATGGAGGGCTAGTAGTCGGATGGAGGGCTAGTAGTCGGAGGGAAGGAGGTAAGGGAGAGAGACCGGGCAGGGTCTGTGGCCGCGGGGAGTGGAAGAGCCAGAGGGATTAGGGGAGGTGGGGCGAGTCGGGGAAAGAGACTAGGCGGGGAGACCAGGACCCTTAGGGGAAGAGCTAGACTAGGAAAGAGAGGGAGTGGGGAGAGATGTGCTGGAAAATTGGAAAAAGAGAGGGAGAGTGAGGGAAAAGGTGACAGCGAAGTGACGTCCGGGATTTTTTTAGGGAAAAGAGACATAGAGCAAGGAAGATTCGCTCAATAGGCATGTGCTAAAAAAATATGTAAAGATTTGATTTTCTCGAATAGCGTGCGCCAATTTTCTCCACGCTCCAGACAGCGTGTCAATTTATTGGGACAAAGACGTGATTGAAATGGATGTGACACATTGAAATACATAAAGTTGCTTTCTCACATTCATCCTACGCAGCCGCACCTTATTTCAATTTTCAACAAACACACTATCGGTGAACGATGTAGGGACAATGATACGATGCGTGAAAATAAGTAAAGTTGATTTTAACTTTCATCCAGCATGGATGTGCCTCATTTCAATTTTCAACAAACACGCTATATCGGCGAATGACAAAGGGACAACGATACAATGTGTGGAAAGAAATAAAGATGCTTCCAATTTTCATCCTGTGCTTGATTTCATTTTTCAATGGGCATTTCAATAGACATGTCATAAAATTAGCCCGAAGGTTCTCATTTCTTAAGCACATTCTGTACATCTCCCTTATGCTCTCTCTTTTTGCTCGGCACTTCCCACTTGCTCTCTATTTGCTTTCTTTTCTTGCTCTTGTACCATGAAATAAAATATTTCGCAAGAGCAAGAGCAGCAGAGCACACCTTAGCTCTCCAAGTCCTCCTTGTTAGGATCAAGAGATTGATTCGCGCCAACTCTCTCTTGCATGAGAGACTACGGTATGGATAACCATCATTTGGATAGTACGCATGGCATCGAGGATGTCTCATACATTCTGGACGCATCGAGTTCAGGTGCCGCTACATTGGTGTATCCAGGACGAGCGTCGGTATCAACACCAAGGTCGGCATATCGATGCAGCTCGCATGGGCATCCATTTCCGGTAGTTGACGGGCATGGTGCTGGCAACATATGGACAGAACTATCAAAATTGTAGATGGCGTGAGGTAGTATATGCTATTTGCAAATACTGTCAAGCTAAACTATCTACACGTGCATGTGGTGGAATAGGTTATGTGAAGAGATATGCAAAGACATGCTTGAGGAAGATATCAGCCGGACGGAGGCCGGGCGAGGGCGTCCAGACACAACTCAACTTCAACACCGACGATTTGATAAGTACATGGGTATACAACGTTGATGTAGTTAGAGACCAAATTGCATGTTACATAGTTATGGAGGATCTTCCACTTAGAATGGGTGAGAGCTCTAATTTTAAAAGAATGTTGCAATGTGGTTTTTACCGACAATACCAATATTTTAGTAGAAGAACAACTACACATGATATTTATAAAATATTTACAAATAAACTAGAAATGTTGAAACAGACATTCATGATAGTTAATATTTTATTTGCCTTAACATCAGATATATGGACTTTCTCCCATCAAAGAGCAACCTATATTAGTGTTGCGTAATATTTAGACGACGAGTACGTACTAAACAAAAAGGTCATATGGTTTAGGCCAATCTTAGAGTCACACACTAGAGAGACTATCGCTAACCGTGTACTTGAGGTTATTATTGATTTTAAAATAGAAAGTAGAATTATTTCCATCACTCTTGACAATGCTTCAGCTAACACGGCGGCTATAGAGCATCTCTCATCGCACCTGGAAATTTATGTTGGAGGTTTTGTGCTCCAATAGAGATGCGTATGCCATATTATTAATCTCATTGTGCAGGCAAGTTTGGTTGTAATCAAACCTAATTTGGAGAGCATATGTAACACTATCGATTTTGTTACAGATTCGCTTGTAAGGTTTGCCTAGTTCTTAGAGTACTACAGGACCAATAATAAGGAACCAAGAAGATTTAATCTTGATATGATGGTTAGATGGAACTTAACGCGTACTATGCTGGAGCGGTGCAAAGGCTACGAGCATATTATCACTGTCTTCGTCAACTGCAATAATGGTAATTCGTTGAGTACTGAAGTGGATTGGGAAATTTCTAACCATTTTCATCATTTTTTAGAAATTTTTTACAATGCAGCTACAAATTTATCCGGTGTGTACTACCTAACTTATTCCTTAGTCATTGAGTGGCTTTGAACTATTACTAATGCTTTTAAAGGAAATAGAGATAATTATATTTTACAGTGCATTATAGAACCAATGGAGCAAAAAAATTTAAAATATTTTCAAGCTATTCCACATCTATACTATTTTGCTACTATTTTGGATTCTCGGAGAAAATTACCTAACTTGCAGGGCGCCTTCGAAGGAATAGGTGAGACATTCGATCTTGATTTCTCCGAGGCCTATTCTCATATTTATAATGAGTTTTTTAGAGTTTTTGATAAATATTATGAGATGTTTGGTACCAGAAGTGAAGCAAGAAGATCTATCTTAACAACTCAATAAGCACGAGATAGTTCGACCGCTTCAAGCATATGAAAGAAGTTAAAAGGCAAGTCGTTTGGCTCATTTTCCCAATCGCCAAGTAGGTCACCATGGAATCCATGAGTAGAGGTCAACCACTACCTCCACAATCCTTTCATGGTGGCCGAGCTTGACATAGACGAGGAAATCAACTCAACTTGCTCTTGTGGTGGAAGAATAACCAACATATTTACCCTGTGCTATCCCATTTTGCACAGGACATACTTATGGTTTCGATGTCCTTTGTCTCATTGAAATCCACTTTCCGTTTGGTGGGGAGGATACTTAAGCCGAGGTGGTCATCTCTCAGACTTGAGATGGTTGAGCCAATTACATACCTCAAGCACTGGGAGCGTGCAGATGACAGGACACAACATCAGCCTAAGGATCTGGAGATCATAGATGCGGTAGCAGACTTTGACAATCTGAGTATCGAGTAGTCTATGTATCTCAGCACTGAGTAGAGAAGGCAGACGCTTCAAGGCGAAGATGCAGGCGAATCTTTGTCGTAGCCTCGTAGGAGTTCGATTTTGCCCAGAATCTCTTGGTTGATTCATTCGGGAAGGTGCTCGAGGCAAGGGGACAACACCATTGATGTGGTGAGTCGAGAGCTTGGGTTCGTCTATTCCATGAGATTTTTGGGGATTCATGAGTTTTGTTCGTGTTTTGCTTTGGTAAACGGTGACTTGAGGATTGGGGCAGGTGGCGCCTCGGAGGTGGAAGAGGGCTTGTCGGAGATCCAGTCGAGCCAGAGCAAAGCATGGAAGAGGCGGTAGAGGCATCGCTCTGGAGCGCAGCGAGCACGGAGGAGGTGGAGGTAGCCTCAGTGCTGAGGCCTTCGCTCTTGCGACGGACGTCGTGCGTGAAGCTTTGAGGAAGTGGAGGCGGTGCTCCTCATCCAGCTCCCCAGCCATGTCGAGCAGTCGCTAGGCCTGGGATTGGGATTTGGGTTTGCGATGGGGAAGGGGTTTTGTGGGAGGTCCTCATCATTGTGGGAGAGGATGGCATCTTCTTTTGTGCAGTAGATCAAGAAGTTCACGGCATCTATGCCTGTAGAAACACCGCAGTGATGCATTATTCAATGACATGAACACAACATGGCAATTGCAAGCATTTACTAGTTATTGTCAAAAGCTCTAAATTTTGCAAGTTTGACTTTGGTGGTTCAAAATGAATATTCCAACTAGAGGATGAACACTTTCAACAGGGGAGATTTCAATTGCAAAATTTCTAAACTCTAGTTAACATGATTCCCCCGAAACACCAAACTTGAAAGCTTTTTTCACAATCCTGCAACCCTAGATGGAAATTTTTAATCTTATGCAAGTTCCCAACATCTAGTATTAAGTTTTTTAATAAAGAATTTTCAGGACATGTTTAAAAGATTTAGAGTTGAAAGTTTTCTGTAACATCTGTTTGAAAGTTTTTATTTATGAATTGATAGTTGATGTGCTCAGGGTTGTTATGAGTAGAATTTGTGTTTCAGTAGATTATGAACTTTAAAAACAGGGAGAGATTCTTATGTGGCATGTAGCACCATATAATAATTGTGTTGATTTTTGTTTCTACTTTTCTTATATAGTTTGATTTTTTTTATATTTATTGCTTTTAGGGAGTCCGATCTGTAGGTTTCTTTTGCTACATACATACAGGGACAAAGCGATTGATATGCAATGAGTACCAAAAAGGGTATTGTGGTTCCTCATCTCAGTTAGATCATCACAAAAGACAGGCAGGTTTGACAAAATGAAGTTATGTATACTCATTGTGCAAACGTCTAATGCTGAATGTAGTTAATGTAGTAGTGTGACGTGTTCGAACACAACTTTTTTTGTCTTCCTGAGTTTTCATTTGAAAGCATTGGATTATGCAAGTTGGGGGATTTATGTTGATTGAGTAGATACCAATGGGAGACTGAACATATTAAAGAGAACACTTTTCAATTGTATGACTAAAAAACCTGCCACAAGGAACTGAAACTTTCATGTGTCATGGATCTTTGAAATTTCTACTCAATACAGAGAACTTTCATTTGGGGAAACTTTCACTATGTGCATTAGAAGCATGCATTACCATTTATTTAATTTTCATGTAGAAAATGAAAATTCCAAGATTTTACAAAAAAAATCTCTGTTAAAAGTTCTGCAATACAGCTTGCACTTTCTAAAAAGTAGTCATGTTGTTTTTTCTGCAAGTTTTCCTGTTGAAATTTTACAACCTTCTTGGGAAATTGTTATGTATGAAAGTTTGAGCCTCAACTTCTACCGGTTTGTAAGTTGAAACTTTTTTCAATACCACTATAAAGATTCTTAGATGAAATTCTCAACATTTACTTGAAAATTTTCTTAATTCAAGCTGTTTGTACCAGGTGAATGTTCCTGATCCCTTGTTTTGAAAAGTTTCTCAACTGAAAGTTGCAATACCTAGTAAAAAGCTTCCACATTGAAACTTCTTGAAATATCAAGTTGGATGTTTTCTTGGTTAATAACTTTCTTTCTTTCTTTTTGCCATCTCCAATGCAAACTATCACTTGTCAGAAAGAACCGATTGTGATGTATGCGATCACATCACAATCGGTTCTTTTGTGAGAAACGATAGTGATGTGAGTGATCATCACTATTGCTTTTGACACAAGAATTGATTGTGATGTGAACGTGCACATTGATAAGGACATCGTTCCTTCGGATACACACACTACAACACAAGGGCCAATAACGCGAGCACGTGCACGCCAACTAAACCATGAGGTGAATACGTTTCTCACCGTTCCTAATTATCTTGTCAAGGATGAAAATCTACTAAGTAATTGTGATGTGTTATTGCTTAGAAATATGGGAAGAGACACACAACAAGTCCAGCCACAAGTAGATTGGATGTTGCATAAGTCCAGTTCGGCCATCCAGGACCAGTCCAGCTTCAAACGGACGCCCAGGCCACATACGAACTCCGATTGGGACATTCCACCACTCCAGTGAAAGCTGAGGAGATAAGCTTTCCAATGGATCTGGTCTCACTGCCAAATTCCTTGCGAATCATCAGGAATCATCAAAAAAATCCAGCGAACAGAATCTATCGGGTGCTACGCCACCCTAGTTTTGGGCCCAAGGCCCGTGTACCCCTAGGGTTTCGTGGGGATGGCTCCCCCTCTGGCCAGCCCCCACCCCATGGCTGTCATGCTTATGTTATTTATGGCCACCATCCGCCTTCTTCTTCCTTGGGTTTTGCTTAGATTTCAACTAGACACTCTGTCTGTTTTCGCCGATCATCGGTTTGTGGAACCCCAACTCGTGTGCTTAATATAATTCACAATTTCAGATTGCTTCTTCTACGTTCTTGCTTGTGTTCTCGATTCGCTTGCAGGAATAAGCCTTCTTGGCGAGGTCAACCGTGTTTGTGCGTGGTTGATAACCAACGGAGCCGTGGTGTAGCGATTGTAGGGTTCGGATTAGTTCTGATCAGAAGCCGGATCGTCAACGTCGAGTCTCTACCAATCGACTTACCTCCACCTATCGGAAGATCGGGTCACCGTGCGCATCAAGTGGTATCAGAGCCACGGTTTACCGATAGGTATCCCTAGTTTTCCCCACCTTATTCACTGTTCCATCGACCTAGAGACCAGAAAATTAGCCCTACAAAAAAAATTTGTTCATGATCTGTTCATTATCGTTCCACTGTCCTATAACCCGTTGTGTCATTGCAATTTTCGTTTTTAGTTTGCTTTGTTGAATTTGTGTCCATAGTAATCGTCTTGTTGCTGGTTGAAGTTGTGAACTTAGTCTCTAGTTGACACTGTTTCCGCTGCCCTAATTCATCCCACCACAGCCAACAACCGACACCAAATCGAGTCCTACTCAGTTTGCCCTTGCGAGCCGCCTTGTGTTCTATATCATGCACCGCAAGCCCTAGATAGGTCGCGAGCCACCTTGTGTCAATTGCCCTGCACCACTAGCCTTTATTCTTTCGATGCAGTTCTATCAATAGCTTAACCCTAATTGGGATCGAAAGAAAAAAGTGAAGGCCGAGATAGACCCAATCTGCGCAGTGTTCAGTAAAACAGCCATAACTTTTGCATACGAACTCCGATTTGGGTCAACTTTTTTTTGTTTAGAAGGGGACAACGACTGAGTTTTGGCACCTGGAAGTTTGCTGTCCTGTTTTATCAATTCTTTTGAGCATCTGTTTATTGTCGTCTGTTGCTCCAAATTATGAGATTTTTGTTTCTCCTCTGAGTTAAGAGGTATATATTTGTGTTAGAAAAAAAAGTGAAAAAAATTAAAAAAAAAGGTGAGAAAGAGCCAAACCGACAAAAAACAGAGAGAAGAGAAAGAGAAGCAAAGAGAAGAAAAAAATCAGAATTACTTGCATCCTTTGAGTCCTTTGTACTTCAGTATATCCCTAGCTTGGTTGAACTAGTTCTAGGAACATGGTTAGACCAGCAATTGTGAGAGGTACTTTGGGCATTTATTTAGCTTTGCTATTCTGTTTTTGATATTGCTTATTCCTTTGCTACATAACATTGCCTTCCGAGCTCCACATACTTCATATCAGTTCAGGTTCTACTTTGCAATCGCTTCACTCACGCTCCAACCACGGTATCACGAACCAGCCGCCGGTTGTACCACCTGCTGCATTGGTAAGAACACTTGTAAGAGTGTGGTAAGACGCTTGAGAGTGAGTGAATCCACCTTCCACCACCTAGTAGTTGACAGGGATAATACTACTGTGTTGTCTTTGTTTTTTTCCCTTTTGACTAACAATGGCAGGTGTGGAAGACGATGAGTGTGTTACAAGACATGAGCTTAACAACACGCTGAATGACATCAATGCAAACATCGCAAGAATCGGTCAAGATAATGACCAAAGATTGGACAGGATAGAGAGAAACATCGCCAACCTTCTTACGAGGTTGGAGAATTTTGAGAGACAGCCATCTCTCAACAGAGCTCGTAGAGTGGAGGACCATGAAGAGTCTGTCGTGGGAGATGATGTGGATGGAGAGGACCACGATGCCTTTGCCGCTCGCACCGCTGCACAGGATGTGCGACAATAACAACGCCTGAATCACAATCGTCAAGGTATTGGAGGCAATAATTTTAATCATCGCAATGGTCGTGGAAATGATGATCCTTTTTCTAAAGTTAAATTTACCATACCATCTTTTTCTGGTGCATATGATACTGAAGCTTATTTAAATTGGAAAATAACTGTTGAGCAAAAATTTAACTCCCATTTAGTTCCTGAAGTACATAGAGTCAGACAAGCTACTAGTGAGTTCAAAGATTTTGCTATCATTTGGTGGAATGAAGTAGTAAATTCTGTTACAACCTGATACATGGGATAGATTAAAGCGAGCTATGCGTAGTAGATTTGTTCCTCCTTCATACAAATGTGATTTACGTAAGAAATTGCAACACTTGAATCAAGGTAATAGATCTGTAGAGGAGTACTATCAAGAGCTACAAATAGGCATGTTGTGTTGTGAGGTATTTGAGGATGAAGAAGATAAGATGGCTCATTTTTATGGGGGTTTACGACATGAAATCCAAGACATAATTGATTACAAAAAATATAATAACATCAATAGATTGTTCCAGCTTGCTATGTTGGCAGAAAAAGAATTGCAGGGAAGACAACAAAGGACGCGGAGCAACTTTGGTGGTGTATCGGCGCCAAGAACGACGTCGGGACAAGCCCAAACAACCTTACCTTCCACCACTCGGCTTGCTGCCCCCTCCACGAGTAGGGCGCGTTCAGCAACACCATCACCGTCACGTGCACCCGAGGTGAGTAAATCTAACCATGTGCAGGCACCAACAAAGAGTTCTTCATCGGTTGCTTCCACAGGTCATACAACGGGAATTGTGTGCCACCGATGCAAGGGGATGGGCCATGTCATGAAGGATTGCCCAAGTCGTTGAGCGTACATTGCAACAGAAGAAGGTGGGTACATTAGTGCTAGTGATGTTGAGGATGAAAATGCTCTTGCAGCTAACCTTGCAGATAATGAGGATGACCATGAGACGGACAATGATGATGAGGAGATTTTAGGGACCGCTGCCACTGAGAATTATAGGACAATCATTGTGCAACGAGTGTTGAGCGCTCAAATGGAGCAAGCGGACAAGCTACAACGCCATAATTTGTTTCAGATGTACCTCATCGTCAAGGACCGTCGTGTTCGTGTCATAATTGATGGTAGGAGCTGCAATAACTTGGTGAGTTCAGATCTTGTGGAGAAGCTTTGCTTGCCCACACGTGCACACCTTCATCCCTACCATATTCAATGGTTCAATAACAGCGCCAAGGTGAAGGTAACACAAACTGCGAGAGTGCAATTTTCCATTGGAACATACCATGATTTTGCTGATTTTGATGTAGTTCCTATGCAAGCATGTTCCCTTTTGTTAGGCCATCCATGGGAATTTGATACTGATGCAATTCATCACGGTAGAAGTAACAAATACACTCTTATGCACAAGGGGAAGAAAATCACTTTGCTTCCTATGACTCCAGCTGAAATTGTGCAATGTGATAAAGAGAGAGCTGAAAATGAGAGAAAGGAGAGTGCACTAGAATCTGAAAATCCGCAAGTGGCTAAAAATATTTTCCCACCTAAGAAAGACAAGAAAGAACCTAGTTCTAGGTCCAAGGGAATTAAATTGAAGGGTGGTGTTATGCTTGCTACAAAATCTGATCTTGCTGAAATTAATTAGAATGATGCACCATGCTATGCTTTGATATGCAAAGAAGCTTTATTTTCATTTCATGATATGTCTAGCTCTTTGCCTCCTGTTGTCACTAACCTTTTGCAGGAGTATGAGGATGTGTTCCCAGCTGAGATACCCTCAGGGCTACCACCTATTCGAGGTATTGAGCACCAAATCGACTTGATCCTGGGAGCGACTTTGCCAAACCGTGCTGCATATAGGACAAATCCGGAGGAGACTAAGGAAATTCAGTGACAAGTCCAAGAGCTTTTGGACCGAGGGTACGTACGACAAAGCCTTAGTCCATGTGCCGTTCCTGTTCTTTTAGTTCCTAAGAAAGACGGTAGTTGGCGTATGTGTGTGGATTGTAGAGCCATTAATAACATTACAATAAGGTATCGTCAACCTATCCCTAGGTTAGACGACATGCTTGATGAATTGAGTGGTTCTATTATTTTCTCAAAGATTGACTTGCATAGTGGATACCACCAAATTAGGATGAAATTGGGCGATGAGTGGAAAACAGCATTTAAGACTAAGTTCGGCTTATATGAGTGGTTAGTCATGCCTTTTGGATTAACTAATGCACCTAGCACTTTCATGCGTTTGATGAACGAAGTCTTATGTGCTTTCATTGGTAAATTTGTGGTGGTCTACTTTGATTATATCTTGATATATAGCAAGTTTCATGAAGAACATGTGGATCAATTGCGTGCTGTTTTTAATGCTTTGAGAGATGCACGTTTGTTTGGTAACCTTGAGAAGTGCGCCTTTTGCACCGATCAAGTCTCTTTTCTTGGCTATGTTGTTACCCCACAGGGAATTGAAGTGGGCGAAGCAAAAATTGAAGCCATAAAAAGCTTGCTGACCCCTCAGACTGTCACCCAGGTGAGAAGCTTTCATGGTCTTGCAGGATTCTATCGGCGATTTGTGAAAAATTTCAGCACCATTGCTGCCCCGCTGAATGAGTTGACAAAGAAGGGAGTTTCTTTCTAATGGGGACCAGCACAAGAACAAGCCATCAACATACTCAAGGAGAAACTTACACATGCCCCTTTACTCCAACTTCCAGACCTCGGTAAGACTTTTGAGATTGAATGTGATGCTAGTGGAATTGGAATAGGAGGAGTGCTACTACAGGAAAGTAAACCTGTTGCCTACTTTAGTGAGAAATTGAATGGTCCAACTTTGAATTATTCTACTTATGATAAGGAGTTGTATGCTTTAGTGCAGGTATTAGAAACATGGCAACATTATCTTTGGCCTAAGGAGTTCATCATTCATTCTGATCATGAATCTTTGAAGCATATTAGGAGTCAAGCTAAATTGAATAAATAACATGCTAAATGGGTTGAGTTCATAGAGTCATTTCCATATATCATTAAGCACAAACGAGGAAAAGACAATGTCATTGCCGATGCACTATCTAAGCGATATACTATGCTTTCTCAACTTGATCATAAAATCTTTGGCCTAGAGACAATAAAAGGATTGTATGCTGCTGATTTGGACTTTAAAGATGCTTTTGAGAATTGTAGAGAAGGAAGAACATGGAATAAATATTTGTTGAATGATGGATTGTTAGATCGTGCTAACAAGCTATGCATCCCAGCTAGCTCCATTCGCCTTTTGTTCTTACAGGAAGCTCATGGAGGTGGTTTGATGGGACATTTTGGAGTGAAGAAAACTGAAGATGTGTTGTCCACACATTTCTTTTGGCCAAGGATGAGGCGTGATGTCGAGCGCTATGTGTCACGCTGTACTACATGCAATAAAGCTAAGTCTCGCTTAAATCTCCATGGTCTTTATATGCCTCTCCCTATTCCTAGTGTTCCTTGAGAGGATATTTCGATGGATTTTGTTTTAGGATTGCCTAGGACAAAGAGGGGGAGGGATAGTATATTTGTGGTTGTAGATCGTTTTTCTAAAATGGCGCATTTTATACCTTGTCATAAGAGCGATGATACTACAAACATTGCTGATTTATTTTTCAGGGAGATTGTGCGCCTACATGGTGTTCCAAACACCATTGTTTCAGATCGTGACGCGAAGTTCTTGAGTCATTTTTGGAGAAGCTTATGGAATAAGTTGGGGACAAAGCTGCTATTTTCTACAACATGCCATCCCCAAATTGATGGTCAAACGGAGGTTGTCAATCGCACGTTGTCCACTATGTTGCGAGCTATTTTAATGAAGAATTTAAAGATTTGGGAAGAGTGTCTACCACACGTTGAGTTTGCTTATAACAGATCGGTACACTCCACCACCAAGGTAAGTCCATTTCAGGTAGTGTATGGCTTTAATCCTCGTACACCAATTGACCTTTTGCCACTGCCTACTTTTGAAAAAGTAAATTTAGATGCTAAGACACGTGCCGAATTTATTCTGAAAATGCATGAGACCACTAAAGAAAATATAGAGAAGAGGACTAAACAATATAGAATTGCTGGTAGTCAGGGTAGAAAACATTTATCTTTTGCACCTAGTGATCTTGTTTGGTTACACTTGAGAAAGGATAGGTTTCCAGATTTGAGAAAGTCTAAATTAATGCCTCGAGCTGATGGTCCATTTAAAATACTTAAAAAGATTAATGATAATGCATACAAGCTTGAATTGCCTGCAGATTTTGGGGCCAGTCCCACATTTAACATTTCAGATTTAAAGCCATATGTCGGTAAAGAGGATGAGCTTGAGTCGAGGACGACTCCAATTTAAGAAGGGGAGGATGATGAGGACATCGTTCCTTCGGATATACACACTATAACACAACGGGGCCAATAACGCGAGCACGCACGCCAACTAAACCATGAGGTGAAAATGTTTCTCGCTGTTCCTAATTATCTTGTCAAGGATGAGATGCTACTAAATAATTGTGATGTGTTATTGCTTAGAAATATGGGAAGAGACACACCACAAGACAAGAGAAGTAGATTGGATGTTGCACAAGTCCAGTTCGGCCATCCAGGACCAGTCTAGCTTCAAACGGACGCCCAGGCCACATACGAACTCCGATTGGGACATTCCACCACTCCAGTGAAAGCTGAGGAGATAAGCTTTCCAATGGATCTAGTCCCACTGCCAAATTCCTTGTGAATCATCAGGAATCATCAAAAAAATCCAGCGAACAGAATCTATCGGGTGTTGCGCCACCCCAGTTTTGGGCCCAAGGCCCATGTACCCCTAGGGTTTCATGGGGATGGCTCACCCTCTGGCCAGCCCCCACCCCCTGGCCGTCATGCTTATGTTATTTATGGCCGCCATCCGCCTTCTTCTTCCTTGGGTTTTGCTTAGATTTCAACTAGACACTCTGTCAGTTTTCGCCGATCATCGGTTTGTGGAACCCCAACTCGTGTTCTTAATATAATTCGCAATTTCAGATTGCTTCTTCTATGTTCTTTCTTGTGTTCTCGATTCGCTTGCAGGAATAAGCCTTCTTGGCGAGGTCAACCGTGTTTGTGCGTGGTTGATAACCAACGGAGCCGTGGTGTAGCAATTGTAGGGTTCGGATCAGTTCTGATCGGAAGCCGAATCGTCAATGTCGAGTCTCCACCAATTGAGTTACCTCCACCTATCGGAAGATCGGGCCACCATGCGCATTACACATCATAATTGGTTCTTACTTAAGAAGTGATAGTTATGATAATGTACATTACTATCGCTTCTGACATAAGAACCGATTGTGGTGTGCTTGACCATATCACTATCGATTCTTATTTAGAAACCGATAGTGATGAGTATGAACATCACTATCACTTCTTAAGTAAGAACCGATTCTGATGTGCATCGCTAGGTTATTTATACCACTCGAGTTGAACTCTCCTCTGTTTTTTAGAGGAGATTTCTCTGCCACCACCCAAGAAAATAGCTTATATTCTTTATTTGGAAGCAATATTTGGGTGAGAAAAATTGAAATCCTCAAGGGTGGGTGTTACGAGGGTAAATTTGAAGCCTAGTTGGAGGAGATTTCCTCTCATTTTGCAAAATTTATGGTTTTCTTCAAAATGTGAGCATTCCTTCAAACCCCTTCAATTTTGCACTACGTAATTTCGATATGTCATGAAGAAAGTTTAGGTTGCATTAGTATTGTGTATATCCTATCAGATTTTACACCCTTTATTTGACAAACACACATGTATTTAATTATCTTAATTTGTAGTGCTCTCATATTAATCTGGACTTATATTGTTACTGTCACATGATGAATGTTAGAGTTTAGACTACAGAACCTACATCTCCCATTTGAGTGTGCTTGTTTATAAATATGCCAATCGAAATGGCATATTTATAAGCAAGCAGTCTTGAATTGTCCACATTCTTTGGACAGTTTGAGGATATATGGTTCGGACAAGTTATTGGCATATTTATAAACAAGCACCCTCGAATTGTCGACGTTTTTTGGACAGTTCAAGGATATGTGGTTCGGACAAGTTCCTGAGCTGTTTTATTACAACTCCAGAGTAGATTTTGGTAGCATCTCTCTATGGTGTTTTCTGGATGCACACCCCTCTTGACCTATTGTTGAAACATGTATCTGGAGAACAGTGGGGAAATGCTGCCGAAATTTTCTCTAGAGTTGTACGTACAACGGCTTAGGAACTTGATCGAACCACATATCTTTGAATGGGATTAGGACATAACCTATTTAGAGATTAGGAGTCATCGTTGGTACCCTTATTTTATTTTATTGAAGTCAAAAAGATATGCAAGCTACTGCACTATATAATTAGTTTATTCGATATCATTGTTGAAGTTTACAATGTATGTCTCCTAACAAGGGAATTGAAAGCTCTTAACTAGGAAAGAAGCTACCTATCATTCGGGAGTACATTTCTATATCTTGAAACCCGTCCTCTACTTTGTAAAGGTAATATTAATTGAAATGATATCTCAATATTTGAAATAGCTATCTAGCTGTTGCTCTAGTTTTCCCTTAATTTATTTTGTGAAGTTTAATTATAGATGGACCATGAGGAATGGATGTATCAGAAAAGTCATGTGAGTGATGAATTTCAGAGGGGTGTTCAGGAGTTCAAAAAAATTGCAAAAAAAGATATGGTGAAGAGGGGGTGTAAACTTCATATATTGTCCTTGGATTGATTACATCAATCTCAGGAGATTTAACAACTCAGTTCAAATTGAGGATCACCTGATTTGACGTGGCTTCGTGAGGAATTACACATGTTGGATCCATCATAAGGAGAATGGTTGTACCCTTCCGTTATGCAACGAAGACATAGTGGAACCCGATGACGAGTTGCAGCGTGATATATTTGAGGAGGACAATTTGGAGCAAATGTTGTGGGATGTGGAAGGAAATTACACAAAGAGAGTTTGAAATGTTTAAAATTAAAGCTTGATGGAAGATGATGTCAAATCGTTGTTCTCATGTTGCAAAGCAGAATACACCAAGCTGGGTTCGGTCCTTGCATTGTTCGAACTAAAGGCAAAATATCGTTGTACAGATACAAGTTTTAATATACTTCTAGTTCTTCTATCGGATCTGCTTCCAGAGGGAAAGGAGTTGCCAACAAACATTTATGAATCGAAAAAGTTACTGTCCCATGGGAATAGAAATAGAAAGGATACATACATATCTGAATGATTGTATCTTGTACCGTAATGCGCATTAGGAGCTGCACGTTTGTCCAGTTTGTGGTGTGTCTTGGTACAAACAAAAGGAGAAGCGTAATGACAAGAAGTTTAAGAGCCAGGCCGACGATGGTGAAGAGGTTACTAAAGGTGCACCAACCAAGGTATTGTGGTACTTGCCCATTATTCCCTATTTGAAGCGGTTGTTTCCAAATCCTAGAGAGGCAAAATTGTTGCGTTGGCATTATGAGTCTTGAAAGGAAGATGGCAAGCTGAGACATCCTGCTGATTCGGCTCAATGGAGAAACATCGATTGCAAACATGAGGAGTTCGATCCCAAAATGAGGAACATAAGATTTGGCTTGAGTACGGGTGGAATGAATCTGTTTGGTAACATGAGCAGTCGTCACATCACATCACAACACTTGGCCAGTTTTGTTGTGTATCTACAATCTCACTCCTTGGCTGTGCATGAAGTGAAAGTATATCATGATGTCATTGCTTATCTCAGGACCTAAACAACCAGCAAATGATATTGATTTGTACATTGCTCCATTGATCGAGGATTTGGTAAAACTATGGAACGAGGGGGTAGTGGTGTGGGATGCGTACAAAAGAGAGCACTTCACCCTACGTGCTATGGTATTTTGCACCATAAATGATTTCCCAGCCCTTGATAATTTGGTGGGCTATAGTACAAAAGGAGACAAAGCGTGTACTATTTGTGAAGAGGACATTGAGAGCCTATGGCTGCTGAATTCCAAGAAAATTGTGTATATAGGTCACCATAGGTTTCTACCTCGAAGTCATCGATACCGTAAGATGGATGACAAATTTGATGGAAAGACGGAAGTTCGTTCGGCCCTGTAGCCTATGACTAGAAGGCAAGTATATTCACGTGTAGAGAATATCATTCCTCAGTATGGAAAGAGCCGTAAATCTGCTCGGCCCACGACCATTTGGAAGAAGAGGTCGATATTTTGGGACTTACCATACTAGAAGGAGTTAGACGTCCGATATTGTATTGATGTCATGCACGTTGAGAAGAATGTCTACGACAATTTGGTTGGTATCCTACTAAACATCCCTGGCAAGAATAAGGATGGTGTGAATGCTAGTCGTGATATGGCCTACATGGGAATCAGGCCCAAGCTTGTAGTGACAGAGGAGGATGGAAAAGGTCCGTATATTCCCGCTACATGCTACACCATGTCCAAGAAGGAGAAAGAAGACCTCTGCAACTGTCACCAAGGTATTAAAGTTCTATTGGGCTACTCCGCAAATATTAAGAAGCTTATGTCCATGGATGATTTAAAGTTGCTTAGAATAAAGTCCCTACGACTGCCATGTGTTGATGACCCAAATGCTTCCTATTGCAATCAGAAATATTCTTCCAGAGGATGTCAGGTTCGCAATTACGAAGCTATGTTATTTCTTCAATGCGATTTCTTGCAAGTTTATTGACTCCGATGTGCTAGACAACTTACCGAGTGAGGTAGTGCACACTCTATGTTAGATTGAGATGTATTTTCCCTCATCCTTCTTCGATATGATGGTCCACCTTGTAGTACACATTATTCGAGAGATTAATACATGTGGACCTGTATTCCTATGTTACATGTATCCGTACGAGAGGTACATGGATATATTAAAGTCATACGTGAGGAATCGGTTGAAGCCTGAGGGTAGTATTGTTGAAGGTTATGGGATTAGAGAGGTTATTGAATTCCGTGTGGACTATCTTGGAAAAAACAAGCAATCAGTGTTCCTATATCTCGTCATGAGGGTGACTTGATAGCAAAGGAATCGTTGGGTCGAAACTAACTACGCCACCATTTGATATGTATTTCAAAGCACATTTCACAGTTTTGCAGCACAGCGCAGAAGTTGCAGGGTACACTGAGCAGCACAAGTTAATATTGCAAGAAGAGAATCCACATGTGGATGAGCTTTCCATCACACGAGAACATAACGATAGATTTCTCACATGGTTCAAAGAAAAGGCAGAGATCTCCATTAGTGAGAATGTCAAATGGTTAGCTGACGAACCTAGATTTAATGTACAAACATGGTAAGGGTACGATATTAATAGCTACACCTTTTACACTAAGAGACAAGATGCCAAGAGTACTATCCAAAATAGTGGTGTGATCATAGATGCTTTTTCCGATGATCATCACTCGAAAAGAGGGTCCTCAACCGCAATGAACTCGTAGTACGGGACGATCAAAGAAATTTGGGAGCTCGATTATGGAATATACCAAGTTCCATTATTCCGATGTAAGTGGGTGGGTCTTCCACATGGAGTGAAGGTCGACAAAAGAGGTTTTACTGTTGTGGATCTTAGCACACTCGCCTACAAAGATGACCCGTTTGTCCTTGTGAAGCAAGCAACTCAAAACTTCTACGTGCGTGATCCGGGCAGTCTGAGGTTGCACGCCGTTCTTCATAGCAAGAGGTGGATCGTCGGAGTTGAAAATGTCGTAGATGAAGAAGAGTACAACCAATTTAATGAGATACCTCTGTTTGCAAATGGGGCCTGTCTTAGCTGGGACGATGACACACATGGAGCCAATTACATGCAAGTAGATCATCAAGAAGGACAGTATTGTAAATAAATGGAATATTGTAATGTTTGTTGTTAATCTCATTGTTCCATTATGTATGTAAAATATTTTGTAACGCTTTTGGAGTAAACAGCCAAGGTGAATTGCTTTTGGAAATAGAGGTATCTCATTAAATTGGTTGTACTCAATCTTTTATGCCTAAATAGCACTTTGTGCCTTATGTTGTGAAAGAAAATTCCTTTGGACAAAATTATTGTTGGGAAAGCTTGTAAATAGTCGAAAGTTCATTTCTACAATTTTCTTTTAATTCGGGATTAATTTGAAAAAGTTTTGACTTTTCTATGCTTAACGCACAAATCAAGTCTATGAAATGAATTTTGGCATATTTCTTGAATGAGGACCCTTTTTCCTAAAATTATTTATTGAAAAGCTTGGTAGTATCCTAAAGTATGTTTTTGCAAAATTTCAATTAATTTCATCAATGTATAAAAAAGTTATAGTCTTTTCTCCCTTTGATGAATTGCTGAAAATTCAGAACTGACAAAGGTAAGATAAAGTTTATATTTCTATTGGTTTTGAGTTTCAAACCGATAGTGATACGCTTAATATCATCTGTATCAGTTCTTACAAGAAAGCGATACAGATGTTTGTTTATTCGTATCGGTTCTAGTAGAAACACGACACAAATAACCAACATATTAGTGTCGATTCTTATATAAAAGTGACACAGATGATCAAATTAGTTGAATTAGTTTTTATGAAAAACCGATACAGTTGCTTGTTTATTATTACCAGTTCTTGTACAAAACCAACACAGATGATGAAATTATTTGTATCAGGTTTTATTAAAAACCGACATAGTTGTTTGTTTATTCCTTTATGTGTCCTTTGTTTTGAGTGTGAAGAGTGATTTTATTTGTGTCGGTTCTCATTACAAATCAATAGTGAAGGGTAATTTTACTTGTGTTAGTTTTAGTTAAAAACTGATACTAACTTGTTCTTGATTTGGGTTGGGCTCACTGGTATGGTAGTTATTTGTATCGGTTCTTACAAGAAAGTGACACAGATGTTGTGTTATTTGTATCGGTTCTAATTTACGCGACACAGATAATAACCATATTAGTATCAGTTCTTATATAAAAGTGACACATATGATCAAATTAGTTGAATCGGTTTTCATAAAAACCAATACAGATTCTTACCATATTAGTATCGATTCTTGTACAAAATCGATACATATGATAAAATTACTTGTATCAGTTTTCTAGTGGAACCAATAGGGATATATATGGTATCAGTGTCGATTCAACGTAAATCGACAGTGATATTGATTTTATTTGTATCAGTTTTATAAGGAAACCGATACTGATATAAAATTATTTCTATCAGTTTTATAAGGAAACCAATATTGATATGCGCGTCAGTTGTATTGGTTTTGGAGGAAAACTGATAGTGATATCTGGAGATATTCGTATCGGTTTTATAAGAAAACCGATAGTGATATATATTTTATTAGTATTGGTTTTGCAAGGAAATCGATGCTGATACATATTTATGTGTATCGGTTTTTCATATGAACCGATTCTGATAGTCTTATGAGGAAACTGACAGCCTTCTTCTTCCACTCAGACCAATTAAATGGCCTTCTGCTTCCCTCATTTCTTGAATTTATTTCACTGCACGCACAAACCCTAGAATCCTCACCGGCTCCTCATTGAGGTCCCTCACACCACACACCGGTCGCCTCCCCCCACGTGGTCCCTCACACTGCGCCGGTCGCCTACCTCACACCTCTAGTTGGAGCTGCACCACGCCTTTCTCCCCCGCACCGCACCGGTCGACCTCCCCTGCCCCAACGCGTTCACCACCGACGGCTGGATTTGCTCCGCGCCTTTCTCCCCCACACTGCACCACTCGACCTCCCCGCACCAGCGACTTCACCACTAGTGGCAGGATCTGCACTGCGCCATTCTCCCCTGCACTGGACCGGTCAACCTCCCCTGCACCAGCAGCTTCACAACCGGTGGTCACCTCCCCCCGACACTGGTCCCCTCTGCCCACCGCTGGTCACCTCCCCCATTGAGTATTAGCAAGTATTTAGTCTTCAGTGCACTTACACTTTCTTCCTTTTTTGTTTAACAGTTATCCAATGGTTGAATTTAATAGTTATCCAATGGTTGAATTTAACTGAGTATTGGCAAGTATTTCGTTGGACGTACTGAATTAAAAGAAAGATGAAATTGCAGCTATCCAATTTGTGTGTTCATTTTCTCTAGAGTATGTTAAAGTCACTAGCATGTCCTTCAAATATATGTTAGTTATTAGGAACTGTGTTTTTTTTTCAGGATAATATGTGCTTACCATTTTGCACTACCAATAGTCTAATACCATTGTCCCATTCTCGTCCCATGACTTCTAACATTACTGATTCATGATCTTTTTATTATATCAGTTGCTCAGTTTTATTATGTGGTCATTCTGGTGAGCTCAGTGCCTTCCCTTGAGCTATTGAGCATGAAATAGTTGTTAAATTGAAAAGGTTGCAATGAAATGGTTGACTTCCTAGTTTTTTCGGTTACTTTCAAGCAATTATGCCTAGAGAACAATTAAAGCATATGTGTGATTCTGTAATATTAGGGTAAATCAATGTTCAAGCGGTCAACATTAGACCATTTTCCTCATACACAATACACACCTAATGATTTTGTTTACATCCCTTGAAAAAGAAGGTTGGTAGGTGAAAGTGCAAATTTGGTTTCATCTTCAATTTTGGAAATACAAAATAAATGTACATATGATTGTACCACCCTGTAACTTTTTGAAGCTACAGCAAGCTTGTATTTAGCTCATTTGCATGTGGAAATGTGTTAATTATGTTCTTATATGGTTTATTTGCCTATGTACTTACCTATAATTGTTATATAATGAATGATCATTAATTACCATATATGAAATCATGAAATTTTTTGTTTCCATATCTTGATCCTATGTTTGAGTTCATTTTTCGGCATAGTACTTTTATTTTTGACATATTACATGTGTTTATTTTTGGCATATTACTTTATCTCAGCATGATGTTAGAGTTTAGGTTGCGGAACCTACGTCTCTCGTTTGAGAGTGCTTGTTTATAAATATGTCGATCGAAATGGCATATTCATAAGCAAGCAGTCTCGAATTGTCCACGTTTTTTTGGACAATTCGAGGATATATGGTTTGTGCAAGTTCCTGAGCTGTTATACAATTCTAGAGTAAATTTCGGTAGCGTCTCCCTAGTGTTCTCCGGATACACATCCCTCTTGACCTGTTGTTGAGATGTGTATTTGGAGAATAGTGGGGACATGTTGCTGAAATTTTCTCTGGAGTTGTACAACAACTTAGGAACTTGCCGGAACCACATATCCTCGAATGGGATTACGGCCTAACCTATTTAGAGATTAGGAATCATCGTTGGTACGTATTTAGTTGGTCAACAAATATACTTTTCTTGAAGATTATTCCTTCATCTCATAGTCTACTGCAATATGCTAGAATAATTACATGCTATGAATTATCCATTCAGTTGTTGCTTCACATGATTTTAATTCAAAATTTTGTTTGTACGGTGAATGTTCACGATCCTTGTTTTGAAAAGTTTCTCAACTGAAAGTTGCAATACCTAGTAAAAAGCTTCCACATTGAAACTTCTTGAAATATCAAGTTGGATGTTTTCTTGGTTAATAACTTTCTTTCTTTCTTTTTGCCATCTCCAATGCAAACTATCACTTGTCAGAAAGAACCGATTGTGATGTATGCGATCACATCTGTCGGTTCTTTTGAAACGATAGTGATGTGAGTGATCATCACTATTGCTTTTGACACAAATTGATTGTGATGTGAGCGTGCACATTGATAAGGACATCGTTCCTTCGGATACACACACTACAACACAAGGGCCAATACGCGAAACACGTGCATCAACTAAACCATGAGGTGAATCGTTTCTCACGTTCCTAATTATCTTGTCAAGGATGAAAATCTACTAAGTAATTGTGATGTGTTATTGCTTAGAAATATGGGAAGAGACACACAACAAGTCCAGCCACAAGTAGATTGGATGTTGCATAAGTCGAGTTCGGCCATCCAGGACCATCCACTTCAAGCGGGCGGGGCCACATCGAACTCCGATGGGACATTCCACCACTCCGGTGAAAGCTGAGGAGATAAGCTTTCCAATGGATCTGGTCTCACTGCCAAATTCCTTGCGAATCATCAGGAATCATCAAAAAATCCAGCGAACAGAATCTATCGGTTGCTCGCCACCCTAGTTTTGGAGCCCAAGGCCGTGTACCCCTAGGGTTTAGTGGGGATGGCTCCCCTCTGCAGCACCCATGGCTGTCATGCTTATGTTATTTATGGCCACCATCCGCCTTCTTCTTCCTTGGGTTTTGCTTAGATTTCAACTAGACACTCTTGTTTTTCGCCATCATCGGTTTGTGGAACCCCAACTCGTGTGCTTAATATAATTCACAATTTCAGATTGCTTCTTCTCGTTCTTGCTTGTGTTCTCGATTAGCTTGCGAATAAGCCTTCTTGGCGAGGTCAACCGTGTTTGTGCGTGGTTGATAACCAGCGAACCGTGGTGTAGCGATTGTAGGGTTCGGATTAGTTGATCGGGCCGGATCGTCAACGTCGAGTCTCTACCAATCGACTTACCTCCACCTATCGGAAGATCGGGTCACGTGCGCATCAAGTGGTATCGAGCCACGGTTTACGATAGGTATCCTAGTTTTCCCCACCTTATTCCTTTGTTCCATCGACCTAGAGACCGGAAAATTAGCCCTACAAAAAAATTTGTTCATGATCTGTTCATTATCGTTCCACTGTCCTATAACCCGTTGTGTCATTGCAATTTTCGTTTTTAGTTTGCTTTGTTGAATTTGTGTCCATAGTAATCGTCTTGTTGCTGGTTGAAGTTGTGAACTAGTCTCTAGTTGACCTTTGTTTCGCTGCTAATTCATCCCTGACCAACAACCGACACCAAATCGAGTCCTACTCGGTTTGCCCTTGGTAGCCTTGTGTTCTATATCATGCACATAAGCCCTAGATAGGTCATGAGCCACCTTGTGTCAATTGCACACCACTAGCCTTTATTCTTCGATGCGGTTCTATCAATAGCTTAACCCTAATTGGGATCGAAAAAGAAAAAAGTGAAGGCGAGATAGACCCAATCTGCGCGGTGTTGTTGATAAAAACAGACCATAACTTTTGCATCTGAACTCCGATTTGGGTCAACTTTTTTGTTTAGAAGGGACAACGGCGAGTTTTGGCACTGGAAGTTTGCTATCTGTTTATCAATTCTTTTGAGCATCTGTTTATTGTAAATGCTTTGCTCCAAATTATGAGATTTTGTTTCTCCTCTGAGTTAAGAGGTATATATTTGTGTTAGAAAAAAAAGTGAAAAAAATTAAAAAGGTGAAGAGCCAAGCAGACAAAAAAGCAGAGAGAGAAGAAAGAAGAAGCAAAAGAGAAAAAAATCAATTACTTGCATCCTTTGAGTCCTTTGTACTTGATATATCCCTAGCTTGGTTGAACTAGTTCTAGGAACATGGTTAGACCGCAATTGTGAGAGGTACTTTGGGCATTTATTTAGCTTTGCTATTCTGTTTTTGATATTGCTTATTCCTTTGCTACATAACATTGCCTTCGAGCTCCATACTTCATATCGATTCGGGTTCTACTTTGCAATCGCTTCCTCACGCTCCAACCACGGTATCACGAACATTGTGGGTTGTACCCTCTTTGCATTGGTAAGAACACTTGTAAGAGTGTGGTAAGGCGCTTAGTGAGTGAATCCACCTTCCACCACCTAGTAGTTAGCGGGGATAATACTACTGTGTTGTCTTTGTTTTCCCTTTTGACTAACAATGGCGGTGTGGAAGGCGATGAGTGTGTTACAAGACATGAGCTTAACAACCGCTTGAATGACATCAATGCAAACATCGCAAGAATCGGTCAAGATAATGACCAAAGATTGGACAGGATAGAGAAACATCGCCAACCTTCTTACGAGGTTGGAGAATTTTGAAGACGACCATCTCTCCATGAGCTCGTAGAGTGGAGGACCATGAAGAGTCGTCGTGGGAGATGATGTGGATGGAAGGACCACGATGCCTGCGCTCGCTTTTATTTGCAGGATGTCGACAATAATAACGCTTTGAATCACAATCGTCAAAGGTATTGGAGGCAATAATTTTAATCATCGCAATGGTCGTGGAAATGATGATCCTTTTTCTAAAGTTAAATTTACCATACCATCTTTTTCAGGTGCATATGATACTGAAGCTTATTTAAATTGGAAAATAACTGTTGAGCAAAAATTTAACTCCCATTTAGTTCCTGAAGTACATAGAGTCAGACAAGCTACTAGTGAGTTCAAAGATTTTGCTATCATTTGGTGGAATGAAGTAGTAAATTCTGTTACAACCTGATACATGGGATAGATTAAAAGCGAGCTATGCGTAGTAGATTTGTTCCTCCTTCATACAAATGTGATTTACGTGAAATTGCAACACTTGAATCAAGGTAATAGATGCAGAGAGTACTATCAAGAGCTACAAATAGGCATGTTGCGTTGTGAGGTATTTGAGGATGAAGAAGATAAGATGGCTCATTTTTGGGGTTTCACGACATGAAATCCAAGACATAATTGATTACAAAAAATATAATAACATCAATAGATTGTTCGACTTGCTATGTTGGCGAGAAAAAAAATTGCGGGAAGACAACAAAGGGCGAACAACTTTGAGTGTGTCGGCGCCAAGAGCACGTCGGGACAAGCCCAAACAACCTTACCTTCCACCACTCGCTTGCCCCCTCCACGAGTAGGGCGCGTTCACAACACCATCACCGTCCGTGCACAGGGTGAGTAAATCTAACCATGTCGAGGCACCAACAAAGAGTTCTTCATCGGTTGCTTCCCGGGTCATAGCAGGAATTGTGTGCCAGATGCAAGGGATGGGCCATGTCATGAAGGATTGCCCAAGTCGTTGGCGTACATTACATTGAGAAGAAGGTGGGTACATTAGTGCTAGTGATGTTGAGGATGAAAATGCTCTTGCGACTAACCTTGCGGATAATGAGGATGACCATGAGGCGGACAATGATGATGAGGAGATTTTAGGGACCTGCTTGCTGAAATTATAGGACAATCATTGTTACGAGTGTTGGCGCTCAAATGGAACAAGCGGACAAGCTACAACGCCATAATTTGTTTCAGATGTACCTCATCGTCAAGGACCGTCGTGTTAGTGTCATAATTGATGGTAGGAGCTGCAATAACTTGGTGAGTTCAGATCTTGTGGAGAAGCTTTGCTTGCCCACACGTGCACACCTTCATCCCTACCATATTCAATGGTTCAATAACAGCGCCAAGGTGAAGGTAACACAAACTGCGAGAGTGCAATTTTCCATTGGAACATACCATGATTTTGCTGATTTTGATGTAGTTCCTATGCAAGCATGTTCCCTTTTGTTAGGCCATCCATGGGAATTTGATACTGATGCAATTCATCACGGTAGAAGTAACAAATACACTCTTATGCACAAGGGGAAGAAAATCACTTTGCTTCCTATGACTCCAGCTGAAATTGTGCAATGTGATAAAGAGTGAAAATGAGAGAAAGGAGAGTGCACTAGAATCTGAAAATCCATAAGTGGCTAAAATATTTTCCCACCTAAGAAAGACAAGAAAGAACCTAGTTCTAGGTCAGGGAATTAAATTGAAGGGTGGTGTTATGCTTGCTACAAAATCTGATCTTGCTGAAATTAATTAGAATGATGCACCATGCTATGCTTTGATATGCAAAAGCTTTATTTTCATTTCATGATATGTCTAGCTCTTTGCCTCCTGTTGTCACTAACCTTTTGCAGGAGTATGAGGATGTGTTCGGTGAGATACCCTCGGGGCTACCACCTATTCAGTATTGAGCACCAAATCGACTTGATCACAGGGCGACTTTGCCAAACCGTCTGCATATATAGGACAAATCGAGGAGAGACTAAGGAAATTCAGTGACAAGTCCAAGAGCTTTTGGCCAGAGTGCGTCTGACAAAGCCTTAGTCCATGTGCGTTCTGTTCTTTTAGTTCCTAAGAAAGGCGGTAGTTGGCGTATGTGTGTGGATTGTAGAGCCATTAATAACATTACAATAAGGTATCGTCAACCTATCCTAGGTTAGGCGACATGTTGATGAATTGAGTGGTTCTATTATTTTCTCAAAGATTGACATAGTGGATACCACCAAATTAGGATGAAATTAGGCGATGAGTGGAAAGCATTTAAGACTAAGTTAGAAACATATGAGTGGTTAGTCATGCCTTTTGGATTAACTAATGCACCTAGCACTTTCATGCGTTTGATGAGCGAAGTCTTATGTGCTTTCATTGGTAAATTTGTGGTGGTCTACTTTGATTATATCTTGATATATAGCAAGTTTCATGAAGAACATGTGGATCAATTGCGTGCTGTTTTTAATGCTTTGAGAGATGCCGCGTTTGTTTGGTAACCTTGAGAAGTCGCCTTTTGCGATCAAGTCTCTTTTCTTAGCTATGTTGTTACCCCACAGGGAATTGAAGTGGGAAGCAAAAATTGAAGCCATAAAAACTTCGACCCCTCGGTATCACCCGGTGAGAAGCTTTCATGGTCTTGCGAGATTCTATCGTGATTTGTGAAAAATTTCAGCACCATTCTTTGCCATTGAATGAGTTGACAAAGAAGGAGTTTCTTTCTAATGGGGACCAGCACAAGAACAAGCCTTCAACATACTCAAGGAGAAACTTACACATGCCCTTTACTCCTTCGGACCTCGGTAAGACTTTTGAGATTGAATGTGATGCTAGTGGAATTGGAATAGGAGGAGTGCTACTACGAGGAAAGTAAACTGTTGCCTACTTTAGTGAAAATTGAATGGTCCAACTTTGAATTATTCTACTTATGATAAGGAGTTGTATGCTTTAGTGCAGGTATTAGAAACATGGCAACATTATCTTTGGCCTAAGGAGTTCATCATTCATTACGATCATGAATCTTTGAAGCATATTAGGAGTCAAGCTAAATTGAATAAATAACATGCTAAATGGGTTGAGTTCATAGAGTCATTTCCATATATCATTAAGCACAAGCGAGGAAAAGACAATGTCATTGCCGATGCACTATCTAAGCGATATACTATGCTTTCTCAACTTGATCATAAAATCTTTGGCCTAGAGACAATAAAGGATTGTATCTGCTGATTTGGACTTTAAAGATGCTTTTGAGAATTGTAGAGAAGGAAGAACATGGAATAAATATTTGTTGAATGATGGATTGTTAGATCGTGCTAACAAGCTATGCATCGACTAGCTCCATTAGCCTTTTGTTCTTCTGAGAAGCTCATGGAGGTGGTTTGATGGGACATTTTGGAGTGAAAAAACGAAGATGTGTTGTCCACACATTTCTTTTGGCCAAGGATGAGGCGTGATGTCGGCTATGTGTCTGTTGTACTACATGCAATAAAGCTAAGTCTCTTAAATCTCCATGGTCTTTATATGCCTCTCCCTATTCCTAGTGTTCCTTGAGAGGATATTTGATGGATTTTGTTTTAGGATTGCCTAGGACAAAGAGGGAGGGATAGTATATTTGTGGTTGTAGATCGTTTTCTAAAATGGCGCATTTTATACCTTGTCATAGAAGCGATGATACTACAAACATTGCTGATTTATTTTTGAAGATTGTGCCTACACATGGTGTTCCAAACACCATTGTTTCAGATCGTGGCTGATTCTTGAGTCATTTTGGAGAAGCTTATGGAATAAGTTGGGGACAAAGCTGCTATTTTCTACAACATGCCATCCCCAAATTGATGGTCAAGCGGAGGTTGTCAATGTACGTTGTCCACTATGTTGCGAGCTATTTTAATGAAGAATTTAAAGATTTGGGAAGAGTGTCTACCACACGTTGAGTTTATATATAAGATCGGTACACTCCACCACCAAGGTAAGTCCATTTCAGTAGTGTATGGCTTTAATCCTCGTACACCAATTGACCTTTTGCCTGCCTACTTTTGAAAAAGTAAATTTAGATGCTAAGACACGTGCGAATTTATTCGAAAATGCATGAGACCACTAAAGAAAATATAGAAGAGGACTAAACAATATAGATTCTTTGGTAGTCGGGGTGAAAACATTTATCTTTTGCACCTAGTGATCTTGTTTGGTTACACTTGAGAAAGGATAGGTTTCAGATTTGAGAAAGTCTAAATTAATGCCTCGGTGATGGTCCATTTAAAATACTTAAAAAGATTAATGATAATGCATACAAGCTTGAATTGCTGCAGATTTTGGGGCCGATCCACATTTAACATTTCAGATTTAAAGCCATATGTCGGTAAGAGGATGAGCTTGAGTGGGGCGACTCCAATTTAAGAAGGAGGATGATGAGGACATCGTTCCTTCGGATATACACACTATAACACAGGGGCCAATAGCGAGCACGTGCGCTCAACTAAACCATGAGGTGAAAATGTTTCTCATTGTTCCTAATTATCTTGTCAAGGATGAGATGCTACTAAATAATTGTGATGTGTTATTGCTTAGAAATATGGGAAGAGACACACCACAAGACAAGAGAAGTAGATTGGATGTTGCACAAGTCGGTTCGGCCATCGAGGACCAGTCTAGCTTCAAGCGGACGCCCAGGCACACGAACTCCGATTGGGACATTCCACCACTCGAGTGGCTGAGGAGATAAGCTTTCCAATGGATCTAGTCCCACTGCCAAATTCCTTGTGAATCATCAGGAATCATCAAAAAATCCAGCGAACAGAATCTATGGTGTTGCGCCACGATTTTGGGCCCAAGGCCCATGTACCCCTAGGGTTTCATGGGGATGGCTCACCCTCAGCCAGCCCTACCCCGGCCGTCATGCTTATGTTATTTATGGCCGCTCAGCCTTCTTCTTCCTTGGGTTTTGCTTAGATTTCAACTAGACACTCTGTGGGTTTTAGATCATCGGTTTGTGGAACTAACTTCGTGTTCTTAATATAATTAGCAATTTCAGATTGCTTCTTCTATATTCTTTCTTGTGTTCTCGATTAAGCTTGCAGAATAAGCCTTCTTGGCGAGTCAGCCGTGTTTGTGCGTGGTTGATAACCATGAGCCGTGGTGTAGCAATTGTAGAGTTCGGATCGATTACGTCGGAGGCAAGATAAATCAATGTCGAGTCTCCACCAATTGAGTTACCTCCACCTATCGGAAGATCGGGCCACCATCGCATTACACATCATAATTGGTTCTTACTTAAAAGTGATAGTTATGATAATGTACATTACTATAAACCCGACATAAGAACCGATTGTGGTAATGTGACCATATCACTATCGATTCTTATTTAGAAACGATAGTGATGAGTATAATTTATCACTATCACTTCTTAAGTAAGAACCGATTACGATGTGCATCGCTAGGTTATTTATACCACTCGAGTTGAACTCTCCTCTGTTTTTAGAGATTTCTCACCACCACCAAGAAAATAGCTTATATTCTTTATTTGGAAGCAATATTTGGGTGAAAAAATTGAAATCCTCAAGGGTGGGTGTTCACGAGTAAATTTGAAGCCTAGTTGGAGGATTTCCTCTCATTTTGCAAAATTTATGGTTTTCTTCAAAATGTGAGCATTCCTTCAAACCCCTTCAATTTTGCACTCGTAATTTCGATATGTCATGAAAGTTTAGGTTGCATTAGTATTGTGTATATCCTATCAGTTTTTACACCCTTTATTTGACAAACACACATGTATTTAATTATCTTAATTTGTAGTGCTCTCATATTAATCTGGACTTATATTATTCTTGTCACATGATGAATGTTAGAGTTTAGACTCTGAACCTACATCTCCCATTTGAGTGTGCTTGTTTATAAATATGCCAATCGAAATGGCATATTTATAAACAGCGATCTTGAATTGTCCACATTCTTTGGACGGTTTGAGGATATATGGTTCGGACAAGTTATTGGCATATTTATAAACAAGCACCCTCGAATTATCGGCGTTTTTGGACAGTTCAAGGATATGTGGTTCGGACAAGTTCTGAGCTGTTTTATTACAACTCGAGTAGATTTTGGTAGCATCTCTCTATGTGTTTTACGGATGCACACCCTCTTGACCTATTGTTGAAACATGTATACGGAAACGATTGGAAATCTTGAGAAATTTTCTCTAGGTTGTGCATTGTAACCAGGAACTTGATCGAACCACATATCTTTGAATGGGATTAGGACATAACCTATTTAGAGATTAGGAGTCATCGTTGGTACCCTTATTTTATTTTATTGAAGTCAAAAGATATGCAAGCTCTGCACTATATAATTAGTTTATTCGATATATCATTGTTGAAGTTTACAATGTATGTCTCCTAACAAGGGAATTGAAAGCTCTTAACTAGGAAAGAAGCTACCTATCATTAGGAGTACATTTCTATATCTTGAAACCGTCCTCTACTTTGTAAAGGTAATATTAATTGAAATGATATCTCAATATTTGAAATAGCTATCTATTTGTTGCTCTAGTTTTCCCTTAATTTATTTTGTGAAGTTTAATTATAGATGGACCATGAGGAATGGATGTATCGAGAAAAGTCATGTAGTGATGAATTTGAGAGGGGTGTTAGGAGTTCAAAAATTGCAAAAAAGATATGGTGAAGAGGGGTGTAAACTTCATATATTGTCCTTGGATTGATTACATCAATCTCGGGAATTTAACAACTTCGAGTTCAAATTGAGGATCACGATTTGGCGTGGCCCGTGAGGAATTACACATGTTGGATCCATCATAAGGAGAATGGTTGTACCCTTCCGTTATACAGCGAACATAGTGGAACCCGATGTGAGTTGCGGTGTATATTTGAGGAGGACAATTTGGAGCAAATGTTGTGGGATGTGGAAGGAAATTACACAAGAGAGTTTGAAATGTTTAAAATTAAAGCTTGATGGAAGATGATGTCAAATCGTTGTTCTCATGTTGCAAAGCGAAATACACCAAAATGGGTTCGGTCCTTGCATTGTTGAACTAAAGGCAAAATATCGTTTATCGGATACAAGTTTTAATATACTTCTAGTTCTTCTATCGGATCTGCTTCGGAGGAAAGGTTGCCAACAAACATTTATGAATCGAAAAATTCTTGTCCCATGGAATAGAAATAGAAAGGATACATACATATCGAATGATTGTATCTTGTCTGTGTCTTAGGCTGCGTTTGTCCGGTTTGTGGTGTGTCTTGGTACAAACAAAAGGAGAAGCGTAATGACAAGAAGTTTAAGAGCCGGGCCGATGATGGTGAAGAGGTTACTAAAGGTGCACCAACCAAGGTATTGTGGTACTTGCCCATTATTCCCTATTTGAAGCGGTTGTTTCCAAATCCTAGAGAGGCAAAATTGTTGCGTTGGCATTATGAGTCTTGAAAGGAAGATGGCAAGCTGAGACATCCTGCTGATTCGGCTCAATGGAGAAACATCGATTGCAAACATGAGGAGTTCGATCCCAAAATGAGGAACATAAGATTTGGCTTGAGTACGGGTGGAATGAATCTGTTTGGTAACATGAGCAGTCGTCACATCACATCACAACACTTGGCCAGTTTTGTTGTGTATCTACAATCTCACTCCTTGGCTGTGCATGAAGTGAAAGTATATCATGATGTCATTGCTTATCTCAGGACCTAAACAACCAGCAAATGATATTGATTTGTACATTGCTCCATTGATCGAGGATTTGGTAAAACTATGGAGCGAGGGGTAGTGGTGTGGGATGCGTACAAAGAGCACTTCACCCTCGTGCTATGGTATTTTGCACCATAAATGATTTCCGACCCTTGATAATTTGGTGGGCTATAGTACAAAAGGAGACAAGCGTGTACTATTTGTGAAGAGGACATTGAGAGCCTATGGTTGCTGAATTCCAAGAAAATTGTGTATATAGGTCACCATAGGTTTCTACCTCGAAGTCATCGATCTGTAAGATGGATGACAAATTTGATGGAAAGAGCGGAAGTTAGTTACCACAGTAGCCTATGACTAGAAGGCAAGTATATTCACGTGTAGAGAATATCATTCCTCGATATGGAAAAGTAAATCTCTGCTCGGCACGACCATTTGGAAGAAGAATTCGATATTTTGGGACTTACCATACTAGAAGGAGTTAGGCGTCCGATATTGTATTGATGTCATGCGTTGAGAAGAATGTCTCGACAATTTGGTTGGTATCCTACTAAACATCCTGGCAAGAATAAGGATGGTGTGAATGCTAGTCGTGATATGGCCTACATGGGAATCGGGCCCAAGCTTGTAGTGATGAGGAGGATGGAAAAGGTCCGTATATTCCGCTACATGCTACACCATGTCCAGAAGGAGAAAAGACCTCTGCAAGCTGTCACCAAGGTATTAAAGTTCTATTGGGCTACTCATAAAATATTAAAGCTTATGTCCATGGATGATTTAAAGTTGCTTAGAATAAAGTCCCTATTGCCATGTGTTGATGACCCAAATGCTTCCTATTGCAATCGAAATATTCTTCGAGAGGATGTCGGGTTACAATTCTGAAGCTATGTTATTTCTTCAATGCGATTTCTTGCAAGTTTATTGACTCCGATGTGCTAGACAACTTACAGTGAGGTAGTGCACACTCTATGTTAGATTGAGATGTATTTTCCCTCATCCTTCTTGATATGATGGTCCACCTTGTAGTACACATTATTAGAGATTAATACATGTGGACCTGTATTCCTATGTTACATGTATCCGTCACAGAGAGTACATGGATATATTAAAGTCATCACGTGAGGAATCGGTTGAAGCTGAGGGGTAGTATTGAAGGTTATGGGATTAGAGGTTATTGAATTCGTGTGGACTATCTTGGAAAAAACAAGCAATCGGTGTTCCTATATCTCGTCATGAGGGTGACTTGATAGCAAAGGAATCGTTGGTCGAAACTAACTCGCCACCATTTGATATGTATTTCAAAGCACATTTCCGCAGTCTTATGAGCCTGTGTGAGAAGTTGCGAGGTACCTTGGCGGCACAAGTTAATATTGCAAGAAGAGAATCCACATGTGGATGAGCTTTCCATCCTGCGAGAACATAACGATAGATTTCTCACATGGTTCAAAAGAAAAGGCGAGGTCTCCATTAGTGAGAATGTCAAATGGTTGGTAGCGAACCTAGATTTAATGTACAAACATGGTAAAGTGCGATATTAATAGCTACACCTTTTACACTAAGAGACAAGATGCCAAGAGTACTATCCAAAATAGTGGTGTGATCATAGATGCTTTTTAGATGATCATCACTTTCGAAGGTCCTCAACCGCAATGAACTTCGTGATCTGGACGATCAAAAAATTTGGGAGCTCGATTATGGAATATACCAAGTTCCATTATTCGATGTAAGTGGGTGGGTCTTCCATGGAGTGAAGGTCGACAAAGAGGTTTTCTTGTTGTGGATCTTAGCACACTGCCTACAAAGATGACCCGTTTGTCCTTGTGAAGCAAGCAACTCAAAACTTCTCGTCGTGATCCGGCGATCTGAGGTTGCACTTGCGTCTTCATAGCAAGAGGTGGATCGTCGGAGTTGAAAATGTAAGTAGATGAAGAAGAGTACAACCAATTTAATGAGATACCTCTGTTTGCAAATGGGGCTGTCTTAAATTTGGAGACGATGACACACATGGAGCCAATTACATGCAAGTAGATCATCAAGAAGGACAGATGTGTAAATAAATGGAATATTGTAATGTTTGTTGTTAATCTCATTGTTCCATTATGTATGTAAAATATTTTATAGCAACTTTTAGAGTAAACAGCCAAGGTGAATTGCTTTTGGAAATAGAGGTATCTCATTAAATTGGTTGTACTCAATCTTTTATGCCTAAATAGCACTTTGTGCCTTATGTTGAAAGAAAATTCCTTTGGACAAAATTATTGTTGGGAAAGCTTGTAAATATCGAAAGTTCATTTCTACAATTTTCTTTTAATTGGGATTAATTTGAAAAAGTTTTGACTTTTCTATGTACTTTAAATCAAGTCTATGAAATGAATTTTGGCATATTTCTTGAATGAGGACCCTTTTTCCTAAAATTATTTATTGAAAAGCTTGGTAGTATCCTAAAGTATGTTTTTGCAAAATTTCAATTAATTTCATCAATGTATAAAAAAGTTATAGTCTTTTCTCCTTTGATGAATTGCTGAAAATTCAGAAATGACAAAGGTAAGATAAAGTTTATATTTCTATTGGTTTTGAGTTTCAAACCGATAGTGATAAGCTTAATATCATCTGTATCGGTTCTTACAAAAAGCGTCTGAGATGTTTGTTTATTAAGTCGGTTCTAGTAGAAACACGACACAAATAACCAACATATTAGTGCGATTCTTATATAAAAGTGACCGAGATGATCAAATTAGTTGAATTAGTTTTATGAAAAATCTGATTGCTTGTTTATTATTACGGTTCTTGTACAAAACCAACACGGATGATGAAATTATTTGTATCGAGTTTTATTAAAACCGACATAGTTGTTTGTTTATTCCTTTATGTGTCCTTTGTTTTGAGTGTGAAGAGTGATTTTATTTGTGTCGGTTTCATTACAAATCAATAGTGAAGGGTAATTTTACTTGTGTTAGTTTTAGTTAAAAGATACTAACTTGTTCTTGATTTGGGTTGGGCTCCTTTGGTATGGTAGTTATTTGTATCGGTTCTTACAAGAAAGTAACCGAGATGTTGTGTTATTTGTATCGGTTCTAATTTACGCGACACGAGATAATAACCATATTAGTATCAGTTCTTATATAAAGTGACACATATGATCAAATTAGTTGAATCGGTTTTCATAAAAACCAATCTGATTCTTACCATATTAGTATCGATTCTTGTACAAAATCGATACATATGATAAAATTACTTATGTCGGTTTTCTAGTGGAACCAATAGGGATATATATGGTATCGATGTCGATTCAGCGTAAATCGTAGTGATATTGATTTTATTTGTATCGGTTTTATAAGGAAACGTCTTGATATAAAATTATTTCTCGGTTTATAAGAAACCAATATTGATATCTTGGCGTCGATTGTATTGGTTTTGGAGGAAGCGATAGTGATATCTGAGATATTAGTATCGGTTTTATAAGAAAACCGATAGTGATATATATTTTATTAGTATTGGTTTTGCAAGAAATCGATCTTGATACATATTTATGTGTATCGGTTTTCATATGAACCGATTACGATAGTCTTATGAAGAAATGACAGCCTTCTTCTTCCCTCGAGACCAATTAAATGGCATACCTTCCCTCATTTCTTGAATTTATTTCCTTTGCCTTTAAACCCTAGAATCCTCACGGCTCCTCATTGAGGTCCCTCACACCACACACGATCGCCTCCCCCACGTGGTCCCTCACCGCTGCTTGATCGCCTACCTCACACCTCTAGTTGGGCTGCCACGCCTTTCTCCCCACTTTCCTGCAGGTCGACCTCCCCCCTTACTTGCGTTCACCAAGCTGGTTGCTCGCCTTTCTCCCCACCTGCTTGCACCACTCGACCTCCCTTTTGACTTCACCACTAGTGGCGGGATCTGCCTGCGCCATTCTCCCTGCTTGGACCGGTCAACCTCCCTGCACGGCTGACTTCACAACGGTGGTCACCTCCCAAACCGGTCCCCTCCTTGCATTGGTCACCTCCCCCATTGAGTATTAGCAAGTATTTAGTCTTCAGTGCACTTACACTTTCTTCCTTTTTTGTTTAACAGTTATCCAATGGTTGAATTTAATAGTTATCCAATGGTTGAATTTAACTGAGTATTGGCAAGTATTTCGTTGGACGTACTGAATTAAAAGAAAGATGAAATTGCAGCTATCAATTTGTGTGTTCATTTTCTCTAGAGTATGTTAAAGTCACTAGCATGTCCTTCAAATATATGTTAGTTATTAGGAACTGTGTTTTTTTCAGGACAATATGTGCTTACCATTTTGCACTACCAATAGTCTAATACCATTGTCCCATTCTCGTCCCATGACTTCTAACATTCTTGATTCATGATCTTTTTATTATATCGGTTGCTCGGTTTTTATGTGGTCATTACGGTGAGCTCATTGCCTTCCCTTGAGCTATTGAGCATGAAATAGTTGTTAAATTGAAAAGGTTGCAATGAAATGGTTGACTTCCTAGTTTTTTGGTTACTTTCAAGCAATTATGCCTAGAGAACAATTAAAGCATATGTGTGATTCTGTAATATTAGGGTAAATCAATGTTCAAGCGGTCAACATTAGACCATTTCCTCATACACAATACACACCTAATGATTTTGTTTACATCCCTTGAAAAAAGAAGGTTGGTAGGTGAAAGTGCAAATTTGGTTTCATCTTCAATTTTGGAAATACAAAATAAATGTACATATGATTGTACCACCCTGTAACTTTTTGAAGCTACAGCAAGCTTGTATTTAGCTCATTTGCATGTGGAAATGTGTTAATTATGTTCTTATATGGTTTATTTGCCTATGTACTTACCTATAATTGTTATATAATGAATGATCATTAATTACCATATATGAAATCATGAAATTTTTGTTTCCATATCTTGATCCTATGTTTGAGTTCATTTTTCGCATAGTACTTTTATTTTTTGACATATTACATGTGTTTATTTTGGCATATTACTTTATCTCGGCATGATGTTAGAGTTTAGGTTCGGAACCCTCGTCTCTCGTTTGAGAGTGCTTGTTTATAAATATGTCGTCGAAATGGCATATTCATAAGCAAGCGAGTCTCGAATTATCCACGTTTTTGGACAATTCGAGGATATATAGTTTGTGCAAGTTCTGGTGTTATACAATTCTAGAGTAAATTTAGCGTCTCCCTAGTGTTCTCGGATACATCCCTCTTGACTGTTGTTGAGATGTGTATTTGGAGAATAGTGAAGACATATGTTGAAATTTTCTCTGAGATATACAACAACAAGAACTTCTTGACTCCATATCCTCGAATGGGATTCTGACCTAACCTATTTAGAGATTAGGAATCATCGTTGATGCGTCGCCCGTCGAGAGTCGGTCTTTTGCTTGAGCTCTCACGAGATGAGCTTGATAAAGCTGACTCTGAGATTTGTGCCTCTCACGGCACTGTGGAGGCCGAATCATACGGGTTCCGGTCCACGAGGAGAGATAGCAGCTCCTCGGCATAGCGCCAGCATCCCAGCTGGTCTCCAGCATCGGCAATCGAGGTATGTGTAACATCCCAAAATTTGAGTTTTGGTATGTTTAAAAAAAAAAAAACCATTTGCATTTTCTTGGAATTAATTGAAGCTTAATATAGATTTTCCAATAATAAAAAGATTTAATTTGATTAATCTATCGTCAAATTAAAGGTTTCCGATTTTATTAGGTTCCTTGTGCTTCAAGGAATTTTTCTGTATTTTGGAGATTTTTCTGAATTTATTTGGTATTTATTTGGATTTATATGAATTTACGGTAATTATTAAATTGGAAAAAATCGTTTTTATTTTGAAATTCGCCGGGCCGAATTGCGTGCGCCGTTCCTATTCCTCGGCCCATTAATTCCTATTCCCCGCAGCCCTCTGTTTCGTAACCCAAAACCCTAGCCTCCGTGGTTGGATCTCAATCCATGACCATCAGCTCACCCACGTTAGCCAATCTCTGCATTGTTGGATCATCGCCGTGGATGGTGGGATTACTGACCACGTAGCGCCGCCGGCAGAAACCCTAACGTGAAGAATCCTCGCGCCTTTGCCTTCCTCGGTCTCCGCGTTTTTCCGCCTCCCAAGACTTTAAAAGCCGCCGACCCTAGCAGGAGGTTCGCCTCCCAGCTACTGCGCGAATTTGCCCTAGCTCTTGCCGTCAAGAGACCCGCCGACACACAAGTGCGACCTCGCCGAATGCACGAGGACCAGTCCCGAACCATTCCGCCGCCTCTTCTTTCCTCTCGGTGAGCCTCCGCCGCATCTTTTTTGGTCCGATTGAGTTCGCCGTCAACCTCTGCGAATCACTAACTCTTTCATCCGATCTGTTGTTCCATCGCTGTTTCCGGTGCCGTCTTCCCCCAAGTCCGGCGGCGTTAGAAGCCGCACCCTTCGTTCGACTCTCTCCGTCAACCTCCACCGTCGATCCGCAATGGACCGCTCGGATCTTCGCCCGTCTTGTGATCGGTAAGCCTCGAGCCGAGCCAAGCTGCGTCACCTTTGCGTGTCGCCTTTGTCACGGCCGCCACGCTGCCACGTCCGCCCTCGACTCCTTTATGTGTTGATTCCGTTCGTGCCACCTTCACGGAAAGTCCGGTGTCGTCACGTTGTGACATGTAATGCGCCCGTGCCGCCACGTGTGCGCCCGTCGTCGCTAACATCTCCGTAGCCGCCCGTGTTCTGCGTAGATGCCATCTCCGCCCTAGGACCACTTGGCTGCCACATCGGTGCCATGTCACCGACCGCGTCGGCCAAAAATCCAAGCCCAGCCATGTCGCGCCGGTCATGCCGCGTGGATGCTCGTTGGTGCGCGTCCGTGTGCCACGTAGACCCTAGCCTGCGTCTTCGCCACGTCATCCGTAAACTCCTCGGTGCACGAGTTCCGTGAGCCGAGTCAATGACTCGTGGGCCCCGATGTCAGCGCATTCATTTTTTTGTATTTCCGATTATTTCCGAAAATCCGAAAATCAACCAATCCGAGCCCGACACGTGTTACTTTTAATATTTTCTGATTTTCTCTCAGAAACTTGGAGGCCGTTCTCCTCCGTTCGAACTCCGATTGAGCGATTCAAATTCTAAATTCATCTAAAATCAAGATCTATCTGTTGGTGTCATTTTTATGAATTTTTGAATTTTGTTTATTTCTGGTTTATTTATTTTTTGCCTCGATTTGCGTGTTTGGCGTGTAGGCAACTCACGGGTTGGCGAGAGGAGCATCCGTGGAGGTAGTGGCAGCGGAAGAGGTGAAGGCAAGTCGTGACCTTTGATCATATTGAACCCATGTTTGCAAAAGTACTTTGTTTTATACAATTGCATGCTATTTGTGTAACAATGCTAGTTTATGGGAGTAGCTATTTACATTTGAGTATGCCCCTTTGATTATTGAAATGCCATGTATCCATTGTTGACCATAGGTTGGGATATTATTAGTTGGACATAATCATAGTACCGGCGATGGGTTATCGTAGCTATGCTTAGCCATGCTTAATTGTTCGATGGGATTCATATCACTGTGAACTAATGTTAATCTTGACTTAATGAGATATTGAATTGTGGTTGTTGACCCTTTGTTGTAAAACTTATTTGTACCATGGTAGGGATGCCATTGGTCTTGGTTGAACAAAATGTTTCCCTCGGGCAATTGATCGTGCGATAAAGGGGTGCTTTCTAGCACATTGGGATGTGGTTTTTGCACGCAAACAATTTAAGGACTTAATCTTGTCGCCATTGAAGCTAGGCCTAACTGCAACCACAAGTCCGAGTATGGGGACGGACCTAGCTGATTAATTTGCAATGTCAGGACTTGAGTATTGCAGTTGTTGGTGTGGGACGGGTAGACCCACATGGCTCAAGAGGGGGCCCCGAGGGCATAAAACATAGAGGGCGTGGCGAGTTTAAACATGCATTGTAAAGGCTTTGTCATGATTTCTCTGTAGGCACACCAAAGGAAGTGTGCTAATGGCGGCATAAGGAGAATATCATGTCTTGTGGGTAAAAAGCTGTACAACCTCTGCTGAGTGTAAAACTATTAGAATAGCCGTGTCGCGGTCATGGACAAGCCCTGGGAATTTCACATGGGGTATAGAGTGTTTTCTTGAAATGTGGAATTGTTGGGATGTGAGCAGGGGAGTTCCTTTGTTGTTCTGTTGTCTCAAGCTATCTTGTTGAATTGTATGGTTGATACTTGTTTAGAATGATGTAGGGTGATGCCTCGTCATTCTGTTCATGTTGTCTACCATTGATTTACTAGTTATTTATTATTGTTTTATTAATCTGCCTTCAATCTATTTCTTGTATTTCAATTCAAGTTATTGCTTTGCATAAATGAACCATATTATGCCATCCTTTGTTTAAGCCATGCATTTAGTTACTTGCATAAAGTTTAGAGACTTGCAGTATGTTGCATACTCACCCGCTTTTATTGCTTGGGCTGCTTATTCCATAAGCGAGATGAAGACATTTGTGGTGAAGACTTTGATGAGGAGAATACTATGAAGACTACGTGGACTAGGAAGGCGTTCCCCAGACGATTACTGTGGCATGTCAGATGGCCTAAAGTTTTTATATTTCCGCCGCCTGTGATTTCACTTGTTTCTGTAAGCCAAGAGGCATTGGTGTATGAACTTTGACCATAAGGTCGTTTGCTTTATTCAATAATAATTTGCTTCTTCTTAGTTATTTGATGTATGGAATGATATGTCATCTATGTTTCCACTTGTGTGCACTAGCGTGATCTGGACTAGTGCGATATACCTGAAGGTTTCGGATTGCATATCCAGGGTCCCGGCAGTATGTCCCGTACACCTCCTCACCGTCGCTCCCCGAGTACGACTCCGGACGGTGTCTGGCGGCAACCGACCTCTGGCGGCTCTCGCTCAGCAGGCGACATCGTCGGTCTTTCTCCACAGCGTTCCCAAAGGTGTCGCGGGTCCTGGCGCTGCGATACCTCTGGGCGATGCTCAGGCCCACCGCCGTGGCCGTTGAGGTCATAGGGCCAAGCTCTAGGGCGATCAATCCCCATGCGCGCCCCTGTCCCGGCTTATGGCTGCGCGGAGTACTCCGACGACCTTCGACGGGTGCACTGGCCGGCTCATTTCAAGCCCGCCCTGATCGAGTGGTTCGACGGAACGAAGAAACCCGACGAGTTTCTGTCGATCTACACCACTGCTATCTTGGCCGCAGGGGGAGATGAGTACGTGATGGCTAAATACCTCCCTACCATCTTGGATGGTGTTGCCCGCATCTGGCTCTTCAACCAGAAGCCAGGTACCTTCCGCTCGTGGCGCCAAATTCAGAGAACCCTCCATTCAAACTTCCAGAGCTGTTACGAGTGGCCCAGCAGGGAGAAGGATCTGGACCGAGTGATCTAGGGAAAGAACGGACCTCTCCGTGACTTCGTGCTGCGGTTCATCCGCACTAGGAACCTGATCCCAAGTGTCTCCGACGAGGCCATGATCAAGGCCTTCAACTTCGGCGTCCGCGACCGGCGCCTCACCGAAGACCTGGAGATTACGACAAGGCTCACCGTCGGCAAGCTATTTAAACGCGGCGGGCGCTCTGTGAGACACGACGACGGCGATCCGTTGGAAGTGCGACTACGACCAAGGTAAGCTTGGTGTTAACTTTCAAGAGGCCGGCCCCTCCAACGCCAAGGGTATCGACCCGGGCTCGGCTACCAAGAAGCAGAAAAGGGTTTGCAAGCGTGGCAAGGGCCGACCGCGGGAGACCGTTTTAAGTGAGCGGCCATCGTGAGGTCATGGAGTGCAGACTCGGCCAGAGAGGCCCCATCCAACAATTGACCACGGCCCAAAGGGCGCCTTGAACCCTCGGTAGGAGGATCGCCGGTCTCAGGTCATGGTGGTGACGACCGCCCATAAGGCCCTAAAGGCGGCCCGCCGGCGAAGTAAATTCTGCCTGTTCCATAGGACTCCGGGCCACGATCTGTGAGGCTGTCGAGCCTAGCAGAGCAAGCTAGAGGCCTTCTACGACGGGCGTGGTGAGATGCCCACGCTCCCGAAAGAGGGAGACCAGCCCGAAAGGGTAAATACCGGAGAGGACCAGGCCGACCTCGACCTGGATTTCCAGCAGGGCAACCGTCGGATCGACGTCATCTTCGGCGGCTCGTCGGCGTATCAATCTCGGCACGAGATCAAGGATGCCGCATACATGGTCTACTGTGCCCACCGTCGGAAGCCCGCAGACCGCTCGCAAATGGGAGAACGCGATCACCTTCACGCCGGAGGATGCCCCCAAGGTATGTCCAAGGATCTTAAGACTACCTTGGTCTTGACCCCGACCATTAGTAACACCTTGGTCGGGCAGGTCATGGTTGATGGGGGCAGCTCTCTCAACTTGCTGCTGGCTAGCACACTCGACCGGATGCAGATCCCCCGGTCGAAGGTCAAGAATATCGCGATTCTGTTCTTGGGATCGTGCACGAAGATCGACCACCCCTTGGTACGGTGGTCCGCCCGTCACCTTCGGCACCTCGGACAACTTCCTTGCGAGCCGATCACCTTGAGGTGGTCGAAGAGATCTTCCATAACGCCATCCTTGGCGCCCGGCTTTGGTCAAGTTCATGGCGGCGAACCACTCACGGCACCGCCGCATGAAGCTCCGGGACCTAGGCGTCATCACCGTCTTGAGGCGACCTCAAGGCGTGCACAGTTGCGAGACCGGGCCTTGGCCCTCGCCGTATCTTTGCCTCAAGAGGCCCGAAGCGACCACGAGGTCGCTCGTCGAGCGATCATCAACCCAATGATACAACGAAAGCCGTGCCACTCGTGGAGGGAGACTCATCCAAATGCGTCCACGTCTCGGCCGAGCTGAGTTCCAAATAGGAACTCGAGCTCGTCACCTTCCTCCGCGCCAACAAAGATATATTCGCTTGGGAGCCGGCGGACATGCCGGGTGTCCCGAGGGAGGTGGTCGAGCACAGACTGCAAGTGCGGCCCGACTATCGGCCCGTGCGCCAGAAGTTGCGACGCTTCTCTCCCGAGAAGGTCGCCATAATCAAGGAGAATCTTGGCAAGCTGTTGAAGGCCGTCTTCATTCGTGAGATCGATTACTCCAAATGGCTGGCCAATCCTGTCATCGTGTAGAAGAAAGGCGGGAAGTGGAGGATGTGCGTGGATCACACGGCTGTCGACGATCGGGATCGTCAACCTCAAGAAATGGGATCGAAATTCGATGTGATACGGGACCCAGCGCGCGCCGCTTCGAGCGGAGGAAAAGTGCAGACGTGGTTATGGTCGGAGCAAGATGACAATGAGTGGGAGACCGAGACTTATACTGGTTCGAGCCCTTGTGGAGGTAATAGCTCTACTCCAGTCACCTTGCGGCAGTTTTCTTGGCTATTTCTGAGTACAAGGACGTGTTACAGCTCAAGTGTTAACAATGGTTATGTCTAAGCTCGAGCTATGGCGTGTTGTGCGTTGTCTTCGTGTGTCCCGAAAGTTTGCGCATCCTTGGTCTTTATACCTCCTCTGCACACAACGGACGGGAGAGATTCCCAGGAAGTGGCCTTCATGCACGTTGAGGTAGCGAGCCGCTCCGAACTTGTTGCGCCGCGACTGCCCCTGCCCCACGACGCCGCTGGACAGGACAACCACGATCAAATGCTTGATCCGAAATCCAAGGATGGACTACGGCTCCGAACGAGGGCCCACCCGAGCTCGAGGTCGAGCAGGGCCGTGCCCGGGTCCAGCGCGCTCTAGGTCGAGAGGGGCCGTGCTCGGGTCAGTGGCAAGGCTTAGGTCGGCGCCTCAAGACATGCCTCAGTCGTGGCCGGGGGCCACCCGAGCTTGGGGGATTCGTTGACCGTGCGCCGGCCGGTCAAGGGACTCGATCCTCGTCGCCTAGCCCCGAGGCTCAAGGTCGTGGCGAAAAAATGGGCCGACCTTGAGTCTCTTCATCGGACCGATTCGAAATTCTCTTGAGGTCGAGTCGAGGCGGAAACGTAACGCCAGGCCGTGGGTAAGCGACACCTGGTGCCTCTTGATCTCCGGAACCCTGGTACGGGTGCGAACGGTTGGCGACATCCGCAACTCGCTTCTTGACATACTGGGACGATTTGCGGTTGACGTTGTTCATTGCTCCGCTGTTCTGGGGTGAGCCACCAGGCGAAGCATATTTTGATGCCGAAGTTCCTCGCCAAAATTCTGGAACAACTCCTTTGGTAAACCGAGTACAGGTTGTCGGTGATAATCTTGCACGAACCCGTGCACGGTGACCCACGAACAAGCGGAAAAAACGAACAGCCGCTCGAGCAGTGATGGTCGAGACTAGTTCAGCTTCGATCCACTTGGTGAAGGTGTCGATGGCCACGAAGAGGAACTTCTTCTCCCCGACCGCCTGTGGAAAAGGGCCGAGGATGTCCAAGCCCGTGTCGAGAAGGGCGAACAAGCGGGATGGTGCGGAAGCGTAGGTGAAATGGTGCGACTTCCGGGCGTGGAATTGGCTTGCGCGGCAAGTGCGGACGATATCACGAGCATCTTGAAGCGCCGTTGGCCAATAATACCCCATGCGGAAGGCCTTGCCGACCATCGTCCTGTACGAAGAATGTGCTCCACAGAGACCCGAATGGATGTCATCTAGTAGGTACTTACCCTTCTCCGTGGAGATGCATCGCGTCAGGATGTCGGAGACATTTCGTCTGTAGAGCTTGCCGCCGACGAGCGTGTATAGACTCGCCCGGTGCTTGACCCGGCTCCTCTCGGCAGGGTCGGTTGGTAGGTCACCCCGTGCAAGGAAAGTACGGATGGATTCGGCCCAGGAAGGTGTACCTTCGACCACGGGCGAAGCGAGACCTCCTCGTCGGAGATCGAGGACGCCAATGTCTCCAGGATGACGTCGGGCGGGATCTCATTGTCGGAGGAGGCGAGCTTGGAGAGGAAATCGGCGCTGGAGTTGTCCCTCCTGGGAATGTGCTTGAGCTCCATGTTCTGAAACCACTTCTCCATTTTGCGCACTCGGCAAGGTATGCCCGCCATCGAGTCCCTCGAGCATTGGTACTCCTTGTTGTACTTGATTGACGATTTAGCTAGGAATCGCCCTTCGACCAATCTGGCGCGACGCCCAAAGCTTTGCAAGCTCGGAGGCCGCCAAGAGAGCGTCAGACTGCCACATTATTGGTCGCCGTGAACCCAAAACGAACCACGTACCTCAGCTGGTCGCCGCGCGGTGTGAGAATAAGGATGCCAGCCCCCGAGCGCTTGAAGGACCTCGAGCCGTCGAATAACATGACCCAAGGCTTTTCGTCCTCGACCTCAGGCTCGGGCGCAGATTGCGACGCCTGCTCGACCACGAAGTCGGCGAGCACCTGTGACTTGATGGCTATTCGAGCGACGACCTGGATGTCAAATGCCGCCAGCTCCATAGCCCACTTGGCGATGCGTCCGCCGCCGTTTGGGTTCCGCAAGATGTCCCCGAGTGGGAAGTTGCTCGGAACAACCACGGAATGCGCCTAAAAATAGTGCCGGAGCTTGCGCGACGCCATGAGGAGAGCATACAGCAGCTTCTGTACCTGCGGGTAGCGCTCCTTTAGGCCATGCAAGACTTCACTGACATAATAAATTGGGTGCTGCTGAGACCCCCGTTCCGCCACCAGGATGGCACTGACAGCGTGGGTGGTGGCCGCGAGGTAGAGCAGCAACCTCTCGCCAGGTTGTGGCGTTGTAAGGAGGTGGGGACGACAGGTATACCTTCAGCTCGTCGAAGGACCGCTGCGCCTCCGGAGTCCACTCGAAGCCCCCGTGCTTGCGCAGAGTTTGGAAGAATGGGAGCCCACGCCGCCGAGCCTCGAGATGAACTGCCGAGGCGGCCATGCGGCGGTGAGGCTCAGACCGCTTGATCGAGGTCGGGCGCCATCTTCTCGATCGCCTCGATCTTCTCCGGTTGGACCGACTTCGAGCGCCCGATCATGTAGCCGAGCACCTTCCCGACGCCGCCGCAGACACACACTTCTCGGGGTTGATCTTGATCTGTGCTGTTCTCAGTTGGCGAAGGTTTCTCGAGGTCGCGAACGTGGTCGCCCTCGGAGGGGCTCTTGACGATGATGTCGCCCACGAGACCTCAAGGTTCCGCCCGTCGTGGTTGAACGTCTTGGTCATCGACGCCTGGAACGTGGCCCCGCGTTGTCGCGAGACCAAATGACATGGTCATTATAGCAATAGGTGCCGAAGGCGTGATGAAGGCCGTCTTGTTTCGTCGCCAACCGCCCGGCTTGATTCGGTGGTATCGAGTAAGCGCCCAAAAAGCTCGGCATTTTGGCGTTCACGCGGAGTCGGCGATCCGTCGATGTGCGGAAGAGGGAAGTTGTCGCCGGGCAGCCGAGTTCAACCCCGTATGGTCGATGCACATTCTCCACATTCCGCCCTTCTTTTGGACGATGACCGGGTTGGCCAGCCACTCGGAGTAGTCGATCTCGCGGATGAAGCCGGCCTTCATGAGCTTGTCAAGATTCTCCATAACGACCGCGACCTTCTCCGGAGAAGCGACGCGGTTTTCCGCGCGACAAGTCGAGAAATTTGGACTTCACCTGCAACTTGTGCTCGATCACCTCCCTCGGAACACCGGGCATATCCGTGGGTTCCCAAGCGAATATACCCTTGTTGGCGCGAAGGAAGGTGACGAGCTCGAGTTCCTATTTGGAACTCAGCTCGGCTGAGACGTGGATGCACTTGGTCGGGTCGCCCTCCTCGAGCGGCACGGCCTTCGTCGCCCCACTGGGCTTGATCGCCGCCTTCTAGCGGGCGTTCTTCGCCGTCACCTCCGGACCGCACTGGGGCAACATGCCTGCAAGAGCCAAGGCCTTGGTCTCACATCCGTGTGCCGCCTGCAGGTCGCCTTGCACGGTGATGATGCCGTTTGGGCCAGGTAGCTTCATACACCGATGGCCATAATGGTTGGCCGCCATAAACTTGACCAAGGCAGGCCGCCCGAGGATGGCGTTGTACGGGAGGTCACCCTCGACCACCTCAAAGGTGACCATTAATGGAAGTTGTCCGAGTCGCCGAAGGTAACGGGCAAGACCACCTTACCGGGGATGGTCGAGCTCGGGACAATCGAAGAAGGGTATGGCGATGCTTTTGACTTTCGACCGGGAATCTGCATCCGGTCAAGCGCTCTACTGCGACAAGTTAAGAAGCCGCCGATTGATGACCATAGCCGGATCAGCGGTATTGCCGATGGTCGGGTCATGACCAAAGCGATCTTGGTCTCGGGCCATACAGGAGAGCATCCTCTGGAGAGAAAGTGATGGTGGCCCCGGCCCACTTGCAAGGCTGCTCGATGGGCTTCCCGGCGGCGACCTGGTAGATGGCTCGCGCGGCAGCCATGACCTCGCGCCTGGATCGGTAAGCCAACAAGCCGCCGAAGATGACATCGATCCGGCGCTCACCCTGCTGGAATTCCAAATCGACGTCGTCGTGCTTCGTGCCGGCGTTCACCCTATCTGGTTGGTCGTCGTCCTTCGGGAGCAAGGGCATCTCACCTCGCCCATCATAGAAGGCCTCCAACTTGCTTTGCCAAGCCCTGCAGGCTCGCAGATCGTGGCCGGCCGCCCTATGAAACAGGCAGAACTTGGCTTCATCATACCCCGGGCGCCCCTCAGCCCCTTGCGGCCGAGCGTCGGCCCGCCGGGGCCCAGGTCGTCGGCCCTCCTGCTGGGGCTGGTTTTGCGCCTGGCGAGGTCGGGGTCGTCCTTGGCGAGGCTTGGAGCCTTCCCGAGCCTAATCTCGGACCTCATGGACCTCGCGCTGGCCATCCGCTGAAACGATCACCCGCGGCAGACCTCCGCCGCCCCTGCGATCGCGCTTCCGCTTCTTGGTGGTGGTGCCATGGTCGGTGCCCCTGGAGTTGGATGGGTTGGCCTCTGTCTGGTTTAGACCAAGCTTACCTTGGTCGTAGTCGCGTTTCTAGCGGACGGCGTCGTCCGCGTCCGCGTACCGCTCCGCCATGCGGAAAAGCTTGTTGACGCTGAGCCTCGTGGTGATCTCGGGTCTTGATGGCGCCGATCGCAGAGCGCCAAACTTGAAAGCTTTGATGGCGGCCACGGAGATGCTCGAATCGTGTTCCTTGTGCGGATGAATCGCAAAGACGAAATCGCAGCGGCTGGCTTCGTTTCTGCCTCGATGACACGATCCAGGTCCTTCTCCCTCCCCGGGCGGTCATAACAACTCTGAAAGTTGGAGCGAAGGGCATTCTGGATTTGGCGCCACGACCTGAAGGAACCAGGCTTCTAGTTGAAGAGCCAAGTCCGCGCGGCACCGTCCAGGACGGTCGGGAGGTAATTGGCCATGACAAGCTCGTCACCCCCGGCCGCCAAGATAGCGGTCGAGTAGATGGACAAGAATTCATCGGGGTTCTTGGTCCCATCAAAACGCTCGATCGTAGCGGGCTTGGCTCGAAGCCGCCACCGCACGTGACCTTGGTGTCGAGTACTCCATGCGACCATAGGGCGGAGAGCGCGGGTGTGGTAAATCACCGACAAGGTCCCTCTTTGCGCCGGATTGAGTCGAGGCTACCTCGGCGGCCCGACCTTCGCGGAACGACCCACAGTGCGAACACGGAATCACTGTAGGAATGCGTGGCGGTCTGGACCTGCGGCGCTGGGCGGAAACGCCCGGGAGAGGTCCGAACTTCTTTGCCGGTCGACTCGGAGTTTGTGTGGCTTGGCTCGGCCCGCCTGCTTGGTGGCAGTGCGGGCGGCTGGTGCGTCTGCGTTAAAACCCCAATCTGAGCCCGCCGCCGGGCTAGCTCTGCGTCGGGCGTCTGAAAGCTGCTTGTGAGCGGCAATGCGACGTGATGCCATCGCTTTCGGGGGCGGGTCCCTGCGTCTTGACCGGTCTTGCGGAGGTGCGACCTCGGTCAGCGGCCCGTCGAGCTCTTCGCCGTGGCTCGGCCAAAACTCGACTTTGCCCTATCGGGGTCACCATGGCGGGCGATAAGCGGAGGCGCTCCCGTGGGAGAGAGTCCGGCGGTCTGAAGACGTGCAGCCCTCTCTCGGCCTCCGTCGGGCGGTTATGTGTTGGTTAATGGCAACATGCACCATTCGCGGCGTCTTGAGTCTGCGGATCATGGTCATCGCATTTCCCTCCGCCTTGGCGCCCGCCATCGAGCGTGATGCTCGAGTGGCGTGGCGGCGGCGAAACAGGATCTGGTCGAGTCCGTGCGAATCCATGCTTGAGGAAAGTCCGTCGATGAAGTGTGCCATGCTCCCGGATTCTTGGTGTCATTCCTACGAAAGAGCAAAGCAATCGGGCCCCACGGTGGGTGCCAGCTGTCGACGATCGGGATCGTCAACCGCAAGAAATGGGATAGGGGGTCAGTGTGATACGAGACCCGAGCGGCGCCGCTCGAGCCGGAGGAAAAGTGCAGACGTGGTTATGGTGAAGCAAGACGACAACGAAGCGGGAGACCGAGACTTATACTAGTTCGAGCCCTGTGGAGGTAATAGCTTTACTCGGCCGCTTTTGCGGCGCTTTTCTTGGCTATTTCGAGTACAAGGATGTGTTACAGCTCAAGTGTTAACAATGGCTATGTCTAAGCTCGAGCTATGGCGTGTCGTGCGTTGTCTTCGTGTGTCCCGAAAGTCTGCGCATCCTTGGTCTTTATACCTCCTCTGCACGCAACGGACGGGAGAGATTCCCGGGAAGTGGCCTTCATGCACGTTGAGGACTGGCAGTAACCGCTCCGAACTTGTTGCGCGCACCTGCTCCTGCCCCACGACCCGCGCCGTGGGCAACCACCGGTCAAATGCTTGATCCGAAATCCAAGGATGGACTACGGCTCCGAACGAGGGCCCGCCCGAGCTCGAGGTCGAGCAGGGCCGTGCCCGGGTCCAGCGAGCTCTAGGTCGAGCGGGGCCGTGCTCGGGTCCAGTGCGCTCTAGGTCGAGCGCCTCGGCACGCGCCCAGGTCGTGGCCGGGGGCCACCCGAGCTCGGGGGATCCGTTGACCATGCGCTGGCCGGTCAAGGGACTCCCAGTCCTCGTCAACGACGTTGAACTCGACATGCCCAAAGGACAACTTCCCTCTCCCGCACATCGACCAGATCGTCGACTCCACGACGAATGCCAAGCTACTAAACTTCCTAGGCGCCTACTCTGGGTACCACCAGATCAAGCTGGCGGTTGACGATGAAAGCAAGACATCGTTCATCACACTGTTCGGGACCTACTGCTACACAACCATGTCGTTTGGTCTCCGCAACGCCGGCGTGACCTTCCAGCGCCTGATGACCAAAACATTTGAGCCTCAGATTAGCCGCAACCTTGAGGTTTACATGAACGACATCATCATCAAGAGCTCCACCGAGGCCGATCATGTTCAAGACCTTGGGGAGACCTTGCCAACCTGAACAAGCACAAGATCAAGCTTAATCCAGAGAAATGCGTGTTTGGCGCTACTTCTGGGAAGGTGTTCAGCTACATGATCGGGGGCTCAGGGGTCGGCCCGAACCCGGAGAAGATCGAGGTGATAGAAAAGATGCCCCCCGAGTTCGGTATGGTAGGTGCAATGCCTCACCGGCTGCATGGCTGCCCTCAGCCGGTTCATCTCGAGGCTCACGAGTGCAGATTGCCTTTCTTCAAGGCCTTGCGCAAGCACGGGGGCTTTGAGTGGACGCCTGAGGCTCAGCGGTCCTTCGACGAGTTGAAGGTATACCTATCAACCGCACCCTTACTTACGACCCCGCAGCCCGACGAGAAGTTGTTGCTCTACCTCGCAGCCACCGTCCAAGCCGTCAGCGCTATCCTAGTGGCCGAGCGGGATGCACGGCAGCACCCGATCTACTACGTCAGCGAGGTTCTCCATGGGCCGAAGGACCGTTACCCCTAGGTCCGTGGTTGTCAGATGCTCTTCTCATGGCCAAGAAGCTCGCAGATTACTTCCGTGCTCACCCGTGGTCGTCCCGAGCAACTTCCCGCTCGAGAAGATCTTGAGGAATCCAGAGGCTGGAGGCCGCATCGCCAAGTGGGCCATGGAGCTGGCCGTCTTTGACCTCCAGTTCGTGGCTCGCACGGCAATCAAGTCGCAGGTGCTGGCCGACTTCGTGGTTGAGCAGACCTCACAGCCGGCTCCCGAACTCGAGGTCGAGGGGGAGAGGCCCTGGGTCATGTACTTCGACGGCTCAAGATCCTTCAAATGCTCTGGGGCTGGGATCCTCATTCTCACCCAGAGCGAAAGTCGAGGTATGTGGTTCGCTTTGATTCTCACGACAAATAATGCTGAGATTACAAAGCTCTTCTGGCAGACTCAGGGCTTGCAAGGCTTTGGGTGTTATTTGGTTGTCAAGGGCAATTCGCAGCTCATCGTCAACCAGTTCAACAAGGGCTACCAGTGCTCGGAGGATTCCATGGCCAAGTACCTCGCCGAGGCGCGCAAGATGGAGAGGTGGTTCCAGAACTTGGAGATAACGCATGTGGCGCGAAAGGACAACTTCGACGCGGACTTTCTCTCCAAGCTCGGGTCGTCCGACGACGCAGTCCCTCCAGATGTGATCCTGGAGACCCTAGCGTCGCCCTCAATCTTCGACAAAGGGGCCTCGGTCGCCTTCATCGAAGGTATTCCCTCATGGGCCTAGCCAATCCAAAATTTCCAGGCAAGAGGGGAGCTCCCGACCGACCGCGCGGAGAGGAGAAGGGTCAGGCGCCGGGCGAACTCGTACAGGCTCGTGGACGGCAAGCTCTTTCGTCGGAATGTTTCAGGCATCCTGACGAAGTGCGTTACCATAGAGGAGGGTAAGTACGTGTTAAACGACATTCATTCAGGTCTCTGTGGGGCACATACTTCTTTCAGGACCATGGTCGGGAAGGCTTTCCACATGGGGTTCTACTGGCCCACAGCACTCCAGGACGCTCGCGACATCGTCCGCACCTGTCGAGCCTGCCAGTTCCATGCCCAGAAGGCGCATCAGCCTGCCTACGCACTCCAGACCATCCCACTAGCTTGGCCTTTCTCGACCTGGGGGCTGGACGTCCTCGGTCCCTTCCCGCAGGCGACCGGGGGGAAGAAGTTTTTGTTCGTCGCCATCGATACCTTCACCAAATGGATCGAAGCCGAACCCGTCTCGACCATCACGGCTTGCACGGCGGTCAAGTTCTTCCGCTTGTTCATGGTCACCAGGTATGGGGTTCCATGCAGAATCATCACTAACAATGGAACATAATTTACCAGTGAGTTGTTCTAGGAGTACTGCGAAGACATCGGCACCAAAGTATGCTATGCTTCGGTGGCCCACCCGCAGAGCAATGGAGCAGTGGAGTGCGCCAACAGACAAATCCTTCAAGGCATCAAAAAGCGAGTATCGGATGAGCTTGAACGACACGGCCAGACCTGGGTGGATGAACTTCCCACCGTCTTATGGTCTATTCGTACCATAGTCAGCCGACCAACAGGGTCCACACCCTTCCGGCTCATGTTCGGTACCGAAGCCGTCCTGCCTCCAAAGGTCACGCTGGGCTCTGCTAGGGTCAGCTTGGTTGACCAGATCGACTTCAAGCAAGAACGATCCCTTGACCTTACCCTGGAGGAAGAAGTAAGATGCCGTGCACTGCTACGATCGGCGCACTACTTGCAAGCTCTTCGCAGACATGCGTCTCGATCGGTACGACCTAGGGAGCTCCTTGTTGGGGACTTAGCCCTGAGACGGATTTAGCCTCCGTCCAACACCAACAAGTTATCCCCGCAGTGGGAGGGCCCCTATAGGGTTGTTTAAATAGATCGCACGGGGGCTTACCGGCTAGCGCTGCTCGATGGCAGAGAGCTCTCTAGCTCGTGGAACATCGACCAGCTTTGAAAATTCTATGTGTAACTACTTTTTACCTCGGATTTCAATAAAGCTGTTGTTTGCTTGTCATGTTTCCACGACCTTTTTTCTACATTCTATATTTTGTGTTGACTCGAATTCAGGGCTTCATTGAGTCCTTTGGCAAGCGCGCTTGCTCTTGGCCCGAGTGTCGGGGGCTTAAACGTTCACCCCCAATGGTCGAGCTGCTTGTAAGCTGAATCTCTTCGCATCACCGCTCCCCCTATGCCACGGTTCGAACTAAGCTCGTGCCCAGGTCCAACAAGCAAGACACAAATCATCGTCAGGACTCGAGCGGTTTGACCTGGAAATGATCCTAAAACTCTAGGAGCCTACGTTTTTCCTTGTGCACCTATGTTATGCTCCCTGTGGGTTTTTCTCGGTCTCGCAGGACATGGTCTCTACAGGTTTCTAACTTGTGCCCAAGGTCGACATCACTCGACCTTGAGCCCAACGGGGGCTGGACGAGATATACCATGACCAGAAAAGGCTAAGTTCACGATTAGGGAGAAAATCTATTGGTCGAGAAATAATACAACAAACCAAGACAATAAACTATTCTTGCCAAAATAATGTCGTTCCATTGAACCTTTCAGGAAACCTAACCCTATTTACAAGTCGGCCATCTCACGCGTGAGCTTCTCTTGCTCGAGCTCGGTGACCTTGGCCCTTAAGGTCGAGAGCTCGCCTTCGAGTCGGAGGGCTTCGACAGAGGCTTTGGCGGCGCGGCGTTGTTCTTCTTGAAGTTGGGACAAGGCGCTCTTGGCCGTCTTGCTCGCCCGACCCAGCTTCTCCTCGAGCTCTTGAACCTTGGCCTCGAGCTCAGGGGAGGCCCTCGACGTGATGGTTGCTTGGTCCGCAGCGGCCTTGCTTAGTTCTTCGGCCTTGGCTCGCTCGGCCTCGAGCGCCTTGGCCGACCTCGCGCGCTCATCCTCGACGGCCTTGTACGCGTGGTCCCGCTCCGAGGCAATGGCCTGCTCCAGCTCGGACTTGTGGGAAGCCTCGAGTGTCTTCACCACCTTGCGGAGGCCGGCGATCTCGTTGGAGTCGTTTGCCGCCTTTTGCGCGGCCTCCTCCCGCTTGGCTTGCAAGTCCTCCACGATCTTGGAGCGTGCCATCTCCCGGGCCTCCACCACATCGAGCAAGGTCCTTAGCGCGTCGGCATGCGTCTGAAGGCCTTGCAGCCCTTGGGTGACTGAGCCGATGGCCTGCAGGGCTCGAAAGGTCAACACGATACTCGCTAGAAGAAAGAGACAGAGAAGGAAAAAGGGAAAGTTCGAGTCAAGGTTTGAAGAAACTCAAGAACCTGGGCAAGATGACCCTCGAAGATTGCACGGGAGTACTCAGCGGGTCTGCTGCCCGACGTTCCTGGGGCGGTGTCATCCACTTCTACCGCTGGGTCGTCGGGGGCGAGGCCTTCGGGTGCTCCGTCATGGGTGGCCGCGCCTCGAGGTTCCTATTCGAGGGGGCTCGACCCACTCCTGAGCTCGGTCCTGGTGGCGGTTGCGGCCTTGTCCCCCGTAGCTGGAAGGTCTTTTCCCCCTTTCCTTGTGGTGGTCCTGGCCTGGTCCACGGCTCGGTCCTCCATGCTCGCCACGGCTGGAACGTCTTCTGCATCGGCAGCCCGGGGAGTCCCGATCGCCACGGTTGAGGTGGTCTCGACGGTCATGGCTAGGGCATCCCCAGCGCCATCTCCTTCGGCGGCTTCAGACGGGTCAGCACCGTCTTCAACATTCGCGGAGCCGGTGGCATCTTCTTCAATGCCCGCGGGCTCGGCGTAGTCCTCGACTAGGTCGTCGAGTCCCTGGTCGAACTCCCCAACTATGGCCCAACTCTGGGGGCCTGAGGGGTGCGCCCCCGGTTCGAGAGCCGGCGGGGCGCCAGCACGTAGGAGGACTCCTCCAACTCATCGGACTCAGACTCACCCTGGACAACAGTCATCGTCAGGACGGGCAGGCAATGAGCTCGTGCGCTCAGGGTCTACGATAAAGAAAGGCTACTAAGCTAAGAATATAGAAGAGAATCCAAGCAAGAAGGAGGCCAAGCATGCACTTGAGTCTGCAGCCTCCGCTTCGCGGGTGGCTGGCGAAGCCCTTGGTGCCCCACAGGTGAGGGGGAGTCCCTTCCTCGAGAGCCTCGGGCCTTGGTCCTCGGGGCCTGCGGTGGGTCCTGACCCTCGGTCGAGGTCTTGGCTGCATCCACAGCACTCTGTTGCTACGAGATGAGATCTAAGTCAGAGGGCGAAGGAGCACAAGCGAAGAGCTCGGGCGCTCAACCAAGGAAACTCACCATCGTGCGGTCGCCCCACTCGACGTGTTGTTTCTTCGGGCCTTTGCCGCTCGCTCCGTCCGGGGCTGGCCTCTTGCCCTTGCCTGCCCCGAGCAGCGGCAACATCTTCCTCGCCGTTTCAAGAAATTCGAGCTTGTCCGGCAGGTGCAACAAAGAATCAAGGAAGGCTCTGGGCGTATGCCGACTAAGAAGTTGTAACATCCCAAAGTTTGGCCTAATTTAAATTTTTGGAGTTATTTTAATTTTTGCGAATTTTTGGGATTTATTTGAGTTTAATTTGAATTTATCCTTCTCTTTAATAATTAAATAATAGAAAAGTAATTACCAAAAATAAATAAAAATATTTTATTTAAGTTCTAAATGCCATGAAATATTTTCTAGGATTTCTCTAGAATTTTTTGGGTATTTTTAGTGCCCTAAATAATTAATTTGAATTTGTGGATTTGTTTTTATTCAAAAAGTCTGAAAATTTCGACCCAACAGTGTTGGGCCGAGGCCAACACTGTGCGCGCCGTTCGGCCCAGCGGGGGAAACCCTAACATCGCTCGACCCGGGCCGTTAGATCGCGATTGTTCGGCTGAACCATTGCCGCATCACCTGCGCTTGTGAACCGTTGGATCGTGGTGGCTTGAACGCTCCAGATAACGCCACATCACACGGGAGAGCAATAGTCGGCGCCGCCATCGCCATTACGAGGTGGTTGGCAGCCGAGGTAATGGTGGCCATTTTTCGCGCAAACCAAAGCATCGCTGTGCCCATGAAATACCCTCGCGAAGAGAGCTCCTCGTTCCGCACCTGTTGCACTCTCACCCGTACACTGTAGTGCACCGTAGCTTCACCCGTTGCTCGTAGGAGTTGGCATTACCGCCGCTTCGGTTTTCCTTGTCTTCCGCCATCGTTGGTCATGATTCGCCGCATCAAAGCATGAGTTCGGGATCCTTGTGTCAAGCCTCATCTTCCGCAACGCTTCGCCTCGCCAAAGAAGTCCCGGAGCACCGCCAACAGCCTCGCCTTCTTCGTCTCTGGCCAACGAGCACCGCCGCACCACCATCAACTCTCGTGAGCATCTTCGACCGACCAATCAAGATCTGACATCTACGGTAAGTCCACGTAGCGCCTTTTTGTTGAGCTTTGATCTATACCGCAGGATGGAGATCGTGCGGAAAACATTAGCCGTGTAGACTGAAAGTACTATTAGCAGTTTGATCTGGAGTATAGCGCTTAGATCTGAGCCACGTGTTGTGCGGGAACCCTAGCGACGCCAGTTCTCAGCCGTCGATTTCAGCCCACGGTCGTGATCGTGCCGCGTGTCCGTGCGAATACCGAAGCGTTGCAACGGTCACCAGAGTCGAGATCCGACCGTTGATTTCAAACGGATGGCTGAGATGAGGCCACGTGTTGGCTCGGGATTCATTGGGGCTTTTGAGGAAAGACCGACTGTCGGATTTGAATCCAACGGCCGGGATTCGTGTGCCTGTGTCCAGTCATGCGGCGCCACGTGTCGAAATTGGGTTGCCGAGCCGTCCGTTGCAGAGTCGGGCTCGCATGTCAGCCGCACTATTCGGTGGACCGAGTTCATCGTAAACCCGAGCCGATCCATGAACCCGGTCCATAGACTAGTGCTGATGTGGCTCACCCTGGTGCTGCCACGTGTCGGCCGAAGGAATATATCGGGATTTTCCAGAAGAAAAATAAATAGATTAATTCGGTTTTTCTTTTATTTGAATTTACAAACTTGTAATCGATATAACTTTTGCGTCTTAACTCCGAATTGGGTGATTCTAGTTCCTAAAAATTTGTAAAAATGTGATCTATTTATTGGTGAATTTTATTTTATTTTTAGAATTGATCTTTCTATTTGTTTAGTGTATTTATTGAATGTATGATTATTCGAGTAGACGTTGATTTGCCGGAAAACTTCAAGGGGGAATTTCCAGCACAAGACCAAGCTCCAGATCAGGATCTGCCACTGTTTGAAGGCGAGTCATGCTTTGATCATTTTGCTCCTAAGTTTTGAAAATATATTTTGATTCAAACTATGCATGCTAATTTAACTAAAAATATATTTAATTAATTTGTGTGAATTAGTTATGTAACCTATTTGTTATTGCCACCTTGTCTCTAATATTTGTATGCCATGATTCACTTGATACCCTAAGTTGATAATATTAGTTGGATGCAATGATATACCAACACAGGAGGCTAGACCGTGAATAGTTGCTTAGCCTTGCTTATGTCGTGAATAATCTTTTATAATACAAAAAGCAATATTGACTAAAGGAATAGTGAATGTATTTTGGTAAATGGTGGAATGTGTTGGTAATGATGTTGAAGTGTGGAGACCTGTGTGGTTCTACATGAAGGTTGATTTGCTGGCATGTGTTGCATCGTAAAACCAGTTGGGGTGGGAAATGATTTAGACTGGGGCAAGTGGAAAGATGGCTTCATGCCAGGTGGGCCTGTGTGGCAACAGAATGAATTAAGTAAAATGAGATGGCTGTGTGCCAAACTTTTGAAAGGAAGTCTTGCCCTAGACAATTAAGGACTTTACCTTGCGAGCCTTTGAACTGAGTTACTCGTACAACCACATGTCTGGCATGGGACAGACCTTGTTTAGTAGAGTTCTAATATCTTTCCTTTGACACCTCGGGGCGGCAGTTACACAAGAGTGTAACTATGTGGGGGAGCGTACCTGTGCTACGGCTTGGTACCCATCCAACAGTATTCGCTTGCTCTAAACTTTGGCTGTGAGTGAGGGAAGTGTTAGAAAGGCAATACTAGGGAGGTTCATTGGTTTAGATGTTAGTTTTTGAAATACTTTGTTACAATCAATCACCTGTGTGGTGAGCGACTGTATCTTGTGGGTAAAGTGTACAATCTCTGCAGAGTGTACAATCTATTCGAATAGCCGAGTCCACGGAATTGGACAAAGCTTGGGGATTACAGTCAAGGGGTAGATCTTTGAAAATAAAATGGGATGAAAGGCTGTGTGCCTGGGATAATGGTGAAATTGATTAAGGACTGTGTGTCCAAAATTATGTGGAAAACAATTGGAGAAACTTATTATATTAATATGGTTTTGCTGCTTTAAATCTAAATAAATAGTAAGTTAAAATATTGTTGCAATGCAAAATAACCAATTGAGCCATTCCTTTGTAATAAGCCATGCATGTAGTAATAGAACTGCATTCTGTGCATGACTTGTTGAGTACGGTGTGTACTCACCCTTGCTTACAAAAACATATCAGAGGAAGAGTCTACACCTGCTTGGGAAGAGGAGTTTATCATGGAGCTGGAGAACTAGGGAGCAAGCCTTGTCAGTAGCCTGTGGCAAGGAGATGGATCACTACGATGCTTTATTTTTCTGCTGTCATTTTCTTGATACTCTGATTTATGTAAGCCCTGCGTGGCAAACTATTGTAAGGTAACCATAAGGTCGTACAACACGTTTATATTCATGTCTGAAGTACTTTATTATTATTCCGCTGTGTATGATTGTGGTACTTTAACCCTGTTTAGCCTTTGTGCACTAGCGTGATCCTGGACTAGTGCTAATTACACAGAGGGTCCGAATTTGCATATTCGTGTCCCGACAGAGTTGGTATCAGAGCCATACTGACTGTAGGACTTGACCCTAGGTAGACTGGCTGAGGAAGATAAAACTATTTTCTAAAGATTAAAAATGTACAAGATTATCAATGAAATCTTGACAAATCTTCTTCTTCTTACTTCGTATCTATGCTGCATTTTCTGTTATTACTTTATGATTTTAAAATTTAGGGCTAACGAGGTGTGATTTGGCAGATGAGGAGGATCCACACTTTTGGTGAGCGCACTGGAGGATTCGCCGCAGAGCTGTGGCGTATGATGCAGATCCATCAAGGCTTCGATAGGCTGATCTATCGGAGAACCTCTGTGGTTCGAGTAGGTCTAGTCGTTGCATGGGACGTGAAGATTACAGTTTACGCTCGCGAAAGGGGGAGAGCGAGTCATCCTATCCACATCACTGTCAGGAGGTCTACATTTGAGGCTGGGATCCAGGAGACAGCGCGCCTTGCGATGTGGCAGATCGCCCGCACCTACCCGGCAGAGCTGGAAGGCACAGTCTTCCGTCATCATCCGCGCTGGGACAACCACTTTGACCGACATCCGATCGAGGAGGAGGACGCTACGATCACCTATCTGGCGAGGTTCGTCATGGCCCAGGAGGAGTCCGTACACGAGACAGTTCAGGAGTTGAAGAGGGCCCGTGACGAGGTCGCGGATGTTAGGACTCAGCTATGGGAGGCTCAGGAGTATCTAACACACTCCATCCAGAGGGTCCGTGAGCTAGAGGAGGCGTTGTACGGACCTGAGCCAGAGCCAGAGCTAGAGCTGCACGACTCGGACCCCGAGGAGACAACGCAGGAGGAGCCAGCGCAGGAGGTGCCAGTGTAGGAGGTGCCAGAGCCGCCGGTGCAGGAGCAGGCAGCCCAGGAGCCATCGGAGTTGGTGGGGTCGTTCGTACTACCAGCTGTGGGGCATCAGGATCAGTTTGCTCCTATGTCGCCGCACCCTCCGCAGTACCCACTGGGAGGACCGCAGCCAGGGTGTAATACAGCAAGTGGTTTTTCCAAGATTTTTTTGGTTCGCGCTATTGGTTAGATGTTGGATTTTGGGTTTTAGGAGGGGTTTTTTTGGGAATTCCTCCCCTCACCTAACCTCTCTCCCTTTAGTTTGTGTGGTTGTGAATTGGTGGGAGGCCAAGAGATTTTTTCTTCGTGTGTCTTGGCCGAGTCTTGCTCCTCCTGGCGCCTTGCTCGATGGTGAGCCTTGCTCCTTCTGGCGACTGTTCCTCCCGTGGCGCCCCCTCGGTAAGCCCTCCTGGTGCCTCCCCTCCCCGAAGCTTCCTCAAAGCGGACCCCTCCGTAGTGCCCTGCTCCTCCGGCCCGTCGCCCGGCCCGATCGCATCGCCGATCGCCTCGGCCTGTTCTGCACTGCCCAGCTTCCCTCGCCCTCGCTGAAAAGCCGGCTGCGCTCTTCGGCCGTCGCCGCCAGCTCTTAGCGTCTTGCCCGCGTCAGCGCGCCTCCGGCCTCCAGCTGGCGTGCCGCGCCGCCCCGTTGCCACCCCTCGCGTCTCCGGCAGCACTGTACTGTCTTGCCCTCGGCCGTCGGTACTTGCGCCTCCCCTTCTTCTTGGTTCAAGATTTGAGGTATTCTAGCTTGGGTACCTTCTGTGCATACTAGGTGTTTGTTGAAATGCTTAAAAGAGTTATTGTATGGTATTGCGCTGCGTTTCCGAGTATTGATCTGTGAGTCACCATATGAGCTAAACATATTGCTTCCTAAGCATATGCATATTGGTATGGTTGGTTTGTTTTGTGCAAAAGATGCTTCCCTTACTAATGGTATTAGCTCACTGCTTTTATGCGGTTTGTCGCTCGCTTGGTGTGGTGTGCATCAAAGTCATGGATTTGAATTGGTGCTGAAAAGGTGGCTAGTTATAAGTAACATATTGGTTCTTTTGATACTGAAGAGTCTTTAGTCACGGAGAGGTTTTAATTTACATGTAATCGCATGAGCATTTCTTTGTGTGGATTTATGCTTTAGCCTTTAGATGAGTGTTTATAAGTTCGTAATGATTGAATATGGTGTAGTTCTATAATCATGAAATAATCTCTCATGCATTTCTAGATAAAGTCAACTTTTCATGTTAGAAATTGTTCAAGAGTTAGTGTTCTGGTATTAGTCCCAAATGTATGATGAGTGAGACGCCTCTTTGATATACTGTATGCAAACTCAGTTACTTTTCATCAGAAATCTAGAACATGTCGATGGTTTGACACTGATAGCACTGTAAATTTATTAATCTTAATTAATGTGTTCTGTACTTGATTGCAAGTGCTTTATATTGGGTTTTACATGATGGAGCAACGCTCGCTGATTGTTACACTTAGTTGCCTTACTGAATGCATGTGTTCTATTACCAAGGTTACTCGTGAATAGGGTTAGAGTAATGAGGATGGTAAGTTAAAGGATGAGAGGAGTTGAAATTCGGGTATTTGATTATGACTATACGGTTGTAATCACGAGAAAGAATTTACTTATGGGTTTTAGTCATTAACTTTATTTCCATTAAACCATGGACGACAAGAACTGAACCTATTAAATTCAAATCGTTATGGGCATCTCCCGATTGGCAATGTACCGCAGTATATTGTTTAATTTAAGATGTCGCATGTCACTATTGGCTATACATTCTAATTTGGCTTCTACTTCATTGGATGTTTGATTTTTTTGCATGTAGTGGTATAAATCTTAGCTTTAAGTTGGCAATCTCTGTTATGGGTCGATTGTAGAGCTCAGTGCTCGGTCGTTGACTTCTTGCACCGGTGGACGTCGACCTTCGTCGTGTTTGTCGGCAGGGATTAGCGAGCTGAGCTGCCGGCCTTGTTCTTCTGAAGGCACCGCCAAGAGGATAGTGTCTTCGGGAGTGATCTTGACCCCGAGTTGCCTCTCGCGTCGGTAAAGGCAAGTGCATCTCCTAGAGCGTTAGTAGGGTGTTAAATGCTTTGCTTGCGATAAAAGTATGAAAATTCTAATGATTTGGTTATGTTTAATAGCATATTTAGAAGTTGTTCTTAGCATGGTAATGGGGATGGATGAATGTTAGCAATGGGAAGGTAAGTTATTCAATTTCTATTATTGCAACGCCTTATGAATTGTATAAATGAGTATGGTTATATATGTTGGTGCAAAGGATAACATGATTAAATGATAATGTGTGTGTTATATTCATGTTTGTGTTGTGCTTATACACATGACTTTATTTACTCTCGAATGAATTACACCGGGAAATAGCAAGTTAATTGGTACTTCTATATTGGTTATGGCTATGTGTGGTGAAAATGAATGAGGGATGAAATGCATTCACGCCAATTGCATGATTGCATTCATGATGGACGAGGCGTCCCATGTTGATCGGGCCTCGGTGCTCACCCGTAGTGAGCACAAAAGTCCTACCTCGTAGTCCCATTCATTGAGGTGAATGGGAGCGAGTCGAAAGTAGGCCCCGCCACGGGATGGGTGGGATTGAGGGTGCATACCGACGGGTGTGCACTCAGCTATACCGGTATACGCTATGACAATGTGCATTATGAGCATGCATGGTGCATTCATTTATGATTCATGAGAAAAAGGATGAGAGCATAAAAGCATTGCATTGTGTGTTGAAATTAGTAGATGTTAATTGATGAGAATGGAAATGACAGGTTGGGTATTGAGTCGTGGACTCATCCTGAAATGATTGTTGAGGCATGGGTAAGGTTTATTTATGTTTCCGAGTTGGATGTGGTAAGTAGGGTTAGTTTCTATTTCTTTAACTGGATAATTTCAATTAAGTAATGGTTATAGCAAATGGTGAAGTAGTCGTGTTCTTACGTCTTGAAGTTATATGAATTCAAATTGCTCCCTTATTTTAAGGATGTCACGTAAAGGAACTATTACTGTATGTCTTGAAGCCGTGGTATTCTATTCGAATTCATTACTTTCCATACTTGATTGCACTTTGCTGAGTCTTGGACTCACGCTTGTTTGTTTTCTTGTTTTAGGTACTTTGAAGCTGTCTCGCCGGGTTGGGAGTAGTAACACATGCACGACTTGGTCTCCAACAATCTTAACCGATTCATTAAGTTGGATGTAATTAATGTGATTGTAATGTGTTGCCGTCTTGGGGAGTTTATTAAATTGTTGGACGTGTGATTGATTAACTAAGGACCTGCTAGAATACTATCATAATCATCATCTTTTCTGTCTCACGAGTGGATGTCCTCCTGTCTAGAGAGGTCATGCGAAATTTTCTAAAAATCGGTGACTTGGTTTTAAATTGGAATAGAGAGTTTCAAGGTGGGGTTCAATCTGTTATTAAAGGTAGCGAGGTCTAGTGACTCGTTCATTGAGTTTTTAGTTCAATCGAGCTTCTTTGTCGAGTTTTATTTTCTTGGGTCTTTCTGAGGATCCTCTGGACCAATGTAATTTTGAGTGTTGTAAGCGTCATTTAGGGTCTTTTGGTAGCATTCGATGCATTTGGCGCCGGGTGTTCTGATTGGTATCGAGCGGGCTTGTGTCCGTGGTGCTTGAATGTAGTGAGAAATTTTAGAATGAATTAAAATTTTGCTGTATGAAAGTAGAAAAATAGTTTAGGTTGAACCTTTAAAATGTGGCCCTAGGGCAATACCTGTAAAACTTGATGTAGAATGATGAATCAATCTAAAAATTTGACACACTCTGATGCACAGTAGGAAAGGGATGGGATAACGTTGCATTGTGTTACAATGCTTATTTGTTATTGATGCTATGTTAATACTTGTGATTATGTTATATGTTAGTCTTGTTAAGGTTCTGATAGTATTTATGACTATTCTTGAAGTGGTTGAGCGCTCTACGGGGTCTGGTGGGACTCCGTGTGCCGAAGAGATTTCGGCCCTGTCGCGTAGCCGTATTGGTCGGTGCGGCAGTTGAAAGCCAGCACCCAAGGAGAGTTCTTGTGATTCTGTCTTAAATCGGAGAGTTGTTGGAGTGCGTATTTGAATTTTGTCTTCCTTAGTCTTCTTGGATTTAAGGCGAAGAAGATTGTTTTGTGTTGCCCCTTTTTAGTTGCTTTGTGGAGAAAAAACATGGATTTCCTTCTTGTGATTGGAGGATCTCCCAGTTTAAAAGGAGTTGTTGTACTTCTGTGGTAGATGGAAGACTTAATGGAGTAAGTTTTCCGGTCTTTGACTTATTTGGTTTTTTTTTTGGGTTTAAGTCAAGGAAAAGGGGTTTTGGTGTAGCGCCTAATTGGTTGATGGCGAGGGAAGACATGGAATTTTCGTGTTGTCGTTCTCCAAGTTGAAGTTTTGGATTTGGGGCTTTAACGGCAAAAGTGTTATTCGATCGATTCGCTTTTCCTTCCGTGAATGTGTAACTCCTTTCCTTTGTGGAATTTTGGAGTTTGATGATGATTCGGAGATCTTGTGCATGACAAGGCTTGAGTCCTGTCATTTTGTAAAATTTGAGAGTCAAGTTTCTTTGGGAAAATCGTTGGTTGGGTTTTTCCAGGAAGGAATTTCGTGACAATCAAAGTGAGTTGTGGGTTGGTTGAAGATCTTCCCGTAAAAAGTTTAATATAAGGATTGTGTTGTTAGGGTAGTTGACCCTAATTTGTTAGATGTTAAGGACTCTAATGTTGGTCTTGGTAATCCACGGTTATGAGTGGAGGAATGGATATGGTGTTTGAGTAGGGCTAGTGTTGATTATGATGACGAAGGAATAATAAGTTGATTGAGGAACTTGTTTTAATTAGGTGATGGGATTAAATGGTTTCGAGGTGTCCTCAGTGGTTGGATCGTGTGGATTATTAATACATTTTATAAAGGTGGATAGTATAACCTAAGGCGAGGTTGTAATTAAAGTACGGAGAAACATTGGGTTGAATCTTTTGGAGCTTGGTTTGCTTTTAGCGACGGGCGGCCTTAGAACCATTTTGGCGATTTATGTCGCGAGGAGACTTCGTTTAAATTATTGGGGACTTGAATAATTGCTCTTTGGTTTTGTTCTTCGGGCAAGATCGTCCTAGAAGGAGAACCATGTGTGGATGGGATTTGATGTAGTCCTAATTGGGGTTAAGGGCTGATGATATATGGATTCAATGTGGAAAGTAATGAACGGTGCTGCTGGACTTGATCTAAACCTTGGTGGGAGGATTGTCAGATTCATTGTCCCATGGTTGGGTGGGATTAATTTGCTGGTGGACTGGGTGTAAGTGGTCGCTAAATGCATTATTTCCTTAAGTTGTCGGAACTCTCGGTTTATGGGTAAGACTCAATGTGGGGTCAGTCGAAAATGAATGGTTTGGTTATGAACCTTTTCTTTGAGTAGTTTGAAAGAAGGTAAAGTCTCATGAAATAAAATTTTGATTCACATCGGAGAAATGTTTTCTGGCTAAGAATGGAAATTTATTCCCTCTCTTTTTGGGTAAAGGTGTAGTTGTCAATGAAAGGAGATTGGGGACCTAGGAATGGTTTTCTTTCTCGAGGTATCTTGTTTCTCCTTGATTGAGTGTTTTCTCGATGTGAAGTTTTTTTTTCACCTTGGAGTTTAAGGTGGTGGATTTGGTTTGTGTTGGTAAAGAGAATTTAGTTCTCTTTGCTTCTTTTGTGACTACTTTTGAGGAAAGATTTGTGTGAATTTCTTCATCTTAGTTGAGCTTTCCCTGGTGTATATTTTATTGCTTTGACTTCAAGTTGAGGAAAGTGGTTAGTTTTGTTAAGCAAATTGAGATTTTAATTGCTCTTTAGTGTGGGACAAGATAATGCTTAGCTGTGGGTTCATGGTTGAGTGTAATAGAAGATTATGCTCTTTGATTTATTTGTCTAAAGTGAATGGTTCCGTTATGACTCTTTTCTTCGAGTGATTGTCGCTATGCACAAGACAGGTATGAAAAAAGGGACAAGTATGATATTGTATTGTGAGGAAATAGGATTTGTGCCGGTGGGCTAATCGTGGCAATAGTAAGGTTGGTCATGACCCTTTTGATCCAAGGGTAATTGTTGGAAAGATAAAAGTTGTGTTTTGGTTCCTGGAGGATTTTGATGTTAAATGGTTAGAAATAGTGGCATATTCGGATCTGGTTAGAAGCTTGTTGGATTGAAAAGCCTCGTGTGGCTTCGTGGTTCAAACAAAATGACCCGTGGTATAACTATGATATGGTGGGCTAACTCGTTCGATAATATGGCTTGATAATGGTTATGTTGTTATAAAAGGTTAATCATGAGGAGAGATGGGAATCAGTGATTTCCTGGTTCGTAGAGGATCCAAGTTTAGAACCTAGCTATTTAATCGGATAGCTCTGGTGTTTTGATGATAATTGGTTGGATGCTTAATAGAGTGACGTGACTTGTGTTATTCTTGTCATCACGAGTTGGTTGATCTGTGGTATGGAGTTTTAGAGAGGAGATTTAAGTTGGGAGAGTGAAATTGAATAGAAAATGAGAATTTAGTTGGTGAGTTAGTATTATGATCTTTCGAGAAGAATCGTTGGTTGATTGGAGGTTGTGTATGGAGGCTTAAAAAAAAGAGTTGTCTGAGTTGTCAGACTATTGTTGGTCTTTGAGAAGGACCTGGTTTCCGAGTTTTGTACCATGCGAGTTGAGGAGTTAGAGTGAATGTTGATTTATTGAGGGGCGAGTGAGTTCAGTTGCTTGCTCCTTTTATTTCACAACAGCTGTGGTTTGAGTTGTGGAGTTTTCTCTTGCGTGAGAAGTCCTCGGCTTGTTCTTGATGGACCTGCTAATTTTGACATTTCGGTTTCTGTTGCTCTTGTGGATAAGTTTTGAGGTGTTCAGAATTCGAGGTCGAATTCTATTGAAGGGGGGAAGAGTGTAATACAGCAAGTGGTTTTTCCAAGATTTTTTTTTTGGGAATTCCCTCCCCCTCACCTAACCTCTCTCTCCCCTTTAGTTTGTGTGGTTGTAATTGGTGGGAGGCCAGGAGATTTTTCTTCGTGTGTGCTGGCCGAGTCTTGCTCCTCTGGCGCCCTTGCTCTCGATGGTGAGCCTTGCTCCTTCTGGCGACTTCCTCCCGTGCGCGCCCTCGGTGGCCCTCCTGGTGCCTCCCCTCCCTGCCGAAGCTTCCTCCCAGGCGGACCCCTCCAGCCGTGCCCCTGCTCCTCCGGCCCGTCGCCCGGCCCGGCATCGCCGATCGCCTCGGCCTGTGCAGGTTCTGCCCGGCTTCCCTCGCCCTCGCTGAGCTAAGCGGCGCTGCCGCTCTTCCGCCGTCGCCGCCGGCTCTTAGCGTCTTGCCGCGTCCGGCGCCTCCGGCCTCCCAGCCGTCGTCGCGCCCCCGTTGCCACCCCTCGCGTCTCCGGCCGCACCGGTGCTGTCTTTGTCCTCTGGCCGTCGGCACTTGCGCCCCTTCTTCTGGTTCAAGATTTGAGGTATTCTAGCTTGGGTACCTTACATGCATACTAGGTGTTTGTTGAAATGCTTAAAAGAGTTATTGTATGGTATTGCTGCGTTTCGAGTATTGATCTGTGAGTCACCATATGAGCTAAACATATTGCTTCCTAAGCATATGCATATTGGTATGGTTGGTTTGTTTTGTGCAAAAGATGCTTCCCTTACTAATGGTATTAGCTCACTGCTTTTATGCGGTTTGTCGCTCGCTTGGTGTGGTGTGCATCAAAGCTGCGGATTTGAATTGGTGCCTGAAAAGGTGGCTAGTTATAAGTAACATATTGGTTCTTTTGATACGAAGAGTCTTTAGTCACGGAGAGGTTTTAATTTCTGTGCACTGCATGAGCATTTCTTTGTGTGGATTTATGCTTTAGCCTTTAGATGAGTGTTTATAAGTTCTGTAATGATTGAATATGGTGTAGTTCTATAATCACTGAAATAATCTCTCATGCATTTCTAGATAAAGTCAACTTTTCATGTTAGAAATTGTTCAGGAGTTAGTGTTCTGGTATTAGTCCCAAATGTATGATGAGTGAGACGCCTCTTTGATATACTGTATGCAAACTCAGTTACTTTTCATCAGAAATCTAGAACATGTCGATGGTTTGACACTGATAGCACTGTAAATTTATTAATCTTAATTAATGTGTTCTGTACTTGATTGCAAGTGCTTTATATTGGGTTTTACATGATGGAGCAACATTCACGATTATTACACTTAGTTGCCTTCTTGAATGCATGTGTTCTATTACCAAGGTTACTCGTGAATAGGGTTAGAGTAATGAGGATGGTAAGTTAAAGGATGAGAGGAGTTGAAATTCGGGTATTTGATTATGACTATACGGTTGTAATCACGAGAAAGAATTTACTTATGGGTTTTAGTCATTAACTTTATTTCCATTAAACCATGGACGACAAGAACTGAACCTATTAAATTCAAATCGTTATGGGCATCTCCCAGTTGGCAATGTACCGCAGGTATATTGTTTAATTTAAGATGTCGCATGTCACTATTGGCTATACATTCTAATTTGGCTTCTACTTCATTGGATGTTTGATTTTTTTTGCATGTAGTGGTATAAATCTTAGCTTTAAGTTGGCAATCTCTGTTATGGGTCAGATTGTAGAGCACGGTGCTCGGTCGTTGACTCTTGCGCACCCGTGACGTCGACGCCGTCGTGGTATGTCGGCAGGATTAGCGAGCGGAGCTGCGGCCTTGTTCTTGGAAGGCACCGCCAAGAGGGATAGTGTCTTCGGAGTGATCTTGACCCCGAGTTGCCTCTCGCGTCGGTAAAGGCAAGTGCATCTCCTAGAGCGTTAGTAGGGTGTTAAATGCTTTGCTTGCGATAAAAGTATGAAAATTCTAATGATTTGGTTATGTTTAATAGCATATTTAGAAGTTGTTCTTAGCATGGTAATGGGGATGGATGAATGTTAGCAATGGGAAGGTAAGTTATTCAATTTCTATTATTACAAGCCTTATGAATTGTATAAATGAGTATGGTTATATATGTTGGTGCAAAGGATAACATGATTAAATGATAATGTGTGTGTTATATTCATGTTTGTGTTGTGCTTATACACATGACTTTATTTACTCTCGAATGAATTACACTGGGGAAATAGCAAGTTAATTGGTACTTCTATATTGGTTATGGCTATGTGTGGTGAAAATGAATGAGGGATGAAATGCATTCACGTCAATTGCATGATTGCATTCATGATGGACGAGGCGTCCCATGTTGATGCGGGCCTCGGTGCTCACCCGTAGTGAGCACAAAAGTCCTACCTCGTAGTCCCATTCATTGAGGTGAATGGGAGCGAGTCAGTAAGAGTAGGCCCCGCCACGGGATGGGTGGGATTGAGGGTGCATACCGACGGGTGTGCACTCAGCTATACCGGTATACGCTATGACAATGTGCATTATGAGCATGCATGGTGCATTCATTTATGATTCATGAGAAAAAGGATGAGAGCATAAAAGCATTGCATTGTGTGTTGAAATTAGTAGATGTTAATTGATGAGAATGGAAATGACAGGTTGGGTATTGAGTCGTGGACTCATCCTGAAATGATTGTTGAGGCATGAGTAAGGTTTATTTATGTTTCCGAGTTGGATGTGGTAAGTAGGGTTAGTTTCTGTTTCTTTAACTGGATAATTTCAATTAAGTAATAGTTATAGCAAATGGTGAAGTAGTCGTGTTCTTACGTTTTGAAGTTATATGAATTCAAATTGCTCCATTATTTTAAGGATGTCAAGTAAAGGAACTATTACTGTATGTCTTGAAGCCGTGGTATTCTATTCAATTCATTACTTTCCATACTTGATTGCACTTTCTTTGAGTCTTGGACTCACGCTTGTTTGTTTTCTTGTTTTAGGTACTTTGAAGTCGTCTCACGGGTTGGGAGTAGTAACACGTGCGACTTGATCTCCAACAATCTGCTTAACCGATTCATTAAGTTGGATGTAATTAATGTGATTGTAATGTGTTGCCGTCTTGGGGAGTTTATTAAATTGTTGGACGTGTGATTGATTAACTAAGGACCTGCTAGAATACTATCATAATCGCATCTGTTTTACATCACGAGTGGATGTCCTCCTGTCTAGAGAGGTCATGCGAAATTTTCTAAAAATTCGGTGACTTGGTTTTAAATTGGAATAGAGAGTTTCAAGGTGGGGTTCAATCTGTTATTAAAGGTAGCAGGTCTAGTGACTCGTTCGTTGAGTTTTTAGTTCAATCGAGCTTCTTTGTCGAGTTTTATTTTCTTGGGTCTTTCTGAGGATCCTCTGGACCAGTGTAATTTCGGAGTGTTGTAAGCGTCATTTAGGGTCTTTTGGTAGCATTCGCAGTGCATTTGGCGCCGGGGTGTTACAGTTGGTATCAGAGCGGGCTTCAGGTCCGTGGTGCTTGAATGTAGTGAGAAATTTTAGAATGAATTAAAATTTTGCTGTATGAAAGTAGAAACATAGTTTAGGTTGAACCTTTAAAATGTGGCCCTAGGGCAATACCTGTAAAACTTGATGTAGAATGATGAATCAATCTAAAAATTTGACACACTCTGATGCACAGTAGGAAAGGGATGGGATAACGTTGCATTGTGTTACAATGCTTATTTGTTATTGATGCTATGTTAATACTTGTGATTATGTTATATGTTAGTCTTGTTAAGGTTCTGATAGTATTTATGACTATTCTTGAAGTGGTTGAGCGCTCTACGGGGTCTGGTGGGACTCCGTGTCAAGAGATTTCGACCTGTCGGCAGAAGCCGTATTGGTCGGTCTTGGCGGTTGAAAGCCAGCACCCAAGGAGAGTTCTTGTGATTCTGTCTTAAATCGGAGAGTTGTTGGAGTGCGTATTTGAATTTTGTCTTCCTTAGTCTTCTTGGATTTAAGGCAAAGAAGATTGTTTTGTGTTGCCCCTTTTTGGTTGCTTTGTGGAGAAAAAACATGGATTTCCTTCTTGTGATTGGAGGATCTCCCAGTTTAAAAGGAGTTGTTGTACTTCTGTGGTAGATGGAAGACTTAATGGAGTAAGTTTTCCGGTCTTTGACTTATTTGGTTTTTTTTTTGGGTTTAAGTCAAGGAAAAGGGGTTTTGGTGTAGCGCCTAATTGGTTGATGGCGAGGGAAGACATGGAATTTTCGTGTTGTCGTTCTCCAAGTTGAAGTTTTGGATTTGGGGCTTTAACGGCAAAAGTGTTATTCGATCGATTCGCTTTTCCTTCCGTGAATGTGTAACTCCTTTCCTTTGTGGAATTTTGGAGTTTGATGATGATTCGGAGATCTTGTGCATGACAAGGCTTGAGTCTGTCATTTTGTAAAATTTGAGAGTCAAGTTTCTTTGGGAAAATCGTTGGTTGGGTTTTTCGGGAAGGAATTTCGTGACAATCAAAGTGAGTTGTGGGTTGGTTGAAGATCTTCCGTAAAAGTTTAATATAAGGATTGTGTTGTTAGGGTAGTTGACCCTAATTTGTTAGATGTTAAGGACTCTAATGTTGGTCTTGGTAATCCACGGTTATGAGTGGAGGAATGGATATGGTGTTTGAGTAGGGCTAGTGTTGATTATGATGACGAAGGAATAATAAGTTGATTGAGGAACTTGTTTTAATTAGGTGATGGGATTAAATGGTTTCGAGGTGTCCTCGATGGGTTGGATCGTGTGGATTATTAATACATTTTATAAAGGTGGATAGTATAACCTAAGGCGAGGTTGTAATTAAAGTACGGAGAAACATTGGGTTGAATCTTTTGGAGCTTGGTTTGCTTTTAGCGACGGGCGGCCTTAGAACCATTTTGGCGATTTATGTCGCGAGGAGACTTCGTTTAAATTATTGGGGACTTGAATAATTGCTCTTTGGTTTTGTTCTTCGTGCAAGATCGTCCTAGAAGGAGAACCATGTGTGGATGGGATTTGATGTAGTCCTAATTGGGGTTAAGGGCTGATGATATATGGATTCAATGTGGAAAGTAATGAACGGTGCTGCTGGACTTGATCTAAACCTTGGTGGGAGGATTGTCAGATTCATTGTCCCATGGTTGGGTGGGATTAATTTCTTTGGTGGATTTGGGTGTAAGTGGTCGCTAAATGCATTATTTCCTTAAGTTGTCGGAACTCTCGGTTTATGGGTAAGACTCAATGTGGGGTCAGTCGAAAATGAATGGTTTGGTTATGAACCTTTTCTTTGAGTGGTTGTCTCGTTGTACGAGACAAGTTTGAAAGAAGGTAAAGTCTCATGAAATAAAATTTTGATTCACATCGGAGAAATGTTTTCTGGCTAAGAATGGAAATTTATTCCCTCTCTTTTTGGGTAAAGGTGTAGTTGTCGATGAAAGGAGATTGGGGACCTAGGAATGGTTTTCTTTCTCGAGGTATCTTGTTTCTCCTTGATTGAGTGTTTTCTCGATGTGAAGTTTTTTTCACCTTGGAGTTTAAGGTGGTGGATTTGGTTTGTGTTGGTAAAGAGAATTTAGTTCTCTTTGCTTCTTTTGTGACTACTTTTGAGGAAAGATTTGTGTGAATTTCTTCATCTTAGTTGAGCTTTCCATGGTGTATATTTTATTGCTTTGACTTCAAGTTGAGGAAAGTGGTTAGTTTTGTTAAGCAAATTGAGATTTTAATTGCTCTTTAGTGTGGGACAAGATAATGCTTAGCTGTGGGTTCATGGTTGAGTGTAATAGAAGATTATGCTCTTTGATTTATTTGTCTAAAGTGAATGGTTCCGTTATGACTCTTTTCTTCGAGTGATTGTCGCTATGCACAAGACAGGTATGAAAAAGGGACAAGTATGATATTGTATTGTGAGGAAATAGGATTTGTGCTGGTGGGCTAATCGTGGCAATAGTAAGGTTGGTCATGACCCTTTTGATCCAAGGGTAATTGTTGGAAAGATAAAAGTTGTGTTTTGGTTCCTGGAGGATTTTGATGTTAAATGGTTAGAAATAGTGGCATATTCGGATCTGGTTAGAAGCTTGTTGGATTGAAAAGCCTCGTGTGGCTTCGTGGTTCAAACAAAATGACCCGTGGTATAACTATGATATGGTGGGCTAACTCGTTCGATAATATGGCTTGATAATGGTTATGTTGTTATAAAAGGTTAATCATGAGGAGAGATGGGAATCAGTGATTTCCTGGTTCGTAGAGGATCCAAGTTTAGAACCTAGCTATTTAATCGGATAGCTCTGGTGTTTTGATGATAATTGGTTGGATGCTTAATAGAGTGACGTGACTTGTGTTATTCTTGTCATCACGAGGGTTGATCTGTGGTATGGAGTTTTAGAGAGGAGATTTAAGTTGGGAGAGTGAAATTGAATAGAAAATGAGAATTTAGTTGGTGAGTTAGTATTATGATCTTTCGAGAAGAATCGTTGGTTGATTGGAGGTTGTGTATGGAGGCTTAAAAAGAGTTATCTCGAGTTGTCGGACTATTGTTGGTCTTTGAGAAGGACACGGTTTCGAGTTTTGTACCATGCGAGTTGAGGAGTTAGAGTGAATGTTGATTTATTGAGGCGAGTGAGTTCGGCTTGCTTGCTCCTTTTATTTCACAACAATTTGTGGTTTGAGTTGTGGAGTTTTCTCTTGCGTGAGAAGTTCTCGGCTTGTTCTTGATGGACACCGCTAATTTTGACATTTCGGTTTCTATTGCTCTTGTGGATAAGTTTTGAGGTGTTCGAATTCGAGGTCGAATTCATTGAAGGGGAAGAGTGTATCTGACAAGTGGTTTTTCCAAGATTTTTTGGTTCGCGCTATTGGTTAGATGTTGGATTTTGGGTTTTAGGAGGGGTTTTTGGGAATTCCCTTCCCCTCACCTAACCTCTCTCTCCCCTTTAGTTTGTGTGGCTGTAATTGGTGGGAGGCAGGAGATTTTTTCTTCGTGTGTCTTGCCGAGTCTTGCTCCTCTGGCGCCCTTGCTCTGATGGTGAGCCTTGCTCCTTCTGGGCGACTGTTCCTCCCGTGCGCCCCCACCAGTGGCCCTCTGGTGCCTCCCCTCCGCCAAGCTTCCTCCCAGGCGGACCTCCTCGGTAGTGCCCTGCTCCTCCGGCCCGGCGCCCAACCACCGGCATCGCCCTGATCGCCAGGCCACATGCCCTTGCCTGCCCGGCTTCCTCGCCCTCACCGAGCTAAGCCTGGCGCCCGCGCGCTCTTCCGGCCTGTCGCCGCTTGGCTCTTAGCGTCTTGCCCGCGTCGCGCGCCTCCGGCCTCCCAGCGCCGTCGTCGCCCCCGTTGCCACCCTCGCGTCTCGGCCGCCTGGCAGGTTGTCTTGTCCTCTGGCCGTCGGCACTTGCGCCTCCCCTTCTTCCTGGTTCAAGATTTGAGGTATTCTAGCTTGGGTACCTTCTGTGCATACTAGGTGTTTGTTGAAATGCTTAAAAGAGTTATTGTATGGTATTGCGCTGCGTTTCTGAGTATTGATCTGTGAGTCACCATATGAGCTAAACATATTGCTTCCTAAGCATATGCATATTGGTATGGTTGGTTTGTTTTGTGCAAAAGATGCTTCCCTTACTAATGGTATTAGCTCACTGCTTTTATGCGGTTTGTCGCTCGCTTGGTGTGGTGTGCATCAAAGCTGCGGATTTGAATTGGTGCCTGAAAAGGTGGCTAGTTATAAGTAACATATTGGTTCTTTTGATACGAAGAGTCTTTAGTCACGGAGAGGTTTTAATTTCTGTGCACTGCATGAGCATTTCTTTGTGTGGATTTATGCTTTAGCCTTTAGATGAGTGTTTATAAGTTCTGTAATGATTGAATATGGTGTAGTTCTATAATCACTGAAATAATCTCTCATGCATTTCTAGATAAAGTCAACTTTTCATGTTAGAAATTGTTCAGGAGTTAGTGTTCTGGTATTAGTCCCAAATGTATGATGAGTGAGACGCCTCTTTGATATACTGTATGCAAACTCGCCACTTTTCATCGTAAATCTAGAACATGTCGATGGTTTGACAACGATAGTAATCGTAAATTTATTAATCTTAATTAATGTGTTCGTACTTGATTGCAAGTGCTTTATATTGGGTTTACATGATGGAGCAACGTCACGATTGTTACACTTAGTTGCCTTACTGAATGCATGTGTTCTATTACCAAGGTTACTCGTGAATAGGGTTAGAGTAATGAGGATGGTAAGTTAAAGGATGAGAGGAGTTGAAATTCGGGTATTTGATTATGACTATACGGTTGTAATCACGAGAAAGAATTTACTTATGGGTTTTAGTCATTAACTTTATTTCCATTAAACCATGGACGACAAGAACTGAACCTATTAAATTCAAATCGTTATGGGCATCTCCCAGTTGGCAATGTACCGCAGGTATATTGTTTAATTTAAGATGTCGCATGTCACTATTGGCTATACATTCTAATTTGGCTTCTACTTCATTGGATGTTTGATTTTTTTTGCATGTAGTGGTATAAATCTTAGCTTTAAGTTGGCAATCTCTGTTATGGGTCAGATTGTAGAGCACGGTGCTCGGTCGTTGACTTCTGCGCGGCACCGTGGACGTCGCCGACGCCGTCGTGGTGTCGACGGGTTAGCGAATGAGCTGCCGGCCTTGTTCTTCGGAAGGCACCGCCAAGAGGGATAGTGTCTTCGGGAGTGATCTTGACCCCGAGTTGCCTCTCGCGTCGGTAAAGGCAAGTGCATCTCCTAGAGCGTTAGTAGGGTGTTAAATGCTTTGCTTGCGATAAAAGTATGAAAATTCTAATGATTTGGTTATGTTTAATAGCATATTTAGAAGTTGTTCTTAGCATGGTAATGGGGATGGATGAATGTTAGCAATGGGAAGGTAAGTTATTCAATTTCTATTATTGCAACGCCTTATGAATTGTATAAATGAGTATGGTTATATATGTTGGTGCAAAGGATAACATGATTAAATGATAATGTGTGTGTTATATTCATGTTTGTGTTGTGCTTATACACATGACTTTATTTACTCTCGAATGAATTACACTGGGGAAATAGCAAGTTAATTGGTACTTCTATATTGGTTATGGCTATGTGTGGTGAAAATGAATGAGGGATGAAATGCATTCACGTCAATTGCATGATTGCATTCATGATGGACGAGGCGTCCCATGTTGATGGGCCTCGGTGCTCACCGTAGTGAGCACAAAAGTCCTACTCGTAGTCCCATTCATTGAGGTGAATGGGAGCGAGTCAGTAAGAGTAGGCCCCGCCACGGGATGGGTGGGATTGAGGGTGCATACCGACGGGTGTGCACTCAGCTATACCGGTATACGCTATGACAATGTGCATTATGAGCATGCATGGTGCATTCATTTATGATTCATGAGAAAAAGGATGAGAGCATAAAAGCATTGCATTGTGTGTTGAAATTAGTAGATGTTAATTGATGAGAATGGAAATGACAGGTTGGGTATTGAGTCGTGGACTCATCCTGAAATGATTGTTGAGGCATGGGTAAGGTTTATTTATGTTTCCGAGTTGGATGTGGTAAGTAGGGTTAGTTTCTGTTTCTTTAACTGGATAATTTCAATTAAGTAATAGTTATAGCAAATGGTGAAGTAGTCGTGTTCTTACGTTTTGAAGTTATATGAATTCAAATTGCTCCATTATTTTAAGGATGTCAAGTAAAGGAACTATTACTGTATGTCTTGAAGCCGTGGTATTCTATTCGAATTCATTACTTTCCATACTTGATTGCACTTTGCTGAGTCTTGGACTCACGCTTGTTTGTTTTCTTGTTTTAGGTACTTTGAAGCTGTCTCGCCGGGTTGGGAGTAGTAACACGTGCACGACTTCGGTCTCCAACAATCTGCTTAACCGATTCATTAAGTTGGATGTAATTAATGTGATTGTAATGTGTTGCCGTCTTGGGGAGTTTATTAAATTGTTGGACGTGTGATTGATTAACTAAGGACCTGCTAGAATACTATCATAACTGCATCTGTTTTCTGTCTGCTGAGTGGATGTCCTCCTGTCTAGAGAGGTCATGCCGAAATTTTCTAAAAATTCGGTGACTTGGTTTTAAATTGGAATAGAGAGTTTCAAGGTGGGGTTCAATCTGTTATTAAAGGTAGCAGGTCTAGTGACTCGTTCGTTGAGTTTTTAGTTCAATCGAGCTTCTTTGTCGAGTTTTATTTTCTTGGGTCTTTCTGAGGATCCTCTGGACCAGTGTAATTTCGGAGTGTTGTAAGCGTCATTTAGGGTCTTTTGGTAGCATTCGCAGTGCATTTGGCGCCGGGGTGTTACACAGAATGGCTCGACGACTGAGAGTTTTATTTCTTTTTAGGGTCGACTCAAATGTTGAGTCAAGTTATCGAGTTAGTCTTATCGAGAGGTTTCTTAGAACATTTGTTTGAGTTAGTCCTATCGAGTCCGTTCCTAGAACGTTTGCTTTGAGTCGAACTTTATATGTTGTTATGATTGAATGATGTGTGTTTGACATGTGTTGCATGGCCCTTAGGTTCTTGTAAGCAACCATACTTATCTAGTATCTATGAATGGTCGTTTAAGGGTTTTAATTACATATGTTTCCCCGTATAAGTTCTTCTACTTGTCTACTTTCTTTTCCCCTTATCTCTAAACCGTCAAAGCAATCAACAGATGGTGAACACTCGCAATACCGGAGCTGGTGGCAGTGGTTCGCGTCAGGGAGGCAGTCAGAGCAATGCATCAAATCCTCAAACGGCACCCCAGGTTGACATGCAGAACCTAGGAGCATTCCTAGCAGCGCAAACTCAGCTGATGCAAATGATGATGACAACCATGCAACAGATCACCGACCAAGCAGCTGTCAACAATTAGGCTGTTAACAATGGCCCCCGTCCCTACTCAAGACTGTTCGAGTTCATGAGGACACGACCGCCCACTTTCTCGGGCAATGCTATTCCATTAGAGGCAAATGACTGGTTGAGGACCATCAAGAGGAAGCTGCATATAACACAGTGTGTTGGAAATGAGAGGGTGCTTAATGCCTCTCATCAGCTAGAAGGGACAGCAGCTGAATGGTGGGAAAACTACTGCGCATCGCAGGAAAAGCCACAGGAAATCACTTGGGAAGAATTTACTGCGGCTTTTCATCAGTATCATGTGCCAGAAGGTATCATGGAGCTGAAAAAGGAAGAGTTTAGAGCGCAGAAGCAAGGAGGCCAGTCAGTGGCTGATTACTTGAATAAGTTCACCCAGTTGGCACGCTACGCTCCAGAGGACGTAGCAACAGATAAGGCTAGGCAGTCCCGTTTCATGAAAAGACTTAACACTGGATTGCAGGTGGGGATGATTACCCACACCTTCCCTGATTTTCAAGAGCTGGTGAATAAGGCGCTTATACTGGAAGACAAGCGCAAGGAACTAGATGACAACCGCAAGCACCGCATGGCACAACAAGGAGGATGCCAGGGTTAGCAAAAACCAAGAATGGTACCTCAGCAGTTCTCCAGATTCCAGCAAGGGAACAATGCTAGGACACCGCCGCCAATGCCAAAACCAACAGGAAAAAACCCCTAGACCCTAGTCAGAACTATTAGTCAAAATGGAAGAAACCAGCAGATGTCAGGAAGGCGCTGCTACAATTGCAATGAGACAGGGCACTTCGCCAATGTTTGCCCCAAGAAGGGAGGGGTGCCACCAGTACGTTTCAACCTAGGAAGCACGCCTACTAGCACTATACCATGGAGTACTTTTTCCAACACTCTTATCTGTCGGCAATGCACCCATTAGGCGGCAGATTATCTGTCGAAATAGTTTCCCCTACAGTTCTCAATCTGTCGCAATAATCAGTTTCAGGGAAGATATTTGTCGACAGATGTGCCTTTGCCAACAAATAGACTGATGGCCTAATATAATGATTTACCGACAGATGTAGCCATTTCCAACCGAGCATGATTTCTGGACTGATGAAGTCTTTGCCGATCGATATTTTCTTTACCGACAGATAGTGTGTTGTTGTTTTCTACATTTCCCGACTGTTAGTTTGTTGCCATTGCAACATACGCTACATCAGTAATAGCCAATTATATGCCATCTCAGGCTAAAACTTCATTCCAGTCATTACAACTAATGCCATCCAAAAGTTCATTCCAATCATTCATTACAACTAATGCCATCCAAAACTGAGACAATTACAACTGTGCCAACCAAAAGTTCATTCCAGTCATTCATTACAACTAATGCCATCCAAAAATTCATTCCACTATTCATTACAACTAATGCCATCCGAATCGAGACAATCATACCATTTATACCGCTGCTTTCCATATACAAACAGTGGCATGCAAAAGGCTAGCATCGATCAGCATGTACATAGTATGCTTGACACAAGTACATTGTCATGGTGAGTTTCAACATAATGCATCTCCACTAGCAAAATATAACACTAGGTTCACATTGAAAGAGAAAGTAACCTTGCTTGAACTTTCCAGAGACACTGCATGGATATACTCACACACCTAACTACTACAAAAGGCTCTAACAAATTCCTTGTCTTCTTGCTAGCACTAAGTTGGAACTTCACAAATCTGGAATAGAAATAGACGCCACCGATTAATAGTTGTCTTTAATAATAGATTGGATGTAGAACATTCCAATGAATCACAAAAGGTCATACCTGAATCTGCACTACCAAACCGCCATACTTGTTAGTCGGATTCATATATCAATCATGTTTTCCTGCGATACCAACCATATTATTTGTTTATATTGAAATGAATATAATAGCATAATACCATGTATGAAAGAAATAAATATAAGGAGAAACCATAAGTCAACTAATGCCCATTATAACATAATATATTTTGATAACGAACAAATTTCAAATTAGTGATATTTTTAAATGTACCCAACTAGTAAAAACAAAACATGACACTAGCGTTAGCCAAGTGTCAAATTGCTTCAGATTCTAAAACGTTCAAACTGAAGAAACCCACTAGCGAAGCTGTCACAGTGACACACCAAATATCAGTAGCAGTCTTTGGTAATGCAAATACCATTTGCGGTCCCCGGAATTAATGTTACACGACAACTTTGATTTTATTGTGCCCAATATTGACTTGGTTGCAAACTATAAATCCTCCGGTGACGAGAGTTACTCCGCTTGCATAGAGGTCCCTTCTTATCAACCAAGGAAAACACAAGATAAATACATTAGATAGTATTTGATGCACATTCCGGTGCACTTCTTGAGTTGCTACATGCCGTTAGTAATAATAAAATTAGATTTTCGCCACTTGTATTAGAAAAGTCACCTTCTTGCTCATTGTCATCGATGACCCTTACGGTCACCAGGATGTCATGTCCAAAACCATACCCTATCCTAGGGGGAAAGAGAGAAGCCAAACTCAAAAGAAATATTAAAATTTCTACGTAAATCTATCCCATATTTCATAAAATGCAAGACGACAACATTCGGTTGGCAAAGTGAAATTCGATCACCGCATATCCCATTGGCCCTCTTTGTCTTTTTAACTTCCTTCATCTACAAAGTATATGTCAAAGCTTAGCAACTCATGGTCAAGCATTAAATTTGCCAGAAAAGGTGAGTACAAGTTCTTACTCTCTAACGTGGCCATGCAATACATTTTCCACTAGCGTTAGCCAAGGTTTGCACATCTCCATATGGGCGTGGCAGCACACCATTCCTTTTGAATATAGAATTTACAAGAACTTCACAACATTCGTAACCAAGATTTTCACCCCCACAATTGTCCTTGGGCTTGTTCTCGAATAGTTGCCTTAGCCCTGTGAAGATTAAATGGACTCACAACATTATAAAGTACCACCTCTGCTCCACCCTAATCAATTCATTGTATGTCAATAATAATTAGAGGTGGTTCATAGCAACCGATGAAACTTTATCCATGAACCATAATTGAAAATAATCACCTCTTCATTTTCAGCCATCGGGGCTATAACACGCCTTCGGATAACCATGTTTGCATCATCATTTTATCCACCTCATTCATAGCATATGATTCAGCTTCACTATTAGGATCATGTTCTTCCTCGTCAACATGATGTTCTCCAGACCTTGCATTCTACACAAGACAACTACATCATCAATATTGAATTATTGAAATAAATCATCAAATAAGGTTGACACATTATTTACCATGTTAAGCCTTGTATTAGACCCATGTTGTGGAGTACTATTAGTATTTTGTATAGCTTGCATAACCACCAACTTCTTTAGTTCATCCAATTGTCGTTGCATGTCTTGCCGCATCTCATCCATACGGTTGGTTAGAAGCTCTACTTGCTGATCAGCACGTCGGCGACCTTCGATTTCCATTTGTAGCTTTGTTGGTGTGTACTTTTTTGCTCCCGGCAAACCCAGCTCACTTGGAGTTGGTCCTAGACCAAAAACACGAACATACCCCTTCTTCTCCTTTCCACAAACATGAGCATAAAGATCACCCTCTTGTATTGTTCTCTCTTTCAATTCTGGATGATCTGTAGCAGCATCTTTAAGTGCTTTCTGCACATATTTAGGATAGTATAAAATTTGGTAAATTATGGTCTCAAACTTCAGGTTATGTGTGGTCACTAATATCAATCAATTATTGTGTTCGAACACACTTACAATTGTTGACACTGCATTCTGATGAGGAACTCCATTTTTATGTGTGTGTGTTATTATAAAAAGTTCATCTCTGTGTGGGGTGCATCCATCCTCCTTGCCCTATGCCCAATAATTAAGCATGAACATACTACACCATGCACTCAACATGACATCAACCAGAAAAAATACGTACCTTTTCATGCCGTACACGAGCAAAACTCTTACTTCCAGCTGTATGTGGAGTAGTCAACTTCGCACGATTTTCTTTGCCTATTATTGAGCGGGCCTATCATAAAAAAATTCCATGTACATTAAATAAAATGAATGAAGTATAAAGAAATTGACAGTTATGTGATTTTTCTTACAACAGCTTCTGGAGTTCTCCAATAATCGATGAGCCACTTCCAGTCTGCTTCAAGAACCCTTTCATCATAAAGTTCAAGAAGTTCATCATCATCTTTAGTCTCATCAAATAACCGTAACTTTAGGTCTGCCTTGAACTCTTTCCATTTCTTTGCCGCTGTTGTCAACACCCAATTGAAAAGGCCTCGATCTATGTCCCAGAATAGCTATTTACCATAAAAAAATTATTTGAGATGTTGCATTGCATATTTAAGATGTTGTTTCAAACAAGTTGCATCACCTGTGTGTCTGTCCACAACTGATACTTCTTCTTTGGGCAAACCAACCTCCAATCAGTATGTGCAAGTGGAAATCCCTTAGTTCGCACAAGTGTTCCAATAAAATTGGCCAATGGGGAGGAAGTGCCCCCAACAGGTTGACCCATCTCATTGAGTTGGACTTGGAGTTTTGGTCCTTTTTGCCTTGCATATATGTCAGCTTTTTTAGTGTATCCTCTTATCTTCCGCTCCTTTGTTTGTTCGTCACCTATGAATGAAACAGTCCAATTAATATTGGTAATCACATATAGGAAAAACTACAAGAAAAATAATCCTGAACTGGCAGCAACATTACAATATTAAAAACTATTAATATTTACCTGCATTTTCTTCCAAGGGTACTTCTACGGGCTCATATTCAGGATCTGCATTGTCATGTTGTCCTTCATTCTCTAAAGTAATTTCTCTTGTCCTAGGCCGCAAGTTTGGCCTTTCCTCATTCTCTACAGCACTTACTCTTGTCCTAGGACGTAAGTTAGGTCGTTCAACACTACCTTGAACTCCCAGTTCAGTAATACGATGAGATGCCTATAGTTCAGCATGAAAATTTAATGTTAATATCTAATAGTTACTAACCGCAAGCCCCTTAAAAATATTAGAACTAGAAATATGCATGAAACCTTTTTCTTTTTCTTTGTTGGTTGTGCTAACAAAGTTTCATTGACTAGTTCTCGAATGTTCAAAGATTGCATCACTTCTTTATTTCTCATCATATTTTCTCTTCTCTCTTCCAGATATGCAATCCCCTCTTTCTCATATGCACCAATTGTGCTGCTATTTCTTTTGCCTCTGCATTTTGCACCATTTTCCTCCTACAAAAGTAAATAGCAAATCAAGAATGTAGGTATATTACCATATACAAATGGTTGGGAAGAGCACTTATTTTAGTATGCTATAACATGACTATCTCATAAAAAAGAGACTTACTTGTTAGATTGTTCTGCATCAACAATTATATCATCTATATCTGTCCTTACATGGACATTTCCATCATCAGCTTCCATATTAACATTTGTAATAAGACAAGGCAATGGTGTTCCTAAATTTTCACACACATTCTTCTCTAAATTTTCAGTCTCAACTGTAGCCATATCAAAACAGTCTCGTGCTTTTGAATGAACAACAGCATACCAATCATTATCAATTGGATCTGCAACATAGTAAATCTGTGTAGCTTGTGATGCCAAAATGAATGGTTCATCTGATAATTTATCACCAGTGTTGAACAGATGCTTGAAATTAACAATTGTGACCCCAAACTGATCTGTTTTTACCCATTTATCTTGTGCACGGTTATCAACCCAATCACATTTAAAAAGCACTATATTCCCTCTACAACGATAGTTCAACTCAATAATTTCTTTAATGACACCATAATATGTCTTGTTTTCTACTATTGCATCCTGTTTGTTCCCATTCGCAAAGATTGAGGTTTGTGCCACTAGAGCAACTCCACTACTTTGAACTGGCCTACCATCATCATGGTCAAATGTGTGGAAATTAAATCCATTTATAGTGTAGCTATGGTACTTTGTAGCAACAAAGAAAGGTTCATTTGCTAAAATCTGTATCTCTTCAGGCACTTCTACACCATTTTCAGCTAACTGTGCTACCTGTGAGTATGAAATTCTATGGTTAATCGAAAATGAATATGACAATCAAAAAACACAAAATTTCTAAGTCATGTGGTAACTTACGTGTAACCTAAACCACTCATGAAACTGGTCATGATGGATCGAGCTGATTTCAAGGTTATTTTGATGACCCATTGAAGAAAGGTACTCAATATGTTTGCTGTAAAGATCATATTCATCAATATAGTAGCATAAAAGATGAGGATATGTGTATAAATAATTTCATAGCTTACTTCAAGTAAGGTTCTATGTCATCATAGTTGGTCAAGACATATCTATGTGCTTGAAGCCATGTTTTGTGATCTAAGGTGATGGTGCACTTGCCACCTAAACCTCGCCCAATGTTGCGGAAGAAAGGAGTGGTATTGGATATACTAATATCAATCCCTTCGTCATTTCTAACTCGTCGAGTAAATCTAGTCTCACAGCCTTGTAAATAACGAGAGCAAAATGTAAGGCTTTCATCAAACAAATAACCCTCGGCAATAGATCCTCTGGTGACTTCTAGTACGGACATAGCCTTTACACCTCATCAAGTACCTAAAAGAATTCATAGGATAAGCATTTAGTAATATATTATTGCTACAAAGTTTTCTATAAAATAATTTTGAATAATTACCTTTCTATTGGGTACATGTTACGGTAATGGACAGGACCAAAGAAGTCTTGCTTAAGGGTGAAGATGTACCATCGGTGCACCATTACATCAAAAAGGTTGGCAAAAATATAGTTTCAAGAATACTTAGTGTCTCAGCAATTTCAGCTTCTAGTTTTTGCATATCACTTACACGTAATGAGGAGAATAGATCTGTTTGAAGAAATTACTTATACGAATCAATGCATCACTTACTTTTCTTTGGCAATATTTTTCGTCTGACAAGTGTAAGCAAATTCTGCAATAAAATATGGTTGTCATGACTCTTAAGTCCAATAATCTTTTTCTCATCAACATGCACAAGGTGACGATATCGAAGCGTAACCATCCGGGAATTTAACTTCTTTTAATACTTGACAAAACAATTTTTTTCGTCGTAACTCATTGTGTATGGTCTTTGGAGGTAAATAAAATCTCCCATCTACTTCAATAGGATGTAGATCTTTTCTAATGCCAAGAGCTTGGAGGTCAAACCGAGCATTTAAATTGTCCTTAGATTTCCCATCAATGCCCAAAATTGTGTTAGTTATATTCTCACACACATTCTTCTCTATGTGCATAGCATCGTAATTATGCCATGACAAAAGGTCTTTCCAATATGGTAAGGTGAACCAAATAGATCTCCTTTTCCAAACAACTGGTACTTCACCCTTGCGCTTTCGCTTTGTCTTCTTTTTCCCAGATGGATCCTTTCCAAATGTTGTATCAAGGTCTGCTGTTAATTCCATTATTTCCTCTCCACTTAGTGGTGTAGGTGCTATCCTGAAGTCAGTATTGCCATCAAATAAATCTGAATCAAACCTATATCTGTGGTTGATATCTAAAAACTTGCGGTGTCCCATATAACAACACTTACTTCCCTTTTTCAACTGGAGAGAATCAGTATGTGAATGGCATTCAGGACATGCTACTTTACCAGATGTGGCACATGCATGAACATAGCCTAAACCAGGAAAATCTGTAATTGTGATTAATATGGCAGCATGCAGTTGGAAGTACTCTCTCTTAGAAGCATCATATGTTCTAATACCCTCGACAAACATATCTACCATATCATGTACCAATGGTTGAAGATATACATCCATATCATTCCCAGGTGCTCTACGACCAGGAATTAATAGAGATAGGATGAAATTTGGTTGTTTCATACATGCCCATGGTGGAAGGTTATAAGGGATCAAAATAACAGGCCATATGCTATAATTACAACTCAATGACCTGAATGGATTAAATCCGTCAGTAGCTACAGCAAGTCTAAGATTGCGGATATCTGAAGCAAACTCTGGATGCTTAAAATCAAAATCTTTCCACAATGGAGCATCCGCTGGATGCCTCAATAAACCATCCTTGGTACGTCCTTCGTCATGCCACCTCATGTCAGATGCAATTTCAGGGGACATAAAAAACCTTTGAAACCTTTTCTTGATAGGAAAATAGCGTAACACCTTATTCGGAACTTTGTGTGCATGTTTCCCATTTGAACTATTCTTTTGTGATTTCCATCGTGAGGTTTTACATTTTGGACAAAAATTTAACTTATCGTGTTCTTTCCAAAATAGTACACAATCATGTTTACATGCATGAATATTGACATAACCAAGCCCAAGGAATTTTACTACTTTTTTAGCTTCATTAAAGTTCTTGGGAAGCAACGACCCTTCAGGAAAAGCATCTTTAAGTAGGTCTAAAAGCATGTCAAAGCTTTTGTCACTCCATTTCCCAAGAAGCTTGATATGGAGTAATCTAACAACAAACCTTAGCTTTGAAAAGTTGCTACACCCTGGATATAGCTCTTGAGTAGAGTCATTACCAACTGGTAATAATCCTCTACTTCTACATCAGGTTGCACCTCACTATTTTCTTCAAAATCCCTTCCAACATCTAATCCACATGCTAGGCCACGAAGCAAACAAGAAATATCATCCTCTTCAGCCGAATTATCTATCTGTATGCCACTGTGCCCCTTATCATTCTCAAAAGAGGAACTTGCTTCTCCATTAAACATCCAAGTTTGGTACCCTCTCATAAAACCATCACATATCAAGTGCTCCCGCACAACACTGTTTGCTTGCCAAGAACAGTTCACGCATTTCTTGCAAGGACATAATATTTTATCTTCTTTTGTTGAGTTACTAAAAGCAAACTCTATAAATACGTTCAACCCATTTCTATACTCTTCTGTGTACCTACATCCAATTAACCAGTTATGATTAGACCAAATAATTATGTGTTGCTAACAACTAACAAATGTGGATAGTTTATTATGTACCTAGGTTGTTCCATCCACCTTTTATCCATGATCCACCTTTAGAAAAGCCAAGTATAAGTACAGTTTATTGTGCCGACTAGAAATATCATGCACCAGCCATAACAATCAAAGTATCCAACACTTGATAAGTTCAAAAATCTAAGAAAGACTTAGCTACATGGATGCCTCAAGAATAATGTTACTTTTATAAGCACAAAGCTACCAAGAAACTTATTTCCAGCACCAACCAAATAAATTAAATTCAGAACAAAAATATATTGTCACTACAGAGGCAAGCACGGTCCTGATCACAATAGCAAACAAGAAATCATCATATCAATGTGTATACGTACTACATCAATGTAGGAAACACTGAACATATTGTGTACTATCATCGAATTCAGAGACACACCAAATAAAAATAATATATGGTGTACATTCCAATAGAAAGAACAAAAATTGTGTGAGCAAATCAAAATAAAACCATATCCTAGCTAAAGGAGGGGGCAGATGTTTAGGGAGCTCATGAGAAGTTTACTCATGTTGGGCTTCATTTTGGTAACGCCATTCGATCGATGAATTGAAAACTATTCTTTTACAGATGCTTCCATCCAAGGATGCAAACTTTGTTGGATATACATACAAAAACTTTGAAATTGTGAATGATGATGAAGTTGCAGGAATCGGTTAGCTCTCTCTTCGCATGCTCAGTGCACCATTACGCCTTGTTTGGGGATTATCTATTTTTAGTTTCTTTAGTTTGACAAAGTTATTTGGTGCTTTTATGTAACAGCTGAGTTGAAGAAAAAGAGTTCCAAATCAAAGCGGGCAACCATAAAGACATTGTTTTGTGTTAAATTATGATCCAAATTTAGAAGAAGGCTAACTTCTGTCGGAGCGGAGCGGAGGCCCGTCGCCGGGAGGCTTGGGCCAGAGGTATGGATCGTTTTATTCTTGACCTAGGTCACTGCCTTATATATATTCGCAGCGATGTTTGTTTGATTGGCTGTATATTTTAGTCTCGGTGATGGGTCTCAAAGCTTCTGGCTCTGACTATAGTGTATACTTTCTACCACTCTCGATGAGCAAGTGTATTACAATTCAATTCACCTCTGCTTTCATGTAACCTTTCAAAGAGCTTAATTAGCTTTCAGCAAGATTGATGAAATGGTCACCATGACTAGGGCAAGTAACAATCGGTTCTATGTTTCTCTGTGTCAAGTTCCAAAACGAGCATCCGAAAGAGCAAATTTGGGAGAGTAACATCCTAAACAATCTCGACTAGCCAGTGAAAGTCATAAAAATAAACAATGTAGAGCAAACCTTATAGATATGGCATTTGGTTAAACAAATAATCATTTATACAATATAGGTACCATTCCCTAGCAATCAATCCATTGAACCACAAAAAAGCAAACTCACCTTATGTAGCAGCAATCGATCTTGATCAGAAGAAGCAAGGCTCCGTGTATGAGTGAGAGCACATGACGAAGTGGAAAAGAAAAGCACACACGCAGATCTGGAAGCCCAGCAACATCGATGGCGTTGTTCCTTCTCCAAGCAAAGAATAACCACACTCCAAGCAAAGAAGAAGAACTTTGTTCGTTCCCCAAGCAAAGAAGCAACACTATCTTTAATCCCCAAACAGCAGCAGACACATAGTTCTTTAATCCCAAGTAGTAGCAAGTGCTATAAGAGATCTAATTTGCAATCACACGAGGGAGGGAGGATGAACCTGGGGCCTAGGAAGGAGAGCAGCGCACCGGAGCAACTCGAGGTCTAGGGTGGGAGCAGCAACTAGTGCTAGAAGGGATGGATGCAGCCGTGTTGGGGGAGTGGAGAGGGCGCTGTGAGGTTAGATCTAGACGAGGGTTAGAGTACCTGCTGCCTGCTAGCTCGTGGGGATGTCTTGGAGGGGCGGCGCCATGGGAGGGAGGAGCAACTCGAGGTCTAGGGTGGGGAGCAAGAACAAAGTAGAAGGATCTAGACGAGGGGAAGAGTACTGGCTCGTGGAGACGCATTTTGGAGGGGCAGTGCCATGGGAGGGAGGTGGAGGAGCTGCGGGATTTGGGACGGCGCCGCCATGGATGGGGGGTGGAGGAGCTGCGGGATTAATTTGGGGCTTGGCTTGTGTTAGTGGATATGAGGAAGGCAAGAATAGGGTTTTCGTTGTTGGTTTAGATATTTCCCCTATTTTTCATCTCCCGCGCTGATTACCCGCCGTATTTTTCACTTCCCGCGGGATTGTTGGGTATAACCCAGTGAACACCTTACACCGACAAATAGATAGTCTCGAGAGAAATTTTTTTCGACTGAACATATGTTGCAAATGACTTCCCGACCAATACTCTGCCACATACATATATGCCGATAGTTAAGAGGTGGCCTAACATGAGCCATTGCCGACAGATGCCACGACGTAGAATATCTAACCCTTTAACGACAGTTGGCATGTCCCTAATAGTTGACCTTTTCCAACAGATGACAGTTGGTAAATGTCTCCCATGGTGTAGTGTAGAACCCTTGCTCAAGGTGGGAGCAGAGGACCTACTCAAGCTGGAACCGCACCCTAGGTAGTTGCACGAGGCAGGGTCAACCACGTCACCGCAGACGAAGTTCAGAACGCCACGGATGTTGTACTGGGTAAGTTTCTAGTCAACTTAGTACCAGCTACAGTTTTATTTGATTTCGGAGCATCACATTCATTCGTTTCTCAAGTCTTTGCTGTGCAAAATGAATTGGGTATTGTCAATCTTAAGAATACGCTTCTAGTCCAATCCCCTGGATCAGAACTTCGATCTAAGATCGGTTGTTCTGGGGATAAGCTATTAATAAAAGGTGTAGAGTTCCTAGCGAACCTTATTATATTAGATACCCAAACCCTAGATGTTATACTGGGAATGGATTGGATGTCTAAGCATAAGGCTGTATTAGACTATGGATGAAGAGTTGTGTCTATTGAGAGCCCTGAGGGCAGGACAGTTGAATTTCAAGCAACGGCAGTTCGAGAAGGGCAGTTGTTGGTAAACAGTTTGGAGACCATCAGTTTGAAGGATGTACCAGTGGTCTGTGAGTATCCAGATGTTTTTCCCGAAGAGTTACCTGGAATGCCACTAGACAGGGACATAGAGTTTGTAATCGATTTAGTGCCTGGAACAGCACCCATAGCAAAGAGACCATATCGGATGTCCACCGAGGAGTTGGTAGAAATGAAGAAGCAGATCGAGGAACTATTGGAAAAAGGATTCATCAGGCCGAGCTCGTCACCTTGGGGAGCACCGGTCCTGTTTGTTAAAAAGAAAGACGGGAGTTTTCGGATGTGTGTGGATTATCGTGCACTTAATGAAGTAACAATAAAGAATAAATATCCGTTGCCTAGGATAGATGATCTATTTGATCAATTAAGAGAAGCAGGAGTTTTCTCTAAGATTGACCTTAGATCAGGATACCACCAGCTGAAGATTAAGAAAGAGGACATACCAAAGACTGCATTTTCTTCAAGATATGGACACTACGAGTTCACTGTTATGTCTTTTGGATTGACAAATGCACCAGCATACTTTATGAACTTGATGAACAAAGTTTTTATGGAATACTTGGACAAATTTGTAGTTGTGTTCGTAGATGATATTTTGGTTTACTCAAAAACGAATGAAGAGCACGCTAAACATTTGAGATTTGTTTTGGAAAAGTTAAGAGAGCAACAGTTGTTTGTTAAGTTCAGTAAATGTGATTTCTGGAAGAGTAAGGTAGAATTCATAGGGCATATAATGACTGCCGAAGGAATCGCAGTAGACCCAAGCAAGGTGGAGGCAATACTGCATTGGGAGCCACCAAAAATGGTAACCCAGATCCATAGTTTTCTTGGGATGGCTGGTTACTATCGCCAATTTATAGAAGGGTTCTCGACAATTGCTAGACCTCTTACGCAATTGTTAAAGAAAGAGAAGAAATTTGTTTGGACACCGGATTGTGAGAAGAGTTTTCAGGAGTTAAAGAAACGACTGACCTCAGCACTAGTGCTAGTTCTACCAGATGTGCACCAGAGTTTTGATATATATTGTGATGCATCACGCCAAGGACTTGGATGCGTGTTGATGCAAAATGGAATGGTAGTAGCTTATGCATCAAGGCAGTTGAGGCCGCATGAAGGGAATTACCCGACGCATGACCTAGAATTAGCAGCAGTAGTGCATGCCTGAAAGATATGGCGTCACTATCTCATTGGAAATAGATGTGAGGTATATACAGATCATAAGAGTCTTAAGTACATTTTCACCCAGTCTAACCTAAACATGATGCAAAGAAGGTGGTTAGAGCTGATTAAAGATTATAATGTGGGGATTCACTATCACCCAGGTAAAGCCAATGTGATGGCTGATGCCTTGAGTTGGAAAAGTCATAGCCTAAATATGTTGGTAGAAGAGAGTCGGACAGAATTGTGCAAGGACTTTCAGAGGTTGAAATTGGAAGTTGTTCAGGAAGGATTCATAGCTGCTTTAGAAGTAAAACTTACCTTAGAAGACCAGATTAGAGAAGGTCAGAAGAATGACGAGAAGATCAAGCAAATTAGGTCCAAAATGGAAAAGGGTGAGGCAAAGGAATTTAAGCTGGACAAACAAGGCACATTGTGGATGAAAGAGCGCATTTGTGTACCTAACAAAAAGGAGCTGAAGCAGTTGATATTGGAGGAGGCTCACGACTCTAAGTATTCGATTCATCTAGGGAGTGCGAAGATGTACCAAGACTTGAAAGAAAGATTCTGGTGGCCGAATATGAAGAGAGAGGTAGCTGAGCACGTAGCGCTATGTGATGTATGCCAGCGAGTCAAAGCTATGCACCAGAGACTAGCAGGACTGCTGCAACCGTTGAAAATACCAGAGTGTAAGTGGGAGGAAATCGGGATGGATTTCATCACCGGTTTGCCAAGGACACAAGGTGGTTATGACTCCATATGGGTCATAGTAGATCGTTTAACAAAGGTTATGCATTTCATACCAGCAAAGACAACCTATTCAGGAGATAAGTTTGCAGAGCTAATCATAGCAAGGATTGTTTGTTTGCATGGAGTGCCGAAGAAGATAGTATCGGACGAAGGTACCCAATTTACCTCAAGATTTTGGTATAAGTTGCATATGGCAATTGGCACCCGATTGAACTTCAATACAGTTTATCATCCGCAGACAGATGGACAGACAGAAAGAGTCAATCAGATATTAGAAGATATGTTGAGAGCTTGTGCGTTAGCTTATACAACATCTTGGGATAAATGTTTGCCATATGCAGAATTTAGTTACAACAATAGCTACCAGGCCAGTTTGCAGATGTCACCTTTCGAAGCACTGTATGGTCGACCTTGTAGAACACCATTGAATTGGAATGAGACCGGTGAACATCGTGTTTTCGGACCAGACATACTCCAAGAAGCCAAAGAGAAAATAGCACTAATCAGAGAAAGGTTAAAAATCGCACAGTCAAGGCAAAAGAGCTATGCAGACAATCGTCGCAGGGATTTAAGCTTTGAGCCTGAAGATTACGTGTATCTCAGAGTTATGCCTCTTAAGGGAGTCCAGAGGTTTCACAAGAAGGGGAAACTTGCGCCAAGATATGTAGGACCGTTTAAGATCGTAAGCCGCAGGGGTGAAGTCGCATATCAACTGGAGTTACCGCAGACATTAGAAGAAGTACACAACATCTTTCATATATCGCAACTCAAGAAGTGTCTCCGAGTTCCTAACGAGCAAACACCCCTGGAATCAATTGAACTACAGGAAGATTTGACCTACAAAGAGCACCCAGTAAAGATTCTGGACACAATGGATCGGAAAATAAGGAACAAGACAACCCGTTTTTGCAGAGTTCAGTGGAGCAATCACTCAGAAAGCGAAGCCACTTGGGTGCGCGAAGAAGATTTGAAAAAGGAATTTCGAACCTATTCTTTAGTTAAGCTTCGAATCACGGTGTCGAGATTCTATTAAGGGGGGTAGGTTTGTAACATCCCAAAATTTGGCCTAATTTAAATTTTTGGAGTTATTTGAATTTTTGCGAATTTTTGGGATTTATTTGGATTTATTTGAGTTTAATTTGAATTTATCCTTCCCTTTAATAATTAAATAATAGAAAAGTAATTACCAAAAATAAATAAAAATATTTTATTTAAGTTCTGAATGCCATGGATTTTTCTAGAATTGTTCGAGTATTTTCAGTGCCCTAAATAATTAATTTGAATTTGTGGATTTGTTTTTATTCAAAAAGTCTGAAAATTTCGACTCAACAGTGTTGGGCCGAGCCCAACACTGTGCGCGCCGTTCGGCTCAGCAGGGGAAACCCTAATGTCGCTCGACCCGGGCCGTTAGATCGCGATCGTTCGGCTGAACCAATGCCGCGTCACCTGCGCTTGTGAACCGTTGGATCGTGGCGGCTTGAACGCTCCAGATAACTCCACGTCACACGGGAGAGCAACAGTCGGCGCCGCCGTTGCCATTACGAGGTGGTTGGCAGCCGGGGTAATGGTGGCCATTTTTCACGCAAACCAAAGCGTCGCTGTGCCCATGAAATACCCTCGCGAAGAGAGCTCCTCATTCCGCACCCATTGCACTCTCACCCGTACACCATAGTGCACCGTAGCTTCACCCGTTGCTCGTCGGAGTTGGCATTATCGCCGCTTCGGTTTTCCTTGTCTTCCGCCGTCGTTGGTCATGATTCGTCGCATCAAAGCACGAGTTCGGGATCCTTGTGACAAGCCTCATCTTCGGCAACGCTTCACCTCGCCAAAGAAGTCCCGGAGCACCGCCAACAGCCTCGCCTTCTTCGTCTCCGGCCAACGAGCTCCGCTGCACCACCATCAACTCTCGTGAGCATCTTCGACCGACCAATCAAGATCTGACATCTGCGGTAAGTCCACGTAGTGCCTTTTTGTTGAGCTTTGATCTATACCGCAGGATGGAGATCGTGCGGATAACATTAGCCGTGTAGACTGAAAGTACTATTAGCAATTTGATCCGGAGTATAGCGCTTAGATCCGAGCCACGTGTTGTGCGGGAACCCTAGCGCCGCCAGTTCTCAGCCGTCGATTTCAGCCCACGGTCGTGATCGTGCCGCGTGTCCATGCGAATACCGAAGCGTTGCAACGGTCACTAGAGTCGAGATCCGACCGTTGATTTCAAACGGATGGCTGAGATGAGGCCACGTGTTGGCTCGGGATTCGTTGGCGCTTTTGAGGAAAGACCGACTGTCGAATTTGAATCCAACAGCCGGGATTCGTGTGCTTGTGTCCAATCATGCGGCGCCACATGTCGAAATTGGGTTGTCGAGCCGTGCGTTGCAGAGTCGGGCCCGCATGTTAGCCGGACTATTCGGTGGACCGAGTTCACCGTAAACCCGAGCCGAGCCATGAACCCGGTCCGTAGACCAGTGCTGATGTGGCTCACCCTGGTGCTGCCACGTGTCGGCCGAAGGAATATATCGGGATTTTCCAGAAGAAAAATAAATAGATTAATTCGGTTTTTCTTTTATTTGAATTTACAAACTTGTAATCGCTATAACTTTTGCGTCTTAACTTCGAATTGGGTGATTCTAGTTCCTAAAAATTTGTAAAAATGTGATCTATTTATTGGTGAATTTTATTTTATTTTTAGAATTGATCTTTCTATCTATTTAGTGTATTTATTGAATGTATGCTTATTCGAGTAGACGTTGATTTACCGAAAAACTTCAAGGGGGAATTTCCAGCACAAGACCAAGCTCCAGATCAGGATCAGCCAATGTCTGAAGGCAAGTCATGCTTTGATCATTTTGCTCCTAAGTTTTGAAAATATATTTTGATTCAAACTATGCATGCTAATTTAACTAAAAATATATTTAATTAATTTGTGTGAATTAGTTAAGTAACCTATTTGTTATTGCCACCTTGTCTCTAATATTTGTATGCCATGATTCACTTGATACCCTAAGTTCATAACATTAGTTGGATGCAATGATATGCCAACACGGGAGGCTAGACCGTGAATAGTTGCTTAGCCTTGCTTACGTCATGAATAATCTTTTATAATACAGAAAGCAATATTGACTAAAGGAATAGTGAATGTATTTTGGTAAATGGTGGAATGTGTTGGTAATGATGTTGAAGTGTGGAGACCTATGTGGTTCTACATGAAGGTTGATTTGCTGGCATGTGTTGCACCGTAAAACCACTTGGGGTGGGAAATGATTTAGACTGAGGCAAGTGGCAAGATGGCTTCGTGCCAGGTGGGCCTATGTGGCAACAGAATGAATTAAGTAAAATGAGATGGCTGTGTGCCAAACTTTTGAAAGGAAGTATTGCCCTAGACAGTTAAAGACTTTACCTTACGAGCCTTTGAACTGAGTTACTCGTACACCACATGTCGGGTATGGAACAGACCTAGTTTAGTAGAGTTCTAATATCTTTCCTTTGACACCTCGGGGCGGCAGTTACACAAGAGTGTAACTGTGTGGGGGAGCGTACCTATGCTACAGCTTGGTACCCATCCAATAGTATTCGCTTGCTCTAAACTTTGGCTCTGAGTGAGGGAAGTGTTAGAAAGGCAATACTGGGGAGGTTCATAAGTTTAGATGTTAGTTTCTGAAAGACTTTGTTATAATCAATCACCTGTGTGGTGAGCGACTGTATCTTGTGGGTAAAGTGTACAACCTCTGCAGAGTGTACAATCTATTCGAATAGCCGAGTCCACGGAATTGGGTAAAGCTCGGGGATTACAGTCAATGGGTAGATCTTTGAAAATAAAATGGGATGAAAGGCTGTGTGCCTGGGATATTGGTGAAATTGATTAAGGACTGTGTGTCCAAAATTATGTGGAAAACAATTGGAGAAACTTATTATATTAATATGGTTTTGCTGTTTTAAATCTAAATAAATAGTAAGTTAAAATATTGATGCAATGCAAAATAACCAATTGAGCCATTCCTTTGTAATAAGCCATGCATGTAGTAATAGAACTGCATTCTGTGCATGACTTGTTGAGTACGGTGTGTACTCACCCTTGCTTACAAAAAACATATCAGAGGAAGAGTCTACACCTGCTTGGGAAGAGGAGTTTATCGTGGAGTCGGAGAACTAGGGAGCAAGCCTTGTCAGTAGTCTGTGGCAAGGAGATGGATCACTACGATGCTTTATTTTTCTGCTGTCATTTTCTTGATACTCTGATTTATGTAAGCCCTGCGTGGCAAACTATTGTAAGGTGACCATAAGGTCGTACAACTCATTTATATTCATGTCTGAAGTACTTTATTATTATTCCACTGTGTATGATTGTGGTACTTTAACCCTATTTACCCTGTGTGCACTAGCGTGATCCTGGACTAGTGCTGAATACACAGAGGGTCTGGATTTGCATATTCGGGTCCCAACAGAAGCTTGGTTCAAGGCCGCTTACCTCGGCTTTCCGGCGTAGCACGTTCCTCAGAACAGGTTCGTCGAGGGTGTAGTCGTTCGCTGCCTTCCCAAACATCTCGCTCATTCGTGTGGCGATCCAAGATTCCTTCAGCGCATTTGGGGGAAAGACCAAGGGATCCCCGTTCGCAGTCGGAAGTAGAGGCATCCGACCACAGGGTCCTTCCCGGTGCGGAAGAGGGAGAAGAAACGAAAGAAAAGCGAGGGGGTGGGAAGGATTCCAAAGAACCCCTCGCACCGGTGAGAAAAGACAGAAAGAAGGAGGATGGAGTTGAGTACAAAATTGATAAGCTCGATCTCGCATTGTGCGAGGACGGCTGCAAGAAATTCGCTCTCCGGCGTCCATAGGCCGAAGAGCATGTAGTGCTCCGTGCTGACGAGCTCGTCGTCCCGTGGCTGCAGCTCGGTCTCTCCGGCCAGCAGCCGCCACGTTGTCGGGTCCAACAGCCCCAAGACCTCAAACTCTCTCATACTCACCGCTGTCAGGGAACTCTTCCCGAGCTTTGCCATGGCGGTTGAGAGGAAGTTTGGTCGGAGGAAGAAGAAGGGCTCGAGCGAGGAGTTAGGAGGCGAAGACTATGAAGAAGTCGAGAGCTCTTCGAAGTGGCGATGATCTCGAGTTTTATAAACCCAGAGCTCTGCAGGCCGGAGGTTAGGGCATCTCAAAAGGCGTGCCGATCAGGTGATTCGACAGGTGCAGTTAAGGGCTGCGCGGCGGGATCGAGGCGTTGCGAATGGTTCCGCTATTCGATCATGTCTGTACCAGAATTCTGAAGATCAAGGGGCGCCAGGTGTAATGTCGCCAAGGCCTGGCGGTAGGTCTCCGCTCGACCTCGACTTCGGGCTTGAAAATTCCAGAAAACAGTCCCCTCTGCCTGTATGGGGAGGCTCGAGGTCGACCCAAGTCTTGCCATGACCTTGAGCCTCGGGGGCTAGCTGTCGAGGACTGAGAAACCTCTGACAAAGTCAACGCACGGTGAACAGGGTCCCCAGCTCGGGGCGATACAGCAAGGGGCCTCGACCACGACGTAAGCGACGCTGATTCCCGCACGACCTCGAGCTTGGGCAGTGGGGGGTTCCGTCCCCGCACGACCTTGACCTTGGCTCAGGGGCGTGCGTTTACTCGGCGATTACCAAGACCGAAGATCCTGGAGTTAAGGTGAACGTGGGCGTCAGATTCGGGACGGTTGCAGCACGTCTTCATTGCACGCCATACACTCCCCCGGGAATCTCTCTTGGCTGTTTCTTGTAACAGCTAGGAGGGGTATAAAATCCCCCGAAGCAGAATGGCAGAGGACAACACAACATCAGCACACTAGCAATAGACCAGTAGACACAACCAGAACGCTCAAGCCCAAGCTGTATTCCACTCCCTGTACTCACGACTAGTGAATTCCACCGCCTCAGGAGAAGACTGGAGTAGGGCTATTACCCGCGTGGGGGCTCGAACCAGTATAATCCGTTGTCTCTAGCTCGTTGACGCCTCGCCCCGACGTACGTCTGATCCATCGTTGAGTGCAGCTCTTTCTGGGTCCCTCATTCACACTAACTCTATTTTCACATTTGCGATCAGGCGATCCCGATCGTTGACAAGCACCGATAGCAAAGAGATCATATCGGATGCTAACCGATGAGCTAGTTGAGATGAAGAAGCAGACCGAGGAATTGCTCGAGAAAGGTTTCATTCGACCAAGTTCTTCCCCATGGGGAGTGCCAGTTTTGTTCGTTAGGAAGAAGGATGGAAGTTTGAGGATGTGCATTGATTATCGTGCACTAAATGAAGTGACAATCAAGAACAAGTACGCCTTGCCTGGGATTAATGATCTGTTTGATCAATTGAGAGGAGCAGGAGTTTTCTCCAAGATAGATTTTCGGTTAGGATATCATTAGCTGAAGATCTGAGCAGAAAAAGTTCTGAAAATTGTATTCTCTACCCAATATGGGCATTATGAGTTCACAGTCATGTCTTTTGAATTGACAAATGCCCTTGCATACTTCATGAACATGATGAATAAGGTATTTATGCAATATTTGGATAATTTTATGGTTGTCTTTATAGATGACATTCTTGTGTACTCCAAGACAAGAAAAGAACACACAGAACACCTGAGATTGGTTTTGGAGAGGTTGAGAGAGCAGCAACTGTATTCCTGTCGGGACCCGGATTTGCAAATCCAAAACCCTCTATGTATTCCACACTAGCCCAGGATCACGCTAGTGCACACAGTGGAAACATAGATGACATATCATTCCATACATCGAAATAATTAAGAAGAAGAAAATTATTATTGAATAAAGTAAACGACCTTATGGTCAAGATTCATACACCAATGCCTCTTGGGTTAAGAAACAAATAAAACTGTTGCAGCAGAAATAAGATAACTTGGGCCATTCGACATGCCACAGGCGATCGTCTGGGGAAACGCCTTCCTAGTCCACGTAGTCTTCATAGTACTCCTCTTCTTGATATTCATTATTCCCTGGTTCTTCCTCAGCAGCTAATCAACAAGGGCATAAAGCCGTGAGTACAAAGAGTACTCAACAAGCCGTAGGGAAATGATGCAATACATTCATGCACGGCTTAACAAAGGATAGTCATATTGTTCATTTGCAGAAAGCAATAACTTGAATTTGAAATACAGTAAATAGATTGAAGGCATATTGATGAAAACAATAGTAAATAATTGGTAAATCAATGGTAGACAACAAGAACAAAATGGCGAGGCGTCACCCTACATCATTCGAAACAAGTATCAACCACACAATTCAACAGTATAGCTTGAGACAACAAAACAACAGTGAACTCCCCGTTCACATCCCAACAATTCCACAATTCATGAAACACTCTATACCCCGTGTGAAATCCCCAGGCTTGTCTATGACCGCGGACACGGCTATTCGAATAGTTTTACACTCTGTAGAGGTTGTATAGCTTTACCCACAAGACATGAACATCTCTTGGTGCAATCGATATTAACACACTTTCTTTGGTGTGTCGCAGAGATATCATGACAAAGCCTTTACAATGCACGTCTAAACTCGGTACTGCCCTCTAAGGTTTCGCCCCTCGGGGCCCCCTCTTGAGTCATGTGAATCTACCCGTCCATCCCGGAACCCACACAACCAGTTGGCAGTATTCAAGAGTAAACAATGCAAATTAATCAGCTAGGTCTGTCCCATACCAGACTTATAGTTGCACGGTTAGGCTCAGTTCAATGGCGCACAAGATTAAGTCCTTAAGTTATCTCAGGCAAGACAGCCACATCCCAATGTGCTAGACAGCACCCCCTTTACTGCATGATCACTTGCCTGAGGGAAAACATTTTGTTCAACCAAGACCAATGGCATCCCCTTCTATGGTACAACAAGTTTTACAACACTGGCCAATAACCACAATTCAATATCTCATTAAGTCAAGATTAACAATAGTTCACAGGTGATATGAATCCCATCGTACAACTAAGCAGATCTGAGCATAGCTATGATAACCCAATGTTGGTATTATGATTATGTCCAATTAGTAATGTCCCAACCTAAGGTTAGCAATGGATACATGGCATTCCAATAATCAAGGTGGCATAATGGCAATCAAGTGAATAGCTACTCCCATAAACTAGCATTAATACACAAATAGTATGCAATTGTATAAAACAAAGTAATTTCGCAAACATAGATTCAACATAAACAAAGGTTACGACTTGCCTTGCTGATCTAGTACTGAATCTTGGTCTTCGAAGTCTCCGTTCGCTCCTTCGGGGTTCGCATCTACCAGAAAATAAAACAATGAAACCAAATAAGATTGAGCTCGATTTTACAAAAATTTAAAAATTTGAATCGCTTCAATTGGAGATCGCATGAGCAAGAACGGGCCTCTGGAAGATTAAATTCAAAGAAAAAGAGAAAATCCGAATTTTTTGATTTATTTCTCTACTGAAAAATTGATTAATGATGCAATGCTGATGTCAGCAACCAATTTTCCCGAAATAAAAATGAATCAAAAAATCCTTTATTACATTGACATGCGGGACCCACGGTCCATAGACCGAGTCCACGGCATAGATCTGGTCCACGGTAGACCGGGCTCATGGCACAAGGCTAGGGCTGACGTCATCACCGACATCATGGATGATGAGGTGACACGTGGCGACCGACAGAGCGCTGACCGAGCGACTATGCGACGGCTGACATGGCAGGGGCACGCGTCCAACATCCGACGGCTCAACTAGATCGGACGGCCGAGGAGTAAGAGAGCGGGCGGTGGAGACAGTGGTGCAATCTAGGGTGCACGATCTCAATCGGACGGCTGAGAACTTGCGAATGCGCACGACGGCGAGGGGCGGTGGCACACTTACCGGACGTGAAGAAGATCACATGCAGCGCGGCTAAGAACGGTCGGATCGGGCGAGACTCTGTGCGGATCTGGAAGAGCACGACGCGGGGAGTTCGAACGTGCGACCGGCAATGGCGGAGGCCCACCGGAGATGAAGAACCAGGCGGCGGAAGGTGCTTGGGCGATGAAGAACTTTGGCGAGCCTGTTCTTGGTGATTGTGGCGACTCGGGCGACGGGAGAAGTGGCGGCGAGTGCGGGAGAAGACGACGAACCTCGAACGAGGGGTCCTTGGGGCTTTAAATAGCCTTGGGAGGCGGGCCCGGCACAAACGCCGAAAACGGCGTTAGGTTTAGGGTTTCGGCTAGTGGCGTGCGGCGCAACGACGTGGCTTCATTCGAGCCAAACAAGTGGTAGCGATCGGACGATCGCAACTCGCTGGCTGGCTGGGCCGAGTGGAGAAGGAAAATGGGCCGAGCAGAGGGGAACTAGGCTGGAACAGGAGCAGGCCGGTGGGGAATAGGATTGGGCCCGAGGAGATTCGACCCATGGTGGAAGATTTAGCCAGAGCGCAAATAGGATTTTCCGTATTAAATAAACTCCAGAAATTCAGATAAATCCAAATAAATTCAAATAAATAGCAAATAAATTCCAAAAAATATTCAAAAATACAAAAAAATTCCCTAGAGCACAAGAAACCCAACAAAAACTAGAAACCTTTAGTTTGATGCATAGATTAATCAAATTAAATCTTCTCATTTTTAGAAAATTCAAATTAAGCTTTAATTAATTCAAGAAAACACAAATGGTTCAATTTTCCAACTTAAACATTCCAAAACTCAAATTTTAGGATGTTACAATTCCAAATTCAGCAAATGCAGTTTTTGGAAAGAGAAGGTGGAATTCCTTGGCCATGTAATGATAGCTAAAGGAGTCGCTGTGGATTCGAGCAAGGTGAAAGCTGTGTTACATTGGGAGCAACCAAAGACAGTTACCCAAGTCTGTTGTTTTCTGGGAATGGCGGATTACTACCGTCGGTTCATAGAAGAATTTTCGACGATTGCGAGACCACTTACGTAGTTGTTGAAGAAAGAGAGAAAGTTTACATGGATGCCAGAGTGCGAGAAGAGCTTTCAAGAGCTCAAGAAGCCGTTAACATCCGCACCTGTGTTGGTATTATCGGATATGCAGAATGGCTTTGATATATATTGTGACGCCTCGAGGCAAGGGCTCGGTTGTGTGTTAATGTAGAATGGCAAGGTAGTGGCCTGTGCGTCAAGGCAATTGAGGCCGCATGAGGAGAATTATTTGACGCACGATTTGGAGTTAGCTGCCGTAGTGCATTCTCTGAAGATATGGCATCATTATCTCATTGCAAACAGATGTGAGATATATACGGACCATAAGAGCCTAAAATATATGTTCACCTAGTTAGATCTCAATATGAGGTAGAGAAGATGGCTAGAGTTGATTAAGGATTATAACTTCGGAATTCATTACTATCCAGGAAAAGCTAATGTGGTGGCCAACGCGTTGAGTCATAAAAGCCATAGTATAAATATGATGGCTGCAAGCGATTAACCAGAGTTGTATGAAGAATTTCAGAAGTTGAGGCTCGAAGTTGTGCCACAAGGTTTTGTAGCCGCTCTGGAAGTAAAGCCAACCCTCGAGGATCATATCAGAAAGGGGCAAGTTAAGGATGAGAAAATTAGCAAGATCAAGTCCAAGAAAGAGGAAGGTTTAGCAGAAGATTTCGTTGTGGATGAGCAGGGCACCCTGTGGTTCAAGGGTCGAATCTGTGTACCGGACAAGAAGGAGCTTAAGCAACTAATTCTGGAAGAGGCTCATGACTCCAAGTACTCTATTTATCCAAGCAGTGCCAAGATGTATCAAGACCTAAAAGGGAGATTTTGGTAGCCTAATATGAAGCGTGAAGTGGCAGAGCATGTGGCATTGTACGATGTATGTTAGAGGGTAAAAATTATGCACCAAAAGCCCACTGGTCTATTGTAGCCACTAATGATCCTAGAATGTAAGTGGGAGGAAATCGTAATGGATTTTATCACTGGCTTGCCCAAGACTCAGAAAGGCTATGATTCTATATGGGTCATCATTGATCAATTGACCAAAGTTGCTCACTTCATTTCAGTGAAGACAACTTATTCAAGGGACTGTTTGGCAGAGCTGTACATGTCAAGAATTGTGTGTTTGCATGATGTGCCCAAGAAGATTGTGTCAGATTGAGGTACCCAATTTACCTCCAGATTTTGGAACAAGCTGCATGAAGCAATGGGGACTCGCTTAAATTTCAGCATAGCATATCATCCGTAGACAGATGGCTAGACAGAGAGAGTTAATTAGATTCTAGAGGATATGTTGAGAGCTTGTGCGTTGGCTTATGCTACATCATGGGATAAATGCCTGCCATATGCAGAATTCAGTTATGACAATAGTTATCAAGCTAGCTTGCAAATGTCACTATTTGAGGCTTTATATAGTTGTGCCTGTCGTACCCCATTGAATTGGAATGAAACAGGAGAGCGTTCAGTGTTTGGACCTGATATTCTCAAAGAAGCAGAAGAGCAAGTGGCCGTGATAAGGGAAAGATTGAAAACAACACAGTCCAAGTAGAAGAGCTATGCTGACAATCGTTGTCGTGATTTGAGCTTTGAGCCCAATAACTTTGTGTATCTCAGAGTCAATTGTAACATCCTGAAATTCAATAAGGTAATAAAAATTCAATAAAATATTGAAATAAGTTTAATTTGTGTTTTCTTGGTTTTTTCTGAATTTTCTCTAGATTTTCATGTTTTTCTTCAATATTTCTTAGAAGGGAAAACTCTTTTTTTAATTGTTTAACAAAGGAATAAGTAATAAGAAAAGAGTTGTAAAACAACAAAAATAAGAAAAATTCCTGGCAAACCTTGTAATTATCCAGGAACCCGAAATATAACTTTTTAAGTCATGTCCATGCATGAAAATGTGAAATAAGAAACATTGACAAGTAACAGTGATCATGTCAGAATCTAATAAAAATATTCCCTCATAAATATGATGTGAAAATTTTTAAACCTTATTCTGGCCAGAGCATCTACAGTAAAAATTTCAAGGGATTCATTAAATTTGATATTTCTAAAAATTCAAAAACTGAAAAACTGAAAAATTAGGAAATACAAGTGTTAGAATTTTAATAAATAAACCATAATGAATTTGAAGCTAAAATTTTTACAGTATGCTACTATGGACAAAAGGAACTCTCCCAAAAAGTTTTAAAAATTTCAAACAAGATATGTACACTCAAATAAATCAGAATTAGAAAACATAAATTTGAGCACAGTACATTTTCAGAATTTTTACAAATTCTGTGATGAACAATATTGTCTGAAAATTTTACAGTGTAGAGATAACTATCTATAAAACACATAGTAAAATCCTTGTAAATTCTTGGACAAGATAGTAACTAATCCGTTGAACCAAACCGGGCTCAGTTCGCAGAAAATTTTGAAGTTTTCCTCTGCTGTTTCTGCCACGTGGGCCGGTCACTGTTCAAGACCCCACTTTGTCGGCGACACCTACTGTCGTCTTCCTCCTCTCTCGGCTGAGTCTCTTGCACATGGCCGTGATCATTTCGCTGGCTGTAGCTCGTGCTACCGGTGCAATTCTCGTCGCCCGAGGTAATTGCTCTGTCCTAACCTTGCCACGCCTCCACCGTGCACAGAAATCCTGCAGCGCTGCCCATTCCTTCGCCCGTTCAAGCATAGCAGAGCTTCCCACCAAATGTTTGCCAAGTGCGAGCATCCCTACAGCAAATCCTTAGCTATAAATACCACTCCTGAGTCGCAGATAGGTGCATTTCACTTCCCCTCTAGTTTTGTACACTAAGGCTTACCAACCACTGCAAATTCCTTCATCCCTCAACAAAACCGAAGAACCCTAGTCCTGTGGATCGAGGTTGAACTAGTTGGTGCAGTCAACCATTCCTCAATTCTCTTTAGTCTTAATTTCAATACTTCATGAGGATCAATACCCCTCATTCTTTTTCAGGGATTAACAACCAGAGCACCGTCGCCACTGTGCACCCTTCTTCCCCAAGTCCGGCCGACGGTGGTAAGCTCATTCAGCCGATCCCCGTAGCTCCAAATAGGCAAAATGGAATGCTTTGTGCTGCCTGAAGCTAAAACAAGAACCGATTCCGGCGGAGAAGTCCTCTGTCGCCGGTGCGGCACACCGCTTCCTCCTCCGTCGCTCAGCTACGGTGGCGAGGTAGCTTGGTTGCCACCGGGACGAATCGGTACCACTCCTAGATGTGCAATGCGCTGCTAATTCTAGCCGTGCTACCGATTCGGTCTCTCCGGCCGTAGATCGCCGCTGGCGAGTTCACAACCACCGTGCTCTGTTTCGGGTCACTGCGCCGTGGGACCAGTTTGTCAATGTGATAGTAGAGCTCAGTTGTGCACGACTCGAGTCACTGACAAGTGGGTCCCGAGCATCAGTGACCACAACACATTCGAATGAGCACTGTGGCGCAAAGGGGAAAATATGCTTGCAGTTCACTGGAGACATATTTTGCTATTTTCCTGAATTTCCAATTAGGTTTCAACATCAAACTTGAATATCTTTTGCATTTTTAGTCCAAATGAAATGAAACAAATTGCTAAATTCATCTAAAATCGTGATATTTCAGAATATGCAAAAATATTTTGAAAATACACTCTACAAAAATATTAAAATATAGAACTAAAGAAAAGGTATGAAAATAGACTATACGCAAAAATTTTGTAATCAAACTCAAACTTTAATGAAACAAATTTCCCTGTAACCCTTATACTGCTAGCAACCTAAATATGTAAAAATATTTGAAAATCTAATTTGTTTTAAGTCTCTTCTATTAAAGAATAGCATCCATACGATAGAAATTCAATAATGAGTAAATTGTAAGAAAGAATTCAGAGATTTTCATTAAATTACATCCTGAAAAGTAGAATGACAGTAGGACTAAGATGTGTAGAGATATATATAAAATAATAATTTCAAGTTATATTATGCATATGAATCATAGATAGTATAAGAACATGTGTATATTAGTATATACACTTATAGTAATGAGGTTACACAAATATCCAATACTAAGCTTATAAAAATTTAAAGGATAAGTCAAAAGGGTATGTATGACAGTAAGAAACTGAATGTAGGAAAATAGAAATTTATAGACATATTGCTTTGAATCTGAATCCAATTAAACCACTTGATGTGTTGTAATCTTTTCACTTTAAACAATTTTTGCATCTTGAATTCGATAAAATAAAAGGAATAATTCATATGAAGCAAGAAGTGCTATATGTCATCAAATCTAAGAGAAATAATAATAATCAACAAGTAATAAAGCAATATATATACCCAAACACAATTTATCACTATGCTGTCTATTTCAGCAATTGAGTCTCCATTTGAATGTTCGAATTTCTTTTTATTTGTTCTTATTGGGTCTATTGTTTCTTGCGTATTTTATGGAATGACGAATAGAGTGTGATGATTCAGAATTGGTAGACGACGACATCGCCCTCTACCCGGATTTTGTGCCAAACTACGATTAGCAAGGCAAGCACCTCCTTGACCATATTGATCCAACTATTTTAATTAATTATCTTTCAATGCTTGCAAAACTATTATGCACACACGTACTTTTCATAAAAATGCTATATTGGGCTAGAGGTAGATAAACCTGTTATTTCTTGGAACTTCCCCAACAAAATCAAACATGTGATCCTTGTTAACCATAAGAAAAGGGGGTAGACAATACATAATGTCAAATTGGGTGTATACGAATATTAACAATGCTTAGTCATGCTCAATTAGAAACGAAGTAGATGATTAACTCAAAACTACTTCTTGGGAATTTGAAAATACTAGAAATGACATGATGTCAACTACTGGTATTATAACTAAAAATCCCTAAATAAAACTATGATTTCGATGCGGGCAATTATTAGCAGTAGCCAGATGTACAAAGGGGTTGTACGTAGTGTAGGGTGGAGTATTGCCCGTGTCAAATTAAGGATCAAGCTATGGGTTGCTTACAAGCCAAGATAACCATATAACCATAAGTACTGGTATGGGACAGTCTTAATCTATTAAGTTACTTGAATCTGGCTTTGCACATTGGTAGGCGGGAGAAAGTAGAAGCACTCTAGTTAGGTTTGCTTGTGAGGGGCTTCCATACCTCGGTGTGGGTAAATGCATGTCGGTACAACAGTGTACGCCTTATTGTGGGAAGAAACTTTTATTGCAGGGGTACTGCTCATAATATTATTACAAAGGACAGGGTATGTCTGCCATTCTTGTTTCTCCTCCATAGTAAGGACTAACGTCACTGGGCTGGTGCAAAGTTGGGTTTAAGTAATGTAACGATTATGTTATGATCACCATGCTAACGCACCTAAGGAAGTGTGTTAAATGGCCTGACAAAAATGGTAGATCATTTCTTGTAATACCGCAAAATCGTTTTCCAAGGATTTTGGCCGGAATTGTCTTCATTTTCTTGATTCAAGGATTTATTCTAGAGAAAGTTTTGTCGCCTCGCAGTTTAAGAAGTTTATTAAAGGTTTGGGTTTCAACTGAACCTTTGTTTCTTTTGCGTCAGGATTTAGTGAGCTTTTGCGGTGGGCTCCCTTGTATGAATTTCTATGGTACAGAATGATTGAGATGGATTGCTAACTAAGGGAAATTAAATGATGTGTGTATTATCGAGAAAAGGTGGGCTTCAGTTGGAGTTTTTGAGAGGCTTTTAGTATTTACCTTCTTGCCCTTGTGAGACTCCCTAATCCTGGCCACTTAGTCAGTTTTCTTGGCACTAGTTCTTTTCCCCAAGTGCTGGCTCCCTCTCCAGAGCCCAGGCCAACTCCAGCGCCTCCAGCCTCCCTCCCGACTCCAGCAACCGGCACCACCATGGCCTCCTCCCCGCCGGCGCCACCCTCCAGCTGCCGCCTCCCTTCCCCTCCCCTAGCTCCCTCCTCCGCGGCAGGCGCCTCCTCCCTGCGCCCTTCCCTGGCCGGCGTCGCCCCAGCTCTGGCCGGCAGCTCTTCCCCAGCACCTCGTTGCCCCTGCTGCTGCTGCTCAAGGCGACTCCTCCTCCGGCCTAGCGCCTCCACCTCCCTTTCCTGCATGAGTAAAAGTTGAGGTAAAAAAACCCTAGGAATTTGTGGTTTAAATTCTGTGCATGCTAGGTGTTCGATGAAATGCCTAGAAGGTTTAGGTTATGGTATCGTAGTGAGTTAAGTGTGCAAGGTTGAGAGATGGGCTTTGAAATGCTAGAATCGATGCATTTCTAAATTTATATGTATAAATCCGTTCACAATAGAGAGTATTAACCTGTTTTCTGAATTTCATTTGAGCTATTGCGGGTAGGCCATGTGTTATTGAATTAACCAATTTATGTGGTTTGTTGTTTTAAGTTGTAGTACTTGTATGTGTTCTCAATTCAGACTTTCCCTACTCTTGGGCGGTCATGATGATGTTGATACTTTATTATACCTATTCCTGACACAGTATGATCATAAGGCTGCATGTTTCATTTTGTTGAGACATAGAATCTGGTTTGTATGCTCAAGATTTAGGCGTGTAGCTTTTGGGCAAGGTGATATATGGGTGTAAAAAGATATGCTTAGTCTCGAATGGTGTGTCCTGACTCTGAAGTCTTTCTGTGAGCATGCATGTTCAGGCGTGCTGTTTTAGTTGTTGTGATTAAGTTGCAGATAATTCAAAGGATTGACCTTCTGTGTGATGGGTATTAGTATAAGGATACATGTACACTGTTTTGTATCCTAGAGACTGAAAGTGGTGTTTATAAATAAAAGTTTTGTATGATTATGCTTAAAATGGTGAAGGACCTAGAGTTATTAATGCCATAGTTAATCTTGAAAAGTATAAAGTTCCATATCGAGTAGTGTGCTATTATACTCTTATTTAACCATGCTTCTTTAATTTCCGTTAAGTTTGTGAATGTGACAATCGTACCTTGCCCTATCTTGGGTTGCTATTCTCTAGGGTTGGTAGTTGCTAGCGCTGCAATGGGCCGTCAGTTCCTCGCCGAGGTTAAAGGCAAGTGCATCCCCTAGAGCGTTAGTAGGGTGTTAAATGCTTTGCTTGCGATAAGAGTATGAAAATTCTAATGATTTGGTTTTGTTTAATAGCATATCTAGAAGTTGTTCTTAGCATGGTAATGAGGATGGATGAATGTTAGCAATGGGAAGGTAAGTTATTCAAGTCCTATTATTGCAACGCCTTATGAATTGTACAAATGAGTATGGTTATGTTGATGCAAAGGATAAATTGATTAAATGATAATGTGTGTGTTATATTCATGTTTGTGTTGTGTTTATAAACATGTCACTTGCATTTGCGCATTCATCACAGAAGAGGCGACCCATGTTGATGTGGGCCTCTGTACTCACACGTAGTGAGTACAAAAGTCCTACCTCGTAGTCCCATCCACGGATGGGAGCGAGTCGATAAGTAGGCCCCGCCACGGATGGTTGGGATTGAGGTGCACACCGACGGTGTGTACTCACTATCTCCAGATAGGCTAAAGGTTGCATTTTGAGCATGAACGCATAAAAGCATCGCATTTCATTGTGTGTTGCAATTGTTAAATGTTAATTGATGAGAATGGAAATGACAGGTTGAGGATTGAGTCGTGGACTCATCCTGGAATGATTATTGAGGCATGAGTAAGGTTTAATTACGTTTCCGGGTTGGATGTGGTAAATGGGGCTAGTTACTGCTTCTTTTACTGGACGATTTCAATTAAGTGTTGGTTATGTCAAATGATGAAGTAATTGTGCTCTTATGTTTGGTTTTGTATGAATTCAAACTGCTTCTTTTATTTACGGATGTCAATTAAAGAAACTATTACTTTATGTCTTGAAGTAGTTATTGTAACACCCCGGCACCTGTAACATCCTCAAATTTAACTACTTTTGAATTTTATAATTTATTTTGAAATTTTGAGATTTTCTGGAATTTATTTGCAATTATTTGAATTTTTGGAATTTAACTCTTATCTGAAAATTAATTAAATAATGTTCAAGTTTTTGAAAATTTAAATGGAAAAATTTTATTTGAGTTCAAAATGTCCTAAAATATTTTTCAGAATTTTTCCAGAATTTTTCTGATATTTTAAGTACCTCAAATAAATTAAATGAATAATCAGAATTATTTTTATTCGGAAAACGATTAATATTCGGATGAACAGTAACGGCCCGAGCCCATTACTGTGCGCCGCCTGGAAACCCTAACACCGCTTCGTTTTTCCACCGTTGGATGTGCATCGGACGGTTGAAGGCTGCCCGTGTCGGTTCATTAGCTGTGCCGTTGGATCACGCGTGGACGGCTAGATATCAGCCACGTCGTTTCGTTTCCGAGTGAATGAAGCGCCATCGCCACCGTGCGTCCCGACTTGTAACCGCCGCATTTACGCCGGAGCGCTATCTCTTCCGCTTCATCTTCTAGCCTGGCGTATAAAGCACGTCGTGCCGCACCTTTCGACCCCTTTCACGCACACCGAGAGCCACCGTAGAACGTGCACGACCTCACCGGAGTTTCGAGACCATTCCGCCGCCATTTGCGCCGCTCCGGTGACTCTCCGCCGCATCCAAGGACACCGGAGTAATCCTCAAGACCCTGCGCGTCCGAAGGACTATCTCACCTCGTCGGAGCATCACGGAAACGCCGCCGCTGGGGTCTTCTTCTTCATCTCCGACAGCACTTCCACGCCGCGTCTTCGCCGAGCTCTCGATCAACGCCGTCCGTCAGATTTGCATCGAACACTTGAGGTTAGTCCACGTGTTTCCCTGTGTTAGAGACCAGAATAGTATCGCTTTAGATCTCAGCTGTAGGATGTGAAATAGAGGGTTAGGATTAATGCCACGTGCCCGAGGAGGGGTTGCCCACGTGTGCTTAAAACCTGTGTTAGATGATAGCCGTAGGATTAGTATCGAACGATCGGGAATTCGCCACGTAGTTCGAGCAACAGTAAACTCCATCTTCAAAAGTTAGCCGTTGGATCTGAATCGTACGGTTGATAATGTGCCACGTAGCCGTTTTTACTGTAGCCAACAGATCTGGAATATTAAGCGTAAAAATTGAATAAATCTGGGCCGTCGAAATTTGAATGAGCGAATCGGATTGAGCCGCGTGCCGGTCCAGTACCGAGTGGACGTGTGTCGCACGGATGTCGAGGCGTCAGCGCCGGTGCTAACTGTCGACGTCACCCAGTTAAACGTCGCCGTTAGATTTTGATCTGTCGGTCGAGATGTTGCCGTGTGTCAGCACCGCAGTAGCTAATCAAAGTGTCGGTGCAATCCTAGCCTTTGATTGCATCGCACGAATCTTGGCGCATGACCGGGTCAGCCGAGTAGTTAAATGATTTAATTTCCGCCGTTAGATCCGGATCCAAGAGTTGTGAATGCGCCACGTGTCGGCTCCGGAGTAAACCGAGCCGAAGCATCGGGTCTGATCCGACCGTTCATTTTTTATCGGATGGCTGAGAGTTAATCAAGCTGTCGGGTAATAATGCGCTGATGCGTGTCACGCTCGGATGATCGACACGTGTCCGTGCTGACGTCAGCGGCTGACGTCATCAGTGGGGCCCGCATGTCAGTCATGGCACGGTAGATGCTGACGTCATAAATAGTGATGATGACATCATAATTATTTTTAAATATATATTTTCCGATAGAAAATTAACTCGGTGATGACGTCATAATTAACCATGCTGACGTCATAATTCTCGGATTTTCTGCATAAAAATATATAAATTTGGTTTATTCTTTTTGGATTTATTTAAAATTTCAAACACTTGTAACTTTTGCGTTTTAACTCCGATTTGAGTGATTCCAATTTCTAAAAATTTGTAAAATCGAGATCTATTTAATGGTGAATTTTGTGGAATTTTTAGAGTTGAGTTTACTCTCTATAAAATATATTTATTGTGTTTATGTTAATTTTAAAATAGACGTTGATTTGCCGGAGGGTTGCGAGGGGGAATTTCCAGTACAAGACTTGACTTCGGAGCAAGATCAGCAGCTTTTTGAAGGCAAGTTATGCTTTGACCATGTTGCTCCTAAATTTTGAAATGTATTTTGTTTTAAACTATGCATGCTAATTCAACTAAAAATGGTTTAAATATTTTGGGTGAATTAGCTAGTTAACCTAATTGTTATTGCCACTTTGTTAATATTATTTGTATGCCATGATTCCTTTGATAACCCTAGTTTGGTAATATTAGTTGGTTGATAATATTGTGCCAACACGGGAGGCTAGACCATGAATAGTTGCTTAGCCATGCATGTACGTGAATCATTCTATTTGGATTACAAAATCAACACTGACTAAAGAATAGTGAATGCTTTTTAATGAAATGTGGAATGATGTTGGTATTAACATTGGAATGTAGAGACCTGTGTGGTTCTACATGAAAGATGAATATGAGCATGTGTTGCACTGTTAACAACTTGGGGTGGAATTGATTTAGACTAGGGCAAGTGGACCAAGGCTTCGTGCCAGGTGAGCCTGTGTGGCAAATGGGGGTGGGTTGAGTGTTGTGAGGGCTGTGTGCCAAATTGAGAGAAGGATGTCTTGCCTTGGTCAGTTAAGGACCTTACCTTGCAAGCCTTTGACCTGAGTCTCCCGTACAACCACATGTCTGAATGGGAAGACCTAGTTTAGTAGGTTTCTGAAGTCTTACCTTTGATACCTCGGGGTGGCAGTTACATGGGGTAACTGTATGGGAGGTGCGTGCCTGTGCTACGGCTTGGTACCGATCAACGGTGTTTGTCGGTCCTATACTTGACTCTGAGTGAGGGAAGTGATAGTGAAGGCAACCCGGAGAGGTTCTTAGGTGGAGATAGAAGTCTCTGAAAAGCTTTGTTACGGTTAATCGCCTTTGTGGTGTGCGACTGTATCTTGTGGGTAAAGAGTACAACCTCTGCAGAGTGTTAAAAATTGTTCGAATAGCCGAGTCCACGGTACTGGACAATGCTCGGGAATTACAGTCAAGGGGTAGTGTTCTAAAAATAAAATGGGTGGATGGCTGTGTGCCAGTGTGGTAAAATAAAGTTGACTAGGGACTGTGTGTCCAAAATATTGTGGAAAAACAATTTGAGATATATATTGGTTATATGGTTTGATGCTTTCAATCTAATTAAATATTACTTTAAATTCATGCAAAGCAAAATAACCATTTAAGCCAATCCTTTGTATCAAGACAAGCATGTAGTAAATAGATGTGCATTCTGTGCATAACTTGTTAAGTACGGTGTGTACTCACCCTTGCGGAAAAACTTACCAGAAGAAGAGACTTCGCCTGCTTATGAAGAGGAGTTCGTTGAAGGGCCGGAGAACTAAGGAAGCAAGCCTCAGTCAGGGCGTCTATGGAAGAAGATGGAGCACCACGAAGATTTAATTTATTCCGTTGTTGAACTTTTGTTATTCGATAATTGTAAGCCCTGCGTGGCATAACTATTGTAAGGATGACCATAAGGTCGTACACTCGTTTATATAAATGTTTGAAGTACTTTATTTAATATTCCGTTGCGTATGATGTGATATTATACCCTGTTTAGCCTGTGTGCACTAGCGCGATCCTGGACTAGTGCAGAATACACAGAGTGTCCGAATTTGTAAATTTGGGGCACGACAGCACCCCGTGCCCTAAATGTTACACCCTCACGTACCCAACAACTAGCACAAGACACTAGAACAATTTAGCCATACAACTAAAATTGTTTAGCAACATACCGAAATTATTAGAAATTTCGGCAGCACCTCCCCTAAAACTCGAACATCCACTCAGCAGACAGAAGATAGCATTTAATAAAACAATAATATAAATTACCCTAAGGTAACCAACCAAGCCCACACGACAACCACACATTAATTACAAGTTATGAACTCAATACATTTAGAAGCGGTGAACTGAAATGAAACTATGGCGATGTAAAACGTGTCCGTGTCACTACACCCACCCATGCATGTCGGCTTCAAGGCACCTGCAATTAATAACAACAAGCGTGAGTCGAAGACTCAGCAAAATACATCAAGGAATAAATTCATAGTTAATCGCATTTCCTACTTAGGAGCATACTCATCATCTTTACATAAGTATAGCATTTAACTGGAAAACATAAATCATACCTTGCAACCATACATGGACATGCAGAATCTGAAATAATCCATCACACTTCTAGAATCGTGTGATGCACCATGCGCGTTCACCTGTTTCACTTCATTACTAAATTCGTACACCTACCTCTTTAATCTTTTCTCTTGGGAAGCCCACGTCTCAATCCCAACTCAACACATTTCCATTTAACTCGAAATCATCATTAGAATGCAATGCAACCTGAATGCCCTCTTTGATGCACGAAACATACCAACGGAGATTATCATATCCATACATCACAAAGAACTCATTTAAATATGATTCATCATTCTCAATGCAATGCAAATGCACATATGTCATACAAATGAAAAATCTCATATCCATACATCACAATCAACTTATTAAGCATGATTCCTCATTGTCAATGCAATGCAAAAGCACATATGCCATACAAATGAAGAATCTCATAACCATACATCACAATCAACTTATTAAACATGATTCCTCATTGTCAATGCAATGCAAAAGCACATATGCCATACAAATGAAGAATCTCATAACCATACATCACAATCAACTTATTAAACATGATTCCTCATTGTCAATGCAATGCAAATGCGTTTGCATGTTCATATGCTCATCTCATTTCACCATTTTCATGCATATTTCACCATTCTCATGCATATGATGCATCATGCATGACTCATCTCCTCTTTTTAGCATATACCGGTATTGCCGAGCACCACCCGTCGTTGAGTGCCCTCAAACCCAACCATCCCGTGGAAGGGGCCTGCCGAAACAGGACTTGCCCGCTACCCAGTAGCAGGTCCTACACTTAACACCGCTCCCATCCACGCCAGTGGATGGGACTACAGGGTAGGCTCTCTGAGCACTCCGGATTAGTCATATAACTCATATGACTTTCTCACCGACCCGGCTCGATGCACTTGTCATGAATGCACATATGCAAATGTCATTCTCAACACTCAAATCGCCTTCTCAACACTCATACCCATATTCTCAACAAATCTTGTCAACATGGTCACCTCTATCATTAACACTCGCACCAAAGACATACTCAATTTTCATGATCGCAATTCAACTACTTCTATTAATCCAGCCTCACAACTTCATTATCCACATTCACCTATCATAGTAGTGAGCACTCTTATGAACGTGCGACATAGCAATGTGTCAATTTGGCAATTATATGGGGTCCAACAAACAACCCACAAAGCATTCAATCCAAAGATGCACTTTTCATGAATACACATATATCATCACCACTCACATAAACGCCACAATCGTCTATTATGACCACAAATCGAGCCATTTCATATCTCAAATCTTATATCCTTTATGTTCCCATTAGCCTAAACATTCTAGGGAGCATAATCATGGAATATATAAGAGGTAACCCATTCACATGCTCTCATTTCCTTCTTTCATAGCCACAGGCATAAATCTCACTCATGGATATTCACAAGTCCTACACACACTAGAGATGCCAACATTGCAATATCATGCATTATCAATTTATATAGCAACTAACACAACAAACAATCAATACTGCAAGAATTCAACACTCGATGCACTTGCCTTTACCGACGAAAGAATGGAGTGGCATACGGTTGAGGCCACTCCCGACAAAACCATCCCTGCAAATAAAACAATATTCATCCAACTCAATTTCATACACACTCGGTACAAGCGACAGAAGAAAACAACTCCACATAAACACATCTACAATCGGAACCAAAACATCCCTCATAACCACTTAAGTGCAAATCTGGACAGCCGGCATTGAAAATGCCGCAACTTCCAAACGGCTACTCCGAAAAGGATGAACCTGGGCTTTAAATGATCGCAAGAGACAACTCTACAACTTCTTCTACAGCCGACCGATCGGAAAATGCACCGATTAATCTCAGTTTTACGACGAACAGCAGACAAACGCAAAAATTAACTCGATGGGGACAGCACACACCAAAATGAGCATAACTTGAGTTCTACAACTCCAAATCACATAAACGAATACATTTTCTCAATCTACTCGAAAAATCCTAACTTTTTCCAGACAATGAAAAAGTCTAATTCGGGATCTACGATGCTCTAATTTGCAGAAGAACACAGACTAAACTAATCACGACAAGAATTGGACAGCACTCGGTAAAATAGCCATAACTTTTAAATGGCTGAATGAAACTTGATGATTTTGGTCTCTATTGAAAGGTAATTCAATTATCTACAACTTTTGTTATAGCCAAACCCCCAGGAAACGTTTGAAAAAGTTTCAAATTGCAGCTCTAACCAAGGACAGAAATCTGCCCGAACCGAAAAATCCCAAATTTCTCTAGTCTCTCCATTTCCCAACCCCCAACAACTCAAAATCATGAATCCCAGCTAGACATTAACACAAACACCTTGCATGCAAGCAATTAAATCCTCCAAATACCTAGGGTTTTTACCTCAAGTCTTTCTCATGGAGGAATGAGGGAGGAAGGACGCTAGCCGGGGGAGTAGGAGGAGCCGCTGGAGCGGAGCTCGCCGGAGCAAGGCCGGATGGCGCCGGAGCTGGGCGAAGCAGCCGGCCAGGGAGAGCAGGGCGCAGCCATAGGAGGCATTCGGCCAGGGGAAGGGTAAGGAGAGCAGGGAGGAAGCCATGGCGCCAGGAACTGGAGGGCGCAGGGAGGGGGCCATGGCGCCTGCTGCTGTGCTGCTTGCTGCTGTCGGCTGCTGAAGGGAGGCGCAGGGAGGAAGACGCCAGAGAGCAAGGCGCCAGGGGAGTTGGCTTGGGAAAAAGGCTGGGGAAAAATGAGACTCCACCAAGAAATGTCAGCCACATAATTGAAGAGAGAGAGAGATAGATTAGGTGAGGGAGGGGAAATTCCCAAAAACCCCTCCTAAAACCAAATCCAACGTTTAACCAAAAGTGCGACCCAAATAATTTAATTCTTGACGCGATTAGACAAATGACAAGATAAACAACTTGCCGCAGAACTAAACGGCTCGGAGAAAACAACCATTCCGATAAATATTTCACGGAAAAACTCAAAACCTTTAATAAACTGCGAGCGACAAAACTTTTCTCCAGAAGAAATCCTTGAATCAAGAAAATGAAGACAACTCCGGCCAAAAACTCAGGAAAACGATTTAGCGGTATTACACTCTTTCCCCCTTTAATAGAATTCGACCTTGAATTCTGAACACCACAAGAACTCGAACAAGAACAACTGGAATCGACTGATAAAGCGAAAACATCCAAAAAGAACAAGGTTGCGAACTTCCCATGCACGGGACTCCAAAACTCGAGTCACTTCCTTTCCACTTGAGAATTCACATCTCCCACACGCAGATGCTATTAGATCCGAGCAGACAGCCAAAATTCCTAAATCATACCACCAACCAACGACTCATGATAATACGATTAACACAAGCCACAACACTCTATTAAGTACATCATTGAATTCTATTCGATTGAACAGCTGGGGTTCTAAACCCAAATCCCTTAAGAACAAAGGAAACCCTGATTCACATTTCTCCTCAGTAGTTAACCTTTATAGCCACATAACCATTAACAACTCCTGACCGAATCCGAATATACCACTATTTCTAACCAATTAACGCTGGGATCCTCTAGGAATCAAAACACGACTTTTATCTTTTCAACAGGATCAAAAATCACCTTTTTTATTGAATTGATTAGCCCCACAGGGCAACAATCAAATTCCCTTATAACACAAAATCAAACTTGACCTTCTTTCTAACTTGTCTCATACAACGAGACAATCACTCAACGAAAAGGTTTACAACCGAACCATCCATTTCCGACTAATCCACATTGAGTCTAACCCCTAAAACCGAGGGTTCCGACAAACTTACGGAAATAAAGCATTTAGCGAGTGATTCCACCCAAAAGAATTTGAATCGACATCACAAGGCTCCATCATAATCCACCTTTAAACTACTTGAGATCAACGCTTAGCTCATGCTAGGATCGCAAATCAACACCAAATTATACTTAGTTCTTTTCTTAAGAGGGTCTCGCCCTCACATTCTTTCACTCACATAATCAAACCCAAGAGTATAAATCCTTACTATATTCAACACGGTACCACGAATAGTCATAATCTTTAACTCCAGCTAGAATGCAAAAGAGATACAATTCTCTTTAAACCAATAATCCACATACATTACCTTGGGGAAGGTTCAACAAAAACCCATGATCGCTCTATTTCCTTTCCTAAGCCAAATCGCAAAGGCAAATTCAAATCTCGAACATCTCAAGAACCACTTTTATCATTTTCAAATCAATGCGATCAAATTTACTTCGGGGAGTACTCAAAATAAAAGAGACTCCGCACAACCCTTTGACAGAAGCTCTCAATAACCAAAAACAACTTAACTTGCTGTCATCAAAGCAAAACTGCATATAACACCAAAATCAACACTTGGGAAGAGGAAATCGATTCTCAAACCCGACATCCGAATCCACAATCAACACACAATCTCTTAAAGAGAAGAGGGAAAACTCATTCCCAACAGAGACCACTTGACTAGCCAACATCACCAAATTAACAAGTTCCTCAACCAAAGTTGTTATTACTTCTTTGACACAATCAGTTATAACCTTACGCAAACACCACTTCTAGCTCTCCACGTATAACCATGGATCATCCTGACCCACAAAATACTCTAACTACCTGAATTTTTTTCTTTCCAGAAAAGCCAACGAAAACTTCCAAAGAAGCTCGACTCTCAAAAGACTTAGAAAATGGCAGGGCTCAAGCCATGTCTTTCAACAAAACTCCAAACCAAATATCAAACTTCAAAATTTCCACGAAGGAAAGGAGTTACACAAATCAATTCACGGAAAGGAAAAGCGAATCGATCGAAAAACACTTTTCCCTTCAAAACCCCAAATCCAAAACTTCAACTTAGAATACGACAGCACGGAGATTCCATGCCTTTCCCCGCCATCAACCAATGAGGCGCAACACCAAAACCCCTTGTTTTTTTTGACTTAAACCCAAAAAGACCAAATGAGTCAAAGCCCGGACACTTACTCCACAAGGCAACCAAAAGGGGTGCAAAACAATACTCTTCATTTTACCGCACGACAAGATTCAACCCTTGTCATGCCCACAAACTCCAGAACACAAATAAATTACAAAGCTCCCACGACAGAAGAGAGTCACCAAAACAATTTTTCTCAACCACGAAAAGAACAGGAGATCGAATACCCTTCGATTTACAGTAAAGGAATTAGGACTATCCTTACCCAGGATTATGGATCCTCCGGTGCTGGCTCTCAACTGCCACACCGACCAACACAACTACACAACAAGGCCGAAATCTCTTCGGCACAGGGAGTCCCACCAGACCCCGCTAAGCGCTCTACCACTTCAAGGATAGTCATAAATACTACTAGAGCCTTAACAAGACTAACATATAGCATAATCACAAGTATCAACATAGCATCAATAACAAATTAAGCATTGTAACACAATGCAACGATATCCCATCCCTTTCCTACTGTGCATCAAAGTGTGTCAAATTTTAAATTAATTCATCATTCTACATCAAGTTTTACGGATATTGCCCTAGGGCCACATTTTAAAGGTTCAACCTAAACCATGTTTCTACTTTCATACAGCAAAATTTTAATTCATTCTAAAATTTCTCACTACATTCAAGCACCACAGACCTGAAGCCCGCTCTGATACCAACTGTAACACCCCGGCACCCCGTGCCCTGAATGTTACACCCTCACGTACCCAACAGCTAGCACAAGACACTAGAACAATTTAGCCATACAACTAAAATTGTTTAGCAACATACCGAAATTATTAGAAATTTCGGCAGCACCTCCCCTAAAACTTGGACATCCATTCAGCAGATAGAAGATAGCATTTAATAAAACAATAATATAAATTACCCTAAGGTAACCAACCAAGCCCACACGACAACCACACATTAATTACAAGATATGAACTCAATACATTTAGAAGCGGTGAACTGAAATGAAACGATGACGATGTAAAACGTGTCCGTGTCACTACACCCAACCATGCATGTCGGCTTCAAGGCACCTGCAATTAATAACAACAAGCGTGAGTCGAAGACTCAGCAAAATACATCAAGGAATAAATTCATAGTTAATCGCATTTCCTACTTAGGAGCATACTCATCATCTTTACATAAGTATAGCATTTAACTGGAAAACATAAATCATACCTTGCAACCATACATGGACATGCAGAATTTGAAATAATCCATCACACTTCTACAATCGTGTGATGCACCATGCGCGTTCACCTGTTTCACTTCATTACTAAATTCGTACACCTACCTCTTTAATCTTTTCTCTTGGGAAGCCCACGTCTCAATCCCAACTCAACACATTTCCATTTAACTCGAAATCATCATTAGAATGCAATGCAACCTGAATGCCCTCTTTGATGCACGAAACATACCAACGGAGATTATCATATCCATACATCACAAAGAACTCATTTAAATATGATTCATCATTGTCAATGCAATGCAAATGCACATATGTCATACAAATGAAAAATCTCATATCCATACATCACAATCAACTTATTAAGCATGATTCCTCATTGTCAATGCAATGCAAAAGCACATATGCCATACAAATGAAGAATCTCATAACCATACATCACAATCAACTTATTAAACATGATTCCTCATTGTCAATGCAATGCAAATGCGTTTGCATGTTCATATGCTCATCTCATTTCACCATTTTCATGCATATGATGCATCATGCATGACTCATCTCCTCTTTTTAGCATATACCGGTATTGCCAAGCACCACCCGTCGATGCGTGCCCTCAAACCCAACCATCCCATGGAAGGGGCCTGCCGAAACAGGACGTGCCCGCTACCCAGTAGCGGGTCCTACACTTAACACCGCTCCCATCCACGCCAGTGGATGGGACTACGGGGTAGGCTCTCTGAGCACTCCGAATTAGTCATATAAATTATATGACTTTCTCACCGACCCGGCTCAATGCACTTGTCATGAATTTACATATGCAAATGTCATTCTCAACACTCAAATCGCCTTCTCAACACTCATACCCATATTCTCAACAAATCTTGTCAACATGGTCACCTCTATCATTAATACTCGCACCAAAGACATGCTCAATTTTCATGATCGCAATACAACTACTTCTATTAATCCAACCTCACAACTTCATTATCCACATTCACCTATCATAGTAGTGAGCACTCTTATGAACGTGTGACATAGCAATGTGTCAAATTGGCAATTATATGGGGTCCAACAAACAACCCACAAAGCATTCAATCCAAAGATGCACTTTTCATGAATACACATATATCATCACCACTCACATAAACGCCACAATCGTCTATTATGACCACAAATCGAGCCATTTCATATCTCAAATCTTATATCCTTTATGTTCCCATTAGCCTAAACATTCTAGGGAGCATAATCATGGAATATATAAGAGGTAACCCATTCACATGCTGTCATTTCCTTCTTTCATAGCCACAAGCATAAATCTCACTCATGGATATTCACAAGTCCTACACACACTAGAGATGCCAACATTGCAATATCATGCATTATCAATTTAAATAGCAACTAACACAACAAACAATCAATACTGCAAGAATTCAACACTCGATGCACTTGCCTTTACCGACGAAAGAATGGAGTGGCATACGGTTGAGGCCACTCCCGACAAAACCATCCCTGCAAATAAAACAATATTCATCCAACTCAATTTCATACACACTCGGTACAAGCGACAGAAGAAAACAACTCCACATATACACATCTACAATCGGAACCAAAACATCCCTCATAACCACTTAAGTGCAAATCTGGACAGCCGGCATTGAAAATGCCGCAACTTCCAAACGGCTACTCCGAAAAGGATGAACCCGGGCTTTAAATGATTGCAAGAGACAACTCTACAACTTCTTCTACAGCCGACCGATCGGTAAACACACCGATTAATCTCAGTTTTACGACGAACAGCAGACAAATGCAAAAATTAACTCGATCCGGACAGCACACACCAAAATGAGCATAACTTGAGTTCTACAACCCCAAATCACATAAACGAATACATTTTCTCAATCTACTCGAAAAATACTAACTTTTTCTAGGCAATTAAAAAGTCTAATTCGGCCTCTACGATGCTCTAATTTGCAGAAGAATACAGACTAAACCAATCACGACAAGAATTGGACAGCACTCGGTAAAATAGCCATAACTTTTAAATGGCTGAACTAAACTTGATTATTTCGGTCTCTATTGAAAGGTAATTCAATTATCTATAACTTTTGTTATAGCCAAACCCCCAGGAAACGCTTGCAAAACTTTCAAATTGCAGCTCTAACCAAGGAAAGAAATCTGCCCGAACCGAAAACTCCCAAATTTCTCTAGTCTCTCCGTTTCCCAACCCCCAACAACTCAAAATCATGAATCCCAGCTAGACATTAACACAAACACCTTGCATGCAAGCATTTAAATCCTCCAAATACCTAGGGTTTTTACCTCAAGTCTTTCTCATGGAGGAATGAGGGAGGAAGGACGCCGGCCGGGGAAGTAGAAGGAGCCGCTGGAGGGGAGCTCGCCGGAGCAAGGCCGGACGGCGCCGGAGCTGGGCGAAGCAACCGGCTAGGGGAGAGCAGGGCGCAGCCATGGGAGGCATTCGGCCAGGGGAAGGGCAAGGAGAGCAGGGAGGAAGCCATGGCTCCAAGAGCTGGAGGGCACAGGGAGGGGGCCATGGCGCCTGCTGTTGTGCTGCTTGCTGCTGTCGGCTGCTGAAGGGAGGCGCAGGGAGGAAGACGCCAGAGAGCAAGGCGCCAGGGGAGTTGGCTTGGGAAAAAGGCTGGAGAAAAATGAGACTCCGCCAAGAAATGTCAGCCACATATTTGAAGAGAGAGAGAGATAGATTAGGTGCGGGAGGGGAAATTCCCAAAAACCCCTCCTAAATCCAAATCCAACTTTTAACGAAAAGCGCGACCCAAATAATTTAATTCTTGGCGCGATAAGACAAATGACAAGATAAACAACTTGCCGTAGAACTAAACGGCTCGGAGAAAACAACCATTCCGATAAATATTTCACGAAAAAACTCAAAACCTTTAATAAACTACGAGCGACAAAACTTTTCTCCAGAAGAAATCCTTGAATCAAGAAAATGAAGACAACTCCGGCCAAAAACTCAGGAAAACGATTTAGCGATATTACAGTTATATTCTAGACGAATTCATTACTTTTTATTATTGTTGTACTTTGCTGAGTCTTGGACTCACGCTTGTTTGCTTCCTGTTTTAGGTACCTTGAAGCTGACACGCCGGAATGGAAGTAGAGCACATGCACGACTTCGGTCACCAACCACCCAGTTAATTGTTTCGTTAAAAAAATGGTTGTAAAAAATGCGATTGTATTGTGTTGATTGGCGTTGCGTAGTTGGTTAATTGTCGATTGAAAATGTGATTGATTATCTAAGGACCTGTTAGAATGATATCGTATAAGCACTCATTGTTCTTTTGTCTGCTGAGTGGATGTCCTCTGTTCTAGAGAGGTCATGCCGAAATTTTGTAAATTTCGGTGACTTAGTTTTTAAGCCGGTTTAAGAGTTTAGAGATTAAATTCAATTTCAGTCTTTTTTGTAGAGGTGTCGTTTGTTATTTAGGGCTTTTGGTAGCTTTCGCGGTGCGTTGGGCGTCGGGGTGTTACAGTTGGTATCAAAGCGGGCTTCAGATCCGTTGTGCTTGAATGTAGTGTTTAATTCTATAATGAATTAAAATTTTGCTGTATGAAAGTGGAAACATGGTTTAGGTTGAACTTTTAAAATGTGGGCCCAGGGCAATAACCTTAAAACTTGAGGTAGAATGGTTAATTAATTTAAAACTTGACACACACTGATGCACAATAGGAAAGGGATGGGTTATCGTTGCGTTGTGTTACAATGCTTATTTTTGTTTTGCTGCTATTTTGATACTTGTTGGTAGGTTATATGTTAGTCTTGATATGGCTATGGTATTATTGATGGCTATAATTTTGAAGTGGTATATTGTTTTGTGGGGTCCGGTGGGACTCTTTGTGCCGAAGGTATGTCGGCCCTGTCATGTAGCCTGAGTTGGGCGGTGTGGCTGTTGAGAGCCAGCACCGAAGGATTCATAACCTCGGGTGAGGAGAGTTCTTGTTATTTTGTTGTAGATCAGAGAGTTGATGGAGTACGTTATTTGGGTGTTGTCTTCTTTGGTCTTCTTGGATTTAAGTCAAAGAAAAGAGAATCATGTCGTTCCTCTTTTGGTTGCTTTGCGGAGAAGGTTATGGATTCCTTTTTGTGTTGGACGTTCTCCCAGTTTAAAAGGAGTTGTTGTACTTCTGTTGTAGATGGGAGGATTGTTGGATTAAGTTTCCGGGCTTTGACTCATTTGGTATTTTTGGGATTAACTCGAAGAAAATGGGTTTTGGTGTTGCGCCTCATTGGTTGATGGCGGGGAAAGTTATGGAGTTCTTCATGTTGTCGTTCTTCAAGTTGAAGTTTTGGTGAAACACTTAAGTCGTGAGGACTTAAGGTTTGGGGCTTTAAAGGAAAAAGTGTTATTCGACCGATTCACTTTTCCTTTCCATGATTTTATTTGTGTAACTCCTTTCCTTTGTGGAATTTTGGAGTTTGATAATAGGTTTGGAGTTTTGTTGAATGACAAGGCTTGAGTCCTGTCATTTTCTAAGTCTTTTGAGAGTCGAGCTTCTTTGGAAGTTTTCGTGGCTTTTCTAGAAAGGAAAATTCGACAGTTAGAGTAAGTTGTGGGTGATTGAAGATCTTCCCGTAAAGGATTAATAGAATGTTGTGTTGTTGGATTAAGGTGGTCGACCCTAATTGGATAGATGGCAAGAAGTATTTTGTGGGTCTGGGTAATCCACGGTTATGAGTGGAGGAATGGACATGGTGTTTGCGTAGGGCTAGTATTGATTATGATGACGAGGGAATAACAAGTTTGGTTGAGGAACTTGTTTGATTTAGGTGATGGGATTAAATTCTTTTGAGGTGTCCTCAGTGGTCGGATCGTGTGGATTAATAATAAGTTGATGGGGTTCAATTGTCTAAATCATTGGAAACTTACATAATTGATCTTTGTGTTTGTCATATGGTTGACGGATAGGAATTTTGGATGGTAGGTTAATTTGGGATAAAAGTTAACCTGTTTATCATTGATGAGTTTTATGGGGGAGAATTTGTTTAATGTTGGTGATAACATTTCCGATCGCGGATGTAATTAGTTGAAAGGATAAATTCTGGAGATAGTGATCCAAGGAAGAGTGGTTGTAAAATTCTTGCTAAGTCTTGTTGGAGTTTCCCAAAGGCTCTAAGTGTGATCATTGAAACTTTATTGTTAAAGGTGCAAGAATTTTAGAGATAATAGGATGTAAGATGAGCTTAGGTTTAAATATCTACGGAATTGGGTCGTCAGTGTAATCATCTGGACAGTTGCCTTTTGTTTAAAGCGTTCTGTTTGTTGTGCAATTGAACATTTCCATATGAATTATGTTTCGCCAAGTGGTGGAGTTAGTGGATGACAGATTATAAGGAAGAAAGAATGCATACTTATGGAGTGGTGTGATGGGTTGGCAAGTAGTTCAAAGTGTGAATCTAATGAATGTTTCGTAAGGGGTTCTGTGGGTGGAGTGGTTTTGTTGGGAACGCGTTTCCTTTTCTCTTGAGGAAGAATGTGTTGACTATGGGTATAGATGCTTAATCTGAGAATCGGTTTCCTCTGCCAAAAGTTGGTTTTGGTTTAATGCGAGAGATTTTGCTTTGGTTAAGGTAAGCAGAGTTGTTTTTTTGGTTTTATAAGAGATTTTGTCAGTGATTTGTGTGGGGTTTCTCTTTTAATTGGAGTTCTCCCCGAGGTGAATTTTATTGTAGTGATTGAGAGTGTTAAAGGTGATTTATATGATATTAGAGAATCGGGACTTCTCTTGCAAATTTGGTTTTGGAAGAAGAAAATGAGTGATGATTGGGCTCTATCAAGATCCTCTCTCAGGTAGATTTTAATGCTTGGGGTTTAAGATGATGTATGTGGTTCATTTGGTCAAAAAGGGAACTGTATTTCCTCTTTGTGTTCTAGCTGGAGTTAAAGAGTATGGAAGTTTATGGTATAGTGTTGAGTATAATAATGAGAATTGAGTTTTCTTTGGTCATTGGGATTGCAGCTGTAAAAGTTCGATGCGGTGTTTTTCTTGAAAGTTGAGTTTTCTCATTAGCAAGCTAACCACTTTCCTCAACTTGAAATCAAAAGTGGTTAGCTTGCTAATGAGAATCGAGGGATTTTTGGTGGATAATGATTGAGGATTATACTTTTGATTTCAAGTTGAGGAAAGTAGTTAGCCGTGTTAAATAAATCGAGATTTACTTTGCTCTCTAGTGTGAGACAAGAAAATGATGGGTCGTAAGTTCTGGTGGAGTGTAATTTAAAGATTATGCTCGTTGCTTTAATTCTTTGGGCAAAACAGTCGCAAAAAGAGAACCAGGTATGAATTGGTTTAAATGGAGGGTCTAACTTGGATTAGGTGTTGACCGTAATTGGATTTAGAGTGGAGAGTATTGAAGGGTGTGGCATGTTTTGATCCAAATCCTTTGTGGGAGGATAAATTGATTTCGTTGTCTCTTGGTTGTGTGTGATTACTTTGTTGGTGGACTGTTTGGGATCGGTCGACGAATGCCTTGGTCTAAATGTGTTGGAACCCTTGTTTTCCTGGGTTGGAATCAATATTTCAGTTATGAATTGTTCCTTTGAGTGGTTGCCTCAGTGTGCGAGAAAGGTACGACAGAAGGTAGAGTATGATTTTGGTACTGTGATGGAAATGGGATTTGTGCCATGTTGGGCGATTCGTTTCGATAGTAAGGAATGATCTTGACCCTTTGTTCCATGGGCAATTGTCTGCGAAAGATAAAGATCTGTGTTTTGTTTCCTGGAGGATTCCAGTGTTAATTGGTTAGGAATAGTGGTAAATTTGGAATCTGTTAGAAGTTGTTGGATTGAAAAGCCTTGTGTGGCTCCGTGGTTTAAGCTAAGCGACCCGTGGTATAGCCAACATATGTTGAGCTAGCTCGTTCGTTGATATGGCTTGATAATGGTTATGTGGTTATAAAGGTTAATCAGTGAGGAGAAATGTGAATCAGGGTTTCCTTTGTTCTTTTTGGATGTTTTTGCTTTATCAGCCGGTTCCCATTGTTTTTGTTGGTGTTCTTGTGGTGTTCAGAATTCGAGGTCGAATTCTGTTAAAGGGGGGAAGAGTGTAATACCGCAAAATTGTTTTCCTAGGATTTTGGCCGGAATTGTCTTCATTTTCTTGATTCAAGGATTTATCCTGGAGAAAGTTTTGTCGCCTCGCAGTTTAAGAAGTTTATTAAAAGTTTGGGTTTCAACTGAACCTTTGTTTCTTTTGCGTCAGGATTTAGTGAGCTTTTGCGGTGAGCTCCCTTGTATGAATTTCTATGGTACAGAATGATTGAGATGGATTGCTAACTAAGGGAAATTAAATGATGTGTGTATTATCGAGAAAAGGTGGGCTTCAGTTGGAGTTTTTGAGAGGCTTTTAGTATTTACCTTCTTGCCCTTGTGAGACTCCCTAATCCTGGCCAATTAGTCAGCTTTCATGGCACTAGTTCTTTTCCCCAAGTGCTGGCTCCCTCTCCTGAGCCCAGACCGACTCCAGCGCCTCCAACCTCCCTCCCGACTCCAGCAACCGGCACCACCCTGGCCTCCTCCTCGACGGCGCCACCCTCCAGCTGCCGCCTCCTTTCCCCTCCCTGGCTCCCTCCTCCGCAGCAGGCGCCTCCTCCCTACTCCCTTCAGTGGCCGGCGTCGCCCCAGCTCCGGCCGGCAGCTCTTCCCCAGCACCTCGTTGCCCCTGCTGCTGCTGCTCAAGGGCGACTCCTCCGGCCTAGCGCCTCCACCTCCCTTTCCTGCATGAGTAAAAGTTGAGGTAAAAAAAACCTAGGAATTTGGGGTTTAAATTCTGTGCATGCTAGGTGTTCGACGAAATGCCTAGAAGGTTTAGGTTATAGCATCGTAGTGAGTTAAGTGTGCAAGGTTGAGAGATGGGCTTTGAAATGCTAGAATCGATGCATTTCTAAATTTATATGTATGAATCCGATCACAATAGAGAGTATTAACCTGTTTTCTGAATTTCGTTTGAGCTATTGTGGGTAGGCCATGTGTTATTGAATTAACCAATTTATGTGGTTTGTTGTTTTAAGTTGTAGTACTTGTATGTGTTCTCAATTCAGACTTTCCCTACTCTTGGGCGGTCATGATGATGTTGATACTTTATTATACCTATTCCTGGCACAGTATGATCATAAGGCTGCATGTTTCATTTTGTTGAGACATAGAATCTGGTTTGTGATCTTGAATTGGCAGTTTATATGCTCATGATTTAGGCGTGTAGCTTTTGGGCAAGGTGATATATGGGTGTAAAAAGATGTGTTTAGTCTCGAATGGTGTGTCCTAACTCTGAAGTCTTTCTGTGAGCATGCTTGTTTAGGCGTGCTATTTTAGTTGTTGTGATTAAGTTGCAGATAATACATGTACTGCTGTTTTGTATCCTAGAGATTGAAAGTGGTGTTTATAACTAAAAGTTTTGTATGATTATGCTTAAAATGGTGAAGGACCTAGAGTTATTAATGCCATAGTTAATCTTGAAAAGTATAAAGTTCCATATCTAGTAGTGTGCTATTATACTCTTATTTAACCATGCTTCTTTAATTTTCGTTAAGTTTGTGAATGTGACAATCGTACCTTGCCCTATCTTGGGTTGCTATTCTCTAGGGTTGGTGGTTGCTAGTGCTGCAATGGGCCGTCAGTTCCTCACCGAGGTTAAAGGCAAGTGCATCCCCTAGAGCGTTAGTAGGGTGTTAAATGCTTTGCTTGCGATAAGAGTATGAACATTCTAATAATTTGGTTATGTTTAATAGCATATCTAGAAGTTGTTCTTAGCATGGTAATGAGGATGGATGAATGTTAGCAATGGGAAGGTAAGTTATTCAAGTCCTATTATTGCAACGCCTTATGAATTGTACAAATGAGTATGGTTATGTTGATGCAAAGGATAAATTGATTAAATGATAATGTGTGTGTTATATTCATGTTTGTGTTGTGTTTATAAACATGTCACTTGCATTTGCGCATTCATCACAGAAGAGGCGACCCATGTTGATGTGGGCCTCTGTACTCACACGTAGTGAGTACAAAAGTCCTACCTCGTAGTCCCATCCACGGATGGGAGCGAGTCAGTAAGAGTAGGCCCCGCCACGGGATGGTTGGGATTGACGGTGCACACCGACGGGTGTGTACTCAGCTATACCGGTATAGGCTAAAAGGTTGCATTTTGAGCATGAACGCATAAAAGCATCGTATTTCATTGTGTGTTGCAATTGTTAAATGTTAATTGATGAGAATGGAAATGACAGGCTGAGGATTGAGTCGTGGACTCATCCTGGAATGATTATTGAGGCATGAGTAAGGTTTAATTACGTTTCCGGGTTGGATGTGGTAAATGGGGCTAGTTACTGCTTCTTTTACTGGACGATTTCAATTAAGTGTTGGTTATGTCAAATGATGAAGTAATTGTGCTCTTATGTTTGGTTTTGTATGAATTCAAACTGCTTTTTTTATTTACGGATGTCAATTTAAGAAACTATTACTTTATGTCTTGAAGTAGTTATATTCTAGACGAATTCATTACTTTTTATTATTGTTGCACTTTGCTGAGTTTTGGACTCACGCTTGTTTGCTTCCTGTTTTAGGTACCTTGAAGCTGACACGCCGGAATGGGAGTAGAGCACATGCACGACTTCGGTCACCAGCCACCCAGTTAATTGTTTCGTTAAAAAAATGGTTGTAATAAATGCGATTGTATTGTGTTGATCGGCGTTGCGTAGTTGGTTAATTGTCGATTGAAAATGTGATTGATTATCTAAGGACCTGTTAGAATGATATCGTATAACTGCTACTGTTCTTTTGTCTGCTGAGTGGATGTCCTCTGTTCTAGAGAGGTCATGCCGAAATTTTGTAAATTTCGGTGACTTATTTTTTAAGCCGGTTTAAGAGTTTAGAGATTAAATTCAGTTTCAGTCTTTTTTGTAGAGGTGTCGTTTGTTATTTAGGGCTTTTGGTAGCATTCGCGGTGCGTTGGGTGGCGGGGTGTTACATTTCTTGTGGGTAAAGCTGTACACCTCTGTAGAGTGTAAATCTAATTAATTAGCCACGCCTACGGGGTGTTACATTTCTTTTGGGTAAAGCTGTACACCTCTGCAGGGTGCAAACTACAAGATGAATAATGTTTTTGCTGCTGGTTTTAAGTTTTTGTATTGTAATATGTTTTGGGGATTTAAGACATTGCTACACTTGTAATAATATTGTGTTTGGATGTGATATCAATTTGTAAACTGTGCGTACTAGCTACTGATCTAGGGACTAGTAATGTGGGCATAGGGATCCCATTGTTGATAATTTATTATCAAAAATGGGGTCGCTACAGATTGGTATCAGAGCCATACAGACTACATGAACAACCTTAGTCAGTATGGCTGTAAAAAGAAATCACTAAGTAAAAAAAACTCATGCTTAAAAATTTATGTATGTTATTCCATTAATAATTCTTTTCTTGTCTTAAGTATCTATTATTAATTCTTATCTATTCTAATTGAAAAAGTCCTAATATTTCCTTTGTCTATACAGTGGATATCATTTTATGTTATGAGAGCAATGAAAGACAAGAAACTGGTATTCGGGGAATATTAGCAAGAATGATGGAGGTGGCACATTACACAGAGAATCCGCGTTACATTGTGTATTATGTTCCTCCCAGTTCATCCACTATAGAATATGCAACTAGGTTGCATATTCCAGCTCATGCTATGATGGATGAAGGAGACTGCTATTTTGAGGGCTATGGTTCCACTATAGAGGTTACCATGAACGATGTTGCCTACACTATTGTAGTTCGCCTACACCATGCATTGCCCGAGTTGCATGCTACCTACCGCCTCTATCCTTCTAGATCACCGCAAGGAGATACTACATAAGCAGGTCCCTCAGAGATCCACATGGACAGAATGCATAGCCTAGTGGAATTCAATAATGCATCTGATGAGCACCATCGCCTTGTGGCCCAGGAGGCAGTGGAATATCATCGCCGTGTGGGGTACCTAGAAGGTGTGATAGCCCCTTTCATAAATATGGGGTTTATCTCCCGTTCAGTTATGGGTACCGCCGCACCAATTGTTCCTCCTGCACTTCCTCCTTCTGCTGACCCTACTCTTGCTATACCCACCGCCCACCGCCGCACAACCCGCATGTCAGTCGGAGGGAGTAGACCCCGTCTTACTAGGCGCACTACGGAGTCTAGGCCTTCGACTTCTCGTTGTCCTCTGTCACGGCCAGCTCCTCAGCGAGACGCTTCTCCTACTACTGGAGGAAGCTCTTCAGACCCACCACCGCTGAAGGATGATGGCCTTGAGACTGAGTTTGCTGTGTGGTTAGAGACTAGTGATTAGAGTTGTTGGTATACCGTAATGGTAGCAAGTGCCCCTTGTAAAATAGATGATAGGGCTGGTTTTGGTATTGTGTTATGTGAGATATTTGGTATGGGAGTTTGTACTGTACTGTGATGTATGTAAGATATTATATATATGAATGAAAACTTTTGGGTTGTAGAAATTTTCTGAATGTCCTGGATTGCATTCGTGAATATTTAGCATAAAAGTTAAAATTTTCACGACATAGCAAACCTTAATAAGAATTTTTAACAAGAATAGTAAAAGTATATAAAAACTCTAGGATTAAAACATGAAATTGAAATAAAAGGGGTATAATGAGAGAAAAAAATATAGCTATTGCAATCCTTTCCTTTTATTTTAAAATTTCCATACTTAGATGATTACTAATCATTTCTCTTTTTGAAATAATTTCAGATGACCAACGAGGCAAAATGGGCTGATATTGCAAGAGAGCTAGCAGAAAATTTAGGGCATGAAAAACATAAACCTATTTCGATATTAAGAGAATGCAAGATGGGTATAAAATATATAGTCATGCCACTACCATACTTGGAGGTCAAGTAATGCACCATAATGCAAAACACTATAAAGAGTCTAAACATGAAGCAATTCAAGAGCCAGGACACAAGCTGCTACGACGAATTTGCAAAGCTCATAATATTAATATGAAGTCTTATGTTCGCATGTATGAGGCTCATATGAGATCACAAAATTTATCAAGAGGACTAAGACGTCGAGTAGGCAACCGACGTGAATATTTACAGCAATTTCATCCAGTCGAGGCGCCAAATCCTCCTCTTGTACCCTCTAGTTCAGAAAGTAGCTGTGATATAGGATCACCACCATCTTACCCAGTGGTCCAAGGTGTATGGGTTATATCTAGTGACTCTGATTAGGAAATAGTAGTTTTATATTATAATAGTTGGTAGTGTTATGTAAAAAAATCCATGTGTAATTAGTTAGTTCATTGTAATATATGTGTAATTATGTGTGTAACTTTTGGTATTGTATGGCATCTTTTGAGAAATTTTATCTGGTGTTGTTGTATGGAAATCTCTCGTTAATACATAACTATTAAGGTGAAAATTACCGATGAGATGATCCTCTACATGATAAGAAGTGTCTTACCTATCAAGAATCAACTATTATTTTATACTCATCCATGCTATTAAAACAATTATTGTTGCCTTTTCAGGATGCCGGTGACAAGATCCCTTAGTCACATCTTGGAAAGTGAAGCTACCCCAGTCACACAATCACAAGGAAATGTAATTCCAACACCCTTTCAACCAAATGCCATGCACCCATCTACAAGAGCTCCATCGTCTCAGCCCGCTAGCCATGAAAATCTACCTCCACCTCAGAATCAATCAAATCCTATCCCAGAAGATCACCTGCCTGAACCCCTGACCATAGCACAAGTGCTCGCCATGATCGAACAAAATCGTCAAACACATACCTTGCTTCTACAACAAATGGTTCAAAACAATGCTAGTATCATTGCCACCATTGCTAGAAATGGCAATGGAAATCTTTCAAACTACTCCAAGCTGAATGAGTTTGTTAGAACCCGACCACCTACTTTCTCTTCCACAAATGATCCTTTAGAAGCAGATGATTGGCTTCGTTCTATGGAGAGTAAACTAGCTTGCACAATGCACAGATTTAGAAAAAGTGCTTTATGTATCCTACCAGCTACAAGGACCTGCAGCAGCTTGGTGGGAAAATTTTCAGGCCATGGTACCTCAAGGACAGACTATCACCTGGGAATCTTTCAAAGAAGCATTCCGTTAGACTCACATTCCATCCAGCCTAATGGATTTCAAGAGAAGAGAATTTCTTGATCTCCGCCAAGGCAATATGTCTGTGGTGGAGTGTTTTCAGTGCTTCAACCACCTGTTCAAATACTCTTTCAGCGATCACCACAGAGGAAAATAAAGTGGAATGTTTTAGAGAGCATTTGAATGATGAAATCAAATGGACCTTGGTGGCGCATGATATTCATGATGTTCAAACCCTGGTAGATAAAGCCCTTCGAGTGGAGCAAGGCACTCGAACAATTGTAGAATCACGCAAACGGAAGTGGATGGCTCAGAAAAGAATGAATGTAAATTCTTCCAAGCCCCGTATTGGTCAAACATCCAATCCAAGATTTTCTGCTCCACCACTCTAGCGAAGACGCCAAGGGCAAGCTTCTAGTCTCAAGCTCCTCACCAACAACAAACTGCATGACCCACTAATGTTAGCAAGAGGCCCTTAGCTGTGAAAAATCAAGCAGCTAATGTGACATGTTTCGTTTGTGATAAGCGTGGGCATTATGCTAATAAATGCTCCAAAAGAAATCCAACTCAGTTGCAGTCCCAAGGAGCACAACAGCGACCCCCAGGCCGTCCGCAAGGACCTAGCGGACCTCAACCCAATAGAACAGCTCCAAGCAACGCTCCAGGATCTGCTTGTGGTCGCTTGCATCATGTGACCAACGAGGAGGCAACCGAAGCACCTGATGTGGTGATAGGTACGCTACTTGTTCACTCGGTGCCGACTTTGGTGTTATTCGATTCTGGAGCTTCACACTCTTTCATTTCCCAAAAATTTGTTGATCAAAACAAAATCTCTATCGATCTTTTGCTTTTTGATATGATAATTTCTTCCCTCGGAGCAAAAATCAAAACTACTAGTTTTTGTCTTGGAATCAGCATTGAAATCAATGGAGTAATATTTTATGCAGATCTCATAATCATTGAAACTCAAGGCTTAGATATCATTGTTGGTATGGATTGGTTATCCAAACATAAAGGATGCATAGACTATGCCAATAAATCTATTTATCTTACTAATCTAGAAGGAACCCAAGTGCACTTCTTGTCATGCTGTGCATCCTCGCTTTTAATTTTGGGCTTTCGGTCGTGTGACCTGGGGTCGTCGGGCAGGTAATCTCGGGAGTGGTTGGCCTGTTTACCCTCTCCACCTACTTTTCACCTAACCTCCCCTCTCCATTTTCAATTGTGTGGCTGTCATTTGCTCTCCCCAGCCAGCCCTGCCGATTTTTTTCCCATCCTCCTGTGCGCTTCAGCCTCTGGGCTTCCAGCTCCTACCGATCCCCTGCTCCCTTCCCCCATTCTTCTCTAGCGAAGTTGCCCCTGCCGATTTCTTCCTGGCTCGGCAAGACACCACCAACCGGCAAAGCAAGAAGCAGAAGTGGCATCCTCTCCTTCCCTCAACCAAGGAAGCGGCGGCGGCGGCAGCGCAAGCCGGACTGCAGTGCAATGACAGTGGCGGCCTGATCGGTGAGCTCCAGGCCGGCTGCTCTCCTTGCGCCTCTCCTCCCTCCAGGCCGGTTGCCTCCCTGTTGTCTTCCCAGCCCTGCCGAACCAGCCGCTCCTCCTCTGATCTTCCCTCTGGCTCGGCGATGCACTAAAGAAGAAGAACGGATGCAAGAACAACCGCAACAACCAAGAGAACACACAAGGTAGAAGCTCCAGCTGCTTCAAATGGCGAACAACCTCTCCTCACCTCCCTCCTTCCTCCATGGAATTTCTTTGAGGTATTCTAGCTTGGGTATTTTCTGTGCATGCTAGGTGTTCGATGAAATGCCTAGAAGGTTTAGGTTGTGGTATCGCAGTGAGTGGAGTGTGCAAGGTGGAGAGATGGACATTGAAATGCTAGAATCAATGCCAGGCTCCCAAGTTTTATGATTTAATTATGCTAGAATTCCCTTGTTATCATGCTCTCAAGTTTATCAATGTTGGCTAGGATTAATTGACGTTGATGCCATGTTATCATGTTCGTTTGAAGATCATCGAACTATATGTATTTGTATATGATGCTTCTAGTTAGCTGATGCTTCTGATATTTTTCGAAGTACTTGCATGTGCTCGAGTTTGGCTTGCTTGATTTATGGCTGTACAACTCAAAGGCTGAGACAACATATTTTTTTTATGTAGGAAATTTGGTCATTTCTTTGATTCTTGCTATATGCTCAGCTTTAGAATATTTATTGATAAAGAGAATTCATGCTCTAATATGCTGGATTAGTTGTCTTTTACTACTATTGAGGGGAAGAGTACTCAAACTATAGTGGAACCCCTATTCGGTAGGGAAATCTTCTTTGTTTGATTAGTTAAAGTCGTGACTGGGAATGGGAATCGCTAATCCTATCATTTGAGTTTGTCTTGATTTATATTAAAGTAGACAATGAGATACCAAGGTATGGTCGTGGTGTGGACTACGAGTAGATCACATTTGTAGATAGCTCAGATTGGTGCAACCACCGTTGTTTGAGAATATTTAGGGTTTCGATAGAAATTGTGATCTTAAGCTATTGTGTAAGTTTTGGCTAGATGGTTGAATTAGAATTTTGAATCACGCAGATATAGTGGGAGAATTTCGTGTAGATCGTGCTAATGTCTTCAACTACTTAAAAGCGAGATTGTACCGAACTAATTAGGAGAAGTTGAAGTGAGTTATCCCGAATCGCAGTATTTATCGGTGATTGCTATTTTCGGTAGAGGGTCTTTGGGGGTTGCCTCGACCCTGTGTCACTCCGTCTACAATAAAAGGCAAGTGCATTCCCTAAACTGTGGCTAGGAGGAGTAATCGATTGTTGCTCTTAGCGTAAGTAATTGCCGATGCATACGCAAGAGGTAAGCCTTGCTTGGATATAACTAGAAAGCGCTTCCTCTTATGAAAATGTTTATGATGATTAAAATACTAAGGTAATGAATGCAAGTACACCGTGTTATTGAGTGTGGATGTGTGTTCATATGTGATGCTCCTTAATTTTAATTGTTGCTCTGTTAATTAGATGAACTCTAATTGAGACCGAGTTTTTAGTAAGGTTGATTATAGCAAGTATGTTGTTTGAGTGATTGGGGCTAACATGAGTTTGGTTCCAACGGTTAAGTCATTTATAAAGATGGTATATGTGAGCATCTAATTGCAAGTGTATTGTGTGAATATGGCTTGGGGCCGTAGGATGTAGTTGCATGACAGAAACATTATGAGTTGCCATGTCTTATGGTTGAATCTGATTTTACTAGTATCGCTGGTGACTTATGAAAGTAAGAATTGGCTATGTGTATGTATGTGGTTATGGTATGTTAGTGTTGGCATTGAATGAAAAGTTGCATTTCATTCATAAAAATTGCATTTGTGCATTCATAATGGAAGAGGCGACTCATTCTGATGTGGGCCTCTGTGTTCACACGTAGTGAACACGAAAGTCCTACCTCGTAGTCCCATTCATCGAGGTGAATGGGAGCGAGACAGTAAGAGTAGGCACCTTCCACGGGATGGAAGGGACGTAGGGGTGCACACCGACGGGTGGGCACTCGGCACTACCGGTACGTGCATGGAAATGAGCATTCATGTGCATTGCATCTTTAATAATGAGTGTTGTGGTAAATGGTGTGTCATGTGGATGGTGATTATGGTAATTGAAGGTTGAGTCGTGGACTCAACCCAAAAAGGGGAGATTGAATTGAATTTGATGAATTAGTGCTTTTCTTTGCCCTGCGAATTATGTTGTATGAATATCATGGAGTGAAGTCGAGTTATAAACTCAAATGCAATAGATGAAAATTGTTTGAGTTGCAACAAGGGGTAGTTGAGTCGGGAGACATTGTGACTTAGAGTTAAGTAGTGCTTCTTTGGCGTTGAATGGATTTTGTATCAAGTTGATGGTTTGATTGCGGTAATTTTCTTGTATAGTCAAGTTATTGCCTTAAATGGGTATAAATGCGTATTGTCCGGATGTTGCTTCATTTGTCTTCCTTACTTTTTTGGTCAAGCTCTTGTTTTAGCTATGATAAATTGGAATTGTTACTCTCGTGTACTTTGCTGAGTCATCGACTCATGCTTGTTTGTTGTGTTGTTGCAGGTACATTGAAACCGGCATGCATGGGGGGAGTAGTAGCACAAGCACGTTTGCATCAAACCATTTAATTCGATTTGTAAAACCTGGTTGTATTGATTATGGTTGTAATATGTCGTTCGTCGTGGTGTAGTTATTAAGTTCTGTTGGATGTGTGATTGAGTAACTAAGGACCTGCTAGAATGATATCATAACTGCAATTGTTTTCTATCTGCTGAGTGGATGTCCTACTGTCTAGGGAGGTCATGCCAAAATTTTCTAAATTTCGGTGACTTAGTTTTAATCTAGTTTAGAGAGTTTCAAGGTCAGTTTCAACCTTTTATTAGAGGTAAAAGGTTTAGTGACTCGTTCGTTGAGTCCTTAGGTCATTTGAACTTCTTGTAGCGTTTTTATTTTCTTGGATCTTGTTGGGAACACTCTGGGCAAGAGTGGTTCCGGAGTGTTGTAAGCGTCATTTAGAGTCTTTTGGTAGCATTCGCGGTGCGTTGGGCGCCGGGGTGTTACAGTTGGTATCAGAGCGGGCTTTAGGTCCGTGGTATGTGAATTTAGCAATTTTACTCTAGAGTAAACTAAAAGTTGTTGTGTGGAATTAGAAACATGGCATAGGTATCTACTTGTAAAAATTTGGCCTCAGGGCAATAACCTTAAAATCTGGAATAGCGTGGTTCATTAATTAAAACTTGACACACTCTGGTGCACAGTAGGAAGGGATGGGTGTCATTGCATTACGCTTAAATGTTGCATTTAAGCTTTGATGATTGAATGTTAAAATTATTGTGCATGTTGCTTTGATTATAAAAGGGTTGTTTGAATCATTATGCTTTTGCTTTCGTGCTTTTGACCTTGTTAAGGGCCTTGGTTGTTGGCGTGGCCGTGGAAGAGGATGTGTTGGTGGTTGTGGCTGGGTAGGGCCACCACCGGAGGCATGGGAACCTCTCGAGGTGAGGGACTGTCGTTTGTTGTGGCATAGTTTAGTGAGTGAGTGGAGAAGGTTGGTTTCTTTTGGGCTTCATTCCTTTGGAGGCAAAGAGGAAAGTTGGTGATGTATCCTTTCGGATTTCTTTTACCGTTCTGGACTTCAGTTTCGTTGGTTTCTTTGGATTTTGTTGGTTATCGTGGGTTGACTTGTAGAGAAAAACTATTGTAGTTGTTGTTCTCCATTTAAGAAAGTTATTGAAGTTTATTTGGTGCAAAACTTAAGTCGTGTGGATCTTCGGTGTTAAGGTTTTATCGAGAATGATTTGGTTGATCATTTGGTTTTCCCTTGCATCTCTTTTCCTTCCTGGAAGTTGTGAATCTTGAGATTCGTTTAAGGAGTTGTTTCCCGTCGGAGTTTGGGAATTCGAGAGTCGAATTCTCTTATGATTGGGTTTTTCTGGAAAGAGAGATGGTTTTAGTTGTTGCCCATGCTTAATAATCATGGTTTTCTTTAAAGATTGAGTTCGTGACCCACGGGGTCATTTAAGATGTTAATTGGATGATGAGTTATTAGAGATTTTAGATGAAGTGGGTTACCGATTCTGTTAATGTGAATTGTTGGTTATATAAAGGCGCCCAAATTTATTGTGGGATACAGAATGACTAATTGGAATGGTAGGTGATCTTAAAATGAAAAGTTGATTAGAGTTATTACAATGGTTGTGAAACGTGGAATTGATTTGAAGTTCAAGGTTTGTGTTCCGGTAAGTCTAGTATTGATCATGATTGAGAGGGACTAGAATCTTCTGTGGATGAATTTATTAGAGTAAGGTGTTGATGTAAAGTATCGGAGTAAATTGGCGTAAAGACATGAGAGTTGTTGGTTTATGTTGCTGATGGGTCAATTAAATTGTGGATCAATAAAATGATCTACTCGATGTGAGATTAAAGAATGAATGTATATGGAATGGTTGTAGGAATGATGGGGTTTTGTCTTAGGAAAATGTCTATCCGGGAGTTTATCTATGGAAAATGACTAGTGGTGGGTATATGAATAGGAGAAGGAAAGTAAAGGAAGATTGGGATTTGTAACTTCCATTCAAAGCCTGTGTACCTTTTTGGATTTGGTGAAAATGAAACATTTAATGGCTAGAGCATTGGAGTACTAGAAATGGTGGGATGTGAGATGAACTTTCCTTCGGCTCTGAAGATTGAGAATGAGGATGTAAGAGTCATCCTGGAAGTAATCGGTTGATGGAATTCGGAATATTTTTATTTCATCGAACCACGTTAGTCTTTTTGCTTTGGTTAAAAGAGATGGCCTGATTGATTATTGTGGGAATTACGCTCGGAAAATGTAAGACTGGATCGTGTTTAGCGTAGGAGCTGAGTATTTTAGGAAGGATTTTATGATGTTCGAGAATTGGGTCTTCTCTTGCGAATTTGGTTTTGGAAGAAGAATATGAGTGATGATTGGGCTCTATCTAGATCCTCTCTCAGGTAGATTTTAATGCTTTGGGTTCAAGGTGATGTATGTGGTTCATTTGGTTTAAAGAGTTGTATTTCTTTTGCATTTTAGCTGGGGTTAAAAAATGTGAATGCTTATGGTATAGTGTTGAGCATAATAATGAGAATTGAGTTTTCTTTGGTCGTCGGGATTGCAGCTGTAAAAGTTCAATGCAGTGTTTCTCTTGAAAGTTGAGTTGTCCTTGGTGTGCATTTTATCACATTATTTGAAGAGGATGAAAGTGGTTAGTTTGTTAAAGAGAATCGAGGGATTTTGGGTGGATAATAATTGAGGATTTTACTTTGGATGTGGTTCCTTAGTGGTGCTTGTTCAGCCCTTATTAGTGAATTACTTGGAAGTTGACGGTAATTAAGTCGCCATTTCTATCGGAAGACTGAACTTTTGGGCCTAGATGGTTGTAGTGAAGGATTTCATAATTTGATGTGTGGTATTCTATAGTGAACTTTTACCCTAGGCAGTGGTCCTTTGGGGTGAGGTAAGCTTAGTAGAAGGAATATCAAAAAAATTATAGTGTGGAGATATGTTTGGAAGGGAAATTGTGTTTTAGTGAATTAATTGTTTCGATGGTATTTGTCGGTCATGGACCTTTTGATAAAGAGGTCAATCAATTGAAAGAGGAGATAAGAGTATAGCAATCGAAATCGAGTATGGATTTGGAGTAGAGCATAGAAGATGGTATCCTATTCATCCGAGGAGGATCATTGGTTGTTCGGATGTCGTATGCTATAGTGTCGACAAAAAGTTGGTCTAAATTTGTCAGATTATTTGCGAGAGTGGTATGATTTGGGATTTTGGCCTATTGATCGACTTTGATTGAGTTCTTGCATGAGAAGTTGCACTTATTTGAGCTAAGTCAAATCGTTTTGTTAATCTTTGGATTTGAGGTTTTGGTTTACCGTTTGTAGCCGTTGGAGTTTTTGTGTGGGTGTTTTGAGTTGGCAAAGAAGTTTAAGACCTTTGTGTCTTTCTTTTTGCGTAGTTGGCATTCTCTGAATTCGGGGCCGAATTCCTTTAAAGGGGGGAGAGTGTCATGTTGTGCATCCTCACTTTTAATTTTGGGCTTTCGGACGTGTGACCTGGGGCCATCGGGCAGGTAATCTCGGGAGTGGTTGGCCTGTTTGGGAGGGGTTTTATGAAAGTTTACCCTCTCCACCTACTTTTCACCTAACCTCCCCTCTCCATTTTCAATTGTGTGGCTGTCATTTGCTCTCCCCAACCAGCCCTGCCGATTTTTTTCCCATCCTCCTGTGCGCTTCAGCCTCTGGGCTTCCAGCTCCTGCCGATCCCCTGCTCCCTTCCCCCATTCTTCTCTAGCGAATTGCCCCTGCCGATTTCTTCCTGGCTCGGAAGCACCACCAACCAAAGCAGCGCGCAGCAGGAAGTGGCATCCCTCTCCTTCCCTCAACCGAATCAAGAAGGCGCAGTCGGTGGCAGCCTGGACTGCAGTGGCCAAGCAACCGGCGGCCCTGATCGGTGAGCTCCAGCCCATTGCTCTCCTTGCGCCTCTCCTCCTCCGGGCAGTTGCCTCCTGTTGTTTTCCAGCCTGCCGAACCAGCCGCTCCTCCTCGATCTTCCCTCGGCTCGGAAGATGCAAGAAGAAGAACTCAAGAACAACCAAGAGCAACACTAGTAGTAGAAGCTCCAGCCTTCAACTTGGCGGAAGAACCTCTCCTCACCTCCCTCCTTCCTCCATGGAATTTCTTTGAGGTATTCTAGCTTTGGTATTTTCTGTGCATGCTAGGTGTTCGATGAAATGCCTCGAAGGTTTAGGTTGTGGTATCGCAGTGAGTGGAGTGTGCAAGGTGGAGAGATGGACTTTGAAATGCTAGAATCAATGCCAGGCTCCCAAGTTTTATGATTTAATTATGCTAGAATTCCCTTGTTATCTTGCTCTCAAGTTTATCAATGTTGGCTAGGAGTAATTGACGTTGATGCCATGTTATCATGTTCGTTTGAAGATCATCGGACTATATGTATTTGTATATGATGCTTCTAGTTAGCTGATGCTTCTGATCTTTTTTGAAGTACTTGCATGTGCTCGAGTTTGGCTTGCTTGATTTATGGCTGTACAACTCAAAGGCTGAGACAACATATTTTTTTTATGTAGGAAATTTGGTCATTTCTTTGATTCTTGCTATATGCTCAGCTTTAGAATATTTATTGATAAAGAGAATTCATGCTCTAATATGCTGGATTAGTTGTCTTTTACTACTATTGAGGGGAAGAGTACTCAAACTATAGTGGAACCCCTATTCGGTAGGCAAATCTTCTTTGTTTGATTAGTTAAAGTCGTGACTGGGAATGGGAATCGCTAATCCTATCATTTGAGTTTGTACTGATTTATATTAAAGTAGACAACAGATACCAAGGTATGGCTGTGGTGTGGACTACGAGAGTAGATCACATTTGTAGATAGCTCAGTTGGTGCAACCACCGTTGTTTGAGAATATTTAGGGTTTCGATAGAAATTGTGATCTTAAGCTATTGTGTAAGTTTTGGCTAGATGGTTGAATTAGAATTTTCGAATACGCAGATATAGTGGGAGAATTTCGTGTAGATCGTGCTAATGTCTTCAACTACTTAAAACGAGATTGTACCGAACTAATTAGGAGAAGTTGAAGTGAGTTATCCCGAATGCGAGTATTTATCAGTGATTGTCATTTTCAGGTAGAGGGTCTTTGGGGGTTGCCTCGACCCTGTGTCACTCCGTCTACAATAAAAGGCAAGTGCATTCCCTAAACTGTGGCTAGGAGGAGTAATCGATTGTTGCTCTTAGCGTAAGTAATTGCCGATGCATACGCAAGAGGTAAGCCTTGCTTGGATATAACTTGAAAGCGCTTCCTCTTATGAAAATGTTTATGATGATTAAAATGCTAAGGGAATGGATGCAAGTACACCATGTTATTGAGTGTGGATGTGTTTTCACATGTGATGCTCCTTAATTTTAATTGTTGCTCTGTTAATTAGATGAACTCTAATTGAGACCGAGTTTTTAGTAAGGTTGATTATAGCGAGTATGTTGTTTGAGTGATTGGGGCTAACATGAGTTTGGTTCCAACGGTTAAGTTATTTATAAAGATAGTATATGTGAGCATATAATTGCAAGTGTATTGTGTGAATATGGCTTGGGGCCGTAGGATGTAGTTGCATGACAGAAACATTATGAGTTGCCATGTCTTATGGTTGAATCTGATTTTACTAGTATCGCTGGTGACTTATGAATGTGAGAATTGGCTATGTGTATGTATGTGGTTAGGTATGTTAGTGTTGGCATGATTGAAAAGTTGCATTTCATTCATGAAAATTGCATTTGTGCATTCATAATAGAAGAGGCGACCCATTCTGATGTGGGCCTCTGTGTTCACACGTAGTGAACACGAAAGTCCTACCTCGTAGTCCCATTCATCGAGGTGAATGGGAGCGAGATAGTAAGTGTAGGCACCTTCCACGGGATGGAAGGGACGTGGGGGTGCACACCGACGGGTGGGCACTCGGCACTACCGATACGTGCATGGAAATGAGCATTCATGTGCATTGCATCTTTAATAATGAGTGTTGTGGTAAATGGTGTGTCATGTGGATGGTGATTATGGTAATTGAAGGTTGAGTCGTGGACTCAACCCAAAAAGGGGAGATTGAATTGAATTTGATGAATTAGTGCTTTTCTTTGCCCTGCGAATTATTTTGTATGAATATCATGGAGTGAAGTCGAGTTATAAACTCAAATGCAAAAGATGAAAATGTTTTGATTTGTAACAAGGGGTAATTGAGTCGGGAGACATTGTGACTTAGAGTTAAGTAGTGCTTCTTAGGCGTTGAATGCGTTTTGTATCATGTTGATGGTTTGATTGCGGTAATTTTCTTGTATAGTCAAGTTATTGCTTTAAATGGGTATAAATGCGTATTGTCCGGATGTTGCTTCATTTGTCTTCCTTACTTTTATGGTCAAGCTCTTGTTTTACTTATGGTAAATTAGAATTGTTACTCTCGTGTACTTTGCTGAGTCATCGACTCACGCTTGTTTGTTGTGTTGTTGCAGGTACATTGAAACCGGCATGCATGGGGGGAGTAGTAGCACAAGCACGTTTGCATCAAACCATTTAATTCGATTTGTAAAACCTGGTTGTATTGATTATGGTTGTAATATGTCGTTCGTCGTGGTGTAGTTATTAAGTTCTGTTGGATGTGTGATTGAGTAACTAAGGACCTGCTAGAATGATATCATAAGCGCAATTGTTTTCTCATCTCACGAGTGGATGTCCTCTTGTCTAGGGAGGTCATGCGAAATTTTCTAAATTTCGGTGACTTAGTTTTAAGCTAGTTTAGAGAGTTTCAAGGTCAGTTTCAACCTTTTATTAGAGGTAAAAGGTTTAGTGACTCGTTCGTTGAGTCCTTAGGTCATTTGAACTTCTTGTAGCGTTTTTATTTTCTTGGATCTTGTTGGGAACACTCTGGGCAAGAGTGGTTCCAGAGTGTTGTAAGCGTCATTTAGAGTCTTTTGGTAGCATTCGCGGTGCGTTGGGCGCCGGGGTGTTAAACTTCTTGCCAAATAAAAATACCTCTAGAGCATAGTCACTTCTCTGTTCAACCATTATGGAAGAGCTTAGCAAAATAGCTATCGTTTCTGAGTATCCTAATGTCTTCCCAAAAGAACTACCAAGATTACCTCCTGATCGAGATATGGAATTTGTCATAAATCTTGTTCCCGGAACAGCACCCATTTCTAAACTCCCTTATCGTATGCCGTCATATGAATTAATAGAATTGAAAAACAAATTAATGAACAATTAAGTAAAGGATTCATACGTCCTAGCTCATCTCCATGGGGTAGCTTGGTGCTGTTTGTTCCAAAAAAGAATAGTGGTATACGCATGTGAGTGGATTATCGCGCCTTAAATGAAGTCACAATCAAAAACAAATATCCTATCCCTCGTATCGATGACTTATTTGATCAGCTGAACGGCGCTCATATCTTTTCCATGATTGATTTGAAACATGGGTATTATCAATTGAAGATTAGGCCTGAAGACATTCCAAAAATAGCCTTTACCACACGTTACGGATTATATGAATATATAGTAATGTCATTTCGACTTACTAATGCTTCAGCCAGTTTTATGTGCCTTATGAATAAGGTCTTTATGGTGTACTTAGATAAGTCCGTAGTGGTTTTCATTGATGACATCCTTATCTATTCCAAAACAAAAGAAGATCATGCGCAGCATTTGCGTATGGTGCTTGAAAAACTCCGAGAGCATAAACTTTATGCAAAATTTGAGAAATGTGAATTTTGGCTGAAGGAAGTTGCCTTTCTAGGGCATATTCTTTTAGAAGGAGAAATTTCTGTTGACCTTGGAAAAATTCAAGCCATTCAAGCCTGGGAACAACCTAAATCTATTCCCCAAATCCGAAGTTTTCTTGGTCTAGCGGGATACTATCGCCGCTTCATCGAGAATTTCTCCAAAATTGCTAGACCATTAACCCAGTTATTAAAGAAGGAAAAGAAGTTTGAATGGACATCTGAATGTGAAACTTGTTTTCAAGAATTAAAGAAAAGATTAATCACAACACCAGTACTTGTGTTGCCTGATGTCCATAAGGATTTTGATGTCTATTGTGATGCATCACGACACGGTCTTAGGTGTGTTTTGATGCAAGAATCCAGAGTGGTAGCTTATGCTTCTCGGCAACTCCGTCCTCATGAACAGAACTATTCTATCCATGATTTGGAATTAGCGGTCGTGGTCCATGCTCTGAAAATTTGGCGTCATTACCTCCTTGGTAATTGATGCAATATATACATAGATCACAAGAGCTTGAAGTACTTTTTCACTCAACCAGATCTAAATCTTAGATAAAGAAGATGGTTGGAATTAATCAAAGACTATGACCTTAGCATCAATTACCATCCTGGTAAAGCTAATGTTGTAGCCGATGCCCTTAGTCAGAAATTTCATTGTATCTCAATTTCAGCTCTTACTGATCAATCGGAATTGCAAAGAGAATTCCAAAAACTTAATTTGGGAATTGCTGAAAAAGGATTTCTAGCCGCACTAGAAGTGCAACCAACCTTAAAATTTCATATCAAAGCCGCCCAACTTAAAGATGAAGACATCATCAAGATCAAAGAAGAATTGAAACAAGGTGTTGAATCTGAATTTAAGGAAAGCTCTGATGGGATACTTCTATATAAGAAACAAATCTATATTCCTAATGATTCTGAGCTTAAAAACCTGATCTTAAAGGAAGCTCATGAATCACCTCTTTCAATTCATCCCAGGAGTACAAAAATGTGCTAAAATCTCGGACAAGAGTATTAGTGGCCCGGCATGAAAAAGGACAACGGCGCCTATGTTGCAATTTGTGATGTATGCTAGCGAGTCAAAGCCGAGCATCAACACCCTGGTGGACTCTTTCAACCTCTAAAAATTTTGGAAAATGGGATGACATAAATATGGATTTCATAACTGGACTACCAAAAACAAGAAAAAGGAATGATTCTATTTGGGTAATTGTTGACCGATTGACTAAAGTGGCTCACTTTATACCAGTCAAGACCACTTATTCTGGAGGCGGAAGTGTTGGTCATCAACCCCGACTGGACAACTCCTTACTTGGACTATCTCTTGAAAGACAAACTCCCTGAAGATCGTGTGCAAGTAGAGCGCATCGCGCGGCGAAGCAAGAGCTACATGGTGGTCGGTGAGAAGCTCTTTCGAAAGAGTGTCTCCAGAGTCCTAAGGCACTGCATATCAGAGAAAGAAGGGAAGAGTCTCCTCAGAGAAATCCACTTAGGAATTTATGGGCATCATGCGGTGTCTAGTACTCTGGTGGGCAAAACTTATCGTCAAGGTTTCTTCTGGCCGACCGCTGTATCAAATGCGGAAGACATTGTTTGCACTTGTGAGGGTTGCCAGTTTTTCGCTCGGCAGATACACGTGCTGGTGCAGGAGCTACAGACTATCCCGATCACCTGGCCATTCGCAGTCTGGGGGCTCAACATGGTTGGACCCCTGAAGAAGGCTCAAGGTGGTTTCACTCATCTCTTCGTCGCCATCGATAAATTTACAAAGCAGATTGAGGCCAAGGAATTCTTCTAGGAAATTGTGGTCAGATTTGGCATGGCGAATATAATTATCACCGATAATGGCACTCAGTTCTGAGGTGAAGAATTTCAAGATTAGTGCGATGAGCTTAGCATCAAAATCTGCTTTGCTTCCGTGGGTCATCCCCAGAGTAATGGGCAGATCGAACGGGCCAATGGCATGGTGCTGCAAGGGCTAAAAGTAAGGATTTTTGATCATCTCAAACTGTATGCCACACGATGGGTAAAAGAATTGCCTTCAGTACTCTAAGGGCTGAGAACTACCCCTAGTAGGGCAACCGGTCGGTCACCTTTTTTCGTAGTGTACGGTTTAGAGGTGGTCTTACCTACCGAGTTGGTATTCGGATCCCTGCGGGTTCGGAGCTACAAGGAAGCCAAGTCGAAAGAAAATAGGCTGGAAGATCTCGATCAACTGGAGGAAGCCAGGGAAGTTGCAGCAATTCAATCGACCAAGTACCTCCAGGGCTTGCGTCGCTATCACGATCGAAATGTTCGAGGCCGTGCCTTTTCCAAATGGGATCTGGTCCTAAGAAAGAATTAGAAAAGTGAGCATAAACTCTCCCCAAGCTGGGAAGGCCCCTACATCGTCGATGAGGTGACGCGCCCGGGGGCTTACAGGCTCAACCATGAAGATGGCATGGTCATCGGCAATACATGGAACATAGAGCAACTACGTCGCTTTTACACTTAAAATCATGTACTTAATCATGTTATTATGAATAAAGTTTTTTCTTAACTTGCTACTTAATTAATGCTCAACTAAGCAGTAAGTTGGGGGCTACACCTAATAGTGTTGCGCATGTGCAACTCTTCTTCTGAGTCATTCTTGCTTCTTTTTTCCTAACGATTGCGATTGAGTCCGAGTGCGCTAATTCTGAGTAGTGAAACTCTGTCCCCGTGAATGGCGAACTCTAGTCACTCAAAGCGTTTACATGGGAAGAAGAGCCATGAGCTGACTCCCGACGCTCGGGGCCTAGACTAGTCGGGCAGAGTGCTTAAACGAAGGGAGACGAAACCACTCGGATAAATTCAAAAGTCAGTAAGGAAGAAAGAGTAAAAGGCATTAAAATTATATAAAAAAGAGTAAAAGGCGTGCAGCCTAGTGCCTCGATAAGGGCATCCCTCGCCTCGGCAAGGATTGGGATGACTTCAATCAGCACATCGACGGTGGCGACATCACGGGCAGTAGCCTCCTGTTCTACGAGCTCGACCGTCGCGAGCTCGAAATCTGCCCAGAGCTCGGTGATAAAGGCCTCTTCATCTGTAAGCGCTGGCGGAGCGTTAAGCCAAAGACCAGCTCTCAGTTGGAGGCGGAGGTGGCGGGACATCATCGGCAGGCGCAGAGGAGCGGGACGGAGAAGCCATCGAAAACTTGAAGAAAAAGTCGAAGATAGCCGGACTGACGAAGACTTAGAGGTGGGTGATCGCTCCCATAGCGGTGACACCCTTATATATCTAGAACAAAGAAGCCGAACAGTTTCAAATAAATGCTGGCACGGGAAGCCGAAACGGTTCCGTGTTAGCATGAGAAGCTGAACCAAACACGAATGAGCACGCAAGCCTTAATTCGAAGATCTCTTGGGAAACAGCAAAGCCATTATGGTTAAAAGTTAATTCCGGGAGATAAGGTGGAGTAATTACAGCCAAAGTTCTACGCATGCATTACATAGGACACAAGTCTAAATTTTCTACTAAAGTGACAAACATGTCCTTAACTTCGTCGAAGAGGGCACCAACTTGATCATCATCGACGGTGCTGGCGAAGCCCTCCTTGACAGCCTCAAGATCCACTCGGGGATATAGGGACTTCATAATAGCCAGTGCCTAGCTAGCACTCATGGTCGTTGTTTCCCGAATGTGGGTCCGAAGCTTCTCGGGCCCCTCGGTTAGCCATAGGATGGTTTCATTTTCATTGCTCGGCCCTGCCTCTCCGGGGCTCAAGAACTTCACCATCGCCTTGGAGGCATCGCGGTGCTTGGTGCACAATGTTTCTACGGACTTGACCCTCTCACCAAGAACGCAGAATTGCGCATGTGCCTTCCTCCGGTATTCTGCGAACAATTCGGACCATCACCAAAGGCGCTACAGATGTGGAGAAAGGTGAAGCCGAGTAGAGACATACCTTCCAACTCCTGCCCTAGCTTCTCCGAGTTGGTTTGGGCCTGGAATTCAGAGCTTTTCAGCACCTTGAGCTGCTCCTTAGATGTCTTAAGCTCCTCTTGAAGACCAGCGATGGTTAAGTCCTGAGCTAAGGCAGGGAACAGAGTTAAAAGACAAGCAATCAAAATTCTACAACAAGATGATTGAAGACACACTCACATCGGAGTGAGCCCGCCAGGCTCAGTTTCTCCTCTTCCAGGGCCTGGACTTGAGCCAGGAGCTTTCGAAGCTTAGCTTGGCCCTCGTTCCTGACCCGCTCGGTCTCCACCTTGCCCTCGGCGCGAACCCGCTCGAGGTCGACTTTGTACTCTCGCCGCAGCTTGAGCTTCGAAAGTACCTCTCGAAAAATGGCATCTCTCTTCTCGGAACAGTCTCCCAGGGCTTGAGGATTACAAAAAGATGATTAATGAAGCCGTGTAGCCTACTACGGGCAAAGAGAAAGAAGAGGCTATCAGCTCACCCGGATTAGTCGGGCGCTCTCGATGCGAAGTATGATTCGCACTAGAGGCTGGGGACGGGGGGAAATTGCGGAGGTTCTCGAGGAATTTCCTCCTCTGGAGGAGAGGCGCAGGTGGCGAGTTCTAGGAACACCGGCCTTGCGGTCGGCTCGGGTAGAGTGCTTGGCAGTGGTGAAGGTGACATTGATTCAGGACTTGCCTTGGCGCCCCGGGGCTCGATCCGGTAGTCGACAAAGCCGTCTCGGCTTGATCCAGAGCTGTTTTGGCGCCCCAGGGTGTGATGTCAATCGGAGAATCCATCCTCACCTGGTCTGCAACACTCTCGTCCCTGGCCCCCTGGGGCTTTTCAGTCGGCACGTCCACAAGAATTTCGTCTGATGGCACCCTACAAGAAGAAAAGGAAATCAAAAGACAACCCAGCAAAGCAAGTGTAGGAGTCGACAGGGGACTAACCTGTCGGACTTCCTTATCCTCACTCCAGACACTTTTCGGGTGGCTGAACCACTCGGAGGAGGGTCCGGTTTCGTGCTAGACCTGGGAGGCAAAGAGGCTGACTGAGCTGAATGTTGAGCTGCAGCATCCCGGACCGCTGGGCTTCCAGTTGGGCGGGACGGTTTCTGAGGCTCCTCAGTTGCCGGCTCCTTTCCCTTCTCGGTGCCTGGCCCCATGGGATCGTCCGGCCCTGTCCGAGTAGCTAGACCACTCGGAGGGGGATCCGGTTTCATGCTGGGCTTCAGTGGTGGTGTGGGTGACACCGACCCCGCCGTCCGCGATGATGGGGCTCCCTAATCGTTGGACCCCTAGTCGGGCGTGCAGACCCTAGAGTCTCCTCAGTTGCTAGATTCCTTCCCCTTTTGGCACTCGGCTCCACGGTGGAGGGGTTGGCTGGCCGTCTCCGCCGGAGCTCTTATGCTGAGGGATGTTATGAAGCGGCGTGTCAAAAAGAAAGCCGTTCACTCCTGTAAGCGGCAACAAGCGCAGTATCAGATAACATTCATCCATAAGTACATGATTAGTCATTATTGGATAAAAAATGCTCACCTCAGGAGGGGGCGCGTCAAGGTGAATGGCTTCGAGCGTCTATTGAGGAGGACCTCAGTGCCTGGGGCAAAGAAATCGCTCATCCAGTCGAACAACACATCTCTTGGGACAGCCTCGGGCGCCTCCCAGGTGGGATCATTCTCCCCGATGTATTCGAATCCCAGGTGGACTCGCTCCTTGAGAGGCTGTATTCGGCGGCGGGAGAAAATAATAGCAATATCAACCCCGGTCAGACTCGTTTCCTTCAACTTGCTGATTAACTCCATGAGTTCTCAGACCTGGTCCATCTCATTACTCGAGGGGGTCGTGACCCACAAAGGAGAAAATGTGGTTAAAAGTCTAGCAAAAGGAGGGAAAAAAGGATCAGGATTGGAGCAATAGTACCATTCTTGGTGCCAACCCTTGTTAGAAAATTTGAAGGGGATAGAAAAATAAGACTTCTTCAGCCCATCTCATAGCTGGAAGCCGGCACCCCCGATTGCCTTAGGGGCGTTTTTGCTCGGGTAAGGTTTAAGAAGAAAAGCTAGTGAAAGAGATTGAAATGTGGGCAAATTCCGAGGTACACCTTGCAAAGATGAACAAAGATGGAAATTTGAAGAATGGAGTTAGGGTTCAAGTTGATCAGCTCAATTTCATAGAAGTGAAGAAGGCCACGAAAGAAAGCGCTGCCTGAGAGGCTAAATCCGCGTTGGAAGAAGGACTCAAAAACCATGATCTCATCAGAGCAGGGAGTAGGAGAAGATTCACCTACAGCTGGATGCACGCAGATCAACTCCAACGCTGGAAGAACTCCGGAGGTGACCATCTCCTCAAAGCATTTCTTCGTCATCGCTGAAGTGGCCCAATCTTTGGATGGGGGCGGCGCGGAGGTATCCTGGGAGGAGGAAGAAGGCATTTTCAAAAGGGCTAAGTGGCAGCGCAAGATTGGGAATGCTGCGGCCGCTAACCCTAATGGCGAAGAGAGAAAATGTCGAAATTTAGAAGATGAAGGGGAAGGTATGTTCAGTGTGAAGAAAGCCTTTTTTCTCGCATCAAACCCCGTATTTATAGGAAGCGACACTGATTTTCACTTTGAGCGGGAAAAGGCATTTCGCCTTCCATATTTTGTCTGGACTTGACCTAGGGTACGCCCCATGATGGACCACCAGTTGTGCGCCACAACCATCGCACACAAGTACTCCCAGGCTGAATTTAGTTTGGGATATGGTACGCCCCATGATGGGTCGATCACCAATAATCGTATCAAACGGGATTTGGGTACCTTCCAAACCAAGTTATAATGTCTTCATGTGATATGCCTCATGATAGGTCGATTGCTGGTTACCGTGCAAGACGGAATCAGATATTACAAGTTGATTCAGAACAAGGATCCAAGGGTACGCCCCATGATGGGCCGCCAGCTGTATACCATGAAAATCGGATATAGGTACCACTCGGACAATCCAGGGTACACCCCATGATGGGTCGATAGCTGTGTGCCATAGCAATTAGGCACAAGTACCACTCGGCTAAAGCCAACTTAAACAAGGGTATGCTCCAAGATGGGCCAATTGCCAGTTTTCCAGTAATTGGGCTGGATATCGCTTGAAAAATCAAGCGTGGAGCTATTTTGAGTCCTTCACGATCTCTTTGCCTGCAGCATGGCACTCGGCACGGAGAAGGAACCTGTCGGGAGATCACGCCAAGAGCTGGAAGCACTCGGCATGAAGCATGACTCAGCTGAGATGCAACCTGAAGGGCGGCAACTTGATCACAAAGCACTCGGAGGCTACTGTGGAGTACATGGACCCCAGGTATCTGCAGGGCAGGTCATGAGGACCACCCAGGATGGGATGGGCTGAGCCGACTGCATAAAGATAGATACCACCTGGGCTGCTTCCAATGTGCGCAAAAGGAAACCCTAAAGATAGCAACCGACCTTGATTAGGTAGGATACAATTGTAATCCTAGCCGTTACCATGTTCAGCGGATAAGGATAGAGATAGAATCTCCATCTTGTAACCAATCGGGACTCTCCTTTGTAAACCGCACTCCTCTACTATATAAAGGGGGGTAGGGTAACATCATGATCAGATCATCAGCAATAAGCTAGACAATCATAATCTCATAGCACAGGACTACTCCTCGAGAGCCCGAACCTATATAATTCATGCGTCTTGTGCTACCATCGAGTTTGGATCTAGTGCCTTGCCCCGTTTTCATTATTGCTGACAATAAATGTCGACAGGTATAGATCAAGTAGGTAGATTAACTAGATCTGAAACTAGTTCAAAACAATTATACACATAAAAAAGCATGCATAAAGTAAAACAACATAGCAATTCTATAAACTGGGTTCAACATGATGAAAGCACAACTTGCCTTCAAGGAGCTCTAACTCCTGCTATGAACCTTGCTTGGTTGCGGGATCCTCGACGACAAACTCACTAGACAACATGATGTCTACGCATAACAAAAGACAAAATAATAAATACCAAAAATAGAGAGTAAGATCAACTCTAAAAATTAAATAAAATTAAACATTAAATAAAGCTTGATTTTACAAATTTTTAAAAACTGGAATCACTTCAATCAAAGTTCGGATGCAAAAGATATAGCTACTCAAAGTTTGAAATAAAAGAAAAACTGATAAAATAGAAAAATCTGAATTTACAGAATTAATTTTATACCAAAAAATAGCATTTATGATGTCATGCTGATGTCAGCACCAAATATGATTTTTAGCTGAATTATTTTTCTACGAGAAAAACGATATATGACATCACGCTGATGTCATCAGACATGTGGTAGCACCTTGGCCAGACACGTGTCACGAGTGTGTAGACCTGGTCCATAGCACGGAGTAGGCGCACAGTGGACATGGTCCACGGTGCTTCAGATGGCGCACATGCCACACAGTGAGACAAGTTTGGACGCGGGCGCGGCACGATATGATACGCACGCACGTGATCCAACGGCTGCAATAACGCGACACGCGGAGTGATCTGGAATATCTGATCCGAATCGAACGGTGAATGATGGTGGCACGCGGTGACATCCTAGCCTTACATGCCAGATCAAATGGTCATGATCCAAAATGAGGGCTGGCGAGGCGCTGATGCGTGGTGACGTCCTGGCCGTCTACGTGATAATCTAACAACCACGGCGAAGCGGATCGGCGGTGACTTCTCACGCAGCGATGCCTGGCCGACATGAGTAAGATGACCGACATAACAGTGAAATCGCAATGATTTTGGCCTAGCTTTGCGCGGATCTACCAGCCTTCGTCACGACGAACTCAAAGGAGGTGGCGGCAACAACGGAGGCTCAATGTAGGCGGTGGACGACATGGAAGAAGACGACTGCGGCTTTGCACACTTCAGCAAGCTCGCACGGGTAGCGGATGACAAGACCGAAGGCAAAACATGCGGCTCATGATGGTGGTCCCAGAAAATGAGACGACAACTTAAATAGACCCCTAGGGAGGCATGACGGGCAAGGGATCCATGGCGGATTCGGCGGCAGTGGTGGAATCCCGTTGCAATACGGTGAGGTTGACATCGCTCCATCCCATGCGTCCACACGGTAGTAGATCAAAGGCATAGAGTGCAGCGACGACGGAAAGAAATGACGGCCACACGATGTGGATCCTACGGTTAAGATCCTAGTGTCTTGCAGCAAGTGGGCCGAGCGGTGGAGACTGGGCTGACGACGTGGAAAATGGGCCGACCTGTTGGGGTGTGGCCTAGCACTATTCACTAAGATTTTAAATCATTTTCGAATAAAAACAATTCTGATAAATAAACAAAGCCCAAATAAATAGTAAAAATACTAGGAAAAATAAAAAAAAATCCAGAAAATACTTTAAGACATTAAAAACTCAAATAAAATATTTCCAACAAAATATCATCAATACTTTTCACTAAATAAATAAAATATTGCAAAAGGCTTAATTCAACAAATTCTAAATAAATTAAATAAATCTCAGAAAATTCAATAAAAAGGAAAAATCATAATAAATTTAGAAAAAGCAAAATTTAGGATGTTCCAAAAATTTTGTACACCTAATGATGCTGGTCCCCTTCATTCTACATGGAGCGACTTGATGTCGTCAGAATCTTGTTCTAGGGCTCCTATTCTATCTTGGAACCGTAGGGCCACTTTGGCTCCGACTCAGAGTCACTGTATACAATCCATGCAAAGTGGCGAGATGAAGTGTCTTCAGGTTCAACAGCATGGTCAGGTGATATTTGTTGGGAAGATTGAATAGTGGTTGGTTTTAATGGGGATTAGGTATTCTCGGTGGTTGCTAATACAATGAGGTCTGGCTTAGGTTCAATCATGGGTGATGCAGGTTCAAGTATAGCTAGGGTAGTAATGGAGGCTATGCTATTAATTCTAATGAGGCTGGATTTTAGGAAAGATCAATTGCAAAGAATATGCAAGTGAGAAGTTCTACGGAGAGAAAAGATAAGCTTGTGGTAAATGCTATAGAATTAAGAGACAAGCTATTTCTTTTAAGCCTATAGGTTAAAGTTTCTAGGTTTATACATAAGGGCAACTCATCGCGAAACTTTAACCTAGAGGTTAAGTTTATATGTAAATTAGCCTGGACAAGACAATAAAAACTAATTGCAAATATCAAGATATAAACACTACATAAAAATATTTTATATGGCTAAAGCGGAATAATACGGCTATGCATGGGGGTTCCTTTCCTAACAAAAAAGCTATTATACTCTACTCTTTTTTGTTTTACTGTTGGGTGACACCAACTTTTCATGATGTAGAACCTTTGGGATTTACTTCTACCTTGTCAGGGTAGCGAAGCATTATGTCCATCTCCTTGAGGTTGTCGGCTTAGGTGTTGTAGTCTTCATTGGCTGGGCATAAAGAATGAAAGCGATGTATCTCGAACAACTTCAGAAGCAATTAGCGAAGATGAACTATGGGCAAGAATTTTTTTAAGGAAAGAGGAATTTATTTTACAAACCAAAATAAAAGTAGGGGTAAGAGTAAGAACTTAAGAAGGAGGAAAGAATAGCAATAATTATATTTTGCAAATATAGTAACTTTTAAAATTAAAATTTTGAAATTGGCCCATCCTTAATACTAACGACAATTCTACCTAAGGTTTTATCTTACACTAAGCGCGAATATTAACGACCAACCTAAGTTTTATCCTACGGTTAGTACAACTTTGATACCAACTGTAGCGACCCTCATTTTTGGCATAAAGTGCTAAAATGAGAATCTACGTGCATATAGTACTAGTCCCATGATCAATGGCTAGCACGCACATTTACAACACTTGATATCACATCCACACTGCATATGGCATTCTCATTCAAGGATGAGGATGAAATAAAAGAATTAGATCATGAATTTTTAGGATGAACTGTTCATGTAATTGGATTTTGTGTTGGAATCCATCAACATTATTCTCATTCGGGGATAGGATGAAATGAAAAATAAATCAGAGCATGAATTTTTAGGACAAACTATTCATGGAATTGGATTTTGTGTCAGAATCCATCAACATTAGAATAAGAAGGTGATGAAAGTGCTACAAATATCCATATTTTAAGACCCTCCTCATAAGACAAATTGTTGCCTCAATGCATCTAGGATGTTTTGATATTCAATTGCAAAATCTATGGCTAGTTGCGTTTTGTAAATGTCATTGCAGAAATATCTAAAGAGAAGAAATTTTGAACAACATATACTAATCATAGAAGTTCTGCCAAGAGAGTTAGGGGAAAAAATATGTTACAAACGGTTCTATTTAAAAACCATTTGTGATAATCTCATATCACATACGGTTCTAATTAAAAACCATCTGTGATTACTTGTTATCAGAGACGGTTCGTAGATAGAACCATATGAGATATTCCCTTGTCATAGACAGCTTGTAGATGGAACCGTTTCTGATATTAGTTTTTACTAAAGGTTTGGAAACCATCTGTGATGTGCCTTCTTATCACTGATATAGGTTTACGGGTACTACAAAAAACCATTAGTGATGAGGTTTCCAAACCATCTATGATGAGCTTTTGTGTAATAGCGGGTGTGTCTGGTGGCATGCTATGGTGACACGGCATGGTTGTGGCACATGCGCTATGGCCACTTTAACTTCAAGGCACTTCGGGAGCTCATGCAGATGGAGATGGTCCATGGGTTGCCATGCCTTGATCACGTCGATCAGGTGTGCGACAGCTACCTCATGGGCAAGCAACGTTGTGCATCATTCCTGGGAGTGGCCATGTTTCGCACTAACAAGCACTTGACACTTGCACATGGTGATCTATGCAGACTGGTGTTTCCCCTGACACCAGCAGGCAACCTCTATTTCCTATTGCTTGTCAACAAATACAGCAAGTACATGTGATTGGTGTTGCTGAAGAGCAAGGATTAGGCACTCGTTGTGTTCTAGAGGATCAAGAAGCACGTCGAGAAGGAGATGGATCTCGAGGTGAAGTTGCACTGAACTGATAGGGGAGGGGAGTTCACCTCGAATGAGTTCATGGTGTTTAGCGATGAGGACAGTATCAAGCACCAACTCACTCCACCATACTTGCCGCAGCAGAATGGGGTGGTGGAGCACCGTAACCAAACCATCTTTGGCATGGCCCGTATTGTGCTCAAGAGCAAAGAAATGCCAGGCATGTTTTGGGGCGAGGCCTTATCCACGGCCATTTACCTACTGAACTGGGCACTAACGAAGGGTGTCACGGGTATGATGCCATATTAAGCATGGTACAAGAAGAAGCCCAGCATGCATCATCTGTGCATGTTCTGGTGTGTCACCCATGTGAAAGTGACAAAGCCAAACTTGCCAGAGCTGGTGGACTATAGTGTCCGAACTGTGCTATTGGGATATGAGTTGAACACCAAGGTGTACCAGGTGTACAACCTAGCCACTAAATAAGTCATTGTCTCGCGCGATGTCATGTTTGGTGAGAGCAAGTACTGGGACTAGAACACCATGCAGAATCAAGAACCACAAGGTGACATTTTCATAGTTGTGTATTTATCTCACCACGTCACAGGTAGTGATGCACCCCTGATAGCAATGGACCACGATGATGGGTCCGCACCACACATGCCTTTGGCCAAGACACTAGATAGAGGCACTACAAGAGGTGCCACACCAGTAGGCACACTAGGAGAGCTCTCGTTTTGATCCATGCCAATGACGATCGTGTCCACAATCCCCTTTACGCCTAGCACTATGGGTGGTGTTGACGTGACTATGAGAGGGTTAGCCATGTCCTCCACTGTCGGGCACAGGGCAACCACAACATGGAGGAATTGGTGGAAAACATTAGCCCCTACAAGCTCCGTTATGACAACCATGATGATGATGACGACATTGAGCTGTGTTTGGTTGGTGTAGATGAACCTACGACACTAGTCGATGCAAAGAAACAATCATGCTGGAAGCAATCCATGGACAAGGAGCTTGACTCAATCCGTGGAAATGACACATGGGAGCTGGTTGATCCACCTACTGGACAAAAACCCATTGGGCTCAAGTGCGTATACAAGTTAAAGGACCCAAGTGGTGCTATCGTGAAACACAAAGCATGGCTCATCACCAAGGGGTATGTGCAATGCAAAGGGATGGACTTCGATGAGGCCTTCGCTCTCGTCGCACGGTTAGAGACTATGCGGTTGCTAGTAGCCCTCGTGGCACAAGATGTGTAGTAGCTGCACCACATGGATGTTATGTTCTCATTCCTCAACGGTGAACTCCAGGAATAAGTGTACATGTGCCAACCTCCTTGTTACGAGGAGAATGGCAATGAGCACAAGATGACGAAGCTGAACAAGGCATTGTATGGGTTGCGACGAGCGCCACACGTGTGGAATGCAAAGCTCGACACCAGCCTGCTCACACTTGGTTTTGAGAAATGCCCTCTCGAGCATGTGGTGTACATGAGAAGCACAAGCGAGGCACGTTTGTTGGTGGGCGTCTATGTCGATGACCTAATCATCACCAAGTCAAGCCAATAGGAGATAGCCAAGTTCAAGTAATAGATGATGAGCCTATTCAAACTGAGTGACCTTGGACTGCTCTCATACTATTTAGGCATGAGTTTCTGTAAACATCCAATGGCATCACTCTTTGCCAAGCTGGGTTTGCATTGAAAATTCTCGATTAGCTCAGCACGGCAGAGTGCAACCCATGTTAGGTGCTGATGGAGCCAAGGGTAAAGCTACACAAGTTGGATCAAGATGAAAAGTAAGATTCCACCCGCTATTGTAGCATCGTTGGAAGCCTGAGGTACTTGGTGAACATGAGACGGGATCTCACCTACTCTGTGTGCATCGTTAGTCGATTCACGGAAGCCCCTACGGTGCACCGTACATGTTGGCAGTTAAGTAGATACTCAAGTACATGCATGGCACATTGAACCTTGGTTGTCTCTATGCAAGAAAGCAGGAGGAGAATCCCTGGCTCATTGGGTATATCGACAGTGACCTAGCTAGTGACCTTAGTGATAGGAAGAGCACAACTGGTGTGGTGTTCTTCTTGGGCTCCAATCATGTGACATGGGTCTCACAGAAATAAAAGGTGGCTAACCTTATCGTCCTGTGAAGCTAAGTATATCGTGGCCACCACTGCTGCTTGCCAAGGCATTTGGCTTAACTAGTTGCTTGGAAAATTGCTGAACATGGAGCTGTATGTGGTGAAGATCAAGGTGGACAACAAGTTGGCTATCTCACTTTGCAAGAATTCAATCCATCATGATCGCAGCAAGCATATTGGCACATGCCATCACTTCATTTGTGAATGCGTGGAAGAAGGGAAGGCCATCGTGGAACATGTCAGTTCCGGTGATCAGCTCGCTAACATTTTACGAAGCCACTTGCTCATGTCAAGTTCATGGAAATGCACAAGAGGATTGGACTTCGGGTGGTGAAGAAGGCACAAGATTAAGGGGGTGATTGTTTACTCTAATCTTGTTGCACTTCTGGCTATCTCTTGTCTCGTATCCAAATATGTAATATTTCATTCCCTGCATATAGGAAGTAGTGCATGATTAGGGAGGATTAGCATATGCATATTTAGTATGTAAATATTGCATTCCCTGCATATAGGAAGTAGTGCATGATTAAGGGGAGCCAAGATTGGTTGCCAGATTGTGTGCATGAGCTATATTTAATTAGACACTACTACAGGATTGTACATTAGAATCGGTTCTTTTTTATCATTACAGTTGGTTCTAGTGGTGATACAAAGTCTTCAGATAGTGATGAGGAGGAGCTACACAGTTGATTTTGGCACAATTATGATAGAGCCTCATCACAATCGGTTCTTTTAAAAAACCGATTGTGATTATATGGTCATCAGAATCGGTTATTATTTGGAACCGATTCTGATGAGACTTATCAGAATCGGTTCTTATGTGGAACTGATTCTGATGACCATATTATCAGAATCAGTCCATATAAGAACCAATTCTGATGAGGGCTCATCCGAATCGGTTCTTATGCGGAATCGATTATGATGATATGTTATCAGAATTGGTTCTACATAAGAACCGACTAGGTTGTATAGCGCGCTACGCCGCGCCGTGCAAATTCTAGTCCGGTTTTTTTGGAAAAAATCTGATAAATTTTGTCGAATTTTTTATTTCTGTAATTTTTTTTAAAAATGGGTTGGTAGGACCCGCTGGCGAATCCGACGAATCTGTGTTTTTTTAGAAAACCGTGGCTGTTTTTTTATATATTTCGGGATATTTGATCTTTTTTTGTTTGTTGTGTTTGCTAAAAAAACGGGTCGTTAGGACCCGCCGGCGAATCTATGGGTTGATATAAATATTTCGACGAATCTACGTTTTTTTAAAAAAAACCCGCGGTTATGACCCGTTGGCAAATCCATAAGTTGTTATAATCCTTCGACGAATCTGTGTTTTTCTATGTCGATGTGTGTTTTTTATAGAAATTTGCGGTTGAATCTGTGCTTTTTTGTTTTTTTAAAAGAAAAGTGCGGCCGGTTTTTTTATGTATTTCCTCTTTTAAAAGGCTGCTCGGACCCGTGGGTGAATCCACAAATCGCTATAAACCTTCGACGAATCTGTTTTTTTTTGTCGACACAATTTTTTTTGTTTTTGATTGCGGCGATTTTTTTATGTATTTCCTTTTTTAAAAGGCTGCTCAGACCCGTGGGCGAATCCATGAATCGCTATAAACCTTCGACGAATCTGGTTTTTTGGTTGGCACATTTTTTTGGTTCCGTTTCTTAAAAATCCGTTGAAAGAAGCAAAAACGGAGAAAGGACATGGACGTAAAGAGCAAGGGTCTGTTTGTTACGTTTTTGGACCTGTCCGCTATCCTGAAAAATTAGAAAAGGGCTTGTTCGCGATTGAACCTAACGAGTGGGTTTTTTCGTAAAACGGCGCGCCAGGGACGAAAACGCGATGAAAGGAAAAAAATCTTCCCCTCACAAAAAATCGCGAAGGACCTATTCGTAATCCGTAAGGACCTATCTGTAATTCGAAGAAACGGAGGGGCTTTTTTGCAAAACCGGCTTGGAGGACACGTGGGCGAGCTGGTTGATCGGCAATCTCTTCTGGTATAAAGGATGGAATCATTCGGATGAGCCCTCATCAGAATCAATTCTTGTATGGAACCAATTCTGATGATATGGTCATCAGAATCGGTTCCACATGAGAACCAATTCTGATGACCCTGTCATTACAATCGGTTCCGCATAAGAACCGATTGTGATGACCCTCATAGGGGTGTGCCATTTTTGTATATTCTCTAAACTAGCACATATTGACAGTATACACATATATATATCACATTCATAGTACAGAACACAGAATGCATATATCACATTTACAGAACACAAACACTTTAATTACAATACATATATCACATTCAATGACAATATACAACATACACATGCTTAACAATCAGTGCACATGCATATATATATATGTCACATTGACATATATAATTAATACTGTTTACATATGGACTAGTATGATTCTTTAGGATCTCTAAACCTGTTGTCCTCCGATATAACTTCTAACTAGTACCATTGGCATAAGTGATCTCGTATATAGTTGAGTGCTTTGTTGTCTAAGCTCCTCTGGGGATATTGATCTTCTGTAAAATAGAAATTAGTGCACTAATTTAAGTTTTAAAATTTATATATAAAAGGCTAAGTGTATTATTATGCATGTACATATACCTTAGGAAAAAGATACAAGACGCCGACCACGATCAGCATGTGTTACATGACGTAGAAGCCGCACAGGTCATTGCTACCCTATTCATGACACTGTGAAGAGAGGAAGAATTTAACACACGAAGATTACATGTCAGAAAAAATTAATCGTGTATATGCTAGGCACTTGTACCTTGAAGCACTTATACTCCAACTTCTTGCCCTTTTCATCATCGTGTGTCGCTCCTTCATCGACTTAGGTTGAGAAACCCCTACATAATTGGAGAGATGCCATTGAGTCAAAAAATGAATGTAGTTAAATTCAGAAAGTGTTAGGTTACAGTAATGTACTTACTGCTCCAAATGAGGCTTGATCATGTAGGCCATCGGTTTCTTCTCGATTGAGTTAAAAGGTAGACCGTGTTTTCACTCGAAATGAGGACAAGTAGAACCCAATTGTTGCTTATTAAATGGTATCTAGTTCAAGGAAATAAGTTCGCATATGGTTTAAGTGCGTACAAGTAATTGAAGGATAAAGTACTACTTACTCCTCATGGTACGGGAAAAGAATGAAATCCCTCTTCGACTCAGCATTCAATGCCCCCTTGATGTAGTTGGCAATGAAGTCTGGCTGAAGCCGTGCCATGGTCAAAGAAGGACGGGAAATGCATCTCAAGGTGACATAGAGTCTACACCACCTCACTCTGTAAGTTGTTCAGCACATCAGGGGTCAATAACCTTGTAAGAGATTGCATTGAAGAAATAACATAGCTTCATGATTGCAAATCTGATATCTTCTAGCAGAATATTTCTAATTGCAATAGGGACTATTTGGGTCATCAAGACATGGCAGTCGTGGGACTTCATCCCAAACCAACTTCAAATCATCCATAGACACGAGCTTCTTAATATTTGCGGAGTAGCTTGATGGAACTCCTCATGTTTCCAATTGATGTTTCTGCATTGAGCCGAATTAGCAGAATGTCTCAACTTACCATCTTCCTTTCGAGACTCATAATGCCAATGTAACAATTTTTCCTCTCTAGGATTTGCAAACAACTGCTCCAAACAGGGAATGATGGGCAAGTACCACAATACCTTGGGCGGTGCACCTTTAGTGACCTCTTCACTGTCGTCGGTTTGGCTCTTCCATTTCTTGTCATTACATTTCTCCTTTTGTTTGTAATGAGGCACACCGCAAACTGAACAAATGTGCAGCTCTTGATGTGCATTACGGTACAAGATGCAATCATTCAAACATGCATGTATCCTTTCTATTTCCATTCCCATAGGACATAGTAGCTTCTTTGCTTCATAAATACCAGTTGGAAACTAATTTCCCTCCGGAAGAAAATCCGATAGGAGAACTAGAAGTGCATTGAAACTTGTATCTGTCTAACAGTATTTTGTCTTCAGTTCGAACAATGCAAGGATCGAATCTAGCTTGGTGTATTCCACTTTGCAACCCGAGAATACTGGTTTGGCATCGTCTTCTGTTAAGCTTTTAAACTTTTCAAACTCCCTTTTTGTGTAATTTTCCTCTACATCCTGCAACATTTACTCCAAATTGTCCTCCTCGAACATATCACATTGCAACTCGTCATCGGGTTCCGCCATGTCTTCGTTGCATACGGAAGGGTACTACCAGTCTCCCCGTGATGAATCCAACACGTGTAATTCCTCACGAAGCCACGTCGAATCAGGTGGTCCTCAATTTGAGCTGAGTTGTTAAATCTCTTGAGATTGGTGCAATTAATGCAAGGACAACATATGAAGTTTACACCCCTTTTCACCATGTCTTTTTCTACAATTTTTTTGAATTCCCGAACACCCCTCTCAAATTCATCACTCACACGACTTTTTTGATTCATCCATTCCTCACGGTCCATTTGCAATTAGACTTAGCACAATAAATTAAGAAAAAACTAGAGCGATAGCTAGCTAGCTATTTCAAATATTAAGATATCATTTCAATTAATATTACCTTTGCAAAATAGATGACGGGTTTCAGGATATATAAATGTACTCACGAACGATTGGTAGTTTCTTCTCTAGCTAAGAGCTTCCAATTCCCTAGTTAGGTGACATACAATGCAAACTTCAATAGTGATATCAAAAAATTAATTATATAGTGCAGTAGCTTGCAAATCTTTTTGACTTTAATGAAACAAAACAAGGGTACTATCGATGACTCCTAATCTCTAAATAGGTTAGGTCATAATCCCATTCGAGGATATGTGGTTTGAGCAAGTTCTTAAGCTGTTGTACAACTTCAGAGAAAATTTCAACAGCATCTCTTCGCTGTTCTCCAGATACACGTCTCAACAACAGATCAAGAGGGGTGTGTACCTGGAGAACACCATAGGGAGATGCTACCAAAATCTACTCTAGAGTTGTACAACAGCTGATCAGAAACTTGTCTGAACCACATATCCTCGAACTGTCCAAAGAACATGGACAATTCGAGACTACTTGCTTCTAAATATGCCATTACGATCGACATATTTATAAACAAACACCCTCAAACAGGAGACATAGATTCCACAGCCTAAACTCTAACATTCATCATGTGATAGCAACAATATAATTCTAAATTAACATGAGAGCACTACAAATTAAGATAATTAAATACATGTGTGCTTATCAAATAAAGGGTATGAAATCTGATAGGATATACACAATACCAGTGCAACCTAAACTTTCTTTGCGACATATTGAAATTATGCAATGCAAAATTGAAGGGGTTTGAAGGAATGCTCATATTTTGAAAAAAAAACACAAGTTCTGCAAAATGAGGGAAAATCTCCTCCAGCTAGGCTTCAAATTTACCCACTTAACACCCACCCTTGAGGATTTCAATTTTTCTGACCCAAGTATTGCTTCCAACCAGAGAATATGAGTTGTTTTCTTGGGTGGCGGCAGAAAAAAATCTCCTCTGAAAAACAAAGGAGAGTTTAACCCGAGTGGTATAAATAACCTAACGAGACACATCAGAAATAGTTCTTACTTAAGAAGCGATAGTGATGTTCATACTCATCACTATCGGTTTCTAAATAAGAAGCGATAGTGATGTGATCATACACATCACAATTGGTTCTTATGTGAGAAACGATAGTGTTATGCATATTCACATCACAATCGGTTCTTGTATTAAAAGCGATAGTGATGATCATATACATTACTATTGCTTTTTACAAAAAAACCGATAATGATGTGCACGTGATCGGTTCTTTAGTAAGAACTGATTGTGATATGCATGTTTACATCACAATCGGTTCTTGTATCAAAAGCGATAGTGATGTGTATGAACATCACTATCGTTTTTCAAATAAGAACCGATTGTGATGTGCCCAGTGCTATATCACAATCGCTTCTAACCTCATAATCGATAGTGATTATTTTTACTACCCCTTCTAAGTCATCTATTACAATTGTTTTTTCTAAAAATTTAAGAACCGATTCAGATGAAGTGATAGTGATGTACCATTCTGTAACAGTGAGATGTCATTGTTTATATTAGTAGAAAGAGAAGAACACTGAAAAAGACGCAATCTGCGGTTAGTATCGCAAATTCCTGAGTTCGTTGCGTGTGATTCTGGTCTCCAACTCCGGCGGATCAAACCACCGTGTTTGTGTCCCTCCGCTGTGATAGGAAGTACGTGTGAGACTCTAGGCCTGTCAAAGAACACCGCCTCCCGGAAAGGGAAAATTAACTAACCAATATTGAAGCTAGTACTCTATATTGTTTTCGTCTGTTTTTGATGTGCAGTTGTTACACATGAGAAGCTAGCAATTGCTTGTAGTTGATAGTAGGGCTGGAAACGAGCCGAGGCTCGGCTCGGCTCGGTGCGGCTCGGTGTAGTGGCGAGCCGAGTCAGGCTCGGCTCGGCACTGAGGCGAGCCCAAAAAACCGGCTCGGCTCGGCTCGAGATAGGCTCGCGAGCCGGCTCGTTGGCTCGCCGAGCCACGGCATTACTAGATTAGTAGATAAATCTAGATATTGGCTTATAGTATTAGTAACAAAACATCATCTCAATGAAATAAGGAACATATCAGATTGACAAAATATGATAGAACTAAACATCAACTTTACCCATAAGGCACGAATTCAAGTTGGGTGATGCCTGGTATAATTTGGAAAAAAGGACATACTTTCCGGTAGACAACAAGCCTATAATGCTGAAGTAATGTGCTGCTCTGCCAATCAGAAATTGTTGATGTTACAAAAATTCAAAACATATAAATGAAATTATCAGAGGGTGCTAATCACATCGCTCTGTGTGTGTGAGAGACAGAGATAGACAACCTTTTGTAAAATGTTCAAAAATAATACAACGACGTCTTCATTCTGAATGAATAAATCAAGGAAATATTGTGAGAATAATCGAAGAATGTATCACACAATAATTAAATGAACCGAGCAATGATAACATCATGTTAATAGGTTCAAAGATATAATAGTTACTAGAATTTATTGTTGTTTTCTCATTGATCTCAAACTTCCCATCAACCAGCATGTTAAGAAACGCATGCAAGAGTCTCTCACTTGGCAGCCATTTGTAGAAATCCAATAGCAAGCTCTGTAACGTTTGATAACCCACACCAACTAGCATTCTGAAGCAGCCTAGACAAGACCTGGCACAGGAGAGTCAGTGGGCGGCTGGGCACCTCCGCGCCTGGGCGGTGATGCTCCACGTCTGGCCGACGCGATGCGAGGGGAGCCGGTGGGCTGCCGTTGCTGGGCGCCTGGGCGGTGTCGCGGACTCGCGGTCGCGATGATGCTCCTTGGACCTCGGCGCCAAGCGCGCGCAGTAGTAGCCTCTAGCCTGTGCCCTGGGGAGTCGCCTGGCCGAGTGGGGAAGGGGATGAACTGGGGAGTGGGGATTGGCTTGGCGGCTTGGCCGATTGGGGAATGGGGATTTGGGGAAGACGCCAAGACGAGGTCACGGGAAATCGGGAATCGCCAGGCGCCACGCCAGGGGAAGAGACTTTTTGACGCTGGGCTGGGCCGCTGGTTGGGCTGGGCTGCCGAGCCGGTTTGGCTCGCGAGCTGGCTCGGTGGTCGAGCCGAGCCGGCTCGGTGTTTTTGCGATCCTAAAAAACAGGCTCGGCTCGGGCTCGGTCCGAGTTGCCATTCGAGTATTGTCTCTCTTTAAATACTGGATTTTCTCTATTTTCCAGATGCCTCTTTTTGCAGGAAAAGATTTTGTGTTATGTATCCTTTAACACAAGAGAGAACTAGTGCTAACCCAAACAATCTAGTATATTAATTATATATCCTTTCATCCATTTTGATATTTAGCGCTAGCTCAAAACAGCTAGCAGTAGGTGTTTGCAGCTGAAAGCAATTTTTTTTTTTTCAGCTAAGCTTCAACGAAGGTAGCTTTGCTTTTCAGTGGAAAGCTTTTTTTTTTTTTTTGACTGAAAGCTAGAATTGTACTCTCTATGTCCGAGTTTATAAAGCTTATTTTTTAATGATCTTGCCTATAAATATATGACAATTTCATATTTTAATGCAAGTTTAGTGTAATGTTCCGTCGGTACTCCTCATAAATATCTATCTTTAGTTTATAATCTTTACATGCGTGCATTGAGTATAGTGCTTTGTGATGATAATTAGGAGTAATCTAGTCATTCTTCTTAGTCTTTGTGCTAAGAAGAAATACACCAAATAAACAAGGACAGAGAGAGTATATGGTTAAAAGCTCTTTAATGATGTTTAAAAGCTGTAGATGAGCCTCCCGCCAATGATATCCTCCCAAATCCCGCCTCCCCGAAAGGGAAATTTTAAGATTTGAAGTTTGGCCTGGGCTGGCGTGGGAAAGGGAAGTAGGCTGTGAAAGCGGACTGGGCTGTCGCGGGAGTGGGAAGTGGTCTGTAGAGCAGGAGAGAAGCGTCGGTTCTCTCTCTCTATATATATGAAAATGAAAGCATACTATCGTGTGTATATACTCCCGGTTACCCACAGACAGGCGCTACCGGTTTTGTCGTATCGGATTCATACACATAGCACGAATGTGTGCTAACGGGTTGGTTATTCGAAACCCATTTTGATCTTATCATGTCGACCAAATCGGAAATATCGGGATAGTTCCGCCGAAGAGTTGTTAGCGTCGTGGAGTTTTCATGGTAAAAGTGTTTTCACTAGATATATAGCCATATACATATATATACATATATATATGGTGACGCTATTCTACTCCTGAGTGTAAAATAGCTATTCCGTGCTCCGACCAGAGAAGCGTATGCAAACAACACAGTACCGATTGAATCCAATTCAGTAGTAAATTACAAATATGTTTTACTATAAAACATTGAATCAGTTACTAGTTCAAGCGTTGGTCAACGCAGCTAGTTAATACATATTGCAATTTTTATATGAATCTATTTCTTCTTTATTTTAGCCGTATCTTTTTATTGGTAGCTCGGATGTGCAAATAGTTTTCACTAGTAGCTTATTATGATGAGAGGAATAAAATAATATAAGTCTTGCTATTAAATAATAATTTTCCTGATTGGTAACCAAAAATATTGTATGTACAATATGAAATTACTATATATACAACATAAAATCAGTAAATTTACACCATACTCTGCACAGATCAGTTATTCGATAGTAAATCAATGAAAACAACACGTATAAGTTTTGAATCTTTTTTTAAAAAATTACCATAGATAGGGAATGTGAGTTTCTATAGCCCTATAAAATTTGAATAACAAACTCAATCGCATTTGAAATATATGTAAATGACAAATTTACTATTCATCACTTATTAGCGCTTGTCAATTTTATATATTTTAAATATGACTGAGTTTGGTATTCAAATTTTGTAGGGCTGAGGAAGCTCACATACCCTACATATGGTAAATTTTTTATAATTTTATAAAACTTGTACTATGGTTTTTATCATTAAGAATTTAATTCTCTTTGTCGTATCTTCTGTAAAATATTTGAAAAATTCTCAAAAAATTACCATACGTAGGGGAGGTGGGCTTCTACAACTCTGTAAAATTTAATGACCAAACTCTCGAATTTGAGAGATATAAAAAATAATAATGTGCTAAATAGCAGTATATACTATCTTTTACTATAAAAAAATAACATTTTACTATAAAAAATTCTAAAAAAATTACTACACGTAGGAGAGATGACATTTAAAAACTCTATAAAATTTGAAGACCAAACTCAATAAATATAAGAGATATAAAAATAACAAATTGCCAAACAGTAGTAAATACTATCTTTTACTGTCAAGAAAACAACATTTTACTGCATATAACTCAATATATTACTATGTGCTGTTTACAGCAGCTTAATGATATAAAATTAAAGAAAATTATATGTATAAGTTTTTAAAAAATTCAAAAAATTACCATATATAGAGCAGGTGAGCTTCTACAACTCTGCAAAATTTGAAGACCAAACTCAATAGCATTTAAAATATATGAAATTTAGAAAGCACTATACAGTGAAAAATGACTAGTCTACTGAATTTGTCTTTTTCATATCTTTTTGCTGATATTGATTTTAATCTTCAATTTTTACAGGGTTGTATAATCTCACCTCCTCTATCTACAATAATTTTTAAGAATTTTTGAAAATGTGTACTTATGATTTTCATGAATAAGAATTTAGTTCTGTTTGTCGGATCCACAAAAAAATATTTGAAAAAATCTTAAAAAATTACCACACGTAGAGGAGGTGGGATTCTACAACCTTGCAAATTTTAAGACCAAACTTAATCTTATTTGAGAGATATCAAAATAATAATGTGTTAAACAGCAGCATATACTATCTTTTACTGTCAAAAAATATCATTTTACTGTGAAAAATACTAAAAAATTACTACACGTAGGGGAGGTAAGATGCTACAATCTTGTAAAATTTGAAGACCAAACTTAACAGGAGTTCAAAGATATAAAACTAAAAATATACTAAACAACAACATATACTACCTTTTAATGTCAATAATACTACATTTTACTGTCTATTACTTAATGTATTACTATATGTTTGTAACACCCCAATTTTTGCTTTTATTGCATTTAAATGGTATTTTGAATTTTTGGGAATTTCTGAATTTATTTGGATTTATTTGGATTTATTTGAAATTATTTGAATTTATTTTGAATTAAGCCATTTAACAAATTAATTAAATAATGGAAAAGTTAAAATAAATTTTTGCTGAAAATATTTTATTTGAGTCACAAATGTCTTAAAATATTTTTGAGAATTTTTCCGAATTTTTCTCGATATTTTTAATGCCCCAAATAAATTATTTGAATTTGAGAATTATTTTAAATCGAAAAGGATTAAAATCCCGATGAATGTTGTTGGGCGAACATCAGGCGTCTGCCCGGGAAACCCTAACGCGCCACTGCTCGATCTCCATCCGACGGCTCTCGTTGCGCCACGAGACCAGTCCGAAGTCGCCGGACTCATGCCGCCGCCGCCAGTGTGGGCCTCGGTCTCCGCGCTTTCACGGAAGCCGAGGGCACTATTTAAGGCGCCGCCGCCGTCTTGTGAACCTCACCACGCCGCACCAACAACAGACCGACGCCGCCGGAGACGCCACCGCCGCCACGACTCGCCAAAGTCCCGGCCATCCGCCGACTTCGCTCGCGTCGGTTGCCGCCGGTGACCTTCCGCCGCCGCCGTTGGTCCTTGAGTCCTCTCGCTGCCGCGTCGGGAGCGCTTATCTCTTCACGTCGGAGGAGCACGGAGCGCTGCCGCCACGCCGTCGTCTCCGCCCGGCCGGCCAGCGCCGCCGCGACACCGCCAACCTCGCGAGCTTCCACGACCGTCCGATCTCCAATCGACGACCGGATTCCGCCACGCCGCCTTTGCACAAGAAATCTCATCTTCAAACCTCATCCGTTAGATCTAGATCCTACGGCTCGAATCGCACCGCACCATGCATCGTTTCATCGTGTCACCGACGCGTGGGACCCACTCGTCGGCCGACTGCGGCGCGTGAGTCGCCGATCGCCGGACCCACATGTCACCAGACTGCACTATTCACCGAGACGCCGACAAAGACGGGCCCACTCGTCACCAAGACGCGACTGTCGCGTAGGACGCCACCGCCGACGTCATGCCGACGCCACGGTGGGACCCACTTGTCGAGAAATAGCCGATCGTGGCGACGCAAGAAGTCCACGTGTCACTCTGGTGGCGACACGTGTCACAGATGACTTAATAATTGATTTTCCGAAAAAGAAAATATTTATTTATTTCGGTATATTGATTTTAAATATATTTTGAAACTTCAAATGCTTATAACTTTTGCGTTTTAACTCCGATTTGAGTGATTCCAATTTCTATAAATTTGTAAAATTGTGATCTTTCTGTTTATGAATTTTAATTGAATTTTTGAGCCCTGTTTGCCTACTGTTTATTTATTTTATTGTTTGTGTTTACGCTATGCTGTAGACGTTGAAGTGCCGAAGGTTTCGAGGAGAGGTTCGACCGAGTGAGCAAGCTCAGAGCCGTAATCAAGATTTTTGAAGGCAAGTTGTGTTTGACCATGTTGAACCTATTAGAGAAAATTATTTTGATTTAACTTATTGCATGCTAATTTAGTAAAAGTTGATTTGAATGAGTTTTGGGAATTAGTTAAATGCCTAGTTGTCAGATGTCACCTTGTAGTATATGATTGTATGCCATGAATCATTTGTCACCCTAGGTTATGGACTAATAGTTGGACATTAATAATTTGCCAACATGGGTTGAGTAGACCGAAGTAGTATGCTTAGCCCTGCCACGTGGACATGTTATGATTTTGGGATACCAAAGTTAATATTGACTCAATGAGATATGGAACATGATTTGTGAATAAGACACGTGTTATTGAGTTGATGATGGCACGTGGTGCAATGGTAAAGAACCGGGGTGGGAAAATGATTTAGACTGAGGCATGTGGCAAGATTGTTTCGTGGGCCAAGAGTGGCAATCTGGCGGTCGAATTTGGTTTTATTGGTTTTGATATGGAGATCACACTTGGTTAGTCTTGCCTCGGCCAACTAAGGACTTAACCTTGCGAGCATTTGAACTGAAGTCTCTCATACAACCACAAGCTCCGTGAATGGGACGGGCTTAGCTGAGTAAACCGGGAAATCTATTCTTTGATCTTGTCGTGGTGGTGTGAGGCCGGAGAAGCGGAATGAGAACTCACATGGCGCAAGAGGGGGCCCTAGGTGTGGTAACCATCCCTCCAAAGGTTGAAACCTTAGCGGCAAGATCGAGTTTAGATGGAACTTTGGAAAGGCTTCACACGGTTATTTGCCTTGGTGGTATTTGACTGTATCTTGTGGGTAAAGTGTATAACCTCTACAGAGTGTACAACCTATTCAATAGCCGTGTTTCACAGTATTGAGCATCGCTTCTATGATTACGGTCAAGGGTTAGATTTTCATAAAAAATGACTTGTTGATGGAAAATGCTTGGGTTGGTGATGATGAACATGACTTAGGATGGAAAAGTGATTTACTGATTGAATGTTTTGTGAAAGCTACTATTCCTACTACTGTTTTATGCTTTGTAATCTATTACTGTTTATCTTGAATGCTGTACCGCTCATGAACCATAGCCTATTCCTTTGTACTAAGCCATGCATGTAGAATATTAGATTTGCATTACATGCATGACTTCTTCGAGTGCTCAAAGTACTCACCCCACAACAACACAACTTCAGCTTGAAGAAGAAGCAACCCCGTCAGAGGAGGAGTATCGAGGAGCCGATTTAACTAGGGAGCGAGCCGAGCCGATTTCGTGGCAAATTGGTTGGCGCCACGAGTTTATTTTATTTCCGCGCATTTGAATATTTTAATAAGTCTTCGCCTCATGAGGCGATTTTGTAACTTGACCATAAGGTCAATCAACTAGTTTGAGTATTTAATTAAAGTACTTATTATTTCGCTGGATATGTCTCGTGATATGTACCGATGTTGCAACTGTGTGCACTAGCGTGATCCTCGACTAGTGCTGAAACACGAGGGTCCGGATTTGCAAATTCGGGTCCCGACAGAGGTGGTATCGAGCCATACCGACCGTAGGATCGGCCCTTAGTTAGAATGGTCGAGTGAGGATAAAATTATTTTCTAAAGAGTTAAAATGTGCCAAGATGATAATGCAATCTCGACTTACCCTTCTCTCTTCTCACACCCCTTGCTGAATTTATCACGCCTTTGCGTTGTTTTAAAATATGTGAGTTTCACGTGAGTGTCCTTTGGCGATGAGGATGATCCACTCTTTTGGTGAGCGATCGAGGGTACGCCATGAGCTTTGGCGATGATGCATGCTTTGGGAGGATATGACAGCCGATCTACCGGGGACTATCAGAGATCGGGCAGATCGATATTGCTCGATGTCACTATCGCGGTTTACGCTCGGGATAGGGCGAGGGCGAGTCGTCCCATCCGCATCACTGCCAGGAGGTCATCATTTGACGCTGGGATCCAGGAGACATCGCGTCTGGCGATGAGGCAGATTGCTCGTACTTACCCCAGGGAGTTGGATGGCACAGTGTTCCGTCACCACCCACGCAGAGACACTCGCTACAACCGAGAGCCCATCGAGGAGGAGGATGCCACGATCACCTACCTGGCCAGATATGTCATCGCTCAAGAGGATGTTATCGACGAGACGGTTCAGGAGCTGCAGAGGTCTCGTGATGAATTCACACAGCTTAGGGCTCATCTGTTGCAGACTTGTGAGTACTTGGCCCACTCTATCCAGAGGATTGGGGAACTGGAGACAGCGCTGTACGGACCAGAGCCGGAGCCAGTGCTGGAGCTACACGACCCAGATCCGGAGGAGCCACAGCAGGAGGCGCAGCCAGAGCCAGAGCCGGAGCCAGTGGAAGTGAAGCCAGAGCCTGTGGAGGTCAAGCCGGAGCCAGAGGAGGTTGAGCCGGAGCAGGAGGTCCAGCCAGCTGCGGATCGTTGGGATAGGTTTGTACCCGCACCAGCACACCCGCCGGTGTATCCACCAGGAAGTTCCGGTGGGGGTTGGCTCGAGGAGTGAGCGTTAGAATTAGCAGTTGAGACTCCTGCGTTGAGTCGCGTCTTGGAATAAGAGTCACCCTTAGAGGCGTTTGACTCCTGAGTGTTAGCTCGATTTGCTTCTTTCATGCTTGTGAGTGATTGGTATGTGTTGCAAGGCCCTTAGGCATTGTGAGCAACCATACCCAAATATTAATAAAGTAATAAAGTTGGATTTTGTGTTACACCTTCGTCCCCGCATAAGTACTCTATTACTTGTCTATTCTTATTTCCCTCTCGTCTCTAAACTATGGCTAATCGGCAGATGGTGAACACTGTGGAAATCAAGGAGGAAATGGGAATGGTTCACGCCACCGAAACAACGAGGTGAAGGACAAGGACCTCAACCGCACCGCCATTGATATGCGTAACCTTGATCTTTTATTGCTGCATGCACTCCCGCTTGATGCATGCCATGATGCAGCAGTGCAGCAGTCATCGCCAAGCCACCGCCGCTCAAGTCAACCAGCCAACCCGGGCAGAGGCCACACTCGAGGTCGTCGAATTCATGAGGACTAGGCCGCTAACGTTCTCGGAAACGCCAATCCATTGGAGGCGATGATTGGTCGAGGACGATAGAGAGAAAGTTGCACATTACTCAGTGTGAAGGAAATGAGAGGGTACTCTATGCCTCTCATCGCCTTGAAGGAACCGCCACGAATGGTGGAGAACTATCGGCACGCTCATGAGCACCCGCAGACATCACCGGGAGGAGTTCACTCGCTTCCGGCAAAGATTATGTGCCCAAGGCATAATGGAGCTGAAAAGGAAGAGTTTAGGGCAATCGGCAGGCAATCAACCAAAGGTCCGAATATCTCAACAAGTTCACGCAGCCTAGCACGCCACGCACTGAGGACGAGCAACGACAAGGCCGCAGTCCTGTTTCATGAAAGGACTGAATCGACCAGATTGCAGTGGGACTCATAACCCACACCTTCCGGATTTTCAAGAGCTAGTGAACAAGGCGCCGATATTGGAGGACAAGCGCAAGGAACCGGAGGACAACCGAAGCGCAGGATGGCACAAAGAGGAGCACGCCGTGAGCGCAGCGCTTGAGGGTTGCGCCAAACCAGCTTCTTCAGATTTCAACCAAGGAATGTGATGTCAACGCCGCCACCAGACTCCAGACCAAGCGGACAAAATTTTCAGACACCAAAGACAAGTTGGGAACACCTACCACGTGAAGCCAAAGAATGGTAGTCAAGCGTTGTTTCATTTGTAACGAGCCAGCAGCACTTTGCCAATTATTGTCCCAAGAAGGGAGGAGGAGTGACACCCGCCGCTTCAATCTCGGACTACTCCAACAAAGACACCCGCCAGACTAAGCCGTGGAGCTACGCAACTGGAGCCGCCACACGATCGTGGTAAGAGGCAGAGTCAATCATGTCACCGCCGATGCAAAGGCGAATACATCGGACGTCAGATCGTAAGTTACTTGTCAACTCAGTACCTGCAACAGTTTTATTTGATTCTGGAGCTTCACATTCGTTTATATCCCGGATTTTTGCTGTGAACAATGGGTTGAAAATGGTGAACCTTAGGCATGTATTGCTAGTACAATCCCTAGGATCAGAACTCCGATCTGATGTAGGATGTTCTGGGGTAAAGTTGCTTATAGATGGAACAGAGTTCCTAGCGAACTTAGTGGTGTTAGATACCCAGACCCTAGATGTTATTTTGGGAATGGACTGGTTATCTAAACACAAGGTTGTATTAGACTGTGGACGAAGAGTCATATCAGTCGAGAGTCCTTGTGGGAGGAAAATAGAGTTTCAAAGCCACCGCTGCTCAGAGGGATGCTTGATGGTCAACAGCGTGAAGGCCGCCAAGATAGAAGATGTACCATTGTCGAGAATACCCGATGTATTTCCAGAGGATTTACCCGATGCCACCGACGAGTGACATAGAGTTTGTAATTGAGTTAGTACGGAACGGCCCGATAGCTAAGAGACCTTATCGGATGTCAACCGATGAGCTAGTGGAAATGAAGAAGCAGATTGAGGAGTTGATGGATAAGGGATTTATCAGACCAAGTTCGTCACCATGGGGAGCACCGGTTCTGTTTGTCAAGAAGAAGGACGGGAGTTATCGGATGTGTGTGGATTATCGAGCGTTAAATGAAGTCACTATAAAGAATAAGTATCCGCTACCCAGGATCGATGACCTATTTGATCAGTTGAGAGGAGCCGGAGTTTTCTCCAAAATTGATCTACGATCAGGATATCACCAGCTGAAGATTAGATCAGAGGATGTGCCGAAGACCGCATTTTCGTCAAGATATGGACACTACGAGTTTACAGTTATGTCTTTTGGTTTGACAAATGCACCTGCATATTTCATGAACATGATGAACAAGGTTTTCATGGAATATCTGGACAAGTTCGTTGTTGTGTTCATAGATGACATTCTAGTTTACTCCAAGACGAGAAAAGAGCATGCCGAACATTTGAAGCTAGTCCCGAGAAGTTAAGAGAACAAAGAACTTTTGCTAAGTTTAGTAAGTGTGATTTTGGAAGAACAAGGTGGAATTCCTTGGACATGTAGTAACCACCAAGGAGTCGCAGCTTGATCCAAGTAAGGTAGAAGCAAGAGTTGCATTGGGAGCCACCCAAAACGGTGACCCAAACCGTAGTTTTTGGAATGGCGGTTATTACCGCCGATTTATTGAAGGATTCTCAACGATTGCGAGGCCTCTTACGCAATTGTTGAAAAAGGAGAAGAAGTTTGCATGGACGCCGGAATGCGAGCGTAGTTTTCAGGAGTTGAAGAAACGCCTGACAACAGCACCAGTGTTAGTTCTACCGGATTTAAGCCAGAGCTTTGATATATATTGTGATGCATCGCGCCAAGGACTCGGTTGCGTATTAATGCAAAACTGTAAGGTCGTTGCATATGCATCTAGGCAGTTGAGGCCGCATGAGGAGAACTATCCGACGCATGATTTGGAATTAGCAGCCGTGGTACACGCCTTGAAGTTATGGCGACACTATTTAATTGGGAACAGATGTGAGGTGTACACCGACCATAAGAGTCTTAAATATATATTTACACAGTCGGACCTGAACATGAGACAGAGGAGATGGTTGGAGTTAATTAGGATTACAACTGGGAATTCATTATCACCCCTAAAAGCCAATGTAGTGGCGGATGCTTTAAGTCGAAAGAGCCACACAAAGGAACATGTTGATGGGAGAAAACCAGCCGAAGTTATGCAAGGAATTTTGGTTGAAGATGGAAGTTGTGCCTAAGGGATTCTTAGTCATCTAGAGGTGAAGCCTACCTGGAAGATCAGATTAAGTGAAGGATGTATGACGATGTCAAGATTCAGAGAATTAAGTCCAAAATGGAGGAAGGCAAGGCGAAGGATTTCAAGTCGATGAACGAGGTACATTGTGGATCAAGAATCGATTTGTGTACCAAGACAGAAGGAGTCAAGCGGTGATTTTGGAGGAGGCCCATGATTCCAAGTACTCAATTCATCAGGAAGCGCTAAGATGTACCAAGACCAAGGAAAGATTTTGGTGGCCAAGCATGAAGCGTGAAGTTGCAGAGCATGTTGCGCAGCGATATATGTCAAAGAATCAAAGCAATGCATCGAGGCCGCCAGGTTGCTCTGACCCACTTAAGATACCCGAGTGGAAATGGGAAGAAATCGGAATGGATTTCATTACCGGTTTACCAAGGACCCGCATAGGTATGATTCTATATGGGTTATAGTGGACCGCTTGACAAAGGTTGCTCACTTCATACCAAGAAAGACTACATACTCGGGGACCGCTTAGCAGATTTATATATGTCAAGAATTGTATGTCTACGGAGTTCAAGAGAATTGTATCGACGAGAGGTACCCGTTTACCTCAAGATTTTGGGATAAGTTGCATGAGGCTTTAGGGACTCGCTTGAACTTCAAGATCGCATATCACCCATGCATGATGGGCAAACGGAAAGAGTTAATCGACATCGAGGACATGTTGAGGGCATGTGCATTGGCTTACACAACATCGTGGGACAAGTGCTTGCAGACGCCGAAGTTCAGCTACAACAACAGATTACGAGCAAGTTTGCAGATGTCGCCATTGAAGCACTATATGGCAGACCCTGCCGAACGCCGTTGAATTGGAATGAGACCGGAGAACGCCATATGTTTGGGCCGGATATTCTTCGAGAAGCCGAAGAGCAGATAGCCATGATCGTGGAAAGGTTGAAAATTGCACAATCAAGACAGTAAGAGTTACGCCGATAATCGCCGCAGGATCCGAGCTTTGAGCTCAAGATTTTGTGTATCTCGAGTTACCCCACTCAAAGGAGTTAAGAGGTTCCACACCAAAGGGAAGTTAGCACCAAGATATGTTGGTCCATTCAAGATCCTAAGTCGAGAGGTGAAGTGGCGATCACCGGAGTTACCGCATCCTTAGCAGTGTGCATGATGTGTTCCATGTGTCACAACTAAAGAAGTGCCTCCGAAAGTGCCGAAGAGCAGATGCCGTTAGAGAAGGCCGAGTCAGCAGGAGGATTTGACTTATAGAGAGTACCGGTGAAGATCTTGGACACAATGGATCGGGAGACGAGAAATAAATCAACCCGCTTCTGCAGAGTTCAAGGAGTAACCATTCCGAGAGTGAAGCAACTGGGAACGTGAAGAAGACTCAAGAAGGAATTTCAACCTATTCCTTAGTCACTCGAATCTCTGGGTCGAGATTCCGTTAAGGGGGAGGTTTGTAACACCCCAATTTTTGCTTTTATTGCATTTAAATGGTATTTTGAATTTTTGGGAATTTCTGGAATTTATTTGGATTTATTTGGATTTATTTGAAATTATTTGAATTTATTTTGAATTAAGCCATTTAACAAATTAATTAAATAATGGAAAATTTAAAATAAATTTTTGCTGAAAATATTTTATTTGAGTCACAAATGTCTTAAAATATTTTTGAGAATTTTTCCGAATTTTTCTCGATATTTTTAATGCCCCAAATAAATTATTTGAATTTCGGGAATTATTTTAAATCGAAAAGGATTAAAATCCCGATGAATGTTGTTGGGTCGAACATCGGCGTCTGCTCCGGAAAACCCTAACGCGCCACTGCTCGATTCCATCCGACGGCTCTCGTTGCCCACGCCGATTGATCCGAAGTCATGCCGGACTCGCCGCCGCTTGCCAGGTGGGCCTCGGTCTCCGCGCTTACTCAAGCCGAGGGCACTATTTAAGCGCCGCCGCCGATCAGGAACCTCACCTCACGCCGCACCACCAGACCTGACGCCGCCGAGACGCCACCGCCCGCCAGACGACTCGCAGAAGTCCCGGCCATCCGCCGCACTTCCTCGCTTCGGTTCGTCCGCCGGTGACCTTCGCGCCGCCGTTGGTCCTTGAGTCCTCTCGCTGCGCGTCGGAGCGCTATCTCTTCACGCCGAGGAGCACGGAGCGCTGCCGCCACGCCGTCGTCTCCGCCCGGCCACCCACGCCGCGCGACACCGCCAACCTCGCGAGCTTCCACGGCCGTCCGATCTCCAATCGACGACCGGATTCCGCCACGCCGCCCTTGCACAAGAATCTCATCTTCAAACCTCATCCGTTAGATCTAGATCCCACGGCTCGAATCGCACCGCACCATGCATCGTTTCATCGTGTCAGCGACGTGGGACCCACTCGTCACCGCAGACTGCGGCGCGCGGAGTCGCCGATCGCCGGACCCACATGTCACCCAGACTGCACTATTCACTCGAGACGCCGACAAAGACGGGCCCACTCGTCACCAAGACGCGCGCGGCGTGTGGACGTCACCGCCGACGCATGCCGACGTCACGGTGGGACCCACTTGTCGAGAAATAGCCGATCGTACTGACGTCAGCAAGTCCACGTGTCACTCTCTGGTGGCGACACGTGTCACGATGACGAATAATTGATTTTCCAAAAAGAAAATATTTATTTATTTCGGTATATTGATTTTAAATATATTTTGAAACTTCAAATGCTTATAACTTTTATGTTTTAACTCCGATTTGAGTGATTCCAATTTCTATAAATTTGTAAAATTGTGATCTTTCTGTTTATGAATTTTAATTGAATTTTTGAGCCCTGTTTGCCTACTGTTTATTTATTTTATTGTTTGTGTTTACGCTATGCGTGAGACGTTGAAGTGCCCGAAGGTTTCGAGGAGAGGTTCGACCCAGAGCAAGCTCAGGAGCCAGAATCAGTACTTTTTGAAGGCAAGTTGTGTTTGACCATGTTGAACCTATTAGAGAAAATTATTTTGATTTAACTTATTGCATGCTAATTTAGTAAAAGTTGATTTGAATGAGTTTTGGGAATTAGTTAAATGCCTAGTTGCTGTATGTCACCTTGTAGTATATGATTGTATGCCATGAATCATTTGTCACCCTAGGTTATGGACTAATAGTTGGACATTAATAATTTGCCAACATGGGTTGAGTAGACCGAAGTAGTATGCTTAGCCCTGCCACGTGGACATGTTATGATTTTGGGATACCAAAGTTAATATTGACTCAATGAGATATGGAACATGATTTGTGAATAAGACACGTGTTATTGAGTTGATGATGGCACGTGGTGCAATGGTAAAGAACCGGGGTGGGAAAATGATTTAGACTGAGGCATGTGGCAAGATTGTTCTGGTGGGCCAAGAGTGGCAACTGGGCGGTCGAATTTGGTTTTTATTGGTTTTGATATGGAGATCACACTTGGTTAGTCTTGCCTCGGTCAACTAAGGACTTAACCTTGCGAGCATTTGAACTGAGTCTCTCATACAACCACAAGCTCCGTAATGGGACGGGCTTAGCTGAGTAAACTGGGAAATCTATTCTTGATCTGCGTGGTGGTGTGAGGCCTGAGAAGCGGAATGAGAACTCACATGGCGCAAGAGGGGGCCCCAGGTGTGGTAACCATCCCTCCAGTGTTGAAACCTTAGCGGCAAGATCTTGAGTTTAGATGGAACTTTGGAAAAGGCTTCATTGTTATTTGCCTTGGTGGTATTTGACCGTATCTTGTGGGTAAAGTGTATAACCTCCGCAGAGTGTACAACCTATTCAATAGCCGTGTTTCACAGATTGAGCATCGCTCGGTGATTACGGTCAAGGGTTAGATTTTCATAAAAAAATGACTTGTTGATGGAAAATGCTTGGGTTGGTGATGATGAACATGACTTAGGATGGAAAAGTGATTTACGGATTGAAATGTTTGTGAAAGCTACTATTCCTACTACTGTTTTATGCTTTGTAATCTATTATCGCTTATCTTGAATCTTTGTCAGCTCATGAACCATAGCCTATCCTTTGTACTAAGCCATGCATGTAGAATATTAGATTTGCATTCATGCATGACTTGCCGAAAGTGCTCAAAGTACTCACCCCACAACAACACAACTTCAGCTTGAAGAGAAGCAACCCTCGTCAGAGGAGGAGTATCGAGGAGCCGATTTAACTAGGAGCGAGCCTGATCTGGATTACTCGTGGCAAATTGGTTGGCGCCACGAGTTTATTTTATTTCATTGATTTGAATATTTTAATAAGTCTTCGCTTCATGAGGCGATCTTTGTAACTTGACCATAAGGTCAATCAACTAGTTTGAGTATTTAATTAAAGTACTTATTATTTCGTTGGATATGTTCGTGATATGTACCGATGTTGCAACTGTGTGCACTAGCGTGATCCTGGACTAGTGCTGAAACACAGAGGGTCCGGATTTGCAAATTCGGGTCCCGACAATGTTGTATACAAACAGTCTTATGATGTAAAATTTATAAAGATTATATGTAAAAGTTGTTAAATTTACAAACATTTTCACATGTAGAGTAAGTGAGCTTTTACTGCCTTACAAAATTTGAAGACCAAACTCAATCGCATTTGAAGGGTATGAAATTGATAAAGCACTAAACAGTGAAAACTCACTAGTCTACCAAAATTTTTTTCATATCTTTCAGCTAATTTTGATTTTGGTCTTCAAATTTGACAGGTTTGTATAATCTCACCTCTCCTATCTATAGTAATTTTTTGAGAATTTTTGAAGATGTGTAATTATGGTTTTCATGAATAAGAATTTAGTTCTATTTTTTGGACCTACAGTAAAATATTTGAAAAATTATCAAAAAATTATCATACATAGTGGAGGTGATGTTATAAAACCCTGTAAAATTTGGAGACCAAACTTTATCGGATTTGAGAGATATGAAAATAAGAAAGTGCCAAACAACTGCATATACTATCTTTTACTATAAAAAAATAACATTTACTGTGAAAAATCCTAATAATTACCACACGTAGAGGAGGTAAGATTCTACAATCTTGTAAAATTTGAAGACCAAGATCAATCTAATTTGAAAAATATGAAAATAACAAAGTGCAAAATAGCAGTATATACTATCTTTTACTGTCAAGAAAACTACATTTTACAGTTTATTACTCAATGTATTACTATATGCTGTATAGAGCAGCCTTATAGTGTAAAATTTATAAAAATCATATGTAAAAGTTTTCAAAAAAATTTCAAACATTTTTATGTAGAGTATATATATATATATATATATATATATATATATATATACATACATAAAGCCTTTTCTATACTCTTGGGAGTACATACTCCCACCTTCAATATACCACCTAAATGAAAGTGTTATACTTCTTTATCACTTTCGATATACTTCAATAATAATTCTAAGATACACCAATGCGACATGGTTGAAAAAAATTCATCGGAGTCATTTTTTTTTTTTCTATATACCATTTTACATATGTAAATGGAATATATAAACAAATTATGCTATAAAGGGTGGACTTTGATGAAATTTTCCATGAAACTCACTTTGGAATATCTTATAATCAGTGCTAGAATATACTCAAAAAGATAAGGTATAATAATATCATTTAAATGGTATACTAGAAGTGGGAGTACGTACTCCTAGGAGTATAAAACCTTTATATATATATATATATATATGAGTTAAGGGCCAGGTAAAATTTCATCTCTACCTCTCATGTTAAAAAAGGGTCCCAATGGAAATTCTTTTGTCTCGTATAGTGGCAAACGTCTACTGCATCGTATGAAAAGAGTAAATTTCACATAAACTAGAACTACGAGAAAACTATATGTTTTAGAAACTATTTTTTGTAAAACTACAATTAAAGGCTGTATATATGAATCATAAAGTTATAGATTTTAGAAATCCCATAACATGACACATCGGGCCAACCTGGTAGCTGCTATGTCACCCTCACATGTCTTTAAATATGGAGTTCTATGTAAGTTGCTAAAATCTATAGTTGTCGATAGTTTGTATAACATGTACAAACAAATGATCTAGGCAATTGATAGCTAGATTCCACGTGCACTTACAGTTGGTGCTAGCTGTACTCAAATTGCGTACCATTGAAACCGAATATGCTGCATCAACTTAACCCTTGATTTGCAGCCTCCAGTCAAAATTTGCAATCATTTTACATGTGCATGTGTGATCAATATGAGAGGACAAAGGAGACTAGCTCATGCATGCACCCCATTCAACAACTAGAAATTCTTGCATTCGTGAGAGATGAGCAAGGATCGATGAATCATAATACTGTAGTATTTGAAGTAAAAATAAATAATATTTTGTTTAGAGGGAATTTTTTTTTAAAGGGGCGGTTACGGCACACGTGTTTGTGTTTTATGGACACTACATGCATGCATACATTTTAATTTTGACCATTTAATAGCACTCATCACAAGTGGTATATATAGAGCGGATATTAAGTGGGGACCAGGAAATATAGGAGCGAGGGAAAAGTTGAGAAACTCCCTATAGCTAAAACACGCATGTTTGTATAAATTAATCCAGGCCACAAATATATGCATGCTAGATATGTTTAAGTCAAGAGGATAGCTACGGTACAAGCCCTTCTATTTAATTAAAACCAACAGATAAAATTGCTTTTGAAATTTGAACCCTCCAAGACCTTACAAAATAGAAAGTTGACAAAAGTATTTCTAAAGTACAGTAAAGAAAAGTGCCTGCATCCTAGTCACTCACTCCATCCGTTCTTTTTTATACTGGAAATACGCCTCCCGATTTGTTGCATTTCTGAACAAAAAAGAACATTAGATTCCTGCGTCAATTCGCAACCGGGTCCCGTCCCTTCACTATCGATCGATTCCTGTGCGTACTGTGTGCACGCGTTTCCGAGATGTGTTCCTCTGCAGATCACGAGCTCCATGATCCTTAGCCGCTGCCGCTGCATGCCCGACGTCGCCCCGGCATGTCGCGTACCAATCATTGGATCATATGCATATATCTGCTGCTGCGTGCGTGGTCCATGCAGATCGAGGCTGATACCGCGGACGACTCGATCCTCCGCTAACCCTAGCTACTGATCGTCTCACGTCGATCGTCTCGTCTCCTGGATCACAAACCTGACCCGCAAGTTGCGGCAGGCGGCGGCGGGAATGGCTGGTTGGTCAGCTCTCTTTCGGCCGCCGATCGGCCGGTCGCATACGGATCGGATCGAATCTTTCTGTGGCGGGGCGGGGCGGGGCGGGCGGGCTAATCATTCCGTCGTCGTCACGGAGCTTTGATTCGCCTCGGATTTTAATGGCCTCGCAGCGAGCCGACGTGCAGCGTCGTCGGCCACACGGCACGCGCGATCTGCAGTGGGATTTTGTTGGCATGCCCGTACGCCGGCGCTTCCATCCTGAGCGCGTATGGAGCTATGCAGGATCGTTCTTACTCCAAAGTGGATTCGATCGAGCTGCATGCATGGCGCTTTTTTGACTGTCGGTGGTGTACTGTTTTTGACTGTCGACGATAATATATTCAGGAATCTCTGCAGCACTCGGAAGATTGTTAATTTTTTCGACCGTAAGCTCCAAATATAGGTACGTACGTGTACGTCCTGTGGATCGTGCCAACCCGATCTCTGTCCATATACGTGGTCAAAAAGTGTCCTTTTTTGGCAAAAAGATCTTACAATACATGCATGCATGGTAGATACACGGCTAGTCGATTCCTATATTTTAGGCCCTGTTTTAGGAAACTTTAAGCTAGTTTTAATTTTTGAAAAATCAATAACCCTTATAAACAGCTCAGTTTTTAACAGCTTTTGGCATAAGGTAAAACCATATATAACTAACAAAAGCCGAAAGTTGGATTAGATCTGTATTTGCAGCTTATTACTAAGGAAATTAAATTAATCAGTTGCCAAATAGTCTTTTATAAAAAAAACTATAGCTACTTTTTAGTCTAAAAAACTAAAAAACAGTTTTTCTTTTAAAAAAAACTACAGTTTCCTCGAACAGCCCCATAGCTTGCTTGGTCTGTTTGGAACGCAAGCTGATTCCACATGGTTTCTGTAGAAATTTTCAGGGAAAATAGCAAATCCTCTATTCCAAACAAGCTATTAATCGGTGAGTACACCGCTAAGCAATTAATCATATTATATGTTCATGGAGTTGGTGCAAGTTTTAATTAGTCCCACGACGCGGCCGGGAGCATGTGCGTATAATTGGTCTTCTTTTATTCTCTTTGCAGAGCAAGGATGAAAACGCAAGTGATGAGAAGGTTAGTCTTAACTTTTAGTAGCTGGCTTAGCTAGGTATTTCCGTCGACATGGATATATACCTCGTTCGCTTGTGGCGAAGTCGATGCGTCCTGTCTACTTATATGCAACGAAGTAGCTAGCTAGCTCCCTTTATTCTGACCAGCTCGATATAGCTAGGGTGTACGAATTTTTTAAAAATAATACATACTACTTTCAAAGGGTTATCACTTATTTCGAACGTGATCGAAGAACGAAATCTCAGCGATATTTATAAATTTTAGACAAATTTTGGATGAATCACAAAAAGAAAAATTTTAATCCAAAAGTTTTTCAACCGGTAAGGCCGAGATCTCTGCGAGATTTGCCGAGATCTTGGCAAAATTGCACCTAGCGAAAAATAATACAAACGATATTAAATTTTTTTTGAAATTGTTTACAGACATTCCTGACACATCAGTGATTTTTCGATAAAAAATTCAGATGATTATCAAATCTCAAAATTTTTTAAAAATACAAACAATGCTACTGTCCTGACAAAATATTGACCAACAAGTTTGAACCAATGAAAAAGAAAACAAACCATGTTAGAAAATTTTGAAATTTTTTGTGCATGGTTGTGATGAATCACTAATGTTTCCGTAAAATTTTAATATGATAATCAAGCTTTCACGAATTTTAAAAATTCAGAGAGAGCTAGTGTCATGATAAAAACTTTACCAGCAAACTTCATATGATGATCAAGTTTAAATTTATGTGGATAGTCCTGATGTGTCATTAATGTTTATATAAAATTTTCATATGATGATCAAGTTTCAAAAAGTTTCAAAAATTCTGACAGTGCTACATCTTCATAAAAGCCAGATGATCAATACATAGATTTGCTTTAGCAATCAAAAATAGTTTACAATTTTAGAAAAATTTGAAATGGCTTATAAGGAAATACTTATGATCTAATAAAAATTTTGAATCATGATCACACTCCAGTAAATTTATAAAATTCTTATAAGTGGGCTGTACCATTTATGTTTTTTTTTGTTTTTGATTTTTGAAATATAACAAATGAAGTTCAATGCATACATTGATTTCATTGAGCAAACAAAAAAGTTTTAAATTTTTTAAATTTTATAGAATGATACTAAGGCAACTATTAAGGTATCATGAAAAATTTGGATCATTATCACACTCAACAAAATTTATAAAATTCTAACAATGTTACTGTCCCAATTAAGTTAATTCTGTTTTTGATTTTTTAAAGATGAGAAATGAAGTTCAATTATTTTGAAAATTTTTCTGTATTATCCTACACATCTTAGAATGGTACAATAAATTTTTAATGTCATTATAAGTCATTTCAAATTTTATAAAAATCTAATAGTTTTTCTGATGTTTTTAAAAAATGTTTCAAAAATTCATTTTTCAACAAATTTTCATAGGAGATGACTTTCTTAAGGGTTATTGATCAATTTACGGTCAAATACGATCATAAAACATGAAATTTTGGATTAAAAGTCTAAGATAGATCTCGGTGGTTTATAGCGAGATCTCACCAAGATATAGCGTAATCACTGTAGCAATTCAAATGTTTTGAATTTTTTCACTCTGGACAACATTTTAAATTTCGTCCACGTCCAGTAAGTGAGATCTCATGAGAAACCAATGAGATTTTGAACATTTCTCATGTCTCACCTAATACAATTTTAACTTCTACGTAAAAATCAATCGGTGGAGACCAAAAAAATACACTGCAAATAACAAAGATGGTTAGTATCAAGCAACCGTGTGTAAATTGTAGACCATATGTGCCTAGATCATTTTCACAGACGGGTTGGACAGTACAGCTGTTTGTGATACAACACAAATGGTTCATAACTTGTAGTCATATATCTATGATGAGTAAAATTACCAAAGATGGCTTCTTTCTCACAACCATTTATGATATGACACAAACGGTTTTTATTTCATAGCCATGCATACCATTTGTGATGATGATTTCTATTATTGCAGATTTTTTTTACTGGCTAGCCTTAGAAAATGCTAGCTATGCCCTCTAAAACAAAAAAAAAAGATTACAGAATTTCCAACATTTCAAAAATCAACTCAGATCACATATTACAACGTATAATGCATCCATTTTAGAGATTAACTCAGATATATTAACCAATTGAATTCATAACTACAACTCACAAATTCATAGCACAAGATTTACAAATTAATCAAAGTGGTAACTAACAAATTTACAACTCATCAGGTGAGGCTGAGCGGCATTTGCCTTTTAGATTTAGGACCTCACGCATCAAGAAGGTACAGAGTTGTCCTCAAATTTATCTGACAAAATTTTCTCAATCAAGCAGAAATATTTGCATCTGACAAGACTATTAGTCAGTAAAGCAGTTCGTTAGCCACTACTCACGGCAAAAAAAAAAAGGAAGAGCGACAAAAGAAATCGGTGTCATTTACCTTCGTAAGAATTTCTGGTCACGTCATCGACTCAAGAGTACTCCCATGCCAGATGGTCCCGGCATTTTAGTGAACTCGACTGCCGTGTCAAGAAGTCTTGGGCGACATGCCACCCAAAGAGACCCCTTTTCCTCAGCTCTTCGATCTTCTCGACGTAGCGTGCATTCTGTGCTGTCGAAGGAGGGACTTTCGTCCAGAGCTCGGAAAAGGCTAGAAAAGAAGGTCGGTAAGACAACAGAAAGTTAACCATGTCCGATGAGGTGATATAGAACCACCGCTTCTTCCAGTCCGATTGCCAGGAAGAAGTTACCAGCACCAAAATATAGGCGCTAGCAGCACCGCTGCGGAGATGAAAGCCAGCGCCTCCGATGACCTCATTCTTGGCCGTCCTCTTCAAACAATAGAAATGGCGAAACAAGTTGAGGCTGGGTCAGATGCCTAGGAAAGCCTCACAAAGATGAGCGAAGATGCTGAACATTGTGATAGAATTGGGGCTTAGGTGAAAAAGCTAGATTCGTAGAAGTCCAGAACATTAAGCAGAAATTTGGAAGGGGGAAAGCCGAGGCCACCGCGGAAAAAGGACTCGAAAATGACAATTTCATCCTCGACCTTAGGAGTCGGATAGTCCTCACCAGCGGAAGGTCTCCAATGGAAGAACGTTCGAGGAGGAATAAGGTCGCCCTTCTCCAGCTCCACCAAGCGTTTCTCCATCACGATGGATGTCTGCCACACTTGCCAGTAAGTTTCGTCGCTAAAGGTTGGTCCTTCGATGGGCTCTACCATGACCTCTTTCTTCGAGGCGGCAACCTTGGGGTTGGCGGAAGAACCAGAAGCCATTGGAACAGGGAAGAGGAAACTCTCAGGACACAGAAGCGCAAGGGCTTAAGGAGACAGGACGAAGACTTCAAGAGGAAGGCTAAAGGCAAAGGAATGAAATGGCTACATTTCCGAATTCAGGAATTTATAAGCCAAAAGGCGTCTAGGCACAACGGTTTGTTTCCTACCGAACGACACATCAATTGCCAAAAAAAGTGGAATGATGGCACCATATTCGCCATGACATGAGCAATAAATGCTCCAATTGCTCAACGTTCAGAATCTCTAACAACAGTTCCAACTCCACTCAGAGTCAGGTTGACTGGCCAATACCAGGCAAGCGCAAGGTTACCCTAAGTACTCGAGTTAGGCTTGCCGCGGGGTGCTCGACCCCGCACAACCTACTCGATACTTAACGATTCCTAACTCGCTCGAAGTATTCGATCAGAAGCAGTCGAGGCATTACTCGACCAAACCAAGTTTGGCGGTAAACGACCAAACACCCAGCGGACCCTCCACTGAGCAAAGTTCGGGGGCTACTGTTGAATATTCAAATATGGGATATGGGCATGCGCCATAAAGTTGGAAATCATGTCACATACATACTTACCAGTATTAGGATATTCTGTGTATCTCTAGCCCGAGTCTGCGGCATAAGGTATACGCGAAAAGGATATCCGCCTGCAAGGAAAGTTCCAATCATACTCCTGATACGAAGAAACCTACTCGAATACACCCGGCAGTTATGGAAGTTCAAATACGATACGGGGATCATAACGGTAGAAGGACTCCTCATCGACTATGACTTAGTACTCTAGCCCACTATATAAGGACCAAGGGTGACGTCGTCAAGGACAGAGCCAATTGGAAGCATGAACAAGCTAGGAGAAGTCAAGTGCAACCCATAGCAAACCAAAAATAGAGTGCTAACTTTCATCTGAGATCATCCACAAACTGTAGTCTAGCCATCCCCTAGATTTGTAGTTCTTCCTTGTAATCAGGGATACCCCCATTGATCTGTAATCTCTTCAATGATCTCAATCATCGCCGACACAGGAGTAGGGTATTACTCAACGACGAGGCCCGAACCTGTCTACATCGTGTGCTCTTGATTGTGTACATACTTGATCCTACATATCTCGAAGGTACCTGGTGTGTTGTCGATCACTAACCTTTGACAAAGCTGATCAAGATACTCGATACTTATTGTGCCACTGACTTGTTGGCTTGTTCCATTCACAAATTTTGCAATCTATTGTAGGCTATTATAGGCATCTACTGGCACTCTTCCGGTACGAACAACTGTCTTAGCTTGAATTGCCATGCTAATGGGGCCAATAGAAAGTCATGGGAATCTGTGGTCCCCTTCAATTTGACCTTGTTGTCACCTCATCATCTATCATAGGTCATCTTCACAAGAGACGACTTAGCCCGAAATTGAAGTACCAGCCTGTGCCTTATGGGACATGGTAGCCAATTTGGTGGGCTACTTCGATGCAGCACATGGCTCCAATAGTGCTGGTAGCTACAGCGTAGCACGTGGCTCCGGTATTGCTGGTAGCTCTAGTGCAGCACATGGCTCAAGTAGTACTAGTAGCTTCGGTGCTATAAGACGATCATTGAAGGAGATGTCCCTCTTGGGCCACTGGATAAATGTACTAATGGCATCCCCTAGTCTCACAATCTCGTCGTTTAGGGGCATCTCTAGTGTGATGGCCTTGCAAATTTTATGTACACCATCAACATAGACCTTCATGTAGCCCAGAGCTATCGTGCGACCATGCACAATCGCTCCTAGATTGGATGGATACGTGCACTTCAAGATTACACATGGCCATCTGCCATCTACATAAGGGTACACAATTATGAAAGACCATGTGGAGGTCTATATGTGTTTGTGATGTGTTATTGACATTATTGGAGCTAACGGTGTTTGTGTTTGAGGTTGATTTGAAGTTTAAATTAAAATTTGAAGTGTTCGGAGAGTTCCCCAGTCAAGTCGGTGCTACCGGCTATGTGTGAGCGGTAGCAGCAGACATGGGCAGTAACACCAGGTCCAACCCCGGTGTGAAAATTCTAGAGAAGAACCTCTGCGTCAGGATGAAGAGCGGTACCACCGGCTATGTGAGGGCGGTAGTACCGGAAATGAGCAGTAGCATCAAACCTATCCCCAGTGTGAAAATTCCAAAGAGGGTGATTTTTGGCTTGGCATCGGGTTGAGCTACCGACCTGGGGTGGTAGCACCGGTCTACCATGGGCGGTAGCACCGGCCTCAGTTCGATGTGTATTTTCAGAGAAGGTGTTCATGCAATTTCTGAGGGTGGTCAAACCTGCTAGGGGTGGTATGACTGGGCTGGTGATACTACCGACTTTAGGGCGGTAGCACCGGCCCTTATGAGCAAAATTGGACATTCTTGATGATTTTATGATGTTCATTGCATATTTTTTGGACATTGCTATGTGATGGGTTTTTCTTGTTTTTGATGGTTGCAGGATGTCGGGTTTTGATCTTGGTAAGGCAGAGGATGACCGGGATTAGACGAGGAGTGACGGAGGTCCAGATGGTCGAGGATCACTAAAAGATGATCGTAGACGGAGTCCGTGCAAGCCTAGAAGATATTGAAAGGAAAATATGTTAGCTAGATGCTACGTAGATCAAGGAGGGCCATCGGATCGAGGCCTAGTTGATAGGATAGTGGGTCTAGTTATTGTGCTTTGAAAACTATGCAAGAAAAACCAGTTTGTTTGGTGGGTTTTGGGTTAGCCCTTGCATGGCTGTATGAGTGGGTCAATCCTAACCCTTGATGGAGTGCCCTAGGGTTGAGAGACTCATCCAAGGGTGGTAGGTGGCTTAAGAGTAACATAAATAGAGGGGTAGGGGTAGCTTTCCCCCACTTGAAGGTTTTGAGATTGTTATGCTCCTTTGAGCTTTAGCCACCTTGTTGTGAGGCTTTGCAATCTCTCCTTCAAAAATGAAAAACATATTTCATTATGCTTGAATCTAATTTCCACTTTTGCATTACTTTTTCTAAGGAAAAATTTTATTTTGAGATTATTCACTCCCTCTCTGATCACCATCTCGATCCTTCAAATTAGCTAACACATCCAACAAGTCTATCTAAGAAGCATGTAAACATGTATATTATCTAGGTGTCGTCGGGTGGAAATTTGGCGTCATCCACATCTATCTCAACGGCTACTCTGATGGTTAGTTGGGCTAAATTGTGTCTGTGCGTCTGGTGCTTGCACGTTTTGTGTGTGCCTCTCTGTAGCCACCCTTTATTCCATCCTTTCCTTAAGGCTTCTTACCTGATTATCGAATTGCGCTCTAAGCCTTTCCTCAACCCTTTCCTCAATGTGTGCTACTTGCCGTTTCTCGCGCTTGACTTTCCTTTTCTTTCTACTCTGATACGTGTCAGAGTTCTTTTGTAATCCTATTTTCCTATAAACAAAAACACCTTTGCCTCGCATGTGACTTGAATGCTCCTTGTTTTCCAAGACCATAGAGAGTATATCTTTCTCTCTATCTGTAGTAAAAGAGCCCTAGGAAGATTCTATACTCAACACTTTCTGCATCCAAGATCTTAACACGTTATTTTAGTTATGACGGTATATATGGTCTTCCTTCAAACTATATAGTTTGATATCTTACCAGGTATTGGGACACTTCCTTGTCTGTGGGGTTGCCAAAGGACACGCCACCTTAAGACGTGAGACATGACCTCACTCTTACCCAGTTTAAGTAGCGCAGGTCCAAGATCAAGGCAAATGGCGACGAGGGCTCCTTTTGGATTGCCTCATCACCCTCCCTCCTCCATTGCACGATCTTACTTGCGTACCCAGTGGAATCGAGTCTATGCAAGTGGGTGTTTTTTGCGTGAACTATATTGTGCGCAACACTTTAACGTATGAATTCTTCTATCATCTTCCTCTCAACAAATCATTTCCACATGTCTTTAGTGATAAACCTGTATTTCTAGAACAGAGTCATTTCCTTATTCATGTAATTACTGACAAGGACACTCTTGAAGTTCTTTCACGCCTTTCCCGCCATTAGCAAAGCGTATCATCGCATTACATGTGTGGAGTCTTCTAGGAGCTCGAACGATGCAAAAATTTCTATCACTAGGCTGTCACACTACTCATCTGTCAATGACTTCTATGATGGTGAAAGACCATGTGGAGGTCTACTCATGTTGGTGATGAGTATTTGACAAAATTTGTGCTTGGTATGCTCTGGTGTGAGTTTGATTTGAATTGGATGTTCAATCTAAGGCAATTTGAGTTTTGGTTGCCATGTTTTGAGATGAGCATGATGGGTGAGTTGAGCTATCTCCTCGGCTTCCAAATCAGCAGACTCAAGAGGATACTTTCTTGCACCAAGGTAAGTACACTCGGGATCTTTTGAGGCGGTTTGATATGTCTGATGGGAAGCCTGTGATGACTCCTATAGCCACCACTACTATCCTCGAGCCCGATGAGGATGGTGAGCCTACTGATCAGAAGGAGCTCCAAAGCATGATTGGCTCCCTCTTATATCTCACTGCCTCACAACCGGACATACACTTTGCCATGTGTATGTGTGCTCATTTTCAGGATTCTCCTCATGTCTCTCATCGCCAGGTGGTGAAGCACATCTTTAGGTACCTTCGAGGTACTATTAATTATGGTATTTGGTACTCTTCCTCTTCTTGTCTATCCCTTAGAGCCTTTTCTGATACCAACTTTGCTGGCTGTAGGATAGATAGGAAGAGCACTTCTGGTACTTGCCAATTCATTAGCACTTCTCTTGTTTCTTGGTTATCTAGGAAGTAGTCCTGAGTTGTACAATCTGCCGCTGAGGCCGAGTATGTTGTTGTAGCCAACTACTATAGCCTGGTGCTTTGGATGAGATCGACCTTGCAGGACTTTGGGTTAGAGATAGAGAGCATTCCATTTTTCTGTGATAACACTTCTACTATCTGCATTGCTAAGAACCCAGTGTAGCACTCTAAGTCCAAGCACATTGATGTTAGATATCACTTCCTTAGAGACCATGTGGAGAAAGAAGGCATAGTGCTTCAGTTTGTGGAGAGTGACCACCAGTTGGCCGATATCTTTACCAAGCCTTTGGATAGCTTTAGGTTTGTTGCCCTGAGGAGTGAGCTTGGAGTTGTATGCCCTTACGGCCTTCTTTAAGGGGGAGCTAGTCTGTATATTATGTATTATATATTTTCTTCTAGTTTTTCCTTTTTTTTTGCTTTGTTCTGGGTATTTATGAGGTTTTTTCTTTAGAGTTATGAGTTCACTTCACTTAGACTTCTGGCATACTTCGCATGGAACTCTAATCTTATGCTTTAGGTTGTTATCATGCACAATTAGCTGTTCTTTCTTCTCTCTAGGTTGAGTTCCCTCACAGTCTTATAAGTCTAGCAGGTGTTGGACCCCCTGAGTAGACAAGGTCTATGTGCACTTCTTAGCTTCAAATCTAGAGATAGCTTCCCTATGTCATTCATTAGGGAAGATGAAAGCGAGTCTAAGCCTTAGTGTTCTCTATCATCTTTTTCATGCTCTATAGCCACCCAGTTTGCATATTCTTGACTTCTTCTCTTCATTATGCATTTCTGGTTTTATTTGAGTTCATTTGAATTTTCCTTGTGCTTAATTTTTCTAATAACTCAAATTAAACCAGATTTGTGCTTAAAATTGACTTACATGTTGAGGGGGAGTTTAAGAATCTGTTTCATGCATTGCATATAGACTTTATTTTCTATTTTATGGGCATTGTTTATTGTGCAAATGATTCATTCTTCATGCTGTACACCATGCTACATTAGATAAAGAAATTTACTAACTTAGATATGTCCAAGTTCAGTTATCTTGCTAAGCTTGCGAAAATTTAAAAATAAGCTTTAGAATAAAAACATGATGAAACATGTTGCATTTACTTGCTAAGTTTCTTCTCTAGGTGTATTGGCCATGATTTGTGAAATTTTAGAGTTCTCTAGAGTCCCTATAGCCACTTGGGTGAAACTTGTTTGATCCATACTTGAGTCTTTCACTTGCTTATCATTGAATGTGCTAAAATGAAAATTAAGCAAAATTAACTCTATTTATGCGCATTAGACTCGACATCTCACATTCAGAAGTCAGCTTCTCATTGCACTTGGGATGAACTTGGAATGTGTTGTGTATAACTAAGATCATTCTCTTAAGAGTCCTTCTTAAGATGGTCAAATATGGCTTGAGTCAATAGCTTTAAAAATGCAAATAAAAAAGCATATGTGGGTAAAGAATGCAAATAATGTCAAATATTTGCACCTCTCTATGTCTTTCAAAGCTATAAAAAAATTTGCATCAAATGAATAATAAGCTTGAAGGACTATGTATATACTTATAGATTCCCCAAAGTGTTGAGTAGGTTGAACTCTAGGTCCTCTATTCGATTATTTGAGTGGCTTTGCTTCTAGATTTGAATCTAATGCTAAGTGTTGCTCATGTCAAATATTGCTAAAACTGACATTTTCAAAATTAAGCTATCATGCAAAATTTGTTATTTGCACTTGGACATGTCTTCATTTAGTCAAATTTGAAATTACTAGTTTGGTGTCATATCTTGTCTTCATAATTGCTTGGATACTCTTCAAAGCTCTTCTAGGTTGCATTTCAAGCATACATATATAAAGGGGAGAAAATGTTATCTTGATGCCTATATTGCCAAAAGGAGGAGAAAAACGTAGAAAAGGCATCATTAAAAGGTAAAAATGTGAATGCATCTTGGTTCTTATGATCTTGGAGTTCTTATGATCATGGTAAAACTTTGCTAACTTTTAGGAATCATAGCATATTTGAACTTCTTGTTATTGGATTGTAGAGTTTTTGTGAAAAGCTTTTTCTTTTGAGTTTAGCTCTAAAATCCCTCTCACCAACTTGGTCGTGTTTGCATTTCCTTTTTTTAACCAAGTTTGGCTAAGCATTCAAATTGCTTTCTTCATTTTTACTTGAAACTCAAAATTTATGCCTTCTATGTTGTTTGTTAATATACTGAAAGACCATGTGGAGGTCCATACCTTTATGTGATGAGTAATTGACTAGATTAGAGGTTGATCAGATGAGTAGCTGACTAGATTGAAAGGTTGATCCGAGTTAAATTTGTCTTGGAGCATTTTGATAAGTTCTCAACCAAGTCATGTTTCCTTGCCGAGTTCTTTTAGCTTCTCGGATGGCTTTCTTCCTTGGTTGAGTGCTAAGTGCTGAGTGCTATCAGTCTTTGCTGAGTTCCTCTAGCTTTCCGACTTGTATCTTTGCTGAGTACTATGTTCCGAGTGGTTCTTGTGTTTGCTGAGTGCGTCTAGCTTTTTGACTGGTTTTCTTCCTTTAGTGAATGCCGAGTGCCGAGTGCCTCCAGTCCTTGTTGCGCGGTTTTTTAGCTTCTTGACAGGTTTCCTTCTTGGTTGAGTACTCTGCTGTAGGCAAAAGGTTCATCAAGGACTCAATAAAGTAGCCATGTCTAAGTTTCTGAGAATCTTCTTTGGGGCACTGTAATCGTCCTTAGGGCGTTTGGTGGTTAGCCGAGTGGTTAATCAGGTAATTAACCGAGTGGTTAGCCATGTGGCTAGCCAAGCGTTTCAACCGAGTGGGCTTGAGTATATGGGTTTGCCGACTGGTTAAGTGGTGTTTGACTATTATGAGATAATCAACAAATATGATTGTGGGCATTGTTATGTGAAAGGTTTCCTTGTCTTCAGTGGCAGAGCCAGAAAATTCTAAAGAGGGGGGCTTAAAAAAGAGACATTCAAAATCAACTACTATGACTATCGACATATTGTAAAATAAAGGAAGATGCCGAGACGCGGAAGTCGAACTGACGCCATGAGCCCGTGACACGAGTCACGCGAGATGCGACGTCGCGATTTGGTTTAAAGACGAACCGACCTACTTGCCTCTGTACTACGCAGAAGAACTAACCTGCGTGACTGTCTCTGTGCTACGCGTATGGGCCATGGGCCAATACCACCGTGGGGGGTCTTTTGCGGAGCGCCTGGCTAGGTGGGCTCCAGCCCCACCCAACCCCATGGGTAGCTCCGCCTCTACTTGTCTTTGATGGTTGCAGGACGACGGTGCTGGGTCATGGTGAGGCGGAAGTTGACCGGGACTAGGCGAGGCGCGTCGGAGGTCCAGAACGGTTGGGAGATCGCCGGAAGATGACCGGAGACAGAGTTTGGGCAAGCCAAGAAGGCAAGGAAAGGAGCAGATACTAACTAGATGCTGCGAGGATCAATGAGGACTATTGGTGTACAGTCTAGTTGATAGGAATAGCGGGTCTAGTAGTATGCTTTGAGAGCCGTGCAAGAAAAACCCTGTATTAGTGGGTTTAGGGTTTCCCCTTGCAGGCTGTGTGAGTGGGCTCTTCCTAGCCCTTGGATGAGACTCTAGGGTTGAGGGCTGTATCTAAGGGTGGTAGGTGGCCCGAGAGTTGTATAAATATGTGTGGAGGGGTTGCCTTCCGTGTGAGGGTGATCCCAGAAGGGTTTTAGAGGTTTTTGAATGCTCTATTGAGCTTTGCCCACTTTTGTGTGTGTGGCTGTGTAACCTCCCTTCCAGGAATACAAGATACATATCAAAGACTTCAATACTTGCATTTTTCCTTCTATCATTTACTTTATCCAAGTTACTTTCTGCAATTTAAGTTACGCAAATTTACTTCACGCAAGTTGATTCTTCTCTGTCTGCATTCTTACTCTCTTGTGTCTTTTGCGTTCTTGAGTTGATTGATCTTGTATTTCATTTCTATGCGCCTCTAGCTTGCTGTGTTTAAACTTCCCCGATCTTTTCATTTTTCTGAATCAGGAGCAAGCCTTACACCGATTCCCTGTTCTTTCTGCTTTTCTTAAAGTGTTCTTTCTTCTCGGACAGAAAGGTCGAATCTTTGAGATCAATCTCAGTGATCGGTTTGGAATTAAGTTTCTCGGTGAACCAAGATCTCATCTACCAAATTTCTATGAGTTTTGTTTAGCCGATCAAAAGTTCTTGTGATTCTTGTTCTGGGTTGAGGTATCTGTTCGTGAGCAACTTTTGGGTCTGGTACTCTCACCTACTCCTGAAGGGTACTACCAGCTTTTCCTCTCAAGAACCTCCACCTTTTTGGACGATCTTTTGTGTTAGTCTTTTGGAATATTGTGTGTGGGAAAATTTGATTGCGACCATTAACCCCCCCTCTGTTCGCCATTTCGATCCTTCATATACTCATCAAGGGGGAGATTGAAAGACCATGTGGAGGTTTACTCATGTTGGTGATGAGTATTTGACTAAATTTGAGCTTGGTATGCTTTGGTGTAAGTTTGATTTGAATTAAATTTTCAATCTGAAGCAATTTGAACTTTGGTTGCCTTTTCCAATGCTACTGGCCATGGTAGCATGGTGCTACCAGCTAAGCGGTAGCATTGGACCTCAGAGCGGTATGGAAAAACCCGAGAAGTTGTTTTTAGGGGGTGCATGCAATCTAGTGCTACTAGTCATGTCAGCCTGGTGCTATTGGCTGATTGGTAGCATCGATCCAATTGGCCGGTGTGATAATTCCAGAGAGGGTGCTTTCTAGGCGTTGCACTAGAGCGGTGCTACCAGCCTGGAGGTGGTAGCACTGGTTTACCAAGGGCGATGCGATCAGCATGGGGGTAGTAGCATCGGACCTTCTAAGCATAATTGATATAATTAATGATTTTATGATAATTATTGCATATTTTTTTGGACATTGCTATGTGATGGGTTTTCCCTGTCTTAGATGGTTGCAGGACAATAGTGCTCGATCATGGTGAGGCAGAGGATGATCGGGACTAGGCGAGGTGCGTTGGAGGTCCAGACGGTCGAGAATCACCGGAAGATGATTGGAGACGGAGCTCGTGCAAGTCAAGAAGACAAGAAAAGGAGATGATGTAAGATGAATGTTGCACAGATCGATGAGGGCCATCGAATCGCGGTCTAGTTGATAGGATAGCGGGTCTAGTTAGTGTGCTTTGAGAATCGTGCAAGAAAACCCGTTATGTGCATCGGTTTTGGGTTAGCCCTTGCATGGCTGTGTGAGTGGGTTAATCGTAGCCCTTGATTAGTGCTCTAGGGTTGAGGGACTCATCCAAGGGCGGCAGATGACTCAAGAGTAATATAAATAGGAGTGAAGGGGTAGCCTTTGAAGGTTTTTAGAGTTTTTGTGCTCCTTTGAGCTTTTGCCCACCTTGTTGTGAGGCTTTGTAAACCTCTCATTCCAGAAATGCAAATCTTTTTGTTCCATGCTTAATTTCTTTACACATTTATATTATGTCTTAAATTCCACATTTACTTTCATACAATTTACATTTACGCAATTTAGATTTGCCTCCCTTCCTTTTACTTGCTTTTGCTTCTTGTGCCAAGGATGTTGATTGATGGATGAATCTTCCCTTAGATCACATCTCAATCATCTAGGCAATCCAAGTGTTCTTTTTGCAAGAAATTGGTTTTTGCGTTCTTGAATGAATGATCTTATAAATCGTGTTTGTGAAAGTTTATAATTGTGCTCTTGCTTGTTGTGACTTGTGGGAGGGTATCCAAGATCATCTTGATCATCAAAATCCCACGAGCAAGTCTTAGATCGAATTCTTCAGTTCTTGCACAAACTTGGTGTGTTCTTCCTTCTCGGGTAAAAAGGTCAAAACTTTGATATCAATCCTTACGATTGAAGGTTGGAATGAGTTCCTGACATCCTTAGGATCACATATACCAAGTTTCATGAGTTTTTGTCAAGCCGATCAAAAGTTCTTCAAAATTTGCTTTTGAGTCATGCTGATTTCATACTGGTTTTGCTGCTGTTCTTGAGCCCGGTGCAACCACTCCTCGTGCTGTGGTACCGACCTCCGGTGCTACCAGCCTTCTTGTGGTAGCACCGGCTAGACAGGGCAATTGGCATATTTTGATTGGTTTCTTTTGCAGATCTTTTGTGTAGCCTTGTTTGGAGTATTTTGTGTAGAGGAAAATTTTATTTTGCGACCATTCACTACCCTCTGTTCATGATCTCGATCCCTCAAATGAATAGGTGCTTCATGGTAGACGCCAACGACATCATCGACTTTGAGCACTACAGCGGCGCAGAGGAGTTACCCTCCTACGACTAGCTCAATGAAGATTTCTCCAAGTTGGGAAAATTTCATGCTAGAGTTAGAGCTAGGTGTGCGGAGCTTGAGAAGGAAGTAGGTATCTTGACTCGGGAGTTAGTTTCACTTAGATCTTCTCCCTCCTGAGTTTTTGATGATTGTTCTTTGTGTGATGCCCTGCTTGTGGAGCTAGAGAACCTAAGGACCGTGCATGATAGTGTGCTTTCTGAACTAGATGGCGTTAGACTGAAGAATGCTAGCAATGAATCTGTTAATGCTATGCCTTTAGATGCTAATTGTTCATGCTCACTCTACTCTCTCTGTGAAATTGCCCTAAACTGTTTGCTGAAATTGATGCCATGAGCACTCATCTTAGAAAGTTTTCTACTAAAAATGATGAACTTGAAATATATGCTTCTAAGGACTCAGTCAGCTCATGTGAGAGCTGTAGGCAACTAAAACTTGAGAATAAATCTTTAAATATCAAGTGTGCTAAACTTGCTAAGGACTTACTAAATAAGTCACAAGAAAGTTGATTGCGATGTGCTGAAATTGAGGGGGATTTGGATAAAATCTAAGTCAAACTTAGGAAGAAGCTAGAGGCCTAGACCGTTAGGATTAGAAATACCCCTTGCATGTCTTGTGAGGCCCTCAAGATTGAGGCAGCCATGCTGAGGGAGAAAAATGCACGTGTTGGTAGTTCTTCTCTTCCTGGTTCTTCTTCTTCTTCTCCCTGTTCTTCATGTGCCTCTTTATTCCAGGAGTGTGAGTATCTCATGAGCAATGCGGTGCTACCGGCCTAGGGGTATTTGCACCGGCCTACTATGGGCGGTGCTACTGGCCTGGGGGCAGTAGCACCGGACCTTCTGAGCGAAATTGATTTAATTAATGTTTTTGTGATGATAATTGCATATATTTGATGGGTTTTCCTTGTTTTTTATAGTTACAGGACGATGGTGCTCGATCATGGTGAGGCAGAGAATGATCGGGACTAGGCGAGCTGTGTCGGAGGTCCAGATGGTCAAGAATCGGCGAAAGATGATTGGAGAAGGAGTCCGTGCAATCAAGAAGATAACAAATGAAGATGATGCTAGCTAGATGCCATGTTGATCAGAGAAGGCCGTCGGATCACGGTCTAGTTGATAGGTTAGTGGGTCTAGGTAGTGTGCTTTGAAAGCCGTGCAAGAAAACCCATTATGTGTGTGGGTTTTGGGTTAGCCTTTGCATGGCTATGTGAGTGGGTTAATCCTAGCCCTTGATGAGTGCTCTAGGGCTAAGGGGCTCATCCAAGGGTGGTAGGTGGCTTAAAAGTAGTATAAATAGGGGTGAAGGGGTAGCCTTCTCCCCTTGAAGGTTTTAGAGGTTTTTGTGCTCCTTTGAGTTTTGCCCACTTTGTTGTGAGGCTTTGTAAATCTCCCCTTCCTGAAATACAAATCATTTTCATCTATGCTTGAATTTACATTATGCATTTACATTATATCTTAAATTCTGCATTTATTTTCCCGCAATTTACATTCCAGTAATTTGGATTTGCCTCCCCTCCTTCTACATACTTTCGCTTCTTATGCTAAGAATGATGATTGATGGTTGTATCTTTCTCGATCATATCCCAGTCATCTAAGCAAATCTTTATGTTTTCTTGAGGAAAGTTGATTTTTGTGTTCTTGAGTGTGTGATTCTTGTGAATTGCATGAGTTTTGACTTGAGTTCTTGCTTACTATGACATGTGGGTAGCTATCTAAGATCGTCTTGATCATCAAAAACCCATGAGCAAATCTTATATCAAGTTCTTGAACTTTTCGTAGAGTTGGGGTGTTCTTTCTTCTAATGGAAAAAGAGCAGAAATTTGACGTCAATCCCCCTGATTGAAGGTTGCAACAAGTTCCTGATATCCTTAGGATCATATCTACCAAGTTGCGCGAAGTTTTGTCTAGCCAATCAAAAGATTCCCCAAAATTTGCTTTTGACTCAGGCTATTTTCAGAACTGTTCTTTAGTTGTTCTTGTGCCCGTGTACTCGGCCTTCGGCCGGTCTTGCTAAACTTCTGCTTGTAGCACCGGCCCTATGAAACAATTGCATTGTTTGATTTGCCTTCTTTTGTTGATTTTCGTTGTGGGCTTTTTTGGAGTATTTTGAGTGGAAAAATTTTATTTTGCGACCGTTCACCCCCCTCTGTTCGCCATCTTGATCCTTCACTCTGGCAGGATGCTGCTCTTGGGGTGCGGCTAGGCCCTCCATTGTGGTTGTGCTGTTGAGGGATTTGTTGTCGCTGAAGATCTGGCGCCTGTGGATGGGGCATCAATGGATTATCGAAATCAAGTTGCTTCGATAGGTTGGCCATGATCCTAGCTATGGCCGCAGTTTCTAGATCTCGCTGAGATCTATAGTATTAGGAGTGAAAGTGTTTGCGACCACTCGGGCTACAACCGTCACCACTGCAAGATCTTGAGGAGCGTACGGAGGGATCTAGTGACCTTGACCCTCTCTGATTTCTACCCCTGGATTCCATTCTTGGGAATTATTTGTTGGTGATATGCCCTAGAGGCGATCATGTGAGATGATTGTATCATACGTCTATGTTCATGTACTTATCAGTTCCATGAATAAATATCACTCCTTTGTTCATTGAGTATGACTTAATTGTGAAACACATTGGTTATATGATATTATTCTAAACGATCCTCAGTCACGTGTCGGTATGTGGGACAATAGTGATCTCGACCGCACATGTATTGATTGATGGTAATGTTTCACATACCATAGATATGGAGATATCAAATCAATAATGTGGGCACATGTTAGAGAACATGGGGTTGGATAGACCCGCCCGAGACAACGATGAGATTGTTATCTTAGAAGTGCCATCGTGGTGTAGTCTCGAGTGGTACCTATACGATCCTTTGACACGAGATTCTTATTGATTCTCAGCATGCGTAATTGTATACTTTGGGGCTATCAAACGCATCTCCGTAGCAGGGGAGTTATAAAGGTAGCTTACGGGTATGCCATGAAACATGACGTGAGATATAAGAGATCAAGATGGAATTTGCCCCTCCTTGATAACGGGAGAGATATCTCTGGGCCCCTTGGTGTGGATGGATAAGGAAAAGTGCATGGCCATGCCAAAGTGATTAAAGTGTTAATCACGAATAATATCCAATACATTGACGAGTGAATATGTCAAGCTATCACAAGGGTGGCACGCTTCTCGCCATGAGCTTGACTATTATCATGTGGCAAAAGGATCCTATGTGAGTGTATCAAGGTTCAGCTGATTCAATCATTGTGTACATTAGAGGGTCAATATGTGCTGCTAGGTACCGCTATTGACTTGTGGTCTGGGAAAGGGTTCTCCAGGACCGCGGACGACTTGTACATGAGCCTAATGGGTCACACACTTAACGGGTTGGATCATGTCTGATGGATTGGATCCATTAGTGGGTTTACGCGGATTTGGATCCTCTAGCGTCTTAATGGATTTCTATTGTAGAAGATCCATTAGCGTGAGTCCTAGTGGGCTTCTATCGTAGAAGGCCCGTTAGTGCGCTCTATATAAAGCGGGCGTGGGGGCATACGGTAGCGAGGACTCCCCCCACCACAAGCCCTAACCGTCGCTGCATCCCACTGCCACCTAAAACCCTAGCCGCACGCGTGGGTGCTAGCACACCAGCGCGCGGAGATCTCACCCCGGACGTGTGGATACCACAGAGGCGTCATCGCTCTTGCGTTGGCGCTGATCGATTCAATCGGCTACATCAATTGTACGACTACAACAACGTTGCTGTGAGGGCGATCCACGACAAGGAGAAGTTATACCATATCGTGTTCGACTACGTATAGTGCTTTGGAGCACGCGGGGAGGCTTCACCCACTCTACTTCCGCTGCTAACGTGCTCCAAGGGTAACGCTCCATGATCTTTGACTCGCATGCTTCCTGGGTGTTCGCGGTAGAAATTTTTTGTTTTCGCCAGCTAAGTAATCGCGTTCTCCTTTAGTGGTATCGAGCCGATCTTGCGTTGTCTTGGATCTCGATCTTTGCGCATATGTTGATATGCTGTTAGGTTAGTCACGGGTTGATGTGATCAATCGGTATAGGGTTCATGAGGTACGAGTTGGTAGTGCTATGAGGCCAAAAAGATTAGTTCTTGCTTTATCTAGATCATGTCGCGACTGGTCCATACCAGCTGGAAACACCATCTGGACTTCCGTCATGTGCCATCTATGATATTAGCCAACAGATCGAGGCCGCGTGCGCGCAACCTTCTCGAGGGGCCTCACGCATTTGATGTATGAGTTGATGGTTCTACACGATCAAAAGATTAGTTCGTGCTCGTTTTGTTTCATGCCGTGCATTACCCCTACCGGCTGGTAACACCATCGGGGTAGTAGCCCGTGCTGAATAGATCGTGCCAACAGATCGAGATCGGTGTGGTCGCCGCCTTCTCAAGAATCTTATGGAAATTGAGGCATTCTGATGGCTCAGAATCGGTATGATTTGTTCAATCCGATTGAATTTCCATAGCATTTTCGTGATAGTCACAGTAGCGGCCGTTAAATAAAACTTGATTCCCATCGTAGGGTAGAATACGATTCTGCGCTTAACTTGTTTTTGCAGGGAATGATGTGAATAGTATGGCTCCCTTGTGTGTATGTGATGCATTAATGTAATTTTCATAGCCTGCGTGCTATGGTTAATTGCAGCTTGGGCTGCCATGTTATTGTATAACAGCCTGCATGCTGATTTGTGATGCTTCATATCCTCATGTAATTTGTCACTAGCTATTATGTGTAGTAGCTTCGTGTATTATCATGGAGGCTTCTAGCATGGTGATTCGGTGGACAGGAAGCGCGACGATGGAGATTGGAACGCCATGGGCCATACTATTTCACAAGTCAATATGATTGTTTGTGATGATTCCTGTCATACTATTCCTTCATATTTCGTATTTGGTGGATATGATTTTCATATGATAGAATAGTTTCCCTCGAAAAATTAAGTGTTCGATGCCCTTCCAATAGCTGCACCCATAAGGTCTTGTACATTAATTGGTAGTTTCAGCATACAGCAAGGTGCCATTAATTTCCTTGACCATTGGGATGAAGTCGGACTTCACATGCATAGTATTGGTTTACTTATCGAGGCTATCAAAATGGTTTTGGGCCTCGGGGCATCAATGTTGGGAGCCGGGGTATTGGATGCCACCCAATGAACAAGAGTCACATACGATGTGATTGGCAAGGGGTTGCTTACCTATGTCACTTAGTCCTAGGAGTCGCCTCCGCGCACTAGATCTTTGAATGACTATGGATCTTGTCCTACTAAAATGCACTAGAGGGAAGGTGATTTTAATGGGAGCATCTTTTATTAAAATTGTTTAATGGAAGGTTAACATGAACATTGTGCTAAGACTTTGCTTTTATTTGTTATAGATGGCGCCTAATCACCGCAATAACTCTGGTTTTAACTTGTGATCGATTCTGGAGAGAGAGAAGCTCTCTGGAACAAATTTCATTGATTGGTATCGTAACTTGAGAATTGTTCACAAGCAAGAGAAAAAGGAGTATGTCATTGAGGATCCATATCCTAAGGAACTAGCTGATGATGCTACTGCTGCTGAACGACGTGCTTATAAGAAGCATGTCAATGATGAGGTTGGTGTTGGCTGTCTCATGCTTGCTACAATGAACTCTGAGCTTCAGAAGCAATATGAGAACACGAATTCCTATGCTATGATCACAGGCCTTCGTAGCATGTTTGAGAACCAAGCTAGGGCTGAGAGATACTCGATCTCAAAAGCTCTGTTTGCTTGCAAGCTAACTGAAGGTAGTTCGGTGAGTCCTCATGTGATCAAGATGATTGGTTACATTGAGAACTTGGAGAAACTGAACTCCCCCTTAAGCCAAGAGTTGACCACTGATGTGATTCTCTAGTCGCTTCCTGCAAGCTTCGAGCCTTTCATCATGAACTTTCATATGAATGGCATGGAGAAAAACATGTCTGAACTGCATGGGATGCTTAAGACAGCAAAAGAAAGCATCAAGAAAAGCAATAATCATGTGATGATGGTCCAAAAGGATGGTAGTAAGAAAAGGAAGCATGGGGCAAAAGGCAAGGGTAAGGATGTGATCTCGAACCCGAAACCTAAGCGTGATGGTAAGACCAAGGGTGGTCATACTACTTCCGATGAATGTCACTACTGCCATAAACCTGGTCATTGGCGTAGGAACTGCAAGAAATATTTGGAGGATAAAAAGAATGGAACTTTGGCTTCCGCTTCAGGTATTAATGTTATAGAAATTAATCTTGCTACTTGTCCTAATGAGTCATGGGTATTTGATACCGGATCGATGATTCATACTTGCAAATCGTTGCAGGGACTAAGAAGGACTAGAAGTTGTGCAAGAGGTGAGGTGGAAATTCGCGTCGGTAATGGCGCAAAGGTTGCTGCAATGGCCGTTGGCGTTTATCCCTTATCGTTACCCTCAGGATTAGTTTTGGAATTAAATAATTGTTATTATGTTCCATCTTTGAGCAGAAACATTATCTCTTCTTTATGTTTGGAAGAAGATGGTTTTGATTTTGTAATAAAGAACAAATGTTGTTCAATTTATTTCAATGGTATGCTCTATGGTCATTGTCCATCATTGAATGGGCTATATGTGCTAAATCTTGAAGATAAATTTATCTATAATGTTAATGCAAAAAGGCCCAAACAAATGATTTAAATCGCACTTATTTATAGCATTGTCGCTTAGGCCACATAAATGAGAAACGCGTGCAGAAGCTCCATAGAGATGGTCTTCTTGATTCATTTGATTTCGAATCATTTGACACATGTGAATCTTGTTTACTTGGCAAGATGACTAAGACGCCATTCACTGGTTCAAGAGAGAGGGCTAGTGAATTGTTGGCCCTAGTACATACGGATGTATGTGGACTAGTGAGCGTTGTGGCTAGAGGTGGATTTCAGTACTTCATCACTTTTACTGATGACTTTAGTAGATATGGTTATATCTATTTGATGAAGCATAAGTCTGAATCTTTTGAAAAGTTCAAGGAGTTTCAGAATGAAGTACAAAATCATTTGGGCAAGACAATCAAATTTTTGCGATCTGATCGTGGAGGTGAATATTTGAGCCATGAGTTTAATGATCATCTTAAGAGTTGTGGAATTGTTTCACAATTGACTCCGCCAGGGACGCCTCAGTTGAATGGCGTGTCTGAACGGAGGAATCGGACTTTGTTGGATATGGTTCGATCTATGACGAGTCAAACTGATCTTCCGTTATCTCTCTGGGGACATGCTCTAGATACTGCTATGTTCACCTTAAATAGGGTTCCATCGAAATCCGTAAGTAAGACACCATATGAGATGTGGAAAGGGAAACGTCCCGATTTGTCTTACCTAAAGATTTGGGGCTGTGAGACTTATGTTAAGCATGCGATGTCAGATAAGCTCCACGCCAAATCACACAAGTGCTTCTTTGTGGGGTACCCAAGATCTGTAGGGTATTACTTTTATAACCGGGAGGAGGGCAAAGTGTTTGTCACCCGGAATGGTGTCTTTTGGAAAAGGAATTTTTCAAAAGAGCCAGTGGGAGCAAGGTGCAACTCGAAGAAATTCGGGAAACATCTGAAAATGTTTCAGCTCCTACTGATCCACATGAGGAGATGCAAAGCGTTGCAGAACCTATGGAAGAGGCACCAGTCCCACGAAGATCTACAAGGGCAAGCCACGCTCCCGAGAGGTATATGTTCCTCGCTACGGAGCAACGCGACATTTTATTGTTAGACAATGATGAGCCCAAGAACTATGTGGAAGCGATGGTGGGACCAGACTCTAAGAAATGGCTGGAGGCCATGAGATCCGAAATAAAGTCCTTGCATGATAATCAAGTTTGGGACTTGGTTGATCTGCCTGATGGTGTGAAATCCATTAAGTGCAAATGGGTCTTTAAGAAAAAGATAGATGCCGATGGAAACGTTCACATCTATAAGGCACGGTTGGTGGCAAAAGGGTATAAGCAAATTCATGGTATCGACTATGATGAAACTTATTCGCATGTAGCCATGCCGAAGACTATCTGGATCATGCTAGCAATTGCCGGATTTCACGACTATGAGATACGTCAAATGGATGTCAAAACGGCTTTCCTAAATGGAAACCTAAGTGAGGATGTGTACATAACACAACCTGAAGGTTTTGACGATCCTAAGAATGTTGGCATGGTGTGCAAGCTTCAGAAGTCTATTTATGGACTGAAGCAGGCATCTCGGAGTTGGAATCTTCGTTTTGATAAAGTGGTCAAAGAGTTTGATTTTATCAAGAACGAAGAGGAGCCTTGCGTTTACAAGAAGGCAAGTGGGAGCGCAATTGTATTTTCGGTATTGTATGTGGATGACATTCTATTAATTGGAAATGATATTCTAATGTTAGAAGCTGTTCAATCTTATCTGAGAAAATGTTTCTCGATGAAAGACTTGGGAGATGCAGCTTACATTTTGGGCATAAAGATCTATAGAGATAGACCGAGGAGGCTAATCGGATTAAGCCAAAGTACGTACATTGACAAGGTTTTGAAACGGTTCGAAATGCAGAATTCCAAGAAAGGTTTCCTGCCAATGTCACATAGTGTTAGTCTTAGCAAGACTCAGTATGCTTCGACACCTGATGAGCTGGATAGAATGAGTAGGATTCCATATGCCTCTGCTATTGGATCCATCATGTACGCCATGTTGTGCACACGCCCAGATGTTTCTTATGCTCTAAGTGTTACGAGCAGATACCAATCAAATCCATGTGAGAATCATTGGATAGCTGTAAAGACCATTCTCAAGTACTTGTGAAGAACTAGAGATATGTTCTTGGTCTTTGGAGGTGAAGAAGAGCTTGTCGTAAAGGGTTACACTGATGCTAGCTTCCAAACCGATAAAGATGATTCACGATCGCAATCCGGTTTTGTATTTTGTCTCAATGGTGGGGCAGTGAGCTGGAAAAGTTCCAAGCAAGAGACAGTGGCTGATTCCATGACTGAGGCTGAGTATATTGCAGCTTCTGAAGCTGCAAAGGAGGCTATTTGGATCGAAAATTTGTTTCGAGTTGGGAGTTGTCGCTAGTGCATCTGCCCGATGGACCTCTATTGTGACAATAGTGGTGCCATTGCACTGTGAAGGAGCCTAGGTCTCACCAAAAATCCAAACACATACTCAGGCGTTATCACCTCATCGGAGAGATCATCGATAGAGGAGATGTGAAGATTTGCAAAGTGCACATGGATCTGAATGTCGTTGATCCGCTGACAAAACCTCTTCCGCAGTCGAAGCATGAGGCACACACAAGAGCCATGGGTATTAGATACTTGCATGATGCACTCTAGTGCAAGTGGGAGATTGTTGGTGATATGCCCTAGAGGCGATCATGTGAGATGATTGTATCATACGTCTATGTTCATGTACTTATCAGTTCCATGAATAAATATCACTCCTTTCTTCATTGAGTATGACTTAATTGTGAAACACATTGGTTATATGATATTATTCTAAACAATCCCTGGTCACGTATCATTATGTGGGACAATAGTGATCTGACCAGCACATGTATTGATTGATGGTAATGTTTCACATACCATAGATATGGAGATATCAAATCAACAATGTGGGCACATGTTAGAGAACAAGGGGTTGGATAGACCCGCTCCGAGACACTGATGAGATTATTATCTTAGAAGTGCCATTAGGGTGTAGTCTCGAGTGGTACCTATACGATCCTTTGACCTGAGATTCTTATTGATTCTCAGCATGTGTAATTGTATACTTTGGCGCTATCAAACGCTTCTCCGTAGCAGGGGAGTTATAAAGGTAGCTTACGGGTATGCCATGAAACATGACATGAGATATAAGAGATCAAGATGGAATTTGCCCCTCCTTGATAATGGGAGAGATATCTCTGGGCCCCTCGGTGTGGATGGATAAGGAAAAGTGCATGGCCATGCCAAAGTGATTAAAGTGTTAATCATGAATAATATCCAATACATTGACGAGTGAATATGTCAAGCTATGACAAGGGTGGCACGCTTCTCACCTTGAGCTTGACTGATATCATGTGGCAAAAGGATCCTATGTGAGTGTATCAAGGTTCAGTTGATTCGATCATTGTGTACATTAGGGGGTCAATATATGCTGCTAGGTACCGCTATTGACTTGTGGTTTGGGAAAGGGTTCTCCGGGACCGCAACCGACTTGTACATGAGCCTAATGGGTCACACACTTAACGGGTTGGATCATGTTTGATGGATTGGATCCATTAGTGGGTTTACGCGGATTTGGATCCTCTGGCGTCTTAATGGATTTCTACTGTAGAAGATCCATTAGCGTGAGTCCTAGTGGGCTTCTATCGTAGAAGGCCTGTTAGTGCACTCTATATAAAAGGGGCGTGGGGGTGTGCAGCAGTGAGGACTCCCCCCACCACAAGCCCTAGCCGTCGCTTCATCTCACTGCGCCCTAAAACCGTAGCCGCACGCGTGGGTGCTAGCACACCAACGCGTGGTGATCTCACCCCGGACGTGTGGATACCACAGAGGCGTCATCGCTCTTGCGTTGGCGCTGATCGATTCAATTGGCTACATCAACTGTACGACTACAACAACGTTGCTGTGATGGTGATCCGCGACAAGGAGAAGTTTTACCATATCGTGTTTGACTACGTACAGTGCTTCGGAGCACGCGGGGAGGCTTCACCCACTCTACTTCCGCTGCTAACGTGCTCCAAAGGTAACGCTCCATGATCTTTGACTCGCATGCTTCCTGGGTGTTCGCGGTAGAAATTTTTTACTTTCGGCTAGCGTAGCACCGCGTTCTCCTTCATTATTTGCAATAGAACTGTTGCTTGCTCCAGCCATGAACACGAATCGATCTGTTCAGTTGCTACGGCCGTTGCTTTCACTATCCCTCTCCGTCTTGACATACGTGAGAATGTTGGGCTCCATAGGGTCGAAGTCTATGAAACCCACCTCTTGGCGTGGCTCCCAAGAGTGGGACTCAGTTAAGCTGATGTGTATTAGATCTCCACCTAGTCCCTAACGATAGAGCGTAGTTTCGAAGCTTGGTCGATAACAGTGATCGGGCGGAAATTGTCACAGGAGTTGTCATCGGAGAATCCAATGTGAGCGTGCACTGAAGACATGCTTGATCTGCAAAAACAATTGAAGGACCCTACCAAGCGTACCAACTGTCAAAGGTTAGAATTCGACAATAAACTTATGATCACGGGTACCTTCGGTGTCAGAGTCAAGCACGAAGATAGTGGCACACGATGCATACAGGTTTGGGCCCCTGAATGGAGTAATACACTACGTCCTGCGCGGATGATGTATGTATTTGGTATATCGAGTACAGAGCAAGCTGTCTAGCCCTAGTTACAATAAAGATTGGATCTAAACATTGGCTAAACTATAGCTGGAGTTTGACTAAGTGTGGTCCGTCGGCTCTTGATTGCTCTGTGTCTTGTAAAAGCTCTCTCTATGAGGATATCTACCCCCGGCCATATATAGTCAGGATAGTCCCGCTTCAAGTAGAGTTGTAGTCAACTTGGGATACCAGATTGTAGTTGATGAGGAGTCCATCGTCGTGTCGATCTTCGTAGCATATCCAAACTTCCCTAGATACCAGGCGTACTAGAATCGATTTCCTCTTATTGAGAAAGTGATCGAGTCCTTTCTAGTATGGAGATATCCCCTCCGTATATATATTATCCCGTAGGGTTGGGTCCAAGATATCTGAAGCTTCTAGATGCTTGCTTGAGCATGTATGGTATAGTCTTCATGTTTTTGGTACGTACTCATATCCTATCTTTAGATATTCTGATGTGCACGGGGATGCCCGATCTTCTGAAAGGTATGAACTATGATTGGTGGAGAACTCAACGTTAACGATCCGGCTTCCAATCAGAACCGATCCAAATCCTACAATCACTACACCTCTGCTCCGTTGGTTATCAACCGTGCACAAACACGATTGACCTCGCCAAGAAGGCTTATCCTTGCTTGCAAATCGAAGAATACAAGCAAGAACACAGAAGAACGTAATCTGAATTACTGATGAATTATCAAGCACAAGGTTGGGGTTCTACAAACCAATGTACGGCGAAACTGTCTAAACAGATTAATCTAAGCAAAACCCAAAGCATAAGAATGACGGCTACAAGGTTTTAATATGTGAGAGGGGCAGTGGCTAGGGTTTGGGCTCAGCCCTACTTCCAATACACAGGCCAAGGGGGAGCCCATGCAACCCTAGGTCGTACAAGGCCTTTGGGCCCAAGTGGAGGTGTCGCAGCACCTGGCAGATTCTGGACGTCATATTGTTTTGATGATTCCTATCGATACAGAAGGAGTTTGAATGTGAAACCACTTCCATTGGAAAGCTCTCATCGTGGGCTTCTCCGTAGAGTCCAAGAACGCCTCAATTGGACTTCGTATGACCCAGATATGGTCGTTTTATTGATGTGCTGTCCTGAGACTTCGAGCCGGAATTGGAATCCGAATTGAGCTTGACTTTGATTCCAATTAGACTTGGACTTTGAAGGATGACGTCCAGGTAAGGTTGTAATGCTTCTCCTATTTTCCTAAGTAACAAGACATCATAAGAATTTAGTAGCAACCCATCCAAGAAATCATGAGTAGCGAGAAACAAGTTCACCTGGTGGTTTAATTGTCGTGCACGTGCTCACGTTATTGGCCCTTGTGTTATAGTGTGTATATCCGAAGGAACGATGTCCTCATCATCCTCCCCCTCTTGAATTGGAGTCATCCTCGACTCAAGCTCATCCTCTTTTCCCACATATGGCTTTAAATCTGAAATGTTAAATGTGGGACTGACCCCAAAATCTGCAGGCAATTCAAGCTTGTATGCATTATCATTAATCTTTTCAAGTATTTTAAATGGACCATCAGCTCGAGGCATTAATTTAGACTTTCTCAAATCTGGAAACCTTTCCTTTCTCAAGTGTAACCAAACAAGATCACGAGGTGCAAAAGATAAATGTTTTCTTCCTTAGCTACCAGCAATTCTATACTGTTTAGTCATCTTCTCTATATTTTCCTTAGTGGTCTCATGTATTTTTAGAATAAATTCGGCACGTGTCTTAGCATCTAAATTTACTTTTTTAGAAGTAGGCAATGGCAAAAGGTCAATTGGTGCACGAGGATTAAAGCTATACACTACCTGAAATGGACTTACCTTGGTGGTGGAGTGTACCGATCTGTTATAAGCAAACCCAACATGTGGTAGACACTCTTCCCAAATCTTTAAATTCTTCTTTAAAATAGCCCGCAACATAGTGGACAACGTGCGATTGACAACCTCCGTTTTACCATCAGTTTGGGGATGGCATGTAGTAGAAAATAGCAGCTTTGTCCCCAATTTATTCCACAAGCATCTCCAAAAATGACTCAAGAACTTCGCGTCATGATCTGAAACAATGGTGTTTGAAACTCCATGTAGGCGCACAATCTCCCTGAAAAGTAAATCAGCAATGTTTGTAGCATCATCGCTCTTATGACAAAGTATAAAATGCGCCATTTTAGAAAAATGATCTACAACCACAAATATGCTATCCCTCCCCCTCTTTGTCCTAGGCAATCCTAAAACAAAATCCATCGAAATATCCTCCCAAGGAACACTAGGAATAGGGAGAGGCATATAAAGACCATAGGGATTTAAGTGAGACTTAGCTTTATTGCACGTAGTGCAACGTGACACATAGCGCTCGACATCACGCCTTATCCTTGGCCAAAAGAAATGTGTGGACAGCACATCTTCAGTTTTCTTCACTCCAAAATGTCCCATCAAACCACCTCCATGAGCTTCCTGTAAGAACAAAAGGCGAATGGAGCTAGTTGGGATGCATAGCTTGTTAGCAAGATATAACAATCCTTCATTCAGCACATATTTATTCCATGTTCTTCCTTCTCTACAATTCTCAAAAGCATCTTTAAAGTCCAAATCAATAGCATATAATCTTTTTATTGTCTCTAGGCCAAAGATTTTATGATCAAGTTGAGAAAGCATAGTATATCGCCTAGATAGTGCATCGGCAATGACATTGTCTTTTCCTCGTTTGTGCTTAATGATATATGGAAATGATTCTATGAACTCAACCCATTTAGCATGTCGTTTATTCAATTTAGCTTGACTTCTAATATGTTTCAGCGATTCATGATCAGAATGTATAACAAATTCTTTGGGCCATAGATAATGTTGCCAAGTTTCAAGAACACGAACTAAAGCATACAATTCTTTATCATAAGTAGAATAATTCAAGCTTGGTCCACTTAATTTTTCGCTGAAATAAGCAACCGGTTTACCTTCTTGAATTAGCATACCTCCAACTCCAATCCCACTAGCATCACATTCAATTTCAAAGGTCTTACCGAAATCCGGGAGTTGAAGCAATGGAGCATGAGTGAGCTTTTCTTTCAACAATTTGAATGCTTTTTCTTGTGTAGGTCCCCATTTGAAAACTACTCCCTTCTTTGTCAACTCATTCAACGGGGCAGCAATGGTGCTGAAATCTCGCACAAAATGCCGGTAGAACCCGGCAAGGCCATGAAAGCTTCTCACCTGGGTGACAGTCTCAGGGGTCGGCCAGCTCTTTATGGCTTCGATTTTTGCTTCATCCACTTCAATTCCCTGTGGAGTAACAACATAGCCAAGAAAAGAGACTCGATCTGTGCAAAAGGCTCACTTCTCAAGATTACCAAACAAACGTGCATCTCTCAAAGCATTACAAACATCACGTAGTTGTTCCACATGTTCTTCATGAGACTTGCTATATATCAAGATATCATCAAAGTAGGCCACCACAAATTTACCAATGAAAGCACGTAAAACTTCGTTCATCAAACGCATGAAAGTGCTAGGTGCATTAGTTAAACCAAAAGGCATGACAAACCACTCATATAACTCAAACTTAGTTTTAAATGTTGTTTTCCATTCGTCTCCCAATTTCATTCTAATCTGGTGGTATTCACTACGTAAATCAATCTTTGTGAAAATAATAGAACTACTCAACTCATCAAGCATGTCGTCCAACCTAGAAATAGGATGACGATACTTTATTCTAATATTATTAATGGCTCTACAATCCACACACATACGCCAACAACCGTCTTTCTTAGGAACTAAAAGAACAGAAATGGCACATGGACTAAAGCTTTGTCGTACGTACCCTCAGTCCAAAAGCTCTTGGACTTGTCGCTGAATTTCCTTAGTCTCCTCCGGATTTGTTCTATATGCAGCACGGTTTGGCAAAGTCGCTCCCAGGATCAAGTCAATTTGGTGCTCAATACCTCGAATAGGTGGCAGCCCCGGGGGTATCTTAGTTGGAAACACATCCTCATACTCCTGCAAAAGGTTAGTGACAGCAGGAGGCAAAGAGCTAGACATATCGTGAAATGAAAATAAAGCTTCTTTGCATATCAAAGCATAACACGGTGCATCGTTCTCATTAATTTCAGCAAGGTCATATTTTGTAGCAAGCATAACAGCACCTTTCAATTTAATTCCCTCAAATTTAGAACTTGTTTTCTTGTCTTTCTTAGGTGGGAAAATATTCTTAGCTACTTGCTGATTTTCAGATTCTAGCGCAATCTCTTTCTTCTCATTTTCATCTCTCTCTTTATCACATTGCACAATTTTAGCAGGTGTCATAGGAATCAAAGTGATTTTCTTTTCTTTGTGCATAAGAGTGTATTTATTACTTCTACCATGATGAGTTGCATCAGTATCAAATTCCCATAGACGGCCTAATAAAAGTGAACATGCTTGCATAGGCACTACGTCAAAATTAGCAAAATCATGGTATATTCCAATGGAGAATTGCACTCTCGCAGTTTGTGTTACCTTCACCTTAACGCTATTATTGAACCATTGAATATGGTAGGGATGAGGATGTGCACGTGTGGTCAAGCAAAGCTTCTTGACCATATCTGAACTCACCAAGTTGTTGCAGCTTCCTCCATCAATTATGACTCAAACTCGGCGATCCTTGACAATGAGGTACATCTGACATAAATTATGGCGTTGTAGCTGCTCCACTTGCTCCATGTGGGTGCTCAACACTCGCTGCACAACTAAGGTCTTGTAGTTTTCCGTGGCAGTGGTGCCTAAGATCTCCTCACCATTGCTACCAGTCTCATCATCATCACCTGCATGGTTAGCTACAATAACAAACTCATCCTCAACATCACTAGCACTAATGTACCCACCGTCTTCTGTGGCAATGTACACTCGCTGGCTTGGGCAATCCCTCATTACATGGCCCATCTCTTTGCAACGATGGCACACTATTCCATTTGTACGGCCAGTGGAAACAACCGATGAAGAGCTAGTTGCTGGGGCCTGCACACTAGAAGATTTAATCACCTCACGTGCTCGTGATGGCAGTGATGGTGTTGCTGAACGTGCCCTACTCATGGAGGGGGCAGCAGACCGAACAGGAGGGGGTGGAGCTGATTTGGTTGTTCCCGGCGTCGTCCTTGGTGTGGGTATGTTGCCGAAATTACTCCTTGGTCTTTGCTGTTTTCCCTGCAATTCTTTTTCTGCCAACATAGCAAGCTGGAACAATCTATTGATAGAATTATATTCTTTGTAATCAATTATGTCCTGAATCTTGCGCCATAAACCCCTATAAAAACGAGCCATCTTATCCTCCTCATCCTCAATTACCTCACAACGCAACATGCCTATTTGTAGCTCTTGGTAGTACTCCTCAACAGATTTATTATTTTGATTTAAGCGTTGCAATTTCTTGCGCATATCACGTTTATAAGGAGGAACAAATCTTCTACGCATAGCTTGTTTTAATATATCCCATGTATCAGGTGCTAATCCAGCATTTACTATTTCATTCCACCAAATGATAGCAAAATCTTTAAACTCACTAGTAGCTTGTCTAACTCTATGTATCTCAGGAACAAGATGGGAGTTAAATTTTTGTTCAACTGTCATTTCCCAATCTAAGTAAACTTCAGCATCATAAGCACCAGAAAAAGATGGTATGGTAAATTTAACCCTAGCAAAAGAATCATCATGTCCATGACCATTACGAGGATTAAAATTGTTACCTCCCATACCTTGACGGTTGAAGTTTTGGCGTCGTTGTTGCTGTTCATCTTGGGCAGTGGGTTGCTGGCGCCCAAAGGCAGCGAGAAGTCCTGCTCTGGCAGCAGCTCGGTCGTAGTCTTCCTCATCCACAACATCCATTGCGTCTAACTCTTCAGCTACCTCATCCACTTCTTCATTTCCTGATCCTTTGGGAGGAAACTGGTCCTCCACAATCTGAACTCTACCGGCGAGGTCTGAGATTCGACGATCTAGCCTCTCAAAGTTCTCTTGATTGTCTTGCTGGACCTTCGCGACATCATCCTTAATCTCTCGGATGTTCTTGGCCGCTTCTCGGTTTGCTGTGGCAAGGGCTTCCTTGAGCTCCTTGTCCCTCTTCGCAAGATCCTCCCTAAGATTTTCAAAGAGCTTACGGAAATCATCGTCATCTCCCGCAACTCTAGCTCTTGTAGTGGGTCCTGTCATTGTTAGTAATAAAACAGAAGATAACACAAAAGTATTACCCCCTATTAACTACTAGGATGTGGTGATAGAGAGTCGCTCACACTCAAACATCTTACCACGCTCTTACAAGATTCTTACCAAAGCAACAGGTGGTACAACCAGCGGCTGGTTCGTGATACCGTGACAAGCTTGAGTGTAGCGATTGCGGAATTGAACCTGAACTGACCAGAAGAAAGGTGGAGCTCGCAAGGCAAAGTATAGTAGCAAGGATGAGCAAATTTCAAAAACAGTTAGCAAAGATGAAGAAAGATTCCAAGTTTTTGTCACAGTTGCTGGCCTAAGTGTGCTCCTAGAACTAGTTCAACCTAGCAAGGGGTATATCAAAACACAAAGGACTCAAAGGATGCAAGCAATTCTGATTTTCTGATTCTCTTTCCCTCTTTTTGTTTATTTTATTCTCTTCTGATTTTTTTTTCATTGCGGCTCTTCTCTTCTTCTTCTTTTTGCACTTGCCTTTTGTTTTCCTTTCTTTTAACTCAAAGACAAATAAAAAATCTCATGTTTTAGGGCGTGGGAGACAGTTAAACGAATGACCGAAAAATCAGCAAAAATGGTATGGAAAACTTTCGGGCTCCAGAACTTGGTCTTAGAGGTATTTTTTTTCAGATGTGCGTCGTCGTCCACTTCAAAACAAAAAAAAGTACACCTCAATCGGAGTTCGTATGCAAAAGTTATGCCAGTTTTAGTGAACACTGCACAATCTGGAATTGCTCGCGAATTCAGTTCTTTCTCCCGGTTAGGACTAGAATAGGATTAGGTTTGTGGGTGAAAAAGGATGTCCAGCGGTGCAGGGCAATTGACACAAGGTGGCTCGTGACCTATCTAGGGTTTGCGTAATGGGTTATATAATGCAGAGAGGCGGCAAGGACCAATCGAGAAGAATTTTGTTCGGTTCTAGGGTTGGCGACGATGGGATGACAATTGATGCAAAATAAGAACTAGGGCAACGGACAGGGACAACTAGCAACTAGGATCACGACCTCAAACTAGCAACAAGACGATGACCATGGATTAATACTCAACAATACAATACTGAAAACGAAATTGCAAGGTTCAAAGGGTTGTAGGACCGCGGAATCGATGATGAACTTTTTGTGGGACAATTTTTTTTCTGAACTCTAGGACGATGGCAAAACAAAACTAAAGGGGATACAATGATACTTTACGGGCAACCGAGGCTCTGATACCACTTTATGTGCACGGGGATGCCCGATCTTCCAAAAGGTATGAACTTCGATTGGTGGAGAACTTGACGATAACAATCCGGCTTTCAATCAGAACCGATCCGAATCCTGCAATCGCTACACCTCTACTCCGTCGGTTATCAACCGCGCACAAACACGATTGACCTCACCAAGAAGGCTTATCCCTGCTTGCAAATCGAAGAACACAAGCAAGAACACAGAAGAACGTAATCTGAATTACTGATGAACGATTAAGCACAAGGTTGGGGTTCTACAAACCGATGTACGGCGAAACTGTCTAAACAGATTAATCTAAGCAAAACCCAAAGCATAAGAATGACAGCTACGAGGTTTTAATATGTGAGAGGGGCGGCGGCTAGGGTTTGGGCGCAGCCCTACTCCCAATACACAGGCCAAGGGGGTGCCCATGCAACCCTAGGTTGTACAAGGCCTTTGGGCCCAAGTGGAGGTGTCGCAGCACCTGGCAGATTTTGGACGTCATATTATTTTGATGATTCCTGTCGATCCAGAAGGAGTTTGAATGTGAAACTACTTCCATTGGAAAGCTCTCGTCATGGGCTTCTCTATAGAGTCCAAGAACGCCTCAATTGGACTTCGTATGACCCAGATATGGTCGTTTTATTGATGTGCTGTCCTAAGACTCCGAGCCGGAATTGGAATCCGAATTGAGCTTGACTTTAATTCCAATAGACTTGGACTTTGAAGGATGACGTCCAGGTAAGGTTGTGATGCTTCTCCCATATTCCTAAGTAACAAGACATCACAAGAATTTAGTAGCAACCCATCCAAGAAATCATGAGTAGCGAGAAACGAGTTCACCTGGTGGTTTAATTGTCGTGCATGTGCTCGCGTTATTGGCCCTTGTGTTATAGTGTGTATATCCGAAGGAATGTTGTCCTCATCATATTCGATAGAACCCAACATGGTAGTGAAGGAAAATGAAGGAATTGGGTTTCACCTCCTAGACAGATCAGGACTCACACATTTAATTGGGATGTCTTTCTTGGTCAAAAGTTTCTAAAACTTTTTATGCATGATCTGGAGATAATCTTTGTACTAATTTAGAAATTTTAGAGTATGATCAGACTTTTGTGATTTTTAAAAATTCTGACAAGGCTACTGTATCGGTATTCTATTTTTGTTTTTTATTTTTCAGGAGTAGACATGAGATTTATTTTATATGAAACTTTTTATGTGTGATCCTAGTGGTTTAAAGGGGCTACCATAAGATAATCAGAATATGATAAAAAATATGTATTTTTATAAAATTCTAAGATCGATCTATTAAGTTATTTGCATTTTCTATTTTTGACTATTAAAAGGCACACATGAGCTTATATTTTTTGAAAATTTTCATGTCGATTCCCTAGATACTGTGGGTCAATTTAGAAAAATTTTAAATTTTTATCACTTTTTTGAAATTTTTAGTGATTTTTGACAAGCTTACTATTCTTAGTCTATCACTATTTTTTATTTTACATCTGCATTAAATGTGTTGAAATTCATTTGAAATTTTTATGGGTTACTTTAGAGATAGTTTACGATTATTATATATTTTCTCCTAATTTTATCTTTATATAATTTGGCTTTCATATTTTGGAAAAGAGAATATCATCAAATGTAAATGATTTTATTGAGGCTTTCAATGTTTTCAAATATTTCGAAAATTCTCTGGAAGGTTCTAGATTTATATTTATATTTAAATTCATTTTCTCTGTATTTTTCTATTATATGATTTTGGTCTTATTTATTTGAAAAACTTATTTTTAATCAAGAAAATTTATTTTCTTAAAGACCAAATTCCAAGAATAATTTTAAAAATGTGAAAATTCAAAAATAAATCATGTTTTAAACCTAAATTATTATTTTGACCATTTTAAAATTTTATTTTTCTATTTTAATTTTTTGGGGATGTTAGAAGCTTTTTGTACTCACTTAATTGGAAACGATTTAGTAAAAAAGACCTAGGCATATCAAAAGGAGTTAATAAGGGTTTATGTTTTGAAGATCTGAGGTTAGTATTGGTTCTAATTTGTTGTATTAATTCCTTCTTTAATCCTAGATCAAGTTGAGGGGCGATAATAAGGACTAAAGGAAGATCTATTAATTGGTATTAATTATGGAGGAGTGTAGACATATCTTTCGATTAAGGAGGATAGTGTTACAAAATATTGTTTTAAATGGATGTCCATAACCCCTTTTTGGGAGAAACTCTCATGCATCAATTGAAGGTGAAACTACCATGCTACATCAATTCTTGTAACTCTTTATTTAGTTCAAATCTCTCATGTTACCTATAAATAGAGGGTTGTATGCATGAAAGAAGTAACAAGAAAGAAAGAAAAAAGGAATTCCCTCTACTTCTACATTGTTCATACTTTGAGTAATCTACTACATTGTTCATACTTTGAGTAATCTACTACATTGTTCATACTTTGAGTAATTCATTAGTTATTTTATATCACGTTATCAGCACGATTGCCTCTAAAAGGCTATCGTAAATTTCACGTACTAAAAATACTTTGATCGTCATTTTCTGAGGTAAAGTATTCTTTTAATCCCTATTCTATCTTGTTTAATTTACACACTATAATTCATAGTTTGCATTTCTATGTATTGTAGTTTACTATGTCGAATCTTGCAAAACTTGAATTCATGGCTTTGGATATTACGGGCAAAAATTATTTGTCTTGGGTGCTTGATGCCGAAATCCATCTAGATGCAAATAGCCTCGGCGAAACAATAAAGGAGGGAAATAAGGCGTCTAACCAAGAAAAGGCTAAAGCCATGATCTTTATTCGCCATCACCTCCATGAAGGGTTAAAAGCTGAATACCTCACGGTGAAAGATCCCCTTGTTCTTTAGAACAAATTAAAGGAAATGTATGACCGTCAGAAAACTATAATTCTCCCAAAAGTTCGGTATGATTGGTTGCACCTGAGGTTGCAAGATTATAAAACTATTTGTGAGTATAATTCAGCCATGTTCAAAATCACTTCACAACTTTTGTTGTGTGGAGAAAAGGTTACGGATGAGGAAATGTTGGAGAAAACATACTCCACATTCCATGCTTCAAATTTGCTCCTACAGCTGCAATATTGGGAAAAAGGGTTCAAGAAATATTCTGAACTTATTTCTTGTTTACTTGTGGCTGAACAAAATAATGAGCTTTTGATGAAAAACCATGAGGCTCGTCCAATCGATTCAACTCCATTCTCTAAAGCTTAATGTGACAAGATATAAACATGGTCGTGGTCGTGGATATGGACGAGGTCGTGGTAGGGAAATTATAATGTTTCCTTCAAAAATACAAATGGCCCCTAGAAGAGGCAAGAAAAGGGAGATACAGGGAAAAATAAAAATTATAAACATGAAAATATATACTATCATTTGTGGAGGCAAAAATTATTGGTCACGAATCGTCAGACGCCAAAGCACCTTGTGGATCTCTATCAACAATCGCTGAAAGGAAAGAGAAAAGGATAGAGACCAATTTTGCCAATAGTAATGGAGATAATGAATATTTTGGCAAAAACTCAAGAAGAAGACAGAGGCCAACATGATACAATTCATCTAGATGTCTCGATTTTCTTATTTAAGAATAATTTTTAAGTAGTTATTTGTACAAGAATAAATTTTATATGTTACATCTTTAATAATGCAAACATGTTATGTTTTTGTTTGAGAATAAATATAACATATTATGTATTGAATTATGGTTGTAATGTTTCATGTGTTAATAAATTTTATGTTATAATGCTCATTTATTTTATTAAAATTTTCTTTTGGAGTGAATGGAAAAATGCTGGTAAATGGTGGAGATATATGTGTTGTAGATAGTGCAACAACACATACTATTCTCAAGAATAAAAGGTATTTTCATGATTTAACGATGCACAATAGAATATCGATTCGGGAGTGCAAATTTGATAGAGGGCTCGAAGGCCATAATATTATTACCCTAAGAAGATAAAAATAAGTATGAAAGAAGCATTGTATTCCCCAAAGTCTCAAAGAAACCTATTGAGTTTTAAAGATATCCGCCAAATTGATATCACATTGAGACAATTAATGAAGGAAATAGGGAATACCTTAACATTACAAATATGTCATCTGGTAGGAAAAATGTATTGGAAAAATTGCCATCATTATTATCTGGTTTGTACTATACAAAGATTGATAAAATTGAATCATATATGGTGGTAGACCAGAAGTTTACCAACCATAACGAATTTATTGTATGGCATGACCCGTTGGGTCATCCCGATCAACAAATGATGCTAAAAATTATAAATACTTCGTGTGGACATATGTTGAAGTACCAGAAGATTCTTCAGTCCAATGACTTCTCGTGTGTGGCATGCTCTCAAGGAAAATTGATTGTAAGACCATCACCAGCTAAAATTGGGGCTGAATCCCTTGATTTTCTAGAGCGCATACAAGGAGATATATGCGGACCTATTCATCTAGCAAGTGGTCCATTTAGATATTTTGTGGTTTTGATTGACACATCGACTAGATGGTCGATGTCTCTATTATTAACTTGCAACCTGGCGCTTATGTAGATTGTTAGCTCAATTAATAAAATTACAAGCATAATTTTCAGATTATCCTATTAAATCGACACGCTTAGATAATTTGGTGAATTTACCTCAAAAAGTTTCAATGATTATTGCATGTCAATTGGAATAAATGTTGAGCATCCCCAGAGCACATATTCATACACAAAATGGTCTTGCAGAATCACTTATAAAATGGCTCCAATTAATTGCGAGACCATTACTTATGAAATCAAAACTCCCAACATCAGCTTGGGGCCATGCTATTTTGCATGCGGCATCATTAATTCGCATCAGGCCAACAAGTTATCATACTTCTTCTCCATTACAGTTAGTATTTGGAAAAGAGCTAGACATATCCCATCTAAGAATTTTTGGTTGTGCAGTATATGTTCTAATTGCTCCACAAAAACGCACAAAGATGGGACCACAAAGAAGGTTGGGAATATATGTTGGGTATGAATCCACTTCTATAATAAAATATCTTGAGCTATTAACGGGAGATTTATTTACGGCTAGATTTGTTGTTGTCATTTTGATGAATCAAATTTCCCAACATTAGGGGAGAAATGAAGCGACTAAATAAGGAAATTGTTTGGAATGAATTATCATTATCTCATTTTGATCCTCGACAAGACAATGTGAACATGAAGTTCAAAGGATAATTCATCTGCAAAATTTAGCTAATAATTTGCTCGATGGTTTTACTGATTTGAAACGAGTGACAAAATCATATATTCCAATTGCTAATGCTCTGAAAAAATTGATGTCCTAGAAGAACAACCAGCTATTGCAATGAGATAAAACCTACCACAAAATATGGTAGACCATTGGGCTTGAAAGATAAAACTCCTCAAGAAGAAAAGGAGCGAAAGATAGTCATGTTGAGGAATTAATAGCCCAAGGAAAATCTCTTGAAGAGATGAATGACATGACTAATAATACTATTTGGAAGAGACACATGTATCCGATTCTACACAAACCGAGATCTCATTAAACTATGTCATGTCGGAAAACTTTTGAACCGTGATATTGATGTCAATGATGCATTTGCATATAATGTAGCGCTAGAAATTATACAATCGTAATGAGGATCAAGAACTTCGATCAATCGAGGAATGCAAATAAAGAAATGATTGGCAAAATGGAAAGACGCAATTCAAGCGTAATTGAATTCTCTAACAAATAGAGAAGTTTTCAGTTCAGAGCTCGTACACCCAATGATGTAAAACCTATTGGTTACAAATGGGTCTTTGTGCGAAAAAAGAAATGAGAAAGGAGAAGTTACAAGATACAAGGCACGATTAGTTGCCCAAGGCTTTTCCCAAAGACCTGGTATAGATTATGAAGAAACATACTCTCCCATGATGGATGCAACAACTTTTAGATATCTTATCTGTCTGGCAATGAAGGAATGCCTTGACTTACGCCCGATGGATGTTGTTACAAAGATACTTATATGGATCAATAGATAGTGATATTTATATGAAAATCCCCGAAGGATTCAAACTGCCAGAAGCAGCAGGTTCTCGAGAACAATATTCAATTAAACTGAGAAAGTCATTATACGGATTAAAACAATCTGGACGAATGTGGTACAATCATCTTAGTAAATATTTGATAAAAGAAGGATACACAAATAATTCTATTTGTCCATTTGTATTCATAAAATGACCTAGAGATGAATTTGCGATAATCACTGTATACGTTGATGATCTAAATATGATTGGAACAACTAAAGGGATCTCAAATGCAGTTGAATACTTAAAGAAAGAATTTGAGATGAAGGATCTTGGAAAAACAAAGTTTTGTCTTCGATTGCAAATTGATCATCTTAAGAATGGAATTATTATTCATCAAGCGACTTATACAGATAAAATTTTGAAACAATTTTATATGGATAAAGCATACTCTTTAAGTACCCCAATGGTTGTAAGATCGCCTGATATAACTAAAGATCATTTCCGACCTCCAGATAATGATGAAGAAATTCTCGGCCCTAAAGTGCCATAGGTGCACTTATATATCTTTCTACTCATACACGACCTGATATCGCATTTGCAGTCAACTTATTAGCAAGATACAGCTCATGTCCTACGAGAAGATATTGGAACGGCGTCAAACATATATTTCGTTATCTTCAAGGTACAGATGATATGGGTTTATATTTTTCTGATGCATACAAGAAAGAATTAGTTGGTTTTGCAGATGCAGGGTATCTATCTGATCCCCATAATGGTTGATCACAAACTGGATATGTTTTTACTTGTGGTGGCACTGCTATATCATGGCGTTCAATGAAATAGACTATAGCGGTAACATCGTCTAACCATGCAGAAATTTTGGCAATCCATGAAGCTAGTAGAGAATGTGTTTGGTTAAGAAATATGACGGGGCATATTAAAAGATCATGTGGCCTACTTTTTGACAAGGAAGAACCTACCATTATATATGAGGATAATGCAGCATATATCTCTCAACTAAAGGAGGGATATATCAAAGGGGACAAAGTGAAGCATATATCACCAAAATTTTTCTTCACTCATGACTTTCAAAAGGATGGTGTTCTGAAAGTCCAGCAAATTCGCTCATGCGAGAATTTTGCCAATTTATTCACAAAGGCACTTCCCGCTACAACGTTCAAGAAATTGACCAGTATGATTAGACTTTATCGATTCAGAGATCTTAAGTGATCAAGGGGAGTGAATATGTTATGTACTCTTTTTCCCTTCACCATGGTTTTTTCCCACTGGGTTTTTCCTTGGTAAGGTTTTTAACGAGGCATACATATTCACAAATTAATGGACATCCAAGTGGGAGTGCTACAAAATATTGTTTTAAATGGATGTCCATAACCCCTTTTTGGGAGAAACTCTCATGCATCAATTGAAGGAGAAATTACCATGCTACATCAATTCTTGTAACTCTTTATTTAGTTCAAACCTCTCATGTTACCTATAAATAGAGGGTTGTATGCATGAAAGAAGTAACAAGAAAGAAAGAATTCCCTCTACTTCTACATTGTTCATACTTTGAGTAATCCACTACATTGTTCATACTTTGAGTAATTCATTAGTTATTTTATATCAGAGAGAACAAAAATAGGAAATAGAAAACCATTATACTTGTTTAATTCATCTAGCTACTTTGGTAGTTGGCTATGTGAGATAAAATATTTTTTACATGCTTTTGACTTAAATTGTAGATAGGCCGAAGCTGGATGTATACTAAGAACTACGTGGCGAGGGAATACATAAATAGCATCACCACTTTTAAAGAGTTGTTGAGTAAGATATGGCAAATAAGGGTTTAACATATATGTACTTTCTTTACATAGATTGTGGGATTGTTAAAGTGTTTACAAACTTAGCTCAGATTTAGGCACACTTGATTCTATGTGGTTTCAAAAAAAGGTATAAGTGTTGGACCAGTCATGGTGAGGAGTAATTGGGTAAAGCAAGCACGAGCCAAATTTAGCAATATGCCATGCTGAACCTTGATGACGATTTTGATGAGTGTATGCTTGATGACAACAATTTAGATCAGATGTTGCAAGATGTGGAACAAAATTATAGGAAAAAAAGTGTGGTAAACTCAAATGTTTGACCAAGGCCATGAAGAAACCGTTGTTCCTAGGTTGCAAGCTGAAATATATAATGTTGACCTCTATGCTTGAACTATTAAAATTGAAGGCAACATATGAACTGATAAGAGTTTCACAGGGCTGTTAGATTTATTAGCAGATATGCTTCTAGAGGGAAACCTATGGTCCAAACCACGACGAGGCAAAAAAGCTTTTGTGTCGCTTGGAAATGGAAATAGAAAGAATACATGCATGTCCCCACTTGATGCATTTCTTTACAAATCTGAAGGAGGCAAAATTGGTACACTAGCACTCAAAAAGCGTAAGAAAGATGGGAAGTGAAGGACCATGTGGAGGTTTATCCATGTTTATGATGAGTAATTAACTGGATTTGAGCTTGGTTTACTTTGGAATTAAGTTTGATTTGAATTGGATTTTCAATTTAGAGCAATTTGAGATTTGATTGCCTTTTTCGGTGCTACCGGTCATGATAGAGCAGTGCTACCAATCGGGTAGTAGCAACAGATCTCCTTAGCATTAATATTTTAATTAAGGATTTTATGATAATTATTGCATATCTTTTGGACATTGCTATGTGATGGGTTTTCCTTATTTTTGATGGTTGCAGGACATCGGTGCTAGGTCATGGTGAGGCGAAGGATGACCAAGACTAGGCAAGGTGCGTCGGAGGTCTAAGTGCTCGAAGATCACCGGAAGATGATCGGAGATAGAGTCTGAGCAAGCCAAGAAGATAAGGAATGGCGATGATGCTAGCTAGATGCCACGTGGATCGATGAGGATCGTTGGATCGTGGTCTAGTTGATAGGTTAGCGGGTCTAGATAGTATGCTTTGAAAACTGTACAAGAAAACCCATTATGTGTGTGGGTTTTGGGTTAGCCCTTGCATGGCTGTGTGAGAGGGTTAATCCTAGCCCTTTGATGAGTGCTCTAGGGTTGAGGGACTTATCCAAGGGTGATAGATGGCCCAAGAGTAGTATAAATAGAGGGGGAGAGGTAGCCTCCTCCTCTTGAAGGTTGTAGAGGTTTTTGTGCTCCTTTGAGCTTTGCTCACTTTGTTGTGAGGCTTTGTAAACCTCCTCTTCCTGAAATGCAAATCATTTTCATTCATGCTTGAATTTACATTATGCATTTACTTTATGTCTTAAAATCAGCATTTAAATTCATGCAATTTACTTTCTTGCAATTTGGATTTACCTCCCCTCCTTCTAAATGTTGCTGATCTAAGATGTCTTAAGTGTGCTCATATAGTTTTACATCTCTCTTACACATTAGGATAGACTAGAGATTAAGTTTTATATCAAGTTGCAACTCCGTCTAGAACTTGTTCTTCACGCAGTAGTCAGTGTTTGATTTTTAGAAACATCTAGAAAAATCATTTTTGAGTTATTCTTATTGGAGAAGGTGCGTGACTCTTATATACATCTGTGAAAAAATTGGAAAGTCCACTGATTGCACCGTTTGGGTACCATGAGGTGAATTTCGAGCCCCAAACTTTTTGCTCGAAGTTACTAACAGTCTGTGGTGTTTAATTTTTTTCTAATTTTTCTATAAGGTGTTTTTAGGTGATCTTTGGTGGAGTGCTTCAAGGCTCATTTTCTTATAGGGTAAAAATTCCCAAAATTTATGGAGTACTAGAAATCCACCAACCACCTGCTCCAAGTGAGGACAATTTCTGAAAAATCTGCTTTTCCTTTTCATAAAGTGACTTTTGTGATTTGGCTTAATCTCCTTTCTAAAAGCAATGTTTGAATTGATTCCTTTTATTTGGATACTTGACAACCCTGATTGTGATAAAAAAATTCCCCATATATTCTATGGTTCTCATCCATGCAAGTTAGGGGTTCACATAATTGTCTAGTTGTTGGGTTTTGGAGGGGTTGGTGAATTTGAGGAGCACCGGTCTGAAGAAAAATCTTCAAAGCAGTTTTATATTACGACCTTTCACAATTTCTTTTACGTGATCTTTTTGAAGTCTTAGTTGGAGTATTTTGTGGGGAAAATTTTTATTTTGAGACTATTCACCCCCTCTATTCGCCTCTCGATCCTTCAATTGGTATCAGAGCCGATTTTTCTCTTCCATAGATCTTGACCGCTCTCAAGAGCCATGGTAATGGACAAATATTCAACCAAGCCTTCCATTTTTTCTGGAATTGATCTTCTATTTTGGAAATCTTGAATGGAGTCGTACATCATTGCCTAGGGCTTTCTAATATGGTAGAAGGTGAAGCTCCCATATGAGGTTCTTACCAATGAGCACGTCATGGTCGGCAATATGGCTGACGAGGCAAATGCTAAGGCAAGGAACATCCTCATACAGGGTCTTAGCCATAGTGAGTACGATAGGTTCTCTCACCTGCGATGTGCTCGCGAGATTTGGGTGACTCTCAATGCTTACCATGAGGGCATCACTCAAATCAAAACCGTGAGGCAAGATCAGTACAAGCGTGAATACAACAAATTTGAACAACACACTGGTGAGAGTCTTGACGAGTGTTTTGGTTGTTTTACGTATATTTTGAGCGATTTTCGAACAGTTGGTTGAACATACCCTGACTCAGATAATGCTCGACATTTCTTGACCGCACTCGGCCTTCGAGTTTAGAAAATGAAAGTGACCACCATCACGGACACTACCAACTTGTCGACCCTAACTCTTGATGGGCTCTATTCCCGACTCAAGACTCATGAGATCGACGCCATCTCTCTTAAGATGAAATCTCACCAATGGTTTTGGTCAATGATCCCACCGGATCTTTCCTTGATTTTTCGCTAGATTCTCTCTCTCGACCCTTTACGAGCTAAGCGATGACCAATCTGGACAAATTTCTAAAACCGAGCTTTTAGCTCACAAATTCTCTCATGCATACAAAAGTGTGAGAGAGAGAGGAAGAGAGGTGGCATGATCACCTGTTTCGAATGTGGTGGCTCACACCACATTCGAGCAAACTGTCCTAAGCTGGAGAAGGGCAAGAACGACTCCAATGGTTTGAGAAAGAACGACTACAATGACAAGAACCGCAACAAGAAACCTCAAGCTCGCAAACCCATGCAAGAGAAGTACCGCAACTTCTCGAAGAACAAGAAGCTCTTCCACCGTGTCCTTGCCGTCCTCGACGACATTAGCCTATTTGACACGAAGATGTAGAGCGATGATGGCAACAATGATTCGCAAGGGAAGAAAGGCGGGACAAGTTCTTCTAAGCATGTGCTTCATGGCAGATGCCAATGGCATCACGACTCGAGCTCTCAAAGGACTCGGACGACGTACCTCCTATGACCAACTCAATGAAGCTTTTTGCAAACTAGGAAAATTTCATGCTAGAGCTGGAGCTAGGTGTACGGAGCTTAAGAAGGAAGTAGGTACCTTGACTCGGGAATTAGCTTCTCTTAAATCTTCTCCTTCTTAGTCACTGATGACTGTTTTTTGTGTGATGCCTTGCTTGTATAGTTAGAGAACCTAAGGACAATGAATGATAGTGTGCTTACTGAGCTTAAGAGTCTTACGTCGAAGAATGCAAAGCATGTTCTGTTGATGCTATATCTTTATATGCTAGTTTTCTTCATGCTCACTCCGCTTCATCTTGTGCTAATTGCCCTAAACTGCTTGCTGAAATTGATGCCATAAGCACTCACCTTAGGAAGCTTTCTGCTAGAAATGATGAACTTAAATTGCATGCTTATAAGGACCTAGTAAGCTCATGTGAGGGCTGTAAGAAACTAAAATTTGACAATGAATCCCTAAATGTCAAGTGTGCTAAACTTGCTAAGTACTTACTAGATAAGTCATAAAAAAGTTGCTAGCAAAGTTCTGCGATTGAGAGAGACTTGGATAAAATCCAAGTAGAACTTAGGAAGAAACTAGATGACCAAACCTATAAAATTAGATATGCTCCTTGCGTTTCTTATGAGGCCCTCAAAATTGAGGCAGCCATGCTAAGGGAGAAAAATACACGTGCTGGTAGATCTTCTCCTTCTGGTTCTTCTTCCTCTCATCCCTATTCTTTGTGTGCCTCTCTCTTCCAGGAGTGTGAGTATCTCATGAGCACTCTCGAGAAGTTTGTAGGAGGCAAGAAGAAGCTCAATCTCATTCTAGACCAATCCAAGATTAGTAGATTTAATCGAGTCTAGGATTTGACTACTTAGAGCATGCTAGAACTCATTGTCCTATCATTGTGCATGGCTCCATGAGTGGTGAGATCGTGGTAGCTCCTAGGAGAGTACTCACGTGTTTAGGTCTCATTGGGGTTGTCCATGGATTTTGACCGAAGGTTACTATTCTCGCTACTTCTGCCTCTAGCAAGGCGAAGTACTCATGTACCTTCTATTAGAAGGATGGTCACCTAGTAGATTTCTGCTTTAGGTGCGCCAAGATCACGAGACGTGTGCGTGCTATTGCTCTTAGGAGTATTCAAAATCATCCCCAGACTCTAGGTGCTCCTAAGACACACACTACTGCTAGATAGGTTAGAGAGTTGCCTATTTTTTGGCGGTATTCAGGACTCGGTTTTCATACTATTCAGTCGAGTTTTAGTTCTGGAGCTACTCGTGGACAGTCTTTCTATCGTCCTCTTGATATTCCTCATTTTTCCCAAAGAGGTAGATATCAGCGGCATGAGGTTTTTTCTAGCAAGAGATTTAGGCGACCTCATTTGGGATGGTCTTGTCTTTGTACCATAGCAAACCAACCCGCTTTCACTCTTAGATCTTCGCTACCTCTGGTCTTGTGAGAGTCGAGTGTTAGAGAGACACTAAAGTTCATCTTCCCCTCTCTGGCTAGTACTTTGAGACATCGTGTAATTCAGTATTGGGTTTCTGTGTCTTCACTTTATCTCAAGATTGAGTCCTCTCTCTCTTCTAGCTTGATCAAAGCTCATCGGATGGGGAAGAGAGATGTTTGGATTATTGACTCGTTGTTCTTGTCATATGACCGAGACTCTCGTTGGTTCTCTTCCTAGTCCGAGCCCTAGGTGATGAGTTCATCACTTTTGGGGATGCTTCTTCAAGTAGAGTCATTGCTAAAGGTACCGTTTGCATTAATGAGAATTTTATTTTTAAGGATGTTGCCCTAGTGAGTAAGCTGCAATACAACTTACTTTCTGTTTCTCGACTTATTGATGACTCTTTCGAGGTAAACTTCAAGAGTAATACCTATAGAATCCTTTATTCAACAGAGAGTTAGTTTATGGATTTCTAGATTTGGGACTTCGGTACTTTCCAATTCATTGGCACTTCTCTTATTTTTGGTTATCTAGGAAGCGATCGAGTTGCACACCACCACCGAGGCCGAGTATGTTGTTGCAGACCAATTGTTTGAGCCAAGTGGTTTGGATGAGATCGACCTTGTGGGACTTTGGGTTAGAGATAGAGAGTATTCCACTTTTCTCGTGATAACACTTCATTATCTCGCATTGCTAAGAATCCAAGCAAAGACTCCAAGACCAAGCACATTGATGTTAGATATCACTTTCTTAGAGACCATGTGTAATAAGGAGACATAGTGCTTCAGTTTATGGAGAGTGACCACTAGTTGGCTAATATATTTACCAAGCCTTTGGATAGCTCTAGATTTGTTGCCCCGAGGAATGAGCTTGGAGTTGTATGCCCTTATGACCTATTGTGAGGGGAGCTAGTTTGTATATTATGTATTATATATCTTCTTCCAGCTTTTTCCTTTTTTGTTTTGCTCTTGCTATTTATTGGGTTTATTCTCTAGAGTTATGAGTTCACTTCACTTAGACTTGTGGCATGCTTTACATGGACCTCTTATCTTGTGCTTTAGGTTGCTATCATACTTAATTAGCTGTTCTCTCTTCTCTCTAGATTGAGTTCCCTCACAGTCTTATAAGTCTAATAGGTGTTGGGCCCTCTAGGTAGACAGGGTCTGTGTGCACTCCTTAGTTTGAGATCTAGTGGCAGCTTTCCTATGTCACTATTGGGGAAGATGAGAGCGAGTCTGAGTCGTAGTGTTCTCTACTATCTTTTCTATGCTCTATAGCTACCCAGTTTGTAGTTTCTTAACTTCTTCTCCCCATTCTATCTTTCTGGTTTCATTTGAGTTATTTGGATCTTCTTTGAGCTTAATCTTGCTAATAACTCATCTTAAACCAATTTTGTTCTTAAAATTGAATCACATGTTGAGGGGGAGTTTAAGAAACTACTTCATGCATTGCATATAGAATTTATTTTCTGTTTTATAGGCTTTGTCTATTATGCAAATGATCTTTTCTTCATGCTATACACCATGCTATTTTTTAAAAGAAATTAACTAACTTAGATATGTCCAAGTTCATTTATCTTGCTAAACTTGAAAAATAAGCTTTAAAAAAATTTGATGAAACATGTTGCTTTTACTTGCGAAGTTTCTTCTCTAGGTGTAATTGCCACGATTTGTGAAATCTTGGAGTTCTCTAGAGTCCCTATAGCAACTTGAGTGAAACTTGTGTGATCCATACTTGAGTCCTTCACTTCTTATCAATCAACGTGCTAAAATAAAAATTAAGTAAAATTGACTCTTTTTATGCGCATTAGACTCAACATCTCATATTCACAAGACAGCCTCTCATTACACTTGGGATGAACTTGGAATGTGTTGTGTATGACCACGATCATTCTCTTAAGAGTCCTTCTTGAGATGATCGAATATGGCTTGAGTCAATTGCTTGAAAATTGCTAACAAAAAAATCAAACATGTGTGGGTAAAGAATGAAAATAATGTTACACATTTGCACTCCACTATGTCTTTCAAAGTATTAAAGAAAAATTTGCTTCACATGGAAAATAAGCTTGAAGGACCTTGTTTATACTCTAAGATTCTCCAAAGTGTTGAGTAGGCTGATCTTTAGGTTTTCCATTTGATCCTTTGAATGGCTTTGCTTTTAGTTTTGAAACTAAAGCTAAGTGTTCCTCATGTCAAATCTTGCTAATAATGACATTTTCAAAACAAAGCTTGTGAGCAAAGTTTCTTATTTGCACTTGGACATATCTTAGTTTAGTCAACTTTGAAATTGACAGCTTGGTGTCATATCTTGTCTTCAAAATTATTTGGATAATTTTAAAGCTCCATTAGGTTGCATTCCTTGAGTATAAAATCAAAAAGGGAAAAATGTCATCTTGATGCTCAGATTGCCAAAAGGCGTAAATCATAGAAAAAGATATCATTAGAAAAATATGATTGCATTTTGGTTCTTTTGATCTTGGTATAACTTTGTTAATTCTTGTGGATCATAAGAGTATTTGAACTTCTTGTTAGATTTTAGAGCTTTTGTGGAAAATTTGCTCTTTCTTGAGTATAGCTCAAAATTTCCTCTCGCCAACTTGGTCATGATTTCGTTTTCTTCCTTTTGAACCAAGTTTGGTTTTGCATTCAAATTGCTTTCTTCTTCTTCAAATTCAAAACTTATGCCTTTCTGTGTGTTTGTCAATGTACTCATCAAGGGGAAGATTGAAGGACCATCTAGAAGTCTATCCATATTTGTGATGAGTAATTGACTGGATTTGAGCTTGGTTTGCTTTGGAATTGAGTTTGATTTGAATTGGATTTTCAATTTTGGAGCAATTTGAGAGTTGATTGCATTTTCCAGTGCTACCGGTCATGATAGAATGATGCTACCGGCCAGGCAGCAGCACCAGATCTCCTGAGCATTAATATTTTAATTAAGGATTTTGTGATGATTATTGCATATCTTTTGGACATTGCTATGTGATCAGTTTTCCTTGTCTTTCATGGTTGCAAGACGACGGTGCTAGCTCATGGTGAGGCGGAGGGATGACCAGGACTAGACGAGGTGTGTCGGAGGTCCAAACGGTCGAAGATTGTTGGAAGATGATCGGAGGCTGAGTCCATGCAAGCCAAGAAGACAAGGAAAGGCAATGATGCTAGCTAGATGCCGCGTGGATCGATGAGGGCCATTGGATCGCGGTCTAGTTGATAGGTTAGTGGGTCTAGATAGTATGCTTTAAAAACCATGCAAAAAAACCCATTATGTGTGTGGATTTTGGGTTAGCCCTTGCATGGCTATGTGAGTGGGTTAATCCTAGCCCTTTGTTGAGTGCTCTAGGGTTGAGGGACTTATCTAAGGGTGGTAGGTTGCCCAAGTGTAGTATAAATAGAGGGGGAGGGGTAGCATCCTGCTCTTGAAGGTTGTAGAGGTTCTTGTGCTCCTTTGAGCTTTGCCTACTTTGTTGTGAGGCTTTGTAAACCTTCCTTCCTGAAATGCAAATCATTTTCATTCATGCTTAAATTTACATTACGATTTACTTTATGTCTTAAATTCATCATTTAAATTCCTGCAATTTACTTTCTCACAATTTACTTTCTCGTAGTTTGGGTTTGCCTCCTCCTTCTAAATGTGTTGCTGATCTAAGATTTCTTAAGTGTTCTCAAATGGTTTTACATCTCTCTTTTACCCTAGGATAGACTAGAGAACAAGTTTTCTACCAAGTTGCAACTCTGTCTAGAACTTGTTATTTACGTAGTAGTCAATGTTTGATTTTTATAAAAGTCTAGAAAAATTATTTTTTAGTGATTCTTATTGGAGAAGGTGCGTGACTCTCGTATCCATTCGTGGAAAAATTGGGGAGTCTACTTGTTGCACCGTTTGGGTGTTATGAGGTGAATACCAAGCCCCAAACTTTTTGCTCGAAGTTCCTAAAAGTCTATGGTATTTGATTTTTCCAGATTTTTCTACAAGGCCTTTTGAGGTCATCTTTGGTGGAGTGCTTTATGACTCATTTGGTCATAGGGAGAAAATTTTATAAAATTTCTAGAGCACCAAAAATCTACCAACCACCTGCTCCAATTGAGGATAATTTCTGAAAATCTGCTTTTCCTTTTCAGAAAGTGACTTTTGTCATTTGGCTTAATCTCCTTTCTAAAAGCAAGGTTTGAATTGATTCCTTCTTGTTTGAACACTTGACAACCAGGATTGTGACAAAAAATACCCCACATATTCCGTGGATCTCATCCATGCAAGCTAGGGGTACACATAATTGTCTAGTTGTTCGGGTTTTGGAGAGGTTGGTGAATTTGAGGAGCACCGTTCCGAAGAAAAATCTTCAAAGCAGCTTTATATTACGACCCTTCATGATTTCTTTTGCGTGATCTTTTCGTGGTCTTAGTTGTGGTATTTTGTGGGAGAAAATTTTCTTTTTGCGACCATTTCTATCTAGTGGAGAAATAATAATAGGGAATTTATTAACTTTGGTTTGGAAATGAGGAATCTAAGGTTTGGGTTGAGTATTGACGAAATGAATTTGTTTGGTAACATGGACAGTTATCACAACACTTGACCTAAGTTGTATGTATAACCTCCCTAAGTTGTGTATGAAGCATAAGTATAACATGTTGTTGCTACTTATCCTAGGACTGAAACAACTAGAAAACAATACTGATGTGTACCTAGCACCACTGGTAGAGGACTTGCTAACAATATGGAATGAATGGGTGGAGGTATGGAAAACATACAAACGAGATTAATTCACGCTATATGCTATGATATTCTGCACCATCAAAGATCTTCCTGCCCTTGGTAACTTATCAGGCCTTAGTACTAAAGGAGCCAAAACATGTCCTCAGTGTTTAGACAAGAGTGCTTCACTCTACAATATATGTATCTATTTGAAAGGTACATGGAGATTCCGAAGGCCTAGGAATCGCTCTAGACTTGAGGGCAACATCAACGAAGGTTACGTAATCGAGGGAATTATCGGGATCTGCATTGATTACATGGATGAGGTAGAAATAATAGGAGTACCTGTATCTTGTCACCTGGGGAGTCTTGATAGTTTTGAATCATCAGCTAGGAAATAATCACCCCTAATTTGGATATATATACCCCCAAAGCACACTTTACAATCTTGCAACACATGGCAGAGTTGTCCTTATACATCGACAAGCACATGGACATGTGTTGTGACCCAAATTTGCAAATCCGAACTCTCTATGTATATCACACTAATCCAGGATCACTCTAGTGCACACAAGTTCAACATAGATAAAAATCACAATCATACACAGCGGAAACATAATAAAAAACTTCATATATTAAATAATACCTATTAAATGACCTTATGATCAACTTACATGACTATGCCACGCAAGGCTAAACTGTGAATAACAAATTAATCTGCAGTGCAATAAAAATGTAGATAAACCCCTCAGTATACCACAGGCAATTGACAAGGCTCGCACCCTAAACATTCCTCTCTTCTAGATAATCCTCTTCTAGAGCTAGTGCAGACTTCTCCTCAACTTCCCCTAAACATTTCTCTCTTCATATTTATAACTTTCCAATTGCATCCAACCTCCCTTTCCAAGTTTTCATTTTACATAATCTATTCCTTCACTGTAATTCCCGAGCATTGCTCAATACCACGACCATGACTATCTGAATAGATTTTATATTGTGCAGAGATTATGCACTTTACCCACATGACATGATCGTCTCTTTGTGCAACGTTATTAGTACACTTTGAAGTGTAGCAGAGAGATCATGACAAAACCTTTATAAAGCTTTTTGTTCTAGATCTTGGTCTTGAGTCAACGATTCTCCTTGAACGTTTCGGGCACTTCGACATCTACACATGTAGAGAAAACACAAACTGAATACCAAAATAGCGAGCAAACAAACTCTAAAAATCAAATAAAAGTTACTATTAAATATATCTCAATTTTATGGATTTTCAAAAATTTGAATCGCCTCAATCGAAGCTCGTATGAGGAAGAACGGGCTCTCAAAAGATTCAAAAATCATAAAAATTAGAAAATATCAAATTAATTGAATTATTTCTATACTAGAAAATCTACTTATGGCATCATGATGATGTCATCACTAGATTAAACAAATTTGGAAATTCCCTGAGCTGACACGTAGACATTCATCCATGGACCGAGTTCACAAAATTGCTTGGTGTACAGTGTCCGAACTCATGGTAACTGTGTGGTTGACAAGTGGGCCAGTTCAACTGCTGACCAAGGGCACTCACCAGTCCACATGGCTACTGACTGGTATCCACGTCAGCAAGAGACCAACATGGTGCTGACGAAGTCATCCACATGGCATCCACATTTCAAACATCCACCCATGCCACCTCAAAGAAGATGGACACCCAAGGCTAGCTTACATTATCGCCACCGATGGTGTGGTTTGATCCAAGATTGGTGCATCGAGATGGTAATGGTGGGCACTTTTCCCCAGCAGCGATGGCTCCATGATGATCTTCAAATCTGGTGATGTTCTAGCCACAAAAGTGTGCGCACTCAATGCTCCTCAATGCGACGAACCCAACGCGATGACTTACGGCCTTCAACTCCCATGGATAGCAGCGAATCGATAGCGTGAAGCTTGCGGCGGTGCATAGAGATCTTCGCGAGTTCTCACAAAATGGCAACTCAATTCTTGTGAATGGCTTAGGGTTTTGATTGTTTTATGCCTTATGCAGCTAGCGCTCACCTTTTAAGGCCGCAAATGTCCAAGCCGTGCATAGGACAGGGTCCTAATAGGAGACGTCAATAGGCGGCCGCACACATGTCAAGATCGATGGCCAAGAAACACGGTGACGTGGGACAATCTGGGTCATACACAGAGTTAATGGCCATGATCCTCTAGAGCTCTATTGAACCTAATTGGCTTCAACCATACGATCGAGACCCAATGGTAGAGACTCCTAGGGTTCCCAATCAATCTCGTCGGCACAAACAAAGATCAGACAGCCACGATCATTCGGGCTAACGGGAATCACAGTACTATCGCATCGGATCGCACAATGAGTTAGGCTGGCCTAACACTATTCACAAAATTAAAATACCTTTTCCCATTTAAAATAATTCCCAAAAATAGAATAAAAAATAAAATAGTAAAAATATCATAAAAATTCTAGAAAATATTTTGAGACATTTTGAACTCAAATAAAATATTTTTGGAAAATATTTATTAAACTTTTCATAGAATAAAATAATATCCCAATTTCACATAATTCAAAAATATAATATGAATTCTAAAAATTTAGAAAATCCATAAAATGCATAAATAACAACAATAAAATAATTTGAGCCAAAATTTTTAGATGTTACAAACCTTACCCTTAGTAGAATCTCGACCCCGAGATTCAGGACTATCTAAAGAATAGGTTAGGTACTCTACCTTTAGATCTTCCTCATGCTCTTAGGTAGCTTCACTTTCTACTTGATTACTCCACTATACTCTGCAAAAGCAAATTGACTTATTTTTTTGTCTCGCACTTCATAAAATCCAAAATCTTAATCGATTGCTCCTTGTAAATCAAATCTCCCTACGGCTCAATTACTTCTAACGTTGTCTATTCTGTTGGCACTCTGAAACACTTCTTAAGCTGTGATACATGGAACACATCATTCACACCTACCAACGATTACGACAGCTCTAAATAATAAGCAACTTCTCCTTGATGGCTTAAGATTTTGAACAGACCAACATATCTCAGCACAGACTTTCTTTTAGTGTGAAACCTTTTAATTCCTTTAGGAGGGGTAACTTTGAGATACACGAAATCATCTGGCTCAAAGCTCAACTCTCATCGATGATTATCAGCATAACTCTTTTGTCTCAATTGAGCCACTTTCAATCTCTCCTTGATCATAGCAATTTGCTCTTCAGCTTCCTTAAGAACATTAGGTTCAAACAAAAAATGCTCTCCTATTTCATTCGAATTCAACGGAGTATGACAAGCACGACCATGTAAAGCTTCAAATGGTGACATCTGGAAATTTGCCTGATAACTGTTGTTATAACTAACGCAGCATATGGAAAACTTTTATCCTATAAAGTAGTATAAACTAAAACACAACCTCTCAACATATCCTCTAAAATCTAATTAACTCTCTCAGTCTGACCATCTGTCTATGGCTGATACACTTAACTAAAATTCAATCGAGTTCCCATTGCTTCATGGTACTTATTCTAAAATCTCAAGGTAAATTGGATACCTCTATCTGACACTATCTTCTTTGGCACACCATGTAAACACACAATAATAGCCATATATAACTCTACTAAATGATCTCCTGAGTAAGTAGGCTTAACTAGTATCAAATGAGTAACTTTGGTCAAACGATCAACGATGACCCATAGGAATCATAACCACTTTGGGTTCTAGGAAAATCCCAGGCAATACGGATTTTATTACTAGTTTGCCTCTCACTTCCATTCATATGGACCTTCAATGGCTTGTAATAAACCAGCAGGTTTTTGATGCATTGCCTTTACTCTTTGACACACATCACATAGAGTGACATGCTCAACAACTTCATGCTCAATCTTGATACATCTTAGGACTTTCTAAATGAATCGAATACATCGAACCATGGGTTTCTTCTAGAATCAACTGCTTAAGCTCCTTATTAGGTACACAAAAGTCAACCTTTGAACCACATAGTACCGTGGTCATCCAAAGTAAAATCCTTGGCCAAGCCTTCATCCTTCTTAGACTTGATTCTATTGATCTTATCATCATCTTTATAACCTTCTCTAACATAATCCTATAATATTGGCTCTACTTCCAATGTAGCCAAGAATCCTTCTGGAACAACTTCCAACTTCAGCTTCTAAAATTCCTTGCGTAGCTCGGATTGATCCTCTTGAACTAGCATATTAGCACTATGGCCTTTACGAATCAAAGCAACGACTATCACATTAGATTTTCTAGGGTGATAATGGATTCCCATATTATAATATTTTATTAACTCTAACCACTTTCTCTTCCTCATATTAAGGTCTGACTAAGTAAAGATATACTTTAAACTCTTATGGTCTATATATATCTCACATCTATTTCAAATAAGATAATGACATCATAACTTCAAAGCATGCACTACGATAGCTAATTCCAAATCATGCATTGGGTAATTCTCCTAATGTGGTCTCAATTGCCTTGACGCATATGCCACAACTTTACCATTCTGCATCAACGCTTATCCAAGTCCTTGTTTGGAAGCATCACAATAAATATCAAAGCTACTTTGATCATCTGGCAACACTAATACTGGTATTGTCACTAAACGCTTCTTCCATTCCTAAAAATTTGTTTTGCCCTCTAGCATCCATGCAAACTTCTTTTCCTTTTTTCAACAACTGCGTAAGTGGTTTGTCAATTATCGAAAAACCTTCAATAAATCAACAATAATATCATGCCATCCCCAAAAAACTATGAATCTGGGTAATTGACTTTGGTTGTTCCTAATGCAACACTACTTCAACTTTGCTTGGTTCTATAGCAACTCCTTTAGTAGTCATCATATGTCTAAGGAATTTAACTTTCTCTTTTCAACAATCACACTTACTAAACTTAGCATATAGCTGTTTTCCTCATAGTTTTTCAAGGGCCAATCTAAAATGCTTTGTAGGCTCTTCTTCTGACTTGGAGTAAACAAGAATGTCATCAATAAATACAACGACAAACTTATCGGAATATTCCATGAAATCCTTGTCCATCATGTTCGTGAAATATGCAAGAGCATTGGTTAATCCAAAAGGCATGACCGTAAACCTGTAACGTCTATATCGTATAGAGAACGCAGTCTTAGGAACATCCTCTGCATGAATCATCAACTGATGATATCCTGATCGAAGTTCTATCTTGGAGAAAACTCCATCTCCTCTTAATGAAACAAATCATCGATCCTAATTAGCGGATACTTATTATTTATCATCACTTCATTAAGTGCTCGATAATCAATACCATCCTTAAACTTCCATCTTTCTTTTTGACAAACAAAACACGTGTTCCCCACTTAAACGAACTAAGTCTCACAAGACTTTTTTCTAGCAACTTTTCGATTTGCTTCCTCATTTCAACTGGTTCATTGGTAGGCATCTGATATGGTCTTTTCGGTATTGGTGCTGTACCAGGCACTAACTCAATAACAAACTCATTCTCTCAATCTGGCAACATACCAAGCAAATCCTTGGGAAACACATCAGAGTATCCTTTAACAACTGGTAGCTTTTGTGCTATTAACCATTAACTGACCATGTTGAACTGTAATCACTTGAAATTTCACTTTCTCACCTTTTGGGCTTTTAACTAACACAACTCTTCAACTACAATCCAAAACAGCCTTATGCTTGGACAACCAATCTATTTTAGGGATAACATCTAAGGTCTGAGTACCTAACATAATAAGATTCACTTGGAGCTCTATTCCATTAATAAACAACTTAACTCAATAACATTCTAGGTTAGATCAAACAATATCTGGGTACTTTTTGACGATGGCAAATATTCTAGACTGTCAACTTTCACACTGAATACCATTAAACTGATCATCATTACGCATGTATCAATATCAGGTAAACTATTTGCATAGGGTAAATACTTAGAAAATCATCTAACTCTTCATTTATCATTAATGCTTTTACTCCAAAACTCCTCACACCAGTATTTTATCCTTTCCTTTAACAAAGGAATCCTTACAAGGTTTCTCAATGAATCAATTTTCTTTACAAATAAAGACATGACATTGAGTAAGGTAGAATCATTGTTTTAGAATTCCTCGATAGTATCTTTATTCAAACACCTCTTGCTTAACTGATTCTCTGGGCAAACTGCTCTGGCAACTTCACCGCTCGCTCTTGGTGTTATGTACTTGATTGAGGTGACTTCTAGAATAGTTGTTGTTAATGGAAACACTTGATCCTTTCATGGGCATTGTTTAATCAAATGACCACTCTCACAACAGTAATATCACAAATATTTGCACCGTTATGCCTTGTTAGGTGTAATTTCTAGCACCATGTTGCTCTTCCTATGAATCTCAATTTGACATTTCTTAGGGCATCTCTTGGCCAAGTGACCTTCTTCACCACACAGGAAACAAACTATCGATAATAACCTCTTAATGCTTTCTTGAAGTGGGCTAAAAGGATTGGAATGCTACTTCTTTAACTCTTCAGGTGACATGGATCATACAACTGGTGTTCCACGTCCTTTTGCTAATTCTTGGGCAACTGTAGCTCAAAGATTCTCTTACCGATGATGAGTTACAGTGGTAACTATCGAATCCAAGGAACATTGAGCTGGGTGATTATCTCAACCTTCATAAAGGTAGCATGTGATGTTGCTCACAAGATAATCTCCAAAAGAATAACTTCCTTCACAGCTAAAGCAGTTGATTGCATGCTCATCAGTGGTGTGTCCTATTTTTCCATAGTAAATGCACGCACGATCTTCTGACTTGTTTGGATGACAACACTTCAAAGAACAGTACCTAGATCTCATATAGGGTGTAGGGGTAGCATCCTTCTCTTAATTTACTATGAACACATATCATCTGATGGGGTAAAGAGATGACGAAAAATAGCTACAAACTCACCTAAGAGATATTCTGCGAGGCTTCATGGGCAACTCAATATTTCTTCCACCATTATGCAGCAATTCCTTCCAACTGATAAGAAGCATACAGGACCTTCTCATTTCCTTTACATTGAGCAATGAGTAACTTTCTCTCAATGGTCTTAAGCCAATCATCCCCTTCCAAAGGTGAAACATTTCTAGAAAAAGGTCGGCGGATGAGTCCTTATGAAATATGATAACCTTGAGTAAGAATAGGGATCATTGACAATAGCTTGGAATTCCTTGTTAATATTGTCTTGATTAGTTATATTATGCATTTGCTTCATCATTGCATGCATCAACTGAGTCTAAGTAGCCAAGAACGCTCCAAAGTTCTACATATCCACTTGTAATAGTAGTTGGGAAACTGATCCATCATTGAGGTTTTCACTGGGTTGGTTATCACTTTCACTAACTACATTGTTTCCACAAGTCTGATCACGTGTTGATTGCTTCATAGGGTTAGAGAAGAGGGAAATAGCATAGGTAAGAAATAGGGATCCTAATGCAGGGGTGAATAGGTTTAACCCAATAACTTAAGTAATCAATATTAATAACTTGGTATGGTTACTTACAAAAGTCTAAAAGGTATGTACTCAGTAAACATGAAACAACCAATTCAACCTAAGCACATAAAACTACAGCCAAAATGTGAGACACTTCTATCTTAAGCAGACACGACTCGCACACATGAGTCCCAACTGGCTACTTGAGGCACTGGGTCTTCTAGCTTCTAGAACACTTCATCAATCCACTCCTCCTTAAGCTTGATAATTCCTTTCTTCATGATCTTCACGATAGCAGTAGGGCACTCAGTGCTTTCTCCTTAGCTGTGGTATATCATCATATATTCAAGCCAACTCAAATAAGATTTGCAACTAGTTCCATCATAGAATGAGATAAGTCAAGAACTGATTATTCTTTCAAGTTAAGTCTTTCCTTTAGAAAATAATTTTGAAGGACCTTAACAGACTATCAGTCTATCTAGGGCAAGATTTACAATCAATATGGCTCTGATACCGCCTCTATCAGGACCCAAATATGCAAATCTGGACCCTCCATACATATCACACTAGTCTAGGATCACACTAGTACACACAGGCTCAACATAGATGAATATCACAATCATAAACAGTGGAAACATAATAAAATACTTCATATATTAAATAATACTTGTTGAATGATCTTATGGTCAACTTACATGACTATGCATCGCAAGGCTAAACTGTGAATAACAAATTAACCTACAGCACAATGAAAACGTAGATAAACCCCTCATATACCATAGGCAACTGACAGGGCTCGCACCTTAAACATTCGTATCTTTTGGATAATCCTTTTCAAGAGCTGGTGTAGGCTCCTCTTTAACTGGTGATGTTGTCGATAAGGGTGAGTACTTAAAACACTCAACAAGTTGTGCGTATAATGCAGTTCTAACATAACTATATGCAAGGATTATTCCAAATGAATGATTGATGTGGCTATTTTGCAAAAAAAACAACATTTATGAATGAATACAATAAATAGATTGAAATGACTGTAAAACAAGTAATAATAAATAATAACTTTCAAGTATTTCTCAAGTAAACATGGCTTCTAGCCCTAAACAATTTTTCCAACTTTCCAATTGCATCCAGCCTCCCTTTCCAAGTTTTTATTTTACAAAATTTATCCCTTGACTGTAATTCCGGAGCATTGCACAATATCGTGAGTACGACTATCCAAATAGATTTTATGCTTTGTAGAGATTATGCGCTTTACCCCCACGACATAATCGTCTCTTTGTGCAACATCATTAGCACACTTCCTTTGGTGTGCCACAGAGAGATCATGACAAAGCCTATATAAAGCCCTGTCTTAACCCAGTACTACCCACTAATGTTTTAAAACTGAAGGGTGTTATAACCACCAGAATAGGGGCCCCACTTGTACCATGTGAGTTGATCCGTATAACCTAGGACTCACACCACCACTGGTAGTAGCAAAGCTAAATCATTGGAAATTAATCAGCTAGGTCAGTCCCATTCCAGACATGTGGTTGCATGTTTAACTCAGGTCAAATTCTTGCAAAGTTAAGTCCTTAGGTTTATACTAAGGCAAGACTTCCACAATTCCTCTGCCATTCAAGCCCACCATGGAATACTGCTTCTTGCCACTTGCTCTAATCTAAATTATTTACCACCCCAGTTGATTACCATGCACCACGTGCCATCAACAAATCAACATTGTTGCATGACAACCCCGTCACTACAACTCAACATCATTGTGTGACAACACCTGACACACCTTCTCATAAACATGTTCCATATTCCATTAGACAAGATTGATTTTGACATTTCAAAAGACACATGTCAGCTGTGGCTTAGCTAAGCATACTATCATCTCATAGCAACCAACTAGTAATGAACACAGGATGACAAATGATTATGGCATACAAATGACATGGTAGGTATATTTCAATTGGGTTGAATAACTAGATCCCAAACTATTTTCAAAACAACTCTACGCATAAAATAACATGCATAATTTAAATCAACATAGCAATTTTGTAGGACTGGGTTCAACATGATCAAAGCACAACTTGCCCTATAAAAGATCTTATTCTTACTCTGGATTTTGATCTTGAGTCAACGATTCTCCCTCAAACGCTTCGAGTACTTTGACGTCTAAATGTATCAAGAGAAAACACCAAATAAATAGCAGAATAGAGAGAAAACACCAAATAAACAGTAAAATAGAGAGAAAACAAATTCCAAAAATCAAATAAAGTTCGCCATTAAATAGATCTTAATTTTACAAATTTTTAGAAATTTGAATTGCCTCATTGGAGCTTGTGTGAGGAAGAATGGGATCTTGAAAGATTTAAAAATTATAAAAAATAGAAAATGAGAAAATACCAAATTAATTGAATTATTTCTATACTGGAAATTCTACTTATGGCATCATGGTGAAGTCATCATCAGATTAAACAAATTCAAAAATTCCCTAAGCTAACACACAGACATTGGTCTACGGACCGAGTTCACAAAATTGCTTGGTCTACAGCGAACCAGTCTCATGGTAACCGTGTGGCTGACATATGGGCTTGTTCAACTGCTGACCAGGGACACTCACTAGTCCACGCGGCTGCTAGTTGGTATCCACATCAGTAAGAGAGCAACATGGCGCTGACGAAGCCATCCACCTAGTGTCCACATATCAAACATCAACTCGTGCCACCTCAGCCGGTCATGCGCAGAACCACAAGGCTATCACTAGCGAGCAAGCAGGACACCCACGGCTAGCTTACATTGTTGCCTACCTAATGACGTGGTTTGATCCTAGATTGGTGCACTTAGATAGCAACTACGAGCACTTTTCCCCAGCGACGATAGCTCCATGATGATCTTGAAATCTAACGACCACTACAGGAATCCGACCTATTTACGTCGGCCAGAAGCCGACGTAAATAGGTCAAAAACCGATGTAAATATCTATTTACGTTGGCATGCCGACGTAAATAGGCCGACGTAAACCGAGTGACGTAAATAGCCCGTATTTACGTCGGTGCCGACGTAAATAAGGTTTATTTACGTTGGCCTCTAGGTCGACGTAAATAGGAATTGTAATACCGCAAATCTCTTTTGCTAGGTTTGTCGGCCGGTAATGATTCCCTCATTGTGATTCGAAGTTTCTTTTATTTTTACTCGGGAGAAAAATAATTAGCGTCGCGCAGCTGAAGCTTTTGTTAAAGGTTTTGGTTTTTGCCCTAGTTTTCAGTTTGAGGTTTTACCGAGCCGTATAGTTTTACGGCCAGGTTGTTTATCCTGGCATTTGTCTTTTAGCACCAAGGATTAAATTAGTGGTTCATTCTACGGGTTTAAAGTTGGATTTTTGTTTTCCTTGGGGGGTCTTCATTTCTTTCTCCTAGTTTCTCTCTCCCTTCTTGTTTGTGGCTGAGAATCATTTTGGGGGGGGGCTGCCGATTTTTCCCCAGTCTCCTGCGCGCTTGCCTCCCTCCGATCCTCGCGGCGCCCCGGCCGTCGCCCCATCTCTTCCTCGGCGCTGCCCTCGGCGGCGAAGGCTCCCTCCTTCCGGTGGCGCCACTCGCCTTCTCCATCGGCGTCTTGCTCTTCCCGCTCGCTCGGTTGCCTGCTCCTCCTGGCGGCGCCTGCTCTCGGTCGGCCTTGCCTTCCCTTCCTCTGCTGCCGAAGCTCCAAAGAATCGTTGCAAAGATCATCCGGCAAGAAGAATTAAGCACTGGAGCAGCCAAGCACTGGAGCAAATTGAAGCACTGGAGCAGCAGCCAAAGCACTGGGAGCAAAGAATAAATGAAGCACTGGAGCAACCACAGATTCTAAGAAGAAAGACCAAAGAACATCAATGCTCTCCCCTCTTGTCTTGTGGTGAGATCTCAAGCCTAGAATGCATTGAGATGTTGGGTTTCTAGGGTGCAGGCCAGATGTTTGTTGAAATGCCCAAAAGACTTATTGTATGGTATTACACTGTGGTTTGAGTAATGATCTGTGAGTCACCATATGAGCTAAACTTAGTGCTTCATAAGCATATTCATATTGGTATGGTTGCTTCCTTTTGTCTTGTGTTCTATATTCTTTTGTGCTTACATGGTATAAGGTCTGAAATTGTCGTGGAATTGAGATTATGAGGCATATGTATATATAGATGTTCGAATCAACCTTTGAATATTATCATGTAAATTAGCTCGCTCTTCATTTGTGTGCACCCAATTCAAGTTGGTAGTATGCTCTCGGCGATAGTGTAAGAACTATCCAAATGCATTGGTTTTAAATGTCCTTAGAAAAATGTGGATGATGCATGTTCTGACCAATAATAGTAAAACTAGCAGTATGTGCAGTACCTGTATGTGTGCCAGAGAAAATTCGAATGAATATTTGTGTCCTGCTAATGCTGTCCTGCGTGAATGTCTCGTTTCGACCTCATCATTCTACAGTTATTATGGGGTTGTGGATGGGATCCTATTTGTTGATTAATTTGGTATGAGTTGAAAATTGACCTCCATGATTTGTGTTCACATATATGTAGCCTAGAATGTTATTATGTATTTCACTGTGATATTTATGCCTTGATTCAACTTGCATAGTTCTAGTTGCTCAACTGGTATACATGGGTATTTATATGTGTTTCTTACTGATCGTCAAGACATAGCAGACGTGGATCTTCTAGGCATGAACTAGGATCAGTCTTTAGTCTCTTAGAAGATCCTCTACCTTCTTTGTGATGTTATGTTTTCAATGAATATGATTGGACTTTTATTTACTGCTAGTGATGGGATAAAGTACACAACATACTACAACTTTTATAAACTCAGTTGCAAGCAGGCAGCTTATTAATGGATGCTGGTTGAGTTTTATTTACATGCAAAGTGATTTTGTGTGAGGGAATCTGTTTTCTAGGCATGGATCCCTAGCTAGCAAATTGATCACACTCTAGGACGGAAGGGATTAGAAATGCTCAACTTCTGATTTTATTTTGTGCTGTTGCAATGTTGGCCAAACATTTATGAACATGGTAGGAAAAGTGGAGTAAATGCAAAAGAGTTTATTCCTTTTGTCGCTTGTACCAAGTGTGCATAAATTTAAGTTGGATGAATACTGTTTATTTGCAGGAAGGTTCTGTCGGGAGTGGCCTCAATTGCATGCCACTCCATTCCCGTCGGTAAAAGGCAAGTGCAACTCCTAGAGCGTTGTTAGGATGTTAAATGCTTTGTTTGCGATAAGATTATGAAAATTCTAATGAAGTGATTATGTTTATTAGCATGTCTAGAAGTTTTTAGTATGGTGATGAGGATGGATGAATGTTAGCAAATTGGTAAGTAAATTATTCAATTCCCATTTATTATGCTGTTTATTTAAATTGTATTTAACGAGTATGGTTATGTTGATGCAAGTGTAGGGATAAGCTTGCACTATAATCACCTAGTTCATATCTGTAAATTTAATCTATTTTATAGAATTTATGTGATGCCATTCCCTGAATTTTATTCATGACTTTATTTACTCTCGAATGAATCACATTGGGGAAATAGCAAGTTAATTGGTACTTCCATATTGGTTATGGCTATGTGTGGTGAAAATGAATGAGGGATGAAATGCATCCACGTCAATTGCATCATTGCATTCATGATGGACGAGGCGTCCCATGTTGATGCGGGCCTCGGTGCTCACCCGTAGTGAGCACAAAAGTCCTACCTCGTAGTCCCATTCATCGAGGTGAATGGGAGCGAGTCAGTAAGAGTAGGCCCCGCCACGGGATGGGTGGGATTGAGGGTGCACACCGACGGGTGTGCACTCAGCTATACCGGTATACGCTATGACAATGTGCATTAGGAGCATGCATGGTGCATTCATTGTTTTGATTCATGAGAAAAAGGGATGAGAGCATAAAAGCATTGCATTGTGTGTTGCAATTGGTAAATGTTAATTGATGAGAAGGAGAAATGACAAGTTGAGGATTTAGTCGTGGACTCATCCTGGAACGATTATTGAGGCGTGAGTATGGTTTAGTTACGTTTCCGAGTTGTATGTGGTAAATGGGGATATTTACTGCTTCTTTTTACTGGACGATTTCAATTAAGTATTGGTTATGTCAAAAGATGAAGTAGTTGTGCTCTTATGTTTGGTTGTATGTGAATTCAAACTGTTTCTTTTATTTACGGATATCAATTAAATAAACTTTTACTTTATGTCTTGTAGCATTTATATTCTAGCCGAGTTCATTATTTTTATGCTTGATTGCACTTTGTCGAGTCTTGGACTCACGCTTGTTTGTTTTCTTGTGTTAGGTACTTTGAAGTCGCCCGCTGGGTTGGGAGTAGTAACACGCAAGACGGCTTCGCCTCCAAAGAATTGCTTAACCGATTCATTCAGTCTTGATGTATCTAATAAGATTGTAATGTGTTATGCGCCATGGTGGAGTTTATTAAATCCTATTGGTTTTATGATTGGTTAACTAAGGACCTGCTAGAATAATATCCTACTGCATTGGTTTTCTGTCTGCTGAGTGGATGTCCTGTTTTCTAGAGAGGTCATGCCGAAATTTTCTAAATTTCGGTGACTTAGTTTTAATCTGGTTTGGGGAGTTCCAAGGTTGGTTCAATTTTCTTTGTAGAGGTATGAGGTTTAGGGTGTTTTGGTAGCATTCGCGGTGCAGTTGGCGCCGGGGTGTTACAGGAATAGTAGTCCACGTCCGGCTTGAGTAGAGCTGACATGGCACTTATTTACGTCGGCCTTAGGCCGACGTAAATAATGTCCACGTCATCATATTTAGGTTGGCCAGGCTTTGACCGACGTAAATACTATAAGTTTCATTGCCGGCCGAGTGGTGCTAGTATTTACATCGGCCAAGGTTGGCCGACGTAAATACTGGAGACCAGACAGCCAAATATCAGATCTGGCAGCTGGATTTGGGCAGCAAAAATATCAATCAGTAGAGCAAAAATATCAATCCATTCATATCATTCAGGACAGCAAAAATATCAAGCCATTCAACCATGCATTCATATAAACCAATATCAATCCGTCCATTTGCATACAACACATAGAAACTTCAATTTGCATATAACACATAGAAACTTCAATTTGCAAACATGACATATGACACAGTTGAACCATACTACTCATTGTTCATACAAACATTAATTTGGCAGAGTATTTTCAAAATGGTGCCCACTACTGGCATCGCCTCCCGAGTTTAAGAAGTCGCCAACCGACGGCGTAGTCCTCGAAGAAGAAGCGTCGGTGCCTCCAACATGTGCATCCAGTGTGCGGGCCGCCGAACCCTATATGAACGAACATATATTAGAGATAGCTAGATTACGTTAAAACAAATTTAAATTGTTCGATGATACCATGTTGGGAGATTGCGGGGTAAAGAAGGGTGGAGGTTGGAACGAGGGAAGATTCAGTGGTCTTCCGAACTACTGCGCCATATATTCCTACCAAACAAATGTAATTGGCATGAATACAATCATCGACATATATCTAAAATTAAAGCATGTATACATAACTAAAATTAAAGCATATAACCAAACAAATGTAATTGGCATGAATATATAACTAAAACTAAAGCATGCATACAGTCATTGACATATAACTAAAAGTAAAGCATGAATGCTAAAATACATAACTAAAATTAAATTTGTAGTTTGCTTCTAGTAAGTTTAAATTTTTAAGTATATATAGCAAGAACGACTAGGAGGTTGCCGAATATAATAAAAATTTCGGCAGCACCTCCTCTAAAATAGTGGACATCCACTCAGCAGACAAAAGACAATATTCAATCTAATATCAACAACAACAACCAGTCATGGTATCCACTAACCATCATGACCAACTAAGCACATATAGCAAGAACGACCAATCATCGACATATACTAGGCTAGCTAATTAGCATCTAGTCCTTGGTAACTTCCATATAATTGAAGCATGAATACAAACATACAACGAAATAGACATAAGTATATGAATTTTGGGATTCAACCATACGACTTACTTGTAGAGCCACCTGCTGTTGCGCCTGCCATGCAACAAAATACTCTTGTTGCTGTCGCAGCTGCTCCTGAAGTCGACTCTCACGGGCTGCTTGTTGTCTCAACTCCTCCTCCAGTGGAGTCTCACGAGCACTACGCCCACTGCTCTGGGAGGATTGAGACGACCTTGCCGAACTTAAGACTGTGGTGGAATCAACAATTCCATTAAACATGGTAAACCGACCATGTTTCTTACCACCCCCGCTATTGTACAAATCGACAAGGTCAACATCTTCTTTCCTCCAGTCAAACTCAAGCCTGTGAGTATCTGTCATCACTTTCCCGTAACTAGCCTACAAAATTTGTAGTTCATGCATAAAAGTTAAACGAGCAATAGTCAATAGAGTTATTTATAACCATTACGTACTAACAAGCTCTGGGTCGCCGTGTCACTGCATAGCTGCTCAGGCTGTGTAGGATCAGAACCTATGTGACGCCGTATATAAGCTTCAATGTTCGTGGGACGAGTGCCGCTTTGAGCTTCCTATAAGTCAGTGTCATTAGCCAATATTTCGAAGAGATCGAAAGATAAATTTGACAATTAAAAACTATACATTATGAAACATATCATCCATCGTGCAAGACGAAGATGTCCGTCGGCTCCGTAGCGTTGAACTACTCTCGGACCCGCCTCCCTATTACCTATCTTTTGGTTAGATTTCTGAACAAATTCAGGAGAGGCCTAGTAGTGGCTGAGAGCTTCCCATGCATCGGGAACTTGTTAAACCAAGGCAACATAGCCTCTCGGTACTGATCCTCACGAAGGTAGATTTTTGAAGCACCAAGCTTTTTGCTCACCTCCTAGTGAAGCACTCGCTTGTAGTACAAGTTGACTGCTTGGATGCGAGCCTAGTACATCATCTCCTTCACAGTCCTGGTCGCTGCGTTGTCAAAGACATCTTTAGCCTTAGCTTGCAACGACTGCTCCTGATCACTTGGCAAACAGTATCTCTCCTACAAAGCAAAAGGATTGAGTTAGACATCGTTTGTATTGATCGCAAAAACAAATGAAAGTGAAAAAACATAGACTTACCCAAAAATCCACCCACACCTGCTGGGCAACAGCTCCATGCACCCCATCTATAGCCATCCGGTAGTGCGCCCACTTCAAGGTTGGCTTGGGTTCACCATTCATGACCACTAAATCAGGATAATGGTAACGCAAGAGAGATCCTAGCGTACCATTCACTTGCCTCAAACTGTTTCTACCCATCCATTCTACATCAACCCATTGCCTACAAAAAAAACATTATGCAACTTGTAAGATGGTTCAGTTTTAAGTTTAATGCTCACAAATTTTAATAATTTACCAATCTCCATGTGGCACCATCAGTCTCCGTGCCTGAGAAACTGCTACCAGAGGAATCTGATTAGTCCCTCTATACCTAAAATAAGCATAGAATTCATGTTCATGACAAATGCAATACATAATTAACACTTACTAGTTATTTGTAAATAATACCTGAAGACAGGAGCATTCGCTCCCTCTTCACCATCTCCCTCCCCCTCACCATCCCCATCGTCCTCGCATTCCTCCTCCGCAGATCCAACCGCTGTGTCCTGCACAACTACCTCCTCCACAACCTCCTCCACTGCTTCCTCTTGTACAGCCTCAACCATAGACTCCCTTGCCTCCTGTCCACCCTCCTACCTTCCCACCTGAGAATATTTACATGTAAATGTAATTAGTGCATGTATACATGAAAAGAATGAAAATAACACAAGTTAAACTATACAACCTCCTCTAAGCATCTCTCGAACTATCTCTGCATGCTCTAATGAGAACTAGACCCTCTAAAAAGGGATTCTTGACTCTTCGAGGAGGACCCATCCTTCTTTGATTTCGAAGACGACCCGGTGTGCCGAAAAAATGACTTCATCCTATTGAACAAAAACAGTTTTAGGTTAAGCACAAGTACAACAATCAAAATACATAAAACATTCAGATTACATAAAAGAAAATAAATATTGCAATATTTGTACTTATTAGAAGTAATTGATGTCGTTAGGAACATGGTGAGAGTCAAGTGCACGATGTCGTTTCTTCCATCTGATATCCTCCACGATAACATCTGTTGTGTCCCCAACTAATACATTTAGTGTCGACCCAATGTCCACATCAAATGACCCAGGCAATCGATCTTCTTGGTAGGCCCCATCAACCGTGTTGTCCAACCCACTTTCAATATACTCATCATTCGCAGGAGTGTTTAAGCGACCAGGAGGATTCACTTTGTAAACAACCCACCATGGTTTTAAATTTTCCTTGGGACATGGATATCGAAGGTAGTACACTTGCTCAACATGGTGAGCAAGTACGAATGAGTTGTGACCTGCAAGGCGTGACTCATGTCTAACCTCTACTAAGCCAAGATTGTGGTTTCTCCGTATCCCCGTTTTATCGTTGAACCAATCACAATAAAAGAAAAGTTACTCTCAATTCCTTTCGGCCACCAAACTTAATCTCCACTATGTTTTGAAGAATGCCATAATATTAGGTTTGTCGACCATCCGCACCCTCTGCAGTAGTGACAACTCCGCTATTTATTATGGCTGCTTGAGGACGGCTTGCTTCTAACGATGCAGTATGAAAGCAAAACCCATTCACATTGTACCGGCCAAACTTTCTTATGGTCGTACTCGGCGATAAGCAGCCGAAGGTCCTCATGGACAGCAGGATCACGCATGCAATCGCAAATGTCGGGAATACAATTCAATATGGATGATAAGAAATTAGGACCACCACATAAACCCAAGGTAATAAGAAATATACGTCTTTGTCAAACCAAGTCACGGTTAGGACCACCACGTAAACCATTGTGTCGAAAGTTGTCAAGTTGTGCACTTGTAGGTTTTCGTGACGAATTCCATTGTTGTTGATCAAACAACCTACATTTTAATCGATTCATTTAGGTTGTAACAGGACAAATCAAGTTAGAAATAAATGACAAGTACTTACAGGAAATATTGTTCCATTTCTGGAATGTTGGAGTACATGTATAACAGTGCTTCATTCCACTCTTCACGAGATAGCTCATGATTCGAACTGGCCCCGACAACGTGTCCATGTCCTTGGAATATGTGAAGATCGAAACCATGTGTTTCATCCGATGGTTGGTATCTCAGAATATGGGCATTAATGTTGTGCTCATATTAAAAATATGTACTCGAGAAATATATAATCTCTTTAAGAAAAAAATGCTTCTGCGATGCAGCCTTCAACTCGTGCTTTGTTACCCACAGTTGCCCTAATTTTCTTAAGGTTTCGTTCTATCAGATACATCCATCGGTATTGTACCGGCCCACCAACCTCTGCTTCGTACGGTAGATGTACCAACAAATGTTGCATTGCATTCATGAAACATGGTGGGAATAACTTCTCCATCTTGCATACTAGCACATGTATAACTTTCTTCAACTTTTGCATCGTTGATTTCTTGATTTCCTTCGAACATATCTGTCTGTACATGAAACTAAGCTCTGCCAACATTGTCCACACATCATCAGGGAAGTATCCACGGAACATTATAGGAATTAATCTTTCCATGATTATATGGTAATCATGACTCTTTAGGCCATTTAGCTTACCTATCGTGGTACTCACTGCACACCTTAGGTTCACTGCATATCCGTCGGGAAACTTGATGTTTTTCAACCACACAAGGACTTCCTTCTTTTCAGAGCTCTTAAGATAGTAAGGGGCACGTGGTTTCCCCTGCCGTCCTGCTTGGTCCTCCCTCACCTCAAGACTTGGTCGACTGCATATTTCAGCCATATCTCTTCGAGCTTGCACATTATCTTTGGTCTTGTCTTTGAAGTCGAAACACATGTTGACAATGCTTTCTGCAACATTGCGTTCTTGATGCATAACATCAACATTGTGTGGTAGGATCAGGGATGTTGTATAGGGCAAGCTCCAAATACTAGACACATGGGTCCAGTTGTGTGACTCTCTAACACCTTCGAAGCCATCCTCCGTGGGAATTAATTGACGATGCCAAGCAACAATCTCTGCACCGGTTAAGCTTTTCGGCAGACCCTTTGTGACTATCATGTCCTTGCGGAAGGCATTTCTCTGTCTTCTAAATTCGTGACTAGGAGGCAGGAAATGTCGGTGGCAATCAAAGAAACAGAATTTGCGACCATGATTCAAACGAAAAGCATCTGTGTCGTTCATGCATATTGGGCAAGATAGTCTACCATGCGTGCTCCATCCCGAAAACATATCATATGCTGGGAAATCATGGATGGACCAGATGTAAGCAACACACATGTTGAAGTTCTCATTTATACTCTTGTCATAGGTCGTGACCCCTGTCCATAGCTGCTTCAGCTCCTCGATCAAAGGCAGCATAAAGATGTACAATTGCTTTCTAGGATGGTCCGGCCCTGGTATGACAAGGGATAAGAACACATACTCATCTTTCATGCACAACGAAGGTGGAAGATTGTACGGAATTGAGAAGACAGGCCAACAGGAGTACGACGCGACACTCATGTTGAAAGGCGAGAATCCATCAGTCGCCAAACTGATACTAACATTTCTTAGCTCTTTCGCGAAGTCTTCATCATGGCGGTCCAATGCCTTCCAAGCCTCACCATCAGATGGATGACCCATGAAACCTTCGTTCAAATGCACACCTTCCTTATGCCACCTCATATGTCGCGTAGTCTCCTTAGATAGGTACATTCTTTGTAGTCTTGGTGTTAGAGGAAAGTAACGTAGAACCTTCATCGGCGTCGACGTTGTCACCAAATTTCCCTCTTCGTCAGTTATTTGTACAAATCTACACTTGACTGTCATCTACGTTTTCTTTCCAAAACAACATGCAATTGTCAACGCACACATCTATCTTCTCGTAAGGCATCCTTAGACCAGCCAACATCTTCTTTTAAGGCGGTGGGCGGGAGCGGCGGGGCGACGGGCGGGCGCGGAGGGCAGAGCACGACGACGGCGGGGTTTCGGGCGCGCGCGAGTGAGAGAAGCTAAATCGATCGGGCGCAGATAGCCGACTATATAGTTCGCACTATTTACGTCGGCCCCGAGCCGACGTAAATAGGCCACGTAGGACTTGAGTTGTTTACGTCGTCCGAGCCGACGTAAATATCCGCCACGTGTCCTATTTACGTCGGCTTGGCCGACATAAATAAACCTCTCCAATTTCAAATTTTGTGGGGGTGTAATTAGCCTCTACTTACGTCGGCTAGGCCGATGTAAATAGGACACGTGGCATATTTACGTCGGTCTGGCCGACGTAAATGGGAGATCCGAGGTTTACGTCGGCTGAGCCGACGTAAATATATGTATTTACGTCGGTTTTATGTGGCTGACGTAAATAATGCCATGTTTACGTTGGTATTTTTTAGGCCGACGTAGATATAATTGGCCGACGTAAATAGATCGGTTTCCTGTAGTGGACGTTCCAGCCACAAAAGCGTATGCACTTGAAGCTCCTCGATGCAATGAACCCAACATGATAACTCATGGTCTTCAAGTCCCATGGACAGCGGTGAATTGATGATGTGAAGCTTGCAGCGGCTCATGGAGATCTTCTCGAGTTCTGACAAAACAACAACTCATTCTTGCGATTGGCTTAGGGTTTTCATTGGTTGATGCCTTGTGCAGCCGATGCTCACCTGTTAAGGCCATAAATGTCCAAGCCATGCACAGAATAGGGACCTTGTCCATGGCAGCTATAGTTGGTCTGTTTCGATTCCAACACTATTCATAGAATTAAAATACCTTTTACCATTTAAAATAATTCTCAAAAATAAAATAGTAAAAATATCATAAAAATTCCAAAAAAATTCTAGAAAATATTTTCAGATATTTGGAGCTCAAAAAAATTTATTGGCATAACTTTAGTTAAACTTTTCATAGAATAAAATTGAATCCCTATTTCACATGATTTAAAAATTCCAAATAAATTACAAAAAATTCTAAAAATTCAAAAATCCTTAAAATGCACAAATAAAAACATTAAAATAATTTGAGCAAAAATTTTGGGATGATACAATATGGTATGACAATAGAATCCAAAACAGTCCGAGGTTTGGATCATAAGAGAATATAATCATCGATTCAACACGTGGATGAATGTGCACTTGAACAGGGAGTCAGCAAATGTTGTTATGAAATGATTTGCAAAAGGGCCAAAATTTACTGTTGGGACATAGAAAGGATATGATATCAATGGGTAAATATTTTTGCATGAAACCAAATGTTGGAAAGAGAATCATTCAAAATAGCAGAGTAAGCATAGAAGCATTTCACAATGAGGTCAGCACGACTGGGCCAATGAAAATGGTATATGGATTGGGTTTGTACTACACATTCGTAGAAGAAATTTAGGAGCTCGACTACACACTACTATTCATGACCCTATTACTACGATGCTGATGGGTCTAAATTCGACAGGGTGTGAAGGTCGACAAGTAAGATATTGTAACATCCTAATTTTTGCTCTAAATAATTTTTATTTCATTTTCCAAATTGTGGGAATTTATGATTTTTTTGGAATTTAAATAACATTTTTGAATTAGGCCTTTTGCAAATAATATTAAAATATATGCAAGGTTTATATGAACTTTTGTCAAAATATTTTATTTGAGTTCTAAATATCTCAAAATATTTTTGGGAATTTTCCTAATATTTTTGGTATTTATTTGGATTTAATTAAATTTTGGGATTTATTTTATTGGAAAAATATTTGAAATCTAGGTTTAGTTGTTTGGGCTGAAACCCTAAAGGTCCAGCCTATTTCCTTGTTGTGTTGGCCCAACCTTGCTTCATGCTGTGTAGCCCATTGGCCCAGTTCGACTATGCGCCTGTCAGCCGTTGGATGGTTGCCGTGTGGTTGGCTGTGCATCATCGTCTTCAAGCTTGATACCTCATTTGCCCAGGCATTTCTGTCATAGATTCCATGACCGTGCTGACTATGTCTCGAACTTTCATCGCTATTTAAGGCAAGTATCTAGTGTGGTAGATTCTTATCAATCAAAACCCTAAACCAATCGCAAGGATTAGGTTGTTGATTTGACCAAATTTGCTATTTTCGCCGAAGCTCAACCTTTGAGGAAAAGGTCAAATTCATCACCGTCATTGCGCCTTGGAGCTCGTCGTCGGTCCAATCAGCTTCGTCTCTTCATAGGCCATCTCATGTGCATGTTGGATTCACCAAGAGACCATTGGAGCTTGTCGTTCCAGGAAGCAAGACCCGCCGCCGTTAAAGCATGTCACTGGCGCCGTTTCAAGCCACCGGAGGGGAAGGTAGCCACATCATTTGAATCATGAAGTCAAGCTCTTGACAATGGTGCTAGTCCTGGTCATTGGTGACAACCCTAGGTCCCTATCCTACCACTACTGGCTAGCATGTCCCAGTGCTCGACACATGGTGCCATGTCGTCCACCATGTCAACGCCAAGTTAGATCCTTGTAGATGTGTGTGCTTATGTGACGGCCAAGTCATTCTACTAAGTTAGCATTGGTGCGAGCTTGCATGTTAGTGCTCTATTGCCACGTGCCAAGTCCATCGTGAACCAATCTTGTTTCGTGGATCAAGTCCATGGAGTTGGTCCCACACGTCAACCTCTCTAAGGATTTTCATATTTACTTTAATTTTGGGAAATTGGTTGCTGACATCAACATGACATCATTAATCTATTTTTAGTAGAAAAATAAGTCAGAAAATTTAGATTTTCTCTTTTCTGTTTTTTTCTTTTATTTGAACATTTCAAGACCCCGTTCTTCTTCATATGAGCTTCAGTTGATGCAATTTAAGTTTCAAAAAAATTGTAAAAACAAGATTTATTTAATAGTGAATTTTATTTGATTTTTATATTTTTATCTCTAGTTTGGTATTTATTTAGTGTTTTTTTATTCACGTAAAAGTCAAAGTGCCCATAGCATTTGAAGGTAAAGCGTTGATTCAAGAGCATTGTCCAAATCAAGTTATTTTACCCAATTAGATTATACCTACCTTATCATTTGTATATCATGATTATTTGTCACCCTATGATGGTTCATTATTAGTGGTTTGCTAATAGATGCCAACATTAGTTGGTTAGATCATGCATAGTGTGCTTAGCTATGCAATGGGTTGTTGATATCATTTTGGAATCTCAAGTTCAATTTGACAAATGGAATATGGAACATTTTTATGAATGGGTGTATCATGTGTTGTCACACAATGATGTTGAAGTTGTTGATGGCATGTTTTGCCTGATAATCAATTGGGGTGGAAAATAATTTAGAATGGAGCATGCGGCAAGGGGCTGTGAGCCATAGTGGGTCTGTGTGGTATTGGGTTGACATGTTTTTTATGAGTGAAAGTGATATGGTTTCAATGAGAGAATTATTGGAAGTCTTGCCTCGGTCAATTAAAGACTAAACCTTGCAAGCCATTGAATTGGGCTAATCATGCAACTACATATCTGGAATGGGACAGATCTAACTAAATAAGTTACCAAGTCTTAATATTTGATGCCTCGGGAGGATAACCAAACTAAGTGTGTGGTTATGGGGAATTTGTGTGTGCAGTTGCCTCACATTTGTCCAATGGTATGTCTCTCCTATTCTTCTACTCTGAGTGAGGAAAGGAATAGTGAGTTTAGACTTATCGGGAGAGTTAGTGTTATGATGAAGTCTCCAAAAGATTTTGTTGGGGTCACTCAGCTACACAACAAGGGAAGTGTGATAATAGCTTGGCATTGAGAGATGATCATGTCATGTGGGTAAAGTGTGTAATCTCTGTAAAGTGTAATTCTATTCGGATAGTCATGTCCACTGTATTGGGCAATGCTCCATAATTATAGTCAAGGGTTAAGTTTTATGAAATAAAACATGGGAAGAGAGGTTGTGTGCCATTGGAAATATGGAAATTGTTTAGAGCTGTGTACTAGGTTTTATCATTAGAAAATTTGTGAAAGTTATTTATTATTGTTATTTATTTTACTATCATTTCAATCTATTTATTGTATTAATTTGTAAATGCTACTTTACTACAAAATAACCATGTCATCCATTCATTGGAATAAGCCTTGCAAATAGTTATATTAGACTTGCATTCAGTGCATAAATTGTTGAGTCTTTAATTATGTACTCACCCTTGCCACAACAAAATCATTAGTTGAGGAGGAGTCTACACCAGCTTTGGATTAGGAGCACCAGGAGGAGATGAACATCTAGGATGCAAGCCTTGTCAGTTGCTTGTGGAAAATTGATGGGTTTCTTATTATGTTTCTAATCCGCTACAGTTTAATCAATTGTAGTTTAAGCTCTGCAAGGTATGGTCATGTAAAGTCGACCATAAGGTCAATGAACTATTTTATATTTAATAAATAAAGTCTTTTATTATATTTTCACTATGTATGATTGTGATATTCATCTATGTTGATATTGTGTGTACTAGCATGATCCTGAACTAGTGCGGTATACACAGAGGGTCTGAATATTCATATTTGGTCCCAAAAATTGTCAAAATGGATAATGTCGTAGATGAGGAGGAACACAATATATTTGACAACATGCCACCATTTGGAGATGGCACACAACTCAATCTCGAAGATACTAAGGAAACTGGCTATGCCGCATTGATCACCAGGAGGGCTATACTTCAAAGGTAATCTGCCATTTACATCTCATTGTTTTCATCAGTGTAGCTTACCAAACACTTTCCACCTTTGTAGGTATGTTGTAAGTGGAATAGAGCAATCGAGAAGATGATTATGACAAAGTCAAAACATGTAAAAAATTTGGAATTTGACAAAACCCACAACATGAAAAAGTTCCATTTTGAAGTTCTCTAAGTGTTTCATGTTGAAAGTTTTTAAAATTTTAGAATAATATCAAACTAAACCAAATTACTAAGATTTGTCTTTACTAGGATGAGACAAAAATAACTTTACAGACTACTAAACCCCAAAACCATATGTGATTCCACATGTGACATGACACAAATAGTTTTGTTTTCAACAACCATCTATGATATTACACATACGGTTTTTTTGTAATAGCCATCTGTGATATAAGACAGATGGTGTTTTTTTAGTAGACATCTATCATGATCAATGTCATAGACAGTTTTTTGTATTAACCATATGTGATAAGAGGCAGATGACTATATAAATGAAACATCCTACCCTATTATTTTAGATACTCACACTTAGCAACTCTATCCCTAAATCTAGGGCTTCCTAACGTCGACACTATCCCATTGCCCTTGACATCCTGTTGCCATCATTGACATCTCTACATCATCGATAGCCTCTTCGCATGTTGCCATCATCAGTCTCTCCACATCATCGCCATCCCATCACTATTGCTGTCTTCAACTTGTCACCATGATTTTTACTTCTATATACACTTCACTCTATTTTCTATGTCTTCTTACACTTGAGACCTATGAATGGAACAAATATGGAATAGGATTGCATTCTCTGTCCATTATTACATTACAAGTATACTTTTTATGCTATGTACCACAGACTAGCTAATCTTAGTAAGTAGATTTTGTCATGTCTGCTAAAGGCCTACAAGAAGGCTAAACCTTTATGCAAGAAGCATTGTATGATAGTTTTGCTAGTAACTAAAGGATTATTTAGTGTTTCAATCTTATGCATATGTTTGTAAAGTATGATTTATTGTTTCAAGCTTTCCTTCTTGAAATATTATAAAATACACATCAACCAAAAGGATATCATATAATTTTTAATATTTTCATTTGTTCACCCCAAAATAGTGTTTCTACACTTATTTGACCAAAGAGCACTTCTACTTTAAGGACCACCACAAACTTAATATAGGGAAAGGCAAAAAATATTCCACCAAAGATTATTCTCTTGTCTCCAATACATATGACCATTTTTTAGTGTTTTAAAAGGAAAAATGTTTTTTCATCCCTTTCTCTTTATTGTTTGTCACTTTGTCCATCTATGCTCAACTGAGGGAGCAGGACAAGCCTCCCAAGTTATCTCATGGAATTCGATCCTACTAAGTTGAACATATATTAGTTAAACTAGATTGTACACATGTAACTAATTATGGAAGTCTTCTAGTCATCTGTAGTGTGTTTTAATTCTTTGATATGGAAACAATCCAACTTTACCTTCAATTTTCTACTATTTTCTTAGCTCACTATCAAATATGTTTAGCAAGGATATGGATATAACATTGGCTCCAAGTGTTGTACTCAATGAAGTCACCCTATCCACTATGACCCAACAAAAAAGCCGAATGCCTTAGTGTCGATCGACATGTAAGGTTCCATCTAGGGGAAGGAAGCACATCATTAAAGAATTCAGTCCGACTGGGGTCTCGTTAGCTCCAAAGAACATAGCAGCCGCATTTCATACCACATACATCATACTTACAAGAGAGTGGGTGTCGATCACCATCTCTAGCTAGAAGGTCGTCTTGGAGGATGACAAGGACATGTATGGGAAGAATCAAGGGTGTCCTTCATGATCCCAGGGGAGCTTTAGTGCTGAGTGCACTGACATTCTTTTCTATCAATAATGTGCAATGCCTGGAAGACCCTGGAGAACACTCTTATCATTGAATGTGTGAACAAGTCAGATAGTTTACTTGAGAAGTACCCTTTCATGTATTCGGTGGCATGGGAGGTGTTTGTGAGAATGAAGAACATGCTCAAGTTTTGGGTGCTTAGTGTAAGTGTCGATGATCTGGGAACCGGTCCCCCACCGAGCTTACTTGTTGAATGAGGGATCAACCTAGGGCCCCTTTTCCGCGGAGGGGTAGCGTCCGAGGGCCTGCCGAGCTACGCATCGTGGAGACAATGCAGCAAACAGAGGGTCTTTTTGTCTGGTTCGGGCCTCTCGCGGGGGAGATAATAACCCTACGTCCAGTAGTTGCACTACTTTACAAGAGTGGATTACAGGGTGCTTGCTCGGGGACAAAGAGGCTCTAAGAACTATCCTCTTGGCCAGTAGGCGATTGCTTTGTAGGAGTAGTGAAGTAAAAAGACCCTCCCTTTTTTCCTACGTGCGAGGGGTATTTATAGGTGATTACAGCATTTTAGCATTTATTACAAAGCGGTGTGCCACTATTTTCGGACGTGGGCGACACTGTTCTTCTCTTTTTGCCATACCGCTACGAGGGCGTAGGGTGGCCCAGGTCGTAGCAGCATTGTCCTTCTAGTCGCCAAGCGATTAATGCCACGTCGAGCCATCGGGTGTTCAATGCCACGTCGCCTTTGTGGAGTGTGCCTGGCTTCTTGGTGAGGCTCGAGGCCTTTTCCTCCGAGCCCGGGTCGCTGGTCGTGCACTCCCGAGCAAGTATGCTTGGGGGTGAGCTTGACTGAGGTCAGGGCAGGTGCGAGGGTCGACCTCCCCGAGGGTCCTTGTAGGGGACACCGTCCAAGGGCGTGCATGGTCGGTGGTCGGCTAGCCGCCGAGGTACCATGGTCATTGTAGGAAATACCCAATCCCCGACAGCTAGCCCCCGAGGCTTAATGGGAGAAATTACTTGGCCGAGGTCTCCGCCTTAAGCCTCTAGACCTTGAATAAGGAATTGGGGGATCCGCAGCGAAGAGCTACTGCGGCATCCGAGAAGCGCTTGCTCGGGGATAGGTGGTCTCGCAGCGAAGAGCTATCTGCTGACATCGGCGGCGCTTGCTCGGGGGACAGTGGTCTCGCGGCGAGTGTTATCTGCGGCATCCGGCAGCGCTTGATCGGGGACAGTCTCAGAGCGAAGAGCTATGCGGCATCCGGCGATGCTTGCTCGGGATGTGGTCTCGCGGCGAAGAGCTATGTGGCATCGGCGGCGCTTGCTCGGGATGTGGTCTCGCGGCGAAGTGCTCTGCGGCATCCGGCGGCGCTTGCTCGGGGCAGTCTCGCGGCAAGAGCTACTACGGCATCCGGCGGCGCTTGCGGGATAGGTCTCGCAACGAAGAGCTATATGGCATCCGAGCAGTGCTTGCTCGGGGATAGGTGGTCTCGCAGCGAAGAGCTACTGCGGCATCCGAGCAACGCTTGCTCGAGGACAGATCTCGCAGCGAAGAGCTACTGCGGCATCCGAGCAGCGCTTGCTCGGGAACAGTCTCACAAATAAGAGCTCTGTGGCTTCCGGCGGCGCTTGCTCGGGATGTGGTCTCGCGGCGAAAGAGCTATGCGGCATCCGAGCGGCGCTTGCTCGGGGCAGTGGTCTCGCGGCGAAGAGCTATTGTGGCATCCGGCGGCGCTTGCTCGGGGCAGTGGTCTCCGGCGAGCTATCTGCGGCATCCGAGCGGCGCTTCCTCGGGGCATGTGGTCTCGCGGCGAAGAGCTATGCGGCATCCGGCGGCGCTTGCTCGGGGGCGGTCTGCAACGAAGAGCTATGCGGTATCCGGCGGCGCTTGCTCGGGGCGGTCTCGAGCGAAGAGCTCTGCGGCATCCGGCGATGCTTGCTCGGGACGGTGGTCTCGCGGCAAGAGCTCTATCAGGCATCGGCGGCGCTTGCTCGAGGCCAGTGGTCTCGCGGCGAAGTGCTCTGCGGCATCCGGCGATGCTTTCGGGGCAGTCTCGCAGCGAAGAGCTACTGCGGCATCCGAGCAGCGCTTGCTCGGGGATAGGTCTCGCAGCGAAGAGCTACTGCGGCATCCGAGCAGTGCTTGCTCGGGGACAGGTGGTCTCGCAGCGAAGAGCTACTGCGGCATCCGAGCAGCGCTTGCTCGAGGACAGGTCTCGCAGCGAAGAGCTACTGCGTCATCCGAGTAGCGCTTGCTCGGGGACAGGTGGTCTCGCAGCGAAGAGCTACTGCGGCATCCGAGCTGCGCTTGCTCGGGGACATGTCTCACAGCGAAGAGCTCTCTGTGGCTTCCGAGCGGCGCTTGCTCGAGGGAGTGGTCTCGCGGCGAAGAGCTATCGCGCATCCGAGCGCGCTTGCTCGGGGATGTGGTCTCGCAGCGAAGAGCTACTGTGGCATCCGAGCAGCGCTTGCTCGGGGCAGTGGTCTCTGGCGAAGAGCTATGCGGCATCCGGCGGCGCTTACTTGGGGATGTGGTCTCGCGGCGAAGAGCTATCATGCGGCATCCGGCGGCGCTTGCTTTGGGGACAGTCTCGCGTAAGAGCTCTGCAATAACAAACTATGGAATAAATATTGCATTTTTGCAGTGCCATAACCGCCGCATGACCATTCATGTAGGTTCTACGAGATGCGCCACATGTACGACTTATCGAAGCTCACACACTGAATATACCCAAGGTATGCAATTCTAACTACAACAATTTGCCCACATTTCAATCTTTGCAATTAGAACTTTTTAGTAACAAATATTCTTGCTAGCGATAGGACGTGAAATTCTCAATTTCTACTTATCACCCTAAGGATCTTGTGAACATTCGTGAAGAACACACTGCCTTCTTCCTGACTAATGTAATCTAAAAGAAGGGCGCATTTAGGGGCTTCGACTGTCTTTAGTGTCATTTATTTATGTAACAATACATTGCCATGTGATTGTTTTCAATTGTAAATTGCGTAAATTGTGTACATGCTTTCAACTATCATTTGTTGTCTTGTCAACTGCGATGTTAACTATGTACTATGAATTATTGTATTGTTTTATACGTGTTGTTAACTATATGTGAATTGTTGTCTTGTGTTATATGTAAAGAGGGCATGGCAAGCATGATTCCCGAGGCTAGCCTAAAATAGAAACATTTACTAAAAAGTGCAAATCACAAACGGTTCTAAGGTGATATATGCATTATCACAAATGATTATTGTTGGGACCCGAATATGCAAATCCGGTCTCTCTATGTATTCATCACTAGTCCACAATCACACTAGTGCACACAGGCTCAATATAGATAAATATCACAATCATACTCAACAAGATAATAGTAATGACTTTGTCGAATATCCAAATATGGGACATGGGCATGTGCCATAAAGTCAAAGGCCATACCATGTATATCTCTACCAGCATCCGAAAACTCCAAATATCTCGAGCCCAGTTCAGCGGGATAAGGTATATGGAGTAGGGATATCCCCGCATAAGGTAGGATCCAATCGTATTCCTGATACGAGGAAACCTACTCGAATACGCCCGGTGGTCATGGAAGTTCAGATACAATATGGAGATCACAATAGCAATGAGACTCCTCATCGACCACGACTTAGCTCTCCAACACACTATATAAGGGCCAGGGTAGACGTCATCAAGGAGAACAAGCCACAACAAGACACAACAAGCCAATTCAGAGTGCAAGCCTCAAGAAACAGCCGTCTAGAGCTAGATGCATAGGAAGATCTCCTTGCAAGGATCCGATAGCCATAGCCTAGCCACCCCCCATATTCATACTCTTCCTTGTAATCAGGACTAGCCTCCTCGATTTGTAATCTGTTCATCAATCTCATACATCGCCGACATAGGAGTAGGGTATTACTTGACCAAGAGGCCTGAACCTGTCTACATCACATGCCCCCGATTGTGTGTTTGATCCTACATATCTCGAAGGTACCCAAATATAAGTGTGTTGTTGATCACTAACCTTCGATAGCTGGAGAGCCAGGTAGGGGCCATCAGCTGTTTTTGTAGATCAAGCATGTCTTCGATGCGCGTCCGCACTAAAATTCCTGACACCCAGCAAGCTCTGCCAGTCGGATCTGACATCACCTTTGGGACCATGCTGTACCGATGGGGATCATCTGGAGATCTTGAGCACATCAGCTTTATCGAGTCCTGTTCCGAGGATCACTGCCGAGAGGTGTGCTTCATAGAGTTTGACCCACTAGAGCCCAGAGTCCTTAAGTGCATTGACACGGAAAGTGACAACGACAACAGCAGCGATGACTTCAGCAGTCAGTGCCGCATTCAAACAGATCGACACGTATTCATGACCAGGGCCAATAATGGCACAATTGCCAGAAGTTCCCAAGAGAGGGATCCAGAGGCAGGAGTCATGGGCGGCCAGGAGGACCACATCCCTCCAAGCACACCCTAGGATCTTGGGGTAGTAGCCACCGCAGTGCATACAACTGCGAATGTCATTGCTCCTGGCACAGCAGACCATCGCTGTGATCCAACCGCCACAGCCACTGTAGGGATCACGGCCAAATTGTTGAAACATCTCAACCTTGACAATTCGGCGATGCCTCACCCCCAGGTGCTAGGATGTTAGGGGCAGCAGGCTCTTTGGCAGCACGACCATAATGGCAAGCCCGGTTGCATCCTAGGAACAGCGTCTCATCAGAGTCATAGCAGTGATATCTTCAGCACTCCTGTGGCCCATGTCCAGTGCGCTCATATGCTATTGAAGTCTCTTCCGCCGTTGGACCCGACAAACCCTATGATGACGGTGTTCGACCAGATGAAGACACTACTCGATGCAACGTAAGCTCAGACTGCTAGAGCTGCTAACTCGAGGTTTGGTCAACTGAGCTAGCAAGGTGCTCGAAGTCGGCTGCTGGGCCGTCCTATGATAGTCGCCGAGCAGCAAGATCAGTGGTGGCTAGTTCCAGCCATCATAATTCTAGAACAGTCCGTTCCAACCCATGCTCGGGATACCTTGGAGATCTCCAAGACCAAATTCCACACAATCGATGAGATCAGTGTGATGTCTTGCGAGATCGAAGTGAAGAACAAGACTGCGAAGACCATGAGAGGCGGGGTAACGAGTCCACGTCCTTAAGAGGTCAGTCCCCTGTGCGACATGGACGCCAAGGCGGATCTTCGCCCTCGAGGGGCCACTTGTCGCCATGACACAGGTTCCCCCCTTAGCAATATAAGTACCGAGGACAGCGCCAGAGGACCCCTGAGGACACCGATGAGGGGTGCAAGGCATTGACTCGTGCACTACATGAGGTCAGGTGGCCGAACAAGTTTAAACCTAGCCCGATCGAGAAGTACTCGGGGAAGATTAACCTTATTGAATGGCTAAAGATCTACACTACGGTCATGAGAGCAGCCGGAGGAAACGAGAAAGTGATGGCCAATTACTTACTTACCACCTCGATGGTGCAGCAAGATCTTGGTTACTCAACCTCCCACCTTAGTCGATATCATCGTGGGCAAAGTTACGGGCCCAGTTCATCGCCAACTTCCAAGGCACATATGAACACCCCGGAACGTGCAGTGACTTGCATCGGCTAGTACTGAATTTTCGTCTAGAAAGAAGGCAGAATGCAAAGAAGCGAATGAAAAAGTAACTTCACCTTCCCATATTAAGCGTTACCCTCACACCTCCTTGCTAGGTAGATGATCTCTTTGGGACCAGTTTGGCCCCAGCAGCCACCTTTTTTACCAGCCCAGCTGGTTGAAGCGACGGTGCTAGCGGATCAACGACCAAAGGAACAGCCTGCCCATATAAGACCATCATGAGCAAAGCACCAGGCTGTGAGCAGGATAAGTAAATTGTCTAATAGAGACACTACCGTTTCAACCACCTCGGCCGACGAAGGCTCCCTTCGAAGAGACGTTGATGGGGCAGCGGCTAGATTTTACACTTTAGCAGCCCAAGTGGCCCGCTGGTCCTCCAAAATCTATTGGATTACATTAGAAGCAATCTCATCACATCCTAGAGAGCGATTGAATATCACCTGGTCAGAAGCCCTTGTTGGTGACGTCTGATGCCATTTTACCGGTGGCTGAGACGCTGGTGACTCTGATCTCCCCATTCGTGGAGAATCCATCGTCCCTTGCTCCTAAGCTGCTTCAACTTCACTAGGGTCTATGCTGGGCGCCACGTCATCTGTAGATGGCCCCGCGCCAGTAGGAGCCGAGCCTGATGCTTGCCTACCGTCTCGAGCAGGCTCATCATCCAAGTCAGTGGCTCCCTCGAGCAACCTACTGTACTCGTCATGCTCAGCCTCTTGACAAAGAAAAATTGGTTAAGTAACAACATATGCCCAAGTGCGGCAAAATTGGTTATTACTCGATACATACCTCTGGTCGAGGATTGGCCAGAGAGCAGGCCTCTACGCTGCAGGGGTCAGGATCTGAGCCCTGGAAGATCTTGCTCAACCAAAAAGAAATGTTTGCATCTGACTAGACTGTGGTCAGTAAACCAGTTCGTTAGCCACTAGTCATGGCAAAGGGAAAAGGCAACAGAAAAAGTCATTGTAACTTACTCTCAGAGTTATCTCCGGTTGCGTCATCGATCCAAGAGTACTTCCAGGCCAGGTGGTCCCGGCACTTAAGCGGACTCGACTGTCGCGTTAGAAAATCTCGGGCGACATGCCACCCGGTTAAACCCCTCTTCCTCAGCTCTTCAATCTTCTCGACATAACACACATTCTGCACCGTCAACAGAGGGATTTTCGTCAAGAGGTCGGTGGAGCTTGGGAAGTACGGCTGACAAGCCAAGGGAAAATTGACTGTATCCAGCGAGGCGATATAGAACCACCGCTTCTTCCAGTCTGACTGGTAGGAAGAAGTCACCGGAACAAGGATATAAACGCTAGCAGCACCACTACGGAGGTGAAATCCAACACCCCCAACGACCTCATTTTTGGTCGATCTCTTCAAACAGTAAAAATGGCGAAACAAATTGAGGCTGGGTCTGATACCCAGAAAGGCCTCACAAAGATGAGCAAACACACTGAGCATTGTGATCGAATTGGGGCTCAGGTGAAAAAGTTGGATTCCCTAGAAGTCTAGAATGGCAAGCAAAAAAGTAGAAGGGGGAAAGCTGAGAGTGCAACCGAAGAAAGACTCGAAGACTACAGTCTCGTCCTCATCCTTAGGGGTCGGATAAAGCTCACCGATGGATGGTCTCCAGTGGAAGAACTCCTTAGGAGGAACGAAGCCGCCTTTCTCCAATTCCGCGAGACGCTTCTCTGACATTATAGATTTCTACCATACTTGCTGAAAGGCTTCATCGTTGAAGACCGGCCAGGTTACCGTCGTCTCCTTATTCGACGGTACGGTGGCCTTAGGGTTGGTAGAAGAGCCAGAAGCCATTAGAGTAGATGAGAAGAAGATCTCTTGAACGCAAGAGACGCAAAGGCTCAAAGGGGCGAGATGGAGGCTTCGAGGACAAGGGTGAAGATGAAGGAATGAAACGGCTATAGTTCCAAATCCAAGAATTTATAGCCAAAAATGTCCAAGCACAACGTTTCATTTCCCGTCGAACAGCATGTTGATCATCGAGAAAACTGGAACAATGGCGCCGCATTCACCGTAGCGCATCTGACAGGAACAATAAATGCTGAAACTGCTCAACGTTCAGAATTTCTAACAACAGTTCCAACTCTACTCAGAGTCGGGTTGACTGGTCAATATCGAGCGATGTGAGGCACCTTAAGTGTTCTAGCTGGGCTTTCAGTAGAGCACTCGACCGCACACATCCTACTCGATACTTAGCAATTCAAACTTACTCGAATCATTCGACTGCAAGTAGGCAAGGCATTGCTCGACCAAACCAGGTTTGGTGGTAATCGACCAAGCACTCAAACGGATCCTCCACTAAGCAGAGTTCGGGAGATACTGTCGAATATCCAAATATGGGATATAGGCATGCACCATATAGTCAAAGGCCATACCATGTATATCTCTACCAGCATCTGGAAACTCCAGATATCTCAAGCCTAGTTCAGCGGGATAAGGTATATGGAGAAGGGATATCCGCGCATAAGGTAGGATCAGATTGTATTCCTGGTATGAGGAAACCTACTCAAATATGCCTGACAGTTATGGAAGTTCAGATACGTACGGAGATCACAACAGCAATTAGACTCCTCATCGACCACGACTTAGCTCTCCAACCCACTATATAAGGGCTAGGGTAGACGCCGTCAAGGTGAACAAGCCACAACAAGACACAACAAGCCAATTCAAAGCGCAAGCCTCAAGCAACAGTCATCCAGAGCTAGACACACAGGAAGATCTCCATGCAAGACATCTGATAGCCATAGCCTAGCAACCCCCCATATTTATACTCTTCCTTGTATTAGGACTAGCCTCCTTGATTTGTAATCTGTTCATCGATCTCATACATTGCTGACATAGGAGTAGGGTATTACTCGACCAAGAGGCCTAAACCTATCTACATCGCGTGGCCCCGATTGTGTGTTTGATCCTGTATATCTCGAAGGTACCCGGATATAAGTGTGTTGTCGATCACTAACCTTCGACAGACTTCGTCAAATTAAATATAACTTGTTAGATTACTTTATGGTCCAACTTATGTGATTATGTCTCACAGGGTTAAGATCGATAAATAAATAAATTGTAGCGAAAATAATTTTTTTCATAGTAATCCTTCAAATTGCCACAGGAATCTGCAAGGTTCACACCCTAGTTATCCGCTCCTTCCTAGAACTCATCAAAAGCAAGCGTAGCTTCCCCTCCAACTAGTGATGTTTTGTTGAAAGGGGTAAGAACATAAAGCACTCAACTAGTTGTGCACAAAATGCAAATTTAATATACAATATGCATGGCTTATTACAAAGGAATGGCCAACACGGTTAATTTGCATAAAACAACATTTGTAAAGGAATAGCATAAGTAGAGTGAAAAGACAGTAAAATAAATAATAACAATAATAAATTTTTCAGTTATTTTTGAAGGATCGAGATGGTGAACAGAGGCGGGGTGAATGGTCGCAAATAAATTTTGCCCCAAAATACTCCAACCAAAACCTCGAAAGGATCGCGCAAAGGAAATCGTGAAAAACCCGAACAACTAGACAACTATGTGTACCCCTAGATTGCATGGGTGAGTACCATAGAATATGTGGGGATTTTTGAGTCACAATTCTGATTGTATAGTGTCCAAAACAAGAAGGAATCAATTCAACTCTTGCTTTTAGAAAGGAGATCAATTCAAATCCTAACAGCCACTTTCAAAAAAGTAAAAGCAGAATTTCCAGAAACTGTCCTCAATTAGAATAGGTGGTTGGTCGGTTTATGTAGCTCAAGAAATTTTGAACCTGTTTCTGCATATGAGAAACTGAGTCATGAAGGACTCCACCAAATTTCACATCAAAAAACCTTACAAAAAAATAGGAAAAATCTAAGAACACAAACAGTCAGGATCTTCGAGCAGAAAGTTTGGGGCTCGGTTTTCACCTCATGGCGCCCAAACAGTGCAACAAGTGGACTCCAAAAGTTTTTTACAGATGGATATGGGAGTCCTGCACCTTATCCAACAAGAATCACTCAAAAAGAATTTTTCCAGATTTTTCTAAACATCAAATACTAACTGCTGCGCGAAGAAAAAGTTCTGGACAGAGTTGCATCTTGAAAGAAAAGATGATCTCTACTCAATCCAAGAGTGCAAAAGAGATGTAAGACTATATGAACACACTCAAGACATCCAAGATCAGTATTTAGAAGGAGGGGAGGAAAATCCAAATTGCAAGAAAATAAATTGCGTGAAAGTAAATTGCAGGAATTTAAATGCTGAATTTAAAACATAAAGTAAGTGTGTAATTTAAATTCAAGCATGAATGAAAAAGATTTGTATTTCTCGAAGGAGAAGGTTTACAAAGCTACACAACAAGGTGGGGAAAGCTCAAAGGAGCATAAAAACCTCTACAACCTTCAAGGGGAGGAGGCTACCCCTCCACCCCTATTTATACTGCTCTTGGGCCACCTACCACCCTTGGATGCAGCCCTCAACCCTAGAGAACTCATCTAAGGGCTAGGATTTGCCCACTCACATAGCCATGCAAGGGCTAACCCAAAATCCACACACATACCGGGCTTTCTTGCATGGTTTTCAAAGCATACTACCTAGACCCGCTAACCTATCAACTAGACCGCAATCCGACGGCCTTCATTGATCCACGTAGCATCTAGCTAGCATCATCTCCTTTCCTTGTCTTCTTGTCTTGCCCGGACTCCATCTCCAATCATCTTCCGGCGATCTCTCGACCGCCTGGACCTCCGACACTCCTCGTCTAGTCCCGGTCATCCTCCGCCTCACCATGACCTAGCACTGTCGCCCTGCAACCATCAAAGACAAGGAAAGACCTTTCACATAGCAATGCCCACACATATATTCAATGATTATCCCAAAATCATTAATCAATCATAATTTCTCTCAAAGGTCTGGTGCTACCATCCCCAGGGCAGTAGCATTGGGAAAAGCAACCAACACTCAAATTGCTTCAATTTGAAGATCCAATTCAAATCAAACTCAATTTCAAATCAAACCAATCTCAAATCTTGTCAATTACTCATCACACCCAAGGATTGATCTTCACATGGTCTTTCAATCTCCCCCTTGATGAGTATATTGATAAACATATGAAAGGCACAAGTTTTGAGTTTGAATAAAGAGAAGAAAGCAATTTAAATGCAAAGCCAAACTTAATCAAAGAAATAGCAATCAAGAATATGACTAAGTTGGCAACTACAAATACTTATCATTTATAAAAGATAGCAAAGATTAACAAAAATCATAAGAATTAAGTTTAATCAAGATGCAAAATTATGCCTTTTCTACGATTTCTCCCCCTTTTGGCAATATAGGCATCAAGATAGCATTTTCTTATCTCCCCTTTTTTTGTTGTTTTTATGCAAGTAATGCAGCCTAAGGGAGCTTTGAAGATTACACTTGTCATTAGTTTCAAAACTAGAAGCAAAGCCATTCAAAGGATCAAATGGAAAACGTAGAGTTCAACCTACTCAACACTTTGGGGAATCTAGAAGTTCATACAAAGTCCTTCGAGCTTATTTTTTTTATTGTATGCAAATTTTTCTTCGAATTTTTGAAAGACATAGCGGGGTGCAAATGTTTGACATTATTTGCATTCTTTACCCACATATGTTTTTTTTGCATATTTAAAACAATTGACTCAAGCCATATTCGATCATCTCAAGATGGACTCTTAAGAGAATGATCTTGGTCATACAGAACACATGCCAAGTTCATCTCAAGTGCAATGAGAAACTGTCTTGTGAATGTAAGGTGTTGAGTATAATGCGCACAAAAAGAGTCAATTTTGCTTCACTTTTATTTTAGCATTTTCATTGTTAAGCTAGTGAAGGACTCAAGTATGGATCAAACAAGATTCACCCAAGTTGCTATAGGGACTCTAAAGAATTCCAGAATTTCATAAATCATGGCAAATACACCTAGAGAAGAAACTTAGCAAGGAAACGCAACATGTTTTATCAAGTTTTTCTTTTGAAGCTTATTTTTTAAAATTTTACAAGCTTAGCAAGATAAATGAACTTGGACATATCTAAGCAAGTAATTTTCTTCATAATATAGCATGGTGTATAAAATGAAACATGGATCATTTGCATAATAGACAAAGCTCATAAAATAAAAAATAAAGTCCATATGCAATGCGTGAGATAGATTCTTAAACTGCCCCTCAACATATGATTCCATTTTAAGCACAAATCTGGTTCAAATTGAGTTATTAGCAAGATTAAGCTCAAGAATGGTCGAAAAAAACTCAATTAAAGCGAAACATAGAATGGAGGGAAGAAGTTAAGAAACTGTGAACTAGGTGGCTATAGAGCATAGAAAACATGGTAGAGAACACTACGGCTCAGACTCGCTCTCATCTTCCTCAATGACTAACATAGGGAAGCTGCCTCTAGATCCCAAACTAAAGAGTGCACACAGATTCTATCTACCCAAGGGGACCAACACCTACTAGACTTATAAGACTACGAGGGAACTCAACCTAGAGAGAAGAGAGAACAGCTAATTAAGCATGATAACAACCTAAAGAACAAGATAAGAGGTCCATGCAAAGCATGCCATAAGTCTAAGTGAAGTGAACTCATAACTCTAAAGAATAAAACCCATAAGCACCCAGAGCAATACAAAAGAAAGGAAAAACTGAAATAAAATATAATATATAATATACAGATCAGCTCCCCCTCACAGAAGGCCGTAAGGACACACAACTCCAAGTTCACTCCTCAAGGCAACAAACTTAGAGCTATCCAAAGGCTTGGTAAAGATATCAGCCAACTAGTGGTCACTCTTCACGAACTGGAGCACTATATCTCCTTTCTCCACATGATCTCTAAGAAAGTGATATCAACATCAATGTGCTTGGTCCAGGAATGCTGCACTAGGTTCTTTGCAATGCAAACAGTGTTCAAAAATTCAGTACTTGGCAGCGATATTGCGGCCGATATTGCGGTTGGTGGCTATAAACGCAATGAATTTAGCCCTTGGCGGCCTATTTGGCGGTTGGGCCGAAATTGCGGTCCTTGGCGGGCGTGGCGGCTGGCACAAAATTATGAGAGAGACCATTTTGATCTACTGTTTACATGACCTGATGACCATGATTGAAAGATTCACATCGTGGCCCACACAATAAGGTACACTAAGTCACTAAGATAATACTTACTACTTAGTTTATTACTTGATTAATTGAGTAGCATGTGTTCAAGTATATTAGTTTAATATTCTACTTTAATATTTGATGTCTTGCAATTTGCTAATAACTAGAAAAGAAAACTAAAATTTTTTATTCATAATAAAATCAATAATATATATGAATTATATTAATTCTCGGCCGCCGAGGGTCAAAACGTCGAGACCCGCAATTGCATTGCAAATACAGGCTTGGCGCTTGGCGGTGCCTAACCGCCACGAATCCGCCGAGCGAACTCTTGAACACTGAATGTAGATAGCAGAAGTGTTATCACAGAAAAGTGGAACACTCTCTATCTCTAACCCAAAGTCCTGCAAGGTCAATCTCATCTAGAGAACCTGGCTACAACAACTGGCTGCAACAACATACTCGGCCTCAGTAGTGGACTGTACGACTCTGGACTGCTTCTTAGATGACCAAGAAACAAGAGAAGTGCCAATGAATTGGCAAGTGCCAGAAGTACTATTCCTATCTATCCTACAGCCAACAAAGGCAGCATCGGAAAAGGCTCTAAGGGATAGACAAGAGTAAGAAGAGTACCAGATGCCATAATCAATGGTAGCTCGAAGGTACCTGAAGATGCGATTCACCTCTTGGCGATGAGAGACGCGAGGAGAAGCTCGAAGCGGCGCACATACACAAACAAAGTGTATGTCGGCTCTGAGGCGAGAAGATACAAGAGAGAGCCAACCATGCTCCGAAACTCTTTTTGATCAGCAGGCTCACCATTCTTATCAAGCTCAAGGACAGTAGTGGTGGCCATAGGAGTCATCATAGGCTTCCCATCAGACATATCAAACCACCTCAGGAGGTCCCGAGTGTACTTACCTTGGTGCAGGAAAGTACCCTCCCGAGTCTGCTTGATATGGAAGCCGAGGAAGTAGCTCAACTCACCCATCATACTCATCTCAAATTTTGTGCTCATCACCTGAGAAAAATGAGACACGAGAGATTGAGATGAGCCACCAAAGATAATATCGTCCACATAAATCTAGATGAGAAGGAAATGAGAATCCTGGTGTCTGATGAATAGTTTTTGTCTACTATACCCATTTTGAAACCATGACTGAGAAGATAGGACTTAAGCTTCTCATACCAAGCTTTAGGGGCCTGCTTAAGTCCATACAAGGCCTTGGAAAGCTTGTAGACATGGTTCGAGTATTTGGGGTTCTCAAATCCTGGAGGCTGCTTGACATACACCTCTTCCTTAATGAAGCCATTGAGGAATGCACTCTTGACATCCATTTGATAGAGCTTAAAGCCCTGAGATGCAGAGAATGCAAGCAGGATTCTAATCGCCTCTAGTATAGCTACAGGGGCAAAGGTCTCCTCAAAGTCAAGACCTTCAACCTGAGTGAAGCTCTGTGCAACTAGCCTAGCCTTGTTGCGAATGACAACCCCATCCTCACTCTGCTTGTTTTTGAACACCCACTTGGTCCCAATGACATTATGACCAGATGGGGACTCTACAAGCTGCCAGACTTTGTTCCTCTCAAAGTTTTCCAGTTCCTCATGCATAGTATTAATCTATGATTCATCGGATAATGCATGAGTAACATCCTTTGGCTCAAAAGAGGCAACAAGGCAGAGTGAAACAGAAAGAAGATAAGCCTGATTTTGAGCGCGTAACACGCTCAAATAGATCACCAATGATCTGCTCAGGTGGATGAGAACGCTAAATGTGGCGAGGAGGACCAGAAGCAGAAGTGGCCTCTACCTCTTGAGCAGAAGAGGAAGGAACAGAGCCACTCGCTGAAGGAGAGTTTGAAGGCAAAGGCTGATCTCCCTAAGGTGCAGAAATGGAAACAGGAGGCACCTCAGGTGTAGAGGGGACTGAATCAGGTGGAACACCATCATCTCCATCATCCTCATCCTCCACAAAGATGGTCTCAGAGGGATAAGAAGAGCCCGAAATATCAGGTCTAGCTTCTGGGCTAGCCTCATCAAAGGTCACATCACAGGTCTCTATGATCCTATTCGCATCACAACTCCAGACCCTACAGCTACGGGAGGAAGTCCAGTAACCCAGAAAGATGCCATCAGAAGAATGAGATTCAAACTTATCTAGGTTACCAGACTTCAAGATAAAACACTTGCAACCAAAAACGCGAAAATGAAAAATACTAGGCTTTCGCCCATACCTCAACTCATAAGAAGTGTGATGCAAATGTGCTCTCAAGAAAACGCGATTGGAAACATAACAAGAAGTAGTTATAGCCTTAGCCCAAAACTTCCTAGGAGTATTGTACTCATCTAGCATCGTCCTGGCCATCTCAACCAGGGTCCTGTTCTTCCTTTCCACTGTGCCATTTCTTTGAGGGGCGAGGGAGAAAGAGGCGATGCTCTAAACCAGACTCCACACAGAAATTCTCAAAGTAGGAATTCTTGAACTCTGTGCCATTATCACTGCGTATAGCTCGTAATGCACCTGGGAGCTCAGTAGACAACCAACTAACAAATCCCTTAAAGTGAGAAAAAGTCTCATCCTTCGAGGACATGAAAAATACCCAAGGATACCTCAAAAAATCATCAACAATGACAAGGACATACCACTTCCCTCCTGCTGACTGCACTCTAGCTGGACCAACAGTGTCCATATGTAAAAGCTGTCCTGGTGCATCAGTCATCACTACGGTGACTAGAGGATGAGAAGCAGTAACTATCTTGCCATGTCGGCAAGGAGAGCAAACTAAATCTTAGACCATCTTGAGTTTAGGCAAACCATGAATAAGATCGCGGCTGCTAACTCTGGTCAAATGATCAAAGCCAATGTGACCAAGTCTCCTATGCCAGAAGGAGAGATCACGGGACTCAGAAGCAATCAAACATCGAAGAGAGTCTCCAGAAGAAACAGAAAAATCAACAAGAAAGACTCTCCCAAATCTAGAAATCCCGCAAACTAACTCTCCGGATGAATCAAGGATTCTACAAGCATTACTCTTAAAGCTTACCTCGAAAGAGTCATCAATAAGCTGATAAACAGAAAGCAAATTATATTGTAGCTTACTCACTAAGGTAATGTCCTTAAGAATAAAATTTTTATTAATGCAGACGGTACCTTTAGCAATGACTCTACCTGAAGAAGCATCCCTAAAAGTGATCAACTCATCACCGGAGGCTCGGACTAGGGAAGAGAACCAATGGGAGTCTCCGGTCATATGACGAGAACAACCGAAGTCAACAATTCAAACATCTCCCTTCCCCATCTGACAAACCTGATCAAGTCAAAAGAGAGAGAGAGAAGACTCAGTACTGGGATAAAGTGAGAACCTGGGAACCCAATACCGAATCACACGACGTCTCAAAGTACCAGCCACAGAAGGAGAAGACTGGACTCTAGTATCTCTCTGACGCTCGACTCTCACAAGATCAGAAGAAGCAACTCTAGTAGAAGATGTAGGAGCTATCACTGGTTTGGCCTGCCGTGGTGTAAAGGCTGGACCATCCCAACGAGGCTGCCTAAATCTCCTACCTGAAAACACCTCTCGCCGCTGATATTTACCTCGATGGGAAAAACGAGGAATATTAAAAGGACGGTGGAAATACTGACCACGAACAACTCCAGGACTAAAACTCGACTGAACAGCATGAAAACCGAGTCCTTGACGCTGCCCAAAAACAGGTGACTTTCTGACCTGTCTAATAGCAGTGTGTGCCTTAGAAGCACTCAGAGTCTGGGGATGACTCTGAATACCCCTAAGAGCAGCAACACGCTCACGCCTCGTGATCTTGGCACGCCTAAAACAGAAATCTACTAGGTGACCATCCTTCTTACAGAAGGTGTATGAATACTTCGCCTTGCTAGAGGCAGAAGTGACAGGAGAAGCACCCTTCTGCTCAGAAGTCTCATGGATAACCCCAGCAGACTCCACCAAATTTCACATCAAAAAACCTTACAGAAAAAATAGGAAATATCTAAGAATACAAATAGTCAGGAACTTCGAGCAGAAAGTTTGGGGCTCGGTTTTCAGCTCATGGCGCCCAAATGGTGCAACAAGTGGACTCCAAAATTGTTCTACAGATGGATATGAGAGTACTGCACATTTTTCAATAAGAATAACTCAAAAATAATTTTTCTAGATTTTTCTAAAAATCAAATACTAACTGCTGCGCGAAGAATAAGTTCTAGACAGAGTTGCAACATGAAAGAAAAGATGATCTCTACTCAATCCAAGAGTGCAAAAGATATGTAAGACCATATGAACACACTCAAGACATCCAAGATTAGCATTTAGAAGGAGGGGAGGCAAATCCAAATTGCAAGAAAGTAAATTGCGTGAAAGTAAATTGCAGGAATTTAAATGCTGAATTTAAGACATAAAGTAAGTGCGTAATTTAAATTCAAGCATGAATGAAAAAGATTTGCATTTCTAGAAGGAGAAGATTTACAAAGCCACACAACAAGGTGGGCAAAGCTCAAAGGAGCACAAAAACCTCTACAACCTTCAAGGGGAGGAGGCTACCCCTCCACCCCTATTTATACTGCTCTTGGGCCACCTACCACCCTTGGATGTAGCCCTCAACCCTAGAGAACTCTTCTAAGGGTTAGGATTTGCCCACTCACACAGCCATGCAAGGGCTAACCCAAAACTCACACACATACCGGGTTTTCTAGCACGGTTTTCAAAGCATACTACCTAGACCCGCTAACCTATCAACTAGACCGCAATCCGACGGCCCTCATTGATCCACGCAGCATCTAGCTAGCATCATCTCCTTTCCTTGTCTTCTTGGCTTGCCTGGACTCCATATCCGATCATCTTCCGGCGATTTCTCGACCGTGTGGACCTCCGACGCTCCTCGCCTAGTCCCGGTCATCCTCCGCCTCACCATGACCTAGCACCGTCGCCCTGCAATCATCAAAGACAAGGAAAAACCTTTCACATAGCAATGCCCACACATATATTCAATGATTATCCTAAAATCGTTAATCAATCATAATTTCTCTCAAATGTCTGGTGCTACCACCCCTAGGCCGATAGCACTGGGAAAAGCAACCAACACTCAATTTGCTTCAATTTGAAGATCCAATTCAAATCAAACTCAATTTCAAATCAAACTAATCTCAAATCTTGTCAATTACTCATCACACCCAAGAATAGACCTCCACATGGTCTTTCAATTTCACAAATAAACCAACTCATAACCTTAAATCATATTCTAACTTCCATTGGCATACAATGTCCATTTCCACACTTGTTTAGATAAAATCTAACCCTTAACAGTAATCACCGAGCAATGCTCAATACTGTGAGCATGGCTATTCGAATAGGTTTAACACTTTGTAGAGGTTATAGACTTTATCCACAAGATACAATCATACACCACAAATGCTAATGATTATAACAAAGCCTTTCCAATGAGTCTGTCTAAACCCAATACTTTTCACTAAGGTTTCAACACTGAAGGGACTGTTTACCATACTTAAGGCCTCCTCTTGCGCCATGTCAATTTACCAGTATATCCGGGACTCACACCACCACGACAGTACCAAAGCCTAGACATAACAAATTAATCAGTTGGGTCTGTCCGATAACAAACTTGTGGTTGTATGAATGACTTAGTTCAAATGCTTGCAACGTTAAGTCCTTAATTGACCAAGGCAAGACTAATAAAAAATTTTCCATAACCATGAACCATCTAATACCATAAAAAAACAATCCATCTACCCAAATGCTACATTAGCCCACCAGAAATTCTTGCCAATTGCCTCAGTCTAAATCATTTTACCACCTCGATAGTTTTACCATGCACCACATGCCATCAACAACAACAACATTGCGTGACAACACCTAATACACAAGTTAATAAATATATTCCATAGTCATTAAGCAAGATTAACCTTTTTACATAAAATGGCAACTCGTTGCACGGCTAAGCATACTACACACATTCTAACTACCTACATTAGCAATTTAGCTATCAACTAATAAGAAACCATTCTAGGGTGAAAAATGAAATACGACATATGACATGGCAAGGTGGCTATATCACAAAGTGGATGAATAACAATTCCCAATATAATAGAAACAAGTGTTAATTGAATTAATATGCAATAGTTTAAAACAATATAATGTTTAAAACATGGGTTCAACATGATCAAAGCACAACTTACCTTCAAAGAGCTCTCGATCTTACTCTGGACCTAGTTCATGGGATGACTCCTCACTCACAAATTCCCTGGGCACTTCAACGTCTACACACAACGAACGAAAAATATAAGTAAATACCAAAAACAAAGAGCAAAATCAACCCCAAAAATTAAATAAAATTCACCATAAATAGAGCTTTATTTTACAAAATTTTAGAAACTAGAATCACCTCAATTGGAGTTCGTATGAAGGAGAATGAGCTAAACAAAGTATGAACTAAATTAAAAAGGCTGAAAATAGAAAAACCCAAATTTTAGAATTAGTTTTCTACTTGAAATCCTGGATTTATTGCATCACGACACGTGGACTAATCAATGGCTGCCATGCGTCCCAGCACATGGACCCTATCCACGGCTCAGCCTTGGTCCACTGTGTACCAGGGCATTGTGCTCAACACTGGCTGATGCAAGTTGACGTAGGTAGTAAACGTGGCGCCATTAAATCGATGACATGCAGCATAAGACCAACGGCTGCAATGAAGACACGTGGCAACACAGGGTTAGCTAAGGCATACTGTGAAATCTCAATCGTCCATGCTAGATCTAGTGGCAACAACCAATGGCCACAACCAAAACGTGGCTGCACTGGTGCGCAACACTTGGTAAGATTGAAACCATCCAAAGTAGATCCAAGCCATCAAGTATAGATCCGATGGCCAAGACTAACAGCAACAGATGGATCAACATAGCACACACAATATGAATCTAACTGACCTAGCAGATCTAATGGCTACAGATGGTCAAAGTGACATGTAGGCATGGTTGAATCTAGGATGTTGGTTTTGGATCGTACAACTGACAGCGCAGATGAGCGATGCTCCTAAGGCTATCACGGTTGCAACATGTGGCATGATCGCACACACAGGTTTTTGATCCAATAGCTAAACAGCAACCCAAGACAGCAATGGTGTGACGGTGAACTCGCACAGTGGTGGCTTACCAACGCTGGGGAAGAAGGCATACGACATAGCTAAACGATGATGGTTCGGCTTTGAGTCTGCATGAATCTTGCACAGTGCGATGAGAGGTCTCTGGATCTGGCCTTGGACACAATAGAATGACGACGACTCATGGCGGAATGGTGACAACCCACTGCGACTGCTTCACAAACTCTGGCGAGGAACTATGGTCACTTTAGCATGCCTCGGGTGACCAAACACGGGGCAAAATATGCGGCTTGAGACGGGCTATGCAAGGCACAAGGCAACGCATTAAATAGGCACCTCGACAAGCATGTTCGGTGCAAAATCCACAACAAAAATGCTAGCAACGATGAAGTCCTATTACGATACAACGAGGCCAACGTGACCCCACCTCGTGCATCCACACGGTGGTGATCCAACAGCAAGCACAACATGGTGACACAGAGAAACAAAGGCCACACGATCCTGATCTTATGGCCAAGATCCTAGGATTTTGTGGCTAAGCGGGCTGAGAGGGCTGCAGCTGGGCTAGCGGCGCAGAAGGAAATGGACCGAGTCCACTAGGCTTAGCCCAAAACTATTGACCCGATTTAAAAACATTTTTTGAATAAAATAAATACCAAAAATTAGAAATAGCCAAATAAAATAATAAGATTATCAAGAAAATTCTAGAAAATATTTTATGTCATTTGGGACTCTAATAAAATATTTCTAGCAAAATATTATTGGAACTTTTACAATAAATAAATAATAAACGTCAACAAACTTAAATTAATAAATACAAAACAAATTAAATAAAATCCAAAAAAATCATGAAAAGATAAAATGCATATTAAATCCATAAGATGCAAAAATTGGGGTGTTACAAACCTCTCCCTTAACAGAACCTTCACTCCGAGATTCAAGGCTGACTAAGGAGTAGGTCAGGAAATTCTAACCTCAGATCCTCCTCACACTCCTAAGTAGCTTCGCTCTCTGAATGATTGCTCCAATGCACTCTATAGAAATGCACTGACTTATTTCTGGTCCTGCGATCAGCTATATCTAAAATCTTGATTGGCTGCTCCTTGTAAGTTAAATCCTCTTATAGTTCAATTGACTCCAATGGTATTTACTCTGCATGTACTCGAAGACACTTCTTCAACTGAGACACATGGAATACATCATGCACTCCTGTCAATAACTATGGTAATTCTAACTGATAATCAACCTTTCCTCTATAGCTGAAGATTTTAAACGGACCAACATATCTTGAGGCGAGCTTTCCTTTGGCATGAAACCTTTTACTCCTTTGAGAGGGGTCACTCTGAGATACACAAAATCATCAAGCTCAAAGCTTAGCTCACGGTGATGATTATCGGCATAGCTCTTCTTCCTTGTCTAAGCAATCTTTAAACTCTCTTGGATCATGCCAATATGATATTCGGCTTCTTTCAGAATATCTGGTCCAAAGACAAATGCTCTCCTATTTTATTCCAATTCAACAGGGTACGACAAGGTCGACCATACAATGCTTGGAATGGTGACATTTGCAAACTTGCCTAATAGTTGTTGTTTTAGCTAAACTCAGCATATGACAAGCAGCATAGGCTCGCAAGCTCTTAACAAATCTTTCAAAATCTGATTGACTCTCTCGGTCTGATCATTTGTCTGTGGGTGATAGGTTGTACCAAAATTCAGATGATTTTCCATTACTTCATGCAGTTTATTTCAAAATATTGAAGTACATTAGGTACCTTTATCCGACACTATCTTCTTTGGTACTCCATGAAAACACACAATTCTTGACATATACAGCTCTACCAGATAATCTCCTAAATATGTGGTCTTCATTGGTATGAAATGGATGAACTTTGTCAAGCGATCAACTATAACCCATATTGAATCATAACTACTCTAAGTTTTAGGTAAACCAGTAATAAAATCCATACCAATTTTCTCCAACTTTCATTCAGGTACTTTCAAGGATTGTAACAATCCTGCTAACCTCTGATGCATTTCCTTCACTCTTTGGCATATATCACACAAAGCAACATGTTTGGCAACTTCACACTTCATGCTAGGCTACCAAAATCTTTCTTTTAGATCCTGGTACATCTTCGCACTTCATGGGTGAATAGAGTACTTTGACTCGTGAGCTTCATCAAGAATCAACTATTTTAGCTTCTGCTTTTTTGGCACATAAATTCGATTTTTCATACATAGGGTACCCTGATCATCCAGTACAAAATCCTTAGCTTTGCTTTCGTTCATCTTGGACTTGATTTTATTTATTTTAGCATCATTTTTTGACTTTCCCTGATTTATTTTTTCAAAGTTGGCTTTACCAATCCCTCGGGTACTACTTCCAATCTTAGGTTCTAAAATTCCTTACATAATTCAGGTTGACTCTTTCGAATTAACATGTTAACGCTATGACTTTTTGTCTTAAAGCATCAGCTACCACATTAGCTTTTTAGGATGATAATGAATTCCTAAATTATAATTCTTGGTTAACTCTAACCATCTTCTCTGTCTCATATTAAGATCTGACTGAGTGAAAATATACTTCAAGCTCTTGTGATCTGTGTATATCTCATAGTGATTTCCAATAAGATAGTAACTCCATAATTGTAGGCATGCACTATTGCAGCTAATTCCAAGTCATGCATTGTCGGGTAATTCTCCTTGTGTGGCCTTAACTACCTTGAAGAATACATGGCCACTTTACCATTCTGCATTAACACACATCCTAGTCCTTGACATGAAGCATCGCAATAAATATCAAAACTGCTTTGAATATCTGGCAATACTAATACTAGTGTTGCTGTTAATCTTCTTCAACTCTTGAAAGCCCTTTTCGCACTCTAGCATTCATGCAAATTTCTTTTCCTTTTTCAACAACTGCGTAAGTGGTCTAGAAATTGTTGAGAACCCTTCTATAATGCGACGGTAATATCCTGCCATTCCAAGAAAATTACGAATCTAGGTTACTGACTTTGGTTGCTCCCAATGCAATACTGCCTCGACCTTCCATGGATCTATAGCAACTCCCTTAGCAGTCATTACAAGACCAAGGAACTCCACTTTTATTTTCAAAAATCGCTAAGACTTAACTTGACATACAATTGATGCGCTCGTAGCTTTTCAAGTATGAGCCTCAAATGTTTTGCATGATCTTCCTCTATCTTGGAGTAGACAAAAATGTTATCTATGAATATGACAACAAACTTATCCAAATATTCTATGAAAACCATATTCATCATATTAATGAAATATGTATGGGTATTTTTCAATCCAAATGACATGATTGTGAACTCATAATGTCTATATTTTGTTGAAAATGCTGTCTTAGGTACATCCTCTGTGCAAATCTTCAACAAATGATATTCTGATTGAAGATCTATCTTGGAGAAAATTCCAACTTGTGGAATATGCGGATCCCGGGTATTGGCTTAATGGGATGCCTGGATTATCCCAATGGGATGGCCTGGGCCGGCCAAGCAGAAGGAAGAACTTTCCCAGAAGGCCAAGCAGAAGGAAGAACTTTCCCAGAAGCCTGGACCGGGAGAGGGTGCCAATAGGGTTAGGGGGCAGCGCCTGCGCCCCTACAAAGGGCAGCTCTGCCCCTGCATGCTACTGTACATGGTCGGCCAGCTATAGGATAGTCTCTCCTCTACGCCCAACCACCCCTGCTACGCTTCAACAACCTCCACTATTGTACACAGGCAACCCTCCTCTGCTGTATAAAGATGAAGGGAGCTGAGAGAGAGAGAGAGAGAACTTGTAAGAAAGAACACATCCATACACCAAGAAACTCTGAACGCAGGACTAGGGTATTATCTCCATCGGAGAGCCCGAACCTGGATAAACCTCCTTGTGTCTTGCGTTACCATCAAGCTCAGATCTTCTGCCTTGCCCAATTCACTCTTCTTTATTGCCGATCATAAACATCGACAGTTGGCGCGCTAGGTAGGGGCAGCGTGAAGATCATCCTCCTCGAGTTTGATGGCGGCACCCAGCGGGATCACCGTCTCCTTCACCCCCAGCCAGGTCTTCCGCTTCGGAAGCCTGGACTTTGTCGCCGGCGGTCTCGGTAAGCTCGTCCTCTCAGGGCTGGGTTCGACCCACCTTGGGAAAGTTCCCATTGCTCCCTCATCTGAGCTCCAGTCCGGATCGAGGGGCACTGTGGCCACTCGCTCTCAAGAGCCTTCCGTGGCATCTTCATGATTGAGGACGATTGAACCGACACCCTGCACCAGCAACAAGCCGCATACACGGTGGAGGCGGAGCGTCTCCGACGGGCAGCCCGGGAGGAGCGCACGAGATCCCTCCAGAATCGAGGGTGCAACGTCAACGAGGAGTTTCTGCAGGCAAAGAAAGGGGACCAACTGGTCTTCCACACGTCGCAGCAGAACATCATCGCCTCCAAGACAATACTCGACACCCTAGGGCCAATCCTTGGTCCTGACAGCCCCGCTGCCCCAATCGTGGCCCAAGTTAAGGCCATGGTGACGGCGATAGCGGTTCAGTAAAATCAAGAAGTACCCGCGGAGAAGGCACACTCTCGTGCCCGCGCGGCTACCCAGACCGGTAGCAGTCGGACTGCCCAAAGTCGGCCCAGAGGCAGTCGGCTAGAGCTTCGCCGGGGCGAAGACGCCCACCGGAGCCTCAACCGCGATCTCCGCTTGGACCTTAACGCCAGGTGGCGTGAACAGGAAGAGGGGGAGCCGCGCCGGCGTGAGGATGACTACGAACGTTTCGGCATCAGCTATAATGGCCAGGATGAACGCAATGCCCGACGCGACCATCACACCGACCGCAAGGATCATTATCGCCGGGCCGGGAGTGACGATGGAGATCACTGAGACGGGACGCCCCTGCGCCGGTCGCGTCGACGGTGCAGCAGCGGGCCCATCGATGGGGTCCACGCCTTCACTCCCCGACTCCGCCGAGTGGTTTGGCTCGACGGCTTCAACCCTAGGGGCATCGTCAAGTTCGACGGAGAAAGGGATCCGGAGGCCTGGCTGCAGGTTTATGCCCTCGCAGTTAAGGCCGCCGGGGGTGATCAGAGCGTAATGGCAAATTACCTACTGGTCATGCTCGTCCCATCGGCCCAAGCTTGGCTCACGGGACTCCCAGGGTTCTATTGATTCCTGAGGTGATCTCTGTGAGCAGTTCATCTGAAACTTCCAAGGCACCTGTGAGAGGCCTAGGACCTCATGGGACCTGTATCAACTTCATCAGATGAAGAATGAATCCCTGCGAGAATTTATTCGGCGCTTCATGTAGAAGAAAAATACTGTTCGGGACGCCTCAGAAGCGGTCGTCATAGCTGCCTTCCAGAAGGGAGTCAGCGACCCCGACTTGATCAAGAAGATGTCCCGAAGTCCGCCAACCACCATCAGGGAGATGTTCACCTAGGCCGATCGCTATTCCACGGCCTCGGACACCCTGGCGGAACGTTAGGAAGATCACCCGCGGCAAAAGGACAAGAAGGACCACGCCGAGTCCTCCAAGCAAAGGAATAAGAAGCGTGGGCTAGGAGAGTTGGTTGCCGCAACCGAGTGCGGTCAGCCCCGAGTGCCGCGGAGCAACGATTACGATGAGGTAATGGATTCCATCTGCCCTTTCCACCCCCATGGTAAGCATGCAGCCAAGGATTGCTACACCTTGAAGAGGTTTGCCCGGGAAAGCAGCAATAGGGCGAACCGAGGCAAGGGAGAGGCAACAAAGAAGCAAGATCCACCTGATGAAGACGGGGGCGATTACCAGGTGACCGAGCGTGAGCTCAATTATATATTCGGAGGCTCGGCTGCGTATGAGTCCAAGTGGAAGCAGAAGCTTACCGCTCGGGAGGTCAACGCAGTATCACCGGCGACGCCCCGATTCTTGAGGTGGTCCGAGGTCCCGATCACATTTGATTGCTCGGATCATCCCGATTGTGTCCCGTTCCTGGGGAGATATCCTCTGGTCCTGGACCCTGTCGTACGCAGTGTCAAGCTCAAGAGGGTGCTGGTCGACGGAGGGAGTGGGCTCAACGTCCTTTTCTCCAAAACCTTCGATGACATGAAGATCCCTTGCTCCGAGCTGAGGCGTGGATCGTCACCGTTCCACGGGGTAATCCCTGGGACCTCGATGGTACCACTCGGGCAGATCACACTGCCGGTGACGTTCGGAACCAAGAAGAACTACCGGATGGAGTACCTGAATTTCGAGGTGGCCGATTTCGAGACGGCATACCATGCCATCTTGGGAAGGCTGGGCTTGGCCCGGTTCATGGCCATCCCCCACTACACGTACCTGGCATTGAAGATGCCGAGGCCAAACAACATTATCACGGTCCACGGGGACGTCAAGCAGTCCTTCGCATGCGATAGGGAGAGCTGCGACCTGGCCAAGCTACTGGTAGCGATGGCCGATGCTGAGAAGATCCGGCTGGCGGCTGCCCTTCCACGGGGCGAAGGTGACGTCCCGACTGCAAAGCAGGCCAAGTCGGGTATGAAGCCTGATGAAGGAGTCAAGAAGGTGATCCTTGATCCGTCCAACTCGGCCCAGATGGCCTTGATTGGGATGGGGCTTGATCCCAAATAGGAAGATGCGCTCGTCACTTTCCTTCGAGCAAACCGGGACATTTTCGCTTAGAAGCCATCCGACATGCCTGGTGTTCCTAGGGAGGTGATCGAGCACTCTCTCAATGTTGACGAAAAAGCAAAGCCCATCAAGCAGCGACTTCGACGGTTCGCACAAGATCACCGCGACGCCATTAGGGAGGAGATCACCAAACTCTTAGCCGCTAATTTCATAAAAGAAGCGTATCATCCCAACTGATTGGCGAATCCGGTTCTTGTACGCAAAAAGAATAAAAGTTGGCGCATGTGTGTCGATTACACTAATCTCAATAAGGCGTTCCCAAAGGATCCCTTCAGGTTGCCCCGCATCCATCAGGTAGTAGACTCAATCGCGGGGTGCGAGCTCCTGAGTTTCCTAGACGCATACTCGGGGTACCACCAAATCAGGCTGAAGGAAGTAGACTGCATCAAGACCTCATTCATCACTCCGTTCGGTGTGTATTGCTACATCACAATGCCATTCGGGTTGAGAAACGCTGGTGTGACCTACCAGCGCGCTATACAGCGGTGTTTTCACACTCAACTCGGATGCAATGTGGAGGCAAACATAGACAACGTTGTGGTTAAAACCCAAACAAAGGAAGATCTCACGTCCGATCTGCCCGAGACATTTGAAAGCCTAAGGGCCTTCAAGATGAAGCTCAACCCCGAGAAGTGCGTTTTCGGGGCTCCCTCGGGGAAGCTGCTCGGATTTATCATGTCTCGTCACGGTATCAAGGCAAACCCTGAGAAAATCAACGCTATTCTCAAAATGAAACCACTGACTTGCCAGAAGGAGGTCCAGAAGCTCATGGGGTGCATGGTGGCACTCGGCAGGTTTATTTCTCACCTAGGCACTCGGGGGATGCCATTTTTCAAACTCTTGAAGAAACAAGACAACTTTCAATGGACTACCGAGGCTCAGCAGGCTTTCGAGGACCTGAAGGCGCTCCTGACCACACCTCCAATATTGGTCGCGCAGTGCCAGAGGAACCCCTTCTGCTTTACATAGCGGCAACGACTCACGTAGTCAGTGCTGCAATCGTTGTGGAGCGGGAGGAGGAGGGACACTGCAGAGGATCCAATGCCCGGTTTACTTCGTCAGTGAAGTATTGGGCGAATCCAAGGTGCGGAATCCTCAAGTTCAGAAGCTTCTCTACGCGGTACTGCTTGCCTCTCGTAAACTCAAGCATTACTTTCAAGAGCATTCAATTTTGGTGGTAACGTCTTTTCCGATTGGGGATATACTCCACAATCGGGAGTCCACTGGGAGAATCGTGAAATGGGCGGTCGAGCTCGGGGCCTTTGAAATTTCCTTCAAGCCTCGGACAGCCATCAAGTCTCAAGCGCTCGCCGACTTCGTCGCCGAGTGGACAGAGTTGCAAGATCCCACGGCTATGGAGGACCTCAAATACTAGACGATGTACTTCGACGGCTCTCTCACGCTGAGTGGTGCGGGGGCTGGCGTGGTGCTCATCTCTCCAATAGGGGAAAGGCTGAAGTATGTTCTTCAGCTCCATTTTTCGGCATCAAACAACGCCACCGAGTATGAGGCACTCGTACATAGTCTCCGTATCGCCATCTCGCTCGGTATCCGACGATTGACAGTTCATGGAGACTCTCAGCTGGTGATTAACCAAGTACAGAAAGAGTGGTCATGTGTTGATGATAGCATGGCTGCATACTGCCAGGAGGTACGTAAGCTGGAGGACAAGTTCGACGGGCTGGAGCTCACTCATATACTCTGCTGGGACAATGAAGCAGCAGACGAGCTCGCCAGGCTCGGCTCCAGCCGAGCCACGGTTCCAGTCGGAATCTTCGTGGAAGAGTTTCACAAGCCAACAAAAAGCCGACAGCGGGAGTCGGGCAAATCAGGGGAGAAGTTGGCCGAGGCAGAGGTCTTTCGAAAGAGTGCCTCTGGGGTCCACAGACGGTGCATATCAGAGCAAGAAGGGAAGAACCTCCTCAGAGAAAATCACTCGGGGATCTGCGGACATCATGCAGCATCAAGCACTCTGGTGGGCAAAGCTTATCGTCAAGGGTTTTTCTAGCTGACTGTTGTAACAGATGCAGAAGACGTCGTCTGCACGTGTGAAGGCTGTTAGTTTTTTGCCCGGCAAATTCATATACCGGCTCAGGAGCTACAGACCATTCTGATCACTAGGCCGTTCGCAGTCTAGGGGCTCGACATAGTCGGTCCCCTCAAAAAGGCCCAGGGTGGATTTGCTTTCCTTTTCATCGCTATCGACAAATTCACCAAATGGATTGAGGCCAAGCCAGTCGCCACCATCACCGTAGTCAAAGCCAGAGAAATTTTTCAAGAGATTGTCGTCAGATTCAGTGTGCCGAACAGGATCATCACCAATAACGGCACCCAGTTCAGAAGTGAGGAATTCCAAGACTGGTGCGACGAGCTCAGCATCAAGATTTGCTTCACCTCCGTGGGCCATCCCCGGAGTAACGGGCAGGTCGAACGGGCCAATGGCATGGTGCTACAGGGCCTAAAGGCTAGAATATTTAATCGTCTCAAGCCATATGCAGTGAGATGGGTAAAAGAATTGCCTTCGGTGCTCTGGGGGCTGAGAACTACCCCCAGCAGGGCTATCGGGCAGTCACCTTTTTTCCTAGTATATGGTTCGGAGGTGGTCCTCCCTACCGAGTTGGCATTCGAATCCCAACGGGTTCGGAACTACAAGGAAGCCGAGTCAGAAGAAGGCTGACTAGAAGATCTCGACAAGCTGGAGGAAGCAAGGGACGTTGCATCCATCCAGTCGGCTAAGTACCTCCAGGGTTTGCGCCGCTATCACGATTGAAATGTTCGAGGCCGAGCTTTCTCTAAAGGAGATCTGGTCCTTAGAAAGAATCAGAAAAGCGAGCACAAGCTCTCCCCAGGCTGGGAAGGCCCTTACATTGTCGACGAAGTGGTGTGCCCGGGGTCTTACCAGCTTAAGCGCGAGGACGGCGCAACACTTGGCAACACTTGGAACATAGAACAGCTACGTCGCTTTTACACTTAAAATATGCATTTCATTGTATCATTGTAATTAAGGTCGTTCTTGACTTACTACTTACTTGATTCTCAACTAAGCAGTAAGTCGGGGGCTACACCTGATAGTGTCTAAATGCAAACACCTATCCTTTTGAGATGCTCTTTGCCTTTTTTCTTCCTAGCGGCTATGACTAAATCCGAGTGCTGTTAACATCGAGTAGCGAAACTCTGAACGATGAAATCTAGCTACCCAGATGCGTGTCTGGGAAAAAAGAGCCACGTGCTCACTCCCGACGGTCGGGGGCTAGCACTACACCATGACACAACATTACCGACAGATGTCTGTTGGAAATAATCAGTGATCACCAACAAACCGTCTGTCGGAAAAGTTATGCAACAGACTATCTATCGGTAATACTTCTTTCAGAGTCAGATTGTCTGTCGGCAATTATAAATATATTAAGGACTGACTATGTGTCGGTAAATCTCATATTGGGGATCAAACTGTCCGTCGGTAAAAATGTCGTGACTAACTATGTGTCGGCAAATGTCTGGAGCGAAATAATGCGCGGCAAGACTCGGCGGGAGAAAAAAGACTGCGCGCTAGGTGACTCGGCGGGAGAACAAAAACTGCGCGCTAGGTTTCCACTGTACTCCTTCGCCAAAATCCCCAAACCCATTGCCTCCCACGCGCCTTCCCCCCCATCTCGCCGCCCCCACGCACCATCGCCGCCCCCACGCACGCCTTCCCCCCATCGCCGCCCCCCACGCACGCCTTCCCCATCGCCCCCCCCCTTGCGCCTCCCCCATCGCTGCCCCCCCGCCGCGCCGCCGCCCCCCGCCCCCTGCGGCTTCCCACCCGCCGCCGCCCCCACGCGCCATTGCCTCCCAACCCCAGCGACTTCCCCCCCCCGCCGGCTGCCCTGCCAGCGCCATTGCCCCCACGAGATTGAGCACCGCCGTTCTCTCCCTCATAGTCCCGCCACTGGATCCCTTCTCTCCCCTCACAGCTCGCCACCGAAACCTCCCTCCTCTCCCCTCACAGCGCCGCCACCCAAATTTTCCCCTCCGTCCGTACGTTCGCAGTGTCGCTCCTCCACCGTGTCCGCGCCTCGCTCCTCTGCCGTGTCCGCGCCTCGATTTTGAAGATTTCTTGAATCTGCTACCTATTCTGAACTCTTAAGGTATTTTTCCAACTATCTTGTTAGTAGTACATTGCAGAACTTGTGATAAATAGAATGAGGACAGCTAGTGAAGAATGCTTGGTTATTCAGAATTGTATGGAAGATCTTTGTTATTCAGATTTTTATCATGGTTCACTCAGAAGAAAATGTCTTTTAAGGTTTTGCGATGAAGTTTGTTATCAAAAAAGGTTTTGCAGTGATGTGATGGATGTTTAACCTCTCCTTGTTTATATTCAGAGATGTCTTTGCCTTGATTGATTGTCATAGTAGTTCTTTTCATTTTAGGTGCGAAATGTCACAATCATAAAAACATTGCATATGCTGTATAGTTGGATATTGTTCCGTTGTCATTGTTGCGTGGACTGGTTATCTTTGAATGAAATGTTTGCTCTCCTTATGCTTAGCTTTTGCGACATGTTGTTTTAATTAGAGTTACCATGCCCTGTTTTCCTTTTGTTCAGTCACACTATCCTTTTCATGTGTCTTAACACTATCTTGTGCCGTGACTATTAGTAAGAATAATCTGTGAGGAAGCTATCACCTATAACAAGATCATGCCATGTCACTTGGCAGATTTTGGGGATTTATCTATCACCTTTTAAATGTTCAGAACCAATGTGTTGTACAATTGCACATCTATGTCACAACCATACCTTTTATCCTCTTTTGAGTACCACACAAACCCACCTCAAAATTTTGACACCTTATTTGTTTCATATTTGTTATGTTCTGTTGTCGGGGTCCACTTCAACTTGTTCTTTGAAGAGGAAAATCCAAATGTTCTGGGTTAGTCTTGATGACATCACTAATTGCTTGATAAGAGGTAAAAATCTTCTGCGATAAATTATCTGTAATTTTTTCTCATAAAAGCATTAGTTTAACTATCAAAAGGGCATGGCTTTAATGCGAACGGCATGATTGTACTTGAGATGAGCAGTTGTGGAAAATCATATTGAAGTTTTAACAAATTCTTTTTTTATGGTAGCTTTGTATTTGGAATGTTAAAATCTACATTTGTGATGTGGTTTAGAAAAGGCGATTAGCCAAACAAGATAACATTGAAAATGGTTCTCTAAACGAGGCTATCATGATCCTTTGCAATGCCAAACAAAGCCTTCATCATATCATGTTGAGATGGCTAACTAAGCAAAAGCTTCTCACCATTCTTCTATGTTGCATTTTCTCATTTGCTATCAGCTCATTGAGATATGTGTGATGTAACTTGTGAAATCTGCGTTCTTTGGTGTTAACCTCTTAGATGTCTGCTAGTATCTATTTCCAGTTTTGTCACATTTTTAGCAATTCTTGAATGTTGTCTGTGGTCTTACTCTAATTTGTCAACAGATTTGCTACAAGTGAACAACAATGGATTGAAGCACAAGTTGAGAATGGTAAACAACCGGCCATACTCTCAATTTTAAAGTCACAAGTATCATTTGACGAGGCTCATATACATAGGGATATCCATTCTCTTAGGTATGTGTTATTTTACTAGTCTTGATTATGGTTCTATCAGTTTTTCAGCTTTGTTCCTTTTACATAACTGTGGCAAAATATCTGAAGTGGAAAAGGATTTATCTTATCTCAATCATCTCTTATTTCTCTCTTGTTTTTCTTGAGGAGAAAAGGTTACGAGCTTCTTTGGAGAACTCTCGACACTTTCTCAAAAGGTGCGAGGCTTTTGTATCCGAGGTATGTGGACAAATAGAGTCTTATCTTTGGAAATATATTTCATTCCCAAGTTGTAAGAATTAGCTCTTTATGCTGATGACTCAAGTTTAAGTTTGGATTTACTAAACTAAAACTTCAAGTCTTAATGGTACACTCTTGCAGAATATTTGACTTCTTAGAGCAATAGCACAAAAACAAATGAGAATGCATGGGTTTGTTTGTCAAATATTTACATGTATGTATAGTTCAATGAAGTGTTCACCTGTGAGACAACCCAGAGTGACAACTAGCACTGTTTTTGCAATTTTCCAAGAATCCATTTAGTACCATAAGAGTTGAGTTACCTCTTGTAGGAAATTAAAAATGTATTGTAACTTAATTTTGTTTCAAAGACAGGCATAGTAGTATTGTGAAATTTGCAATTTGCAATTCCCTTGGAGTAATTTATGTGCTTCTTTTGAGCTAGAATTATGTCCTCTGAGGATTAGCTTGATCTGTAATTAGTTCTTTGAGAACACCATCTCATCACATGCAAGATGCTTTTAGCGTTTTAGAGGACATGATGCCAATTTTAATTCTTACTGCAGTGCATGAGTTATGCTTCAATGCTTCTTTTAGCGTATGATTCAATGTATTCCAGCATAAGTTTGTTTGTTCAATCTATTTACTTGTTCTCTCATCCAGACCATACCATGCCTCTATTCAGGTTTATGATTTCACTCAAGTTGTATATATGATTATATTCCATATTTTGCCTTTGCCTTCAAATCTTTGGGGGATTTCTCAATGGCATGAAAGAATCAAGGGGGTGGCAATTACCTAGCATTTATGTGCTATCATTTAGATTTAATTGGTAATATGTGTCACAAAAACCAGTTGTTTTGCAACTTGTTGGTTTTTTTTATTTACATGCGAATGCGGTTCTTGATAAAAGAAATGATAATGTGTTGCTATGGTGCACCAATACACGCTGAGATCACCTTCAGCCAGCTGCCTTTTACTGGCGATAGAAACATTGAAGTTTACATGTTTGTTGAAGTTTGATATTCAACAGGCAACTATTTTTCTCATAAGATCATATCTCGGCTCGACTTATATTACAAGTTATCACCCAGATCATATCAAAATCTGCTTTGTGTAGTTGTTCTTCATTAGGATGAGTGGAAAAGAAAAGAAAAGAAAAGGTGTAAATATAGCTTGCTAGCCGTACATGCAGGTTAGATGAACACACAATTTATGGCCCCTTTACCAATAATGACTTGTGTTGCATAATACAATGTCTGCCTTTAAATGACCAACCTATCTTCCAAGAGGATGTCTGTTTGCCATCTCATAAGAATTTACTGCCAGTTTTTTTCTTTAACACAAATAGCTGATGAGGTAGGAATTCAGGAAGTTTGCATAGTTCTTACTCACCTTTACAGCCTGCCTAAGGCACAATATATACCAGTGTATAAAGACAATGACTCCTTTACTATTAGAAGGACCTCTCGTGCACCGGCTTCAAAAGTTAAAAAGAACACTTGAAATGATTGAATTTTTAAATACATACTAAACTTATATCATTTGCACTTCCATGCATGAAAGTCCAGCAGGTGCTATTGCTAGCGATAAGGGTACCATTATATGTATTTGTTATACATGTACTCTTCTTATCGAGATCTATAAATTCATATTGAAAAAATGACTCCCTTGATATCTTCGAAGTGTCAAAATATATGGTATTCTCCAAAAATTATGTTTTGAGGTTGTTTACAATGAAATGTTGTAGAATCACCATCAAGCTAGGAAGTCAGTGAGGGGCGATCGAGCGAATCACCATATTGGGAGTTTGAACTTGTTTGTGGGACAAGGGCGGCAACAATACTGTGGACTTCTATGTCACCAAAGTTGGTAATGCAATATTTTTATTTACTTTGCTTCATTAAATTATGATTTGGGGATCAAAAGCCACGGTGGCCATGAGGTGTTGAGGATGAAATTGACCACTTTGTCTGCCTCCCTACTAATGGATGATAAAACTAACATTATAGATGTTTGCATAGGATATATGTTGTGTGGGCTGAAATCATTGAACTTTACAAGCTATCGACTTGCGAACTCCAACTAATATGGTTGTTTTGTGCTATAATACTATACACTTATATGATGCATTCGGATTTTTGCTAGCACTGTCGATTACAAAATAACAGAGGTGCCAATGGATAAACAGTGGATGGATAAGCCCAGGTACAGGAAACACTTCAAACCATTTTAGGTCTGTACAATTCACACACGTTTTATTTAACCTGATACATATTAATACACTGCATGTAGGCATAGTAAAATTTATTTGGAAGGGCTGGACAAATTCCTACATCATGCATTTAGTAGTTCATCGGTAGGCAACAAAATTCAGTGCCCTTGTAGAACTTGTGCTAGTTCATTCTGGAGAGATGAATGCGAAGTTCATGAGCATTTAATATGTGAGGGCTTTCAAGAAGGGTACAAGACATGGATATTACATGGACAAGCTACTGCTGAGAATGATGGGGATGGAGATATGCAGGAGTCAAGTGAAGATGATGACATATCTGATTTGCTTAGAGACTTAGCATGCGGCGTAGATCATGGTGGGGATTTTGAGGACGAGGGTGATTCAGAGCAAACAAATAAAGATCTAGATGCTCTTCGGAAGCTCTCAAATGATTATGGCCAAGAGCTATACCCGGGGTGTAACAAGTTCTCAAAGTTACGTTTCATAGTTAAGTTACTTCACATCAAATTGCTTGGGGGATGGTCCGATAAGAGTTTTGACCTACTACTAGATCTTCTTAATGAAGCTTTCCCTGAAGGGTCAGCACTACCTAGGAATTACAATGAAGCTAAGAAAACAATAAAATGCCTAGGACTTGGATATGTCAGTATTCATGCATGTATAAAATCTGAGAGCAATCATTAATAAATACCTCCAAACTGCCATAGTAGACATGATTCTTCTCATGAATGCCATAATCTACATAATTTATTTCATCTACTTAATTATGTCAGTATGGCCATTTTTGAATCATGTATATGTACTCATATTGTTAAATGGAATAATAAATAAAAACTTGCTCTTATTCTCGCGTCTTTTCCAACAATTTCTGGGACGGGCTAGGCACGATATAAATCGCTGTCCCATTCAGATCGTGATTGTATAATTGACACATGCTAGCATTTTATGGATGATGATAGAAATTGTTGCACTTCAACATGATGAACAACAAAACAAAAAGGATGGAAGGGGTATCACTAAAAAGCTCAACATATATTCAAGAGAGGGGCAACCAAAAATCAAAATTGTCCTTAACGAATACGGTCAGCCTGTAGGGCATTATTCTAAAGAAATTGCAAATGTTATTGGAACAATGGTGAGAAAGAAAATATCGGTTGCATCCGATGATTGGAGAGAAGTTGATCTAAAAAAGAAGCTAGAAGTGTGGACTGCTATACAGGTAGGTGGATTGTTAGTTATCTTTCTTGTTTTATTTTGTATATCCTGCTGAAACAATGTTTTTCATTTTAAAACAGTCATATTATGAGATCAACACCGCGGGTATGTATTATGTTTTCGCAATAGCAAAGACAAAGCAATGGAAGGACTTTAAGGCTGATTTAAAAAGACATATTATGATGCGACTCTAATCGACGAAGAACTTATGGCAAGGCGTGTGAAAGAGTTAATGTGAATGATTGGGAGTGGCTTGTTAATCATTGGAGATCTCGAAGTGAGGTAAGATATGTCATGTTACTTGCTTTGGTTGTAGTTGCTTAAAAAATTATATTCATATTTATGCAATTATGGTATAGGCCCATTCAATAAGAGGAAAAGCGAATCGAGAAAAGCTGCGTACCTTACATACAAGGGTGAGAAACTTGGGCATGCTGCTAGGAGAGATGAAGTTTGGATTGTGACGCATTCACGAAAAAATGGAGAACCTATTCCACAAGCTGAATCAACAATTGTATGTTTTTTTTTGCAAAACACACTTGCACGTCGAATATTACTTGCTTACATAATATTTACATTTGTAGGAAAAGCTAAAAGAGGCTGCAGAAAACTTACCGGAATTGAGGGAAAAAACTATCCAGGAGGGTGATTTGTTTTCACATGTATGTGGAGAGAAGGAGCCAAGAGGTCGTGTTCGTGTTCTAGGGAAGGGACCAACTCCTCAAGATGTGGGCACACCAGGAGCATGCAAAAGAATACCAACAAGAGTTCAGCTAGAAATAGAAGCTCATAGTCAAACTAAGCAACAACTTAATTCTCTAACCCAACGTATGGACCAAATGCAACAACGTTTTAACTTGATGGAGCGTATGCTACTACCACAAGGCATGCAGAATGTGGAAGGAAGTTCGCACCATGCTTCTAACTCAAGACATACTTCTGTAATGTGCTTTCCTACCTTGATCTTTCTCTTGTTGTTATCAAGTCGTTTGTGTCCATATCAATCTCTTGTCGTCCTAAACAAAAAGAGAATCCAACATTTTGTTGCTTTGGTTGTAGAGCCCAAGGATTGAACAAAAACTAGGAGAATTTAACAATTCATATCAGGAGGAGCATGGTGTGGGTAACAACAATAGGGATATAGATAATACACTATTGGATGATGAGAACAATTCCATTATCCGTAAAAAAGTTGTTACACCAAGTATGCCTTCAATGAACAATGCAACCACAAGAAGAAGCCATGAAGCCTCAACCAGTGAAGAAAGCTTGGTTATTTTCTTTGACTTCTAATCCCAGCTCTTAATTACTCATTTGAATATTTTTACGTAGTTGTCACCATCTTTGAAATGTAATATTTATGCTTTAGGTTGGTAGGGATGTTATACTATATCTTTGTCGAAGAAATGATATCCCTGTGGCTAAAGCAACAATTGTATCAACCGAACCAAGTGCCCTAGTGGGAGGTCAACCTCTTGGAGTTCAATTTTATGAAGTTGTTGTGAATGTCGTGTTGAAAAGAGATGCCTTGCTTCCTCGTCCATATGATGGTATGGAGACCATGGCTGATGCTCTTTATATGTCCATTGCATGGCCAAACAATAAAGTAAGATTTAACTTACGGTTTCTTTTTTAGTTGTAATGGTAACCTTTAAATGCTAACTATGTGATGTTGACAATGGCATTGAAAGCTCCCAAGAAGTTAACTCATTCCAAGGCACAGTATATTTGTTTCTTCTTCGCATCAATTTACACGTTGTTTCAAACGTGGCATAAAAAAAGTGTAGTTCTTTGTAATCATTCGATCTTTACTACTATATTACTAGTTTATGCTAAGTTATATTAGCATATAATGCATGGGGGCTGGACTATGAGCATTTGGGACTATAAAGCATGGGGGCTATAATCCACAAGACCAATTGGAATTTCCTTTTCTAATATGTTGATTACGCAACATTTAACTTTGAATCAAGAGCATTGGCATGGCAAATGGATCATTCTAATATGTTGATTCTTTGTTGTTGATTATAACCATATCACCTATTCTTTTCTGAGGGTGTGTAGGAGTGAGACCATCGGTGCTAATCGAGAAAGGTACCCTTATTTATTTTTATTAATTCACAAATAAGGCAAAATCTGTTTCTTTTAAAGAAGAATCAGGTTCCATCTTTCTTTGGTTAGTTAATCCCCCTTTTTCCGGTTGACAAGTCAGGAGAAAATCCAAGTCCACTTAAGAAATAGAAATAGAAAGGCAGTGTGAATCTTTAAGTTCGGCTGTGTAAGCCACATCTTACTTTGTTTATTGTCGAGTTATGTAGTCAGGTAGGGCGACCGCCTGCTACTTTAAACATGAATGTATGCCCTGTAACAATGATCATTCAGTAGTCTCATTCATTTTATGGTGATAGCATGTTACTAATTATATGGTGAAGAAATCATTTTTTCCTTGTATAGATATCTTTTTTATTTTTGGACACCTGATATGTTACTGATGAAGAGTTCGAGTAAGACTTGATCATCTGAACTACTGATCAACTATTTGTGGCAGATGACTAGTGATTGTATTTTTTTTCATCTTCTCGTGTTTTAAGATAGATCAGTCTTGTCTTGCACGTGAATTTATTTTTAATTTAACACAATTTCTTTCGCAGACTCGATTGATGACGGATAGGATCGCATGATTCTGAGGAAAAGGTATGGCCAATATACCAAGAGAGCTTGTGTGATGTTTCCTAAGGTATGTCTAGTTGTCGAGCATCCATTGAGCTCGTTGCATAAGCTATCTGAGCTAAGCTAGTTTACATGTTATTTATGATTTCAGTACTAGTTTGAGACACATCTCATGGTTTCCACTCTGCAATGACCAAAGGATACTAAATGTCGAGGTGATAAGATGTTGTGGTGGAACACACTTAATGGATGGCACATGTTTAAAATTTTAGTGACACTCATAGTGTTGGCTCTGTTGCTAATTAGCTTTTACATGGATGTGCTCTTCCTAATTTCCTCTTGAATATACTTAGGCATTTTGAATACATGCAATTCTATGTGTTTGAGATCATTTCTAAAGAGTAAACATTGGAGGGTTTAAGTTGTTTCTTTCAAATGTCGATTAAAATGAACTGACCTAAATAGCTAGTTAAGCGCAATGGAAAACAAACAAGTCTCAGATGACTATTAAAATTAGCAAATCATATCACTCAAACAAGAACCGAAATCTTGAGGCAAATGCTCATATCTTGAAATAAGAATGTAGTTATTGGATCTATAGGAAGAAAATTTAGCTTGAGGCAAATGGAATATATCTTGAAATAACAATGCTTGTGTATGATAGCTAAATGCGTATATTGCTGCACAAAAACTTTTTCAGCAAAAGAAATATTCCATTTCTTTGTCTGATCCTACTTCTTGGTCTTTTGGGGTCTTTGCTGCTGGTTACTGCTTTGAGCTGCCTGTTCTTCCTCATTGTTGCCCTTCCTCCACGGGTCTTTGTGGTGAATGGAGTTTGTGCACCATCCTTCCTCATGGTGGCAACGAAAGCAGATTATGGCAATGCTCCAGGATAAGGCCTTGCATGTTGTTACCTGCTGGTGGCCTGCAAAACATTAGAGATGGAATTAGACTATGTTGGCATTGAATTCTGGCTGAAAATATGGAATTGAGTGATATGTTTTTAACCTCAGTCATAAAGTTATGCAAAATATAGGTGTTGTGGTGGGAGTAATTGACTGTAGGGTTAATAGGAGAAGGCATGCCCTGACATGTGAAGAATAAACCTGTAGGGTTCATACAGCTCACGTGGCTTCTTCTTCCATGCTTTCCTAGGACAGCCTACCTTCTTCTCATAGACTGGAGGGTTGACTTCAACCTCATTCATGAGTCTTCTCTAAGTGGTATGATGTTGAATCCATATGCTCGCTCATAATACTGAATTGAGTAGCTGAATGAAACCTGGTCCTTTGGCTTGATCCTTTCATGCCTTAGACATGAAATAGCATGGCTGCATGAAATTCCTGTAAATTGCCATCTCCTACAGTCACATTGTTTTGTTCTAATGTAAACAATGTATTGTGCTTCTCTATCTGTGACTTTGAAACACCCACATCCCAGCAGGTAAGGCATGGCAAGTATTGGCCATTCTGAGTTTTTCTCAACCTTTTGCTTGATCTTTGGGCATATGTCTCCAGACCAGTTCTCACAATTCACATTCCTTCTGTTTTGTGTATATTTTGTTCATTATCTTGGCTTGGCTCATTTCCCTAGTCAGATTGCTCTGAGATGGAAACATATATATTTAACTAGATACACATTTAATCTATGGTGTAAAAATTTGGCTCCTTAGGTTCCATGTGTCAGCGGTAGGGTGAGTTTTGGGCATGCATAAAAGTAATCAAGAAATTCATAGATATTATATGATAACAGTAACCAAACGATCAATATATATATATATATAAACCTACATGCAAAGACCTCCGCAGGAGACTTCTTCAGATCAACAACAAGTCTTTTAAGTGTTTCTTCAATGTCGATTCGGTGATTGCGAGTTTTCATCAAGCAAAGTCTCCTTCTTGCACTTGATTCTCCTCTGGATGCGATCTGGACTTCCTCGGACAAGTTGGCCAAGTTAAGCATGTGCGAAAAAGATTTGGCAATAATAATAGAGTCGCCAGGATCCAAGCTTGTTATCATCTTCCCAAGTTCATCGAGCTTTTGCATGTCATGCTTCGTTTCATACTCATGACCACCTCATAGCATGCTTGAACCTATATAGCACAAAACCTCAATTAATCAACTTTGTGAAGTGATAAATTTTAGTTTTTCTAATAGTTTCTTGGTTGTTGATTATGACCATATCACCTATTCTTTTGCGGGTGTGCAGGAGTGAGACCATCAGTGCTAAGCGATCGAGAAAGTAACTTTTGGGGTGTGCAAGAATGATGATGTCGGTGAGCTTCTAGAAAGGAATTTTTTTGTGAAGTGGTGGAGATCCATGTATAGCCACTAGTTATATAGATGGACTAATGGACTTAGAACTTTTGGACAATTAGTGACATGTCAAAAGAGGTGTAGCCCTTGTGATCTTTTGGACAATTAGTGTTTGTTACTATTAATTATATGATCTGCTTGGATCATTATCATGTAATGCATTAATCTGTGATCTTGGCTTTTGCATATATATATTTTCTGTGTAATGCATTCTGTGATCTTGGCTTTTGCTACCACTTGTATGACAATATATATATTTTCTCTCTATGTGTTGAACTGTATGGCAAAGAAAATCTGAAATCTGAATGAGATCCAAACGTGTATATTATTGATTCATGCAGCTGTTGCAATGGTAATACAATATGCTGTTGCAATGGTAATACAATATCTTTGTCTAACGATGCAGCCGGCAAATGTTTTTTTCTCACGCAGATAAATGCAGCCGGCAAATGTTTTTCTCACGCTTGAGATCGTGCAGCCGGCAAATGTTTTTTCTCACACAGATCGCATCGGCAAATATTATTTCTCATGCAGATCGTGCATCGGTAAAACTTATCGTCGCTAAAGATTGTGCATCGGTAAAGATTTGTCTGTCGGCAAAAGTTTAGCACCGTCGACAAACTGTCTGTCGGTAATGTTTTGTCTGTCGGCAAAGGTCTTTAACGACAGGTCTTTCCTCGACACACACTATCTGTCGGTAAAACCTTTGCCGACAGACCGACTGACGTTATATATGCCCTTTGCCGACAGACAATCTGTCATTATATTTGGGTCATGGTGTAGTGTAGGCCAGTCGGGCAGAGTGCTCAAATAAAAAAGATAATGCACATTCAGTTGGATTCAGAAACCAACCACACAATATATATATATAGCATCATAGATTCATATTGAACATTATGTCCAATTACATATTTTTACATATATATCTTAAAAAGCAGCTGAACCTACGCGGCGCGGCGAGCACAGCCCAAGGCCTCGACAAGGACGTCAGCGACCTCAGAGAGAGCCGGGATGACCTCCACAGTGGCGGCGTCGCGGGTGACGGCTTCCTCCTCCGCCGCCAGTTCAGCAAGGGCGAGATCATAGTCCGCCCAGAGCTCCTCCTCGCTGACCACCGGGGAGGGAGTATCATCCCCGAAGTCAAAGTTTAACTCCTCCACCGGAGACGGAGGCGAGGGCGGAGCCGCTTCGCCACCAGGAACGGCAGAGCTAGAGGAAGACGCCATCAGAAGACTTCTGAAGACCTTGAAGAAGTGAAGATGAGAAGAATGGGTGATCGCTCCAGTAGCGGTGACGCCCTAATATATAGCCGGAGGCGGACGGGTCCAAGTCGTACCTCTACGGGACGTCGAAATGCCTCTAAGGACACACGGGTGCTAAGGCAACATTAAAAGCGCAATAACGCGGGAGATCACTACTAGAATTCCGGGCTTTTGCAACGGCGAGAAATCGTTGCAATAGGGCCTATTTCGTTGCAATATGTACCAATAGCCACAATGTCACAATCGTTGGCAGGCGTGGCTATTAGTTGCGTGGTTCAAAGTTTGGGCTACGATTTACGTTTTGTTTCAATTGTAATGCTAATTGCAACGGGAATATGCGTTGCATTAGTCCGTAGTTGCAATGACGGTTTGCCATGGCAATAGTATCAATTGCCGTGGCAATAGTAGTCTCTATTGCCACGCTCTCATGCGTTGCATTAGATAGTAGTCACAATGACCTTAATACCGTGGCAATATTTTTTATTGCCGTGGCAATAGAGGTCTCTATTGCCACGCGTTTAGGCATTGCATTAGACAGTAGTTACAACAAAAATCAATCCATGGCAATAAGTGAGGTCGCAACGAAATAATTTTGGTGGCAATATGATGTATTGCAATGAAATAACTTCGTTGCAATAAATTATAGCAACAATCTATATCTATAGCAATTCATTTTTTCGCAACGAGGTGTCAATGCATATTGCAATAATATTTGCTTATATACCGTTGTTGCAAAAGAAATGTACTCAAATTAGAAATTGCACGAACAGAAATATCAATTATAGCCATCAAATCATATATAAGAGCATTTGTAACAATCTTTTTAGTATGTACAAACATGAAGCAAAAGAGACCAATAATAGAATAATTTCATAGTAATCTCTGAACGAAAACTTCAAATTTCTCAACTAAGATTGCGATAACAGAACTAATCTATTGACTAGTGACTTGAGAATAGGTTGTTCCACATTGTAGAATTGCTTGACTTAACCATGCCATGAGACCAGACGCTCCCCTCAAATTGTATCCTCCTGTTGAATAAAAGCATAGTTTGTTCTTTTGAGCATAAACAAATCCAAGATGAAATTTTATGGGCTGCCATATTGTAAATACTACCAAATCAGGTGAAAGGACTCGACAAAGCCCATGAGCTCAAGTTAAACTAAACAACTACTCAGTTGATCTTACCAAAGCATGCAAGGAATGAATAAACGAAGGAAACAACGGTTGCAACACTTAAGTATGAAATTGACATGTTGATTAACTTAAGTGCTTATCTGCTACTTCTGAACCGAACAAAAAAATGATAGCATGACTGTTGTAGGGTATGCTTCGGCAAAGACCACATCTGAGATTTATGTATATTCACTAGAGATAGGCCATCTGATCAATCTAGGAATGCACTACATCATTTAGATCTTTATCATGGGAATGCTAATTTGAGATGTAGTAATATAAACCTTCATACTTAGAAACACAATACAACAAAAAATATATGTTCGGGTAGTAATCTTACTGAAAATTTACAGGAGACAAAGTAATGGTGCTTGAAGCATCAAATAGAATGGTTCCCTTAATGGTTATCCTCCAATTTTATGCCGTTGTGAAAATTGTTGACATCGAGTGTCCTTCTCGCCAAGCTATTCTGATTCACGCAATGTGCAAGAAGTGGTCAAAATGGGGTATCATCCATGATGCTGCATAATGACAAAACCTAGAAGTAAGTCCATGGCTACAAGCATACAAGCCGAAGTCTGGAATACCCCAACAGCAAGCATGTATCCAGGGATGACTCAATGCAATTCAAACTATCTTGAAGATCGAGTGAGCATATAAGCTGTTACCTTTTGGGGAAGGCCCAATATATCTCTTGGGGGTAATGTAACAATGACAAAAATGATATTGGCAAACTTCCGCTTCATAGTATTGGGTGTTTTGATATCACCTTTTGCCTTGACCTTTAAGCTGTTCGAAGACTTCTTTCACAAACAAAGTCAAATGGAACCTATAAAAGTAAACATTTTAACACAAGTAATGCATCATCTTTACGTGCGTTGAAATTGTACCATTCAAGCAAGCACTTTTTATGGTTTGATGGCGGGATTAGTGTATACCTGGACCATATAATTACCTAATTAGAGTACATCACTTGTAAATTATAGTCTCTCTCTATTGCTATTGCTAAATAAGAGATAAAGTAAATATTAGAATTTATATGGCCGTCTAGTTTATAACAGTTACAGAGGGAGGTGCAAGGCCCCATAGCTTTTTGTGGACACACTATCCTTATCGATATTCATTATTTTGTAGTTGTTATTAACCCACATTTAAAAGTTCCTTGATCCACCACTAGTTTACAACCATTCACTGTCATGATTCCTAAACAGAATACAAATGTTGAATGATTAATAAATGAAATATGGTTACCTGAATTGAATTAAGATAATCAGCATTCCCAAATAACACCTAGCGCAACCTTTCTCCCACTATTCCCATTCTTTAGCATATGAACCTTTTGATGGCCCCTACTGTAGTAAGTCAGAAATAGGTTTTGTACAGCTACTATGTCAAAATAGCACATACATGCGGTTTTGAAGCCCATAGGGTCTCTAAATTGAGAGATTCAGATTACTCTGTAAGAGCACTATGTCACATTTTGATCATAAATTGAAACAACAGCACAAATTTCCAAAGAATAGCGATTTGATGTTCCTCTTGAGTTCTATGTGAAGTGGAAAATCAACCAAAGTCAAGGGAACGACAAATAATGAAGAATAGGTTACCTTCAGAGTTAGGAATAACAGAGCAAGAGCCACGGCGAGGCAGGGACGATCTTGAGGACGGCTTTGGCGAGGCGAGGGGGACGACAGCAGAGCGTCTTGGCAAGGCAAAAGCGGCGCTGAGGATGGCGCGGGGCGGCGCAGCCCGGGACGATCTTGAGGGCGGCCCAATCATGCTAGTACTATGGAACATTACAGAATCATAGTGAGTTTATAGAAGAGTTACTGGTCATCAAATCTAGCAAATTCATTCTTGGTTATACTGAACTAGGATATGAACTAAAGTATGCTTACAAGTCCCCACCAAACTTCAAAAAAAACCAGAAAGATAACTCTGGCTACCTACTAGATGCGCAATCTAGCAAATTCATTCTTGATTATACTGATCTAGGATATGAACTGAAGTACGCTTACAAGTCCCCACCAAACCTGAAAGAACCGAAAAGATAACTCTGGCTACCTACTAGATGCGCAATCATCACTACTACTTGTGATAGATGACATCGGTATTTAGTTTTTCAATTGTTAAAAGGAACAAAAATGTCGTTGTACTAATAATAGGGTCATAGTACTGTAATTTTCTAGAAAAGGACTTTAGGTGTGTTATTACTAGCTTCTGGGAAACATTTGCGATGGCCTGTATAGAAATATAGCTCCAGCTATATTCCAGGCAAAGTTTGAGTAAGTAGTGTAGGTTTTTCTATACTTCTAGGTGAGAACCTGACAAGTTCAGTTCAGCTTGAACCTAATTTACCCGCGTTTGACAAATATATGACAAGACTTACAATTTGGAGATTCCTGCTAAGAATATACTCCCTTTTCACGAAGAAAATAGTTAAGCAAAGTAAGAATCTGTACCATTTTTGTCACTACAACATCGGTGGCGCAAATTTATTCTTCTTTTTGAGAGAGTAGACAAAAATTATTTGATCACAAGTTTGGCTGCTGATTGCTGAATACGACTTCTCTGTATCTTTGTCGTGATGGTCGGAGTTGTACCCCAACCGTTTCTACTGCCATCCTTTTTCGTTTCCTGAAGAGATCTCTCCCCAATCAGATATCGTGGCATATTTCACATATCATACCTAAACCTTGGATGATCTCCACCCTACCTCGCATTTAGTAGGCGCCCTTTTACCAAGTATGGCAGAATCTTCCTAAAGCTCCTACTTTAGTTCAGATTTGAGACAAATCAGTCACACAGATTGTTACATTCATGCTGCACTGTGGCGGAATGGATGTATGTAATAGAATGATGATGCAACTCAACAACGTCCTGAAAACAAGATAAATTACCTACTGGGGAGAGACTCACCACCGGGAGAGATGCTGCTGGGGGAGGGGAAGCACTGGCCGTCGGGAGGGGGAGTGCTGGCCGTCGATAGGAGTCGCCGCCGCTGGGGGATGGGCTAGAAGGGAGGGAGGCGATGGTGGGGGAGGGAGATGCGACGCAGGGCTCGGGGGAGGGGGAGCGCCAGCCAGGGGGAGGCGGAGTCACCGCTGGGAAGGGAGGGAGGCGCTAGGGCTCGGGGGAGGGGGAGCGCCGACCGGGTCACCGGGGCAGCTGGGGCTGGGGGAAGGCCTGACGGCAGTGTTGGCAGCGGACGGGATGGGAGGAGATCATCGCCTTGGGCTGTTGGGCTTGGGGGCATTTCGGGTTGGGGAATGGGCCGAACGGCCGAACGGAGGTGCACTATCGACATGTCCAAACTAGATATCCAAATACCCAATTATCCGATATCCGGTTTCCGACCCATATTTTCTAGATAGTACACGCTCCGAATCCTATCCGATATCCGTTTTTCACTATCCAGATCCTGATCCAAATCCGACCCGATATCCGATTTACTTCCCGAATCCGAATCAGACCGGATCTGGCTCTGGATCGGGCAGGAACTATCTGTTCCATTTTCACCCCTACCAGGCAGGCACGTGTCTTATTTACGTCAGCCAGGGCCGACGAAAATTACTCGTCCCAACCACGTGGCCTATTTTCGTCGGCCTAAGCCAACAAAAATAACTGCGTCATGCCACGTGTCATATTTTCGTCGGTCTAGACTGATGAAAATAGTCCAAAAAATTTCGAATTCCCAACGTGCGATGACTCAATTATTTTCGTTGGCCTGGTCAAGGATACTAACGAAAATAAATGTAATTTCATCGGTTCTAGCTGACCAACGAAAATAAATGTAATTTCGTCAGGTCTCTGGCAGAAGAGGCGGCAGCGTGCAGGCGCCCGTCCATTGCACAGATAGTCAGAGATTGATCCATCACTTGCCACTCGAGAGGCGCCGAGAACAACAGGTCGTCGTGCGCGCTCCCTCGTGGCTCGAAACATGCTGTCAGGAGCGTCGGCCGCTAGTAGGGTGCGCTAGCGCTGGACCCTGGTCAGAGGCGGAGGCGGAGGTGGCAGAAAAACACGATGGGGGCTCAGGCTGGGCAAGCGGCCCGTGAACTCAGGAGAAGAAGAACATGGGCTGCATGGGCTGGGCTGAATCTACAGGATTCATCCGATACATGTCGTGACCCATATGTAGACTTATTGCCACGTAAAAAGAAATCGTGGCTATAAAATTAAAAATCTCCACGAAATAAAATATTATAGCAACAAAATTTACCTATGGCAATAAAATCTTATTTAATGCAATGATTTTATTTTTTGTTGCAATACGACTAACCTTTTGCCACGATAGTTAGCAATATCGCAACGCACAGTATTTCGTGCTAATATATTGGATGTATCGCCACAATTTTTCAAATCGAGGCAATAACACCAGTCTATTGCAACAGAATTTATGGTGTTGTAAAAAGTTTCATGGCAAAAGCCCGGATTTCTAGTAGTGTCAAGTGAAACGCTGACAGCGCATGAAGCGAGAGAAAACCCCTTCGGGCACGGTGAAGCTACTCATGATCAATAATAATCTCATTAAAAGAAGTGTAGTAATTACAATTCGAGTCAGGATTTACAAAAGATCTAAGTCTAGATTTTCTGCCAAGGAGGAGGTCATGTCCCTAACTTCATCAAGAAGGGCGGCAGCTTGATCATCGTCGACGGAGCAGGCGAAGCCCTCCTTGACGGCCTCCAGCTCCACTCCGGGATAGAGCGACTTCACGATGGCCAATGCCTGGCTAGCGCTTGTGATCGACGTCTCCCGAATGTGGGCCCTAAGCCTTTCGGGACACGATGACGGCCAGGAGAGGGCTTCATCCTCGCTGCTCGGCTCAGCTCCTCCAGGGCTCAGGAACTTGGTTATCTCTTTGACGGAGTCGCGGAATTTGTCTCGAAGCTCATGAGCAGTCTTAATCTCCCCATTGAGGACATCGACCTGCTCCTGCGACTTTCTCCGGTTCTCTGCAGACCAGTCGGATTGTCATTAGGGGCATCGCAAACACAAGGGATGTGGCGCTGAGTTGCGATATGTATACCTTCCAGCTCCTGCGCCAGTTTAACGTTGTCTGCCCGAGTTCGGGACTCAAAATCCTTCAGCGCCTGGACCTGCTCTCGAAGGCTAGAAGCAGCGGACTGTTCGGCTAAAGCAACGAACGAAGTTAGAAAACGATGACAACCAAGTCAGCAGCTAAGCAAGTGAAGGAACACCCACCTTGAAGCACCTCCGTCAAGGTTTGGATTTGGGCTTGGAGCTTTTGTTGCTCAGCTTTGCTATCACATCGGACGTGCTCCAAGTCAGCCTCATACTCCTCGTGCTCCCTAACCTTGGGGAGTATTTCCTTGAGGAGGGCGTCCCTCTCCTCAGAGTGGTCCCCCAGCGCCTGAAGGATTCCGGGAGAATGAAGAACACATACCACTCGGCACGAATAGAAGAAGAAGAAGACGGCTTACCCAGATCAGCTGGGTGCCTCTGATGGTATTTTGGTAGAGCTCCTCCCTCAACTTCTCATCCCCCTCGCCGAAAGCCTTCCACTTATCCTTGTGGCAGAATAGAATCTAGAGTGGAGGCTTGGGGCTTGGTGCAGGATGGGAGGGTTGTCGGGGAATCTCCTCCACGGCAGGGGAGGAGCTGGCAGCAGCCTCTGGTGCGGCTACCTTAGAGGCCGGCTCGGGCACCCCTGCAGGCGGCAGAGGAGTCACCCCTGTGTTGCCAAGCCCAGCAGCAGTGGGAAGGGCAGCTCCGGCCCGTTCTGGAGCCGTTTCGTCTCCGCTGAGGACAACAGCTGATGGTGAGACCGTTCCCTCCTGGCCTACATCTCCTGGAGGTGCGGCAGTCGGGACCTTCATGGGGACTCCCGCTATCAGCGCCTTGATCGCCAGAGGAAAAGTCAAGCGCACGCCATGGAAACAAGAACAAGGAGTGATGGGGGGACTAACCTGTCGGACCTCCTTATCCTTATCCTACGCCCTTTCCGGGTGGCCGAACCACTCGGGGAGGAGTACGGAATCACTCGGGAACGGGGAGGTGGAGGCACCGGCTTCTTGACGTACGCCCCCGTGGGGTTTCGGATGGTCGGGCCCTCGGAGGGGCATTGCGGCGCCGGCACCGCTCGGCATCTCCCTCAGTTGCAGGCCCCTTCCTCTTCGTGCTTGGTTCCTCAGATGAGGGATCGGCTGGCCGCTTCGCCGCGGTGCCCGGGCATGGAGAAGAGTGAGGAAGGGGGGATCCGAGGAAAATGCAACACGATCCTGCGAAGAACATCAAGTACATAATCAGTCGGCAGTCGGCTAGTGATCAACAACCAAACATCAGTAAGCTTGAAGTACTCATCTCGGGAGGGGGATTCGCCAGGCAGAAGGCCCTTGGAATGTCCTGGGGAAGGATCAAAACATTCGGGGCTAGGAGATCACTCATCCGAATGATGAGCGTGTCTTAGTCGATGTCTTCGGCGACCTCCCGCGTCGGATCGTTCTCCCTGTATTCATACCCCAGGAAGACTCGTTCCTTGATGGGCTGCACCCGGTGAATGGCGAAGTTAGAAAGGATCCCAACGCCAGTCAGACCCGCCTCCTTCAGGTCACAGATCAAGGTGAGGAGATCATTGACCTGGTCCATTAAATGGTCCGAAGGGATTGCGGTCCAAGAAGAAGTAACCCTCGGGGGCTCCCCGGAGAAAGAATGCAGGCAAGGATCAGGATTGGCGCAGTAGAACCACTCCCGGTGCCAACCCTTGTTCGAAGTCCTAAAGGGAATGGCGAAATAGAGCTTCCTCGCCCCATCTCTCAGCTGGAAGCTAGCGCCACTGACCGCCTTAGGGGCGCTCCTGGTCGGGAAGGGCTTGAGGAGGAAAAGTTGACGGAAAAGATTAAAATGCGGGCGAATTCCAAGAAACTCCTCGCAAAGATGAATGAAGACGGTGATGTGGAGGATTGAGTTGGGATTCAAATGAACCAACTCAATGCCATAGAAATAAAGGAGCCCATGGAAAAAAACGCTGGCCGGAAGCCCGAACCCGCGTTGGAAGAAGGACTCGAAGACGACGATCTCTTCGGAGCGAGGGGTGGGATAAGATTCGCCCCAAGCCGGACGAGCGCTGATCAACATCGCCGGCGGCATGACTCCATGGGTGACCATCGCATCCAGGTGCGCCTCCGTCAGTGTTGAGGGGACCCAATCATGGGTCGGAGGCGTCGTGGAGTGTCTTGGGAGGAAGGAATCGACATTCTCAGAAGGAATCGTCAGCGACGCGAGGGAAAAAACGCGGCGGCGGCTAACCCTAGCAATGAAGCTTACGGGGAAGGCGATGAATTTTTCGGGGTCGAAGAAGCAGGGGCGTGGTGTGCGAAGGAAGACTCAAGTCCTGTGCAGCGCCTCGGAACCATAAAGGGCGATGATGGATCTCGCTTGTAGTGGGGACCGCGCCTCTTCAAGCACGTCGCGGTCAGGTCTGACCAAAGCACGCCCCGCCTTGACCTGGCCAACTGAACACCACGACTGTGGTGGACAGTTGTCGCCAGGACAAAACCCAGTTTGGTATATGGTACACCCCATGTTGGGTCAATCGCCGATTTCCATTCCGAACAGGATCTGGGTGCCTGCCAAACGGAAAACTGAAATGTCCCCCGTAATGCACCCCATGTCGGGTCATTCGCTGGTTGCGACAAGACGGAATCAGGTATTACGGGTGGATTCAAATCAAAGACTCAGATGGTATGCCCCATGAAGGGCCAAACTGTGCACCGGTATTATCGGGTATGGGTACCACTCGGCTAAAAGCCAAATGATGGTGCGCCCCACAACGGGCTAAGCTATGCACCGATATGATCGGGTATGGGCATCACTAAATTAATCCAAGGTACGCTCCATGTTAAGCCGACTGCTATACATGTATAGGTACCACTCGGCTTAAAGCCAAATGATGGTGCTCCCCACGATGGGCCAAGCTATTAATCGATATGATCGGGTATGGGCATCACTAAATTAAACAAAGGTATGCTCCATGTTGAGCCGATTGCTGTACATGTACAGGTATCACTCGGCTAAAAGCCAAACGAGGGTGCGCTCCGGGACTGGCCGACCACCACACTCCCAATAAATTGGGCTGGGTATTACTCAAAAAACAAGCACAGGACCATTGAGTTCTTCACGACCTCCTTGCCGACAGCATAGTACTCGGCGAAGAGAGCCCGTCAGGAAGTCGTGCCAGAGCTTGGAAACATCTAGCGAGCATCATGGCGGCCGAGAAGCAACCAAGAGACGGCAACTCGATCACGAAGCACTCGGGGGCTACTGTGGAATATGCGGATCCCGGGTATTGGCCTAATGGGCCGCCCGAATTATCCCAAGGGGGTGGCCTGGGCCGGCCAAGCAGAAGGAAGAACTTTTCCAGAAGGCCTCAGCCGTGCGCAGCAAGGGAAAGACAGGGAGAGGGTACCGACAGGGTTAGGTGGGCAGCTCCTGCACCCCTGCAAAGGGCGGCTCTACCTGCATGCTACTGTACACGGTCGACCAGCTACAGGACAGTCTCTCCTCTACATCCAACCACCCCTGCTACTCTTCAACAACCTCCACTATTGTACACAGGCAACCCTCCTCTATTGTATAAAGAGGAAGGGAGCTGAGAGAGAGAGAGAGAGAAAACTTGTAAGAAATAACACATCCATACACCAAGAAACACCGAACGTAGGACTAGGGTATTATCTCCATCGGAGAGCCCGAACCTGGATAAACCTCCTTGTGTCTTGCGTTACCATCAAGCTCAGATCTTCCGCCTTGCCTAGTTTACTCTTCTTTATTGCCGATCATAAACATCGACACAACTCCTCTTAACTGATCAAACAAATCATCGATTCTGGGTAGCGGATACTTGTTCTTTATTGTCACTTCATTAAGAGCTCGATAGTCAATACACATCCTAAAGCTTCCATCCTTATTCCAATGAAACAAAATAGGTGCTCCCCATTGTGACGAACTCGGTCTCACAAAACTTTTTTCTAGCAACTCCTCAATCTATTTCTTCATTTCTACCAACTCATCTGTAGGCATCCGATATGGTCTCTTGGTTATCTGGTTTGTACCAAGTACCAATTCAATCACAAACTCGATATCTCGGTCTGGTGGCATTCTGGATAAATCCTCAGGAAAAACTTCTGGGTATTCATTAACAACCACTACTTCTATACTGGTAGCTTTTACACTGTTAGCCATCATTTGACCATTGCAAACTACAGTCACTTGAATTTCCACTCTTTCACCTTTCGAGCTTTCTATTGACACAACTCTTCGACCACAATCCAACACAGCGTTGTGTTTGGACTACCAACCTATTCTAAGGATAACATCTAATGTCTGGGTATCCAAAATAATAAGGTTCGCTTGGAACTCTATCCCATCCATAAGCATTTTATCTCCCATGCATCCTAGGTTAGATCAATGTTTTGATCCAGGGAATTGGACCAAAAGCATGTACTTAAGGTTCATAATATCTAACCCATTCCCAACAGTAAAATCTCGAGAAATAAAGGAGTGTGATGCCACGGAATCAAATAAAACTATAGCAGGTACTGATTTAACTAGGAACTTACCCAATATGATGTCCGACACTTCCTGGGCTTCATCAGTCATGATATGGTTGATATGACCTCTCATCGTGGCTTGAGGTGTAACTCTAGCTTGAGCAGCTCCATGGTTCCCTCCTGGTGTTGGCGTCTTGGCTGGTGTAGGACTAAGGTTGAAGCAAACAAGTGTAATGCCTCCTGTCTTAGGATAGTTGTTCGTGAAATATCCTGGCTCATTACAACTGAAACCGTGCCTAACTATTGACTATTGATTTCCTCCCTGGGCATTGTTGGTCTGAATACACAGGTGTCTGAAAGTTCTGTCCACTTGGACGTGGTGTAGGAGATGGTGTCTTGAAAATAGCTTTGGGCTGAAATCTAACAAATTGGTAAGGTGCAACTCTCACTCTCTACTATCCCTGATGAGCTCCCTGTTGTACTATCCTGTGCTTCTGATTGTTATCCAGCTCCTTATGCTTATCCTCTAGGATGACATCCTTGTTAACTATAGATCCGATGACCAAGACTAACAGCGGTAGATGGATCAACATAGCACACACAATATGAATTTAACCGACCTAGCATATTTAAATGGCTACAGATGGTCGAAGCGACATGTAGGCGTGGCCAAATCTAGGGTGTTGGTTTTGGATCATACGGCTTACAGTGCATATGAGCGATGCTCCTAAGGCTATCGTGGTTGTGACACATGGCAAGATCGCACACACAGGTTTTCAATCTGACAGCTAACAACAACCCAGGATAGCAATGGCGTGCGACGAACTTTCACGGTGGTGGCTTACTGGCGCTGGGGAAGAAGGCGTATGACATGGCAAAATGACAATGGTTCGGCTTTGAGTCTACACTAATCTTGCGCGGCGTGACGAGAGGTCCCTGGATCTGGCCTTGGAAGCAACAGAATGGTGACGACTCGCAGTAGAACAGTGAAAACCCACAGCGATTGCTTCATAAACTCCGGTGAGGAACTGTGGTGACTTGAGTGTGCCTCGAGCGACCAAACACAGGGCAAAACACGTGGCTCAAGATGGGCTACGCAGGACATGAGGTGAGGCGATGCATTAAACAGGCGCCTTGACGAGCGCATTCGGCATGCAATCTGTGTAATGAACCTCATTTTAGTATAAAATACCAAAATGAGAATCTAATGTGCACTTTTAGTCCCTGGATCAGTAGCTAGTACACACTTTTACAACAATTAGAATCACAACCATACATCATAATATTAATACGGAAGCTAATTATGTAATGTATTCATACAAATTAGAGTAAATAATCATAACACAGGAGAAGCAAGGTCTTGTAGTGTGCCCATCCAACCTTTAGGCAACTAACAAGGCATAAATCCCTAGAAAGATTGCTTCAATGATATTCCCGCAACCTGCGATGAAAAGAAATAATCTTTGTGCTTTGCTATCTTTTCCAGCTAAAAACTGCGAATCAAGCAAGGTTGAGTACTTTTGTACTCATCAAGACTTAAGGTGGTATTTGAAAATGCAATAATGCAAGTTAACTCAAAGTAGGCTTCTCAGTTAATTTTGCATAAAGCAAAATTTAATTTGTAAATCAAGTTGCAATTTTTCAAACAGAATTTGTAAGAGCAAGTTTGCTGATAAGAAAATATGTAAAGCATAAATAATACTCACAGTCCAACTGCACCGCGAATGCTACCAAAAGACCCTAAACCTTATACCTCTACTAAAAGATTGAACCAACCTTGGAACTCCCCAAACCAGATTAAAACTAAGTCACCGAAATTTAGAAAATTTCGGCATGACCTCCCTAGAAAAACAGGACATCCACTCGTGAGATGAAAACAATTGCGAGGATATTATTCTAGCAGGTCCTTAGTTAACCAATCACAAAACCAATAGAATTTAATAAACTCCACCACGACGCATAACACATTACAATCTTATTAGATACATCAAGATGAATGAATCGGTTAAGCGAAATCTTTGGAGGCCCAAGTCGTAATGCGTGTTACTACTCCCAACCCAACGAGCGACTTCAAAGTACCTAAAACAAGAAAACAAACAAGCGTGAGTCCAAGACTCAAAGAAAGCTTAATCGAGCATAAAAATAATGAACTCGACTAGAATATAAATGCTACAAGACATAAAGTAAAAGTTTCTTTAATTGATATCCGTAAATAAAAGAAACAGTTTGAATTCATATACAACCAAACATAAGAGCACAACTACTTCATCTTTTGACTTAACCAATACTTAATTGAAATCATCCAAGAAAAAAGCGTTATCTATCCCCATTTACCACATACAACTCGGAAAGCGTAACTAAACCATACTCACGCCTCAATAATCGTTCGGGATGAGTCCACGACTAAATCCTCAACTTGTCATTTCCCCTTCTCATGAATTAACATTTACCAATTGCAACACACAATGCAATGCTTTTATGCTCTCATCCCTTTTTCTCATGAATCAAAACAATGAATGCACCATGCATGCTCATAATGCACATTGTCATAGCGTATACGGTATAGGTGAGTGCACACCGTCGGTGTGCACCCTCAATCCCAACCATCCGTGGCGGGCCTGCTCTTCTTGACTCGCTCCCATTCACCTCGATGAATGGGACTACGAGGTAGGACTTTTGTGCTCACTACGGGTGAGCACCGAGGCCCGCATCAACATGGGACGCCTCGTCCATCATGAATGCAATTATGCAATTGACGTGAATGCATTTCATCCCTCATTCATTTTCACCACACATAGCCATAACCAATATGGAAGTACCAATTAACTTGCTATTTCCCCAATGTGATTCATTCGAGAGTAAATAAAGTCATGAAAAAAATTCAGGGAAAGGCATCGCATCATTTCTATAAAGTAGATTAAATTTATAGATATGAACTAGGTGATTATAGTGCAAGCTTGTCCCTACACATGCATCACCATAACCATACTCGTTCGTACAATTTCGTAATGCAATGCAATAAATGGGAATTGAATAACTTACTTACCAATTTGCTAACATTCATCCATCCTCCTCACCATACTAAAAACAACTTCTAGACATGCTAATAAACATAATCACTTCATTAGAATTTTCATAATCTTATCGCAAACAAAGCATTTAACATCCTAACAACGCTCTAGGTGTTGCACTTGCCTTTAACCTCGGCGAGGAACAGACGGCCCATTGCAGCGCTAGCAACCACCAACCCTAGAGGACAGAAATCCAAGATAGGGCAAGGCACGATTGTCACATTCATGAACTTATCGGAAATTAAAGAAACAAGGTTACATAAGAGTATAATAATAACACACTACTTGATATGGGACTTTATACATTTCAAGATTAACCATTGAATGGCAACCTTCCTCAAATTTCTCTAGGAAACCAGCAACCTAGCGATCGGCGTTCTCCACCCACTCTTCCTGGAGTTCTGCTACTAAACTCCACTAGGAAATATGCATATACTTCTCTCAAGACATATAAACAAGTAAACTTCACATGGTTAAGTTTCTTGGTTCAAGCTATCAAATGTAAAGCATTATCTATGCTTGAATTGCGAATGTTCAATAACTAAGCTAGGACTTGTGTCAATGAAGAAGGGTCTCTAATACTGGTTACTATGATCATCATTAAATTTATGGGTGACTGGCATATTAGGTAATGGCCCTAAGGTGACAACTACCATATACCAGTATAGCATGCACAACCATGAATACTAGGCTCCAATCCAATAATAAAGCACAAACCAGACAATTATATGATGCTCACGACAAGCATTTCCACATTTTTAGAATCCCATAATGGCTCATCTATAAGAAAATCTGCTATTCATCAATGCTTACCACAACAAAGAAAAACACAAAACATATATTCTACTTCAAATATGCCAGTACCTCAAGCTCACAATTTAATGGGAATCAAAAACACAGGCACTACCAATTCATTCTCATGAAAGCCTAGCTAGGCATTAACACAAACACCTTGCATGCAAAGAAAAATACCCAAGCTAGACTACCTCAAAGCACATCCATGGGGGAAGGAGGGAGTGGCCGGAGGAGGGGTCATCGGCGCCGGCGGGGAAGGGGGACCCGAGGCAGCGCTGCCGGCCGGAGGGTGACTCGTCGCCGGCTAGAGGTGCTGGAGCAAACCAAGGGCTCCCGGCTCCGATTGTTGCTCCAGCTTCTGCATGCTTGCCTCCTCCTTCATTGCTGTTCTGCTGCTCAGGGGAGGAGGGACGCCGAGCTAGGAGAGAAACCGGAGGAAGTCGGCAGGGCTACCGGGAGGCGGCGTCGATCGGAAGCCGGAGCAGGCGACTTCGGCTGAGTTGGGGGAGGAGGCGGCCTGCAGGGAGGCAGCTCGGGAGAGGAGGCACAGGGCCAACCGGTAGGGAGAAACCAGGGAAGGGCTAGGAGGCAGTCGGCCAGGGAGGCTGAGGCGCCGGAGGCCAAGGGCGACTGGGGAGAAGTCGGCTGGGAAAAAGGAATGGGAGGGGGAGAAGTCTGCCAGGCTGAGGAAAGAAAATATCTAGCATGGAGGAATGATAGCCACACAAAGGAAGGATAGATAAGGTTAGGTGAAAAGAAAATCTTTGGATTAAGAAAATAAAGCAATTTGCGGTATTACACTCTTCACCCTTTAACAGAATTCGACCTCGAATTCTGACCATAACAAGAACACCAACAAGAACAACAGAAACAAAATACAAAACAAGGATACCCGAAACAACAAATCCGGGTATTTCTCATGCAAGAGGAACTCCAACATTCAATCCACTTCTCTTTCCAATAAAAGAAGCAAGAACTTATCTCATTACATCCCTTTTTGAATCAACACTGACTTTACCTCCTTAAATTGGCATGGCACAAGACCCGAAAACCAGGTATTACTCAAAGACCCAGACTAAACCAAATCTACTTTGCGTTCTCACCTCCAAATAGATTTCTTAAACCAAGAATCCCAAAAGCACTTTCTCAACCGGAGAATTCACAACTCTCACGCTTAAACTCCAATAGATCTAGGCAAACAGCCAAAATCTCAATTCATACCATTCTCATCACCTGTCTGACAACTCAGACAATTTCTCTTTAATGCTTCAACGTACGACCTGCAATCAACCAATGATTCTCCCCAGAAGATCATATCACTAGTCTCCAACTCAATTCTAATTTCCCTATTCAATTTCACTTCACCAAATCCTTCTCCTCTCTCTCAACCTCTACCTCACAGATCAACAAATTCGAGATGACATGATTAACACAAGCCACATCACTCTATTAAGCATCCATCCAATTTTCACTGAATCACTTAATTCTATTCGATTGAACAGTTGGGGTTCTAAACTCAAATCCCCTAATAACCAAGAAAACCCTGATTCACGTCTCTCCTCATTGATTAACCTTTATAACCACATCACCATTATCAAGCCAATCATCGAACGAGTTAGCCCACTATACCATAGCTATCCCACGGGTCAATTAGCTTAAACCACGGAGCCACACAAGGCTTTTCAATCCAACAAGCTTCTAACCAATTTCGAACATATCACTATTTCTAACCTTTTAACACCGGAATCCTCCAGGAACCAAAACACAACTCTTATCTCTTCAATAGATGCCCTGGAAACAACAGGGTCAAAGCCATTCCTTACTATCAAAATGAATCGTCCAATCGGGCATAAATCCCAATTCCATCACAATACACCATCATACACTGCCTTCTTCATACATGTCTCGTGCATAGGGACAATCACTCGAAGAGAAGAGTCATAACGGAACCATTCACTTTCGACAGATAAATCAAAGAGCATAATCTTCTATTACACTCAACCATGAACCCACTTCCAAGCATTTTCTTGTCCCACACTAGAGAGCAAATAAAATCTCAATTTGCTTAACAAAAACTAACCACTTTCCTCAACTTGAAGACAAAGCAATAAAATGTACACCAGGGAAAGCTCAACTAAGACGGAGAACTTCACACAAATCTGTCTTCAAAAGTAGTCACAAAAGAACCAAAGAGAACTAAATCCTCCTTACCAACGCAAACCAATTCCATCACCTTAAACTCCAAGGTGAAAAACTTCACATCGAGAAAACACTCGATTAAAGAAAAAAACAAGACACCTTGAGAAAGAAAACCATTCCTGGATCCCCAATCTCCTTTCAATCGACAACTACACCTTTACCCAAAAAGAGAGGGAATAAAATTTCCAATCTTAGGCAGAAAATCATTTCTCCGATATGATCCAAATTTTTTTTTTCATATCCTCATGAGACTTTGCCTTCTTTCAAACCTGTCTCGTACAACGAGACAACTACTCAAAGAAAAGGTTCATAACCGAAGCATTCATTTCCAACTGACCCCACATTGAGTCTAACCCATGAACCCGAGAGTTCCAACAACTTAAGAAAATAATGCATTTAGCAACTGCTTACACCCAGTCCACCAACAAATTAATCCCACCCAACCATGGGACAACGAATCTGACAATCCTCCCACCAAGGTTTAGATCAAGTCCAGCAACACCGTTCATTACTTCCCACATTAAATCCATATATCATCAACCCTTAACCCCAATTAGGACTTCATCAAATCCCATCCACACATGGTTCTCCTTCTAAGACGATCTTGCCCGAAGAACAAAACCAAAGAGCAATTATTCAAGTCCCCAATAATTTAAACGAAGTCTCCCCAAGACATAAATCGCCAAAATGGCTCTAAGGCCATCCGCCGCTAGAGAGCAAATCAAGCTCCAAAATATTCAATCCAAAATTCTCCGCACTTAATTACAACCTCGACTTAGGTTATACTATCCACACCTTATAAAAACTTGATATTACTCCACACAGTCCGACCATTGAGAACCCCTCGAAACAATTTAATCCCATCACCCTATTAAAACAAGTTCCTCAACCAAACTTGGTATTCCTTCGTCATCATCACTACTTTTAGCCGCGGATCACCATGACCAACATAAAAATTCCTGTCATCTATCACCACAGGGTCAACCACCCTAACAACTCAATTGTTCTACCAATCTCATATGGGAAGACCTTCAGTCAACCTACAACTTACTCTGACTGTTGTAGTTTCCTTACCAGAGAATCCAACCAAATCCTCCAAAGAAGCTCGACTCTCAAAAGACTTAGAAAATGACAAGACTCAAGCCTTACCATTCAACAGAACTCCAAACCAATCATCAAACTCCAAAATTCTACGAAGGAAAAGGAGTTACACAAATAAATTCACGGAAATGAAAAAGCAGATCGGTCGAATAACACTTTTTCCTTTAAAGCCCCAAATCCAAAACTTCATCTCGGAGAACGACAACACGAAGAAATCCATGTCTTCCCCCGCCATCAACCCATGGGGCGCAACACCAAACCCTTTTTCTTTGACTTAACCCCAAAGACCAAATAAGTTAAAACCCGAAAAACTTACTCCAGCCATTCTCCAATCTACACTAGACGAACAACGACTCCTTTTAAACTGGAAGAATATCCAACACAAGAAGGAATCCACAACTGTCTCCACAAGGCAACCAAAAGAGGTGCAAAGCGATACTCTTCTTGGTCTTAAATCCAAGAAATCCAAAGAAGATAAAACCCAAAACGAATTCCATCAACTCTCTAATTTACGACAAAGGAACAATGGCTCTCCTCACACGAGGTTATGAGTCCTCCGATGCCGGCTCTAACTGCCACACCGACCAACGAGGCCTCAACACGACCCAAACGGACAAACCAAATCCTTCAACACAAAAGAATCCCAAAAGATCCCACTAATCAAACCAATAACTTCATAACTTAGCAATGATATATGCTATCAAGCCTCAACAAGACTAACAAATAGCATAACCACAAGCATCAACATAGCATCAATAACAAAATAAGAAATGTAGCGCAATGCAACGATAACCCATCCCTTTCCTATTGCAACAGTGTGTGTCAAATTTTAATTTATTTAACCATTCTACATAAAATTTTTAAGGTTATTGCCCTAGGACCACATTTTAAAGGTTTAACCTAAACCATGTTCCTACTTTCATACAGCAAAATTTTAATTCATTCTAGAATTACTCACTTTATTCAAGCACCACGGACCTAAAGCCCGCTCTGATACCAACTGTAACACCCCGGCGCCAACTGCACCGCGAATGCTACCAAAAGACCCTAAACCTTATACCTCTACTAAAAGATTGAACCAACCTTGGAACTCTCCAAACCAGATTAAAACTAAGTCACCGAAATTTAGAAAATTTCGGCATGACCTCCCTAGAAAAACAGGACATCCACTCAGCAGACAGAAAACAATTGCAGTAGGATATTATTCTAGCAGGTCCTTAGTTAACCAATCACAAAACCAATAGAATTTAATAAACTCCACCACGACGCATAACACATTACAATCTTATTAGATACATCAAGACTGAATGAATCGGTTAAACGAAATGCTGGAGGCCCAAGTCGTGTGCGTGTTACTACTCCCAACCCAACGAGCCAGCTTCAAAGTACCTAAAACAAGAAAACAAACAAGCGTGAGTCCAAGACTCGACAAAAGCGCAATCGAGCATAAAAATAATGAACTCGACTAGAATATAAATGCTACAAGACATAAAGTAAAAGTTTCTTTAATTGATATCCGTAAATAAAAGAAACAGTTTGAATTCATATACAACCAAACATAAGAGCACAACTACTTCATCTTTTGACTTAACCAATACTTAATTGAAATCATCCAGTAAAAGAAGCAGTATCTATCCCCATTTACCACATACAACTCGGAAACGTAACTAAACCATACTCACGCCTCAATAATCGTTCCAGGATGAGTCCACGACTAAATCCTCAACTTGTCATTTCCCCTTCTCATGAATTAACATTTACCAATTGCAACAAACAATGCAATGCTTTTATGCTCTCATCCCTTTTTCTCATGAATCAAAACAATGAATGCACCATGCATGCTCATAATGCACATTGTCATAGCGTATACTGGGGTATAGTGAGTGCACACCGTCGGTGTGCACCCTCAATCCCAACCATCCGTGGCGGGCCTGCTCTTCTTGACTCGCTCCCATTCACCTCGATGAATGGGACTACGAGGTAGGACTTTTGTGCTCACTACGGGTGAGCACCGAGGCCCGCATCAACATGGGACGCCTCGTCCATCATGAATGCAATTATGCAATTGACGTGAATGCATTTCATCCTCATTCATTTTCACCACACATAGCCATAACCAATATGGAAGTACCAATTAACTTGCTATTTCCCCAATGTGATTCATTCGAGAGTAAATAAAGTCATGAAAAAATTGAGGAAAGGCATCGCATCATTTCTATAAAGTAGATTAAATTTATAGATATGAACTAGGTGATTATAGTGCAAGCTTGTCCCTACACATGCATCACCATAACCATACTCGTTAAGTACAATTTAAGTAATGCAATGCAATAAATGGGAATTGAATAACTTACTTACCAATTTGCTAACATTCATCCATCCTCCTCACCATACTAAAAACAACTTCTAGACATGCTAATAAACATAATCACTTCATTAGAATTTTCATAATCTTATCGCAAACAAAGCATTTAACATCCTAACAACGCTCTAGGTGTTGCACTTGCCTTTAACCTCGGCGAGAACAGACGGCCCATTGCGGCGCTTAGCAACCACCAACCCTAGAGGACAGAAATCCAAGATAGGGCAAGGCACGATTGTCACATTCATGAACTTATCGGAAATTAAAGAAACAAGGTTACATAAGAGTATAATAATAACACACTACTTGATATGGGACTTTATACATTTCAAGATTAACCATTGAATAGCAACCTTCCTCAAATTTCTCTAGGAAACCAGCAACCTAGCGATCGGCGTTCTCCACCCACTCTTCCTGGAGTTCTGCTACTAAACTCCACTAGGAAATATGCATATACTTCTCTCAAGACATATAAACAAGTAAACTTCACATGGTTAAGTTTCTTGGTTCAAGCTATCAAATGTAAAGCATTATCTATGCTTGAATTGCGAATGTTCAATAACTAAGCTAGGACTTGTGTCAATGAAGAAGGGTCTCTAATACTGGTTACTATGATCATCATTAAATTTATAGGTGACTGGCATATCAGGTAATGGCCCTAAGGTGACAACTACCATATACCAGTATAGCATGCACAACCATGAATACTAGGCTCCAATCCAATAATAAAGCACAAACCAGACAATTATATGATGCTCACGACAAGCATTTCCACATTTTTAGAATCCCATAATGGCTCATCTACAAGAAAATCTGCTATACATCAATGCTAACCACAACAAAGAAAAACACAGAACATATATTCTACTTCAAATATGCCAGTACCTCAAGCTCACAATTTAATGGGAATCAAAAACGCAGGCAATACCAATTCATTCTCATGAAAGCCTAGCTAGGCATTAACACAAACACCTTGCATGCAAAGAAAAAGAACCAAGCTAGACTACCTCAAAGCACATCCATGGGGGAAGGAGGGAGGCCGGAGGAGGGGTCATCGGCGCCAGCGGGGAAGGGGGACCCGAGGCAGCGCTGCCGGCCGGAGGGTGACTCGTCACCGGCCAGAGGTATTGGAGCAAACCAAGGGCTCCCAGGCTCGATTCTTTGCTCCAAGAATGCTTCTTCTTGCTCCTCCTCCTCCTTGCTGCCTTCTTTGCTCTGCAGGGAGGAGGGACGCCGAGCTAGGAGAGAAACCGGAGGAAGTCGGCAGGGCAACCGTGAGGCGGCACCGATCGGAAGCCGGAGCAGGCAACTTCGGCTGAGTTGGGGGAGGAGGCGGCCTGCAGGGAGGCAGCTCGGGAGAGGAGGCACAGGGCTAGCCGGCAGGGAGAAACCAGGGAAGGGCTAGGAGGCAGTCAGCCAGGGAGGCTGAGGCGCCGGAGGCCAAGGGCGACTGGGGAGAAGTCGGCTGGGAAAAAGGAATGGGAGGGGGAGAAGTCTGCCAGGCTGAGGAAAGAAAATATCTAGCATGGAGGAATGATAGCCACACAAAGGAAGGATAGATAAGGTTAGGTGAAAAGAAAATCTTTGGATTAAGAAAATAAAGAAATTTGCGGTATTACGATACTTATCAAGTAAGTTCATGAGACAACCGTATATTCTACCATTTCTACAAAATAGCAAATTTACAGAAAATAAATGCATGCACGAAACCATTTGATAAACAAAAGGAAAATTAAATACTGGGATCAATATGATCAAAGGGGTGCTTGACTTGCTTATTTGTTGTTTATGACAATGTTGTGGTTGTAGCTGATCGTGTCGACGACAAAGTTAGTGACGTCGAGTTCTACACGTCGTTAAACGAGAAAAATAGCAAATAGCAAACTTAATAAGGGCAAAAACAAGAAAGATAGTAAATCAAATAAAGACTTACTATAGAAAGCACGTGTGATTTAGGTTTGGATTGAATGATTTCTTTTTCTCATGTTTCAGTCAATTAAGTGTACACATTCAACTTGTTTTCAGTTTGAGCGATGCATGGTTTCTTTTATGTATTATTTATTCTTATCTTACGAATTCAAGAAGCTAAAATTATGTATTCTTTTACTTTTAATATCGAATTCAACATGCAAAAATTATTTGGATTAATAGAAATAAACATTTGTTACAGGTTTCATAAACTCAACTACAAATATTATGTTTCTGGTGACCTTATCAGTTAAGGGTATTGCACTAACAGGATTTAGATGCAAAGCAAGTTGAAATAAGAATATTTTTCCAAATTATTGTAGACCATATCCTAAAGATCATTTCTAGGCTATTCTTCACAAAATTTATATTGAGACGAGATGTTTTGCGAGTTGTCAAAAAGGCTTAAGTGATCACAACAAATTATGAATGAATAGTACTTGCTCTTTGATTGATTTTATATAGAATTAGTTTCGTGTAAGTTAGATCTGTTGATTTGGGCTGCTGGCCTCATTTTCATAGTCTATGAGAAGGTTCTGGTGATACAAACATCATAACCATTGATTTCTCATTTATAATTTAAGTGCGTTCATTCATATTACAGATTATAAAAATGTTAACGCTTAAGGTTACTTTGCTGACAAGATTAATATGCAAAGCATTATGAAGTGAGATTATTTCTTTAGAATATGGTAGTATGTACTTTGGAGAGCACTTCTAAACTGACTTTATTAATTTTAGCATCTAGACGAGTTATTTTATTTGCTGTTGAAATAGTATAAATGATCACAATGGTAATGTTATTATGAGTCGGATTTCATTTTAGGTTTGCGACTACACTATACATGATCTTCTACTCATTTTTCTGGCAATAATAGGGTGCAATCTTAGATGTGTTTTAAAGTTGGTTTTGCATTATTTTGATTTTAACTGCGATAGATTATCTATTTATTTATTGTTGTGATCAGCATTTCCTTTTATTAAAAGAATGCAAACTAAGTCTTATTCTAAATATTTTTACATAAATGAATCTCTTCCTGATTCCATGAACTTTATACAAATATTTTATTATTTTATGAGTTATTTTTATACTCATTTTTATCAATGGCCATATTAGGTTTCTTGGACGATTACAAAGAAAATAATTTAAACATAGATCAAAAATTAAATGTTTTTTGCATATTTGATTTTCTTATGATTTTAGAAGCACATAAAAATTCATTTTATGATTTTATGAGTTATATTTTCACATGTGCAATAATGTCCATAATAATGTACTTAACTCTTTTTAATTTAAATAATTCTTCCATGGTTCAAAAATTAAATATTTTTGTATATTTTGATATTAATAGATTTTATATAAATTTAGGATTTTATTTCATCTTATTCAGATTGAAAATGTGAAAGATATACATGTTTCAATATTTAACCGATTGGAAAATGCATTAAGAAAATGAAATACGTTTTCTTGTACTGGCAGGCACCTTTCTTCGGTTGAACTAACTCACATTGCGCAACTAACGACTAGGGTGGGCCGGGCAGTGAGACAGAGCAGAGGAAATTCTAGGGCTCGTCGGCATCGACACTACGGCGGTGCTTCGGCGAAGGCGAGGGTAGAGAGAGAAAGAGCTCATCAAGGCGCATCCGATGGCGTTACCGATTCGGCCGAGAGTGGTCCAAGGTGAGCTGCCACCGAGCTCATGCGATAGCTCTAATGGTGGGCCGGCCGGTTGGGAAAATCAAATAGTGAGGGCTCTAATGGGTAAGGGATTAGGCATTTAGGAATCGCAAGGAACCCATTTGCCATGGTCAGAGATGGTCCGAGCTAGGCTGCCACTGGTGACCAGAGCTAGGGAAGAAGGACCACGGTGGTGACAAGTTTTCACATGGAGAACTCGACATATTTTTGACGGCTTTTGATCCTTAGAGTTTGCTAATGCTAAGGCTCGAAGGAATTTGGAAATGAGTCTTTGTACCACAAGAATTGCAATCAGCTTTGAGCTTTGGAGCTTTCAGCAATGGTGGAAACGAGAAGGAATTGGGGTCTTTCGGCTGAGGTCAGGAAGAGATAGATGAGGGGAGATGAGCGCGCAGCCTCTAGCTTTCACTAGGGCGCAATTTATAGCCAAGGGAAGCGGAGGATGAGCCCAGTCTCAGGTGAGTTCTTCACTGGGTTCTTGCGGTATGGCAAAGGAGGAAATGATGGCCAGGCACCGTGGGATGCAGAGGCAGTGGCCGCGTGGTGGAGAAGGGATAAGGCCAGTGCTTCAGTGGCGCGTGCTACTGGCGAGGATGATGCGAGCACATGAATGCGTGAAGAGGTTTCGCTCGGGGCCTTCAGAAGCTGGAGGAAGAAGAAGACAAACAGAGGAGGCTGCCGAGTGGGCCTGCACAAGAGACTGGCCCCACATAGCAGAGAAGGAAAAGGGGAAGTGCAACAAAAATCAGGAACTGGCTGCGAACAGAACAGAATTGAACACACTGAATTGGTTAACTATCCTATCTGAAATTTAATGAATTTTTTTTATGTGTTTCTTGGAAAATTATATTCATACTGTAGAAATTTCAGATGAAAATTTTATCCACAGAATTTATGAAAATTCTGACAAAGAACTGTGCACAAATTTCTTCTTTCTGTTTTTGATTTATCAGAGAATTTAAATCGTACCAAAACTTTTTTAAACTTTTCAAAAGATTTCCAATTTATCATATAATTTTTCAATAAAATTTTCAGATTTATATACTTTGTATTTAATTTTATAAAATTTTGACATTCTCATTATTAGATTTTTAATCTCTCTATTTTTGAATTTTTAAATATCAAAAATAATTTATTAATTTTTAAATTTTTACTGTATATGTATTTATTTCTCCAGAAGATAATTTTAAATTTTCAGCTCAATATAAATTCGGATTATGTTTATTTAAATCTGACAAGTTCACTGTTGCTAGTCATGGATCAATAAATGAGCTTTTATTTCATGCATAAATGTTGGACATGACATTTTAAAATTTATAATTGAGGCTCTAGTGAATTCTTGAGATTATCCAGAATTTATACATTTTATTGAATTAAGATTTTATTTATGTTATTCATCTATTACTTGTAAGGAATTTTGCATTAGAGCAAAATCAAGGAAAATCCAGAAAAATTCAGAAAATGCAGAAAATGCATCAAATAATATAATTAAATTCTGAAATTACTTTCTTACTTTATTTTAATTTTTGGGATGTTACAATCTGTGATGAAAACGGCAACGGTGATGGAGACATATTACGATACAACGAGGCTGACGTGGCACCATCTCATGTGTATGCAAGATGGTGATCCAACGGCAAGCACATCACGGTGACACAGAGAAATGAAGGCTACGCAATCCTTATCCTATGGCCAAGATCCTAGGGTTTCGCGGCAAAGCAGGCTGCGGCTGTGCTGGTGGCGCGGAAGGAAATGGGCCGAGTCCACTAGGCTTGGCCCATAACTATTGACCCAATTTAAAAACCTTTTTTGAATAAAATAAATACTAACAATTAGAAATAGCTAAATAAAATAGCAAGAATATTGGAAAAATTCGAGAAAATATTTTAAGGCATTTGGGACACAAATAAAATATTTCTAACAAAACATTGTTAGAACTTTTCTAATAAATAAATAATAAACATCAAGAGACTTAAGTCAATAAAAACAAAACAAATTAAATAAAGTCTAGAAAATTCATAAAAAGATAAAATGCATATTAAATCCATGAGGTGCAAAAATTGGGGTGTTACACAATTACTCACTAATTGTCCGTGGTAAGGACAAATCACATACGGTTCTTTCTAATGAAATGTCTATGATGATTTCTTATTATAGACAGTTTGTAGATAATTATTGCCTATGACATTCCCTTATCATAGTTGGTTTGAAGAAAAAAACAAGTTATGATGTGAACATATCACCGACGGTTTGTTTATATATGCTGTCTGTAATATTTAACCATAACATATGGTATTTGAGTCAAACACAATATCATAGACGGTTTGTCATATATCTATAATGACCACTGGTTATCACTGAGTCTTTTTTCAAAAAGGTTAAGTAACCGTTTGTGACGACTATTTTCTACCGTCTATTATGTGCTTGTGTGGTAGTACCGGTTTTTAAATAAAATTGTAAAAATACATTAAAATAATTACATAAATATACCTATGGCATCTGCCAAATGTATTAGTGATAAAACTGTTGGCTAAATAAAATTATTCATCAATTCAGCTGATTGAATGCTTCAATCACTAAGTAAATTGGCAACACGTACTCCTTCCGTCGCCAATTCATTTGGCTGCAGACGATCAATCATCAATTCATTTGATGACAGGATCTCTATTGCAAAATGAATTTGTGAGATAGGTATATCTATGTAATTGTTTCTTTGATGTATTTTTCTATAATCTTGTTTAAAAATTATTATTAAAGAAAATATTCCTCACTATTTCAGTGCCGGTACTGAGCGTGCTTTTTGCCTTTGCCTTTGCGGCGCGCTGTGTGCTCGCGTACGACGACGATATAAAGCACCCAATAAATAATCCATCATCGCAGATGGATGGATAGATTGGGATAGATAGATTGATGTCCTGGGTCTGTCCAGTAACCTAGCTAGCTATGGAAATATACTGTTGTTCGTACTTAGCTGCTTTAGTCATTCGTGTCTCATATGGGTTCATTCATGGACCCTGATCAGCCACGCAGCTGCCCTCTCTGTGCTGACGGGATCCCCCATGCAGGCACAGAGTGGCAAAACAAAGTTCAGAGATCAGACTTGAGACCCCGCCATGAAATATCATGGGTCATCTATCATGTGCACCTATCATGCGTGCGTATCGGATATGGAAAAGGAAAAAGGAATCGTGGTCGTCCTTGGAAATTCAGATAGATATTTGTCTATGGAACTCAGGGTTATCATTAATTTCCTAGAGGATGTGATAAGTCAGATAGAGTGAAAGAAAGGGGGGAAGTTACTAATCAAAAACAAATTTCCTTGCAACTGTTAGGAACAGTGGCGTGGCATCTCATCTCTGTCGCTAAGTAATAACTAGAGTTCAATCCACATCTCACACTTGTTGGGTGAGTTGATTGTGTGAGTTTTCTCCAATGTTGTTTATGGTGTTTAAACATCTGACATGTGTGGCTTCAACCTTGCAAAAATATAATTGCACTAGTTAGAACCCCACACGGTGCTACGGTCTACGGGTGACACCTCAATTTTAATATAGACGGAGAAAAAATTTAAAAAAATACTGTAGCTCAAATAGAGAGAGAGAAACTTTTGAAAAAACAAAACAAAAAGTACCATAGCTGTGGCATTGTAGGAATTACAGTGCCAAAGTGCCATATATCGGGCTAAGGGCGATCTATTCAACATTATTAATATAGACAGATTAGTCGATTGTCCCCCTAGTATAAAATAATTGTCTTTGAAAAAATGTCTCTAACATGTGATTACTCTATATAAATAAAGGTTTTCTTCTAGTATGTTCATTATGGTTGGCTACTGAATAGTCAAACATTCATGCGCTGTTTTGTAACTATTTGTGTGACGATTTTATAACTTCCCACACAAACTATAGTTAGAGGACTCTTTTTTTTTTTTGGTGAGAGTGATGGTTAAAGAAACTTTGTTAGTGGACAATTGATCTTGATGCTTCTCATTAAAGATGACGACCCTTTTAACCTCCATCGAAGGGTAACCGCACTGCCTCCAGCTGTAAAAGTGTTCTGTTCCAAACAGCACGTGATTAATTAACTTCACCAAATTTAAAAATCTGTAGAGTTGGTAAATGTCAAAAGTAACTATATATCAAAGAATAAAATAAAAGCACTAAATCAAGTTACATCATCTTTACATGTGAGTTGTTTATTTAAATATCAAACTCCAGCAACTATGCATTAAATTCAAGTTTCGATTGCTACCTAGATTTACAATATCTAGAATTTAGATTGAGTAGGTAAATATTTTCTCTACCAAGCTCCACTAAAGAATCGCTGCTATGCAACTGGACTTATATTAGAGCCCTCATCACTGACGGTTTTCAAAAACCGACTATGATGAGGTGTCATCACAGACGGTTTTTTGCAAAAACAGTTAGAGATGAGTCTCAGGCACATCACACATTATAGACGGTTTTAATTAAAAATCGTCTGTGATATTTCCCCTCGTTACGGATGGTTTTGGCTAAAACCATCTGTGATGCTGTATTTTTAGGGTTTTCTAATCTATTTTTGAGGTTGCCTTGATTGATAGGCGATCTGATGAAAAGATACACTGGATTTGAAAATGTGATTGTAGATCCTTCTGTTCTAGGTCATCTAAGATTAGTAATTGGTTCTAATTTGCATTATATTTGAGATTTAGCTTGGTAAATAGGGAAATGAAGATGATTTCTAGATCTAGCTTGTTGTATATCCATTTGTTCTTTGTGATGTAAAGTAGTAATTGGTTTTAATTGCATTATAATCAATATGTAGCTAAATACTTAAAGGAAGGTGATCTAGGCTAATAATTGGTTCTAATTGCATTATATTCAAAATTTATCTAGCTTGGTATAGAGGGAATTGAAGATAATTTTGATCTAGTTTGGTATAGATCCATTTGTTCTTTTTGATCTAAAGTAGTAATTGGTTCTAATTGCATTATACTCAAGATGTAGCTAGCTATGCAAAGAGATAATTGAAGATGCTGAGTTTAAATGTAGCTTATATATGTATAGATATCTATTTGTTCTTTGCGATATAAGGAGCTATATAGGTTAATTGGCAAGTTTAAATGTAGCTTATATGTATAATATGTGTGCATGTGCGCTCCTAGTGTATTTAATTCATTATTTAACACTTATTGTTATATACGTAGCGTAGATAGACTGAAGATGGATGTATGTCGAGAACCGTGCGAGTGCTGAGTACATTAATGGTGTCATTGCTCTGATCCTTATTTCCTTACCAGTTGCCGCGCTATCCTACGGCAAATCTTTGCTAGTATAATCTTTCCCCTCATATGATGACCTTTTTTACCAAATCATAGTTAGATAACAATACTATACTTAGAAAAAACAATTTAAAACAACTAAAAGTTAAAAGTAGTTGGATGTACGCTCGAATTACTTGTTGTCATTGGTTCTTTGACTCATTCTCACTCTTTGTTACCTTTTGAATGCTTGATGATGTAATTAGGGTCTATAAAATTTGATTTAAACAATTTTAGTAGCTAATAAGACCTTCAACTATGAGATTGCTGTTCATATGATTATTACTGCATATCTTGAATATAAAGTCACAACTCCTGCTTGATTTAGCATGATTAGGGTATGTACATGAAAGGGCTAGACAATTTTCTTGTCTCAAAGATCTTGCACATGAAGGGGCCAGACAATTTTCTTGTCTCAGGGATCTTACACGTGAAGGGGCCAAACAATTTTATTGTCTTGGGGACCTTCTCACAGATCGTAGCATCATTTAGAAAGGTAAAAGTTCAAGGCCTTATTTGCTTAGTTAATTGTTTAAGTTCAATTGTGATTATACTAAGAGCACTCTTCTCTTTCCTTATTTTGAACAATACTATTAAATTAACTATTTCCTCTTCTACAGCCATCTATGAATTTTTCATTTACCAACTTGCCTGATCATTGAAGATTTAACACAATCTAGTGCAAAAAGAGATAATGTCCACTCATTCCTTATCACCAAATGGATCTAATGAGGTGCCGAATGTAGGAATATCGAGGCACGGTCTAAGAGGGCTTAGTAAAAGGCCCCAGAGCCGATATACCATCACTACGGTTGATCCACAAGATTGGGCCCCTACCACACCTCCTAAGGTAGCGGCAGCATTCTGGACATTGTGCGGGATCATTGGACGTGAAAGGGTTCCCATCACCTATCCATCATAGAAGACACTAATAGTTGAGGAGCACGACAGCCTGGTGATAGAAATTTTTGCATCAGGCAAACTCCCACAAGATGCCATGTACGCACTACGACGATATGCATTGCTAGTGGCGGGAAAGGAGTGAAAGAACTTCAAGCACGTCCTCATCACTAATTATGTGAATAAGGGAATGACTCCGTTCCAGATGTACGGGTTCATCACTGAAGATGTGTGGGAGCGATTCATTGAGATGAAGATGAACGAAGAATTCGTGGATCAAAGTGCAGCGCACAAGACCATTTAGTCAAAAATACCCACCCGCACAGACTCGGCTCCAATGGGTATCTGGGTAATATCACGCAATAGACGAGGGAGGATGACGAGGCAATCCAAAAGGAGGTCTTGTTGCCATTTGTCTCAATCTTGGACCCACGTGCCCGAAACTGGGTAAGAGCGAGGTCACATCCCATGTCTTCGGGCGGTGTGTCCTTTGCCAACCCCGTAGACGAGGAAGTATCCTAACGCTTGGTAAGATATCAAACTACATAGTTTATAGGAAGACAATACATACCTTCATATGTGAAATAACTTGTTGGGATCTTGGATACAGATAGTGTTGAGCATGTAATTTTCCTAAGGCTCTTTCACTTCAGGCAAAGAGAGATATACTCTCTATGGCCTTGGGAAATAAGGAGCACCCAGGTCGCACCCATGGCCTAGGAGTTTTTTGTTCCTTCAAAAATATGATTCCCACAAGACTCCCACACGTACCGAAGTAGGAAGAGAAGCAAAGCCGAGCGCGAGGAATGGCTAGTAGCCCTGATTGTGGAAAGGGTTGAGGAAAGGCTGAGAGCACAGTTTAATAATCAGTTAAGAAACCTTTAGGAAAGGATGGAGCAAAGGGTGGCTATGGAGAGGCTGGCACGAAATGTGCAAGCCCTAGAAGCATAGACGCGGTTCAGCCCAACTAACCGTCAGAGCAGCTATGCGTCCACCCCTGAGACGGATGTGGACAATGCCAGATTTCCTCCTGATGACACCCAGGTAATATACATGTCTACAATCCTCCTTAGATAGACCTATTTGATGTGTTAGCTAATTGTATACCCTTACGTAGGTGGCCACACGTGCAATCTCCAAGCAAGTCTTGCCAACGGCTTCATTCTCTTGTAGGCTGCTTGGGGCACGTGTATCAATCTGGTCTAGGGCATGTGGTGCACGGTCGCATGGTAGATCCAGACTATGCAAAGGTCTAAGTCGATGGTGTATATGAAATTTGCAAGGCCGTCACGTTGGAGATGCCCCCAAATGATGAGATCATCATACTAGGGGATGCCATTGGCACATTCATGCAGTGGCCTAAGAAAGACATCTCATTCAATGACCTCCCTGTAGCACCGAAGTTACAAATATTACCGCAGCCACATGATGGGCTGAAGCTACCAAAACTAATAGAGCTACGTGTTGCACCGAAGGAGCCCACCAAATCAGCTACCGTGTCCCATCAAGCATAGGCTGTTACTACAGTTTAGGCCCAGTCGTCTCCCATGAAGATGACATTTGCTAGACCACTAGGTGGCGATAAGGGGAACTCAAAAGGGACCACGTCAGCCCATGACTTTCTATTTGCCCTGTTCGCACGACAATTCAAGCTGGGATAGCCATTCGTACCGAAGGAGCACTAGGAGATGCTTACATTAGCCTGTATTAGATTACAAGATTGGTGCATATATAGAACAAGCCAACAAGCTAGTGACACAACGGGCATCGAGTATCTCGGTCAGCTTCGAAGAGAAGCATTTCTTACACCAGTTTTTAGATGGCTTCTTCGTGGTTAGCTTCAACAACTTATTCGATCTCTACAATCTTGGCGCTCTCGACGCCTCACTCATGAGATGCTGGATATTATAAGTGTGTGCAATTATAGTCTACATTCATGTTATACCGATAAATTTCATATATATATATATATATGATCCTTGATTTTGTATATGTAGATACATGATCCTGGAAGTAAATGTAAGGGAAGAACTGGTGGGTTTCCTCGACCCACACATGGTGTCCGAGTAAACCATGGGTGAAAATTTCAAGTTGTCCACGCATACGTGGAAAAAGTATTGCTAGCTCAATGGGATAAAAAATTCATACTTTTACCGACAACCCGGGGTAAATGCTTCATCCAGTTGCTATACTTGTTGATTTGTACTTTATACGCAACTCGAAGTTAGGTTAAATGACTATAGCGACATACCTGTGTAGGTTTTGCCTGGGTTCTACTCGTAATTATACCTAGATAAAATCGAGTAATTTACCTTGATTCCAAAAAGGGAAGCACCCACGACTTGGCACCTATCACAAATTTACTCGATGCATCGTTTAGTGTCTAGAAAGCTCATGGTGGGCCACACAAAATGGACCCATCGAAGCTGAAGCACATTTATAAGTTTTTGATATCCGCTTGTATGCAATAATCCTTCACACTCCATAATAATACCTTTGAAACTAACCTATATATTGATAGTGCCACTAGTAGCCAAAGGGTACTAACTTATGTGGATTCTATATTTGCCATAACATGTAACTCCTCATTGGTGCACAGAAGACTATTGTCATAGAGGTTTATCAATCTTGCAACAATTGTTTTCACTTATCAATTTATATACATGCAAGACTTTACTCTTCCCATTGATAGGCTTGAAAATGTGTTGAATCTGTGTTGGAATAGGTTGAGTTGCTAGGTATTCGAGGATAATTCTGTGCCTTCTTGATGTGTGAGGTCATAAATCCAAAAGGCGAATACCACTCAAGCCTCACCTGATAAGTTGTGAATTTGTTAGTTACCATTTGGATTAATGAACTTTGTGTTGTGAATTTGTGAGTTCTATTTCTAAATTCAAATGGTTAATATATCTAAGTTGATTTTTGAAATGGATGCACTGTACGTTGTAATGTGTGATCCGAGTTGATTTCTGAAATGGATGCACGTTATGTTGTAATATGTGATCCGAGTTCATTTCTAAAATGTATGTCGTAACAATATGCTAGTAATGCTATGTAATTTGTTTTGTTTCAGATGACATGGCTAGCAATTCCTAAGGCTAACCAATAAATAAAAAAGTGTAAATAATGAAAATTCATCATCACAGACGGTTCTAAACAAGAACCATTTGTGATGTATACTCTTCACAGATGGTTCTAAACAAGAACCATCTGTGATGAGGCCTACATCATAGATTGGAATCATCTGTGATGTAGGCCACATCATAGACGGTTCTTGTTTAGAACCGTTTGTGAAGGGTCTACATCATAGACAGTTCTTGTTATGAACGGTCTGTAATGATTATTTTCACTGACAGTTTGTAAACCGTCTGTGATCACCCTTCTCATCACTGATTATTAATTATAGGCGGTTCGCAAAACCGTTTGTGATGAGCCTTATGAACCGTCTGTGTTGTGCTTATGTGCAGTAGTGTGGTTCACTTTTGAAATTCTCTTAATCATCACCATGTTTTGTCTATCACTATCAAGTGTGATTTTTTGACCTTAATTCACTTCAGAATGATAAGAACTTGATTCGATAAGAAGGGTGAGATTGAGACATTATTGCAAGTATTCCCTATCTATTGTTGTAGTACATAGATTTTTCGCTCAACTAACCTTGACGAGAGAGATGAAATTGGAGCTACACATTAGTGATATCTTTTTGAGCGAAGAGGAGGGTCGAAGCACCAAGTTGTTTAATTCCCATTATGTGTTGTTAATGATGTTTTTTTGTGCCTTGACCATTGATTGAGCAAAACCAACTTGGCAAACATTGAGCTAGTGGAGAAGTTGACATGTCCATGCCCTAAATAGTATATGCTATTTTGGACAAATTGCAATATCAAAATCACTAGAAGAGTACAGGTACAAATTTCTTTAGAAGGATTTTCTAACACTTTTGAGTGTGATGTGGTACCAGTGCCTATGTATTCATGTCATTTAATGTTGGGATGGAAATGAATGAAGCACTACCACAGAAAGACCCATATTAGACGCCTCATCATAGATGGTTCTTCAAAACCATATGTGATGATGGCCATCACTGACGATTATACATTAAAACTGTTAGTGATATCATCACAGATGGTTCCATCTATAAACCGTTAGTGATATACAGATATATCACAGACAATTTTGATATAAAACCGTCAATGATGACACCTGTTGCTATGACAGACGGTTCTATAATAGAACCATCTAAGATAACATTAGATCCATCCCTATAAAAATACCGATCTATTACTTGCCCAAGATACCATCGTGTTTCGCCTCCTGCAAACCCTAGTGCCTTCTCCCCTATGCTGGTCTCCTTCCCTGCGCTACTGGCCTCCACCCCCTGCTGGTCTCCTTCCTCGCGTCGCCGGCCTCCTCCCCCACCCTAAGTTGGCCTTGTCTAGATCTATCAAATAATTAATCTTGTTTCTCAATGTATGCTTATTGATATTTGTAGCATCATATCTTGTCAATATATTTATTACTGAAATTATCTTTACTATTTGCTCATCTTGAATTAATCCAAGTACTAAATAGTGTCGAGCTTGCTTGTTGGAACCAAAAGTTTTTCTACCTCTCTTGGTAAAACTTCTATGATTAGTACATTTTTCAAAATTTAATTCTCTTTAGATATTTTCACAGCGACATTACAAGGCACAACTAGTTATAGATTTTGTAATTAAATATCAAAACATTCTAGATGCATCGAGTCAACAGCTTGTCTGATGAGGATGGCCTTAAAATATTAATATTTATAGCACTTTCATCACCTTTTTTATTCTAATGTTGATGGATTCCAGGGAAAAATCTAATTCCATCCACAGTTCACCCTAAAAGTTGTCATACTCTGATTTGTCTTCCACTTCATCATCATCCCCGAATGAGAATACCATAGGCAACCTGAGTGGTCTTGTTCCTACACAAGATCAGAGAGAAAATAGGCTGCCTATGGTATTCTCACTCGGGGATGATGATGAAGTGGAAGATAAATCAGAGCATGACAACTTTCAGGATGAACTGTGGATGGAATTGGATTTTACCTTGAAATCCATCAACATTAGAATAAGAAAGGGGATGAAAGTGCTACAAATGTTCATATTTTAAGATCACACCCTCATCAAACAAGCTGTTTCCTCGATGCATCTAGGATGTTTGGATATTCAATTACAACATTTGTAAGTGGTTGTGCCTTGTAAATGTCATTGTAGAAATATCTAGTTAAGGAGAAAAAAATTTTGAGCAACAGATACTAATTGTGGAAGTTCTACCAAGAGAGTTAAGGAAAAAAATATCATAGACAGTTCTATTTAAAAACCATTTGTGATCAACACATATCATAAATAGTTATAGATACAAACCGTTTGTGATTAATACATATCATAGATGGTTATATATACAAACTGTTTGTTAACAAATCACAGACGGTTCTAGATAAAATTGTCTGTGATATGTGTTTTCACAATCGGTTTGGAAACCATCTTTGATGCGCTATATTATCACTGACACTGCTTACAGATGGTTCATAAAATCATTTATGATGACATTTTCGAACCATCTGTGATAGCCTGCTCTGCAGTAATGAACTGTCAAAATATTAAACATCATCCTAGTACCAACAGTTACTTCTTAATTATTACAAAGGGGTAAGTAGATGGTACTTCATCAGATGTCGACACAATGGTTTCTTGATGATTGAGAGAAGAGAAAACAAAGAACAAATGAGTACTTCCTTTCAAAGAAGCAAAAGGAGACGGTCGAGCATTGGACTTTCCCTTCAACCGAGGAGACATGCAGTGTTGCCCTTTTGCTACATGCATCATAGGAGGAGATCGCGGTTGATAGTAATTGTGCCATTGTTGTCATATGATCTACGGAGGATGAGATAAATTAAAATCCATGTAAAAATAAGAGCCATATAGACAAATTGAGTGAGGGTGATAAAAAAAGTTCATTTGCCAAAACAGGTTTCACCTATTAAAATATCATTGTTTTAAATTTTAGGGGAGAGAATAGGTGTGAGAAGTTCCATTTTAAAAGAAATTCTAGTTTTTTTGCGATCCAAACTTGATAATTTGGCTATCGATAATTCAACCATCCAGAATTTGTTTCAATTTTTTTGACAAATAGGACTTTCACACAATCCGTACACCCCTTATAGTATTATATATTTAAATGGGTGCAGTGTATTCTAGCAAATTACATTACAACACTTTTGTAGTGTCCATTACCACATTATCAATGTTCTTCAGCAAATACCATAGTTATGGCATGTCCTATAGCAAAATTTTACCTTCTGTTTCTGGTAAAAAAATTCACCTTTTTGACATGGGTGATACAGCTCCATCCCAGTTTATACAGCCCTTTATCATCGATTATATCTATGGATGGTTGTTAAGATCATGGCATTGTTCTAAACATAACATGAATTAGGATAGCAGCTAGTTCCTTTTGTATACTTATATACTATACACTATACTACACTTTGTTAATTAGGTCCCATCTTTCTCGCGCTCTCTCTCTCTCTTTCACTCTAGAAAGGAACTATTTATTAGGTGCCATATCTATTTTTATATTTATTTTCTGAGGCCAAAGCATCAACATGAAGGGTATATGTAACTGAAGTAATATTGGCTCCTTTGTACTCCCTCTGGTTCATGAAAAATTGTGAGTTTGGGATGTGTGCAATCAAAATTTTGAAACTTTAACTATCGATAACTTTTAAATATTTAGATTGGATGCATGAAAATCATATCTTTTGATTTATCTCAAAATGTACTTTTGTAGTATTATAATTTTATTGGATTTATTAAATATACACTAGCATAGAATAGTACATCACTACCGGCTCCAAAATGCCATCACTACCGGTTATGGGAGCCGGCAGTGATACTTGGGATTATCACTACCGGCTCAGGAATCGGCAGTGATAATAGATATCATTGCCGATTCGTTGTACAACTGGCAGTGATATTGGACTATCTCTGCCGGCTCACACCGAAATCCAGCAGTGATATACATATATCACTGTCGGTTCTTGGACGAACCGGCAATGACAAGCTATGCACCAAATGTTTTTATTGCATATTTTTTCTGTATTATATATTTTTATACAAAATTTTTCTACAATGTGTTAATGTAAAGCATCGTTATATTAATATGGTAGAACAACATACTATATAAAGCATCGTTAAATACTAATTCAAATATATTAAAGCATCACAATATTTGGTTTTTACAATAGTTTGTTTACAAATATAGTGTGAGTACATCTCATTCACTTTGGTTTTTCAACGACTCCAGTAGAATTAAAGTTGCTCGTGGAACTCGCTGTTTGGATTGATGATCTCATCGTGAACAAATCCAGTGATCTGCTCTTGAATTGCTAAAATTTCTATCAGTAGTAACTTATTGGTTCTCATCTTGGAGCGTTGTTATTGAAGAAATGAGAAATTTAATTAATGATGATATATGTTAAATGAAAGAAAAGTAGGCATCAATGTGTAATTATATACCATGGCTTCGTTATAGCCGACACTCTCTGTGACAATTGAATATATATTTGTACATACGTAGTATACACATAAATGGTTTCCCGGGTCCTGTCTCATGCATGGAAAGTTGGCTATTATTTAAAAATCCTTCTTGTAGGGACGATGCTGAACACTTTTCTTGCAATATCGTGTGAATGCCCTGTGAATGATTTTAAATAGTAATTAAGCTTAAATACAATAGAATAGAATATTACTAGAGCAATAACGTAATGATCGAGTTTACCTATTCAGCATGTCCCAAAAGTCTTGATACAGATTAATTGGTTTTCTCCTCGAGTCCAAGACAAAAATCCTACTAGCATCTAACTCGATGAGGAGGAGGACCCAGTGAAACTTGCACATATATGTTAACTTAGTCCATTAGTCCCACGTCGTGGTACGCAAAAATAGTAAAATAATATTAGAAGTAGGGTAATACATACTTAAAGTTATAGGGTAAAAGTATGGAGGTTTTGTATTGCAGCTTCAAGAAAGTATTAAATAAATAGTCTTCAACAAACTGTGGAGACTGCTGGACAATTTTCTTGTTGGCAAGCCCGGATCGAGAAATGCTAACTTGTCATTGCCATTTCTTCTACATGTCTATATCTCTATTCTACATAAGAAAGATGTTAGACATGCAATTAAACGATACAAGAATGTACAATAATATACATAGAGACTTACAAAGTCCACGGTCTGAGTATATTCATGTCCAGGGCATCTTGCTGGTACAACATATACAATTTGATGAATAACACCCAGAAGATGTTATCCCCATTGTGAAAATCCGATTCTGCGTATTTGATTGAGAACGCCTCTATACCATTATTGGACTGCTGCATGTACCATTGATGGACGCGCCGCAGTTGTGCTGTTAGGTGGTCTAAATGAGCTAGTTCAACTAGCGGTTTCCCTTGAAAAAACTTCCACCTTAGACCTTGCTCGTGAGCACGATCTTGTTCAACAGCATCTCCTTGAGTTTCCGATCTCAACACGTCGGAACTAGCCACCTTCAAGTATTGCTTTCTGGAGATGCGCTCGTAGTCTGACATTTTGCAAGGTTTAGAAGCCCGTGCCTTCTTTTTGACTTTTCCCATACTCAAGAAAAAGTTCTGTGCATTAGCATCAACTTTAGTCTTCTCAGGTGATGGCACCTTTTTGAAGTGGGATGTTACGCAGGCGCTTTTTTCCTTTTTCCGTTCTTCTTCAGTCATCTCGGCTGGTAATTTCTTCTAAGGCTGTGCTAGCTTTATAGATGACCAAGATTTGCTATACGACGGTGCCGATTTCCGAGATGGTACTAGTGTTCAATTCTTTTTAGATGTCGGCGGAGTAGTTGGACTTTTCCTGGGTGGTGCCGACGGAGGAGTTGGACTTTTCCTGTGTGGTGGCAAAAAGGGCGAGAGGTCTCTATGTGGAGAGTGCGGCTGATCATCATCATCATTGTCTTTGTCTTCCTCATCGTCCAAGCCAAACTTAATCAAACTCTTGCACTACGCGAGGAAGCCATGCACGTTTTCTCCAAGTTTGTTTTTTTCGTCCTCGCCAGGGATCTCTACCTCCATTTTGCGGTATTGGCGGACTACACTGTCAACTTCGACCCTGGCGAATCCCGATGGTATCAAGCGGTAGTGCAGAACCTGCGAGGAGCCACATGGCCAAGCCCTGCCATCAGCCACCTTGATGTTAATGCCATATGCGGACAAATGCAACTTGCACGGTGTCGGTTCTATGATGTCATCCACTGGAAAATGAAGTCCATGCTCTTCGGGATCCCTGTGGACGCGCAGCTACTCTTATGAGCACCGTGATTGAATATCCGAGGGCTGTCATTGGGTGGTGGTCGTGAGCTGAGAGCTTTCTATACTACTTGCTCCACAGCCTTATCCAGCTTCGCTCTCTGTTCTGCTAACGCTCTCGCCACAGCATCTTGTATTTGACGGTCTAGTTGATCTTCTCTTATTCTCTTCGGACTCTTGTACAACGATGCGTCAGCTGGGAAGCCTTCTTTCCACGGCACCAAACCAACTCCTCGGGTGTGACCAAGGTGCTCCTTGTTACCCAAGGCAACGCTTAGCTCGTCATTCTCCCTTCGTGGCCTAAAAAAGCCTTGGGAAGACTACACGTGAGCATCTGTTATTTTGCGCGACACTTCCTGGGCTCTATCGCTTCTGAAACTTAAGCTGCCATCATCCGAGATAGAAGCCCCCCTCCCAAGCAACTAGTGCTTCGATCATTCACTCAACTTGGCCGTCGTAGAAATGACGCCCTGCGGGTTAGCTCTTTTTCACACTTATCCCATGTTGGTACTTTCTTCACGTAACCACCTGTGCCTAGTGTGTGAAGGTAAATATTCTTATCCGCGTTAGCCTTGTTCTTTTGACTCACTATCTGGGCTTCTTCAGAATTCTTGTACGCCACTCCCAAAACTCCCTTATCTTTGGGTACGTGTCAAAATTTGGCATTTCATTCTTCTTTACAAAGTTCTTATTCAGTGTTGTCTTCCAATTCTTTCACGCTGTGAACATGATGAATAGCGCACATTTCTTTGCAGCCGACTCAGTCCCTTGGGGGAACTGGAACACTTCTTTTATCTTGTCCCACAGCATATCCTTCAGGTCATTGGGAACCACCCACTAGTCACCTCGGCGGCCGATCCATGATCTATAGCTTATGGGCACATAATTCCTAGCAAGAACCCCACATGCTGTCCTGTACGGCCCCAACGATGACTCAGGTATAGCAGGTTCCCCAGTTGCCAAGAGCTCTACTATATTGTAAAGTCCCTTAGGCATCTTGCTCGAACCACGACCTGTGCGCCGCCTCTGTTCATCAGATGTCTAAGCCTGCAATTTGATTTTCTTATTAGTGGTCTAACCCTGCAATATTTTGGGAATCACAATCTACTAATACTTTACCTCGCTTACGTTAGTGGCGTCGGGTTGGTCCATGGTAGTGGCGCTAGGTTGCTCCATGTCAATATCCTGTCAGTTCAGGTAGTACATTGGGCTACCCATTCCTACTTCGTCCATATTTGAGGGCCGAACTCCCTTCGGCACTTGTCCCTGATTAGAGGACATTCCTAGCAAGTTTATCAGAAATTTCGAATTAACACATATACACATACAATGGTATCGAAGAAATGTCAAACTTATGAATTCAAATGATGGCATAGACACATGATAGTGATTTTTACGAGCCTTGGTAATGATGAGATGAAGCTTTGTATTAAAGACGAGCTATGGACAGAGTTTATAATTGGCTAACCATCTTTCATATAACAAAAAAACACACATATATTAGCAAAAGCGTAATTCAATGGAGCATCAGGCTTTATACACACATATATTTTTTTTTATCTTTATACACATACATATTTCAAGGACACATACAAATGTTTGAAAGACACGTATACATCTTTCAAGAACATATACACATATACACCTAGTTTTATCAAGACATACCAAACTAGGATTAAAAGTTTTGTAGTTTAGACATAAAATATATCATGCGAGGGGAGGCAACTAACTAGATCCACTATTTGTGATTCGAGGGAGTATTCCATAGAAGATATTGATGGTCAAAATTTCAAAAGTTCGACGACAGCTATATTCAAAATGACAACTATTTGTGATTCGAGGGAGTATTCTATAGCTTGTGTGGTTTGTAGCAGTTAACTACACTAAAGGTTGGTATCTTAATTGAAATTGATCCATAACACCTTGTTAATTTTTAATTACATGTTCAATCATCAAATAGGTAAGACATAATCATCTGAATACGACTAAAGACGTAATCATTTGAATACATAGTATTCAAGGACACATACAAATATTTGAAAGACACGTATACATATTTCAAGAACATGTACACATACACATATACATACACGGGATATATACACATACACAGGAGATTACAATTACAAGAGTTGATGCAATTTAGTGATCGATTCCAGCTAGATCGGACAGCAGCAACACACCCGAACATATAACAAATGCTTGACATAATCAATCAAACTAGCGTCATGGTTAATCTCAGTTCTAGGATATCCAATATATACAACCAATAAACCACATTGTACACAAGGAAAATCCATGAACAATGATGCTATGCCAATGAGGCCTATTACAATATCATTGCACACAAGTAAATTGAACTATAAATCACCATTATATATAATTTAAAAACCCTATAAGCTTCACAGGAGAAGATAAGCTATTCACAAGGAAAAGTGCATAAGTTTTACCAAAAGTACCAAAACTCCTAACAATGCCACACTAAGCAATCTCTAATCTTAGATGAATTGACATGTCAATAAGCATACTATTGGAAACATCTATCTAAATAAAAAAAATGCCCCGCTAACCATTAACATATGTTCTGGGATTTATACTTGCAAAATAATAATGTAGAAAGAATATTCAACAGACCATATTTATAAGCTATCTATCTAAAAAAAGTACTTTACCACCAGCATATTTCAAGCAGATGAAATCAAAATGCTCAAAATGTACATGGATACACTCATGTGTGTTCATCTCTTCACTATTTCATATTGAGCAATTTGTGTTCTCAATATTTACAAGCAACGTTCTTAATTTCTTCGTGAAACTCAAAGGGCCTTCAATTCTACCATCAGCAGCGGCGGCGGGGAGGATGGCCGAGGCGGCAGGGAGGGCCGAGGTGGCGGGGAGCCAAGGCGGCAGGGCGACAGCGAGGATGGCCGAGGTGGCGGGGAGCCGAGGCGTGGCGACGCGGTCAGAGGTGGCAGCGGTCGGAGGCGAGGAGACGGAGGTGGCGATGAACTCCCAGGCGGTGGCGAACTCCCAAGCGAGGCGACGTGGTCGAAGGTGGCGGCGGTCGGAGGTGAGGAGATGGAAACGGAGGTGGTGACCAACTCCCAGGCGGTGGTGAACTCCTAGGCGAGGCAACGCGGTCGAAGGTGGCAGCAGTCCAAGGGGACGAAGACGGAGACGACGGTACGTGGCTAAGTTAGTGTAACTAAGGGGAGGGGGCGCAGGCTTTGAATTTATAGGGGTGGAGTATCACTGCCGGGTCGCCAAAACAACCGGCAGTGATAACTTATCACTGCCAGTCTAGAATTAGAGCCGACAGTAATATAAGTTATCACTACCGGCTCACACTACAAACTGGCAGTAATACTATGATATCACTATCGGGTGGATATCCAACCGACAGTGATAGTCGAATATCACTGCTGGGTAGAGTTCTACCCCAGCAGTGTGATAGTGGAATATCACTACTGGGTAGATCTTTACCCGGCAGTGATAGTGCTTATCACTGCCGGTTGGTACTAGAAACCGACAATGATAAGCTAGTCTCCAGCCAATTAAGTATAACACCTAATATTTTATTTAAATATTTCCCCAAATTTTTATCAACTTCTAAAATTATAAAAATCCAGATTGCTAACTGTTTTATTAGTTTTAATATTTCAAAAATCAAATAATGCTTGAAAAATGAACACAAATGCAATCAAATTCACACAAGTCCAAATGCAAATTCACAAATAATGCTTGAGGAGTTCTTCACCTTTCTGGCTCTAGCATTTTTTTTAACAAATCTGGTTTCTTCTAAATGCAATTGTAAAAATAGTTCTATCCCATACTATGGAAGTGTCGACAGACAACATGTCAGAAGGAGGATAGATTTGCAAAAAATAAAGTCACATGTTGCATAGATTTTGGTGGAACGTAGAGCCTATCATGCCTACTTGTCCACACACAACATAAAAAAATATCAGCAGCTGTTGCACCAAGAAATAATTACCGACATTCTAATCTCAGAAGCTTCCACTTACCAGATGTATCTATAAGTTTGGCTGTCAATGCGGACGGAGAATCTACACAATAGATGCCTCTTTGTCCGACAATTTTGTGCATGTGATGAGTAACGGGTGTACAAATGCAAGGGAGATCTTGTATTCTACATCAAGAGTACCCATTGTTACAGTGTTCTCCATTCTTATGTTTTTCTTTTGAAGATTCTCCATCTTTGTGATGATTTCCTTCTGATGAGGAAGAGGATTCAGGATAACAACAGATTGGAGATCCAGTGATAGTGCTTATACTGCCAGTTGATACTAGCAACCGGCAATGATAAGCTAGTCTCTGGCCAATTAAGTGAAACTTTCAATTTGATCAAAATATTCTGAAAATTTTGGAGGCATACTGTAGGACATCTAATATTTTATTTAAATATTTCCCCAAATTTTTATCAAGTTCTAAAATTATAAAAATCTTCGACCACACTTTTCTTCGAGCTGCCAGAGAACAAAGCGAACCAGTTTGGAGCATAACCTTAATTTCCATTATTCCATATATTACATTAATTGTTACATACGAGAAAATAAATATGTCATTCATACAAAAGAAAGCATACATTTCATTACTACAACTAAGCTACGATTCGACCTTCGTTATGATCACGGCGTATGTACGTAGCTTCGTCACTCTCTTCCATGATACTTAGGTCAACGTCCTCTCCGAAAGGGGGAAGCTCATCGAATTGGTTATACTTTCCTCGTCAATGACATTCTCAACTTCGATAATCCTTCTTTTTCCTTGAATAACCACGTAGCGCTCCTTGTTAGCCGGGCCAATTACAAAGAAGATTTGTGTAACAGAATTAGCAAGTACAAATGGTTCTTCTCTGTATCCGACGAGTTTGAGGTCCATGGTAGTGATACTGTACTTATCGATATTCAAGCCCCCTGGAAGTCTGACCCATTGGCACCGAAAGAGGGGGACCTTCAAAGGTCCATAGTCAAGCTCCCAAATCTCTTCTATGAATCCGTAGTAGGTTTGCCTATTTCCATTATTGTCATAACCATCTATACGGATACCGCTGTTTTGGTTGGTGCTCTTTTTATCTTGCGCTCTTGTATAAAATGTAAAACCATTTATGTCATATCCTTGGAATGTCCGAATTGTAGTTGACAATCCCTAAGCCAACACTTTCAACTGAGTGCAGTCTGTCTCCGTATGCATCATGTGTCTACGCAACCAATCGCTAAAGTTATCTCTATGCTCTCTCGTAAGCCAAACCTCTAACCTCCCTAGGTTTGTTCTGGATAGCATGTTCTTGTGCATGTTGACATACGGGGCCACCACAACTGATTGTCCCAAAACTGTGAAATGTGCTTGTGTAAATGAAGCTAGATTGCTAGTACGTAGTAATTTCTCACCTAGTGTCCCTTTCCCTTGTAGCCTCCCCTCATGCCGAGATACAAGCACACCAATCGACTTGAGATCCATATAATCGACACAGAACTCAATGACCTCCTTGGTTCCCCAGCCATCGGCAATGCAACCTTCCGGTCGATGTCAGTTATGAACATATTTCTTTATAACCCCCATGAACCTCTCGAAAGGGTATATCTGATGTAGAAATACGGGACCAAGAATCCGTATATCTTTCACAATGTGAACAATGAGATGGACTATAATATCAAAAAAAGATGGAGGGAAACACATCTCAAGCCTGCACAGAGTGTGGACCACGTCTTCCTGCAGCTTATCTAGTTTTAACAGATCGATGGTTTTCTGTGAAATCGCGTTGAAGAATGAACACAGCTTGATAATTGGGTCTCGGACTTTCTTTGATAGAACATCTCTAATTGCAATTGGAAGCATCTGTGTCATCATCACGTGGCAATCGTGAAACTTCATACCAATTAATTTTAAGTCTTTCATTGAGACTAGTCTCTTTATGTTAGCAGAGTAACTAGACGGAACTTTGACTCCTTGCAAGCATTCGCACATGCTAATTTTTTATTTTTTGCTCAGAGTGTAGCAGGCTGCGGGAAGGTACTTTTTGCATGTATCCATTTCTTTGTGATGCAGCTCCTTCCTGAGTTTCATATCTTCGAGGTCCATCTGTACTTGGAGTGTATCTTTCGTTTTGCCAGGTATGTCTAGTAAGGTACCAAGCAAGCTATCACACACGTTCTTCTCTATGTGCATGATGTCGATTACATGTTGAACTTCCAAGTGTTGCCAATAAGGTAAGACCTAAAATACTGATCTCTTTTTCCACAAAGGAGCCTTATCCCGGGAACTAGGAATAGATGTACTACCGGTTCCCTTTCTGTGAATAACTGTAAGATCTTTTACAGCTGCAAATATCTATTTCCCATTGTGATTCTTCGGAGCTAAGGCAGTTTCCTTTGTCCCGTCAAAATCTCTCTTATTATTGCGATATGGGTGATCCTTGTGGAGGAACCTACGATGCCGCATGTAAACCATTTTTCGGCAGTTCTTTAGCCACCGGCTAGCTGTATCATCCAAGCACTGGACGTATCCATTGAAGCCTTTTGTTGTCTGGCCCCACAGGTTGGCAAGAGCAAGGTAATCATTGATGATTACGAACAACAATACATGTAGGATAAAGTTCTCTCTTTTATACTCATCCCATACCCGTACACCATCGTTCCACAATATTAGAAGATCTCTAACCAATGGTTTGAGGTACACATCGATATCATTGCCAGGTTGCCTGGGCCCTTGGATCAGTAGTGGCATCACAATGTACTTTCGCTTCATACAAAACCAAGGAGGAAGGTTGTAGATGCATAAAGTCACTGGCCAAGTGCTATGACGACTACTCATGTTGCCGAAAGGATTCATCCCATCCGTACTCAACCCAAACCTTATATTCCTCACATCATATGCAAAGTGCTTCTTATATTTTCTGTCGATGTTCCTTCATTGCATAGAATCAGCAGGGTGTCTGAGCATTCCATCCTTCATACGCACTTCGGCGTGCCATCGTAGCAATTGGGCATGCCTTTTGTTCGCAAACAATCGCTTCAGACGGGGGATTATAGGGAAATACCACACCACCTTACGGGAAGACCTCTTCTTCTTACGCTTCACCCCAACATCATCGTTCTCGATATCATCATCGTTGCCCTTATACCGCTTTGCTTTGCAAACAACACAGGCATCCAAGTCTGCAAACTCATTGCGATACAATATGCAATCGTTTGGACATGCGTGTATTCTTTGTACTTCCTGTCCCAACGGGCAGACAACCTACTTGGTCTAGTACGTAATTGCAGGCAACACGTTACCCTCTGGAAGAAGGTCCCCCAAGAGACATAACAGCTTAGTAAAGCTCTTACCGGACCAACCATTGCTTGCCTTCAACTGTAGTAGTGAAAGCATAGTATGCAGCTTTTTGTGCTCCTCGCAGCCCGGGTATAATGGCGTTGTAGAGTCCTCTACCATACGCTGAAACTTTTGAAACACTCTTTCACTCGTGAAGTCCCCCTCCCCATCACGCGACATTTGATCTAGATCATCTTCGTGGCTATCAACGAACGTATCTTCCACCGCCATCATATCATTGTCTCTATCATCTTCATCAATGTGTTGCCCTTCATATACAATCTCATCTTCACCGTGCTCGGTCCAACAGGTATAGCCAGTCTTGACACCCCTTCGAAGCAAGTGTGCACGTATTGACTCTATGTTAGAAAACAACTTCTCATTTTTACAATTAACGCATGGACAACACATATAGTCCTCCAGATTTTTCGACTTATGTGCCACAACTGCATTTAGAAAATAAGTCACACCATTAAAGAACTCTGAACCACGACGGTCCATGTCATACATCCACCTTCATGCCATCTACAGTTAATTATATCGAACTACATTTTAGTATATCAATAAACGATACCAAAATAATTTATTCTTTATATTAGTCATGCAGTGCTAATTAATTAAAATGATAAACATATTATAAGTATATAACTGCAAATAACAATATAATTGTAAATGATTAGATTTAAAAATACATCTAGCAATTTTGTGTATATTAAAATACATCAAACTTTTGTCACTATTTAAATATCCATCTAGCATTTTTAATTATTTAGAAGATTTATTCATTTCATTTTGTTATGTAGTGATATTAAATTAAATTAATATACATCAAATAAGCATATAATTGAATATAAGGATATATTTCTAAATAATTATGTATCTTGCAATTTTCATTATTGAAAAATCCATCTACCATTTTTCATTATTTAAATATTCATCTAACAATTCTTACTATTTATAATTCATCTAGCAATTTTACTATTTAAAATTCCATATAACAATTTTTAGTTATTTAAAATAATTACAATTATGCATAATTGTCCATCTAGCAATTTTAGTTATTTAAAAATCCACTACAACACTAAAAAGGATAAGAATTATAATTTATTCAATAATTTAGCTAGATCTTAATTTGAGCACTACTGAGCCTAAAATGTTCACATCATACAATAAGCAATTATCAACATCTAGAGCAATCTAAAAAGTAAAATTTAACTAAAAATATAACATAGATCAAGTCACTAACCTCGAAGAGAAATACGAGACAAATTTTAATACAATTTTTCAGCAGCAACTCGCCAAGATAATAACTATCGTGCAAAACAGAGCTCCTCTCTATTCTGCTCGGTTGGGGAAGGTGTCACCTTGAAGAGAAATACTAGAAAAATATTAATACAATTTTTCAGCAGCAACTCGCCAAGATAATAACAACCAAGCAAAACAGAGCTCCTCTCTGTTCTGCTCGGTCGGGGAAGGTGTTGGTCCGGACCAGCTATATAAAGACCTTATCATTGCCGGCTCTGCACAGAACCTGCCGTGATAAGGTCAGATTACGCGGAAAAATTCGATTGCATGAGAAAATACTTATCACTACCGGTTCAAGAATAAAGCCAACAGTCAAAATTCTGATATCACTACCGGTTTTAAATGGAACCGGCAGTGATACTTTCTCTACCGGTTTTGGGTATAAACCGGCAGAGATATTGTGTTATCACTGCCGATTGTTTTCTCGAACCGGCAGTGATACGTTTCCCTCGTGGCCGAGCTTTCGAACCTGCAGTGATAAGTTATCACTGACGGCTCTAACCCAACAGGTAGTGATATGCCGGTAAGGATTGCCTGTTGTGTAGTAGTGATATATTATAATAGAAATTAGTGGTCAAAGTTGAGTTTTAGTGACGACGTTGATGTCCAAACGTAACTATTTGTGACAGGAGGGAGTAAATGCAAATGCATTAATTTGGATTAATCTCATGGCATAGTACTAAAGATAGAGTGCAAACCTTCTCTGAGTAATTGTACAGCTGTTCCCCTAACAAAAACGATTGACAATTGGGCGCCCTGTCTCTATGCGTATTAGCTGAAAGGTCAAAGCATCGATCTTACTAAAGAGGACACGATCGATTTGATACTCTATATAGTTAATTGGTTCGATTCGCATATATGCAAATGCTTTAGACGTCATGATATGCAGAATCTAACCGGCCAGTTTTTTAGAAGTAAATCCATGCATGTCGAAGTTAATTACTGGCCATCATTTCATGCCGACAACTCACTCATATATATTCTCATTTGTTGAGAAAGACATTCTCATTCTTGTATATATGCGAGTAAAATAATCTTCCCGTTGGTGATCCACACTAAGAAGATGCAGTTTTTAGGAGCATGTATAGATAACTAGCTAATAGGGTAAAATTTACTCTTCTTCGAAAGAGAAGGTTTGATACTTTTTTCAATAATTGACTTCCATGGCTAGTTAGGAATGGCCAAATGATGACACCCTTCGTGTTCGACTTTAACTATGAACATCTCGACGATGAGAGGTGGTTGTTTTTTCTTAATATAAGTCATAAATTCTAGACATAATACATTGAACCACTGGAATTTGCATTACTTATATTACATTATTTTTTCAGGCATCTAGACTAATATAAAATACATAATACCACATGAACTGTGCAGGAAACAGGCACACTAGGGTACAAAGGCACGTCACATACGTTTAAAAACATCCTGTGAAATTTTAGCGTTCTAAACGGGGTCTAGACGTTTGAAAAAAAAAATTTGTTCACTCCCAAATTAAATTTAATTTCCTTGCACTAGCTTTTTCGTCTCAACAATATGAGCCATGACTAGCCAATTAAATTCATGTGGTTTTTGTCATTTGCTCACTACAGGAATCATAACAATTTTCGTGGGCCAGAAACCCACGAAAATAAGAACCTTGCCGACGAAAATAACTATTTTCGTCGGCAATAGCCTTATTTTAAATCGGTTCACGGCCGCCAGAGATAAGGAGTCGAAAGTTAGCTTAATTTTAAGTCGACTCCGAAGCGAAAGTTATTAATTTTAAATCGGCGGCGCATACGAAAGTTAGTCGGAAAGCCACAATTTTAAATCGATAACGATGGTAAGAGAAGTATATAATTTTAAATCGGTTTCTTGCGCCTACGAAAATTATTTGGGCTAATTTTAAATCGGTTTTTGCTGGCCCACGAAAATTATTTGGGCTAATTTTAAATCGGTTTTGCTAGCCCACGAAAATTAGTTGGGTTAATTTTAAATCGGTTTTTGCTCGCCCACGAAAATTAGTTTGTTAATTTAAATCGGTTTTTGCCCACGAAAATTATTCGGACACGACAAAAAACAGCCCAGTAAACCCATTTTTCATACAAATTTAGACAAATATCATTCAAAACATATATCATTCATTCAATTCAATCATTCATCCACATATATCGCTCATTCATCCACATATCATTCAAAACATATATCATTCATTCAATTCAATCATTCATCCACATATATCGCTCATTCATCCACATATCATTCAAATATCCACATACATCCATTCATTCATCCACATATATCCATTCATCCACACATAATAGTTAGTTGAGTTGTCGCATCACAAGATTACAGATTATTACCAAACAGCTCCAAGATTACATAACATGAGGGTCATTTGAGTTGTGGCCGCTACCTGCGGAGCCAAATAGGTTTTGAACATGCTCTCCAGGTGCTGCTCCAGTCTTGCTCAGTCCTTGGGTAATGGCGGAGTTTAGTAAACTCAGGCGTGTTGTCCCCGATCCCTACGATACAGTAGACCAAATTTAGCAGAGTCTGTAAGCATCTTTACTTTAAATTTGTACAAATCAAATATAGACCTGCAATTAAATAAATAAAATAGTAGTAGGACAATAGAGTAAGTGATCGATGCAAAATGCCATTAGTCTATGCCTTGGAACAACATTTTCCAATTTCGGTTATGGATACAATTCGATCCAAGTAAGTTGATGAGATAATCACACTTATGTGTTTGCTAGATACACTAGGTTATTTGCAAAAACATTTATTGCTTGGACTGTTTCAGGCTCGATCATCAATGCTAATGTTCATCGGTACCCTTCTAACCGTCATGGCAATTGGAGGTTTCCCTTCCTTTGTTGAGGATATGAAGGTACCATCCTTTTATGTCTCATTATATATATATTAACAGAAAGAACATGTTTTTGATACGATTCAACTCTACAAAAGACATAAATTAACTAAAGAGTAATATATATACAGAGTAAAAGTGTTAAGAAGATAATGAATCAAAGAAACAACAGTCCATATGGTTTATAATTTAGTAATGCATTTATCCGTACATCACCCTTTGAAAATCTATATACAGCCAATTGTAAAAAAAATCTTGAATTTGAACAAATGAGGTTAAAAGTTGGTCAACTCAGGTAAGAACATAAATTGAATAATGATATGAGAGGAGGTTTACACACGCATGAATTTGCATATGTACGTTGTGGTTCGTTTGAAATTCTCACTTATGATCTTCTCTGTAAGTCAGATATTCAAGAGGGAAAGGCTAAATGGGCATTATGGTGTGGCCACATTTTTTATCTCCAATACAGTGTCAGCCACACCACATCTGTCATACTACCTGATAGTTGCCTGACAAAACATGTTCTGCTGTTATTCGAAACTTCAGGCCATTTGGGTCTAAATGATTTGGCAATGTTTAAATTTAACCTACATCACCATGCATGGAGGACATGCATTAGCTAGCTGACCATTTTTCTTGAGTAAACCTTTTGCTGTCGTCCATCCATTGTTGTTTTTACTTGGGACACCAACACTATAGTAATACCATCTCTAGCTCCAGTCAATATACTTTGGGTTCTGGATTGAAAGTGGTTCCCATCCATGTCCCTGCAATTCAGATGGCTGAGATGGGATTCATTAGGTTTCCTCCTACCTTGATAAAGCAAGTAACATTTCATTCATTGCAATTCCCATTGTTTGCCTGTATTACAGTACAGGAATACCCTTATCTATTATCTTTTAACAAAAAAATCGAATTCTAGTTGGAGGAATTATTAGCCAGTCAGGATTTATGACCCTGCTAACATTACCAAGGTGGGATCGATTATGTTCTTGTTGTGTGCCACTACTAACTGGAGATACCCTGTGTTTCCCCTCTCTCTTTGGAGTTTGCCCCCTTCTGTTGTTCTATCTGTAAGACAGCAAAGTTTATCAGTTTGTCCATCATATTCACTCTGGTTTCAGACAGGAGTTCATGGAAGGATATTTGCCGCAGAATCTTGGCCGTCCTATACCGCTCATCGATGATCAAGGAATTGATTCCAAGGTTAGTTTATTTTTGCAGCGTTAACCAATAAACGATGTGGTATTAGTGATCTTTGGGTCTTAACTCCAAACTGACTGTTATTGATGAACCGATAAGATCTTGCTTAATGAGTACAAATAAATTTATGCTAGCATAGTCTGGGTCTAGCAAAGTCTGGGTTTATCATTTGAGATATCCTAATACATACCTCTTTCTTGCTCTTAGATAAGTGCTAGCAGGACTTATGGTGATTACCATCGAATGCTTGCTCCTGGTGAGAGCTACGAGGGTAGGGTTTCTTGCTTTCGTTCCACCCACAACATGAGCATTTATGGATTCTTCTTCAATTTACATTCTTAATGCTTAGCAAAAGACTAGAACTAAATTCTGATTATCATCAACCAACCAATTTCATCACCAACATGAACAATATACTACTCTCAATGATTTGACAAAACATGTTCTGCTGTTATTCAAAACTTTAGGCCATTTGGGTCTAAATGATTTGGCAATGTTTAAATTTAACCTACATCACCATGCATGGAGGACATGCATTCGCACGGGCTAATCAGTAAAGTACAAAAAAAAACAAAAACAGAGAGCATCAAGCACTGAGCAAATAAACAACACAAGAATTAACCTGGTGGCAATGATAAAGTAATCAGCAGACATGCACGCTGGCTGCACTTGCACGGGCTAAGGCGTTATCTAAAATTCAGTGCTGGACTTTTCAGAGGAAAAGGTCCATTGGTGTCTGTAAGCCAAGAATTTCAGTTCACTCGAAGCTGTGCCACTCTAACGACTAGTTCATTCAGGGCTAAATAAATGGAGGGAATGAAAGGAGATAAAACGGCACTAAGTTGGAAGAAGAGGGAAAAGCTTGGCACCATGATCATCATCACGTAAGGGTGAGTGAGAGTCTGCCTAGGGCCTACTATATATTTGTCAACACCTAAAATTTTTTTGGTAAAAATCATTGCTTTATACTACAAGTGTGCTACGTCTTGCGGATGAAAATGATGAGTTTATGAATTAATCTGCGTAAAAAGAATTTTGTTACTCTCGCAGACTACAACAGAGTAAGTTTAGCTAGATTGATCATATATCGCTAGAAAAGACCAAGTTTAGCTAGATTGACCATATATCGCTAGAAAAGACCAAGTTTAGCTAACCTGGGCTGCAGGAGAAGGTGCCGGAGGATACATCCCACATTGTGGCGGTGGTGGTGGCGGTGCCGCCATGGTGGAAAGACAATGGTGCGACCTGCTCTTTGGAACATTGCTGTAAATGCAATGTGTCGGTTTCATATATTGTTGCATGCTCGGAATGCTAGCTGTTGAGGGCTCGAGACTTACTTGAATAGCCGCTTTCTGCTTGTGCCATGTCTTGAGCATAGTATGCCTCCTGCGACCTTTGATGTTCATCCGCCCTTGTGCATCGATTGCCCTAGTCACAACTCCGGTATTAGTTGTGGATGCAAGAGGAAGACACGCTTCACAGTTGGCTGACGGAGCGGAACCCATTGACATCGTGAACGCCATAGCTTTTAATAGCCACCCTTAGTAAGATAGTCGACGCAAGTCCCGATGGACGCTTTGCGTCTTTCACGCATCGCATTATAAGGACATGACATTATAAGAATATATACTATTGAAGCGTAACATAATAGAATAACATATCACGAGAAGATTGTACATGATCTACGAACCAAGTGATGAAATTTGGCCTCCATTTATTCCATCCCGTCGCATCGTATTTAGTTGTTTGCTCGTAGGTTGCTGCCTAGAAGTCCAGTTTTGCTTATCGAACTCAGCATGACGAGAACGTAAATGAATTAGATCTATAGTAGCATGAACAAAGAGATAACTACACGACAACACTTACGTGAAATCTTGTTCCATCTCATCCATATTGGTGTACATGTAAAGCAAAGCGACCTTCCGTTCTTCGAGTATAATAGTAGGCCGTGCGACCACCAACAGTTGTGCCCTCCATTGAAACAGTTTGAGGTCCTTTGCAAGGTGGTTTTTCATCGACATTGTACCGCATCGTAGGAGCATTGACATTGTGTTCCTCTGCAAAATATACACTCGAGAAGTATGCTATCTCCTTAATTGAAAATGCTTCCGCGATGCACCCTTCAACTCTTGCCTTGTTGCCAACCATAGCTCTAAGCTTCTTGAGGGCCCTTTCAATGTGATACATCCACCTATATTGCAGGGGCCACCTACCTTAGCTTCATATGGAAGATGAACAAGGAGATGTTGCATTGGATTGAAGAACCCTGGAGGGAATATTTTTTCCATCTTACATACAAGCACCGGTATCTCTTTCTCCAACATCTCCATCATCTCCTTCGTGATTTCTTTAGCACGAGTTGTCTATAGAAATAACTTAGCTCACCTAGCACCTTCCACACATCATCATTAAGGTACCCTTGAAACATTACAGGTGAGTCTTTCCATGATTATGTGGTAATCATGGCTCTTCAACCCATTTAGCTTCCCCTGTCTTCACATTCACGGACCCTTCTCAAGCCCTTGGCGTAACCATCGGGAATTTCAGTTTTTCATCCACCTCGGCACTTCTTTCTTGTCTTTAGGTTTAAGACAAAATGGGAGCGTGGCTTACTACCACTTTCGGTGAGCTCAAGGGTTGGGCGGTTACAAATCTCTGCTAAGTCTCTTGGGCCTTGAGGTTGTCTTTTGTTTTGTCCGTCATATCCATGCACGTGCTTATGATGCTTTCGAAACATTACGTTCTGGTGCATGACGTCAATGTTGTGCATCGAATCAATGCCTTGGCATAGGGAGCTCCATATTCGAGATATGTGAGTCGGTTGTGCTCCACTCCAAAACCTTCGAACCCGCTGCATCCGCTTTTGGGACGGTTTACTTAGCTTATCGGCAATTTCTAGCCCGCTTAGGCGCTTGGCGGTCCCTTTGTGACAATGGTGTTCTTCCTAAAAGCGTTCTTCTGCGTCTAAAGATGTGTCTGGGGCAAGAAACATCTATGGCAATCGAAGTAGCTGATCTTTCCACCAAAAGCTAGGCGGAAACAATCCGTGTTCGAACCACAGATCGGACAGGTCAAATTTGCATGGCAGCTCCATCCAGCAAAAATACCATAGGCCGGAAATCATGAGCGGACCATAAATACGCAACTCGAAGGTTGAATTTCTTCTTCTTGTAAGAGTAAATGCGCTTCAACTCCCGTCCACAATTGTTTCAACTCTTCGATTAAGGGTTTCAGCATCACGTTGAGGCGTGTCCCAGGATGTTGCGGGCCAGGTATGATAAGGCATAAGAACATAAACTCATATTTCATGCAAAGAGCAGGTGGAAGGTTATACGGAACAGCAAAGACGGGCCAACAAGAGTAGGAGGCAGCGGATTGGCGAAAGGTGTGAAGCCATCGATCGCCAACCCAATGCGAACATTTCTCGCATCATGGCGAAGTCTGCGTCAAAGCTGTCGAGCCCTCCATGCCTCACCATCGACGCGGGTGCACCATCACTCGTCGTTCTCACGTACACCTTCCTTGTGCCACCTCATGTGCCTAGCGGTTCTCTTTGAGAAAGCAGCCGTTTGACCATGTGTAATCGGCATGTAACGAAGTTGCTTATGTGCAACATCAGTCATCACATTTGCACCGTCTTCATTTACGACCTCGACGTACCTCGGCTTGCCACACTTTAAGCACTTCTTCTCATTCTTATGCCCTTTCCAGAAAAGCATGCAATTGTCTTTACACACATCAATCTTCTCATATTTCATACCGAGAGTAGAAACCAATCTCTTGGCATGGTACATGTCTTTGGGCATGTTATGAGGCTTCGGAAGCACATCACTGATCAAGTTGGAGAGCTCGTTGTAACAATTATTCGAGAAGGCAAACTTTGACTTAATGGCCATGAGCCGTGTCACAAAAGCTAGGAGGGTCACTTCTGTTAGTTCGTGCAACGGCTCTTCCGAAGCTTTGAGGGCCTCGAAGAACCTTTCAACCTCTAGTGTAGGCGGATCCTCGGAATGTAGTTCGAACTCCGGCCCTATAGCTTCAAGCATCTCATCCATCCTATCATCACCCGCCCTATCATCATCTACCTCTTCTACTTCAGCTTGAGAGAATGACTCGCCGTGGTGTACCCACAGCTCATAGCTTGGCATGAAACCGTGCTGACAAAGGTCTAGCGTCACCTTTGTCTTGTCGTGTTTGGACAAATTTTGGCACTTGCCACATGGGCACCTCACCTTATCAGTAGTAGACAAAGAGAACGCACGGTTCACAAAAGCCGTAGTCTTGGCCACCCACTCATCCGAGTGAGCCCCACTCTTATCCCAACCATCATACATCCATCGCCGATCGTCACCCATACTTGAGGCTATAGATTAAAGCAAGTGTAATCATGAGTTTTTTCGTTCCTATATATATCATGGCCCTACATCTATAGGTAAGGATATGTCCTAAACCCACCCAAGAGTGGCCGACAGAACGCAGATTTATGGCGACCTGTAGGGTCCGAAGAAATTCGGAAAGATAACCCCATTGTTCTCCATCTGCACGCCCGGAGATGGTGCAACGGAGAACATCAGGGTTATGCCGTCGAAATCTCGTTCGGACCCCGTGGCTCGTCATAAATACCACGCTCTATCGGTCACTCCGAGGCTGTCCAAAAAAGGGACAATTCCGGACTAGCACATCTCACATGTATGGCGCATGTGTGGCGTGCCGGTCCGGAACGGGTAACGCATAGGTTTCGTGACACTAACAGCGTAATTTGGAAAGGAAAACAATTATTAGAGTGATGACCAAACAGGTACTCAGATGTAAAAAGAACAAAAGAATAATATCATGGGTTTATTTTTCGCCTGCACTATTAATATGGTGATAATATGGTCCCTTGGTCCAGTGTATCAAACTTCTTATTCACAAATTCCTGATATGATATCAATACAAAAAAAGTACCGAAGAACATGCATATATGAAATAAAATGTATGGTCAGTCAATGTACGACATGTACATTGTATTATTCAGCTTGTCTAACTATGTAGTGGTAAGGCTTTAGATACCATGCTTATGAGAACTAGTTGTGCAGGGAGAGAAGAGGTTATCGTCCTATCATGCACCTCCACGAGTGTACTCTTAGTGTACTTGCCTGTCGCTATGTTGACGAAGTCATAATAGGCGCACCATGGAAGGTTTCGAGGGTTGTGGTATGTTTAAATTTCTGTGAGTTGATTCTTATCTATTTTGCTATACTTGCGTGAATTAGTTTCAGGAATCATTATATTATACGATGCAGTAATTGTGATGTGATTATCACTTGACAATTGAACAAATCCTCACAGCTTTTCTGTTATCAAATGGTGTAGATCACCACATTCAACATTTCATTGGTTGTGCATGGGACAGTGGCCGAGGGCAGTTCTGCAGTAAGTACTTAACTACGATCTAATGAATGCTGATGGCAAACTTACCTAAATTAATTGCCCAAGCTCAACTTGAAACTTGATCCTTATGTTGTTCCGAAGAGCATGGGTATTTTCCAAACAGTCACAAGCCCCAAAACCATAACATCAGTTTCAGTGGCTACAAGAATTTAAGCTTGTTTTATCATTGTTTATCCCTATTCCCTATTAAACATTATTGTTGTGGTTTTTATGAACAGAAAAGGAACTTGAAAAAGAAGGCGAGTGAAGACAGATACTACACACAAAAGAAATTTGTCTCTGGAGACTAATGCTGTGAAAGGAGCTTACATTTTTAGGCACCAGCCTACTTGTGTTGAAGTTATTCTACACCAGAGATTGAAACACTCGGCATGTTTCATTTGTCTTTCCTTGTACGGTTTTGTTCAGCCCGTCTGCTTGTCAATGTTTGGTCTCACTATTTATCAGGGTGCATCGGAGATGAATTTTATGTATTTGGGCTGCAATCTCACTGTATGTATGATGATTTGCTAACGGGTAATAACCGATCTGACCATTCCATTCTCCTATCGAGTTGTACAACATGGTGTTGAGTATTGATAGATTTTTTCTCAGATTTTGGCCTAGTTAATGATTATGCTTGTCTAACCATGTACATTGTATTATCCTAGATTGCTCAACTTTCATTTGGCAGAGTCATCTGCTTTATCTTCCATTTAACACAGGCATCAACACATACTAGCGTGTGCTCTATAGGCAACATCCATAATAAAAATAACAGGTACAGGTAAAAATGTGGGACAGAAAAACAACTAGATTTGCTCCAGGGCTTTGAGATAGATGGGTTACCCTGATTCCTTCGCCCCTGGCTACAACCTTTGCTCCTCGAAATGCAGCTGTTCTTCAGAAAAGCATGACAAACCAAGGCTCAGCAAATTCTGACGGTTTTATAGTTTCTAACAAAACTACCCAAACCTTAACACCCAAATTCAACGAAATGGCTAAATCAAGAGGAAGCACGGCACTGGGGCGGGTCGACGGCGCGCGTCATGTGATGGCGATATGCGGCGGCGGCGAAGCGCGGCAGCGCGGCGGGCGGCGGCGGCGGCGGCGGCGCCATGGCGAAGCGGCGGCGGCGCACGCGAGCGAAGGCGATGGTGGCGTGGGAAGCGGCGGCGCGCATGAGGCGGGGGCGGGGCGAAGAAGGGCGGCGGCGGCGGCGGCGCTGGGCGGGCGGCTGATGGCGGCAGGGCGGGCATGGGAGATGAGTGAGTGAAGCGTGAAAATGCCTGCCGAGCGGCAAGCGCTTCAATAGGGTTCGAGCTATTTTCGTGGGGTTGTTTTAGCCGACGAAATATAAGTAATGTTAAATCGGTTACAACTCAACCGCGAAAATAATAACGTTGATGAAACCCTAACCGTGTTTACTTTCGTCGGTTTCTCCTGACCGACGAAAATTACATAAATTTCGTGGGCTACATAGGAGCCGACGAAAATTGATCCATAACTTTCGTCGGCCGGTTTTAGCCGTCGTAAATTAATTAAATTTCGTCGGCTTTATTAAAAGCCGACGAAAGTAATATAGCCGACGAAAAAGTTCAGTATTCCTGTAGTGGCTGGGGTGGAATTGACACACATGCATGCTAAACGACTAAAAATTTGTATTCTACTTGATTCCATATAGGGAGAGGACTAAAAATAAAACTAGGGCCAAGCTAGGAATCGAAAGATGCACATCTTTTATCTTGTTGAAGAAAAGGTGCACAATATTTTGTCACGAGCACAAATGCTCATAGCTTTCTAGAAGGCGCAAAGCAACACTTTACAGTGCAACACGGTAAGTCCTACAGGGCCTCTTCGTACAAAGATCGTATCTTAGCTAGGTCCAGTTAATAACGCATGCAAGCACATGTCTCAATTATCAGGGCGATCGTCCTTCCTTTAGCTAAAGTTGTTTCCATCTCACAGGTTACATGATCTGCTAAGCATCAGTTGCCCATGCATGTGCGCTACACAATTTCTCCTGCACTCACACGCATCTCAATCTTTTTTCCCCTCTTCTTCCTTTCAAGGTACATTGAACCTGGAAATTAATTCCCATTTAGGCACAGACTTGAAAATCAATCTCATGATTCGTTAATCTAAAAAAAAGTCATTTTTTGTTAAATTAATTAATTTGTCGACGCAAGGTATGATAGTGATTTTGACCATTAAGTATGAGACAAAAACGTATACCATATAATTTTATTAGTCTCTCCGTCACACCATATAAATCGAAGCCTCACCATACACATAGAACAAAGAAACATTTTATCTAAGAGAAAGTTAATATCATGTATCATACATACCCCTGTTAAAGGGCATACTAAAACTATACAACACTTTTTTTGCATTAATTAAAGCACGGGTATGAAGTGGAATATTACAATAATTACAGTTTGATTACCTTAATGGACTTATATTGTGGGACGCACCTTCTAAAGAGAATGGACTTATATTGCAGGAAGGAGTATATATTATTAAAACAAAGGAAAAGGAGGTCACCACGTTCACTTAAGGACTAAAAATTACCATATTAATTGTAGGAAAAATAGAAAGATCTATACCACTTACTTTGGTGGGTTAGAGTTGAACAACAAAACAACTCTATTCCCAAATGGAAACACACATATCGTACTATTTAGCTGCGCAATTGTACAGGAGATTCAGCTAGTTTCCTTACACTACTACAAAACAGTACATATGTGACGTCCTATTTATGGCGGTTCTCTTGGAACCGTCACAAATACATGTATCAGTAGCGGTTCTATATGGAAATTGGCGGGAGGATCATTTGTGGCGGTTTCATCCAAAAACCGCCTCAGATAATACATTATCTGTGACGGTTTTTATTTGAAACCGCCACTGATAACGCTGGGATTATTTGTGGCGGTTGGTAGATGGAACCGTCACAGATAATAAATTATCTGTGGCGGTTTGGTTTTAGAACCGCCACTAATATAATTATCTGTTGCGGTTTGAATTTAAAACCGCCACAAATAATGATTTGTATATATACCCCTGTGCGCTGGTCATCTTCATCCTCTGTCGCTGGTCATCTTCCTCCATTGTTGCTCGACTAGAAAAGTTAGCTTTTTGATTTCAGATTTTGTTTGGCCAAGATCTTGTGCTTCTACTTCCTAGAATTGTTCCAAGGTGTGTAAAATATGTCTCCTCTCTTCATTTGTACTATAAAATTGCCATTAAAGGTTTATTCCTAGCTTAATTAAGGTTTAGATGCAAGGTCTACATTTAGTTTGTTTTTTATTTACCTAGCAATTTGTAGATGATGAATTTATTACCTTGCTGTATTAGATTAAGTTGTCTACCTTGTTTAGATGATGAATTTTTTGTCAAGCATATATCAAAGTTATGTATTTACGATTATTGGATATTAATAAAAATAAATTATAGTTAATATGATAGATGGGTGATCATGAAGTTAATTGCCTTGCATTTTGAGATGAGGAATTTATTATGATGCTCTTCCGAAGGATATGTATAAAAATTACGTAGTTAATATTTTTCTTAGTTACCATTAATTTTTTTGTTAGCGTGCATATACATCCAATTTATGTTAGTGAATTTTTAGTGAAGCATATAAACCCAATTTATGTGATTAAGATATGAGGAATTAGGTATTGTTAGTGAATTTTTATGAAACATATAAACCCAATTTATGTAATTAAGATTGTTGGATGTGAATGATAAATAAATTTTAGTTAATATGGCGGTTGGGTGATCATGAAATTTTGAGGTGAGAATTTATTATGTTGATCTTAGGAGGATATATATAATTTTTGGTTACATATGAGTATATATTAAAAATAATTAATTAAGTTTGCAACATTTACTTAGTATTAATGTTGTCCCGTTAGTGGATATTGTTGAATATTGAATAACAATTTATTTAATTAAGATTTTTGGATATTAATAAATTGCTTAAATTAATGAACGTAGATGGACCGGAGATGGATGTACGATGCGAACCGTTGCAGCCAAGAATATATCGACGGTGTATCTGTTTTTCTAAGGGCGGTGAGAGAAACGACTTGCAAAAGAAGACGGAGTACATACATCGTCCATGCATTGATTGCAAGAATGAGAAGATGTTTTCGAACAAAAACCATATCCATTTGCACTTGATCCGGAGGGGTTTTGTACCTGGCTATACAAGTTGGACAAGGCACGGTGAAGAGGAGATCATACTTCAACGTGATAACGTCGGCGACAGCGGAGGCGGCAATGTGGCGGTGACATCGTTATGGATCCGATGAGGATAGGTTGGTCGTCGATGGCGACAATAGTCTGGCTCAAATGTTGCGCGATGCAGAAGAGAACTACACTAGTCAGAGAGAGTTTAATCAATTCAAGGGTTTGATGGAGGATTCGGAGAAACCTTTGTTCCCGGGTTGTAAGGAGGAATACACAAAGTTGCACACGGTGCTCTCACTGCTGAAATTGAAGGCAGCCAATGGTTGGTCCGACAAGAGTTTCACGGCGTTGTTACATCTCTTAGCGGACATACTGCTGGGAAACGTGTTGCATAAAACCACGTATCTAGCTAAGAAGGTTGTATGTCCCTTGGGATTGGAAGTAGAAAGAATACATGCTTGTCCAAACGACTGTATACTCTATCGCAAAGACTATGCAGACATTCATGCATATCCGGTTGTGCGGCGTCATAATACAAGCGTAAGGGCGATGGCAATGAAGCTATCGAGGTGAAGAAAGGAGCTCCGCAAAAGTGGTGTGGTATTTGCGGTAATACCTCGTTTGAAGTGTTTATTTGGAAACAAAAAGCACGCCAAATTGATGCGATGGCACTTTCGAAGACCATAAGAGGATGGAAAAGCGAGACACCCGGTGATTACGCCGATGGAGAACCATCGATATACTCTTGAGGAGAACTTCGAAATGGCGAGGAATGTAAGGTTTGGCTTGAGTACGGATGGAATGAATCCTTTCGGTAACATGAGCAGCATTCATAGCACTTGGCCCGTGACTCGTGTATATACAACCTTCCACCCTAGTTGTGTATGAAGCGAAAGTACATTATGATGTCCTTGCTTATCCAAGGGCGAAACAACCCGCAACGATATTGATGTATACCTACAACCATTGGTGGAAGATCTTGTGATATTGTGGAGCGAAGGTGTACGGTATGGGGCGAGTACAAGCGAGAGTACTTCACTCTCACGCGCATTGTTGTTACGCATCATCAATGATTTTCTGTGCTTGGTAACTTGTCGGCCGTACTATAAAGGAGCGAAAGCATGCCCCGGTGCATGGATGAAACCGCTAGTGTGTGGCTCAACAACTCGAGGAAAAGCAGTGTACATGCGTCACGGAGGTTCCTTCGCAGAATCATCCACACCGCAATATGAAGAAACAATTGACGGGACAAAGGAGGACGGTTTAGCTCCAAGGCGTCTTCGTGGGGAAGAGGTGTATGATATGGTTAGAGATCTTAATGTTGTACTCGGAAAGGAGTCTTGGTAATACATCGCGGTCCCATATCGAGAAGACCACATGGAAGAAGAGATCCATCTTTTGGGACTTACCCTCTTGGAAGGACTTGGAAGTTCGACCTTTGCATCGACGTCATGCATGTAGAGAAGAATGTATGTGACAGCGTGGTTGGTCTTTTCTTGAATATTCCTAGCAAAACAAAGGATGGACTGAAGGCACGAAGGGATCTGGAAGACATGAAGATCAGAGCCGAGCTACATGAAGACATGAAGACTGGGAAAGGCCGGCTTTACCTTCCCCCAGCTTGCTACACTTTGAGTAAGAAAGAGAAAACAGAACTTTGCAAGTGCCTGCATGGTGTGAAAGTTCCGTCCGGTTACTCATAAACATCAAGAAACCGTATCGATGGAAGATTTGAAGTTAAGCGGCATGAAGTCTCATGATTGTCATGTGATGATGACACAAATGCTCCTGTTGCAATTAGAGGTATTTTGCTCGACAAGGTCCGAGAGGCAATCACGAGGTTGTGTTCCTTCTTCAACACGATTTCACGAAGGTCATCGATCCCGTTGGACTTTATGAACTTCAGTGATGTGGTAAAGACTACGTGCATTTGGAGATGTATTTTCTCCCATCATTTTTTGATATCATGGTTCATCTCATTGTTCACCTTGTCAATGAGATAAATATTTGCGGCCCCGTATTCCTGCATCAGATGTACCCATTTGAAAGGTATATGGGTGTTTTGAAGAAATATGTACGTAATCGATCTCGGCCGGAAGGCTCCATTGTAGAAGGTTATGCAACTGAGGAGGTTATTGAGTTCTGTGTCGATTACATGGAGGAGGTCGAACCGGTAGGAGTGCCTGTATCTCGCCATGAGGGTAGGCTAGGTGGGAAAGGTGTAATAGGAAAGAAATCTACAAATTCTTACGATAATATTTTGTTCGAACAAGCCCATTTCACAGTATTGCAACAGTCAGTTGAGGTGTACCCGTATATGGACATACACAAGGGTAAGCTAAGGAGGGAAAACCGAGGAAAGTCAGAGCTTTGGATAACAAAAGAGCACAATCGTTTGTTCAGTCATTGGTTCAGGGAGCACATGTCTGGTGAAGAAACGAGTGTTACATTGAGGTGGTTGGCAAAAGGGCCTTCAGGTACAATCACGACATGGCAAGGATATGACATCAATGGATATACATTTTACACGAGAGCTCATGATAGCAAGAGCACTTACCAAAACAGTGGTGTCCGTATAGACGCCTACGACAACACAGGCAGTATGAAGAGCATCTACTACGGGTTCATAGAGGAGATTTGGGAGCTGGACTACTGCATTTTCAAGATCCCGGTGTTTCGATGTCATTGGGTACGACTCCCGAATGGTGTCAAGGTGGACAAGTACGGCTTTACTACTGTGGACATCGAACATGTCGGATACAAAGACGAACCATTCGTACTTGCGAATCAAGTAGCACAAGTATTCTATATAATCGACCCGGCAGATAAGAAGCGCCATGTAGTACTGCAAGGAAAAAGAAGGATCGTTGGAGTTGAGAATGTCGTGGACGAGGAAGAGTACAACCAGTTTGATGAGTTGCCTCCTTCGCATGACGACGACATCGGCCCGAGGAAGAAACCATGAAGAAGTTACCTATCATCGCGATGATCAACGAAGGCCAAATTGTGAAAGAAAATAATTAGCTAGGAGTAATGGCAACATGTCGCCATTTATATGGAGTAATGGAAATGTGATGTAAGAAATGTACATTTACGTGGATTTAATATAATTAAATGCGTTTATTCTTAGGCAGTGAATTTAAAATAATTAATGCGTATATATATATACACTAGGTTGTACATATGTAGAATCTATCTCATTGTCCATCTCATACTTACCTTATTTGGATGTGTATGTGAAAGGGTATACGTGCAATACATCCGTAAGTAACAATGTGTTGGATTGGATTCTGAAAAACCTCATCAGTGGCGGTTATTAATAAAAACCGTCACTGATAACATAGTTTCTGTGACGGTTATTAATAAAAACCGTCACTGATAACATAGTTTCAGTGACGGTTCTATTTACAAACCGGCACAGATAATATTATTTGTGACGGTTGTAATTAATAACCGTCTCTGATAACCCCCCTATATAACCCATACAGCCCCATCATCTTCTGCATTCTTCGATCATCTTCTGCATTCCCGCTCGCTCCGCCATTTTCGTGCCCTAACGCGCCCTCCCCACCGTCCCCGCCCCCTCCAACGCCCTCCCCGCCGACGCCGCCCCCATCGGCGCCGCCCCCTCCAGCGACTCGCCTCTGCCTAGCTCCCCACGCGCGCCTGCAGCAGTGTGGGAGACTCTCACGCCGTCGCCACTCCAAGCCGCCGTCGCCACTCGAAGCCGCCGCCGCCACTCGAAAGCCGTGCCCTAACCGCCACTCCAGCCTCGGTAATTCTTGCTTCACACTGGGGTGGTACATTTTCTTCAAAAAGAAGAAAGGAAGTTTATCGACAATGATAATTCATGCTTTGCAATTGGTGAAATGGATGTTGGTGATAAGTTGCTAGCGATGAGTTACTTTAGTAAGCTGGTAGAACTGAACTAGTTTATTTTGTCTCAATGCTAGTTCTCGGCTAGTATTTTGGCTATGTTACTGCGATTCTTGAGGAGATTTTAAGGTATTCTCTAGCAAAGATACTTTTAAAAAGGAAATTTAGATATATGCCCTTTGCAAAGTAGCCGATTTTGAATTAGAATATTTCTCTTAATATGGTGACTTGGTGGCATTTTTCCAAGTCATCACTTTGCAATGGCATATCTCAAAATTGCCCACTTTGTAATGACATATATATACATTTCCTCCAAACAAAATTGCAGGGCTAGTTTCAATTCATAATTACACATGAATAGTTGAATTAAAAATGCATTGTTTGATAAATATGTTACTCAAATTTGCTTTACGTAATAATAAACAATTGGCCATACCCTTTCATTGAAGGATCACTAGTGCGGAAGTTGAACCAAACTCTTTGGTTTCATTCTAGTACTCAAGCTATGCGAGCCCATTTAAGGAAAGAACCTAGTTGGTTACTCGTCATTTTTCCTTCAGTAGCAGATCTCCATGCCATGCATGACCTGAAACTGAAAAGGTCTTTCTTGTTGTCTACAATATGAAACTCGAATATTATTTATATGAGGTGCATTTTTTGTAAAGGATACTAGAGGTGTGCATAGAACTAAGTACAATATGTCAATATGATGAGGCTAAATAATCTGTTTGCTTCTTGCTTCTGCAATTACTAGGGACTCGGGAAAATATGCCCTTGGTTTAGGAATGTGAAGGTATCTATGAACAAAGTTTCCAATCGTAAGTCTAGAGTATTTGAGAACAGAGGAGTGCATGAAATTGTAGAATTTATCGAAACAATGAAGAAGTCCAAATATTATGAAAACGAAATAATTTAGAAATCCCCTGGTTTAGGAATGTGAAGGTATCTATGAACAAAGTTTGCAATCAAAAGTACTGAGTATTTGAGAACAGAGGGAGTGCATGAAATTGTAGAATTTATTGAAACAATGAAGAAATTCAAATATTGTGAAAACGAAATAATTAGGGAGGGGCAGTCTGGCCCACAGCTTGGCCCCTATGGTTGTGAGGAAATTTTGGGATCATGGGTTGGCCTGACCTCAAGGTTTCAAATTTCATTTTCGGACTATATCTCGGAGGCGACCGAAATCCGAAATTTTGGCAAGAATGTAGAGTGTAGAGATCCTTTCTTAAACTTTAAGCTAATAGAAAAATGCTTCTAGTGTTCAGGTAGATCATGAATACAAACTTTAAGCTAATAGAAAAATGCTTCTACATGCTTAGCTTGTAGTATTTCAATTGTAAGCCAGTCAGTTCTTTTGGCTTGGGGACCTTGCTTGTGGGGCAACCCGACATCTTAATTTTCCATGAATGCATTATACTACTGCTCTTCACTGTTGAGTATATGAAAATATGACATCTCTTCACTGTAATTAATTGTCTTTGTAATTGTACTTGTCTTTTCTTGTCGTTTGGTTACTTGATATTGGCCACATTTCTGTGAATGCAAAGGGGCCAGTCAGTTCTTTTGGCTTGGGGACCTTGCTTGTGGGGCTTAGTGTTCAATGATGATTTAGGGACTGAAATAGACTATTTGTGACAACAAAACTTGACAGTTTATTACAGCTTGATTGATTAGTTCAATTGTCATCTTTCTGTATATGCTAGTTTAGACACCTTGTGCTTACTGTTGTTTATCATCTCCTTGCGGCTGTTAATATATCTTGGTTTATGTCCAGTAAGCTTATTAGATATTTTCTGTCCTGTGCATACCAAATATACAATTGATTTGCTTTAAACTGTCAAGTAGTAAAATTGCAATAGAGGTAAGGTTGTCACAAATTAGTCTATTGCTCGTTCCCCGTGGCGAGGAGGGCCTTTAGGCAACCCGACATCTGAGAACACTCTAAATTTAAAACAACTTGAGCTAGATGCTACTTGATTTGTTAATGATCATGCCATTGTTGATATCTCGATTATGCGCTATTTTGATCATTACGCTTCATGGTTAATTTTGATCATTCGCTTCATATCTCCTCTCTTGAGATCACCAAGAAAGGGCCGAGGCCCAAGCCTTGAGACAGCCACACCTTCTTGAGCTAATCTATAACTCCGCCCTTAGTCTTTTTTTGAGATAGTTGATATCATTCCTGTGAACAATTCACTTAGTCTTGTAAAACCAAGTATGACAAACTCATAAAGCAAGCATGCAAGAACAATTTAACAAATAACTCTAAGGACTTTAAGGATCTAATATAGTCCTCGTTAGTACATCTTCTATCTTATTCCAAAGAAGCAATTGTTAGTCCGTCTGCTCAGGTTAGTACATATTTTCTTTCCTCTCTGAAATATCTCCTTTCTATTGAGTAGTTCTAATGGAGCCCGATAATGAGCCTGTAATGGAGGAGAGCCCGAGCAGGTACCTTACCCTCCCCCCAACCACCGAAGGTGCCGAGGCCTCCACCGCTATTGCAGATCCGCCATTGTTGAGAATCTTGCTCTGTTGCAAGACACCGAGGACGAGGGAAAACTAAGAAGCCTGAAGGCCGGTACACCATCTCGGAGGTCTCAGATACTGGGGCCCCGGTTGCACCGAAAAAGACAGCAACAAAATACAGGTCAACATGCGGGTACATCGTAAGGGAGAAAGTGCCAATCACCTATTCGGATTGGCATAAAGTGCCCCGAGCCACCAAAGAGGATCTGTGGACAGAGCTCAAAGGAACCTTCGAATTCCCCGAAGGAGTTGAAGAACTCGTGCGCCGCGATGCATTGATGACCATGTATGCGGCGTGGAGAAACTTCAAAGGAGGTGAGCGTAAATAATGTGAAGCAAAACCGGTCACCGTCGAGACTACCCAAGATTACACCATCTTGGGATGAGTTCGTGGCGATGAAGCAATCGAAGAAGGAAGTCGAGTGAGGACCACCTTAGCATCGCAAGAAGGAATACTCACCCCCACAGACTTGGCACGAGTGGGTACACGGGTAAAATTGCTCAATGGGAGAGGCAGGAATTACAAGCGATCCAACAGACTGGCGCAAGTCCCTTGGTCGGACTACCAGACCGAGTGAAGCACTACGTGCTAGCGAGGGCAGATCTCTTGTCTCATCGAGTTTATCATTCAAGAGCAGCGAAGACGAAGCAATGACGCAAAGAGTTCATCAGTTTTACGCCCAGTCCACCCAAGGATCCTTCCACCCAAACAGGGAGAAAGACGAGCTAACAGCGGCCCTAGGAAACAAAGAGCACCCCGATCGAACACGAGGCGTCGGGGTCAAGGTTCCATGGAAGATGGGATTCCCTCAGCACGAAGACTCTTATAGGAGTCGGAAGAGAGCTAAAGAAGAGCGGGCTGAGCAAGAAATGGAAAGTATGAAGGAAAGGGTTCTGCGAGAATTACAACCCACCATTCAAGAACAAGTTCAACGACAAGTACAAGCAGCCTTGAGCCAGACGCAGGCCGAAAACGCTCTCTCCAGCCCTACTGCGTCGTCGCGGCGCTTCTTGGCGTCCACGCCATTAGTACAAGCAGACCTAAACCATTATCCTGTGGACGACATACAGGACCCCACACCCTGTCAGCTCAACGTGCCCGTGATGAACATCTTTCTACATGCTGCTACAGGGGTAGCTTATCCGTGCCAACAAGGGGGTGTCCTGCACAATGCCCCGATAGCGCCAGGTTATGCAAAGGTCTAGGTGGACACAGTACTTGCACAGTTTGCTGATATCACGCTAGAAAAACCCGCCAATGACGAGATAACAACTCTAGGAAGTGCCGTCCACTCATTCATCGATGGCGCAAGTGTGACATCGTCTTGGACCATCCGATGGCGACCTCTCGACATCGTCTTGGACCATGCGATGCCGACCTCTCTGCGAGTGTAATCCGCAGATCCGTCACCAAAGACGAGAGTGAAACGGTGAAGAAGCAAGATGAGGTACCAAAGAAATCCATTGAGGACCTCATAAAGATGGCCACTATTAGTACTCCAACGCAGAAACCTGTAACACCTGGTACTTCAAAGGACAAACCTACAACCCCTGATCCCAAAAAATGGCACATTAGATAGGCCGTATCAGCTAGATCAGGGGAAGCCAGGACCAAGTATGATGTCGTGCGTGAAAAAAGTAAGGGCAAGGGGAAGTCTGATGAACAGGATAATCAACCAAGATTGAAATTCGAGGTAGGGAAGCCCTTAGTCACTGATTCGAAGTTAAACAGTCTAACACCCATGATGCAGCGATTACATGCATGGTACATGGAGCGATCCAACCAAGACATACTCCCGAAGGTGATCGCTGCAGCTTTCCGTGAGGAACATTTTCACCACGAGGGCTTTGGCTACTTCTTAATAGAATTCGATAACTTGCACAACTTGTTCTATCACGACGCCCTCGACATATGTTTTTTGAGATGCTGGACACTGTAAGTGTCTAATATATCAATCTTGGTCTACATTCACGTAATACCGATAAATGTCATGTCTAACTATTTCGTTATATAGATACGAGATGAAGGAACTACGAAGAACCAAGGGGCCAGTGGGATTCCTCGACCCGGGAACGGTTTGCCAAGAAGAAATCGAGAGAGTACCAAAGGAGGTCGAGGAGTACGTCTATAAAGATTTGCTTAAACTACAAGACAAGGAGTTTATACTTGTACCATACAATTTTCGGTAAGTTCCTCACTAGCTAGTTAAATTACTCGTTGATTTCGTTATTTACTCGGCGTAAGGACTAATGGCTATGGCATCCAGATTCCTTTGGATTCTCGTAGTAATTCATCCGATAAGAGCAAGATGTCGATCATGGATCCTTTGGATAAACCTAAAGCAGACTATGAAGTGATGACACGTTTAATAAATGAGGCGTTCAAAAGATATTGTCAGAAGAGCCACGAGACACCGCCCATACAAAAATCCCTTACAATCCGTACTAACTTTCCGGTACGCACGCAAGGAATATTCTTATATCGTATTTCATAGTAAATAGCTCCTTCGACGACATCTTAGCTCATTCGATTTTCGCAGTGTCACAAGCAGACGCAAGGAACAAATTTATGTGGGTACTTCGTGTGCCAGTATATGCGCGAAATCTTAGGTTGCACAATAAAAGACAATGATGTGGAGGTCAGTCATGCAGACATGACACATCGATTCGCGCCACTCAATTTCTATATACTCTCTTAATTCTGTTTTTCATACTTACAGTAGCCTCAAGTCATCTCTCAGTAGGGGCTGCTTGTTCAAATCCAAGCCATTCAGGGCCAGCTTGCCTACTTCATCATGAAGGAAGTACTCAACAAAAACGGCAAGTTTTATGACGAAGACAACAACGATCCACTCCTCCATACTCATTTCTCACATCACGTGTCTCCAACCTCCGAAGACCAGAGGCTTCTAGTTTAGGAAACTAGTTTAGGCTTTTGTTACTTCAATTTTTTTCATTACAAAGTGTAAATAACTCTTTCTTCCTTTTCTTTAATTCTTGAAATGACTTACTTGAGGCAATGATCCTTACTTTTCTTCTTTCTTCTTTGTGAATTTACATGGGATTACCTCCTTTTCCTCAGTTGTGAGCTTTGTTGTCATGGTTCTTTATACTATCTATCTGGACTTTGTGGTGCGTGTCATGGTTTATTGATTTGGATGTATGAAAAATGATGCAAACTTGTAGTATGAGTATGGTTTAATTATTTTGATTTACGCTATATGTTATGTGGCATGTCTTGTATTTTGGTTAATAATCCAAGAGACATTGTGGAATTTTGTGGCATGAGGAAAATATGAACATAGCTAAGGAAGAAGGCTTGGAGAACAAATTCAAGTTGACAACTACAATTGGAGCGATAAACATGCACTTGTTTGACTCGGATGGTAAAATTCGCAAGTATGACACTACGGAGGAAAGTAAGTATCTAGCATCTACCTATTTTGTTGCTGAGACCTGCTTGGCTCATGTTTCAATTAATGTTTTGTGTTTCCATTAATGCTTTTTGTTTCACTTGTCACTCATCGATTTTGATGCGGTGCTTGAAGATTATGGAGCTGCAATTGCGAAACTAGCAGCACAAAAGAAGAAACCAGCTAAGAAGGTTGGATCCTTAAGCAAACCTCTTAATTTTGCGTGTCATAACTTATCTACGGCTTTTGTTGAGAGCAGTGGTGATGTAAACACAAGTTCTGCATCTCTCATACGCTTGCTGGGAAGGTTGCTGTCCAATCTTCTATTCTTTTTTAGATAACAAATATTTTTTAATATTCTGGCCTTCTTGGGTCATTCACTGATCATTTCCAATACAATCACAGTGGCCGTCGGTGTGGACTTGGTGAACTTATCCTACCAGAAAAAGAGCCTGGGAGCAGCATTATGCCTGTAAGTATCCTGTTGCTCTATTACATTTTGTTGTTTCAGGCTTTCACATTCTTTAATTGTTTACCGAATAGAACATCGTTGTTAAGCTTTGATTTTAACTACTTCTATCTTTCAGGGAAAAGTTAATCCCACCCAATGTGAGGCTCTGACCATGGTTTGTGCTCAGGTACACTACTTATAGCTTAATTTTGTCAATTTAAGTAATCCAAATTCCAATCTACTTATTTTTAGTTCAAATGACCGTTTTCTCTCTACACTTTTGCTCTACAAGTGTTGCTTATTTGAATCTGATTCATTCCTATCTGTTGTTAAGTTATTTGCTTAGTTATATCATATATAATTGTGATGTTTGATGTTTTTTTATTAATTTGAATCCCATATTCCTTGTCTCGTATTACATATTCATCTCATATCTTTATTGCTTTGTTTAGCCTCTAGGCAGCTTGTGTTGGTGTTCCTTTTTTTCCGTAAGAGAATAGAGATCTATCTTGTTTATACAATGCCCTTTTACTCGCTTTATAAAATTAAATGTTTGAGAAGAAGCTTCTAGATAGGTATCTCGACAAACAATTAGAAGTTACGTACAAATGGATGCTACTATTATAGCATGTCTTGCCACCATGTTACGTATAAGAGAAACCCTTAAACCTTACTTCCCATAAATAAGCCATGCATTTGATACTGTTGGTTGTGTCTCAATTATATTACATCTCATCACTCTTCTTTTTGTGTTCTCTGTAAAATATGCATTGACTTCAAAGTTTATCTAAATGAACATTCCAAATAAGCTGTTGGTTGGATTTGTGATATTGCAGGTTATGGGTAATCACGTTGGTGTTACGATGAGGTGGTTCGAATGGGCATTTTGAACTGAATGTTTTAAGCCAATGATTGCGGTAGGATTGCTTGAGTATTATCTCTATTCTCCATACTTCAATATGCTTAATTAATGTACAAACTTTTCTTTGAATAACCGCAATAGACCCTATTGTAAACTGTGTACATCTTGTTACAGTGAATTGCTAACTTGGACATCATTTTTTCATTCTCGCTAGCGTGCTACAATTTGGTGATGCACCATTCCTTCTTTTAACAATCATTGAGATTATTAGGGGATGCATCTGTGTCCTTCGAGAAAAACTGTGTCAGGGAATTGAAGCAAACCATAAGAGAATTTCACAATTATTGCACGAGGTAACTATGCTTACAGAACTACAGATTCTCTTATATATATATTGCCTTTGAGAACATGATACAAGTTCTTTAGAGCTAATACTATGTATTGCCTTCCTGTATGATACTTATATCAATTCTCTTATATATTCTGAAGTTGCTCTATGTATTGTAGCCAATACAAATTACCAATCCTGTCAGTATTATCTGTGATTATTTTCTGTACAGAGGGCATGGCTAGCACTGCCTGAGGCTAGCCACAAATGCCAGCTTTTTTATTTTTCTGTGTCGGACTATCAGTGACGGTTCTAGCCAAAAACCGCCACTGATACCCTGATATTAGTGACGGTTTTTGGCTAGAACCGTCACTGATATCAGGAGTATCAGTGACGGTTCTAGCCAAAAACCGTCACAAATAATGTTATCTGTGGCAGTTCTAGAACCGTTACTGATAATCCTGGATTATCAGTGGCACTAAATCGGTGGCGGTTCGAAAACCGCAGTTTCGAACCGCCACTGATTACCTTTTTCAAGGTAGTGTTAATTTTAATTTACGTGCTGTGCCACCTCTAATTCTAGCCTAAACATGAAAATCAATCCGATACATAATTTCCCAGATTCCACCAAAATGGATATCTTGTCATAATATATAGAAATAAGTTTATAGATCTGCTAGATTAAATTTTCTAGATTAGCTAGGGACCAAATAATTGGCCCAATACATCGCACATGTTCATGGATTTGAGGTTCACTTTTTTGCTGTTGTTACAATATAGTTAGTAATTAACTAATTTAATTAATTGACTAATAATAGTAGTAGTAGCAGCAGCAGTAGTACATGAAAACACTCTATTCTACACCCAGGTGTGTATATTTGTGCAGTTTATTTATAAGATAGCACAGAATCACCACTCTGAACAATACTTACGTCTTTATGGGAAATAAATGCACATGTACCAATCAATTAATTACTAATTCAATATATCCTAAAGTACTTTATATGAGTAGTTTTGTTGCATTGACTTACAATTTACAAATACATTAATGTAAAGGTCTACTGCATACATCTGTCAAATATTTAAAATACGCAAACAAAAAAAAGAAAAAAATTATTATGTCTAGTTCCTTTAGATAATACGTGTTATACTGCAAAATAAATTATAAAAAAATGAACATCTCAATAAGCCAAATAATCACCCAAAAGAAATGTTACGTGCCATCTAGCAGGGAGCTGACAAACAAATTAATTATAAGATTGAACTAATGTTACATGCTAGCAACTTGAAATTCAAGTTGCAGTAAAATAATGCAAGGGCACATGCACTGAACATACCTAGTTGATACTTCGAAAAGAAAATATTGAGATGTGTAAATAATAGTGCTTGCATAATTCATACCTTGAACTGTTGTTCTCACCTCGTACACCACCATATGTGCTTTTTTTCTCCGCAGCCACTTATGTGAAGAATCCAATACCCCCATCATCGATCGGTGCATGCCATACATATACGCTTGTTAGCAGGAATATGAACTGCAGTCACATCTGTGATGTCGTCACAAAAGTCAAGAAAAATAAAAGTAGGAGAGAAAGAAAAAGAAAAATGATCCCGGCCAGGCTATTGCTACTGGGGTATCGTGGCTCAAAACTAAGCTTAGTACTTGTGATCTCATGGGTCAACACTTTCAAAAGCGACAGCACTTTCTTTTCTCTCTCCCTGTTGTACATTGGATCTGCTCATTGGATCCAGATTTAGAGAATAAATGGCATGACAGCCTCAAGATTTTGTTCAGCGATATATAGATTTTAACTCCAAAATGGCCTGTCCACCCACTAGCTTATTTATATGCTAAAGGATTGATAAGGATCTTTACAAAAGGTAGATTCCAAGAAGTAATCCCTCGATTATTAGGGTATGTATAATGGTGTGATATCAGTTTTCTATATGCTTTGCCATATAAGATTTTTGCTGATATAGAAGAGAGATAGAATAGTGGTCAGCCATATAAAAGTATAAAACACTATTAAATAAGTTATTATATATATAATAAATATATTTTTATGTCATAATTAAAAGATTATAAGATCTTATAGTGACAATCTTAAGATATCATATACTGTAGAAGTCGTTCTTAGTAAGTAGTAGTTGTGTGTACTATTGCACATGCTCTTATAAATCGTACCATCCATTTTACCTTCAAGCGCATGACAACACTATAGCCGTCCGACCAGAAATAATCAATCCTCAAGTGGCAACACTTTAGCCGTCCGGTCAGAAATCAATTCCCTGGATAGGAAACGTACGCGGTCAGAGATTCCACGATATCACAAGGCGATTTCGCACCTTAATTCCTCCATCGTCAAGTCCAGGATCATTCAAATTCTGATTGGATGCCCGAGGATTGGCGAGAAAGGCACAGCGCATCTTTTGAGCTGTAGGCAGGCGCCAGACATTCCATTCTGGAAAATTAATGTAAAATTTAGATATCTACCAAGCCACTGGAGGTGGAGGCCTATAAATAGAAGAAGTTCACCCTCCATACCACGCTAAGCTCTCACTGCAGTAAGCTAGCCACGTTTGAGCTTAACTAGACAGTGTGATCAGAATCTCCTCCAACTCGGTCGGGCACCGGCGATGAGCATGTCGAGGGATCCGCTGGTCGTCGGGAACATCGTCGGCGACATCGTTGACTACTTCGCCGCGTCGGCGCTGCTGAGGGTGTTCTACAACAACCGCGAGATGACGAGCGGGTCCGAGCTGAAGCCGTCGCAGGTGGCGAACGAACCGACGGTCCAGATCGTCGGGCGCGACGGCAGGGCGTTCTACACGCTTGTGAGTAATCATATATTGCACACTTCATGCATGTACTGCGCATAGCTGTTCCTTCTCATGTATGCGTTTGATCCAAGAAATCTACGCATGCAGTTAAAAATCTCAGATTTCTCTATGGATGCATGCATAATGTGTGTACCGTATATCTTTTGTTTATAGGTGATGGTGGACCCTGATGCACCTAGCCCAAGCAACCCTTCCAAAAGGGAGTACCTCCATTGGTACGTGATAAGCACTCTACCTAGCTAGTTTCGTTTCATCCTTGAATATTGTAGGTCAACCTCTTCTTCTCTCAATTAATCTAAAAATTCTAATGATCAATCACTGTTCGTACAAACTTGTACTATTCGTACGTGACAAGCACTCTACCTAGCTAGTTTCGTTTCATCCTTGAATATTGTAGGTCAACGATCTTCTTCTCTCAATTAATCTAAAAATTCTAATGATCAATCTCTGTTCGTACAAACTTGTACTATTCGTACGCATAGCAACGCTCCCGTATATACTAGCTAGCTAATTGCTTTTGATTTCTTGTATATATAGGTTGGTGACAGACATACCAGAAGGAGCTGATGTTAGTCGTGGTAAGTGAATTTACAGCACTACGCATTTCAGGTTCCATGCATTAATCAGTCCACCGTAAGGGTTAGGTTGTTATAAAGAAGTAGTCAATCTACTTGTATTTCAACGTTATATACACAAATCTCGTATAGCAACGTGTAAGTTAACTAGTGCACAGTTTGATTGATTTTTATATAAACCATGCGACGTCGATCAGGAACTGAGGTGGTGGCGTACGAGAGCCCGCGGCCGACGGCGGGGATCCACCGGTTCGTGTTCATCGTGTTCCGGCAGGCGGTGCGGCAGGCGATCTACGCGCCGGGGTGGCGCGCCAACTTCTGCACCAGGGACTTCGCGGCGTGCTACAGCCTGGGCGCGCCGGTCGCTGCCGCCTACTTCAACTGCCAGAGGGAGGGCGGCTGCGGTGGCCGGAGGTACAGGTGAAGCCGTAAACCCCGGCCGGCCGGTGATCGATCCTCCCGTCCGTCATTAATCAACAGTCCACAACTTTAGCCTAATAACTAAAGGCAGAGAAAGCGACATATATGAATGTCACATATATAGATATATATAACGACTCCACGCCATGCATTATGAGAGAGTGCTTTCCAGAAATGGAAAGGTACAAGCGCATGTGTGTGCCTGCTTACACGCTCTATAGAGTAGTACTATATCTACTATATATATAGCTAGCAGGATTACTTGACCTAGCTAGCTGCTGTAATTGTTGCTCTAGCTAGCTATCTCTTTCATTCCCCAGAGAGTTGAGCTAGCTAGGTGCTATTGAGATTTGGGACTGATGGAAATTGATTTGGCGAGAGAGGTTGAAATCTTTTGTGTATATGAATGAAAATATACGTGTATGCAATGCTGGATGCCCTGGCTCGGGGTGATGATGCATGCGGGGGGTGTATACTGCTACAACAATCAACGAGAGGACTAATTAAGGTGAAATAAATTGTGAAAAACGAATTGGATGCCCTAACGGAAACTGCCACAGCTGGAGTCTACTGCAAGCTAACACAGACGTACCAACTTAGAATTTAGTTGCTGAATTAAGTTTCTGTACGCCTGCATTAATTTGCATCTGTTTTTAACCTCCAAATTTGTTCAACAACTATGTATATACATATCCTCCGTCTCCTACTTGGACCAATAGGCCAAGCCCATTAACAGTACGTGCCAGCCAGCCCAGGTCAAATAGCTAGGAGCAAGCTAGCAGATTGGCCCATGTGCGCATGCGACGTAGTTTGCCAGCCAGGCCGAACATCTCAATGCAAGATCGACATGAAGAAGCAAGGTTTGAGACAAAACTGAAATAGTACGCAGTACAGGCATGGCCCCTTCTGTTTGAGCACAGCCTACTTCTGATTCTTTTAAATAATATATTTTTTATTAATATTACATAAATAAATACTTAAATGGAAAATTACAGAACCTCTGTCACCATTTGAAATGACGACAATCTGATGCGGAGTCCCACCTAGCCAAAAGTAAGTCTTTGTTGCCGTTTGAATTGGCGATGGTAGAATCTCTATCGCATATTGAAATGTCGATAATGGAAACAGCAATAGAGGTTATGACGTTGTTTCAGATAGTGACAGAAGTTCTGTCGCCATTTGAACTAGCAACAAAGGTTCTATTGCCAATTCAAATGGTAACAAAGTCCTTACATTGTTTTAATGAGTTTGAAGAATTATTTTTAAAATAACCATCTATTTTACTAATATTACAAAAATAAATGTAAAAAATTATGAGTTTATTTTATGCACATAGGGAAATTGAGTATTGATTTTTTTAAAATAAATCATTTCATGCCCAACATAACACTTTGTAATGAATTATTCGAATTTTTTGTTAGTGCATATATTTGTCTCACTACTTCTACGATACAAATAGCAACATGCATGAACCAGCAAACTGAACTACAGTTAAGATACATGTGCACCTTTTGGGATCAAAAACCCTGAGGGATGGACAAGAAATCAGGCATGCGGTCATATATACATCCTATGCATCAGGGTCCATCGGTGCCTTGCCCTTGTCTCACCTGCTAGCATGGGCTTTGGATTTTCTCGAATTATTCCTATAACAAAAAACACAATACCTATCTTTCGGGTCCAGCTTAGGCTTGTCCCAGCCTGAAATAATCTCACCTTTAGCACGGGCATTACCATTGACTCCTTTCCCTTGTCTTTCCTCTTTTGGTCTTTCCCTTGTCCTCGGGGTGTAAGGTTTTCAACCGGTGAAGTTCTTTGGCACAACTGCGCAGTTCAACATGTATTTTTCCTTGATGAATATCCTATCATACTTCTCCAGCCCATAAATACATAGGAAGAAGTAGCATTGCTCCGACTAATTCAATTATGCACAAATGAAGTTAGCAATATATAAAATGCAACATGCAATGTGAACTAACAATATGTGACATTTACTTACGTGGTAATCCCTACACACGTGGTGTCTGGATTTGTGGGTTGAATGATATATGTTAGATTACAACAGTCACACTACACGCGTGGAAACTCCAATGGTCCATGTGCATCCTTGCAATAATAATTAGAGTAGATTCTTGATTTCTTGGCAACCCACTTCCACTTTCGATGCAACTCTCCATAGTCCAACATCCCTAACCCCAATGGAGTGACCTCCTCTATCTCTCTTCTCCCTCCCCTCTCCGTGTTTTTGAATTAGCTCAAGTGGAGTGTTGGCTATGGTGGTGGAGTGTGCCCCATTTTTTTAGCTGGTTAGTGTGTAGTGTCACGGAAATAAATTTTAGAGAATGGAAGTACACTCATGTCCGTGAGAAGGAAACTTTCAATACAGGAAAGGTCAACGAGTTATCAAAATTACTAAGAATTCTTTTGTCAATGCACTGAGAAAATGTGGTGCAAGTTTTGTCAAATCACTGAGAAAAGCTGGTACGTGTTGTCAATGTACTAAGAAGAGTTGGTACATCTTGTCAATATATTGAGAAAAGCTAGTGCGAGTTGGCAATCCTCTGAGAAAAACTAGTGAAGCTAGTGTGTGGTGTCAATGCACTAAGAAAAGGTGGTACGAGTTATCAAATTACTAAGAAACGGTAGTGCGCGCTGTCCATGCACTGAGAAAACCGGTGCATGTTGTCAATCCAATGAGAAAGCTGGTACATACATACTGTCAATTCAGTCTCAAAAGGTGCCATTGCATTGTATGGTCAATTCTATCGAAAATATTGGCATGTTATAAAGCCTTTATTATGCCCATGTACCTCTCGAATTGATATATGTAATATAGCAATGTCGGTTCACTTATCTTAATCTCTCTAACAAGCTAAACAACAAGGTAAACCATAATGTTGAAGAATGACAGGGGAATGCACTAAAGCTGACATATTGTCCACACCATCTCACTCTGTAAATTGTCTAGTACATCGAGATTAATAAGCTTGCAAGAAATCGCATTGAACAAATAATATAGCTTCGTTATTACCATCCTAACATCATCTGGCAAAATATTTCTGATTGCAATAGGAAGCATTTGGGTCATCAAGACAAAACAATCGTGGGATTTCATACCAAGCAACTTCAAATCATCTATGGACACAAGCTTCTTAATGTATGCGAAATAGCTTGATAGAACTTTAATACCTTGGAAACACTTGCAAAGGTCTTCCTTCTCCTTCTTGGATAAGGTGTATCATGCAGTGGGGATGTACAGACCTTTGTCATCCTCTTTTTTCATTGGAAGCTCTGGCCTGATTCCTATGTAAGCTATGTAGTGGCAAGCATTTACATTGTCCTTGGTCTTCTTAGGTATGTTCAGCATGATGTCGATCAAATTTTCACAAACATTCTTCTCAACTTGCATGACATCAATTCAATGCCAGACATCTAACTCATTCCAGTATGGTAGTCCCAAAATATCGACCTCTGCTTACAAATGGTCCTAGGACAAATAGATTTATGACTATTTTCATAATGAACATTAATATCATCCACACGTGAATATACTTGCTTTCCACTCATAGGCTATGGGGCCGAAAGAACTTCTCTCTTTCCATCAAATTTGTCATCTATCTTACGGTATCAATGACTTATAGGTAGAAACCTACGGTGATCCATGTACACAGTTTTCTTAGAATTCAACAGCTATAAGCTCTTAGTCTCCTCTTCACAAATAGAACATGGTTTGGCTCCCTTCTTACTATAGCCCGCCAAATTAACAAGGGCTAAAAAGTCATTTATAGTGCAAACTATCATATCATGTAGGGTAATATTCTCTCTTTTGTATGCATCCCACACCATGACCCCCTCATTCCACAATTTTACCAAATCCTCAATCAGTGGTATTAGGTACACATCAATATCATTTTCTGACTATTTGGGTCCTGATATTACTAATGACATCATGATATACTTTCGCTTCAAACACAACCAAGGAGAGCGATTATAGATACACAATAGAACTGACCAAGTATTATGACGACTACTCATATTAACAAATAGATTCATTCCATGTAAACTCAATCCAAATCTTATATTTGTCATCTCGACACCAAACCCCTCATATTTCCAATCAATATTTCTCCATTAAGCCAAATCAGTGGGGTGCCTCAACTTGCCGTTTTCATTTCGATATTCATAATGATAACATAACAATTTTGCCTCTTTGGGATTTGCAAATAACCATTCCAAATGGAAAACGATGGGAAAATACCAGAAATACCTTGGCCGTTGCCCCTTTGTTTACCACTTTACCATCATCAGCTCGGCTCTTACGCTTCTTATTATTATGCTTCTCTTTTTGTTTGTACCAGCGTACACCACAAACTGGACAAATGTGCAATTCTTTTTGCGTGTTATGATACAAGGTGCAATCATTTAGACTTGAATGTATCCTTTCTATTTCTATTCCCATGGGACATAGTAGTTTCTTCGCTTCATAAATGCTTGTTAGCAACTAGTTTTCCTCTAAAAGCACAACCAATAGAAGAATTAAAAATGCATTGAAACTTATATATATCCAATGGTGTTTTGCATCCAGTTTGAACAATGCAAGGACCAAACCCCAACTTGGTGTATTCCGCTTTACAACCCGAGAACAATGTTTTGGTATTGTCTTCCATCAAGCTTTTAAATTTTTCAAACTCTCTTTCCTTGTAATTTTTCTCTACATCCCACAACATATGATCTCAATTATCATCCTCAAACATATCACACTACAAATCATGATCGAGTTCCAGCATGTCTTCATTGCGTACCAAACAAGTAGCACCTGTCTCCCCATGATGAATCCAACACATATAATTTCTCACAAAGCCACCTCAAATCAAGTGATCTTCAATTTAAGCTGAGTTGTGAAATCTCTTAAGATTGGTGCAATCAAAGCACAGACAATATATGAAGTTTACATCCCTCTTCACCATGTCTTCTTTGGTAATTTTTTTGAACTCCTTAACACCCCTCTGAAATTCAGCACTCACACGGCTTTGCTGATACATCCATTCTTCACAATTCATTTATAATTAAACTACACACACTGAATTAAGAAAAAACTGGAGCTACAGCTAACTATTTCAAATATTGAGACATTATTTAATTACCTTTGCAAACTAAAGGACGGGTTCCAAGATATATATTTTACCCCCTATAACTTTTCCTAGTTATAAGTTTTCAATTTCCTAGTTAGGAGACATACATTTACAACATCAACAATGATATCGAATTATCTAGTGCAAAATTGAAGAAATTTTTAACTTTCGAAGAAAACTACAAATGAGGACAAATTGAGGGGAAATCTCCTCAAGCTAGGGATTCAACTTTACCCACTTAAAACCCATCCGAGAGGATATCATAATTTCTCACCCCAATTATTGCTTCCAACCATAGAGTATATATGTTGTGTTTTTTTAGGTGGCCTTGGGTTTTTTACCTCTAGAACAACAACAGAGGAGGGTTCAGCTCAAAGGTTATAACCTATTGGATAGGCACATATCGATCGGTTCCAAGATCATAACCGACTGTGATATATGTATTATCATGATCGATTCTAACCTTAGAAACCGATCGTGATGACCATTGTTATCACTATCAGTTTTGATAAAAGAACTGATAGTGATACATACAACATTACTATTGATTCTGACTTCAGAACCGATAGTGATGATAATGGTCATCACTATCGGTTCTGTGGTTAGACCGATAGTGATGTTTTGTACTATATTTCTCACCTACGTCGAATCATTTATCACTATCGATTTTTTCCTAAAAAGTTAGAAATTGACCCAGATGAAGAGATAGTGTTGTACCATTCTGTAGTAGTTTGTACAGCCCTCCATACATCTATCACTGTACATTCAGTTCCTGTAGCCCTCGATGCCATCAGTTTGTACTGCATCCGAGCTCCACCTGCTCTTTTGTACCATGTGATTGGTCCTGGTAAGTCTTCCTTCTTCTAACAACTTGCACCTTTGCCTTTACGTTTGCTAAATTTTTGCAATTTCACACATAACCGCATTTGAGATTTGATTACCTACCGTTGACAATAGGATTTTCCTCTCCTTATCATGATTTTTTAGACCTCTCATTGGTTGTCCTTCCTTTAGGTTTACCCATAAATCGGTATCCTGCATTGCTCTAGATAATTTTCATGATTGGACCTTGAAGTGGTAACTCACAATCTTCAAGTTCAAGCGACCTCACATATATTAGATTCTTTTTATGGCAGGAATATACCAAACTCCCATCAATGTGTGATGTGCTCTATTATACATCTTCAATGTAACTATTCACAATGAAAGTGCATCTAGGCTCCTAATTGGGTTTTGGATGATTAATGACAAACGTTTAAGGGACTAATGGCTTAAATGAGTTTATGAGCAGGTAATAGTCCCAAAAGAAACGCATCTACGGACAATGATGACCCTCAAAAGAGAAAAGAAGAACGGTGTCGACTTGGTGTAGATTTTTCATTTAATTGAGTCGATAGAATCGCCGTACTATCAAGAGGGATGGGATGTAGGTGTTTCAGAAAAGATCTCTATGCTCAGATGAACTGCTTTTACAAAATTAGTTTTGGAAGGCACCAAGCACAACACTCACATCGCAGTTGTAATTTTGCTGATTTTAGCGGATAGTCCGATGTTGAACATCGGACAGTCCGATGATATCGGATCTTCCGTTGTGAGTGGTTTCTAGTCTTGGTCCTCTCTGGATTTATCGGATTGTCCGATAGTTGACATCGGATTGTCCGATGAGGACTAAGAATTTTTCTAAGGATTTGAAAATGGAACTCTCGGGAGAAGAGCAAGAAGTACAAGGGCAAGGGTCGTGCCTACATTGGAAAGGAGTGGAACTCCGACACCAACTCCGACTCCGAGTCAAATTCTGACAATGAGGGTGGACTCGCCTCCGATCCATCGCCATCGCTACCTCATTGACCAAGTCGAAGAGCCTCTTCGACAGCTTAAGCGACGAAGATGAAGAAGCTCCTATGTGCCTTATGGCAAAGGGGCACAAGGTATCATCGAAAGCCTCCACTCCCTCTATTGTTGATAATTGTCTAGATGAATGCGATAGTGATAGTGATGATGATGATGATGTTGATGCTACGCTCAAGTCTATGAAGGACTTTGACATCCATAAATTGGATTTGCTTTTAAAAGATATTGAAAAATTGGAGGAAGTCGTAGAACAAAAGGAAGCTACTCTCGAGGCTCAAGAAGATTTGCTCATCCTTGAAGAGGAGAAAAATCGTGAGCTAGAGAAGAGCTTATCTTTTGAAAGAAAGAAAAATGAGGAATTGGTCAAGAACTCGAAATTGACCAAATCCGAAATGACTAGTCTTGAGATCACCAACGCTTCACTTAAAGAGGAACTTGCTAAGGCAAAGGATGCTTGCAAGGCTCTTGAGTTGAAGCTTGTTGATCTCAAGAATTGCCCTCCCATCACCTCAACCATTGACTCCAATTCTTCACTACCTTCTACTAGCAATGGATGTGCTAGATGTTACAACGTTAATATTGATGCTTGTGCCACTAACCTTGAGACTTTGCAAGTATTAGCTCATGAAAATGAGAAGCTCAAGGGAATGCTTGAAGATGGACTTCAAAAGTCCTATAAGGCTAGCAAGGGATTAGAGGAGTTCCTCGGTAAGCGCCAAGGTAACCCCATGAAGCATGGGCTTGGGTATGTCCCTCCCAAGGGCAAAGGAAACCACATTGTGGTTGCTCTTTTGAACAAGCCCATCCACTTCGTTAAGGGGGAAGCAAACTCTAAGTATAAGGCTCAATCCACTTTCTTTGCTTCTTATATGCTTAAAAGGACTAGCCTTGGTAGAGTAGTTGCTTGTCACATTGGGAGTAAGCCCAAAAATACTTCCTACGTGCGATCTATTTGGGTCCCAAAGTCACTTGTCTCTAACGTGCGTGGACCTAAACAAGTTTGGGTACCAAAGAGCAAAATCTAAATTTCATTTTGTAGACCTACATCTCCGGTGGATCAAGTTGGATCTTGGATAGCGGATGTACACATCATATGACCGGAGAAAGGACAATGTTCGCACAGTTGGAAGCCAATGGATCAAATAGTGAGAGCATCATTTTTGGCGATAATGGAAAAGGTGAAGTGGTAGGTTTAGGTAAGATTCTAATTACCAATGATTTCCATATAAACAATGTTTTACTTGTTGAATCACTAAGCTACAATTTGTTGTCCGTTGCTCAATTATGTGAAGCGGGCTACAATTGTATGTTTAGTGTCGGGACCCGAATATGCAAATCCGGACCCTCTGTGTATACTGCACTAGTCTAGGATCACGCTAGTGCACACATGCTCAATATTAGTGAATATCACAATCATACATAGCGAAAATAAGATAAAAGACATAACATACTAAATATTACTAGTTGAATGACCTCATGGTCAACTTACTTAACAATGCCTCACAAGGTTGAACAACAAATTGAACTGCAGCGGAAATGAAGACGTAGATAACCCCTCAGTATATCATAGGCAACTGACAAGGCTCGCACCCTAAACATTCGTCTCTTCATGGTACACCTTCTTCAGCACTGGTGATGTTGTTGTAGGCAAGGGTGAGTACACCAACACGTACTCAATAAGTTGTGCACAGAATGCAATTCTATCATAACTATATGCAAAGCTTATTCCAAAGGAAGGCTAAGAGATTCATTTGCAGTAAAGCAGCATTTATAAACAAGTACAGTATATAGATTGACAAGATAGTAAAAACAAATAACGGTAATAGATAGATTCAGCATTTCTCAAGTAAACCAAGTTTTCTCATCCTATGTCCAGATTCAACTTTCCATGGCAACCTGCCATCCATCCCAGGTTTTATTTTGCAAAAGTCTAAACCCTTGACTGTAATCCCCGAGCATTGCTCAATACCGTGAGCACAGCTATCCGAATAGTTTGTACACTCTGCAGAGGTTATGCACTTTACCCACATGACATGATAATCTCTTTTGTGCCTGGCCATTAGCACACTTCCTTTGGTGTAACGGCAGAGAATCATGACAAAGCCTTTATAATGCATCATCTTAACCCAGTACTACCTGCTGAGGTTTCAACACTGGTGGGACTGGTTACCACATCTAGGGCCCCCCTCTTGCGCCATGTGAGCCACCCCGAGCGTGGACTGGTTACCACCACCCGGGTCTCACGCCACCACGATAGTACTAATGCTAAGACTTTGCAAATTAGTCAGCTAGGCTGCCCCATAACAGACATGTGGTTGCATGATCGACTTAGGTCAAAGGCTCGCAAGGTGTCCTTAGGGTTGATCAAAGCAAGACATACACATATCCTCTGCCCATCGGGCCCACCCTGTCATCCTGCCCTTGCCACTTGCTCCGATCTAAAATCATAACCACCCCAGTTGATTACCAAGCACCACGTGCCATCAACAATTCAATATCATTGCGTGACATCCATTGCCACCACAACTCAATCTCATCGTGTGATCACACATGACACACAAATTCATAACATTGTTCCATATTCCATTAGTCAAAATTATTTATCAAAGATTCAAGTACATGTGATGACGTGGCATGGCTAAGCAGTTCTAATTCCGTTCTAACCATCCCATGTTGATTTCGTTATTAACCAACTATAGTGAACCAACCTAGGGTGACAATAGATCATGGCATACAAATGACAAGGTAGGGTATAATTCAAAGGGTGCATTAGCTAATCCCAAATTTAAGTTGAAATCATTTATACGATTGAAATAACATGCAATATAGTTAAAACAAAATAGCAACTAATCTAGCTATAGGTGCAACATGATCAAAGCACAACTTGCCTTGCTTAAGCTCCTGGTCTTGGTCTAAAGATTGTTCCTGAGTTGCAAATTTCTCCTCCGAAGTCTCGCACAATTCAACGTCTACGCGAATCGAAAAGAAATAGCAAATAAACACCAAAAACAAAGAACAAATGAACTCAAAAATTTAAAAAAAAGCCATCATCAGAAATGTCTCAATTTTACAAATTTTTAGGAATTTGAATCACCTCAATCAGAGTTTGTATGCAAAAGTTATAGCACTTTGAAGTTTTAAATAAATTCTGAAATTAGAAATTCTAATTCTCCCGAATTATTTTTATAAAGAAAAATACGAATTTTCCCACGCCGGCTGTACGGACAACACGTGGCGAAATCTGGACCATCTAAAACAGATCCAACGATTCCTCTTTAAGCACCGACGTGGCTCAACTACAGCCACCCGATCTAAATCCGACGGTCAATCCTTACCCGTGCGGTTTACTGTGCTCATAAATGATGTGGCTCAATTCCGACCCTACGATCCAAATCCAATAGCTGTCGCTTACCAAGCCCTTTACTGTTGACCTAAATAACGTGGCCTGATCCCTACCGTCCACTGAAGATCGAACGGCCAACGTTTTAATCAAGCGCTTACCTTCCCAAGTGACGTGGCGAAACTCCGGCGGTCCGATGCCGATCCAACGGTTGAGGCTCCTCGCGGATGGTGATGGCAATGCGGCAGCAGCCTTGCCGGACTCGGGGACGACGACTCCTCCAACGGCGTTCCGGTGCTCTCCGGTGACCACTAAGCGGCGGAGCGGGTGCAGCATAAGACGACGAATCCGGATCTGGCTTCAACACGGCGGAAGAGACTCCCGACGGCGACGAAATGCGGCGATGAACGTCTCGGCACTCGGCGAGCTTGCGCAGCTTCCTTGACGCACATCCGGCGATGAAACTTTGGTAGAGATGCGCGGCGAGACACGGGAACATTATGCGGGTGCGGCCGCTTAAATACTCGACGCGACACGACACGTCTGGTATTTGGACTCCTGACGGCGGCGGAAACTTTCCAAACTCGAACTCCATCGGCGGCTCGGAGAAGAACTCCTCCCCACCGTTCAATCAGTCCTCAACGGTCCAGATTCATAGCGACGTGGCACCATCCGGCCCGGTCACAAAATCAACGGCGGAGATTTATTAACGGCGTTTACTGTAGCGGATAATCACGAGCGTCCATCCACGATCCAACGGCTAGAGCTTCTAGGGTTTTGATATGCCCCGATAAACGTCGTCCATCCGATGCTCATCCAACGGCACGAAGGCTTTAGGGTTTCCTTATATACGCGGGCGAATCCGGATGGTTGGATCGAAATCCGACGGCCAAGAGCAACCCTTCCGGAAGGCAGGCTGAACGCGCACAGTATATGGGCTAGGCCCATTACTATTCATATGAGTTTTCTCGATTTTCCCTTTTAAAATAATTGCAAAAATTAATTTGATTTATTATAGGCATTAAGAATACTCTAAAAATTCCAAGAAAAATCTCAAAAATACTTTGAGACATTCTGGACTTAAATAAAATATTTTTGGTAAAATTTATTTTAAACTTTTCTTTTATAATTATTTCTTGATAAATGACAATATATTTTAATTTGAAATATTTCAAATAAATCTCAGAAAATCCAAATGAATCAAGAAAATTCTCAAAATTCACAAATGACACTAAGACATTATTAACTAATTCAAGAAGCCAAAAATTGGGATGTTACATTTAGTGATAAGGGTGTGGACGTCATTAAGAGGGATGATGGTTCAATAGCTGTTAAGGGTCGTTTGAAGGGAAATCTCTATCTCATAGACTTCACTACGGATAGAATTAACCTTGAAACGTGCTTAATGGCTAAATCAAGCATGGGTTGGCTATGGCATCGCCAGCTTGCCCATGTTGGTATAAGGAACCTTCACAAACTCATTAAAGGCAATCACATTCTTGGACTAACAAATATTGTCTTTGAGAAAGATAGGGTGTGTAGCGCGTGCCAAGCCGGGAAACAAGTTGGAGCCTCTCATCCCGCCAAGAATATGATGACTACTACAAGACCTCTGGAGATGCTACATATGGATTTATTCGGTTCAATCGCATACATAAGCATTGGAGGAAACAAGTATGGTCAAGTTATTGTTGATGGTTTTTCACGCTTTACTTGGGTGTTTTTCTTGCATGATAAGAGTGAAGTCCAAGGAACCCTAAAGAAATTCATGAGAAGGGCTCAAAATGAATTTGAAGTGAAGATCAAGAGAATTCGGAGTGACAATGGCACCGAATTCAAGAACACCGGTGTAGAGGAATATCTCGATGAGGAAGGCATCAAGCATGAGTTTTCGGCTCCCTACTCTCCACAACAAAATGGGGTAGCCGAAAGGAAGAATTGTACTCTCATCAAGATGGCACGCACAATGCTTGATGAGTACAAGGTCTCCGACATATTTTGGGCGGAGGCTATCAACACTGCGTGCCATAGCACCAACCGTCTATACCTCCACAAGTTGTTGAAGAAGACGGCGTATGAGCTTCTCACCGGGAAGAAACCAAATGTCTCCTACTTTCGAGTATTTGGAAGCAAATTCTACATCCTCAACAAGAAAGCTAAGTCTTCCAAGTTTGCTCCTAAAGTAGATGAATGGTTTTTACTTGGTTATGGGTCAAATGCTTACGCATACCGAGTTTTCAACAACATCACCGGTGTAGTTGAAATCTCACATGACGTAACATTTGATGAAACTAACGGTTCTCAAGTAGAACAAGTTGATCGTGCTGTGATTGACAGGGAAGAACCTCCATGTGAAGCAATCAAGAAATTGACAATTGGAGAAGTGAGACCACTTGAACAAGAAGAAATTCCGAGCACTCCCATTCAAGATGCTCGGAAGGATACTCAAAACATCGAGTCCAGTCCAAAGAGTCCGGATGCAAATTTGGATGATGCTCCCTCCTCCTCCATGCAAGTTAAAGATGGCTCGAACACCGCTCCGGATGATGAGGGCCCTATTCAAAGATCAAATGCAACGGCTCCTCATCCACGAGTTCATCAAAGCGTACAACGAGATCACCCGGTCGACAACATTCTTGGAGATATGAACAAGGGAGTATCCACTAGATCTCGTGTTGCAAATTTTTGTGAATTTTACTCCTTTGTTTCATCTCTTGAACCTCTTAAGGTAGAAGAAGCACTCCAAGATCCGGATTGGGTGATGGCTATGCAAGAGGAGTTAAATAACTTTGAGCGAAACCAAGTGTGGAAACTTGTCGAAAGACCCAAGCAAAATATGATTGGAACCAAATGGGTATTTCGGAACAAGCAAGATGAACATGGGGTCGTGACTAGAAACAAAGCCCGGTTGGTCGCTCAAGGGTTCACTCAAATTGAAGGTTTGGATTTCGATGAAACTTATGCTCCAGTAGCTAGGCTTGAATCCATTAGAATATTACTTGCCTTTGCTACTCACCATGATTTTAAGTTGTATCAAATGGATGTAAAGAGCGCTTTCTTGAATGGACGACTCTCCGAGATGGTCTATGTTGAGCAACCATCCGGCTTCGAAGACCCAAATCATCCGGACCACGTCTACTTCCTACACAAGGCTCTCTATGGACTCAAACAAGCGCCAAGAGTGTGGTTTGAATGTCTTCGAGATTTCCTTCTCGATCAAGGTTTTGTAGTCGGAAAGGCCGACCCCACGCTCTTTACTAAACATATTGATAATGATCTATTTGTTTGTCAAATATATGTTGATGACATTATACTCGGATCTACTAATGAACATTTGTGCAAGGAGTTTAGTAGGATCATGACCAAAAGGTTCGAGATGTCCATGATGGGTGAGTTGAAGTTCTTCCTCGGTTTTCAAGTCAAACAACTCAAGGAAGGAACCTTCATATGCCAAACCAAGTACATCAAGGACATGCTCAAGAAGTTTGGTATGGAGAACGCCAAGCCAATCAAGACGCTAATGCAAGCTAACGGGCATCTAGACCTCGACAAAGAAGGTAAACCGGTCATTCAAAAGGTATATCGTTCGATGATCTGTTCCCTACTTTATCTTTGTGCATCTAGGCCCGACATCATGCTTAGTGTGTGCATGTGTGCAAGATTTCCAGCCGCTCCTAAAGAGTGTCACATGGTGGCCGTAAAAAGAATCTTGAGATATTTAGTGCACACTCCTCATTTTGGGCTTTGGTATCCAAAAGGTTCATCCTTTGAATTAGTTGGCTATTCTGATGCGGATTATGCCGGATGTAAAGTGGATAAGAAGAGTACATCGGGGACTTATCAATTCTTAGGTAGATCCCTTGTTTCTTGGTCCTCCAAGAAACAAAATTCCGTAGATCTATCCACAGTCGAAGCCGAATATATTGCCGCCGGGAGTTGTTGTGCCCAATTACTTTGGATGAGACAAACTCTAAATGATTATGGCCTAACCTATAAGGGTAAATTCCTCATATACCACTGGAAGTTTACCTCATCCCCTATTTGCCATTCATTGTGTCAATGACATGTGGGCCTAGGGCCCACATGTCATTGACACATTTTGGGATTTCTCAAATTCACAATGGCAAATTGGGAATTAATCCAACCTATAACCATGTTCCACTGTTGTGTGACAATGAGAGCGCCATAAAAATTGCCAACAACCCCGTCCAACATTCCCGCACAAAGCATATTGATATCCGTCATTATTTCCTAAGAGATCATTCCACTAAAGGCGATATCGACATTCAACATGTGAGCACAAATGACCAATTAGCCGATATCTTCACCAAGCCTCTTGATGAAAAGAGATTTTGCGATTTGAGAAGTGGGCTAAACATTTTAGATTCTCAGAACTTGGCTTGAAAGGTTGCATATATCATATGTTATATTCGCTTGATTTCAACCAAAATGAATTTCAAAAATTTATTTGTTTCTTTGAAAATGTTTGGTTTTGATTCTTGGTTTGAGTCAAACCACTTGTGATCATAGCTCCAAGTGCTTCTGTGTTCGCTGATCATAAGTGGGGAGACAGCATAAGTGTTCACAACTCATATCTGCTCAATCCTCGAAATCAATTCTCTGAGTGCTGAAAAGATTACACATATCGGATTATCCGATTTTTGTATTGGACTATCCGATTTCTGTAATTTCGCACTGATCAGACTATCCGATATATCTCATCGGACTGTCCGATATCTGGGTGTTCACACATATCGGATTGTCCGATATCCTTATCGGACTATCCGATGTGGGGAGGTTTAAGTAAAACCGAAGGGTTTTTCTCTCTCCCCGTGTTCACTCCTCTTCTAAAATCCTTTGGTCGTTTCTCCTCCGGCGATTTCGGTGCTCCAAGCTCTTCTTCCGCAACGCAAGGGATTTCCTCCTCGAATTTGATCTATCTTGCCGAAGTTTCACCCCTTCATTCTCACCTCATCTTGGATTTGGTCTTGAGGTAACCCTAATCCTCTCCTCTCTAGGGTTTCTCATCTCCGTTGATTTTCTATCATATTCCTTTGGTAGAAATGTTCCCCTTCATCCTAGGATGGTATCCCACAAGTTTGTTGCAAAATGCGTGGATAATCTTCGAGAAATTGGTATTTTTGTCCTTCCCGTGGATACCGGACTATCCGATTGTTGATATCGGACTGTCCGACTTTCTCATCGGACAGTCCGACCCAAAATACCGGATTATCCGATATTTCCAGGAAGCTACAAAAATGGTCAGTTTCTTTCCTCTCCATCAGTCATCGTCTCAATTTTCTTTATCTTTTCTTCTAGAACTCTGCCATGGCTGCTGGTGATGATAAGGGAGAGAAGTTAAAGAGGATGCTCCATACTGATGACCAGGGCCGATTCAAAAGGAAGACTCGTGACAAAAGGACGGCGCGTGTCGATCGAGAAAACCCTCAGACACTTCAGTGGCGGTGTTTGAGGAAGATGAGCCTGAAGTGGAAACAGCTCCACTCAAAATCCTGGTGGTGGAAAATCAAAGAAGCAAGTTGTCTCGAAAGGACCCAAGCAAAAGGGCATTACGATCTCTGAGCCCAGCCATCAAGGTGATGCTCCTCCTGCTCGTGCTCCTCCTCCACCAGGAAAAGGCAAAGAGTCTGCTACCAGTGCCCCGTCTCAGGCAGACAAGGGAAAAGGTCCAGCTGCAGAAGACGACTATCTTCCCTTTCCTTTGATGTCCAAGCCCTCTCGACGACCTGATCTCAAGCGGCAAGTCATGAGCTATAAAGGCAAGTCTGGGTTAGTCACAAAAGGTAGATCAATCGATCCATGGAGTAAAGAAAAATTCTCTTCAGATAATCGCTTCTAGAATTTCTTCCAACAAGATTTCTATGAGACTGTCATACTTCCTCGGAAGAGTCCCACTGTCAATATGTAATGGGTAGACTGGGAGTACATGGAAGCTTGTGATGATCCTGTTTTTAATGATGTCATCGAAGCTTGTGAGAAACTTGGAATTAAACGAATAATGGGTTTGAAGCAGGATTGGAACACTGAGGTGATTGCCCAGTTCTATGCCACTCTCTTTGTCGAGAATGAATATATGACATGGATGACTGAAGGCATATGATACAGAATGTTCGTCGACAGATTTGGACAGATTTTGGGTTTCAAAGCTGAAGAAAGCATTGACAGAGATGATCTTCACAACACTCGCTCGTTGGTTGCTGATAATCTCAATTCCCTGTACATTGAGGATTCTGCTTTCGAGCCAGGGCATACCAAGTTTCTGAAGCCGATCTTGCTTGCGGCTCTTGAACTCCTCGGAAGACCATTGCTCCAAAGGAGGGTGATGCCTGTCATATCCTCTCGTACACTCGTGATATTCTGAGCAGAATGCTACCGGGTGGATGACCCTTCATGGTAGCTCTCTATCTTTGGAATGAGATTCATGCTAACTCCCTTGACCCCAAGCGCAGCTGTGGATTCTCACCCTATATCATGAGGGTCATTGAGGGTGTCACCAAGCTGAAGTTCGAGTGTGACATGAAGCATCTCGGGCTACAGATCAGGCCTATCAAGCAAGTGGTCCCCCGTGACCCACCTAGATCAGCTCCACTTGCCTCTGCTCCTTCTAATTCAGCTGCTCCAACCGGTTCTTCGCTGTCATCCTCCACAACTGATAGAGTTCTGAAATTTCTTGTTGGGATGGCGAAGAAGAATGCGAAGAGGCTCAAGGCTATTCAGAAGCATCTTAGCCTTCCTTATTCTAGCGATGACTCTATCAAGGATCCCTTTGACACTTCGGCCGGTGCAGATCCATCCGCATCCGACGACTACGCCGCGAGTTCAGGAGATGAGTCGGGGAGCGCTGATGAAGACTGATGTTCTGATCTTTGTTCTTCTCTTCCCTTTTTGGTGCCTTGATGCCAAAGGGGGAGAGAACAGTTATTCCTGAGTCATGAACTGTGAACACTTGTGTAAAACTGTTGGATATCTTCTTTTGGTTGTTGGATGTCTTTTGGATTTGCTTGAACTGTTGCTATATGGTTAGTTGGTAACTTTAGCTCTGATATATTGTGTACTTTAGCTCTGATATATTGTGTCATATTTCTTTTACGATGGCTCTAATACTCTTCACTCCATTCATAGTATTATTTAAAGCCTCATCACTTGTTACAACTTACCTAAATGTTAAGATATAGGGGGAGTTCCTCTCGAATTTCACCACTAAATTGTGCATTTGATTTTCTCTCAAATCTCTAATGCACACATTTAGGGGGAGCTCAACATATCTTGTTCATTCACAAAATCATTATTCATTTATTATTGATGAGTCTTAATCGTGTTGTCATCAATCACCAAAAAGGGGGAGATTGAAAGTGCATCTAGGCCCCTAATTGGGTTTTGGATGATTAATGACAAACATTTAAGGGACTAATGGCTTAAATGAGTTTATGAGCAGGTAATAGTCCCAAAATAAACGCATCTACGGACAATGATGACCCTCAAAAGAGAAAAGAAGAACGGCGTCGACTTGGTGTAGATTTTTCATTTAATTGAGTCGATAGAATCGCTGTACTATCAAGAGGGATGGGATGTAGGTGTTTCAGAAAAGATCTCTATGCTCAGATGAACTGCTTTTACAAAATTAGTTTTGGAAGGCACCAAGCACAACACTCACATCGCAGTTGTAATTTTGCTGATTTTATCGGATAGTCCGATGTTGAACATCGGACAGTCCGATCATATCGGATCTTCCGTTGTGAGTGCGGTTTCTAGTCTTGGTCCTGTCTGGATTTATCGGATTGTCCGATAGTTGACATTGGATTGTCCGATGAGGACTGAGAATTTTTCTAAGGATTTGAAAATGGAACTCTCGGGAATTATCGGATTGTCCGATGTTTTATATCGGACATTCCGATATAGACTTAGGAAATTTTTTGAAAACTTCTTCCTCAATGAAAACTCTCTGGAATTATCGGATTGTCCGATGTCATAAATCGGACAGTCCGATATACACTTAGAAAATTTTCAAAGTAACTGAGTGCTTTTGAAAACTCTCTGGAATCATCGGAATGTCCGATGTGCATCATCGGACAATCCGATCTGTGTTTCGTCCAAAAGAATTTGAATTTTTTAGGGTGGAGTCGATCTGGAAATTTGCACATATCGGATAATCCGATGGTCCATATCGGACAGTCCGATGTGCACCTGACACAGTGCAGAACGGCTAGTTTTTGTGTCTTGGCTATAAATACTCCACCCCCTCCCTCATTTATTGAGACAGACCTTGTGCTGAACATTTATTGCTTCTAGGCCTTTCTCTTGCTCTCTCTTGAGTTGTTCCTTGAGATATTTGTTGAGAGTTGAAGCAAGTTGATTTCTAGTGCTTAGATTTCAAACCGTGAAAGTTCATTTGAGCACTAGAGCGATTTTCAAGAGCCGATCTACACTCCATTTGTTACTCTTGGAGATTGAGGTCTCCTAGACGGCTAGGAGTCGCCGGGAGCCACCAAGACGTCTTGTGGTGCGCCTCAGAAGTTTGTGAAGGTGTGATTCCGCCTCCGCAAGGAAAGGGATCAAGAAGTGAAACCGGTGAGTGCATTTGTGCAACACCGGGAGGAAAAGGGTTGAGAGAGACCCTGGCTCAAGTGTGACCGAGCTGCCTCAACGGAGACGTAGGATCCCCTAAAGGATCCGAACTTCGGGAAAAACCAACCGTGCATCGAATCTTTGGTTTGGTCTTTTCTTGTTGCCTTGATTAAATTTATCTTGAAGTAACTGCTGTATCTTCCCTTCTAGTATCTTGCCCTCTACTTATTTGTTGCCTACCCTTGCTCTGCCTTAACCTGTGATAAATCTGTCTGTTCTCGCTCTGATCGGATAATCCGATTGCAGATATCAGATAGTCCGATACATATATCAGATAGTCCGATATCAAAGTCGAATAGTCCGATACTTTCCGCTGCAAATTAAGATTTAATTTTATAAACGCCTATTCACCCCCCTCTAGGCGACCTTATCGATCCTTCACACAACTTAGTAATTGTATGCTCCTTTCATTTAGCCAAGTGGATGGTTCCATATGCAGGCAAGAGATCCTTTGTCAAATATCTCCCTTGCCAAATATATGTGGAAGCAACAAATTAAATCTAATAACCATCCATGAGAAGTACCTAATTGACTAATGATAAGTGCATCCAAATCATCTTTTGCAACCGTCATTGAGCATGTACCATTCATTTACTTCAAACTCGAATAATCATATGACCTTCCTCATCACATAGATATTATACACATGTGCCTATGCTTTTGAGCTTCTTCTTCTTATAGCTCTTGCTTTTGCTTGCAATACCTACCACAACCAATGCTTGATCACTCGAGAATGAAGGTTTCGATGGTTTTTCAAGGACTCTACCTCTAAATAGATATGCAGCTACCTCATTGAAGTTGATAGCACTTGTCCTTACAAGAATATTCATCACCAATTTCTCCCAAGATGTTGGTAGACATAATGCTAATATGATAACTTTGTCATTCTCCTCAATTTTCTCATCCACACTAATCAGCTACATGATAAACTTGTTGAAAATATTGAGATGTTCAACGAATCATGTATTTTCCTTGATCCACATGGAACATATATAGTTGTCCCTTTAGCACTCATTGATTTGTCAATGACTTTTCTATGTATAATTCTTTTAAGTTCTTCCATAATTTTTGGTGAATTCTCCTTGATCACCGAGTACTTTACTTCATCAAAGAGATAGATAAATTGTACCGGCAGCCTTCTGTTCCACTACCTTCTAGTCTTCAACGGATGTCTTTTCTGGTTTGCCCCCTTCAAGAATAGCGATTAATTCTTACTGGACAAGGACATCCTTCACACATTGCCACAGGTTAAAATTTCCTCCACCATCGAATTTCTCCACTTGATTCCACATATGCGATATCGGTCTTAATTTTGTGCCGCCTAACGCTTTACTAATCTTCTTACAAATTTGATTAATCTAGTCTTGACTCTAATACTACCTATTACGCTTCGTTACCCATTCTTATACGCAGTAGCTCTCTGGATCATATCAGAGTTTTGTGCATAGCCTCAAGAATGAAGAAGATGAATTTTGTAGTGATAACCAAAATAATGACATTGAGGAAACCACGACAAGAGAGAAAAATTTGGTGAAGCCAACTGCAAATTTTTTAAGCGCAATCTCAAAAGAGCACAACGGATTGTTGCTCTCTCACAACCTTTAGAACTTTTTAGGATTCTTAATCGTTGCCCCATACAATAATCTAGTGCTAAAGAATAACCTAGCCTCTAATCCTCTCATGCACCTCTTGTTCTGAATGAGCTGGTTTCTGGCTTCTTGGTTGCTTGAATTCTCCATGACCACCCCATAAATTTATATAGTCTCCTTTGTTCTCCTCCAAAGCAAGTCGGAATCCTACTCTAAAGAAAATTAAGAATCCCAGCACACATTTCTAAATCCTAAAAGACTATACATAGGTCGTCATAATTAACAAATTCCATACACGAACAAGTTCACCTAGAAACCAAAATTGTTGAGGATAAATAGACAATCTACTTATACTTTAACACTCCCCGTCATATCTAGGCTCCATCAAACCTATAATATGGACTTAACATGGGCCGGACCATCTTAGTCCCACCACCAGACCCATAAACCATCACAAAACACTACCTTTTTTCTTAGATTTGTGTCGGTTAAGTCTTAAACTTAGAGCTTTTGGCTCTGATACTACATTGAGTTCTATACACTGACCAGTTCACCTTAAAAACTTAAAATGTTGTTGAAACACGGGCAATCAGCTGAAGTGAAACATTGCCAACAGCTCTAAGGTACACGATACAAATATGTTTAACCAGTGGCTTAGGTTATCTTCTAATTAGTTGCTTTGGAGGGAGTTTGTAATGTGCCACAGACAAGGGACACTACTACAGACTGCTTCATCCACGACGCCCCATCATTGCAGGGTAGGCCCGAACCGACAGTGATAATATTGTCACTGCCAGTTCTAACTTCAACCAGCAGTGATAAGAATAGTATAATTTTCCCGCACGAATGGAGGTAATATCATTGCCGAGTTTAGAGAGACCCGGCAGTGATAATAAGATATCACTGTCGGTTTATATAAAAAACCGGTTGTGATTTATCATTGCCGGTTGGCTATCAACCGGCATTGATAAGATCATTTTCACTACTTAGCAGAGATATTACTGTTCCCCATAATTAGTTAAGATATAGAACATATCAAACATTGTAATTTATCTCGCACGGAACATATCAAAGCATAATTAGTTAAAAAATAGAACATATTAAAAAATTGTAATTTATCTCGCATAGAACATTTGCAAAATTTGTAATTTGCAGGATATGTATTTGACGAATACTTATACTAGAGGTACCCCACAGCAAGGTCTCGATCGGGTCATGAGGGACCCTTCGCTGCTGTAGTAACTGCTTGAGGCGCACCGACCGCCACGGGTTAGACTTCCATGACCTGACCGGGCTTGGTCGGGGCTTCTAAGAGCACCGACCGGGCCGCAGGATGAAGATGCACGCAGCCTCCGACCTAGTCGCTAGTTGGGGCCCCGGCGAAGCCCCGTCTCAGCAACTCCGGCCACATCATCGATCGACCTCGAAGTTGGTCAACCGCCGTCTGAACAAGACGGCCGTACAGGGATAGGCACACCTTCCCAAAACAGCGCGCCGGCACTTGCCGCCGACCGACAAGCGCCTGAAGGCAGGCGCGCCTTCCCAACGGAGCGCCGCTAGCTAACTCTACCGACAGGGCGTAGCTGGCTGAACCTGCCAACCCATTATGACATATATGGGGACCTGTCAGCCCTAAAGATCGCAAACCGGATCGCTAAAGAATAGTGCGCTCCAGCCGCTCTTCTCTCCCAAGTCCCGTGTAACCTGCTTCCTCCGCCTATATAAGGAGGGGCAGGACCTTCAGGGAGGAGGGTTCGCTCACGGACAAAACTCCCTCCGCCAATGTTGCATCTTGCTCCCCCGATCCAAGCGATCGTTCGAGGCTCCCGAGCCTCCCCGCACGGACGAGCGATAAGGGCCTGTCCTTAGCCCTCGCATGTAATCCACCACGCTTTGAGCAACGAGATCTACCACCCCAAACTGGAAGTAGGGACGTTCAGCCCGAACCAGTATACATCCGAGACTCCATGAGTCAACCATCAAGGAGAGGGAGCGCGACCCTAGACCTAAATCGTCTGCGATTTCTGAAACAAGCGGTTAGCGCGCCCGGTAGGGGCTCGCGCGTCATCGTCTTCGTCTCCAGACCCCCAATCATCTCCCTGATGGCCTCTTCCGCCTGCAATGGCGCGTTCTTGAAGCGGATCCGGACCGGGATCTTCCGGGAGTACATTCAAAGCGGGCCGAAGAAAACGGCTCCCGCTCGCCACCCAAAGGGGTGTCCGCAGCCGCCACGCCACACCAAGAATCCCCGTGGGGAGGACCCTTCACTACTATGAAGGTTCCCCGACTCGGCATCGTTTGACTTGAAGATCCTGATGGTGATATTGCACACGGCGCGCGGAATGTGGAAAGGTTAAGGCAACTCTATCTCTAAGAACCTTTCCACTGTTCCTACGCCTTTCTGAAATCCTCCGAGTCCGAAGCGCCGCGCGATGGCCCGCCCCTCGGTCATCACGCACCACTCGGGGGCGGCGCGTGCGCATACCCGCCTGTGCCTGTCCCCCGGCCGACCATTAGAACCTCTCAAGGGGAGCCTCCGTCGACCCAGAGTACTACGACCTACGCCCAAGGGGCTACGGTTGCGAGGTAGTGCTTTGTGGGAGAAGGGGGCACCCCTGCAGGGCATCCCTTGGTCGTTCGATGCGCTCGCGGATCGCGATTTCCATTACTATCTTTACGATTTTCCCTCAAAGGATTAGCGCTGGGACCTACGCTCTAGCCACCCCCGTGGCTCCTAAAGGCTATGGTAATTCAGCGGGTGCTAATCGTGAAGGAAAAACGCAAGATACTAAGAAAGATGTCCAAAAACATCGCACCACATGAAAACAAAAGAAAGTAGAGGCGCCAGGAGGTTCCTTAGCCAGAGGCGTCATTATCATCCGAGCCGTCGCTGCTCACAATGACGTCGCCCAGCGCCGCCACCTTCTCGGCTGCCGCCCCACACTCGCCCGAATCGGGCTCGCGTCTCCTTTGATCCCAGCGACGGCTGCCATCGGGTCGAAGGCAGCGTCGCGGCTGAAGCAGCAGGCCAGCACATGCTCCGCGACGTCGACGGCGACCCCCCGCCCCTCACGAACGGAGTGCTCACGCAAGGCGCGGGGTAGGTCGGCAAGAGCATCGGCCGCCTGGGTGAGGCCGAGGGCATACCCCGAGGGGGTACGGTCCAGCGGTCCATTCAGCCTCACCCCAAGCGGCTCCAGGCTCCTCCCTATGCTTTCGAAGGCCGGGCGAAGCATAGACAGAAGGGCCTCACACGAGGTCCCCAGCTCTTCAGCGGTTCAGCCAGCTCCGTCTCGGTGGCTTTGGCTCGAGCCCGCTGCGACTGCGTCTCCTCGCACGTTTTAGCGAGCTCCTCCCGGGCGGCCTGGGCAAAGGCCCGCTGCTGCGCCACTTCCACCGCAAGGGAAGCGGCCCTCGCAATATGGGCATTGAGAGAGGCCTCCAGCCGCGCTAATGCGACTGACAGATCCGTCGTCCTGACCGTTGCCAAAGGGGGTGACGCGAGCGTCGGAGAACATCGAAGCGCGCCGCACGCCGTTCCCTCGTCGCGTGACATGAGCGGCTGCCCTAGGCGCAGACCGAAAGTACTAAGAGAGAAAAAAGGAAAACGGCCCGACGTCAGTAAAAGGCGAAAATCGAAGCCACCCCGAGGCCGGCAAAGAAGACTCACCGCGGAGGAATCGATCGGAAGCCGATGAAGGCGCGCGACACATCCCGTCCACGGCACGAAGGCTCGGCGTCAGTGCGAGGCCTCTTGACGTCAGGGGCCCGCGGGCCCGCAGCGCCTCCGCTTCCCAGACCTCCGGTCATCGCTCCCGTTCGCCATCTACTGTTCGAGATGCAATAACCCCTTCTTTCTTGCGCTAAAACAAAGGCGTAGGGGGTGAAGAAGTAGTAACGACGGCAAGGAGTGACGGCTCTCAGCCACTCCATGCAGTCTTTTCAAAGGCAAGGCGAAGTGGCCGAAGCGCGCATCATGCAAGGGGGCTGCACGCACATTAACTTCGCGCCCTGAGCGACGTGACGTGCTCTCTCCATCCCTCCTACGGCGCATCGAAATACGAGGGGGCGACAGGACGCTGCTTCGGGCGAACCACGGCATGACCCCTCGACTTCGGCCCCTGAACTAACCGCACCGACAGAAGACGGGCCTAAACCGTCACGACGTCTCCAGCATGCGGAACAAGAAGTTAAGATGGTCTTTTCCCCAAAAACTTCTTCCGCATTTGTTTTTTCATTCCGAGTTTATGCGCTGTGTAGCGATTACAAGCTTGGTCCCCACGCACCGCTCGGGGACTGCAAGCTCACACACTTTTACGGGTCAGGTGACCCGGTGGCTACGCGGTCCCCCCTAGCGGTAACCCTTTCGACCCGAGTGCTACGGCCTACGCCTCAGTGGCTATGGTTGCAAAGTGGTGCTCTGCGGAAGAAGGAAGTACCCATACGGTGCGACCCATAGTTGGTTGGGAACACTCCTCTCCCGCGCAAGTGCAGATGAGCGACTTATAACTAAGACTCCCACACTCACACGGGTCAGGCAATCCGGTCGGCTATCAGATCCTCCCCAACGGTGGTCCCTCCGACCCGAGTGCTCTGACCTCGCCCGGCCTCTGACGGTTGCAAAGTAGTGCTGCGGAAGAAGGAACACTGCGTGAGTGCGATCCATGGCGGTCGGGACGGTCGGCTATTAGATCCTTCCCAGCGGTAGTCCTTTCAACCCAAATGCTACGGCCTACGCCCCAGTGGCTACGGTTGCGAAGTAGTGCTTTACGGAAGAAGGGAACACCCGTGTGGTACGATCCATGGCCGGTCGGGAACACTCCTGCCCCGCGGCAAGTGCGAGAGAACACTTCATTCCCAAGCAAAATTTTTGTTATCCGAGCTTTCCTAAGAGATGTTAACATGCCGACCCATGCTTGTATAACCCCCGCGGGTTTTTAAGCCATGGTCATCGAATGTTCATCATCCCTGGGAAGCACGAAGAACAAGAATCGGACCTACGGAATGATCCGACTAGCCATTTGGTTCCCCCACGATGGTAACCCTTTCGACCCAATCCATGACATTTTCAGGAGTGGAAATCGCAAAAAGCGAAGGAACGGCGATGGCGAGAGGCGGGAAAATGCCCTAGCACTCATCACACCAAATCTGCAGGTACCTACCGAAGCACGCGCTAGCCGGACAAACATCGACCGATCGCTCGCCGATCAAAGCATCGCGCGTCCCGTCGCGAACGCCACGACAGGCCGATTGTGAGATGTATCGTCCCCAATCATTTCAATTCTCCTTTAATTCCCGCACGCACATTAAATTCTTGCAGAGATGTCGGGGTATCGTTCTGGGCGAAACACCCCGTGACCTCTTAATCACCGTCTCCGGGTCGGCTCAAACCGGCCGAGGCAGGGAGAAAAAGCCCACCAGGCCCTAGCAGCCTCGAGGTGGCGAGAAGGCTCGAATGCCTTACGATTAAGACCTGGCCGCGGGTCCCAAAGGCAAGACCCACCAAGTGGATCCCAGTACCCAGCGAACAAGCGGCGAGGGGCAAGTTCAAGGCGAACCCTCGATGGGTCATTAGTTGGGTTGGCGGATGACCCAATCGCCTTAGCTCGTGTCCGAGACCATACTTCAAACTCTCATGGAGCCCCGAAAGGGCAGCGGCCAGTGCGCCCGATTCTGAGCGGCTCGGGGTTGATGCACGGATCGAGTAAAGAAAGGTTTTTCACTACTAGAAATCCGGGCTTTTGCCACGAAACTTTTTACAACACCATAAATTTTGTTGCATTAGAGTGGTGTTATTGCCTCGATTTAGACAATTGTGGCAATACGTCCAATATATTACCACGAATTATTGTGCGTTGCGATATTGTTAGCTCGTCGTGGCAAAAGGTTGGTCGTATTGCAACAAAAATAAAATCGTTGCATTAAATAAGATTTTATTGCCACGGTAAATGTTGTTGCTATAATATTGTTTTTCGTGGCAATTTTTAATTTTATAGCAATGATTCATTTTACATTGCAATAACCCTTGCGTGGGCCTTCCGTTGAGGAAAAAAAGCGATTGGAGATAGATCGGCTCACCCACGGAGTCATCTAGCCCATCTCCTCCCGAGTGGGCCACCAGCCTTGAGTTCCGTCCTGCTCCCTCGTTCGGTGACCTAAATCGTGGCTCCTCGCGCCGCCGCCTCTCCACCTTGAGCGCCAGCGCCTCCCCTCCACACCACGCATCTCGGCCTGGCGGCGGCGTGGCGCTCTCTCAAGTTAGTCCCGTCACGCTTCTCATTCTCGACACTCATTTGGGGCACCGCCGCCTCCTCTGCTTTCAAGAAGCAGCGACTCGCGTTCACCTCTGCCTCCCCTACTCCGGATCCGCACACCCCATTGTCGGAGAAGGAGAAGCCGAGACTCGGCCGACACCGTGGCGTCTCGGCCCGCGTCCCTGGAATCTCTCGCGCCGTCGCTCCGCCGCAGCTGCGCCGCCTGTGTCGAGATCGGAGGGACCGGGAAGTCGTGATGGGGCTAAAAAGCACAGTCTTGTGGTCTGGCCCGAGTTGATTTAAGGATTGGAGCCTCACCTCTACTTCGATCGTAATTTTGGGTATCGGTGTTTCTAACAAGATGTTTCTTTAGAGATTAAACATGTATTTTTGCTTTCGTGAGTGATTGGATCACTACCAAAAATGATATTACCTTATTGTAAAAGAGATAGAGAGGTGATCCGATGACAATTGGTTGAGCTTGGATAATAAGCTTGGTCGCCTGTGCATAGTCTTGCAATTTCTACTTGGTCCATGGCCACAATGATTGGCTTCCATTCTTCTGCGAGGAAGCATGTTACGATCAATCCCACTCCACTACGATTGGGCGGGCCATCAATGACAATCGGTACCAATTATCATGCACATATCTATCGAACTTATCACTCTTTGGAATTAGGGGTTACTTGACCTCAAAGATAATGGAACCATTTGTTCTAATGGGCAATTCCTTCACTCTATTCGAGCATCTGCGGTGGATACATGGTAGCTTTTCTTTGGGAGGAAATATCGATCATTTCGGTTTATGTTCCTGAGTTCTGCATCGATCATTTGTTCAATGAATTCTCTATTTGGTCTTTGAGTTCGAGGAAGGCATGCTCTAGGACTTATCTTTGGAAAACCGATGGTTGCTCCTCGTGCTCTGGCGATCGTCTTTGGCTGCGTCGATCGAGTGAGTTATCAAAACGTCTATTTGTAAAGGCATGGGCGGCCGACTTGTCGAGTCAAATCCTAATTCACGACCAATATCACTACTTTCCAAATCTTGTAAGTTGCATGTTGTACTCAATCGTGGTTCTCCTTGGAGGTTTAGTTATGTGTTTGGATGAATATATAACACTTTCAATAATAAATCTTATTTATTTATCACAGTTTGCCAACAATCCATTTCTTTGTGGTCTGGTACCTCAAAGCCACCTTACTGGGAACCTCCTTTTGCTCCATCCTCCATTCATTCCTCCAACACCACCAACTCAATCAGCGGTGATTTTTGAATCTACTTTATGTGTTAGATTATATATTAATTAGACTCTATGTTAGAAATGCGTGTGTTTATTCAACTCTATGTGTTGTTTTATATCTTAATTTGGCTTTATGTATTGAATTATGTGTGATAATCGGACCATATCATTAGTTAAATTATTTTTATCACATACTTTGATCCTAGGTAGTTTATATACTATTCGACTAAGTACAGAGTTATCCGTTGTTTCCTTCATTTATTCATTCCTTGCATGCTTTGGTAAGATCAATGAGTAGTTGTTTAGTTTAACTTGAACTCATGGGCTTTGTCGAGTCCTTTCACGATCGATAGTATTTACAATATGGCAGACCTATAAAATTTCATCTTGGATTTGTTTATGCTCAAAAGAATAAACCGTGCTTTTATTCAACAGGAGGATATAATTTGAGCGGAGGCGTTTGGTCTCATGGCATGGTCAAGTCAAGCAAGTCTACAATGTGGAACAACTTATTCTCAAGTCACTAGTCAATAGATTAGTTCTGTTATCGCAATCTTAGTTGAGAAATTTAAAGTTTTTGTTCAGAGATTACTATGAAATTATTCTATTATTGGTCTCTTTTGCTTGATGTTTGTACATACAAAAAAAATATTGTTACAAATGCTCTTATATATGATTTGATGGCTATAATTGATATTTCTGTTCGTGCAATTTCTAATTTGAGTACATTATTTTTGCAACAACGGTATATAACCAAATATTATTGCAATATACATTGACGCCTCGTTGCGAAAAAATGAATTGCTACAAATATAGATCGTTGTTATAATTTATTGCAACGAAGTTATTTCATTGCAATACATCATATTGCCACGAAAATTATTTCGTTGCGACCTCACTTATTGCCATGGATTGGTTTTTGTTGCAACTATTGTCTAATGCAATGCCTAAACGCGTGGCAATAGAGACCTCTATTGCCACGGCAATAAAAATATTGCCACGGTATTAAGGTCATTGCGACTACTATCTAATGCAGCGCATGAGGCGTGGCAATAGAGACTACTATTGCCACGGCAATTGAGACTATTGCCACGTCAAACCGTCATTGCAACTATGGAGTAATGCAACGCACATTCCCGTTGCAATTAGCATTACAATTGCAACAAAACGTAAATCGTGGCCCAAACTTTGGACCACGCAACTAATAGCCACGCTTGCCAACGATTGTGACATTGTGGTTATTGGTACATATTGCAACGAAATGGACCCAATTGCAACGATTTCTCGCCGTTGCAATAGCCCGGAATTCTAGTAGTGTTTTATGGGTCGCCCCCAGCGGGTCGGACACCCGACGCAGGGATCGTCCGCTCGGAGATCGCTTGATCCCCAGGGCCCACTCGGATAACCCGTTTGTAGCTCCGTGAGCACAGTGTTCGACGCGCGCATGGCAAACACGCGTCTGCTCACCCTCCGGTCCCACACTTGCGGGCGGGCGTACGATGGGACCCCGGCGGCCTCTCCTCCCGCAGATTGCCTCGCCCGATGAGGACTCGGGATGGATGCCCCTTGCCTAGCTGCGGTGTTAAACCAGCCCGACTAACTTGCCAAGCTGCGGCGTTAAACCAGCCCGACTAACTTGCCTAGCTGCGGCGTTAAACCAACCCGACTAACTTGCCTAGCTGCGGCGTTAAACCAGCCCGACTAGCGCGTCTAGCTACCACGTTAAACAAGCACTCGGGAGCCGGAACCTCTCGCGAAGGCATCCGAACCTCCCTGCCGACTACGGCCACGTCTAGCTACGATGTTAAACAAGCACTCGGGAGCCGGAACCTCTCGCGAAGGAATCCAGACCTCCCTGCCGACTACGGCCGCGTCTAGCTACGACGTTAAACAATCACTCGGGCCGGAACCTCTCGCGAAGGCATCCGGACCTCCCCGCCGACCACGGCCGCGTCTAGCTATGACGTTAAACAAGCACTTGGGAACCGGAACCTCTCACGAAGGCATCCGGACCTCCCCGCCGACTGCGACGCGTCTAGCTATGACGAAAAATAAGCACCCGGGCGTTCGCGCCGACCTGAGTTGGTCGAAGCCACCCAGCAAAGGAAACCCCCGATCGGCTCGCCGACCCGCTTAAGGGCTCTGGGCTACACCCACCGGGTGCGCTCGTGCGCACCCGGACGAAACTGATCGACCCAGGTGGTCGGATCCTACACTACCTAACGAAACCCACTGCTCTGCGGTGTGGTCAGAGACATCGAAAGGGTCGCAAGAATAGAAGCCCCAGGCAAGCAAAAAGACGACTACATTCGAACAAAGCATGGGGTAACATTCAACTACTGTCCGCCTCCCAAAAATCGAAGGTGGGCAGAAACAAGCAAGAAAACAAGAAGAGCTAGGCACCGAGGGCGCGCCGGACCGCCCGGACGAGGGCGTCCCTCGCCTTGGCGAGCTTTGGGATGACGCCGATCAGTGCGTCAACAACGGCGGCGGCATCACGATCGATGGCGTCGAGCCTCGCCCGTTCCGCCATGGCAAGGTCGAAGTCCTCCCAGAGCTCCGAGAGGAAGGCCTCCTCGTCCGTAGGCGCCAACGGCGCCTCATCCCCGAAGCTAAAAACCACCGGCAGACGTCCGCGACCGGGAGAGGGCGATCGAGAGGAAGCCATTGCAACCCCTAAGCGTCCTGGGGAGGTGAAAGATCTAGACAGAGAGCAACTACTCTGGCCCCTGCTTCCGCGCCGCCTTATAACACTCGGCGCACGGAAGCCGAGCAGACCCAAGTCAAGGAAGGCATGGGAAGCCGAGGCGTCGCCGCGCCTGCGAAGAAACTATGTCGTGGAAATCGAAGGGTCCGTCCGGGAACGCCCGCGTTTCCGGTCGGCCCCGGGGGCTACTGACGAATACTTATACTAGAGGTACCCCACAACAAGGTCTCGATCGGGTCATGAGGGACCCTTCACTGTGGCAAGTGGCTGCGGGGGCCTTGCCGACCTAGCCATGGGTCGGACTTCCATGACCTGGCCGGGCTTGGTCGGGGCTTCTAAGAGCACCGACCAGGCCGTAGGACGAAGATGCTCACAGCCTCCGACCTAGCCGCTGGTTGGGGCCCCGGCGAAGCCCCGCCTCAGCAACTCCGGCCACATCATCGATCGACCTCGAAGTTGGTCAACCGCCATCTGAACAAGACGGCCGTACAGGGATAGGCGCACCTTCCCAAGGCAACGCCAGAGGCGCCGCCCACGCAACGCTGACTTCTGACAAGCGCATAGAAGGCAGGAGCGCGCCTTCCCAACGGAGCGCCGCTAGCTAACTCTACCGATAGGGTGTAACTGGCTGAACCTGCCAACCCATTATGACATATATGGGGACACATCATACGAAGATCGCATAAAGCTGGATCGCTAAGAATAGTGCTTGACCGCTCTTCTCTCCCAAGTCCCGTGTAACCTGCTTCCTCCGCCTATATAAGGAGGGGTAGGACCTTCATGGAGGGGGGTTCGCTCACAGACAAAACTCCCTCCGCCAATGTTGCATCTTGCTCCCCCGATCCAAGCGATCTTTGAGGCTCCCGAGCCTTCCCGCACGGGCGAGCGCTAAGGGCCTGTCCTTAGCCCTCGCATGTAATCCACCACACTTTGAGCAACGAGATCCACCACCCAAAATTGGAAGTAGGGACGTTCAGCCCGAACCAGTATACATCCGAGACTCCATGAGTCAACCATCAAGGAGAGGGAGCGCGCGACCCCTTGACCTACAAATACGTCTGCCGGTTTTACGAAACACCGACAGTATTAGTTAAAACATAGAACATTTACAAAATTTGTAATTTGCATGATATGTATTAGTTAAAACACAGAACATTTACAAAACAAAATTAGTTATACCGTCCATTATTACATATTTAGTCCTAATTATATATACAAAATATAACGGGCCAATGGCTATTAACCGTTTGAAACCCAAAATGGCGCGAAACCCTATATCCAAAAGTCATCGTCGTCATCCTCCTCCTCCTCGTCGCCAGAGCTACCACCGGATGACCGATCGGAGATGCGGCGGTGCTCCTCCTCCTCCGAATCCGATTCGGTGGCGGAGTTGGTCCTGCCCCAACGCCGAAGGACCTCGCCGCCGCCGCTGTCGTCGTCGTCGCCCTCCTCCTCCTCTGCCTCCTTTTCCTCCTCCTCCACCTCCTCCTCCTTCTCTGGCGCCTCCTCCTCCTTCTTCTCTGGCAGCGGATCGGGGCTTTGCCCAGTACACGCCCGCTTCTTGGGGGGCCATTCTTGCAGCTGTGGTGGATTGTGAGGAGCCTACAGATTGAGGAGTTGGGATTATATAGAGGAGGAATGGGAAGCGTAACAGTTGCCGAAATGGGGAAGCGCAATAGTTGGCAGAGGAACGGGGAAGCACGATGGTTGGTGGCAGGAGTTGGAAGGTTCATATTAGCACTGCCAGTTTTAGAGAGAAAACCCACAGTGATAATATTGTTGTCGTTTCCCGCGCAAATGACTTTATCACTACCGCTTATACTGTTCACCGGCAGTAATATATCACATTAGTACTGGTTTGATACACCAACCGGTACCGATAGTGCCTAGGGCAAGCTGGGGATTCAGTCCCGGTTGGTATATCCAAGCGGATCGATGTGAATCATCGATCTCGGTTGGTATATCCAGCCGTCTCGATGTGATATATTCTTGGTGGGTGAGCAAGATATAGCGGCGATGATAAAGTCATTCTTGTGAAATGACAGCAATATCTCTGCCGGCTTTAGAGATAGAAGTGGCAATGATATATTACTGTCGGTTCTAGAAAAAAACCCGGTAGTGATAATATGGCACTATATATACCCTGGCTCCCTTCCCCAACCTGTCCAGAACAGAGAGAAGCTCTGTTCTTGCTCGATTGGGGCGGAGATGGGGCGAATTTTTGCTCTCAAATTTGGTGTAATTCGTTTCTATCTTGTGATCTAAGGTTCGTATCTTGATGTACATTTCTTTGGTAGTTTATTTAGTTGGATATTACGTTCTATATTGTTGTAGGTTGTGAGAATTATTGATTGCCTGGTCAACACAATTAGAGCTCTAATCTGAAGGCTAGATTTGAAATTACCAACTTTTATATGTATAATGATTGGTGAGATTATGATGTAGGTCGAATTTAAGTATTTAGAGGACTAAATTAGTGATTGCATTTAATACGTTGATTGAATTTAAATGTGGTAGCACTTCATAATTAACTATTGTTTAATCTAATTACTTAAAATTGTTTCTTTATTTCTGTGTGTTAATTTAATATACGTAAGTAATGTAAATTCTTTGGACGGACCATTATATATAACTAATAGCAATTATTTAATTGATTTTACAATCAAGATTTGGATATATATTTATATATAACTAATAACAACCACGTACCAGGCCAAACGTTCATCGATAACCATGAAGGTTGGATTGTAACTTAGTTGTATAATTAAGGATATGCTTTATTTTGTATGAAGGTCAAGCTTCAATTTGTAATATAAACATTTTGTACGAAGGACATGCTTCAATTTGTAATGTATGGAGTATTGATTATTATAATCATTCAAAAAAAGTAAATATCCAATGGATGAAAAGGTATATAATTAATGTAAAAAGGCCATGCATAAAAGAATTATGTTCCTCATCCAATACTCTTTGATAAAATAGTACTGAAATGAGAGAAGAGGAGACAATAGTACTCAAATGAGATAAAATAGTACTCAAATTTGTTGGACGGACCATTATATATAACTAATAGCAATTATTTAATTGATTTTACAATTGAGATTTGGATATAGATTTATAAGTAATGAAAATTTCTAGATTAATTAGCACTACATAACAAATTAAATGTATAAAACAATTTGTGAGCACTTATTGATTTACTAAGATTTTATTTGTTATAAATATTTGTAGATGGACCGAAGATGGATGTATGAAGCGGACTGTCACGATAGAGAGTACTTTAACGGTGTGACTAGTTTTACGAGCACTTTGCGGCGTACAAGTCAAATAAGGCGATGGACTATACTTGTTGCCCGTGCATCGATTGCAAGAATGAGAAGCAATTTTGAACCTTGAGGCGATCCGTGCACACTTGCTTCAAGGGTTTCAAGCCTGCCTATACTGTTGGACCGAGCACGGTGAAGATGAGATTGTGCGTGAAGGGCATCGATTGATGATGATGAAGACAACGACTTCGACCGCGATCGAAAATCGTTGTCGACACCCATGGAGAGGCGTTCATCGATAACCATGAAGATGATCTAGAACAGATGTTGCATGATGGGGAGGAGGACCTCACGAGTGAAAGGGATTTTCAGAGGTTTCAGCGTATGGTAGAGGATTCTACAACACCCTTGTACCCAGGCTGCAAAGAGGAGTTCAAAAAGCTGCATGTTGTGCTTACACTGCTGCAGTTGAAGGCAAGCAATGGTTGGTCCGATAAGAGTTTCACAGAGCTGTTAGGTTTCTTTAGAGATGTCCTTCCAGAGGGTAACATGTTGCCAGCAACCACGTACCAGACCAAGCAGGTTGTTTGCCCGTTGGGACTAGAAGTGCAGAAAATACACGCATGTCCAAACGATTGCATATTGTATCGCAATGAGTTTGCAAATTTGGATGTGTGGCCCATTTGCAAGGCATCTCGGTATAAGCGCGGCGATGACGATATCGAGGGGCAGCGTAAGAAGAAAAGACCTCCGACCAAGGTGGTGTGGTATTTCCCTATAATCCCCCGTTTGAAGCGTCTGTTTGCGAACAAAAGGCATGCTCAATTGCTGCGATGGCACGCCGAGGAGCGTAAAAAGGACGGAATGCTTAGACACCCTACTGACTCCGTGCAGTGGAAGAATATCGATAGAAAATACAAGAAACACTTTGCATATGATATGAGGAATATAAGGTTCGGACTCAATACGGATGGGATGAATCCTTTCGACAACATGAGTAGTCGTCATAGCACTTGGTCGGTGACTTTATGTATGTACAACCTTCCTCCTTGGCTTTGCATGAAGAGGAAGTACATTATGATGTCGTTACTGATCCAAGGGCCGAGGCAACCTGGCAACGATATTGATGTGTTCCTCAAACCTTTGGTTGAAGATCTTACGGTATTGTGGAGCAGCGATTGTACGGGTATGGGATGAGTACAAAGAGAACTTCATGCTACGCGTTGTTGTTTGTAACCATCAATGATTACCCTGCTCTTGGCAATCTTTAGGGCCAGACTATAAAAGGATTCAGTGGATGTGTGCATTGCATGGGTGATACAGGGAGCTGGTGGCTGAAATACTATCGAAAAATATGTTACATGCGGCATCGTAGGTTCCTTCGCAAGGACCACTCGTATCGCAACAACAAGAGAGCTTTTGACGGTACAAAGGAGACTATTTCAGCTCGAAACATCATAACAACAAAGAGATATTTCTTGGCCGTAAAGGATATTAAAATTATCCATGGAAAGGGGCGAAGTACATCGATCCGAGTTCGGTGATCTGACTCCTTTGTGGAAAAAAGATCGATGTTATGGACCTACCTTATTGGCAGCACATGGATGTTCGACATGCGATCGATGTCATGCATATAGAGAAGAACGTGTGTGATAGCTTGCTTGGTATTTTACTAGACATACCTGGCAAAACAAAAGATACACTAAATGCATGGATGGACCTGAAAGATATGAAACTCAGGAAGGAGCTGCATCATGAAGACCTGGGTCAAGGAAAAAATTACCTTCCTGCAGCTTGCTACACTTTAAGCAAGATTGAGAAAATTAGCGTGTGTGAGTCCTTGCACGGAGTCAAAGTTCCGTCCGGTTATTCTGCCAACATAAAGAGCCTAGTCTCAATGAAAGATTTGAAATTAGTTGGTATGAAGTCTCATGATTGCCACGTGATGATGACACTGATGATTCCTGTTGCAATTAGGGATGTTCTGCCAGAGAAAGTGCGAGACCCAATTGTAAAGTTGTGTTCATTCTTCAACGCGATTTCATAGAAGGTCATCGACCCGTTGAAACTAGATAAGCTGCAGCAAGACGTGATCCACACTCTATGCCAGCTTGAGATGTGCTTCCTTCCTTCCTTCTTCGATATTATAGTCCATCTCATTGTTCATATTGTGAAAGAGATACAGTTTCTTGGCCCTGTGTTTCTACATCAAATGTACCCTTTCGAGAGGTTCATGGGGGTTATGAAGAAATATGTTCGTAGTCGACATCGACCGGAAGGGTGCATTGCTGAAGGTTGGGGAATCGAGGAGGTCATCGAGTTCTGCATCGATTACGTGGATCTCAAACCGATTGGTGTGCCCGTATCTCGCCATGAAAGGAGGCTACAAGGGAAATTGACACTAGGTCAGAAATCGATACGTACAAATGATCGTGCTTCATTCACGCAAGCACATTTTACAGTTCTGCACCAATCAGTTGTAGCAGCCCCGTATGTCGACATGCATAAGAACATGCTACGAAGAAAAAACCCATGTAAGTCTGAGGTTTGGATTGCGAGAGAGCACAAAGATAACTTTGGAGATTGGTTGCTTAGACACATGATGCATACGCAGACAGAGTGCACTGGCTAAGGGACCATCATATACAATTTTGACATTTGAAGGATACGACATCAATGGATATACATTTTATACAAGAGCACAAGATAACAAGAGCACCAACCAGAACAGCGGGGTCCGTTTAGATGCCTATGACAGCAATGGCAATATGCAGACGTACTACGAATTCATAGAAGAGATTTTGGAGCTTGACTATGGGCCTTTGAAGGTCCCCCTCTTTCGGTGCCAGTGGGTCAAGCTACCTAGGGGCGTGAACATCGACATGTACGGTATCACTACCGTGGACTTCAAACACGTCGGATACAGAGAAGAACCATTCATACTTGCTAATGCCGTTACGCAAATTTTTTTTGTAAGGGATCCGGCTGACAAGGAACGCCATGTGGTTCTTCAATCAAAAAGAAGGATTGTCGGAGTTGAGAATGTAGTCGACGAGGAAGACTATAACCAATTTGATGAGCTTCCTCCTTTCGGTGAGAACATCAACCTAGGTCTCATGGAAGACATAGAGGAAGCTACATACATACGCCACGATCATAACGAAGGTCGGATCGTAACTTAGTTGTGTAATTAAGGATATGCTTTATTTTGTATGAAGGTCAAGCTTCAATTTGTAATATAAACATTTTGTACGAAGGACATGCTTCAATTTGTAATGTGTGGAGTATTGATTATTATAATCATTCAGAAATAGTAAATGCGCAATGGATGAAAAAGTATATAGTTGATGTGAAAAGGCCATGCATAAAAGAATTATGTTCCTCATCCAATACCTAAAAAATTGATTACTCCTTGGTAAAATAGTACTCAAATGGGAGAAGAGAGACAAATTGATTTATCATAATATTATATGGAATAATCAATAAAAACTTGCTCATAACATTACCTTGATGAGATAGTAAGAACCATATAATTGATTTATCATAATATTATATTTAACGTTGGAGAAGATGAGATAGTAAGAGCAAGTTTTTATTGATTATTCCTAATTAACTGAAATTTAAAATAAAACAAAAGGAAAATTACCAATTTTAACTAAAATTGGTAATTTATAAATAACTAGTAATCTTAATTTATTTTTTAAAATCATTTTAGTGTGGAATAAGTTTGATTTATTAATTATTTGTTATTAAGCAAAGAAGCAATAAATGAATTTATGTAATAAGGTGAAAATTTTCAATGGAATTATAAGAGTGGAAAAATTACTTTATTTCTTATACATTTCTATAATTTTAATTTATATTAGATGGTTGAAAAATAATATTGTAAAGACTATATGAATTTTAATTTATATTAGATTGCTAAAAATAATTATAATCGATTACCGGTTGTTGTATTAAACCGGGGTGAGTCTTCTATCATCAAGGGTTGGATACACCAACCGGTACTAAGCTGGGGATTCAGTCCCAGTTGGTGTATTAAACCGGGACTGATGACCTCACATCAGTACCGGTTGGATATATCACTGCCGGTTCGTTTATGTCAACTGGCAGTAATAATCGTTCCCTATATATACGTTCCCGCACTTAGCCATTTCGCAATTCGTTTGGAGTTCGGCTCTTCGTCTGTGCACCCTAGCCACCGCGAGCTCTCCCTCCAGTGACGCCTCCTGGCCGTCTCCCCCTGCGGCGCCTCCCCCCGTCATCGACTCTCCCCGCGCCAGCCCTCCCTGCACTGACGCCTCCCCGCCGTCTCCCCCTGCGGCGCCTCCCCCCGGCATCTACATTCTCCCCGAGTCGGCCCTCCCTGCACCGACGCCTCCCCGCCGTCTCCCCCTGTGGCGCCTCCCCCCGGCATCTACATTCTCCCCGCGCCGGCCCTCCCTACGACGACCCCTCCCCACGCCAGTAAGCTCGCGCCCTTTTGTTCCATTTGGATTGGCCTAATGTGATGCGGGACATGCTAAGTAGGTTGTGCTCCTGCAAGTAATACTTTGGAGGATTAACACGCATTATCTATGAACTGATTGCTTTAGGTTATTGTAGATTTATTATTTAAATGCGCTATCTCTGTGATTGGAATGCCACATTTGCTCTGTGATGATACTCGGTCTCGCACTTGTTTCTTGATGCTTCTGGCGGAGGAGAGGTAATGCTCGTGATGATCTGAGGTTTATTGATGAATTTGACAATTGATGAAATGAAATAGGCCTTGAAGCGGTAGTTCACTTGAAACTAAATAATTGTTTGTTTTCGTTTGCTCATGATCGATCGATAGTTACGATTGAGTGTGTCTTTCGATTCGGATGCCCCTATTGCTCTTTGATGATATTAGGGTTAAATTACTTGATTCGGTACTGCACTTGTTTCTTGGTGCTTGCTGGCTGGAGGAGAGGTAATGCTCTATGATGATACTGGGTTTATTGATGAATTTGACAATTGATGAAATGAATTAGGCCTTCAACTGGTTGTTCACTTGAAACTAAAGAATTGTTTCTTGTCTGATTAAATATGCTCTTTGGAGAATATAACAGTAAGCAAAATAATAATCAATTCTTGTTCATTCTAAGGTGGTAAGGGCTCAAGGCCTATTTCGTTGAATTGATTAGTCTTGCCGATTCGTGATTGATGTGAAGATTCTAATCTTCATTCAAACCCAATAATCTGAGAGCAATCGTACATAATTATCTCCATATTGCCATGCTACACATAATTAGTTATATGAATGACTTAAAATTGCCTTTATGCAATCTGTTGCTATTTATGTCATTTTGAATGTGTTCTTGCTCATAATATTATATGGAATAATCAATAAAAACTTGCTCTTACTTATGTGTATGTGAAATGCCATGTATTTGAATTTTGAAGCAATTTGTATGTATATGTGAGATTTTGAAGCAATTTCTATGTATCATGTGTATGTGAAATGCCATGTATTTGAATTTTGAAGCAATTTGTATGCATATGTGAGATTTTGAAGCAATTTCTATGTATATGTGACATTTTGAAGCAATATATGTGAGATTTTGAAGCAATTTCTATGTATCATGTATATGTGAAATGCCATGTATTTGAATTTTGAAGCAATTTGTATGCATATGTGAGATTTTGAAGCAATTTATATGTATCATGTGTATGTGAAATGCATTGTATTTGAGGCATTGTAGCAATTTCTATGTATCATGTTCTATGTATATGTCTCCGGCATTTGAATTTTGAAGTAATTTTGAAGTAATATCAACGTTGTGCATATATAAGGCGTAATCACCGATACCGCCTTATCGTAGTTCTTTGTTACCTGCTCCCTCTGTCCATGCGATTAAGATTTTAAAATTTAGACCATTAATATATATGTACATTACACTATTATTTGAGATACTTATTTGGTTAAAGAGCATGGAATGAAACTGTAGAGGCGTTTTTTGAGGCATTGTAAATGACTAAGCACAATGTTTTTCCTATAGTGATACTAAAGTATATAAATAGACTATATATTATGATTGAGAATTATAGTTAAAGCTTAAAAGAAGCCTCCCGTGTTCACTTCAAGAGGTTAGAAATTCTTACAAAAATAAGATAGAGATATACACCACATATTTTAATGGATTCACATTAAAAAGATCCAAATTAATCATATATACATATATATGATAGTTACAGTCATATAACAAATATGACTTTATTTGCAAATATAAATGCATTATTATAATATATAGCTACACAATTGCTCATAAAGCTCAATACTTACTACATTTTCAGAAAACTTGCTGCACATGGCCTCTCACAATGGACAAGTGCCGGATGGTGCTGAGCCCTTGAACCAAAGCCCAGAGCAAAGCCCGACAGGGTTTCTCAACCTGGAACAACCCGAGGCAACAAATGTACAAGAGGTAAGTCTTTAGTAGGATTTTTTCGTAGGATGTGCTTCCTGATGAAATTAGAGTAGAGCCAAACGACTAATGAAACAATCAAAATCTGGTCGGACATCCGGTGCCTCGAGCGGCGTCGTCTTGAGGTCCCAATAAGATGCGCACAGGTGAACGAAAGGTGATAGTTGAGCTTAATGTAGTCGGAGAACCAGCTATACCCGCATCATTGCTTGGGCCATATCGGACAGCAAGCGGGGTCCTGGCTAGAGATAACATGCCCATCATCTACAAATCAGGGACACGTCAGCGCGATTGCCCGTCGTATGTACCCGATGACATCAAGGAAACATTGTGGACAGAGTTGACAGCGAAGTTTCAGTTTCCCGAAGATCAATTGGAGCTTGCCAAGAAACGTGCACTAAGCGTTATGGGATCTGCAAGGAAGAACTGGAAGACAAAGCTGAATAAGGAGTATGTCAAGAAGGATCAAATGCCAGATTTTAATAGATACCCAAGGTTAGAGCAATTTTGGAATGAATTCGTGCAATATAAGAAATCTGATGAAGCCCAGGCTATCAACCAGCAGAACAAGGCAAATTTGGACAAGAACATTTACCCCCATGTGCTAGGCATCGATGGCTACGTGAGAAAAGTACCCAAGTGGGATGCACGGGAAGAACAGCTAACATGTAGTGGAGTTATTATTGCGACGTCCGAGATGGCCCCAAGATCGAAGTACTGGCTGCTTGCGAGGGGAGCTACTCTGTTGGATGATGGTAGCTTAAGCTTCAGAAGCGAAAAAGATGAGGAAATCTCGAAGAAGATCGCAGATGCCCACTCCCAAACTATTGGGGCTCCTTCGGCCAAGAAGGAGAACGATGAGCTTACGCGCCTTGGGTAATAAGGAGAACCACGAGTCGCACGAGAGGTTTGGCTTGGTGCCTGAAGCAAAGCATTCGAGAGGATGCGAAATGTATAAGCGACCAAGGATATCCGGACAACACAGTTGGATGAACATGTACGAAATAGAAGACCGGATGCACAGAAGGGAAGTTGAATTTGCAGAACAGATAAAAATGATGCGAGAAATGGTAGCAAAGGTCCTTAGCGAACGTCAGTCACATGACATAGGTCACCAGCACCAAAGTCCTGCCGGGGCTCACAAAAGTAGCCAAGCGTCCGTGGGCCCTCCTGAAGAGGACTCAGCGTGTAGTTTTCCCGTGGACAAAATCAAAGAGCTGACACGCTGCAGTCTGCACCTGCCTGTAGCGAACATTACCATCAAGGTGGCTAAAGGGATGGCTTGGCCATGCATCGAGGGGCAGATGTTGCATAACCGCCCAATTCCTCATGGATACGCTAGAGTTTCAATTGACAGCATGGTTGACAGATACCGCAAAGTGGAGGTTGAGATCCCTGGTGAGGAGGGGAAAAATAATCTTGGACAAAGCCTGGGCACATTCATCCCGTGGCGCAAGCGCTATATAAAGTTTGCCTCAGATGATGACAACGACGATGATGTTAATAACGATGACGAGGAGTCCGCCTAGGAAAAGTCCTCCTCCTCCGCCATCACCCAAGAAAGCTCCTCCTGCTCCAGCGCCACAAGACAGCCTCAGGGGGAAAGGTTTGTCATCTGTGAAGCCAACCAAAACTCTTAGCAAGAAACGACCATATGAACTGACCGAAGAATAAACAAAAGAAGAAGAAAACGCCAGTGTAGCTACTAAAGGGCAGGAGCCCCCTCTAAAGTGGTCATTCATTAACGGGGAAGCTTTGCTAGATCCAAATGAGGATCTCAAACTGACCACACAATTTCGGCGTCTACATCAATGGTACCGGCAGTATTTCCAAGAGACAAAAAAACGATGCTTTCCCCATCAAATACAAAGATATGGATTTGCACAACATGGACGGTGTTTTCTGGGTAGAACACCTAGAACTATATCAGTTGTACCAACGAGATGCCCTGGATGTGTCCATATTAAGAATGTGGACTCTGTAAGTCTCTTGTATAATTCATGTTGTATATTCACGTACTCTTAAACTGAGGGTCTGACTTCTTTTTTATATGGAATGGAGACAATGACATTTAGAATGGACAAAAATGAAAAGATAGGATTCCTCGACCCGGGCCTTGTCAACTGCAAACTTATTCTAGATCCAAGAACGATAAAAGATGTTGAGGAGTATGCACTCAAGGCACTGCTAAAGCTACAATACAAGACCTACATACTTTTACCCTACAACTTTCAGTACGTGTTTCCTTGCCTACTAGTCTCGCATATTTGATGCGCAACACAATGTGACGACTAATTGGCTTCTGCAGCTTTCACTGGATCGTCCTTGTCATCATGTTAGACGAAAGCAACATCATTGTCTTGGACTCAATGAGGAAACCGACAAGAGAATACAAAGAATTAATAGACTTGCTAGATAGGTAAACTCAGTCATTGCATTATTGCTCCAATAATCTTCCATCCCATTGCACCTAATTAATTTTAATGACTACTCGAAACCATGAACAGTGTGTACACAAAATACCGCAAGAAGAGCCAATGGTATCGTTCATACACGAAGAAGTTCAGAATAAAAACCGATTTTCCATGTCTGAGACAACCCCAAGGGAACAATTTATGTGGATACTACGCAATGACACATATCCACGCATTCATCACTGACAGTACAGACTACAACGACGAGTTGGTATATTGATCATTACATGTTGACCCGTACTTTTCTTTATAAAGATGATGACACTAATTAATGCTTCAATTTCTCCCATGACAGCGCGTCAAGCTGGGCACTAGCAGCCTGCTCGACCACAAAATTGAAGCCCTTCGAGAGCAGACAGCTGGGTTCATCGTTCAAGAAATTATCAACCCGAAGGGCGAGTTTCACGAGCATATGTAGCTTAAGTGACATGGCAATGATTGTGAATGAACAATGTAATACTTAAATATTATGATGCTTCAAAAGTTAATGAACAATGTAATAATTAAATATTATGATGCTTCAATGTATTTCAATTACACTTTAGTGATGCTTCAGTACTATTGTGCACAACGTATACCGTACAGAATACATCTACTGTACAATATATATGCTACAACATATACTGCAACAAATATATGTGCAAAAAGGTTTGAAAAACCCATCACTGCTAGTTTTTAAAATCATTTTAGTGTGCAATAAGTATGATTTATTAATTATTTGTTATTAAGCAAAGAAGCAATAATTGAATTTATATAACAAGGTGAAAATTTTCAATGGAAATATAAGAGTGGAAAAATACTTTATTTCTTATAAATTTCTATAATTTTAATTTATATTAGATGGTTGGAAAATAATATTGTAAAGACTATATGAATTTTAATTTATATTAGATTGCTGGAAAATAATTATAATCACCAACCGGTACTGATAGTGCCTAAGGCAAGCTGGGGATTCAATCCTGGTTGGTGTATTAAACCGGGACGGATGACTTCACATCAGTACCGGTTGGATACACCAACCAGTACTGATAGTGCCTAGGGCAAGCTGGGGAACAGTCCTGGTTGGTGTATCCAACCGGGACTAATGGTGCACATATAAATCTCTCCCGCCGCCGCCTCTTCCCCAATTTCCTGCTCCTCCCGCCCTTGTTCTCCCCAATTTCCTCCTCCTCCCGCTCATTTGCAAAGGCCTCCGACGACCCCACCGCCGCTGTCCTCCTCGCCTCCGACGCCGCGCCTCCGCGCGCGAGCCACTGTCGTCCTCGCCCCTGACGCCTCACCTCCGACTTAGTACAATATAAGTTCAATGCTGTCTTCCTCACCTCCGACTCCGCACCAAATGTGTCTCTCTAAGTTAATTAAGCACTAGTACGTAGATATATGTCTGGATTTATATAGCAGTATCTCAAGAATGCTGATACATGCGTGCGTGCATGGGGATTCAAGAGGATGAAAGCATCTAGGCCCCCGTGTGTCTAATGGTTTTGGTAATTAATGACAATCATGAGAAAGAGACTAATGCTATTTGCATTGAGTAAGTTGAAAACAGGAAAAGCTATCGTTCAAGGGACGTCGAGTTTCACAAGAGCTAAAAGGAAGAATGCAGCATAAAAGAAGCAAAAGAAATGAAGGTATAAAACTTTAAGAGAAATTTTCTAGTAATTTTACCGATCTTGGAGAAAGAAGTAAAGATCGGATTGTTAGGATAGTCGCCGTACTATCAAGAGGGACTTGATCTGGGTATTGAATCTTAAGATGTGCATTTGATATGGCTCAAAAATCATAATTGTTAATTCATGCATTCGAGAGAAGTTTTATTTTCTGAAAATTCTATTAAAACCGGCACTACCGCATAAGTCAAGCGGTAGTACAAATCTTGATACTACCGATATTTAACGTTGGTAGCCGCGCGAAAGGCCTCTTTTCGGATCTCTTGCGGCCGGCACTACCGCATGGCCTGAGCGGTTGATGGGGACGGGGTTGCCCGAACTTCCGTCAAGTGGAGGATAAGTCGATTAGGCGGCGCGAGACACACACGATCCGGCTTCTTGATCGGCACGATCAAAACCCCTGCAATCGCAGCACCACGCGTCCTCTGGTTATCAACCGTGCGCTGCCGGTTGACCTCGCCACGAAGGCTAATCCTGCCAATGAATCAAGAACACAAGCAAGAACAAGAAAGATGCAACTGAATTTGCAATTGAGGATGAAGCTCACGAGTTGGGGTCTCACAAACCGATGAGCAGCGATAATTGTTCAAAGACGTAATTAATCTAAGCAAAACCCAAATCAAAACCCTAGCGGTGGCTACTGAATATAGAGGCTAGGGGACGTCCTAGAAACCCTAGACGCGTCCGTGATGGACTCCAACACGATACATGGGCCAAGGGCCCAAATTGGTGACGCAGCACCCTGGGATAGATTCTATCTGCCAACTTGCAACGTGAATTCCCGTCGACTCCGAAGTCCAAACGACCTGAAACTGGTGCCATTGGAAAGTTTATCTCCTTAGCTTTCGAGGAATATGTGGATCATCAAAATCGGAGCCCGTTTGTGGCCTGGGCGACGATTTTAGTGAGCACTGCTCCTGGTGGCCGAGGTAGTCGACTCCGAGATGAATTAGGTCTCCAACTTGACTTGGACACCCTTCTTGCCTCCCTCCTGGCCCTTGCTGGTTTCCAAGGCCTTCATGATCCTCTCCAAGATTCCTAAGTACAATATAATCAATAATATCATTAGGTAGCATACCATCCTCACAAGTATATGCACAAGTACTTAGGAACGAGCTCACCTGTTGATTCAATTGCCGTGCTCGTGCTCTTGTGATGGGTCCTTGCATCACAATTGGAGGAGTCTCGGGCGTATGCATAGGAGTGATGTCCTCATCAGCGGTAGTATGCGGTACTACCGCACCTTAGTCGCCGGTAGCTTTTTTCCAGTAGCATTTCTTTTCTGGCCGGCAGGTGCGGTAGCATTTCCATCGAATACATTCTAAGCCCTAGCAACTCTCTCCACACTCTAGTGCATTCAATTCTTGATTCTTGAGTTTTGGAGAGGAAAATTGAGTGCATTGCATTAGTTGAGCCATATTGATTGCACTCTTGAGCTTCAAGCCTTCGTCAAGTGTGTTACTCTTGGAGGTTGCCGCCTCCTAAACGGTTTGGAGGCGTGAGGCTCCGGTGATCTTCACAAAGAAGCTTGTGTGAAGGCCCGGACGGTTGTGAAGGCAAGGAGCTTGCCTACCCGGAGCGGGAAAGAGCTACCACGAGTGATCGGGGAAGGCTCAAGCTAGAGGAGCCGGCTTGAAGAAATTCAAGTCACCTCAACGTGGAGTAGGGGAGACCGGCAAGTCTCCGAGACCACGGGATAAAATTTGTGTCCATCATTTGTGGTTTGCTTTGTTTTACTCTTGTGCAATTCTAGAAGATTAATCATCTTTGTGCAATACTTGTTTAGTTATCGATATACTTGAGTAGAAAAGCTATTTAGTGATCACTAGAATTGTTAGGCATCAAAAGCATCAAAATTGTCATTTGGGCTTAGAAATCATTCAATGGAGTCACCAACTAGCCCCTAGCACAGGTGAGGGGGTATTTATAACCCCCCACAACTCAAACTAGCCGTTATACAAAAATAATCGTGAAAAACCTGTATGGCCGGTACTACCGCCCTCTAAGGGCCGGTAGTACCGCCCCTGGGGTCCAACGGCTATACGGCGCATTTATTACACTGACACGTAGCCGTTATGGCGCGAAAACCCTATGGTCGGTACTACCGCAAGCAAGGCCCGGTTGTACCGCTCGGCCCGTTATTTGGTGGGGACCCAAATTCAAACCGCCTGGCTCTCTCTCTTCTCTCTCTTATTCACTCTCCCCACCGAAACTGCCCATCTCTCCTCCTCTCCCGTGCGGCTTTCTCTCTCTTCCTCTCAAACCCTAACCCTAATCTCACTCAAATCCTTGGGTTTGCGGGGTTTCTTCCATTGGATTTAATCTTTGTGTCCTCCTCCTCCAAAAGGTATCATTCATCATCATTATTCCCTTTTGTTTCATCCTTTTTGGAGCATTTTAGGGTTTGGAGATTGATGTTGAAATTTGTAAGATTGTAATGTGGGCAAATCTCTGTGGATTAAGTGTGAAATAGATGTCTTTTATCTACTCTTAATCCCTAATCCATGTTTAAAGAATTTTTTACCACTACATTGCCCCAAAATGTGCCCAACCGTGCTCTTGTCGCTTGGCGACACTCAAACCACCGGGAGGCGGTAGTACCGACTTCTTGTACTCTAGGGCTCGATGTGATAGTCTTGGCCATCTTGTTGCAGCACATGTATCCTGAGCCATTTGAGGGAATGTTCCATTACAATTCTTGCACATTTTCATCTCTCTTGCTAAATGCTCATGTCCTAAATTTCTCGAAATTCTTCTAGATCATGCCTCGCACAAAGAAATCCAGTGTCGGTCCTTCTGGAGCTCAAGGGAGTAAGGCGGTCACGAAGACGACTAAGGGTAGCGGTGTTCCTACGCCGACCACTGACAGTGAGGAAAGCGACAACTCCTTCACCATCGCCATGCGAACCTCAAGGGCAAAAGGAAAGGGACCTGCTGGGCCTTCCCAGCCTAAGAAAAGAAAGGTCCCCGCAGCGGCACCTCAAATCACCGAAAGTGATGACGAGACTGAAAGCAATGATGAGGAAAGCTCTAAGGAGGAAGAAGAGGTACCTCAAGCTAGAATCTCTCGCAATGATCCTTCTCAAATTAAAGGCGATGACTATTATGCACTCCGAGCTCAAAATCAGTATCATCAGCCTCGCTCCGCCACCAACCCAAAGTTTCATTCCCTTTTCCAGCAGAAGGTATATGATCAAATATATTTGGAAAAGGATTTCGCAAATCAACGTTGGGTCAGTTGGAAACATGTTCGAGATCAGCCTGAATTTGTTGGTATTCCTAAACTGTTTGGAGCGGCTGGCTTGTACAACTTTCTTGGTACAAGAACTGATTATCATGAGAAGGTCATCAAGCAATTTTATGCAACACTTCATGTTTCGGATTCTTTTGAGCAAATCACTTGGATGACTGACTCTCACAAGTTCACTACTTCCAAGGATGATTTTGAGCATGCCTTGGGAATATTCCATAGTCAGTATCCTAAAATTCACGACGAGCCTCCTCTAACCTTGGATCAAGCTTCTGAATTCTATGATCAAACTCATTGCTACAAGATTGGACAATCGGTTGGCTTGCTCCTCCAACCAAGCATGGTAAACAAAATTATTAGGGTCTCTATTCATCCTAAAAGTGGCAACTTCGATGCTGTGAGAGGTCATGCTTGGAATGTTATTGCAAAAATTATGGCGGGAGCAAAATTTGATGTTGTGGATTTCATCATAAAGGAAATGGCTCAGTCAGCAAAAGAAAGGGGGAAGACTATTTACTTTTCTCCATATATCATGGCTCTAATCCGAAGAATCGCCGAATACAATGGTTCTACCCCTACTCCTCACAAGCCATATAAGCCTCGGGTTGCTCCACCTCAAGTACTGCATCACATTGCTGAGCAAGCCGCTCAAGCCAAAGCCCAAGCCGAGCAAGCTGCGCAAGCGGCCCAAGCTGCTCAAGCCCCTCCTGTGCATGATGCGTATCTCGCTGGACTTGAGAGCCTTCGGATTGATATGATGACTCAGTTCAGTCTTTCTTCTTGAGCTTGGGCTTCATAACCGTCGGGTGGTGGAAGAGGTCCGGGATCGTGTGGACACTCTTAGCACCTCAGTTAAGCAGATTAGGAGTGAGCTTCTTCCCGTCTCCTTCCATCGGTTTGGTCGTCGCCCGGCTGGCGCTGCTTCTCCCTCTCATCCTCCTCAGCCCTCAACCATGGCGGATCCCCCGGTGGCTCCAGGCTCCCCTAAGGATGGCAAAGCATGAAGGATTGCGCCCCCTTTTGGTCTTTGATGACAAAGGGGGAGATGTTGACGATTGAAGAATTGAAGATTATCCTAGTTACCCTAGTTATAATTATTTATATTGCTGTATTGAAATGAACTATGGTTGTAGTTGGATTGTTTGTGTTGGATTGTTTGCCTTATGTTCTTGGATATTATATTGTGCTTTGTTTTTAGTTGTGCCCTTGAACTTGGTTATTAAGTGATGTTAAACTCTTTGTGCTCAAATGTTATATGTCTTATTCTCTTCATATGAGTTTGCTTTAATTGTCATTGTTATTCAATCTTGTGAATATCATGTTACATTCTCTTAAAGAAACTCATATACAAATGTGCAAAATTTTATTGTTCACCCGAGCACATTTGTAGCGGGAGTAATATTCTCTTCTAGCAATATTCTGATTCATCTAAAGTCAAAATATTGTTAAAGAAGGATCCCGCGGCGTGAGTAACTAATTTTCTTTGGCTACTCACCCAAAAATCTAAATTTACTTCAATTCGTTCTTAAGGATTGTCATCAATTACCAAAAAGAGGGAGATTGAAAGCATCTAGGCCCCCGTGTGTCTAATGGTTTTGGTAATTAATGACAATCACGAGAAAGAGACTAATGCTATTTGCATTGAGTAAGTTGAAAACAGGAAAAGCTATCGTTCAAGGGACGTCGGTGTTTCACAAGAGCTAAAAGGAAGGAGTACGCGCAAAAGAAGCAAAAGAAATGAAGGTATAAAACTTTAAGAGAAATTTTCTAGTAATTTTACCGATCTTGGAGAAAGAAGTAAAGATCGGATTGTTCGGATAGTCGCCGTACTATCAAGAGGGACTTGATCTGGGTATTGAATCTTAAGATGTGCATTTGATATGGCTCAAAAATCATAATTGTTAATTCATGCATTCGAGAGAAGTTTTATTTTCTGAAAATTCTATTGAAACCGGCACTACCGCATAAGTCGAGCGGTAGTACGCAGATCTTGATACTTCTTGGTACTTAACTTTAATGATAGCTTTCTCGCGAAAAGGCCTCTTTTCGGATCTCTTGCGGTTGGCACTCTTGCATGGCTCGAGCGGTAGTACATGAATCTTGATCTACCGCACCTTAGTCGCCGTAGCTTTTTCCAATAGCATTTCTTTTCGGCGGCGGTCTGCGGTACTCTAGGCCTTGCTTATGAGTACCTACCATAGGGTTTTGCGCCATAACGGCTACGTGTCGATTGTAATAAATGCGCCAGATAGCCGTTGGACCCGAAGCGATACTCTGCCCTTAGAGGCGGTAGTACCGCCATCTGAGTTTTTCACGATTATTTTTGTATAACGGCTAGTTTGAGTTGTGGGGGGTTATAAATACCCCCTCACCTGTGCTAGGGCTGGTTGGTGACTCCATTGAACACATTCTAAGCCCTAGCAACTCTCTCCACACTCTAGTGCATTCAATTCTTGATTCTTGAGTTTTGGAGAGGAAAATTGAGTGCATTGCATTAGTTGAGCCATATTGATTGCACTCTTGAGCTTCAAGCCTTCGTCAAGTTTGTTACTCTTGGAGGTTGCCGCTTCCTAGACGGCTTGGAGGCGTGAGGCTCCGGTGATCTTCACAAAGAAGCTTGTGTGATGGCCCGGACGGTTGTGAAGGCAAGGAGCTCGCCTACCCGGAGCGGGGAAGAGCTACCACGAGTGATCGGGGAAGGCTCAAGCTAGAGGAGCCGGCTTGAAGAAATTCAAGTCACCTCAACGTGGAGTAGGGGAGACCGGCAAGTCTCCGAGACCACGGGATAAAATTCGTGTCCATCATTTGTGGTTTGCTTTGTTTTACTCTTGTGCAATTCTAGAAGATTAATCATCTTTGTGCAATACTTGTTTAGTTATCGATATACTTGAGTAGAAAAACTATTTAGTGATCACTAGAATTGTTAGGCATCAAAAGCATCAAAATTGTCATTTGGGCTTAGAAATCATTAAACTTGAATTTAGTGATAGAAGATTTAAAATCGCCTATTCACCCCCCCTCTAGGCGCATCCTTGATCTTGCAGAGGAGCAAAGCGAACTAATAGCGCAATAAAGTGCTCTCGGGTGCCAAAAGCTGTGAAGTTGTTGAATTTTCTTCCGCCGGAGGGGGGGCTGCAGATGTTAATCAAGCTACCCCAGCAGCTTTGTTAACGTATATTGATGCTTAATTTCTTCAATTTTCACACGTTACAAATATACAAGACATACAAAATCCCAAACAGTTTTTGATATTTCTAAATTGCTTGATTCTTTGTTAACTCTTAAGTCAGTTTTGTCATGGCAGCTGGATTAGATACACATGTATATATATGAATGATTTAAAAATATTTATATTTAATAATAACAAGTCATCATATTCCAAAATAAAATATGAAAAGACATGCTTCGTCATGAAATGCAGCGTATGCAGAAAGTAGAGTTAGCTAGTATAACTTAAATCACCGACAAAACAAGCCGGATCTAGTTACTCATGCTTCATCATATTTTTTTCTATCTACTTAGATCCGCAACAAATGTTAGGAGACATTATAATTTTGGTAAGCAGAATGGATTTTCCATTGGATCTTTCTTTTTTGTATGATTCAATTATGTCAAAATCTAGACATTGTTTTTAGCTGAGTTAGTTTCTTCATCATCATTCAAGAAAAAATCTTCATTTGATGCATTTTGTTCATGGTTGCACGATGATTCTATTTGGTTAGTTGAGTATCGAGTAGTCGAGGCACTAGGGAAATTGCTTGTATTTCTTTTGTATGAACTATGAAGTAGAACTAATTTTTGTAGACTGCAAGAACATGGACCTCAAGGTGTCTCACAGAGTTTAATTGTAGCACTACTTTTTATATATGTGTTCGTTCCTTTTATATAAAATGAGAGAGACTTGTTCCAAACTAGTTGCTGATTGAATGAGTGGACATGATGTTGTGGTTTTGTGCTCAATGTTTAGCTTCTTCTGATCTATGCTGTCTATGCCCAAATGAGGGAGGAAAATACATGCAGATAATATATTTCCAATCAAGTTTACACTTCCAAATCTCGGGTTCTATCTTAAATAGATTTTTGTTGATCCTATATTTGTAACATCCCAATTTTTGACTTTTCAATTATTAAATATTATTTTATTGCAATTTATGATTTTTGTGAATTTTCTGGATTTAATTGGATTCTCTGAGATTTATTTGAATTATTTTGAACTAATATATAATGCCTTTTGTTAAGAAATAATTATTAAAAGAAAAGTCTAAAATAAAGTTTTGCCAAAAATATTTTATTTAACTCCAGAATGTCTCAAAGTATTTTTGAGAATTTTCTGAGAATTTTTAGAGTATATTTAGTACCCTAAATAAATCAAATGAATTTTCTGAATTAATTTAAATCGGAAAACCTGGGAAATTCTCCATGAACAGTATTGGGCCGGCCCAGTACTGTGCGCAACTTCAGCCCGTTCGTGCAGCCCACAGTGCGCTGAAGCCCGCTCTCTAGAAGTTGCCGTTAGATTCAAATCTGACGGTAGGAAATCAAGTTGGAAACCCTAGGGCGTGCGAGGAGTGAAGCCGTTCGATCTGCCACGCGTTGTTCATCGGTGCGTCGTCTCCAGGCCGTCTCCGAGCTGAACTCCAGAAGCTCACGTCGTAGCCGCCGCAGACTCTGCACTGAGCCCTGCCATATCCGGTCGTCGTGCGCCTTAAAAGGGAGAGCACCAGGTGCGCCGAAGCTCAAGCCGCAAAAATCCCAAGCTTTAGCCCAAGAATCGCCGCGTAGTCACGGCAATTGAAGCTCTTCCGAGCGCACTGCCGCAAGTCTTGTTTCACCGAATAGTCGTCGACGAGAGGTCGTTTCGAGTGGCCAGCGAGATGATCGGACCCGCCGCGTCAAGGCGCACCCCGTACGCACCGAAGTTTCGCCGGAGCATCATCGGGGAAGGAGTTCGCCGTGGAGGCCGTTGCCGCCGAAGAAGAAGGCTGTGCCGCCGTCGAACCGAAGCTCAATTCGGAAAACCGTTCGCGTCATCGGATCCGCGACATCAAGGTGAGTTAGGTGGTGTCTTCGCCGCTCGCAGCCGGTGACCCTAGGGCCGTGCGCACCACCAGAGTGCGTGGCTTGATAATTCGTTGACATGTGGCGCTGACTAGGATGCCGGATCGGCTTCGTTGCTTGCGTGGCGGTGAGGTGGAAGTCTTTGTCGGCGTTAAGTGGCGGCCAGTCGGCGGCGTGGACCCGCATGTCAGTGGGAGGAAACCACAGTGCACCAATGAGGCCGTGGACCTAGTCCATGGACCCGAGCATACGTGGTTGAATCTGATTGGTCCATGTGTTGGGTTCTGGTGCGGCCACGTCATAAGTCCAATTTCCAGTATAAAAACAATACTATTAAATTTGGAAATTCAATTTAGTTTAATTTCAAACTTCTAAACGCTATAACTTTTGCATACGAACTCCGATTGAGGTGATTAAAATTCCTAAAAATTTGTAAAATTGAGATCTTTATAATGGTGGCTTTTATTTGAATTTTTGAGTTCATTTGTTCTTTGGTTTTGGTGTTTATTTGCTATTTCTTCTCGATTCGCGTAGACGTTGAGTTGAGCGAGGTTTCGGAGGAGGAAATTATCATTCCAAGAGCAATCTTCGAAGCAATACCAGGAGCTTAAACAAGGCAAGTTGTGCTTTGATCATGTTGAACCCATATTAGGAAAAATTGCTATTTTGCTTTACTTTATTGCATATTATTTCAAGAGTACAAATGGTTTCAACTTAAATTGGGATTTAGATATTGTACCCCTTTAATTACACCCTACCTTGTTAAATTGTATGCCATGATCCACTTGTCACCCTAGGTTGGTTAATTATAGTTGGTTAATAATGAAATCAACATGGATGGTTAGACCGGATTAGAATGCTTAGCCATGCCACGTCATCACATGTATATGAAATGTTGATTATTAATCTTGACTAATGGAATATGGAAAAATGATGATAACTTGTGGGCCATGTGTGGTCGCACAAAGAGATTGAGTTGTCGTGGCGGGGAGGTCACACAACGATGTTGATTTGTGAAGAGCACGTGGCGCTTGGTAACCAACCGGGAGGGTAATCACTTTAGATTGAAGCAAGTGGAAGGGGCATGTGTGCCAGGGTGGGCTCAGTGGAGCTGTGGGTATGTGCAAGTCTTGCTTTAATCAACACTAAGGACTTAACCTTGCGAGCCTTTGAACTGAGTCGAACTTGCAACCACATGTCTGGAATGGGACAGCCTAGCTGATTAATTTGCAAATGCTTAGCTTAAGTGCTATCGTGGTGGTGTGAGTCCGGGTGTACGGAGGAAACTCACATGGCGCAAGAGGGGGGCCCTGTTGTGGTGGTGTAACCCTTCAGTGTTGAAACCTTAGTGGGTAGCACTGGGTTAAGAGGATGCATTGTAAAGGCTTTGTTATAATCGTTCACCTGTGTGGTGCATGGTTGTATCATGTGGGTAAAGTGCATAACCTCTGCAGAGTGTACAAACTATTGAATAGCCGTGTTTCACGGATTGAGCAATGCTCGGAATTACAAATCAAGGGGTAGTTAATTAAAATGGACAACTGGAAGGGATGGCAGGATGCCATGTGGATAATGGAACTTGATTTAGGATGGAAAACTTGGGTTTATTTGAGAATCACTGAATCTATTTACTTGTTACTATTTGTTTTACTGTCTTTTCAATCTATGTATCGTATGGTTCTTAAATGCTGCTTTATTGCAAATGAGCCCTTAGCATTTCCTTTGGAATAAGCCTGCATATAGCTATGATAGAATTGCATTTTGTGCACAACTTCTTGAGTACGTGTTGGTGTACTCACCCTTGCTTAACAACCAACAACAGTGGAGGAATCATCATCGTTATTGGAGGAGGACTTTCAGGTGGACACGTGTCACTAGGCCAATCCTAGTCAGCTGCCTGTGGTGTGCTGATGTGACCTCTACGTTTTCTACTACTTTCCGCTGCATTTGTCTCATTGGTTTTATTATTGCCTTGTGAGGCTAAATACTGTAAGTGATCATAAGATCATACACTAGTTATATTGAATGAATAAAGTCTTATTATTCTTATCGTTGTGTATGATATGATGCTTACCGATGTTAAGCTGTGTGCACTAGCGATTGATCCTGGGACTAGTGCGGCAAAACATAGTGGATTCGAATTGGTGAATTCGGGTCCTCACAGAGGTGGTATCAGAGCATACTGACTGTAGGTCTTGGCCTTAGATAGTTGGTCATCCCTATAGGTCCTTCAAAATTATTTTCTAAAATAAAAGACCCAACCTAAAAGAATAATGTGTTCTTGACTTATCTCATTCTTCTATCTCTGCCCTTACCAAAAATTCTTCCTTGTCCCTTGCTGAAATTTCTTTTTCTTACCTCTGCTAAATTGAGTTAAAATCTTACCTGAGTTATCTTGAGAAGAAAACGATATACCACACTTTAGGAGATGTCATCAAGTGTCTGCTGCTACCATACCGACCATGAAAGAAAGAATCATCAAGCTCATGGAGGAGCGGATCAACGAAGTGTATTAAAAACTAGAAGACTCAGTGCTTCAAGTAGCCAGTTGAGACTCATGTGTGGGAGTCGCGTTTCCTAAGAAAGGAGAGTCACCCATGTAGGCGGTAGTTATTGTGTGGATAGGTCGAATTGGTTCTTCATTGATTGTTGAGTGTGCAGTATGCGTTGCAAAGCTTTTAGGCTTATATAAGCAGCCATACCAAGTTACTAATATTGATTGCTTAAGTTATTGGGTTAAACCTATCTCCCCTATGTTAGGCTTCTTGCTCCTTACCTATGCTATTTTCCTCTTCCCTAGCCCCCTTGAGGTAATCAAGCAGATGGTTCAGTTCAGTGATAGTAATGGAGCCGATGGGAGTAGAAATCAACTCGGTAGAGACTCCAAGGATGAATTAGTTTTTCAACCGTCACTACCGATAGATATGCAGAAATTCAAAGAGTTTCGTCGCTCGCACCGGTGATGCAAGCAATGATGAATCAAACACGAATAGGACTAATCAAGCTAATGTCAGCAAAGCATCTCGAACTCTTATTAGTGATCCCGGTATTGACTCAAGGTTATTAGAATTCATAAAGACTCGTCCACCAACGTTTTAAGGGAATGTTTCACCTTTAGAAGCCGAGGATTGGCTCGAGATTATTGAGAGGAACACTACCCTGCAGTTTGTTCTAGAGCTAAACATTGTTCTAAGAAGTACTGTCAACCAAACAACTTAGAAGATCGTGCGTGCATTCGCTGTGGAAAATAGGACAAACTGCTGACGAGCATGCGATCGATTGCTTTAATTGTGAAGGAAGCCATTCTCCTAGAAAGTGTCCTATGAGCAACATCACATGTTACCTTCATGAAGGTTGAGACCATTTCCCACCTCAGTGTTCCCTGGATCCGATAATTACTGCCATAATCTAGCATCAACGAAAGAATCTATGAACCCTAGTTGCTCGAGAATTATCAATAAGAAGGGAAAAATTAGTTGCACAGGATACATCGTTTGGAGAATTAAAAATGTACCCTCCTAAACCTATCAACTTTAATCAGGAAAACAGTAAGTGGCTATCACCCACAGTAGGTCTCTTGTATGGTGAAGAAGATCGTTTTGCTAGGGGAGGTGTTACGAGACAAAAGTAATAAATCACAAGAAGAGCGGCATGAGTGCTACAACTGACACAGAAAAGGCCAACATGCCAATCGAAGTCCACAGAAAAAACAAGTAATTCCTATAACCATAGATATAATGGAAGTTACCTTAGTCCAGTACGTAACGCCAAGAGCAAGTGGTGAAATTGCGAGAGAAATTTGCCTAGAGAACCAATTGAAGAAAAGGCTTCTAAGCGAGGACATTATCCCGGTCAATGAATGCTAAAAAAAATCACCCTAGACTCTATATTTGCCACAAACTTGAGCCTTTTGCCAGCAAAAGCCCTCAAAGGAAAACGATCACGTCAGTTCAAGTCAATTCCAACTCCGTTCCTGTAAAAAAACAAGTGTCAATGCTAAATCGAGGAAGTTACTTAGTGCAATGTCGTAACCCTAGTTGTAAAGAAAAGAGATTAGTGATGAAGGTTTCCTTATCGAAAGGAATAAAACAAAAATAGTTGGTACATTGGTATATGGATTATAGAAATGAAAAGCAATAATGCAAAAAAATACTTGTGTTTATGATTCGCCTGAAAAGGATGCATGAGAAATAGTGACTAGTTTAGGGGTACCCTGTGTGATTTTAATAACCAGAGGAATTGTCATCGTTAGTAAGTGCTCAGTTACGCTAGATTTAACTAGGATGTTGAGAGTATCAAGTAACGACAGTTTGTGTTAGCCAGCTGATGGATAATAGTATGGAGTTGCCAATTAGAAGATGCGCTAGTTGTCAGAAAATACCATGATATATTTTCCAAGAATTTCCTTGGTAAGCCGTCATATCGAGTTATCAAGTTAGTGAGCGAATTAGTGCTTGGTACAACTTAATAGTGAAAAAAAACCATGCCAAAAGTCTACTAAGGAATTAATGGGAAAGAGAAAAACATATCAAAGAGTTATTAGGAATAGTTGAGAAGACTTGGTACATCACCATGGAAGCTCTTGTTATCAAAAATGAAAACGAAAGATCAAGGTGAGTGCTCTAAATCATGCTCTAAATAAAGAAAATATCGAAGTAGTATCCAATATCGGGATAAACAGCGTGTTTGGACAAGTTGAGAAGAGAGTTGGAATCTCTTTAGGATAAAACTTCGCTTCGTCTATCGTCAATTGAGGAGTCATGTGGAGGATGTTTTAGGATTGCGTTCTCTACGCGATATAGACGGTATAACTTTGACTATACCCCCTGGATTGACCAATGCCCTGCATACTACGTAAACAGTATGAGTAAGGTGTTTAAGGATTATTTGGATAAATTCATGGTTCCCATATAGATGACACTATAGTATACTTTAAGACAAGAGAAAAATATGCAGAACCTAGAAATGAGTTTTTGCGAGAGTAGCATTCGTACGCTAAATTCAACAAATGTGATTTCTGGAAGAAAAAGGTGGAATTTCGTTAGCCACGCAAAGACTACTAGAGGAATTATTGTTGAATCAAGCACGGTAGAAGTTGTGTTAAAAGTGGTAGCAACCAAAGTTCGTTACTTAGATTTGAGGTTCTAGAAGTAGTAAGATAATACCACTGGTTCATAGGAAGGATTTTTGACAACAGCCAGACCTCTTATGAGATTGTGGAGGAGAAAAGGTTGCATGGACGCCAGGGTGTGAAAAGAGTTTCGAAAGTTGAAGAAGCGGTTAATATCAACAACGTGTTAGTATTACCAACAGTAAGGAATAGTTTCGACATATATGCGGATGCTTCTAGGCATGATGCGAATAGATGCAAAATGTCAAGGTTGTTGCCTAAGCCATGATGCAATTGAGGCAGCATGAGAAGTACCCTACGTATGACTTGGAGTTAGTTATCATAGTACACGATTCGGAAATATGGCGTCATTATCTCAACGAAAATAGATGTGAATCATGAGGGCCTAAATTTTATATATTCACCAAGTCAGACCTAATATATATATATATATATATATAGCTGGGAATGATCGAAGATTATAATCCAAGGAAAGGCCAATATGAGGGTCGACGTTGAGTTATAAGGCCGCAGTGCGAATATATTGATAAAAAGCAGTTAACCAGGGTTATGCAAGGAATTCGAGAGGTAGAAAATAGAGGTCGCTCAACAAAGTTTCATAGCTACATTGGAAATAAAACCGACATTAGAAAATCAGATCATAGAAGGTTTGAAGGGTGATGAAATACAAAATCAAGCCAAGGAAAGAAGAAGGCTTAGCCAAGAGGCAGAATTTTAAGAGATTAGGATACTATGAGGATTTAAGGCCGAAAACCATGTGCCGGATAGGAAGATCCTAAGTAGATGATACTTGAGGAAACCCATGATTCTAAATATTCAATTCATCCAGAAAGTGCCAAGATGTAATGAGATGTATTGGTGGTCTAAAATAAAGAGCTAAGCTATTGGATAGGATGCCCTATGTGATGTGGGTCAGAGAATAAAAGAAATGCATTGGTGACCGGTTGGTTCGTTATAGTCATTATAGACCCCTGAGTAGAAGTGGGAAGCAAACCAGTAAAAGAATCCCTAGTGTGAATTGACCATAAAGGATACAAATTCGGAGGAAGCGTTATTGGCTGATTAACCAAAGTTGCTCATTTCATACCGCTGAAGATTACGTATTCAAGAAGTCGTTTGGCAGACCTGTATATGTCAAGGATTGAGTGACTGCATCAGAAGATTGTGTCCAATAGAGGTATCCAATTTATCTCGAGGTTTAGAACAAGTTACATAGAGCAATGAGAACTCGCTTGAATTTCAGCACCGCATATCATCCTTAGATGGATGGTCTGACAGAAAGAGATAATCAGATTCTGGAAGATATGTTAAGAGCTTGTGCGATATCTTACGCTACATCTTAGGATAACTGTCTGTCATATGCAGAGATCGGTTATAACAATAGTTATCAGGCTAGTTTGCAAATGTCACCATTTGAAGCCTTATATGGTCGTGCTTGTCGTACCCCGTTAAATTTGAAATGAGACGGGGGAGCGTTCGGTATTTGGACCAGAGTTGCTCAGAGAGGCTGAGGAGCAAGTTGCCATGATCAGCGAAAGATTGAGAACAGCACAGTCGAGGCAGAAAAGCTATGCTGATAATCGTCGTCGTGAATTGAGTTTCGAACCTAATGATTTTGTGTATCTCAAAGTCACTCCCTTGAAAGGTGTAAAAAGGTTCAACGTTAAGGGAAAACTCGCACCTAGATATGTAAGACCATTTAAAATCCTGAGCCGCAGAGGAGAGGTTGCGTATCAGTTGGAGTTGCCATAGTCATTAGCAGGAGTTCATGATGTGTTCCATGTGTCGCAACTTAAGAAATGTCTCAGAGTGCCCGCAGAACAAACGCCGTTAGAAGGGATCGAATTGCAAAAAGACTTGACTTACAAAGAGCAGCCGATTAAGATTCTGGATGTAATGGAACGCAGAACCAGAAACAAGTCCACTCGCTTCTGTAGAGTTCAGTGGAGAAACCATTCAGAAAATGAAGCAACTTGGGAGAGCGAAGAAGATCTGAAAGCAGAATTCCCAAACCTATTCTTTAGTCAGCCCTGAATCTCGGGGTCGAGATTCCGTTAAGGGGAGAGGTTTGTAACATCCCAATTTTTGACTTTTCAATTATTAAATATTATTTTATTGCAATTTATGATTTTTGTGAATTTTCTAGATTTAATTGGATTTTCTGAGATTTATTTGAATTATTTTGAATTAATATATAATTCCTTTTGTTAAGAAATAATTATTAAAAGAAAAGTCTAAAATAAAGTTTTGCCAAAAATATTTTATTTAAGTCCAGAATGTCTCAAAGTATTTTTGAGAATTTTCTGAGAATTTTTAGAGTATATTTAGTACCCTAAATAAATCAAATGAATTTTCTGAATTAATTTAAAACGGAAAACCTGGGAAATTCTCCATGAACAGTATTGGGCCAGCCCAGTACTGTGCACAACTTCAGCCTGTTCATGCGGCCCACAGTGCGCTGAACCCCGCTTTCTAGAAGTTGCCGTTAGATTCAAATCTGACGGTAGGAAATCAAGTCGGAAACCCTAGGACGTTCGAGGAGTGAAGCCGTTCGATCTGCCATGCATCGTTCATCGGTGCGTCGTCTCCAGGCTGTCTCCGAGCCGGACTCCGGAAGCTCACGCCGTAGCCGCCGCAGACTCTTCACCGAGCCATGCCATATCCGGTCGTCGTGCGCCTTAAAAGGGAGAGCACTAGGTGCGCCGAAGCTCAAGCCGCAAAAATCCCAAGCTTTCGCCCAAGAATCGCTACGTACTCGCGGCAATTGAAGCTCTTCTGAGCGCACCGCCGCAAGTCTTGTTTTGCTGAATAGTCGTCGACGGGAGGTCGTTTCGAGTCGCCAACGAGATTATCGGACCCGCGCACACGGCAAGACTGTCTTGCCAAGTTTCACGAGCATCATCGGGGAAGGAGTTCGCCGTGGAGGCCATCGCCGCCGAAGAAGAAGGCTGTGCTGCCGTCGAACCGAAGCTCAATTCGGAAAACAGTTCACGCCATCAGATCCGCGACATCAAGGTGAGTTAGGTGGTGTCCTCGCCGCTCGCTGCCGGTGACCTAGGGTCGTGCGCGCCACCAGAGTGTGTGGCTTGATAATTCGTTGACATGTGGCACTGACTAGGATGCCGGATCGGCTTCGTTGCTTGCGTGGCGGTGAGGTGGAGGTGCTGTCAGCGTTCGAGTGGCAGCCCAGTCAGCCGGCATGGACCCCGCATGTCAGTGGGAGGAAACCATAGTGGACCAATGAGGCCATGGACCTAGTCCATGGACCCGAGCATACGTGGTTGAATCTGATTGGTCCATGTGATGGGTTCTGGTGCGGCCACGTCATAAGTCCAATTTCCAGTATAAAAATAATACTATTAAATTTGGAAATTCAATTTAGTTTAATTTCAAACTTCTAAACGCTATAACTTTTGCATACGAACTCCGATTGAGGTGATTAAAATTCCTAAAAATTTGTAAAATTGAGATCTTTATAATGGTGGCTTTTATTTGAATTTTTGAGTTCATTTGTTCTTTGGTTTTGGTGTTTATTTGCTATTTCTTCTCGATTCACGTAGACATTGAGTTGAGCGGGGTTTCGGAGGAGGAAATTATCATTCCAAGAGCAATCTTCGAAGCAATACCAGGAGCTTAAGCAAGGCAAGTTGTGCTTTGATCATGTTGAACCCATATTAGGAAAAATTGCTATTTTGCTTTACTTTATTGCATATTATTTCAAGAGTACAAATGGTTTCAACTTAAATTGGGATTTAGATATTGTACCCCTTTAATTACACCCTACCTTGTTAAATTGTATGCCATGATCCACTTGTCACCCTAGGTTGGTTAATTATAGTTGGTTAATAATGAAATCAACATGGATGGTTAGACCGGATTAGAATGCTTAGCCATGCCACGTCATCACATGTATATGAAATGTTGATTATTAATCTTGACTAATGGAATATGGAAAAATGATGATAACTTGTGGGCCATGTGTGGTCGCACAAAGAGATTGAGTTGTCGTGGCGGGAGGTCACACAACGATGTTGATTTGTGAAGAGCACGTGGCGCTTGGTAACCAAAGGAGGGTAATCACTTTAGATTGAAGCAAGTGGAAGGGCAAGTGTGCGGGGTGGGCTCGGTGGAGCTGTGGGTATGTGCAAGTCTTGCTTTAATCAACACTAAGGACTTAACCTTGCGAGCCTTTGGTGAGTCGAACTTGCAACCACATATGCGGAATGGGACTGACCTAGTGATTAATTTGCAAATGCTTAGCTTAAGTGATATCGTGGTGGTGTGAGTCCGGTGTCTGAGGAAACTCACATGGCGCAAGAGGGGGGCCTGTTGTGGTGGTGTAACCCTTCAGTGTTGAAACCTTAGCGGGTAGCACTGGGTTAAGAGGATGCATTGTAAAGGCTTTGTTATAATCGTTCACCTGTGTGGTGCATGGTTGTATCATGTGGGTAAAGTGCATAACCTCTGCAGAGTGTACAAACTATTCGGATAGCCGTGCTCACGGTATTGAGCAATGCTCGGGAATTACAGTCAAGGGGTAGTTAATTAAAATGGACAACTGGAAGGGATGGCAGGATGCCATGTGGATAATGGAACTTGATTTAGGATGGAAAACTTGGGTTTATTTGAGAATCACTGAATCTATTTGCTTGTTACTATTTGTTTTACTGTCTTTTCAATCTATGTATCGTATGGTTCTTAAATGCTGCTTTATTGCAAATGAGCCCTTAGCCTTTCCTTTGGAATAAGCCTGCATATAGCTATGATAGAATTGCATTTTGTGCACAACTTGTTGAGTACGTGTTGGTGTACTCACCCTTGCTTAACAACCAACAACAGTGGAGGAATCATCATCGTTATTGGAGGACTTTCAGGTGGACACGTGTCACTAGGCCAATCCTAGTCAGCTGCCTGTGGTGTGCTGATGTGACCTCTACGTTTTCTACTACTTTCCGCTGCATTTGTCTCATTGGTTTTATTATTGCCTTGTGAGGCTGAATACTGTAAGTGATCATAAGATCGTACACTAGTTATATTAAATGAATAAAGTCTTATTATTCTTTTCGTTGTGTATGATATGATGCTTACCGATGTTAAGCTGTGTGCACTAGCGATTGATCCTGGGACTAGTGCGGCAAAACACAGTGGATTCGAATTGGTGAATTCGGGTCCTCACAGAGGTGGTATCAGAGCATACTGACTGTAGGTCTTGGCCTTAGATAGTTGGTCATCCCTATAGGTCCTTCAAAATTATTTTCTAAAATAAAAGACCCAACCTAGAAGAATAATGTGTTCTTGACTTATCTCATTCTTCTATCTCTGCCCTTACCAAAAATTCTTCCTTGTCCCTTGCTGAAATTTCTTTTTCTTACCTCTGCTAAATTGAGTTAAAATCTTACATGAGTTATCTTGAGAAGAAAACGATATACCACACTGTAGGAGATGTCATCAAGTGTCTGCTGCTACCATACCGACCATGAAGGAAAGAATCATCAAGCTCATGGAGGAGCGGATCAACGAAGTGTATTAAAAACTAGAAGACTCAGTGCTTCAAGTAGCCAGTTGAGACTCAGTGCTTCAAGTAGCCAGTTGAGACTCAGTGCCTCACAATATTCATGCAAAATTTCTTATTGATCCAGTGACTGATAAATCTAGTTCAACAGTCGATAATAACAAGTATATGTCGAGCTGCAGTTGTAAATCGAGTGAGGGCGCGCCAAGAGACAGGGGCCCAACTCATGCATTTTTACCTATATATCTTAGTGTGATTAGATTAGGTGAAAGGTGGGAAATTTATATTGTTGTAAAGATTTAAGGCAAGCAGCTAATAACTCGAGAAAAATAATATGAAAAATTCATACATTCTTTAGAATATTATTGCTTAGGCTGGTGGCTTAGCTAGGACCTTTCTCCAACCATCGCACCTGATGTCGCCTGGCGGGCTCAAGAATGCTACGTCGGCAACATCAGGTGCCGTCCGTTGGAGAAGGTCCTGGCTGGCTTGACAACCCCTGCAAGTTCAAGAAGCATGGCTACCAGGAGAGCGTCCGGTATACTGAGAGGCGGAGCCACGAGGTGACGTGCTTAGTTGACATGGAATGGTTGCTTTGCTTTCTTTTGGTGTAATAGACTACTAACATAGTTGTGGATTTATAACCTTATTTTATTTTTTGAAAATCATATTAGTGTGGAATAAGAATGATTCATTGTTTTTTATTAAGCAAATAAGTAATAATATTCTAAAGAATATATGAATTTTTTCATTTTGAGATGTATATGTATCATCTGAAATGTGTTAGTATATGTGAAATGTATAAGTATATGTGAATTGTCAATTGTATATGTAGCATGTGAAATGTGTAAGTATATGTGAAATGTCAAATTGTATATGTATCATGTGAAATGTATAAGTATACTTGTCGATAGTATTTGGCCCGTCCTCTCTACCTTCTCTTCCCCACCGTCCTCCTCGCCGTTTTAGAGTAGTATCATCAGCTTTGCATGAAACGTATAAGTATACTTGTCGATAGTATTTGGCCTTTTGTTGACATATTATCATTAATTTTCAATGCCTTCTTCTAGCCTAAGAAACAATGATGGCAGACGAAATTGTTAATCAAGAAGAATTTATGCGAAATTTGATTGCGGGAAATGATGGTCATGAGGCAGGAGAGCCTGATCCTGCCCTCGTGGATCAACCCGTGGCCGCCGAGGCCACCGAGGCCGATGAGTGAAAGGACAGGGATGTCGCCTAGAGGGGGGTGAATAGGCGAATACTAAATTTAAAACTAAATCACAACGGAATAAAACAATCCCGAGGGTATCAGCCCGGACTATCCGAGCTTTTACTCCGGATACTCCGGTATGTCTGGACTATCCGGGGTTTTTGTTCGTAGTCTCCGAATTAACCCCTTCGGTATGGATTAAACTTCACCTATCTGGAGTCTCCGGGTTAAATGTCCGAATACTCCAGGTTGGGCACCTCGAGATGAATTTTTTTTAATCTCGTCAATTTTTAATCAAACTACTTGAACACAAAGAATCTAGATACTACCAGGTACCTAGAACAAGTAGAGATCTAGTGGAAAGCTCAATAGAAAAGTAGATCGGGCAATTTCAAGATTCAAAATCAAATACTAAAACAAGATCAAGAAGCAAACTTGGAGACGATGATTTTTCACCCGAAGTTCGGATCCTTGAGGGGATCCTATGTCTCCGTTGAGGCGGCTCGGTCACACTTGAGCTGGAGTCTCTTTCAACCCTTTTCCACCCGGTGTTGCACAAATGCACTCGCCGGTGCGGCTCGGTCACACTTGAGCCGGGGGTATTTTTCACCCTCTTCCACCCGGTGTTGCACAAAAGCACTCGCCGGACTTCACTTCTTTGATTCCTTCCCTTGCGGAGGCGGAATCGGCCTTCACAAACTTCCCACAACCAACCACACAAAGCTCCGGTGGATCGTAGGCGACCTCCTAGGTGTCTAGGAGTCCTCAACCTCCAAGAGTAACAAATCCTCACGAAGAACAAGCTTGAAGATGAAATCAAGTGCTCAAACAACTCAAATCTCGCTCAACCTAGCACCTAACTCCTCAAACTCTTCCTAACCCTTCTCATAAAGGGGATCACTTAGATCTAAGGGTGAAGGGGTGTTTAGGGGGCTCAAGAACAAGAGGAGAACCCCTCAAACCAGTGGAGTAATGGCCACTTTTCAAATGGGGAAGAGAGGGCTTTAAATAGAGGTCCCCAAAAAACTAGCCGTTTGAACTGTGCAAAGTCCGGATACTCCGGACTTAAACCCCGGATACTCTGGACAACCCGGATACTCCGGATTGACCAAATCGAGATAATCAACCCGGATACTCCGGATTAGACTGAGCAGCCCGACGAAAACGAGCATAACTTTTGACTCCGGACTCGATTTAAGTGATTTTAGACTCTATTGCTTGCCAAAAACAAGGGCTACACAACTAACAAGGTCTCACTACCTAAATATCAAAGGATAAATTCAGAATTCACAAAGAATCCAAGGGAGACCTACAAATCTCACTTTCCGGCACCTCCAACACTACTCTCTCTTTAAGTTTCACAAGGATGGATCATTTGAGCACTTGACACATCTAAAAGTCATGTGACGTCGCATCCCTCTTTATAGTACGGCAATCCTTAAACTCAAATTCAAACGAGAAATCTATGTCTTACATTCAATCCGCATGTCGTCTTCTCCGTGGATGCAATGTGCATGATGTCTTTTACCAAATGATTGATGACATCTTCGCTTGTCCAACTTGACTCGATTCACCTCATGAGACTCTCGTCCTATCAACCTTGACTTGATCATCCTCTCCGACGATCTCCACGCCAAGTCGATCTTGACTTAGTACTCAACTCTTGGTGACACCACCGTCTTGTTGACCTCGGCTTAACGATCATCCTCCACGATACCTTGGTCATCATACACACACGGGACCTAATTCTTTCCAAACCACTCATGAAAAGCATTAGTCCCAAAAGCTCAATAGATATGAAGAAATTGATATTTGTGACCAGTTGATTACCACAAGTGTTCCATATAAAGAGGCACAATATAACTAAAAATACTTGACATAAGAAATGTTCTCTACTAAGTGCATCATGATGAATATGTAATTGATCTATATGCACTAGAGAGATAATTGCCGATATGATGAATCAATTAAATAATAGCAAGGATCACCGTCTTTACTTAAATGAAGCACATAATAGAATATACACGACTTGTACATGTGCAACTAATATTTGGAATAAGAGTAAATATGTGATCCAACACTAGATTAAACTTCACTAAGAGAATTGCATGAGAAGATATACAACTAGAACATGCATGCACCATGTCAATCTATAGCAATATGAAGTTTAACTCTAGTTAATACATGCCTGCTAAAAACAAAGCACATAATGAACTCAAATGAATATATATGCACAAATAAATATGACATGAACCAATGTGCATATATATAATCAACATGTTACTTGGAGATCACTATGCATTTACACAAAAGGAATGCAATAACAAATATAGAAGAGATACCAAAATTGCATAGCTTAACTTCGCTTAACCATTCCACTTGATTTTCCTCTAAATAGATGAGACTGATACTCAACTAGGCAATGACATGTTAGTCTCATAGCAATATAATCATATTAGAGGTTTGTCATTTGTTAAGCACTAAGTTAAGCATTTACTGAATTACATAGATTGTCATTATATGCGTTTGTCATTAATCACCAAAATAACATAAGTGCCTAGATGCACTTTCAATCTCCCCCTTTTTGGTGATTTATGACAAACCTATTATCAATTGCACCAAATGACAATATTAAGATATGTAGGATTAAAACAAGCATGAAGAAACAATAAGAGATCATACCTACAAATTATCCCTTTTTGTCAATCGATTAGGGGACAATTGATAAATCCATAAATTCTCCCCCTTTTGTCATTAATCCCAAAAAGGTGCTTAATAGATCCTTTTTGTTCATTCAATAAAGTCTGTTCTCCCCCTTGATTGCACACTCAATAAAAAGATTAGGGAGAACAAAAATAAAAATAAGGAGCTAGGAATAGGGCAATGATATTAAGCTCCCCCTAAATCTAGGCAAGATATGATACCAATTATATCCAAGATTTAGATAATGGATGTTTCTAATGATACCAATTTAAATGTAGTCATGATTCACAAGATGTAAGTGATGCTTAAACATGACTCATGAATATGATTTCACATGGAGAAGATTTATTCTTTAAACATCAAGATCATATAGCAAATTTATATAATTTAAGCACATGCTCATGATCAAGTTAAATTCTAACAATCAAGATAATATAGAGAAGATTACACAAGAAGGAATTGCTTATATGATCACAAGATGTATACAAAATCATGAATCAAAATTGTATAAGTAAGATGCACTTTCATGATCAAGAATTTCATAAACTTATCAAGGGCATACCTCTTTGCAATGTGTCACCCATATGTACCTTTTAATTCTTGATAATGCCAAATGCAAGTTAGATGACACTTCAAAAACAATTTAGGATTAGAGGATACCTCTTGAAAGATACTAATTGATGATATCAATTGAAAAATACAACACCATTTAAAATGAGACACTTGAGCATAATGGTGTGCAAAGACATTATTGAATATGGTCAAAAAGAAATACGTCCCTTTGTCGGTTCTTGTCCTCCGCATGTTCATATCGGTCATGATCACTGCGCCCGGCCTTAGATCTCTCGGATATGGAGCTCCTCTCCATTTCCTTCATCCCACCGTCGAAGATGACCCCTTTTCCAATACCTTGAACGTCAATAGACAAGTACACGATTTTCGGGAATAAATATCTTTCAACTTGACCCAAGTTAGTTTGATAATGTCCAAGTACAACATGCATGATATAGACGATAAACATGATAATACTTCTTGCATGCAATTTTGAAAAAAATCAAGATACCAATTGAATATTTCATTATACCAATTTACAATTAAAATATTTGAAACTCATTCAAATTTAATCTTGACATCCACTTGTAAGAGAGACAATGGGTAAAACACATTCAAACTCACTCTTGAACTTACAAGGAAAATTTTCTCTTTTCCATAATAAACTCCGAGTTATGCAAGAGAGGAAACATTTGAGGCTAAGATACAATTAAGTCCAATTTCTAGAAGAACTTAGCCAAATGATGCACTTTCAATGGAATGAAAACTTAAATAGATATGCTCCACTTTGAAGCTTGGAGCAATGAATAACTTCACTTAGTTTTCATCTTGAAAGGCTTGCTAAGATTCCAATTTAAAACTCTCAAAATCTCAAAAGATGCAAATAGCAGCACAAAATCGATTATAGCTTTTAAGCCATCGCACAAATGCAAAAATCATCAACGCGGAAAAGATCCATCTCAAAATTCTCTTCGAGGGCTATGAAGGCCAAAAATTCATTTGAGCAAAGGAAAACCTCGAAAACTTTACAATAGTGAATGCCGAACCGAATGTTTCGCGAAAAGAAATCTCGCTTTGAAATAGTCCTGAGGATGAAAATAACAGCAAATGAGCTCCCAAAAATTTTTAGATGAATCATGGAGTAATAAATTGAGTTACCTTAGTTTTCATCATAAGGAAATGCTCAAAACATCTTAAAGGTAAGCAAGATTTCAAAAAATGCAATGTGCTGAAAAATTCAGTTTTGACATTCCATTTAAGCTTTTTAACTGGGCTAAAAGAAGGTTCAAACAAAATTCATAAATTCTGAAAAAATTGGACAATGAATTCCAACTTTTGAGGATCAATTCTTACAAAGGTGGTCCCCTCAAATTATGCTCTGATTTGGAGATACAAAAATCAGAAATCAGCTCAAAACCATGCAAAAGTCTGAATTTTCAGCATTTGATCAAAGAGAGAAAAGGCCATAACTTTTTCAAATGGAGTTGAAATTATTTGAAATTATGCAGAAACATACTTTGGACTCCTGAGAAACTTTTTCAAAAATAATTTTTCAAAAAGGAGTCTCCAATCAAAAGATATGCCAAATTTTGTTTTGTATGTATGATTTTCAATCAAACAGAAGAAAAGTCAAAACTTTTTCAAATTAAGTCCAAATGATTTGAAAATCTCCAGAAATGAACTTTGAGCTATTTAGACAGTTTTTCCAAAAGAATTTCCTCAAAAGGAATTTTCTTTCAAAAGATATGGCAGATTGCGCTTTGTAGGCAAAAAGAGAAGTTTAATTTGCACCGAATGCTCAAAACGCAATCCAATTTGGTTTTCATGGAGATTTCTACTTTCATAGCTATGTATGAGTTAGAAATACTATTTCAAGCCAAGAAATATGAAGAAATCCAACTCGAATAGCAAAACCCACAATATGCATGAATGGGTCATTTTGGGTCAAATGAAGAATTTTGGCTAAATTCAAATAGCTATAACTTTTGAACGGTTGGTCGTTTGGAAAAACTTTGAACTAAAGAAATGCTTAAAATAACCAACCCTACGAGTTTTTTATTGACCACTTTTTCAAAAACTCAATAGATTTTAACTTATGAAAATATTTCATTTATTCCAAAATCAAGATCCTATAAGATCCATTTGAGGCTAAATTTGCTATTTTGTTTCTAAAATAGAAATTTTTACTCCGAAAGTATTGTAAAACATTTGAAATACATATTTGAGAACTTTTATAAAGATTTTCATAAATATTGGCCTTTTAAACAATATTTTTAACTTTTAGACAAAAGAGGCTCATATGAAAGATATGCATGCATATGGTTTTCAACATTATTCGAACAAGTATCAAATGAAGTCAAATAGCCATGAGATTTTGCAAAAATGATCCATGGACATCCAAGAGACTTTTCCAAAAAGAATTTCTCAAATATCACCCTCCAATCAAAAATAGGCTATTAGGAGCATTGGAGGTTTAGTTTTAACACTAAGTCAAATAAAGTCAACAATTTCGCAAATAAGTTCAAATAAATGTGAGAATTTCCAGATATGAACTCCATATGCGAGAGAAGGTTTTTCACCAAAAATTTGCAATAAATCAATTTTATTTTGAGAGATATGGTGAAAGATGTATTTGAATCACATAAAGAATTAAGATTTTCACTAAATCCTCAAAATGGAACCAAATGAGTTTTGAATGGAAATGTGCACTTATATGGCTTCATATGAGTTAGAGAGATGTTTATAAGCCTATGAGCATAATCAAATCCATTTAAATCGTAAAATCCAACTTTATGCCAGAGTATGCCAAATAAGATCAAAAGAGAGATTTTGGTGAACTTCAAAAAGGCATTTTGCAATAAACCTTGGTAAAATTCATGAAACCAATATGAAATACTCCAAATGATCAAGATAAACATCAAACACACCATTTAGAGCAATTTCAAAGAAATTCTTAAAGAGATGAATTTGGCAATAAAACCTTTAGGTTCCAAGAAATTCTCTAGTTTTGCCAAAGTGAGCTTAAATGGGTATTTAATCTTTCCATAAGCTTATATGAGTTGCAAATGCCCTTGTGAGTCAACTCATAACATGAAACTTGACTCATTTGGCAAAACTCACTTAAGTGCTAGAAATGGACCATTTTGGACAATTCAAGTTTCTTAGCGAGTTTGAAAACCTCATAGTTTCAAATACATTGGTCATTTGAAAATCGTTTGAATACGAAAAATGATTGTAATGACCAACTCTATGTTTTTGGTATTGAAACTTGTCGGTGTTTCGAGAACCGGCAAGTAAATTTGTAGGTCTAGAGGGGCTACGCGCTCCCGCTCCTCGAATGGTTAGACCGAAAGAAAGGGGGTCCAACACTTATACTGGTTCGGGCAGAACGTCCCTACTCCAGTTCGTGAGGTGGTCGGGTGTTATTGATTCTGGTGTATCCGTCGTGTTACAAGCAAGGGCTGAGCTCGGGCTCGGAGCGCCTTGTGTACAGGGGTTGCCGGGAACGGCTACGAGTGTGATTCGGGAGTGTTGTGTTCGACCGCCTACCCCGTTGCCCGTTCCGAAGGGCCATGCCTCCCCTTATATAGCCTGGGGAAGCAGGTCGCGCGGAGGTTACACGGGAGTGTGTAAAGGAAAAAATGGATGGGGCTCCCTACGCCTAGGAGTCCGGTCTTTAGCCTCGGTGTCCGGTTGCTGGACTTGACCTTTGACGGGTAGCCGTACGTCCTGTGTTGGGTTGGTGGAGGCGCAGAGCGACGGCTCGGTCCGTTCCTCCGAGAACGGCGCACTGCTCTCACAAGAATGTCGTCCGACGTCGAGGGCGTCAGCCTTCGGGGACCGTCTTGGGAAGGCGCGTAGCGTCCCGTCCCTGCTCGATCGTGACGAATTGCCGCATCAGCCAGTTTAGGTGACCAGTAGAAGCCGGTTTCTGACGATTTGACGTCTGCTTCTTGGTGAAGATGATCCGAGCTTGTTCGGGGCTGCCGATCGGTCCGACCCGTTGGTCGGGCCAGCCCTGGGTCGTCGTTGCCGTAGTCCGTGGGGTGCCGGTCCTGTAGCGCTTGGCCGGACTGCTTTCTGGGCTTGGTCGGGAACCGAGCGCCCTCACATGGGCTGGTCGGTCGGCCTTCCAGCTGCCGTGAGTGCTGCTCGGAGGGCGTTCGACTTATTGCGTCGGTCGGGCCCCCCTTCGGGGCTGGATTGGTCGGAAGTCGTGGGCCTCCGAGCGGGGCTTCTTGTTTGAGGCTTAGGCACGGTGGCGGCCCATATGCTTCTCCTGGGCCGCTGGGGATACCTATGTCCCGGGTATTCGTCAAAACTTTTCTTAAATTCGGTTTAGAATTAATTCTATAAAAATTATAAGTTTAAATCCAAAACAAGATACTACTATCTAGATTTTGGGCTAAAAACTTATTTTCTTTTGAAATTAGTTTTGTAAAGCCAAAACCATTGGAAAACTTTTTGAAAATATTAATATACATTTTTCAACTAGTTTTCCCAAGATTAGTAATTGATACTAAGATTTTTCACTTTTGGCCAAATGGCTTGATTTCGAAAATATATATTAGCACTTATATAAATATGGGCACATGTAGGGACATGATATACATGATTATAATTTAGCACTCCCCCTAAATGTGCCACTATCCTAAACTTGCTCAAGATTGCAATCAAAACAACTAATAAGTATGAGCAAGCATATAACAAGCAATCTAAATTGATTTTCATGAATAATGCAATATAACCTACACAAAGCTATAAGCTATAAGAATCAATTTAAATACTTGTTACCCGAGATGGCATTGGCTCAAGATTGAAGTGATCATCCTCATGCCTGGCTCCATTTTGCAAATGATTAAGTCCTCTTCCCTTTTGAAGAAGCCAAACGTCCAATCCATCTCATATTACCTAAAAATATTTTAGGCGGTTTTTGGTACCCAATCCTTGTTGGGTCCAACAATGTTAGTCATAATAGATTTAGGAATCCAAATGGCCCTAATTTGGATATTATTGAATTGACTAACACAATTAGAAATAAGTTTGCAATAATTATTCCTCCTAGGCAAATGATTGGTATTTTTATGAAAAGGCTTAGGAGGGCAATGATACTTTGCAAAACTATTTCTAGTTTGATCTCTTCTAAGCATATGATAATTGAAATTGTGCATTGGCTTAGAGGGTCTAGTATATCTAGCAAATGTTTTGCTATTGTTATTTCTCCTAAGCAATATATTGGAATTGTTTTGAGTAGGCTTAGGAGTCCTAACAATTTTAGCAAATCCATTTCTAGATTTACTCTTCCTATGCAAATGAGCATTATCATTTTGAAAGGGCATAGGGGACTTAACAAGCTTGGCAAATACATTGCCATTCTTGTCCTTCCTAAGCAAATGATGATCATTGACAATGATAGGCTTAGGAGTGATACCTTTGGGACAATCCTTACCGATATGCCCATTTTCCCGACAATTGTAGCAAGTAGGCTTTTAACGTCTCTTTTCTTGACTTGCTCTTTGTCAGTTTGCCTTTATTGTTGATGGTTGTGGCTTGATCTCCACTTTGTTAGGGCACACGGAGGCGAAGTGGCCCTTCTTGTTGCAAGCAAAGCACTTGATGATCTTCGAATGTCTTTCGTTGTGCCTTGTCTTACTAGTCTCCCTCTTGGAGATGTAGCCGAGTCCTCGCTTATCTTGAGGCGCCCATGGCTTGCTCAAGATCTCGTCGAGAACGGCTTTACCCTTTATGCTCCTCTTCAAGTCATTTTCTAATCTAATGACTTGGGCCTTGAGCTCTTTATTTTCCTCTACAAGGTTAGTCTCAATATGCATAGAGGAAGTAGTAGCAATAGAATTTAACCAACAAGGTAAATCATTGCTAGAGGTGGATATGTATTTATTTGATGAATTGTTTGTAATAGGAATTAGGCAAGGCAATTCATCAACTAAATTACATTGAGTAGCAATATCCAATCTAGACTTAGTAAATTCCATAAGAAGGAGTTTTTCATGATTTTCTTTTAGAATTTTATAATCATTTTGAAGTGAGTCATGCTCCAACTTCAAAATTTTATACTTCTTTTTCTCCTTCCCAAGAGATTCACTGAGCTCCTTTAACATATTCATAAATTCATCACAAAAGAGCTCATCACTTGATGTGGAGCTTGAGGTTTCATCTCCCGACATCTCTTCCTCAATGCAATTCTCAATGGAAGTGGATGATTCAAATAGTTCTTGAAGCTTTATCCACATTTCATGAGCGCTCTTGAGATTGCATATTCTATCAAAAATTTCATTGCTAACAACACAAACTAAAGCATAAGTAGCTTGAGCGTCGAGATGTAGGCATTTCACCTCTCCTTCAGTTGGATTAACTTCATTCAATGGAGAGGAAAAGCCAACATCTACGATCCACCATATTTTGGGGCTCATGGATTTAAAATGAGTAGTCATAATTAATTTCCATGAAGCATAATTTGAGCCATCTAGTACAAGTGGATCATGTGAGTGCACTAATTCTCTAGTCGACATCCTTTACTCTCTAGACGTTTAAGTCTAATAAAATGAGAGACCAAGCTCTGATACCAATTGAAAGGACAGGGGATGTCGCCTAGAGGGGGGTGAATAGGCGAATAATAAATTTAAAACTAAATCACAGCGGAATAAAACAATCCCGAGGGTATCAGCCCGGACTATCCGAGCTTTTACTCCGGATACTCCGGTATGTCCGGACTATCCGGGGTTTTTGTCCGGAGTCTCCGGATTAACCCCTTCGGTATGGATTAAACTTCACCTATCCGGAGTCTCCGGGTTAAATGTCCGGATACTCCGGGTTGGGCACCTAGAGATAAATTTTTTTTTAATCTCATCAATTTTTAATCAAACTACTTGAACACAAAGATTCTAGATACTACCAGGTACCTAGAACAAGTAGAGATCTAGTGGAAAGCTCAATAGAAAAGAAGATCGGGCAATTTCAAGATTCAAAATCAAATACTAAAACAAGAGCAAGAAGCAAACTTGGAGACGATGATTTTTCACCCGAAATTCGGATCCTTGAGGGGATCCTACGTCTCCGTTGAGGCGTCTCGGTCACACTTGAGACGTGGTCTCTTTCAACCCTTTTCCTCCCGGTGTTGCACAAATGCACTCGCCGGTGCGGCTCGGTCACACTTGAGCCGGGGGTCTTTTTCAACCCTCTTCCACCCGGTGTTGCACAAATGCACTCACCGGACTTCACTTCTTTGATTCCTTCCCTTGCGGAGGCGGAATCGGCCTTCACAAAATTCCCACGGCCAACCACACAAAGCTCCGGTGGCTCGTAGGCGACCTCCTAGCCGTCTAGGAGTCCTCAACCTCCAAGAGTAACAAATGCTCATGAAGAACAAGCTTGGAGATGAAATCAAGTGCTCAAACAACTCAAATCTCGCTCAACCTAGCACCTCACTCCTCAAACTCTTCCCAACCCTTCTTATAAAGGGGATCACTTAGATCTAAGGGTGGAGGGGTGTTTAGGGGGCACAAGAACAAGAGGAGAACCCCTCAAACCAGTGGAGTAACGGCCACTTTTCAAATGGGGAAGAGAGGGCTTTAAATAGAGGTCCCCAAAAAACTAGCCGTTTGAACTGCGCAAAGTCCGGATACTCCGGACTTAAACCCCGGATACTCTGGACAACCTGGATACTCCGGACTAACCTGGATACTCCGAATTGACTAAACCGAGAGAATCAACCCGGATACTCCGGACTTAACCCCGGATACTCCGGATTAGACTGAGCAGCCCGACGAAAATGAGCATAACTTTTGACTCCGGACTCCGATTTAAGTGATTTTGGAGTCTATTGAAAGCTAAGAATAAGGGCTACACAACTAACAAGGTCTCACTACCCAAATATCAAAGGATAAATTCATAATTCACAAAGAATCCGAGGGAGACCTACAACTCTCACTTTCCGGCACCTCCAACACCACTCTCTCTTTAAGTTTCACAAGGATGGATCATTTGAGAACTTGACACAGCTAAAAATCATTTGACGTTTCATCCCTCTTAATAGTACGGCAATCCTTAAACTCAAATTCAAACGAGAAATCTAAGTCTTACATTCAATCCGCATGTCGTCTTCTCCGTGGATGCAATGTGCATGATGTCTTTTACCAAATGATTGATGACATCTTCGCCTTGTCCAACTTGACTCGATTCACCTCATGAGACTCTCGTCCTATCAACCTTGACTTGATCATCCTCTCCGACGATCTCCACGCCAAGTCGATCTTGACTTAGTCCTCAACTCTTGGTGACACCACCGTCTTGTTGACCTCGGCTTAACGATCATCCTCCACGATACCTTGGTCATCATACACACACGGGACCTAATTCTTTCCAAACCACTCATGAAAAGCATTAGTCCCAAAAGCTCAATAGATATGAAGAAATTGTTATTTGTGAGCAGTTGATTACCACAAGTGTTTCATATAAAGAGGCACAATATAACTGGAAACACTTGACATAAGAAATGTTGTCTACTAAGTGCATCATGATGAATATGTAATTGATCTATTTGCACTAGAGAGATAATTGCCGAAATGATGAATCAATTAAATAATAGCAAGGATCACAGTCTTTACTTAAATGAAGCACATAATAGAATATACACGACTTGTACATGTGCAACTAATATTTGGAATAAGAGTAAATATGTGATCCAACACTAGATTAAACTTCACTAAGAGAATTGCATGAGAAGATATACAACTAGAACATGCATGCACTAAGTCAATCTATAGCAATATGAAGTTTAACTCTAGTTAATACATGCCTGCTAAAAACAAAGCACATAATGAACTCAAATGAATATATATGCACAAATAAATATGACATGAACCAATGTGCATATATATAATCAACATGTTACTTGGAGTTCACTATGCATTTACACAAAAGGAATGCAATAACAAATATGGAAGAGAGACCAAAATTGCATACCTTAACTTTGCTTAACCATTCCACTTGATTTTCCTCTAAATAGATGAGACTGATACTCAACTAGGCAATGACATGTTAGTCTCATAGCAATATAATCATATTAGAGGTTTGTCATTTGTTAAGCACTAAGTTAAGCATTTACTGAATTACATAGATTGTCATTATATGCGTTTGTCATTAATCACCAAAATAACATAAGTGCCTAGATGCACTTTCAATCTCCCCCTTTTTGGTGATTTATGACAAACCTATTATCAATTGCACCAAATGACAATATTAAGATATGTAGGATTAAAACAAGCATGAAGAAACAATAAGAGATCATACTTACAAATTATCCCTTTTTGTCAATCGATTAGGGGACAATTGATAAATCCATAAATTCTCCCCCTTTTGTCATTAATCCCAAAAAGGTGCATAATAGATCCTTATTGTTCATTCAATAAAGTCTGTTCTCCCCCTTGATTGCACACTCAATAAAAAGATTAGGGAGAACAAAAATAAAAATAAGGATCTAGGAATAGGGCAATGATATTAAGCTCCCCCTAAATCTAGGCAAGATATGATACCAATTATATCCAAGATTTAGGTAATGGATGTTTCTAATGATACCAATTTAAATGTAGTCATGATTCACAAGATGTAAGTGATGCTTAAACATGACTCATGAATATGATTTCACATGGAGAAGATTTATTCTTTAAACATCAAGATCATATAGCAAATTTATATAATTTAAGCACATGCTGTAACACCCCGGCGCCCAACGCACCGCGAATGCTACCAAAAGACTCTAAATGACGCTTACAACACTCCGGAACCACTCTTGCCCAGAGTGTTCCCAACAAGAATTCAAGAAAATAAAAAAAATGCGTCAAGAAGTTCAAATGACCTAAGGACTCAACGAACGAGTCAATAAACCTTTTACCTCTAATAAAAGGCTGACACTGACCTTGAAACTCTCTAAACTAGCTTAAAACTAAGTCACCAAAATTTAGGAAATTTCGGCATGACCTCTCTAGACAGAAGAGGACATCCACTCGCAGACGAAAGCAATTGCGCTTATGATATCATTCTAGCGTGTCCTTAGTTAATCATTCACACATCCAATGTAACTTAAGAACTACACCACATTTAAGCGACATATTACAATCATAATCAATACAACTAGGCTTTACAAATCGATTAAATGGTTTGGTGCAAACGTGCTTGTGCTACTACTCCCCCATACATCTTTGGTTTCAATGTACCGCAACAACACAACAAACAAGCGTGAGTCGATGACTCAAAGAAAGCATGTGAGTAACAATTCCAATTTAGCATAAGTAAAACAAGAGCTTGACCATAAAAGCAAGAAGGACAAATAAGCAACATCCGGACAATACGCATTTATACCCATTTAAAGCAATAACTTGACTATATAAGAAAATTACCGCAATTCAAACCATTAACTTGATAATAAACCCAGTCAATGCAAAAAAAACAAGCACTACTTAACTCTAAGTCACAATGTTTCCTGAATCAACTACCCCTTGTCGCCACTCAAACCATTTTCATCTATTGCATTTGAGTTTATAACTCGACTTCACTCCACAATATTCATACAACATAATTCGCAGGGCAAAGAAATGCGCTAATCCATCAAATTCAATTCAATCTCCCCTTTTTGGGTTGAATCGACGACTCAACCTTCAATTACCCTAATCACCATCCATATGACACACCATTTACCACCACACTCATTATTAAAGATGCAATGCACATGAATGCTCATTTCCATGCACGCATCGAGATCGCTGAAAGTGCCCACCCGTCGGTGTGCACCTCACGTCCCTTCCATCCCGCAGATGGAAGGTGCCTACTCTTACTGTCTCGCTCCCATTCACCTCGATGAATGGGACTACGAGGTAGGACTTTCGTGTTCACTACGTGTGAACACAGAGGCCCGCATCAGAATGGGTCGCCTCTTCCATTATGAATGCACAAATGCAATTAACACGAATGAAATGCAACCTTTCATTCATTGTTAACACTAGCATTACTATAACCACATACATATATAAGCATATATGTAAATACATACATATACACATAGACACAAGACATCACCAATGTATGCACTCACATAAATAGGCTATCGTTGAACCCACATTTCCACCAGCACAAACAAGCATACATATATACACACCAAATTCAGCAAAACATTGATTCGTACTCATACTCAATTCCATTCCCCAGACATGGCACAGTTAAGTACAATTCTTGTAAATTAACCACGTTCCCCATACTCGCTACTCACTGCAAATATTACCAAAGGTACAGTAAACTTACCAGGATTAAGGCTTACTAGTGACCACTCGAACCCAATAGTTAATCACGTCCTCTAAGGGACGATCACCAATATAACTCATACTTGCCAAAATCATTAGAAATTAGCCATGAACAGATAAATAACAATGAACAATCACAATTAGGCACACTACTCGGTGTACTTGCCTTTATCGGCGCGTGAGGCAACGCGGGGTCGAGACCACCCCCGAAGACACTCTTCTTAAGCTTGCACTGACTGGGCTGCCATCCAATGAAGTCAAAGAGAAGGGCAGATTAGATAAGGGAGCAAGAAGACCACCGTCTTCTGCTTTTAATCTTCTCCTACTACTCCTTTTATTACCAATCACTAGAGATAAATACTAATCACTATATATATATATATATATATATATATATATATCTTTAATCAACAATTCAAACAACTTGAAAATCTAGTATGAGTAAAGATTGAAGACTAATTTAATAACATACACTGCTCGTTATTCATGACATTCACATTGCAGACCATACCTAAACCTTGGTTAGGAACTAGAGGTCTAGAAGCAGATTTACTTGAGTAATGCAATGACAAGCATATTATGGTGCTTATGGAATCCTAAAAGTTTGAAATAACAACATGACTGTTCTCGGCTCATCTTTAGTCATGTAATCACTACACAGGTAAACAATTTCCGTTTTAATAATTACAAGAGTAACATACAACAAAAGCAGATAGTGCCATGCTTAATTCGGGAGTGATTACAATTAACATAATACTAAGGTAAAAATAAACCATAAACCTTTTATGTGCTTTACCCAGACATTTTAAACCACGCATACAAGCCCAACATAGGACCATTTTCACTGCACCTCATTACTAGCATTTCTATGAGCACGAAACATTGAATCAGTGAGCAAAGAGTAGGATCGCTAGCAGTAATAAAAGACTTTTGCTAAACCACAACACACAAGAGCTATGAATAAAAGCATATGCAATCTAATGATGAGTAACCATCTGCCTGAAGCTAAATTTGGACATGAATCACATAATGAAATCTATAACCATGTCTACACATCTATACAAGCATCACGTGCATACACAACTCTCTGACCCTATGCTTCAAAACATCAGTACACCCAAACCACTAAAGAATCCATTTCTAATAATCACGCATAAGGATCAATACCTCAACACTTAATCATGCACACATGAATCATCAGGACACAAGACAAGCATGCAAAATCAAATCATTCTCATAAAACCCTAGCTAGGCATTTCATCAAACACGTGACATGCACAAAAGACCAAATGCCACAAACTCAATTGGTTGAGCTCTCACCACAAGGAGGCAAGGGGAAGGGCGTGGTCCGCTGGAGCGACTCACTGCTCTTGGTCCGCTGGCTGTCGAGCAGGAGGGAGGAGAGCTAGGAGGGCGCCAAGCGCCGCTGCTGCTACTCTTGCCGCTCGAGGGGGAGCACCGGAGGAGCATGGCGCTGGGATGGCTCGGGGAGTGGCACCAGACGACGGCAGACGGGGCAAGCGCCGGCAGAGCTGGGAAGAAGGGCGCCGGGAGAATCAAGGCCACTGGCAGAAGTCAAGCCTGGGCGCAGGAGCTCGGCCATTGGAATCGGCAGCCTCGGGCAAAGATTCAAGGTTGACAAAGAAGAGCCTTCTGGCAGGAGCAAGAATCAAGGTCTCACCATGGCGCAGAGGCCGAATCAAGGAGATGGGAGGTGTCGGTAGTGCTTTGAGGAAAAATCTTGCCCGGAGAATGAATATCACCACAAGAAAATAGAGGAGAGAGAGAGAGGGATGGGGTTAGGAAAAAGTTGGTGGGGAGGAAATTCAAAATACCCTCCCAACCAAAAATTTTTCTCGCAATACTACACTCTCCCCCCTTAAAGGAATTCGACCCCGAATTCCACGGACACTAACGAATAAAACGAATAGCCCACAGTAGTTAACTTACAACACATACCTGATAGAAACAACTCCGGATACTTCTCACGCAAGAACTCAGCCAAAGTCAATCAATAGGCCAAAATCCCAAATCATACCACTCTCGTAACTAATCTGCAAACATAGACAAACTTTTTTTTCGATACTATAGCGCATTTACATCCGAACAACCAATGATCTTCCTGATGAATCGGATACCAACCTCTATGCTTTACTACAAATCCATACTCGATTTCAATTGCTATACTCTTATCTCCTCTTTCAAATGACTGACCTCTTTATCAAAAGGTCCATTACCAACAAATACCATTGAAACAATTAATTCACTAAAACACAATTTCCCTTCCAACCATATCTCCACAATATAATTTTTGATATTCCTTTTCCAAGCTTACCTCACGCCAAAGGACCATCGCCGGGTAAATGCTCACTCTGAACACTACACATCAAATTATGAAATCCTTCACTACAACCATCCGAACCCAAAAGTTCACCACACGATAGGAATGGTGACATAAATACTTTCAGCTTCCAAGTAGTCCACTAATAAGGGTTAAACAAGCACCACCAAGGAACCAGATTAAAAGAATAATCCTCAATTAATATCCACTCAAAATCCCTCGATTCTCTTTAACAAAACTAACCACTCTCATCCTTTTCAAATAATGCGATAAAATACACACCAAGGAAAACTCAACTTTAAGAGAAACAATGCATTGAACTTTTACGGCTGCAATCCCAAGGACCAAAGAAAACTCAATTCTCTTTAATAGACTCAATACTATACCATAAGCTTCCATTTCCTGTAACTCCAGCTAGAACACAAAGGAAATACAATTCCCATTTTAACCAAATGGACCACGTACATTATCTTGAACCGCAAAGCATCCAAAGCTACCTGAGAGAGGATCTTGATAGAGCCCAATCATTACTCACATTCTTCTTCCAAAGCCAAATTTGCAAGAGAAGACCCGATTCTCGAACATCATATAAGTCACCTTTAACACTTTCAAATCGATACAACAAAATTCGCCTCGGGGAGAACTCCAATTAAAAGAGAAACCCCACGCTAAAACACGATCCAGCCTTACATTTTTTTTGGGCGTAAATCCCACAAAGAATCAATCAAAGCCATCTCTTTTAACCAAAGCAAAAGACTAACGTGGTTCGACAAAATAGAATATTCAATTCCATCAATCGATTACTTCCAGGACGACTCTTACATCCTCATTTTCAATCCTCAGAGTCAAAGGAAGGTTCATCTCAAATCCCACCATTTCTAGTACTCCAATGCTCTAGCCATTAAATGATTCATTCCCACCAAATCCTAAAAGGTACATTGTGTTTGAACGGAAGTTATACAACCCAATCTTCCTTTACTTTCCTTCTCCTATTCATATACCCACCACTAATCATATTCCTTAGATAAACTCCTATGTAGACATTTTTCCCAATCAAAAACCCCATCAATCATACAACCATTCCATATACTCACTCTTTAATTTCACATCAATTAAGTCATTTGGTCGATCCACCATTTAATTGACTCATACGCAACATAAATCAACAACTCTCATGTCTTTACGCCAATATATTTCGGTACTTTACATCAACACCTTGCTATAATAAATTCATCCACAGAAGATTATAAACCCTCTCAATCATGATCAGTACTAGACTTACCGAAACACAAATCTCGCATTTCTAATCAATTTTCACTATTCACCACCATTGTAATAACTCTAATCAACTTTTCATTTTAAAATTACCTACCATTCCAATTAGTCATTCTATATCCCACAATAAATTTGGGTGCCTTTATATAACCAACAATTCACATCAACAGAATCGATAACCCACTTCATCCAAAATCTCTAACAACTCATCATACACTTAACATCTTAAACGTCCCCATGGGTCACGTACTCAACCTTTAAGGAAATCCACAATTCTTAAGCATGAATAACAACAAAAACCATCTCTCTTCCCAGAAAAAATCAACCATAACTCATAAGAGAATTCGACTCTCGAATTCCCAAATTTCGACGGGAAACAACTCCTCAAACAAATCTCAAGATTCACAACTTCTAGGAAGGAAAAGAGATGCATGGGAAAAACCAAAGAATCCAACAAAACCGAACACAACAGTAAAAGCAATCCAAAAGGATTCATCACTAAGCTTTTCTCGTTAAATCCAAACATCGAAGGCAAAAGAAACCAATCTTCCCTCCTTACCCTCTAAACTACTCCACGAAAACGACGACTCACGAACGAGAGGTTTCCCAAACAGCAAGAGGTGGCACTAACCAGTTCCACCCACAAGCAAGACCCATAGCTCGGCCAAAGGAACAAAGTTGAAACCTTTTGGTTTCACCAATCACTTGAACATAGGCGTACTGATTCCAACAATCCTTTCATAATCAAAACAATATGCAACAATAAATTTTAGCACTCAACATTTAGGTGCAATGCAATGTACCCATACCCATCCTACTGTGCATCAGAGTGTGTCAAGTTTCCAATTAGTTAACCACTCTAATTCAGATTTTAAGATTATTTAACCACTCTAATTAGTTAACCAAAGGCCAAATTTTAACGGTAGATACATATGCCATGTTTCTAATTTCACGCAGCAAAATTTTAGTTTACTCTAGAGTAATTTACTAAATTCACATGCCACGGACCTAAAGCCCGCTCTGATACCAACTGTAACACCCCGGCGCCCAACGCACCGCGAATGCTACCAAAAGACTCTAAATGACGCTTACAACACTCCGGAACCACTCTTGCCCAGAGTGTTCCCAACAAGAATTCAAGAAAATAAAAAAAATGCGTCAAGAAGTTCAAATGACCTAAGGACTCAACGAACGAGTCAATAAACCTTTTACCTCTAATAAAAGGTTGACACTGACCTTGAAACTCTCTAAACTAGCTTAAAACTAAGTCACCAAAATTTAGGAAATTTCGGCATGACCTCTCTAGACAAGAGGACATCCACTCGTGAGATGTAAAGCAATTGCGTTATGATATCATTCTAGCGTGTCCTTAGTTAATCATTCACACATCCAACAGAACTTAAGAACTACACCACGACGAACGACATATTACAATCATAATCAATACAACTAGGCTTTACAAATCGATTAAATGGTTTGGTGCAAACGTGCTTGTGCTACTACTCCCCCCATACATGCTGGTTTCAATGTACCTGCAACAACACAACAAACAAGCGTGAGTCGATGACTCAGCAAAGTACGTGTGAGTAACAATTCCAATTTAGCATAAGTAAAACAAGAGCTTGACCATAAAAGCAAGAAGGACAAATAAGCAACATCCGGACAATACGCATTTATACCCATTTAAAGCAATAACTTGACTATATAAGAAAATTACCGCAATTCAAACCATTAACTTGATAATAAACCCAGTCAATGCAAAAAAAAACAAGCACTACTTAACTCTAAGTCACAATGTTTCCTGAATCAACTACCCCTTGTCGCCACTCAAACCATTTTCATCTATTGCATTTGAGTTTATAACTCGACTTCACTCCACAATATTCATACAACATAATTCGCAGGGCAAAGAAATGCGCTAATCCATCAAATTCAATTCAATCTCCCCTTTTTGGGTTGAATCCACGACTCAACCTTCAATTACCCTAATCACCATCCATATGACACACCATTTACCACCACACTCATTATTAAAGATGCAATGCACATGAATGCTCATTTCCATGCATCGCATCGAGACGCCGAAAGTGCCCACCCGCGGTGTGCACTCACGCCCCTTCCATCCCGCAGATGGAAGGTGCCTACTCTTCTTGTCTCGCTCCCATTCACCTCGATGAATGGGACTACGAGGTAGGACTTTCGTGTTCACTACGTGTGAACACAGAGGCCCGCATCGAATGGGTCGCCTCTTCCATTATGAATGCACAAATGCAATTAACACGAATGAAATGCAACCTTTCATTCATTGTTAACACTAGCATTACGATAACCACATACATATATAAGCATATATGTAAATACATACATATACACATAGACACAAGACATCACCAATGTATGCACTCACATAAATAGGCTATCGTTGAACCCACATTTCCACCAGCACAAACAAGCATACATATATACACACCAAATTCAGCAAAACATTGATTCGTACTCATACTCAATTCCATTCCCCAGACATGGCACAGTTAAGTACAATTCTTGTAAATTAACCACGTTCCCCATACTCGCTACTCACTGCAAATATTACCAAAGGTACAAGAACTTACCAGATTAAGGCTTACTAGTGACCACTCGAACCCAATAGTTAATCACGTCCTCTAAGGGCGATCACCAATATAACTCATACTTGCCAAAATCATTAGAAATTAGCCATGAACAGATAAATAACAATGAACAATCACAATTAGGCACACTACTCGTTGTACTTGCCTTTATCGGCGCGTGAGGCAACGCGGGGTCGAGACCACCCCAAGACACTCTTCTTAAGCTTGCATCGACTGGCCGCCATCCAATGAAGTCAAAGAGAAGGGCAGATTAGATAAGGAGCAAGAAGACCACCGCCTTCTCGCTTTTAATCTTCTCCTACTACTCCTTTTATTACCAATCACTAGAGATAAATACTAATCACATATATATATATATATATATATATATATATATATATATATATATATATATATATATCTTTAATCAACAATTCAAACAACTTGAAAATCTAGTATGAGTAAAGATTGAAGACTAATTTAATAACATACACTGCTCGTTATTCATGACATTCACATTGCAGACCATACCTAAACCTTGGTTAGGAACTAGAGGTCTAGAAGCAGATTTACTTGAGTAATGCAATGACAAGCATATTATGGTGCTTATGGAATCCTAAAAGTTTGAAATAACAACATGACCTGTTCTCAGCTCATCTTTAGTCATGTAATCACTACACAGGTAAACAATTTCCGTTTTAATAATTACAAGAGTAACATACAACAAAAGCAGATAGTGCCATGCTTAATTCGGGAGTGATTACAATTAACATAATACTAAGGTAAAAATAAACCATAAACCTTTTATGTGCTTTACCCAGACATTTTAAACCACGCATACAAGCCCAACATAGGACCATTTTCACTGCACCTCATTACTAGCATTTCTATGAGCACGAAACATTGAATCAGTGAGCAAAGAGTAGGATCGCTAGCAGTAATAAAAGACTTTTGCTAAACCACAACACACAAGAGCTATGAATAAAAGCATATGCAATCTAATGATGAGTAACCATCTGCCTGAAGCTAAATTTGGACATGAATCACATAATGAAATCTATAACCATGTCTACACATCTATACAAGCATCACGTGCATACACAACTCTCTGACCCTATGCTTCAAAACATCAGTACACCCAAACCACTAAAGAATCCATTTCTAATAATCACGCATAAGGATCAATACCTCAACACTTAATCATGCACACATGAATCACTGGGACACAGCACAAGCATGCAAAATCAAATCATTCTCATAAAAACCCTAGCTAGGCATTTCATCAAACACGTGACATGCACAAAAAGACCAAATGCCACAAACTCAATTGGTTGAGCTCTCACCACAAGGAGGCAAGGGGGAAGGGCGTGGCTGCTGCTGGAGCGACTACCGCTGGCTACTGGTGCTGCTGCTGTCGAGCCAGGAGGGAGGAGAGCTAGGAGGGGCGCCAACTGCTGCTGCTGCTACTCTTGCCGCCTGGAGGGGGAGCACCGGGAGGGAGCATGGCGCCTGGGGATGGCTCGGCAGGGGAGTGGCACCAGGGGACGACGGCAAGACGGCAAGCGGCAGAGCTGGGAAGAAGGGCGCCGGGAGAACTGGCGCCACCGGCAGAAGTCAAGCCGTCTGTCGCAGGAGCTCGGCTATTGGAATCGGCAGCCCTCCTGCAAAGATTCGGCTTCAAAGAAGACTGGTAGTGGCAAGCCTTGGCAGGAGCAAGAATCGCGTCTCGGCCCATGGCGCAGAGGCCGAACGAAGGAGATGGGAGGTGTCGGTAGTGCTTTGGGGAAAAATCTTGCCCAGGAGAATGAATATCAGCCACAAGAAAATAGAGGAAGAGAGAGAGAGGGATGGGGTTAGGAAAAAGATGGTGGGGAGGGAAATTCCGAAAATACCCCTCCCAACCAAAATTTTTCTCTCGCAATACTACACATGCTCATGATCAAATTAAATTCTAACAATCAAGATCATATAGAGAAGATTACACAAGAAGGAATTGCTTATATGATCACAAGATGTATACAAGATCATGAATCAAAATTGTATAAGTAAGATGCACTTTCATGATCAAGAATTTCATAAACTTATCAAGGGCTTACCTCTTTGCAATGTGTCACCCATATGTACCTTTTAATTCTTGATAATGCCAAATGCAAGTTAGATGACACTTCAAAGACAATTTAGGATTAGAGGATACCTCTTGAAAGATACTAATTGATGATATCAATTGAAAAATACAACACCATTTAAAATGAGACACTTGAGCATAATGGTGTGCAAAGACATTATTGGATATGGTCAAAAAGAAATACGTCCCTTTGTCGGTTCTTGTCCTCCGCATGTTCATATCGGTCATGATCACCGCGCCCGGCGTTAGATCCCTCGGACTATGGAGCTCCTCTCCATTTCCTTCATCCCACCGTCGAAGATGACCCCTTTTCCAATACCTTGAACATCAATAGACAAGTACACGATTTTCGGGAACAAATATCTTTCAACTTGACCCAAATTAGTTTGATAATGTCCAAGTACAACATGCATGATGTAGACGATAAACATGATAATACTTCTTGCATGCAATTTTGAAAAAAATCAAGATACCAATTGAATATTTCATTATACCAATTTATAATTAAAATATTTGAAACTCATTCAAATTTAATCTTGACATCCACTTGTAAGAGAGACAATGGGTAAAACACATTCAAACTCACTCTTGAACTTACAAGGAAAATTTTCTCTTTTCCATAGTAAACTCCAAGTTATGCAAGAGAGGAAACATTTGAGGCTAAGATACAATTAAGTCCAATTTCTAGAAGAACTTAGCCAAATGATGCACTTTCATTGGAATGAAAACTTAAATAGATATGCTCCACTTTGAAGCTTGGAGCAATGAATAACTTCACTTAGTTTTCATCTTGAAAGGCTTGCTAAGATTCCAATTCAAAACTCTCAAAATCTCAAAAGATGCAAATAGCAGCACAAAATCGATTATAGCTTTTAAGCCATCGCTCAAATGCAAAAATCATCCGTCTCAAAATTCTCTTCGAGGGCTATGAAGGCCGAAAATTCATTTGAGCAAAGGAAAACCTCGAAAACTTTAAAATAGTGAATGCTGAACCGAAGGTGTAATACCGCAAATCAATTTTGTTAGGTTTGTCGGCCGGAAATGATTCCATCGTTGTGATTTGAGGTTTCTTTTTATTTTCTCGGTAGAAAAATATATATATATATATCTATTTATCGTCACGCAAGTAAAGCTTTTATAAAAGGTTTTGGAGTTTGCCTTAGTTTTCGAATTGAGGTATCTTCCGAGCTGTTTAGTTTGGTGGCAAGTTGTTTTCTTGTTTATTTGTCTTTTCGCGCCATGTATTGAATTATATTGGTTCGCGGTAATGGTTAAAAGTTGGACTTTGGTTTTGGAGGGGTTTTTTTTAGGAAATTTTCCCCTCCCTTACCTAATCTTTCTCCTCCTCTCATTCTTGTGGCTGTCATTTGTTTCCCTTGGCCAAGATATTTTTCGTGTCTTTCCAAGCCCTCGCCGACTCATCCAGCGTCTCTGGTGGCTCGCCTGGGCCGGCGCAGCCCTCCCTGAGCCCTCCTCCTGGCGTTTCTCTCCAGCCATCGGCGACAAGCAAGCAATACTGGTCGATGCTCCTGTGTCTAGCCTCCTCCTCCCTGCGCCCTCCTCCTCTTGCCGCTAGCTTCTTCCTCTCCCCGCTGGGACGCCGAGAAGGGCAAGACTTCACCAAGAATGGCAGCAAAGATCAAGAAGGCGGCAGAAGGAGCAAAGAAGAACAAAGAATCTCAAATTAAGAAGAACCTCTCCTCACCTCCCTTGGCCTTCTTCCCCATTCAAGAGAGATGCAAGGTATTGTTATTTGGGGGTTTAATTGCTTGCATGCCATGTGTTTGATGAAATGTCTAGGAGGTTTAGGTTAGGCATTGCGTTGATTTGAGTGTGCAAGGTTGAGAATTTGGCTTGGTAATGTAAGAATGGGTGTTACAAATATGGTTGGCTAAATAAATTGTCTTTGCTCAATGATGGTGTTGTTTTGTTTTATTGAGATAGAGAATAGAGTTTCTTGATTGGTTCTTGCTGTGTCGATTGAGACAGAGAATGTGTGCGGAATCCTATGATTAACTTTGAGCTCGTGTTCATACATGTACATGGATCCTTCGCTAGTGATATGATTAATGCTAAAGGGTTGTTTACATTATGTATTCGAATATAACGTTGAACCGATGGTCCATGTCCATGCTTATATCTTAATTCCTCTAATGATCATGTGAGAATCGAAACATGGCTTCTAAACCATTCTTTGGTATGTTTAATTACAGAGGAGAGCAAATACTTAAATTGAGAGTTGGTATAACTTGTATTCAGATATTGAGAAAGGTGCTCAACTAATGGTGCTTACAATAGGGAGAATGTCTTAAGGTTATCATGATACGCACCTTTGTTTGATGGTGGAGGATCACTTTTTTTGCAAGTACATGATAACCTAGCATAATATGATTGTGAAGCATGATGCTAGTAACTTGGGCTTGGCATAGATCTGCTCCGATTGTGAACTGATGATTACGCATGTTCTCGTATTGCTTACTCATGTATGCTTTAATTATTAGATCCTTTGTTTACTGAAATAAAGTACCGAATGTTGATTCATGCTTTGATTAATCTGAACGAGTTGTATTGATTGAAATACATTTACTAATGATTGGTACCGTGGTCGCTTGCTTTTTATTGTTCTATTTAGCTCTCGAGGATGAAGCAAATTCTTCAGATCATCCTGTGACCATACGGTTGTAGTGACGAGAATGAATTGACTTGTGAAAATGCTCTATTGAGAATCGATAACGATTAATATAGGTATCATCAATTGTGAACTGGCTATGTTCGGGTTGTCTCATCCTGTATGCGATCCAAAAGCTTAACCTCCCGATGGAATGTGATTAGTATGTATATATATATGGCTGGGTAAATGAATTTCTGTCGATCGATGATGTTAGAATCTTGTATTATTGAGATAGGGAGTAAGGCAGATCACTAGAGTTTTATTGCCATCTTAGTGGCATTATTCACATGAGGAATGGATTTTGAGTATTGTTTTATTTCTCTAGGGTCGGAGGTCTCTAATACCGCAAATCGGACGTCATTTATCGCCGAGGTTAAACGCAAGTGCAACCCCTAGAGAGTTATTAGGATGTTAAATGCTTTGTTGCGTTAAGATTATGAAAATTCTAATGATGTGATTATGTTTAATAGCATGTCTAGAAGTTGTTTTTAGTATGGTGGTGAGGATGGATGAATGTTAGCAAATTGGTAAGTAAGTTATTCAATTCCCATTTATTGCATTGCATTGCGAAATTGTACAAATGGGTATGGTTATGTTGATGCAAGTGTAGGGACAAGCTTGCACTATAACCACCTAGTTGTTCATATCTGTAAATTTAATTTACTTTATAGAAATTATGGGATGCCTTTCCCTGAATTTTATTCATGACAATGTGCATTATGAGCATGCATGGTGCATTCATTTTATGATTTATGAGAAAGAGGATGAGAGCATAAAAGTATTGCATTGTGTGTTGCAATTGGTAAATGTTAATTGATGAGACCGAAATGACAAAGTTGAGTATTGAGTCGTGGACTCATCTCGAAATGATTGTTGAGGCATGAGTATGGTTTATTTATGTTTCCGAGTTGGAGGTGGTAAGTAGGGTTGGTTTCTGCTTCTTTAACTGGATAATTTTAATTAAGTAATGGTTATAGCAAATGGTGGAGTAGTCGTGTTCTTACGTTTTGAAGTTATATGAATTCAAATTGCTCCCTTTAGTTAAGGATGTCAAGTAAAGGAACTATTACTGTATGTCTTGAAGTCGTTGTATTCTAATCGAATTCATTACTTTTATGTTTGATTGCACTCACGAGTCTTGGACTCATGCTTGTTTGCTTCTGTTTTAGGTACCTTGCGCATTTACTCACCGGGATGGGAGTAGAGCACATACACGACTTCGGTCACCATCAAACTATTTAAATCGATTTGTAAAGCTTAGTGGTATGGATTGAGGTTGTAATATGTTGTTCGTTGTGGAGTAGTTATTAATTTATATTGGATGTGAGATCGGTTAACTAAGGACCTGCTAGAATGATATCATATACTTGCAATGTTTTGTGTCTGCTGAGTGGATGCCCTAGTTTCTAGGAAGGTCATGCCGACATTTTGTAAATTTCGGTGACTTAGCTTTAAATTTGTTTTAGAGTTTAGTGGTTGATGGCTGTCAAGTTCATATAGATGTTAGGATTTTATGCCTTCTTCGAAAATTCTCAGTTCAAGTGATTTTGTTGTGGAGAATTATCGTGTGACAGAAATCCCTTCGGACATGAGTGGGTCCAAAGGGTGTCACTAGTGAACCAGGGTTTTGGTAGCATCCGTGGCGCGTGGGCGTCGGGGTGTTACAGTTGGTATCAGAGCAGGCTTCAGGTCCGTGGTGCTTGAATGTAGTGAGTAATTCTAGAGTGAATTAAAATTTTGTTGTATGAAAGTATAAACATGGTTTAGGTTGAACCTTTAAAATGTGGCCCTAGGGCAACAACCTTAAAACTTGATATAGAATGGTTAAATAATTTAAAACTTGACACACTCTGATGCACAGTAGGAAAGGGATGGGTTATCGTTGCATTGTTTTACAATGCTTATTGTGTTATTGATACTATATTGAAGCTTGTGGTTATGTTAATTGTTAGTTTTGGTAATGCTATGATAGTGTTTATTGCTATGCTTATGAAGTGTTGATTGTCTGTTGGGTCTTTTGGGATTTCTGTATCAAGGAGTTTCGGGGTCTGTTGGGACTCTTTGTGCTGAAGGGTTCGGCCTTGTCGTGTGGCGGTGGTTGTTGGTGCGGCAGTTTAGAGCTAGCACCGAAGGAGAGTTCTTGTGTTTCTGTCATAAATCGGAGAGTTGATGGAATGCGTATGTGAATTTTGTCTTCCTTGGTCTTCTTGGATTTAAGATAAAGAAGAGAGTTTTGTGTGGAACCTTTTTGGTTGCTTTGCGGAGAAAGTCATGGTTTCCTTTTGGTGTTGAACCTTCTTCCAGTTTAAAAGGAGTTATTGAGTTTTGCGAAAACTTAGGTCACGCGAACTCAAGATTTGGGACTTTAAAGGAAAGTGTTATTTGTTCGACCCGCTTTTTCCTCCCGTGGATTTAGTTGCACAACTCCTTTCTTTCGTGGAATTTTGGGAGTTTGATGATGATCTGGGGATTTGTTGAACGGCCAGGATTGAGTCCTGCCATTCTCTAACTCTTTTGAGAGTTGAACTTCTTTGGAAGTTTTGTTGGTTTTCTGGAAAGGAGGATACGACAGTCAAAGTGAGTTTGTGGGTTGGTTGAAGGTCTTCCCGTAGAGGATTAGTGGAATGTGTATGTGATTGGGTTAAGGTGGTCGACCCTAATTGGACAGATGGCGAGAAGTATTTTGTGGGTCATGTTGATCCACAGTTATAAGTGGAGGTCTGGAAATGGTGGTTGCGTAAGATTATAAATGATTGCCTTAGGTCAACAATTAAAGACTATGTCTTGAGAAGACATTATGAATCGTTGGAGTCATGAGTAATTGGAATAGGTGATGATCGTTTAAATGTTGACTTGTAGGTATCTTGAACTCTAGTTGTTGAGTATTGAAGGCTTTATTGAAATCAATTGTCCTAAACTTAGAATAGGAAGTTGTATAATGGATGGTATAGTATGGGTTGTAGACCAGAGGAAAATGTTGATGCAATGTTTGATGTTAATAGGACCAGCAGTGGTTATATTTGTTAGAGAGGATAATAAAAGAAATATTGGGGTTATGTAAAGTATATCGAACCTTTATTGGTAAGTGTATGGGATAATTGGGAATGGTGGAAGATGAGATGAAAGCATGTTTAAATATTCATATATGGATTGATTTGTCCATATGATCGGTTGTTTGAACCTTGTTGGCAAAGACGTTCTCTGTCTAGCGTTTTAAGGCTTCCAGAAATTTGTGTGAATAGCCAAGTTTGGGTTTAAACTTTGAGGATGGAAAATGAGGATGAAAGAAAGATTAATCATGAAGTAATATGTTCATGGGTTTTGAGTAGGATTATTTCGTAGAATATTGCCATTCATTTGAATTGGTGAAGATATTTACCTTAAATTATGCGTGTGGGGTTGACCCTCGGAGGGTGTATGTATGGATTGTACAATCTAGCGTACAAATGAGTTTTCCTCCTTTTAAGAAAAATGTTGGGTGAAGGGTGGAGGTGGATCGGTTTCCCGATAGTTTTCTTTCGGGAATTAAATCGCTTCTAGTGAAGGAGAGATGTTTTGCTTTTATGAAAGTGAGTTGACTCCATAAAAGTTTTGCGTGTTGTTTTTCTCTTATGGAATTGTTCCCCGAGTTAAAGTTATTGCTGTGGTTTTAGTTCGTGGAAGCTGGATTGAGTGATTAAAAGGGAATCGAGGTTTCCTTTTGCTTTAAAGCATGAAAAGAAAGTGATGTTCTGGGTTTAGGTGTTGATCGTAAATGGATTAAGAATGCAGAATAAATTGGTGGTTATGTTCCTTAGTGGTGCTCGTTTAATCCCTAGTAGCGAACCATTTGGAAGTTGATGGTAATTACGTTACCATTCCTGTGGTGTGACTAAACGGTTGAGTTCAGTCGATTGTAGCGAAGGTTTCTGATAAACTGATGTGAAATGTACTGTTTTGAACATTTACTTTGGACGATTGTTCATTGAGGTGAAGTAGACTTGGTAGCAGAAAGACCAAAGAGAAAATTTTTGTGGATATAGGATTGGAAACGTAATTGTGCCATAGAGGACTAATTCTTCGATGATGAGGCTAGGTTTTAGTCTTCTGTTAAAAAAAAGTTTGGAGATTTGTATTATGTTTTTTCGGGAAGAATCATTGGTTGATGGGAGATCGTACTTTGTAGTATTAAAGAAGAGGTGTCTGAGTTCGTCAGACTGTTTGGGAAAGTGGTATGATACGGGGTGTTGAGTCTGTGTGAGTATTGGCATGATGCTTTGAGTTGTAGGTCAAGGAAGTTCTTGTGGGATTCCTTGTGCAGGAAGCCTATTCAAGATCTAAAGCACGAATTGTTTTGTTAGGTGTTGGTCATTGAGTAAGTCCTTGCCTTGAGTTTTGGGGTTTCTTTCCCGCGCGGAGTACCGGAATTGTTTATCGGTGCTTTTGTTTTGTGTTGCAGTTCGGTTGTTTTGTTGGTGAGTTTGGTGGTATTCCGAATTCGGGAACGAATTCTTTTAAGGGGGGAAGAGTGTAATACCGCAAATCTCTTTTGTTAGGTTTGTCGGCCGGAAATGATTCCATCGTTGTGATTCGAGGTTTCTTTTTATTTTCTCGGAGAAAAAATATATATATATCTATTTATCGTCATAAGTAAAGCTTTTATTAAAGGTTTTGGAGTTTGCCTTAGTTTTAATTGAGGTATCTTCCGAGCCGCTTAGTTTGGCGGCAAGTTGTTTTCTTGTTTATTTGTCTTTTCGCCATGTATTGAATTATATTGGTTCGCAGTAATGGTTAAAAGTTGACTTTGGTTTTGGAGGGTTTTTTAGGAAATTTTCCTCCCTTACCTAATCTTTTCTCCTCTCATTCTTGTGGTCATCATTTGTTTCCCTTGGCCAAGATATTTTTCGTGTCTTTCCAAGCCCCGCCGACCATCCGGCGTCTCTGGTGGCTCGCCTGGCCGGCGCAGCTCCTCCCCGAGCCCTCCCTCCTGGCGCTTCCTCTCCAGCCACCGGCGGGCAACAAGCAGCAAGAAATACTGGTCGATGCTCCCTGTGTCGGCCTCCTCCTCCTCAAGCCCTCCTCTTCACGGCCAATGGCCTTTCCTCTCCTCGCTGACGAAGAAGGGCAAGAAGGGCAAGACCGGCAAAGATCAAGCAAGGGCAAAGCAAGGGAAGGCAGAAGAAGCAAAGAGCTTGGCCAAGAACCTCTCCTCACCTCCCTTGGCCTTCTTCCCCATTCAAGAGAGATGCAAGGTATTGTTATTTGGGGTTTAATTGCTTGCATGCCATGTGTTTGATGAAATGTCTAGGAGGTTTAGGTTAGGCATTGCAGTTGATTTGAGTGTGCAAGGTTGAGAATTTGGCTTGGGAATGTAAGAATGGGTGTTACAAATATGGTTGGCTAAATAAATTGCTGCTGCTCAATGATGGTGTTGTTTTGTTTTATTGAGATAGAGAATAGAGTTTCTTGATTGGTTCTTGCTGTGCCGATTGAGACAGAGAATGTGTGCTGGAATCCTATGATTAACTTTGAGCTCGTGTTCATACATGTACATGGATCCTTCGCTAGTGATATGATTAATGCTAAAGGGTTGTTTACATTATGTATTCAGAATATAATGTTGAACTGATGGTCCATGTCCATGCTTATATCTTAATTCCTCTAATGATCATGTGAGAATCAGAAACATGGCTTCTAAACCATTGCTGGTATGTTTAATTACAGAGGAGAGCAAATGCTTAAATTGAGAGTTGGTATAATTTGTATTCAGATATTGAGAAAGGTGCTCAACTAATGGTGCTTACAATAGGGGAGAATGTCTTAAGGTTATCATGATACAGACCTTTGTTTGATGGTGGAGGATCACTTTTTTTTTGCAAGTACATGATAACCTAGCATAATATGATTGTGAAGCATTGATGAGGACATCACTACTATGGATATGTCCACACCAAGTTGGACCAACTCCATCACGTCAACCATAGCCCAAGAAGAGGAAGAGCTTGAGTTGAGGACAACTCAAATGGAAGAAGGGGAGGATGATGAGGACATCTTCCCTATTGACACAACCACGCCAAGTGATTCTTCTCAAGCACAACAAGTTTTACAAGGACCTACTACTCGTGCTCGAGAATGTCTACTCAATTATCAGGTGAATTCGTTCCTAAGTTTTTATACAAATGATTCACAGAATCGAATGCTATTTAATTCTTGTGATGATCTTATTGTCCTTAGGAACCATGGAGAAGAACCTTCAAATGCCAAGCATAAAGCACCATCATCATATGCGCAAGTTGGACATGGAATCAGCAAATTCGCAGGTTCGGCCTCCGCGACAGCATCAACTTCAAACAACCATAACTTTTGTTACAGAAGGCTTCTAGAGGTCTATGAGTACAAGAACGAAAGCCCTGGTCGTCCTCTTTCAAACGGATCTGAGATCACCTCAAAATTCCCTTCGAGTCAGCGGAAAAACGCAAAATAATCCAGAACACTTTTTCAGTCCGAGTTCGAGTCCAATTCGAACTCAGAAACAGCACTAACTTTAAAGTGCCATAACTTTTGATTCCGGAGGAGTCTGGAGGCTCATGAGTACACGTTTGAAAGATCTCGGAGTCTACTTTCCAAAGGATCCAGTCTCACCTCAAAATTCCTTCAGATGCGTCCGGAAACTGCCTAAAACCACATGTTGCTTTTCCTGTCCGAGTCAAACTCGAGTCAAAGAAGACTTGGTATTTTGGATTTGAGTTGTATTAGATTTCCTTTACTATGGAAGGCCCCCTCCTGTTCCTCTAGTATAAATAACCACCCAAACCCACATCTAGGACTTGGGTTTTGTTTATTTGATAGTTTAGCCATTGCTACTATTTTGAGTCTTCCAGACGTGCTCAACAGCCGCCTAAGAAGCTCCTTGTTTCAGAACCCCACCTTGTGAATCGTTCATCTTTATTTGCAATTTCAGATTGCCTTTACCTTTGTTCTTGCTTGTTCTTCGGTTGCATGCAGAAATTGAACCTCGTGTTCAGGTTGATCGTGCCAACGGCAAGATCAATAACCCTCCGGAGTTGGTGTAGCGATTGCTAAGGCGCATCGTCGTCGTACGGTGTAGTCGGATCGTCAACGTCGCCTCCACCAAATCGATCGTGTGTTTCTCACCGAAAGATCGGGACACCAAAGTGCTATCAAGCATGATGCTAGTAACTTGGGCTTGGCAGAGATCTGTCCTGATTGTGAAACTGATGATTACGCATGTTCTCGTATTGCTTACTCATGTATGCTTTAATTATTAGATCCTTTGTTTACAGGAAATAAAGTACCAGAATGTTGATTCATGCTTTGATTAATCAACGAGTTGTATTGATTGAAATACATTTACTAATGATTGGTACCGTGGTCGCTTGCTTTTTATTGTTCTATTTAGCTCTTGAGGATGAAGCAAATTCTTCAGATCATCCCGTGACCATACGGTTGTAGTGACGAGAATGAATTGACTTGTGAAAATGCTCTATTGAGAATCGATAACGATTAATATAGGTATCATCAATTGTGAACTGGCTATGTTCGGGTTGTCTCATCCTGTATGCGATCCAAAAGCTTAACCTCCGATGGAATGTGATTAGTATGTATATATATATGGTCGGGTAAATGAATTTCACGATCGATGATGTTAGAATCTTGTATTATTGAGATAGGGAGTAAGGCTGATCACTAGAGTTTTATTGCCATCTTAGTGGCATTATTCACATGAGGAATGGATTTTGAGTATTGTTTTATTTCTCTAGGGTCGGAGGTCTCTAATACCGCAAATCGGACGTCATTTATCTCCGAGGTTAAACGCAAGTGCAACCCCTAGAGAGTTATTAGGATGTTAAATGCTTTGTTGCGTTAAGATTATGAAAATTCTAATGATGTGATTATGTTTAATAGCATGTCTAGAAGTTGTTTTTAGTATGGTGGTGAGGATGGATGAATGTTAGCAAATTGGTAAGTAAGTTATTCAATTCCCATTTATTGCATTGCATTGCGAAATTGTACAAATGGGTATGGTTATGTTGATGCAAGTGTAGGGACAAGCTTGCACTATAACCACCTAGTTGTTCATATCTGTAAATTTAATTTACTTTATAGAAATTATGGGATGCCTTTCCCTGAATTTTATTCATGACTTTATTTACTCTCGAATGAACCCCACTGGGGAAATAGCAAGTTAATTGGTACTTCCATAATGGTTGTGGCTATGTGTGGTGAAAATGAATGAGGGATGAAATGCATTCACGTCAGTTGCATAATTGCATTCATGATGGACGAGGCGTCCCATGTTGATGCGGGCCTCGGTGCTCACCCGTAGTGAGCACAAAAGTCCTACCTCGTAGTCCCATTCACGGATAGGAGCGAGTCAGTAAGAGTAGGCCCCGCCACGGGATGGTTGGGAATGAGAGGGTTCACACCGACGGTGTGCACTCACTATACCCCAGATACGCTATGACAATGTGCATTATGAGCATGCATGGTGCATTCATTTTATGATTTATGAGAAAGAGGATGAGAGCATAAAAGTATTGCATTGTGTGTTGCAATTGGTAAATGTTAATTGATGAGACTGAAATGACAAAGTTGAGTATTGAGTCGTGGACTCATCCTCGAAATGATTGTTGAGGCATGAGTAAGGTTTATTTATGTTTCCGAGTTGGAGGTGGTAAGTAGGGTTGGTTTTCGCTTCTTTAATCGGATAATTTTAATTAAGTAATGGTTATAGCAAATGGTGGAGTAGTCGTGTTCTTACGCTTTTGAAGTTATATGAATTCAAATTGCTCCTTTAGTTAAGGATGTCAAGTAAAGGAACTATTATTGTATGTCTTGAAGTCGTTGTATTCTAATCGAATTCATTACTTTTATGTTTGATTGCACTCACGAGTCTTGGACTCACGCTTGTTTGCTTCCTGCTTTAGGTACCTTGCGCATTTACTCACGATGGGAGTAGAGCACATACACGACTTCGGTCACCATCAAACTATTTAAATCGATTTGTAAAGCTTAGTGATATGGATTGAGGTTGTAATATGTTGTTCGTTGTGGAGTAGTTATTAATTTATATTGGATGTGAGATCGGTTAACTAAGGACCTGCTAGAATGATATCATATACCTGCAATGTTTTGTGTCTCACGAGTGGATGTCCTAGTTTCTAGGAAGGTCATGCCGACATTTTGTAAATTTCGTGACTTAGCTTTAAATTTGTTTTAGAGTTTGGTGGTTGATGGCACCAAGTTCAGATAGATGTTAGGTTTTATGCCTTCTTCGAAATTCTCAGTTCAAGTGATTTTGTTGTGGAGAATTATCGTAGACGGAAATCCTTCGACATGAGTGGGTCCAAAGGGTGTCACTAGTGAACCAGGGTTTTGGTAGCATCCGTGGCGCGTGGGCGTCGGGGTGTTACAGAAGGTTTCGGGAAAAGAAATCTCGCTTTGAAATAGTCCTGAGGATGAAAATAACAGCAAATGAGCTCCCAAAAAATTTTAGATGAATCATGGAGTAATAAATTGAGTTACCTTAGTTTTCATCATAAGGAAATACTCAAAACATCTTAAAGGTAAGCAAGATTTCAAAAAATGCAATGTGCTGAAAAATTCAGTTTTCACATTCCATATAAGCTTTTTGACTGGGCTAAAAGAAGGTTCAAACAAAGTTCATAAATTCTGAAAAAATTAGACAATGAATTAAAACTATAGAGGATCAATTCTTACAAAGGTGGTCCCCTCAAATTATGCTCTGATTTGGAGATACAAAAATCACAAATCAGCTCAAAACCATGCAAAAGTCTGAATTTTCAGCATTTGATCAAAGAGAGAAAAGGCCATAACTTTTTCAAATTGAGTTGAAATTATTTGAAATTTTCCAGAAACATACTTTGGACTCCTGAAAAACTTTTCCAAAAATAATTTTTCAAAAATGAGTCTCCAATCAAAAGATATGCCAAATTTTGCTTTGTAGGTATGATTTTCAATCAAAGAGAAGAAAAGTCAAAACTTTTTCAAATTAAGTCCAAATGATTTGAAAATCTCCAGAAATGAACTTTGAGCTATTTAGAAGGTTTTTCCAAAAGAATTTCCTCAAAAGGAATTTTCTTTCAAAAGATATGGTAGATTGCACTTTGTAGGCAAAAAGAGAAGTTTAATTTGCACCGAATGCTCAAAACGCAATCCGATTTGGTTTTCATGGAGATTTCTACTTTCATAGCATTGTATGAGTTAGAAATACTATTTTAAGCCAAGAAACACGAAGAAATCCAACTCAAATAGCAAAATCCACAATATGCATGAATGGGTCATTTTGGGTCAAATGAAGAATTTTGGCTAAATTCAAATAGCTATAACTTTTGAACGGTTGGTCGTTTGGAAAAATTTTAAACTAAATAAATGCTTAAAAAAACCAACCCTATGAGTTTTGTATTGACCACTTTTTCAAAAACTCAATAGATTTTAACTTATGAAAATAGTTCATTTATTCCAAAATCAAGATCCTATAAGATCCATTTGAGGCTAAATTTGCTATTTTGTTTCTAAAATAGAAATTTTTACTCTGAAAGCATTGTAAAACATTTGAAATACATATTTGAGAACTTTTATAAAGATTTTCATAAATATTGGCCTTTTAAACAATATTTTTAACTTTTAGACCAAAGAGGCTCATATGAAAGATATGCATGCATATGGTTTTCAACATTATTCGAACAAGTATCAAATGTAGTCAAATAGCCATGAAATTTTGCAAAAATGATCCATGGACATCCAAGAGACTTCTCCAAAAAGAATTTCTCAAATATCACCCTCCAATCAAAAATAGGCTATTAGGAGCATTGGAGGTTTAGTTTTAACACTAAATCAAATAAAGTCAACAATTTCGCAAATAAGTTCAAATAAATGTGAGAATTTCCAGATATGAACTCCATATGCGAGAGAAGGTTTTTCACCAAAAATTTGCAATAAATCAATTTTATTTTGAGAGATATGGTGAAAGATGTATTTGAATCACATAAAGAATTAAGATTTTCACCAAATCCTCAAAATGGAACCAAATGAGTTTTGAATGGAAATGTGCACTTATATGGCTTCATATGAGTTAGAGAGATGTTTATAAGCCTATGAGCATAATCAAATCCATTTAAATCGTAAAATCCAACTTTATGCAAGAGTATGCCAAATAAGATCAAAAGAGAGATTTTGGTGAACTTCAAAAAGGCATTTTGCAATAAACCTTGGTAAAATTCATGAAACCAATATGAAATGCTCCAAATGATCAAGATAAACATCAAACTCACCATTTAGAGCAATTTCAAAGAAATTCTTAAAGAGATGAAATTGGCAATAAAACCTTTAAGTTCCAAGAAATTCTCTAGTTTTGCCAAAGTGAGCTTAAGTGGGTATTTAATCTTTCCATAAGCTTATATGAGTTGCAAATGCCCTTGTGAGTCAACTCATAACATAAAACTTGACTCATTTGGCAAAACTCACTTAAGTGCTAGAAATGGACCATTTTGGACAATTCAAGTTTCTTAGCGAGTTTGAAAACCTCATAGTTTCAAATATATTGGTCATTCGAAAATCGTTTGAATACGAAAAATGTTTGTAATGACCAACTCTATGTTTTTGGTATTGAAACTTTTCTTAAATTCGGTTTAGAATTAATTCTATAAAAATTATAAGTTTAAATCCAAAACAAGATACTACTATCTAGATTTTGGGCTAAAAACTTATTTCTTTTGAAATTAGTTTTGTAAAGCCAAAACCATTGGAAAACTTTTTGAAAATATTAATATACATTTTTCAACTAGTTTTCCCAAGATTAGTAATTGATACTAAGATTTTTCACTTTTGGCTAAATGGCTTGATTTTGAAAATATATATTAGTACTTATATAAATATGGGCACATGCAGGGACATGATATACATGATTATGATTTAGCACTCCCCCTAAATGTGCCACTATCCCAAACTTGCTCAAGATTGCAATCAAAACAACTAATAAGTATGAGCAAGCATATAACAAGCAATCTAAATTGATTTTCATGAATAATACAATATAACCTACACAAGGCTATAAGCTATAAGAATCAATTTATATACTTGTTACCCGAGATGGCATTGGCTTAAAATTGAAGTGATCATCCTCATGCCTGGCTCCATTTTGCAAATGATTAAGTCCTCTTCCCTTTTGAAGAAGCCAAACGTCCAATCCATCTCATATTACCTAAAAATATTTTAGGCAGTTTTTGGTACCCAATCCTTGTTGGGTCCAACAATGTTAGTCACAATAGATTTAGGAATCCAAATGGCCCTAATTTGGATATTATTGAATTGGCTAACACAATTAGAAATAGGTTTGCAATAATTATTCCTCCTAGGCAAATGATTGGTATTTTTATGAAAAGGCTTAGGAGGGCAATGATACTTTGCAAAACTATTTCTAGTTTGATCTCTTCTAAGCATATGATAATTGAAATTGTGCATTGGCTTAGAGGGTCTAGTATATCTAGCAAATGTTTTGCTATTGTTATTTCTCCGAAGCAATATATTTGAATTGTTTTGAGTAGGCTTAGGAGTCCTAACAATTTTAGCAAATCTATTTCTAGATTTACTCTTCCTATGCAAATGAGCATTATCATTTTGAGCGGGCATAGGGGACTTAACAAGCTTGGCAAATACATTGCCATTCTTGTCCTTCCTAAGCAAATGATGATCATTGACAATGATAGGCTTAGGAGTGATACCTTTGGGACAATCCTTACCGATATGCCCCTTTTCCCGACAATTGTAGCAAGTAGGCTTTGAACGTCTCTTTTCTTGACTTGCTCTTTGTCGGTTTGCCTCATTGTTGATGATTGTGGCTTGATCTCCACTTTGTTAGGGCACACGGAGGCGAAGTGGCCCTTCTTGTTGCAAGCAAAGCACTTGATGATCTTCGAATGTCTTTCGTTGTGCCTTATCTTACTAGTCTCCCTCTTGGAGATGTAGCCGAGTCCTCGCTTATCTTGAGGCGCCCTTGGCTTACTCAAGATCTCGTCGAGAACGGCTTTACCCTTTATGCTCCTCTTCAAGTTATTTTCTAATCTAATGACTTGGGCCTTGAGCTCTTTATTTTCCTCTACAAGGTTAGTCTCAATATGCATAGAGGAAATAGTAGCAATAGAATTTAAGCAACAAGGTAAATCATTGCTAGAGGAGGATATGCATTTATTTGATGAATTGTTTGTAATAGGAATTGGGCAAGGCAATTTATCAACTAAATTACATTGAGTAGCAATATCCAATCTAGACTTAGTGAATTCCTTAAGAAGGAGTTTTTCATGATTTTCTTTTAGAATATTATAATCATTTTGAAGTGAGTTATGCTCCAACTTCAAAATTTTATACTTCTTTTTCTCCTTCCCAAGAGATTCACTGAGCTCCTTTAACATATTCATAAATTCATCACAAGAGAGCTCATCACTTGATGTGGAGCTTGAGGTTTCATCTCCTGACATCTCTTCCTCAATGCAATTCTCAATGGAAGTGGATGATTCAAATAGTTCTTGAAGCTTTATCCACATTTCATGAGCGCTCTTGAGACTGCATATTCTATCAAAAATTTCATTGCTAACAACACAAACTAAAGCATAAGTAGCTTGAGCGTCGAGATGTAGGCATTTCATCTCTCCTTCAGTTGGATTAACTTCATTCAATGGAGAGGAAAAGCCAACATCTACGATCCACCATATTTGGGGGCTCATGGATTTAAAATGAGTAGTCATAATTAATTTTCATGAAGCATAATTTGAGCCATCTAGTATAAGTGGATCGTGTGAGTGCACTAATTCTCTAGTCGACATCCTTTACTCTCTAGACGTTTAAGTCTAATAAAATGAGAGACCAAGCTCTGATACCAATTGAAAGGACAGGGGATGTCGCCTAGAGGGGGGTGAATAGGCGAATAATAAATTTAAAACTAAATCACAGCGGAATTAAACAATGCTGAGGGTATCAGCCCGGACTATCCGAGCTTTTACTCCGGATACTCCGGTATGTCTGGACTATCCGGGGTTTTTGTCCGGAGTCTCCGGATTAACCCCTTCGGTATGGATTAAACTTCACCTATCCGGAGTCTCCGGGTTAAATGTCCGGATATATAACACCCCGACGCCAACGCGCCACGGATGCTACCAAAACCCTGATTCACTAGCGACACCCCTCGGACCCACACATGTCCGAAGGGTTACCAACACACGATAATTCTCCACAACAAGATCAATTAAACTGAGAATTACCGAAGAAGGCATAAAAACCTAACACCTATATGAACTTGACTGCAATAAAAATCAACCTGAAACCAAATTTAAAACTAATTCACCAAATTTACAAAATTTCGACATGACCTCTCTAGAAACTAGGACATCCACTCAACAGATAGAAAACATTGCGTATAATATGATATCATTCTAGCAGTCCTTAGTTAACCAATCATACATCCAATATACGGTAATAAACTCCACCACGATTTAACAAAGACATTACAACCTTATTAATTACACCACACTTTACAAGTTAATTCAAATGAGGTGGTAGTGATCAAGTCGCACGCACATTACTCCCATCCCAACGAGCCAACTCCAAGGTACCTAAAACAGAAACAAACAAGCGTGAGTCCAAGACTCAAAGAAAGTGCATCAAATAAGAAACGAATCGAATACAACGAAATACCAAAACTTTGAAAAGTAACATATTCAAATACTTGACTGAACTTGGTAAATAAATGAACCAAAAACTGATTCCAAATACCACAATCAACTCAGGAATTATTTAAACTTTACTCATACCTCGATAGCCACCTTTGGATGAGTCCATGACTCAATCCTCAATCTATAAAAGCCGTTAGCTCCACGATTTACCATTTACAGTTTCTATTCGCTGCCTTCATGCTCAAGTGCACAAAACATACAAAAGAAGAAGCTCATATTCATACCTCACAATCAACTCACTAAACATGATTCATTATTATTAGTGCAATGCAGATGCAAATATGCCATACCAAAAGAAGAATTCATATCCATACACCACAACAAGAATAATCTCATATCTATACATCACAATCAATGCATAAAACATGATCCATCATTGATAATGCAATGCAGATTGCACATTTGCCATACCAAAAGAAGAATTCATATCCATACACCACAAAAAGAAGAATCTCATATCTATACATCACAATCAATGCATAAACATGATTCATCATTGACAATGCAATGCAGATTGCACAATTTCCATGCATATGATGCATCATGCATGCTCATCTCCTCTTTTAGCACATAGCGGTATGGCCGAGTGCACACCCGTCGGTGTGCACCCTCTCATTCCCTTCCACCCCGTGGTGGAAGGCGCCTACTCTCATCGACTCGCCCCCGCACAACCACGATACTGAGGACTAGGTAGGACTTTGTACTCACTACATGTGAGCACAGAGGCCCACATCGTATGGGTCGCCTCTTCCATCATGAATGCACAAATGCAAATGACATAACAATTTTATGACTACATTCATTTCTCACATCCGAAATTTCCATTCACATTCTCAACACTCCTAATCACATTCTCAACACCAATCACATTCTCAACACTCAAAATCACAGCCTCAACGCTCATAATCATACTCACATCACCAATTCTCAAGTAATTACTAATTCCATCAATCTTGATCATAAATCAAATCATTTTCGCAATCCAATCCCATACTTTCAAGATTCTCACTAGCCTACCAACTAGAGAACCGAATATGAAAGTAAAATTTAGCAAGATATCATCACGTCATCCGCATTTAAGTTCATTAAACATCGCACATAACAATCAATCCAGGGATGCAGCATAAGTTCATGATGGCAAGGCATATAAAGCTCATCAAACAAATCATAACACGTTCAAACAATGATGCACTTGTATCAGATTAAATACCTTTTTCATCAAAAGGCAATCACCTTACTAGACGTGCTTATAAACACGAATGAAATCCATAGCGTAAGCATGTACATAACGCAAGCAATCAACTAGATACCGTATAAGAGATATACGGGTTACACTTGCATATGAACTCGTTTTAAATAAAAGCATACCCAATTAACCATTCTCATTCATTATATCGCATGCAAGAAACAAACATGACAAAATTAAAGCAATACATAGATAACTGTATTATTGTAAAACCTAGTAGCCACATAAGCCACAACTGATACAATGCACTTGCCTTTAACCTCGGCGATGAACTGACGGTCCATTGCAGCGCTAGAAACCACCAACCCTAGAGAACAGCAACCAATATAGGGCAAGACACGATTGTCACATTTGCAAACTTATCGGAAATTAAAGAAGCATGGTTAAATAAGAGTATAATCACACACTACTCGATAAGGGACCTTATACATTTCAAGATTAACAATGGCATAACATGGATTTCATCAATTGTAGGTCATAGCAATTGTTATTTTTTTATTGTCACTATATGCATTTTCATAATATGAACAACTCTCTAGCAATGCTAAAGATAATGAAGAAAATAAGCTTGGAGGAATGAACAAGAAGCTACCAAATGTGAAGCATTATCTATGTTTGAATTGTGAATGTTCAATAACTATGCTAGGTCTTGTGTCAATGAGGAAGGGTCTCTGATACTGGTTACTATGATCATCATCAGATTTATAAGTGACTGGCATATCAGGTAATGGACCTAAAGTGACAACTACCATATACCCGTATATTATGCACAACCATGAATACTAGGCTCTAGGAGAGATGGCATGGCCATTTTAATGCAATAGGCTAGTTGGACCAGGAGTCGTATGAACAACTCTGGATTCAGTCTTGTATAGTAAACTATATACAGAAACGAAATTCTGCAATGATATGGAGAAATAAAATAAAATCTCCAGTGCGGCAAAGCCAAAGCGCGCATGGGATGGAACGCCAGAGTGAAACCTTATATAGAGCTGACAATGATCTCTTTTTTTTCTTTTACTATTAGATGCATAGCATTATTACATGGTGCTTAATGTATGTTTCTGGAGAAAGTAGCAATCAATATTATAACAAACAACACCAGAGAGGTGCAGATTAATTACACTTTCTAAGCTCCAATCCAATAATAAAGCATAAACCAGACAATTATATATTGCTCACGACAAGCATTTCCACATTTTCAGAATCCCATATAATGGCTCATCTACAAGAAAATATGCTATACATCAATGCTAACCACATCAAAGAAAAAAAACACATAACATACATTCTACTTCAAATATGCCAGTACATCAAGCTCACGATTTAATGAGAAACAAAATCGCATGCAATGCCAATTCATTCTCATGAAAGCCTAGCTAGGCATTAACACAAACACCTTGCATGCAAAGAACTTAGCTCCCCAAATTCCTAGGGTTTTACCTCAAAGAAAATCCATAGAGGACAAAAGAGAGGTGGGGAGAGCAGATCGCCCGGGAGGAGGAGCTCACGGAGCCGGGTGGCGGCCGCCGTAACAGGCGCATGGAGGGCTACGCCCAGGAGAGGAAGCACCGACCTGTGTGCCGCTGCCCGATGCCGCCGCTGCTTGCTGATGTGGCTGCTGCCGGGCCGGAGAGGAACGCAGGAGGAGCCACCGCCGAGGAGGAGCCTGGCCACGGCAGGGGAGGGCTGTGCCGAGCTGGCCGTCAGATCGCCTCGGCTGAGAGAGAGGCCGCCAGAGGGAAGTCGGAGGGGAGGCGGGGAGGCGCTCGATGTCGCTGCTTGTCGGCCTCGAGAGGGAGGCCGCCTCGGGAGAAATCGAGCCAGAGGAGAAGAAAAAATCGGCAGGCCAGCAAATGATAGCCACACATAAGGAAAGGGAGAGAGAGAGGTTAGGTGAGGGAGGTGAAATCCCAAAAAAATCCCTCCTACAAATAAAAATCGAACTTTTAACCTTTAGTGCGAACCAATTACATCTCAATTCTTGGCGCGAAATGACAATTTGTCAAGAAAAGACACTTACCGCCAAACAAAACAACTCAAAAGATACCTCATCCGAAAAATGGGGAAATTCCAAAACCTTTATTAACAGCTTCAAAAGCGCGACGATAAATATTTTTCCCCTGAATACAAATCCTTAAATCACGAAGGTGGAATCATTACCGGCCAAAAAAACCCTGGCAAAAAGATTTGCGGTATTACAGGATACTCCGGATTGGGCACCTCGAGATAAAATTTTTTTTAATCTCGTCAATTTTTAATCAAACTACTTGAACACAAAGATTCTAGATACTACCAGGTACCTAGAACAAGTAGAGATCTAGTGGAAAGCTCAATAGAAAAGTAGATCGGGCAATTTCAAGATTCAAAATCAAATACTAAAACAAGAGCAAGAAGCAAACTTGGAGACGATGATTTTTCACCCGAAGTTCGGATCCTTGAGGGGATCCTACGTCTCCGTTGAGGCGGCTCGGTCACACTTGAGTCGGGGTCTCTTTCAACCCTTTTCCTCCCGGTGTTGCACAAATGCACTCTCGGCAAGTGCGGCTCAGAACACTTGAGCCGGGGTCTTTTTCAACCCTCTTCCACCCGGTGTTGCATAAATGCACTCACGGACTTCACTTCTTTGATTCCTTCTCATGCGGAGGCGGAATCGCCTTCACAAACTTCCCACGGCCAACCACACAAAGCTCGGTGACTCAGAGGCGACCTCCTAGCCGCCTAGGAGTCCTCAACCTCCAAGAGTAACAAATGCTCACGAAGAACAAGCTTGGAGATGAAATCAAGTGCTCAAACAACTCAAATCTCGCTCAACCTAGCACCTCACTCCTCAAACTCTTCCCAACCCTTCTCATAAAGGGGATCACTTAGATCTAAGGGTGGAGGGGTGTTTAGGGGGCTCAAGAACAAGAGGAGAACCCCTCAAACCAGTGGAGTAACGGCCACTTTTCAAATGGGGAAGAGAGGGCTTTAAATAGAGGTCCCCAAAAACTAGCCGCTTGAATCAAGCAAAGTCCGGATATCGGACTTAAACCCTAGATACTGGACAACCCGGATACTCGTGATGAGGACATCACTCCAATGCATACACCGAGACTCCTCCAGCCAGATGCAAGGACCCATCACAAGAGCACGAGCACGGCAATTGAATCAACAGTGAGCTCGCTCCTAAGTGCCCGTGCGACATTTGTGAGAATGGTATGCTACCTAATGATATTATTGATTATATTGTACTTAGGAACTTTGAGAGGATCATGAAGGCCTTGGGAACCAGCAAGGGCCAGGAGGGAGGCAAGGAGGAGTCCAATTCAAGTTGGAGGTCTAATTGTCTCGAGTCGACTACCTCGGCCACCAGGAGCAGCGTTCACTAAAATCGCCGCCCAGGCCACAAACGGGCTTCGATTTTGATGATCCATATATGCCTCGAAAGCTAAGGAGATAACCTTTCCAATGGCACTGGTTTCAGGTCATTTGGACTTCGGAGTCGACGGGAATTCACGTTGCAAGTTGGCGGACAGAATCTGTCCCAGGGTGCTGCGTCACCAATTTGGGCCCTTGGCCCATGTATCGTGTTGGAGTCCATCACGGACGCGTCTAGGGTTTGTAGGACGTCCCCTAGCCTTTATATCCAGTAGCCGCCGCTAGGGTTTGAGTTGGGTTTTGCTTAGATTAATTCTGTCTTTGAACAGTGTCGCCGTTCATCGGTTTGTGAGACCCCAACTCGTGAGCTTCATCTTCAATTGCAAATTCAGTTGCATCTTTCTTGTTCTTGCTTGTGTTCTCGATTCATTGGCAGGATTATTCAGGCGAGGTCAACCGGCAGCACGTTGATAACCGAGAGGACGTGGTGCTGCGACAGGGTTTTGATCGTCGCATCAAGAAGCCGGATCGTGTGTCTCGCGCCGCCTAATCGACTTATCCTCCACCTGACGGAAGTTCGGGCAACCCCGTCCCCATCACTCCGGACTGACCCGGATACTCCGGATTGACCAAACGGAGAGAATCAACCCAGATACTCCGGACTTAACCCCGGATACTCCGGATTGGACTGAGCAGCCCGACGAAAACGAGCATAACTTTTGACTCCGGACTCCGATTTAAGTGATTTTGGACTCAATTGAAAGCTAAGAACAAGGGCTACACAACTAACAAGGTCTCACTACCCAAATCTCAAAGGGTAAATTCAGAATTCACAAAGAATCCAAGGGAGACCTACAACTCTCACTTTTCGGCACCTCCAACACCACTCTCTCTTTAAGTTTCACAAGGATGGATCATTTGAGAACTTGACATAGCTAAAAGTCAGTTGACGTCGCATCCCTCTTAATAGTACGACAATCCTTAAACTCAAATTCAAACGAGAAATCTAAGTCTTACATTCAATCCGCATGTTGTCTTCTCCGTGGATGCAATGTGCATGATGTCTTTTACCAAATGATTGATGACATCTTCGCCTTGTCCAACTTGACTCGATTCACCTCATGAGACTCTCGTCCTATCAACCTTGACTTGATCATCCTCTCCGACGATCTCCACGCCAAGTCGATCTTGACTTAGTCCTCAACTCTTGGTGACACCACCGCCTTTGTTGACCTCGCTTAACGATGATCCTCCACGATACCTTGGTCATCATATACACACGGACCTAATTCTTTCCAAACCACTCATGAAAAGCATTAGTCCCAAAAGCTCAATAGATATGAAGAAATTGATATTTGTGAACAGTTGATTACCACAAGTGTTTTATATAAAGAGGCACAATATAACTGGAAACACTTGACATAAGAAATGTTCTCTACTAAGTGCATCATGATGAATATGTAATTGATCTATATGCACTAGAGAGATAATTGCCGATATGATGAATCAATTAAATAATAGCAAGGATCACAGTCTTTACTTAAATGAAGCACATAATAGAATATACACGACTTGTACATGTGCAACTAATATTTGGAATAAGAGTAAATATGTGATCCAACACTAGATTAAACTTCGCTAAGAGAATTGCATGAGAAGATATACAACTAGAACATGCATGCACCAAGTCAATCTATAGCAATATGAAGTTTAACTCTAGTTAATACATGCCTGCTAAAAACAAAGCACATAATGAACTCAAATGAATATATATGCACAAATAAATATGACATGAACCAATGTGCATATATATAATCAACATGTTACTTGGAGTTTACTATGCATTTACACAAAAGGAATGCAATAACAAATATAGAAGAGATACCAAAATTGCATACCTTAACTTTGCTTAGCCATTCCACTTGATTTTCCTCTAAATAGATGAGACTGATACTCAACTAGGCAATGACATGTTAGTCTCATAGCAATATAATCATATTAGAGGTTTGTCATTTGTTAAGCACTACGTTAAGCATTTACTGAATTACATAGATTGTCATTATATGCGTTTGTCATTAATCACCAAAATAACATAAGTGCCTAGATGCACTTTCAATGAGGCCACAGAGCACGATGAGGCCGGCGAGGTAACAATCGGTCCCGTTCATGATTGTCGGTTCCACTATCATGCTAAGACAACATTCTGACCCGTTCATGATTGTACCATACTTTTTGATCGGTCAACCAAGCAGGCAATCACGTCAGCGAAGTCCAAGCAAGAAGTCGAAGGCAAGACACGTTATCACCGAAGTCGGCGAGAACGACCAACCTCTTGCACCCTTGGGAGCGTCTGGGCCATTCAATTCGGCTTGCGGCATCCACTTTAGCGACCATGTGCCCATTAGTATAGCGAAATGGGATTAGGTCCCTGAAGATATGAAGAATATGCTTTGGAACGATATGAAGGAGACATTCACCTTCCCCCAAGTGACCGAAGAGAAGGTGAAGAGTTACACTCTGAAGAAAATGGCCATTGCATTCCAGACTTTTAAAAAGAAGTTGAACACGGAGTATATCAAGAAGAATTGAACGCCCGACTTCAACAAGTACCCAAAGTTGTAGGATCATTGGGATGCGTTCGTGAACTACAAGACCTCGGACGAAGGTTAAAGTTTGAGTGAGAAAAACAAGTTGAATGCACAGAAGAAGAGTTACCACCACCGACTCGGCCCTGGTGGTTACCGCCAAGCAATACCCAAATGGGAGAAGAGGGAACAGGACCTGCTAGTTAAGGGTGTCGCACCCGCAACAATGGACCGACTCGGCCCTTGATGATGAAGGCAATGTGGTGTTTGGGGAGGTGCTGCGAGACGTGACCAGAAGGCTTGCACAGTCGATCAAGGAATCTTCCAAGGGCACCTTCATGCCAAACAGAGAGAACGACGAGCTAATAAGGGCCCTACAAAACCCAAAGCACCCTGGACGTACACGGGGCGTTGGCGTTGTCCCCTGGAAGGTTAGTTTCTCTCAGGACGCCGAGACCTATAGGAGTCGGGTGAGAAGCAAGACTCGACAAACAGAACAGCTTAGTGCACTTGAAGAACGCCTGAATCAAACACAGGAGATAATGCAAGAAGAGATCCGAAGAGAGGTGTAGTTAGCCTTGAGCCAACAAAGCAGGAGACGGGCCAGAACCTCCAAGTAATCCTAACATCATCGCCTTCCGCAAATGAGCAATATGCTTCCGGTGGCTGCCAAGCGGACTTGGACCACTATCCTCAGACGACATCAGCAATGGACACCTTGTGAGCTGCACATCCAAGCGCGAACCTCTCCTTCAATGCCCACTGCATGGCTTACCCAAAGGAGCAGGCAGCTCATCCATGGCCAATGATATCGTCAGCTACTCCAAGGTCTCTGTGGAGGAGGTTTGCCCAGGGTACGAGGACCTTGACCTTGAAATCCCCCGAGGTGACGGGACTACGAAGCTAGGAGAGGCGATACACAATTTCATCCTGTGGCGCAAACGATACATAATTTTTCGAGATAACATGGACGTGTCCTCTCCGCAAAGAAGCCCGACTCCTACACCACCTCCGGCACACATAAGCCCCAGAAGAAGCCCATCTCCTCCCAAGAAGGCGCCAACTCCTACACCACCTCCCTCAAACATAAGCCCCAAAAGAAGTCCGTCTCCTCCCAAGAAGGCGCCAACCAAGACAAACAAGCCAGCTCGGCCAGCAGCTCCCAAGAAGACGGGTCCTCCACCCAATCCAAGAAGCCGGTCAGACTTCAAGCGGCCAGATGATATGACCGAGGAGGAGACCAAGAAGGTAGTACAAGGAGAGGTAACTACATTTTTAGACCCAAGTCACCAGAGAAGAAGGTTCAACTGCACTAAGAATTTCACAAAGGCTTGAGGACTATTAAAAATTTGAAGGATAAAAAAGAAATGCCTCTCCTATCAAACTATGAGCGCACATTGACTAAGAAAAGCCACAAGAAGAAGACGTCAGAGGAGAGGACATCAGCTGAGGAGAAGGCCAAGGGGATGCAAAAATTCTTGAAAGAAACTGGACTTAACGCAGATCAAGTATTGGGCACGGTGAATATTGAGTATGCCCAAGTAAGATGGCCATTTAAACATGATGCATCATTGGTCAGGTGTGAGGAGCTGCTCCAGCTACCAACAAAAATGTGGCAATTCCATGAATGGTACTTGGGCGCGGCGAAGCAGGGTCTAGATTTATTCGCTGTCAAGTACAAGGAACAAGATTTTTACCATGGGGACGGTGAATTTTATGTCGAATGGAACATCATATATGATCTATACTAGACAGACGCCCTCGCCACGACCATGCTAAGTTACTGGACTCTGTAAGTGTCTTATTTACAAAAAAAACATCGTGCGCGCCCTTGTACTATACTAACTTGCAAGTCTAACTAATTTCTTCTTATGTAGAATGGAGATACAAAGATGCCGAAGGGATCGTATCTTTGACATAGGCTTCATGGACCCAGTAATTATCAATGAGACAACTGCTAGAGACCACCTAAGTGAAACAGAGACTAACATATACAATACGCTAATAGGACAACAATATAAGTCAAAGATATATCTACCCTACTCATTTGAGTTCGTGTTTTCGTACCGCCTCGTTCTACTCCTTTTTCATAACACGATGTTAAAACTAATTAGTTATCTACGTTGACATATATATGTACAGTTTTCACTGGATTCTTCTTATGATCGAGCTAGATCGTAGCCTGATCACAGTTATGGACTCGCAAAGGAGACCAGTTAAAAAGTTTCAAAACTTTATCGATATACTCAACCGGTATTAATTCTTGTTCCTTTCATTATTGTACTAGTTCTATTTCCTTCCATTTGAAACAAATTCTAATCATGTACAATTCGTGATCACATGTGTAATGCATTCGCACGGTTCCGTGCTAAAAATAGGGGCGTATTCAAGAAGAAATTTGATATTACAATTGCTTCTCAAGTACGTATATCATAATGCTAGCTTTTTAGTTAGTTAACTTAATTTCTTTGCATCCATTTCACGCTTTCAACTTTTTTCACCGCAGATCTTGAGACAGCCGCTGGGTAACAATTTATGTGGCTACTATGTATGTGAGTTTATGCACACCCAAATCGGAGCCGCTGACCGCATGCTAAAAGGCAACAAGGGGGTAAGTAAATATAATTATGATGTCTAGGTACTCCTTATATCTTGTACAAATTCAAGGATTGATTAGTTAATGACTTAATGATAGGTGCCTCAACATTTGGCGAACAAGGATCGAAACTCTCACCGTCATGAGTGAGAGCAATCCAAGAACAACTCGTCGGTTTATTTACGATGAGGTCAGAACCGAAAGGCGAAGTTTCACTTAACCAAATGTAATAGGGCGGCCCTTTGATAAGGACCGTGAACTGCTTCGGGTCGACGGCTAGCAATAGCGATGCACGAAAAGATCCCGGCGAATGTATGAAAAGAAAGACTAATATTCTCGTGATCCCAATGAGCGTAAGAACTCATATGTGTACATATTGTAATACATTACTTGTAATTAAATTTGTTAATGAATGTTCAGTTATTTAATTATCAATCAGATGTGCATGATTGATTATATGTGCTTTAATTAGTTGTGATTTAACACACACAAATATATATAATAGCTAGTGGACACACACACACACACACACACACATATATATATATATATATATATTATATATAGCACATCAAGATTTGCTGGAGACACCGATCAGATCGATGAGGTTTCATCAAGACGGCTGGTTCCTCCAACCCGCATCGATAAGGGCCATAGGGGCTTACGCGCTGCCACGCAGGGTCTCCAACCGCATCGATACTCTATCAAGATGGGTGAGGGAGCCAGATCGATGTCCTTGAGCATCACCCCAGATGGCTTGTATGGTTCAAAAACCGTACTAAAGGCCTTTTGAACCGGCATCAATGCCGCTCTGTAGTAGGACACAGAGTTATCACCGCCGTTATAATTAATAACCGTAGTGTTGGACAAGATGAACCAAAGAAGTGATAGTGATTATCATCGCTATTTGGTAAGTATAAACCGCAAAGGATAGTGATTATCATCAAAGTTTATGTCCGCAAATGATAGTCCTCGACTATCACTACCACTTAGGTTGTGCCGGGTCCACATCCGACAGTGATGCCGATGTGGGCCCGGCAGTAAACAGGTGTTCTGCACTGGTGGGAGTTATACTGAAGCTAAATTGGAAGTTTCTAATGTGTCAGTTGTAAGTGTCGATGGATTGAAATGAAGAGACAACAGCCAAGTTGTTTGATTGATTGTTGGTGGATTGTTTGTAGATTGGCAAAAATGGATAAGTGAATGTTAACACATGAGCACCACCTCTGTTTTCATCTTAGCCATGTCTATCCTCCATTAAGCCTATACGAGATAGACTTAACATGGTCCAGACCATCTTAGTCTTATCCACCACACCCCTAAACCATCACAATTACCTCTTTTCACACATTTGTGCCAGTTAAGTCTTGAGCTCAAAGTTATACTAAGTTGAGTTTTATACACCAAACAATTCACCTAAAAGCTTAAAAATATCTGTAAGATCATGTGATGAAAAATTGGTTGAATGGTGAAATTGGCATTGTAAAGTGATTTTGGTTATGGCATGTGTGGTGCCTGTGCATGTGCTATGTTAAGATGATTATCATGCTGGTGATAGCATGATGAAGTTTGTTTGATGCAATGCACTCATGTGAGTGGTTGCATGGACTGTTTTTGAGGCAAGTCGTGGACTTGTGCTCAAATGATCATTTGTTTATGCTGGCGATAGCATAATGGTTTTGCTTGATGCAATGCACTCATGTGAATGGTTGCATGGATTAACTTTGAGTCAAGTCGTGGACTTGTGCTCAGAATTGTTTTTGTTTATTCATGTGCAGGTGTTGCTCGAGGGCGAACGTGGTCGATGACGGGACCGGAACTAGGTTCATGGAGAACTGAGGTTCGGGACTAGGTTCAGGGAGGAATCGAGGTCTTGGAGGTCGAGGATATCATGCGGGACGTTCAGGCTAGAGAACATGCACATGGAGGCTGGTTAGTCACGTAATTAGAGCAGTGGGTTGTACATACGCGCAAGAGTTGTTTTGGCCACGCTAATAAGTTGAGATGTATATGCACTCTTTCCATGTTGGAAGTGGAGTTGTATCCTATCTCGTTAGGATTGCTCAGATAAATAGGGAGGTGTCCCCTGCTTATTCTTGAGTAAGATTTTAGGTTGTACTCTTTTGTTTGAGTATCGAACTGATCGTAAATAAAGATTCTTCTTGCATCTTCAATGGTCGGTGATTTTTGTCTTGCTCTTGGCTTCGACATAGTTGATCGATCGCTTGAAGTTTTGTTCATCACAACAGTCACGAAGTTCATCACGGAGTTCGGTTCTTTGCAAAGGTATCATCTTGCGAAGGTAATATGTTTGGATCCGTAGATCCGATCGAATTAATTCTTATTGAATCTACTTTCTACAGTTAAAATTTCACATCAATCTAACGGTTATATATTTAGTAATTTGTGGTTGCCCCGATTGCTAGCCTGGTCGCCCAGCTGTTAGATCACTAATTGTTTCAGTCATCTTGCGAAAGTCATAACTTTAGATCCGTAGATCCGAACGACCTGATTCCTTTTTTGTTCACTTCAAAATTGAGTCTAGTTTATACAGTTAAAATTTCACATCAATCCAATGGTTAGATCTTTAGTAATTACTACTCGCCCAGATTGATGTCCTGCTCACCCGACTGCTCGCGTGGTCACCCGGATTCAGTCATCTTGTGAAGGACATAACTTTAGATCCGTAGATCCGATTGACCTGATTCTTTTTGTGTTAGCTGCAAAATTGAGTTTGGTTTCTACAGTTAAAATTTCACATTAATTCAACAGTTGGATCTCTAGGAATTTCAGTTTTTCTAAACTGGTCACCCGATTGAAAACGTGGTCGCCCAACTCGCCGCCGCCGCCCAAACTCGCCGCCAAACCGCCGCCTAAGTGCCAAACTGGTCGCCTAAGTGTCCCATCGTCGCCGGATCGTTTTCATCGTCGCCCAGTGCCCAAACTGTCGCCCAAGTGATCTACCGGTCGCCCAGACTGGTCTATTGGTTTCCCAACTGCATAAACTGATTTCCAAGCAATTTGACTTTCAATTGGGGTGTTTGAAAAGTTCAAAATTTTGATTTTTAGCTTTCGCGCAATCATTCACCCCCCTCTGATTGCTACATTTGTATATTTCGATCCTACAAGTGGTATTAGAGCAATGTTTTTCTAATTATTCTTAACAGGTGATTAGAAACCGTAGCGATGGATAGGTATTCGACAAAACCTTGTGTTTTCGATGAGGTTGATTTTCAGTTTTAGAAAGCAAAGATGGAGGTATATATTCAAGCTCAGTGTTTTGCAATTTGGGAAAAGGTCTACAAGCCATACAATGTTCCTAAGAATGATGAAGTCAATGACACAAATCGAGCACATGTTGAAGCAAACAGCAAAGCAAGGAATTTGATCATCCAAGGACTAGGAAGAAGTGATTTTGATCGTGTGATTCATCTCAAGTCTCGTGATATGAGGTATGGAAATCTCTTTGTGATTATCATGAAGGTTCTAACATCGTTAAAGAGGTTAGGCAAGATATTTATAAGAAAGAATACATGCGATTTGAGATGAAGCCCGAGAGTCTCTAGATGATTTGTTTGCACGGTTCAATAAAATTCTTAGCAATTTACGTGTTGTTGGAGTTTTTGATGAGGCTACAAATGCTAGACAATTGCTTGGTGCATTAGACATGTCTATTTGGGAGATGAAAGTTACATCCATTAGAGAATCCATCGTCATGAGTACACTCACTTTAGATGTTCTGTTTCTAAATTAAAAACTCATGAGTTGGATGTTCTTGCTAGGAAGATCGATCAAAATCAATTGCATCGACCTCCCAATCTAGCTTGTCTCGTATAATGTTTCTTCAAGTTTTGCTTTGTCTTCCTTGTCTTCACTAACTCGATGAACAGATTGAAGATTTTCCCAAGAAGATTTGGCACTACTCTCTTCTCATTTTAATAAAGCTTTGCGAGAATGTGAGAATGAGAAAGAGAGTTGGTGGTGTCCTCCAAGATGCTATGAGTGTGGTGACCTCAACCACATTCGCTCAAATTGTCCTAAACTTGCGTGAAAAGCATCAAGGAGGAAAAGGACAATGACAGAAGAAAAGAGAAGAAGAAGTTCTTCCAAGTGATAGAAAGAAAAGAGCTTCATCAATGTAAAAGTTGTTCACGGGTTCTCTCGCTTCTTGAACAAGTAAATTTGAGTGATGTAGATTCAGAGAGCAGTGAAGATGACACAATAGCTCCAAGCAAGCATGAATTGACAGAATTGTGTCTTATGGCCAGAAGTGATGAAAGTCTCACCGAGGATGACCATGACAACGACTTCAATGAGGTAGAACCTTCTTACGATGAATTAGCTATTGATGTTGCTCGTCTTGGAAAATTGCTTGACAAACGCGACAAGAAAATTAAGAAACATGATGTTCTTGTGGAATCTTTGCATGCTGAAATTGCTAGACTTAAATCTTTGATTCCTGATGATGATGCTTGCAAATCATGTGACTTAATCTATAGTGAGCTTACTGTGCTTAGGAAAGAATATGTTTTTTTGTTAGAACAAGTCAACGCTGAAAAGAAAGAAAATGAGAAACATGTTAAAAACGCTAGCTATTCAACTGTTGATTTGTATGATACAACTCATTGTTCTAAATGTGCTGTACTGGAATTGAAGTTGCATGATGCAAACGCTAGGGTTTCTCAAATGACTGATGCTATGCTCACTCATGAAGTTCTCTCATGCTCAACTTATCGCAAACAGAAAGGAAAAGTGGACGTTCCATGTAATAACTGTTTAACTCTTTATCAAAAGGTTGATTACTTGGAAAAATCTTTAGAACGGTTCACTATTGGAAAGAAAAACCTAAACATGATTTTGGATCAATCAAAAGTCAGAACTCATCACAAAGGTTTAGGTTTTTATTCTAATGCTCATTATAAGTCCCATGCTCCTACTGTTGTTAAGACACTTGGAAGAGGAAAACTTGAGATTGCAAATGAGCCTAAGAAAACGGTTTTCAAGTCTGCTGGTGTGTTATCCTCTACTATGATGAATGAAAATGTTACTTCTGTTACTAAAGCTAAACATCATGTTAAGTATACTTACACTCATTGTGGTAGAGATGGACACTTAGTAGATTTTTTGCTTTAGACTAGCCAAACAGCAAAAGAAAGAGAAGACTAAGGCTAGGTCTAATTTCAGGAAGGCACATTTCACTCCACATTTTGTGCCTAGGGTGATTCAAACACCTTCTTTTGCAAGAAACACGGGAAAGAGCAAATCTGATTTTGTGAACAAATGTACTCATGTTGTGCCTACTCGTCGTGTGTCTCAGTACTGGATTCCTAAATGCTTTATTTCTAACCCCAGTACTGAGGCCTCGACATTTTCTGATTTTATGTAGGCTTCTAGCGCAAGGAAGGAGAACATTTGACTAGTTGATTCCGGATGTTCACGCCACATGTCTGGTGACAAAAATTGGTTCTCCTCCCTCACTCGTGCATCTCGTACAAAAGTGTTACTTTTGGAGATGCATCTTCTACTCTGCTAGGCAAAAGGTACAAGAAAGGTAAATGACAAGTTTATGTTCAAGGATGTGGCCCTAGTTGAAAATCTGAAATACAACTTGTTATCTGTTTCACAAATGATTGATGAGGATCTTGAAGTATGCTTTAAGAAAAGTGAATGCAAAGTTTTAGATGCTTCAGGAAACCTTGTATTCAGGATTTCACGCTTTGGAAGTTTTTAAAGCTGATTTTGATGTGTCACTTTCTTCTAAGCATAGGTGTCTAGTTGCCAATGTTTCTAAAGATTTATTCTTTTGGCATCGTAAACTTGGTCACGTTGGTTTTGATCATCTAACTCGTTTTAGTGGTTTAGATCTCATTCGTGGCTTGCCTAAGCTTAATGGTCATAGCGATTTAGTATGCTCTTCTTGTAGACATGGTAAGATGACTGTAGGTTCACATCTATCTCTTACCATGGTAATGACAAACGCTCCAGGACAGCTACTACATCTTGACATAGTTGGACCTTCTCGAGTTCAATCCTTTGGAGGCAAATGTTATGTACTAGTCATTGTTGATGATTATTCTAGATACTCTTGGGTTTATTTTATGGTATCTAAAGATGAGGCTTTTAGTCACTTTAGAAGTCTTGTTACTGTGGGGAACCGTCCCCGGGACTCCACTGATTCACCCAATGCACGGTACATCTCAAGTGAATCAAGAGAACCTCGGGCGTTCCACGATTATACCCGTGTTGGTCCCAGGATAGTTCGCCAACACGAGCATTCTCATCCATCAGTTGACATCACAACACATACACAATTATCAGAAACATAAACGTTATTACATTCCAAAAGTAGGACTGCTGTCCATAACAACATATTTAGAGTTATTACATCAAGTAGTAGCGGAAATCACAAGATAAACAACAAAAGGGCCAGCATGGCATGCCCCCAAACCCTCAGGCAACCAACAGGGCAAGAACGGCGACTAAACGTTAGAATTGTCGAAATCTACCCGGTAAAAGTCCTCGGGCAATGCCTCATCCTCACTTGCAGCAAGTGGACAATCCGATTGAGTACAAAGAGTGTACTCGCACAATAATATACATTGCATGTTGATTTCTAGCTACATGTGGTTGCTACATCAAAGGAAGGCAAAATAGCAATTTTCAGCATAAAGCAATATTTGGGATAAATCGTAAGCATGTATAGATTGATAAGAGTTTGCATTTAGTAAACATTTGTAAAATATAATACATAATATAACATCATCATAATCACACTTTGCATCATGCCTTCAAGCATTCTTCGAACCATGAGATCCATCGCTCATGTTCGACTATACACACAAGTACTCCAATACTCGTGTCTCTTTTCCCACTCCCATCCCATTCCTACCAAGTCCTTAATACTCACCCAAAGGATCGACAAATCAAGTGATCGCCCTAACCATGGACGCGCTATTCAATAGTTTAAACTCGCAGAGGTACGACTTTACCCACACGACACGTCACACTCGTAAGCCAAGCTATTAACACATTTCCTTTGATGTGTCGGCCGAGGTGAACGTGACAAACCATTTTCCGTAATGCATGATAGTGTATCTAAACCATCCAATGATCATGCGACCCTTGATCCCGCTGTGCTCAAAGGTTCGGTGTGTGTGCATCAAGGAGTACACCGTTGTTGGACATCCCCAACTCAACAAAGTTCGAGGGACTCCGAGGATATTCCTAGCGCCCACTAAGCCCAAGGAATTCGACGGTCATTCCTTGACGCCCACTAAGCTCAAGGAATTCGAAAGTGCACATGGTTTACATACCCTAGTCATACACAAGTACTTGGTTACGCCGTCCCATAAACGGCGTGTGGTTCGCACGATAGTTACTCAAAGAGACGTCACCAGGATTCAATCCTTAAGGTCCTTAACCAATATCTCTACTCATTAACCAACATTTGCAACCATCATCATCATAATAATTCTCAATCATTGCGACCAATGGACTAAGTCCATCTATCGCGGTTTCTAACAATGTTCTAAGCATGGCTAAGCAATTCGCACGAACCCATATACAATAACAATAAACCAATCACCTAGGGCGACAATGCAACATGTAAAGAACATGATAAGAGGATAACATCACAATGTGGTAATAGCTAAAATTTCTACCCAATATAATTAGAAGGAAAGTAAGCATGCAATTGATAAAATAATTCCAAAATGTAAATTTCAAATAGTAGGAGCAATCATGGTCAAGGAGTAAGGTAGTGCCTTGTTGCTCGTTTCTGACTTCGAAAAGCGTAGTCGCACTGGGAGTGCCTTGATGGGGACGGTGTTGCGTCTCGAACTTCCGTCCGTGGAGGATAAGTCGATTAGGCGGCGCGAGACACACACGATCCGCTTGATCGCACGATCAAAACCCTCGCAATCGCAGCACCACGCGTCCTTCGTTATCAACCGCGGCGCTGCCCGCTGACTCGCCACAAGGCTAATCCTGCCAATGAATCGAGAACACAAGCAAGAACAAGAAAGATGCAACTGAATTTGCAATTGAGGATGAAGCTCACGAGTTGGGGTCTCACAAACCGATGAACGGCGACATCGCTCAAAGACAGAATTAATCTAAGCAAAACCCAAATCAAACCCTAGCGGCGGCTACTGGATATAAAGGCTAGGGACGTCCTAGAAACCCTAGACGCGTCCGTGATGGACTCCAACACGATACATGGGCCAAGGGCCCAAATTGGTGACGCAGCACCCTGGGACAGATTCTGTCCGCCAACTTGCAACGTAAATTCCCGTCGACTCCGAAGTCCAAATGACGTGAAACTGGTGCCATTGTAAATATTATCTCCTTAGCTTTCGAGGCATATGTGGATCATCGCAATCGGAGCCCGCTTGTGGCCTGGGCGACAATTTTAGTGAACGCTGCTCCTGGTGGACGAGGTAGTCGATTCCGAGATGAATTGGACCTCCAACTTGACTTGGACTTGGACACTCTCCTTGCCTCCCTCCTAGTCCTTGCTGGTTTCAAGGCCTTCATGGTCCTCTCCAAAGTTCCTAAGTACAAGATAATCAATAATATCATTAGGTAGCATACCATCCTCACAAGTATATGCACGGCACTTAGGAATGAGCTCACCTGCTGATTCAATTGCCGTGCTCGTGCTCTTGTGATGGGTCCTTGCATCACAACCGAGGAGTCTTGGGTGTATGTATAGGAGTGATGTCCTCATCATCCTCCCCTCTTGAAGTGGAGTCGCCTCGACTCAAGCTCATCTTCTTCTCCCATGAACGGTTTCAAATCTGCAATATTAAATGTGGGACTAACCCCAAATTCGGGCGGCAACTCAAGTTTATATGCATTATCATTTATTTTCTCAAGTATCTTGAAAGGACCATCAGCTCTAGGCATTAATTTAGATTTTCACAATTCGAAAACGATCCTTTCTCAAGTGTAACCATACTAAATCACCCGGTTCAAATTTTACCTCCTTTCTACCTTTGCTTCCCGCAGTCCTATACCTTTCATTCATCATTTCAATATTTTCTTTAGTCTTTTCATGCAATTTCAAAATAAATTCAGCACGCTCCTTAGCATCATGATGAACCTGCTCACTAGTAGGTAAAGGTAATAGATCAATAGGAGCACGGGATTGAAGCCATACACTACCGAAAAGGACTTACCTTGGTGGTGGAGTGTACCGCCTATTATAAGTTTAACTCAACATGCGGCAAACACTCTTCCCACATCTTCAAATTCTTCTTCGTAACAGTCCTCAACATAGTAGATAATGTACGATTTACTACCTCGGTTTGGCCATCGGTTTGGGGATGACATGTTGTTGAAAACAGCAGCTTGGTCCCCAATTTATTCCATAGAGTTCTCCAAAAGTGGCTCAAAAACTTGGCATCACGATCTGAAACAATAGTAGAAGGCATACCATGCAAGCTTAACGATTTCTTGAAAGAAAAGGTTAGCAACATTAACAAGATCGCCGCTCTTATGACAAGGAATAAAGTGAGCCATCTTAGAAAATCTATCAACCACCACAAAAACACTATCCCTCCCTCTTGGTCCTAGGCGGTCCTAAAACAAAGTCCATAGATATATCCTCCCATGGAGTGCTAGGAACAGAAGAGGCATATATAAACCATGTGGATTCAATCGTGACTTAGCCTTTTGACATGTTGTGCAGCGGATACAAACCTCTCAATGTCTCGCCTCATCTTCGCCAAAAGAAGTGAGCGGACAGCACGGCCTCCGCCTTCTTGGCACCAAAATGACCCATCAAACCTCCTCCATGAGCCTCCTCAGATCAAAAAGAAAACGAACGGATCCAATCGAATGCATAGGCGGTTAGCTCTAAACACAAATCCATCATTTATCACATATTTGTCCCATGTTCTTCCCTCTTGCAATGCAGCAAGACATCTTTAAAGTCTTCATCATGAGCATATTGTTCTTTAATTGATTCCAATCCAAATATACGACAATCAAGTTGGGACAACATGGTATATCTCCTAGACAAGGCATCAAGAATTACATTATCCTTCCCTTTCTTGTGTTTGATAACATAAGGAAAAGATTCAATAAATTCAACCCATTTAGCATGTCTATTTATCTGGCCACTTGATCATAATATGTTTTAGCGACTCATGATCGAATGAATAACAAACTCTTTGGGCCAAAGATAATGTTGCCACGCTTTCTAAAGATCGCACAAGAGCATACAATTCTTTATCATACGGAATAATTCAAGACAGACCACTCAATTTTTCGCTAAAATAAGCAAATGTGTTTTCTATCTTGCATCAAAACACCACCAATTCCAATCCCACTAGCATCACATTCAAGCTCAAAGGTCTTATTAAAATCGAAGTTGGAGTAAAGGTGCATTAGTAAGTTTATCTTTCAAAAGGTTGAAGGCATTCTCCGTGCTTGCCCCCAATGGAACACAACTCCTTCTTCGCAACTCATTCAATGGGGCTGCAATGGTGCTGAAATCCTTCACAAAGCGGCGGTAAAATCCGCAAGTCCATGGAAACTCAAGACTTGTGAAATCGCTGTATGCTAATAACTCTTAATCGCGGCACCTTGGCTTCATCCACCTCAATTCCTCGCGGAGTCACAACATAGCTAAGAAACGATACTGCTCGTGCAAAAAGTGCACTTCGAGGTTACCAAATAAACGCAAAGACGCAAAGCATCAAAAACAGCACGAGATGATCAAGATGTTCATGTAACGACTTGCTGTAAATCAATATATCATCAAAATAAACCACCACAAATTTCCCAATGAAAGCTCAGAAACCTCGCTCATTAAGCTTATGAAAGTGCTAGGTGCATTAGTTAACCCAAAAGGCATGACTAACCACTCATACAATCCAAACTTGGTTTTAAAGGCTGTTTTCCATTCATCTCCCAATTTCATTCTTATTTGGTGGTATCCACTACGCAAGTCAACCTTAGAAAAAATTATAGAACCACTTAACTCATCAAGCATGTCGCCTAACCTAGGAATAGGATGACGATACCTTATTGTGATATTGTTAATGGCTCTACAATCTACGCATTACGCGCCTAACCGCCATCTTTCTTAGGAACCAAAAGAACAGAAAAAGACAAGGACTAAGGCTCTCACACATACCCGCGATCCAAAAGATCTTGGACTTGGCGCTGAATCTCCTTAGTCTCCTCGGGTTGGTCCTATAAGCAGCCGGTTTGGCAAACTCGCCTGTATCAAATCAATTTGGTGCTCAATCCTCAGATGGGTGGGAGTCCCGAGGTATTTCAAGAGGAAAACATCCGCATACTCCTCGCAAAAGGTTAGTGAAGAGGAGGCAAAGCATCGCATATCATCCATTGAAAACAAAGCATCTTTGCATATCAAAGCATAGCACAAAGCATCATCACTAATGGCAGCAAGATCAGATTTTGTAGCAAGCAAGACGGATTCCTCAATTTAATTTGGTTGGCTACATGCTGAATTTCAGATTTTTCATCAATGGGTTTCTTGTCATTAGCAATCCGCCCCTATCGATTTAATAATTTCAATGGGGTCAAAGGTAGAAGTGTAATTTTTCCCTTATGCATAAAAGTGTATTTATTACTTCTACCGTGGTGAAGTGCATCGCTGTCATATTCCCATGGGCGACCCAATAAAAGAGAGCAAGCTTGCATCGAACCACATCACAATCAGCAAAATCGAATAGGAACCAATGGAAAATGAACCCGAACTGCTTGTGTTACCTTAGCTTTGCCGAATCATTCAACCATCGAATGTGGTATGGATGTGGGCGCGCGGTGGTCAAGCCAAGCTTGACCAAATCAGACTCACCAAGTTGTTGCAACCGCCGAGTCAATGATCACGCTACCGCTTGTTGTTGATGACGAAGAAAATCGAACAAGTTGTGGCGCTTGTCGCCGCCGCTTGCTCCATTTGTGCGCTTAAGGACACGCTGGACAATGATGGCCTCAGACGCAGCGGATCCTCGGCGCCAAAGGTGGCATCATCATCATCCACGCCGCCGCCTAACTGGTGTCGCCGACCTCATCCTCAACATCGGAGGCGCCGATGTAACCTCCGCTGCTCGGTGGCGGCGTATGCCCGCCGGTCGGGCATTCTCTCTGACGGGCCAATCCCTTGGCACTTATGGCAGCGAATTTCGCCGATGTACGGCCCGTGGAAGCGACGAGGAGCTCTGGCCGTGTTGGCGGGTCGACTTGTCGTTGTCCGTGGTACGCGCGGCGGTGCCATCGATGTCCGTCGTGGTGCTCGCCGAAGGTGGCGGTGCAGTTGGTCGGAAGGTGGAAGAAGGCACCGCTTTCGCTTGTCCCGTAGTCGCTCGAGGCGTGAAGGTGCCGCCGCTGTTCTCGCTTCTTAGAATGGCGCCCCGCAACTCCTTCTCTCGCTAACATAGCAAGTTGAAACAAGCGATTGACATTGTATATTCTTTATAGTCAACAATGTCCTGAATTTCGACGAAACCACCGTAAAACGAAAGCAATCTTATCCTCGTGTTCTCTACTACCCCACAACGTAATATACCCTTTTGAAGCTCTTGGTAATATTCCCGAACAAATATACTACCTTGATCTAATCGCTTGCAATCTCTTATGATATCACATTGGTAGGAAGGAGGAACAAATCTATTACGATAGCATCTTTTAATCTCGCCAAGAATCAGGTTGTAGCGGCATTTACTAGTTCATTCCACCGATTATAGCAAAATCTTTAAATTCACTAGTGGCTTGTCTAACTCTATGAATCTCGAACTAGATGGGAGTTAAATTTCGCCGACCGTCATCTCCCAATCTAAGTAAGCATCAAAGATCATAAACCGTAAAAGGAAGGATGGTGAATTTTACCTTAGCTTAAAGGATCATCATTGCGTTCTCGTTATTACCTCCCATACCGTGATGGTTGCGCGAAGACGGTCATGAAGACGGGCGCTCGCTGAGCAAAGACGCTCTCCGGCGCGACGTTGTCGCTCATCTTCATCTTCCTCAAAATCACCATCCTCGCCATGGTCGTTGTTGCCGTGGTTGACGGATGCATCTCCATCAACAGTCGCGGAGGACGCCGACGGATCCATCCTATCGGCAAGGGTGGAGACTCGCCGATCGATGCTCTCAAGGGTCCTGCTCACGTCATGGCATGCTCCTTGAACATCATTCTTATCTCATCCAAAGATGGTCGATAACTCAATGAAGGACACAAATCGCCGATGGTAACATCATCCTCGTTCCTCGCCTCTTCTTGCCACCGCCATGGTTAGCACAGTAAAAGGACGAGGGAAATACAAACACAAGTATTATGAGCCCTATGAACTACTAGGAGGTGGGATCTCTCCTCAAGCAATCTTACCAAGTTCTTACCCTTGTTCTACCAACACAATGAGGACTGCAACCGGTGGTCGGTTCGTGACACCGTGAGGGCGTGATGAAGCGATTGCAAGGGTCAATAACCCGTACGATCGTAGGATGTATTTGTGGAGTCAGAGGAAGGTTATATGTATTGAGGGCACACAATTCAAGAATGATAGTAATGCTGAATAAATGTCCAAAGTTTGCCCTAGTTGTCGGTCTAAACGTGTCCTTATTCTAGTGCAGTAAATCAAGGAAGGTATAGAAACAAGCAACAAAGGCGCGTAATATATGAACAGATATCGCAGTAATAAAGAAAACACTTTTCTCGTGCTCGTAAAAACACCTACCCTTGCTCCTCGCCCTTTTTTTTTTTTTTTTTTTTTTTTTGCTCTTCACGCCTTCCTTCACAAAATTTTTTTTTGTTTGATTTTTCTGATATTTTTCCTAGGATCAGGAGCACAAAGGTAGACAGCACACAAATTTTCAGCCTTAAAAGATGTAAGATGAAACCGATATGAAATAAGAAGTGTTTTCCGAAAAGAGTGCTCAAACTTCTGCCACGAGAACTCAATCTTCCAGAGGGAATTTCGCAAAATAATTTCGGCAAACCCGACGAAGTGGGGAGAAACGGATGTAAAATTTTCTGTAGATATCCGTGAAAAAATTCGCCTAATTCCGAGTCCGTATGCGAAAGTTATGGCTGCTTTTACTAAGGACTCAATCGTGGTTTTAGGCGGCCTTCCAAACTCAAGGACGATGGAGTGGATATGGAACGCGATGATCTGTGGTGGCAGGTTCTGTGATGAGGGGTGGCGATATGGCTAACAGAGGTGGGGAATTAGGGTTTATGAAGGAGAAACCCTAATACAACTAGGACTAATCGAGGAAAACCACAAAACAATCCGAATCCAACAAGGACTCAAATAGCGATTGGTGATGTGGTCGGTGTAGGATATGGGATGATGCAATGAGATGAAACACAACTAAATTAAGACCACGATCTAAACCAGCAACACGACTCGACTATGGACACAAACTCAACACTACGGATTCTGAAACGAAATTGTGCAAAGGCTAGGGCGGGTTCTAGGTATGGTAGACTATGAACTGCAATTTTTTTTTGGGCTTTTTTTCGTGGACTATAGGACTAACACAAAACTAAATTAAACTATGGGAAAAGGCGAACCTGACGGTAAACCTTGCTCGATACCACTTGATGGGGACGGTAAGCGTCGAACTTCCGCCGTGGAGGATAAGTCGATTAGGCGCGCGAGACACACACGATCCGGCTTCTTGATCGGCACGATCAAAACCCCCGCAATCGCAGCACCACGCTGCCCTTCGGTTATCAACGCGGCGCTGCCCGGTTGACCTCGCCACGAAGGCTAATCCTCGCCAATAAATCGAGAACACAAGCAAGAACAAGAAAGATGCAACTGAATTTGCAATTGAGGATGAAGCTCACGAGTTGGGGTCTCACAAACCGATGAACGGCGATAATCGCTCAAAGACAGAATTAATCTAAGCAAAACCCAAATCAAACCCTAGCGGCGGCTACTGGATATAAAGGCTAGGGACGTCCTAGAAACCCTAGACGCGTCCGTGATGGACTCCAACACGATACATGGGCCAAGGGCCCAAATTGGTGACGCAGCACCCTGGGACAGATTCTGTCCGCCAACTTGCAACGTAAATTCCTGTCGACTCCGAAGTCCAAATGATGTGAAACTGGTGCCATTGTAAAGATTATCTCCTTAGCTTTCGAGGCATATGTGGATCATCGCAATCGGAGCCCGTTTGTGGCCTGGGCGACAATTTTAGTGAACGCTGCTCCTGGTGGACGAGGTAGTCGATTCCGAGATGAATTGGACCTCCAACTTGACTTGGACTTGGACACTCTCCTTGCCTCCCTCCTGGTCCTTGCTGGTTTCCAAGGCCTTCATGGTCCTCTCCAAAGTTCCTAAGTACAAGATAATCAATAATATCATTAGGTAGCATACCATCCTCACAAGTATATGCACGGGCACTTAGGAATGAGCTCACCTGTTGATTCAATTGCCGTGCTCGTGTTCTTGTGATGGGTCCTTGCATCACAACTGGAGGAGTCTTGGGTGTATGTATAGGAGTGATGTCCTCATCATGCCTTCCGAAGCGTCAACACCTAACGAGAAAATCCAAATCCATAAACACCAAATCAAGAATCCAAATGGTGCACATGATTAAAAGATGCATGACATGCTCGAGATGCGTAATACTAATTGAGTTTTTGCGTCCAAGTTCAAGTCCTAGGGCTTTTATTGAAATATGTCCGGAGTATCCGGACTTTTAACCCCGGAGTGTCCGGGTTGACACCCTCGGTCTCGCGTATTCTGCCCTATCCGGAGTATCCGGATGAAATCCCTAGAGTGTCCGGATGAAATCCCCGGAGTATTTGGGTTGAGCAGTCTGTTTCAAAAACGGCTATTTGTCTGTTGTCCTCTACACTTGAAAGGAATGGACTAGTGTTTCAAAGGGATGAACTAGGGCAGAATATTACCACTACAAGATTGCTTTTGCACTTGGGGAAGGTTGGTTTCGGCGAGGGAATGACAAGAAGGTGTCGAACGCCGGTTCTCGTGGTGCGCCTTTCTCCTAGCTCGTAGACGATTTATGACCTCGCTTGCTCGTGCTTGCAACCACAACTAACCTTCCTCCTCAAGCTTCCATGCAACATGCGCAACCCGATTCAATGTGTGATAATGGATTCCATGGAGAAGGAAGAAATGAGTTGCAATGGCCAAAATTTCAGATCATAGGAAGAATGAAAATCGATTACCACTCACCCAAAACTTGGTTCCTCAAGAATCCATTTGGATGGATTTGAAGCTCTTGATCTTGGTTTCAAGGTGGTATAACATGCTCAAGCTCAAACTCAAAACTTGTGTGGATTTGTGGGGGAGAATGGCAAGGTGTTGAAAAAAGGTGTGCTTGCTGTTTTTGCTGGTTTGGGATGAACAAATGGGCAGTAGGGGAGGAGAAACTAAGGTGGAGAGCCTTATATATGGCTGCCCACTCATGCTTACATGTGGGGCCAGGTTCCACATGTCATAGGGTGAGAAAAAGGGGTGGGTATGAGTGATTGGAGTGAGAAAAGTCATGGAGATGTTGTGCAGCCCACAAGTTCCCATGCAAGGTAGGTCCTATGTGTCACTGATGGGTTAGGTAAGTGGGTAAAAGTGAGTAAAGTGAAAAATGGTATGTTAGGTATGTGCAGCCTACCCTCCTTTCTCTTGTGATCATGGCCCACATGTCATTGACTAAGGTGAAAATAACATGTGTGCAGTTTTGGAAAATGATTGTTAGGATTTTGTTACTCCCTCTTTATGATTGTTAGGATTTTGTTACTCCCTCTTTATGCGAGATGAATGTCCTAACACTTGTATGATTATAATTAAATGAGGATGTAATGACATTATGGAAGATGTTAGCATGACAAGCCTCACTTACCGGATTAGCGAAAATTAGGCTGTTACAAGCCCTCCCCCCCTTAAAAGAATCTCGACCCCGAGATTACACAGCTTCATTGAAAAGGTAGGGGTATTCAGTTCGAGGATGATCCTCCTACTCCCATGTGGCCTCATCAGGGGTGTGATTACTCCATTGAACCTTAAGGAATTTGATGGTGTGGTTTCGAGTAACACGCTCCCTCTCGTCAAGAATACAAATGGGATGCTCCTTGTAGGATAGATCGGGTTGTAATTGAGAGTGTCCAACTCTGCGGGCTTCAGTTGGGACACGAAGGCATTTCTTTAATTGAGAGACATGAAAACATCATGCACATCGGCTAGCTTAAGGGGAAGTTCCAATTGATAGGCCATCGCTTCCTCATCTCGCGATAATTCTGAAAGGTCCAATGTAACGAGGGGCTAGCTTTCCTTCACATGAAACCGATTTAACACCTTTCATTAGTGAGACCTTGAGATAGACGTGATCATCAACTTCAACTTGAGTTCACGGCGGTGGCGATCAAGATAGCTCTTTTGATTTAGATCGCGGTCCGCAACCGTCATGAATGAATCGAACTTGCTCTTCCGCTCGCGACTAGTTCTCGACCAAAGAGGGTCTCTCTCCGACTCGCACTGCTTAAGTGGAGTTCTGCAAGATCTTCCATAGAGAGCCTCGAATGGACTCATTCGGAGACTAGCTTGATAGCTATTGTTGTAGGAGAATTCCGCGAAGGGTAAGCATTTCTCCCAATTCTTGCCGTAAGTAAGGGCACAAGCTCTAAGCATATCCTCAAGAATTTGGTTCACCCGTTCAGTTTGTCCATCAGTCTACGGATGATACGCGGTGCTAAAAGAGAGTTGAGTCCCCATGGCCTTGTGGAGGCATTGCCAAAAATGCGAGGTAAACTGGGTACCCCGATCTGAGACAATCCTTTTGGGGACACCATGAAGAGACACAATTCGATAAAGATACAACTTAGCCAACTTGCTCACGGTATCCATCGTCTTGACAGGAAGAAAATGAGTAGTCTTCGTCAATCGGTCAATGATTACCCATATGGAATCAAAGTCTTTTATGCCTTGGGGTATCCATCGCCTTGACAGGAAGAAAATGAGTAGTCTTCGTCAATCGGTCAATGATTACCCATATGGAATCAAAGTCTTTTTGCGTCTTGGGCAACCCGGTGATGAAATCCATACCAATCTCTTCCCACTTCCACATGGGGATAGGCAATGGTTGAAGTGTGCCTGCTGCATGCAAATGGTCGGCTTTCACCCGCTAACATACGCCGTGACTCTATGACATACCGCAATCTCGTTTCATCCCGTCCACCAAAGTCTTGGCTTAAGATCTTGATACATTTTTTTACTCCCGGGATGAATAGAGAATGTGGAATTATGAGCCTCATCAAGAATTAGTGCCTTCAATTCCTTACTATTTGGCACCACTAGCCGTTTGTCGAACCACAAGACACCTTGTGGGTCCTCGGTGAAGCAATTGGCCTTGCCTTGCTTGATGCGGGCTCGGATGAGTGCCATGCCCTTGTCTGTCTTTTGAGCCTCTTTGATTTGGTCCAATAGATTAGATTTAACTTCCATGACAACAAGAAATCCCTCCTTAACCACTTCTAGATTGAGCTTTCGAAACTCGGCGCACATGGCGTCCGATTCCGGTTCTACCGAAAGACGATTGCATTGAGACTTTCAGCTCAAAGCATCGGCAACAATATTGGCCTTTCCAGGATGATAATGGAGTCCCATATCATAATCTTTGATCAATTCAAGCCACCTCCTTTGCCTCAAGTTCAGGTCGGCTTGAGTAAAGATATACTTCAGGCTCTTGTGATCGTGTAGATTTCACAACAATTACCGATGAGGTAATGTCGCCAAATTTTTAGAGCATGTACCACTGCTGCCAGCTCTAAATCATGGGTGGGATAATTCATCTCATGAGGTCTCAATTGCCTTGATGCATAGGCCACAACTCGGCCTCCTTGCATGAGTACACAACCCAGCCCGAGGCGGGATGCATCGCAATATATGTCGAAGCCCTTGTGAATATCCGGGAGGAGTAAGACGGGTGCAGTGGTTAAGTGAACCTTCAACAATTGAAAGCTTGCCTCACATTATGCTGACCATATATACGAACTTGTTCTCCTTCTTCAAAAGTTCGGTCAGTGGCTTCGCGACTTTGGAGAAGTTCTCCACGAATCGGCAGTAATAACCCGCTGAACTCCGAGAAAACTTCAACATCCGTGATGTTCTTAGGTCGCTCCCAATCAAGTACCATCCAGTATCTTGTCGGGTCAACCGCAACTCCGCTTCCGATAGCACATGGCCCAAGAAGGCAACCTCCTTTAGCCAGAATTCACACTTGCTGAATTTTGCGTAGAGTTGGTGTTCTCGCAGCTTTTCCAAAACTTTCCGAAGGTGTACCTCATGCTCCTTTTCAGACTTGGAGTAAATAAGGATATCATCGATGAAGATGACAACGAACTTGTCGAGGTATTCCAGGAAAACTGAATTCATAAGGCTCATGAAGTATGCCGGTGCATTGGTCAAACCAAAAGACATGATCAGATACTCATATAGACCATAACGGTGGAGAATGCCGCTGAATCGTATCGTCTCGATCTGATCTTAATTTGATGGTAGCCTAATCTCGTGTCAATCTTGGAGAAGATACAGTTCCGACCATTTGGTCGAACAAATCATCGATCCGCGGAAGTGGATACTTGTTCTTGACCGTGACCGCATTCAAGGGACGGTAATCAACACACATCCGCAAGCTATCATCCTTCTTCTTCACAAATAGCGCCAGGCATCCCCAAGGTGAGGAGCTTGGTCGAATGAAGCCCTTCTCTTGCAACTCCGTAAGTTATTTCTTTAACCCGATCAACTCATTTAGAGGCATACGGTAAGGTCGCTTGGATATCGGGGTCGTTCCGGGTAGAAGCTCAATGACGAACTCAACCTCCCGGTCAGGTGGCATCCCCGGCAACTCTTCCAGAAATACGCCCCGTAATCACACACCACCGGTATGCTACTTATTCCAAGGAATGGCTCACCCTTCAAGGCATAAAGGTGAGCATAATCTGACTTGACGCAAACACGACTTGTTTGCCGCTATGCTGGTAAGTGAAATAGATCTGCTTGCACAATTGATGCATCCTTGGTGCTTGGATAGCCAATCCATCCCAAGAATAACTTCAATTCCTCCGCTTTTAATTATTATCAAATCAGCTAGGAACTCTACCCCATTGACTTCAATCTTTACTTCCCGGCAGATTCGATCGGTCCTCAATTCCGATCCCGGGGTTTTAATGAGAAGTGGTGGATGCATAAGTTGTATAGGGAACTCATGATGCATGGCAAACTTCTCTTTAATAAATGAATGAGATGCTCCGGAATCAAATAATACGGTAGTCGGGTGTGAGTTGACGGAAAGCGTACCCAACACCACTTCCGGTGCATTCTGAGCTTCTTCGGCAGTTACATGGTTGATGCGACCACGTGGTAGGGTTGGCGTGGTTCTTGGAGGCGTTGGTCGAGGTGAAGGTGCTGCTGCCCCCGGTGCAATAGTGGGTCGAATCCCCGACATTGCTTGGTTCTTTTGCGGGCATTGACGTGCAAAGTGCCCCGGCTGTTTGCACTGGAAGGAGACAAGAATTGGACGAGCTTGAGGGCTGGCTCCTTGCTGATTTCCACCTATAATTGGTGGAAGGCTTGGCTGCGGTGGGCGAGCAATGAATGTTGGAGGCCTCGACGGTGCCAGAGCTTGATAGTTTGGAAATGAGGGGCGCACCATGCGGGGTGGTTGCAAGTTGCCGCTTGCTGAATTTTGTGCAGCTCGCTTGCGCTTGCGCGAATCCTCTAGTTTTCCCCACTTCTCTTCCACCACTATGGCCTTGTGGACCAAGTGCTGGAAATTTCGGAAGTCATGAGCAGCGAGCTCTAGCTGCAACTCCTCCAAAAGTCCCTCCATTAAGCGCTCTTGCTTGCGCTCATCGTTGGAGATTTCGTTCGGGGCATAACGAGCCAAATAGTTGAACTCGTGAAGATAATCCATGATGGTCTTGTCACCTTGCTTTAATGCGAGAAATTCACGCTTCTTCCTTGCCATAACGCCCGAGGGAACATGAGCCTCGCGAAAAGCCGCAAACTCCGCCAAGTGATGACATGATCGGCGGGCTGCATGGCGTATAGCTGTCCCACCATGCGCACGCCGCACCATCGAAGTTGATGTGAAGCGAAGAGGACCTTTTCATGGTCCCGCATTGAGCGCGGGCAGCTTGCGCCAATAGTCCGGCCAATCGCCGCCTCGAGTGGATCCACAACACGGAGAATGTTGGCGGCTTGCGAAGAAATCGCCGAGTCCGGCCGTCGCGGATGTCCCGCCCTCGCTCCTCGAAAAAGGGCTGGGCATAGGCCGTGTTACGGGCGATCTCGCCAGAGGATCGAGTTTGATCTTGCCGATTTTGCTCAATCGTGAGCGAGGACTTGAGCCATGGTAGGAGGGGTGGAAGTTCCTCCTCCACGCAAGAGTGGTGCTGATTTTGGCGATGCGAGGACTCCGGTGGTCGAGTGACCGAGTTGGATCTCGCTGCTTGGGAGCCGTGGATTGCGGCCTCGCCCACGCTGAGATTGGGAACGAGTGGTAACTCCCGCCATCTGTTGCCAGAACCAAGTTAGCAACAAGTAGCAGAAGAGGCACAACAACGCCGAACTAGAGTATCCGGACAGCAAATCACAAAATTTAAATTTTACATGTATGCAGCAAGAAAACATCACCCATGAAAACAATTAACAAGGTTCCGATAAGAAAGCTCTCAAGCCACAACATCACCCATGAAAACAAATAACAAGATTCCAATACATTAGCACAAGTTCGCAACCCGTAGGTCAAAAGCGATAACTAAGGGTGACAAGTCCAAATATAAGAGCTAGCATAGGTTCATAAGATAGCCTATTACATCAATTAAATCAGTTCAGCTCATCTCCACTATGAGCATGACCGGGACAACTCAAATGTCTCTAAGGAATCCATGGGGAAACACATCCAAAAGATGTTATCCCAGTGATCCGGTGTCTTCGGGGTCTAAGGGGTTAGTGAGACGCTGTGGTGATCCTATATAGAACCTGGGTACTCCCGGAGACTCCTGGACACGCCGACGCATCACATTTCCTGAGTTGATGCGCGCGTTGTTGCACACAACATCTTGGGTCTCTATCCCCGCACATGTGGAAACCGAAGGCGGGGGGCTACATCGTGTGGCGCCGTGGAGTTGCGCCACACAATATGTCCCGTGGCACCAAGTTAATCTGAACAAATTGGTAAAGATGCCCTTGTGCCGCGTGAAGTCGGGCACGAGTCTCCCATAGCTCATGGACAACGCAACGATGAGCCCGGTCCAAGGCACGGACCAAGCCCGATAACCGTCGAATAGAAGAGTCTTCCCATCTCAATTTCAGCAACACCGTTGACTTCGCTCGCCGGGTCCTCGCTAAGGGAAGTATCGACACGGAGGTAAGGTCAACTCCCACAAGTCATGACGGAGATGGCACATGGCCACATACGCCACCTCTTGATAGCCATTCCACGGACGCCCCCTCGCCTAAGTGATAGGGATGCTCCCCGTCACCATCCTAGCGATGATGTGAACCGTGGTAGTGTAGGTCTTCAATCCGGGTCCTACGGCACGACCATAAACCGCGACTCGGCATAAGTGAAGTTAGTTTCACAAAGATATCCTCAGAGGGAAGGATAGCCCTCCACATCTTCATGAAAGTGACTAAAACCAATGGCCCAAAACTCATCTCACACGCTGAAAGGATAAGAGGGTTAGAAGCTTGTTTGCACAATCAAATGAACATAAGGGTAAGATATAGAACTAAGAGGGGTAAGAAATAAAAGAAATGCACAACGTTATCAGTTCTGAAATTACTTCATAACAAAATAATTTTTGACTCAAAACATCTTCTAACTAGTCGTAGTATGGCCGTTCTAACTCATAACAAGATGGCTCGATATCGAGCCTATGGGAACCGCCCCGAGACTCCACCGATTCACCCAATGCGCAGACATCTCAAGTGAATCAAGGGAACCTCATGCTCCACGATTATACCCGTGTTGGTCCCAGGATAGTTCGCCAACACGAGTATTCTCATCCATCAGTTGACATCACAACACATACACAATTATCAGAAACATAAACGTTATTACATTCCAAAAGTAGGACTGCTGTCCATAACGACATATTTAGAGTTATTACATCAAGTAGCAGCGGAAATCACAAGATAAACAACAAAAGGGCCAGCATGGCATGCCTCCAAACCCTCAGGCAACCAACTAGGGCAAGAACGGCGACTAAACGTTAGAATTGTCAAAATCTGCCCGGTAAAAGTCCCCGGGCAGTGCCTCATCCTCACTTGCAGCAAGTGGACAATCCGATTGAGTACAAAGAGTGTACTCGCACAATAATATACATTGCATGTTGATTTCTAGCTACATGTGGTTGCTACATCAAAGGAAGGCAAAATGGTAATTTTCAGCATAAAGCAATATTTGGGATAAATCATAAGCATGTATAGATTGATAAGAGTTTGCATTTAGTAAACATTTGTAAAATCTAATACATAATATAACATCATCATAATCACACTTTGCATCATGCCTTCAAGCATTCTTCGAACCATGAGTTCCATCGCTCATGTTCGACTACACACAAGTACTCCAATACTCGTGTCTCTTTTCCCACTCCCATCCCATTCCTACCAAGTCCTTAATACTCGCCTAGTGACTGACAAATCAAGTGATCGCCCCAACCATGGACGCGCTATTCAATAGTTTAAACTCGCAGAGGTACGACTTTACCCACACGACACGCCACACTCAGAAGCCAAGCTATTAACACATTTCCTTTGATGTGTCGGCCGAGGTGAACATGAAAACCATTTTCCAAAGATGCATGGTAGTGTATCAAAACCATCCGGATGACTATGACCCTTGATCCCGCTGCGCTCAAAGGTTTCTGGTGTGTGTGGATCAAGGAGTACACCCGTTGTTGGACATCCCCAACTCAACAAAATTCGAGGGACTCCGAGGATATTCCTTGGCGCTCCACTAAGCCCAAGGAATTCCGACGGTTATTCCTTGACGCTCCACTAAGCTCAAGGAATCCCGAGTGCACATGGTTTACATACCCTAGTCATACACAAGTACTTGGTTACACTGGTCCCATAAACGGTGTGTGGTTCGCACGATAGTTACTCAAAGAGACGTCACCAAGATTCAATCCTTAAGGTCCTTAACCAATATCTCTACTCATTAACCAACATTTGAAACCATCATCATCATAATAATTCTCAATCATTGCGACCAATGGACTAAGTCCATCTATCACGGTTTCTAACGATGTTCTAAGCATGGCTAAGCAATTCGCACGAACCCATATACAATAATAATAAACCAATCACCTAGGGCGACAATGGAACATGGAAAGAACATGATAAGAGGATAACATCACAATGTGGTAATAGCTAAAATTTCTACCCAATATAATTGTAGTTGAAAGTAAGCATGCAATTGATAAAATAATTCCAAAAATGTAAATTTCAAATAGTAGGAGCAATTATGGTCAAGGAGTAAGGTAGTGCCTTGCTGCTCGTTCTTGACTTCGAAAGCGTAGTCGTACTCGGGAGTGCCTTCCGAAGCGTCAACACCTAACGAGAAAATCCAAATCCATAAACACCAAATCAAGAATCCAAATGGTGCACATGATTAAAAGATGCATGACATGCTCGTGATGCGTAATACTAATTGAGTTTTTGCGTCCAAGTTCAAGTCCTAGGGCTTTTATTGAAATATGTCCGGAGTATCCGGACTTTTAACCCCGGAGTGTCCGGGTTGACCCTTTCGGTCTGCCCTATCCGTAGTATCCGGACAAAACCCCGGAGTGTCCGGGTTGACACCCTCGGTCTCGCGTATTTTGCCCTATCCGAGTATCCGGATGAAATCCCCGGAGTGTCCGGATGAATTTCCTGAGTATCCCAAGTTGAGTACTGCTTCAAAAATGGCTATTTGTCTATTGTCCTCTACACTTGAAAGGAATGGACTAGTGTTTCAAAGGGATGAACTAGGCAGAATATTACCACTACAAGATTGCTTTTGCACTTGGGGAAGGTTGGTTTCGGCGAGGGAATGAGAAGAAGGTGCCGCAACGCCGTTCTCGTGGTGCGCCTTCTCCTCGCCGTAGACGCATTTATGACCTCGCTTGCTCGTGCTTGCAACCACAACTAACCTTCCTCCTCAAGCTTCCATGCAACATGCGCGACCCGATTCAATGTGTGATAATTGATTCCATGGAGAAGGAAGAAATGAGTTGTAATGGCCCAAATTTCAGATCATAGGTGTCGATGTACGATACACAGGGTACCTCTTCGCCGCACAAAAGCGCATGCGGGCCCACGTGGCGCCTGGCAGCGGGTGGGTGTTTACACCCCGCCTACGTAACGTCACCACGCATGGGGCGCAAAGGTGGGCGACCACGCCAGCCGCCCGGCTACCATTCCGCTGTGGCGGCGAAGTGTAGTTAAAGCACGCCACCCACCGGTGTCGGTCCACGGGCGCTACGGCGAGCAAGTGGGCGACCACGCTCGCCGCCGCGCCGCCCAATCGCATGGTCGTCAAGCGGCGCTGGGCGCACGCCCGCCACCGGTGTCGGTCCACGTGGCGCGGGCTGGCGCGGCGTGTGGGCGACCACGCTCGCCGCGGCACCCACCCGTGGTGGCGGCTCGCGGCGTTAGGCGAGCACGCCAGCCCACCGGTGTCGGTCCACGCGGGCGCGGGCGAAAGGTGTGGGCGACCACGCCGACGCCGGCGCCGAGTCTCACAGGCGGCTCGGCGGGGCATGAAGCACGCCAGCCCACCGTGTCGGTTCACGTGGCGCGGGCGAAGGGTGGGCGACCACGCCCGCCGCCTGGCGGCCACCGCTGTGGCATGCGGGCGAGCACACCTCGCTTGTTCCGCCGCCATGCAAAAGGGTGGAATGCGGTGGCTTGGCCCAAGTTTCTTCGCCAGACAGGTGTCGGTGGACCGCCTGCATTGCATGCATGTCGGTCCCAAGGAATTCTTCTACAAGCCTGCTCGACGCCTCACCTACCTGCCACAGAGAGGTCACATTCCTAAGAACCGAGCGAAGGCATGCGCCGCATTAATTAGCGCCAAGGAACGGGACAACAAGATAAAGGTGTAATAAATGCATGTAAGATAAGCATGATGATATCCCTCCTTCATCTGACTCGTGTAAGCCCATGCATATAAGGGCACTGGAGAGCATAGGGAAAAGGGGGGGAAAAGCGAGACTCAACAGAAGAGCTGGTCACCAGCAAGCTCTGTAAGGAAGTCCAAAATACTCAATCCAAAATCAGCAGGACGTAAGGCTGTTACCATTCTTTGAGGGGGGCCTGAACCTGGGTAAAATCGGTGTTCATCGACTTGAAGAGGCACTAGGATTCGTTAGTGTGAGAGGTACCGGGTTTCTCTCGCTAGGTTAGCCAATTACCAACGCCACCCCCTATCGAACTAAACCCGTCCAGAGGCTCGGCCTCCTGTGGAATACGCCGGCAGTGGGCGCCGTAGTAGGGGTAGTTGGTTTTTCCGATCATCTTCCCATGAAGTTTTGGTGTTTTTAGTTCTGCGGCATCCGGAGTTGGCAAGTTCGCAAGATCGAAGGAGAAGAATCGGCCATATTCGAGTGTGTCCCGCAATCTGCCGATCGCAAGACCGCCTTCACTCCACCCCCAGCAGGTGCCGGGCGATGCTCCTGCGTTTGCGTGTGGGGCATCCGGCATAATGGCCGGGCAAGGAAGCGCCACCCGGCCAAAATCAGATGCCGCCGTTTTCTCGACCACCTCCGGTGGAGCTTGCAGAGATTCTGCCACCCGCGGTTATGGGATCTTGCCGGCCTTGTTGGTGCGGCCCAACTGGTGGGGCCCCACCGGCAGAAAGACGGTGGTACTCCGCTTCTGCATGCTGGCCGGGGCTCGCAGGGCTCCGTACCGCCGCGGTAGCGCCCGGCCCGGCGGGCCAGGCTGGAGGAGGCACGCAGCTGGCCGGTCCCTGCCCGAAGGAACCGTGGGGACCTAAGGAGTCATCTTGACGGCTCGCCATGGCGGCGACTAAGCATTGCAGCACGCCGCCCGGCCAAGAGCAGGGCGGGCAAGCGGGTGGCCTCCAAGATGGAAGTTCTCCGACTCACGGAGAGTCCTATTTCGCCTCCGGCCGGGCGGGCGGCCGGGCTTTGTTTATGGCGCTGGGTATCAGCGTTTCCCGGCGTTACGCTGTGGAGGGTCTAAAGTTTCGCCTAAGATCTATAGAAAGTTATGACGCACTACCAATCCGGAGGAGTTTTTGCAAATTTATACAACAAGGGTACGAGCAAAGCCATGGTCCGAAAGGTTATGGCCAATTATTTCGACGGCCTTGACGGGCTCGCCCGTTTGGTTGTTTGAACCTCCGCGAGGGTCGGTGCACTCGTGGGAGGAATTGTGTGGCCTCTTTGTCACCAACTTCAGGCTCCTTTCAAGGCAATCGGGCGTGGAGGATGATCTCGATGCCCCGAACAAAGATAAGGGGAGTCGCTATGGATTTATCCGCGGTTCCGCCATTGCCGCAACACGATTCCCCATATTTCGAGCAATCGGGTCATCATCGCTCAAGAGGCATTCGCGATCGCAAAATGAAGGAGAAGATGGCCACGATACCATCGCACTCACTCGAAGTTATTTTCCTCAAGCGATAAGCGCTGCTGGCCGCAGAGGCGAGGGGGCTGGATCCGTCCCTGTGGTGGCCGAGGCAAAGATGAAGCCGAACCTCGGGGTTCTGGTCCGGCTGGCAAGAAGACGCGAAGCGTGAGGCGAGAGACCCGCTGGTGTTGGCCGAAGCGACCGCTGATGACTCGGTCGCCGAGCGCTGCCGGGATCAGCGCGGCAACCGCCGTGATCGGCGTGATGATCGCCGGATCGGCTGGCGATGGTCGCCGGATCGGCGCGATAACCGCCTGGGCGGTCAGGAACGATCGCTGGCGGAACGTAAAGAGGGCCCCGGTGCCCGATTCGTCGAATCGATACCCATAACCCGGACAATTGCCGTCGTGGATAGAATGGTGGAGCGGGATCAAGGAACGCCGCTCGTGATGATGAGCGCTACTCGTGATGATGATCGGTGAAGACCCCGCCATTGTTTTTCCAAAGAAAGCGGATCATACTTGGCGATATCTATGGTGGTTCGTCCGCCTTCGTTTAATACCGCTTGCAAGCGTTGAAGAGGGAGGTGCAGCGGGCCGAGCTCAAGGTTGCGCCGGATGCTGAAATGGTCGGAGGAGACGATCATCTCATCCGGCCGACCACCCCGACACGCCCCACTCGACATCTCCCGACAGGGTGTCGCCACAATCAAATGTCCTACTGGTCGTGTGTTGGTGGATGGAGGGAGTTCTTCAAAGATCTTGTCCTCTACGGCATTTCTAGCTCTTCAAATCCCGCCAGATCTCCATCCGCTGCTGTTTTTGGAATAGCCCCGGGTTAGTGTAATCCTCTGGCAAAAAGGCTCTCCTCCACTTTTGGAGAAAAGGATAATTATCGTACCGAGTTGGTGGACTTTGAGGTCACTAATTTTGATCACCCCTACAATGCCTTGCTTGGCCGACCGGCACTAACCGGCACTAGCCGAGTTGCTTGCTGCGGCGGCGTGTGGGCGACCACGCTGCCGCCGCCGGCGCCCAACCACTGCTGGTCGTCAAGGGCGAATGAAAGCACGCCAGCCCACCGGTGTCGGTCCACGTGGCGCGGCGGGCGAAGCAGTGGGCGACACGCCGCCGCCAAGACTCACCAAGGTTGGCGGCTCGGCGGCGCTGGCGAGCACGCCCAACCCACCGGTGTCGGTCCACGGGCAAGCGGCGAAAGCAGTGGGCGACCACGCTCGATCGCCGGCCGCCACGCTGTGGCGGCTCAAGGCGCCATGAAAGCACGCCAATTTACCGTGTTCGGCCCACGTGGCGCGCGGCGAGTAGGTGGGCGACCACGCTCGCCGCCAACAAACCCCCCAAGGTGTGTTGGAAAGGGCCGCGGGGGGGGGGGGGTTTTCCGCACTCCCGGGAAGGGGTTTTTTGCTCAAGTTGGCGTTCGCAAAATCAAGGAGGTGCCAATTCGAGTGTGTCCAATTTTCCCAAACCGCTTCCTCCCCCCATCGGGGTCCTCCCGGGGACCCGGGGCCGGCCGGTTAAAGCGCCAGGAAAACAAGGGTTTAATCCTGGGGAAATTTTCCCCTTTTGGGACTTTCCCTTTGTTGGGCCCCAACCGGGGGGAAAGGAGACAGGGGACCCCCCCAGGGCCGGGGGGTCCACACCCGGGGGGGCCCCGGGGAGGGGGGCCCGGGACCGGTTCCGAAGGAAGGGGGACCTAAGGATCTTTGAGGCCCCCGCTGAAAAAAACCCCCCCCAAAACCCGCGAGGGTGGGGCCTGTGGAATTCCCCACTAGGGGCCATTTTGTATTCCCCGGGGTTTTGGGGTTTTTCTTTTTCCCGCCCATTGCAAGGGTTCAAAAGTTTGAAGATCATAAAAGTTTCATCAATCCGGAGGAGGCAAATTTAACCAAGGGGGGGCCGCTGGTCCGGGGCAGGCCTTATTTGGGGCCGGCCCCCGTTTTTTTGAACCCCCCGGGGTGGCAGGGAGGAATTGTGGGCCTTTTTTGCCAACTTGGCCCCAAAAGGGGGCTAGGAGACCCAGCCCCCCGGGGGAGCGTTTTTTCCCGGGTTCTGTTGCCGCCAGCCCCAAGGCCCGGCATATCCCCGGGAGGATTGTGAAAATAAGGAGAAATGGCCCGAACCACGCACCCCCCCCCCCGGCGGGCCAAGGGGGCCAGATGTCCCCTGGCCGGGCAAAATGGCCGAACCCCGGGGGCCGGGCAAAAAGGGGGGGGCCCGGGGCCCCGGGGGGCCAAAACCCGGGCCTTGGGAAACGACCCCGAAGGGGCTTTCCCGGTATGGACGCGGGGGCCGGAGGGGGATAACCCCGGCAGGCCCGCCCGGGAAGAGGGCCCCGGGCCCGTTTGGAGCCCTTCCACTTGCCCTGGGAAGGGGAGGGGATCGGAACCCCCTTGGATGATAGGATCGTATGATATCGGGTGGCCCCGCCCGTTTTCCAAAGAAACGGTCATCTTCGCTAGGGGTTGCCTTTCGAAAGGAAGTGCTGAAAATTCCCGGTAATTTTCCCGGATGTGGCTGGGAGCGACATCCCCCCCCACCCGAAGCCCCACCCCTTCTCCCCGTGGCCCCCAAGCCAGGCGGGTGGTGGGGAAGGGATTCTTAAAGACTTGTCCCACGGTTTTTTTCAAACCCGCGCAACCCTCCGGGGCTTTTGAATGCCCCGGGAGTTTTCCCCAAAAACCCCCCTTTGGAGAAAAGGAAAAGCCGGTTGGGGATTTGGGCATAATTTTATACCCCACAATGCCTTTGTGGAAAAGCGTTCAAGGGCCCTTATGATATATGGGAGTGACGCCCCTCCAAGGGATCACCAAGTCCCCATGTTTGCCGCTACCGTGGTTACGGCTTATCCGCTGGTAGAAATCTTGTTCAACCGTGAAGCGAAGGTCGCATTGCCAAATGGTCGATGGGCCGGGAGTTCAATCTTAAGTTTGTTCCCCGCACCGCCATCAAAAGTCAAAAGTCTGGCGGAGTTAGATTCTTGAAGTGGACTCCGCCACTCTTGAAGCGGAAAAAGCCCAGCGTCGCCTCCCTGGACCTTTTTTTATGGTTCGTTCAAATTGAGGGCGAGGGCTGGTGTTGTCCTAGTCTCCCCGACTGGTGACGTGCTCCAGTATGTTGTTGCTCTTGATTTTAAAGCTACTAATAACATTGCCGAGTATGAAGGTCTGCTGGCGAGTTGCGTATTAGCCGGTCTAGGTATCCGCCTTCAAGTCAAGGGCGACTCCCTGCTAGTCATCAATCAAGCGAGGAAGGAATTTCAATGCCCTGACCCCACCATGGCGGCGTACTTGGCGGAGGTCAGGAAAATGGAGCGGCGCTTTGAAGGATTGGGATATACTCATATCCCCCGACGTGATAATCACCTTGCGGATGGGCTTTCGCAGCTTGCATCCTCGAAGGCTCCTGTCCCGGTCGGGGTCTTCGAAGAAAGACTATCGTGACTGGTCCATTCTGACCCATGGTTGAGATGGGAATGATGGTGTCCTTTATGCACCCCGGTTGAGTGGGGGACGATGGTATGGTATCAAGGCCTCCATTTCGAGCGAGGGATGGCGTGTTGCTGCCACGGCCTCGGTTCGAGGGAGGGAAGCGGTCGTTCGCCTCGGCCCAGTCTGGGAGGGGCAGCGCGTCTTAATCACAGCGCCAGGGAAATGCTGGCCCAAAAGTACCCGGCGAACACCGAAAGTGCTCGCCACACTTGACCGGAAAATCAATGGATGGATCCGATCCTAACCTTCTGCGGGACCAAGTGATCCCGGCGATGATCGTCGGTGAGAAAATAGCACGTGGGCCAAATGCTACACTCGGTGGATGGGGACTTATCTGCAGGAGAGAAATGGAATTCTCTTGAAGTGCATCACTTTCGGGAAGAGGGCTCGCTGCTCTCTCGATATCCATGGAGGCGCAAAGGGAGCCATATGTCGTGCGAGCAATTTGGTGCGAAAGCGTTCGCCGATGATTTTATTGTCCTCACGCCTCCGGGATGCTTGCGGTGGTGAGGACATCTGAAAGCTTGTCGGTTCTTCGCCGAGCAAGTCCACCGACCAGCCCAAGCTCGCAAACCATCCCGCTCTCTTGGGCTCATTAAGTAGTGGGAAATTTGGATATCCCGGTGCCGTTCTCGCGGGCCTGAGGGGCTTCACCCACCTCTTCGCCGCCATCGACAAATTCACAAAGTGGGTCGGTTGAAGCGATGCGATGCCATCACGGCTTCATTTCTTCATCAAATTCATGCATGGGATATTCACGCTTTGGAGTCGCCAACGCATTATCACCGAACAATGGAACTTCGATTCACCAAAGGCGGCATTTACGGAATTTGTGATGAGATGGGCACCAAAGTATGCTTTGCCGGTTGCCCACCTTAAGAGCAATAGTCAAGTGGCGTGCCAATGCATTAGTATTGAAGGGTCTCAAGACAAGAGTGTTTGATCGACTCCTGCGGGGCGTACTGGATTGAAGAACTTTGTCTTTGTGGTAAGCGTACCACGCCCGGTCGGGACTCTTGGCGAGACGCCTTTCTTCTTGGTGTATGGAGCGAATCTGTTCTCCCCTCCGAGCTGTCGTTTGGCTCTCTCAAGGCCTCGGTTTTGCCGAGGAAGGCCGAAGATATCAAGCAAGAAGATGTCAACCTCTGGAAGAAGTTAAGTGATCGGCCGGCTCGCGTCCTTGGAATACCAAAGAAAGTCTCGGCGATACCATGCCACCCGGGCCGAGAGAACACTAGCGATGGGTGACTCTGGTCTTCTTGCAGAGTTCAAAGCATGGTGGGTTGCATAAAATTTTGTCTCCGGTGGGAGGGCCCTTTAAGGTGGTCTCGATATCTCGACCCGGCGGTCCGGTTAACCAACGAGGGACGGCCGAGAATTGGCAAATTCCTACAATGTGGAGTTATTTGCGAAAGTTTTATCCATGAAAAATCAGTAAGTGCCGTTGATTCGCTTTGATCAGCCTCGGGATAGACTTGTCCCCCAGCTGATCAGCGGTCATCGGTTGTCGATAATGTTATTATCTCGAAGATTTTCGACTTTGTCATTGTCCTTTTTTTGTGCCCCACGGGGTAGTCTGGTACATGGATGCCATTGGTTCTTAGGGTTTGGCAGTCCCTTGCCGGTCCATAATTATGCCTGATATCTGTGTCGGGTGAGAACGGGCAACCGGGGAGCGGATTTGGCACAGTCTTAAATGTGGTTCATACACCTCGGGTTGGCTCTTAGAAGCGCCATGAGTCGTTACCACAAACACCTTGGCCTAGTATCCTTCTGGTAGTTCGCTCGCTTCTTTGCAGTGCCATATGAATTTGTGTTTGGAAGGAACGCGACAACGTGGAGGCCAAAAGCAGGTGAACCAATATTACCCCATGCCGACTTTTGTTGTCATAATCTGTATTGAATCGCCCTGCAGGCATTTATTTATCTTTACAATAACCGCAGCGCAATGCGTGAGTAAAACTTTAAGGCTTTGGCTCAATTCGAGAAGAAAAAAGTTAGGGTCGCCTGAAGGCTCCAGAGTGGTCGCCAGTATTGCCAGGGATAATCGCTCAAGGCTCAAGTGATCGCCCGGTGCTTGGGGTGATCGCCCCCTTTGGAGTTCGCCCGACTAATGCATAAGCCAGATAAGTGTTTTAAGTGACACTCCCGTTTGTTCTCTTATGAAAATGCTAAAATTAACCAAATTATGCATGGTTATTACAGATGTCGCAAACCTGACGGCTCCTTGGTGATAAAGGAAAAGTCTTCAATGTGAGCGTTTAGTAAAGTTAAGTGACCAGAGTGTAAGTTGGGCACGGAGCTCAAACACGGCTCGTACACCTCGGGTTGGCTCTTAGAAGCCTTCTTTGGTTGTCACAGATTGGCCACTGCCCAAGACCACTCCGAGGGACTTGCTACTTTCTGCGCCACACCGGGTACGATTCTAAGAGATCACAAGGATTTAAGTTCGAAGAGGTTTCAGCCAATGATAACCCTCATAAAATCTTGGCCAACAAAATCATTACGTGCTCAAACACAAACTATTACATTTCAAAGTGCCTTTGCCTAAGTCCTATGTAACTTATCGTATAATGCTTACACTTGTGGCTAGTTGCATGCAACCTCTGCGAGAATGCAGGACATTGCTCAGGCTCAAAAGCCTAATTGGTGCCTTAGCCGAGTTCTTGAGAATCGCCACCTAGCAATTTCAGCATGCAATATCGGATAAGCATGACAAACAAACATGAAGGTAAACCGGGAAGCATCCATTACAACTAAAGTTAATTGAAGTGTTTTCTGAGACAAAAAGGATCGATCAACAAAAGAAGTAAAAAAAAAAAAGTGGAGGAGCGGCCTAGCCCTTCACTCGCCATACGTCGATGTCGCGGCGTCTTCTTCCTCTGCCCAATGGTGGCGACATCCATGGTCATTCTTTGTACTTGTGGCAATGCCCGCCAAATATTCAGCATTTACATAATCGTGCCTCTGCCCGAGCGGCGTTCCCCACGATGCGGTCTCCATCGCCGCCATCGGGTCAAGGAAGCTTATCGCGGTGGCCCGGCAAGCAGCCGACGAAGGTGGCGGTCATCACTGCAACCTCTTGCCCTCCTGGTGGCGTGCTGTGGCGGCGGCATAATCCGGGCGCCTCCGCGGCTTTGGTTGGTCGCGTGGGCGTCTTGTAGGGCGGTGTCTTGAGGGCGTCTCGGCACCACGCCCAAGGTTCGAGCATCTTTGATGCGTTGAAACTCTCTTGAGCATGGCGGCGAGATTGCGCGAGGCGGTCGACCTCATACTCGAGAGGTCCTCTGCGCGCCTCGGCCCTTTCTGCCCGTTGCTACATGGCGACTGTGAAGCGGTCGCGGTGGTCCTTTCTGCGCCACCACCGTGTCCGACCTCTCCGCTCCGCCCGGCCACTGTCGATAGCCCCGTCGGTTACCTTGCCGTCGGACCCCATGCCGGCGGCCGTAACAAAGTGCACCAAGCGAAGTTGTGTAAGTTCTTGGCTTCGGTGAAAGCTCGGCGGAGCGCTTCAGCGGGGTGGCGATGGTCCGGGAGGCGAAGTTGGCGAGGTGCATTGGCGTCGGGCCGCCTTTGCCGGTTCCGTAATAGTGGCGTGGCGTCTCGGGCGGAAGCCTCGCCGCAGCGCAGTGGCGTCTGCTCCTCGAGCATCTTGAGGGCGCCTTGGCGTCGCCCTCAAGCCGGCCTTAGGGACCTCCGGCCCGCCTGTCGAGTGGCGGCAGGGGTCCCCGTTGCGGGCGGTGGCGAGGCGAGATCGGCGCCACGGAGGAGTCGGAGAAGCGGCCGCCGTAACGGCTTCATAGCGTGGTCGTCGGCTGGCGCTTTCTGTGGTGGCACCGATAAGCGAAGGTCTTGGCGGCGAGCGGAGATGCTAGCGCCATGGGTGACGGCGCCGGTGCGGTCGGTGCTGCAATTGGGGCGGTTGGTGCGGCCGCCCCGTGTGAAGTCACCGCCACCTTCTTGTTGGTGGCGGCGGAGGTTTTCGCGTATGCAGTGAAGTCTTCTTTGTGTCCGGGCTTGAAGCATCCGGGGCGAGTGGCCGCTTGCCCGCCGCCCGATCGATGGGGAGGTCGTCCTGATCGTGGGGGTATGACGGCACAAAAGCGGTGGTGGAGTCCATTAGCGGCAACAACCCCGACGATCTCGAGCACTCCATGAGACTCTAAGTCGTGAGTGGCCGCTTGCGATGAAGGAAGTCCAAATCACCGAACCCGGTATGAGCCCGCAGAGCCCCGTGGTGATCGTGGCCCATCAAGTTTCCGCGCGCCAAAGTTAGAAAAAACCGCGGTTGGTAGGGAGCAATCTGGAAGGAGCATAAAAAGAGAGATGAAGACTTACAGTAGGGAAAAGTCACGAGTGATGTCGGTAAATGCCGTGTGTATTACCATCTTTGGGCGAATCTGGCTGGCGAAGGGCTAAGTCTTCGGGATACAAATCCTAACAACCATCTCCCCAGCTTAAACCGGCTGTTCCGCAAGTTGATAATGCGGGCCGCCATTGCCCGGAGCTCCGCCGTCTCTTTGACGGGCGAGTTCCAGTTCTCGGTGACCGCCGTTGGCTCGGCGGGCACCCCCAGGGCATCAATGCCACTATCGTCATTGACGTCTGACCATTGATGCGCCCAGCCCTCAATTTGACTGAAATGGAAGGAAGAGGTAACGAGACCATCCCGATCCAAGACGAAAATGGCGGCTCCTAGAAGTTCGCCGTGAGGAGGCGGCAAAAGGAAAAATGTAGCGAAAAAAGTGGGATGTTTGGCATCACCCCAAGAACATTTCATGAGAGGTGTGAGAAGATGGCGAGAAAAGAATGGAGTTGGGGGTGAGGTGAAGATGATTGATTTCGTAGAAGTGGAGGCGGTGAGGAAAAAAATCAAAGAAAGGCGGTATCAAGCGCCATGATGCCCCACACGAAGATGATGATCTCGTCGGCGGGACCTTTGTGGTGTGGGGGTCCCGGCCGAAAGAAGAGAGGCCCTCGAGTGCGATCGTGTGGAGTCTCCCTCGTGTAGGAATCCACGTTGGAGGGAGGAATGGAAAGCAAGGGGAGGAGCCATGGAAGCAAAAGTGACAAGAGACAAGAAAAGCTTGGAGGAAGAAGACGAAGTTTGCAAGAGTGCTAAAACGTGAACCGCCTGGCAGTGCGGATGGATCTATATGTATCCCCACTCACCGAAGCCGGTTCACGAAAGGACAAGGTTGTCTTGCCGTTTGGTCCCAAGGAAAATCAGCGGATCGCGAGGAAGGAATCGGTGGTCGATCATCGATGAGTGATGGCCCCATCCAAGAATGCACCGCATTTAATGTAAGGATTTTGAAAGAGTCTGATGCGTTCTAGGGTGGGCAGGGACTCTTGTCGTACTTATACACCGGTACCCTCTTCGCCGCAAAGCGTGCGTGTCTAATGCGTGTAACATCCTCAAATTTAGCTAATTTTGAATTTTATAATTTATTTTGAATTTCTGAGAATTTTTGGAATTTATTTGGATTTATTTGAATTTTTGGAAATAATTCTTATTGACAAATTAATTTAATAAGGAAAGGTTTTAATAAAATAAAAGTGAAAATATTTTATTCGAGTACAAAATGTCTTAAAATATTTTCTGGAATTTTTCTAGAATTTTTCTGATATTTTTGAAGCCTCAAACAATTTAAATGAATTTTTGGAATTATTTTTAATCGAAAAACGATTTAAATTCGGGTGAACAGTAACGGGCCGAGCCCATTACTGTGCGCGCCGCCGAACCCTAAACGCCGTTCATTTTCAGCCGATGGATTTGCATCGGACGGCTGTGGTTCATTCGTCTTGGGTCGTCGCTCGCCATTCGATCACGCGTGGACGGTGGATATCGACCACGCGTGTCGTCTTCGGAGAACGGCGCCGCCGCCGTGTGTTTCAATCGAGCTCGCCGCCATTACCGCCGTCGTGTGACTCTCTCACTTCACCTTCTAGCTCGGGTATAAAGCACCTTGCGCCGCACATGTAGAGCCCTTTTCGCATTCCAAGGTCCACCGAGACGCCAGACGTGCTCGCCGTAGTTCCGTGCCATTCGCCGCCGTTTGTGCCCTCTCGGTGACTCTCCGTCGCATCGGTGACACCGAGTACTCCTCAAGTCGTGACGCGTCGAAGGACCAACTCACCTCGCCGGAGCATCACGGGAGCGCCGTCGCCTGTTCTTCTTCCTCAACTCCGCCGTCGGTCTTCACCTTGATTTTCGCCGAGTTTGCGATCAACGACGTCCGTCGGTTTACATCCATCGGTTGAGGTTAGTCCACGTACCCTTCGCATTAGAGACGGCCGCGATGGCGCTTTAGATCTTAGCCGTAGAAATTGAAATGGATGGTTAAGATTAGTGCCACGCGTGCCGTAGCCGGGATCGCCCGTGTGCTCATAATCAAGTAAGTATCGGTAGTTAGATCTTTGATGTGCGGTGTAGATGTAGCCACGTAGTCGCATGAATAGTGAACCCCATCTTCTAACGTTAGCCATTAGATCTTGATCGTGTGGTTTATATTGCGCCACGTAGCTCATATTATTAACGTGGAAATTTGAAGCAATAAGAGCCGTTCATTTTAAAATGGGCGCTTGGAATGCTTGCGTGTCGCCGATCGATCTGATCGAAGCGGACGCGTGTGCACGGAAGCGAGGCGACGAGCGTTCGCGTGGTCGGCGTCACCGACTAACTGCCGTCGTTCGATTTAGATCCGAGGGTCACGATTGAGCCACGTGTCAGCACCGTGGTGACGCTCAAAAGTGTCGGTGCAACCCTGATCGTAGATCTTAATCACACGAATCTTTATGCATGACCGAGTAAGTAAAGTGTTATTCGGTTTATTCTTCGCCGTTGGATTTTGATCCGAGGGATGAGAATGCGCCACGTGTCGCCACCGGAATAAACCGAGCCGAACCGTTGTTTAAATCTCGCCGTTTATTCTCGATCCGACGGTTGAGATTAGATCAACCTCTCGGGTGATAATGCGCTGACGCGTGTCATGCTTGGATGATTGACACGTATCTGTGCTGACGTCAGCAATGACGTCATGCTGACGTCATAAATCCGGATTTTAAAATATATAATTTCTGAAGAAATCAGTTTCGGTGCTGACGTCATAAATAGTCCTGATGACGTCATAATTCTCGGATTTTCAGTATAAAAATAAATGAGGAAAATTTGGTTTATTCTTTTTGAATTATTTTAAAACTTTAAATGCTTATAACTTTTGCGTTTTAACTCCGATTTGAGTGATTCCAATTTCTAAAAATTTGTAAAATTAAGATTTATTTATTGGTGAATTTTGTAGAATTTTTAGAGTTAATTTAGCTCTCTGGAAAATGTATTTATTGTGTGTATGTTGAATTTAATTAGACGTTGATTTGTCGGGAGAGTTCGAGAGGGAAATTCCAGTACAAGATTTGACTCCGGACCAGGATCAACAACTCTTTGAAGGCAAGTTATGCTTTGACCATGTTGCTCCTAAATTTTGAAATGTATTTTGTTTCAAACTATGCATGCTAATTCAACTAAAAATGGTTTCAATATTTTGGGTGAATTAGCTAGTTAACCTAATTGTTATTGCCACCTTGTTAATATTATTTGAATGCCATGATTCCTTTGATAACCCTAGTCAGGTAATATTAGTTGGTTGATAATATTGTGCCAACACGGGAGGCTAGACCGTGAATAGTTGCTTAGCCATGCATGTACGTGAACCATTTTATTTGGATTACAAAATCAACACTGACTAAAGAATAGTGAATGCTTTTTAATGAAATGTGGAATGATTTTTGAATAAAGTGGAATGCTGTTGGTAATGGTGTTGGATTAGAGAGACTGTGTGGTTCTACATGAAAGGCGATTATGGGCATGTGTTGCAGTTGAATAACTTGGGGTGGAATTGATTTAGACTAGGGCAAGTGGACCGAGGCTTCGTGTCGAGTGGGCTGTGTGGCAAGCGTGGGATGGGTTGAGTGTTGTGAGGGTGTGTGCCAAAATCGAGAGAAGGATGTCTTGCCTTGGTCGAGTTAAGGACCTTACCTTGCAAGCCTTTGACTGAGTCTCGTGTACAACCACATGTGCGAATGGGAAGACCTAGTTTAGTAGGATTCGATGTCTTACCTTTGATACCTCGGGGTGGCGATTACGAGGGTAATCATGCGGGAGCGTGCACGTGCTTGGCTTGGTACCCTATCCAACGGTGTTAAATGCATCCTATACTTCGCTCTGAGTGAGGGAAGTGAAAGTGAAGGCAACACGGAGAGGTTCTTAGGCTAAGATAGAAGTTTACGAAAAACTTTATTCACGATTAATCGCCTTTGTGTTGTCTTGTTGTATCTTGTGGGTAAAGTGTACAACCTCTGCGAGTGTTAAAACTGTTGAATAGCCGAGTCCACGGTAATGGACAATGCTCGGGATTACAATCAAGGGTAGTATTTGAAAATAAAATGGGGTGGAGGTGTGCCAAATAAGCGTGATTAGGGATTTGTGTGTCCAAAATGATGTGAAAACAACTTGAGAAATATGTTAATTATATGATTTGATGCTTTCAATCTAATTAAATATCTTCTTAAAATATTGGTGCAAAAGCAAAATAACTGGTAGAGCCATTCTTTTGTAACATGCCAAGCATATAGAATATAGATGTGCATTTTGTGCATAACTTGTTGAGTACGGTGTGTACTCACCCTTGCGGACAAACCTACCAGAAGAACAAACTACACCAGCCTACGAGGAAGAGTATGTCGAGGAGCCGGGGAACTAGGGGCAAGCCTTCGTCGAAGCGTCTGTGGAGAAGACGGACATCACGAAATTTTACTTTCCGCTGCTATTTACTATTTACTTTGAATAATGTAAGCCCTGTGTGGCAGACTATTGTAAGGTTGACCATAAGGTCGTACACTCGTTTATATACATGTTTGAAATACTTATTTAATATTCATTTGTGTATGATGTGATATTATACCTGTTAAGCTTGTGTGCACTAAGCGCGATCTGGACTAGTCACGAATACCATGAGTGTTGAAGTTGTAAATTCGGCACGACAACGTGGCGATCTGGCGGGGTGGGTGTTTACACCCGTCTGAAACGTCGATCCACGTGGCGAAGCGGCGAAAGTGGCGACGACGCCACTTTCGCCCGAAGCGCAAATCGCGTGGCGGCTTTGGCGGCGATTGGCGAAAGCACGCCCGGCCCGAGTGTCGGTCCACGTGGCGCGCGGGCGGCAGTGGCGACCACGCCTGCCGCCCGGCGCCCGATCGCGTGGCGGCCTAGCGCGGCGATGGCGAGCACGCCCAGCCACCGGCGTCGGTCCACGTGGCGCGAAGCGGCAGAGTGGCGACCACGCCACTGCCGCCCGGCGCCCGATCGCGTGGCGGCTTCGGCGGTAGTTGGGTAAGCACGCCCACCGCCGTGTCGGTCCACATGGCTTGGGTGGCGAGTGGCGACCACGCCTGCTCGCCCGGCGCCCGTCCGCGTGGCATCGCGGGCGAGCACACCTCGTTTGTTCATTGCCATGCAAAAGGGTGGAATCACGGTGGCTTTGTCACGAAGTTTTTCGCCGCCGTCTTGTGTCGAGACAAGCTCATTGTACCGTGCATGTCGGTCCCAAGGAATTTCGCTACAAGCCTGTTCTCGGCGCCTCTCACCTACTGTCATAGAGAGGTTACATTCAGGAAGAACCGAGCGAAGGCATGCGCTGGCATTAATTAGCGCCGAAGGAACGGTACAGCGCATAAAGGTGTAATAAATGCATGTAAGATAAGCATGATGATATCCCTCCTTCATCTGACTCGTGTAAGCCCATGCATATAAGGGCACTGGAGAGCATAGGGAAAAGGGGGGGGAAGAGAGACTCAACAGAAGAGCTGGTCACCAGCAAGCTCTGTAAGGAAGTCCAAAATACTCAATCCAAAATCAGGCAGGACGTAAGGCTGTTACCCTTCTTTGAGGGGGGCCTGAACCTGGGTAAAATCGGTGTGTTCATCGACTTGAAGAGGCACTAGGATTCGTTAGTGTGAGAGGTACCGGGGTTTCCCTCTGCTAGGGTTAGCCAATTACCAACGTCACCCCCCTATCGAACTAAACCCGGTCCGTAGGCTCGGGCCTGTCAGGTGGAATACGCCGACAATAGGAAGAATGAAAATCGATTACCACTCACCCAAAACTTAGTTCCTCAAGAATCCATTTGGATGGATTTGAAGCTCTTGATCTTGGCTTCAAGGTGGTATAACATGCACAAGCTCAAACTCAAAACTTGTGTGGATTTGTGGGGGAGAATGGCAAGGTGTTGGAAAAAGGTGTGCTTGCTGTTTTTGCTGGTTTGGGATGAACAAATGGGCAGTAGGGGAGGAGAAACCAAGGTGAAGAGCCTTATATATGGCTGCCCACTCATGCTTACATGTGGGGCTAGGTCCCACATGTCATAGGGTGAGAAAAAGGGGTGGGTATGAGTGATTAGAGTGAGAAAAGTCATGGAGATGTTGTGCAGCCCACAAATTCCCATGCAAGGTAGGTCCCATGTGTCATTGATGGGTTAGGTAAGTGGGTAAAAGTGAGTAAAGCGAAAAATGGTATGTTAGGTATGTGCAGCCTACCCTCCTTTCTCTTGTGATCATGGCCCACATGTCATTGACTAAGATGAAAATAACATGTGTGCAGTTTTGGAAAATGATTGTTAGGATTTTGTTACTCCCTCTTTATGCAAGATGAATGTCCTAACACTTGTATGATTATAATTAAATGAGGATGTAATGACATTATGAAAGATGTTAGCATGACAAGCTTCACTTACCGGATTAGCGAAAATTGGGCTGTTATAGTTACTAGATTATCTGTTGATCACCCAGGAGCACTTAGAGCTATTAAAAGTGATAATGGAACTGAATTCAAGAATTCTTCTTTTGATCACTTTTGTATTGAAAAAGGAATTGATCATCAATATTCTTCACCTTGAGTGCCTCAACAGAATGGTGTAGTTGAAACGAAAAATAGAACCTTGGTTGAAATGGCTAGGACTATGCTAGATGAACATCACACTCCTAGGAAGTTTTGGGCTGAAGCAATCTCAACCTCATGCTATGTTTCTAATAGAGTGTTTTTGAGATCAAAGTTAGGCAAAACTTCTTATGAGCTTCGTTTTGGTCATAAGCCTAGTGTATCTCATTTCAGAGTTTTTGGATGCAAATGCTTTGTCTTGAAATCTGGAAATCTTGATAAATTTGAAGCAAGATCAACTGATGGCATCTTTCTTGGATATCCTGCTCATACACGTGGTTATCGTGCATTTGTTTTGGAGACTAACAAAATTGTAGAAACCTGTGAAGTTACTTTTGATGAGGCTAGTCCAGGCACTAGTCCAATTGATGCAGGAACAGGTGCATATGTTCAGGGGGAGAGTATCTTTGTTGATGATGATGATGATGTTGAAGACGAAGTGTTGATTCCTGTTGCACAACCAGCTGTACCTCTTTCGGCACCTACCACTATATCACCTACAGCTGAGCATCCTCAAGCAACAACATCTTCTGTACATGTTGAAAACGAAGAAGGAGACGGAGAAGTTTCTGAAGCTACAGCTCCTTTGCACATTCAAAGAAGACATCCACCTGAACAAATGATTGGAGATTTAAATGAGAGAGTCACCCGATCCAGGTTTATTGCTCCTGATTCTCATACTCATTCTGCTTTTGTTACTTCTTTTGAACCCAAAGATATATCTCATGCATTTACTGACGAATCTTGGATCAATGCTATGCATGAGGAATTAGAGAATTTTGAGCGTAACAAGGTTTGGAAGCTTGTTCCACCTCCTCCTAATTTTAATATAATTGGAACTATATGGGTTTTCAAAAATAAACAAATTGAGGATGGTGTTGTTGTCAGGAATAAAGCTAGATTGGTTGCTCAAGAATTTACTCAAGTTGAAGGTTTAGATTTTGATGAAACCTTTGCTCCTGTTGCTAGAATTGAAGCCATTAGAATTCTTTTAGCATTTGCTGCATCTAAAAGTTTTAGACTGTATCAAATGGATGTGAAAAGTGCTTTTCTTAATGGCTATATTACTGAAGAAGTATATGTTAAGCAACCTCCTGGTTTTGAAAATCCTAAACTTCCAGATCATGTATACAAATAGTCCAAAGCCTTGTATGGATTAAAACAAGCCCCTAGAGCATGGTATGATAGGTTAAAAACCTTTTTACTTGAAAAGGGATTCACAATGAGAAAGGTTGATAAAACTCTCTTTTTACTCAAGCAAGACAATGATCAACTATTCGTCCAGATTTATGTTGATGATATTATCTTTGGCAGTTCCTCTCATGTTTTAGTGTCTAAGTTTTCGGAAACCATGAGAAAGGAATTTGAGATGAGCATGATGGGTGAGTTGACTTACTTTTTGGGACTACAAGTCAAACAAACGAAGGAAGGTACCTTTGTTCATCAAAGTAAATACACAAAAGATTTGCTTCATCGCTTTTGGGATGGAAAACTGCAAGCCGATCATGACACCCATGGGAGGCACTTGCACACTTGATCCGGATGAAGATGGTGAGATTGTTGATCAAAAGGAGTATAGAAGCATGATAGGCTCTTTGTTATATCTCAGTGCATCAAGGCCGGATATTCAATTTGCTGTATGCTTGTGTGCTCGTTTTCAAGCTTCTCCACGTGTTTCACATCAACAAGCATCAGCGGATCTTGTGTATCTCCATGGTACTCAAGATTTTGGTATATGGCTTTATGCTTCCTCATGCATTAGTTTAAGAGCATTCTCTGATGTTGATTTTGGAGGTTGTAGAATTGATAGAAAAAGCACATCTGGCTCATGTCTTTTCTTGGGTAATTCACTCATTGCATGGTCATCTAGAAAACAATCTTCTGTTGCACAATCAACTGCTAAATCTAAATATGTGGCTACTGCTAGTTGTTGTTCTCAAATTCTTTGGATAGTTGCTACACTTAAAGATTATGGAGTCAATTTGGATAGTGTTCCTCTGTTGTGTGATAACACTAGTGCAATATGCATTGCTAAGAACCCTGTGCAACATTCTAGAACAAAACACATTGAGATCAGATTTCACTTTCTTAGAGATCATGTAGAAAAAGGAAATATTGTGCTTCAACATATGGATACTGAACATCAATTGGCAGACATCTTCACAAAACCTTTGTCTTGTTCTCGTTTTGCTTTTATTCGGGGAGAACTTGGGTTGGTTCATCCAATGGGATATTTTTGAGGAGGAGTTTTTGAAGTTCTTGTAATATTTTATAACATACTTTTTATTTTGTGTGTTTCTTAATAGAAAAACAAAAAAAATGAAAAACAATAAAAAGTACTGAGCATTGTATTTCATATACATATGTTATTTGAAGCCATGTTTATGTTACAAGGTTTTTGCAACTTCTTGTGTATACATGTAGGGTGTAGTTTATGTCATGACTATTTAAATGGAATGATAACTTGAATTAAATCTTGTCATTGTTGAACTTTCTTGGCTATCTTGATCCTGCTCGAAAAAGTGCTAAATATGAAAAGTTATGTGCTAAAGCAAAAAATGATTGTTGATAAATGCAAGAACAAGGTCATGTACTGTCGCACTTCTTCTTTACGAGACTGCTTATCATTGCACTTTAATATGAACTTAGAAGAGGTTGTGTATGACCGAAACCATGAAACCTTAAGCTTGTGATTGCTTGGCATGGTTGAAAAGTAAGGCTGATGGTGCATGTAATTCCTTGAAATTGTTATTGTTGCAATCAAATTAATGAATCAGTTTTTCAAGCACAAATAAAGTGCACAAAAGTCAATGTTTTCAGTGCTTTAAGATTGTTGAGAAAGGAAATCATGCCATGTAAAAATCGTTAATAGTACTTGATTTCTAGTTATGCTTACTCTATATTGTTTATGTGTAGATTTGAGGGTGCAAGTACTGTTGATAGCATGACTTGGTGATCAAGTTGTTACATTTGTGCATGATTCATAATGCTTAGTACATAAAAAAAAAGGAAAATATCAACATAAAGGGGGAGAATTTCTCTTTTACTCTCTTTTTGCATTCTTGATGAATCCATTGTCAAAGGGGGAAAAATTTTAGAATCAAAAGGAGAAATTTTTGATCACACATTGCACATTCACACACACATTTCTTCTTTCTGTTAGGGGGAGTTTTCTCTTTTTGATAGGGGGAGATTTCTTTTTAGATAGGGGGAGATTTTTGTTCCTTTTCTTTTGGTCATTTTACTTCTTTTAAAAATGGTGTTGCCAATGTTTTCATCAAGGGGGAGATTGTGAGATCATGTAATGAAAAATTGGTTGAATGGTGAAATTGGCATTGTAAAATGATTTTGGTTATGGCATGTGTGGTGCCTGTGCATGTGCTATGTTGAGATGATTATCATGCTGGTGATAGCATGATGAAGTTTGTTTGATGCAATGCACTCATGTGAGTGGTTGCATGGACTGTTTTTGAGGCAATTCGTGGACTTGTGCTCAAATGATCATTTGTTTATGCTGGTGATAGCATAATGGTTTTGCTTGATGCAATGCACTCATGTGAGTGGTTGCATGGATTAACTTTGAGTCAAGTCATGGACTTGTGCTCGGAATTGTTTTTGTTTATTCATGTGCAGGTGTTGCTCGAGGGCGAACGTGGTCGATGATGGGACCGGAACTAGGTTCATGGAGGAACTGAGGTTCGGGACTAGGTTCAGGGAGGAATCGAGGTCTTGGTGGTCGAGAATGTCATGCGGGACGTTCGGGCTAGAGAACATGCACATGGAGGCTGGTTAGTCACGTAATTATAGTAGGTGGGCTGTACATACGTGCAAGAGTTGTTTTTGGCCACGTTGGGCCAACTTGAGATGTATACAGACTCTTTTCATGTTGGAAGTGGAGTTGTATCCTATCTCGTTAGGATTGCTCTGTATAAATAGGGGGAGCTGTCCCCTGTTTATTCTTGAGCAAGATTTTAGGGTTGTACTTGTTTTGTTTGAGTCGTAACGGATCGAAATAAAGATCATTCTTGCATCTTCAATGGTGGTGATTTTGTCTTGCTCTTGGCCGACATAGTTGATCGATCGCTTGAAGTTTTGTTCATCACAGCAGTCACGAAGTTCATCACGGAGTTTGGTTCTTTGCAAAGGTATCATCTTGCGAAGGTAATATCTTTTGATCCGTATATCCGATCGGATTGATTCTTATTGGGTTTGATTCGTAATTAAATCTAGTTTTTACAGTTAAAATTTCATATCAATCGAACGGTTAGATCTTCAGTAATTTGTGGTCACCCAGATTTCTAGCCTGGTCGCCCAGCTGTTAGATCGCTAGTTGTTTCAGTCATCTTGCGAAAGTCATAACTTTAGATCCGTAGATCTGATCGACCTGATTCCTTTTTTGTTCACTTTGGAATTGAGTCTAGTTTATATAGTTAAAAGTTTACATCAATTCAACAGTTAGATCTTTAGGAATTACTGCTCGCCCAGATTGATGTCCTGCTCGCCCGACTGCTCGCGTGGTCGCCCGGATTCAGTCATCTTGCGAAGGATATAACTTTAGAATCGTAGATCCGATCGACCTGATTCCTTTTTTGTTCACTTTAGAATTGAGTCTAGTTTATATAGTTAAAAGTTTACGTCAATTCAACAGTTAGATCTTTAGGAATTACTGCTCGCCCAGATTGATGTCCTGCTCGCTCGACTGCTCGCGTGGTCGCCCGGATTTAGTCATCTTGTGAAGGATATAACTTTAGATCCGTAGATCTGATTGACCTAATTCTTTTTGTGTTAGCTGTGGAATTGAGTCTGGTGTCTACAGTTAAAATTTCATATCAATCCAACGGTTGGATCTCCAAGAACTTTAGTTTTTCTGAACTAGTCGCTCGGTTGATAACATGGTCGCCCAACTCGCCGCCGCCGCCCAAATTGCCGCTTAAGTAAGCCAAACTGGTCGCCCAAGTGTTCTCTCGTGCCTTGAACTGTTCTCTTGGTCGCCCAAGTGCCCAAACCAGTCGTCCAAGTGATCTACCATCGCCCGATCGGTCTATTGGTTTCCCAACTGCATAAACTGATTTCCAAGCAATTTGACTTTCAATTGGGGTGTTTGAAAAGTTCAAAATTTTGATTTTTAACTTCTGCGCAATCATTCACCCCCCTCTGATTGCTACATTTGTATATTTCAATCCTACAATATCGATCAAAGATGGGCAATCTATGTGCGCAACCCTATAAGCTGAAGTGGAAACATGCCCAAACAGCTCAAAGATACACCGTACATGTTTAACCAGTGGCTTAGGTTATATTGTTTTCTGCGAGAGGCTAATGTTTTGGAGCACCTGACGCATAAGAAAGCGATGTGTTTCTATACATCACTACTTAAAAGTTGTATAAATATTAAAGTATGAATGAAGCATAGATAATAATTATTTACTTTTTCGTTTGTTTTAAGATTTATACAACTTATACTAGGAGGGTGATGCATATAAACACTTCCTCGACTCTAAATGCTCTTCAGAACAAATGAATCCGAATTTGACATTGCTTATATATAGCAGGTCACTTGTCGAAGAAGCGAATTACTTGGTAGTTTACAGTGTGCCATGGACGAGCGAGTTAAGCTGAAGCTAAATTTTCGCATCATCTACCTTGAGTTCAGACAGCATCCCCCTTTCCTGAGCAAGCATGCGATCGAGTGCATACGGTACGGGCCGTCGGCGTAGTTGCAGGATCAGGCGGCGAAATGAAGTTGCCCAGCTGCCTGCTTATATTTACTCTCGATGGATGGATGGGTAGGGTGCGTCTATAAATGCTGAAATGCGAGTTCAATGCAGGCAGGCGGTAGCGGATGAACCGTATCAGGGGCCAAGTAGGGATTCTGTTGAATGCACCCTGCTCGGCTGCTTGCTCGTCTTAATTAATTTCTTGCTGCTGCGCAGCGCAGTGCAGGTGTGCCTTTGATGAGTGCTATCCATCCATGGGGCCTGCCTTGTCCCATTCAATGATCTCAACTGATCGATTAATCTTCATGTGTGCAACTACGATTTCCCTCAGGCAAGAATATATGTATATATATATATATATATATATATATATATATATATATATATATATATATATATATATATATATATATGTATATATACGTATAATTATTCGAGGTACCATGGTGCCCGGGCACCATGATCCAAAATAGGTATTTTCCCTTTGTATTTTTATGTGATATTTTTTTAATTTTTTAGGATGTTGAGTTTAACTAGTTTACTAATTAGTTCAAACAAGTTTGAACTGAAATTCAAATTAGAGTTTTCCATTTTAATGATAGTTTGGTTGTAGATAATAGATATGTACTGATTTTATATATAAATCAGCAGAGTATGTGATCCAAACTCGTTAAAAATCTTTGAATTCGAGTATATTTTTTTAAAGTTATGTGTTTCAATTGAATTGTTAATTATAGATGGCTATATACCCTAAAACTAAAATTTTTGGAAAAAAAAATACTCGAATATAGTTTGAATTCACACATTTGAAATCATGGTGCCCAGGCGCCATGGTGCTCCATTTTAGCTTCCTATATATATCCACTGAAAGCCCTCTCTACCGTGAAAACTCCATAAAATCTATGTATACAAATTTTGAAAAATTATCAAACGTTAGAAAGGTTAGTTTCTACTATCATATAAAATTTAAAGTCCAAACTCAAATGCATTTGAAAGATATAAAAAAAAGACAAATTCAGCATAAATAGTGATTTTTCACTATTCAGCACTATTGATCTCGATGTTATTTTTTATATCTTAAATTGCTATTTAGTTTGGTCTTCAAATTTTATAGGATTATAGAAGCTTACTTTCCTTACATAGGGCAATTTTTTTGAGAATTTTTCAAAACTTGTACACGTGTGTTTCAAAGAGTTTTCATTGTAAAAGAGGTTTTCACTTGATATGTTGCCGTATATATGTATACGTATATATGTATATACATATGTATTTATATATATACATATATATGTGTGTATGCATATGTATATGTATATATGTACAACGCGTGCGTGCATGGGGTGTTTTTGTTTGTAGCTTGGCTGTTGTTTTTTCTTTTTAAATGAATGTCAGTGCTCTGACAATTTTTTTTATAAAAAATATATATATATGTATATGGTTAATTAACTATAGTTCTAGTTGCTCACATATGCATGATCTAAAGAAATATCACGAAAAATTATGCTCACTCTGGTAATACTTTCTCATGTCATATTCCTAGTTTGTCATATATAATCATTAGCCATTAGTGGCATAGCCACAATAGCTTTATTTGGTTCGAGCTCATGCTCCGTCGTCGACGTCGGTAACCTTGCGTAACTTTAGCGTATTTCTTTCTTTCTTTTTTGTTTCTCTTCGATTCATATACGAATTTGGATTGGAAAAGACCGTGTTTGATATGTTTGTCTCAATTTTGCTTAATTTACTTTACTTTTTGGTAAAAAAAATTAGCATAGTCTTAGAGCTTGTTTGGTAGAGCTCCAGATTCTAGTTTCACCTGAAATCTGAAATTTGTAGGCTAAAATAAAATGAATTAAATTTATATTTTTAGTCTAAAATGTAAACAAGATGATCTATCTAAACACTCTTAATGTACTCACAGTTTCAGCTTCACAAATCTGATAAAATTAGAATTTTCAGTTTCACCAGATTCACAAATCTAGAAAAACTAAATTCCTACCAAACATACCCTTATCCTATTAGGCACCGACGTTTCAACGTTTCCTTTCTCTCTCTTTTTTGAAAAATCTTTTGTATCGGCTTAGTCGTGGACAGCACTTGCTCCGTCTCGACACGCGCGACTACCGCCTTGCCCTCTCCTTCCTCTCAGGTGCCGTCACCGCTTCCCCTCCTCTTTCCTAATTGCCAGTGCAGCTACCTTTCGTCAAAGAACGAACTCCTCCTCATTTTCCTTTGTTAGGCCACTGTTGGCCCCCCGCACATTGCCGCTGCCGCTGCCTCCTCAACCTAGCGGCCGGTTTACTCTCCAATTGCTGACCGCAATGCGAGAGTGAAACTTACACCTAGGGTCAAATGAATATGCATGTTTTAATTTATGCGGCCAATTCTTTTAGAATCTCGATTGAAATAACCCAAAAATTTCAAAATGGTTCTCTTTTACCTTCTTTGATTTTATTGGATTTTATTCGGATTTAATTCGCATTTAATTGGAATTTTCTTGTCTTCTTGCCATTTTGGAAACCATACCCAAAATCGCTTTCCTTTCTAGAAAACCCGTTTCCTCTTTTCATTGGCGCCTTCTTCTTCCTCGCTACTTACCAGACGCCCCTATTTTTCTTCCGCGCCCTGGCCTTGCGCGTACGTTACGCCCGCCATGCGCCTTGGCCGACTCCGCCACTCTACACCTCCCTACTCGCCATCATACCAATCTTCAAAGACCTCACCATGGTTTTTCTTCCTGGCACCCGTCGCCTCGCGCCAATCTCGAACGCTAACGCCTCGGACAAAATCTCACGCCGCGCCGACTCCGCCACTCTCTGGCCTCCCTACCTGCGCCTCGTGCAGCCACTGGCGCCCGCCCAAGATTATTTTCGCGTCGTCGCCCTCGTTTTCCCTCTCGCGCCCGCCACCGCTTCTCTCTCTCTCCGTCGCGCACTCCCTCCCTCGCATGCCCTATTTAAACCCCGAGCACCGCCATTGTCGCCTCCCCGAACTCCCGCGCCACGCCTAACCCATTTCTCCACTCCATCCCTCCCAGGACCTCCGGCTCCATCGCCGCCGAGCTTCTTCCCGTCTCCGGCTGACCACCGCGTCGCCAAGCTCCTCCGCCACTCTCCTCCATTTCTTTACACCCCGAACTCACCTTGAGCCCCTCATGCTCCCTAGCCACTCCATTTCTTCCCCGGCGCTTAAATCGCGGATCGCCTGTCTTCCTCCTCTCGTGGCAGGCTTCAGCCTCACCTCGCCCAATCTCGTGGCAATTTGGCCCCTTCTTGTTGCTTCCGCCGCCTTCTCGTGACAGTAGCGTCCCGATCGTCGGCGCCTCTTCTCTCTGCCACCTGGCCGCATGTCGACCTCGGTCCAGCGCCATTGGGCCAGCGTCGGCTCCACCTCCTAGACTTCACTGCTTAGTGTAGCCCATACTGTCACCGCCCCTCTGGCGTGGGTGGCCCATTTACTCAAGCGCTGGTGGTCGAATCACGAATCTTGTGCGCCCAATGGCACAAGATATCCCTCTTAATTTCTTTTCGGATTTTAATTTATTTAAAATCCGAAAAATGCAAATAAAATCCTAGAAAATCCCCAAAAATTTCCAAAAATTCAAAAATACCAAAAATACATATTCTTGACCGTTTCGAGCCACTGAGTCCAAAAATGATCTCCGTTCCGCCATATCAAGTCCAGAAAATCCCCAAAATACCCTTGAACCCTGTTCCGGCCATTTTCTCCCTGATTCTTTTTCCAATTTTCTTTCTTGGTTTTTATTTGTTCGTTTATTTATTGTTTGCGTTTTCTCGCGTTAGATTCAACGTCGAAACAACCGTCGGCACGAATCTCGGAGCAGGAGCAATACTTGGAGCCGGAGCAGTTCTTGGAGCAGCGTCAAAAGCAAGCAGATTCGAAGCCGAACACGACATCAACACTTTCTATTTAGGCGAGCCCTCGAATCCGCAAGGCAAGCCACACTCCTTGAACATGTTGAACCTAATTTGCTCCAATAATATGTGTATATTTTTATATTGCATTATTTTAGTATTTTACTGAAACTAGAAAATGTGGTAGTTTGAATGACATGATTAGATACAACCCAATATTAAACTTTGTTGTTATGTCTTAATTCCTTTTAACCCTAGGACATAAAATATATTGAACCAATCGTAGAGGTAGCAATTTATACCACTATTACTTTTAGACAAATGCTTAAAATCTTGAGAAGGATTGGCTTGGATGATTTTGGTTTTATAAAATCGCTACGGTGTGGGACAAGCATTAGGCGGACCACGGAAGGTGGATGCCACCAATCCCCAACCGATGTGAAGCCAATGGATGTGATGTGGTGGTGTTGGTACAATGGGTACCAATGTATTGTGGTATGTCATTTGGCTGAGTCTTTGGCATTCAAGGACCGATGTCTTGGGCAACGTAAATAACTTGATTCCGCTCAACCACAAGTTGGACCGGCCAATTCTATTGATTTCGGTCCAACATAGCTCGACATTGTACTACCCTTTTGAATACCTACAGAAGTAGCTCCGGGTTCTGGAGAGAATGGGCCGCTAAGTTTAGGGGTGGAAGCAGAATGGTGCGGCCATTCCGTTTCCAACGATGAGTGTCCACCGTAACCGAGCCGCTACTCGCACGGCCCGTGGGACCACTGGGTATTGTGGACCCAATTAGCCTCTTGGGTAGGAGCTAAAGAAGGAAGTTCAGCAGCTATGATTATCCTACGGCCGCATGCATAAAAGTTGCATGTTGATTACGTATGGCACTAACGATCGATGATATCTTGTGGGTAAGCTAAGCACCTCTGCAGAGTGATATCAATGGTATTGAATCGCCGTGCTTAGGTTAATGAATTTGAGTTAATTTAGGGTGATTCATGAATAGCGCTGTAGCTTTTTAATTAAAACTTGTCGTGGAAGTGAACTTTGCAAAGATAACCCCCATGATATATTGCTATTTATGATTTGTGTTTCAAATGTAAAATAAAAAGTTGATATTTACAACTTGCATCCATAAAACTTAAAAACACATGCCTACCTTGGTTTATTCCTACATGTAATATTGGAATTTCCGTGTGGTTTGTTGAGTACGGTTGTGTACTCACCCTTGCTCCCAATCCCCTCTTTAGATTTCAAATGAAGCTGGCGAATTCCAGAAGATCGTAGATGACGATGTTACTTGGTTTTTGGAGGCCTTGATCTATCTGCTCAAGCGTTTCCTGTGGGTGTTCTGTAATGTATTCGGTGCCAGCCGCACCTTTTGTAAAACCTTGGTCTTTAGGCCCTTATTTCATCTATAAAATGTTCGCATTTGCTCTTTTATCAAGCAATGTACACTTGGTTACTGCAGCTAAAATCTGGGTAGTCTGCAAGGTATTTATCGCACCCCGAAAAGGGCGATCCGTTACAAGTGGTATCGAGCTGACTTGACCCGATGAGATCAAGACCTTAAGGTGGTTTAGGAATTATTTTTTGAAAGGTTATTTAAAACTTAAGCAAAATCGATTACAAAATATATAAGCATATTTGCTAGCTTCCTCTTCGTCTCACCTCATACGCCTTACCTAAACTTGGTTTCTAAAAAGTCGCTTTGAAATTTCCCATTCTCAATCGACTTCAAATGTTAAGTATCGCAGATGGTGCACAAGAGTTCACTCCACCGGCAGGCTCTCGGCGGTTAGGCGGCTCGGCTTTGGAGGATGCAGTTCCTCAGCGAGAAGAGTCAAGATACTGTCTTCCACACAGAGAACACTTCCGGAGATGTTATTGTCAATGGAAGGCATGGGTAACCACCGAGCCCTCCCTCTTCGTCGAGCGTGTCCCAAAGGTTTGAAGGCCAAAGGATGCATGAGGAGGACGCCATACGAGATCTTGCCCGCAAAGGCGATAAAAGTACCGAGGTTACGCTACATAAGCGAAGTTCAACGACGGTCCATTTCAACCGATCCCCGGCAGGGGATTTTCCAAGCATGGAGCAGATCGTGGCCTCGGCAACCATCCGGATCCGGCGAGTTCAAGAGATCGCCTCCTCGTGGTTACGCAAGAAGCCCGCTACGTTCGAGCCATCCAGGCGCGACTACTTCCTGGCAGCTTCACCAAGCTTGGAAGGAAATTCAAGAGCTTGTGGATAGATGGACCCGTCTCGGCTTGAGCCTCACGGAAGAAGATCGCAATGAAGGAGCCCTCACGAGGTGAAGGACCCATGTGTGGACCCGCCGCTCGACAAGCTGAAGACGAGACTCACGCGCAATAGAAGCGTTATCTTTAGATGGCACCCTTTTGTATCGAGTCTTTTGGTAGTGTAATATGGGTCTGGGACCTTAAAAGGTATGGTGTACGATCCCATGCTATGAATGAAAAAGCTATGTTCCCTATCTCTGTTAATTTTGTGTTACCCTAAATATTTGTATAAACCCACCACACTCAAAAAGCTCCTTCCCTTAAATCGCTCGAGCCTCTTACCTATTCATTCTACTCTTACCCCATGCTCTAAACCTTACTTATCTTCTGCTTGCCCAAAACCTGCTGCAGCACCGAATAAGAATCAAATCAAGCCAGATGGTGGGAGTCGAGCCACACCAAAGATCTCGAGAAGGAAGCGAGAATCAGAAAATCCGCCTTTGGCCCAAGTGCTAGTCATGATGGAAAGAAACAGGCATCAGGCGGAGATGCGCCAAACACAACTACTGGAGAGAATGTTAGATCAGCTCGCCAGACCACCCGGACACCATCACAATGATCACTATGCGCCAGATGGGAATGTTGGAATATCAAAATGGTCTGATTTCCAGTAAACAGGACCACCCATCTTTTCAAGTGCATCAGACCCACTCGCAGCAGATGATTGGATCAATGGCATTCAATGGAAACTTGACACGCTCGGTCTCGAGATAGAGAACGAGTATTGTACGCTCGCACCGGCTACAAGGACCACCATTGCTTGGTGGATGAACTTCGAACACGTAAGTCCGGACAAGAAACCACGTGGGCAGAATTTGAGGAAGCCTTGAAAAGCCCACATCCTGCGGAGCTTAATGGCGACTAAAGAGAGAATTTTGACTCTCCACCAAGGTGAGAGATCGATCTTGAAATACTTTCACCAATTCAATCAACTAGCACGATATGCCTGAAGAAGTGGATACCGAAGCCAAAAAGATGGAGAGATTCTACGAAGGACTACAGAAAAGTCTGAAATTCCATGTTGCAGCGCTTGATTTCGAGGACTTGACAACGATGGTAGACAAATTAATAATCACCGAGGAAACCCGGAACGACTTGGAAAGCACTCGGAAAAGAAAGGCACCGCCAACAAGGATGCAGAACCCAAAGACGCTAAGGATACAAACACCAGATCTTACCTTCAATTTTTCGGTCAAAAGACAGGCTGTAGAAGAACAGAGACCGATACCTGCTTTGCCTCAACTCAGGACCGTGAAGTGCCTCAATTGCAAAAAAAAAAATCATTATACTAATGATTGCCCCCACAAGACCGCCAACTGTTTTCACTACGGACAGAGAGGACATATCCGACATCACTGCCCTAAGAAGCATTTACCCTCTGAGGTGGCCAAGGCTCAAGTTTCCAAATCTAATCCAACAGCCCGACAAAGTGCGTCGCATCAGCCGCCAAAAAAAGCAGCGAGGACTGCTAAAAAGGAAGATACCCATCAAGACCCAACCAAACCTCAATGCCCCGAGCAACAGGATAAATCAGCTGTCCGCCAAAGAAGCTGTGGAGACCGCAGACGACGTCAAGGAGCTCCAAGCTCAGTCGCAGCCAGTGTAATTTTAGTCAGGGTGCCCCCTTGCTTTTGCCTTGTTGTATTTTGAAAGAATGGTTAGATACCCTGCTATTGCCCGCCTCTTGTGCATCTCAAAACCTCTGAAGGCTTTATTAGCAACTTGGTACAAGTGTAAAGATCTGTAATTGACCCTTCGAGAAATTAAGATCAAAACCAGTTTGCTGATGTTAGAAATAATGAAAGGATTGGATGTTGTCCTAAGAAGGAATTCACTATGCCACCATAAGGCAATAGGGAGTTGTCAAAGGAATCACCTTTGTGAGTGACCAAGAATAACAAGTGCTAAGTGCATAAGACCCGAGAGAGAGAAAAATGAATGCAAGAGCACTCTCACCTCGTAAATATTCAAGATTTTTTTATCATTCCGATCCACTGGACAAATTAATGAGAAAGTGACTTAACTCACCATGAGGAGCGGTCGAGAAAAAAAGGAAGTCCCAACCTACAAAGTGATGACATGAGTCGCACTCACCGAATCCCCACCAAATCCATTGGATCAAATAAAAAAATAGCCCAACAGGGAGACCAGGACATTCAACAGTATGGAGAAAGGAATGACGGATGCCAACCTCTCAAGAGCTTTCGCCAAATAAAGCAAGGGATATTGTGGCCCTATAACTATATATGTAAAAATAAAAATATAAGAGGATTGATTTTGACAAAGAAAGCAGCCGAGAATGTCTCATACGGTGATATGTGTCAGAAAGTTAAGATTGACCCTCAGAAGACTACTAGTCTCCCGCAGCTCTCCTTCCCAAGACAGGAAATGAGATGAGATCAGAGTGGATTTCTTCACAAGGATGTTCAAGGGCTCGACAGGAATTCAATATTATTAAATGACAGTTGACAGATGGACCAAGAGTAAACCGCCTCATTGCAATGAGACAAGCTTACAATGAAATGAAGTTCGGAAGATATTTATCATAAAATTTGAGAGAAATTACGAAAGAAGTAATGTCGAACCAGAGACCCACGCCTTCTGACCAAAATTTTGGAGAAGTTCACCGAGCGAAGAGACAGGATCAACATTTAAGAAACCTACCACCCGCAGACTGACAGACAGAAAGAGATCAACCGGATATTGGAAAGCACATTAAAGGCATAAACTTGACCTACCTTACCACAAGAAGTACCCTCGGATCATTAAGACAACCGACAGACCAAGAAGCAGTTAAAAGGAATTAACTGGCAGAATAAGTTACCCCATTACTGAGAGAACACATCCGGATCATCAAATCAACTGAAGTCCACCGAGAGACAAAGAATGTCGAGCATGCCGAGAATTGTGGAAGAATATTGCTATTGAAGAACCCACCGAAAAAGGAATCGAAGCGCAGCAGAATTTCCCAACTTTGTTCCCTCAGGATGAGTAAATCTCGGGGCTAGATTTATTTTAAGGGGGTAGATTGAAATAACCCAAAAATTTCAAAATGGTTCTCTTTTACCTTCTTTGATTTTATTGGATTTTATTCGATTTAATTCGCATTTAATTGGAATTTTCTTGTCTTCTTGCCATTTTCTAAACCATACCCAAAATGCGCTTTCCTTTTCGAGAAAACCCGTTTCCTCTTTTTTGGGCGCCTTCTTCTTCCTCGCACTGCGCCGCCTCCTTTTTCTTCCCCGCGCCTCGCCTTGGCGCCGCGCTGCGCCCATTCCATGACGCTGCACGACTACCACTCTCTGACCTCCCTACCTCGCCATCATACCACCGCTAGCACCGCACCATGGTTTTTCTTCCTCGCGCATTGTCGCCCTCGCCTAATCTCGAACGCATAACGCCTCCGGACAAAATCGCGCCGCACCGCGACCACTCTACCACTCGGCCTCCCTACCTCGCCTCCGTGCAGCTCTGGCGCCGCCAAGACTATTTTCGCGTCGTCGCCCCGTTTTCCCTCTCGCGCCCGCCACCACGCGTTCTCTCTCTCCGTCCGCGACGCCTCCCTCCTCGCATGCCCTATTTAAACCCCGGAGCACCGCCATTGTCGCCTCCCCGAACTCCCCGCGTCACGCCTAACCCATTTCTCCACTCCATCCCCTCCCCGGACCTCCGCTCCATCGCCGCGCCGAGCTTCTTCCCCGCCTCCGGTTGACCACCGTCGCCAAGCTCCTCCGCTCACTCTCTCCTCCATTTCTTTACACCCCCGAACTCACCTTGAGCCCCTCATGCTCCCTAGCCACTCCATTTCTTCCCCCGTGCGCTAAATCACCGGATCGCCCGCGTCTTCCTCCTCTCCGGCGCCGAGCTCGCCTCACTCGCCCGTCTCTCATTGGCAAATGCCCCCACTTGTTAGCTTCTTCCGCCCCTCTCGTGACATGCGCGTCCCGATCAAATCGGCCTGCTTCCTCTCTGCCACCGGACCCGCATGTCGACCTCGTGCCCGGCATGAACCGTCGGCGTCGGCTCACCTCCTAGACTTCACTGTAGCCCCAGCCTGTCGGCCGCTCCCCTCTGTGGGTGGCCCATTTATCAAGACGCCAGGTCAAAATCACAAATCTTTGGCGCCCAATGGCACAAGATCCCTCTTAATTTCTTTTCGGATTTTAATTTATTTAAAATCCGAAAAATGCAAATAAAATCCTAGAAAATCCCCAAAATTTCCAAAATTCAAAAATACCAAAAATACATATTCTTGACCGTTTTGAGCCAATTGAGTCCAAAAATGATCTCCGTTCCGCCATATCAAGTCCAGAAAATCCCCAAAATACCCTTGAACCCTGTCCTACCATTTTCTCCACGATTCTTTTTCCAATTTTCTTTCTTGGTTTTTATTTGTTCGCTTATTTATTGTTTGCGTTTTCTGCGTTAGATTCAACGTCGAAACAACCGCCGCACGAATCTCGGGCAGAGCAATACTTGGAGCCGGGAGCAGTTCTTGGAGCAACACAAGAGCAAGCACCGCTCAAGCTTGCACTACATCAACACTTTCTATTTAGGCGAGCCTCGAATCCGCAAGGCAAGCCACACTCCTTGAACATGTTGAACCTAATTTGCTCCAATAATATGTGTATATTTTATATTGCATTATTTTAGTATTTTACTTAAACTAGAAAATGTGGTAGTTTCAATGACATGATTAGATACAACCCAATATTAAACTTTGTTGTTATGTCTTAATTCCTTTTAACCCTAGGACATAAAATATATTGAACCAATCGTAGAGGTAGCAATTTATACCACTATTACTTTTAGACAAATGCTTAAAATCTTGAAGAAGGATTGGCTTGGATGATTTTTGGTTTTATAAAATCGCTACGGTGTGGGGGCGGATTGGGCGGACCACGGAAGGTGGATGCCAGTCCAATCCCCAACCGATGACGAAGCCAATGGATGTGATGTGGTGGTGTTGGTACAGTGGGTACCAATGTATTGTGGTATGTCATTTGGCTGAGTCTTTGGCATTCAAGGACCGATGTCTTGGGCAACGTAAATAACTTCAGATTCCGCTCAACCACAAGTTGGACCGGCCAATTCTATTGACTCGGTCCAACATAGCTCGGTACATTGTACTACCCTTTTGAATACCTACAGGAAGTAGCTCCCGATTCTGGGGAGAGAATGGGCCGCTAAGCGACCGGGGTGGAACGGGAATGGTGCGGCCATTCCGTTTCCAACAGTAGGTGTCCACCGTAACCAGGCCGCTACTCTCGCCCTGGCCCGTGGGACCCTGGGGTATTGTGGACCCAATTAGCCTACTGGGTAGGAGCTAAAGAAGGGAAGTTCAACGAAAAGCTATGATTATCCCGGCCTGGCCGCATGCATAAAAGTTGCATGTTGATTACGTATGGCACTAACGGTCGATGATATCTTGTGGGTAAAGCTAAGCACCTCTGCAGAGTGATATCAATGGTATTCGAATACGCCGTGCTTCCGGTTAATGAAGCTGAGTTAATTTAGGGTGATTCTCAGAATCTGCGCCCTGTAGTTTTTAATTAAAACTTGTCGTGGAAGTGAACTTTGCAAAGATAACCCCCCATGATATATTGCTATTTATGATTTGTGTTTCAAATGTAAAATAAAAGTTGATATTTACAACTTGCATCCATAAAACTTAAAAACACAGGCCTACCTTGGTTTATCCTACATGTAATATTGAGAATTTCCGTGTGGTTTGTTGAGTACGGTTGTGTACTCACCCTTGCTCCCAATCCCTCTTTAGATTTCAAATGAAAGTGGCGAATTCCAGAAGATCGAGATGACGATGTTACTTGGTTTTTGGAGGCCTTGATCTATCTCGCTCAAGCGTTTCTGTGGGTGTTCAGAATGTATTAGGTGCCACCAGACCTTTTGTAAAACCTTGGTCTTTAGGCCCTTATTTCATCTATAAAATGTTAGCATTTGCTCTTTATCAAGCAATGTACACTTGGTTACCTCTGGCTAAAATCTGGGTAGTCTGCGAAGGTATTTATACGCACCCTTCGAAAAGGCGGTCCGTTACATCGATTGTGTTGGTTTTAGTTCTGATCATGAACACACGCATTAGAACTCTAGAAAGGACCCAATAGCACACCGAGAGAAAAATATTTAGGGTATGTTTGTTTTAACTTTTGATTCTAGATTCTGACCCTAAAAGCATAATAAAAAACAAACAGCCTGATTTTAGAATCCGATTCTCACAATTCAGCCCACCCATATACACTAAAATCCACAATCACTTCATATGTTCTTTTGGATTCTAGTTTTAATTTGGAGAATCAGCTTCTCTACAATTACAATTCAGAATCAGCTTTTAGAGAATCTAAAACTGAAACAAATAGACCCTTATGGTCTGGCACAACTAATACCTTTTGTATTTTCTTATTCTCATTTTTCTCATAACATACAAACAACCAGTACCTTAGCTATATAGTAGTACTACTAACTAACCTAGCTACTAAGAAATGAATTCTACTAATAAACAAATCCATTTTTTCCTTATACAAGATTAATTCTAACATTCACCCTCTTAATCTTGTAATATTAACTAGCTCTAATTTCTGACATTACTCTAACTTGTTGATAAAGTCATTCATACAGGATGACAAATACATCTCCTCAATAGCGAGCAGTGTGAAGGCTGTTTGGCGGGAGCGTGAGGAAGTTGCTCCGCCCGCCCGCATTCGACTTCCGTTCGGCGCAGGTGCACATGAAGAGATGAGTATTGCGCGAGCGTGCGTGTGTGGGGGGGTGCGTGAGTGCGTATGTAGCTTGTCTGTTGTTTTTCTTCTTCTATAATGCATGCCAGTGCTTCTGGCCAATTTTTTAAAAAAATAAAAAAATATTCTAGACTCAACTTCGACTTACACTGCAAAGACAACAACCTACAGAATGGCATTCATGATTGCTCAACATCTTGGACAACTCATGCATGTACGCACATAGTTAGGACGGTGGCCACAACTCTCCTCAATGTCCTAGACTCCTTTTACAACAAGCAGGTGATTCATCTTGATCTTCTTGTACAGCATAATCTCTTCTGAAGCAAACATTCCTGAATGAATTCGCACACGTTTATCTTATGTGCACAACTCACACAAGAACATATGTAATCACACATAGCATCTCCTCATGTCAATTCGGCTCACTCATGACATAACATCGATGGCACGGAGACTCGGCTGAGAGCCTTACACACACGAGTGCTTGACACACTCACAAGTAATCATGTACATATGTGACACTAATACAATGACCTGAATACACACATGCACGTAGATCACACATTGTGTGCAATGCATACTACGATGACGGCTCACTGCCTCGCTGTTGTAATACCGCAAATGTTTTTTCCCCCCACTCACCTAACCTCTCTCTCTCTTCTTTTTGTGTGGCTGACATTGGTGGGAGGCAGGCCGATATTTTCTTCGTCTTTGGCTCACCTAGAAGCTCTCCGTGCACCCCTCCCACCGATGCTCTAGCGCTCTCCCCTGCTGAAGCTTCCTCCTGAGCTCCCTCCTCACACTGCTTCCCATCGATTCCCTCTGGCGCCTCCTGCTGCTTTGCTCCTTGGCCTTTGAGCTCTCCCTCACCGACTCGGTGGCGCAGCCTCTCCTCCCCGCTGCTCCCACCGCGGCGCCCTCCCAGTGAGCTCCTCCGCGACCCCCAGCCACTGGCCGGCTTTCCCTAACGCTCTCCTCCGGGTGCAACCCCTTCCTCGGCCAGACCATGCCCCCATCTCCTCTTTCTCCATGGGTGTGAGATTGGAGGTATACCTTGTTCTTGGGGGATTTTGGCATGCATGTGAGGTGTTTGTGATAATGCCTAGAAGGTTTAGGGTTGTTGAATGTGTTTGTGCATATATTATCTTGATTAGTTGGTGAAATTCAAGTAGCGTAGTACTTGAGGTGATAATCGTGCTGGTGTTTGTGGAATGTTATTCCAGCATTTATGTGTGTAGGATATTCCGTAAGGAATTTTCTTGTGATACTGCATCCTAGTTCTTATGCATTTGGTTAGATATGCTAGAAATCTGTTTATTCAATGTTTATGAATTGATAGCTTTTATCATTTTTGAGCTATCTGCTTGGTTATGCTTGTGACCTCGATTCCCATTAAATTGTGAGATTGAGGTAATTAGCATTAGATCTCATGTATTGGCATGTTTGAAGCAGGGTGCAGTGCATAGATGTGTAAGATGAAAGTTTTATGATGATAGATGAGAGTGAAATTAATCAGTAGTTGTTTCTTCTCTGTGCTTCGATTTCTGATAATTCATGTGTGTGCTCTAGAATTCATTTGCGTATGGTCATCTAAGTCTATCCTCTGTGCAATGTGATCTATAGAAGTATATGCATATATTTTGAAAGTGAGGTGTAGTATGCTTTATTAACTTGATTTCATGAGATGAAATTATGGGAGACATCAAATTTGCATTTACGCTATGGGTGCGCTTAACTTCATTGTCAGAATAACACCCCGGCACCCCGTGCCCCGAATGTTACCCCCTCTAGCATCAACAAAATACAAATCGCTAGGAATAAATATTTGCAAAGCAGCTAACAACTAGGAGGCTATCAAAATTATTAAAAATTTCGGCAGCACCTCCCCTAAAACTAGGACATCCACTCAGCAGGCAGAAAACATTTGCAGTTATAAGATATCATTCTAGCTGGTCCTTAGTTAACCAATAACACATCTAATAGAAAATTAATAATTTCCACCACATGACTATTACAGGACAGGAACTTATTAAACAAAACCCCAGACAACCTTTTACAAGAATTCTTCACGAGCTATTACGATCAGAATTATGAGTCATTAGAATGGAATGGTGATGATGTGAACGTGATTGTGCTTCTACCCCCAACCATGCATGCCGGCTTCAAAACACCTACAAACATTAAATAACAAGCGTGAGTTCAAACTCAGCAAAGTACACGAGAATAACAATTCCAATTATCAGAAGTAAAGCAAGAGCTTGACTATAAGAGCAAGCAATACAATTGGAACAACCACCAGAAAATTACGCATTTATACCCAATTTAAGCAATAACTTGACCATATCAAAAATTACCGCAATCAAGTCATCAACTCGATAACAAACCCATTCGACGTAAAAGTGGCATCACGTGACTCTAATTCACTACGTCTTCCGACTCAACCACCCCTTGTTATGACTCAAACCATTTTCATCGACTTTATTCGAGTTCAAAACTCAAATTTCACTCCACGATATTCATACAACATAATTAGCAAAGCAAAGAAAAGAAATACACCAATTCATCAATTCAAATCAATTTCCCCTATTTGGGTTGAATCCACGACTCGACCTCCAATTACCATAATCACCGTCCATATGACACACCATTTACCATAACACTCATTATTAAAGATGCAATGCACATGAATGCTCATTTTCATGCACGTCTTAGAGTCGCTAGAAAGTGCCCACCCGTCGGTTGTGCACCCTCACGTCCCTTCCATCCCGTAGATGGAAGGTGCCTACTCTTACTGTTTCGCTCCCATTCACCTTGATGAATGGGACTACGAGGTAGGACTTTCATGTTCACTACGTGTGAACACAGAGGCCCGCATCAGAATGGGTCGCCTCTTCCATTATGAATGCATGAATGCAACATCAATTCTCAACTAAAACACATTTCATTCATCAATTCTCAACTAAAACACATTTCAATCAATACACTCAACTAAGACACATTTCAATCAACAATTCTCAACAAATACACATTTCAATCAACATACTCAACTAAAACACATTTCAATCAGCATACTCAACTCAATTCCCTAGACGAGGCACAATTAAATACATCTCTTGTATATTAACCACAAGTATTCCCGTACCCCATTCTCGCTACTCAGTGCAATATTAACAAAGGTACAGTAAAACTCACCGAGATTAAGGCTTACTAGTGACCACCTGAATCCAATAGCTAATCACGTCCGCGAAGGGACGATCACCAATATAACTCATACTTGCCACAATCAATAGAAATTAGCAATAAACAGATAAATAACAATGAACCACTCGATTAGGCACACAACTCGATGTACTTGCCTTTTACCGACGGAAAATGGTGTGGCATTTGGAATCTTAGCGTTCGCATGACTTCCCAGGATTAAAGAAAGCCTGAATTTAGAACACATACACACCATATAACTTAAGACAACAAACCACATAAAAGAAATCTCTAGAACTAGTGCCATTTAATCTCAAGAAGATGCAGCACGAAAACATGTGCATTGCTCTATGTTTAAAATACAAAAACAGTAGCATTCATTCCAGCAAGGGCATGTGCATATGAGTTGCAACAAGGATATGAAATAACAGGTTGCTTATCAGGCATGCAAGGTAGCTCTTAAGCTCAAATAGTAGAAGCATAAACTCACTATAGCATGCATGCAGTTTGCAAAATATTCCATGAATGCACTTGGAATTGGCTTTGCACATGTAAGCAGGACACTCTTTACTTGTAAACATTCAGCACACAGATGCAAAAGCAATCATACATGATCAAGTCTACTCTCTGTCTAAATTACAAGTACAATGAGTATTCATTCCAGCAACCATTAACTACTAAACAGCATTTCTTTAACAGAGGATAGTAGGGTTGCTTCAACATACTACCAACCAATTCATAGTGTCCATCTCAAGCTATTCCAACCATTTCAAAGCATACATGATCATTTATATTCACAATTTTAGCACGGCTATTTACAAAATAGAGATTGTCCAATTTCAGCCCTTACAAAAATTGAACCATCTTAGCCTTCCTTACAGCATGTATGCACATAACCCAAATTTAGACAATATTCAATATTTCAGGACTCAAGGCGTCGATACACATGTGTAAATAAAATCTCTAGCACTTGTATCATTTCATCATAAATTCATGCTTGCACACACGAGTCCAACTCGCATCTGGATTGACACCATAGCCCATGCCATCATATCAAAACAATTACAGGAAGACTTGCTAAACAATAAAGTTAGTGACATCTTAGGAATGAACACCCCCCATGGCAGCATACACAATTGGTTTCCAGTCCAACACGCCACAGATAACTAAGCATCTCATATCATAGAACAACTAAGAAATCACAATTATAGCATCATAATCTCAGTGCAAGCATAAATCTCAGATTCCAAACATCACTTGCAACTATCATCACAGATAGCTAATGCAAACTTGAGAGGAGGAACTCATAGCTCTTGTAGACATTACCACAAACACTTGACATGCACACATGAACCAAATACCTCAAATGTCATTTGTGCTTGAGGCTCACCACAAGAAGACGGCGAGGGCAAAGGAGGCGGTCTTCTTCTTTGGACGTTGTTGCTGCCGTCGCCTTTGCCTTCTTTGCCTAATTTGGAGAAGTGGCGCCGACAGAGCCGGAGGTGGACACCGCCGAGGGGAGGCACTACTAGCCTACCCTGCTGAGACCCACACCGCTGCCGCCACCGAGGAAGATGGCTGGTGAGGGAGCACGGCAGGTGGCCGGCAGGGGCGCCGCCGAGAAGGCGCTGGAGGAGGCGCATAGGGTCACACTCACGCCGAGGGTCGTCGAACTATCGCCGACGGCCGAAAGGCGGGAAATCACAGGGACGGCAGGGGAATGGCAGGGCGACGCCGGCAGAGAGGGGGACGCGCAGGGGACGACTTTTAAGGTGGCATTTGGAGGCGGGAGGAGGTCACGGGAAAGCCATCGCCAGGGGGAGCAATCGCCTAGGAGAGCCATCGCCTGGGAGTGGGGAAGAGCAGGTGGGATGGCTTGGGGAAAAATATCTGGACCAGGAAAAGAATAACAGCCACACACACCTAAAGGAAGGAGATAAGGTTAAGTGGAAAAAGGAGCTGCAGTATTACAATTGCTTTATCCTGCAGGATGTAGCTTTTATACCTTATATATAAGATTTATACTATTGCATGAATTGAAAATTCAGGTCCCTTTTTTCCAAATTGTGGTGTGTTGCCCCTGGTTTGTCGAGCATGCATTTAAGTGGTTATGAGGGATGTTTTGGTTTCGATTGCAGATGTGAATATGTAGAGTTGTTTTCTTCGCCGCTTGTACCGAGTGTGCATGAATTTGAGTTGGATGAATATTGTTTTATTAAGTAGGGAAGGTTACATGTCAGAGTGGCCTCAACCGCATGCCACTCCATTCTTTTTGTCGGTAAAGCGGTGCATTGTATCGGTTGTGGCTTAGGTGGCCACTAGATTTTACAAGAATACATTTATTCATGTGTTGCTTTAATATTGTCGTGTTTGCTTTTGCATGCGATTTGGCGATGAGAATGGTTAATTGGTTATGCTTTTATTTAAAAGCGAGTTTATATGCAAGTGTAACCGTATAACCCTATACGGTATCTAGTTGATTGCTTGTGTTATGTATATGCTTGCGCAATGGTTGCGTTTGTGTTTATAAGCACGTCTAGTAGGGTAATTGCCATTTGGTGAGAAGGTAAAGTAATTTGATGCAAGTGCATCGTTGATTGAAAAGATTTGTGTCGAGAGTCGAATGTCATGATGCCTTAAGATTATGGAGAGCTATCGGTTGAGATGTCATACTATTATCACTAGTATGATAGGATAATGTGAATAATGACGTAATGAGGTTTGATTAATAAGAATGGATGATTTGGCGATCATGAGGATGGATTATGACTTTACGGGAGTATTAATGATAATTCTGACCATGTAGATATGAGTGTCAAGACTATGAAATGAATGTTGAGAATAGGAATATGAGAGCTGAGAATATGAATATGAGTGTTAGGAATGCGGATATGGGTATTGAGAATATGGATATGAATGTGAGGAAAGGCATTTGCATATGTGCATTCATGAAAAGTGCATTGAGCCAGGGCGGTGAGAAAGTCAAACGGACTGTATGACTAATCCAGTGTGCTCGAAATTCTTACCCCGTAGTCCCATCTACTGGCGTAGATGGGAGCGGTGTTAAGCGTAGGACCCGCTACTGGGTAGCGGGCAAGTCCTGTTTCGGCAGGCCCCTTCCACAGGATGGTTGGGTTTGAGGGTGCACACCGACGGGTGGGCACTCGGTAGTACCGGTACGTGCATCGAAAAGAGCAATCATCTGCATTGCATTGACAATGATGCATCATATGCATGAAAAATTGTGAGATATGCATGAGAATGGTGGAGTGAGATGAGAATTGTGAAATGGGATGAGCATATGAACAAGCAAGCATGTTTGCATCTGCATTGCATTTACAATGATGAATCATGTTAAATGAATTGATTGTGATGTATGGATATAAGATTCTTCTTTTGTTTGGCATATTTGCATCTGTATTGCATTTACAATGATGAATCATGTTAAATGAATTGATTGTGATGTATGGATATAAGATTCTTCTTTTGTATGGCATATTTGCATCTGCAATGCATTTACAATGATGAAACATGTTTAACGTATTGATTTTTATGTATGGATATGAGATTCTTCTTTTGGGTGTTTTGTGCATTTGAGCATGAAGGCAGCGAATTGAAACTATTAATGGTTCATCGTGGAGTTAATGGCATTCATAGGTTGAGGATTGAGTCATGGACTCATCCAATAAGCGGCTGTCGAGGTATGAGTAAGGTTTCAATAATTCTTGAAATGGTTGTGGTAGTTGGAATCAGTTTTCGGTTCACTTATTTACCAAATTCAATCAATTATTTGAATATGTTACGTTTCAAAGTATTGTTATTTCGTTTGATTCGGTTGCATTTCTTTATTGTTGCGCTTTGCTGAGTCTTGGACTCACGCTTGTTTGTTTCCTGTCTTAGGTACCTTGAAGTTGGCTCGTCTGGTTGGGAGTAGTATCACGTGCACGCCTTCGGCCTCCACAATCTAGTTAACTGATTAGTTACGTCTGGTTGTAACTAAGGTGTTTGTAATGTATCATTTGTCGTGGTGGAGTTATTTATTTCTATTGGATGTGATATTGGTTAACTAAGGACCTGCTAGAATGATATCATATGACTGCGTATGTTTTCTGTCTGCTGAGTGGATGTCCTATTTACTAGAGAGATCATGCCGAAATTTTGTAAATTTCGGTGACTTAGTTTTGAACCGGTTTTAGAATTTAGTGATTGATTGCAGTCAAGTTCATAGAGGTGTTAGGTTTTATTTTTTTTTTATGTCTTCTTCGGTAATTCTCGGTTTAATTGATCTTGTTGTGGAGAATTACCGTGGGTGGGTAAACCTTTGGACATGTGTGGGTCCGAGGGGTGTTGCTAGTGAAGCGGGGTTTTGGTAGCATCCGTGGCGCTTAGGCGTTCGGGGTGTTACAGCTGTCTTCTCATCCTGTAGACACATGCACCATTGCATCTATGCTCGATGCACCGTTGGATCCTGTACAACACTACATGGCTTAGCAACGATAGTTTGCCCCCAAGGTGCAGCAATGGTGGCCTCTTTGGTCCAAGTGTGACACCAAAATTAACCTCACACTGATACCAGTTGTTGATTTTAGATCTGGGTCATGAACACATGCACACCAATATAAGAAAGAATACAATAACACACAGAGAAAAAAATATTTGTGGTACGACACAACTAGCACCTTTTTATTTTCGTACTTATTTTTCTCATGACTTACAAGTTACAAGCAACTAGCGCCTTGGTTATATAGTAGTACTACTAACTAACTGACTAGGAAATGAATTCTACGTAGAAACAAATCCATTTCTTACTTGCACAAGATTAATTTTGAGATTCACTCCCTTAATCCTATAACATTAACTAGCTCTAATTTTTTACATAACTCTAATTTGTTGAGGCAGTTAGTTTCAACTATGACTTACCCAGCTTTTACTCGACACAGGACGACGAACACATCTCCTCAACATTTTGGACTCAACTTCTGCTTGCACTGCACACCCAATAACCTGCATAATGGCATTCACGACTCCTCAACACCCTAGACAACTCCTATATGCAGGCATATAGCTAGGACAGTGGCCACAACTCCTCAATGTCCTAGACTCCTCTTGCCACGATTAGCAGATTCATCTTGATCTTCTCGTACAGTATAATCTCTTATCAAGAAGACATCCCTGAAGGAAATTCGCACATGTTTATCTTGTGCGTGCAACTCATACAAGAACTCGCATAATCAAATATAGTATCTCTGCACACTGATTCTGCCCACTCGTGACACACACTTTGATGGCACGAAGACTCGAATGAGTGTTTTACACACATGAGCACTTGGGCACACAGAGTTTAGTACTCATGCACATATGTGACACTAATACAATGACCTGAATACACACAAGCACGTACACCACACATTGTATATAATGCGTAACTTGACGACGACTCGGTACCTCGCTATGTTCTTAACCTATAGTCACATTTACTACCATAGCCATGCTCAATGCACCATCAGATCCCGCTCAACACTACGTCGCTCAGCGACGATAGCCTACCCCTAGGCGCAGCAATGGTGGCCTCTCTCAGGGCAAGTACGACATCAAGATTAGAGCCTTGCTCTGTTACCAATTATTAGTTTTAGTTCTAGATTATGAACACACGCACACAAACATAAAAGGAAGAACACAATAATATATATAGAGAAGAATATTTGTGGAATAGTACAAATAGCACCTTTTGTATTTTCTTATTCTTATTTTTCTCATAACTTACAAGTTAGAGCAACCAGTGCCTTAGTTATTGTAATGACCCTCCTTTTTGCTATGGAATACCAAGAAGGATGATCTATATGCATACAGTACTAGTCCCATGACCAGTGGCTAGCATGCTAATTTTCAATAGTTGGAATCACACACACAATATCATACATATGTTGGCGGAAGCTATTTATACAATAAAGCCTTACAAAGCCAGAGTAAACTGTAGCAAAATTTCGAAAGCCATGTGGTATGATCATATAAACCCTCAAGCAACTAACAAGGTATAAACCTTAGAAAGTTGCATCATCAAATCTCCCATATCCTGCGGCGAAATATGTATGTTCTGAGCTTCGCTTTCTTCTCCATCTAAACCAACAAATTAAGCAGGTTGAGTACTTTCGTACTCAGCAAGACTTAAGGTGTATCGCAAAAGTGCAATAATGTAGGCTATATCAAAGGAGGCTTCTATGGTTATTTTGCGTAAAGCGAAGTTGAACATGTAAATCAAGTAGTAATTTGCAAACTAAATTTTGTAAGAGCAGGTTTAACGGGTATAAAATAAATAAGAGTAGCATAGCATAGTATAACTCATAGTCCTCCATGAATGTGAGAATCGTATCATCTTGTGCCAATCCCTAGTGTAAAATCTAAAACAAAGACTTTCCAACAAATATCTCCAATTCAAACTATTTTGAAAATACCCAAAACTTATAACTAGTGTCAGTTCACCAAGTCTTCTATAACCGTGGGCATAGCTTTTCAAAAAGATTTAAACTATGCAGCATTGTACAACTTTACACACAAGATGTGACCTACTCTTTTTGCAAGCTATTAGCTCACTTACTTTGATGTGTCACAAAGGGTCATGACATAACCGTTACATTACGTAGACCTAAATTTGCACTAGCCCGATGATAACAAACCCTTGCTATGACAACAAAAAATATTTGTACATCCATTGTACTCCCAATAGTTCACTCCTGTTGGGTCCTCACTTCTCCTTATAGCTATGGCGATATAAATTATTTATACAATGTTGTACTCTCAACAGTTCACTTCTGTTAGTCCGCACTTCCCCATCATAGTAAGGTGTACACTATTGTATCAGTTATTTTCAACACCTCGCTGAGGGCACCCCTTCGAGCAATCCTTCCCGGAAAACCCATACTACTCCAGCCTTCCAACGTGCAAGGCTAAACTTACGTAACTTAGTAGGTTTAGGCCATCCCATACCAACACTTGTAGTTGTATGGATATTCCTTGGAACATACAACACTACGTTTGGTCCTTAATCCGACCCAGGTGACAAACTCCCTCTATCTATGTGCAAGTCCCATGCACATCCGGCTATTACGAATAATCGCCCGTGTCAAAACCATAATTTTACTTTTATTTTTACCAAAATATCATAAACCTTTAATGTTATATCCAATATTTTTAAATTATAAAGAACAACATATCTTTCCATTTAACTTTCCATTTCTAAAGCATGGCTAAACATGAATATTAATCACGTATACCCATGTTGACAATATGTCTTGTCTAACCTTATTCTAGGGTTATCAAGGTTCACCAGTTAATATTTATTAAGAAAGTTCCATGGGATAGGGTTATAGCTACTGGTACCACAATATATAGTAATTTACTGAAAATACGTGCATGCATAAATAGATTTAATAAAACAAAACAAAATTAAAACATTGGGATCAATATGGTCAAAGGGGATGTTAGCCTTGCTTTGTTGGTTTAAGAATTGACTTAGGATCGAGGTAGACAATCATAGCTTCGAACACGACGATGTCTACACATGATTACGTGTAGCAATAACAACAAGAGGCAAAAAGAAATCAAATAATAACAAATTCAAGATAAATCAAAATAGAAGGTTTTGGTGATAAAAATGTCTCTAGGGTTGGTTTCTTATCGTTTAGATTTGGTTTCTTATATTATGTATTTCTAAGGTTTATGTTTACAAGAGGTTTGATTTCTTTTTAGGTTTGCGAGTGCAAAACACACACACATGTATATATATGTATATATATTTATATATGTATAGGAAAATGGTTCCATACTCCTAGGAGTACGTGCTCCCACTCTAACTATACCACTTAAATGATGTCGTTATACCTCTTTATCCTTTTGAGCATACTCTAATACTGATTATAAGATACTCCAATGTGAATTCCATAAAAAAATTCGTCATGGTCCACTTATTATAGCATAATTTATGTGTACACTCCTTTTACATATGAAGAAGGCTATATAGCAAAAATAAAGGGCTTCGATGAAATTTTTTCAACCATGTTGATTTGGAGTATCTTAGAATTATTATTGAAGTATACCAAACGTAATAAAGGGGTATAAGATGTTTATTTAGGTGGTATATTAAAACTAAAGTATGTACTCTGGGAGTACAAAAAGGTTTTTCCTATATGTATATAACACACACATATATATAGATATATATGCATATATATATGTATGTATATATATGTGTGTATATACATATATACATATGCGTAGGTGTATATATATACCTACATATATATACATACATATATACATATGCATATGTATATATACGTATATGCATAGGTGTGTATATATACCTATGCATATATATATACATATGCATATGTGTATATATATACATATGCGGTATGTATATATAGATTGAGATGTTATTCTATAGCTACATGTAGAATGCTATACTACTCTTCAGCCATTTAACACAAACTGATCTAGCCACTCAAAGCAACGAATTGTCCGTGGCAACCTAACTAGTAAATGACTAATAAATGCTACTTCTAGTTTGTATATGAATCTTTATTTTTTGAAGTAGCCATAACTTTCAAATGAGGATGATTTTTGTCTTCAAATTTTGGACGGTTGTAGAATATCACCTCCCCTATGTATGGTATTTTTTTTGAGAATTTTTGAAAATATGTACAACTGATTTTTATAGATTTTATAGTTCACATAGGATATATTGCTGTCGGGGGCCGGGCAACCCTTGGTCGGTCAGCACAGTCAACCAGCCCTCTAGCCCGTGGGTCCTCGACCAAAGACTCAGATCAAGCCCGAGGCCACTCGAGCTAGGGCACAGTATCACCGAGCTCGTGGCCCTCACGACCTGCTGTTCGGGATGATTCAAGGTCGATAGCGGTCTCTTGGATCCGAGCACGTTATCACTTGGCGATTCTGAGGCGTGGGATCATGGAGTAATGCTGGCGGCGCTTGACGGGATCGGAACGGTTACCACCGGCAATCAATATGCATAAAGGCCACGATCCGAGGGTTACTCCCGAACGTTGCAAGAAGAATGGGTATAAGACTGAAGCTTTGTAAACACTGAAAGGAGGAACCCAACACACAGACACTGGAGTTCAAGTCTAGACTTAGCATCGTCAAGATTGAGCTGTAATCCTCCTTTGTATCCACAAAAGGCAAGAAACACCGCCACAAGGCGACTGGAGTAGAGCTGTTACCTTCTCAGGGGCTCGAACCAGGATAAATCTCTGTCTCGTCCGTTGTCTCCTTGCTCCGACCATAGACCTCCTCGACCTCATTCCCTGCTCGAGCAAAGCGCTTGATTGTGGTCCGTTCTCATTAACCCCTACCTCATTTTCTGCGGTTGGCGATCCGATCGCCGGCAATTTGGCGCCACCGTGGGGCCCGATTGCTTTGTTCATTCACGGGAAAAACTCCGAGGTCTTAGGAGCATGGCGTTCTCCATCAGCGAACACTCTCCGGCCTTGGGATCGGACGCGAGTCGCTCCGCATCCTTGTTCTCGCCTTCCCCACCTCCGTGTGGCGGCCGTCTTCATAGCGGGCGCCTCCGGTGGGAGCGCGGCGGCAGCGGATCGCGACCCACAAACTCCAGGATGCTCGTCGAATGGTCCACGTTGCGATCAATCGAGGCCATTACTGCGCTCCGGCGGGAGGACGGAGAGGCTCCCTCCCTCGGGGCGCCTTGCGCTGTGCGGATCATGGTGATCCGATAGGGCAAAATCGGAGCTCTTTGGCGGGCCTTGGCGAAAAGAACTTCGGCCGTGGCCTGGCGAGGCCATTCCTCGCGCAAAGAAAGTCACCGTTCGGGGACCCTTCTCACGAAGCGGCGACAATTCATCACGCCGTCGTAGCGCGCACCCATCGGCCGTCGCCGAGGCGAGAAGCCGCCGTCTCAACAACACCCTCGGGGCAAGATCCGACGATTGGGCGAGTGAGCCGCATAAGCTCCACTCGGTGGTAGCAGTCACGGGACTTTCCCCCGACATTCCGCCCAGACGTCGTCGCGCACAGGACCGCCTGCAATACCTCCCAGGCGACTCCCGTGCTCGGCATCATGACCGATCTCGCCGAAGATCGGGTCGTCAAGGAGCAGGGCTCGGATTAAGACAGCGATGAAGATCTCGTTGGCGCGATGGCTCGGCGCGCTTCCGTCTAGCCCTACGGTTGCGTGGCGTACTCGGCGACCTTCGTCGCGTCTGTTGGCTTGCTCGGTTTAAACCGCTTTGATCGGCGCCGACGGAACCAAGAATCCCGGCGAGTTCTGTCCATCTACTCGACCGCCATTTTAGCGGCGGAGGCGATGAGTTGGTCATGGCCAACTATCTCCCGACCGATTCGGGCGGTATTGCCGAACTTGGCTCTTCAACGAAGCCGGTTCCTTCGGTCGTGGCGCCAAATCGAGCGCCCTCGCTCCAACTTCGAGAGCTATTCTGGCGGCGGGGGGAGAAGGACTGGATCGCGTCATCGGGGCAAGCGAGCCTCTTCGTGACTTTGTGCGGTGGTTTATCCGCACGAGGAACCTAATTCAAGTATCTCGATGAAGCGATCATCAAGGCCTTCAAGTTCGGCGTTCGCGACGGCGCCTTACCAAGACCTCGAGATCACGACAAGGCTCGGCGTCAACAAATTGTTTCGCATGGCGGAGCAGTGCTGTGACCTTGACGGCGCCGTCCATTGAAGCGCGATTCGACCAAGGTAAGCTTGGTTTGGGCCACTCGAGGTGGCCCGTCCAACTCAAGGGTGCCGACCAAGACACCCGCACTAAGAAGCGGAAGCGTGACCGCAGGGGCCGCGGAGGTCGGCCGCGGTCATCGTCTCGGCGGACGGCAGCGTGAGGTCCTTGAGGTCGGGATCGGACTCGGGGCGGGACCCGACCTCGTCAAGGTCGGCCTCGATCCGTCGAGCACGGGCCGGCGAAGAAAAGGGCGGCGGCTGGACCTCGGAGGACCGATGCTCGGCCGCAGGAGCCAAGGGCGATCGGGTACTGACGAGGAGAAATTTTACTGTTTCCGCAGGCGGCCGAACCCACGACCTGCGGTCTTGCGAGGCTTAGCGGAAAGCTTGAAGCCTTCTATGACGGGACGTGGTGAGATGCCCGTGCTCCGAAGGCGGACGACCGGCCGAAAGGGTGAATCTGGGTCGAGCACGGTGACCTCGACCTAGAATTCCACAGGCGGCGCCGGATTGGCGTTATCTTGGCTGCTCGGCGACCTACGATCAAGCGAGATCAAAGTGCTTTGCTCGGACCATCTATCGTTGCATCGGAAAGCCGTCGGCGGCATTGCAAGTGGGTAGGGGCCACCATCATCTTTTCTCCGGAGGATGCCTTACAAGGTATGGCCGAGACTTAAAGACCGCCTTAGTCGTGACCTCGACCATCGGCAACACGGTGGTCGGGCGTGTCATGGTCGACGGCGGTAGCTCTCTTAATTTCTTTGCGGCGGAAGCACTCGGCCGGATGCGATTCCCGATCAAAATCAAAAGCATCGCCATTCCTTCTTGAATTGTTCACGGGATCTCGACTACTCCTTGGGGCGGTGGTCTTGCCCGTCACCTTGGCGTTTCGGACAACTTCCGCGACCGAATTGATCACCTTTGAGGTGGTCGAGGCGACCTCCGTACTAGCGCTATTCTCGGAAGGCCTGCCCTCATCAAGTTTATGGCGGCTAATCATTACGGTCATCGGTGCATGAAGCTCCCAGCCCCAGCGGCATCGTTACCGTCTTGTGATGACTGCGGCGGCACATGGCTGCAGACCAAGGCCTTGGCGCTCGCCGATATCTTTGCCCAGCAAAGAATCGAGGTGACGGAAAAAAACGCCCGGCGGCGGCGATCCAACCAGCCCAGGGCAACAAAAGGCCGTGCCGCTCGAGGAAAACGACACGACCGGTGTGTCCACGTCTCGGCGGGCTAAGTCCCAAATAGGAACTCGAGCTCGTCACCTTCCTTCGCGCCAACAAGGGTATATTAAGCAGGAGCTGCGGATATGCTGGCGTTCAAGGAGGTGATCGAGCACAAGTTCTGGTCGAACCGATTCTAGACTGTCGTTAAACGTCGCTTTCTCCCCGAGAAGGTTGTGGTCATCAAGGAAAACCTTGATAAGCTCTGAAGGCGGCTTCATCCGCGAGATCGATCGCTCGAATGGTGGCCAACCCGGTCATCGTGCGAAGAAAGGTGGCAAGTGGAGGATGTCGTCGACCATACGGGTTGAACTCGGCACGCCCAAAGGACAATTTTCCTTAGCGCATCGACGGATCGTCGACTCCACCGCTAACGCCAAAATGCTAAGCTTCTTGGATGCTTACTCGAGCTACCACCAGATCAAAGTGGCGGTCGATGGCGAAACAAGATTGCCTTCATCACCCGTTCGGCACTTATTGCTACGACCATGTCGTTTAGTGCTGCGCAATGCGGGGCAACATTCGGCGTTTGATGACTAAGACCTTCGAGCCGCATGATTAGGCGAAACCTTGAGGTCTATGTAGATGACATCATCGTCAAAAGCCCCTCCGGGAGACCACGTCCGTGACCTTGAGAAACATTTGCAAACTGAGCAGTACAAAATCAAGCTCAACCACGAGAAGTGTGTGTTTGGCGCGGCATCGGGGAAGGTCCTGGATACATGATCGGGGCTCGGGGTTGGTCCAAACCGGAGAAGATCGAAGCCATCGAGAAGATGGAGCCCCGACCTCGATCAAGCAAGTACAAAGCCTCCTTTGGTCGCATGGCGCCTCGGCAGATTCATTTCGAGGCTCGGCGGCGAGGTCTCCCATTCTTTAAGACCTGCGTAAGCGGGGGCTTTGAATGGGCGCCTTGAAGCACAACGATCTTCGGCGAGTGAAGGTATATCTGTCATCCCCACCCTCCTTACAACTCCGACTGGCGAAAGGTTGTTGCTCTACCTTCGACCACCACCCAAGCCGTAAGTCTTTGTCTGGTTGCCGAGCAGGGACACAAAGACATCCGATTTACTATGTCGTGAGGTCTTACATGGCCCAAAGGAGCGGTACCATAAGTGCGGCTTCTTGTATGCTCTTCTTATGGCCTCGCGCAAGCTTCGACACTACTTCAGCGCATTCGTGGTCGTCGAGCAACTTCCTTCGGTGACATCTGCGGAATCGAAAGCGGCGGACGGATAGCTAAATGGGCTATGGGCTGGCGGCGTTTGACATCCGGTCGTGGCAAAACGACTATCAAGTCACGGTGCTCGCCGACTTCGTGGTTGAGCAGGCGTCGCAGCCGCACAGGCTCGAGGTCGAAGAAGAGGAGCCCTGGATCATGTTCTTCGACGGCTCGAGGTCCTTCAAACGCTCGGGGGCTGGGATACTTATCCTTACCCCGTGGGGCGACCAGTTGAGGTATGTAGTTCGTTTTGGCTTTCCTGTGACCAATAACATGGCAGAATATGAAGCTCTCTTGGCGGGCTTACGAGCCTACAAGTCTTGGGCGTGCGACGGTTGGTCGTGAAGGGAGACTCCCAGCTCGTCATCAACCAGTACAACAAGGACTATCAATGCTCGGGGGATGCAATGGCAAGGTATCTCGCCGAGGTCCGCAAGATGGAGAAATGGTTCCAGAATTTGGAGCTTAGGCATGTCCCAAGGAAGGACAACTCCAGTGCAGACTTTCTCTCCAAGCTCGGCTCTTCCGACGAAGAGATACCCCCCGACGTCATCCTCGAGACGCTGACGGCTCCGTCTATCTCCGATCGAGAGGTCGTACTTCTGTGGTGGAAGGTATTCCGCATGGGCCAAACCCATACGGTTTCGCGCAGGCGACTGCCGCCCGACCCCGCTAATGAAGCGAGGATTAAGCGTCGAGCAAGCTTGTATAAACTTCGTGGATGGCAAGCTCTCTGAGCGGAATGTCTCTGGCATCATGACTCGGTGCATCTCCACGGAGGAGGGTAAGTACCTACTCAACGACATCCACTCAGGTCTCTGTGGGGCGCACTCTTCGTACAGGACGATGGTCGGCAAGGCCTTCCGTCTGGGATATTACTGGCCGACGGCATTACAGGATGCTCGGGATATTGTCCGGACCTGCCGAGCATGTCAGTTTCACGCCAGAAAGGTACACCAGCCGGCCTACGCTCTTCAGACCATTCCGCTTGCCTGGCCTTTCTCGACCTAGGGGCTCGATATCCTCGGCCCCTTTCCCCAGGCAACCGGGGGGAGAAAGTTCCTGTTCGTAGCCATCGACACATTCACCAAATGGATTGAGGCTGAGCCAGTCTCGACCATCCTTTGCTTTCGGGCATTGTTCTTTTTTCCGCTTGTCGTGGTCACGGTATGGGGTTCCATGCAGAATTATCGCGACAATGGTACTCGGTTTACGATGAATTATTCGAGAAATTCTGCGAGGACATGGGCACCAAAGTGTGTTTCGCCGGTGGCTCATCCTCGAACAGCGGAGCGGCAGAGCGCCGCCAACGGACAGATCGCCCAAAGCGTCAAAAGGCGAGATTCTGATGAGCTCAAGCGCTCTGGCACGACACAGGTGGGCGAACTTCCCACCGTCTTATGGTCTATTCGTACCCTGATCGGCCGAACAACGGGGTCCACACCCTTTCAGCTCGTGTTTAGTCTTGAAGCCGTCCTGCCTCCGGAGGTATGGCTTGGCTCCGCCCGAGTCGGTCTGATCGACCACGTCGACCGAGCAAACGGTCTCTTGACCTTGCCCTCGCGGAAGAAGTAAGATGCCGTGCCTTTGCTACGATCGGCGCGTACACGCAAGCTCTTCGCGGACATGCGTCTCGATCGCAGACGACCTAGGAAGCTCCTTGTTGGGGACTTAGCCACGAGGCGGATTCGGTATTGTCCGGCACCAACAAGTTATCCCTTGGTGGGAGGGCCCTATAGAGTCGTTTCAGCAGATCGCCGCGACGGGCTTACTCGGCTAGCGATGCCGATGGCGAAGAGCTTTCTAGCTCGTGGAACATAGATCAACCGCCAAGTTTTATGTGTAATCTCTATACCTTTAAAGCTTCAATAAAAGGATATTCTCCGATTTTTATCATTCATGTCTTTTCCTTTATGGCGTCTCTGAAATTTTTCTTGGACACGACTTTCGCATTCGCTCCTTAGTGCAGGTATCATAGGCTTCGTTCACCCCAGTGGTCGAGCTCAATGTAAGCCGAAACTCTTCGCAATCAGCTCACCCCCCCTGCGTCAGGGTTTGAACTACAAGCTCGGCAGCCTCGGCTATTAAGTGCGTGCATGGTCGTGGTCGTGGAGTTGGTGATTTATTCACTAGGTTCGCTTGCTGCATTTCTTTTTCGCGAGTACTCCATTTCGATTCTGCAGGTCATGGTCATTTGCTCGTCTTATACTTGTGTCCAAGGTCGGCGTTGCTCGACCTTAGACCCAACGAAGTAGCTAGGATGTAACATCTGCGAGCGGCCTATGGATCTTGATCGCAAATAAAAATGCACACTTCAAAAAATAACCCAAACCGATTGATAACATCGAATGTTGTTTGAGGATCAAGGATGTTTGAGCTCAGATCCTCCATCTCGCCTTGACTTCTCTTCTTTCGAGCTCGGCGACTCTGGTCCTCGGCGTCGAGGCTTCGGTTTGCCGCAAGAGGCCTCGTTAGTTCGTCAAGTGGCTCGGCGGCGTTAAATCGTTAAGTTGGGTCAAGCGGTCTTCGCCGCCTCTTGCTGCGACCAAGCTTCTCTTCAACCCGCGACTTTGGCCTCTAGCTCGAGGGCACCTTGGTTGAGGATGATAGCTCGACAGCAGATCCTCTCCAACGCCTCGACCTTGGCACGCTTCGTCGGCGGCCGTGGGCTGTGGCGATGGTTTGCTCCTCGGCAACTTCCTCAAGTGCCACGACCTTGGCGCTCGTCGCCAGCGCTGGGCATGGCGGCGGCTTGTTCTCGGCGGCCTTCTCGAGGGCCTCGATCTGGCGTGAAGGGTCTCGGCGCCGAAGTCTGAAGAAGTTCGCTCTGCGGCGGCTTTCTCCAGCGGCTTCGACCTTGGCGCGCTCGCATCAAGGGCCTCGATCGCTTTGGTCGCTCGGGCGCTTCGTACTCTGCACCTTGAACCCATGCTCGCGCTCGGAGGATTTGGTCCTCTCGAGCTCGGCGGCATGGGGCGCCTCAGCGCCACCATCGTGCGGCGCAGGTCGTTGAGCTCCGGTTGAGCGCTCGATTTCTGTAGCGTCGGTTTCAATGGTCGCGCTGAGCACGAACGCTTCGGTCTCCCTCTCTTCCACGGCGTTCAAGATCTGGCCGAACGCGTCGGCATGCTTGTTGAGACCTTGAAGCCCTCGGGTCCGCAGCTGTCAACCGCCTTTGAAAAGCGAGGACACGATTTGGTAAGTTGTCAAGAACACACAAGCGTATTGCGGGGCATATAAGGAAGGTTCCTACCTCACGGAGTCATTTGTTGACGCGCGTCGCTGGAGAACTCCTCGTTCAGCTCGTCGAGGCGAGCTGCGTTGATCTCAAAACCTTCGCCCAGGTCCCCGTGACCTAGGCCTTCTTCAATCACCGCCGGCACACCTTGTCGGGGCCCACGGACGGCGATGTCGGCGGCGGCTCGAATCCTTCCACATCGGTGTCATGCCGAACCCCACGACCGGAGGTGCGGCGCGATAACCGGGCCCGACCTCCGTAGTCAAGGTTCCGCCAGCTCATTGGCGGGGAGTTATCGCGGCTGACATCAGACCAGACCTCACGGGGGTGGAGTGTTGTGTTCCCCGGTGAAGTTCGCAAAGTCGGGTCATCGAGTGCCTCCGTTGTCGTGGTCGCTCTCCGTGGCGGAAACCGCGATCTCGCCATCAAGCGCGGTCTTGGTCGGCGGGCCTCGGGGACTTCGGTGACACGGCCGCCAACGATCAGCGAGTCGCGACTTGAGGGGCGGACGCCCATGTCTCCTCGATCTCGGGAGGATCGGCGATCGCGAGTGCCCGTCTCGCCGGTCTTTGTAATCCTCGTGATCGCAGGTTAGGGGTCCCCTTCGTCCAGGGCTATCGGGGCCTTAGTCGAACCCTCGACCGAGGCCCGTTCGAGGCCCGGCGAGAGCGCGTCTTTGTCGAGAAGGCCGTGGCGGGAGGCGGCATGTAAGCGTCTGCCCCTCCTCGGACTTCGGACTTCATACAACAACAGGCATTGTCGGTGTGGGCAAGCTCGGGTCTCGGCGCTCGAGTCTGCAATCAGGATAAGCACTAAGAAAAACACGGAGATGGAGCGGGTTGCAAAGCCGGGCTCTTACAGGTCGGTGGCCTCTGCCTCGTCGATGGCCGGCGATGGTCTGTCGCCCGAGCTTGGAGGAGAATCCACTTCATTCCTCAGTGCAGGGAGGCAAAGCTCGCGACGAGCCCGCACGCTCTGGCGGGAGCTCGGTGGTCTGGCGGCGGCGGCTGCGCTTTATTCTTTGCCAAGTAAAGAAACTTTGTTAGGCCACGAGAAGCCAAGAGGCGCGAGCTCGAAATTGGCTATGATCGTCTTTACCATGGCGCGATCACCCCATTCGATGTGAGGCCTCTTCGTCCTGGCGGTCGGCTCACGGTTGAGGAGTCTTTTCTTTCCTTTTGCTCTTGCCCTCATCGGGCAAGGGAGTAGTCTCATGTTGTCTCCCACAACTCTTGATGATCCTACAAGTAAGCACGGGTCGAGTAGAGACGTGCGCATGTTAGGAAGGAGGGCAGAGGTCGTGGAAGGCTTACCTCGGGTTTTAAATCGCAAGGCGTTCTTGAGGACCGGATCGTCGAGGTGTATTCATCGCCCGGTTTCGAACATTTCTGCATCTGGCGCGACCGGGACTCCTTGGCGCTACGAGCAAGAGCCATCATAGGAGGAAGAAATACGAAGTCAATCAAAAGCTTTGTGGTTGAAGACCTTATCGGATGAACTCTCGCTGGTCGAATCGTGGCGTCCACGGATCTGGGAGAGCGGATGTAACCTCTTCGCGAGGGACACCGATTCATGAAAAATCGTTCGCGATCGCTGGCCGGTGAGACGGCGTGTGGCGCAAATGTGGATGGCGGCGCGATAGCCTGCGTCGGCGTTGAGGTCCTCGATCTCTGGGGTCTCTATCTTCCCGATGATGGCGGCTCCTTCGTATCGCGACCTCCGTTCTCCCCCTTCTTGAGGTAGAACCAACGCTCGACCATGGACCAAGAGAGTCCCGGCCGAGGATCTTGGCGAAACCACTTGAGCGGGCAGCTGAAGTAGAGGCACCGACCACGGGGTCCTTCACGAGCGGAAGAGAGAATGGCGGAAGAAGAAGCGAGGCGTGGGAAGAATCCCGAGAACCCCTCGCATAGATGGGAGAAGGCGGCTAAGGTGAGGGCGGAGTTGGGTACCGGGTTGATCACTTCAATCTAGCTATCGAGGATGTCGGCCAGAATTAAGCTCTCCGGGTCCATGACCGAAAAGGAATCTTTTCGGTCTTGAGCGATCTCGTCATCTCGGGGATGAGGTTCGGTCTCGCCAGACAACCGCCAGTCACCGATCCAACGACCCGGGGCCTCGAGCTCCTTCATCCTCGTGGACCGATAAGGTGCTTTTCCCCGCTTAGCCATGGCAAAGCGTCGAGTGAAGATGGAAAAGCGATGCCTTTCGGGCGAGAAGGCTTGGGGGCGCCAAAAACTTTCGGTGATTATCAAAGCTCGGGGTCTTCCACGGCGCTCTTAGGATTTAACCTCTCTGATTGCCTCAAAAGCCTTGTAGGGCATGATTAAACGGGCTCAATTAAGACTGGCGGTGGACTCGAAGCATTGCGGTGTCCGTGGTTGTTGGCATCCGTATCATTCGGAAAAATCAAAGGTCGCCAGTGTCTACTTTGGGGTTCACTTTTGCGATCTCTGCCCGAGCCTCGAGCAAGGTTCCAAGACCTTACAAGGGTTTCGCCAACAACTTTGTTGGGTGAGGCTTGAGGCCATTCAGGTGCTACTTCTCGACCTTGAGCCTCGGGGGCTAGGTGCCGGGGCGGGCAACCCTTGGTCGGTCGGCCTGATCAACCAGACCCTCTAGCCCGTGGGTCCTCGACCAAAGACTCGAGATCAAGCCGAGGCCACTCGAGCTAGAGCGCAGATATCACCGAGCTCGTGGCCCTCACGACCTCTTTGTTCGGGATGATTCAAGGTCGGTAGTGGTCTCTTGGATCCCGACGCGTTATCACTTGGCGATTCTGAGGCGTGGGATCATGGAGTAATCTTGCGTCTTGGCGCGGGATCGGAGCAGTTACCACCGCAATCAATATGCATAAAGGCCACGATCAGGGTTACTCGAGCGTTGCAAGAAGAATGGGTATAAGGCGAAGCTTTGTAAACACCGAAAGGAGGAACCCAACACACGATACTTTGGAGTTCAAGTATAGACTTAGCATCGTCAAGATTGGTTTGTAATCCTCCTTTGTATCCACAAAAGGCAAGAAACACCGCCACAAAAGCGGAGTAGAGCTGTTACCTTCTCAGGGGCTCGAACCAGGATAAATCTCTGTCTCGTCCGTTGTCTCCTTGCTCCGACCATAGACCTCCTCGACCTCATTCCCCTGTTCGAGCAAAGCGCAGTTGTGGTCCCGTTTCTCATTAACCCCTACCTCATTTTCTGCGGTTGGCGATCCCGATCGCCGACAATTGCCTTTTAATATCTAGAAAATAACATATTACTTACTATTACACAAGATGTTACAGTATCCTATATAAACCAGTCTTATCGTATAAAATACATGAAAACCATACTTACAAGTTTTCAAAAATTCTAAAAAAAATTATCATACATATATAGGGGATATGATATTCTATTGCCCTGTAAAATTTGAAGACTAAACTCAATAGCATTTCATAGATATAAAATTGATAAAACACTAAACAGTGCAAAATCACTATTGAGCTAAATTTGTATTTGTCATATCTTTCAGCTGAGATTGATTTTGGTCTTTAAATTTTATAAGGTCATAGAATCTCATGTCCCCTATGTATGGTAATGTTTTGAGAATTTTTCAATTATTTTACTAAAAGGTAAACAAACAGAACTTAATTCTTGTTTATGAAAACCAAAATAGGGGAGGTGAGATTTTACATCCCTAGAAAATTTGAAGACCAAAATCAGTTTCAACTGAAAAATATAAAAAAGAAAAATTAGCTAAATAGTGATTTTTCACTATTTAGTGCTTTGTCAATTTAATATCTTTCAAATGCGATTGAGTTTGGTCTTAAAATTTTACAGGGTTATAAAAACTCATCTCCCATATGTATAATAATTTTGAACAATTTTTAACAACTGGTAAATGTAATTTTCATGTATTTTGCATAACAAAGATGATTTACACAAGATATAGTAACAACTTGTGTAATAGATAGTAATATATTATTTTATGGATAGTAAAAAGCAACATATACTATGTAAACCATTTTTACCATGTAAAATCATATGTACCAGTTTTTAAAATTCTCAAAAAATTACCATAAGTAGGGGATGTGAGATTCTACATCCCTGCAAAATTTGAGGACCAAAATCAATATCATTTGAAAGATATGAAATTGACAAGCGCTAATCGATGATAAATAGTAAGTTTGTCCTTTTCATATCCTTCAAATGTAAGTGAGTTTTGTCTTTAAATTTTACAAGGTTGTACAAGCTCACATCCCATAGGTATGGTAATTTTTTAAAAAAATTTTAGGACTTGTACATATGGTTTTCTTGGACTTTACACAATAATAGTGGTGTACTACCAAATGACTAATCAACGAACACTTAACATTTTTATGAACAGTTCTCAATTGATTTTATCATCTATTATAGCAATATTTATAATTGTCCACATAATATTTTACTACAGGGCCGACAAAAAGAGCTAAATTCTTGTTCTGATAGTTCATTTCATTTTAGTTTTGTAGCATCTTATGTAATAACTAGTAATATGTCATTTTCTTGATAGTAAAATGTAACATATCTTGTGTAAACCACTATTATCATATAAAATTCATGAAAATCATATGTACAAGTTTTCAAAAATTTTCAAAAAATTACTATAAGTAGAGGAGGTGAGATTCTACATCTATATAAAATTTGAATACCAAAATCAATCTAATTTGAAATATATTTAAATTAACAAGCACTAATCATTGATGAATAGTAAATTTGTCATTTTTATATCTTTCAAATGTGACTGAGTTTGGTATTCAAATTTTACAGGGCTATAGAAGCTCACATCCCCTATGTTTTTTTGAGATTTTTTAGACCTTGTACATATAGTATTCAAGGACTTTACACGATAAAGATGGTTTTATGCCAAATGACTGATTTGTGTAGGATTTTCCAATTATATGTAGTAATTTCTAGTTATAGGTGTTGTAATTTCATGTTGTAAAAATAGTAATTTCTATTACCGATCAACAAAATTATTGTTTAATAGTGAGACTTATATCAATTTATTCCTCTCATAGTCAATCAGTAAGCAACTAATAAAAACCATTTGCAAATATGAACTGCCAATAATAAGATATAGCTAAAATAAAGAAGAAACAGATTCATGTATAAACTACAAAACACATACCTAGTTGGGTTGACCACATAACTGATTTGGTAGTAATTGCTTTTGTTGTTCTATAGTAAAATATATTCATGATTTACTAATGAATTGCTAGCAATTAGTACGGTGTGTCTTGCATGCGCTTCTTCGATCGGAGCGTAGAATAGCTATTCTATGTTTAGAGTAGAATAGCGCTACTGTATGCATATATATGTATATACTTATGTATACACGTATATGTATATATATATATATATATGTACGACATACGTATGGTATGTGTATATATACATACATACATATACATATGTGTGTATATATATGCAACCATTTTGTAGCATTAGAAGGTTTTGACCTTAGAAGTGTCTTAAATATGATTTTGCATATTTTGTCTTTTATTTGTGAAAGTTATTAATGTTTTAGTTTTATGTACATAGAAAATAAGGTCATTTATTAAACTTGATTCAAACTTAACCAAATATAAAATATTTTTGCATAAATAGGGATATTGTGGTTATAAAATATTTTTTCATAAATAGGGATATTATGGTTATAAAAGGGTTCAGAAACCAAAAATTGAATTTACATGCACAAGTTATAATTGTTTGAGTTTTTATGCAATGAATAATGACCTATTTTCAAATTTAATTCAAACTAGATTCAAATCTAAATATTTTATAAAAATAGGTTGCTTAAGGTCTCAACAGCATGTAGAAATTTATTTCATAATTTTAGGATCTATGGTTTACATATTTCATATAGTGCCATATTAGGGTTTTATTCAAACTTTAATTCAAATATTTCAAACTATGGTTCAAAATTAAATATTTATGCATATTCTGAAACTTTATGATTTTATATGAATTTAGAAATTTATTTCTACTTAATTTGGACTTAAAATGTATAAGTTATAAGCATTTGGATTTCTAGGGTTTGAAAAATAGGCTGAAAATGAGAAAGTGCATTTTCAATATAGGAAAGCGTATTTTGATATTTTTACCCTTTTCCCGCTTAGCCTCTAGCGGCCAACAAGTGGGCTCGGTTCGGCCGTGAGGGAGTCTGGCTAACCTCTGGGCCCAGTGGCCAGAGACCTAAAGCAGGGGAGAGCGTTGGTCGAGCTCGCCGGTGGCAAGATAAGGGCAATGTTGACTGACCGTTGGTGGGAGTAGAGACAAGGATCACGGCAGTCCTAGGGCGCAAGTCGGTGGCTTCAGATGATGACCGGAATGGGGTCCCCAACGGAGGTCAGCATGGATGATAATGGTGGAACAGCGAAACAAGAATTTCAGTGGAGCTTAAGCTTGAGTGAGGTGAGTGTGGGCATCAATGTGTATTAGGGAGCCTAATTTATGGGTTAATGGTGGTGGTGATTGGCTAGGGAGGTCACCATCATGCAACTAGTCGAGAGGGAGATGAGTGCTGCGGTGGTACTACAACCGACGAGACTACAAACAAGATATAGAGTGAGTTTAGAGCATGCAAATACTCTATGCTCAATGAATTGAAAGATTACTAACTATGTTTCCCTCTTCTTCGGAGTACTTCGGTATCAATAGAATTGGCGGCATAAATTGGTCGAATTCTCTAGCAGGGGAGCTATAGGGGGCAGTGTGGGGCACTATGGTTGGCAGTGGTCTGGTATTTATAGGCGGCTAAGGTCGGTTGTACAGGATTTGAACGTGACTTGATCTTGCGAGCGGCGTAGGTATTTTGGATTATGGTCGGCACAAGGCATGGTAATGTCAAGGTATGGATAAGGTCAAGTCGTGGCAAAGTATGGCCGTGGTAGGCGCATGGCACAATCACATCGCATTTAGCGGAATTCATGAGAGTAATGGCAGTGAATGCAAGAAGGCGGCGCAACTCTATTGTAATACTGCGAAACTTCCCTCCAATTTTGGGCTTTCCTCTGTGTGTTCTGGGGCTTGTCTGGCAGGAAATCTCAGGGGTAGCTGGCCCTATTGGGAGTGTTTGGGTTAGGGTTTTAGGTTTTGGAAGGGTTTTTCTGGAATTTTTCCCCTCCTCACCTACCTTTTCCCCCCCAACCTCATCTCCTTCCTATTTGGGGATGTGTGGCTGCCATTCGTTTCTTTGGGCCAGATATTTTCCCCAAGATAGCTCTCCTGCCGACTACTTTGGCTACCTGGCGCCTCCTGCTTCCTGGTTGGCCAATGCCCCCCACCACACCAGTCCGTGGCCAGGAGTTCTTCCCAGCCTACTCTCCATGGCTCGTGATTGCAACAATGAGCAGCAGCCCAACCGGCGGAAGAAGAAGCAGCAGAAGCAGCGGCAGAGATACCTCCCCTCGGCGGTGCTCCATCCCCTGCTCCTGCCGAGTCTTGCCGGTGCTTGCCCGAGCCTCGCCTCCCCCTGCCGTCCCTGCTGGCGCTGTCTGCCTCGTCGCTCCGGCTGGCTGCCTCCCTGCCGTCTCCCCCAGCCCTACCGAACCCAGCTGGTCCTCCCCTGGACTCCCTCCTAGCTCAGCCACAGCAAGAGTAGCGATGGCGGCGAGAGGCAACAAAGCCCGGCGGCGGCAACAACGCCATCGGGAGCGTACTGTGGTAGCACACACTGTGAGGCGACTCCTCCCCCCTTCCTCCATGAACCCATGAGCAAGCTTTGAGGTAATAATTTGGGGGGGGATTTGCTTGCCCATATGGTGTTTGATGAAATGCCTAGTTGCGAATTTGTATGGGTTCATTGTTTGCTTGTGGATGTATGCATGAAATTGTGAATGTCCTATAATGAAATGTCCCGCCTTGGGTTGTTTAGTCGGTAGGTAGCACGATAGTTATCATGTCTTTGAGCATGCTGAATTGGTTATGGTTTGGAAGTTCTAATGTCAATTTCCTTGTGCTCATACCCACAGATTGTTATGTGGTGAGGCATGATCCAATAAGCTGGTTCTCTGAGCAATTGTGATTGATGCGGTGCATGAATGAGAATGCTGATGTTTGGCATTTTAGGGCTATGGTATTGTGTAACGAAATAATACATAGCTGAACTTATGTAGGCTTTTGTGCTATGATCAATTCAAATATATGCATTCTTATTCAAGAGTTTGATAGACTAGCATGATTGAGAAGCATGATGTTAATGGCATTAACTACTATGTGAGCTCATGGCATAACAACAGTGTTTTTATGTGTTCTTGATTGTTAAACTGATTTTTTTGATGTGATGCTTTTGACCTTGCTTTTGTATAAGATTCTCTTGGTTTGTTAATTTGGATGGTGTCCTTGGTATTAATTGCTATTAGATTATAGAATCTACCAATTTATGGTGAACGGATGTTGTGTATTAGCTCGGTTTGTTAATGCCATGGTTATGTATAGGACCCCTAAATTGATACAGGTGTTTGAACTTCCCTTCCATAAATTATGTGCAGTTAGGAATGTCTTATGTACTAGACTTCTGTAATGTGAGTTTTATAGTGGTAGTCCTTCTGTGAAAGGTTAATACTTTAATCCCTTCCTCTCACAGTATTGCTCAAGGGACTATGTTGATCCTTTTATTAAGTACCGAATCCTATTCCCAGGGCTTAATGTGTGCTATTTGCTTTCTAGCTTCCATGTCCTTATGCAGTTAACCATATTACTTCCTGTGCACTCGTAACTTTCTCTAGTAGCAAGGATTAATTTAGTTAGATCTGGAATACTGATATGTGTTTAGCTTATGCATGGACATTAGTTTTTGAAGAAGTCAGATATGCAAATGAGTTGTTTTCCTTTTTGTTGCTTGTTTCGAGTGTGCATAAAGTTCAATTGGATGATTATTGTTTAATTGCAGAGAAGATTCTGTCGGGAGTGGCCTCGACCGTATGCCACTCCATTCTTCGTCGGTAAAAGGCAAGTGCATACCCTAGATTGCGGCTAGGCGGATTAAACGACTGTTTGCTCTTAGCGTAAGTAATTGTCGATGCATACGCAAGAGGTAAGCCTTGCTTGGCTATAACTAGAAAGTGCTCCCTCTTATGAAAATGTCTATGATGATTAAAAGTTTAAGGGACTTGATGCAGGTACACCGTTGTCGGCGTACTATACACCAGGGTACCCTCTTCGCCGCACAAAAGCGTGCGTGGCCCACGTGGCAGTCTAGCAAGCGGGTGGGTGCTTACACCCCGTCTGTTGGATACTAGTCCACGTGGCGTGCGGGCGAGCAGGTGGGCGATCACGCCCTGCTCGCCCGGCGCCCAGCCAACGTGGCGGCCTGGCGGGCAGGCGGGCGGGCACGCCCTGCCCTCCGGGTGCCGGTCCACGTGGCGTGCGGGCGAGCAGGTGGGCGATCACGCCCTGCTCGCCCGGCGCCCAGCCAACGTGGCATGCGGACGAGCACGCCTCGTTTATTCCGCTGCCATGCAAAAGGGTGGAATGCGGTGGCTTCGTCCTGAAGTTTCTTTCGCCGCCGTACTGTGTCAGAAGCAGGCCTATTGTACCAGGCATGTCGGTCCCAAGGAATTCTGCTACAGGCCCGTTCCTCTGACACCTCTCACCTACCTGTCACCGAGAGGTCACATTCCGGAAGAACCGAGCGACGGCATGCGCTGGCATTAATTAGCGCCGAGGGAACGGGACAGCGTGCAAGAGTGTAATAAATGCGTGTAAGATAGGCATGATGACCGCTCTCCTGAATCTGGCTCATGTAAGCCCGTGCATATAAGGGCACTTGAGGAAAGAAAGAGAGGGACTCAACAGAAGAGCTGGTCACCCACAAACTTGGTAACGACCCTTTCGAGAGGCAATCCAACTTGAAGCAGGAAGTAAGGTACATTACCCTTCTCCATGGGGGCCTGAACCTGGGTAAAAATCGTTGTGTTCATCTGAATTTAGACACCAGAGCTCGTTAGTGTGAGAGGTGCTGGGGTTTCCCTCTGCTAGGGTTAGCCAACTACCGAAGCCACCCCCCTATCGAACAAAACCCGGTCCGTAGGCTCGGGCCTGTCAGGTGGAATACACCAAGCGAGTAGCGCGAGTAGGGGGTAGGTAGTCGGTTTTCGATCATCTCCCATGAAGTTTGGGTGTTTTCTTTCGATTACATGCATTTGAAGATGTTGAGTTCGCGGCGACAGGAAGGAGAAGAGTCGGGCCATACTCAGAGTGTGTCCCGGCAACCTCATCAATCGCAAGACCGTCTCACTCCACCCCTTGAAGTCTTTGGTGATACACAGTGCAGCGGTGGGGCATCGATCTTGGGCGGCCGGCCATGGGCAGCCACCGGCTCAAAACACGCATGCCGCTCGTCTTCTCTGGACCACCCTCGGTGGAGCTTGTAGGAGACTCCCAGCCACCCGTGGGCTGCGGGATCTTGCCCGCCTTGTCGTGTGACCCAACCGGGTAGGGCCTCCCGGCCAGAGCATCGGTGGTGATCCGCCCCAGAGCGGCAGAGGCTCGCGAGGCTCCAGCCTGGCGGCGGCGTCTTGGCCCGATGGGTCGAGGGCGAGGAGGAGATCTGTGTGCGTCGGTCCGGCTCGAAAGGAACCGTGGGGACCTAAAGCCATCTTGATGAATCTCGTCGGCGGTGATGATTCAGCGGCGCGTGCGCGCCTCCCGGCCCGGGCAGAGCGTGGCAAGAGGGTGGCTCCGAGGATGGAAGTTCTCCGACTCACGAGAGTCATGTTTCCGCTCTCCGGATCGAGTTCGGCGGGCGGCGGGCTTTGTTTATGGCGTCGGGTATCGAGCGTTCTCCGTGATTCGTCGTGTGGATTGGCGAAAAAGTTTCGCCGGCGTCTATAGAAAGTTATGACGGCACCACCAATCCAGAGGAGTTCTTGCAAATTTATACAACGATGGTGCGAGCAGCCGGTGGGTCCGGGAAAGTTATGGCCAATTATTTTCCGACAGCCTTGACGGGCTCTGCCCGTTCTTGGTTGTTGAACCTCCCGCGAGGGTCGGTGCACTCGTGGGAGGAGTTGTGTGGCCTTTTTGTCGCCAATTTCAGGGCTCTTTCGCGCAGCCGGGCGTGGAGGATGATCTGCATGCCCTGGAGCAGCATAAGGGGGAGTCGTTGCGTGATTTCATCCGGCGGTTCTGCCATTGCCGCAACACGATTCCCCATATTTCGGAGCAATCGGTCGTCATCGCCTTCCGAAGAGGCGTCCGCGACCGTAAAATGAAGGAGAAGATGGCCACCCGTACCATCGGCACCACCTCTGAGTTGTTTTCCCTTGCGCATAAGTGCGCACAGCCGCGGAGGCGAGGGGGCCTGGGTCTGGCCCCCAGGGTGGCGGGGCAAAGATGAAGCCGGAACCTCGAAGGGTTCCGGTCCGTCAAGCAAGAAGGCGCGGAAGCATGAGGCAGGAGAGACCCGACGGGTCTTGGCGCCGAAGTGTAACGCGAGGGCTCCGGTCGCGGGCGTGGCTGCCGAGATCAGCGGCAACCGCCGTGGCGGCGTGACAATCGCCGGGATAGGCGTGGCGATCGCCGGGACCGGCAATAACCGTCATGATCGCAGGAACGATCGTCGCGACGGAACGAAAGGGCCTTGGTGCCCAATTCATCGGATGACACCCATGACTTGGACAATTGTCAAGTTGTGGATAGAATGGTAGAGCGGCGGATCAAGGAACGCCGCCCTGCGTGATGAGGGCGTCACTCGTGGCGGTGATCGTGGTGAAGATCCCGCCCCTGGCTTTCCAAAGAAGCGGATCATACCTTGGCGTATATCTATGGTGGCTCGTTAAGCGCTTTTCGCTCTAATACGCTTGCAAGCGGTTGAAGAGGAGGTGTGTGCTCTGAGGCGAGCTTCGAGGCCGCGTCGGATCTTTGAAATGGTCGGAGGAGGCGATCATCTTGATCGGTGACCACCGATTGCACCCCACTCGACATCTCCGATTGTGGTGTCGCCCACGATCCGGAATGTTAATTTGGGCCGTAGGTTGGCGGATGGAGGAGTTCTCTCGATATCTTGTCCTCCACGGCGTTCTTAGTCTGTCCAAATCCCGCGGGATCTCCATCCGTCGTTGCCCTTCTTTGGAATAGCCCCGGGGTTAGTGCAATCCCGTGGGCAGTCGTCTCCTGTCACCTTTGGAGAAAAGGATAATTATCGCATCGGTGGTGGATTTTGAGGTCACCGATTTTGATCTTCCTACAATGCCTTGCTTGGCCGGCCGTGTACCGCCAAGTTCATGGCGGTGACCCATTGTGCATATATGGTGGTGAAGATCGGAACTGCCGCCCCATAACCGTTCGAGTGGACGGTCTGAAGCTCTGCTTATTTGTCACAAGTTTGCGCTTGATATGAGTGTTGCCACTTGTCGGGCGTGCCGATGTCGCCGTCCGGAGCCCTCGGTCCGGACCAGCGCCTCGCTTTGGCTCTGCCGGTGAGGTTAAGGTGGTCGCCTGAGTGGGGCGAGTCGACAAAACCGTCAACATTGGCGCCGACCTCGGCGCCAAATAGGAAGACGACTTTTCGTCACCTTCCTCGGTGTAATTCGGCGTGTTCGCGGCAACCGTCCGATATGACCGGGGTCCCTGTGGAGGTGATCGAGCACCGACACACGCTCCCGAAGTCGCCTTGCCGACAGAAGATCCGGCGGCAAGCTCCGAGCGCAGGATGCCATTCAGCAGAGGTAGAAGCTATTAGGCTTAGGGTCATCAGGAGGTCACTCACCCCGAGTGGCTTGCCAATCCTGTGCTTGTTAAAAAATCCAACGGGAAGTGGCGAATGTGTGTCGATTTTACCGACCTCAACAAAGCTTGTCCAAAAGACCCTTATCCCTTGCCGCGAGTCGACCTTATCGTTGACTCTACGGCAGGTTGTGAATTATTATGCTTTCTGGATGCGTATTCTGGGTACCATCAAATCAGTATGGCGATAGAGGATGAAGAAAAAACTGCTTTTGTAACCCCTATGGGTGTCTATTGTTATGTCAGGATGCCTTTTGGTTTAAAGAATGCTGGATCCACTTACCAGCGTGCTATGCACATTACTTTTCGTCCCAGGATGGGCCGTAATCTTGAAGTATATGTTGATGATCTGGTGGTAAAAATTAAAAAAGATGAGGACTTGGTTCAAGACCTGGAGGAGACCTTCTTCAACCTCCGGAGGAATGGTTTAAAGTTGAACCCAGAAAAGTGTGTATTCGGCGTCCCCTCCGGCAAGTTCTTTGGGGTTCTGGTATCCAGCCGGGAATTGAAGTCAATCCGGACAAGATAGCGGCGATTGAGCACATGAAGCCGCGAAGACGGCTCAAACAGTTCAATGTTTGGTGGTCGCCTAGCCTCTCTTGGGCGATTCATTGCTCGATTGGGGGAAAGGAGCCTACCCTTATTCAAGTTATTAAAGAGAACTAATCACTTTGAATGGACGGATGAAGCTCAGAAGGCCTTTGAAGATTTGAAGCGGTATCTCACCTCTCCTCCTGTTCTGGTTTCCCCTGTGCAAGGTGAACCATTACTCCTGTATATTGCGGCTACTCTGAAGTGGTCGATCTTTGTTCTTGTGGCGGAAAGGGAAGGTGTTCAAAGGCGATTTATTATGTCGATGAGTATTACATGAAGCGAAGCCCGATATCCCTAAGCTCGAGAAAATCTTGTATGCGATTACGGTGGCGTCTAGGAAGTTGCGGCATTATTTCCAAGGGCGAGAAATTACTGTGGTTACGGCCTATCCATTGCGAGAAATCCTGTTCAACCGTGAAGCAGAAGGTCGTATTGCTAAGTGGTCAGTGGAATTGGGAGAGTTAAATCTTAAATTTGTTCCCCGCACAGCCATCAAAAGTCAAAAGCTGGCGGAGTTTGTTGCTGAGTGGACTCCTGCCGCTCTCGAAGCGGAAGAAGCCCCCGTGCCGCCTCCCTGGACCTTATTCTTTGATGGTTCGTTTAGATTGGAGGGCGCAGGGGCTGGTGTTGTCTTAGTCTCCCCGACTGGTGACATCCTCCAGTATGTAGTTGTTCTTGATTTTAAAGCTACTAATAACATTGCGAGTATGAAGGTCTCTTGGCGGGGTTGCGTGTTTGCCAGGCGCTAGGTATCCGGCGTCTTCAAGTCAAAGGTGACTCCTGTTTGGTCATCAATCAAGTAAGGAGGAATTTCAATGCCTCGACCCCACCATGGCGTGCTTGGCCAAGGTCGGGAAAATGGAGCGACACTTTGAAGGATGGGATATACTCATATCCCCCGACGTGATAATCATCTTGCGGATGGGCTCTCGCAGCTTGCATCCTCGAAGGCTACTGTCCCGGTCGGGGTCTTCGAAGAAAGACTATCGCGACCGTCCACGCAGCCCACGATCAAGGTGGGAATGATGGTGTCCGCCGTCAGACCCGGTTCAGTGGGGACGATGAATGCGGTTGTCGAGGCCTCCGGCTCAGGTGGGGATGGCGGCGTTCTTTGTCCTGACCTCGATTCGAGGAGGGAAGGCGGTCGTTCGCCTCGGCCTGTGTCCGGGAGGAAAGGCGGCGGTCTTTGCCGATGCGGCGCAAGGAAATGTTTGGCCCAAAGAAAGTACCAGGCGAACACCGAGTGCTCGCCTCGCTTGGCCGGGAAGATCAGTGGATGGATCCGATCCTAGCCTTCCTGCGGGACCAAGTGATCCCCGACGATGATGCGTCAGCTGAGAAAATAGCACGCAAGGCCAAATGCTATACTCTGGTGGATGGGGACTTATACCGCCGGAGTAGAAATGGAATTCTACTGAAGTGCATCACTCGGGAAGAGGGGAGCGCTCTGCTCCTTGATATCCATGGAGGCATGTGCGGGAGCCATATGTCCGACCGAACGCTAGTTGGCAAAGCATTTCGCCAGGGATTTTATTGGCCTACTGCCCTCCAGGATGCTTGCGAGCTGGTGAGGACATGCGAAGCTTGTCAGTTCTTCGCCAGGCAAGTCCACCGACCAGCCCAAGCTCTGCAAACCATCCCGCTCTCCTGGCCGTTCGCGATGCCGGGGCCGGATATCTGAGTCCGTTCGCGAGCCTGTGGGGTTTCACCCACCTCTTCGTCGCTGTCGACAAATTCACCAAGTGGGTCGAAGCTGAAGCAGTACGTGCCATCACGGCTTCATTTTGTCAAATTCATGCATGGGATATTCACCGCTTTGGAGTCGCCAACCGTATTATCACCGACAATGGAACCCAATTCACCGGTCTTGGCGTTTACGGAGTTTTGTGATGAGATGGCGTCAAAGTATGTTTTGCTTGATGCGCCCACCCCAAATGTAACGGTCAAGCCGAAGCGCCAAGCGTTGATCTTGAAGGGCCTCAAAGGCGAAGCGTTTGATCGACTCCACAAGCGCGCGCTGGATTGAAGAGCTCCGGTGTGTTATGGTCGCCCGCACCACCCCGGTCAGACTCTTGGCGAGACACCTTTCTTTCGGTGTATGGAGCGGAAGTCGTTCTCCCCTCCAGTGTCATTTGGCTCTCCATGAGTCTCGATTTTCAATGAGGAAGGCCATGAAGATATCCGACAAGAAGATGTCAATCTCACGGAAGAAGTTAAGTGGCCGGGCCGCCCTTCGTGCCGCCCGATACCAACAAAGCCTCGGCGATACCATGCCACCGGGTCTTCGAGAGAACACCGGCATGGGCGATCTGGTCTTCTTGCAGAGTTCAGCGCTGCTTGGTTGCATATAATTGTCTCCCGGTGGGAGGGCCCCTTTAAGGTGGTCTCAGTATCTCGACCCGGGGCGGTCCGATTAGCCACGGAAGACGGCCGGGAATTGGCGAATTCCTACAATGTGGAGTTATTGCGGAAGTTTTATCCCTGAAAAACTGTAAGTACCCAGTGATTCGCCTTGATCAGCCCTGGGATGAATCTACCCCTTAACTGATCGGCGGTCATTGGTTGTTAATAATGTTATTACCTTTAAGATTTTCGACTTATTTATTACTCCATTTCTTATACCCTATGGAATGGTTTGCGTGTGGATACTATTGGTCCCTGCGCTCTGACAACTCCTTGTTGATCCATAATTATGCCTGGTGTTTGTGCCGAGTAAAGACGGGTAACTAGGAAGTGGGTTTGGCACGGTATTCAAATGCAGTTTAGACACCTCGGGTTGGCTCTTTGAAGCACCGATGGTTATTCTTTGCAAGTACCGCTGGCCTAGTACCCTTCACAGGAATTATTGCTTTACTACACAATGCCATGGGCGTATTTTGAGAAAAGCAAAGCTGACAACATGGAGGTCAAAGCGAGTGAACCAATATTTCCCGGCCTTGATCTGAACTATCATGATCTACATTGTATGTGATCTGTATAGTGTTCATCTACCTTGGCCATATCCGCATGTGTGCGCGGATCGCACTGTAAAGTTTTGGCCCGATTCAAAGGGATAAATCTAATAGTGTGCACGACTCGATCGCCGCCTTATTTGGGGGCCGGTCGCTCAAGATTCATTGGCCGCTTGGCCGCTTGGGGGTGATCGTTGAAAGATTCGATGCCGCCCGCTTGGGGGCTGGTCGCCCGAAGATTCCGACTGGCCGCCCAGCGCTTGGGGGCTGGTCGCCCGAAGATTCCGACTGGCCGCCCAGCGCTTGGGGGCTGGTCGCCCAAGATTCGTGGCCGCCTTGGGGGCTGGGCCGCCCCATCACTTAATTTGGCGCCGCTAATCGTAAGCGATAAGTGTTCGAATAACACTCTCGCGCATGCGCTTATGAGAATGCTAAAATTAATCAAATTATGCATGGTTATCACGGATGTTGCAAATCGGCGGCTCCTTGGTGATAAAGGAAAGTCTTGATGTGGGCGTTTAGTAAAGCTAAGTAACGAGGGTGTAAGTTGGGCACGGAACTCAAACACGGCTCAGACGCCTCGGGTTGGCTCTCGAAGCACATTGGTTGTCACCGTTGAGTGCCGCCGCCCAAAACCGCTCTCGGGACTTACTACTTCTGCGCCACACTGGGCACCATTCTAAGAGATCACAAGGATTTAAGTTCAAGAGATTTCAGCCAATGATAACCCCGCATAAAATATTGACGGCGGTTATTATGTGCTTAAAGCGGACCTTTATGCTTCAAAGTTGCCTTTGCCTAAGTCCCATATCACTTATCGTGTGATGCTTACGCTTGTGGCGATTACATTCAATCTCTGCGAGAATGCGGGACATTGCCTAGGCTTAGAAGCCTAATTAGTGCTTTAGCCGAGTTGCATGCGCCACCTAGCAATTTCAAGCATGCAATATCGGATGAGCATGGCAAAAGGCATGAAGGTAAAAGCGAAAACATCCATTACAACTAAAGTTTGTTAAAGTGTTCATGCGGTAATAAAGGAAAGGGGGTTGATCAACAAAAGAAATAAACACGAAAAGTGGAGCGGTGGCCCACCCTTCACTCATCGCCCACGTCGATATCGCGGCGTCTTCTTGCTTCGCCACCGGGTGGCGGCGTCCATGACCATTTCTTTGCACCTGCAGCTGCCCGATAGCGCTTCGGCTGACGCCCGTCTGCGATGCTTCACTTTGGCGGCGTCTCCCCGATGCCGGCCTCCATTGCCGCCATAGGATCGAGCGTCGCGGTGGCCCGGCATGCCAAAGGCGACGAAGTCGCGGTCATCGCCGCAACCTCCTGCCCCTCCCTGGCGGAGCGTGCGGCCAGGGCGGTGGGCAGCTCCCGAAGCGCCTCTGCGGCCTGGTTGGTCGCATGGGCGTACTGTAGGGCGGTGTCCTGGAGAGGTGTCTCCAACACCACGCCCAAAGGCTCCAGGCATCTTTTGATGCGCAGGAATGCTCCCTTGAGCATGGGGGTGAGATTGCGCTTGAGGCGGGCGGCCTCGTACTCGGAGGTCTTCTGTGCCGCTTCAGCCCTCTCTGCCCGTTGCTGCATGGCGATCAGGGCGGTCGTGGTGGTCCTTTCCTGCGCCACCGCATGTCGACCTCTCCGCTCCGCGCCCGGCTCATCGATGGCCCCGTAGTTGTCTCGCCGTCGGGCTCCATGCCCCGGCCGTGGCAAGGAGGCGCCAAGCGAAGTCAGGCAAATTCTTGAGTTCGGTGAAGAGCTCAGCGGAGCGTTCGGCGGCAATGGCGATGATCCGGGGGGCGAGTTGGCGAGGTGCGCCGGCGCGGCCGCCTGCCTCTGGCTCTGCGGCGGTGGCGGCCGGCGGTGTCTGAGCGGAAGCCTCCGCTGCTCCAGCAGGCGCAGGCGGCGTCTGCTCCTCGGAGGTATCTTGAGGGGTCGGCCTCGGCGTCGCCCTCAAGCTGAAGCTGGCCTTGGGAACCTCAAGCCCGCCTCGTCGAGTGGCGGCTTGGGTCCCCGCGGCGGAAGGTGGTGGCGCCGTGGGAGTGGAAGTCGGTGCCACCGGGGGAGTTGAAGGAAAAGGCGGTGGAATCGGTGCCGCAGGGGTCGGCGCCGTGGTCGTCGAACAGCACCGCCGATCTTGCACCGTGGCGAAAAGTGCTTGTGGCGCCGGAGGTGAATATGGCGCCCTTGAGCGCGCGCCGTCTTGTTGGTGTTGCGATTAGGCGGCGGTGCAACCGCCGTCTTGGTTACCGCCACCCTTGGACTGGTGGCGGCGGAAGTTCGCCGCGAGCTAACCTTCTTCATGTCCGGACCTCGGTTATCCGGGGCAGTGGCCGCTGCCGCCGCCCGTCGATGGGAGGAGCATCCTCGATCGTCGGTAGCGGCGGCACCTGGCGAGGCGGTGGAGTCCATGGGCGTAGCAACCGGCGATTCTCAGCGCCCGCGACTCCAATCGGCGAGCGGCGTCGTGCGATGAAGAAAGTCCAGCCGGTGGGACCGGCGGCATGAGCCGAAAGCCACTGGCGTCGTGGCCCATCCAAGTTTCCATAATCGCCAAAGTTAAAAAAGGACTGCGGTTGGTAGGGAGCAACACGAAAAAAGTCGAGATCTGAAGAAAGCTAAAGAAAAATAAAGACTTACGGCGGAAAGGTGCGGGTGATATCGTCATCGCTGTATCGCCCATTTGGCGAACACGGCGAAGGGGCTAAGTCTTGGGATCTGAAATCCTGACGACCAGCGCCCAGTTAAACCGGCGCCCCATAAGCCGTTGATGCGGCCGCCATTGCGAACTCGCCGTCTCTTCGACAGGCGAGTTCGATTCTCGGTGACGCCGGCGGCGGCGGGCACCCCGTGGCATCGATGCATTGCTGTCGTCATTGACGTCTGACCACTCGATCTCGCCGAGCCTTCGGTTTGACTGGCTAGAAGGGAAGATAGTGGTGGCCATCCCGTCCGAAGACGGAAGTGGCGGCTTCGGCGAAGCCGTCGGAGGAGGCGGCAGAGGAAGAAATGGCGGAAGAGTGGGAGGTTGGCATCACCCCATGAACATTTCACAAAGGTGTGCGAAAGTGGCAAGGAAAATGATGGAGTTGGGGTGAGGTGAAGATGATGGATTCGTAGAAGTGAAGGACGGTGAGAAAAAAATCGAGAAAAAGCGGTGCAGTCCGCCATGATGCCCCACACGAAGATGATGATCTCGTCGGTGGGGCACTGTGGTGTGGGGGTCCCAGCCCGGAAGAAAAGAGGGCCCTCCGGCACGATGGTGTGGAGTCTCCCCACTGTGTAGGAGTCCACCGTGGAAGCGGGAATGGATGGCGGCGCAGGAGGAGCCATGAGAGCGAAAGTAACAAGAGACAAGAAAAGCTTGGAGGAAGAAGACGAAGTTTGCAAAGAGTACTAAAAGCGTAAACTGCCAGGTGCGGATGGATCTATATGTATCCCCCACTCATACCGGCGGTTCACGAAAGGACAAGGTTGTGCGCCGTTTCGGGTCCCAAAGAAAAATTAATGGATGCGGGAAGGAATCGAGGCGGTCGCATCCTGATGAGTGATGGCCCCATCCAAGAATGCACCGGCATTTAATGTAAAGATCTTGAAAACCTATGATGTGCGTTCTTGGGTGGGCCCGGGGGCTACTGTCGGCGTACTATACACCAGGGTACCCTCTTCGCCGCACAAAAGCGTGCGTGGCCCACGTGGCAGTCTAGCAAGCGGGTGGGTGCTTACACCCCGTCTGTTGGATACTAGTCCACGTGGCGTGCGGGCGGCAGTGGCGATCACGCCTGCTGCGCCGGCGCCACCAACGTGGCGGCTTTGGCGGCGGCGGGAGCACGCCACGCCTCCGGTGCGGTCCACGTGGCGGCGGGCGGCAGGTGGCGATCACGCCGCTCATCCGGCGCCCACTAACGTGGCGACTTTGGCGGGCGGCGGCGGCACGCCGCCCTCAAAGTGCGGTCCACGTGGCGGCTTGGCGGCGGCGGCGATCACGCCTGCTCATCCGGCGCCCACTAACGTGGCGACTGGCGGCGGCGGCGGCACGCCGCCCTCCGGTGCCGGTCCACGTGGCGTCGCGGGCGGCGGTGGGCAATCACGCCTGCTCATCCGGTGCCCACCAACATGGCGACTGGCGGCAAGCGGCGGCACGCCGCCCTCCGGTGCCGGTCCACGTGGCGTCGCGCGCGGTAGGTGGCGATCACGCCGCTCATCCGGCGCCAACTAGCGTGGCGGCTTTGGCGGGCGGCGGCGGCACGCCGCCCTCCGGTGCCGGTCCACGTGGCATCGCGGGCGGCGGTGGCGATCACGCCTGCCGCGGCGCCGACCTAACGTGGCATGCGGACGAAACACGCCTCGTTTATTCGCTGCCATGCAAAAGGGTGGAATGCGGTGGCTTCGTCCTGAAGTTTCTTTCGCCGCCGTACTGTGTCAGAAGCAGGCCTATTGTACCAGGCATGTCGGTCCCAAGGAATTCTGCTACAGGCCCGTTCCTCTGACACCTCTCACCTACCTGTCACCGAGAGGTCACATTCCGGAAGAACCGAGCGACGGCATGCGCTGGCATTAATTAGCGCCGAGGGAACGGGACAGCGTGCAAGAGTGTAATAAATGCGTGTAAGATAGGCATGATGACCGCTCTCCTGAATCTGGCTCATGTAAGCCCGTGCATATAAGGGCACTTGAGGAAAGAAAGAGAGGGGACTCAACAGAAGAGCTGGTCACCCACAAACTTGGTAACGACCCTTTCGAGAGGCAATCCAACTTGAAGCAGGAAGTAAGGCTGTTACCCTTCTCCATGGGGGCCTGAACCTGGGTAAAAAATCGTTGTGTTCATCTGAATTTAGACATCAGAGCTCGTTAGTGCGAGAGGTGCTGGGGTTTCCCTCTGCTAGGGTTAGCCAACTACCGAAGCCACCCCCCTATCGAACAAAACCCGGTCCGTAGGCTCGGGCCTGTCAGGTGGAATACACCGACAACCGTGTTATTGAGTGTGGATGTGTGATCATATGTGGTGCTCCTTAGTTTAGTTGTTGCTCTGTTGATTAGATGAACTCTAAGTGAGACCGAGCTTTTAGTAAGGTTGATTATAGTGAGTAGATTGTTCGAGTGATTGGGACTAACATGGGTTTGGTTCAAACGGTTAAGTCCTTTATAAAGATAGTACACGTGAGCATTTAACTGCAAGTGTATTGTGTGAACATGGTTCGGTGGCCGTAGGATGTGGTTGCATGATAGAAAACACTGTCATGAGTTGCCATGCCTTATGGTTGGCCGCTTGTACAAGTACCGCTTGTGACTTAGGAATGTGAGAATTGCCTATGTGTGTGTATGTGGATATGATATGTTTGTGTATGCATTGAATGAAAAGTTGCATTTCATTCATGAAAATTGCATTTGTGCATTCATAATGGAAGAGGCGACCCATCTTGATCACGGGCCTCTGTGTTCACACGTAGTGAACACGAAAGTCCTACCTCGTAGTCCCATTCATCGAGGTGAATGGGAGCGAGACAGTAAGAGTAGGCACCTTCCATCTACGGGATGGAAGGGACGTGAGGGTGCACACCGACGGGTGGGCACTGGCAGTACCGGTACGTGCATGGAAATGAGCATTCATGTGCATTGCATCTTTCATAATGAGTGTTGTGGTAAATGGTGTGTCAATTGGATGGTGATTGTGGTAATTGAAGGCTGATTCGTGGACTCAACCCAAAAAAAAAGAAATTGAATTGAATTTGATGAATTAGCGCTTGTCCTTGTCTTGCCAATTATGTTGTATGAATATCATGGAGTGAGGTCGAGTTATGAACTCAAATTCGATTAATGGAAATGGGTTGAGTCGCAACAAGGGGTAGTTAAGTTAGGAGACGTTGGATTTAGAGTCAAGTAATGTTCCTTTGGCATTGAATGGTTTTATTATTAAGATTATTTCTTGATTGCGATGAATTTTGGTTTAGTCAAGTTTTTGTTTTAAAAGGGTACAAAGGCGTATTTTCCGGATGTTGCTTCCTTTGTATTACTTGCTCTTATGGTCAAGTTCTTGTTTTACTTACGATAAACTGGAATTGTTACGCTTGTGTACTTTGCTGAGTCTTGGACTCACGCTTGTTGTTTCTTGTTTTAGGTACCTTGAAGTTGACTCATGGGATGGGAGTAGTATGCGCGCTGCGACTTCATCACTACCTCCTCATTTAAATTAACTTGTAAAGTCTAGCTGTAATTAATAAGGTTGTAATGTCTTTGTTAGTCGTGGTGGAGTTTATTCTCGTCTGTTGGATGTGTGATTGGTTAACTAAGGACCTGCTAGAATGATATCATATTATCTGCATGTTTTCTGTCTGCTGAGTGGATGTCCTCTATTCTAGGGAAGTCATGCCGAAATTTTGTAAATTTCGGTGACTTAGTTTTCTTAGGCCAGTTAAGAGTTTAGTGATTAAGTTCAGTTTCAGTCTTTTCGTAGATGTGTCGTTCGTATTTGGAGTTTTTGGTAGCATTCGCGGTGCGTGGGGCGCCGGGGTGTTACATCTATGAGGAAGAAGGAGGAGGGTAGGGCAGAAATATGGCACGAGCAGGGTGGCGGCAAGTTCCTATGTGACGCATGACGTGGCATGGTGGAGGTCACATCATGGCATTGAATTTTTGGCTTGACTAGCTCTAGTGAGGGAAGGGTGGCATAGTGTTGGCTAAGGGAGGAAGAAGAGAGGAGAAGAGGAGACAGACCGGGCATTGGGGTCCAAGAGGTAGTGTGGTTAGGGGCAGTGGCGCTGGCACATGGGTCAAAGGTTAAGCTAGTCCCACATGTCTAAGAAACAAAAGAAAAACTTAGAATCTCTCTGTGGACAGAGCTATGTTTTCTCATTAATTAGGCTATTATTATTGTTTGAAAAATTTTCAAAATTTTTGTATGGGTTTCCAAAGAAAATCTTGTCATCGTGTGAAAATTTCATATCATTATCTTGTCTTTGTAATTTTATAAAATATTTACATTACCACAATTTTGGTTCAATATTTTTTATTTTTTTTATTTTTAAAAGATTCAAATGAGGTATATTTTATTTAAAAATGTTTTGGATGATCCCATGAATATCCAAGGGTTACCATAAAAATTATAGAGGATGATTAATCCTATATATTTTTATAAAATTCTAACACTAACCTGTTGAGTTATTTGCATTTTCTATTTTTGAGTTTTCAAATGCATCCAATGAGCTTGTTTTTTCTGAAACTTTTTATTTAGTTCCCTAGGTGCTACAGGTTAATTTAGAAAAAATTTCAAAGGGTTATCTCATTAATAAAATTTTAATAAAGTCCTACAAGCCTACTGTTCTTAGTCCTTATTTCCTATTCTTCATTTCTTATCAGAGCTAAATACATTCATATTGCTTTGAAACTTTTTATGTCAGTTCCTTAGAGGCTGTATAAGGCTCCATAAAAAATTTAGAGAATTATCATGCCTACATATTGTTTAACAAATCTAACAAGTTTCATGTTCTTTGTTTAAATGTTGTTTTTGATTTTCTTGAGATACTAAATGTATTCAAATTCTTTTGAAACTTTTTTGATCATTCTATAGATGGATTAGAATTTATATAAATTTTCTAGATTTTTATTATGTGATTTGGCTTTTACATTTTGGAAAAGAAAAATCCAACCAACATGAAAGCATTTTCTTAAAGATAAAAATCCAAGAAAAATTCAAAAAATATAGAAATTCAAATAATACCATACATCAAATTCATTTTCATAGTTTTTTTCATTTTGGAAAAGAGGATTTCAATAATTCAAATGTTCGTTCCTAAAGACCAAAATTCATGAAAATAAGAAAAAATGTATAAATTGAAATCTGCCTCAATTAAAAATTTTATTTTCTCTATTTTTAAATTTCATAATTTTATTTTATCTATTTTAAAATTTTCAGGATGTTTCTGTTATATAGTCAACGCTACTAACTAACCTACTAAGAAACAAATTTTACTTGAAAATAAATATATTTTTTACTTGTACAAGATTAATTCCTACATATTCTTTAGACGATTTTGTGTAGTTTTTTATGCATGTGAGACCCATTTAAAAGGAAATTTTTATAGTGTATTACACTGCAGTAGAGCTCATGCCATCCATGGCCCTCGGTCGGACTTAGGCTCAGTTTGTTTAAGCTTGAGCTTGAGCTTATTTGGCTTCTACACCTCTATAAGCCACAAGCCAAAACAAACAGTATTTTTTCAGGCAGACAGAGAGAAGAAGCTTCTAGCCCAATTTGCACTACGCGAGAGAAGCATGAAAACGATGCTTCTCGGAGTGGCTAGAGCTTCTAAAAATCCCACTTCCCTGGTACCCTTACAACTTAACTATTATTTACGAAAAATTGCCATCCTCATCCAGCTCCAGCAATTTCTTCCAGCTCCAGCAGCTTCTTCCAGCTCCAGCCAAATAAGCTCAAGCTCCAACCTAAACAAACTCAGCCTTAGTGTAGGAGGTGGCCTAATTGCCTAAGGCCGTCGTTGCCTCGTTGGCCTGCCAATATCTACAATTGGGGAGCACTATCAAATATCAATCCTATAGGCTACAAGGTATAATTGGCGTACAACAAGCTCTAACTGAACTCCCATTGATGCCCTATTTTCCTTATCAAATCAAATATATATATACTCCAATAGGACTAGAGCTTTCTAGATCCACAGTTACAGAACACCACATCACTGTCGGTTTCAAACTGACATCACTGCCGGATATTGGAACCGGCAGTGCGTGATCGGCAGTTTTAATTAGAACCGACAGTAATAGTGTAAATCCAAAAATCACTCGACAAAATCTAAAAACAAATTTATTTGCACCTGGACCAACCTGTATTTACTACTATGGTCGCGCGTCATAAGTCACAAGTCACGCGATTTTCACGCGAAATACGCGCGCGTGCGGTTGTTAGGATTCGAACATCTGACCTGCAGCTTCGCATAAACACCTCTTACCATCTCACCTAATACACACTTCTCAACTACTATAAGATATATATTCCTTTTATCCCTTCGTATCTGAAATTTCAACGATTATTTGGACGTTGAAATGACTTCAAATAAAAAAAGTTGTCAACTACAAAGTTGTAGATCTCATCGAGAGCTACAATTTTTATATAAATTTTGTCTTCATCCGACTCCGTATGGAAAAGTTATGGTTTTATTAAAAAATATTATCACTATCGGATCGATTCCGAACTGGTAGTGATAATAGTCTCACCGATGGTTCGGATTTCGAACAGGCAGTGATAATATTTAAAAAATTATAACTTTTACCTGCGAGTCGGGATGAAAATTTATATGAAATTATAGCTCTCGATGAGATCTAACTTTTTGATTTTTTATTGAAATCATTTAGATGTCCAAATAATCGTTGATAACTTTATCCCTTCATATCCGAAAGTTTCAATGATTATTTGGACATCTAAATAACTTCAAATAAAAAAGTTGTCAGCTACAAAGTTGTAGATCTCATTGAGAGCTACAATTTTCATATAAATTTTGTCTCCATCCGACTCTATATGCAAAAGTTATGATTTTTTCAAAAAATGTTATCACTGCTGGTTCGATTTCGAACCGGCAGTGATACTATTATCACTGTCGGTTCTTGTTGAGAACCGGCAGTTATAGTCTCACCGATAGTTCGGATTCCGAACGGGCAGTGATAATATTTTTAAACAATCATAACTTTTACATACAGAGTCAGATGGAGACAAAATTTATATAAAAATTGTAGCTCTCGATGAGATCTACAACTTTGTAGTTGATAACTTTTTTATTTGAAGTCATTTAGACATCCAAATAATCGTTGACAACTTTTATCCGTTCATATCCGAAAGTTTCAACGATTATTTGGATGTCTAAATGACTTCAGATAAAACAGTTGTCAACTACAAAGTTGTAGATCTCATCGAGAGCTACAATTTTCATATAAATTTTGTCTCCATCCAACTCCGTATGCAAAAGTTATGATTTTTTTAAAAAATGTTATCACTACCGGTTCAATTTCGAACCGGCAGTGATACTTGCTCCAGAACTGGCAGTGATAATAACTTGTCACTGTCGGTTCTTCTTAAAAATCAGTAGTAATAGTATCATTGCCGATTTAGCTTATGAACTGGCAGTAAAAGTGCTATCACTGCCGGTTCTAACTGAACCGACAGTGATAGACCGGTAAGAAGGAGGTTTTTTTGTAGTAGTGATTTTTAAACAGATTAGTGTTTCAACAAGAAGACGATATTCAGAACAATGTGGGATAACAGGTTAAGGATATATAGGGATATGAAGAAAACAGTAGAACACAGGAATTGAAAGTTACGTGCAATCAAATATTATGTGGTTCTTGTAAGGAAATGAGCTTAAGTTTTATTACTCAATAGCAGAATTACAAACCATTCTTTATGCACGATAAGAAAAACATAAGGAATCATGGGATCCTAATCATGATCCATAGGTTGGTATCGAACATGTATTTTAAATCACGATTTTCACGACTTCACAACAAGATCTTAAAAAAGTTATAGCAGCTATCATAAAAGCTATCATTCATCATGTTTTCAATATTAAAAAAATTAAATAGGTATAATATATAAGGCACCTCTAAACAAATTATTAATCATGGTATTTTAGAAGGTATTAATATTTTTATAATAAGAATATAAGTCAATTCAGGGATCAACAAACATGCTAATACATACAAAGACTATAATTGATAACTATATTATAATATTTTTAACAACAAGTACTTAATCGTTAAGAAATATGAATACTGGATTATTGAAAAAGAGTGAGATAAGGTCATTTACTAGGTTTTCTCGTAGGTCAGACTTATACGAGATACATTTGAGTACCGCTACACAACTGGTCTTTAGTACCAGTTATCTCGTAGGTCAGACTTACTAGGTGTTCTTTTTAGTACCGGTTCGTGACACGAACCGGTGCTGATGTTAGATCATCAGTACCGGTTGGTGCTTTGAACCGGTACTAAGTTGACCCCCAGCCCACTAATTGTTAAACTAGGATTGTTGTAACTGTCAATCCCGGTTCGTGCCCAACCGGCACTGATGGGCCGATATCAAAGGCCACTTCTGTAGTAGTGGAGCCTTCTAGTTGCTAGCTACACTACCTTGAAAAAGGTCATCAGTGGCGGTTCATAACTGACATCAGTGACGGTTTTTGAACCGCCATAGATTTAGTGCCACTGATAATCGAGGATTATCAGTGACGGTTCTAGAACCGCCACAGATAAAATTATTAGTGGCGGTTTTTGGTTAGAACCGCCACTGATAGTACTAGTATCTGTGGTGGTTGTTGGTTAGAACCGTCAATGATGTTTGGTTATCAGTGACGGTTCTAACCAACAACCGCCACAGATACTAGTACTATCAGTGGCGGTTTTTGGCTAGAACCGTCACTGATATTCGGTTATCAGTGACGGTTCTAACCAAAAACTGACACTGATAATCTCACACAGGAAAATAAAAAACTGGCATTTGTGGCTAGCCTCAGGCAGCGCTAGCCATGCCCTCTGAGCAATATGAACCAGCTAGAAATCTAGAATTTCACAAAGTATAATGCATATGAATGGACTTTGGTTTTAGAAATAGTATGCATAGAAGTACTAGCAGGGAATCTTGAACTACAAGTATTAGGGCTATATCAGAGCCCCATTCAAAATTTTCTAGTTTCTACTTGATAGAAGAGCAATAGCAAGATTAAAGCAAACATGATGCTCATGTTACCTGAGTAACTTAGACGAGTTATAGATCAACTAACGGTACACAAGTAAAAGCAACTAGAATACCCATACTGCTACAGTATCTTTGGATCGATAAACTACAAGAACAATCTGCAGAACATTATCACAAGGCTTAGGAGTTACTAGGAATGACAGCAAAGAAGTGATAAACTTCATCTTCATCGAACACTCCAACCTCAGTTGAGCAGACCTCGCAAAAAACAGGGTGACAAACTGGCCCCTTGTTTTCACCTTGTGATGTAGTAGAAGAATCAACAGCCCTTCCCTTGTTGTCTTTTTGTTTGCCTTTCCCCTCGCTTAAAATCTGATCATTCTTGACTTTGCAGTTGCGCTGCACGGTATTGGTTCACATACTTTTCATGCCTGAACATCAAAGAAGCCTACGCATCAGAAATTCTACTAAAGAGAGTACCAGTACATAATGTTTAATAATCGGAAAGATAAATAATAGGAGAAAGACTTGAAGCATTCAAAGTTCTGAAGTAAGGTTATTCTGAACATTGTGCAAGCAAAACAATAGCATCGTGTTTTTAGAGATATTCTTATTTCAGACTTTACTATAGTATGCATCCATATTTCTTCTACATCTGGCATCTTCATTCTTGTTCGAACAATCAGATAGCATGTTCAATGGAAACAAATCCTACAATTGCATATTCAGAAGGAGGAAATGAGAAGGCACAGTTAACAATTATGCGTATACAGTCAATATTCCATCACAGAATACGTTTAGAAGGTCAGTATGCAGATGCCCCTTACAATTTTACAATAGTGGCTTCCACTGCCAGGAGTGTATCTCCCATACAAGCATAACCAAATTAAGAAAAGAAACTTTCAGGACCAATTCACCTGTACACAGTTAACCATACAGTAAGAAATTCCATTGTTTGTCCCAACCACAAATATGATAATTAAACCATACCACACATAGATAGTATCAAGAACCATGACAACAGGCTCACAAATATGATAGTATAAAGAACATTGCTTACCAAGGGATCCTTCAAGTAGTTATCACACTGCCAATTCGCAAGATGCATAAGAACCTCTCTTCCAACAGGCTCATCACCATGGACATTTTCAATGAACTGCAAAGTTGTACCATTAACACTGAGATAGGAATAGGCAACCTAGATAGTTCTTATTTATAGAGTAATAAGAATAGAAGTAAAAGAGCTCAAGAAAGTTGGCTGGATAATTTCCTATATGACATTGTACCGCTGCCAATTTACCACTAATAGGAAAACCAAGTGCTTGGATTTTGAATGTAATTCTATTACAGCTTATGTTTCACCCCTCAAGATGGGGAAAAGGAGGTAATCCCATGTAAATTCACAAAGAAGAAATAAGAAAAGTAAGGATAATTGCCTCAAGTAAGTCATTTCAAGAATTAAAGAAAAGGCATCCCATTGCCATTGAAAAAATTCCACATGTGTGAATCATATTCTGTCACAGCAGTCCTTTTAGAGCGAGCACAAGAGACAAACAAACCAAATAATAAACAAAATGGTCATCGGGCTCAAATTATAGAACACTTCCTCATTAAAGTTTATTGTATTACCAAAATTTGGAAGAAAAAAGAAACAACCCGCTTAAGAGTCTTAAGGATAAACACAAACCTTGAATGCTAGTTCAGCTTCTTTTTGCCCAGGCTTGTCTGATATTTCAATGACCCACTACAAGAACAATCACAAAAGTTATCCGGTATACAAAATTAACAGTAAGCAAAGCCTTAAAAAATTATCATTAAGTTACATACCAATGGGGAACCATTCACACTCTTTCCAATGCTGATAACAGGTTTGTAAATTACCTCAAAGAGAGAAGAAAGAATAGGTAAGTGAAGTTTGAATATATGAGCGTACTAGAGATATATCAAACTGGGAGATTACACATTAGATAACCAAAAAATAACAGCAGCACTAAAAAACTTGAGATCAATTGAAGAAAATTTCAAAGTTGCATAACAAAGAAAAAGTGCCACTAATAGGAGATTCCAACCAGAAGATTAAGATATCCAGGCATGGTACTTTTGAAGCTTGCTGCTCAATCAATATTTTCATGCAATGGAGACACAGATAAAAATTAAAGGCTCTGATTAAAAACACATGTGACAAAAGAAGACAAAAGTACATGCTACACTAGCACAACCACTAACAAAAGAAGGAGTTCCCATTTCAAAGGAACAAAGAGTTATTTACACTTTGTAATGAAACAAAATTGAAGTAACAAAAGTCTAAACTAGTTTTCTAAACTAGAAGCCTACTGGTCTTCGGAGGTTGGAGACACGTGATGTGAGACATGAGTATGGAGGAGTGGATCGTTGTTGTCTTCGTCATAAAACTCGCCTTTTTTGTTGACTACTTCCTTCATGATGAAGTAGGCGAGCTGGCCCTGAATAGCTTGGATTTCAGAACGAAGCAGTCCTACCGTAGACAACTTGAGGCGCTGTAAGTATGAAAAACAAAATTAAGAGAGTATATAGAAATTGAGTGGCGCGAATCAATGTGTCATGCCAGCATGACTGACCTCCATGTCATTGTCTTTTATTGTGCAACCTAAGATTTCGCGCATGTACTGGCACAGAAGTACCCACATAAATTTGTTCCTTGCGACTACTTGTGACACTGCAAAAATCAAATGAACTAAGATGTCGTCGAAGGAGCTATTTACTATGAAATACGATATAAGAATATTCCTTGCGTGCGTACTGGAAAGTTAGTACGGATTGTAAGGGATTTTTTGTATGGGCGGTGTCTCGTGCTCTTCTGACAATATCTTTTGAACGCCTCATTCATTAAACGTGGATCCATGATCAGCATCTTGCTCTTCTCTGGATGAATTACTACGAGAATCCAGTGGAAGCTAGATGCCATAGTCATTAGTCCTTACATCAGAGTAAATAACGAAATCAACGAGTAATTTAATTAGCTAGTGAGGAACTTACATAAAATGGTATGGTACAAGTATAAACTCATTGTCTTGTAGTTTAAGCAAAGCTTTATATATGTACTCCTCGACCTCCTTTGGTACTCTCATGATTTCGGTTTGGCAAACCGTTCCCGGGTCGAGGAATCCCACTGGCCCCTTGGTTCTCCGTAATTCAATCATCTCATATCTATATAACGAAATAGTTAGACATGACATTTATCGGTATTACGTGAATGTAGACCAAGATCGATATATTAGACACTTACAGTGTCCAGCATCTCAAAAAACATATGTCAAGGGCGTCGTGATAAAACAAGTTGTGCAAGTTATCGAATTCTATTAAGAAGTAGCCATCGCCCTCATAGTGAAAATGTTCCTCACGGAAAATTGCAGTGATCACCTTCGGGAGTACGTCTTGGTTGGATCGATCTATGTACCATGCATGTAATCGCTGCATCATGGGTGTTAGACTGTTTAACTTCGAATCGGTGACTAAGGGCTTCCCGACCTTGAATTTCAATCTTGGTTGATTATCTTGGTCATCAGACTTCGCCTTGCCCTTACTTTTTTCTCGCACGACATCATACTCGGTCCTAGCTTCGCCTGATCTGGCTAATATGGCTTGTCTAATGTGCTATTTTTTGGGATCAGGGGTTCTAGATTTGTCCTTTGAAGTATCAGGTGTTATAGGTTTCTGCTTTGGAGTACTAACAGTGGCCATCTTTATGGGGTCCTCAATGGATTTCTTTCGTACCTCATCTTGCTTCTTCACCGTTTCACTCTCATGTCTTTGGTGACGGATCGCGGATTATCTTCGCAGAGAGGTCGGCCTTTGCATGGTCCAAGACGATGTCAGGAGAGGCTGGCATTGATGGTCCAAGACGATGTCATGCTTGCGCCACTGGATGAATGAGTGGACGCCACTTCCTAGAGTTGTTATCTCGTCATTGGCAGGTTTTTCTAGCCCGATATCAGCAAACTGCGCAAGTACCGTGTCCACCTGGACCTTTGCATAACCTGGAGCTATCGGGGTATTGTGCAGGACACCCCCTTCTTGGCACGGATAAGCTACCCCTGTAGCAGCCTGTAGAAATATGTTCATCACGGGCACATTGAGCTGACAGGGTGTGGGGTCCTGTATGTTATCCACAGGATAATGGTTGTTGTCTGCTTCTGCCAATGGCTTGGACGCGCAACTGCTGCGACAACCTGTAGGGCTGGAGAGAACGTTGTGGGCCTGCGTCTGGCTCAAGGCTTGTTGTACTTGTCGTTGAACTTGTTTTTGAATTGTGCCTTGTAATTCTTGCAGAACCCTTTCCTTCATCCTTTCCATTTCCTGCTCAACCCGCTCTTCTTTAGCTCTCTTCCGACTCCTATAAGAGTCTTCGTGCTCAGGGAATCCCATCTTCCATGGAACCTTGACCCCGACGCCTCGTGTTCGACCAGGGTGCTCTTTGTTTCCTAGGGCCGCTGTTAGCTCGTCTTTTTCTCTGTCTGGGTGGAAAGATCCTTGGGTGGACTGGGCGTAAAACTCATGAACTCTTTGCATCATTGCTTCGTCTTTGCTTCTCTTGAATGATAAACCCCCAGAAGATAAGATATCAGCCCTCGCTAGCACGTAGTGCTTTACTCGGTCTGGTAATCCGGTCAAGGGACTTGTGCCAGTCAATTGGACCACTTCTAATTCCTGCCTCTCCCATTGAGCAATTTTACCCGCGTACCCACTCGTGCCAAGTCTGTGGGGGTGAGTATTTCTTCTTGCGATGCTAATGTGGTCCTCACTGGACTTCTTTGCTACTTCAGATTGCTTCATCGCCACAAAGTCTTTCCAATATGGCTCTAATCTTGGGTACTCTCTGATGGCTGACCGGTTTTGCTTCACATAATTTACGTTCAGCCTCACCTTGAAGTTTCTCCACGCCGCATCCATGGTCATCAATGCATCGCGACGCACGAGTTCTTCGGCTCCTTCGGGGAATTCGAAGGTTTCTTTGAGCTCTGTCCACAGATCCTCTTTAGTGGCTTGGGGCACTTTATGCCAATCCGAATAGGTGATTGGCACTTTATCTCTTACGATGTACCCGCATGTTGACCTGTATTTTGCTGCTGATTTTCTCGGTGCAATAGGGGCCCCAGTATCTGAGACCTCCGAGATGGTGTACCGGCCTTCAGGCTTCTTAGTTTTCCCTCGTCCTCGGCGTCTTGCAACAGGAGCATCATCTGCAACAGCGGTGGAGGCCTCGGCACCTTCGGTGGTTGGGTGGAGGGTAAGGTACCTGCTCGGGCTCTCCTCCATTATACGCTCGGTTTCGGGCTCCATTAGAACTACTCAATAGAAAGGGAGATATTTCAGAGATGGAAAGAAAATCAATCAATTTGACAATCTATAACCGGGTAATTCAGGATGAATATGGAAATATTGTTCTCAATCGAGATAATTGGTGTCTAATTTTCTTTGTAATGTTAAAGCATATAAAGGCAGAGAGAGTGAGTAGGAGACTAGGCGTAGTACTGCACGATTTACTAGTACAAAAAGAAAGTGAACATCATTGCCACTTTCCTAGTTACATTGCAAGGTCGCAGTGCACACACCTCACCCCAACACTTAAATCTGTAGTTACAAAGGGAGCATTAGTTCCTTTCTTTCTTCGCTCGCTCGCTCGGCCGGCCGCGCAGTCAAGAATGCTATTCGAAGGTAATCGCCACACGGTTCGGCGACAATACAATAGTTGTCGTTTGGTCTGGCGACAATACAACTGTCGCCAAATGGTGTGGTGACAACACAACGGTCGCCAAATGCAATAAAAGACAAGAAAATTATCTACAGGTTTCTTTTCTTCACTACATGGGCTCTTTCACTTACTATCTCGGCACCCTAATGGATGGTGATGACTGGTATATGTTGAGAGGAAGAGAAGCTATGTACAAATGATGGATATGTACTGGGGTTAGATATGTAGCCACTTATCCAACAACGGTAGAAGAGTAGTACTTTCAGTCAATACATACTCGTCACACCAAACTGAAAACTTCTAAAGCTTAGTAACAAGTTATAAGGACATGGCTTTTACCTCAAAGAGAGAATTATTTATTGTGCTCTCAGACTTAGGGTATGGATGAAGATAAGAATCTTCACCTCAATCACAAATGGGCTAACAATTTATTCAATGGATTAGGCCTTGAACTCTTACCACCTTAAAATACACAATAAAGAATTCTCTTGTGAAGGAATATATCTGATTCGATTTATAACAAGAGTTTAAAGCTTGCTAACCAAGCAGGCGATATTTTCAGATCGCAAGTGAATGCAAATTCTACCGATCAACTCATCTTTGTTAGCCTACAATTGGTGATCGATTCACAAGCAAGAGCTAGCAAAATATCAATTGTCGACACGAGCGAAATAAGCAATAACAGTTATCGGTCATGTATAATTTGGACAGTTAAACAAGCAATTCTTTCTAGCATTCAGGATTATAGTTCAAGGCCTAAACCATAGGGATAAATGTTCTGATCATTCCTATACTCAAGTTCATCATAGAGCACACCAATCTCAGACCCAAAGGCAACAAGGCAGCAATCTGAAATACTTACAGAAGAGCAGCACTCAAAGCTCAATGGAAGCATAATTGACAGAAGCAATAAGAATACCAGCAATTCAGAATACTAATATATAAATATGAGATAATCAAATCATGGAATTAATGGTCAAATCATTTTTTAATCGAATAATCAAATCATGGAAGTTGTTTTTCTTTCTTTAGTTTTCTTTTCTTTCATAAAAAGTCACATATTTAGATTACTGCTGATTTTTTACGGGCACATACATTCTCTTCTTATCCTCTTGTGCATATACTCTCATATAGTTATTAATATAATTTACATATAGTAGGGTGCTCCCTACTGTTTTCCTAAAAAACAGTTAGCATGTAACAACTCTGATACTAATGAAGAATATCCTGAATCATGACAAATCCTAGCAATGTATCTCTAGTCATGTTACATATCAGCTTAGAAAAATAAGACCATGATTCTGCATTTAAAAATAAGATTGATTTTTTTGAAATCACTGAATGATTCTGTGATTAAAATCTGGGATCACACAACCAATTGAAGGGATCTTCCCAGCATTTCGGAAGTCCCACTACCAATTTTTATAAGGCACACATACATTTCAGAAGTTAAACTTTGTAATTTTTTACCAACAATTAGTCTAACAATATATAGGTTTAGTGAAACAATTAGTCCAACTTAGACTACATTTAATTCTTAACAATCATTAGCTTTCTTCTACTCAATTATTAATAACAAAATATATATAGAGGGTCAGAGGTGACACTAAACGTCTAAACCTAGAATTCCAGTGTGAACCAGTTCTATATGATTTAACCACAAAAAAATAAGAACAGGTCTCCGTATAATTAACCCCACGGACAATCTCAAGAAATTCTTCAAACAACTTCAACCACCAATTCAAGGGAACAAACATGAACCAGTAAAGAAGGTGCAATCTGATGTTGAATCGCATTTGTAAGTTATTATCGAGGCTATAGCGGCGGCGTTGAACCAGAGGCTGTGGAGTGGCGGCGGCACGGCTTGGAGACGGGAACCACGGACGACGTTGCCACGGCTTGGAGTGGCGGCGCGGTGGCTTCGTGCGGGCGCTGCGGCGGCTTCGTGTGGGAGGGCAGGAGGCAACGAAATTTCGAAAGTGTAGAAGGCGGGCTTAGGTTTAGCATATATAGAGGGAGTATCTGTGGCGGTTAATAATAATAACCGTCACAGATAATAGTTATCTGTGGCGGTTAATAATATTATCTGTGACGGTTATTATTATTAACCGCCACAGATACAGTCTACCCCGCCATATATACAGATGATTGGTAGTGTTCAAACAATGTATACCAGAAATAAACATCAAAATTTCCTCATCACAAATACAGATGATTGGTAGTGTTCAAACAATGTATACCAGAAATAAACATCAAAATTTCTTCATCACAAATATTTCTCTTGTTCTGTTCTTGTCTTTACACGATAAGATTTGCAACAAAAGTAACAAGAACATAGAACTTGTCCATACCCTTCTTTTACCTGAAAAGTGTCTTTCTTTCCCTCTATTGAGTGCAATTCTTCTTCCATGAACAGTATCCACAGTCATTTAAATGTTTATATCCTAGAGCACATAAAAAATGAGTAAATAGAATTATTCAAGCTACGCGAGCAGAGGTGACATTGCGAGACTGATGGAGGTGACATTGTGAGAGGAGGCGATGCGGCTCATGGGGCTCCAAACGTGCGTTTCACTGGACCGGGGAGTTTCAGCCCAGTAGGTTTCCAACCTTGGAAATGGGCTGGGATCCCAGCCGAAATTTTGAAGTTTTCTCATCAAAATCATGCATATTTATTTCCTATTAATTCCACATAAATGTACATTTCTTACATCACATTTCCATTACTTCATATAAATGGCGACATGTTGCCATTACTCCTAGCTAATTATTTTCTTTCACAATTTGGCTTTCGTTGTGATCATCGCGATGATAGGTAACTTCTTGAATGGTTTCTTCCTCGGGCCTAATGCTGTCGTCTACGAAAGGAGGCAACTTATCAAACTAGTTGTACTCTTCCTCATCCACGACATTCTCAACTCCAACGATCCTTCTTTTTCCTTGCAGAACTACATGGCGCTTCTTATCTGCCAGGTCGATTATGTAGAATACTTGTGCTACTTCATTCGCAAGTACGAATGGTTCATCTCTATATCTGACATGTTCGATGTCCACAGTAGTAAAGCCGTACTTGTCCACCTTGATACCCTTCGGGAGTTGTACCCAATGACATCGAAACACCGGGATCTTGAAAATGCAGTAGTCCAGCTCCCAAATCTTCTCTATGAACCCGTAATAGTTGCTCTTCGTACTGCCTGTGTTGTCGTAGGCATCTATACAGACACCACTATTTTGGTAAGTGCTCTTGCTATCCTGAGCTCTCGTGTAAAATGTATATCCATTGATGTCATATCCTTACCATGTCGTGATTGTACCTGAAGGCCCTTTTGCCAACCACCTCAATGTAACACTCGTTTCTTCACCAGACAAGTGCTCCCTGAACCAATGACTGAACAAACGATTGTGTTCTTTTGTTATCCAAAGCTCTGACTGTCCTCGGTTTTCCTTCCTTAGCTTACCCTTGTGTATGTCCATATACGGGTACACATCAACTGACTGTTGCAATACTGTGACATGGGCTTGTTCGAACAAAATATTATCGTAAGAATTTGTAGATTTCTTTCCTATTACACCTTTCCCACCTAGCCTACCCTCATGGCGAGATACAGGCACTCCTACCGGTTCGACCTCCTCTATGTAATCGATACAGAACTCAATAACCTCCTCAGTTGCATAACCTTCTACAATGGAGCCTTCCGGCCGAGATCGATTATGTACATATTTCTTCAGAACACCCATATACCTTTCAAATGGGTACAACTGATGCAGGAATACGGGGCCGCAAATATTTATTTCATTGACAAGGTGAACAATGAGATGAACCATAATATCAAAAAATGATGGGGGAAAATACATCTCCAGCTGGCATAGAGTCTTTACCACATCAGCCTGAAGTTCATAAAGTCCAACGGGATCGATGACCTTCTGTGAAATCACGTTGAAGAAGGAACACAACCTCGTGATTGCCTCTAGGACCTTGTCAAGCAAAATACCTCTAATTGCAACAGGGAGCATTTGTGTCATCATCACATGACAATCATGAGATTTCATGCCAGTTAACTTCAAATCTTTCATCGATACCAGTTTCTTGATGTTTGCGGAGTAACCGGACGGAACTTTCTCACCATGCAAGCACTTGCAGAGTTCTGTTTTCTCTTTCTTACTCAAAGTGTAGCAAGCTAGGGGAAGGTAAAGCCAGCCTTTCCCAGTGTCTTGAGGATGTAGCTCGGCTCTGATTTTCATGTCTTCCAGATCCCTTCGTGCCTTCAGTCCATCCTTTGTTTTGCTAGGAATATTCAGTAAAAGACCAACCACGCTGTCACATACATTCTCTCTACATGCATGGCGTCGATGCAGTGTCGAACTTCCAAGTCCTTCCAGTAGGGCAAGTCCCAAAAGATGGATCTCTTCTTCCACGTGGTCTTCTCAGTATGGGACCGCGATGTATTACCAGTAATCCCCTTTCCATGTACAACATTAAGATCCCTAACCATATCATACACCTCTTCCCCATGAAGACGCTTGGAGCTAAACCGTCCTCCTTTGTCCCGTCGAATTGTTTCTTCATATTGCGGTATGGATGATTCCTGTGAAGGAACCTCCAGTGACGCATGTACACTGTTTTCCTCGAGTTGTTGAGCCACACACTAGCGGTTTCATCCATGCACCAGGGGCATACTTTGGCTCCTTTTATAGTACGGCCAGACAGGTTACCAAGCGCAGGAAAATCATTGATGGTGCAGAACAACAATGCGCGTAGAGTGAAGTACTCTCGTTTGTACTCATCCCATACCTGTACACCTACGTTCCACAGTATCACAAGATCTTCCACCAATGGTTGTAGGTATACATCAATATCATTGCCAGGTTGTCTCGGCCCTTAGATAAGCAGCGATATCATAATGTACTTTCGCTTCATACACAACCAGGGTGGAAGGTTGTATATACAGAGAGTCACAGACCAAGTGCTATGAATGCTGCTCATGTTACCGAAAGGATTCATTCTATTCGTACTCAAGCCAAACCTTACATTCCTCAGTTCATTTCTGAAGTTCTCCCTGAAGAGTCTATCGATGGTTCTCCACTGGGCAGAATCAGCCGAGTGTCTCAGTTTTCCATTCCTCTTATGGTCTTCCGAGTGCCATCGCATCAATTTGGCGTGCTTTTTGTTTTCAAATAAGCGCTTCAAACGAGGTATTACTGGCAAATACCACACCACTTTAGCGGGAGCTACTTTCTTCACCTCGATAACTTCGCTGTCATCGCCCTTACGCTTGTATCACGATGCTTTGCACACCGGACATACATGAATGTCTGCATAGTCTTTGCGATAGAGTATACAGTCGTTTGGACAAGCATGTATTCTTTCCACTTCCAATCCCAAGGGACATACAACCTTCTTAGCTAGATACGTGGTTTTAGGCAACACGTTTCCCTCAGGCAATATGTCCGCTAAGAGATGTAACAACGCCGTGAAACTCTTGTCGGACCAACCACTGCCTGCCTTTAATTTCAGCAGCGAGAGCACCGTGTGCAACTTTGTGTATTCCTCCTTACAACCCGGGAACAAAGGTTTCTCCGAATCCTCCATCAAACCCTTGAATTGATTAAACTCTCTCTGTCTAGTGTAGTTCTCTTCTGCATCGCGCAACATTTGAGCCAGATCATTATCGTCACCGACGACCAACCTATCCTCATCGGATCCATAACTGATGTCGGCTACCACATTGCCGGCTCTGTCGTCGTCGACGTTATCACGTTAAAGTATGATCTCCTCTTCACCGTGCCTTGTCTAACTTGTATAACCAGGTACAAAACCCCTCCGGATCAAGTGCAAATGCATATGGTTTTTGTTCGAAAACATCTTCTCATTCTTGCAATCAATGCATGGATAGTGTATGTACTCCGTCTTCTTTTGCAAGCTGTTCTCCTCGGCAGCACTTAAAAAAACAGATACACCGTCAATATATTCTTGGCTGCAACGGTTTGCATCATACATCCATCTCCGGTCCATCTACAGTTAATTAATTTAAGCAATTTTTAATATCCAAAAATCTTAATTAAATAAATTGTTATTCCAATATTCAACAATATCCACTAACGGGACAACATTAATGCTAAGTAAATGTTGCAAAATTTTAATATATACTCATACGTAACCAAAAATTATATATATCCTCCGGAAGATCAACATAATAAATTCCTCATCTCAAAATGCAAGGCAATTTCATGATCACCCATCTACCATATTAACTAAAATTTATTTAACATTCATATCCAACAATCTTAATTACATAAATTTGATATAAGCTTCATACAAATTCACTAAAAATAGCTACTAACGGAGCAATATGTATATGCACGCGCTAACGAAAAAAAAGTAACTAACAAAAGAAATTTTATGTGCTGTAATTTCTATATATACTCGTACCTAGCCAAACTTAAATATATCCTCCGGAAGAGCAACATAACAAATTCCTCATCTCAAAATGCAAGGCAACTTCATGATCACCCATCTATCATATTAACTAAAATGTATTTTTCATTCATATCCAATAATCTTAATTAAATAAATAAATTTCATATATGTTTGACCAAAAGTTCATCATCTAAGTAAGGTAGACAACTTAATCTAATAGAGCAAGGTAATAAATTCATCATCTACAAATTGCTAAGTAAATAAAAAATAAACTAAATATGAACCTTGCATCTAAACCTTAATTAAACTAGGAATAAACCATATATTGCAATTTCACATTACAAATGAAGGGAGGAGACACAATTTACACACCTTGGAACAATTCTAGGAAGTAGAAGCACAATATTTTGGCCAAATGAAATCTGAAATCAAAGAGCTATCTTTTCTTCTCGGGAGGACTCTTTTCTTCTCGGGGAGGAAAATCACCAGCGACTGGTGATAGATCATATATATAGGAAATATTATTTGTGGCGGTTTTAAATTAAAACCGCCACAGATAATTATATCAGTGGCGGTTCTAAAAACAAACCGCTACAGATAATTTCTTATCTGTGACGGTTCCAACAAAAAACCGCCACAACCTTATCAGTGGCGGTTCCAAAAACAAACCGCCACAGTTAAATGAGTTATCTGTGGCGGTTGTTGGATGGAGTAGCCACAAATAGTCCCAGTGTTATCAGTGTCGGTTGCAAATAACAACCGTCACAGATAATGCATTATCTGTGGTGGTTTTTGGATGAAACCGCTACAAATGGTTCTCCTGCCAATTTCCGTGTAGACCCGCCACTGATACATGGATTTGTGACGGTTCCAAAAGAACCGCTACAAATAAGACGTCACCTATGTGCTGTTTTGTAGTAGTGCTACAAGCTACGGTATATAATAGAGCTATTACTAGCTATGGCACTTATAGCTAATATAGCAGAACATTAGCATGTAACTTCATATTTGAAGTCTAAAATAACTACAGTGTAGCTATAACATAGCTATATTTAGAACACTGGTATTGAACACGATAGAACGTGATCAGTGTCATGAACTGTTAGAATGCTGACGTCTCTTTTACACTATGCAGATGTTGTGCAGGTCATGTTGATTAGCAAGACTATCAATTCACGATTGCGACTGACGATCGACATTTGAGAACATTAATTTCCTCTCGTACTTCGCTGTCTTATCTGTCGTGACTCAATGCGTACAAAAAATCACGACAAGCTATTTCTCATGATGGTTATTAATTGAATGCCAACACATGAGCAGGTTGCTGTTTATTTGTTTGAGTCCATTTTGCACAGGAAGATATGAAATGTCGTGTTCGCCAACTAATGGCTAGTCCAAACAGTGTGGCACACGTGTTGTGCTGCTAAATCCCACAGTTGCGTCCCACAAACTAGGTGGGTTTATTTGTGAATTTTATAGGAATAGATCTCGCCACATCTTGTTTTAGCTTTAAGCATACCCGCGGCTTGAGCTGTGCGCTACGTACGCTGTGTCGGGTAAGTTTTGATAGAATGCTAAAATGGCAAAAACAATCTCTATGGTGGATGCCTTTTTTATTTGGCGAAACATAAAAAATCTAAGAAAAACCGAATTAATCACAATTTTAGAATTCGCAAGGGCCCTTTTTGCATAAACGACAAATGGGAACAAGATTTCGGGAAATTTATGGATTTTTTCACAAAAACGGGGATTCATGACCTAAAAGGAATTTTCGGAACTGTGAAGTTTTCTTACGAAAGGGTTTGGTCTAGGATTGGATGTAATTTTTTAGCATTACAAGGTCTTTTTTGCAAATAGGCTCAGTCCGGGTCTGGATGCAATTTTTCAAAACTACAATATTTTTGTAAAAGGGCTCTGTCCGGAGCTAGATACAAATTTTTTATAACATGGCGTGGCTGGCAACCCAGAATCTCTTTGTAGATCTGAGAGAAACTATATTTCGAAATTCGTGGGGACCTCTCCAAAAAAGTGATGACGTGACGAGGCTGGTAGTCCGGAATCTCTTCGGCTTTAAGAGATAATATATTAAAGCACTATTCAACTCTATGGGAGGTGATTCCGTATATCACTATTTAAAAGTTACATAAACATTAAAATATGAATGAAGGGTGGGTGGTGAGAATTTGCCCATTTTATTTATTTCAAGATTTATATAACTTGTAATGGGAGGGTGATACACAAGAGCACGTACTACTCTAGCTCTGTTAACCAACTAAACCCTTCGCAAGAAAGAAACTAAGAAAGATCGTGTCCTAGATCAACAGGTAAGTGCAAATGGTAAGTACAGCTCTTGCCTTATGGCCCCAGCTACTGGTTCTTTAAACTGTGTTTGCTACAAAGTGCTCCGTTGACATTCTGTTACAACAAAACTAATATTAACAACACCCATGATCCTGTACAACGAGATGGCAAGACTAGGTGCGTGCAACCAAGCAACCGAACAACATATGCAACATACCTAACCCCATTTCGGCCTTATTCACTCGATGCAACACAAAACTAGCTAGTACATACTATTTCTCTAATTTTTCGTGATGGTTGATTATGTCCAATATGTATTCTCCAAATTAAGGCCATATATGTCTGGATGAGCGTGATTGGCCTAGGATTTAGTTAATTACATGAGCAAATTTGAGCTAAATCCTACCACAATTTCCCTCATCCAAACCCTGAGTGTTCTTTTCCTTTGAAAAACCGCCTAGAGGAGTGTTGAACGGTACTGACGGTAAGAAACTTGCTACGCGTACGGTAATTGAAAATAGAACTCAACTGAGACAATACTATTTCATTCACCACGACTCTAACAGTGGCCAGCATGTCTTGTTGCTTGGGTTGCGCTGCAAATGCTAATAGTAAACGTGTTAATATGTAGATCTACGTCGATTGTGTGCATGCGACCAGTGGAAGATATGAGTTCCTCCTGTACTTGCACCGACAGGAGGCATGACAAATCAAGCTAAATCTGCAGCAGTACGTAGCTCAAGACGCCTCCAAATGGTTATCCATGCCGACAGTAAGCGAGTAGCCAATTGGATGATTGAGCATGTCCATTTAAGAATGAGCCAATCACAATATGTATACATGTTTTATGGATTGACCATCCTGAAATGCACCAGGTAATTAAGAAACTCCTGATAAAATCGGAGAAGGTGAATTCGCTGTATGAGCCATCTGGTCAGCGTGAAATACGGATCCAACAAGCAAGCTGCATGCGCTCCCACGATGCTCAAACAATTCGGTTCGTCAACACCAGTCTCAGGTTTTCTTAACCGTACGTTAATGGAACATATATAGTTACATATATACTTGAACAAAGTAGAAACTCAGCAATTAGCACCACAATAGAAGTGGGAGGACACCAGGGGTGGATCCATGGCAGGCTGAGAAGGTTCCTTGGCAGAAAAATCACATGCGTCCGGTCAAGGAGAAATCGCCCGCATCACTTAAAAGAGCAAGTACCAATCCATTCATTGCCCGGAATGGGGGTCAATCGTCCAACAACATAGGCAGGCTCTTTCAATTGTGCAACGCAGCACAATACACACAAGGCATGGACCATATAAGCATCTTTAGATCGATGTGAGATCATCTGGATTCTGGACAAAATCATGCGACCAAAATTGGATTTGCCGTTGATAAAGATACGGGCAGTTTTCAATGTGATGTCGCATAGCTGCGCGCGGCCCTGAAAAGGATGTGAAAATCTCTTGTGTGTCGCTGGCAGGTGGATCCACGTGGTTGCAACTTCATCGGGGTTTCTTGTTCAGATTCTACAATAGGATCATTTCGAGTTAGGATATCTCTAGGAGATGGCAATGAAAACAAGCACTGCTGAGAGTAACAAAAAATAATAATAATCTGGACTGTGGACAATAAGCTCCAAAGTTGGCTCTAGTCGATCAAGATATAGAAGCATTTTGGGTTAGACATTGTAGTTTCAGTGATATACTAGTGTGCCATAATAGGAAAGCAACGAAAGAAGAGTTTGCATCTATTGAAGGTTACAATGCAAACAGCTAGCACGTTCCTCCGTGGTGTTTCTCTTTAGTTTTAAACTGCAAGATGACTAGGTCAGTGGTTCAGTAAAATGTGACAGCAGAAATTGTCTTTTTTTCTTTTTTTTTTTTTTTTGTGCCAGCAGGAATTGTCTTTATCTTTTTTTGTCCCAACAGAAATTGCCATCATTGTTTGCTACAAATTACCGCAAAGCTTCACAAAAAAAAAAGCTACAAAATTCCAGAAATTGGAAGTATAGTGTTCATGAGTTTCTTTATCTTTTTTTGTCCCAACAGAAATTGCCATCATTGTTTGCTACAAATTACCGCAAAGCTTCACAAAAAAAAAAGCTACAAAATTCCAGAAATTGGAAGTATAGTGTTCATGAGTTCTTCAGCATTGAAACCTACGGTCTTAGTTCCTAAACCACAAGCTACAAAGGCATTCCTTACTGAAATTTCATGGTAAATATAGAGTTATATATATGCACCAACCAATTTATCCAAAAGCTTAATCTGATGAGGAAGGACAGGCAATTCACTTATACTTCAACACTCCCCCTCACGTATAGTCTCTCTCAGGCTTAGGACGTGGAATAAAAGTGAGTTCCAATTGTTTTTTTTAATTGCGCCAACTGGGTCTTGAACTCGAGACCTCTTGACTCTGATACTATATTGAGTTGTATGTACCAACCAATTCACCCATAAACTTAAACTGATGAGGAAGGGTATGTAGATCTCTGGACATACCTTCAGTGGTTTATGTGTTGCAGAGCTCATGTCTCATCGCCATCAACCTTCAAAAAAAAGTCTCATGGCTACCTCACGTGCATGATTAAGATGAGAATAACTGATGCCCAGCAAGCCAACTGCCAAGGTAGAATAATCCCTGTGCATCCTTAACTACAAGAGTATACAACCTATGGGCTCATCCTCAATTTAGACCCTGAAATAAAAAAAGGGCAATAATATGGAGGTGTATCTTCAGCGGGAAATGACAATATCAATGCAAATATGTTTTAAAATGCATGAATTCATCTATGCATTCAGTTGATGAAGAGACAGGAAAAATTATCCAAATCACCTTTAGTTTGTCAAGGTCAAACCAAAATTATTTATCTGCTTATCATCATCTTGTCTATCTGCCTTAATTATTTAGAAAGATCAAAATAGAATTCTTTTGTAATCATTTTGTTGTATATCTAGAATGGTAATGACATATATTGTGCATCTAATTCTTATCTGTAAAAGTTCCAACAAAAAAAACAATAAACATCTGCACCTAACTAATAGCCATATCGGTATGGTCTTCAAAATAGAAATGTAGGGAGGCTTAGAGGTTTGACTGTTGGTATTAATCGATCCAATTTCACTCCTAGCAACCAGCAATCCTCCAAGGTAAAGTATGCTTCTGTGAAAAATAACATATCACGTGTTCTCTCTATAACAATCAACACTAATAAATTTCTGGAATAATTGACACCATAATAAATTTCTGGAATAATTGACACCATGAAAGGTGAAGGAATGACTACCAGAGGGAAATGCTATCTGCACGAACTTATACACTGATCAAGATATATATAATCATGTTTAAGTGAAGGAGCATGAGTTAGCAAGTAAAACCATGGAAGCACGTGTGTTAGCTGGTCACAGGCTGATCAAAACCATTTACACACAATGCTTGCAAAAGATCCTTGCGCAGTGAACTGTCCAAATACTTGGTAGTACTCCATTAACTTATCATCAGCCTGTTAAAGAAGAATAGACGACATCAAATCAACAGGACGTCTGGACGAATTAATAACGAAATATAGAACACCAAAACTTAAATGGATTCATGCCTCCAAAGAACAAGAGAGAGGCGCCTTTATTTATTGTTGTGGTTGGCACCGGTGAGGAGTAGAAAGCCCAACAAGCCTTATTTATTCCTTCCTAATGTCTTGGCCTATTTACTGCATGGGGCTTGGGTGGTGAGGCTTCTGTTTTGATTATACATCAGCGCTCCTCACTCCCTCTGCTTCTCCTTTATGAGAATTAGATTTAGGGTGCAAAAGCCATGAATGCTCACCCACAAGAAGCAGTTCATGATTACAACGTAGTTAATGGTGTAGGTATAGAAGTATGATGGTCAGACGGTACAAGAGAGATTTTAAGGCATGGAGGGCTCTGCCTTGTAGGTTTCACTCCAGTGTCCATCGCCATCAATTGTGCCATCTTGTCCAAGCTCACACGCTAGCTATCCCACTCCTGTGCTGTTAAATTCAGCAGAGCACTATTGCAGCAATAGATGGCCTTTGTAGCTCCAACTAACGTGCACCGGTTTCTCCCTTGGACAGGAAGTTGCACTAATTTCTGTGCACTGTTCCTAGTTCACAGAGATTGCATCGTGCAGGAGTAGCATGGCACCCTCTCAAGGAAAAAAAGAAAGGAGTAGCATGGCAAGTGATAAGCAAATGAATAAAGCCTTTCGAGCATATCTTGAACTGATACTAAGTGTGTGTGTGTACCTTTAAATTCTTCCATGTACAAGGCTCCACCCTCCTTAACTCCAGTCCAGTCCTGTAGTGTTAACTTCTGAACAGAACCACAACAACATCACCTCAGTCCCAGCTGCTGCCTGAGCTGAGCAGCTGCAGCTGATCTTGCCCCAATCCTACCACCCTTCACCACAACTTACAAGGCAAGCAAGGGCAGGGCCTAGTAGATTTTGTGACTGCTCTCCTGGACTGGGTGGCATTATGACGTGTACAGTCCGAGCATGTAGAGCAAAGCCGCCTTAAATGGGAAGGAGGTGGAGAGATTTGTGTCATTTAAGGTCACTCTACTTGTCATCTTTAATGCCTGGCCTGCCCTCTCCTTAATGGGGTTGGATGAAGGCAATTTAAGAACCCTTCTTTAGTGTCCACGACCTCCCCTGCATGACCCCATCAATCAAAAGCCCAGTGTAGAAGAGAAGCAGCTAGCTCTCCCAGCTGAACTCTACAACCTCACACCATAGAACTACATATATAGAGAGAGAGTAGTGGCATCCTCAGCCAAGATGACCACTGAATTCCTTAAAGTGGAGAAGTTTCAGGAGGTGAGTCCGAAGAGGATGGAGCTGCAGCCAGAACTGTCGCTCGGGCCGACATGGCCGACGCCGGGCTTCGCCTCGGCAAAGAGCACCAAGAGCTCGTCGTCCGAGTCGGACGGGAGCTCCCAGAAGAAGAGGAAGCACTACACCTGGGAGGAACCCGTCTCACACGCTAACCTGGAGCTCCAGCTCAATGACCCCCTGCCCCTGGACTGGGAGCAGTGCCTTGACCTCCAAGTGAGTCCCTCTCGATCACAACTACGTTTGCATACACAAGTTACTTACGAATAACATTACTCCTAGCTAGCTAGTTTGCATTGCATAGAATTCATCTTTCAGTTCATAACTGTCAATAATCTCTCATCAACTAAAACTACAAGTAGCAGTTATCTCATCCGTCGTGTGTTTAATTATGTGCCTGTCTACGTCTATGATGCCGACACGTGTTAATAGGTAAAGCTAATTAACAAAGTTATTTATGGTGCCGGACTCCTATTCTTAGAAGTGTCCTGGAGCTGACGTGGCACGTACTGGTGAAACTGACGCAATATTGAGCTGGCAGAAATAGCAGAGCAACTAGACAAGCATATGCACCCACATGGCTATTGGTGGCAAAATGCATGCAGTTTCAATGTGCATGAGGCAGCAGCTGCATTTGTGATAGTTGCCCTACTATTTGTGACGCTCACGAGGGATCTTTGCAGTACCACTTCACCTAGAACATGCAAGTTTGATGGATGCTGCCATGATTGCCTCATCATTTGATGTGTTGTGGGTTTTTTTTAATGCTATCTGTCATGGTTTTGGCAGTCTGGAAGGATGTATTACCTGAACAGGAAGACCTTGAGGAAGAGCTGGATCAGGCCCAAGGAGCAGAGCGTTAACCTGGAGCTCAACATCTCGACAACCCCAGCGAACGTCGTCGCCGCCGACAGCATCACCGGCGCTGCTCCTGCCATGGCGGAAGAGCCAAGAAGGGGCACCGTGAGATCCGGAGGCAACATGGTGGCTGTGCCGTGCGCCAACTGCCACCTCCTCGTCATGCTCTGCAAGTCCTCCCCCTCCTGCCCCAACTGCAAGTTCGTGCAGCCGTTTTCACCGGCGACGCCACAGGCGGTTCACCACAGGCTCGACACCGTCAAACCACTAGAGACCCTGAGCCTTCTCCACTAGGTGCATCTGCATGCATGCCACGTGCTCAGCGGGCAGATGATTGTAGAAAGAAAACCCTAAAAACCTAGTAAAGGGTTTGTGTTTGGGGAGGGACTATGTTAATCAAGGGCCTAACATAGAATGGCGAAGTGAGGGGCAAGTAAAACTATAAATGTATTAATTAGTTAATGAATAGTAATGGTGATAGATATGCTAGCTAGACATGGATATGCTCTGATACTCAGATAATTCAGAAAACTAGCATATCCATATCAGATACAAATACAGTCTTGATATGGCTAGATATGTATCATGTTAGTATCAGTTAATTTCCTATTTTTCAAAAAAAAAAGAAAATAATTCTCAACACTTCTCCAATACTTGTCTGATACTTTCCTAATATCTTTCAACCATAATGCCTCTATAAACTCAGAAAGAGATGTTGTAATCATTTAATTCTCATCCAGCAGTCCCTTCTCACTCTCTCACACTACCGCCTTGCTCCTCTCTTTCTCTAGGCTCCCACTCCAACATTTCTCTCCCCTATAGACGGTGGCACATAGCACACCTCTCCTTACCGATGCGATGACGCGCCTAGTCCTCACACACAGTGAATTCTCCCACTACTCCTGTGGTAGTGCAGTATATTTCCTAGGTAGCCAGCAATAGTCAGGAGCTGGTAAGGGCAGCAATGGCTAGGAGGCAATAGCTGCGGCTAGCAAAAATAGAAGCACACAATTATAGGAACGCTTGGAACAGCAATAGACTAGATGTCCTAAGTCGCTTGTTATGGGCTAATAAGCCTACGAGATGATCTATCCCATGTGCTTCTCCATTTTCTTTGTTATAGTGTCACTTTTATGTTAAAGGGTAAGCTATGTAGGACGGCAATTAGATCTACAATGTTATATAAAGCGGAGTGTTGGCGACAAAAAGATAGTATGTACAGAAGATGGGTGTAGCGGAGATGAGGATGCTACGATGGATTTGTAGTCATACAAGGTGAGATTAATCCACAATGATGATATATGTGATAGGGTTAGGGCAGCACTAACTGAAGAAAAGCTTGTCCAAAATCTTTTGAGATAGTTTGAATATCTCCAATAGAGGCTTACTGAGGCACCAGTGCGTAGTGAAATTTTAAGTTATCGTGAAAACATAAGCGGCAAAGTTCAACTAAGACTGACGTAGGAAGAAGTTAAAAGAGACTTGCGAGATTGGAATGTCCTAAAGATTCGGTATTGGATAGGAGTGCATAGAAATTAGCAATCCAGGTATTGGAAACATAACCTAAGATTAAAGGTTTAGAAGTCTTATCGATTTTGATTGGGTTTTTTCCTAGCTTACCCCAACATGTTTGGCACAAAAAGTTTGTTGTTGTTATCTCTTTCATGTCTATTTTGTGGGACATATTATATCTCATATATGTTTATCTATATTTTTATTATATATAAACACATATCGTTATACCGATGTTTTTAGGGAAATAGCTTGTCGGGGCATCGGCGTATCATGTATCCATCTCGATATCATCGTATCCGGAGTATACTTACTGTTGCAGTGCGGAGGAGAGGACGGCAGTACAGGTGCAGCGTGCCACTAGTAGCTCACTGCATGCACTGCTGGCTTCAGTGAAACTGAGGCAATCAGGCAGTGAATGTGTCGTCCTTGGTCTTGCCTTCTCCATTAAAGAAGGGGAGGTGGTGCTAGCTCCTCAGCGCCACCATAAAGGCCATGACTGCCATCACTCAAAAACGTAAACTGTCAAGGCGGTAGATCTGGGGCGAGCGAGTGATGAGGAGCATGAATGCCACACCTACTCCTCGGTTGCACATTCTATTCCTTTCCCTGCCTCCTATCCCCAAAACACATGGGGTTAAGCACTGACTCGAGTGAATAATAACTTGAGCTACAGGGACTGGGCATTCTGCTAGCGAGCCAAAGGGTGAAGGATACTAGGTAGGGAGAGGATGCAATGCAACTGCAACGGCTACACACCTCCACAACAGCCAGTTGATCAAAAGCGATCAGTTCAGAAATACCTCACCAGCTGTGACTCCCTGATGGAGAACCCTTGTGCGCTTTCCCATGCAAAGTGACCATTCTGCGTGTGCATGTGGCCATTGCTCATTGCCTCCCAGGAAGGGTTTATATTTTTTTTTTGTTTGAAAATCGAAGTCTACTCGGTACCGGTTTTCACGAAAATCAACCGAAATTCGACCAAAACCGATCGGTTTGCAAAAGTCAAACCCAGTGTCAAACTGAGCCACGAAAATAGGAAAACCGGTCGGTAACCTCGAAAACCGATCGGTTTTTGTTGAAAACCAGTCAATTTTCATTGAAAATCGGTGACTGAACAAAAAATGAAGAAGGCAAGAAAAAATGGCAAAAATTGTGAAAATTATAAAAAGTTGATAGAGATCAAAAAACCAGGAAAAATGTTAGAAATATATAAAAAATATGAAAAATTATGATAAAATTTCAGCATGGCCTATGAACGTATATAAAGACAATGTGTGGTTGTAAAGTACATATTTTGCAATAATAGCATAATTATGGAAGAATGTGGAAAATTTTGGCATAACCCTTGCTATTTTTTAGACAATCTCAAGTTGCAAAGCAGGCATTTAGCAATAATATATCAACAAATAACATTTCATTTCAATACCGTTGACAACTCAATCCAACAAATCCACACTTCAATAACAATTATTTCAATACCATGGCATATGACATTTCAAACCAATATTTCTCACCGGTTATGAATGTTCACACTTGACATAGCTTCGTCGTCCTTCATTATTGCACACGTGCCATGTTGGATCTACATAAATGCTATGTTAGTAAAAAATTGAATTGCAATGAAATGAAATATTACCTTTGGCACTACGGGTAGTATCGTTTGTTGTATATTGTACTCCTCAGTGGACATCATCACTAATCTTTGTGTAGCTAGCAACTCTGTCTTGTATTCGTGCCAGCTTTACCCTGTTCATAGGCTAGTCATTTCCCATTGTTGGTACAATATGGCATAAAACTCAGAGTCTTGTCACTTGTAGACCCATTGGGTGGGAGGTTGCATGTGGGCACCCGGAAATATGAATCGATCCTCACACATGCGTTGGACTTAGAGGTGACACCCATACTCCACTTAAGTGTATGCTCACTGCCACCCAAAAGTCCCGTGTACGGAGTATTGACTAAATGGCTATCACCCAAACAAATATGAGCCACATAGTCGCACCGTACACACTTACGCGTCCATGAGAGTTTCGATTCCATTCCGAACAACCATACCGAGATCGAGACCAACTCATCCAAGCATAGCACTCGCCATCCGTCTCAGGACCTTGGTATCGCCCACACTCTCCAAGGGGAGCACAAGCAATAACCAAAGAACGACGGTCGCACGAGTTTATGCATTGATGGTTGATGACAATTCCAGGTACCTGGATATGTGTCTAGTGCTAGTTCCTAAGATCAACGCCTAGCACCCACATATCCCGCATTCGAGATGTATCGCAACACATACATATGAATCTAAGTAGTTGGAATAGCATAAACATAAACTACAACTATTACAACTACTTACTATTACAAGTAGTGGCCGACCGGCCAAATATTACATGTCCAAAAGTAAATTGCAACGGAAATTAAACATACACCAAAACTAGGACAGCGGTATGCCCATCCATAAAACCCAAAGGCAACCGACTTGGAAAAGCCCAAGTTCATCCATCAACATCATTGTCGGACCCCGGAGTAAAGTACGTGTCGTCGGGGCGTTCTTCTATACCGTCGTCTATATTGTTTGGATTAAGCAACCGTGACTACACGTATGTACTCGCAAGACTTTAGTGTATGGAAATACAGTAAATGCATAGCTAGAACAAGGAAACAAGCTTCTACACTAGTCTTATTTTCAGCATAAGGCAGATTTTGTTTGCAAGTAAAAGATTCATAAAACGGTAACGAATTTGTAAAGAGCATTTAATATTAAGCTAAATAACAATAAGTAGAGTTCATAGATGACATTTCACAGCCCTCCTTGGCTGCAAATTATAAGTAAAAACAGCCACCATTGGCTTCCCAATTCACCAACCCATTCCAACACCATTTCCAAAAGCTTTAGCGAAAACAAAGACTATACTTGCTATTATTTTCCCAAGTTGCTCATGACCGCAAGCACGGCTAATTAATTAGATTTTAATCTCTGCAGAGAGTGTACACTTTACCCACATGACACATTCTAGCAATCATGTCAACCATGCCTCGCGATACTCACCATACTCGATTTGCTAGACTGTGACGAAACTGTTCAACTAATTAAAGCTTAATCTTGCACCCGCCCCGGTGATGTTAAACCCTTGTCACAGTCCGGATATCCTGAACCACGATGGTGCCCCCCATCGGGAACTCTCCCCATGACAAGGCATGCACCGTTGTATTGGAATGTTTGGGCCCCAACGCCTCGGTGAAGGGAGCACCTGCGAGCAACACTGTACCTCGATGTGCCCTTACTACTCCGGCCTCCCAAGATGCAAGATTAAATTTCAACTAAGCTAATGAGTTTAGACTATCCCATACTAGCACATGTGGTTGCACCAAAACACTTAGGTGATAGCATCAAGTTCGGTCCTTAATTGACTCAGGCGAGAATCTCCCCCTAACTACGCGTGAGGTCCTTTTCACGCCTCAAGTTAAGTAATAACTCGCCCACGTCTAAATCATAAGTTGAGTTGGATTTTTATCAAATTAAGCTGAAACCATATCTCGGTTCCAAACATTTAAACAAATTTGCTCACAGTAGTTGAAATGGCTCCCATCAATTTAAAAATCGTTCTAATGAGCATGTCTAAGCAGATACGTAAGTTAATTTCGCAAGTTTTACCCAAGTGACATTAATTATTGTCTACACCATTATTAAGTTACAATGGCAAGTATTCAAATGACAAGGTGAGGAAATGCATACAAGTGGATTTAGCTACCAATTCCCACAACATAGCAGTTTACAATATACACGCATGCATATAGTTTGATAAAGCAAAATAACATTGAAAATATGGGAACAAAATGGTCAAAGGAGGGTGCTTGCCTGGTTGCTCTTCTTCGGGAATGTAATCCGGATCGTAGTCGATGTCGTTATCAATCGGATCCGAAATATTGTCGTCTACGCGTCAAATAATAAGAACCGAGACAAAAGCAAACAACATCGAATCAAATAGGGCAAAAAGAAATCAGATAAAATTACCAAATTAAATCTTACCAAGAAGGTCATGGTGGATTTTGGGTTCTCGAATTATCACTTGCATAGCAATCTTATTAGTACTCAGTTTATGTGAGGCTTTTAGCATGAGTGTGATACTTTCATTCACCGATTACATGGAACTTTAGCTATGAACATAAGGTTGTTTACGAATTCAAGAGGCTAAATTTGTGTATTTTAGTATTTATAATTTCGAATTCAAGATGTAAAAATTGTTTGGATTGATAAAAGTAAAACATTCACTAAAAGTTTTGCTTGAATAGTTCTTAACTTTAAGTGTTCATGTATGGGAGCAATTTCTACAAGTTAGATCTGAAATTTAAAGTTATTTGCTGTTACTATATGGTCATAGGATGATTCCTGCATTGCGGCAACCTTGGACGAAGACTTCTACTCTTAACTATTCACATAATATGGCTTCGGCAATATTATCATTTATGGTGTTTGTGTTAACAGATTTTATTTGATAAGTAAGTTGTAATTAAGATATTTTTATATAATTTGGTTGTCCATATATTGAAGTATGTTTCTAGAATAATTCCTCCAAAATTTGTGTTTAGGCGAGCTATTTTACAAGCCCTCGAAAAGGCTTAAGTGATAACGATTCTGTGCAGTTTGTGATCATTTAGGGTTTTTCTTGTGGTTGGATTAAGATGCAAATAAAGTTATAATTATTATATTTTTCCAGATTATGGTATCATATATATCAGACAATGATCCTAGCCTATTCTCTCATAACTTTATGTTTATGTGTGATATTTTACGGACCGCCGAAAAGGCTTAAATGACCATGCTATTAACGCGATTGCGGTTCAGTTTTCTTTTTACATTTGTGGTTGCATTAAAGGGGATAATCTAATCATTTTTCAGGTATTAGTAAGGAATATCCCTAAGAGTGTTTTAAAGTTAATTCCGTGGTATTTCTCATTTGTTCAAGGTGTTTTTCATATAAATGGTTATTAAGGCTTAATATGAGCTTAACTCAAGTCGTTCAAACTGATATTACTTTTGCATGGCAAGTTAGGGCATAACATTTCAAGGTCATAGAAGTTGGCTTTATCGAGTTTAAGGTTCGTTTGCTAAACTTATGACTAAATGAACGTTTCTCGCATTGAATGTTCGACTATCAAGTAAATAATGCAAACAAAGGTAAAATCTAAATATTTTTATATAACCACGATCCTTTCAATCCCAGGAGTGCAACTAAATTAGTTCTACTATATTTTTAGCTGATTTGATTCACATTCTAACCATTTGTTTCTTGCATGCAAGAGAGGTTTTCTACAATTGATTTTGATTCAATTTTCATCCGAATCTAAATTTTATTACAAAAATGGGACACTAATGACCATATGAGCGTGATGGGTTTATTTCATGATTTTTGGAACCTTATATCACCTAGTTGCTTCACAACACCTAAAAAGAGGCTTTTATTTAATCGCTATTTGGATAACTATACTGCAAGTAACTTATAAATTTTTATTGCATAATCCAAATCCTTATTGCCTAACTCAAATTTAAAAACTGAGTTTGCTTCATTTGGACACTTCTAGCAAAAAATATGAAGGTTTGAATCACATGGAACAAAAATAAAAAAAAATGAAATGCAAACTCAGGATTCGAACCCCAGACCTAACGGTTCAATCGACAGAGCTTTACCACTACGCCAAGGTGCTATTTGTGACAAGGCTTCATGCGAAAATACATGAGGCTTACATGCACTAACCCTAGAGCTTCACGGCTTCAACAATGGCGCTACTGCACTGGCTCGGCAGAACTGAAGAGGGAAGTTGCCGGGAGAGATGAGGCTTCGGCCGGGGAGGTCCTTGGCGTTGGCGGCGATCTCCGAGCTGTCGTGGCGGCGGCGAGCGAGTTACCACCGAGCGCACCTCCATCGGGCACGAGGCCACTGGCGAAGTCACGACCATGGATGTCAGAGGGCTATACGGAGGAGCAATGTCGGAGCCGAGCCGCCTCACAAAGAAGATGGGTTAGCGAAGAGCTCACCGGCGAGGGTATTATTGCATGCACGGCCGCCCATGATGCTCCAGCTCTGCAAGCTCAAGGCAGAGAGAAGCAATCAAAGCGAGCAAAAGGTGAGGAGGAGGCTCACTGGCTTTATTGCAACAAGAACTGAGCTCATGAGATAGAGGTATGGGCTGCAGAGCACGCGAGGTTTGGCGAACGCGTCTTTGCGTGGTGAAAATGTCTGTTTGGGCAGCACAGAAGCGAGGAAAGAGGCTACTGTGTGGCGCTTGGCAGGAGCCCGGGAGGAGAGAGGGATAGGAGAGGGGGAGGAGAGGCTGGCCGGTGGGTCCAGGCACGCATGGGGCCACCCTACCAGAGGCTTAGCCGGAGGTTTCATCGGATGCAACGGCTTTGTCGGTGTTTCGAGTACCGGCTAGTGAATTTTAGTCAAGGGGTCGCGCGTTTCCTCTCCTTGAATGGCCCGACTCAGGAGCCCAGAAGTATCTTGGTTCGGCCGAATGTCCCTACTCGAACAGTGTGGTGGATCTCAGATGATTTGGGTGCAGATGACTGCACGGTATTACAAGCGAGAGCTAAGGACTGACCTTGAGCGCCTCGTATGAGTGGGAGAGCTCACGAGCTTGAGGATGCTAAGGGCTCGAAGCTGTGGGAGCGTTCGAGCCGTGTATGTGTGTAAGAACTGTTCGCCCGTAAAGCCGTCCTCTTTCCTGAGGGTCCTGCCCCCCATTATATAGATAGAGGGGGCAGATTACATGGGAATTTGAAAAAGAAAGGATGGGGTGTCCTACGCCTAGGAGTCCTGGTCTTCAGTCTTGACCGGTGTCTGCTCACCCCATGCTGGGTCGGTAGATACATCGAGTGACACAGTTTTCTGTTTCGCCGGGAAGTGGCGCACCTACCCTCTGCGCGTTTGCCAGGTGCTGACGCCGTAGCGCTTGGCTCTGGTATTGCCTCGGGAGGGAGCGTATTCTCCCACTGTGCATGACTGGACGATGAAACTGTTGCTTGACTTCGGCAACCTCCTCGCCACCTCGGGAAGGAGCCACCTGCCCTCGCACGGTCGATTGTCTTAGCTTGGTCGGAGCTTGTGGGGCGCCCGACCCATGGCGAGGGTCGGACCGCCCCCTGGTTTGGTCGGGGACGAGTGTCCTTCGTGGCCCAGCGAAGCCTTCGGCCAGAGCTGGGCCCGGGGCAGCCCATTCGTCGTCCTGGGCCGCTGGGGGTACCCATGGTATGAGTACTCGTCAGTAGCCCCCGAGCGAGTTCGTCAGAGGCAGTCGGGGGTTTGCCTTGGTCGGCAAAATCCGAACGAGTGCAACGAGTGGACTTGGTTGGCCGGTTCGTCCGGGTGCATCTATCCGACTTGGTCGGCGGAATCCGACTGGCAGCGTGCGGGCGGACCTAGTCGGCTCTGTGCCCCGAGCGAATCGGTTGGCTGCCTTGGTCGGCAGAGTCCGACCGGCTTGGTCGGCCGGTTTCGACCGGGTGCACCCATCCGACCTGGTCGGCGAAATCCGACTGGGCGCGTGCGGGCGGACCGAGTCGGCTCTGTGCCCCGAGCGGATCGGGTGGCTGCCTTGGTCGGCAGAGTCCGACCGACTTGGTCGGCCGGTTTCGACCGGGTGCACCCATCCGACCTGGTCGGCGAAATACGACTGGGCGCGTGCGGGTGTACCGGGTCAGCTCTATGCCCGAGCGGATCGGGTGGCTGCCTTGGTCGGCAAAGTTCGACAAACTTGGTCGACCGGTTTGACCGGTCAAGGCGAAGCGCACCGGTGGGTGTAGCCCCGAGCGGTCAAGAGCCGTCGGGGTCTACTTTGCCGGTAGAGACCGACCGACTTGGTCGGCGGATCCGGCCGACGTTGTTTTGGTTTCAAGACGGTGCCTAGATGCCTTAGGCAAGCTTCTGGTGTCCGAGTGCTAGTTTTACGTCGTAGCTCGACATTGCCTGGGTCGGCGCGGACGCCCAGATGCCTTAGGCGAGGTTCTGGTGTCTGAGTGCTAGTTTTACATCATAGCTCGACGTTGCCTTGGTCGGCGCGGACGCCCAGATGCCTTAGGCGAGGTTCTGGTGTCCGAGTGCTAGTTTTATGTTGTAGCTCGACGTTGCCTTGGTCGGCGCGGACGCCCAGATGCCTTAGACGAGGTTCTGGTGTCCGAGTGCTAGTTTTACGTCGTAGCTCGACGCGTTTATAAAGTTGGTTTTACGCCGGAGCTAGGCGGAGGGCGTCCGTCCCGAGTCCTCATCTGGTGAGGCTATCTGTGGGAGGAGTGGCCGCTATCTGTCCCACGTGTACACCCCGTCCGCAGGTGTGGGACTTGGAGGGGGTGAGCGAACGCGTGTTTACCATGTTGGTTTGAACACCGTGCTCGTGGAGCTAATAGCGGGTAATCCGAGTGGGACTTGGAGATCCCTCCCAAGGGGGACCCTTCCAAGAGGGTAATCCCATCGAGGGCGTCCGGCCCACTGGGGGCGACCCATGAGAAACCTTTCTTTACTCGATCTCAGATCGACTCGGTCGTCCGCCGACTGAGGTACTGGCCGCCACCCATCGATGGGTTCCGGGAGAGTGTGAAGTATGGTCTTGATACGAAGTTAAAGGCGATTGGGTCGTCAGCCGACCCAACTAGAGGCCCACTGGGGGCTCGCCTTGTCCTCGTCTCTCGCTTAATTTTCTGCTGGGGCGGCCCTGAATCCACTTGGTGGATCAGGCCTTTGGAACCCGCAGCGTTAGACTGGGCCTCGGGCGTGAGCCATTGAGCTCCTTGCCACCTCGAGGGCCTTTGGAACCTATTATAGGGCTGTCGGCCCAGCTTAGAGGCGGAAACCGAGAGGTCGTGGGGGCGTGCTGCTCGATACGGTGTCTTTGCGCCTCCCGCTGTCCTATCAGGATTTAATGCGTAGTGGAGGAATTGGAAACCGTTGTGTCTTACCAATGGCCCAACAGGGCGATCGAGGGACGGACGGCGACGCCGCCGAGGCGGCGTCTGTTTCTACTGGCGCTGTTTCTACCGGTGCCTATTCGGCCCCTATAAATTCGGCGTGGGGGGCGCCGAGGTAGGTACTTGCCTTTGCTTTCCCTGCCTCCCTGCCTTCGTCTGTGATGAGAGAACAAGAGAGCAAAGGAGCCAGAGAAGAGAGTTCCTCACCTTCTTCTTCTCTCATCTTTTCGCTGTTTTCATCTTTGGAGATGTCGTGGCCGGAGTGCTCCGCTCAACCCAGCCGCGCGCTTGGCTTGGAGAGGAAGGGGTTCCTCCCTCCGCGAGACATCTCGAGGTGGAGGGTGCCGACGGGGGTCGCGGTCCCTTCGCCAGGCGACGACGAGATTGTCGTGCCCGCCTCGTTCTACGAGCACGGGTTTGGGCACCCGCTCCATCCGTTTGTCTGCGATCATCGACCGGATCAAGGTCCAAACGGAGCGGGGCCTGACCGGCGACGTCATTGTGCGCGCATTCATGAGGATGCGCGTCCAACCCCTCATGGATAGGGCGCGCCCCATGTTTCAGTACGAGGGGGTGTCTGACCCCATGAGGATGGTGAAGTCGGAGCTCCCCACGTCGGAGGTCGAGGCTCGGGTGTCCCCTGTCACGGGCGGGAGTGCCACCGAGGCGACGGTGGTCATCCCGAGCCATTCTCTGCCAAGAATCCCCTGCACTGTAACCCGAGCGATTCTCTCCCTTTCCTCTTCTTTCTCCCTCAGCCCTTAGTATTTGGTCTGACTAGCGTCTCTGTGTTTTCCAGGCTTGCTGGAAGGTCTCCCTGCATTCTTTGTTGGGGAGAAGGAATTGAGGGTCATGCAGCCACAAGGGCGTCTGCAAGAAGACGAATCCGACCGTAAGAGGCGGAAGGAGGAGAGGAGGAGGAAGAAGAAGGTGGAGAAGAAGCAAGAGCGCGCGGCGAGGGTCGCACGCGGCGAGGAGGTCTCCGACATGACCGCCGTTGATTCGGCCGGTCCGGAGTTGACCTCGAGTGATAGCAGCGGCGACCGCGGTGGCAACCCATACCACGGGTTCGACTTCGGCCTGCCGATTGGTGGTGGTCCGGATGAGGGCGCCAGCCATGAAGGCCGCTGGTCTGTCGTGTTTCAGTGGAGGCGCCCTGGAGGCGCCCTGGGGAAATGGAGGGCGACTTCGCCTCGCAAGGGGGCCGACGAAGAAGGCGCGGTTACCGCACACCCGCTCGGCGCTGTAAGTGTCCCCTTTGTTCCCGAGTTGCATTGCATTAGAGTTTGTTCGAGTAGTTTTCGACCGACCGTCGTGTGCAGGACCTACACGGGTGGCTGTGGCAACAAGCGGCAAGATCCGCAGTGGGCCTCGCGAGGGCCGGCGCCATCCCCGCAACCGGCGAGGGTCGAGAAGCTGCTGGTCGAGTCGGAGCGGCCGGTAGAGCCGGCGGAGCCGATTAGTGTCGAGGCGCCAGAGGCGGCTGGCTGGGCCGCCGTGAGTTTGAGCGCGAGGTCCCGACGATCCTGGCTGCGGGTTTCACGAGGTCAAGAGGGCGAGGAAGAGCTCCGCCGCCATCGCCAGGAAGCCGCCACCATGCAATCCGGGTGCCTAGGGCGATCCCGCCGCCGCTCGGGAGCCCGGCGGCGGGCGCCAAGGCCCGAGGCGCTGCTGTCAAAGCCGCGGGGAGGTGCCGCGTGATCCTCCGCAAGCGCAAGCCGCCGGGGCGGTCCGCGCTGATCTGGCCAAGCGACGATCCGTCCGGCAGGCCGTCCCTCGTGCTGGACGACACGACGGGGCACGGGGAGTGGGAGGCCCTCCAGGAGGGCACGCGGCACGCTGAGGCTGAGGTGAACCAGATCCGAAAGGGGCTGGCCCTCGCCCTCGAGTCCTCCGACAAGGCGCTGGATGCCATCACTGGGGGAATTCACCCGATCGGCGCGGTAAGCCAAACAAAACCTCGTCCTTGCAGTTTTTGACGAGTTTGCGGTATGCTAATAGGGTGTTCGTGTTTCGCAGCACTTGCGGGCCCGATCGGAGGACAAGTCTGAGTTCCTCCGGTGCTTGTACGACCGGAGGATGGCCGCCGAGGAGGAGTGCGACCGGCTGCGTCCCAAGCTGCACGACGCTCGGGAGGCCTTGGCTCATGAGCAGGCGGAGGCGGAAAAGGCCCGCCACGAGCTAGGTCAGATCGCGCAGGTCTTGTTCGAGGAGCGCCGGACAAGCCAATCCTTGAGGACGAAGGTGTCCGAGCTCGAGTCACTTCTGGCGGGGGCCAACAGCACCAAGGATGCTGTTGTCGCCGCGGAAGAGACCGCGCGGTCGGAGGTGAACCGCCTCCGGGATGAACGCGACTTGGCCCAGAGGGACGCCAAGCGACTGCGCATCGAGCGGGACGCCGCTCAGGAAGAGTTGGCCTTGGCGAAGAAGCTTGGCGAGGACTCGATAGTCCTTGTCGAGGGTCTTCAGAGGGATGCTGCGCGCGACCGAGAGGCGCATGAGCAGGCCCGAGCCAAGGCCGAAGAGGAGCTCCGCGCTTTGGCGGACTCCGCGGCTGGTAAGTGACCCGACCCCTTGATCGATTTAACGATCGCAGATCACCGGGCGCGCTCTTTTGACACTGTTTCGATCCGCAGAGTTGCAGAAGAATTTCAGCGACGCCGCGAAGGCGCGGAGACTGGCGGAGGAGGCGCGGATACTACTTGCCACGGCGGACGGTCTCTGACGGGCCAGAGTGGCGGAGGGGAGCGGTCCGAAAGCCGCTGAAGTGGTCCCGAGTACCGGAGACGCTCGCGACGGCACACGGATCGCCTGGTTCAAGTTCGCTTGCCACCGAGCTAGCCCGCGTGCTCGATCACGTCAAGAGCTTGGTGAGCGAAGGCGTCATACTCGGGGCCTCTTCGGCGCTCGTCTGCACCATCTCCCACTATGATGGTATCGACCTTGACACCGTCAGCAGTTGGATCGCCGGGAACCGGACTGATGAGGAGATCGATGGGTTCGAGATCCGTCGAGCAGCTACCGGTGATAGCCTACAGATACCATCATGAGCGTCCTCCATCGTGAGTAGGAGAAATGTTAGATGTTTTACTTTTTGCAATGTAATAACCTTAGCATGTAATGGACTAAAGTTTATTTTAATGCTTTGGCCGGTCGTGCCAACCGTAAGTTCGACTTTGTCTTTTGCACTTTCTTACTGTGATGAACACTTGACGACCATAGCCTTAGAAACCGTAGGGGTTGTTCAAGCATAGGTCGGTGTGTTAACACTTTTGAGGAAAGCACAAAGAGAGCAGGAACTTAGGTACGAAATGTTCACTTGTGCTCGCGCGGGAAAGGAGTGTTCCCGACCGACTATGGATCGCTCCGTATGGGCACTTCCTTCTTCCGCAAAGCACTACTTAGCAACCGTAGCCGCTGGGGTGTAGGCCATAGCACTTGGGTCGAGAGGGTTACCGCTAGGGGGAACCCAATGGCCAGTCGGGTCACTGACCCGTGTGAGTGTATGAACTAGTAGCCCCCGAGTGGTGCGTGGGAACCAGGCTATGGTCGCCACGCAGCGCTTGAACTCAGAGGAAGGGTAAAAAGGTGCGAGGACAAGAAAAAGCTTTAGGGATAGAATCGCCTTAACTTTTCTATATTCCACGCGTTGGAGACGATATTGCCATCGGCATCCTTGAGTCGAAAGGTGCCGGGTTGGAGGATCTCCACGACGGTGAAGGGGCCTTCCCACAGGGGGGAAAGTTTGTGCCTATCTTTGTTGGACTGAACCTAGCGCAGGACCAGGTCGCCGACGTTGAAGGACCGGCCGCGAACCTGACGACTGTGGTAGCGTCGCAGCGTTTGCTGGTACTTGGCCGATCGCAGAATGGCCACGTCACGCGCCTCGTCGAGCTGGTCGATGGCGTCTTATTGTGAGTCGAGCCCCCATGCCTCGTTAAAGGCTTGCAGTCTCAGGGCGCCAGACTGTGTCGGTTGGCAAGACATACCAAAGACCAACACCATGAAGAAGGGTGTAAACCCGCTGGTCGGGTCAAGATGGTCCGCAGTTCCAGAGAACGGAGGGTAGCTCGCCACTCCATCGCCTCGCGAATTTCTTCACGATCAAGATTCGCGCTTAAGCCCTTGGAGGATCATGTTTTGCCCGCCGACTTGGCCGCGTTGGTCCGTGGATGGGCCACTACCGCCCAACCGACTTCGGATGTTGAAGTCGCCGCAGAACTCGAGGAATTCTTCCTCGTGAATCTGCGCCCCGTTATCGGTGATGATGGAGTTCGACCAACCGATAAACGATGTCACGGAAGAAGTTGGCCGCTTGCAACGAGGTGATGGTGGCGACTGGCTTGGACTCTATCCATTTGGTGAACTTGTCCACCGTGACAAGCAGGTGGGTAAAGCCCCCGGGCGCCTTTTTGAAGGGCCCGACCAAATCGAGTCCCTGCATCGCTAATGGCCACGTGATGGGGATCGCCGCAAGGCTCGCGCTAGAAGATGCGTCTCGCGGCAAAGAATTGGCACCTTCGCAGTGCGAACGACCGCTTTCGGCGCCGCCACGGCGGTCGGCCAATAGAAGCCTTTGCTCAAGGCTTTTCCTACAAGGGACCGTGGTGCGGCGTGGTGGCCGCAGACACCGCCCGGATATCGAAAAGAAATGCTTCCCCGGTCGGCCAGAATGCATTTCGAGGACTCAGAGGGCTCCTCTTGTAGAGGTCTTCCCACCAGACGGCGATTTCGCTGCTGAGCGAGGCGCCGCCTCGGCTGGTCACGAGGAGCGATCCGTTAGTCAACCGGTCGATGAAGGGCTTCCTCCAGTCGGAGTCGGCTATCAGCACGCCGTGGTCCGACCCGAACGATTTCGCGTCCGACCACTCGGTGGTCGGAGCGGTCGCGTCCGGCGGGTCGGTCGCTTGTTCGGTTGTCGAGTCCAGACGGATGGAAGGTTTGTGGAGATCGCAGATGAAGATCCCAGGTGGGACCAGTCCTTTGCTGGATGCGAGATTAGCTAGGTAATCGGCCTCACCGTTGTAGCGTCTGTAGCTATGGTGAAGCTCGAAACCCTTGAACCTTTCCTCGAGCTTATGACTTCCCGACAAAGATGTCGCCATGCGCGCCACGAGGCTCCGTGGCCTTCATGACTTGGTCGACGACAAGCTTGGAGTCACCGTATGTAGAGTCGGCGCGCACCGAGGTTGGCAAAGAATCCGGAGACCGCTGACGGGCTTCAGACTCGGCGACGTTGTTGGTTGCGTCAAGAGTAGTCGGATGGCGATCAAGCTTGCTTTCGAGCGAGAAACAATGACGACTCCAAAGACTGCCTCCGTTCTTTGTATAGGACCCATCAAGTATATCGCCCAAGACGGGTCTTCAATGCTAGTGGCGCCGAGCCTCGGTCCACTCAAAGAACGAATCGCCAAGACTCGCGACTTGATCGCCGTTCGGGGGACGTACGATATGTCGTGGCCATTGAGCTCGAGTGCCCACTTGGCTATTCTTCCTGAGGCGTCGCGGTTGTGGACGATTTCGCCGAGTGGCGAGGAGGTCACCACGAAGACGGGGTGCCGGTCGAAGTAATGGACCAACTTCCTCTTCGTGATGAGCACCGTATAGAGCAATTTCTGCACCTACGGGTACCGAGTCTTGGACTCAGAGAGTACTTCACTGATGAAGTAGACTGCCGTTGTACCTTAAGCACATGGCCTTCTTCTACTCGCTCCACGACAAGTGCCGCGCTGACGACCTGGGTCGTGATGGCGATGTAGAGGAGCAGCGGTTCCCTTGGTGCCGGGGTGACCAGTACCGAGGGTGAGGTCAGGAACGCTTTTAGTCGGCTGAGGGCTTCTTGTGCCTCCTGTGTCCAGCTGAACTGATTAGACTTCTTGAGCAGCTTGTAGAGCGGCATTCCGTGCTCGCCGAGGCGAGACACAAAACGGCTCCGGGCTGCAAGGCATCCTGTCAGCCTTTGGACTCCTTTCAAGTTGCCGACTGGGCCCATCTTCATGATCACAGAGATCTTCCCCCGATTGGCTTCGATGCCACGCTCGGAGACGATGAAGCCGAGTAGCTTTCCCTTGGGGACCCCGAAAACGCATTTCTCGGGGTTGAGTTTTATACGAAATCATCGGAGGTTCATAAAAGTTTCCTCTAGGTCGGTGACGAGGTCGTCGGCCTCTTAGTCTTGACGACGATGTCGTCGACGTACGCCTCGACGTTACGGCCTATTTGGTCATTAAAGCATGTTTGCATACATCGCTGGTACGTAGCGCCCGCGTTTTTTAGACCAAATGGCATCGTTACGCAATGTAACGAGCCGAACGGAGTGATGAAAGAAGTCGCGAAATGGGTCGACTCTTTCATCGCTATCCGGTGGTAGCCCGACTAGGCATCCGAAGGATGGATTCGTGATCTGCGCGTGGAGTCGACGACTTGGTCGATGCGAGGCAACTGAACGGGTCCTGGGACATGCCTTGTTCAGCTCGTAGTCAACACACATTCTCCATTGCCCTGCTTTTTTTACAAGGATGGTTAGCCAACCACTGGTGGCGACCTTTTTACAAACCCAATGCCAAAAGTTTGGCAATCTCCTCCCCTATGACGTTGCGCCTCTCCTCGTCAAAGCGGCGCAGGCGTTGGGCGACCAACCTTGAGCCTGGTCGGATGTTCAAGGAGTGCTTGGCAACTTTCCTTGGGATTCCCGGCATGTCGGAGGGCTTCCATGCGAAGACGTCTCGATTGGCACGGAGGAAGTCGATGAGCGCGCTTCCTATTTGGCGGGAGCGTGGTTCGACCAAGACGGTCTTGGTCGGATCCTGGATCGATCATGACCTCCTTCAAGGCCCTCGGCGGACTTGAAGGAACCTGGCCCCGACTTGCCGGAGTCGGGGGCGGACTCGGAGGTTTCCCTCCGGAGGTTAACGAGCTCGGAGGTTAACGAGCTCGGCGGATGCGATGACCGCCGACGCCAATTCACTGCTGCTTTGCTCGCAGTTGTAGGCAAGCTGAAAAGATGAGGCCACGGTGATTACTCCTTGCGGTCTCGGCATCTTCAGCTTAAGGTAGGTGTAGTTGGGGACCACCATGAATTTGGCGTAACACAGCCTCCCCAGGATGGCATGGTAGGAGCCGGGAAAGTCCACAACCTCGAAGGTGAGGGTTTCGGTGCGGAAGTTGTCCGGGCCCCCGAAGGTGACGGGCAGGTCGACCTGCCCGAGCGGATGGGCCTGTTTGCCCGGGACGACGCCGTGGAAGGGTGCCTTGCTCGGTCGGAGACTCGAGCAAGGGACCCCCATAGCGTCGAGCGTCTCAACATACAGGATGTTGAGGCCGCTGCCACCGTCCATGAGCACCTTAGTCAGGTGCTTTGGCCCCACGATGGGGTCGACGACCAGCGGATATCTCCCCGGTTGCGGAATGTGGTCGGGGTGATCGGTCCGATCGAAAGTGATCGGGGATTCCGACCACCGAAGGTACTTGGGCACAGCGGGAGCCACCGTGTGAACCTCGCGGAAGGCGAGCTTGAGCCGCCGTTTGTCGGCGTAGCACGCCGGTCCGCCGAAGATCATGAGGTAGCCGTCGGGTTCTGCGAACTCAAGATCCGCTTCTTTTCCTCAAGATCGGTGCCGAGTCCCGCTTTTCCCTTGCCCCGATGGCGACGGGGTTCCCAAGATGAAGCGCCAGACTTCACATCCCAGATTTGTGTTTGACGGTACCCGTGGTTTGGACACGGTTGTCCATCGCCTTCGAAATGGTCAGCGCGCGCTACCGCCGCTTAAGGCGGCGGTTGGCGATCGCGACTGCGCCTTCGCGGCCTTGTTTCCCTCGCCGTTTTCGTTTGTCGGAGCGGTCGGAGGAGGCACCGGCTTCAGCGCCGGGCTGTCGCTTGGCCTTCCTTTTCTCGAAGATGGCCCCCACAGCCTCTTCGCCAAAGGCGTGGTTGGTTGCGATGCCCAAGAGCTCCTTGGTGGTTCTGGGCTTGACGCAACCCAGCTTATGCACCAAGGCTTTGCAAGTGGTGCCGTAGATGAACGCCCCGACAACGTCGGCGTCACAGATGTCGGGAGCTCACAGAATTGTTGGGAGAAACGCCGATGTAGTCCCGAGAGTCTCCCTGCTGTCGCTTGCACTCTTCAGTCCTAGGAATTTCCGGGGCGCTTGTATGTGCCCTGGAAGTTGCCGATGAAGAGGTTCTTCAAGTCGGCCCAGTCCCTGATGGTCTTCGCGGGCAAGTACTTGAGCCAGGCTCGAGCCGAATCCGCGAGGTAGATGGGGAGGTAATGGATGATGAAGAGGTCATCAGTAGCTCCACCCACCCAGCATGCGAGCCGGTAGTCTTCTAACAAGACGCTGGGGTTTGTTGCCCCTGTGTACTTGGTTATGTTGACTGGCGCCCGGAATCTGGCAGGGAAGTCCGCGTCGCGGATCTCCCGACAGAACGCCCATGGCCCTAGGCCATCGAGGCTCGGCCGCGGCCGTTACGCCGATCACCGCCCATGACCCGTGATCGGGCCGCCGTTTATCGCTCTTTTCCCGCCTCGAGAGTGGCGCGGACGCCGTGGTTGTTGCTCAAAATGGCGCACCGGAGCGCGCGAGGCCCGGGAGCCGGCCCTACATGTGCCGCCGCGCTCCATCGCCCCCGGAGGTTCTGCACGTAGCCCCGCCTCCGTGTCATCCGGCCGGATGCCGCGAGCAAAGATTGTAGCCGCGCGACGCTCGCTTGCGTGGGGAAGAACGGAAGGCCGCTTGACCCTCGCCACCGATGATAATACCGACGCGGCGTGCGCGCGGCGCCAGATGCGAGTGTGGGCTCGGGCTGACGCTACTCTAGGTCGGCCTGGAGTTTGTCAAGCTCAGCCCTTCGAGCCTCCAGCTCATCGCGCTATTGTTGGAGCTCGCCGCAATGAAGCTTGATGCGCCAGCGCTGTTCGCGCTGATACTCCGCTTCGTGCTTCGGCGCCGGGGAGAGTTCCTGGACTTGCGGGGGTTGCGGTCGGATCGGTCACGCCCGCCATGTTGCATTCGCGGGAGTGCGGTCCGTCGCAATGCGCCCGTGGTTTGAGCCGGAGTCGTGGCCGGAGGAGTCCTCCAAGAAGTCGTGGACGGAGGCCGCACATAGCCGGCCATTGCCATGAGTCAGGAATCCGCGGGCGGCGTTGCCGCCGCTGAGCACGCATACGCCGCCAGAGATGGTGCAATATTGATGGGCTCCGCGCCGTGGTCCGCGGGCCTCGAGCCGAGGTTGCCAAGGATGTTGGCGACGGAGTCCAGGCTCCTAGCGGATGCCTGGTCCCAAGAGGTGGCGGGGACAAGCACGAGCTCTCCCGCCAAAGCGGATCCAGCTCCTCGACGCAGATACGCCGTCGCGGGTGAAGGAAGCCATCAAGGAAGTGAATGGGAATCCGGAGATGACGACGATGACGCGCGAAGCCCCTACCTGGCGCGCCAACTGTCGGTGTTTCGAGTACCGGCTAGTGAATTTTAGTCAAGGGGTCACGCGTTCCATCTCCTTGAATGGCCTGACTCAGGGAGCCCAAGAAGTATACTGGTTCAGGCCGAATGTCCCTACTCCGGCCTGTATTGGATCTCAGATGATTTGGGTGCGATGATCAGACGGATTATAAGCGAGGGCTAAGGACTAGCTTTGAGCGCCTCGTACGAGTGGGAGAGCTCACGAGCTTGAAGATGCTAAGGGCTTGAAGCTGTGGGAGCGTTCGAGCCGTGTATGTGTGTAAGAACTATTCACCCGTAAAGCCGTCCTCTTCCCTGAGGGTCCTACCCCCTTTATATAGACGGAGGGGGCAGGTTACATGGGAATTTGGAAAAGAAAGGATGGGGTGTCCTACGCCTAGGAGTCCTGGTCTTCAGTCTTGACCAATGTCTGTTCACCCCATGCTGGGTCGGTAGATACATCGAGTGGCATGTTTTGCTTCACGAAGTGGCGCACCTACCTCGCTGCTTCCCTGTGCCGACGCCAGAGCGCTTGGCTCGTGTTGCCTCGGGAGGAGCGATCCTCCCACTGTGCATGATCGACGATGAAACGTTGCTTGACTTCGCAACCTCCTCGCCACTCGGGAAGAAGCCACCGCCTCGCCGGCCATTCTGAGCCGTCAGGTCCGTGGGGGGTGGCCAACGACGGTGATGGTCTCGGCGCCCACCCTTGGCAGAGATTGTCTTAGCTTGGTCTGAGCTTGGGGCGCCTGACCCATGGCGGGCCTGACCGCCCCTAGTTTGGCTCTGGGACGAGTGTCCTTCGTGGCTCAAAGGAGGTCTTGACGAGCCGGGCCCTGGCACCCATCTGCCCTCCCTGCCATTGGGGGTACACATGGTATGAGTACTCACAGCTTTTTTGGCGATTGGGTGAAATTAAGTGAAGAAATGACCAGTAGTTGGGCGTGCTTGGCAAGAGGTGTTAACTTGTTTGAAATTTTTGTAAATTTTGAGCAGTAGTTCAAAGGTTCTACTTTCCATTTTCTTTGGTTTCATCTCATTCCCTCATCGTTGTTTATGAACAAGAATTCTCCAAACTTGATCGGTTTCAAATCGCATTTGAATTTTAAGCTACTCAAATGGTGTGCCAAAATTCTGGAAAATTTATTTTTATTCATCTTTTGGTCTCTAGTATTTTATAAAATTATTCCTATAGCATGTTGTTTGGTGTTTCCTTGAGTTTCATTGATGCGCTTGATTTGGCATTAAAAGACTTTATTAACATGACATTAGGAAAAACAGATTATACTCTAGAAATAAATCCAATAAGAAATTCCGAAATGCAACAAGAATCAAAGCATGCCACTTTATTTACTGGATCAGATTTGGGATGTTACATTGCATACGAGAATCTGGGATGACGTAGTCATATGAGCGATATGAGCCATAGCTCTCTTACGTCTCGGCAACGTTGTACGAGCTACCGCTATCCTGAGGTGTATCATGGCTTACTAAATGGTCCCTTCCCCCTACATTAGTCGTCCTAGGTGATTTTGGAGCCCCATGGTCTTTGTCCTGTATGGCATGAGTGTACTGGAACTCTCCTGTAAATTGTATGGGAAGCTATGTTTCTAAGTGGAAAGTGCAAGGGATGGAGGGATCAGCAGGGGACTGACCGTCATCGTTGTTCGTCTTGGAGCTACTATCATTGGATTCTTGGTACGGCTGATAAATTCTGCCTACACCCTAGAGGCAGCAATGGTGTGCTATAATTGTTCCTCCTCATCAGCATCACCCGTGTACTCTTCATATGTACTTCTTGGTGGAGAATGTGCAACTGCTGCTTCCTTTCAGAGCCTCTCCTCCCTCTATCCCTTTTTCTTATCTTTCATCCTGTCTAGGTTGCGCTAATAATATTCGCGAACCTCCTTAGGAACTTAAATGCAACGGACGACATTTGTACCGCACCCTGCCAAGTGGTGCTTTAGTCGGATTGTATCGCCTCCTTTCTTCTCTTTATGACAATATTTGTACCAAAATCCAGCACCCACTTTCTCACTGTGCTCCCACACAATATCGACTTAGTCTGCCATCTGCTGATACAAAACGAAACAAGTCAGATGCGGACTTAGTCTGCCATCTGCTGATACAAAACAATAACAAGTCAGATGCAAATCTTATCTTTCTACACATATATGTACACCACATGTCTTGCTTCAAGTGCAAAAATCATACAAAATGGTACTGCATCTAGCTAGCTATAGAAACAAAAATCATACAAAATGGTACTGCACCAAGTAAGCACGCACATATATAGCACTCTTCTTTCTAATCATATAGTTATTTATACATTGCACCAAAATAGTTACAAACTACTGCATAGACTAATTAGTTTTGTTCACTAATGTCAATTATGCTTCATAGTTTTCCTTCACTGGCACCATGAATCAGATGATGATGATGATCATGTAGTGAATGAAAATGACTAGCCACTGCATACATGCTTACTCTTCAACGAAGAAGAAAGCAAGATATTACATAACAGTCAACAAATCAACTAACCCTACAAATAGTACTCAACAATATGCCTCCACGAACAATCCCAAAGAACACTACCAAACCTAGCAACCATAAAGAGAATGAGCTAACAAATGATTGATCTTGCTTGCCTAAACGAAACTTGCTCGGCTTACCTCGAAAGTCGCTTGATTTCATCGGAAAGCCGCTCGGCTTCAGTCAAAAATCAGCGTGCGCCGAAGAAGAAGCAGGCCCTGTCGATTTTCCTTGTGAGCTGGTCGAAAATCGAGCGGTAATCGCTCCTTACCGCTCGATTTTCGAGCTATGCGCATCGGTTTTTGGTCGCCGGTGACCGGACCTGTCTCTTCATCTCGCGAGCTGGAAAGGGCGTGGAAGGGGATGGTGGCTGTGCAGAATAATGCAGTCGAAGGTAGGGTTCCACGCCCGTTTATCTCTTCCCATGTTTCATGGGCCAAGTTGAGCCATATGGGCCAGCACTATGCAGCTACTGTTTTTACTTTTTTTTCCTTTTCAATTTTCCACATTCAGTTTTGGCTCTAAAAACATCTCCTAAATTTGATTTTTAAAAAATTTTCATCCCAGACATTGTAATGCTATTAATACTACTTTTAGGAATTTTTTGATAAATTTTTCCAAATTTTTTGAATTTGAATCGGATCGGTTTACCCATCGGTTTGACATTGTGAACCGGCTCGATATGGTCCGTTTTCGCGAAAATCGACCGGTTTTTGACGGTTTCGCAAACCCTACTCCTAGGAATCAGGGTTTGGCTCTGCTCCGCTCTTTTGCCGTTGGCCATAGGTAGAAAAAGCAAGCTCTGTTCTTCGTCACAGAACATTTTAGAGAGCTCAGATGATTCAGTCCAACTGTTCTGTGTGACGAAAGAAAAGATAGCTCATGAGTTAGATGGTGGTGAGCAGTAAGCATGTGCTAAGTTAAATTGTGCACAGTGACATGCAATTACACCCCAATGGACGGTTGACATGTCTATGTGAAGTGCTCGGTGGTGCCACAATGTGCTGGCTGGGTATAAATACACTACAAAAGCAGCATTCAATTGGGGCTTTGGCGTTTATACCATATTAGGGCATATACAATAAGATCACCTTAGCTTACTCTTAGCATGTCCAGGTTAGTTTTGTCCTATGTAGAAGAGTGAAAAAAGAAGAGAGAGAAGAGAACTAGCTCTTATTTAGTAGTAAGCATTGCACAGGAATATAAGTAGATTAGTTATATACAAGAGAGAAGAAATAGTTAATGCACGGTATCTAGAGTCAACCTTTAGAGATAACTATTGTACAAACTGGCTTTAGTACTTATTTTAGATGACATGGATAGGAGATAGAGTAAGCAACTGATATTGTTATTATACTTACCCTTAGGCTGCTGGTTACAAAGAAAGTTAGGTAGTTTCAGTTACCCATCCATGAATTTGGATCGGCCTTCAAGGAATACAATCTAGGTCCTAGCAGAGAAGGGGAATAGCTTATTAGAATTCATTTATGACTGGAATGAACTTGTTCAACCATAAGAGGAATAGCTTATTAGAATATTGCAAGAGGACTAGACAATTGTTGCTTCACTAATGGTCAGAAAAAAAAAATGAAGTTGTGTCATGTGGAGCGGTGTTGTCAATATCAAACAGTCAGTAGAGTACCACAAGTGTACACTCTACAGGAGTGGCATTGACAAAGTATCCAAAACATCAGTCATTCAGTCAACCATCTTCAAGAAGAATAGTAAGCAGACAAAAAAGCACATATGCACGGATGTATCATAAGTTGAACCATAAGTAAATCTAAAGTTTAATTTCCTAGATGTATCTGAGATAAAATTCTATCAGTTAACTCTTTGATTCTTAAGCCACTTCTAGCTTTGCCGTATTGCGCCTATTAGCAGACAGATGAATAGAAGGGAAATTTTCAGAGTAACATGTCTTAGGCTACACAGGATCAGAGTTTACTGAATCGTAATTTTGAGTAGTTTTCTCCCATGTCCCTGAGTACTATAGAAGAAATTGAATGAATCCATTAGAGCTGCTAGTTCTATTCATGCGCACTTTCACAGTACTAGTATTTCATGTATTTTCTTACTCCAATAGTTGTTAGAATATGCATTACAGTGGTTAAATTTAACTGCGTTCGTCACAAAATGGGGAGAAAATAAAACAAACGGTAGCATCAGTCCTATGATTTCCTTCATTAGTCATTAATAATAAATATAGTAACAGAATGTAAATGATACTGTTTACCTGAATCAACTCAAGAAAGGCCTTTCGCAAGGCCCATTTTGGACATTGGAATGGAGATGTTTCACCTGGTAAAAGCTCCAAAGCTTGCCATCTGCACATGTTTGTATAATAATTAGGGTATCTACCTGATAAAAACAGAGCTAAACAAAAAGTCACAGGAAGGACATACAGTTTGTTTATCGGAAAGAGTAGTCGGGGTTCAATAAAGTTCCTTAACTGCACAACAGTTTCTTCCACATGACAAATCTGACCAAAACAGAGACTATCGGATAACAATCAGAGTGATCCTCCGTCAGAGATGCATTACTTCCTATTTCCGCCCATGTAAGCTATTTCTTTAAGACTGGGAATTTATCTCATTTTCAGGCCACGTTGTATGAACTAAATGTTAAATAAAATATTTTCAGCAGGAAACTGAGCTCTAAATATGTAAAATCCTGTCTGCTGCTAAGTTTTCCTTTTCTTTCTACAGTCAAGGCTAATTATGTGGTGAATGAACAAGGAACAAAGAACCTTCGCCAGGGACATAACCTTCCCATTTTAAATGGAAATAAATATTCTTCAATACTGCATAGATATCTTCAGAATCAACATGTGAAAGGTCAGCCACTAAAAACTGATGGAATTTTCCATCCACCTCAATAGAACTACAGCCAGGGTTCTTCTTTACCCCTTTATCTCTCATCATCATCCTCAGCATCTTCACCTGATTCCATTTGTTTTTACTTGCATATATTTGGCTCATAAGTACATAGATTCCACTGTCTGAAGGATTGAGTTTTATCAGCTTATCTGCAGCACATTCACCAATCTCTAAATTGCCATGCATTCTGCATGCATTTAAAAGGGCACCCCAACCGGCCTCATCAGCTTCCATTGGTATGCTCGTTGCAACTTCAAATGCCTCTTCCAACAGCCCAACTTTACCCAAAAGATCAATCATGCATGCATAATGTTCCGCCCTGCGTTCAATGCCGTAAACCATTTTCATTTCTTTGAAAAAGAGCCGCCCTTCTGAAACTAAACCACTATGACTGCATGCAGAAAGTAATCCAAGGAATGTGATCTCATCAGGCACAATGCCTGTTCCTCTCAACTGCTCAAAGAGACAAAGGACTTGTTCAGACTGACCATGCACAGCATGGGCCATGATCATCGAATTCCAGCTCACTATATTCCTCTCTACCATCTCACCAAATAATCTTGATGCACCACCCAAATCTCCACATTTTGCATACATGTCGATGAATGCATTACCTAAATTCACTGTAAGCCCAACCTTATTACTGACAATGTAGTTATCATATATCCACCTACCAAGAACCAAGCAACCCAGCTGAGCACATGCCGATAGCACACTCACAAGAGTAGCATCAATTGGCTCCACACATGCTACAATCATCTTCTTAAACAACCTTAATGCTTCCTCAGGTTGATTTGCCTGTGAGTAAGCTGCGATCATGCAACTCCAAGATATCGAATTCCTCCTAGGCATATCCTCAAACAGCCGAGCTGCACTTTCCAGATGACCACACTTGGCATAAGCATTAACCATGGTCGTCCAGGTATACACATCCTTGGCTGCCATGCTATCGAAAATCTCCCTGGCAGAGGCCACACACCCGCACTTCCCAAACATGTCGATCAGCGCATTCTCCAAATTAACACTCACAACCACACCACCCTCTGCAACATAACGATGCACCATCCTCCCCAGCGCCAGCAACCCCATCTGCCCGACCGCTGAGACTGCAGCGACCAGCGTCACCTCGTTCGGACGCACGGCCCTGGCCACCACCATCCTGCAGAATACCCGCCACGCCTCGTCAGCCAACCCTCCCCGCGCGCACCCGTCCACCAGTGTCGTCCACGAAACCACGTCCCTCTCAGGCATTTCATCAAACACCTTCCGCGCATCAGGTAATGACCTGTGGTCTGCGTAGAGGTGAACAAGAGCGTTACCCACGAGCACGCTCTGGCCAAGGAACCCCCACTTGAGGGCCACGCAGTGGACGGCCTCGCCGCCGGATGGGGAGCCGTGCCCGGCGGCGGCGGCTGCCTTGAGTGCGAAGACGAGTGTGCGCGCGTCGGCGGGGAGGCAGTCACTGATGACGCGGCGGAAGAGTGTGAGGGCGCGGTGGGGTAGACAGGCGCGGAGGAAGGCGCGCATCATGGTGGCGAGCATGTAGGCGTTGGGGCCCGGGGCGGCGCGGGCGAGGATCGCGGCGGCGTGGTCGATGCGGGGAGGCGTGGAGAGAGCGCAGAAGGCGAGGAGACGGGAGGCCGGGAAGCGGTGCGCGGCGAGGCCGGAGACGGTGAGGAGCGCGTGGAGCTGGAGGAGGCGGCGGAAGGAGGCGCAGGACTCGAGGAGGGAGAGAAGCGGGTGGGTCACGACGAGGTTGCGGTTGGTATTCCACGCCGGCCGGGGAGGCGCCGCCGGGGTGAGGGAAGGCGGCGGAAGTGGAACGGGCATCGTAATGGCCGGGGTGCCAGCGAAAGCGCTTCACAGCCTCGCGCGGCCGCGAAATCTTGATGCGATGGGACTTGTGAGGCAGGAGGAACCCAAGTGCACTCGAAATCCTATAGTTGAAAGTTCAGTTTTGTCCACCGCCGCGGCGGCTCCGCCATGGTTTCAGAACTCGTCGCCGAGCTCTTGCCAGCCTCCAGGGCGCCTTACAGCTCGTTTGGTTGGAGGGAATTAATGGGAGGGAATGGGAATTGAGAGAGGTGGGTTATAAAATTCTTTGATTGATTACTGTCAGGAATCGAGAGGAAGAAGAGGAACAAAGGAAAGTCGGCACAGAGAAAAACGGTTCGACGAGTTCACCTTAAAAGAGATCAACGGCCAAGATTGATGGTGAAAATGAGAAAAGAAGATCAAATGGCTGATAGTAGATTCCGTAAAAGAGTAAAAATCCTGATTACGGATCAGTTATTGTCACCGGAGGAAATTGACAGAAGGAATGGGAATTGAGAGAGATGGGTTATAAAATCCTTTGATTGGTTGGTGGGAATTGGAGATCGGAATAGGAGTTTACAACTTAAACATAGGGAATTTAATTCCCTGTCTCCCTCCTGGGAATTGAAGTCTCGCTTAATTCCCTTGCCTATTCCCATTCCCCGACGATGCCAAACAGGCCGTGGTTGCCATTTACTGTACGTTGTTTGCTTCTATGAGATTTTCACCGAATCTCTGTAAACTTTAAGGGGTTATAATCCCAATTGATGGATGAAATGAAATCAGAATTTTATGAAGTATATTCCTAGCATTCTGGTAGCTTCTGACAGGGTAGAACCCTAGTTTATCCCGCTCCTCTGGAATATGAGCGATCTGAAGTTTATTCAGAGATTTTATTCTATTTTCTTGAAATTGGTTGATCACGCTGCCCTATGCGGCTGCTCGCGCACGCCGGCTTCTTTGACGCGGCTGCCAGGCAGGACCCAATTTGAATCCAAACTGAAATATGAATCAAACTCTGCAAGATGAAGAAAAAGAGAGAGAAGGAACTAGGGTTCTAATCTAACAACTAAAGAGACTAACATATGCGGAATCTAGTCTTGATTCCGTTTTTCCCATCGGCAAGGTTTATAGCCTTTAATTTGTTACAGCGATCTATTACAGTAGTTAAGAAGGTAAAACTCAGGAAAAGATAGCAGCTCAGTAACTTGAAGCCGCGACAAAACATCTGATGTCTGCAGGGCTAATTACCCTTTTATTGAACTACTGATCAGCCCTTAGATCTCTTCTTTTCATTTTTCGATAAAGGAAGCTTTTATTAATCTTAGTAAATTACATCAAGGTGATACAATACAATTATACTAAGAAGACTCCCGGCCTCTACACAGCTAGGGTGTACACAGCCAAACACACACACACACGCCAGAAAAGACAAAGGAACCGTCGCGGCAAACTACATCACGCAATATTGTCTTCAAGGCTATCCACCATCATAGCAACACTTAGATCTCTTCTTTTCATGTCACTTCAAATCTGGACTGTCGATCTTAAGCCAAAATCGGTGAACTGTTTTTTTTTTCTCAAACTGACTTCACTGCCACTCCTCAAGCAAGCTCTTGTCCTCAAGGCTTGAAGCTAGGAAATGTGCTTTGTATGAATGTAGCATCCTAACATGAAGCATCTGTCTTTGGTAGATTGAGCCATTGGGTTACAGCGATTCCTTTTCTAGGAACAATCCTTCTATCTATCACAACAAGAGGTTCAGTCTTCACTTTACCATCTGCATCCACTAGCGGCAACCCAGGCAATGGAATAGCATTTCGACCTACATGTTTCTTGAGCTAGTTAACATGGAAAACAAGATGAATAGAAGCATCAGCAGGTAACTGTAGCCAGTATGCCACTAACCCAATCGTTTTCATCACTCTAAATGGCCCATAATATTTAGATCTAAGTTTTAATGATCCTCTTAGCCCAAAAGCATTCTGCCTATAGGGTTGCATCTTAAGATATGCCATATCTCCCACCTTAAATTGCCTCTCTGATCTCAATCTATCCAAGAACTATTTGATCCTATTTTGTGCATTTTGCAGATTCTCTTTAATATTTTTCAACATCTCATCCCTTGCCCCAATGGTTACTTTGGCTTCAGCTGACACATTGCATGAAATAGATACCTCTGCTAGTTGTGGAGGGTGATATCCATATAGTTCTTGGAATGGAGTAACCATCAGTGAGATGTGGTAAGTGGTGTTGTACTACCATTCGGCCATGGTTAACCAATTAAGCCATTTTTTGGATCCTAAAATACCATGCTCCTCAAATAGGGCTCCAAGCACTGATTTACTCTCTTTGTTGGAGAGGAATCGGTTCCCAAGGCAAAACTAGGGCACAAGCTTGATGGAGAGGAATCCCTAGCCCTTGGGGAAGGTCTTGGAGCCCTCAAACCGCAAAAACTCCGGCCAAAACCCTAGATCCGAGTGTTGGGGCGGAGTAGAGGAGAGAGAAACCAAAAATATGGAGTGAGGGGAAGAAAAGAGGAAGAGAGAGGGTCGGGCGGCTTAAAAAACCCGAGGCCCCACTTCGGACATTCCGAACTTAAGTTCGGATAGTCCGAACCGGTTCGGATAGTCCGAATGGAATTTGGACATCCAACCGGTTTCTCAGATGGCATGAAAACAAAGTCGAATGACTCGAGCGAGAAATAGATGAGAGGACCTAAGAAGTCAAGTCATCAAGTGATCAGCAAGCCATGCAACACTTCAAACCATGATCACAAGATGATTGACAAGATCCGAAGATCAAAAACCAACAAACACAATAAGATAAGAGAAATAAAGAGAATAAGGTTTTTCCAAAAGACTTTTTGCAATCACCAATCAACGTGGGCATGTTTCAAGCCAAATTGCGAGAGTCTAGAATATTTAGCCCACTCCTTAACTCACAAAATCTTTTCTCATCAAGAGGCTTGGTAAATATATCGGCTAATTGGTCATTTTTGCTTACATGATGGATATCGATATCGCCTTTAGTGGAGTGGTCTCTTAGGAAGTGATGGCGGATATCGATATGCTTTGTACGGGAGTGTTGGACGGGATTGTTGGCAATTTTTATGGCATTCTCATTGTCACACAAAAGTGGCACACGGTTATAGGTTAGTCCATAATCATTTAGAGTTTGTCTCATCCAAAGCAATTGGGCACAACAACTCCCAGCGGCTATATATTCGGCTTCAGCTGTGGATAGGGCTACGGAATTTTGTTTCTTAGAGGACCAAGAGACAAGGGATCTACCTAAGAATTGACATGTCCCCGAAGTACTTTTCCTATCCACCTTACATCCGGCATAATCCGCATCGGAATAGCCAACTAACTCAAATGATGAACCTTTTGGATACCAAAGCCCAAAATGAGGAGTGTGCACTAAATATCTCAAGATTCTCTTTACGGCCACCATGTGACACTCTTTAGGGGCGGCTTGAAACCGTGCACACATGCACACACTAAGCATAATATCGGGCCTAGATGCACAAAGATAAAGTAGGGAACCGATCATCGAGCGATATACCTTTTGGACGACCGGTTTACCTTCTTTGTCGAGGTCTAGATGCCCGTTGGCTTGCATTGGCGTCTTGATTGGCTTGGCGTTCTCCATACCGAACTTCTTGAGCATGTCCTTGATGTACTTTGTTTGGCATATGAAGGTTCCTTCCTTAAGTTGCTTGACTTGAAAACCGAGAAAGAACTTCAATTCGCCCATCATGGACATCTCAAATCTCTTAGTCATGATCCTGCTAAATTCCTTGCACAAGTGTTCATTAGTAGATCCGAAGATGATGTCATCAACATATATTTGACATACAAATAAATCATTGTCAATATGTTTAGTAAAGAGAGGGTCGGCCTTTCCGACTACAAAACCTTGATCGAGAAGGAAGTCAAGACACTCAAACCATGCTCTTGCTTGCTTGAGCCCATAGAGAGCCTTGTGTAGGAAGAAGACGTGGTCCGGATGGTTCGGTCTTCGGCCGGTGGTTGCTCAACGAGACCATTTTGAGAGTGGTCCATTCGAGAAGGCGCTTTTCACGCCCATTTGATACAACTTAAAATCATGGTGAGTAGCAAAGGCAAGTAATATTCTAATAGATTCAAGCCTAGCTACGGAGCATATGTTTCATCGAAATCCAAACCTTCGATTTGCGTGAAGCCTTGAGCAACTAACCGGCTTTATTTCTCGTCACTATTCCGTTCTCATCTTGCTTGTTCAAAAACCCACTTGGTTCCAATCACATTTTGCTTGGGCCTTTCGACAAGCTTCCAGACTTGGTTCCGCTCGGGTTATTCAACTCCTCTTGCATGGCCATCACCCAATCCGGATCTTGGAGCGCTTCATCTACCTTAAGCGGTTCAAGAGAAGACACAAAGGAGTAAAATTCATAAAAGTTAGCGATACGAGATCTAGTAGATACTCCCTTGTTAATGTCTCCAAGTATGTTGTCGACCAGGTGATCTCGTTGTACACTCTGATGGACCCTTGATGAGGTACGGCTATGCGTTGGTCCTTTGAATGGGACCCTCATCGCCTTGAGTGGCTTTCGAGCCGCCTTGGACTCGCATTGAAGACGAAGGAATATCATCCGAGCGCCCATCGTCGCATCATGAACTCCTTGAGTTGAAACGCTTGGAATAACATTTTCCTCAAGTGGCCTTACTTCTCCAATTGCCGTTTTTGATTGCGCCACACGGGGTTCTTCCTGTCAATCACAAAGACGATCAACTTGTTCTACTTGAGAACCGTTAGTTTCATCAAATGTCACATCGCGTGAAATTTCAACCACACCGTGGTGTTGTTGAAAACTCAGATGCATAGGCATTTGATCCATAGCAAGCAAGAAACCTTCGCCTACTTTAGGAGCAAATTTAGAAGACTTAGCTTTCTTGTTGAGGATGTAGCATTTGCTCCTCAAGACTCCTAAGTAGGATACATTGGGTTTCTTGCCGTGAGGAGCTCAGACTGCCTTTTTTCAAAGAACTTGTGGAGGTATAGTCGGTTGGAGCTGTGGCACGCGGTGTTGACGGCCTCCGCCTGCAATATATCGGAGACCTTGTACTCGCCAAGCATCGTCGCGCCATCTCGATGAGAGTTCGATTCTTCCTCTCGCCACCCCATTCTGTTGGGGAGAATAGGAGCCGAGAACTCATGCTTGATGCCTTCTTCATCGAGAAACTCTTCAACACCAGATTCTTGAATTCGTGCCGTTGTCGTCCGAATTTTCTTGATCTTCACGCCAAACTCATTTTGAGCCATTCTCATGAATTTCTTCAAGCTTCCTTGGGCTTCGCTTTTATCATGCAAGAAAAATACCCAAGTAAAGCTAAAAGTCATCAACGATAACTAAACCATACTTGTTTCCTCCAATGCTTATGTAGGCGATCGGGTCAACAAATCCATGTGTAGCATCTCCAAGGGTCTCGAGGTGGTCATCACATTCTTGGCGGGATGAGAAGCATGACTTGCTTCCCGCTTGACATGCACTACATACCTGTCTTTCTCAAAGACAACATTGGTTAATTCAAGAATATGATTGCCTTTAAGAAGTTTGTGGAGGTTCTCATACCAACATGGGCAAGCGGCGATGCCATAGCCAACCCATGCTAGACTTAGCCATTAAGCACGCTTTCAAGGTTAACTCTATCCGTAGTGAAGTCTACAAGATAGAGATTCCTTTCAACCGTCCCTTAACGGCTATTGAACCATCATCCCTCTTAATGACATCCACACCCTTATCGCTAAACACACAATTGTAGCCCGCTTCACATAATTGAGCAACGGACAACAAATTGTAGCTTAGCGACTCAACAAGTAAAACATTGTTTATATGAAAATCATTGGTAATCAAGATCTTACCTAAACCTACCACTTCACCTTTTCCGTTGTCGCCAAAAATTATACTTTCACTATTTGATCCATTGGCTTCTAATTGTGCGAACATTGCCCTTTCTCCGGTCATATGATGTGTACATCCGCTATCCAAGATCCAACTTGATCCACCGGAGATGTAGGCCTACAAAATGAAATTTAGTTTTTGCTCTTTGGTACCCAAACTTGTTTAGGTCCGCGCACATTAGTGACAAGTGATTTGGGGACCCAAATAGATTGCACACTAGAAGCATTCTTGGGCTTACCCCCAACATGATGAGCAACTACTCTACCGAGGCTAGTCCTCTTAAGCACATATGAAGCAAAGAAAGTGGATTGAGCCTTATATTTAGAGTTTGCTTCCCCTTTTACGAAATGAATGGGCTTGTTCAAAGGCGCAACCACAATATGGTTTCCTTTGCCCTTGGGAGGAACATAACCAAGTCCATGCTTCATGGGGTTACCTTTGCGCTTACCGAGGAACTCGTCTAGTCCCTTGCTAGCCTTATAGGACTTTTGTAGACCATCTTCGAGCATTCCCTTGAGCTTCTCATTTTCATTAGCAAGTACTTGCAAAGTCTCAAGGTTAGTGGTACAAATATCAATATTGACATTATAGCACCTAGCGATCCATTGCTCGTTGAAGGTAATGAAGAATTGGAGTTAATAGTTGAGGTAACCTGAGGGTTATTCTTGAGATCAACAAGCTTCAACTCAAGAGCCTTGCAAGCATCCTTTGCCTTAGCAAGTTCCTCTTCGAGTGAAGCGTTGGTGATCTCGAGACTAGTCACCTCAGATTTGATTAATTTTGAATTCTCAAATAATTTCTCATTTTCTCTTTTTCAAAAGACAAGCTCTTCTCTAGCTCACGGTTTTTCTCCTTTTCGAGGATAAGCAAATCCTCTTGAGCCTCAAGAGTAGCTTCCTTTTGTTCTATAACTTCCTCCAATTTTTCAATATCTTTTAAAAGCAAGTTTAATTTATGAATGTCAAAATTCTTCATAGATTCAAGCACGGTGTTAACATCATCATCATCACTATCGCTATCGTGCTCATCTAGACATTCATTAGTAATGGAGGGAGTGGAGTCTTTTGATGATACCTTATGCCCCTTTGCCATAAGGCACATTGGAGCATTGTCGTCGTCATCGCTCAAGTTGTCGAAGAGGCTCTTCGACGTTGTTGAGGTGGTAGGCACGGCGATGGCGACGGAGGCAATTCCTCCTTCCTCGTCGGAATTTGACTCGGAGTCGGAGTCGGAGTTGGAGTCGGTGTCGGAGTTCCACTCCTTTCCAATGTAGGCACGGCCCTTGCCTTTGTACTTCTTGCTCTTCTCCTTCTCCTTGTCCTTGCCCCGATACTTGTCTTTCTTGTGCGGCTTCTCATCTTTGCCTTCCTTATGCGGACACTCGGCAATGAAATGGCCGGTTTCACAAGATTCATAACATCTTCTTGTGGAATGTCTCCCCTTTGCTTTTCTTCCATAGTTCTTTGAATGACCTCCTTGTTTGAAATTCTTCTTCTTGAAGAACTTGTTGAACCTTCGCACAAATAGGGCCATATCCTCATTCGTCAACGGACCACTAGACTCTTCATCTTCACTTGAGTTCTCTTCCGCTTACGACTACCTTGACGGCCTTGAGGGCAATGCCTTTCTTTTTGCTAGACTTGAGTTCTTCAACGACCTCAGCTTCCTTCACCATCATCTCGTCCATCATGAGCCGGCCAATGACATCATGAGGTGTCAAAGTGTCGAAGTTGGGCCGGTCTCGGATTAACTGAACAAGGTTACGGTTGGTAGGAGTGATCACGCGAAGTATAATCTTCACCACGGCCTTGTCAGAAAGATCAGTGCACCCAAGACCTTTTGCTTGATTTACGAGCACCATCAGGCGGTCAAACATCTTGGTGTATGATTCACCGCCTTCCGTGGTGAACCGCTTAGCTCACCAATAATGAGCTCTATCTTCGATTCTCTGACGCTTGACACTCCTTCATGACCGACTAGGAGTCTATCCCAAATAGCCTTTGCTTCCTCCAAATCCATCGACTCGGCTGAACTCGGAATCACTCAGTATGCTGAATAAGGCATTGACCGCCAAATCATTGAAGTGTTGATCTTTATCTTCTTCGGAGTAAGATTCTCGGATCATTAGGCTTGAAACCTGTTTGCACAATCTTCCAAATAGAAGGGTGAAGCGATCTCAAGTGCATCTTCATCTTATGTTTCCATGCCGCATAGTGAGTGCCATCGAAATGAGGCGCCAACGAGGGCACAGAGACATATGAGGAAGAGCTTGAGACACCGAGGAACGATAATCAAAAGGAATTATAACCTCAATACCGGCGCCTGTGCCCTTATCTTGGTCATGGGCTTCGGATTCTTATCTCCGCCATGCGACATATTGATTCTCCAGCGGTTAAGCCAAACTAAGGAGATTTGGCTCGATACCAATTGAAAGGACCGAGATGTCGCCTAGAGGGGGTGAATAGGCGCTACAAATTTTAAATCGCAATGAAATTTAAACTTGGATACTCCGAAATTATCTTCGGACTGTCCGAGTAGTTCGGATAGTCCGAACCTAATTTCAGATATTCCGAACTGGTTCGAGCACAAGAACCCTAGAAAATAGATCTAGCAAATCTAGAGTAAGAATCTAGGTTCAAAAGATATATTTTGACTAAGATTACTTGCAGGTAGAGAAATCCCACAAATATTTACACCAACAACCGTTTAAACCCTTGAATCCCCAAAGATTTAACTAAGCACAATATGAGCAAGTGAGAGAATCAAGAATCAAGTAGACAAACCGATTTTTCCCGAAGTTCGGATCCTTGAGGGGATCGTACGTCTCCGTTGAGGCGGCACAAAGCCAGGGTCTCTTTCAACCCTTGTCCTCTAGGTGTTGCACCAAGCACTCACCCGTTAACTCTTTGAATCCTTCCCTTGCGGAGGTGGATTCAACCTTCACAAACTTCCCGGCAAGGCCCCACACGAAGATTTGGGGGCTCACCGGTGACTCCTAGCCGTCTAGGAGTCCTCAACCTCCAAGAGTAAAGAATCTCGCAAGAAATCCGCTTGAGGATGAACCACGTGCTCAAGATGAATCACAATCACAAGATCTTTCAATCTCTCACTTAATCTCCCTCCAAAGATTCAAGAATCACAAGATTTGAGGGAGGAGAACACTAGAGCTTTTAGAGAGAGTAAAAGAGCTGTTGGGATGTATTGAATGCACTGGATAAATGGTAGGTGGGAGTTGGGGAGGTATTTAAAGCCTCCCAAAACTAGCCGTTTTTCACTTCAGCCCGACACTGTTCGGATAGTCCGAACCCATGTTCGGATAGTCCAAACCAATTTGAACTAGGGCAACTGAACACTCAGTTCGGACAGTCCGAACGACACTTCGGATAGTCCGAACCAAAAAGACTTAGCCCTAACCGAGGGGGTCCACTCGGATACTCCGAACCTATATTCGGACATTCCGAACCAAATTGAACTCGACCAACAGAGAGGGCTAGCTCGGATACTCCGAACCCACGTTCGGACATTCCGAACCAATTTGAACTGGACCAACAGAGAGGGTTAGCTCGGATACTCCGAACTGAGGTTCGGACATTCCGAACCAAATATCGCCTAAGCAACCGAGGGGTCCAGCTCGGACATTCCGAAAATTTGTTCGGATACTCCGAACCTTTTTGAACATTTTGCCCCTAAGACTTTACACATAGACTCATACTTAGACTAGGATTCATCATTGAGCACATTAGATCATTCTAAAGCTATTTCTTGCCCTATCCCTCTTTATAGTACGGCCGTCCTTAAACTCAAATAAAATTAAAAATACATACGCAGCCGTTGAGTTTAGTCGACGCCTTTTCTTCTTCAAATTGAGGGACCTCTTTCCTTAAGCGACTTTTTAATGAGCGTATCCATCTGTTCACCATACTCAGAATACTCATTAGTCACTTAATCTTATTGTCATCAATCACCAAAATCATTAAGGGGCCTAGATGCACTTTCACACACTCTCGTGCCCACGCGGCTACCCAGACCGGCAGCAGTCGGACTGCCCAAAGTCGGCCCAGAGGTAGTCGGCTGGAGCTTCGCCGGGGCGAAGACGCCCGCCGGAGCCTCAACCGCGATCTCCGCTTGGATCTTAACGCCAGGCAGCATGAACGGGAAGAGGTGGAGCGGTGCCGGTACGAGGACGACTACGAACGTTTTGGCATTAGCTATGATGGCCGGGACAATCGCAATGGCCGACGCGACGACCATATCGGCTGCAAGGATCACAATCGCCGGGCCGGGAGTGACGATGGAGATCACCAAGATGGGACGCTGCCGCGCCGATCGCCATGACGGCGTAGCAGCGGGCCCATCGATGGGGTCTGCGCGTTCACCCCCCGACTTCGCCGAGTGGTTTGGCCCGAAGGCTTCAACCCTAGGGGCATCGTCAAGTTCGATGGAGAAAGAGACCCGAGGCCTGGCTGCAGGTTTATGCCCTCGCAGTCAAGGCAGCCAGGGGCGACCAGAACGTGATGGTGAATTACCTGCCGGTCACACTCGCCGCATCAGCTCAGGCCTGACTCACGGGACTCCCAGCGGGTTCTATTGATTCTTGGGGAGATCTCTGTGAGCAGTTCATCTCAAACTTCCAAGGCACCTATGAGAGGCCTGGGACCTCTACCAGCTTCATCAGAAGAAGAACGAATCTCTGCGGGAATTTATTCGGCGCTTCATGCAAAAGAAAAATACCGTTCGGGATGCCTCAGAAGCGGTCGTCATAGCTGCCTTTCAGAAGGGAGTCAGCAACCCCAACTTGATCAAGAAGATGTCCCGGAGTCCACCGACCACCGTTAGGGAGATGTTCGCCTTGGCCGATCGCTATGCCACGGCCTCGGACGCCCTGGCGGAACGTTAGGAAGATCTCCCGCGGCAAAAGGACAAGAAGGACCACGTCGAGTCCTCCAAGAAAAGGGATAAGAAGCGTGGGCCTGGAGAGCTGGTCGTTGCAGCCGAGCGCGGTCGGCCCCGAGTGCCGTGGAGCAATGATTACGACGAGGTAATGGATTCCGTCTGCCCTTTCCACCCCCATGGGAAGCATGCGGCCAAGGACTGCTACACCCTGAAGTGGTTTGCCCGAGAGAGTAGCAATATGGCAAACCGAGGCAAGGGCGAGGCAGCGAAGAAGCAAGATCCACCTGAAGATGACAGGGGCGATTACCAGGTAACCGAGCATGAACTCAATTATATATTCGGAGGCTCGGCTGCGTATGAGTCCAAGCGAAAGTAGAAGCTTACCGCTCGGGAGGTCAACGCAGTAACACCGGTGACACATCGATTCTTGAGGTGGTCTGAGGTTCCAATCACATTCGATCGCTCGGATCACCCCGATTGCGTCCCGTTTCTGGGACGATATCCTCTGGTCCTGGACCCTATCGTGCGCAGCGTTAGGCTCAAGAGGGTGCTGGTCGACGGAGGAAGTGGGCTTAACGTCCTTTTCTCTAAAACCTTCGATGATATGAAGATCCCCCGCACCGAGCTGAAGCGTGGATCGTCGCCGTTCCACGGGGTAATCCCCGGGATCTCAATGGTACCACTCGAGCAGATCACACTACCGGTGATGTTCGGAACCAAGGAGAACTACCGGACGGAGTACCTGAATTTCGAGGTGGCCGATTTCAAGATGGCATACCATGCCATTTTGGGAAGGCCAGGGTTGGCTAGGTTCATGGCCGTCGATCCCCCATTACACATATCTGGCACTGAAGATGCCGGGGCCAAACGGTGTTATCACGGTCCGAGGGGACGTCAGGCAGTCCTTCGCGTGCGATAGGGAAAGCTGCGACCTGGCCGAGCTGATGGTGGCGACAGCCGATGCTGAGAAGATCCGGCTGGCGGATGCCCTTCCGCAGGGCAAAGGCGACGTCTTGACTACAAAGCAAGCCAAGTCGGGTATGAAACCTGACGAAGGAGTCAAGAAGGTGATACTTGATCCGTCCAACTCGACCTAGACGGCCTTGATTGGGACAGGGCTTGATCCCAAATAGGAAGATGCGCTCATCGCTTTCCTTCGAGCAAACCGGGATATTTTCGCTTGGAAGTCATCCGACATGCCCGGTGTTCCTAGGGAGGTGATCGAGCACTCTCTCATTGTTGACGAAAAAGCAAAGCCCATCAAGCAGCGGCTCCGACGGTTTGCACAAGATAGCCGCGACGCCATTAGGGAGGAGATCATCAAACTTTTAGCTGCTAATTTCATAAAAGAAGTGTATCATCCCGACTGGTTGGCAAACCCGGTCCTTATACACAAAAAGAATAAAAGTTGGCGCATGTGTGTCGATTACACTGATCTCAATAAGGCGTGCCTAAAGGATCCCTTCGGGTTGCCCGCAAGATCGATCGTAGTAGACTCGATCATTGGTGCGAGCTCTGAAGTTTCCTAGACGCATACTCAGGGTACCACCAAATCAGGCTGAAGGAAGGAGATTGCATCAAGACCTCATGCATCACTCCGTTCAGTGCGTACTGCTACATCACAATGCCATTCAGGTTGAAAAACGCTGGCGTGACCTACCAACGTGCTATACAGCGGTGTTTTCACACTCAACTCGGACGCAACGTGGAGGCATACGTAGATGATGTTGTGGTTAAAATCCGAGCGAAGGAAGATCTCACATCTGATTTGGCCGAGACGTTTGAAAGCCTACGGGCCTACAAGATGAAGCTCAACCCGGAGAAATGCGTCTTCGGGGTTCCTTCGAGGAAGTTACTCGGATTTATCGTGTCTCGCTGCGGTATCGAGGCAAACCCGGAGAAGATCAATGCCATTCTAAAGATGAAACTGTCGACCTGCCAGAAAGAAGTCCAAAAGCTCACAGGGTGCATGGTGGCACTCGGCCGGTTCATCGCTCGCTTGGGCACTCGGGGAATGCCCTTCTTCAAACTCTTGAAGAAACAAGATAGCTTTCAATGGACCTCCGAGGCACAGCAAGCTTTTGAGGACCTGAAGGCGCTCCTGACCACACCTCCGATATTGGTCGCGCCAACGCCTAAGGAACCCCTCCTGTTTTACATAGCGGCAACGACTCACGTAGTCAGCACTGCAATTGTTGTGGAGCGGGAGGAGGAGGGACACCTACAGAGAATTCAACGCCTGGTTTATTTCGTCTGTGAAGTATTGGGCGAATCCAAGACGTGGTACCCTCAAGTGTAGAAGCTTCTATACGCGGTACTGCTTGCCTCTCGTAAACTCAAGCATTACTTTCAAGAGCATTCAATTTCGGAGGTTACATCTTTCCCGATTGGGGATATACTTCACAATCGGGAGTCCACTGGGAGAATCATGAAATGGGTGGTCGAGCTTGGGGCCTATGAAATCTCCTTCAAGCCTCGGACAGCCATCAAGTCTCAAGCACTCGCCGACTTCGCCGCTGAGTGGACGGCGTTGCAGAATCCCATGACCATGGAGGATCTCTAGTACTGGATGATGTACTTCGACGATTCTCTCACGCTGAGTGGTGCGGGGGCTGGTGTGGTGCTCATCTCTCCAACAGGGGAAAGGCTGAAATATGTCCTTCAACTACATTTCCCAGCATCAAACAACGCCGCCGAGTACGAGGCGCCATACACAGTCTCCGGATCGCCATATCGCTCAGTATCCGATGATTGACGGTTCGTGGAGACTCTCAGCTGGTGATTAACCAAGTGCAGAAGGAGTGGTTGTGCATTGATGATAGCATGACTGCATACTGTCAGGAGGTGCGTAAGATGGAGGACAAGTTCGACGGACTGGAGCTCACCCATGTGCTCCGCTGGGACAACGAAGTAGCAGACGAGCTCGCCAGGCTAGGCTCCAGCCGAGCTCCTATTCCAGTTGGAGTCTTCGTTGAAGAGCTTCATAAACCAACGACGAGCCGACAGCGGGAGTCGGACAAATCAGGGGAAAAGCCGGTCAAGGTAGAAGTCTTGGTCATCAACCCCGACTGGACAAAACCCTATCTAGATTATCTTCTAAGGGACAAGCTTCCTGAGGATCGCATACAGGCCGAGTGCATCACGCGGCGAAGCAAGAGCTACGTGGTGGTCAGGGAGGAGCACTTTCGAAAGAGTGCCTCTGGGGTCCTTAGGCGGTGCATATCAGAGCAAGAAGGGAAGAACCACCTCAGAGAAATTCACTCGGGAATCTGTGGACATCATGCAGCGTCAGGCACTCTGGTAGGCAAAGCTTATCGTCAAGGTTTTTTCTGGCCGACTGCTGTAACAAACGCGGAAGATATTGTCCGCACATGCGAAGGCTGTCAGTTTTTTGCCCGGTAGATTCATATACCGGCACAAGAGCATCGGATCATTCTGATCACTTGGCCATTCGCAGTCTGGGGGCTCGACATAGTCGGACCCCTCAAAAAGGCCCAAGGTGGATTTGCCTTCCTCTTCGTTGCCATCGACAAATTCACCAAATGGATTGAGGCCAAGCCAGTTACCACGATCACTGTAGTCTAAGCCAGAGAATTTTTTCAAGAAATTTTCGTCAAATTCGGTGTGCCGAACAGGATCATCACTGACAACGGCACCCAATTCAGAAGCGAAGAATTCCAAGACTGGTGCGACGAGCTCGGCATCAAGATTTGCTTTGCCTCCGTGGGCCATCCCCGGAGTAACGGGCAGGTCGAACGGGCCAATGGCATGGTGCTGCAGGGCCTAAAGGCCAAAATATTTGATCGTCTCAAACCATACGCAGCAAGATGGGTAAAAGAATTGCCTTCGGTGCTTTGGGGGCTGAGATCTACCCCCAACAGGGCTACCGGGCAGTCACCTTTTTTCCTAGTATATGGTTCGGAGGCGGTCCTACCTACCAAGCTAGCATTTGGATCCCAACGGGTTCGGAGCTACAAGGAAGCCAAGTCAGAAGAAGGCCGACTGGAAGATCTCGACAAGCTGGAGAAAGCCAGAAACATCGCATCAATCCAGTCGGCTAAGTACCTCCACGGTTTGCGCCGCTATCATGATCGGAATGTTCGGGGCTGAGCTTTCTCTAAAGGGGACCTGGTTCTTAGAAAGAATCAGAAAAGCGAGCACAAGCTCTCCCCAAACTGGGAAGGCCCTACATTATCGACGAAGTAGTGCGCCCGGGGACTTACCGGCTCAAGCGAGAAGACGGCGCAGAGCTCGGCAACACTTGGAACATAGAACAGCTACGTCGTTTCTACACCTAAATATGCATTTCATTGTGTCATTGTAATTAAGGACGTTCTTGACTTACTACTTAATTCATTCTGAACTAAGCAGTAAGTCGGGGGCTACACCTAACAGTGTCTGAATGCAAACACCTATCCTTTCGACATGCTCTTTGCCTTTTTCTTTCTAGCGATTGCGACTAAATCCGAGTGCAATTAACTCCGAGTAGTGAAACTCTGAACGATGAAATCTAGCTACCCAGATGCGTGTCTGAGAAAAGGAGCCACGCGCTCACTCCCGACACTCGGAGGTTAGGCTAGTCGGGCAGAGCGATCAAACAAAAAGACAACGTGCACTCAGATGGATTCAGAAACCACAAAAATATATAGCATCCCAGATATATATTGAACATTATGTCCAATTACATATTTTTACATACGCACATATCTTAAAAAGCAGCCAAACCTAAGCGGCGTGACGTGCACGGCCCAAGGCCTCGACAAGGATGTCGGCGACCTCGAAGAGAGCTGGGACGACCTCAAGCAGGACCTCCACGGCGGCGACGTCGCGGGTGACGGCTTCCTCCTCCGCCAACTCAGCAAGGGCGAGATCATAATCCGCCCAGAGCTCCTCGTCGTTGACCCCCGGCGCCGGAGGCAGAGGCGAGGGCGGAGCTGCTTTGCCGCCAGGAGCGTCATCTCCGAAGTCAAAGTTTAACTCCTCCGCCGGAGGCGGAGATGAAGTGTTTACAGAAGATCCAAGTCCAGATTTTCCACCAAGGAGGAGGCCACGTCCCTAACTTCATCAAGAAGAATGGCAACTTGATCGTCGTCGACGGAACAGGGAAAGCCCTCCTTGACGGCCTCCAGCTCCACTCCGGGATAAAGCGACTTCACGATAGCTAATGCTTGGCTAGCGCTGGTGGTCGTCATCTCTCGAATGTGAGCCCTGAGCCTTTCGGGACCCGTTGACAGCCAAGAGAGGGCTTCATCCTCATTGCTCGGCTCGGCTCCTCTAGGGCTCAGGAATTTGGCTATTTCTTTGACGAAGTCACGGTATTTGTCGCGAAGTTCGTGGGCAGTCTTGATCTCCCCATTGAGGACATCGAATTGCACCTGCGACTTTCTCCTGTTCTCTGCAAACCAGTCGGATTGTCACTAGTGGCGTCACAAATGCAAGGGATGTAGCGCCGAGTTGGGATATGTATACCTTCTAGCTCCTGCGCCAGTTTATCGTTATCGGCCCGAGTTTGGAACTCGGAATCCTTCAATACTGGACTCGCCTCGCCAAGGTCGAAGCGATGGACCTGCTCACCAAGCAACGAACGAAGTCAGATCACGACAACAATCAAGGCGGCAACTAAGCAAGTGAAGGAACACTCACCCCGGAGCACCTCCGTCAAGGTTTGGACTTGGGCCTGGAGCTTTTCCTGCTCGGCTTGGCTGTCCCGAGCGCTCCAAGTCGGCCTCGTACTCCTCATGCTCCCTAACCTTGGGAAGAATTTCCTTGAGGAGGGCGTCCCTCTGCTCGGAGCGTTCCCCCAGCTCCTGAAGAATTCCAGGAGGATGAAGAAGACATACCACTCGACACGAGTAAGAAGAAGAAGAAGAGGGCTTACCTAGATCAACTGGGCACCCCTGATGGCATTCTAGTAAAGCTCCTCCCTCACCTTCTCATCCCCCTCGCCGAAGGCCTTCCACCTATCCTCGTGGTGAATTAAAATCCGGAGTGGAGGACTGGGGCGGGGCGCAGGCTGAGGGGGTTGTCAGGGAATCTCCTCCACAGGAGAGGAGGAGCAGGCGGCAGACTCCGGCACTACTGTCTCGGAGGCCGGCCTGGGCACGCTTGCGGGAACCGAAGGGGTCACCTTAGCGTCGCCGGGCAAGGTAGCTCCGGCTCGCTCCGGGGCTGTTTCGTCACCACCCGGCGCAGCGACCGTCGGCGGGGCCGTCCCCTCCCGGTCTACGGCCTCCTCGGGTGCAACTTCCTGAGATACGACAGTCGAGACCTTCGTGGGGATGACCGCTCTCGGCGCCCTGATCGCCGAAAAAGAAGTCAAGCGCACGCTAAGGAAACAAGAACAAGAGATTGACAGGGGGACCAACCTGTCGGACCTCCTTATCCTAAATCCACGCCCTTTACGAGTGATCGAACCACTCAGGGAGGGGTCCGGTGTCGCTCGAGCTCGTGGAGGCTAGGGTGTCGTCTTCTTGACGTACGGGCCCGCGAGGTCCTGGATAGTTGGGCCTCCGGTGGGGCGTTGTGGCGCCGGCACCCGCTCGGCATCTCCCTCGGTTGAGGGCCCTTTCTTCTTCGTGCTCGGTTCCTCAGATGAGGGATCGGCGGGCCGCTTCGCCGCGGCACTTTGGCATGGAGGAGAGTGAGGAAGGGGGGTCCGAGGAAAAAGCAACGCGATCCTACGAGGAACAGCAAGTGCGGAGTCAGTCGGTAGTCGGCCGGTTAACGACAACCAAACATCAATAAGCTTGAAGTACTCACCTCAGGAGGGGGATTCGCCAGGCAGAAGGCCCTTGGAATGCCCTGGGGAAGGATCGAGACATCCGGGGCCAGAAGATCGCTTATCCGAATGATGAGCGTATCTTGGTTGATATCCTCGGAGACCTCCCGCGTCGGGTCGTTCTCCCTATATTCATATCCCAGGAAGACTCGTTCCTTGATGGGTTGCACCCGGCGAATGGCGAAGTTAGCAAGTATCCCGACGCCAGTCAGACCCACCTCCTTCAGGTCGCAGATCAAGGCGAGGAGCTCATTGACCTGCTCCATCTCATGGTCCGGAGGAACTGCGGTCCAAGAAGAAGAAGCCCTCGGGGGCTCCCCGGAGAAGGAAGGGAGGCAAGGATCAGGATTGGCACAGTAGAACCATTCCCGGTGCCAACCCTTGTTTGAAGTCCTGAAGGGAATGGAGAAATAAAGCTTCCTCATCCCATCTCTCAGCTGGAAGTCGGCTCCTCCAACCGCCTTAGGGGAGCTCCTTGTCGGGAAGGGCTTGAGGAGGAAAAGTTGACGGAAAAGATTAAAGTGCGGGCGAATCCCAAGAAATGCCTCGCAAAGATGAATGAAGACGGTGATGTGGAGAATTGAGTTGGGATTCAAATGAACCAACTCGATGCCATAAAAATAAAGGCGCCCGTGGAAAAAAGCACTGGATGGAAGCCCAAACCCGCGCTGGAAGGACTCGAAGACGACAATCTCCTCGGAGCGAGGAGTGGAATAAGATTCACCCCAAGCCGGACGAGCGCCAATCAACATCGCCAGTGGCATAACTCCAAGGGTAACCATCGCGTCTAGGTGCGCCTCCGTCAGTGTTGATGGGACCCAATCATGGGTCGGAGGCGGCGCGGGGGTGTCTTGGGAAGAAGGAATCAACATTCTCAGAAGGAATCCTCGGCGGCGCGAGGGAAAAAACGTGGCGGTGGCTAACCCTAGCAATGAAGCTTGCGAGGAAGGCGATGAACTTTTTGGAGTCGAAGAAGCAGGGGCGTGGTGTGCGAAGGAAGACTCAAGTCCTGCACGGCGCCTCAGAACCATAAAGGGTGATGATGGATCTCGCTCGGAGTGGGGACCGCTCCTCCTCACGCACGTCGCGACCAGGTCTGACAAGAGCATGCCCCACCTTGACCTGGCCAACTGAACACCACGACCGTGGCGGGCAGTTGTCGCCAAGACAAAACCCAATTTGGGATATGGTACACCCCACGTTGGGTCAATCGTCGGTTTCCGTCCCGAACGGGATCTGGGTACCTTCCAAACGGAAAATTGAAACGTCCTCCCGTAATACGGCCCAAGTCGGGCCGTTCGCTGGTTGCCGCAAGACGGAATCAGGTATTACGAGTGAGTTCAATTCAAGGACTCAGAGGGTATGCCCCATGAAGGGCCAAGTTATGCACTGATATTATCAGGTGTAGGAACCACTCGGGTAATCCAAGGTACGCTCCATGCTGAGCCGACTGCTGTACATGTACAGGTACCACTCAGCTAAAAGCCAAATGATGGTGCGCCCCATGACAGGCCAAGCTATGCACCGATATGATCGGGTATGGGCATCATTAGACTAATCCAAGGTACGCTCCTAGCTGAGCCGACTGCTGTACAAGTACAGGTATCACTCGGCTAAAAGCCAAATGATGGTGCGCCCCATGACGGGCCAAGCTATGCATTGATATGATCAGGTATGGGCATCATTAAGCTAATCCAAGGTACGCTCCCAGCTGAGCCGACTGCTGTACATGTACAGGTACCACTCGGCTAAAAGCCAAATGATGGTGCGCCCCATGACGGGCCAAGCTATGCTCCGATATGGTCGGGCATGGGCATCACTAAACTAATCCAAGGTACCACTCGGCCGAAGGCCAACCCAAACGAGGATACACTCCAAGACTAGCTAACCGCCAATCTCCCAAAAAATTGGGCTGGATATCACTTGGAAGAGTAAGCACGGGGCCATTGAGTTCTTCACAACCTCCTTGCCGACAGCATAGCATTCGGCGGAGAAAGCCTGTTAAGAAGTCACGCTAGGGCTTGGAAACATGCAGCGAGCATCATGGCGGCCGAGAAGCAACCAAAGGGCGGCAACTCGGTCGTGAAGCACTCGGGGGCTACTGTGGAATACACGAATCCCAGGTATCTGATTAATGGGCCATCTGGATTATCCCAAGGGGGTGGGCTAGGCCAGCCATGCAGAAGAGGGACCTTCCAGAAGGCCTTAGCCGTGCACAACAAGGGAAAGACCGGGAGAAGATGTTGACAGGATTAGGTGGGCAGCGCCTGCGCCTCTGCAAAGGGCGGCTCTGCCCCTGCATGCTACTGTGCATGGTCGGCCAGCTACAGGACAGCCTCTCCTCTACGTCCAACCACCCCTGCTACGCTTCAAAAACCTCCACTACTATACACAGGCAATCCTCCTCTGCTGTATAAAGAGGAAGGGAGCTTCGAGAGAGAAGAGAGAGAGAACTTGTAAGAAAGAACACACTCCCATACACCAAGAAACACCGAACGCAGGACTAGAGTATTATCTCCATCGGAGAGCCCGAACCTGGATAAATCTCCTTGTGTCTTGCGTTACCATCAGGCTCAGATCTTCCGCCTTGCCCAGTTCACTCTTCTTTATTGCCGATCATAAACATCGACACTCCCCCTTTAACAATGGATTCATCAATAATACAAAAGAGAGAACAAAATCTTTAATTTATCTTTTTTTTATGTATTGAGCATTATAGGTCATCCACAAATGTAACAATTTTATCACCAAGTCATGCTATCAAAAGTACTTGCACCCTCAAATCTACACATAAACAAAGTAGAGTAAACATAACTAGAAATCAAGTACTATTAACGATTTTTTGCGTGGCATGATCTCCCTTTCTCAACAATCTTAAAACCTGAAAATATTAAATTTTTGTGCACTTTATTTGTGTTTGAAAAAACTGATTCATTAATTGATTGCAACAATAACAATTGCAAGGAATTACATGCACCATCAGCCTTACTTTTCAACCATGCTAAGCAATCACAAGCTTAAGGTTTCATGGTTTCGGTCATACACAACCTCTTCCAAGTTCATATCAAAGTGCAATGATAAGCAATTTCGTAAAGAAGAAGTGCGATAATACATAACCTTGTTCTTGCATTTATCAATAATCACTCTTTTAGTTTTAGCACTTAACTTTCATATTTAGCACTTTTTGAGCAGGATCAAGATAGCTAAGAAAGTTTAACCATGACAAGATTTAATTCAAGTTGTCATTCCATTTAAATAGTCATGTCATAAACTACACCGTATATGCATAAACATGAAGTTGCAAAGATCTTGAAACATAAACATGGCTTCAAATGACATATGTGTATGAAATACAATGCTCAGTACTTTTTCATTGTTTTTCATTTTTTCGTTTTTCATTTAAGAAACACATAAAATAAAAATTACAAAAACTTCAAAAACTCCCCCTCAAAAATACCCTATCGAATGAACCAACCCAAGTTCTCCCCGAATAAAAGCAAAACGAGAGGAAGACAAAGGTTTTGTGAAAATGTCTGCCAATTGATGTTCAGTATCCACATGATGAAGCACAATATTTCCCTTTTCTACATGATCTCTAAGAAAGTGAAATCTGATCTCAATGTGTTTTGTTCTAGAATATTGCACAGGGTTCTTAGCAATGCATATTGCACTAGTGTTATCACACAAAAGAGGAATACTATCCAAATTAACCCCATAATCTTTAAGTGTAGCTACTATCCAAAGAATTTGAGAACAACAACTAGCAGCAGCCATATATTCAGATTTAGCAGTTGATTGTGCAACAAAAGATTATTTTCTAGATGACCATGCAATAAGAGAATTACCCAAGAAGTGACATGAGCCAGATGTACTTTTTTCATCAATTCTACAACCTCCAAAATTAGCATCAGAGAATGCTCTTAAACTAATGCATGAGGAAGCAGAAAGCCATATGCCAAAGTCTTGAGTACCATGAAGATACATGAAAATCCGCTTGACAGCTTGTCGATGTGAAACACGCGGGGAAGCTTGAAACCGAGCACACAGCAAATTGAATATTCGGCCTTGATGCAGTGAGATATAAAAGTGAATCTATCATGCTTCTATATTCCTTTCGATCAACCATCTCACTATTTTCATCCGGATCAAGTGTGCAAGTGCCTCCATAGGTGTCATGATCGGCTTGCAGTTTTCCATCCCAAAGCGGCGAAGCAAATCTTTTGTATACTTATTTTGATGAACAAAAGTACCTTCCTACGTTTGTTTGATTTGCAGTTCCAAAAAGTAAGTCAACTTACCCATCATACTCATCTCAAATTCCTTCCTCATGGTTTCTGAAAACTTAGACACTAAAACATGAGAGGAACCACCAAAGATAATATCATCAACATAAATCAGAACGAATAGTTGATCATTGCCTTGTTTGAGTAAAAAGAGAGTTTTGTCAACTTTTCCCATCGAAAACCCCTTTTCAAGTAAAAAGATTTTTAGCCTATCATACATGCTCTAGGGGCTTGCTTTAAACCATACAAAGCTTTTGACAATTTGTACACAAGATCTAGAAACTTAGAATTTTCAAAACCAGGTGGTTGCTCAATATAGCCATTAAGAAAAGAACTTTTCACATCCATTTGATACAATCTAAAACCTTTAGATGCAGCAAATGCTAAAAGAATTCTAATAGCTTCAATTCTAGCAATAGGAGCAAAGGTTTCATTAAAATCTAAACCTTCAACTTGAGTAAAACCTTAAGCAACCAATCTAGCCTTATTTCTAACAACAACACCATCCTCACTTTGTTTGTTTTTGAAAACCTCATGCATGGCATTGATCCAAGATTCGTCAGTTAATGCATGAGATATATCTTTGGGTTCAAAAGAAGCAACAAAAGCAGAGTGAGCATGAGAATCAGGAGCAATAAACCTGGATCGGGTGACTCTCTCATTTAAATCTCCAATCATCTGTTCAGATGGATGTCTCTTTTTGAATGCGCAAATGAGTTGTAACTTCAGAAACTTCTCCTTCTCCTTCATATTCAGCATGTACAGATGATGTTGTGGCTTGAGGATACTCAGCTGTAGGTGATGTAGTGGTAGGTGCCAAAGGTGCTACAATTGGTTGTGCAATAGGAATCAACACTTCATCCTCAACATCATCATCTTTATCATCATCAAGAAAGATACTCTCCCCCTGAACATATGCATCTGTATCTGCATTAATTGGACTAGTGCCAGGACTAGCCTCATTAAAAGTAACTTCACAGGTTTCTACAATTTTGTTAGTCTCCAAAACAAGTGCACGATAGCCACGTGTATGAGCAGGATATCTAAGAAAAATACCATCAGTTGATCTAGCTTCAAATTTATCAAGATTTCCATATTTCAAGACAAAGCATTTGTATCCAAAAACTCTGAAATGAGATACATTAGGCCTATGACCAAAACGAAGTTCATAAGGAGTCTTGTCTAGCTTCGATCTCAAAAACACTCTATTAGAAACATAGCATGCAGTTGAAATTGCTTTAGCCCAAAACTTCCTAGGAGTGTGATATTCGTCTAGCATAGTTCTAGCCATCTCAACCAAAGTTATGTTCTTTCTTTCAACTACACCATTTTATTGAGGCACTTTTGGTGAAGAAAATTGATGATCAATTTCTTTCTCAACACAAAAGTGATCAAAAGAAGAATTTTTAAACTCAATTCCATTATCACTTATGATAGCTTTAAGTGTTCTTGAGTGATCAATAGATAATCTAATAACAAGACTTCTAAAATGACTAAAAGTCTCATCTTTAGATACCATAAAATAAACCCAAGAGTATCTAGAATAATCATCAACAATAACTAGTACATACCATTTGCCTCCAAAAGATTGAACACGAGAAGGTCCAACCGTGTCAAGATGTAGTAGCTGTCCTGGAGCGTTTGTCATCACCATGGTAAGAGGTGAATGTGAACTTGCAGTCATCTTACCATGCCTACAAGAAGAGCATACTAAATCGCTATCACCCTTAAGCTTAGGCAAGCCACGTATGAGGTCTAAACCACTTACACGAGTAAAATGGTCAAAACCAACGTGACCAAGTCTACGGTGTCAAAAGAATAAATTTTTAGAAACATTGGCAACTAGACACCTATACTTAGAAGAAGATGATACATCAAAATCAGCTTTAAATACTCTTCCAAAGCGAGAAATCCTGAACACAAGATCTCCTGAAGCATCTAAAACTTTGCATTCATTTTTTTGAAACATATTTCGAGATCTTTATCAATCATTTGTGAGACAGAAAGCAAGTTGTATTTCAAGTCTTCAACCAGAGCCACATTCTTGAACATAAACTTGTCATTTACCTTCACTGTACCTTTTGCCACAACAGAAGTGAAAGATGCATCTCTAAAAGTAATACTTTCAGCACAAGATGTACGAGTGAGGGAGGAGAACCAATTTTTATCACCGGACATGTGGCGTGAGCATCTGGAATCAACTAGCCAAATGTTCTCCTTTCTCGCGCAAGAAGCCTACATAAAAATAGAGAATGTTAAGGCCTCAGTACTAGGGTTAGAAATAAGATATTTAGGAATCCAGTACTAAGACACACGACGAGTAGGCACAACACGAGTATGCTTGTTTACAAAATCAGATTTGCCATTTTCGTGTTTCTTACAACAAAAGGTGTTTGCATCACCCTAGGCACAAAATGAGGAGTAAAATGTGCCTTTCTGAAATTAGACCTAGCCTTAACTTTTTTCTTTCTTTTGTTGTTTGGCTAGCCTAAAACAAAAATCTACTAAATGTCCATTTCTACCACAATGAGTAAAATTGCACTTAACATGATGTTTAGCTTTAATAGTAGAAGTAACATTTGCATTCATCACAGTAGAAGATAAAACACCAGCAGACTTAAAAACAGTTTTCTTAGACTTATTAACAATTTCAAATTTTTCACTTTCTAGTGCCTTCACAACAGTGGGAGCATGTGTTTTATGATGAGCATAAGAATCAAAACTTAAACCTTTGTTATGAGTGCTGACTTTTGATTGATCTAAAATCATGTTTAGGTTTTTCTTTCCTGTAGTGAAATGTTCTAAATTTTTTTTCCAAATAATCAACTTTTCGAGAAAGAGTTAAACAGTTATTACAGGGAACGTCCACTTTTCCTTTTTGTTTGCAACAGGTTGAGTATGAAAGAACCTCATGAGTGAACAGAGCATCTGTCATTTGAGAAACCCTAGCATTTGCATCATGCAGCTTCAATTCTAGTGTGGAACATTTAGAACAATGAGTTGTATCATGCAAATGAACAGTTGAACAGCTAGCATTTTTTACATGTTTCTCATTTTCCTTCTTTTCAGCAGTAACTTGCTCTAACAGGATAACTTGTTCTTTCCTAAGCAAAGTAAGCTCATTGTAATTCAAATCACATGATTTGCAAGCATCATCATCAGGAATCAAATATTTAAGTCTAGCAATTTCAGCATTCAAAGATTCTACAACAACATCATGTTTCTTAATTTTCTTGTCGCGTTTATCAAGTAATTTACCAAGACGAGCAACAGTAATATCTAATTCATCGTAAGAAGGTTCTACCTCATTGAAGTCGCTGTCGTGATCATCCTCGGTGAAGCTTTCATCACTCCTAGCCATGAGACACAAACCTGTCAGTTCATGCTTGCTTGGACCTGTTGTGTCATCTTCACTGCTCTCCGAATCCACATCGCTCAAATTGACTTGTTCAAGAGCGGAAAGGACTCGATGGACAACTTAGCGGTTTACAAAGTTTCTCTTCTTGCTACTGCTTGGGGTTGTCTTCTTCTTCTCCTTCCTCTTGTCCTTGTCCTTCTCCTCTTTTGAAGATTTATCTACAATTTTAGGACAATTTGGACAAATGTGGTTGAAATCACCACACTCATAGCATCTTGGAGGGTCACCACCAACTCTCTTCCTCATTCTCACATTTTGCAAAGCTTTATTAAAACGAGAAGAGAGTAGTGCTAAGTCTTTTTCAGAAAATTCTTCAATATGTTCATCGGTTAGTGAAAACAAGGAAGACAGAGCAAAATTTGAAGAAGCATTATTCTGAGACATGCTAGACTGGGAGGTCAATGCAATTGATTTATTATCATTCTTCCTAGCAAGAACCAATTCATGAGTTTTTAATTTACAGAAAAGAACATCTACAGTAAGTTCACTCATGACAGTTGATTCTCTAATGGATGTAACTTTCATCTCCCAAATAGATATGTGTAATGCACTAAGCAATTGTCTAGCATTAGTAGCTTCATCAAAGAAAACCCCAACAATACGTAAATTGCTATGAATCTTATTGAAACGTGCAAAGCAATCATTTAGTGACTCACCAGACTTCATTTCAAATCGCATGTATTCTTTCTTATATATATCTTGATGAACCTCTTTGATAGTGTTAGAACCCTCATGATAATCACAAAGAGATTTCCATACCTCATATGCAGACTTGAGATGGATCACACGGTCGAAGTCACTTCTTCCCAATCCTTAGATGATCAAATTTCATGCTTTGCTATTTGCTTCAACATGTGCTCGATTGGTGTCATTGACTTCATCATTCTTAGGAACTTAATATGGCTTGTATACCTTCTCCCAGATTGCAAAGCCCTGAGCTTGAATGTATGCCTCCATCTTTGCTTTCCAAAACTGAAAATCAACACCATCGAAAACACAAGGTTTTGTCGAATACCTATCCATCGCTACGGTTTCTAATCACCAGTTAAGATTAGTTAGAAAAACTAGGCTCTGATACCACTTGTAGGATCGAAATATACTAACGTAGCAATCAGAGGGGGGTGAATAATTGCGCAGAAGCTAATATAAAATTTTTGATGATTTTTTCTAACACATCCCAATTTAAACTCAAATTGATTGGAGACCAGTTCACGTAGTCAAAGAGCAGTCGGGAGACCAGTTCATGCAGTTGGAGAGCAGTCGGGCGACCACTTTCGTAGTTGAAGAGCAGTTGGGCGACCACTTTCGCAGTTGGAGAGCAGTCGGGCGACCAGTTTCCGTAATCGGCGAGTAGTCTGGTGACTAGTTCACAAAATAGTAATTCTTAAAAATCCAACCATTCGATTGATGTGAAATTTGAACTGTAGAAACTAGATTCAATTCCAAAGCTAACCCAAAATGAATCAACTCGATCGGACCTACAGATCTGAAGATATTACCTTTGCAAGATGATACATTTGCAAGAGATCGAACTCCGTGATGAACTTCGTGACTGCTGTGACGGACAAAACTTCAGTCGATGCTCCAATCTACGCCGGACTAAAAACAACACAAGGTACTGAGAGCTCTTCAAATTCTTCTAGTTGCCTTCTTCATCACCAATACATGCATGCACAAAAACTTCCTTGCCGCAATACATAGGAGCACTCCGGCCGCAACTTGGTTTTCTAGTCAAGGAAAAACACAATGGCCATCGGAACAAACGCAAGAAACTTGGCTGCAAGAAAGATTTTTATTTCTCTTTGATCTAGTTACAGTACTCCAAACAAAAGAGTACAAACCCTAATACCTGGCTCAAAATAAATAGGAGACACATCCCCCTATTTATATTGAGCAAACATAAAGAGATTGAATACAACTCCACTTCCAACACGGAAAGAGTTCATATACATCTCAACCTGGCCCAACATGGCAAAAAACAACTCTTGCATGCATGTACAGCCCACATGCTGTAATTACGTGACTAACCGGCCTCCATGTGCATGTTCTCTAGTCCGAACGTCCCGCATGACATCCTCGACCACCAAGACCTCGATTCCTCCCTAAATCTAGTCCCGAACCTCAGTTCCTCCATGAACCTAGTTCCGGTCCCGTCACCGACCACGTTCGCTCTCGAGCAACACCTGCACATGAATAAATAAGAAATAATTCCGAGCACAAGTCCACGACTTGACTCAAAGTCAATCCATGCAACCACTCATACGAGCGCATTGCATCAAGCAAAATCATTATCAAAGTCAATCCACGCAACCACTCACACGAGCGCGTTGCATCAAGCAAAACCATTATTATGCTATCACAAGCATATCAAATAATCATCTCAAACAGCATATGCACATGCACAACACATGCCATGATCGCAACCACTTTGCAATGCCAATTTCATTACTAAGCCAATTTTTCAGCACATGATTTCACAATCTCCCCCTTGATGAAAACATTGGCAACACCATTTAGAACTGAACATTAGCATTCACCTCACAAGAAAAGTTTTAAGAAATTTTGTTTTAAAAACTAAAAGCAAAGTGAAAAATCTCCTCCTAAAAAGAAGAAAAATATGTGTGTGAATGTGCAATGTGTTTTTTAGCACTTGATTTCACAAATTATTTCCAACTTAAATTTTTGTTGTTTACACAATAATTACTTTTAAATTTCTATAAATAGGGAAAACCTTTATAAAATCCGAAAAATTTAAATGAAATTTCAAAAAATCAGAAATAAATATTAGAAAAATCCAAAAAATAAATTATTAAATGAAATTCACAAATGCTAATATTTTTATTTTTTATGATAGAATTTCTAGAATGTTACTCCCTCCTTATCACGGGCCACATTGCCCTTGTGCCTCTCCTGTCATCGGTGGAGAGAGTAAGGAAAGGATGAGAGAAAGAGCATACCGTAGGGCAAGCAGAGGGGGTAGCATGAGGGAGTCGAGGGAGAGAAGAGTTTGGGGAGCAGAGTGGAGGGGGAGGTGAGAGACGTGGGTGGAGATGGTCGACGTGCGGATCAAGCACCTATTTTCCCTGGAGGTGAAGGCGCTTGTGAAAAAGGAGAGGTGAGTTGGACGATCCCTAATGCACAGGGTAAAATGAGATTTTTATTAGTTAAGATATTACTATCCTTATATCGGAAGGAATTGGCGCGCCCTTAGCCACGTCATGTCAGCGATTTGTGAAAAACCTCCCCATCGACTGTTTTGAAAAAAAGCCCCCTGATTTCAAAAAATTTGCAAAGGATCCTGCATCGGCACTATTGCAAAATAGGACTCATGGTTCCCGAAAATTTGCGTAGGATGCTATGCGACTCTTTTGCAACAAAGGACTCATGGTCCCTAAAATTGCTAAAAATCCTCCATGGGCTCATTTAAAAAAAACTCGCAGTTCCAGTAATGTACATCCAAACCCAAACCAAGCTCTTTTGCAAAAAAAAAGGCATGGTCACGAAATTTTCGCAAAAAAGCCCAATTATTTTCCGAAATATTGTTCTTATTCTCGGTTTATGCGAGACAACCCATGCGAATTTTAAGATTTGGATTATTACGGTTTTCCTTAGATTTTTTAAAGTTTTGTCAAAGGAAAAGTGACATCCACTACAGGAATCTACACTATTTTTGTCGGCCCAAAGTATTTTCGTCGGCCGAAAAAAGACCGACGTAAATAATTGATTAATTTCGTCGGTCAGATATAACCGACGAAATTACAATTCTTTTCGTCGGTTTTCTTGTCAAGGCCGACGAAAATAATTGAGTCCCCACGTCCGAGTAATATGAATTTTTTTGACTATTTTAGTCGGTCTAGACCGATGAAAATAGGAGCCCAGATATTTTCGTCGGCCTAGACCGACGAAAATATTCCACGTGGCGGCCGCGACTTAGTTTCATCGGCTCTGGCCGACGCAAAAAGGACTGTTTGCATTTTCCTCGATCGAAAAAACAATGCACGCCGCCCAGTTGGCCCTCGGTCGAAAAAACCTAGCACTATGCCTCCAGTCGAAATGCTCGCCGCCAGTTGCCGCTCCACGCCTCCACGCCGAAACTCCGTCGCCAGTCAACGCGCCACGGCTCTGCCGGCCGTCCCTCGAAGCTGTCCTCCGCGCGCCATCCTCGCGCCGCCGTCCCCACGGGTCAGCAGTATGAATTTATGATAGGAAAACTCAATATTCCGGTCTTGTGCAGTGAACATCTTATTGTGCTTAATTAGAGTGATGGTTTCAACGACCAGTTCTTTGCTTAAATATCATGGATTAACACCTTCTGAATGCTACATAAATGAAAATGCAGCTTAGTCATCCCAAATGAAGCCCTTTATTTGTCTGCAGGTTTATTTTCCTTTTCTTTTTCCATGCTAATGAGCAGTATGAGTCTATGATAGGGCAAATTCAATATTCTGGACTCGAGCGCTGAACATCCCACTGCCTTATTCTTACGTTTTTCCTGGGTCACTTGATGAACATCAGACCAGAAGTGGGGAAATTTGTGTTGATTCTGGTCTCACTGCCCACCAGGTTAATTGCAATCTTCCCAAATCCCAACCAAGAGCATGCTAGCAATTATGAGGTTCTTCTCAATTATTTGTGATTCACTCTTTATGTGACTTATTTTTCTCAATTATATGTGCTGAACTGCTAATTCTGGATTCGTTTGAGATGGGTTAAACACTTGTTAGTTAACTAGTTCAGTGGAGAGAGCAAAGTGAGCAAGTGGCTCTGGATGACAAAGAGCATATGGATGTGTGGCTCTGGATGCCATATCTGGTTGCAATGTAATTTCTGTAGTAGTATTTGTTCTCAAGTTATATAGAAACGATATATGTAGTGTAAATGGGTTGGTTATGCAACAGTAGTGTAAATGGGCCGTCCCCACACCGCCGTCCGTCCCCATGTATGCCTACATATTGTATTATATATCCTTCTTTTTAGTTAACATTTCTTGATAGAATACCTGTCGATGATGGATTTTCTTGAATTTTCTTGAAGGTTGAAGATGTTGTAGCATCATTTCATAAATGGCATGAGAAGTTTAAGGTAGCACCCTCTATTGCTGCATATAAAAAGATCATCTCTATCTGTTGCAATTTGTCAAAGGTAATGGCAACATTCATTCACTGTTCTGTTGCAATTTTATATGAACAAATTGGCTTGATCCAGGTGCACTTCATACATATTTTTAATGGTGGATAATTCAACTCCTGTCTCTTGATGTAGCTGAGTGCATATGTAAATCCGATCCCAGCGTGCCAATTGAATTATTTGATCCAATAATACAGGCTTGTGAGCAAGGTTATGAACTTCACATGATAAGTGTCTCCATATGTAGGTGTGGCATGCAGGCTTGTGTTCCTTGTTTACATTATTCTTTTCAAAGTGCACTGCACTGTTTTACATGACTGCATATACTTGGAATAACAGGCATAAGCACCTATTGCTATTAGAACACAAAATTTTCTAGTATGAACACAGGCCTACCTATTAAAAAACTACTACCGCCCTTACCATTGTTGAAAACTTGTAATATGACTAACTAGTGATCTTATTACACTGTTATTTCACATTTGTTCAAGCTGTTAAAATTATAAAATTGATTGTTGAGAGGTGAGAACACTGTGCCACCTATCATAAGATAGATGAAGAAATATCGACAATCCGACAGGTAGCAATTATATATTTTAAACCATTCTTTTACATGTTCTCAAGTGATATCTTTCCCTGGGAACAGTGTTATCGTAAATGTTTGTGCTAATTTTGCAGGTTTACCCGACATATAATTTAATGCGTCGCCACAAGTTGAAATTGAAAAGCGAAACATTCAGAAGCATGATAAGTTTATATGTAAAGATGAAAGATGTAAGTCATTATGAGGGTCACCTGCTATTTTTAGACATCATATGACACTGTAGTTTAGTGATCTTTTTTTCTTTCTAGTTTTAAGGTGCTTACAATATACTCACAGATGCAGAAGAATTTGGGGAGATATCCAGCATAAGCCTGTATAATGTTATTATGGCTGGATATCCAGCATAAGTTGTGAACATGTTTCTCAAATTCAGAGTGATGGGTAGGGTATTTAAAAAGAGATGTTGTAGCTTGCAATTCCCCTCTTCCACAACCACAACTGGTACGTCGTTCTCCTGGACCATCTGTTTGGTAGTGTCACCTGCCATTTCTGGTCACATTCAAAGACTTGGATGAGAGCAAGCGCGTGTTAGTGTGCATATATACATGAGTAATTAGTTTACTATAAAACACTTTGCACATACTACATACAGAGTCGAAAGTTTGTACAGGGCCTTTATTCTTTGTCAGAAGACTGTCACAGGATGACGTCCCTTAACTGAAAATATATATTGCACTGTTTCATTAGTTCACCTCCTTGCCATCCAGATTGATTATTGATGCATTCAATGTATATTATGAGGTATGCTCATGGATGGACCATTGGGATTTTTTAGTTTTGCATGGTAATTTTGTGTAGCTATGGTTAAATACATAGGTTTGGCATAGTTCAATGTTAGATAGGGAATTTTGTACTACAAAGACTAATTGCATCCTTTTACTCATCCAAGCTCTGCAGGCACCAAGGCAGGGAAGGTGGTATGTTTGGGTTTTTGACTACCTATAAATTTTGTTATGCTTTTGCATATAGATTCAACTTCTAACTAAAGGCTTAAGACTTTAAATATTGGCGTGATTTGAGTTGAATTTATTGGTGCTTTGATTTGCATGGTCTTTTCTGCTCCCTGTAGTTTGTCATTTTCATTGTTTTATAACATTTATGTGTCTTGTTTGTATTGTACCCCAGGTTAACGTTTGTGATATATGTGGAGATGTTGGTAGGGAGTATCTTCTGGCTACATGCACTAGATGCTTTGAGGGGGCGGAGCATACGTAAAATACAAACTGTTTTGCCTTCTTTCTTTATCAATTTGTCAGAAATATTATATGCCAACTGAAGTCAATTGTTCATAATTAGATTTTATTTTTGCACACTGGAAGTAATGGTTGTTTAAAACGTGAATCTTGTGCACAAATTAAACTAGCTTACTTAGGATGATTATTATTTTCATCACTCTTTCAGGACATGTTCGACAGTGTAGAATATAAATAATTGATTTTGGGAGTTAATGTATACCAATAATCTATTATAGTACTATTCTCACAATGCACTGAACTAATGATTTTACAAACAGAATGTATGCTGTAATATGCTAGCTATTGACATTCATTTTATTGTTGACTGGTTACTGCATGTGAGTCATTTTATTGTTGGCTGGTTACTGCATGGCTAAATTACGAAATCAACAACTGGTGTATGCGTTTGTATATTAAGAGTTTGGTTGGACCTTTTCTTATTAGGCTCTATCTTTTGTTTACATTGAAGTTATATATGCAACTGTAGCATTATATGCATGCGGTGAATTTCTGTAAATTTTCAGGAATTTTTATATGTTTTTCATATTTTTTTAAATTTAAAATACTATTTTCGTCGGCCTAGGCCGACGAAAATAGGATTTTTGTATTTTTTTTTAAATTTAAAATACTATTTTCATCGGTTTGGACCGACGAAAATATAAAAATTACCGACAAAAATAAATTTTCGTGGCTTTGCTACTGACGTGGCACAAATATTTTTGTTGGCCAAAGCCGATTTAAAATAGAGTCGCTAGGTCGGCGAGGCGAGGGACGACCACTATTTTTGTTTGTCGCTCGGCCGATTTAAAATACAAGTATTTTGTCGATTCTTAATTTAAAAATACTTGTATTTTCGTCAACATAATTTCGTCGGGAAACCGACGAAAATAACTATTTTCGTCGGTTTTGCCCTTATTTTCAGCGGTTTTCGGCCGACGAAAATAATGTCAATTCCTGTAGTGATCCACCGTTAAGGTCGATTTTGCCATGATATCACTTTATTAAAATTCACCCAGCGTTGCGTAGTAGGTGGCTCTGACTAGTAAGGGCCTGTTTGGTAGAGCTCCAGATCCCAGCTTCTCCTGAGATCTGAAACTTGTAGGCTAAAATAAAGTAAATTAAGTTTATATTTTTAGCCTAAAATATAAACAAGATGATCCATCTAAACATTTTTAATGTCTTCACGCCCACTTCACGAATCGTGAGCTAGAAAACCCAAAGATGATCTGATGGAAATTTGGGTAATGCACCAAACAGACCCTAAATTTCACAAGACCCGGATCCTTTCTACATCGGCAGGACCACATCTCCGTGCAGTGCAGGTGGACTTTCACAATCTCAAAGCCGTCCCTTCTTCTCAGTAGCGCATTCTCATAAATCGAATGGCGTGTCCTAAATCGAATGGCGTGGTGCTCCGGCGATCTACAACTGCTTCACACGGATCGTCGTTGAGGCCACCATATCCTCCCTCGGCAGCACATTTTTTTTAGATAAAGAATAGTTAATCCGGTCTCTGCCGAAGCACACAACCGATCTCTCGGCAGCACATACATTCGTCATTCCATACCGTGAAGAACTCATAAGTCGTCTCCTTTTCATTTCTCCTCTTCTTCCACGAGACGACAGGCAATTTGTTTAGATTCATCGTTATCAAACATGACAACATCGTTATTCTTCTCAAAATTGGAACCTGAGTTCTCTTCGGCCACCAAGAGCTGGCCGGCAAGGTCCGACATTTGTACGATGCTACTGTGATGCCGGAGATTGTTTTGTTCATATTTCGTAAGGGCTCCTTCCCAGTTTGCTCTCCTTCAGAAACTGATTAGCTGCTGTGAAGGTGTCAAGAAAAAACATGCATGCTCTTGAATCTTGTTATGTTGCCGCTGGAGGATAAATAACTTGTCAAGATAACGTGGCTAGGCTCTAAGTGCATGTACACAAGTATAGCCAACGGTTGTCCACAATATACCTTCATATCATCTATATATAGAATTAAAGACAACTTATATAATAGATTACCTACATAATTATACATAATAGTCTCTTATATAACTAATATACAATGATAATATAATATAATATAAAACTATCTATAAAACTATTTATTAAATAATAGATAGGATATTTCTATCCCCTCCCCTCTCCCCATCACCTAGAGGTGGGCGTCGTGCCGGGTCGGGCCGGTCCGGCATGGGCCCATCGTGCTTCGGACCTAAACCGTGCCGGGCCGTGACGGCCCATCGTGTTTCATTGTCTTGTCGTCAGGTTGGGTCAGCTTCGCCTTGGCGAGCCGTGCACGACCCATTTACCCTTCGTTCGCTTCATGTCGTCGTTTAGCCTAGGTCCGATCCATTTATACTATTACTATAAGAGAAAATGATCACGGATTGATTTCTTTCTTTATCTGTCTAGGACTTCCTTTTTCTCCGGTTGAAACAAAATCCTATTATGTTTATTCTTCTCGATTTTCTTGATTCAGTTGTTCCTTCTAGTCACATGTATGCAGCCATACATTTACTCCTTGATTTGCTCACCCACACATACAACGTATGGATGCATTCCCTTCCTTTTCTCTGGTCCATCTGTAGTTTTCTTCTTTTACTTCTTGATTTGCTCACCACACATACAACACAGTGCGTGCTGTTTGGTCAGACTCGCGCCTAAGCACGGCCGGGATCGTCAGCGGCCGCCGCCCATCGTGTCCGATTGGCAGGCTCGGCACAGCCCGGACAATCATATCGGGTTGGCCCGGCCCGTTTAGAACAGTACCATGCCGGACCGTGGGTCGTGCCGGGTCGAACGTGCCTCGTGCTGGTCCAAAATAGTCCAGCCCAGTGCCCACCTCTACCATCACCTAATGGCTGCTGAACCAGGAACCAGGGGTTGCTTTAAGATTGTGAAACTACCACGTGTATTACGGGGAGATAGGTTCTGCCGACGTTGAAAATACTCGAGTCCTGTGAAATTTTATTCCCTCCCCATCCATGCGGGCAAATTTCGCCGACACTACGATCCCACACACATACCCCACATGTCAGAGAAAGTAACGCCAAATCCTCGTGGCTAAGTGGGCCATGCGTGTTAAGCCGACCCCACCTGTCATTGAAATGCAGGCGTCCGCGGCCCCACGCCTCGGATAAATGGCGGAGACCACACAAGCAACTGTTTTGCCTTCTTTCTTTATCAATTTGTCAGAAATATTATATGCCAACTGAAGTCAATTGTTCATAATTAGATTTTATTTTTGCACACTGGAAGTAATGGTTGTTTAAAACGTGAATCTTGTGCACAAATTAAACTAGCTTACTTAGGATGATTATTATTTTCATCACTCTTTCAGAACATGTTCGACAGTGTAGAATATAAATAATTGATTTTGGGAGTTAATGTATACCAATAATCTATTATAGTACTATTCTCATAATGCATGAACTAATGATTTTACAAATGAATGTATCTTTGTAATATGCTAGCTATTGACATTCATTTTATTGTTGATCGTTCTTGCATGTGAGTCATTTTATTGTTGGTCGGTTATGCATGGCTAAATTACGAAATCAACAACTAGTGTATGCGTTTGTATATTAAGAGTTTGGTTGGACCTTTTCTTATTAGGCTCTATCTTTTGTTTACATTGAAGTTATATATGCAACTGTAGCATTATATGCATGCGGTGAATTTTTGTAAATTTTCAGGAATTTTTATATGTTTTTCATATTTTTTAAAATTTAAAATACTATTTTCGTCGGTCTGGGCCGACGAAAATATAAAAATTACCGACAAAAATAAATTTTCGTGGCTTTGCTACTGACGTGGCACAAATATTTTTGTCGGCCAAAGCCGACGAAAATAGAGCTGCTAGGTCAGCAAGAGCGGGGACGACCACTATTTTCGTCGGTCGCTCTGGCCGACGAAAATACAAGTATTTTCGTCGGTTGCCGACGAAAATACTCAACATAATTTCGTCGGGAAACCGACGAAAATAGCTATTTTCGTCGGTTTTGCCCTTATTTTCAGCGGTTTTCGGCCGACGAAAATAATGTCAATTCCTGTAGTGATCCACCGTTAAGGTCGATTTTGCCATCTGATCACTTTATTAAAATTCACCCAGCGTTGCGTTCTGTAGCCATCACCTAATGGCTGCTGAACCAGGAACCAGGGGTTGCTTTAAGATTGTGAAACTACCACGTGTATTACGGGGAGATAGGTTCTGCCGACGTTGAAAATACTCGAGTCCTGTGAAATTTTATTCCCTCCCCATCCATGCGGGCAAATTTCGCCGACACTACGATCCCACACACATACCCCACATGTCAGAGAAAGTAACGCCAAATCGTCGCGGCTAAGTGGGCCATGCGTGTTAAGCCGACCCCACCTGTCATTGAAATGCAGGCGTCCGCGGCCCCACGCCTCGGATAAATGGCGGAGACCACACAAGCAACCACCTCTCTCTCTCTCTCTCTCCGCCTCTTGCCTTTTGTTTTGTCCTCTCCCACGCCCGCACGAACTCCAAAGCACGCGCCACCGCCCGGCCCCAAGCCAAGGCCCAGATGTCGCCGCCGCCGTCGGGCTCGCCGGTGCAGGTGCCAGAGCGGCGACTCGGCGTGCTCCTCGCCCACCTCCACCCGCCCGCGTCCCCGCTCGCAGGGCGTGCCGGCGCCGAGCGTCATCACCCGCTGGCAGCGGCCGCGGCGGGGGCGGAGGCGGGCCTCTCCGCGGCCCCCTGCGCTGGAGGCAGGAAGGGGGAGTCCTCGGGAGGCGGATACTGCGCGTTCTGCGACATCGTCAAGGGCAACCTGCCGGCCTTCAAGGTTCGCGCTACCGCCACCACCACCCGGTCTTCAGCTTTCGTAATCTCGGCTTCTGCTTTAGTTCTACCCGCACTTCCGTTCGTGGAGTAGGGACTCTAATTTTCTCTCGTTGTTTATCTTGACGAATCGATTGTTGATGATTGTGTGTGCTTGCAGCTCTATGAGGATGATGTGTGCTTGTGCATCCTGGACATCAAACCTCTGAGTACTGGGTAAGGCGCTCGTGTCTTTGTCTTTGCTCCTTTCTGCTCTCGATTTCGTTCTTGCGACTTGTGAATGCTATGGTTCGGTTGGTTCTCTCGTTATTAGTATGTGAAATTTTGCCGACTTACTATACTATTACGGTGGTCTCCCATGAGTTGACATGGAAGAGGCCTAGAGGTGAATCCTTCTGATTACTACAGCTATCTATAGAAATTATCCATAAACAGTAGAGTTTGTTGTGCGTGGAAAATATATCTTGTTATGCTTTCGATTTTGCTGGAGTGTTACACGCGGTTTGTGTTATTTGTGTGCAACAGTGCACCATATCTGTGTTGCTTTGTTGCTTTTGGAACTAGTTGCGCTGCTTTATTGGTACGTTTGATTAGTGTGGATTGATTGAGAATCGTAAAAAGTGATTCTACCGGAATTGGTGTACTGGGCATATTTAAGGTGTAGATAAAATATTTAGCCCACTTCTAAGGTAGTTTCGCATTATGGAGCCTACACCTCTTTCTTTGCTTCTTTTTTGCTTTCGTGAGTTTGATAACACTTTTGGTTCTCCCGTTTAGGGGTGAAAACGGTCGGAAACGGTCGGATAACACTAAAATCATTTTTGTTTTCATATTTTTTCTCGGAAACGATATCGGAATCGATAACTACGGAAACGAAAACGGCATCGGTAATTCGAAAATATCGGAAACGAAAATTCGATACAAAATATATATCGGTAACGATCGAATCCGAAAAAGAGACCCAGAACGTCGTAAGGACATGTACCACCAATTGACTTCAAAAATTCACACAAATAGTACATCCACATAGAAATTAGTAATTAATAAATATTCACAAATTTACGATGAACACACATCAAATTTTAAACTTGAATGACTACATTAGAGTTTTGTTTTTATGATATTTAAAAATATCTATGATTGGTTAAATCATGAAAATGGGTGAAAATTGTAGCCCTCGTGATAAGCTTCGCGATAGAGTCCAAAATCACCTAAATCGGAGTTCGGAGTAAAAAGTTATGGGCGTTTTAGTGACCGAAGGAGTGTGATTTGTGGGCTGGAATAATTCCGTAATTACCGACGGAATTTACCGATTTTTCCGGATATCGAAGGAAACGGTCGGAACCGATCAAAACCGTTACCGTTATCGTTTCCGACAAAAATTACCGATTCCGAAAATTACCGATACCGACACGTCCGGTTGAAAAATTTCGAAAACGATTTTCGGAATTTCGGGAATTACCGATACCGTTTTCACCCCTACTCCCGTTAGCCTGTTAATGGTGTTGAGTTGCTGGAGTAGTGGACAATGGTCGTCTCTCATAAATTGACATGATAGAGGCATGAAGGAATTTGCAATTTGTTTGCGATTAGCGAGCAATCATGGGGCCTACTATTGTCCATGAAAAAGTAGAGTCGGTGTTCATGTTACATCTATCTTGATATACTTTTGCACAACACATCGTTGTGCTTTTGATTTTGTTGTGGAGTATTACATGTGGTTTGTATTATTTGTGTAGCCATGTCTGTGTTACTTCATTGTTACGTTCGATTAATGTGGATCTGACAGAGAAGGTTAAAAACGATGCTACCGGCATTGGTATAGTGGACATGCTAAAGGCGGAGGAAGATTTGCACAGTGCCAATGGTAGTTTGGTCCTTATGTTTGTTCAAGTAACCAAAAGGGTGGTTTTACAAAAATGCCAAAGTGTTGGCCCCTGTTAGGTGATTTTGGTTCTTGCTAGTTCAGTTTCATCGAAACCCACCAAATATGCTCGGTAGATAGGTTGTGTTTGGACTTTGGATGTGGATACTCTTGATGCCTCAATAGGCCATGAGATATTTAAGATACCACACTAGGTTGACATGATTAATGCCATGCTGTGTTTAGATGTAGATACTCCTGATGTATTCAATAGGTCTTGAGATGTTTAGACATTGCACTGAATTGACATGATTAATGCCCAATGAATTATGACTTCTATTTGTCTGCGCATGAATGTTTCATCTGACGATCTACTGAACTAAGGGAAATTTGACAGATGTCGTACTTATACCAATTGTTTCTACACATGCAGTTCTACAATTGTAAAACAGCTAATACTACATATGCTGCCTTAATGCTGACGTAGATATCCTCACTGCCATGAACTATTTATCATCATTTGAGTCTTTTTTGCCAATTGTTGAAAGCGCAAAGAGCACTTTTGATCCCCAACTTTGACCATATGCTTTATTCCACCAAGTTGCTTTGTATTTTACAAATTGGTGTCATCTGTTAGTCCTGTAAAACTGAAAGGTGAAAAGTTGGCTAGATGCCCTTTCTATGATGTAACAGTCCGCATTCACTGATATGGTAATGAACAGGTGAATCTACCTTGACATAGCTTGTCGGATGTTGCTAATTTAGTAGCATATGAATCCCCTGTTATGTAATATAATACATAGCATTTCATGTCAGTGTAAAAAGGTCTGGTAACTATCATTTAATCTATTAGCATCTCACTTAATGGACTTTGCCAGCTTACCATCCATTAGTTTAACGATGGAATTAAAATGTGGCAATGCTGGGCTATCACAGTTCTGTTGTCTGCTTAAGTATTTTTTTTTCTCGAAAACGCAGGAGAACTACATTTCATTTAAATAAAGAAGAAAGAAGAGATACAAAAAAGGCTGCCAAAATAGCTGGCAGAAGAAAGAGAGATAACACAACCTCACCTCAAAACAATACCAAAACGCCCAGCACAAAAATACAAAAACCAGAAAACGAAAATCTGGAAAACTGAACAGAACACAAGAAAGAACACTAACGCCCCTAGCACCACCCTCACACCAGATTTGTAAGGCCCCTAGCACCACCCTCGCACCAGATAGACCCCTCCTCATGAACCATCTGAAGCACTTTGCTTATTGCCGGAGAGGCACTGTTGAATACACAATCGTTGCGGTGTTTCCAGATTTTCCAAGCTACTAGGATGATGAGAGTATTAAGGCCTTTCCTGTGTTGCTTCTCCACTCTTTGGGATGTCTGAAGCCACCTGATAGAGAAGGAGGTGGACAAATGTTGAGGAGCTAAAACCTGCAGGCCAAGGCTATGGAGAATTGAAAACCACACCTGTCTTGAGATTGCTTAAGTATTTTCAACATCGAACCTATTGTTCCTAGCTTGTAGTGCTTACTGCATTGCTATTTGTGATGTAATGAATTGGCTTATGTTCACATGCTAATGTGTTTTTGCTCTTAACTCATGACCAATCTTTTCTATTTCCTTTGTAGGCATTCCCTGATCATTCCAAAAGGCCATTTTGCATCACTACAAACAACACCATCATCTGTAAGTATTGGCTCTGATGACAACACATATGAACTTGATAGTTATGCAATTGACTGCCTAGCCAGTGTTTATGGTCACATTCCATTTATATTTTAATGCAATACTTACCAGGGAGATCTTTTATGATACAATCTATACTGATTTTTAATGGAAAGTCTTCTCTTCTCAAAAATTACCTGGAAGGTTTCATTAGTTTTTTTAAAAAAATTTGATGTAGCTATTTCAATCAGAAATTCACTCTATCATGTCTGTTATTTAGGTAAGAGAATTTCTAATCATATCTAGCGAGTCATCAAGGTCTAGGCTGTTAGAGAAGAAATTTGCCTTCGGGCTGTCATGAAATAAATGCCTGGCCCTCTTTTACTTGAAAGAAGAATAGTGAGCAAACATATCCGGTGGTTACAAAATCCACATGGAGTCATGGTGCCAAATGGAATAAACAATCACAAAGTGTTTGCTGTCAACAAAAGCACTACCCACATTTTGAGAGTTTGTTTAAATTTAAATTCTTATATTACTGTAAGGTATTCCCCTGTTTCCAAATATAAGTCATTTTGGAGACCGTGCAGGCATTTTTTTTCCTAACTTTGGCCGCTAATAAATGTTAAAATTTAAAATGTCTCGATTTGTCTCATAAATATAATTTTAGTAAATTTTTCACAAAACACACTTCCATATTACTATATTCCTGTAACTTTTTACCAACACCGAATTATAGAAATTAGTGGTCAAAATTACACCCTGGAGACCTTGAAAAGTTAACAATGTCTTATATTTGGGAACAGAGCATATAGATTACTTGATATATTCAAGATCTTCTATTGTAAAAAATCACATGACAAGATTGAATCTGTCCATCTTGAGGAGGTGTGTACAACAGCCTATGCGACTAATGATGCGAAACACCTCCTGTGGGTTAGAACTATAATATTTAATATTCAGCTTTCATAACTTCTCCTTTTAGGAAGGTGGCTCCAAGTCAAACTAGTAAGTCGAGTGGCTAGCTTGCAAATTGCTGCCTTGCTTGGTTAGACAATGTGTTAGAAAGTATATACGATTTCTCCATGTGAGTCTAATCCAAACTTGCTACAGAATACAAGTATATCTGGAGTTAGCACGTTATCCATAGTTTTAGTTGTGTTATGCCTATTAGTTCAAGAATAACTAAGGGAGCTAGCGGTCTGTTGTTCTTGTTCCCCAAGGTTAGCTAATCAAGCTATTAAATTCATTTTATAAATGGTATCGTACAGCTATTAGAAGCATCGTTATCATTTGATACTTAGGGTGTGTTTGGTAAAGCTCCAGCTCCATCAGACTCGTGGATCTGGTGGGGCTAGATATTACTAGCTCCACCAGATCCGTGGAGCTGGAGCTGTAAGTACATTAAGAGTGTTTAGATGGAACATCTTGTTTACATTTTAGACCAAAAATCCACTAGATCCGTGGAGCTGGAGCTGTAAGTACATTAAGAGTGTTTAGATGGAACATCTTGTTTACATTTTAGACTAAAAATATAAAGTTAATTCACTTTATTTTAGCCTGCAAATTTCAGGTGAAGTTAGGATCTGGAGCTCTACCAAACAGACCCTTACATTTATTTTATTTTAATGGAATGAGTCATTAATATAACTTTTTTATGATTTGAATAATTTCTTTAGGCATGACCATTCTAAATATGAAAAGAAAATAAATGTAGGATGTATTGCACTGCTATGTCGAAAAACTGATTTCTGCTTCTGACTACGTCAAAATATTTCCTTCTGTTCATTGTAACTATATATTTGTCATGAACCTTTCATGACAGCGTTTATTTCCATTCTTCGTCAAATTTTTATTTGGTAGTAAATATTGCATGCTAGAAATCATTAGAAATTGCATGTTGCTTGTTTGCTTCAGTTCATCACATAATTGAGAAGTTTTCTCTAGATTAATATTTAATTTTTAATTCCAGGTAATGGCAGCCATCTGTTCTAAACTGCCGCTTCTTGGCAATGCAATTGTGAAGGCTAGTCAATGTGGTAGGTAAACTACAACTTTACAGTCACTGGGGCAATTCAACTAGTATTTTGCACTGTCCTCTGACAACATTGAAGAAGAACAAACAGGCCTCACTTGTGTAAACTAGTCAATGCTATTAATAAAACAATTCTTTTAAGCATTATCTTTGTCTTGCTGTTGCTTTTTGTCATGAAGAATCTGTGTGGGATTTCTATGCTTTTTTTACTGCATATAGCTCAAGTTTTCTATTATCCACCTAGTGACAGTAACGTGCTCAAATGTTTGTGGGAATATATAGTGCTATTTTATTGGTACCACAGTGTTCAATGCAGGCTTTTTTGGGGCTCAAGTAGTAATTTCAGGTGAATAATGGATGGTTTAAGAGTGAAATATTCTATATACATATTGATGCCCTTTGAGTATGTCTTTTGGTCTTTCATCCTCCTTGACATAAAGGATATCTTTATATATGCCATATGACAAGTCCTTTTTCTCATTCTGGCGTGCATTAAATATCATTAGCCATGCTGAGAATCTTAAGAGTACAAATGACTTATTTAGTAAATGTACATTTTTCCTGCCCAAGTTGTACTTTCAGGCAATCAATGAACGGCCTAAAAAATGAAATGTCCAATATCCTAAAAATTTGAATACATACTGACGGTTTTTTTAGTATCTCTTTTGATTTCATCCTCCTTGATGTAAAGGATATCTTTCTATATGTCAGACAGGAAGTTGTTCTATCATTTTGGCTTGAAATGGATTAACCTAGCCTTATAAATCTGGGGAGCTTAATAATACAAATGATAGATTTTGACGGCATCAGTGCGAGTTAGGATTGTTTTGGAGTTCTTACAAGCAGTAGTTTTGGCATGTATCTGTTAAGTTGTTGTGATGCCAAAAGTAGTGTTTTGCAACTTCGCTGCCAATTAGCAGGTGAATTTTTTTAATATACTTCGCAATGTTATTCAGGCTCCAATGCTGACTGTGTATAACTTAGATACAGTTGAATTGTGGGTAAGCTTTAGCTTGTTCGGACCATAAGGTGCTACAACATGTTTTTGAATTAAATTTGCTCTGCGGATTACTAGAATATGATTGTAATGCTTGCACACTGCATTAGTGTGCAACTGTGCATCATATGTTCTTGATGAGCATTTTGCATTTTTGGTCTTATTTGATTATATATGGATGTCTAATGTGTATAAATCATAACTCTTCTCTAGCATTTACTTTTTAATCGTGTAAAGAGCTCAAGTTATGGAGCTCATCTATGCCATCTCAATACAGATGCATTTAATGTGCTTGTCAACAATGGAAAGGAAGCAGGGCAAGTTATTTTTCACGTGAGTTATACATCTTGTTATTGTTAACTACCGGACCTTGAAGAAATGCCCTGTTAATATTTAGCCAGTAGCTGCTCAACTTTGAATTTCTGTATATACCAAGTTTTTTGTTTTGAGAAATTTTATTGCAGACTCATGTCCACATCATTCCCCGTAGCAAAGATGATAAGCTGTGGTCTTCAGAGGTAATAATAAATTTATCTAGATCTCCATCTATGCCTTTCTGATTGTCAAAATATGTGGCGGTTGTGCTGATAAAGTAGGGAGATTTTGTCATAGTTTCTATTTATATGATATGCTGAAGTTCTGAATATACTGCAGACCTATCCAAGGAACCCCCTTCAGGATAACCAGGAAACTGAGAATCTTGTTAGCTGCATCAAGGAACTACTCTCTTCACCTGAGGACTAGAGTACTGAAGGGTCTCAATACCAAAGGAACTCTGATACAAGACGGTAGATAACCAAGTCAAAAGGCAATTTTTCTGTTTCCTCTCGCTTAGCTTGAAGAGCATTGCTGGGAGTTGAATTCGATGTATAGTTTTACCTCACGCCTCGAAATTTTGGTACTAACTGGCTAAGTGATCGTCGTAGAAAAGCCAAAAGCTGTAGAAGTAGATCTTTAAGGTCATACTTGATAGTGATTCGAAGATTAGTAAAGTTAGGTTTCTGAAACTGGGTAGGCATAAAGTTTGGTTTTGACTGATGGAAGTGCGACACCTGGGCCAGGTAGTGGTCGATGGTGGATTCCCATCTGCACACTGTTTTGATCTTTCCCGAACCTATGGAAGAGACATGAATATAAGAATGCAATACATTTGGTGGATAATTGAATCATTAGCCATTTTTCTTCTGAAGAAGGTGACGCAACAGAGCATTTTTGCTATCTCATGTTTTCATTGCATTCATCTCCATTTATGTGCTAATTGGAATTTAGAGTGCCTGCCTGGTTGTTTCTGCTGTTTCAGTTGTCAAATGCCATGTATGACCCAGATTTCGCATGTGCTCTGTTCTTTTGATTAGAAAGTTATTGATTATTTAAACAAGAATACATAAGAGGAACTAGGTATATTTTAAGATAATAAGAAGAAAGGTGCCCAAGTTCGAGTCAAATAGGACTCGAATCTGAGTGGATTACACTCGGTTCCTTAGTTGATTATTTTAGTGGTAAGGGAGAACGATTAAGTGTTGCACGTTACAACTTCAGCCACGAGTAGTTCAACTTGATCTGTGATCCAGTTTCTTCTTGAGAAAATGCGTGAAGGGATAATGCCTTGATACATGCCAAGTGGAACTAGCAATTCGATGGAATCATGAAAAACCCTTACGGTTCATATGCCAAATCGACATGGAAAATCATGAAAAGAAAGATGAGTCTATGGAATTTTTTGCACCCTTTGAATTTCCAACTTCAAATAAAATTGTTTTGAGTAAACGAAAAGGAAAAGGTTTATGTGAATAGTTACTTTTGTCTTTCATTTTATTTTGATTTATTATCTGCCACAAGTTTCTCATTTTTATTACTTTTCACATAGGTTAACTTTGAACTTGAAATTTTATACATAGATAGTAAATTGGGTAGTACATCACTATTTTTTTTTTAAGAATTTTTCATGTTAATTTGGTACCTAGAACCGGAGGGTTTCCACAATTCCACGAAATTGTTGGTTTCCCCTTTATTTCTCTGTAACGTGTTAAAGCACTGGTCAGATTGAGTTCGGGCCAGAGCTCAGCCAGGCCTAGTTCCCTTTGGTAAGAAGACCCCAAAAGCATGAATTTCCCCCATATTTTCATGTTTTCAAAAAAAATATTATTAAAAGGACAAATGATATAAATATATAAAAAAATATAATTTAAAATGTGCTGTAAGATCAATAGACATTTTTTTTAACAATAGACATTTTTTTTGCTCAAGACGATCTTTTTCGTGCTAAACAAACGACCACAGTGAAAACAATAAATTCATTTAGGATATATGAAGTTGCACAGTTCAGATGCATATCTTGTTCATCTGTACCACCATCAGATAACCAATTTACCGGTTTTAAACATACCACAACGATGGGCAAACACGCACATCGCACCATGAGCAATTTGCATGCTTCCAACAGCACTTTCACGCACTGAAACCACACAAATCCAGAGAGTTGCGCATGCTGGTGTAAGATAGGGGCCAAAATGGCTTCAAGACAGCATAAGACAGCAATGTTCGACAGCCAGCACCATCATGCACATCTCGGGAAATAGTGTTGACCCACATAGCCTCCAGCCATTGCTCTTTTAACATTTGCCTCGAACATCTTTGGATTGTCACGAAGGACTGCGGCTGCTTCATGGTTCAAGGGATCCTCATCGTTTGGTTGCTGCATATAAAATAAACATTAAACAAAGCCCATAGAGAAAAAAAATTCTAGTACACAGAAGCGTAGGAATGGAAAGCAGCAATGTATAAATAAGCCTGCCCTCCAAGAATCTTAAGCAGAAAGTCAAAGTAACATGCAATTTGATTGAAATGTTTGGCCCAGGAAACTATAGGTTCTCCAAGAAGTCATCCTCCAAAACAGGGTTCAGGGCATAAGCTTCTCTTCTTAGTAGTTCCACTCCGTTAGTTAACAATTTACATTACAAGGACCAATTTAGGTAACAGTTAAATGTACCAACCACATTCAGTAGGCATATGAGCATACGAAAGTGATGAACTACATCTGCGTTGTGATGACTATAGTGCTGGATAAATGTCGCCCAGAATGTTTCTGTTGTGGACATGGGCTAGGAAGCAGCAGTGCAGATGCAAGAGAAGAACAATACTAGCGGCCGACTGGTAAGACATCGAGGAAGAAGATGACAGCAGGTTTCGGCGAGACGGCATATTGGAATACCAGACGACCAAGATGACAGCAGGTTTCGGCGAGACAGCATATTGGAATACCAGCCGACCAAGAAAAGGATTAGGGAAAAGTGTTAGATTTAAGTTCAGTTCTTGTCTGTTTAAGAAGGTTCATAACGTTCAGTTGAGTCCGTGTGTGTGTGTGTGTGTGTGTGTGTGTGTGTGTGTGTGTGTGTGTGTGTTTTGGGAGAGAGTACACGAAGGACACAGCAAGGCACACAAGTGTGCATCCACAACCCCAGCCGACCAAGAAAAGAATTAGGGAAAGTGTTAGATTTAAATTCAGTTCTTGTTTGTTTAGGAAGGTTCGGAACTTTCAGTTGAGTCCATGTGTTCCTTTTTTTTGAGAGAGAGAGAGAGTACATAAAGGACACAGCAAGCCACACAAGCATGCGCATCCACAACACATGCTAGGAACTTTGCGGAGGCACCAGGGCCTTACAAAGTGCGGGCATAGGCTTTCCCACTAAACACACATGTGTGTGTATGTTTTGATTAAATAAAGCACACTAGGTCGATCCTAGGAATCGAATCCTTGCCACCACACTGGATTGAATTCAGTTTTACCATTACATATTAAATAGAACATAATAATTGCTTATGTCTCGCTCAAATTGGTATGCTCATTTGAAGATAACCTTCTTGCTACCACACTAGTGATTATTACCTTTGAAAACATTAATTTTCAAACCATAAAGTGGGACTATGAAAAAAAATAATAATACAATAACAGTGCACACATGAATGACAACAGTGTACACAAATACCGTAAAAAGAAGATTCAGGCCGTAAACAATAGTGTTGATGTTGAGAACAGGCTTCCAGTCTTCACGCAGAATGTTCAGACATACATTTCCTTCCAAATCAATGTTTGGATGGTACACCTGCATATGTTTTATGTTATAAACGCAGAGAGTGACTAATTGGTTAAAAGGAACATGAAATTCAGTGGACAGAAACAAAGAAACCATAGATGTAGATGATTCCATCTTATACCTTGGTCTTGCACTTGACCTTTGGAGGCTCATGAGGATAAGATGGAGATACCAGAAAGGTAAAAACAAAAGTGCCTCCCCTACAAAAGTTAGTATAAATACAATCAGATGCAGAAAACTTAGTATGTAGCATGGACATTTCACAAAAAGTCACTGGCAAAATATAACTCTGGAAAGGCAAGTGGCAGAGGCATAGATTAGTCCATGTGCAGGTGGCAGAGTTTTTGTCAACTATTCAACAGACATACTGAGAAAGTAAAAAAACTATGATAGTTCGTTAACTTAGGCTGGATTTTGCATACCAGTGCCCATTAAGCTGAAGTTCTTACTATTTTTGGATATATTAACTTAGTTGATAACCTATTTTCTGAAGATAAAACAGAAATATTATACTAGAATTGGTAAAGATTCTCTTGACTAGATTAACAGAACAACGCAAGTACGCAAGATTGGCCCTGTAGCATGGTACTTACATGTAATGTCCTTCATCAGGTCGGATTATGATCTCAAAATTCATCAGATCATCCTTGCCATTGGGAAAAGAAATCGATGTGGTCTTAGGTAGGTTCAGTTCACTAATATCTGCAAGGTGTCAGATAAAATTAGCGGTATAAATAATTCATTCATGACATGCATTGCATTTCTGATGAACAGTATGGAAACGTGAAAAAACCAAAATTGAATTAGCAAAGTTGATAACAATTATTCATTGGCAGTTGACACAGAGCCTACGAGAAGATGTATCACATGCTCACAAAGCTTAAAATAGGATCACAGCTTGTTCAATTTGCAATAAATTAGGTCATGGGCCTGTTTGGCCTATCTTACCCTTGTCTGGCTTACTGGGTTCACAATATCTAATCCAACCAAAGAGTGTTATTAGATAAGCCTTAAAAACTGTTTGAGTAAATCTATCTTTATCCCTTACAAGCTTATACACAGCCAGAAATCACACTTGTAACGACCCAAACAATTCTACGGAAGAGATAACCACAAACAAACCAGATATTTTGAGATAAGCCTAAAATTGATATAGAACAAAAGAATGCACCTAAGAGCATCCACAATGTGGGTGTTAGTACTGGTACCAATATGATGTAGCATCCTTGATACAGGTGGCAAACATTGGAGGGAGGAGGTTCCAAGCAAATATTGTTGGTACTGGTACTAACCTTAATCCCAGTTCCAAGCCCCCCAAAAAAAATTTGTGGCCCACCTGCTATTCACATGGGGGTGGGGGTGGGGGGGTACTGTTGAAAAGAAGAGGTGCTAAACACTAGGGAAAACCAAATTTAGCATCTGGGTGATGTAGCAGTGACGTGGAAAGCTTAGCTGTTATACCCTGTGATCGGATTTTCTATAGGAGGAAACCTCCAGGAGGTGGAGGAGGTGGCGTGGGCACCTCCAACTCTCAGGCGGTTTAATTGCTTCTTTAGATTAGGCAGTTTCAGATTGTTTCCTTTTCAAACTCTTGTTTATTTGGAAGTTTAGATTCTTAATTGTTAGAGATTGATTCTTGCCAATCTGTTGGCCGGATCATAGCTTATATAAAGCGAAATAAAAGAAGAGAAAAGGCATGCTTACTTGTGCCACAAAATCCAATCTCAGGCGGTGGCGTCGATAACCGCCAACTTATCTTCCGCTGTGGCCACGCCGGCGACGGGGCAGCCTAGCGGCGCTCGTCCAGGCTTGCGGCCAGGCACTAGGGCTTACGAATTGGCTCATTCAGAGTCAGCTCGTAACAATTTGGTATCAGAGCCGTGTGATCCGGGAACCATGGCCAATCCAGTGGAGGATCGCGTCGGCGCTCTTGAAACAGAGATGCGGGAGATGAAGGAGACGATGATGGAGATGATGAAGATCTTGAAAGGGAAGGGACCTGCGGCGGAACCTGTCGGCAACGGCGGGACGGGAGGCATAAATGAGTCTGGGACTGCCGCCGCCGGAAGTCACGCGGGCCGCCCTCCGCGAAGGGGCGAGAGGATGGGTCCTGGGCGCGATCGTGATGAAGTAATACTGGGAAGGAGGAGGAGCGGACGAGAAGAGGAAGGCGGCGACCACCGGTGGACACCTCGACCTCCGCGCTTCGATCTGCCCGACTACGATGGTCAGACAGATCCGCTCGGATGGTTACGCCGGTGCGAGCGATTCTTTCGAGTGCACCGCATTCCGGAAGAGGAGTATGTAGAGATTGCCGGACTCCATCTGTCGGGAGAAGCACAGGAAGTATTGGACAGCTGGCAAAGGGAGGAGCCATGGATTGCCTGGGACGACTTCTCTGATGCGTTCATACAGCGCTTCACGAGACAATTGAGCGTGGGACCCTTGGGTGATCTTGTCAATCTCAAGCAAGGGATGAAGGGTGTGGAGGATTATGCGCGAGAGTTCCAACGACTCCTCGCCCGTACCACGCGATTGCAGAGGGCGGATCAGGTGGAGACTTTCATGGCTGGGTTGTCGGTGGCGCTGAGCGGCGAAGTTCGCCGCGATCGACCCCGAGATTTGGCAGAAGCAATTGGCTTGGCAAGGGAAGCAGAGGCAAGAAAGAGCGCCTGGATTGCTGAGGCGATGGAAGGCATGGTGGGCGCTAGGCGAGGAACAGTCCGTACTCCGGCATATGGCTCTTATGCTCTGCCCTACACACCGGCGGGCACACTGCCAACCATGCCGGCGGGAGGAACGATAGTGGTGGGGCGATCGTCTGGTATACCAGCGACAAAACAGAGTGGGCAAGTGGTTCAAGCAAGTGGGGGTCAATCCAACCGAAAGAAGGCCGACGGCCGAGATGCAGAGCGACCGACGCATCGGCGCCACTAACGGTTGCGATTGTTTACCGATCGATTATTTGAACATCGCGCAAAGGGCTTGTGTTACAATTGTGATGAGGTTTACACTCGGGGGCACAGATGCAAAAGGTTGTTTCATCTGGAGGTGGAAGACGTGGATGAAACAGGGGAGGTGGAGGAACAAGCGGAAGATCTGGAGGAAGTAAATGAACCTGCCTTGTCTGTAATGGCCATGACAGGACCAAAGCAAGGGGACACTATGCAGGTGATGTTGAGTATACAAGGAAGGCAACTCCATGGGTTGGTTGATACTGGCAGCACCCACAATTTTGTGAGCGGACACGCGGCCGAACAATTGGGATGGTCTGCAGGGGAAGTCAGCATGCAACATGTCAGGGTGGCGGGAGGAGGCCAACTGCCTTGTCTAGGGACGATACAGAATGTCCTGTTCTTCATCGGCAAGACCCAGTTCCAGGCAACATTCATTATCATACCATTGAACATCTTTGATGTTGTTTTGGGGGTTAAGTGGTTGCGGACTCTCGGCTCCATTCAATGGGATTTCCAGAAGCTCAGTATGACCTTCCATCACCAAGGAGTGCCAGTAGAGCTTCAGGGGTTGGGCAATCGGGCACCACCTCAGTTATTACCACATCAGTTGGAAAACCACCAGGAAGTAGGCCGGCTATTGAAGGAATATGAAGATTTGTTCTCCGAACCACAGGGCCTGCCCCCATCTAGGCCTTGTGATCATCGCATTTGCTTGGAGGAGGGTACAAACCCAGTAGTGGTGGCACCATATCGGTACCCTTACCGGCAAAAGGACGAAATTGAAACTCAATGCAAGACTATGCTGACACAGGGCATTATTCGGAGGAGTCGATCTCCTTTTTCTTCACCGGTCTTATTGGTCAAGAAGGCGGATGGCACTTGGAGGTTCTGTGTCGACTACAGGAGGCTCAACAGTTATACCATCAAAGATAAGTTCCCGATTCCAGTGGTAGAAGAGCTGATTGATGAGCTTCGTGGCGCCTATTTCTTTTCTAAGCTGGACTTAAGATCCGGCTACCACCAGGTTCGGATGGCACCGGAGGACATCGAAAAGACAGCTTTCCGCACACATCATGGGCACTTTGAGTTCCTGGTTATGCCGTTCGGACTATCAAACGCCCCGTCCACATTTCAAGCCCTCATGAACGACGTTTTGCAAGATGCTCTTCGTAAGTTTGTGCTAGTCTTCTTTGATGACATCTTGATATACAGCAAGACCTTGCATGATCATTGTGACCATCTCCGATGGGTATTTGAGAAACTACGTCAGAACCAGCTCTTTCTCAAACAATCCAAGTGTGCTTTCACACAAAGCCGGATTGGTTATCTGGGGCATATCATATCACACAATGGAGTGGAAGCGGATCCCAGTAAATTGAAGGCCATTTCCGAGTGGCCCCAACCAAAGTCAGTGACAGCCTTGCGGAGTTTTCTCGGGTTAACCGGCTACTATCGCCGTTTTATTCAGGATTACGCCTCCATTGCTGAACCCTTAACATCACTCTTGCGCCGCAATGGGTTCGGGTGGAACCATGAAGCTGACAGTGCTTTCCACAAGTTAAAACAAGCCCTCATTTCAGCCCCAGTGTTGCAGCTTCCAGACTTTGAGTCCTCTTTTGAGGTGGAGTGCGATGCTTCGGGAATCGGCATTGGGGCGGTCTTACACCAACAGGGGCATCCCATTGCCTATTATAGTCGCAAGTTGGCGGCTAGACACACCAAGTTGGCGGCATATGAGCGTGAGTTGATTGGTCTTTCCAAAGCTATCAGGCATTGGCGACCTTATTTGTGGGGAAAACCATTCCGGGTTCGCACAGATCATGGCAGTCTTAAATTTTTGTTGGAACAAGCCTTGATCACTCCTCCACAGCAGCACTGGTTAAGTAAGTTAATGGGATTCGATTTCCAAGTGGAGTATAAGCCGGGGCATGCAAACCGAGCAGCAGACGCTCTCTCCAGAATGCATGAGGAGGATGCCACGGCCCCAACAGTACTCGCCATTTCACAAAGCTTCACCCGTGCGGAATGGCTGGAAGCATTGCGAGCTGAGCCAGAGGTGCAGCAGCGTTGTGCGGCTCTCTCATCCAACCCTTCGGACAGATCCACACAGGAGGATTGGGCTACCAAGGAAGGTCTTCTGTACCATTGTAACCGCCTGTTTGTGCCCAAAACTTCGCCGCTCATTGACTTGATTATTGCTTCCATACATGATCTCACTCATGAGGGCGTTCAGAAAACCTGGCACCGCGTCCATCAGTTCTATGAATGGGCAAATCAAAGGCAGACGGTAGAGCAATATGTGGTGCAGTGCAAGGTGTGTCAACAGAATAAATCCAGCACAATGTCACCTGCAGGTCTTCTCCAACCATTGCCAATTCCTCATCACATTTGGACTGACATCTCAATGGATTTTATAACCAGCCTTCCTAAGTCCCAGGGGAAAACATCTCTGCTCGTGGTGGTGGATCGGCTTTCAAAGTATGCCCACTTCATGGCTTTCAAGCAACCGGCGGCAGCACCGGCTGTGGCTAAACTTTTCTTCGACCAAGTGGTTCGGTTGCATGGCCTTCCGGAGACCATCATTTCTGACCGAGACCCAGTTTTCCTCAGCGCCTTTTGGCAGGATCTCTTCAAGCGCTGCGGCACTTCCCTCTTGCCATCCACAGCGTATCATCCCCAAACGGACGGTCAGACGGAGGTGGTCAATCGCACAATTGAAATGTATCTCAGGTGCTTGGCAGCGGACAATCCAACCACTTGGGTTCAATGGTTACCATGGGCTGAATTCTGTTATAATTCATCCTTTCATTCGGCAGTCCGGATGACTCCCTTTGAGTTGGTCTATGGGCGGCCTCCTCCAGCCTTGTCGCCATACCAACATGGGGTTTCGGTTATCGATTCTGTTGACCGACAACTGATGGATCGAGATGCTGTTCTGCACCAAGCTCGCGCTAATCTCCTGAATGCGCAGAACCGCATGAAACAGCAGTATGACTCCGGACATCGCGAGGTGGAATTCCCTGCTGGCTCATGGGTGTGGCTCCGTCTTCAGAAGCACCGTCAACTCACTCTACGAACAGAGGATGTGCACAAACTTTCTCCCATATTTTTTGGACCTTACCGGATTCTGGCTCGCATTGGCCCAGTTGCTTACCGGCTGGAATTACCATCAGGCGCTCGTCTTCATGATGTCTTCCACGTCTCCTTGCTGAAGGCATACAAGGGGGAACCCCCGACACATACTCCGGCACTGCCGGATGATTTAACTCCTGCTCCTCGACCGGTTCGGCCTGAACCTTACCGCCTTCAAGCCCAGCGTTTTGTCAAGGGCCATCGTCAGGTGTTAGTGCATTGGACAGGTGAACCTGAGGCTGAAGCAACCTGGATGGACGCCATCACTTTGCGTCGCACCTACCCAGATTACAAGCTTGAGGACAAGCTTTCTTTCCAGGGGGGAAGTAATGTTATACCCTGTGATCGGATTTTCTATAGGAGGAAACCTCCAGGAGGTGGAGGAGGTGGCGTGGGCACCTCCAACTCTCAGGCGGTTTAATTGCTTCTTTAGATTAGGCGCTTTCAGTTGTTTCCTTTTCAAACTCTTGTTTATTTGGAAGTTTAGATTCTTAATTGTTAGAGATTGATTCTTGCCAATCATTGGCGGATCATAGCTTATATAAAGCGAAATAAAAGAAGAGAAAAGGCATGCTTACTTGTGCCACAAAATCCAATCTCAAAGCGGTGGCGTCGATAACCGCCAACTTATCTTCATTGTGTACACGCCGGCGACAGGCAGCCTAAGCGGCGCTCGTCGAGCTTATGCCGAGCACTAGGGCTTACGAATTGGCTCATTCAGAGTCAGCTCATAACATTAGCCCTCCTACATCGTCGATACTCTAATGATCTTATTTTCTTGCAGGATGTAGCACAACAAACCGTTAAGTGCATCAATGAACTTTTTTAGTGTTACTCTTCTTAAGTAACCATGCAATAATGGATATATGAAGGTGAATACAGTGCTTGGAATGTGCCTGCTTGCAGGCATGGTTATCTGTCCCTGCATGCAACATTTCTTGGACAGCTCCATCAATAGTAATAAGTTCCTAATTGTGATTTGTCATTTGACAATTGACACAAAAAAAAACTAATTCATCATGCTTCTACAAATACAATATAGATTGTGTCAACAACTCCTAATCGGAACTAAGCCTTAGACTACCATAATCATGTTCAACTTGCAACAGAATAGATTCCTAACAACAGCAATAGCAATAAGTTCCTACTTGTGATTAGTCATTTGACAACTGACACACACAAAAATATGCCTAATTCATCGTGCATCTACAAATACATAGATTGTGTCGCAACTCCTAATATGAACAAAGCCTACCATAATCACGCTCAACTTGCACAGAGTTGATTCCTAAACGACTGGTAAAATTCAAATTGAGATAAATGTAGATTTAGCAGCATCCAATCATCAAACAAAGGTACAATATACAATATTAACATGAGTGGACCCATTGCATTTCACAAGACATGACTTAGGAGAGCTTTAGGCCCTGTTTGGGGGAGCTTTGAGCTGAAGCAAAGCTCCCCCAAACAGTATGGCTACAAATCTGCTGGGAAGCTAAGCTACAGCAGAAACATTCCCAAAAGCTGAAGCTACTGAGGAGGAGCTTTTTAGCTGTGGCTTGGCTTGACCACCTCCTACCTCGGTCGCTCTGCCTTCTCGACCTCCGCCACCCCGTCTCGCCGCCTCCACGTCACCTCCCCACTCGGACGCCGCTGTACTTCGCTATGTTGTTACCTCCCCGCTCGGTTGACCCCCAAAAGCTACAGCTACAACAGCTAGTTTGCCAAACAGCATAACAAGAAAAGCCACTGACCCACCACTCACATGCTTCTGATACCCAACAAACTAAAAGCAGCTTTTCAGCCCAGCCGCAGCTCCCCCAAACAGGGCCTTAGTAGCTTTGCTTTGTAGTAGGAAATAGGAATGTACAAAAATGGATTCGCCAAACCCATTCGAACCAGCTATTGTACAGATCAGCAGTGCTGCACAGTGCACACTCATTAAATGAGATGAATGGGTGGACCAACTTCCAGTTTTGCTAAACTGTTCAAACTGGTCTTGTACACCCCTAGTTGGAACTAGCATCTCTGCTCACTAAATGCCATTACCAAATTCAACAAAAAGAAAATGTACACCCTCCATTGTAATATGACATTTTGTTCCACTTTTCACACAGATTAGAAAACAGTTAAATCCAAGTAAGAGGAGAAAAAATAAACCTGTATACACCTATTAATAACTCACTAAATGCTCAATTTTTGTGGGGCCTTAAATTTTGAAATAAAGCAAGAGGAACAAGTCATTATATTATGAAATAGAGCAAGTCCTTTCTGTCATGCATAGTCAAATGCAAGATTCAAGAGAGAAAAAAAAAGGAATAAAAGCAAGAATTTGTCTATAATTAAATGCACCTTTGTGAAGACGGAGCTCCCCAGCAGATTGCTTCTTAACAGAAGCCTTTCCAGCAGCGCTTGCTGTCTGTTCTTTCTTTTGGTCCTTTATTTTGAAAAGATTAATCATCTTTCTGTAAAGCAAAAGAGAAAGAATCACAATCGGACAGCAAACATTGGTAATAACTGAGAGAAGCAACTGAGAGAAGCATAGTAAAAATAAATACATTATACGCCATTTGCAATTTCAGTAAAAGTGACTATTTTTAATTCAGTAGGGTTATTCGTAAGCAGGCCTTCCGGATGTTTCAGCAAATGAGGTTGAAATAGGGTACAATATGACCTTCACTCAGAAAGGATGTCTCCTAAGGACCAATTAGTTCCACATCTGCATATCTATGATGTAGTAACTAGCACATAAACGATAAACGAGACGTGAAAAGTCAAAGATGACTTTAAAACCTCCCAGAAATCATTGCTAAAGACTAGCGAAAAAAAATTTGACATCATGAGTATTTACATCTGGCAAATCCAAAACTTCAGCATAATAATTTTAAAAAGCAGTAGACAGTAATCATTCACATTTTGGTGAAATTTAAGCATTTTCTAGCAACTAAAATGCAACCAAGGCTGTCAAGGTGCCCCTGCAAGGCAGGCTCTGGGCCACCTGGATGCCTAGGGCCCTAGGCCAGTGCCAGGAAACCAATCACGAGAGCAATTAATATTTGGTTTGTCAGTTAATGCAATGCACAAATAGCCACAGTAAATCCAATGCACAACTAAATAAAATAAAAAGGAAAAGGAGGAAAGGCGGGGGAGGGAGATTTGTGGTGGTGGTGTGTGTGTTGGGGGGAGGGGGACGGCTGCAAGTCAAGAGGGTTAGGTGAATCGGATGGGCCAGACCAGCCCATATATTTCCTCCTTTTCGTTTTTATTTTAAATAGTCGTGCATTTGATCTTCTGTGGCTATTTTTGTATTGCATTCACTGCCAAACCAAACATAATTGCTTGCGTAATTGCCGTGTAATTTCCTTAGTCTAGACTGGACATACAAAACCACAAAAGAAGAAGACACAAATGCAACAGTCCAAATAAGCATCATTTTTCTCCTCCTAAGCATCCTCTTGTCCATCTATACGGAATGGCTAGCAATCGGACGTCCGATGCGAGATTTTTCATCGGACGTTTGCAACATTTTGTACTAATGCGTGCAACAATTGTAATCACCGTGTGCAACAAAAACGCACGATAATAGTAGGATGTTAATCCATATCGGCGCAACATTTTTCACTAACATGTGCAACAATTATAATCACCGTGTGCAACAAAAAAGCACGATAACAGTACGAATGTCGATAAAAATTGCACACATTACAAAAAAAACGCTGCGCCGACGTGTCCGAGAAAAAGTCTAGCATCGGACATCCGATTGCTAGTCTCTCTCCCATCTATAACTACAATGCATGGGTGGCAAACATAGTCCATAAACTGAGATTTTTAAATCGTAACAGCATTACAGAAAATTATGTAATCAATTCTTATGTATCACTAGAAAGCAACGATGCAAATCGAAAAAAAAAATACTCCTGAGAAGGATTGTTAAGTAGAGGATTTCCAGTTCTCTAGTGCTAAAATCTCAGCAAGAACAAAAAGCTAGAAAACACCCAAAAAAAGATACTGAACAGTAGGTCAGGACTCTTCCTACTCAGAGATGGTAAAAGCTTGTCTTCTAACCAATCGAAGGTGCAAAACATATGCACCAATCTAGTAAACTACTAATACCATAATTCATAGTTTGACAGATGCAAACACTAGATTAGATACCATCTTACTATGTCAGAAATCAAATCACACGACAAAGATTCACATATAAAAAGGAAGCCTAATGCTCCAAAGATCTAATATACAAACAAAAATTGAAGCGTTTTGTTGTTGTTTTTTTTAGGCCGTGACAGGAATCCAGCATTTCCATGACTAACCATCTACTAGTACCTGAAGTAGGCGAGAGATCACATTAGAACATCATATTGTTTTCTGTCATACACTAGCAGAGAGATGGGGATCAAATCCAAAGCTAGGGCTCTCAAATCTGAGGGTCGAATCCAATTTTACCAGCTGCAATCTGCTCTAAAACCCAGATCTACCAACAAACATCACGACTCCATCTAGGTAAGACTAGATCGTAAATTCGTGATCCACACCTTGGATTTTCGCCAAGAAAACAGAAGCCGCTTGAGGGAGAAGAGGAAGACCGTGAGGAACGGAAGAAGAAGCAGGGTTGCGGCCGCCTCCGCCGCTGGCAGGAGCCCTGTCGCAGCCGTCGTCGGCCTCGCCCACGTCGCACAAAACTCAGAATTGGAATGTTCTCTGTACAGTGTACAGCCCCTGCTAGACAGTTTTGATTTGGTGTCTCGAAAAAAAATCCATTTTTTTGGTGACTCAGCAAAAGGAAATAAAAAAAGGGCACGGCTCCTCTCTCTCTCTCTCTCTCTCTCTCTCTCTCTCTTCCCTCTGTTCTTCTTCCTCCTCATTCTGCCTCTCCCTCGATCCTCCGGCCATGCCTCCTCCTCTGGGTTCTGTCCGGACCGCAAGAAGCTGTGCCTCAGCCTGCAGCTTCGGCTATTTCTCGGCTTTGACGAAATCATCGCGGGTTCGCCGGAAACGCCATCGTGTCATGCCACCTTCCCGGCGTCCGGCGATGCACCGCCGAGCTCGAACCTATGCATCAGGTGAGCTCCCCCTCAAACAACTGCGTCACCACGTGTTTCACATACACCGATCTCTTATGGTTGCTTGATTGCTATTTTCCACCGCTGACGAGCTGTGCCGCCATTGCAGCTTCTTCTCCGACCACAGTCACCATCGCCTGCGCACTCCAGAGCTTCAAAATGCGCCCCTCACCTCTATGATCTAAAGACCCCGAAACAATTCCTTGGATTATTTAGTGCCTAGCCGGAACCGGGCCATCTTCCCCACTCCGGTCGACACCGCCGCCACGCCATTCCCCTCCATCCCGGTAAAATCCTTTACAATCCGACTCCCTCAGAGCATCCTCGTCATTCCCTGAACCTAACCCATCCCTCGTTTGAAGATCTCCACCACCGTCGACCTCGTCGCCTCCGAGGCTGTCCACGCCACCGCGCCGTCCCAGACCTCCCTCGTCCACACAAAGCGCACCGCTGAGTTCCTGGAGACCTCCTGATGCTCATGCGATAGCTATCTGTGCCCCTTACCGCTGTTTGCTTGGTCACCGCCATGGACGCCCATGGCGCCGCCACAAAGCTTGTCGCCGGCGCCGCTCCGAGGACCCTTGGTCCCCGTTCCTTCACCTCGCGAGACCTCCTCTACCTCCTTGAGCTTATCGCACGTCCAGAACTTGGTTTTTGGAGCTCCTACGACGAGTTCGTCTCGAGCAGTAGCGGCCTCGCCGACGAACGCCAACGTCTGCTCGCCACCGCGCACCACTTCGGTCACCACCAACCCAAAACCTCGCTCTCCCACTGGCCGTTCCGTTTTCGAGCTCTCCTGTGGCCACAGTCGCCGCTGGCGACCTTGCCAGAGCGCGCATCCATGCCTCCTCTGCTCCCTCCTCTGTTCTCTCCCACTAACAGGTCGGACCCACCATGGTCATTAGATCAGCGCTCATTGAACTCAGTTGAAGATAATCAGCCACTAACACATGACCTGATTAGTTTAATTAATTTGATTTCTATTTTAGCCCGTATTAAGAGAATGAGCCACTACCAATCATCATCATGATTCGGTCATCATTGATATAAAACGTTATCGTTCACCCAACGAAATCACATAAATAAAGTATGGAGCACAGAGAAATCAGGGGCCAAAGCGCTCTCTTTATTAAATTGGATCTCTTGTACAAGAGATGTTCAATATATAGTAGAAGGTAATAAGAGATATATTCAGATTCACCCATATAGAGATAAAGTCCAATTAAATATGGACTCAAATCAATCTATTTCATAACACAACCCTTAGCGCGAATACCGCGTAATGCATATGTCTCATCAAAAACTCTACTCAAAAAACTAATAGGAAAAAGGAGATGGAGAAAAAAGTACATTACACTTGCACATTGTGTTACACTAGTTGCCTCATTAAAAAACTTCACGTGAGAAAACTTCAAGAAAACTCACTAAAGGGAAAAAAGTACAACTTACAATCTTCTAGATTATATTAAGATCTTCTAGATCATGATAAGAGTCATGGTTCAAGAATTTACTCCCCCTTAACTCTGAATATCTTTAAATCGTCTCATTTCAATGCTATTAACTCATCTTTAGAATGTAGATTTTGGCAAAAACTTAGTGAATAAATTTGCAAGATTTTCACATGACTTAGTTTTTAATATCTTTACCTCACCGTTCTTTTAGAGTTCATGAGAATAGAAAAGTTAAGGAGCAATATTCTTCATCATATGGCTTTTTACATAACCCATTTGCATTTGTGCAACATAAGCAGTATTTTCTTTATAAATAATCGTGAGGGTATTGACGGTGTTAAGATCGCATGACTTTTGGATATGGTTAATCATACGTATTATCCAAACACATTCACGTAAGGCTTCATTTAAAGCTATAATCTCTGAGTGGATGATAGAAGTAGCTATCAAGATCTACTTACAAAGACCGACAAGAAACGACTATACCACCGCAGAGAAATGCAAAGCCAGTATGAGATTTGACACTATAGGGATCAGACAGATAGCTAGCATCCGTATATCTCACCATAGTTAAGTCTTAGTTCTTTTGGAAAAAAATCAAGGTCTTGAATACCTTAGAAGTATCTGAGTAAAGTCTTGACATTAGCCCAATGTCTTCTAGTTAGAGCTGCACTGTGACTTGCTAGCAAATTTACTACGAACGCAATATCGGATCATGTGCAATTCACAAGATACATAAGTGCTCTAATAACGCTTAAGTATGGGACTTTAAGTCCTAAAACTTCCTTATTTTCTATCATTGGTCTGAAATGGTCTTTATCCACTTCAAGTGATCTTACTACTATAGGGTTTTTAAAGGATAAGATTTATCCATATTAAATCTTTCGAATACTTTCTTGGTATAGGAAGATTTGTGTACAAAAATTCCTTTTGGGAAATGCTTTAGCTGCAAACCTAAACAATATTTGATTTTACCCAAATATTTCATCTCAAACTCCATATTAAGGAAAGAACTTGCTTCCTTCATCTCCTCTATGGTTCTAATAATATTCAGATTATCGACATAAATTGAGATGATATAGAATCCATTCTGGGATTTCTTTATGAACACACAGGGATAATCATCAGGATTCGAGTATCCCTTCTTCAGGAGGAACTCACTAAGTCAGTTGTATTACATTCTTCCCGACTGTTTTAATTTGTATAATGATCCCTACAGTTTGACGCTATATATGTTGTGATTATTAGGATCCAGAATTTTGACTCCTTTAGGGATTCTCATAAAAAAATTCGTATCTAGTGACCCATATAACCATGCATTCACTACATCCATCAACCGCATTGATAATTTTAAGCTTGCTACCATTAATATTAAATATCATAACATTATTCCACTCATTACAGGAGAATATGTTTTATTGTAATCGATGCCGGGTCTCTGCGTAAACCATTGTACTACAAGCCTCGCTTTTATATCTCACTACCTGAATATTTTCATTTCTCTTTCGGATGAAAAACCCATTTGATTCTACAAGGAACACTTTAGGAAATGTTTGGTTAAAAACTTTTCTTTTATTAAGCGAACGCTGCCTCAATTGCTTCTTTTTTATTTGACCCTATCTGAGCACTTCTAGCACTCTGCCATAGACTTTAGTTCTGAATCCAGCTTTTAGCAATTTTAGAGGCGGAATATATGTCGACAATTGTAGTCTTTATTTTATACAATTATCCTGCATTACTTCAGGGATATCTCTTCATTAATTTCTCTCAGCTCCTCATGATTTCCCACAATGATAGAGTTTGGATGTTAGACTTCCCAGCATTGGATTGTGCGCCTAAATATACACTGGAGTTATCATCTTTAGGATATTTCACTTCAGAGATTTTCTCAACATTAGATTGAACTTCTTTCACTATTATGGATACTGTTCTCATTTGTTCAGTTCTCTATTTCTGCAAATGTCTTCACGAAACTAAGTTCCGTGCACCTGGAGGCCTGCCCCCTTCTTATCATGAGGGGCAAGAGTGGGTTCAATAACCTTCTAGGGTATTTTCATTCTTTCAGGTGCGTATACTATAGGCATATGAGATCTTTTCACTCCCTTATGATCAATGAATGCATTTGACAGATTATTAGCTTATTTGTGATAGATTTATTATCATTCAAACTTTAAGTTCAGTCTATTTAGTGCATGGGTCGAAGGGCTCGGCATTTTTTAGTGTGGTACTTATCTTTCCCTAATGCCAAAAAATATCCTCAGTGCAATTAGTGTATCAAGCCAGGTACAGATCCTATGTCATAGGCTCTAAATATTTTAATATTTGATGGAGATTCAAAACCTACATAAATCCTCAACCTCCGGTGAGGTCCAATGATGGTATGCTGTGGTGGAGAGATTGGCACATATATAACACATCCAAATTTTCACAGATGAAAAATACTTGGTTCTTTCAAACGCACTATCTGCAATAGGGAAATGTCATGATGTGCAGTTAGTCTAAGTTGAATTAATAGCACAGCATGCAACACTGCGCTGTCCCATCAGCTGGTGGGTAGCCTACTATTCTGCAAGAGTAGCCAAGTAATAAGTTTTATGTTTTTAATTAATGACTCTACAAGGCCATTTTGAGTGTGGATATAAGGTACGAAATGCTCTAAATTAATTCCCAAAGCCATACTTTCATCATTAAATGCTTTTGAAGTCAACTCACTAGCATTAACCATTCGAATAGATTTGATCCTTTTTTCTGGAAGGGAAGCTCTTAATAATTTGGGTAATTAATTTAGCAAAAATATGATTCTTAGTAGATAAGAGACATACATAGGATCATCTAGTAGAAGCATCTATCAGTACCTTAAAATTTCTTAAAGGGGCCAATAGGGGCTGGTTATGTCCACAGATATCATCTTAAATTCTCTTCAAGAATTCAATGATTCTTCCCTAACTTTTAAGTATGAAGATCTAACTACGAGCTTTCATATAGCACAAACAGGGCATAAGAAATCTTTAGGTCTAGAAAAGTCTTCATACTATGGCAAGTAGAATTTTTAATTATTCTTCTCATAATATTCAACTCAGAATAACCCAGTTGATCTGCTACTAGATCTTAAATATTTCTGGGTTTTTATTACAACACAAACTTCAAGTTTTATATGTGCATATAACATAGAGGAGAAGGAAGGAAGTTTTTCAACCACATGTTATTACACGCATTAAACTTAGCCGTGAGTAGGTATTCTGTGCCATCCTAATTCTCTGTCTCCATATGAAAACGATTCAGACCAATGTCTTTAAAACTTAAGAGAGTACGACTGGACACAGGGCATAATATAATATGGCATTCTTTCAGTGCCAACTATGAGAGCATCGCTTCCGAAAATAGTCATAATATTTCTAATTCACTTAGTGTGGTACAACTGTTTTTTTGACAGATTTCCTTCTCTGCCATTTGATTACACTTTATTCTATATTAGAAGTATGATTTAACAATCAAACAATTGTTGCATTAAGAACAAATTGTAGAATATAGAATAAACATAGCACAATTGATCAAATATCTAGGAAATAGGTATTTATTCAATTTTAAATGACAATTGGTCAATAGAAGCATAGACTAAATGTTCATTCAGGACAGGACTAAACTGATAAGGAGACTTATAAGAAATATGTGACATCGACTAGCAAAGTGAGGGAATACTTAGGAGATTAATTTAGGTCTCCATGTAAGTCATAAGTGTCCTCCTAGGAATCCTCGAACTCAATAATTTCAAGAACCATGTCATCAAACTTCTCAGCATTCGTATCAACAACAGATTGAACAGTGAAATATGATTCAACATTGTCCCCTGGGTCTTATTGACTTTTTCACTGAATTGCATTTAAAGATCTACCACATGCTTCAGAATGTGATAGTTGTATAACTGAAAGTGCATCTAGGCCCCTTAAGAATTTTGGTGAATAATGAAAACAGATTAAGTGACTAATGAGATTTGTAAGCTTTGATTAACAGAATATCGTATCCGGTGGTAAAGTTAGAGAGGAAAGGAGCACCCTCAAAACAAATGAGAAGAAGGCGTTTTTAGACTTAATTATGTGCATATAGTTTATTTTTTATTGAGTCTAAGGATAGCAGTACTACAAAGAGGGATTTGATGAGACATAGCTATAGAATGATTCTATGTACTCAATGATGGATCCTTAGTTGTCAAAGTGTCAAAATGTCAAGTCTTAGAAGCATTTTGTCCAATTTCATTCGGAGTATCCGAGCCTCAATTCGGAATGTCCGAGTAGACCCTCTCTGTCAAAATAGAAAATTTTCATTTTCGAGCTAAGTCCTATTCGGACTGTCCGAAAATTTGTTCGGAGTATCCGAACACTTCGGACTGTCCAAACTAATGTCCGGACTATCCGAACCGGGTCGCTCTGTCTCAGTTCACTTAACTCATTCGAACTGTCCAAACAGACTCGAGGCTGAGCAAAAACGGCTAGTTTTGGGAGGCTTATAAATACTCATCCCTCCCACCTACCAGCATTAACTCCACAAAGACCCATTTATTGCCTTGAGTTCTTCCTCCTTGAGCCCTAGCTTCCTCCCGTTGAGCTTTGTGATTTGATTTGTTAGAGGGAGTGAGAGAAGCAAGATTGTGAGCTTGAAGTGTCATTGATCCATCTTGAGCACTGGATCTCATTCTCACGTGGATTTCTCGCTAATCTTTTACTTTTGGAGGTTGAGGACTCCTAGACGGCTCGAAGTTGCAGGTGAGCTCCCAACCTTAGTGTGGTGAGCCTTCGGAAGTTTGTGAAGGTTGGATCCACCCCCGAAAAGGAAAGGATTCAAAAGGTGAAATCGGTGAGTGCTTTGTGCAACACTGGGAGGATTAGGGTTGAAAGAGACCCCGGCTTGGTGCCGCCTCAACGGAGACGTAGGATCCCCTCAAGGATCCGAACTTCGGGTGAAAAATCTTTGAGTATTTGTCTTTGTTTCTTGGATTTCTATTTCACTCTTATTGTGATTGATTCAAATCTTGGCGATTCAAGTGGTGAGTTACTTTGAGTGAAGGATATTAGTGGTTATTCAACTTCTACAGGTATTCTAGACCAACTAATTTCATTTGGTGTATTTAATATCCTCCAAATAGCCTAGATCTACTTTTTGCGGGTTGTGCACTCTGAAGCTTTCGGACTATCCGAACTCACCTTGGACTATCCGAAACACTCGGACAGTTTGAAGCCTGTTTCGGATACTCCGAATAGTTGTTTTCCGCTGTGGTCTAAATTTAAAATTTTATAACGCCTATTCAGCCCCCCTCTAGGCGACATCCCGATCCTTTCAATTGGTTTCAGAGCCAAATCTCCGTAGTTTTGGCTTAACCGCTTGGAGAGTTTGAGATGTCGGAAAGAAAGAAGGTTATCGAAAGCCGTGACCAAGACAAGGCCACGGGTTCCGGTAAAGAGGTTGAGATTCCTTATGAATATCCCACCCTCAGAGTCTCAAGCTCTTCACCTTATGTCTCCGTGTCGTCCGGTAGAGCACCTCACTTTGATGGTACTCATTATGCCGCATGGAAACATAAGATGAAGATGTACTTGAGATCGCTTCACCCTTGTATTTGGGAGATTGTTGAGACAGGTTTTAAAGCCACGGATCCAAACAAGCTCACTCCCGAAGAGAAGAAAGCTTAACACTTCAACGATTTGGCGGTCAATGCTTTGTTCAACGCATTAAGTGACTCCGAGTTCAACCGAGTTGATGGACTTGAAGATGCCAAGGCTATTTGGGAACGACTTATGGTCACACATGAAGGCATATCAAGTGTCCGTGAATCCAAGATTGAACTCATCATTGGCGAGCTAAGTTGATTCACTTTGGAAGATGGAGAGATCTACACAAAGATGTTCGATCGCTTGATGGTGTTGGTGAACCAAGCCAAGGGCCTTGGGTGTACCGACCTCACCGACAAGGCCGTAGTCAAGATTATTCTTCGAGTGATCACTCCCACCAACCGCAATTTAGTGCAACTCATTCGTGACCGGCCAAACTTCGACACACTTACACCCCATGATGTAATTGGGAGGTTAATGATGGATGAGATGATGATCAAAGAGGCAGAAGTGGTGGAAGAGCTCAAGTCCGGCAAGAAGAAGGGCATAGCTTTGAAAGCCGCCAAGGTTGTGCATGAAGTGGAAGTGAGTTCTAGTGACGACGAAGAATCAAGTGGTCCGTTGACAAATGAAGACATGGCTTTGCTTGTGAGAAGATTCAACAAGTTTCTCAAGAAAAGGGCTACAAGCCGGAGAGTAATTCCAAAAGTTATGGCAACAAGTCAAGAGGAAGGCATTCAACCCGAAAATGCTATGAATGTGGGGAACCCGGACATTTCATTGCCGAATGCCCACAAAGAGATAAGAAGGAAGACAAGTACAAGGGCAAGGAAAAAGAGAAGAGCAAGAAGTACAAGCACAAGGGTCATGCTCACATTGGAGAAGAGTAGGACTCCAATTCCGACTCCAGTTCCGAGTCCGACTCCGACAAAGGAGGAATTGCCTCCGTCGCCATCGCCTCATCTCCTACACCTACAACGTCGAAAAGCCTCTTCGACAACTTAAGCGATGACGATGAAGACGCTCTAATGTGTCTTATGGCCAAGGGGCACAAGGTATCAAACAAAGCATCAATCCTTCCATTATTGATTCATGTCTTGATGATTGTGATGATGCTAGTGATGATGATGTGTTCAAGTCCATGAAGGACTTTGATGTTCAAAAGCTAAATTTGCTCTTAAAGGATATTGAGAAATTGGAGGAAACCGTTGAACAAAAAGAGGCCACACTCGAAGCTCAAGAGAACTTGCTTATCCTTGAAAAGGAGAGAAACCTTGAGTTAGAGAAGAGCCTAACTAGTGAAAGGAGGAAACATGAGGAGTTGGCCAAAAATTCCAAATTGACCAAATCCGAAATAGCTAATCTTGAGATCACCAATGCTTCACTCATAGAGAAACTTGCCAAAGCAAATGATGCTTGCAAGGCTCTTGAATTGAAGCTTGTTGATTTCTTGAATAGCACTCCTATCTCCTCAAATGATAACTCCAATTCCTCATTACCCACAACTAGCAACGGGTGTGTAAGATGCTATAATGTTGATATTAATGCTTTTGCCACTAACCTTGAGACTCTGCAAGTATTAGCTCATGAAAATGAGAAGCTCAAGGGAATGCTTGAAGATGGACTTCAAAAGTCCTACAAGGCAAGCAAAGGATTAGAGGAGTTTCTCGATAAGAGCCAATGTAACTACAATAAAGAAGGGCTTGGATATGTTCCACCCAAGGGCAAAAAGAGCCACATCGTGGTTGCCCCGTTGAACAAGTTCATACACTTCGTCAAAAGCAAAGAAACTTCTACACACAAGGCTTATCCCACCTTCTTTGCTTCTTATATGCTTAAAAGAACTAACCTTGGTCGTGTAGTTGCTTATCATATCGGGCGTAAGCCCAAAAATGCTTCTAATGTGCGATCTATTTGGGTCCCGAAATCTCTTGTTACTAACGTGCGCGGACCTAACCAAGTTTGGGTACCAAAGAGCAAAACCTAAATTTCCTTTTGTAGGCCTATATCTCCGGTGGATCAAGTTGGATTTTGGATAGCGGATGCACACACCACATGACCGGAGAAAAGACGATGTTTGCCCACTTGGATGCTAATGGATCTAATGGTGAAAGCATTGTCTTTGGCAAAATGCGAAAGGTGAAGTAATTGGCTTAGGTAAGATTCATATCACAAATGATTTCTATCTAAATAATGTTTTGCTCGTTGAATCACTAAGCTACAATTTGTTGTTCGTTGCTCAATTGTGTGAAGCGGGCTATGATTGTGTGTTTAGTGATAAGGGTGTGGATGTCTTAAAGAGGGTTGATGGTTCAGTAGTCCTTAAAGGTCGTTTGAAGGGTAGGCTATATCTCGTAGACTTTACTACGGATAGGCTTAACCTTGAAACGTGCCTAATGGCTAAATCTAGCATAGGATGGTTATAGCATTGCCGACTAGCTCATGTTGGTATGAGGAACCTTCACAAACTCGTTAAAGGCAATCACATCCTTGGATTAACTAATATTGTTTTTGAGAAAGATAGGGTGTGTAGCGCATGTCAAGCCGGGAAGCAAGTTGGAGCTTCTCATCCCGCCAAGAATGTGATGACAACCTCAAGACCATTGGAGATGCTTCATATGGATTTATTCGGCCCGATTGCTTACATAAGCATAGGAGGCAATAAGTATGGTCTTGTAATTGTTGATGATTTTTTTCGTTTCACTTGGGTATTTTTCTTGCATGATAAAAGTGAAGCTCAAGGAACTCTAAAGAAATTCATGAGAAGGGCACAAAACGAGTTCGAAGTTAAGATCAAAAGAATCCGAAGTGATAATGGCACAGAGTTCAAAAACACCGGTGTGGAAGAATACCTTGATGAAGAAGGGATCAAGCATGAATTTTCGGCCCCCTACTCTCCACAACAAAATGGGGCAGCCGAAAGGAAGAATCGTACTCTTATCAAGATGGAGCGCACAATGCTTGATGAATACAAGGTCTCCGATATCTTTTGGGCAGAGGTCATCAACACCGCGTGTCATAGCACCAACCGTCTATATCTCCACAAGATTTTGAAGAAGATGGCGTATGAGTTGCTCATCGGGAAGAAACCAAACATTTCCTACTTCCAAGTCTTTGGAAGCAAATGCTACATCCTCAACAAGCGAGTTAAGTCTTCTAAATTTCCTCCCAAAGTAGATGAAGGTTTCTTACTTGGTTACGGGTCAAATGCTTACGCATACCGAGTTTTCAACAACACCACCGGTAGTTGAGATCTCGCATGATGTGACATTTGATGAAACTAACGGTTCTCAAGTAGAACAAGTTGATCGTGTTGTGATTGACAGGGAAGAACCTCCTTGTAAAGCAATCAAGAAATTGGCAATTGGGGAGGTGAAACCATTAGAGCAAGAAGAAAGCCCGAGTAATCCAACTCGGAATGCCCAAGATGAGGTCCAAAATATCTGGACTAGCCCAAAGGGTCCGGATACAACCATGGATGCTCTGGATTGCGATGCTCCGGGTGCTATTCCCTCATCGTCTAGGCAAGCTCAAGCTGGCTCGAACACCACTCAAGATAATGAAGAGCCAATCCAAAGAACAAATGCAACCGTTCCTCACCCAAGAGTAGATCAAAGCATACAACGAGATCATCCAGTCGACAATATACTTGGAGACATTAACAGGGTAGTTTCTACTAGATCTCGAGTTACAAATTTTTGTGAATGTTACTCTTTTGTCTCCTCTCTTGAACCTCTTAAGGTAGAAGAAGCACTTCAAGATCCGGATTGGGTGATGGTTATGCAAGAGGAGCTAAACAATTTCGAGCGAAATCAAGTCTGGAAGCTTGTCGAGAGGCCCAAGCAAAATGTGATTGGAACAAAATGGGTGTTTCGGAACAAGCAAGACGAATATGGAATAGTGACTAGAAATAAGGCTCGGTTGGTTGCTCAAGGCTTCACGCAAATCAAAGGTCTGGACTTCGATGCGACATATGTTCCCGTAGCTAGGCTTGAATCTATTAGAATATTACTTGTCTTTGCTACTCACCATGATTTTAAGTTATATCAAATGGACGTGAAAAGTGCTTTCTTGAACAGACCACTCTCCGAGTTGGTCTACGTTGAGCAACCGCCCGGATTTGAAGATCCCGAATTTCCAGACCATGTGTACTTCCTACACAAGGCTCTATATGGACATAAGCAAGCACCAAGAGCATGGTTCGAATGTCTTAGAGACTTTCTTCTTGAGCAAGGTTTTGTAGTCGGAAAGGCCGACCCTACTCTCTTTACTAAGCATATTGATAATGATTTATTTATTTGTCAAATATATGTCGACGATATTATATTTGGGTCTACTAATGAACAATTGTGTAAGGAATTTAGTAGGATAATGACCAAAAGATTTGAGATGTCTATGATGGGGGAGTTGAAGTTCTTCCTCGGCTTTCAAGTCAAGCAACTCAAGGAAGGAACTTTCATATGTCAAATGAAGTACATCAAGGACATACTGAAGAAGTTCGGTATGGAGAACGCCAATCCAATCAAGACGCCCATGCAAGCCAACGGGCATCTAGACCTCGATAAAGAAGGTAAACCGGTCATTCAAAAGGTATATCGTTGTATGATCGGTTCTCTGCTTTACCTTTGTGCATCTAGGCCCGATATTATGCTTAGTGTGTGCATGTATGCACGGTTTCAAGCCGCTCCTAAGGAGTGCCACATGGTGGCCGTGAAAAGAATCTTGAGATATTTAGTGCACACTCCTCATTTTGGGCTTTGGTATCCAAAAGGTTCATCCTTTGAATTAGTTGGCTACTCCGATGTGGATTACGCCGGTTGCAAAGTGGATAGGAAGAGTACATCAGAGACTTGTCAATTTTTAGGAAGATCTCTTGTCTCTTGGTCCTCAAAGAAACAAAATTCCGTAGCCCTATCCACAGCCGAAGCCGAGTATATTGCGGCCAGGAGTTGTTGTGCCCAGTTGCTTTGGATGAGACAAACCCTAAATGATTATGGCCTAACCTACAATCATATTCCACTCCTATGTGACAATGAGAGCGCCATAAAAATTGTCAATAATCCCGTCCAACATTTCCGTACAAAACATATTGATATTCGCCACCATTTCCTAAGAGATCATTCTACTAAAGGCGATATAGATATCCAACATGTGAGGACAAATGATCAATTAACCGATATTTTCACCAAGCCCCTTGATGAAAAGAGATTCTGTGACTTGAGGAGTGGACTAAATATCTTAGACTCTCGCAATTTGGCTTGAAATATGCATACAATTGGTTGGTGATTGCAAAATACTTTAGAAAATCTTATTTGATTTATTTCTCTATATTTCTAGTGTTAATTGGATCTTTGATCTCTTGATCATGTCAATCATCTTGTGATCATGGTTTGCTTGGTTGAATGTTCGCTGGTCATTTGATGACATGATGTCTTAGGACTTCTTATCTTTTCCCTATTCCGGAGAATTCCCTCCTTTGTATCTAGCCATCCAGAGAAGGGCAGCTCGGACTGTCCGAGCTTTTGTTTGGACTGTCCGACTTGTTCGGACTATCCAAACTGGGGGTTTCGGGTTGGTTAACCCAGCGAGGCCACCTTCTTCCTCTTTTCTTCTTTTCATTCCCAAACCGCTTTTCTCTCTCTTCCTCTCCTCCCTACCACTCAGATCTTGCAATCCTACCCAAATTCTTGCGAATCGGAGGCTCCGAGACCTTCCCCGAGGGCAAGAGCTTCATCTCCTCCACGTCATTGCCCTAGATTCATCTCGGAATCTCCGGTTTTTGCTCCAAAAGGTACGGTTTGAACCCTTCCTTGATTCGGCAATTCCTTGTCTCTCTTTCAAATTCCTTGTGGTTAGAATCGTTCTAGACCGTTCTAAGATGATCTCCTTTGATTAGCTCTAAGCCTTTTTGATTAATCTCTAGATTGAATAATTTAGGGTTTTTGAGCACACAATTCAGCATATCCGAGTTCACATTCGGACTGTCCGAATGAAACTTCGGACTATCTAAAGTAAACCTTCGGACTATCCGAATGAAAATTAGGACTATCCGAAGTCTGTGTGTTCATTTCAACCTTTTACTGTTCATCTAGATTTTAATTAGAGTCTAATCTTGCTTCCACTTTTGTATCTCTCTAGATGGATCCTTCTCAGGGTGGCAATACTCCTCGCAAAATTGCCATCACAATGGCACGCAAGAAGAAGGCTAAGCATGATCACCCTGCGGGCAGCGCATCTGCGATTCCTCGGACATCTCCTCCAGCATCCCCTCCAACATCCCCTCCGGCAGATCCCGCTCAGACAGCAAGAAGAGGGAAGCGGCAAGTAATTTGGAAAGTCAGCAAATCATCTCATGCCGCAGCTTCTAGGTAGGATGCCGGTGGAAGTAACACTGATGACCCCCGGGCAGCAATGGTGAAGCTGAGAGCAGCAAAAAGAGCAAAGCAGCGTCAGTCTGGTCAGTTGATTGGTCCGCTGTAGATTCATTCTTCTGTGCGCTTAACTCCGGCAGGAGTCACTCCAAAGAAGAAGATTGACTACAACACGGGTCAAGGGAGAGGGAAAGAAGTCCGCAAACATAGAAGTGAGGATCCATTGGCATATCTTCAAGAGGAATATGTGGATAAGAGGTTCTGGAATCACTTCCAACAAGATTTTTATGATTCCGTTATTGCTGAAAAGAAGAATCCGGTGGCACTTATGCAATGGATAGATTAGGAGTATATGGAAGCGCAAGATGACCCGATCTTCAACCAAGTGATTGAAGCTTGTGAGTGCCATAATCTCAAGAATATCATGTCTTTTCGGTGCATGTGCTTGGAATAATGAACTAGTGGCTCAATTCTTCGCCACTCTATATGTTGACACCGATGAGGAGAGCACGATGTGGTTTATGGTAGATGGACTGTATTATTCAGTGATGAAGGCTCAATTTGTAGACTACCTGGGTTTTTCAATGGAGAATTGGGATAATCTTGACAAGCTACTCCGGAGTCTTTTGGCATTAATGATTTGGTGCCACTTTATGATGAATCGCAAGACTTCAAGCTTGGCACAACTAAAGGACTGAAGCCCTTTTATGCTATTCTCTACAAGCTGCTGAGGAAGACATTGTGGCCAAAAGAAGGTGACGCCACAAACATCAGTTCATATTCGAGAAATTTGTTGCTAAGGATTGGTGAGGGTACGAGGCCGTTTGATGTATTTGACTTTATTTGGCAAGAGATTCGGCTTAATTCCCTCAGTTCGTGCAGTAGCTGTGGCTTCGCCCCATATGTGATGTGTATGGTTGAGAGCATCTCAAGGCTGTGGTTTGCAAAGGATGTCGAGCACGTTGCTTACCGTGTCAGATCAATCAAAGCTCCATCTCAACCAGCTCCAGCTGCTCCTGCTCAAAATGTCAGGACAAGGTCTTCAACTCCAGCTTCTAGGGCAGCTCCTCTAGGCCCCTCCTCTTTTGCTAGGGTCAGATCTCCTTCTCCTGATCATTCTTCTTCTTCCAATGGCTCTGTTAAGAAGATGTTGCGTGCAATATTCTGTTTGGGAATGAAGACTCACAGAAAGGTCAAGGAGACAAATTTGAAGCTCGCTGATACTTGTCGCCAGTTTCAAGATATCAAGAAGAAGCTGAACTTGTCCTGCTCTTTTGAGGACTCCGAGTCTGAGTTTGACTCTGCGACTGTGGATTCTGTGACTCGTCAGCTTTTTGTCCTTCCAGCTGCTCATGCCGGTGGTGCAGATGACGACGACGATGACGCCGCTTATGCTCCTACAGGTGATGATGAAGAAGATGACGATGACGATAGCGACGAGTGACCCCTTTTGGTGTCTTGATGCCAAAGGGGGAGAGGATTAGATGCTAGAACTATGATCTATTATCTTTTATCTATCTCTTTGTGGTTGTGCTTGTCGTGTTATTTGTCTCGTACTTGTTATGTTTGTTTGAAGTGTGTCGTACTCGTTGCTTATGACTTGTGATCTCTTTTAATTAATAGCATTTGTCATTTGTGTGCCCCATGCCATGCCATGCCATAATTATTTGCATAATTATTTGTTAATTCCTTGTTATACTCTCACGGATGCAAAGATATAAGGGGAGTTTCCGCCAAAATCTCCCGCAAATATGTGCATTTAAAATTCCACTCAATGTTCTGTCTAATGCACACATTTAGGGGGAGCTCCACCATATCTTTGGTATTCTAAATTTAATCTCATTTCAATTTTTTTTAAATCTAATCGTATTGTCATCAATTGACCAAAAAAGGGGAGATTGAAAGTGCATCTAGGCCCCTTAAGAATTTTGGTGAATAATGACAACAGGATTAAGTGACTAATGAGATTTATAAGCTTTGATTAACAGAATATCGTATCCAGTGGTAAAGTCAGAGAGCAAAGGAGCACCCTCAAAAGAAATGGAGCACCCTCAAAACAAATGAGAAGAAGGCATTTTTAGACTTAATTATGTGCATATAGTTTATTTTTTATTGAGTCTAAGGATAGCCGTACTATAAAGAGGGATTTGACGAGAAATAGCTATAGAATGATTCTATGTACTCAATGATGGATCCTTAGTTGTCAAAGTGTCAAAATGTCAAGTCTTAGAAGCATTTTGTCCAATTTCATTCGGAGTATCCGAGCCTCAATTCGGAATGTCCGAGTAGACCCTCTCTGTCAAAATAGAAAAATTTCATTTTCGAGCTAAGTCCTATTCGGACTGTCCGAAGATTTGTTTGGAGTATCTGAACACTTCGGACTGTCCGAACTAATGTTCGGACTATCCGAGCTGGGTCGCTCTGTCTCAGTTCACTTAACTCATTCGGACTATCCGAACAGAGGCTCGGACTGTCCAAACAGACTCGAGGCTGAGCAAAAACGGCTAGTTTTGGAAGGCTTATAAATACTCATCCCTCCCACCTACCAGGATTAACTCCACAAAAACCCATTTATTGCCTTGAGTTCTTCTTCCTCCTTGAGCCCTAGCTTCCTCCCCTTGAGCTTTGTGATTTGATTTGTTAGAGGGAGTGAGGGAAGCAAGATTGTGAACTTGAAGTGTCATTGATCCATCTTTAGCACTGGATCTCATTCTCACATGGATTTCTCGCCAATTTTTTACTCTTGGAGGTTGAGGACTCTTAGACGGCTAGAAGTTGCCGGTGAGCTCCCAAGCTTGGTGTGGTGAGCCTCCGGAAGTTTGTGAAGGTTGGATCCACCCCCGAAAGGAAAGGATTCAAAAGGTGAAATCAGTGAGTGCTTTGTGCAACACTGGGAGGATTAGGGTTGAAAGAAACCCCGGCTTGGTGCCGCCTCAACGGAGACGTAGGATCCCCTCAAGGATCCAAACTTTGGGTGAAAAATCTTTGAGTATTTGTCTTTGTTTCTTGGATTTCTATTTCACTCTTGTTGTGATTGATTCAAATCTTGGTGATTCAAGTGGTGAGTTACTTTGAGTTAAGGATATTGGTGGTTATTCAACTTCTGCATGTATTCTAGACCAACTAATTTTATTTGGTGCATTTAATATCCTCCAAATAGCCTAGATCTACTTTTTGTGGGTTGTGCACTCTGAAGCTTTTGGACTATCCGAACTCACCTCGGACTATCCGAAGCCTGTTTCGGATACTCCGAACAGTTGTTTTCCGCTATGGTCTAAATTTAAAATTTTATAACGCCTATTCACCCCCCTCTAGGCGACATCCCGATCCTTTTAATAACCAATGGTCAGTGCATCCATACTTAAAGCAGGGTTATTCATGGTTTGTAGCTTTATTTAGCTAAATTTTACTTCTGGAAGCCCCCGACCCTTTACTTTACTTTTTCACTATGGATTGTCTTTTCCCCTATCTGATTTGTCATTCTTCCACTTATCCCCTTTATTCTATTTGGCCCTATTTGCGACCATGGCTATTGCTAGCCTGCTGAGCATTTGCTTGTACTTAGGGCATTGCATAACTCTCATTAGGAAGTACGTGATGATTCCTCACCAAAAGTTCATCATGTTTTTCTGCTTCTAGCAAAGTACATATAAGCTCGGAGTACTTCTGGTACTTGGCATGACGATACTATTATTGCAGTATCCTCATATTAGGGTGGAAGGTGCATAATATCTTGTCGATTATTTCAGCATCAGTAACTTTCTGGTTACAGAATATCAGTTCAATGACAAGCTTGTGCATGACAAAAGTTACATGCTGCCATAGCCTTTAAAATCTTAAAAGCGTGGGAGGATCCATTCGCGTTGTGCTTCTGGCAATATGACATATCTTATGTAACATCCCAAATATTGGCCATTTTGAATTTCATAAGTTATTTTGAATTTTTGAGAATTTTTGGAGTTTATTTGGATTTAATTGGAATTTCTGGAATTTAAACCTTCTTTGAAAATTAATTAAATATTGAATAAGTTTCTGCAAAATAAAAATGAAAATATTTTATTTGAGTCCAAAATGCTCTAAAATATTTTCTGCAATTTTTCTGATATTTTAAAAGCCCCAAATGATTTAAATGAATTTCTGGAATTATTTTTATTTGAAAATCTGAGGAAAATCAATGAATAGTGTTGGGCCTGGCTCACTACTGTGTGAGCCGCTCGGCCCATGAACGTGAAACCGTAATTGAAGCCGTGCGCTACCGTTGGATTAGAATCGAGCGGTTCGGGTTTAGCTGTGTGTGCGCATGGTTGCGGACCGTTGATACTGTGACGCGTGTGCGGCCGAGATGGGATAGCGAAGCATCGCCGACCGTTTCCAGAGAACCCGCCGTCGCGCCATTACCGCCGTAGTAACACTCGCCATTAACGCCGGCGTGATTTCTCTTCCTCTTTATTATCCGGCGGACCTCGTAGAGCATTCCTTTCCGCTTCTTTTGCGACCTCTCACGCCTCCCGAGACACACCGCAGCGCCCTCGGTTGCTCGCCGTAGTCCCGAGACGTCTCCGCCGCCTTTGCGCCGCCGTCGTTCCCTCTCCGCCGTCGTTGAGGCCACTGGAGTAACCCTTGCGCCAAGCCGCGTCTGTGGAGCCATCTCGTGTCGTCGGAGGAGCCTCGCAACGCCGTCGCCGTGTCGTCGTCCCCATCTCCGGCAAGAACCGCGCCGCCGCGACATCACCGCTACCTCGAACTCCATCAGCCGTCGGATCCTTGATCAGCACCCAAGATTCGCCCATGTAGTCACGGTAACAATAAACCCCATCTTCATTTTCCAGCCGTTAGATCTTGATCGTGTGATTCTTGTTTAGCTACGTAGTCTAGTTAACCGTAACCATTGGATTTGTGTTGACAGCGTAGGATTGATTAGATCTGGAACGTTCGATCTTACTTGTGCGGCTCTGATGTGTCCACGCGTCGCGCACCGGGGTAACCACGTAGCGGGTCGGGATGTGCAAATAGGATTCAATCTAGGCCGTTGAAATTTGAATGAACGGATCGGATTTAGCTTGCCGGGCGATCCGAAGTTGGCGCGTGTAAAAACCGAGGGTCGCCGCTACCCGCGGTTAGCGTCGCCGGTTTAATGCTAGCCGTTCGATTTAGATCCAATGGCCGTGATGATGCCATGTATCGACTCCGGGGTAAACCAGAGCCGAACCGTCGTGTCGATCGTGGCCGTCCATTTTGAATCGAACGATCGAGATTAAATCAAGTTTTCGGTTGATAAGTTTGCGCCACGTGTCACAACAAGATTGTGCCACGTGTCATCTTAACGTCGGCGGTAGCGTCATCGATGTGACCCACATGTCGGTCGTGTATCTTTGAGGTCTTGGCGTCATCCGTGGCGTCATCGATGGGGTCCAAGCCGCCGATTAGTGTCTTGTTAGTAGACCGAGTTCACGGTGGACCAAACCCGAGCGGTAGACTAGGTCTATGGACCGACTGACGTCATGCTTGCGCAATAATTCGATTTTCCTTTAGAAAATAATTCGGTGAAAATTCAATTCGGTGATGACGTCATGCTGACATCATATTTCCGAATTTCCCGTATAAAAATAAATAAAGCAATTCGGTTTATTCTTTTTAATTAATTTATAAACTTCAACTAACTATAACTTTTGCGTTTTAACTCCGATTTGAGTGATTCTAATTTTTAAAAATTTGTAAAATCAAGATCTATTTATTGGTAAATTTTATGGAATTTCTAGAGTTGATTTTTCTCTTTGTAAAATTGTGTTTATTGTGTGTATATATGGTTTGAGTAGACGTTGATTTGCTGGAGAGCTACGAGGGAGAATTTCCAGCACAAGATCAAGCTCCGGATCAGGACTAGCCACTATTTGAAGGCAAGTTGTGCTTTGATCATTTTGCTCCTAAGTTTTGAAAATGTATTTTGATTCAAACTATGCATGCTAATTTAATTAAAAATGGATTTAATAAATTTGGGTGACTTAGTTAAATCAACCTATTTGTTATTGTCGCCTTGTCACTAGTATTTGTATGCCATGATTTCATTTGATGCCCTAAGTTTGGTTGTATTAGTTGGTTGTTAATATTGTGCCAACACGGGAGGTTAGATCGTGAATAGTTGCTTAGCCATGCATATAACGTGAATAATCTTTTTGAATACAAAAGCAACATTGACAAAAGGAATAGTGAATGCATTTTGATAAAAGGTGGAATTTTGTTGGTAATGATATTGAAATTAGAGACATGTGTGGTTCTACATGAAGGATGGTTACAAGCATGTGTTGCACCGTAAAACAACTTGAGGTGGGAAATGATTTATACTGAGGCAAGTGGACCGAGGCTTTGTGCTAGGTGGGCCTTCGTGGCATTTGGGAGGGTTGAGTGTTGTGAGGGCTGTATGCCAATTTTGAGAGAAGGATATCTTGCCTTGGTCAGTTAAGGACTTCACCTTGCAAGCCTTTGACCTGAGTCACTCGTACAACCACATGTCTGAATGGGAAGACCTAGTTTTGTAGGATTCCGATATCTCACCTTTGATACCTCGGGGTGGCGATTACAGGGGAATCAGCTGTATGGGGGGGCGCGTGTGCTGCTACGGCTTGGTACCTTATCCAACGGTGTTAGTCTGTCCTATACTTCGGCTCTGTGTGAGGGAAGTGATAGTGAAGGCAACCCAGAGAGGTTCCTAGGTTGAGCTAGAAGTCTCTGAAAAGCTTTGTTACGGTCAATTGCCTTTGTGGCGTGCGACTGTATCTTGTGGGTAAAGTGTACAACCTCTGCTGAGTGTAAAAACTATTCGAATAACTGAGTCCACGGAATTGGACAAAGCTCGAAGATTACAGTCAAGGGGTAGAGTTTTGAAAATAAAATGGGGTGGAAGGGTGTGTGCCAAGGTTAATGGTGAAAGTTGACTAAGGACTGTGTGTCCAAAATTATGTGGAAAACAATTAAGAAATTTATTATATTATTAAGGTTTTGCTGCTTTATATCTAAATAAATGGTAATTTAAAAAATTGATGAAATGCAAAATAACCAATTAAGCCATTCCTTTGTAACAAGCCAATCATGTAGTAATAGAACTGCATTCTGTGCATGACTTGTTGAGTACGGTGTGTACTCACCCTTGCGGACAACAATTTACCAGAGGAGGAGTCTACGCCTATATGGGAGGAGGAGATTGTTGATGAGCCAGGGAACTAGGGAGCACGCCTCGTCAGGGTGCCTGTGGCAGGAGATGGATCATCACGATGTTTATTTTTCCGCTGTTGAACTCTTATTACTCTGATCACTGTAAGCCCTGCGTGGCAAACTATTGTAAGAAGACCATAAGGTCATACAACTCGTTTATATACATGTTTGGAGTACTTTATTATTATTTCGCTGTGTATGATTGTGGTACTTTAACCTGTTTGCTTTGTGTGCACTAAGCGATCTGGACTAGTCACGAGAATACCAGAGGGTCCGAATTTGCAGGTTCGGGGCCCAACAGAGGTGGTATTAGAGCATACTGACTGTAGTACTTGACCCTAGGTAGACTGGCTGAGAAAGATAAAACTATTTTCTAAAGATTAAAACTGTACAAGATTATCAATAAAATCTTGACTAATCTTTTTCTTCTTACTTCGTATCTATGCTGCAATTTTCTGTTATTACCTTATGATTTTAGAACCTAGGGCTAACGAGGTGTGTTTTGGCAGATGAGAAGGATCCACACTTTCGGAGAGCGCACTGGAGGATACGCCGCTGAGCTGTGGCGTATGATGCAGCTGCTTAGAGGCTTCGATAGACCGATCTATCAGGGAATCTCTGTAGTTCAGGCAGGACTGGACGTCGCCTGGGACGTGAAGATCACGGTTTATGCTCGAGATGGGGTGAGGGTGAGTCGTCCTATCTATATCACTGCCAGGAGGTCTACGTTTGAGGCCGGGATCCAGGAGACAGCGCGTCTCGCGATGCGGTAGATAGTCCGCACCTACTCCGCAGAGCTAGAGGGCACCGTCTTCCGTCACCACCCGCACCGGGACAACCGCTTGGACCGAGATCCGATCGTGGAGGAGGACGCTACGATCACTTACCTGGCGAGGTTCGTCATTGCCCAGGAGGAGACCTTGGACGAGACAGTCCAGGAGCTGCAAAGGGCCCGTGACGAGGTCACGGAGGTCAGGACTCAGCTGCGGGAGGTCCGAGAGTACCTGGCTCACTCTATCCAGTGGGTTCACGAGTTGGAGGAGGCACTGTATTCACCCGAGCCAGAGCCAGAGCTGGAGCTGCACGACCCGAACCCCGAGGAGCCAGAGCAGGAGGCACCAGTGTAGAAGGTGCTAGAGCCATCGGCACGAGAGCGAGCGACCAGAGGCAGCCAGTCGGTGGGGTCGTTTATCGGCGGCGATGGGGCATCAGGACCAGTTTGCTCCTATCTTGTCGCACCGCCAGAAGATACTCCACCGGGAGGACCATGACTGGGTGGCTCGATAACTGAGAGTTTTCTTTTCTTTTCAGGGTCGACTCAAATGTTGAGTCAAGTTATTGAGTCAGTTTTATGGAGTCTGTCCTTAGAACGGTTATTTGATTTTGAACTTTATGTGTTATGAGTGTCGGATGTGTGCTGGATATGTGTCACATTGCTGTAGGCACTTATGAGCGACCGTATCCCTATAATAATAAAGTTGTGTGCTTCTATTTGAGTCAAATCTTCTCCCCGCATAAGATTCTTGTGTACTTGTCTCCTCTGTTTCTTCCTTTTCTATAAATTTTATTGTTCTTCAGATGGTGAACACACGTGGAAGCAGTGGAACTGGAGGCAGCAACTCACAGTAGAGGGGCAACAATAATGAAGCACCAAATCCTCAAGCGGCACCACCCATTGATATGGGTAATCTAGGAGCTTTCTTGACCGCGCAAACTTAGTTGATGCAGACTATGATGCATCAGATGCAATAGATGCAGAATCAGACTGCAGCTAACAACAATAATCAGGCCATGAACCATGGACACCAATCTAGGCTGTCAGATTTCATGAGGACCAGGCCTCCAACCTTCTCTAGAAATGTCAATCCTATTGAAGCGGATGACTGGCTACGGAAGATTGAAAGAAAGCTGCACATATCCCAGTGTGTAGGCAACGAGAGAGTCTTGTATGCCTCTCATCAATTGGATGGAACTGCCGCAGAGTGGTGGGAAAATTACTGTGCTTCCCATGAGCATCCTTAGGAGATCACCTGGGAGGAGTTTACTGTTGCCTTCCACCAATACCATCAACCGGAGGGTATGATGGAGCTCAAGAAGGAAGAATTCAGGTCCTTGAAGCAGGGAGGCCAGTCAGTGGCTGACTACCTGAATAAATTCACCCAACTTGCACGCTATGCTCCGGAGGACGTAACAACGGATAAATCTAGGCAGTCCCGATTCATGAAGGGACTAAACACTGGACTGTAGGTGGGATTGATCACCCATACATTCCCTGATTTTCAGGAACTGGTCAACAAGGCCATGATCCTTGAGGACAAGCGCAAAGAGCTGGAGGACAACCGCAAGCGTCGCATGGCCCAGCAAGGGAATCATCTAGGGCAACAGAGACCGAGAGTGGTATCTCAGCAGTTCACCAGGTTTCAGCCCGAAAGCAGTGCCAGAACACCATTACTTGCACCGTGACCTATCGGTCAAAACCCTGAGACACCAGCAAGAGCAATTAACCAAGTCGGAGGAAACTCACCGATGGTTGGAAGACGCTGCTACAACTGCAACGAGATCGGGCACTTCACCAATGCTTGTCCCAAGAAGGGAGGAGTCACCCCTGTTCGTTTTAACTTGGGAAATACGCCAGCTAGAACTCCTGTTCAAGGAGGAAGCCGAGGACCTATTCAAGCTGGAACTGCACCCCAATCAGTTGTGCGAGGAAGAGTCAACCACATCACGGCAAATGAAGTCCAGAATGCCACGGACGTTGTACTGGGTAAGTTTCTAGTTAACTCAGTACCAGCTACAATTTTATTCGATTCTGGAGCTTCACATTCATTTATTTCTCGAGTTTTTGTTGTGCAAAATGATTTGGATATGGTCAAACTTAATAGTAAGCTTATAGTCCAGACCCCTGGATCAGAACTCTGAGCTAAAGTAGGATGTTCCGGGGTAAAATTATTAATAAATGGAATAGAGTTCCTAGCGAACCTAATCATATTGGATACCTAGACTCTGCATGTTATTTTGGGAATAGGTTGGTTATCCAAGCACAAGGCAGTGCTAGATTGTGGACGGAGAGTAGTAACAGTTGAGAGCCCAGATGGTAGAAAGGTGGAGATTCAAGCAATTGCTGTTCGGGATGATCAATTGATGGTCAATAGTGTGAAGTCTGTTAATATGGAAGATGTTCCAGTAGTTAATGAGTATCCGGATGTATTCCCTGAAGATTTACCTGGAATGCCACCAGATAGGGATATAGAGTTTGTAATTGAGCTAGTACCCAGGACAGCTCCAATAGCTAAGAGACCTTATAGAATGTCCACCGAGGAGTTGGTAGAAATGAAGAAGTAAATTGAGGAATTATTGGAGAAGGGTAAGACTTAGTTCATCACCGTGGGGAGCACCAGTGTTGTTTGTCAAGAAGAAAGATGGAAGTTTTAGAATGTGTATAGATTATCGTGCACTTAATGATGTGACGATAAAGAACAAGTATCCATTGCCCAGGATAGATGATCTTTTCGATCAGTTAAGAGAAGCAGGAGTATTCTCTAAGATAGATCTTCAATCCAGATATCATCAATTAAAAATTCGGACCGAGGACATACCAAAGACAGCTTTCTCATCAAGGTATGGGCATTACAAATTCACGGTCATATCTTTTGGATTGACCAATGCCCCAGCTTATTTCATGAATATGATGAACAAAGTATTCATGGAATATTTGGACAAGTTTGTCGTCATTTTCATTGATGACATCCTAGTTTACTCCAAGACAGAAGAAGAGCACGCCGAACATCTAAGGATGGTGTTGGAAAAGTTAAGAGAAAACCAATTATATGCGAAATTTAGTAAATGTGACTTTTGGAAAAAGAAGGTAGAGTTTCTGGGACAAGTAATGACCGCTGAAGGAGTAGCTGTTGATCCGAAGAAAGTGGAGGCAGTGTTACATTGGGAACAACCAAAGTCGGTTACTCAAATTAGAAGTTTTTTTGGTATGGCGGGATATTACCGCCGGTTCATTGAAGGTTTTTCATCAATTACGAGACCTCTTACGCAATTGTTGAAAAAGGAGAAAAAGTTTGTGTGGGCGCCTGAGTGTGAAAAGAGTTTCTAGGAATTAAAGAAGCGTCTAACTTTGTCACCTGTTTTGGTGTTGCCGAATGTTAAGGAAAACTTTGATATATACTGTGATGCATCGCGTCAAGGACTCGGATGTGTTCTGATGCAAAACGGCAAAGTAGTGGCTTATGCGTCAAGGCAGTTAAGGCCACATGAATAGAATTACCCAACTCACGACCTAGAATTAGCCGTTGTAGTGCATGCCCTTAAAATATGGCGCCACTATCTCATCGGAAACCGATGTGAAATATATACTGACCACAAAAGTTTAAAGTATATATTCACCCAATCAGACCTAAATATGAGATAAAGGAGATGGTTGGAATTAATCAAGGATTATAATATCAGAATCCACTACCATCCTGGAAAAGCTAATGTGGTAGCCGATGCTTTGAGTCGGAAGAGTTAAAATCTAAATATGATAGTTGCAGAGAATCAACTTGATCTATGTAAGGATTTCCAAAGGTTGAAATTGGAAGTTGTACCGGAAGGATTTTTAACTACTTTGGAAGTAAAGCCGACCCTAGAAGAGCAGATCAGGGAAGGTCAAAAGGATGATGATAAGATTAATAGGATCAAATCCAAGATGGACGAAGGCTTAGCCAAGGACTTTAGAGTAGATAAGCAGGGTACCTTATGGATGAAGAATAGAATCTGCGTACCTCATAAACCTGAATTGAAGCAGTTGATACTCGAAGCACATGATTCCAAGTACTCAATTCATCCAGGAAGTGCTAAGATGTATCAAGACTTGAAAGAAAGATTTTGGTGGCCGAATATGAAGAAAGAAGTAGCTGAGCATGTAATGTTGTGTGATGTGTGCCAGAGAGTCAAAGCAATGCACTAGAGACCAGCAGGACTGCTGAAACCGTTAAAAATACCAGAATAGAAGTGGGAGAAAATTGGGATGGATTTCATCACCGGTTTGTCAAGGACTCAAGGTGGATACGACTCCATATGGGTCATAATAGATCGTTTAACAAAGGTTGTGCATTTCATACCAGTAAAGACAACCTACTCAAGAGATAAGTTAGCAGAGTTGTACATGGCGAGGATTGTTTGCTTGCACGGAGTACCTAAGAAGATAGTATCGGATAGAGGTACTCAATTTACCTCAAGATTTTGGGATAAGTTGCATACAGCAATGGGCACCCGTTTGAATTTCAGTACGGCATACCATCCTCAAACGGATGGTCAGACTAAAAGAGTAAATCAGATACTTGAAGATATGTTAAGAGCTTGTGTACTGTCATATACTACATCGTGGGATAAATGTTTGCCATATGCAGAATTTAGCTATAACAATAGTTATCAAGCTAGTTTGAAGATGTCTCCATTTGAAGCTTTATATGGTCGTTCATATCGAACACCATTAAATTGGAACGAGACGGGAGAACGTCATGTTTTTGGACCAGACATACTCTCAGATGCAGAGGAAAAGATTGCTTTGATTACAGAAAGACTGAAGACAACACAATCAAGGCAAAAGAGTTATGCTGACAACCGACGCCGCGAGTTGAGTTTTGAGCCAGAAGATTTTGTTTATCTCAAGGTCACGCCACTCAAAGGAGTTAAAAGGTTCCATACCAAAGGAAAACTTGCCCCGAGATACGTGGGTCCATTCAAGATCTTGAGCCGCAAAGGTGAAGTTGCATACCAGTTAGAATTGCCATAATCTTTGGCAGGAGTGCACGACGTGTTTCATGTGTCCCAACTCAAGAAGTGCCTTCGAGTGCCAGCAGAGCAGACATCTCTGGAAGAGATAGAATTGCAGGAAGATCTGACCTACAAGGAATATCCAATCAATATCTTGGATACAGCTGAACGAGAAACTAGGAATAAAACAATCCGCTTCTACAGAGTTCAATGGAGCAATCACTCGGAGAACGAGGCAACATGGGAGCGTGGAGAAGATCTGAAAAAGGAATTTCCCAACCTTTTCTTTAGCCAGCCCTAAATCTCGGGAACGAGATTCTGTTAAGGAGGGAGGTATGTAACATCCCAAAATTTGGCCATTTTGAATTTCATAAGTTATTTTGAATTTTTGAGAATTTTTGGAGTTTATTTGGATTTAATTGGAATTGCTGGAATTTAAACCTTCTTTGAAAATTAATTAAATAATGAATAAGTTTCTGCAAAATATAAATAAAAATATTTTATTTGAGTCCAAAATGCTCTAAAATATTTTCTAAATTTTTTTTGGAATTTTTCTGATATTTTAAAAGCCCCAAATGATTTAAATGAATTTTTGGAATTATTTTTATTTGAAAATCTGAGGAAAATCAATGAATAGTGTCGGGCTTGGCCCACTACTGTGTGAGCCGCTTGGCCTGTGAACGTGAAACCCTAATTGAAGCCGTGCGCTACCGTTGGATTAGAATCGAGCGGTTCGGGTTTAGCCGCGTGTGCGCGTGGTTGTGGACCGTTGATGCTGTGACGTGTGTGCGGCTGAGATGGGATAGCGAAGCATCGCCGACCGTTTCCGGAGAACCCGCCGTCGCGCCATTACCACCGTAGTAACGCTCGCCATTAACGCCAGCGTGATTTCTCTTCCTTTTTATTAACTGGCGGACCTCGTAGAGCGTTCCTTTCCACTTCTTTTGTGACCTCTCACGCCTCCCAAGACACACCGCAGCGCCCTCGGTTGCTCGCCGTAGTCCCGAGACGTCTCCGTCACCTTTTTGCGCCGTCGTTCCCTCTCCGCCATCGTTGAGGCCACCGGAGCAACCCTTGCGCCAAGCCGCGTCTGTGGAGCCATCTCGTGTCGTCGGAGGAGCCTCGCAACGCCGTCGCCGTGTCGTCGTCCCCATCTCCGGCAAGAACCGCGCCGCTGCGACATCACCGCTACCTCGAACTCCATCAGCCGTCGGATCCTTGATCAGCGTCCAAGATTCGCCCACGTAGTCACGGTAACAGTAAACCCCATCTTCATTTTCCAGCCGTTAGATCTTGATCATGTGATTCTTGTTTAGCTACGTAGTCTAGTTAACCGTAGCCATTGGATTTGTGTTGATAGCGTAGGATTGATTAGATCTGGAACGTTCGATCTTACTTGTGCGGCTCTGATGCGTCCACGCGTCGCGCATCGGGGTAACCACGTAGCGGGTAGGGATGTGCGAATAGGATTCAATCTAGGCCGTTGAAATTTGAATGAGCGGATCGGATTTAGCCGCGCACCGGGCCAGTCCCAAGTTGACGCGTGTCGCACGAAAACCGAGGGGTCAGCGCCGCTGCCTCGGTTGATGTCACCCGGTTTAATGCTAGCCGTTCGATTTAGATCCAATGGCCGTGATGATGCCACGTGTTGACTCCGGGTAAACCAGAGCCGAACCATCGTGTCGATCGTGGCCGTCCATTTTGAATCGAACGATCGAGATTAGATCAAGTTTTCGGTTGATAAGTTTGCGCCGCGTGTCACAACAAGATCGTACCACGTGTCATGCTGACGTCAGCAGTTGGCATCATCAGTGGGACCCACATGTCAGTCGTGGTACTGTAGGTGCTGACGTCATCAGTGGGGTCCATGTGTCAGTTAGTGTACTTGAAAGGACTGATATGTCGCCTAGAGGGGGGGTGAATAGGCGTATTAAAATTTTGCAATTAAATAAAATCACCCGAGGGTCAAATCCGATTGTCAGGAGTTAATTGTCCGGATAGTCGGAGTTAATGTCCGGATAGTCAGGAGTAAATGTCAGGAGTGTCGGGACAAGTGACCTCGAAATGAAATTTTAAATCCTTGCAAATTTTCAACAATCTAGTGAATACAAATGTTCTAAATGATCTCGGTACCTTAGAAAAATATAAATCTAGAGCCAACCACTAAGATGAAGTAGATCGGGCACCAAAAGATTCAAGAACTACAAACCCTAGCTCAAGCAAATGAAGAACACAAAGACAACGATTTTTCACGAAGTTCGGATTCTTGAAGGAATCCTCGTCTCCGTTGAGGAGGCACAAAGCCCGGTCCCTCTTGACCCCTTTCCTCCGGTGTTGCCTGAAGCACTTCATGGGTCTTCACTTCTTGCCCTTTCCTTTGGGGCGAGGCTTGCCTTCTAAGCCACCGAGGCTCTCCACACGAGGATTGGAGGCTCCCGGTGACTTCTTGCCGTCTAGGAGCCCTTCAAACTCCAAGAGTAATGAACACGCCGCTAAATCGACTTGGAGGATGAAACTTGTGCTCAAGAATCAAACAAGCAAGCTCAAATCACTTGAATCCTCCTTTCTCCCCAAAGATGCAAATCAAATCAAAGATTTAAGTGGGAGAAAGAAGCTAGGGCTTGAGAGAGTGAGCTCTAGACTTGAATCTTTGCAATGAATGGGGTTAGTAGCGGTTAGAAATGGAGTGAGGGTTTAAATAGGGCTCCCAAAATCCAGCAGATTACCTTGGTCTGCGCAAACTCCGGAGTGTCAGGACAAATAGTCCGGAGTGTCGGACTTAACTCGCTTTTACACACAGAGAGGTGAGCCCGAGTGTCCGGACAATATCTCCGAAACTCGGACAAAAACCGGATACTCGAACAATAATCCGAGTGTCGGACTAAATGTCCGGATACTCGGACTTACGAGAGAAATTCAGCGAGGACCCTAGCCCGAGTGTCGGATTTAATCCCGGATACTCGGACATTTTCCTGAGTGTCCGGACTAAATATCCAGATACTCGGACGGACCTCCTCGGCAGAGTACCCTTTCAGCGGAAATGCATGATTTTAAAATTCTTTTGAGATGCAATTTTCATCCTATGAGCACAAGCATATCCTAGAAGCGATTTTCCGTCGTATCCCCCTTAATAGTATGGCTATCCTTAGACTCAATAAAATAAAAGATTTACAACCGAAGTCTTGATGCCGCCTTTTTCAAATTTTAAACATGGTGGGGATCTCCAATCGCCTTTCCAACAATGATATCTCCTTGATAACTGCATAGAATCTCACTTGCACCGTTAGTATACATAATTGTGTTGCCATAAATCACCAAAACACTTTGAGGGGCCTAGATGCACTTTCAGTACTGTTCCGTAGACCGAGTTCACGGTGGACCAAACCCGAGCGGTAGACTAGGTCTATGGACCGGCTAACGTCATGCTTGTGCAATAATTTGATTTTCCTTTAGAAAAATAATTCGGTGGAAATTCAATTCGGTGATGATGTCACGCTGACGTCATATTTCTGAATTTCCCGTATAAAAATAAATAAAGCAATTCGGTTTATTCTTTTTAATTAATTTACAAATTTCAACTAACTATAACTTTTGCGTTTTAACTTCGATTTGAGTGATTCTAATTTCTAAAAATTTGTAAAATCAAGATCTATTTATTGGTGAATTTTATGGAATTTTTAGAGTTGATTTTGCTCTTTGTAAAATTATATTTATTGTGTGTATATATGGTTTGAGTAGACGTTGATTTGCCAGAGAGCTACGAGGGAGAATTTCCAGCACAAGATGAAGCTCCGGATCAGGACCAGCCACTTTTTGAAGGTAAATTGTGCTTTGATCATTTTGCTCCTAAGTTTTGAAAATGTATTTTGATTCAAACTATGCATGCTAATTTAATTAAAAATGGATTTAATAAATTTGAGTGAATTAGTTAAATCAACCTATTTGTTATTGTCGCCTTGTCACTAGTATTTGTATGCCATGATTTCATTTGATGCCCTAAGTTTGGTAGTATTAGTTAGTTGTTAATATTGTGCCAACACGGGAGGTTAGATCGTGAATAGTTGCTTAGCCATGCATATAACGTGAATAATCTTTTTGAATACAAAAGCAACATTGACTAAAGGAATAGTGAATGCATTTTGATAAAAGGTGGAATGTTGTTGGTAATGATATTGGAATGTAGAGACCTGTGTGGTTCTACATGAAGGATGGTTACAGGCATGTGTTGCACCGTAAAACAACTTGGGGTGGGAAATGATTTAGACTGAGGCAAGTGGACTGAGACTTTGTGCCAAGTGGGCCTTTGTGGTATTTGGGAGGGTTGAGTGTTGTGAGGGCTGTGTGGCAATTTTGAGAGAAGGATGTCTTGCCTTGGTTAGTTAAGGACTTCACCTTGCAAGCCTTTGACTTGAGTCACTCGTACAACCACATGTCTGAATGGGAAGACCTAGTTTTGTAGGATTCCGATATCTCACCTTTGATACCTCGGGGTGGCAGTTACACGGGGGTAACTGTATGGGGGAGCGTGCCTGTGCTACGGCTTGGTACCTTATCCAACGGTGTTAGTCTGTCCTATACTTCGGCTCTGTGTGAGGGAAGTGATAGTGAAGGCAACCCAGAGAGGTTCCTAGGTTGAGCTAGAAGTCTCTGAAAAGCTTTGTTACGGTCAATTGCCTTTGTGGCGTGCGACTGTATCTTGTGGGTAAAGTGTACAACCTCTGCTGAGTGTAAAAACTATTCGAATAGCCGAGTCCACGGAACTGGACAAAGCTCGGAGATTATAGTCAAGGGGTAGAGTTTTGAAAATAAAATGGGTGGAAGGCTGTGTGCCAAGGTTAATGGTGAAAGTTGACTAAGGACTGTGTGTCCAAAATTATGTGGAAAACAATTGAGAAATTTATTATATTAGTAAGGTTTTGCTGCTTTATATCTAAATAAATGGTAATTTAAAATATTGATGAAATGCAAAATAACCAATTAGGCCATTCCTTTGTAACAAGCTATGCATGTAGTAATAGAATTGTATTCTGTGCATGACTTGTTGAGTACGGTGTGTACTCACCCTTGCGGACAACAATTTACCAGAGGAGGAGTCTACGCCTATATGGGAGGAGGAGATTGTTGATGAGCCAAGGAACTAGAGAGCAAGCCTCGTCAGGGTGCCTGTGGCAGGAGATGGACTATCGCGAAGTTTATTTTTTCCGCTGTTGAACTCTTATCACTCTGATTTATGTAAGCCCTGCGTGGCAAACTATTGTAAGGAGACCATAAGGTCATACAACTCGTTTATATACATGTTTGGAGTACTTTATTATTATTTTGCTGTGTATGATTGTGGTACTTTAACCCTGTTTAGCCTATGTGCACTAGCGCGATCCTGGACTAGTGCAGAATACACTGAGGGTCCGGATTTGCAGGTTCGGGGCCCGACATCTTAAAAGTACCACTTGATCCTCTTCCATCAAATATTCGGCCTTCAAGTATGCATAAAGATGGTACCTCAAGAATTGCAGAGCCACACACGTGGCAACTTCAGGAAGAGTAGGGGTACCAGCTTCAAGCTGGGAAAACAGTTGCACTATAGGATCCTGCTGTCAAATTAATCTTGGTATCCCATTGCCCAAGTGAGATATTTGTTGCCATTAAGGGCAAACACGATAAATTCCCTCCTTGCGATGTCCGACATATCCTACTTCTATTTATGCAAAATGATTTTTATTACTGGTAAAACCAATATATTGCATGCTCACTCTTCAATCGGTAAATCTTGAACTATATCTATTCAGTAGATAATTATCTAAAATTTTCTAGAATTTTTCTAGCAATTTTCATAGTTTTCTGCTAATTTTTTAAGCAATTTTCAAAATTACTAAATAATAGAAAAATAAATATCAACATATAAATATGGAATTATGCTAGGACAATAAATCCAGAGATATGGAGCTTTCAATATGCTATATAAATTTTTCCTAGCATTTTTCATAATTTTCTATTAATTACCAAGCAATTTTTAGAATTACTAGATATGAGAAAAATTAATTATAGCATATATTAATCATGGAATAATGCTAAGAAAATAAATGCAGAGGCATGAAACTCCTAATATAATTTATAGAATTTTCTAGCATTTTTCACATTTTTTGTTAATTGTTAAGCAATATTCAGAATTACTTAAATAATAAAAAATAAATTCCAGCACATATTAACATGATATAATGGTAGGAAAATAAATCCAGGGTTTGGATCTTCCAAAGTGTTCTAAATATCAAATTTACCAATTTTACAGAAGTTCATATACCTAGAAAATCTAAATTCTAAGATTTATCATCAATTTTCAGAATGTATTAACTATTTTTGGAATTCCTTTCATTTTTTCTCTTCTAGAAAATGGTAGGCTACACAACCCAATGGGGCCCACGAGGCCCAATCTGGCCCATTTGTGAGGGTGGCTAGGGTTTTTAACCCTTGTCGTCCGATTTTTTCTATATTTTTAGAAGATAATTAATAAATTCTGAAATTTGATAATAAATTCTAGAAATTAGATTTCTAGGTATATAGTCTTCTGTAAATTTTAGAAAATTGATATTTAGCACACTTTGGAAGTTCCACACTCCTGGGTTTATTTTTCTAGCATTATGTCATGTTAGTGCTGAAATTTAATTTTTGTTATTTAAGTAAACCTGAAAATTGCTTAACTATTAACAAAAAAATTATAAAAAATGCTACAAAATTCTAGATAGTATATTAGGAGCTTCATGTCTCTGCATTTATTTTCTTGGCATTATTCTATGATCAATGTATGTTGGAATTAATTTTTTTATTCGGTAATTCTGAAGATTGCTTGGTAATTAACCAAAAATTATGTAAAATGCTAGGAAAATTTTATATAGCATATTAAAAGATCCATATCTCTGGGTTTATTATCCTAGCATAATTCCATAATTATATATGTTGAAATTTATTTTTTTGTTATTTAGTAATTCTGAAAATTGCTTGAAAAATTAATAGAAACTTTGGAAATTGCTTGGAAAATTTTAGATAATTATCTACTGAATAGATATAGACCAAGCTTGCTAGTAAAACTTGTTATTTGTATATAGACATGTCTTAGTTTAGGATAATCTAAAATTGACTAGCTTGGTGTCATAGCTTGTCATTTTGATCACCTGGATAATTTTCAAAGCTCTTTAAATGCATATCATACAACAGGGGAAAAAATGCCATCTTGATACCTATATTGCCAAAAGGGGGAGAAATTATAGAAAAGACATCATTAAGAAATAAAAATGGAATTGCATTTTGGTTCTTATGATCTTAGTGAAAATTGAAAAATTCTTATAATCATAAGCATACTTGAGCTTTTTGTGAGTCTTGATTGGATTTTAGAGCCTTTGTAGACAACTTGCTCTTTCTTTTGTTTTGCTCTAAATATCCTTCTAGCCAACTTAGTCATGATCTTATTTCTCTCTCTGGACCAAGTTTGGCTTTGCATTCAAATTGCTTTTTTACTTCTCTCTGTTTCAAACTCAAATTTATGCCTTCTGTTGTTTATCAATATACTCATCAAGGGGAGATTGAAAGACCATGTGGAGGTTTACCCATGTTGGTGGTGAGTATTTGATTAAATTTGAGCTTGTTATGCTCTGGTTTGAATTTGATTTAAATTAGATTTTCAATTTAAAGCAATTTGAGTTGAGACTGTCAAGAATTATTTGCGTGAATCTATGTTTTTATGGTAGCCGTACTGCCATGAATTATTTGAAATACCATATTGTGTCTCAAAAATCACTTTCCCTGTTCTTGCCACACGAGCAGTTTTGTTTTGTGATGCTTGCCATGAGTACTTTCTAGAATATTGTTGCACACTTAGGGTTCTATATATATTAACTGAATGAGGTTATGTGTTTCCAGCTTATTTCATCAGTTTTTGCAAATATTCGGATATTAATTATGGAAGCATGTTTTGACCTGCGTAACATAACCTTCATTTTTATCAAATTGTAACTTTCACTTTACTGGTAGACTTGCTTATTTTTTGTTTTTGATGTTGCGATGGATACCTTATTTCCTCAGTCTGGCTAATTTACTCTTTTTGTATGCTCTAGGAAATCCATGAAGCTGGTAGATCCTGGTACTTAATTTAAGCTTACTAACTTATTACTACTCATGGAAATTTGTCACATACTGATTTATTCTGTGCATATCACACAAAATAAGATCCTCCTAAAGTTGTACTCTCTCTCTCTCTCTCTCTGTGTGTGTGTGAATGGCACTTCAAATAAAGGTCCTCACCTAGATCCTCCTAAAGTAGCTCATTCCTTATAGCCCTAACAAAGGGTGGAAATGGACTTCCCCTACTCACAAAATGATAAAAAGTTGTGTGTAGAGTTTGAGACACAATACTGAAGAGTTTTGTGTTCTCACTTGATGCCAGAATTCTGCTTCAAACAAATCCACACACACATGAGGTGCGTTGCTCAAGGGAAAGGAGCCGTGCAGCTTGGAAAGCTATCAATGAGGTAGTACATACAGTATGACTGCTCACTGCATTGGTCCATTCATAATAACAATGTTACAGGTTAAGCTTACTCTTTTTTTATGCAGTATTTGATGCCCTTCGTGGAAAATGAGAAATATAAACTCCCAAGAAAATGTAGGCTTCATCCTGATAATGACATGTTTCGGGAACAAGAGCAACATAAAATTCATTTTGATGTAAATGAGTGGCGTTGTGGCTGCTGCAAGAAAGCCTTTCGAGCAGAGAAGTTCATCGATCAGCATTTTGCGAACTGGCACAATAATCTTGTGGATAATGTATGCTTCTTACTAAATTTCATGATTTTGTTCATTTACCAATTCCTTAAACAATTATATTTGTTTCATATATGTTTACTTAATATTAATTTAATATAGTTTCGGTGGTCCTCACCAGTCACCAGAAGTGTGATTTTTTGTTTTTTTTTGTCTGTTCCTTCCATTTATTGAAGAAACACTGGCAGTGTTAAATAAGATTATCTTTATAACATTTTCTTGGTTACGCATTTCAAGTTCCAATATTAATAATTTACATAAGATGGTTTAGGGCACTTCCTTGGTTTCCTCAGAGTGAAGGAAGATGCTTGGCAGATTTATGTGGAGCACTTCTGTTAGGTTCGCCGGCAAGCAGTATACGCGCCGAGCTAGAGTTTGATACGGCTGTATGTGCTGAGTTGGAGTCGGAGACGGTTGCATCGTCTCCTTTAAGGTTTCGGTGTTAGCTACGTATTTGCTTTAGTTTCTATGTTTAACTCCTTGATTGGCTATAAAGGAGGAGTTAGGAAATAAAATAATCAAGCAACAGATAGTTTGTTGCCTTGACAAATTCTCTTGTCCGTTTCTCTGGTTACGCTTGTGCAAGACGGCGGCGTTGTCTTCTTCTGCCGTGTTTCTTCCGTCTTGGCAAGCGCGCGCCTCGTCGGGCGCCGAAAACCTTGACTTCGACACCTTGCTCATCGCTACAACCTCCGGCGAGCTCACAACATCTTGGTATCGAGCCAATCATCGCGGGCATCATGTCCCGCGATGATGGCGAGCGATCGATGAGGCAACCCTTAAGAAGATGCTCCATGATGTCTTGCGCAAGTTAGGCGACATGGCAATGGTGCAAGATGGCCATACCGCAAGAATCGCCACGGTCTCGACTTCGCTGGATCGACATGGCCGCGAATCGCCAAGATGGAAGACCCGGCGGCGGTGTCTTTGGGCGTCCACAGGAAAGAAAGGGCATCGGAAAACGCGTGTACATACCTGGCAAGTCGCCGCGACGGCAATAGCACAAGCGGCGGAATCATAGCAACCACGACGGATCGCACCCACCCAAACATCGGTATTTGGGAGTTCGCGGTATACGATGGCACGAAGATCCGTTGTCCTAGCTTAATTCGTGTGAGCTTTTCTTCGGGGGGACGGACACGGCGGAAGGGAGAAGGTTAAATCTTGCGACATATCACTTGCGGGGAGGCTCAACAATGGTACATGTGGCGGGAGGAGGAAGATGGAGAAACATCACGGCACGTTTCAAGGAGCACATCAACTTGCGATTTGGACCGCCCTGCGCCGCAACCATCTCGCTGAAATCAAGCAACTCCGACAAGCAGGGGCGGTGGCGCGATACCAAAAAGAGTTGGCGCTCTGCCTCATGCGAATCTGCGGTGATCAAAGGATTCAAATGTTCACAGCCGGATTGAAAGAGCGTATAGTGATTCTTTGTCGACCTTGCGGCACCGCAGACTTTGGCTATAGCCATGAGTTTAGCGAGCACATGGCGGTTACAACTGACGAGACGCGAGGAGGGCGGCGGTGGAGCAAAGGCGAGAATCAAGGAGCAAGCACCAAGACGTCGAACACCACACCATCGATGGGAGGGGCAGCTCCGATCACCCAGGCAACGAAGGAAGGGGCTAATAGCAACGCTGGGGCTCGGTTTATCAAAAAACTTAACCGAGCTCAAATGGAGGAGCGGCGACGCCAAGGCCTCTGCTATAATTGTGATGAGAAGTATGTCCCAGGGCATACGTGCCAGCAGGCGTTTTGTTTGGAGGTCGTTCCAGATACGTCGGCCAACGACGAAGAAACCGAAGGCAAGGGGATAATGTCCATCTCACTCCTCGCTCTTACAGGCATCGTGGCAGGACGCACCATGCGACTTCCCATTCTTCTTGGAGGCCAGCAGTACATGGCGCTTGTTGACTCGGGATCAACTCACAACTTCATCGCGGACAGAGTGGTGGCGAGTACAGGAGTTAAAACGGTGCAACCGGACACTCCCATACAGGTAGCGGTGGCAAACGGAGACCGAGTCAGCAGCAGTGGAGAATGTCGTCAAGTGGCCATCCACATTGGGCGGCAATTCTGTTGGTATTACACATTACATTGCCGCCAGGTGGATTCGTATTAGAGTCACGATGGGCTGGCGACATTGGGACCAATCACTTGGGATTTTCAACGCCTTACCATGACGTTCTGGCATAGAGATGAACAGATTACTCTCGAGGAGCGGCCGCTAAACATTCTCCTCTCGCGGCCTTGGCGATTAAAGATCCGGATTTCATGGCGGCCTTGTTGGAAGCACATCGAGGCGTTCGAGCAACGCAAGGACTACCGCCGTCCCGACCCTATGACCATCGGGTTCATTTAATTCAAGGAACCGACGCGGTGGCAGTGCGACCATACCGATATCCCCAACTCCAAAAGGACGAACTGGAAACGCAATGTCACGATATGCTCCACCAAGGTATTATTCGTGTCAGTACCTCCGCGTTCTCTTCTCCAGTATTGTTGGTGCGAAAGAAAGATGAGACATGGCGTTTTTGCGTCGACTATCGCGCCCTCAATGATAAAACTATCAAAGACAAATTTCCGATACCGGTGGTGGAAGAATTGTTGGATGAATTAAAAGGAGCCCGCTTTTTCACTAAGCTGGACCTTCGGTCGGGCTATCATCAAGTGTGCATGCATCCAGACGATATCCACAAGACTGCGTTTCGTACTCATCATGGGCACTTTGAATTTTTGGTGATGCCATTTGGCCTCTCCAACGCGCCCGCAACTTTTCAAGCTCTCATGAATGATGTTTTGGGCCCTTTCCTCCGCCGATTCGTGCTTGTTTTCTTCGATGATGTCCTCATTCTGATTCATCTTGGCGGAACACCTCTGTCATGTGTACGCACGGTATTGCGAGAACTTCGTGAAGCATCAAGCGGTACTCAAGCGCTCTAAGTGCTCCTTTGGGACATCTTCGGTGGCTTATCTAGGCCCGTCATATCGACCAAGGGCGTAGCCATGGACCCAAGACAAAGTCGGCGCGGAGAGGCGGCCTATTCCCTAGCAGTGCGGGCGGTCCGGGCATTCCTCGGCTTGGCCGGGTACTATCGCCGTTTCATCCGTCACTACGGGGCCATCGCAGCACCTCTCACTCGTCTCTTACGAAAAGAGGCGTTCGTATGGGGTGACGAAGCATCCCATGCCTTCACCACACTAAAGCAGGCTCTATCGTCGGCCCCTGTTCTTCAACTGCCAGAGTTTAGCCGACCATTCATTATTGAATGTGATGCCTCGGGCTCAGGATTCGGCGCAGTGCTTCACCAAGGAGAAGGGCCCATTGCTTTTTACAGTCGCCCTATCGCGGCTCGACATGCAAAACTGGCGGCTTACGAGCGTGAACTCATCGGCTTGGTTCAGGCGGTGCGGCATTGGAGGCCATATGTCTGGGGGCGGCCATTCATAGTACGCACGGATCACTACAGCTTAAAATTTCTTCTGGACCAGCGCCTATTGACTATCCCGCAGCATCAGTGGGCAAGCAAGTTGATTGGGTTCGATTTTACTATTGAGTACCGCCCGGGCCGTATGAACACAGTGGCTGATGCGCTCTCCCGGCGTGACAGCGAGGAGCCCTTGGTATCCATGCATGCCATTTCAGGACCGACATTGTCCCTTTTCGATGATCTCCGCCGAGCTTTGCCTAATGAAGAGGAGTGGGCGTCCATCTACTCCGACGTCCAGGAAGGCCGCTTAATGGCACCATGGTCTGTATGTGACGGTCTGGTTTTATACAAAGGCCGTATTTTCTTGCCTGCATCATCTCCGTTCGTGGCTGGGATTATCGCCGATTGCCATACAAGTGGGCACGAAGGTGTGCGCGAAGACTTTGCACCGTGTCGAGCAGATTTCCATATCCTCGTGCTCGCCACATGATTCAAGAGTTTATCCGTGAGTGCTTGATTTGTCGGCGCAACAAGGCGAACACCTTCATCGAGCGGTCTCCTTCAACCACTTGAGGTGCCCAGGCGGTATGGTCCGACATTGCGATGGATTTTATTGAAGGTCTTCCAAAGTCAGGAGGGAAAACTGTCATCCTCACAGTGGTAGACCGTTTCTCTAAAGCCGCACATTTTCTCCCATTGGCACACCCATATACGGCGGTTTCTGTCAGCCGAATTTTCTTTGACACGGTGGTGCGGCTCCACGGGATTCCTACAACTATCGTCACTGATCGAGATGTGGTCTTCACTAGCACGTTTTGGCAAGAGTTATTCAAGTTGGCCGGCGTCCAGTTGCATATGAGTTCCGCGTACCATCCGCAAACAGACCGTCAATCCGAAGTGACAAATAAAATTATTGCCATGTATTTGCGGTGCTTTGCCGGTGATCGTCAAAAGCAATGGATTCGTTGGCTACCATGGGCGGAGTATTGTTACAACACATCATTTCAATCATCCCTCAAGACTACTCCGTTTCGTGTCGTCTATGGCCGTGACCCTCCCAGTCTGCGCGCCTATGTTAAGGGGGAATCCCGGGTCCCGGCTGTGGCAGCCCAAATGCAGGAGCGAGATGAATTATTAGCTGAAGTTCGTGATCGGCTCTTACAAGCTCAGTCAACGGCGGCCTCCTACTACAACCGTACCCATCGAGAGGTGACTTTCGCCGTCGGTGATTGGGTCTGGTTGCGCATCTCCCAGAGACCGGCTTCTTCCTTATCACAAGCTATGACCAGCAAGCTAAGTCCTCGTTTCTATGGACCATATCAAGTGATTCAACGGATTGGGTCAGTGGCTTATCGCATGCGTCTTCCACCACAAACTCGTATTCGCGACGTTTTTCACGTGGGAGTCCTCAAGAGATTCCATGGCACACCTCCGGCTGAACCAACACCTTTACCTCTGATCACTCAAGGCCGTACTACGCCAACTCCTGAATAGGCCATCCGGGGCCGCATTGTGCGGGGCCATCGTCAAGTGCTTATTGGATGGAAGGACCTTCCGGATTCTCAAGCCACATGGGAACACGTTGATGACTTTCAGCAACAGCACCCCGATTTTCAGCTCGCGGACGAGCTGTTTTCGGAGGAGGGGGGAGATGTTAGGTTAGCCAAGCAAGCGATATCTGTGCACGAGCTAGAGTTTAATCTGTTGCATGTCTTTGAGTTGGAGTCGGAGACGGTTGCATACGTCTCCTTTAAGGTTTCGGTGTTAGCTTTACGTATTTGCTTTAGTTTCTATGTTTAACTCCTTGATTGGCTATAAAAGGAGGAGTCAGGAAATAAAATAATCAAGCAACAGATAGTTTGTTGCCTTCAGCAAATTCTCTTGTCCGTTTCCTCTGGTTCTGCTTGTGCGCACGGCGGCGTTGTGCTGCTGCCGTGTTTCTTCCGTCTTCGGCAACGGCGCCGCCTCGTCGGCCGCCGAAGGCACTGACTCGGCACCTTGCTCATCGCTACAACCTCCGAAGCAGAGCTCACAACAACTTCACTGTGATCTGACGATGGAATTCAAGAAACCAAAGAGTAAATGCAATGCAGCTGTAGCTGCAAGGAACCGGCATCTTTGTGAGGTTCTTATCATTTTGTTTTAACTTCTCAAAATTTCTTACTTTGTTTGGTTTTGTGCTATTCTTGGTAAGATACATATCCCTATGCAATATTTCTATCCTACAATTTTTAGCTTGAACTGTTTGTGTAACACTGTAGCATTCTCGTTTGGCATTCTATATATCTAGGTTTGCATTTGACAAAAGCTAGACACATTTTATTATTCCTTTTATCTGGTAGCTATTCTGATATTATCTTTTTTCTTTAAAACTATTCTGCACTGTGATACTGATAATCAGCATCAGTTCATGCATGCCGAAATGCTGGTGTGCTTGGTTTTAATTAGATGCAATTTTGTGAACTTACCTGCTCGTATATAAGCACTGTTGAGATGATATTGACTCATTATTGGAGAATTATAGAAGATTGCTGCACATTCCTTTGGCTCTCTTAATTTAGTTTGGTACTTCGGTTCATATGGTCAATCAATAGACGTGCTATATAGCCAGCATTTTCTGGTATATTTGTGGTGGCAGTATTGAACTCCCTTTTGCTTCTGCTAACAGAGCCTTGCAGACAGTTGCTTTCCTATTAATCAAGGGCATTCCGTCAGCCGTCTTCATGGTAAGTGAGTGCTGCTTGAATTTTATGAATCATACTCATATTTCTCTCATATATGCTTCTTGATAATGCAGCTTGTTTTGCAGAATTTTTCTTGCGCCAATTCTGTGATGCTCACATTTGCAGTGGCCAGTTGGGGATCTAAACCTTTCCCCAAAGGTGGCAGGGTGAGCAAATTTCTACCAAGAAACCTTTGATGGTAAGTACTTATTTTGAACTTATTGCTGTGTTATTAAGCTTTGTATTGACCAATAAAGGGATCAGAAAAACATGACCTTTCAAGGCAGCTGATACCATTTGAAGTGTTTTAACATCATTTGGTTATTATTCTTTTCAGTTGGAGCCTGATGATTGATTTTTTGTAACACAAGATCTTTCATTTTAGTATGTTGTAAATCTTTGTGAATAACTAGAATCTACATTGCTACGCTGCAATTTGAAATTTAGTATGTTTTGAATCTTTGTGAATGACTAGAATCTACATTGCTACATATTGCAATTTGTGATTTTTAAACAATCACATAGCAATACACTTTTAGCACGTCAGTTGTGCCAAGTGCACACATGGATACAAACATTTCATGGTGAATGAATAACTATTAGCATTTGGATCTCTCATCATCTAGATTCAGTTCTGGAAAAGTTTCCTGTGGAACTATAGACTTTCTTTGATAAAGAAGAATATCCTTTGATTTTTTTTTACCTTTTACCCTTCTGTTGCAGAAACAAACAAACCGATTCTACTTGGTTCTGTGCATCTTGACAGTGCTACTTTTGCCTCTGTTCTATCTCATAGTATTCTTGCACCAGAGGTTTGTGCCATTTATTTTGTAAATAAGAACTTTTTTCTTTCAGCATTTCCAGGACTGTTCTCATTGTTTTTTTGTTTGCAGGGAAATGAGGAAAGATGTTCAAGATTTAAAACGGATTTAAAAAATTGAGCACAAGAAAAAGCCGTCCTAGTTGTAATATTCCTCCCTTTTAAGCATCCTAAAATATGAAAAAGCGAGGAGGCGGACCATGGAAACATTTTTCCGGAAAAAAGCGAATTTGTGTTTTTCCGAGAAAAACGAGCACAAAACCATTTTTTCCGGAAAAACGAGGAAAAACGGAGCACGAAAATATTTTTTCCGGAAAAACGGAGAAAGGACCTTTACGTAAAGAGCGGGGACCTATTTGTTATATTTTTGGACCCGACCGCTATCCCGAAAAATTAGAAAAGGGCTCGTTCGCGATTTGCATTTAACGGGTGCATCTTTTCGTAAAGTAACAAACCAGGGACCCAAACGCAATCCGGGAAAATTTTTCTTCTCCTCACCAAAAATCACAAAGGACCATTTTGTAAATTCATAGGGACCTATACGTAATTCGGAGAAACAAATGGACTTTTTCGTAAAATCGCTGCTTAACACGTGGGCAGGCCCTCCGGCCGGGAACCCTGCGAACTTTATTTTGAATCTTTGTGAATGACTAGAATCTACATTGCTACATATTGCAATTTGTGATTTTTAAACAATCACATAGCAATACACTTTTAGCACGTCAGTTGTGCCAAGTGCACACATGGATACAAACATTTCATGGTGAATGAATAACTATTAGCATTTGGATCTCTCATCATCTAGATTCAGTTCTGGAAAAGTTTCCTGTGGAACTATAGACTTTCTTTGATAAAGAAGAATATCCTTTGATTTTTTTTTACCTTTTACCCTTCTGTTGCAGAAACAAACAAACCGATTCTACTTGGTTCTGTGCATCTTGACAGTGCTACTTTTGCCTCTGTTCTATCTCATAGTATTCTTGCACCAGAGGTTTGTGCCATTTATTTTGTAAATAAGAACTTTTTTCTTTCAGCATTTCCAGGACTGTTCTCATTGTTTTTTTGTTTGCAGGGAAATGAGGAAAGATGTTCAAGATTTAAAACGGATTTAAAAAATTGAGCACAAGAAAAAGCCGTCCTAGTTGTAATATTCCTCCCCGCACCCAAGCATCCTAAAATATGAAAAACGAGGGAGAGCGGACCATGGAAACATTTTTTCCGGGAAAAAACGAATTTGTGTTTTTTTCCGGAGAAAAAACGGAGCACAAAACCATTTTTTCCGGAAAAACGAGGAAAAACGGAGCACGAAAATATTTTTTCCGGAAAAAACGGAGAAAGGACCTTTACGTAAAGAGCGGGGACCTATTTGTTATATTTTTGGACCCGACCGCTATCCCGAAAAATTAGAAAAGGGCTCGTTCGCGATTTGCATTTAACGGGTGCATCTTTTCGTAAAGTAACAAACCAGGGACCCAAACGCAATCCGGGAAAATTTTTCTTCTCCTCACCAAAAATCACAAAGGACCATTTTGTAAATTCATAGGAACCTATACGTAATTCGGAGAAACAAATGGACTTTTTCGTAAAATCGCTGCTTAACACGTGGGCAGGCCCTCCGGCCGGGAACCCTGCGAACTTTAATTCATGGGATGATGTGTCCTGCTTGTTACCTCTGCAGTCCAGCATGCAGATGCAAGCTTCAGGAAGCAAGCATGTGTAATTTTGTGAGGTTACAGAAGATATTCTTTGATGTCAAGCTCAAACTGAAGCCTTGTTAACCGCGATAGCTCACCCCTAGAAACATGGGGTTTACATGACTGTACAGACAATCTCAGGAGACTATTGTACATTGGAGAATGAAAAGCTGTATTCAATAGTATCTGTAGATCAACAGGGCCTGATTTTGACCTTCCATGGGGGTAGATTATGGAGTAGGAACATTTACATAATTTGCAATACTTGCCTCAGGTGTTTGCCATTATTTGTCAAGTTCATAAGAACGTTTTAATCTTTTTTTGTCAGGATCCTGGCTAGATGCATCGACGTTTTTTTTTTCGTTCTAAGCCTAGAACAAGAATAGGTTTTTCAATTCTGAATTTCTGGTACTATAAAATGACAATGATTTTTTTGTTGAAGCTTTTGTTGCCATCAGAGTTCATGCAGATGCCATGCGTGCCAAAAGAGTTCCAAATATGCTGCTATGCTGCTCATTTTGCACCCTTCGTGGCGTTCATTCAAGATGCTGTGTTTGTTGAAATCAGACACTACAACAGTAAAGATGTGATCATCGGCCCAACTGATTCTGTCAGGATATATAAGGCTATACAACATAGTATGAAACAGTACTGATTGTTCTTTTTAAAGCAGACCACATTCAAGGTGTTTGCTTGGGAAATGCTTGCACAGGCATCACGCAGCTTAGGCCATGTTTAAGAATATCCAATATCTATTCTGTTCGAAATTTCGAATAAAAGGAGACACAAGCTATATATTTTGTACAGAACTCTAATCTAGATATCAACTGTCTAGTTCATCTGATTGAAGTCCAAACTGTTCATATCTCTACTAATATAAATTTGCAGTTGGTGGCAGCGGTCCGTTCTTCCTAGCCCTCCTGGACCATATCTCCAATAATGGCAGGTCATTATAGCTAATTATTCTTTCCTGATTTACAGCCAGCCATATCTTTCTAAATATGGCTGATTATTATAACAAAATCCCTGATTATTGCTGATAATTAATAGCTGGCCAATCATTCCTTTTGTACTCTATATATGTTGTACAGTTTTCACAAAATCAATCAAGTGAATTCATTCAAGATCTCCTATGTCGTGCCGCCGCGGTGAATGAATTCGACGAATTGATCAATAAGTGACGGACCGACATACATGGTCGTGAGGCGCAGGAGGCCGAGCGCCGTGGTCAGTAGTAACTGCGACCAGAAGGACAACCAGAGCGTGACGCCCACCGGGTGCCGTGACCCCAGCGCCAACCAGTTGGACGTGAACAAAGCGTACGACGCTTCGGCGTGGTTGCCCGGCGACACCAGTGGGACGTCGTCGGTGGTGAGAGAGTCATTGGCATGCCCTTTGGAGATGAACGGGTTGATCCAGCTGAACGTCACGAGAAGGAGGAAAGACGCCGCGGCGCACGGCGTGGCAGGCGCCTCGGCGCTGGTGTTTTCTGGTTCACCTTCATAAGCTCTAGCGTCATGGCCGATGAAGCCAGTAATGGCTAGGTACGCCAGAGGTATGGAGACGAGTAGGCCGGCAAAGGCGAGAGGGTCATCTGGGAAGAGCAGCGAACCGTCGATGCAACGGACCAACGCCGAAGCGGAGAAGAGTGCGGCGCCAGAAGACGCGGAGGTGCAAAGGCTGGGTGGCGGTGGTGGTTTCTTTCTCTGAGGCGACTGACCACGCGGCCATGGCGTGCGCGACGAAGTGGGCGGAGAGGAAGGCAGACTCTACAGCGCGCATGGCGTGCTCGACAAGAGAAAGAACGCGAGCGCGACCGCGTCGCGGCCAGTGGTCCGGAATGGCGGTGGCTTCGGCAGTAGTGCCTCGTGCTCGGGGGAAGACTCCGTGTCGTCCCTGCGAAGGCAGTGGATGATAAGGACGAGCGAGGCGATGAGGAAGACGAGGTCGACGGCGCTAAGGAGCGCGCACTGCGGGCATGGCGAGAGGAAGAGAAACATGAGCTGGTAATATAAATTGCAAAAAAAGATAAAAATGATTGATTGATTTTTGAGATTGGTAATATATATTGCTACATACAATATATTTGATTTTAATTCATACCGAGAAGAAACCATAAAAACTTTTGTAACCGAGAGAAATAGATATTTGATCTTATAGCACAATTTTCTTTTATTGTTTGACCTTTATGTTTCGTTACCAATTTTATTTTTCGTAGCAACGCACGGGCATTGATCTAGTACATTAACAAAATCTTAGTTAATTCGGAGTCCAATTTCATCTGTTATTAGATGATGTATTGATGATACACAGATCTGGACTATGACAATCGAATTCAGAACGGATTTCGAGGTTTTTGAATCTAGGAGTGTTCCACGGTTTGACTTGCACAATAGCTTTCCTAGACTTCTCTTATCACCACTAACAAAATATTTTTTTTTATGAAAACGGAACCATTTATATAATCTGACAACATCTGATTAATTGAAGTGGGAACTGCAAATCTTCTATTTACATTTGCACTGGGTATCGAGAGGTTTAGAATCAAGAGTAGGGCTGGAAATTTGGCTCATGACTCATGCTCGGCTCGGGCTCGGTCGGGCTCATGACTCGGGCGAGCCGAGCCGAGCTGATTTTGTGGCTCGGTTTTTTAGCGAGCCGGCTCGGTTCGGCTCGCCTCGGCTCGCGAGCCGGCTCGTTGGCTCGGCCCAATTAGCCCATATGAGCAAAACCTTAAGCAATATCTTCTGAATTTTGAATTCTTGAACCCTTGATGATGCATGCACAACATTATATTGGTATTTTGATAATTAATTTTCTTGCAATGTGCTAAATAGTACTAGATAAGTAGATGATTCTATGTGGTTGATGATTTGTCTAATGTCATTACCATTATTAGTTACGACATCTAAAGTGTGTATATCTAACCAACCGACAATTATTGATTTCAATCCTTAATAACAAAAATGAACCAATGCCTAAGGAAATGAGTGGCCTTGCAATGTTGAAGATACTAGATTTAAACAATAACAACTTGACTGAGAAAATTCCACAGGAGATAGCAGAATTGCAAATTTTTTATCACTGTTGAATCTCTAGCTCGGCGAGCCAACGAGCCAGCTCGCGAGCCAGAGGCGAGCCGAGCCGAGCCGGCTTTTCAGGCTCGCCGAATAACCGAGCCGAGCCTGGCTCGACTCACTCCCTTACCGAGCCCGGCTGGACTCGGCTCGTTTCCACCCCTAATCAAGAGAATATACATTACATAGAAATTACTCACTGTAGCTGTCGACGCTGCTCACCACCGCGCCAATTTGTTTTTCCTCCTTACTGTCGATGTCGCCGTTGCTGCCGACCTTCTGTGGCTGGCATCACCACCGCCATCTCATCACCTTAACCCCCCTGCCACTCTACTGGCGTATAATCATTTCTAAAGTTAGGCTTGATCATCCCAACCAAACACAACTCTTGAGATGTGGTCATATCATATCTACTCTCTTGAAGCTGGGAGAATTGCCGACCGCTGGACGCGCGCGCCACGGAATCATTTTCGTAGAAGGGTCTTTCGGAAATTCTGAAATTACGTTTAGATCCTCTTATTGGTTCTTTTGCAAAAAATCCCTTGTGGTTATGAAAATTCGCATCTAGCTTTGGACCGAGCCCTTTTGCAAAATATACCCTGTGATTATGGAAAATTGTATCCAAACCCAGACCAAACCTTTTTGCAAAAAAGATATCGTGTTTCCAAAAAATTACATCTAGCCCCAAACAAAATTCGTTCAGCACAGCGTAGCGCGTGGCTCTACCTAGTTGATAAAAACTTCCTGTTTTCCGTGTACCTGGAAGGAAATTTCGATGAACTGTATTGCATGAGAAGAGCCCAGTAATCAAGGGCTTGAGGCTCGAAGTGATCACTTTTTTCTAGCCCCTTGATAATTTTTTTGGCGAATCTAGCCTTTTCAAACGCAGTTGCAAAAATAACCCTCTCTTCAATGACGAAAGCGCCGGTATATGACATGTGTCACCTGCTACGCTCCTGTACCGTGGCAAGAGGTACCACACTATAAAAGCTTGGAAGGAGTCCTACCGAGGTGCCGCCCCTTGGCAAAAAAATTTCTCGCTAATCATTCATTTTTAATTAATTAATCACTTAACTAATCATTGAATTGATTAATTACTTGATTAATCACACAGTCCAAGCAAATCCTACCAAGGTGCTATGACTCAATAGTTTTCCTTTTCAGTTCCTGTAGCACGATATCTTTTTCTATGGTACGAGAGCGTGGCATATGAACATGTATCACTTGCCGATGTTTCTGTAGTCGAATAAAGGTTAATTTTACAATTTTATTGGAAGAAGATTAGATTTGAAAAAAAAATATTATGGGCCAGAAGAGTGACTCAGGGCCTGTTTGGCAACAACGTTTTTTTATAGTTTCTAGATAAAACCATGGTTTTAGAGAAAAACTCTGTTTTAGAAACCATGAGGTGTTTGGTAACCCTTCAAAAAACTCTGTTTTAAAAACCATGATTTTCACAAAACCATGGTTTTTTCTCTGTTTTGGAAACTTTGGTCTTGGGCAAATTTTTCTGAGCTTTGGCACCAAAACAACTCCCAAAACTTTGTAGCCAAACAGTTGAGAGTTCCAAGAAAAACCATGGTTTTAATAAGGTTTGGTAAAACCATGGTTTTTATGCCAAGATAATTTCCAAGCCATAGTTTTGCAAAACCATGGTTTTACAAAACCTTGTTGCCAAACAGGGCCTCATTCTTGAGCCCCAGCAATCAAAGTACGAGTCCGGGCCCACTTGTCAGCAAGCATAGAAACCAAACCGTCGTAACCCCATCGGAAAAAGAAAAAAAAACGGAGAAAGGAACCGGCTTCTCGGGGCAGCCGAGCTCGAACTCGAACTCGAACTCGGAGATCTCCGGCGGCGAGGCGTCGAACGGCAACGGCGCCGGAGATGGCAGCGGAAGACGACGCGCTGTACGAGATCCGCCGCCACGCATCTGGATCCCACGAAGTCCATCGTGTGAGTGTGGATGGGGAACCCACCCGTCCATTCATCTCCCTCCTGCCCTACTCCTTCCTTCCTTGCCAATCACCAGCACACCTCAAATCCAATTGCACGCGGTTACTGTAGAGGAGATTCACGGGTTCATGTCTGTTGTCATGCTGTTCATGACAGATTTTCTTGGAAATTTCTAATTCTATGCGGCGGGCGAGCGGGTGTAGTACCTCACTGTTTAATTTTCCTGCTGAATTTTCATCAATTTTCGCCGATTCTATGTGCAATATTTGTTTTTGTATATCTTGCAGGCTTGCAGCTATGGTAGTTAATTTACCAGATTTTGTATTATTTTGGGAGCTAAAAATTTCTGTAAAATCTTTTATTGTCCTGATTGTAATGCAATTCTTGCAATGATAGGAAGAAGGAGATGAAAGCGCTGCAGCAAGTGGTGGCAGCTCAGGTGCAGGAGGTGGAGTCCTCTCCTATCTCTCTTTCCAAGGTAGGATCTTTACCCGCGAATCAAATCCAAATCATTCACAAATCCATTACAGGAGGCCCCTAACCACTAGCTTCCACATGCTGCTACAACCTTGTTAGGTGTAAGGAAGCTCAGGGAGAGGTGGAGCAGGTACAGCACACTTGGGAGGAGTAAGAGGAGGGGGAACGCAGCATCATTGTTCATCTCACGGAATGCGGAGTATGTGGCTGTAGCTGTTGGGAATCGCATTGCCATCTTGAGGAAGGGCGATGGATATGCATCACCTTGTGGCATGTATATAAGTGAGTGGGCATTCCACTTGTTCCCACATGGCATTGAGTTGTATAGTAGTATTATTCATTGACAATAAGGATGCAAGTGCTTATTGGTGTAATCCCAGTAAACAAGAAACGCTATTTCTCATGCTTTTAGAGAGAGTGAGATATTTCTTTTGTTGGAATGAGAGATCACCTAGTGTTTGAAGTTCCTTTGAGAAAAGTGATGTCTGTGATGATCATACATTGCACTGTAAATTACAATAAGTGGTTGTGATTTGTGAAAGCTGTCTTTCTTTGGTCTTGGCAATAGTTTTTTCATGCTTGTAGTGCTATTAACAGTGCTAGCTCACAACAGGTCAAGTTATACCTTTCAAATCATTTGATTACCATAGGAGTAGGTGTAGTAGCTTCTGTTATAGCAAGATGTAGTGCTGCCATGTAGGGTTGTTTCTACTTGCTAGTTCACATGAAAGGATCTGTGGAGGCTCCAAATTTAGTGATGAAATTGTAGAGATTTTGGGTGGCAAGTTATTGTTGGCATGCTAAGTATTCAAGAAAAAAAAGCGTTAACTGGTTATTGCTTTTAAATTATTTCAGTCCCTGAAACATTTTGTTATCATCTATTTATATCTAGTACATATTTTGCAGTAGTGGTTTTCTTTTTATTGTCCTCAAGCAATTAGTGGAAATTCAGAGAGCTTAGGTGAAAACATTTTTCCCCCTGTTGTTGGAAATGTTGTCCACTACTGCCACGGACCCAAGCAATGCAAGTCTGCTTCATTTCCTTTCCTTTTCTTTTTGATTGCTTGAAAATGGTTATATTTGCAACATTATTTCATGTGCAATGTGCTGTGGTAGATGTCACAGGATTATGATGCATAATGGTTATCAAAAGTCAAAACTGTTGTGATCAAATACTTATGCTATTGTTTTCTAATTCTTGCTGGTCAGATAATGACAGAATGGCTTCTTTTACAAATGGGGCTTGGCTGGAGGCTCAAGGCATTTTTGGTGTGGTGGATGACTTAAACTCGCTTTATTTGATCAGACAAAATGGAGAGGCATTAACAAGGAGAACAAGCAATCAATTGAAGTTATCTTCTCCTATCATTGATCTTGTTGTGGAGGATGCTTCAAGTTCACAGAGGTGATTCTCCATTGTTTTCGGTTAGAGCCTTTCCTCTAAAGAGATTATGTGTAAGTCTTGCTGTATATTTGGCAAATAACTAATAAGATCTTTGTAAATGTTTATAGGCCAGGTTTCTACATTTTTACTCATGATTGCATGGTTCATAAATTCGATTACACTCAAGAACCTGAGGCAAGTTTGTACAAAGTTTCCATATTAACTAAAGATGTGATGTCAGCTGGAGCTCCTCAATTACCTCGGAGTTTGTCGTGCATTGATTATCATCAAGATCATTCATTTGTAGTCCTAGTTGGGGATTCCAATATCTCATCATGCTCCAATGGCTATTCTGGTACACCCTTGCGCTTATCTGTTTTCAACTGCTATGCACACCATTAGTTATCAATTCTGCACTATATGATGGAATAAGTCCTTGTACTTGGTCTTTGTGGTCCTCATGTAGTTCTTTTGCAGGACAGCATCTTAGACTACTTTAGGACAGCATCTTAGACTACTTTTGCAGGATAGCATCTTAGACTACTTTAGGTCTTAGACTACTTTAGACAAAGCATCTAAGGACAGAGATCTTAGACTAGCATCTTAGCATATGCTTGACCGCCTGCCACTATAAATATGTAACCCTAACCCCTCAAAGTTGGCATGGCATTGTGTGAGAAATAAACCGAGAAAATTGCCCCAACTCCTATTGTCATCCTCTCTCAATGAGAGTAAGAATTTAGCTACTAACAAGTGGTATCGAGCCGTTCTTTCCTGCTGACCTAAACATCTCTTGCTCATCTCCTTCCCACGCCCCTTGCTCCTGCTAGCACCCTTCTTCACCCTTCATCTCTGAGCATACAAGCGGCTAAGCTTGTTCGAGGAGCTTCTTCCCTAGCAAGAAATTTCACTAGCGCGCGCCATGTCCGAAGACGATCTCAGCCTTCGATGCGCCTCGGCCTTGGCACCGCAGAGGCCGAGGTTGTCATGGCAGAGAGGATCATGAGCAGCAGCAAAGAGCAGAGATCGGCATGACAAGCGGCAAAGAAGCGGCAAGGTCAAGCGGCGGCGGAATTGGAAGAAGAAGGGCAGATGAAGAAGCGGATGATGCAATGCGCAGGCGGCAGAAGAGAGCTCGAGGCTCTGGCGGCGATAGCTCAGCGGCTCTGCCCTGACAGCCGCATCGACGTGGGGCTCAAGCCGGCGAGCGAGGCTTCGCGAAGCGGCGGCGGCGGCGCGCGCACTCAATGGCGTGGTGGAGCGTGGTGGCAGCCAGACAGCGCGGATGCGCTAACGGCGCTCGGCGGCGGCGGTTGGGTCGGCGGAGATCGCGGCTTTACGGCGGCGTGGCTCTCCCCGGGCCGTCGATGGTCACCACGGATCGAGCCATTGTCGAGGGCGTCGGTCCCGGCGATGGATGGCCTACCTCACCAAGACCAACTACGCCGAGTGGGGTCGCGGTGATGCGGTACGGCCAGCGCGGCACATGTGGGAAGCGATTGACGGCGGCGCCGACACTACGAGGATCGACGGTATTGGATGCCCTCATAGCCGCAGTTCGCCGAGATGCGCTTCGCTTTCAACAAGCGAAGCGCCAAGGAGGCTCGATGCCATCATTGCGGCACGACGCGCGGTAGCGGCCGCGCGCAGAAGACCACCTTGCGAGCGCTTCGCAGGAGTGGGAGAACCCGGCCTTCAAGCGGTGAGGATGTTGATGACTTTGCTCTCGTCTCAACACTCTGCTGCGAAGATGGTGCGATTCGGCGGCGACACCCACGACGAGGAGAGAGCCGCCCGAAGCTTTTCCGTTGCATCCCCGAGAAGTACAAGCGGATCGCTCGCTCGTCGAGTCTTTCTTGGATCTCTCCACGATGTCGATCGAAGAGGCGATAGGTCGCCTCAAGGTCGCCGGCAATGACGAACCACGACCTCTCTCGGGGCCTATCACCATCGGCGGAAGTCAGATCTCACTCGGGAACGATGGGAGGCTCGCCGGTGTCGGAAGAAGGGAGTCCTCTTCGCGACAGTGACATAAGCGCGCTAAGCGCAAGAAGGCTTGCGGACGCGTCGGCCGGGCGCGAGGACGTCCGAGAGGTGACTCCATGAGGCGCCAGGCGGCGCCACCGGCAACGAAGCCGACGAGACGACTCTCGCCAAGAATCAGGCAAGCTTGGCCATTGGGCCAAGGAGTGTCGCCGACCACGACGTGGCGAGCCCACGCCGCACAGTGGAGGAAGAAAAAGCCGCTCGCTCCCGCACACGCAAGCATCGAGCTATCTCGGCGGCATCGGCCGCAGCGAATCTCCTCCACTGGATGAGCCGAAAGCACACGCTTTTCTTGGCGGCAGCCCAGAAGGCGACAAGATCGACGGGTGGTACCTCGACATCGGCGCTACCCATCACATGACCGGTCGACGGAGCTCTTCACCGAAGCTTGACTCCAACGTCCGAGGCTCCGTCAAGTTTGGGGACGCCTCGGCGTGGAGATCAAGGGCGTCGGCTCTGTCCTCTTCACCGCCGAAGTCCGGAGAACACAGTCGCTCACCGAGTCTACTACATCCGCGTTAATGAACTCTATCATCGCCTTGGGGACAATTTGGATGAGAACGGCTTCTGCGTGGCGATCAAGAACGGAGTCATGAGGATTTGGGATCACCATCGTCGCCTTCTTGCCAAGGTAACCGAGAGGCATCAATCGACTTTACGTCCTCAACGTGCGGTGGCACAACCTCTCGCCTTGTTGCTCGTCGGACGATGAGGCGTGGCGATGGCATGAGCGCCGCACCTTCACTTTGAGGCCTGAAGAGGCTCGGTGCCAACGAGATGGTGTGCGGCCTCCGTGCCTTGACCACGTGGAAGCGATTCTGCGGCGTCTGCGTGTTGACAAAGCAGAGCGGCTCCCTTTCCCAGCGGTCGAGCCCGAGGCAAGGAGCGGCTCGAGCTTCGTGCCGCGGGACTTGTGTGGCCAGTGACACCGGCCACACGGAGAGGACGACGCTACTTTCTGCGCCGTCGACGACCTCTCCGCTACATGTGGGTGATGGTTCTCGGCGGCAAGGAGAGGTGCGGATGCCATCGGTAGCGCCAAGAAGTCTTGCGGAGGCGAATCGGCCGCAAGATGCGCGCGTCTTCGCAGACCGACAACGGCGGCGAATTCACAGCGGTGAGTTCGCGTCGTCTTGTCGCGGATGAGGGCATTCAGCGCCACTACTCGCAGCGCCGTCTGACCGCGCAGCAGAACAGCGTCGTCGAGTGCAAGAACAGACGGTTGTGGGGATGGCTCGGGCCCTCCTCAGCGAGAGGGATGCTGGTATTTGCTCGGGAGAGGCGGTGGTGGCGGCCGTCTACATCCTCAACCTTCGCCCACCAAGGCTCTCAATGGCGGGATCGCCGACGAGGCTTGGCATGGGCAAGCCGGCGGTCTCTCACCCACGGGTCTTGGCGCCTCGCGTTCGTCAAAGAGCTTAGCCACATCGGCAAGCTCGGCAGCGAAGCACTCGAGGTGTTCCTCGGCACGCGGAGGCTCAAGGCCTACCACATTCTTGATCCAGGACCTGGCGTGTGCGCTTGCGCCTGCGACGTAGTGTTCGACGAAGGGCGAGGATGGGCATGGGACAAGGCGGTGGACGACGGCTCGACTCCGATGTACAACGACTTCACTGTCGAGTACGTCCACTTCAAGGGAGCTGGGGGAGTAGGCAGCTCCTCTTCACCAAGCATGCCTACCCAGTCCCCAAGCTTCCACCGACTCCAGCGTCATGCTCTCCAGCCACAACCGGTGCGGCAAGTTCTTCGCCAACACCACCACGGTAAGCAACTCCACGACTCCAAGACTAACGGCCACTCCTCCGCACACGTCGCTCCGACACCGGCTAGTATCGACCACTACCGAGTGGAGTTTGCTACCCCGCTCTCCCACGATGAGGAGCGCATCGACGTGTACCACGACGGCGAGCCGCTGCGGTATCGTACGATGGGGAACCTTCTCGACGACCAACCGGTGCCGGGACTGGTGCCTCGCGATCTGGAGGCGCAGTTGCATCTTGCGTGTGACGACGGCGAGCCTCGTTCTTCGCGAAGGTCGCGAGACACGCGGCATGGCGTCCGCGATGCGTCGGAGATGGATGCGGTTGAGAAGAACCGCACTGGGAGCTTGCGATCTCCTCGTGGTCACCGCGCGATCACTCTTAAGTGGGTGTTCGTCGAAGAGGATGAAGCCGGCGCCATCGTCAAGCACAAGGCTCGCTTGGTGGCACGCGGTTTCGTGCGGCGAGAGGATCGACTTTGACGATGCTCGCTTCGCGGGCACCGGATGGAATCGGCGACTTCTCCTTACCGGTTGCCCAGGAAGGCTGGCATGTTCATCACATGGACGTTAAATCGGCGTTTCTTAACGGCGATTTGAAGGAGGAGGTCTACGTGCACCAGCCGCCGGGTTTTGAGATTCCTGGCAAGGAGGGCAAGGTGCTGCGCCTGCGCAAGGCCCTCTATGGCTTGCGGCAGGCACCGAGGGCGTGGAATGCCAAGTTGGATTCCACGCTCAAAAGGATGGGCTTCGAGCAAAGCCCGCACGAGGCGGCCATCTACCGGCGGGGCAATGGTGGAAACGCCCTGCTGGTGGGTGTCTACGTCGACGACTTGGTGATCACCGGCACCAGGGCGTGGAGGTGGCGACATTCAAGGAAGAGATGAAGGCCACCTTCCAAATGAGTGACACAGGGCCTCTCCTTCTACCGGGATCGAGGTGCACCAGGCGACTCGGAATCACGCTTCAACAGCATCGCCTTACGCCAAGCGAGTCGTTGAGTCGGTGGGCTCACCGACCGCAACCCAAAGACTCGCTCCGATGGGAGCGGTGAAGCCGAGCCGCGACGACACGACGGAAGAGGTGGACGCTTCGCGAAGACGGCGTCTTGTGGGGAGCCTCGCTACCTCGTCCACACGGCCGGATCGGCTTTCTCCGTCGGCCTCGTTAGTCGGTTCATGCAATGACGACGACGACGAGCACCAACAGTTGTGAAGAGGATCATCCGCTATGTTGCGGGGACTCTCGACCACGGCCTCTACTACCCGAGGTGCCCCGAGAGGCACGCCTCGTCGACACATACTGACAGCGACCACGGCGGCGACATCGACACCAAAGAAGAGCACGGCGGGATTCTCTTCTTTCTTGGCAAGTGCCTCGTTAGTGGCGATCGGTTAGCGACAAGTGGTGGCCTGTCCACCGCGAGGCCGAGTATATAGCGGCTTCCACCGCCGACTCGAGCACTTTGGCTTGCTCGACCGCTGGTGATCTCCTCAGAGACACAAGCGGTGGAACTCGGGGTTGACAAACAAGTCCGCTCGCCCCGCAAAGAACCCTGTTTTTCACGAACGAGCAAGCACATCCGGGTGAGGTACCATTTCATCCGGGATTGCTTGGACGAAGGAAGCATCAAGGCGCGTTACATCAACACTAAGGACCAGCTTGCGGACCTGCTCACCAAGCCCCTTGGGAGGATCTATGAAGCCAAGTTCCCGGGTCGAGAGGGTCGAGGAACGGGAACGTGGGACGAGGGATGCTACTTTGAAAATTATGGTACGAAGGGGGGTATACCTCTTCGGAGTGTTCATTCGAGAGTTGGAGCGTGTTCCCAATTGATTCGGGAGCGATGTTCTGGAACGATCCTCGAACGAGGAACACGCTCCAATGTTATTATCTTCGAATTTATAAATCAAGTTTTTTAAATGAAATATCTTGGCAGTATGGTTATTAAATTTGCATAGCCCAACGTCCTTTTTTTTCTTGGACCCGTCCAGCCCATGCACTATTCGGCCCATCTGGCCCGAGTCACAAGGACCGAGTGTTTCAAGCCCACAGCGGCGTGTTTCTGGACTTCAAGCACCACACCGACCGACACAGCGCTTCATGTAGCTAGAAACCCTAGCCGCCACCGGCTCATTTTGCGCAAGAAGCCAGAACGAGCGACACTCGTCGGGAGGGAGGGATAGAAATCGCAGGCGCCGACGCTGCTTTGAGGATGTCGGCCGCCACCGTGAGCAACGCGTCATTGTAGGCTTCAGCGCCGTTCGCCGTGCGGTGCTTGAGCGACACGGTCTCCTCGCCACCGCGACAGCAACGCGCCATTGTAGGGCTTCAGCGCCGTTCGCCGTCGGCGGCTCCGAGCGCCCGCCGCTTCTCGTCTTCTCCATCGCCATTCGCCGCTTCCTCGTCTTCCTCCCAACGATCCAAGCACAGGTTCTCATTCTCCCCCAACTCCTCCTCAACTCCTCCATCTGCGTGTCCCCGCTCTTAGGATCGACGTTCGATGGCGTTGGTCGACGTCTGCGTGTTGTCCCGTTCCTCGTTTGGGACGAAGTTCACGGGACGAGGAACTCTGCCATGTTCCGCGTTTCCGGCTTCATAGGGGAGGATCAAGTTCCTTGAGCTTCGCTCCAGGACCGGGATGGTCCAACTTTCCTACAAGACGACGGACAAGACTTAGGGGGAGAATGATGGAATAAGTCCTTGTACTTGGTCTTTGTGGTCCTCATGTAGTTCTTTTGCAGGACAGCATCTTAGACTACTTTTGCAGGATAGCATTTTAGACTACTTTAGGTCTTAGACTACTTTAGGACAGCATCTAAGGACAGCATCTTAGACTAGCATCTTAGCATATGCTTGACTGCCCTGGCCAGCTATAAATATGTAACCCCAACCCCTCAGGTTGGCATGGCATTGTGTGAGAAATAAACCAGAAAATTGTCCCAACTCCTATTGTCATCCTCTCTCAATGAGAGTAAGAATTCAGCTACTAACACTATATACCCTTTTTAGGGAAGTTCTGCAGTCTGCACTATATAGATTGTGTTTTAATATTCTCTCTTGATATTAACATTTTCATCTTGAAAATATCAGAATTTGCTTTTAGATTCTATCAGAATTATATTTTGTGAGTTTGTAATACAAAAAACTACTGGCCCAATGTTGCAGTTGTTTCTAATGCTTGTTTGTTCTCTGATGTTTTAGGAGCCTATTTTCTATATGTATTGCACTTCAACAGATATCTGGAACTAAGTCTTTCATTTCAAAGCCTGCAGTTGGAAGGGGTGTTTTCTCCTTCTAAGGATCAGATAACCTTTCTTTCATCTCCAAAAGTCAGAATCTCACCTCGGGGCAAGCATATTGCTACATTAGATTTGAATGGTTCTGTACACATCTTTGTACTTGATGGTGACATGCGCTCTGTTTCGCTTCATCCTCATGGGAGTGGTACACACCTGATTGATGTTAAGGACATCAGTTGGTGGACAGATAATATTCTCATGGTGGTAAAGGAAGATGGCACCATTAACATGTACAGCATCACTGAAAACAGGGTAGTTTCAAAAGATGACCCTGTTTTATCTACACCCGTGTTAGAAAAGGCAAAGGCTATCGAAGGATATGCTTTTGTTTTGCAATCTAGCAGATATGAAAGAAACACACCATTTGATAAGGAGATGGATAGTGACTCTATACCTAACCTACCTAATGTTTCTTGGGATCATCAACGCACCGAGATGGATAAAATATTTTGGAGCTTGATCTCACTCTCCAAAGTTACAGTACCGGAGATGTATTCTATTCTCATAAGAGAGAATCGATACAAGGAGGCTTTGGATTTTGCCTGCCAGTATAATCTAGATAAAGATGAAGTACTAAAAGCACGCTGGTTGCGCTCTGATGGGGATATTCATGAGATAGAGTCATACTTAGCAAACATTAAAGACCAAGTATTTGTATTGTCAGAATGTGTAAATAAAGTTGGACCTACAGAAGTGGCTTTAAAAGCCATACTTTCTATTGGCCTTCGTATAACGGACCGTTACAACTTTTCAAACTTGGATAATAGCAGCGAGGGCTCAGCATGGGACGGTCGTATCATAAGGCTTCGTTTATTGCGGTACAATGACTTGTTGGAGACATTCTTGGGTGTTAATATGGGAAGGTATATTGTAACCATTCTAACAATTTTTCTTTGGATAACAAATGCATTCAGCTCAAGTTTATGATATATTGGAAGCATTTACAACTATACTGCAGCTGTTGAGCCATATTAATCCTGCCCAAATACAAATATAATTAGTTTAACTTCTGTCATCACATACACGCATTGAGCATGTTTGAGTCACAATCCAGTACTTTTAAATATCTTATAGATATTTTCAAATACTGATAATACCCCTCAGGCAAGTAAATAAAATATGTAACATTGTATAATTCCTAAATGAGCTTAAGCTAATGCCAAGCTGGCTCGTAGTTTACTTACAGTTAGGAAAAAAGAGAAAAGGAATGAGGTGGTTAACATTCCAAGTGAATGCTTTGTGATTTTTACCAGTCTAGTGGGTGACTTCAACATGTATAAGCTTACAGGCTGATTGGCTCCAATTCTTCAGAAACCAGAATGTCAGCTTCCAACTTCACTATCCAGTAGTGTTAGCTCTATTGGAAAAATACTTCATAAGTTGCATGTGTGATTATTGTACAACCCCCTCCTCTTTTCTTTTTTGGGAATTCACTAGCTTGCTACTTGTTTCTTCTGGCTAAATGTGATGCTCTCTCTCCCTTCAGATTCTCAGCGGGAGAATATAGCAAGTTCCGTTTGACGCCTCTTGTGGATACTGCTGTAGCTCTAGCTGAAAGTGGCAAAATTGGGGCCCTTAATCTTCTCTTCAAGCGCCATCCATATACTATCTCTTCGGACATCTTACGTATTTTGTCCGCAATCCCAGAAACTGTCACTGTTCAGACTTATAGTCAGTTGCTACCTGGGAAATCTCCTCCTAGTATTGTGATATTAAGAGATGGTGATTGGGTTGAATGTGAAGAGATGGCGTCATATATAAACACTTTTCCTGGTAATTTGGACAGGAGTGGAGAGATCAAAACAGAAATACTTTTAAAGCACTCTACTGGCTTTTTATGGCCATCAGTTGCTGAACTTTGTGAGTGGTACATGAACAGAGCAAGGGACATTGACTGCTTAAGTGGACAACTGGAAAATTGTCTGGCCATGATAGAGCTTGCATGTCAAAGGGGCATTGTGGAGTTGCAGCCATTTTTTTATGATATTAAATTTCTCTACCAAGTTGTATATTCTGATAAGTTGAATGAGCTTATAATGAACCTTGTGACCTGGGAAGATTTGCCTGATTATGAAAAGTTCAAAATCATCCTGAAAGGAGCCAAAGAAGAAACAGTTGTTCAACGACTAGAAGAAAATGCTATCCCTTTTATGAATAAGAGGTTGCGTTTGATCTCTTCAAGTGAGAAACAAGAACAATCCTACCTGATTAGATGGCTGAAAGAGGTTGCTGCTCAAAATGAGCTCTCAATTTGCTTGGCTGTTATTGAAAATGGTTGTGGGGAGTCACCAATTAGTGGGCTCTTCAAGGATCTTTCTGAGATGATAGAAATAGCTGTTCACTGCATTTATGTATGTCCTGCAACTAACCATTGGAATACTATGTCATCAATTTTATCAAAGTTACTCCATAAGACACAGAGAGAAAAGTCATTATTGGCTAGTGACAAAGATTGTTATTTGAAAAATGCTAAGCAAGCTTATGGCACTTCTGTGGTTTCGTATGATGACATGCAGCATGTGTGTGCTGATATCTTATCTGGTCTGAGTGATTCTGCAGGAGATTCTTATTGTTATGATTCAAGAGCTCACCAACTTGATAATATCAAATCTCTTGATATGATGGAGAAGTGGCTAAAAGTTGCTGAAGGCCACATAGAAGTTGGGAGGCTTTTTGCTTATTATCAGGTACTAATGCCTCTTCAATAAAGATCATTGCTTCTGGATTTATGAAATGTGAATCGCAGTAAATATCCTTGCATTCCTTCAGATATTTATTTTCACATAGGCATGCATAAAATGCTAAATACTTCACTAGCACCTCCCAATAAACTACAAAGCTTATTAGCAGTTTATTGCTTCTCTTATTGTGGTTTACTTGTTTGCCAATAGTTTTGAGTTAGTAGATCCAATGGATAGCTGGATGTGCCACCTTTGCCACTGTTAGTGCTCTTAATTACCAACCAGTGTTCAAAAAGGCGGAATTAGGCGGCGCCTAGGTAGGAAAGCGTGCCCTAGGCGGAGGGGACGCCTAGGCGGCGATCGGCGGCATTAGGCGGCCGCTCAGACGGGACTAGGCGGGACTCGGCGGTGAAAAAGCGGCGCTCGGCGAAGAAAGGCGGAGCTCAGCGGTGCCTGGTCGGATAAGAGGGGAAAACGGAAAACTCGAGAGGGGGGAGGGAAGCTAGGTTACCGGGTCGTGCAGGGGAAGAGGGAAGGGAAAGCTAGGTCGCCAAAGATCGTGCTCCGCCGGCGAAGATCGTGGTCCACCGCCGGTGCCCCCGAGATCCTCCCCGCCTCCAGCGCCCGGATCCTCCCCGCCTCCCTCGCTCGGACCTCCCCGCCTCCCCACCGCTAGCATCCGAGATCCTCCTGCGCCGCCAGCGTCCGAGGGGCGAGGTCGTTCTTCCGCGACGGCGTTGCCAGCCCTGAGGTCCTCTTCCCCGACTCCGCGCCAAGGTCGTCTTCGCCGACTTCGAGCCGAGGCCGAGCTTGTCTTCCCTGACTCCGGTCCGAGCTTGTTCTTCCCCTCCTCCTTCTTCGCGCCGGCACCCAAGCATCCCGCACGGCTAGCATCCAGTAGCTCCCGATCTCTGAGGTGAGGCTTGCGCTTGCCTTTTTTGCGAGTGGGCGACAGGGCGTTCAACAAAGGAAAATTATGGGGGAGGGGAGCAAGCACAGCGTCTGGCTGACTGGGGGTGGGGGAATTTCATTTGAGAATTTCATTTGGCCGACTAGCTAGCAGTAGATCAGTAGTAGTAGTAGTAGCAGCAGAGAATTTCATTTGAGAATTTCATCTGAGAATTTCATTAGGCATTAGCTGACTAGCAGTAGATCAGTAGTAGTAGCAGAGCAGCTAGAGCTGCTTCATTAGTAATATGGTATGAATTGATCTTGCACATTGAAAATTTGTACATTGTGAATAAATGGTATGTGAATAACAGAATAAGATGGTACATTATGAATTGAGATTGTCTTTTATGTATGTCTTTCACTTCTTTATTTCATTGCAACATGCCATTTTGTGATTTCCGCCTAGGCGCGCCTAGGCGCCGCCTAGGCGGGCTAGGCGCTAGACAGCGGGCCTCCGCCCGCCTACCGCCTAGCGCTTTTTTGAACATTGTTACCAACCTTTGCCACTGTTAGTCCTCTTTGCAAATAAACTTTTTGTCGCAAATTGAGGTTTCGTTGCAACGCACAGGTGCATGACTAGTTTGTTTTAAATTTGTCCTACTTCGGCAGGTCCCAAAGCCAACACATTTCTTCCTTAGCTCTCACTTAGATGAGAAGACTGTAAAGCAACTTATACGGCTGCTCCTGTCAAAATTTGGCAGACGTCAACCTGTTCGAGCAGACAATGAGTGGGCTAACATGTGGCGTGATTTGAAACTCTTCCAAGAAAAGGCATTTCCTTTTCTTGATTCAGAATATATGCTGGTGGAATTCATTAGAGGGCTTCTAAAAGCTGGCAAATTTTCGCTAGCCAGGAACTATCTTGGAGGAACAAGTGCAGTTTCTTTGTCCACTGAAAAGGCTGAAAATCTTGTGATCCAAGCTGCAAGGGAGTATTTCTTCTCGGCTTCAACTTTATCCTGCAACGAAGTGAGTTAATGTCACAAAATTGTTTTGTCATACAAATTCTGATCTGTTATGTCATCGCTTATTAATGTTAACATGGATTTTACAATCATTTGCAGATTTGGAAAGCCAGGGAATGCTTAAATCTGTTACCTAATAGCAAAAATGTTCAAGCAGAAACTGATATAATTGATGCTCTAACTGTCAGACTTCCTTCTCTAGGGGTGACTATCCTTCCTGTTCAATTCAGACAGGTGAAAGATCCTATGGAGATCATCCGTATGGTGATTACAAGTCAAACAGGGGCATATCTTCATTTTGAAGAGATTATTGATGTTGCTAAACTGCTAGGATTGATAAATGAAGAGGAAATAGCTGCTGTGGAGGAGGCTATTGCCAGAGAAGCAGTGGTAAATGGCGACCTTCATCTAGCCTTTGATCTGTGTCTAAATTTGACTAAAAAGGGTCATGGTGCAGTGTGGGATTTATGTGCTGCAATTGCTAGAGGTCCTCAGCTTGACAATTTGGATACAAGTACCCGTGAAAAGCTATTGGGCTTCTCTCTCAGCCATTGTGACCGAGAATCTGTTGGGGAATTATTGAATGCTTGGAAGGAACTTGATGTCCATGATAAATTTGAGCAATTAATGATTTCAACAGGAACAAATCCTCCCAATTTCTTGATTGATGGTTTGTCATATACACCACTTCCTGTGCATAGTGTGCAAGACATACTTGACCTGAGAGAAGGCATTGGCCATGATGGAGACAAAGACCATGTGGTAATTTTGAAAGAAACGCTATCAAAAGTTTGCTTGGAGTTGTCAAATGAAGATGTATGTAGCTGGGAATCTACTTTGGCAGAAAACAGGAAATTGTTGTCCTTCTCTGCATTGGAATTGCCATGGCTTTTGAAGTTGTCCAATGATGAAGAGCAGGATGGTAAAAAACAGTCTTTGAAGACAGATCGTTCCATCAGGAGATATCGATGTTCAACAAAAGTGGAAGCAACAAATAGCATTATATATTGGTTGGCTGTAAATGGTTTTACTCCCAATGATAATCTAGTCATGTTTCTTGCTAAGTCTGTAATGGAGCCTCCTGTTGATGAAGAGGATTATGTTCTTGGCTGTTCAATTCTTCTGAATCTCATGGATCCTTTCAATGGAGTGAAAATAATAGAGGACGAGCTCAAAAAACGGGAATGTTATCAAGAGATTAGCAGCATAATGAATGTAGGAATGACATATAGTTCCCTCAACAGTTTGAATAAAGAATGTTCTACACCTGAGCAGAGGAGAAATCTGTTGCTTCAGAAATTCCATGAGAAGTTTGCCTCGATCGATTCAGGTAGGTGCACTTAAAACAACAGCATACCAAGACAACCTCTGAACTACTAGTCACTGTTTTATCTGTGAATCCTCAATCTAGTTAGATGCTCCATTGTTTCAGCAGTTGCTACTAATTTATATCATTTTCACTTTGTCTTTACTTTTACTTTGATCAGATGAGTTAGATGAGATTGATATGGCGCATGCCACCTTCTGGAGAGATTGGAAATCAAAGTTAGAAGAGGAGAAACTACTGGCTGATCAAGCAAGAATGCTCAAAGAAGTATTGCCTAATATAGACACATCTCGATTCTTGTCTGGTGATGCCAATTATATCAAAAAAATTGTTTTCTCCTTTGTTGACTCTGTAAAGCTGGAGAAAAAACATATACTAGAGGAAGCAGTAAAGATTTCTGAGACCTATGGCTTGCAGCGAACTGAGGTCTCTCTCTCTCTCTCACACACACACATATCGTATGTTCTAGTTTTCTTGTGAGTTGTGATGTAAGCTTCTCATCTCTGATATCTATATTATCTCTTGATTGGTTTTAGGTGCTTTTACGATTTTTGGGCTGTGCTCTTGTCTCAGAATATTGGGATAACAATGATATTCTGAATGAAATTTCTGAATTCCGTGACGACATTGTCAAATCAGCTAAGGGTGTGATTGATATGATATATTCAGATGTCTACCCAGAGATCGATGGGTATAATAAGCAACGCCTCTCCTACATCTTTGGCATTCTTTCGGCATGCCACTCATATCTGAAGAGAACAAGTGAGATAGAGTTGACATACCCAGAACATGTCCATACACATAAGCTTGAGCCATTTCAGTATTATAAGGTCCTTGAGGAAGAGTGCAAGAAAGTCTCTTTCATTGATGGCTTGAACTACAAAAACATTGCTGGATTGGATGATCTGAACTTTGAGCATTTCAATGAAGAAGTATGCAAGAATATCCATGCCTCAACCATCAGCGCTCTAGCTGATATGGTACAAGCTCTTGTGAGTATGTATGTTGATGTACTGGCGAAGGGACTCATATCACAGCATGGTGTTTACAAGCATTATGTTCTTGGCTTACTGGCATCTTTAGAAGGCCGCAATGAAGCAAGATCGAACAGTATAGATTATGAGAAATTGCAAGCTGTCCTTTGTGAGATTGAGTTGAACTATGATAGTTGCAAGGAATACATCCAAGCTCTCCCAGCCACAGATATTTCATACATCATTGGAAGGTATTGCACCCTCTGTTTTCCTTGTAACTTAGCAAGAAGCCTTCCGCAGGAACCTTCATGGAAGAAACCTCTGGCTACATTGATAACGTTTTGGATTAAACTTGTTGATGGCATACCAAGGGAGTCAATTGATGCCTGCTCATACGAAAGGACAGGCTACTTGGGTTCGAATCAGTTTTCTCACTGTATGAGGGTTTTCAGACAGCTATTGATAAATGATGAGATAACAGTGCATCAAGGTTGGGATGCCATCTCCATGTACATAAAAATTGGCCTTAGCAATGGAATGATGATGAACACATCATATTTTTGTCGAGCTATGATTCTTTCTGGATGTGCTTTCGAATCTGTAGGTGAAGTGCACTATGGAGGACAGGAACATTTGGAAAGTGAGAGTGCAGACTCAAGCAATCCTTTGGATCTCTTAGAGCTCTACAGTGCTACTGCAGATGACTGTGTATTGGATCTGATCGAAGGCTCTTGCGAGTCTCGGGTATTGCTGCATAAGTTGCTGTCGTCTCTGAGCCAGTCAACAGGAAAACATGCTGGTGCTCTTGAAATGATCAGATCCATTATCTGGGGAAAGTTGATCAGCTTTTCCGAGAACATGCAACTGGAGAGCCAATTACGGGTCTATGCTCTACAGCTGATGCAGTGTATCACAGGAAGAAACCTCAAAACCCTTCCAAATGAGCTGGTTTCCCAGGTTGACCCTTGGGAATCATGGTATGAGCCTGGAACAGGTGCTTCCATAGCTGATGAGGGTATCAATCCCTCTAGCAGCATCACAGGGACTCTAGTGGCACTCAGATCTACTCAGATGGTTACTGCAGTTCTGCCTGATGCTAATATCACACCCGAAAACTTGGCGACTCTTGACTCTGCAGTATCTTGCTTCTTACACTTGTCGGAACGTGCTTCTTCTGTTGAGAGTGTTGCTGTTCTGGAAGCAGTGCTAGAAGAGTGGGAGCAATTGTTCTCTTCCAAAGAAGAATACGTTCCACCTCATGAATCACCAAAAGAAACAATTGACTGGAATGATGGATGGGATGATGGCTGGGAGGCCCTACCAGAAGAGTTAGAGTCTCCAATGAAAAAGCAAGATGGTGTGTCGTTATCTGTCCATCCCCTCCACAGTTGTTGGATGGAGATTATCAGAAAACTGGTTGGGCTTGGTGAGCTGCAGAAGATCATTGAACTTCTTGACCGGGCGTCTTCAAAACATAGCGTGTTCCTAGAGGATGATGAAGCACACCGCTTGCTTGAACTCATATCCACGCTGGACTGCTTCATGGCTCTCAAAATCATTCTGCTGCTCCCATATGAAACTCCAAGGTTGCAGTGCCTGCAGATGGTTGAGGCGAAAATGAGGGAAGGAACGGTGTCCACCTCATCAAATGCTGATGATCATGAGCTGCTGGCACTGGTTCTGTCATCTGGAGCTCTACAGAAGATCGCCGCAGAAGAGGAATACTCCAAATTTTTCTCTCACATATGCCATATTGTTGGACATCTTGCGAAGTCATTCCAGAATGATCTCCTTTTACACTGGAATGACATCTCTAGCACACCAAACACGTCTAAGATAAATGGGTCTTTACTGTTTGGTAAGGTCTTGTTTCCATGTTTCATATCTGAACTGGTGCTCAAAGGCCAGTATGTATTGGCTGGGTTTGTCATCTCAAGGTGGATGCACACACATCCGTCCCTTGGCCTGATGGATGTTGTTGAGCTCAGTGTGCGACGGTACCTGGAAGGTCAGGTGGTTCAAGCTCAGCAGTTGGGAGGGCGCGATGCTTCTTTTACTGAAAAAGAACTGTCTGCAAGCCACACATTCTCTACTCTAAGATTGAAATTGGATTCTCTTCTGCAAGCTGCGTTGGTAGCCCTTCCGAACCATGAATCGTAGTAGCCATCTGGTTTTGTGTACATTTTAGCACTGTTGGTGTAATTCAGTGTAACTGTTAACATAAAGTGTTTGCTTGAGATGGACGCAAGTTGAATATTTACAAGCTTTCAACTATCAATTACAGAATGTTTTGGCAAAAGAGGAGGTACCAAGTTCTGTTACTATCAGAATTTTCAGTGCAATTCTATGTTTCATAGGTAAATTGTAAACCCTGTTTGTGTTCTTTTACTGGATAAGCATTTACAATACAATTCTTTGTTAGGTAAATTGTAAACCCATTTGTCTCCTACTGAATCAGCATTTATGGTTCATTTCTTTTGCTGCTTGTCGTGAATTGGGATTCACTTCATATATTCCAAAAATCAGGCCACAGGTGAAGGTGCTCGGACTGGTTGTGAGAAGCTCGAAAATAGTTTGGTGGGTGCTGCTTAAAATGACGTAAAACTTATTCCTAATGTGCTTTCTGCTGGCATAATTTAGCACTGTGTTGAGGTGCTTTCGTTGCTTCTGTGTAGTGCCTCTCAGCATGGGCGTTTTATTTTCTACGGAGACTGGTCATTTTTGGATTGTATTGAACTGCACTGTTGCCTGTGTGAGCTTTTGGTGCTCAGGTTTCAGACAGTCTTTAGTTTTGGTTTGCTGGGTGGGTAAACTGTTTTGCTTCAGTCAACATTTTCGGGCATGTCTGTTTATACTTGTTAGCTTGTTGTACGGACTGTAGAAAAGCAAAATAAATAAATAAAACACATGCAAATGGGTTGTTCTGAGCTCTGAAATTTTGTGCTAGTTGTGGTAGCGCAACTATTCAATCGTCACCAAATTGCTGTGATCACTTTTAATTTATCAACTATTTTATTTAAACAAATAACACAAAATGTCCGAATAATTTGGAATGCCAAGGTGGCACATGTTGCTGTATGCAATGGTACATTTTGGGGGCAGTGATTTAGGTCGGACTTTTTTGTTTTGAAGGAACATCTAGCTCAGATAGGGGTGGCGATGGGGATCCGTTCCTGATCCCCGGTGAGGAATTCCTCTATTAGGGGACGGGTATGGGAAGAAATCGTCTCCCGCGGGGATGGAAATGGGGAAAATTATTCCCCCGTTGGAGATGACGGGGACGGGGACGGGGAATTTTTTTCTCCGCGGGGACCCGATTGGGGATCCAAATTTAGTTTAGTTCAATTTAGTTATTAGATTGCAAACATATTCTTTAGCCCATCATATTCACATTTTCATAAACGGGACAACATAATCTTCAATGAATGCATGCATTCTTTTTTTCCTTGTATGTTGATATGATTTTAGAGTTAAAATGGCTATAAGAGTTCTTCTCTTGTGTGAAATTTTCGTAGGGATGGGTCCCCGACGAGGCCCCGATACCCGAACGAGGATGGAAACGGGGGAATTTTCTCCCCCGAGATAGAGAACGGGGATGAAGACGGGGAAAATTTTGAATCATGGGGACGGGGACGGGGAGGCACTCCCCGGCGGGGAATGGCCCCGTTGCCACCCCTAAGCTCAGACTTGGATACGGACGATTAAGGGTCTATTAGAGAAAGCTGTAGCTTTTTTACGAAGCTATTTTTTGGTTTTTTAGGCTGAAAAGCAGCTTGAGTTTTTTTATAAAAAGTTGTTTGACAAATAACTAGTTCCCCTCACTAATAAGATGCAAAATCAGATCTCATGCATCTTTTAGATTTTGGCTTTTGTTAGTTATATATGGTTTCTAATTTATGTCAAAATCCGCTTATAAGCTAACCTATTTGAGGGGTTTACAGGCTTTTCGGAAATTGGCTTTAAGCCCCCCTTCCTTCCCCCAACAGGGCCTAAGATTGCAAAGTAGTACTACACTAGATTCCTCGGTAAATTATCGGCAATGCTTTGGCTCTGATGTTAGATCACATGCTTTGTGTCGGACGCCTCACAGCTGCACACACTAAAACATTGGGTATTTCACATGTACGATCATCTAATCCTCTCTACAACTCTACTGACTTTTCTGCCTCTAAAAAATATCCTCTACCCCTTCATCCCTATTTTCTATTTCAATCGCACCCCTACAGCCAAAGCCACAGCTCCTCCATTCGCGTCCTCTTCGTTCACCCCTCAAATCCACCCCGTTTTTGCTTTGAATCTACCGTGCTCCCCTTGTTCATTCCAATCTCAGACATGAGGCTTTGCTGCTTGGTATAGGATCCACCTCCCAACCAGAGCAGCTGCTCTTAACCACATCATCGCATGAGAAGGTTTCGATTGGCACATTGACATGGGAGGGAGCTACGCTCATATTGTGGCCGCTAGGATTTATGTGTGGTGGTGGAGTCGTCGTAGCTGAGGAACGGGGGTGCTAGCGGAGACCCCGATGCACCAGGGTGGCAATACTAGGCCAGCTGTGTCGGTTTGCTTGCTTGCACTGCAGACTTATTTTGTTTGCAATTTGTCCTCCCGAAAAATTGTATCATGTTGTTTTTGTTTGCAACGGTTTTTTGATTTGTTGCATCTAGCAGTTCTTTTTGTTGCAATAGAAGTTGTGGTCCTCGATTTGTTGCAAACATTTCTTCCAATTGTTGCATGTGAAATTGTAAAATTTTGCAACAATTATCTTGGAATGTTGCCACTAATTTTTTTTCAAATGTTGCAACATTGTAACACCGAAATTTTTTTTAAATAATATTATTTTAATTCGAAATTGCGACATTAATACACGTATTTTAAAAATTGCAGAAATAATATCCGGTCGCCAAACCGTTTGGCGATAATAGGTCGTCGCCAAACGGTTTGGCGATAATAGGTAATCGCCACGGTTTGGCGACTATACCGTAATCCCGCGTGTCGGCCGTGTGTGACGGTGTCGCCAGTCAGGAGTGGTCGCCACACCGCTCGGCGACTCTTGAGTAATGTAAGCCGTTTGGCGACTACTAGTAGTCGCCGAGCGGTGTGCGATTACTCGATAGTCGCCGAGCGGTGTGGCGACTCATCGCCGAACTCTGTTAAGCGAGCAATTGGTGCCATGCCGCCTTCACAAAACGAAGAAAACTGAGCAAGGCAATGAGGCGATCGGCAGGAGAGGAAGAGAGGAGAGGAAGAGGAGGAGAGAGAGGGAGAGAGAGGAGAGGCGCCAGAGAGAGAGAGAGGGAGAGAAGCCTCGAGGGAGGAGGGAGAGAGAGAGAGATCTGAGAGAGAGAGAGAGAGGGGAGGGAGAGGAGGAGGAAGAAGGAAGGAGGAAGAAAAAAAAAGAAAAAGGTATTTTTTTGTAATTTTGTTATTAAATTTGTGTAGTGTAAAATAATTGAGATATTTTGTTATATTAGAAAATGTAGAAATTTTAGATATTAGAAAATGTTAGAAATTTTAGATATTAGAAAATGTTAGAAATTTTAGGAATTTAGATATTAGAAAATTTTAGAAATTTTAGGAATTTTAGAAATTGTAGATTTTAGAAATTTTAGGAATTTGAGATATTAGAAAATTAAGAATTTAGAAATGTTAGATATTAGAGATTTTAGATATTAGAATTTTGAGATAATAGAAATATTAGATATTGATACTGATGTCGATGTTTATGCAATATTAGAAATTTTAGATATTAATGCAATGTCGATACTAGAGATTTTAGATATTGATGCAATATTAGAGAGTTTAGATATTGATGCAATATCGATATTAGAAATTTTAGATGCAATATTAGAGAATTTAGATTTTGATGCAATATAGCCATTTTAGATTGTTCGTACAAAATCTTTGGCATGATAATTTTCTTATTTAGGAGGAATCGTTAATTTAGATATTGATGCAATATAAAAATTAATTTTGTTTAGCTAGTGATATTAAGCGTTAGTGGTGATATAGAAATTAATTTTGTTTATGTAAATCATGATAATGTCGGATCTTGATGAAATTTAGGGTATATTATGGCGATGGTGAAATAAAAATTAGGCAAAATGGTGTTGATTTGAGCGTTTTGCGGTCACAATAGCGGAACACTTATGTCCTGATAGAGTTAGCATCCGTGATATAAAGCTTTGGTTGACCAAATATTTTTCCTGGATGCAAGTGTTTACTCTGTTACCATTCAAGTCGTATTCACGCGTAGTAAGGGTGACCGACTCTGTGGGAGTTGAAGAAAATAGATCGGACGTACTTGTGGCGTAAATGGTTAAGGTGGTGCAAGGGATCTAGCCTTGAGTGTGTAATCTTTGGTGCGGCGTGCCCTAGAGAAGAGGTGATTATTAGCGGCGTGGCGAAAGCAAGACGTCGGCTCTGTTGAACAAGTTCAGTAGTGGTGGCGGCCGAGGTAGCGGAAGATGATAATGAGGATGCAAGACGCGCGGAAGGTCAGGCAGATGAAGGGGAGGAAATCGAGCAAATTGTTGATCAATTGGAGTTGGTGGACCATATGGCGAGGCAAGATGAAGTGAAATGTTGGAGTGTGATGATGACATCGACGAAGATGAGGAAGAGGAGGAGATGATGAAATGCATAGTAGTTTGGGCAACGGATGTACCCATCACGACAAGTGGAGCAGGAAAAACAAAGCTAGTATGGAAGTTTTGTGGGGGCATGAGTCGCGTTGGGAGTATGGTAGCAATGCCGTTAATTTGAATCAAGTTTTCGCAAACAATTACGAGTTGAAGTTGGCGGTGAAATTTGTGGGAACTATCGCAGCAGAGAGAGTTCGGAGTTGTTTTGTCGATCGAGATAGATACAGTGAAGTGCAGAACCGAAGGATGTGAATTCCGAGTACATGCTTACAAGCCGAAGTGCGAGACATTTTGGATAGCATCACGAGTAGATGGGCACACATGCAGACTAGAAAATGTTCTGGTGAAACACCGCAACTTGAATGCGGCTGTAATCGCTAGCGTGATGTTCAATGAGATCATCGAGAAGCGGGACATTGAGTGTTCTTATATTCAGAAAGCAATCTTGAGAACATTTAAGTACCAGATAAGTTACTCGATGGCCTGGCGTGCGAAGCAAAAGGCATTAGAGAAGAGGTTTGGCACATATGAGGCTTCGTATTGTAACCTACCTCGTGTGCTTGATGTCTTGAAGGAAACCAACCCGGGCACGTACACCACTTTTGAAGAAAGTGAAGCGGATGGTAACGGGGTCTCGATATTTCGTCGAGCTTTCTTTTCACTGGGTCCTTGCATTGCGTCATTCAGTCATCGCCGTCCATTCTTTGTCGTCGATGGTACATTCTTATTGGGAAATACAAGGGCGATTCTAACGGCAATTGCAATTGATGGGAACAACCACATACTTCCATTGGCCTTTGCATTTGTTGAGGGTGAGAACCGGATAGTCGGGTTGTGGTTTTTCGGACATTTGAAGTTCGGGGTAGTTCGTGATCGCCCAACGTGTGCATCATCCATGACCGCCATAAAGGTATCATTTCGCAATTAAGACTCTCAGAGGACCTTGATGAGCCTTTTCCATGGCGTGACATGCGAGCAATGTGGTGCATGAGACATTTGGGAGCAAATTTTTCAGTGCGGTTCAAGAGTAAGAAGTCGATGAACCTATTTAAGAGGTTATGCAAGCAAAACCGAGCACGTAAGTTCAACGCGATATTGGCGAGTTGGACAAGCACACTACCGCCTGATTGAAGAGTCAAGAAGCAACCAACAACGCCGAACGATTGCCCACCCAAAAGGCTATCACCCTCGGGCGCTCGATCCTCCAAATTTGAGGAGACGATCGTCAAGAAACATTAAGTGTTTCTCGACCTTGGATAGAGGTGGAGCCGTTGGAGAAGTGGGCATTGCTCCATGACACTGGAGGCGCTAAGTTAGTATACTAAATTAACATAGCTGTGACGATTGAACAATTAGAGTTATCGTGGTAACTGATATGTTTGAACAGGTTCGGTGTCATGACAACGAATATAGCCGAGGTTTACAATTGGGTCATCAGAGGCCTGCGTCCGCTACCACTTGTGGCCATCCCGAAGGCATCTTTGCACGGCATCGTTGGGTACTTCCAGAAAAGGCATGCGGAGGCTGTACTGCATGCCACGACATTGCAAACGCCGTACTGTGTGCGGATGATGGCCTACATGGAGGAACGCACCAGTAAAGCTCAGCTGCATATGGTGCGTAGCGGAGTCACTGAGTACCGCTTCCAAGTGACTCTCCGGTGTAAAGGGGGATTGGGAACCGACACAGCGGTTATTACACACAAGGTTAACTTAGGCCAAGGGCCCTTTGGATGGTGTGAATGCACCGCAACAAGCCAAGACTTCTTCATATTCCCCGCCGCATGTGATCGCAGCTTGTGGGCAAATTGGGATGAACACGGCGCAATCGTGTCCACTTTCTACTTGAAGGGTCATGTTGTCAATACCTGGTCCGGTGAGTTCCGTGGTTTTCGAGCACAAGGTGATTTCACTGCCATTAACACAGATGTGCGCATATGTCTACCGGATGCAAATTTGCGGAGATGTGCACCAGGCGGTGGCGATCCACGATCTAGGCGCATTCGCAATGACATGGATGAATCTGAAGTGGGTGGCCCTGTTAGGAGGTGTTCTCAGTGCGGTGAGTACGGGCACAAAGCAACGCAATGTCATTAGTGTTATGTATTGAATTATGTAATGTGTATTCAATTGTGTAATATGTACCATTTTATCCTATGTTAAGTATTTGCGAGTATGTTGGACCTTCCATCATGTTTATGTAGTGAATTATGTAATTTGTATTGAATTACATGCGTGTATCGCTTTATCTACGATTGTACCTTTCGTCATGTTTTTCTATTGAATTGCGTAATATGTTTGTCGTTTGTTTATTTACGTCCAACTCTTCAGTCTTTTGAATTACATTACTAATCGTACTGTTTTCCTGTTTACTTGCAGGGATGGAGCACCCCGAGCCCGAGTCACTCCTTGATGTTGGACCGACGGCACCGTGCGTTCGTCCACACCACACGGGGCCTTGAGCACGTGCCTCTGCACCCCGCTTTTCAGACTGAAACGACAACACTCTGGACCACGCTGCTCTGGCTGAGACGACAACACGTTGCACCCCGCTTTTCAGACTGAAACGACAACACGCTGCACCACGTTGCCGGCCGAGACGACAACACGCCGCACCCGCTTTTTGGTCGAGAGGACAACACGCCGCACCCGCGCCGATCGAGACGACAACCGCCGCACCGGCTTTTTGATGAAAGCGACAACACGCGGCTTTGATGATGGGTGACACGTTGTCGGGACCCGAATTTGTAATCCGGACCCTCGTGTTTCAAAGACTAGTCCAGATCACGCTAGTGCACACAGTTGCAACATCGGTACATATCACGCATATATCCAACGAAATAATAAGTACTTTAATTAAATACTCAAACTAGTTGATTGACCTTATGGTCAAGTTACAAGATACGCCTCGCAGGCTTAAGGCTTATTAAAATATTTAAATGCAATGAAATAAAATAAACTCGTGGCGCCAACCAATTTGCCACGAGCAATCGATCGGGCTCGCTCCTAGTTCGCTCGGCTCCTCCGATACTCCTCCTCGAGCAGGGGTTACTTCTTCTTCAACCTGAAGTTGTGTTGTTGTGGGGTGAGTACTTTGAGCACTCAAGCAAGTCATGCATGAATGCAAATCTAATATTCTACATGCATGGCTTAGTACAAAGGAATAGGCTATGGTTCATGAGCGCATCTGCATTCAAGATAAACAAGAATAGATTACAAAGCAAAGAAAAGCAGAGTAGGAATAGTAGCTTTCACAAACATTTCAATCGTAAATCACTTTTCCATCCTAAGTCATGTTCATCATCACCAACCCAAGCATTTTCCATCAACAAGTCATTTTTTATGAAAATCTAACCCTTGACAGTAATCACCGAAGCGATGCTCAATACCGTGAGCACGGCTATTCGAATAGGTTGTACACTCTGCAGAGGTTATACACTTTACCCACAAGATACAATCAAATACCACCAAGGCAAATAACCGTGAACGAAGCCTTTCCAAAGTTCCATCTAAACTCAAGATCGCTTCGCTAAGGTTTCAACACTGGAGGGATGGTTACTACACCTGGGCCCCCTCTTGCGCCATGTGAGTTCTCATTCGCTTCTCCGGCCTCACACCACCACGACAAGATCAAGAATAGATTTCCCGGTTTACTCAGCTAAGCCCGTCCCATTACGGAGCTTGTGGTTGTATGAGAGACTCGGTTCAAATGCTCGCAAGGTTAAGTCCTTAGTTGACCGAGGCAAGACTAACCAAGTGTGATCTCCATATCAAAACCAATAAAACCAAATTCGACCGCCAGGTTGCCACTCTTGGCCCACCGAAACAATCTTGCCATTTGCCCCGTCTAAATCATTTTCCCACGGTTCTTTACCATTGCACCACGTGCCATCATCAACTCAATAACACGTGTCTTATTCACAAATCATGTTCCATATCTCATTAAGTCAATATTAACTTTGGTATCCCAAAATCATAACATGTCCACGTGGCGGGGCTAAGCATACTACTTGGTCTACTCAACCCATGTTGGCAAATTATTAATGTCCAACTATTAGTCCATAACCTAGGGTGACAAATGATTCATGGCATACAATCATATACTACAAGGTGACATACAAAGAACTAGGCATTTAACTAATTCCCAAAACTCATTCAAATCAACTTTTACTAAATTAGCATGCAATAAGTTAAATCAAAATAATTTTTCTAATAGGTTCAACATGGTCAAACACAACTTGCCTTCAAAAATACTGATTCCGCCTCGAGCTTGCTCTCGGTCGAACCTCTCCTCGAAACCTTCGGCACTTCAACGCTCTACGCATAACGTAAACACAAACAATAAAATAAATAAACAGTAGGCAAACAGTGCTCAAAAATTCAATTAAAATTCATAAACAGAAAGATCACAATTTTACAAATTTATAGAAATTGGAATCACTCAAATCGGAGTTAAAACGCAAAAGTTATAAGCATTTGAAGTTTCAAAATATATTTAAAATCAATATACCGAATTAAATAAATATTTTCTTTTTCGAGAATCAATTATTGCGTCATCTGTGACACGGTCGCCACCAGAGAGTGACACGTGGACTTGCCGACGCCACCGATCGGCTATTTCTCGACAAGTGGGTCCCACTGGACGTCGAGATGACGTCACGGTGACGCCACACGCACAAGGCGTGCGTCTGGACGAGTGGGCCCGTGGCTTTGTCGGCGTCTCGTGAATAGTGCAGTCAAGGCGGTGACATGTGGGTCCCGGCGGTCGGCGACTCACGCGCGACAAAGGCGGCCGACGAGTGGGTCCCACGCGCCGCTGACACGATGACGAATAAAGGCATGGTGCGGTGCGATTCGAGCCGAGGATCTAGATCTAACGGATGAGGTTTGAAGATGAGATTTATCGCAAGGGCGACGTGGCGGAATCCGGTCGCCGATTGGAGATCGGACGGTCGTGGAAGCTCGCGAGGTTCGGCGGTGTCGCGGCTGCGCTGGCCGACCGGAGGCATGAGCGTGACGACGATGGCGACAAGGCTTCCCTGCTCCTCCGACGTGAAGAGATAGCGCCCGACGCTGCTTGACGAGAGGGACTCAAGGACCAACGGCGACGGCGAAGGTCACCGGCGGCGATTTAACCGACGCGAGGAAGTGCGGCGGATGGCTTCGGACTTTGGCGAGGTCGTCGGCGGCGGCGGTGGCGTCTCCCATGGCGTCTGGCGCAGGGTGCTTTGGGTGCGGCGTGAGGTGAGGTTCCAAGACGGGCGGCGGCGCTTAAATAGGCCCTCGACGTCCGTGAAAAGCGCGGAGACCGAGGCCCACACGGCGGCGGCGGAATGAATCCGACGAGGATTCGGCCAGGCGACGTGGATGCTACGAGAGCCGTCGGATGAAGATCGAAGCGGTCGGGCGTTAGGGTTTTTCTGAACGGCCACAGTTGTTCGTGTTCATCGGGATTTTAATCCTTTTTCCGAAATTCAAATAATTTACCACCGAAAAACTATATTTTAAACATGGCAGCAAAAATTTATTTTAACTTTTCCATTATTTAATTAATTTGTTAAATGGCTTAATTCAAAATAAATTCAAATAAATCCAAATAAATTCGAAATTCCCAAAAATTCAAAATACCATTTAAATGCAATAAAAGCAAAAAACACACGTCGAATCAACCCTCACCACCACGCAAGGGTCAACAACACAACCAAACCAAAGAATCAACGACCGAATCTACACAAATTAGGACACAATGTCGTTCTACCGTCGCCTCTTCGGCCAGCAAGCAGAAGTCCTCCCGGCCCGAATATCCGGATGCCAGTAGCGTCGACGCCCCATTCTGCCGGAGTTGCCCCGACCCAAATGCGACTGCAACCTACCGGCGAAGATGGAGCAATCTACCCATGGAGCGACGGCCCCCGCGCTCACTACTGCTGTGCCCGCACCTACAAGGTAAACCTACTGGTGTCCACACAATGCAGGGTAACACTACTATCTCATGCTTCATTCTTTCTTTTCTCAGGACAAGGACCGGTGTTGCTTCTTCCAATGGATCGACGGTAGGAACGACGCGACTACTTAATTTCTACAAGCGCCACGACGCCAAACCCGCTTCGCCGAGAACTTCACCCGGTGGGAGAGGCCGCCAGGATATGTACCTTTTCTAGATCGACCAGAGCTTAGGGCCGGTGTGCGAGGGGCCAACCAATCGGTGAGTTTCATGCGTTATACTCATGTTAGTCTCACAAAGTAGTAGTGCTAAACCAGTTCATCGCATTACGGGAGTTCAGAAGGACACTTTCGAACATCAACAAGTCAAAGGAGGAACCTCCTCCAGGGCCACCCGAAAGCCCCGAGGTTTGCGAACATGGCCTGGAGGCAGTGGTTGATACCTGCCACGGTGATCTAGCGGACCGGACATTCTACCCGGCCCTTGCCCGAGGATGAATGGTGCGGCTACTTCAACCGGGTGGACTCGGAGACGTACCACCCACATCTCGAGCAACTTGCATGGGATAAGCGGGGAACAACCCTCTCCGTGGTGCCACTACCGCCCGTAAAAGCGGACCGAAGTACGCCTACGGTGTTATGCAACCACCAAAGCGGGCATCTTGCATTGATGCAGGCACGCTTCGGTTGTCAAGCATAAGCCCAACACACACCTCCCGCACCATATAGTGGAGGCGAGCCGAAGCAGCAGCAAAGGCGCCTCCGCATGTCTCCGACAACGCCAACACAAAGCAGAGGCGCAAGAGGGTTCGTCCTCTCGAAGAAGAAGGGACAGGGAAGCTGGTGGTACGAGGTCCGCACCACGCAACAAATCCTCGACGCGTTTGCGGACCATCCGGAACCGGTGGTATTAACATAGGGACGCCGAATCGGGATGACATGCCCATATGGGAGGCGAAATCCACATAAAGAACAACCAAAATTTAAGTCTTATACACCGAGACGCACGGCATAGGCCACCCAATCGGCGGACATTTGGGAGCTTCGGAACCCCATGGAGTTCTTTCATAGTAGGGATCGGCGGTGTCCGAGGACAAATCGCAAAATTAGAACGGGTCGTAATATGCGAAAATGTATGACATCATTCGGTTGTATTCTCGATAGGCGGAACGATCATTTGTTCCACCATGACGAACGATGCTTTTGTTAGTTAGTTAAATCAAGCAATTTAAATTCTTGTTGTAATGCCCTTCTAATATAATCTAATCTATTGCTTATTTGCTCATCGAACTTTGATTGTATGTGCCCTTATATATGTTCAACAAATAATTTAAGTGTTCATAACATGAGTTGTTGTCGACCATAAAATTTTGAAAATTCACATGCTGTGATGTTCATAACAATAAAAATGAAATTTTCAAATGTTCATAACAATCAAATTTTATTGTTTGAATTTAAAATATTGTTCAGATCTTCAAATTATTTGAAATTTTTATGGTAATATCACTGATTTACCAGGAACCTCCATAAAAATTTCAAAATTTTCCGACGTCGTGGTTGTCCAATTTAATTTTTATACGTGCTCGCCGATTCTACCATGAGTGCCTTTTCCGATTTTCGCAACAAATGGCCGGGCCAACGTCTGGCTATCTCGCCCATACGTAAGTGGTAGCCCGCATTGCGTAGGCCGCCCTTGAATTTTTTCGTAATTTTTGGACCGTGTCTGGCCTGTCCCGCGGGGCAACGAAAACCCCTTAGTGCCCACGATTTCCGTGGTTTCGTAGCCGTAAGTGCCTTTTCCGACTTTCGCAACAAAATGCCGGAGGAACGTCTTGCTATCTCGCCCATACGTAAGTGGTAGCCCGACTGCGTGAGGCGGCCTTCATTTATTCCGTCTTTTTAGACCGTGTTCCGCCTATCTGCGGGGCTATGAAAATACGAAAGTGAGATGCGTATCACTAACGAACTAAAATAATTCTTCCGTTTATTACATGACAAGAGTTTTTTAGTTTTTCTGTTTAATATAACAATTATTGCATAAACAGTTCACAACAAAATTTACTCAAAAATTAAAAATGTACGAGATTATCGCCAAACGGTTGAGCGACTACTAGTAGTCGCCACACTTTCGGCGACTACTAGTGGTCGCCAACCGCTTGGCGACTACTAAGTAGTCGCCGAGCCGTAATGGCGACTACTACCGACTGGCGATAACCGGTGTCACACCGTCACACCGGCCGACACGCGGGATTACGGTATAGTCGCCAAACCGTGTGGCGACTACCTATTATCGCCAAACCGTTTGGCGACGACCCTATTATCGCCAAACGGTTTGGCGACCGGATATTATTTCTGCAATTTTTAAAATACGTGTATTAATGTCGCAATTTCGAATTAAAATAATATTATTTAAAAAAAAATTCTTGTAACACCACAACATTGTTTAAATCAGATACCTAGTGGTTTTAAACTGTAACTTATCTATATTATTGTGATTTTCATCCAATTTCCAGTGATAAATTTTATAGTTCCCCCGATTTTTTTAGGATATTGCAATTCTTTTTTCATATTTTGTTGCACATGTTGATTACAATTGTTGCATATATTATTTAGAAATATTGCGCTGACATGTACAATGAGAATCTTCCCATAGGATATTCGATTTCTAGCCCTTCCCATAAATTATAGACCAAGTCATGTGGATAAGATCTAAGAATCACCGTGTGCATTGGTTCGAGAATCGATATCCCACAAAATTGAGTAAAGCCCTTTTTGAAATCCTGGAATTCCCTCCTGATCAAGTATGAATTGCATTATTTCTCACGAAATTCTAACGAAATTGCTGTGAATTCTTGGCGACTTTGATGTGCAGATTAGATTAGGGGGTGTTAGATTTGAAGAATATAGGGTGCTAATGCTTACATTGCCAAATTTTGACCCTCATTTGTTTTGTTGCCAAAATATGGTAAGGTTTCATCTTCATCTTATGCAAAGGACGTAGTAAAAAAAAAAATCGACAAATGCGACCTCCCGCCGACCACGGCTGGAGCCAAGATTGCAATCCCTGTGCAGCTAGATGCCCCCATCAGAGTAACTCAGTTCATGATCTAGGTAAGGTCAGCAAAAAAAGCTTGTTTGGGCTCAAATTTAATTTGCTTCTGTTACAGTAGTTAATAGGTTCGAAATTAATATGAAGTCCATTTTAAGAGAAAAAGGGTTAATAAGGCTAACTCGATAGTAATTCATTAACTCGAATTTGAAATAACTATTTAAATGATAAATAAACTGATTTTATATCGAACTATGTCAATTTTAAAAGAAACACAATAATAATTCGTTAAGCTCGATATACAGCGATGTAAGCTGGTGTACTATAGACACGAGGTACGCTGCACCATCCATCTTATATCTCACACTCGGCGTCGTCCGACACATCCTCGACCACGTCACAACAACCCTAGATTGCCTACCTACCTTTATTCATCTCCCATTTCCGCTCGATGTGCCACCGCCGTCGGCCCCAGCAGTCTAAAAGATCCTTGCCACCCTGCCTAGGGGCAGAACTAGCCCAGACCCAAACCTCGAGCTGGCCTAAAGGGTATTAGGCTAATTTATAAATTTTTAAGAGAATTTGTATGGACTTTCTAGACCAACCTGGCTCCGCCTCTGACCCAGCCGGCGTAGCCCAGGCAAGGCATCGCGTGGACGTAGCTGAGCTTCCAGTCGGGCGTGACGACCAGCAGGCGGCTGTGTGGGCCACAGGCCGGCGTTGCCGCGCGGTGGCATGCATGTGCACCGCGAACGCCGGCCGTGCATCTTGGTGACCAAAACGCACGCTGCCGGAGCGCTGGACGAGCAGGCAGACCGACCAACTGCGTTCCAAGTCGATGGCCGGGCCTAGCTCGATTGGCAGAGGCATGGGTGTCGGTGTCGGGGATCTCGAGGTTGGTGTCCCCCATTTATCTAAGTACGTACGCACATGTGAAAAAAAAAAACTGAAGCACGCTTCAAAGTAAAAGCAGTGTTTTAATACTCTCTTCTAATATAAATTGCACAAATTTTAAAGCAAACGAAGAATTAAGTGATCAATATTTACCTTTTATTTATGCTTTAATATTTATACAACTGTAAAAAAAACAGTATAGATACACTTCTCTCAAAGTAAACATGAGTGCGGATGTGCTAAGCAAAGAGCAGGACCACGGTAGTTACCCGACTGGGAAAGGTTCCTGTACGTTTGAGAGAGGAGGCCCGTCTGTCCAAACGTTGAATCGAGATAACGAATAATCCGAACGATCCGAACCGTGCAGTACTACCAAAGTTGCAGTGACCACATTGGATCTCTGTATATGCAACCGGCTGCCCACGCAGTACAAATTTCTCGAGGTTACAGCATTGCGAGTCATTCATAATAACAAATAGAACTGCAATGCAACGCTCAACACCATTTGCTACGATTTAGGTGGCGAGAGCGTTGCTCACAACCGAACTCAAAACTCAAAAAAGTACATGACGACCTTTATTTGCCGAGTTATTCCAGTAGCAACTTGGGTGCCCTTTGTTTTGTCCATCTGATCGATTCTATCATTAATCAATATCTACCTTTTGACAGCTAGTTCAAATATAACTCAAGAATTCCATCCCCCACGGCCAGTTCCAGCATGCGGAAAAAGAATGGTTTACGCTGACAACCATCACCGGTACCAGGTAGTTCAAACATGCACAAAGCCTGCAACACAGCAGTTAACACAGGAAATAAGTGTGAAAGAGCAGTACACCCATCCCGTTCAAAACACAATAATAAAGCAGATTGGTAGAGGAGCAAGGAGATATTACACCATTGGATCCCATACCTTTTGCTACTACTTACCCCTATGGCTTCCTTCCCTGCTGCTAGCCTGCTCATATCTCTCGTCGTCTTAGTGTCAGCCACAAAGACTACTGCTGCTCCTTCCCCACCGGTCATGTATGGCAGCATCGCCTCCACGATGCAGGAGATACAGCGAGCACGCTACTTTACTTTCATCATGCTCATCAGAATGGTGCAGGAGAGCATACCACACAACACGACCTTCCTGATGCCCAACGACAGGCTGCTGTCCACTGCATCAATCCCCCAGAACCAGGTGCTCAACTTCTTGTCCAGGCACTCCATCCCAGCACCGCTCATGTTCGACGACCTCATCAGGCTTCCCAATGGAACGATAGTTCCCACACACCATTCAAGCCAGATGATCACAGTAACCAACAGGGAGCACCAGAAGCTTTACTTCAACAATGTCGAACTCACCAGCCCTGATGTCTGCCGTGCAGGGGATCAGTTCAGGTGCCACGGGATAGATGCAATTATAAGGCCAACAGTGACAAGAAGAGGAAAAGGGTCGGTTTGCCCTCACTATGCTGCTCCAACTGGTGCAGCACCGGAGCCAGCTTCAGCTGCAAACCTATCCTTGGAGCCGTCTTCTCTAACATCTCCCAACAACGGTTCTGCCATGAGTACTGCAATGGAACCTGCAGCAGAAAGCCCTCAAATTTCAGACACTTCCGTGTTGCAATTTGGATTGTCTTGTACTACCTTAATGATAGTCTTGGTGTTTTTCATTTTCTAAATCTGGATTCACAGGCAGATTCTTTGCTCAATGGATGCATCTTTATTCTTCAGGGAAAATCAGTGCAAGCAAGTTAGTAGTGTTTTGACTTGTTATGTTTTAACATCTCTTTCTAAAAGTTTATATCATGCACTGAATGAAACTAACATCATTTGGAATAAAACATTAGGTTAGAAATAATTTACTAATAATAGAAATAGAAATAATGAAAAAAATTAACAAACTTGTTGAGCATACATACATACATATATGACCTATGCATAGCTCATCTTGCAGTACAAAATTCCATCACATCATTAGCCAGAACTGTCTTCCTGTACACAAATTAAACAAGATCGTTAATTAGAAGACCATCCTGTAGTAGCTGACAGAATCAAAGTTCAATTAAATATTCCAACTTCACAAACAATAAGAGCAATGCACTTTTTAACCAACAGTGCCTACGGTGGGCAGTTCATCTGCTTAACAAACAATATTTTTCAGCACTGCTCCTAAATTTAGCAGAGCCACAGCACAACTCAGGCGACTTGAAAGAACAAAATCACAAAAAAAGAGAGGCAGCGATACAAAAGTTATTAATAGTGGGAAAATTTTGACACCCAGCAGGTGAAAGTTCCTTCTCCATTTGTTCAATATATGATACTGTGTGTGGGAACAAACTGATGCAAGCAAACATTTAAGATAGCCTAGGCACTAGTGCAAGCCTAGCCAAATGTTCAACCTTTCTGCATTAAAGGATAACAGTCTTTCTTCAGGTATAAATAACAATAATAGTCAGCAATACAGATCTGTAAACTGAGTTTATCAACTATTTCTAACAGATACAGTGAACTGGGTCAACCTACATTTCCAGTCATATCTTGACTTCTAAAAGATAAGCCAAGACAGATCTGAAACAGGTACCAGCCACGCAAGGTTGGCAGTTAACATTATCACGACATGGTAACAATTAACTGCAATAAAGTATGTTGTTAATACGCATACTACAATTGCGCCTGCCAATAATCTAGTTAGGGCTATGCTCTGGAAGCATTGCATGACAGCTCAATTAGTTTCCTTGTTCTCGCTGTCATCACCAGAATGTTGCATCTTATCGTCAAGTCCTGCCTCATCAGTTTTGTGTTGTTTGTCTCCAAGTTTTTCCTACAGGGCAGAAAAAAGAAATCAAGTGTTAGCATATATAATTCAGAATAACAAGATAGCAAAAAAGTGGAAAGCACACCTTTAGTGAGCTATTCTTTGATAGAAGTTCATCATACTCCTTTCTGATCTGGTTCACTTCATCTCTAAGTGAAGCATTTTCCTGCTTTAAAGATTCAGCACGTTGAGCCAACTCCTCACATTCAGCCTGCAAAAATTCACAATTGTCTTTAATCAATTGGAGGCTATGCAAACAATAATGCTGCATAGTACAGCTCAAGATGAACAAACAACTACCTGCTTACGCAACCTAGATCTGCGAGCAGACTCCCTGTTGGACTGCTTTCTTCTCTGCCTTTTGAGTTCACGTTCATCCTGAATCATGGGAGAGGCAACATGACTAGTTTCTCCATTTGCCAAACTCGCAAAAACATCAGATTTGTATCCACATAATAGTTTTTCACATTTGACAGAAGGATTGTGCATCTTAACATGACTCTGTTTGGGGCTTCCCAACACAAAAAAAGCTTAGCTTTTAAGCAGCTTTTGGCATAAGCTAGAAGCCACGTATAACTAGCAAAAGCCAAAAACTGGACAGGAGTTGATTTTGCAGTTTATTGCTAAGGGAAATTAGCTGTTTGTCAAACAGTCTCTTATAAAAAGCTGCCGCTACTTTTTAGCCTAGAAAGCAAAAAGAAGCTTTTCAGAAAAGCCATAGCTCCCCCATATAGGCCCTATGAAACATATCATGCCAAAATGGCAGAATTTTGATAGAAAAAGTCATACACTTACAAAGGATATATTACCCAAAAAAATTACAAATTTGATGAGTAATGCAAAAAAAAAAGATATAGTTTATATTTTACATACTTGCACTAAGATAAACAATTATGCTTACCAAGTACTAGGCACAAGAAACGGGGATAAATCTCCTACTGTGGATGGTATGCAAAAATGTGAGGGAAATGACTAGTGTATACAAGTACATTCCTAATACAACAGTTCAAATTCAATTGCATCTATGAAGTTAATTGTAAACACAAAGATCTTTCTGATGAATATCTGTATTGCAAACCATTAACCTCTTGGTCTTGACTATATGGTACATACAAATGCAAACAGAAATCACATGAATATAAAAGGAAAAGGTGGGGGAAAAAAGAATTTACGAAGCAGACTAGTGGAAGCTACAAAGCAAAAAAAAAAAAATCTTGCAAGGATACAATTCTAATTCTTAAGGTAAGGGCTAAGAAGAAACCTGTATCCACTGCTCTGTTGGAACCACAGCTCCTGGAACTGCAGTTGGTGTCGCTTTACCATGTATTGCAGGAGTGGAGCTTGCTGCACTGGCCCAGTAGTCCATTCCTATGTTCAGGTTTGTAGTTGGACCAGGTACTGGACCACTTGATGGCATTGGCATGATTGCCATAGTTTGGTTCAACTTGGCCTGAGATGGTGAGTGTGATACACCATTCTGCAAACTTTGAATCTCTGATAGCATGCAAAGCAAAAATTAAGAAGCTTGAGTAAGTGCAAACAAGAAAGCAAGCAGCCATAGGAATTTTCATAGGCATACCTCCATCTTGTTCCTGTCCACTTTCCTTGTTCTGTGAATCCTGTAAACATGTTTCAATGATGCAAAGATATCAGACAGGACAACAACACCAGGAGATCATCTCCTATGGATATCAGAAAAGAAAGTATGAATATTTGCAACTGTCCTGTATAGACATGGATTTTGTTCTTGTATATACACTCAAAAAATTTGAGAGATTGTCAAGTGGGATCTGAAAGAATGCTTGATGATTTTCATCAAGGTGATCTCCCAATTGAAAGACTAACTATGGTTCCATTACTTTGTTGCCCAAAGGTGCAGACGGCAGACGCAGATAGGATCCAGAAGTTTAGACCGATTTGTCTTCAAAATATGAGTTACAGACTATCAACAAAATTGCTTGCTGGTAGAATGACTGAAGTGGCTGGAATTATTTCTCAAGTTCAAACAGAAACATCTTTCATTAGAGACAGGTATACCATCGAGGGTGTTTTGGTTTTGCATGAAGTCTTAAATGAGGTCCATAGGAAATCTTCTGGTGTGATGTTGAAAATGATTTTGAAAAAGCTTATGATAAAGTAAGATGGACTTTTTTATATCAAATGCTCCAAGCCAAAGGTTTTTGAGACAGGTGGTGTGATTGGGTTATGAAGGCGGTTAGGGGGCTATGATTAATGTGAGAGTAAATATAGAGAAGATACTTTTTTTCAGAACTCACAAAGGTGTTAGACAGGGAGATCCGATGTCTCCTCTTTTGTTTAATATTATTGCAGATGGATCAGCCAATCTTATCAAGAGGGCTGTGAAGTTGGGGCTAATAAAAGAGGTTACACCTCAATTGATGGAAGATGGAGTGTCGATTCTGCAATATACAGATGACACCATTCTTCTAATTGAGGACAATTTGGAATATGCTAGGAATTTGAAATTTTTCTTTGCTTGTTTTAGCAACTTTCTAGGTTGAAAATAAATTTTCATAAGAGCGAGCTTCATTTGTTGGGTGAGACTGTAGAAAGGAAAAAAGAATTTGGTGAAATTTTTCACTTGCACTTATGGTCAAATGCCTTTTTAAGTATTTAGGTATTCCTATTGATGATAAAAGGTTAATTAATAAACAATGGAAGCCCACTGAAGACAAAGTTGAAAAATGGTTGGTTGGCAAGGTAAGTTACCTTCAATTGATGGTAGATTAATCTTCTTGAATTCTTGCCTTGGTATTGTTCCTATGTAGATGATATCTTTCTTCAGAATTCCTAAACGAGTTTTTAAGAGGATTGATTATTTTAGGGCCAGACTACTTTGGCAGGAAAATCAAGGAGTTAAAAAGTACCATCTTGTGAATTGACCTGCTGTTTGTCAACCCAAAGATCAAGGCAGTTTGGGAGTTTTAGATATGGATATTATGAATTTAAGTTTGTAAGAGAAATGGTTGTGGAAAATTGAAAATGAAGGACATTGGCAAACTCTACTTAGGAAGAATCATTTGTATAAACATACTTTGTCTCAAGTGGTGAGTAAACCTGGTGACTCATTTTTGGCAAGGTTTAATGGAAATAAGAGATCTGTTTTTTTCCCTTTCGACAGAAGCAAATAGGACAGTCAGACAACTCATTTTTGAGAGGATAACTGGATTGGAGGCAAACCTTTGGCTGTAACCTTTTGTAGACTGTATAACCTTACTTATAATGTTTATGTGGCTTATGTTATGGACAATGGGTGGAGTTGTATTAGATTTAGATAAGTGGTATGGGGAGAAACATTACAATTATGGCAGAAACTGCAGGAGATGTGTGCTGAGGTGAGCTTGAGTCAGAAAAATGATAAGTTGATTTGCATGTTGGGGGCTGAAGGCATGTTTAATGTGCATTCCTTTTATTGTGCCTTGAAGATGCAACAAAATGCATACCATTACAGATACTTGTGATATGTTAGAATCCCATTGAAAGTAAGGTTTTCCTTTGGCTAGTGCTGAGAAACAGCATTTTGAGAAAGGATAACCTATTGAGAAGGGGCTGGCAGGAATCCAAACAATGTCAATTTTGCAGTGGAGAGATGATTGAAGATTCATTCGTCTTGTCCTCTTATCACAGTTTGCCTGAACTGTTTTAGCTTGCACTTTCAATTTTCAGTCGAAGCCAGTGAATGTTCAACATGTCTTTGGTGGGTGGATTGAACAATTTCCAAAAGTTCAACATCGACTGATAATAGCTGGGATTGCAGCTGTAATTTGGTCCATTTGGAAGGCAAGGAATTGTGCTTGTTTTCAATATATGCTGCTAGCTGATCCTAATTCTCTTATTTTTATCTGTCATTGGCTCTTATTTTGGGCGCTTCTTCAGAAACCTGCAGATCAAGATATGGTATGACGAGGAGCTGGAGTGCTGTGCCTGGTGGTGAAAGAAGTGTTCAACAGAGCTAGCGGATGGAACATGAGTGCACAGGTTGGAAGGCAGACTGGATTGAAGACATGTGGAGAAATGTTCCTGTTTTAGTGTAATGCTGGCTAGATGCTCAGTGAACTTTGTTTTGGATGTTTTGCTAGGCACTTCCAGTTTGGTAGTTCTCTGGTTTACATCTGGCCGTTTGCAATAGTCATGCTTGACGTGCTGACTATCCCAAGTATTTTGCTGTTTGCTTTTATGCTTTAAACAGTTGATGTAAAAACTACGTTATCTAGAAACTGGCGAGGCATTTGGCTCCCATCTCAAACACACACACACACACACACACACACACACACAGAGAGGAGAGAGAGAGAGGAGCAGAGTGTACGTTCTGAGAATTTGCTTCACTTCCTTCACTTGAACTTTCACTTCCACTTTCCCCACTGCATGGCAATTGTTTTACCAACACATAAGGAATGTTGAAAAAAGAAGCAAGAATTATCATTCTTTTTTAAGTTGACCACACACTAACCTTTCAGAGATGGCTCCGTTAGCTGATGCCCCTGAGGTCTTACCATGTTCAGTAGAGCTCTTTCCTGTAATCATGTTCAAGCTACCTAAACTTCCTTTGGATCTTTTGATGGGACTCTTTTCTTTCCCTTCAGAGGATTTTCCATCTGTTTCACCACCACCAATGGCGGCGGCGGCAGTTCCCTGGAAAGCATAGATGCATTAGACTCCATGAAAAGCACAAGGAAAGTCAAGCCAAGGATGGTTTATCTTACAGTAGCATCAGCATTGCCATTTGGAGAAGTCATAGCATAAGGAGTAAATGGGTGTGCACCCTGCAGTATTGTGCAATCACACAACCAAGGTCAACTCTCAGCAGTACAATTTGGAGAATTACATACTGAAAACTAAGCAAGGCATCAAAGCATACAGGGGGCATAGATGGGTGAGCATATATGCCACCAGGAGGGTACATAACATATGACGGCGGCGGAGTCCCATATGGTGGTATCATAGGCTGAAAGAAAGTAACAAGGAAACCATGAACAAAAAACATTCTTTAAAGTGCATAGGTTATTACAACAACACCACATTCGCTAGCAAAAATTAATTGATTGAACCATCATATTCACCTTCCAAAATTAGATGGCTATTCACACCACAAAAAAACAGTAGAACTTGCTATCCATATGCGTTTTTCAAATGATGAAACATCATCCAAATGAATAGTTTCGCATTGTAATGAAAATCTTGTAACTCATTAAATAGCGCCCAATAGTGTCAAAAAAATATTGCCTCTTCAACCACAAATATAATTAGAAACTTAGAGTAATTCCAACTATGATGCACGGGTACGTGATACCAGTACAGTGGCAGGGGAAGCACCGAAGCACAAATCCTAATAATTTTCTAGTAGATCTGGACAAGGGAAGCACCGAAGCACAAATCCTAATTATTTGTGGCAGATCTGAACAAGTGAAGCCCCGAAGAAAAAATCCTAATGATTTTCTAGCAGATCTGGACAAGGGAAGCACCGAAGCACAAATCCTAATCATATTCTAGCAGATCTGGACAAGGGAAGCACCGAAGCACAAATTCTAATCATTTGTAGGAGATCTGGACAAGGAGAAGAGGGTAACAAGAGGAACAAGAAGAGGGAACCAAAAGAAGTACCACGCTGGCCGCCGGAGTCCTAGACTCGCTCATTCAGGTTGCCCCGTCACAAGAAGAGGGGGCAGCGAGAGGGAGGTGGCTTCGAGTTGGGGCTCCAGAAGAGGCAACGGGGTTATGTGCTAGGGTAGTTGAGCTTTGTGGGCTGGGCTTTTAGGGAAGGGTTTTCTTCATGGGCTGTAAAAGCACCTGAGGGGTGCCAGGCAGTACCCAATTTTTATTTCTTTTTCTTAATTGGAAAAAATTCTGATACTTTTGGGTAATGCACCCCAGCTGTACCAGTACCTGATACCGTACCAGGTGCTACGTGACTCAAATGAAGTATCGGCGCATCAGAGAATTCCATAAACATTACTAATGACAATTTTTTTCATAACACTACTATAAAAGCAAATGTTTCTATTAGACAGCTATGTTCAAACATTCAAAAAAACATTGCCACAAATTTGACCTACACCTAGCCATTCCCTATTAAGTTTTTGAAGATCTTCAGGAATTTTGAGATAACATTCTGAGTGTCTCAACAGGGAAAAAGGAAACAGACAATAGACTAATTGACCACTGTTCTAAAAGAGAAGGTAAAATCCTTACCTGAGCTCCCCACATGTAAGGATGACCCTGTGGGCTTGACGCCACAGGTGAGGGGAAGAACCCATGTGGTGGAATGGGAGGATATGCCTACAAAAACCAGTACAGAACATAATAAGCAACCTAGGGCAAATAGTTTGATCCATATCTCCATTAATGATATAGCCATGTGCCCGTGCGATGCAACGGAAACTCAATTTGCAATAAAAAATTTATTTGTAAAGAGCACTAACCTTATCTGAATAAAAATGTTCACTCTGAATGCGTGTTAATTCCATTTGTGAAATATGTAAGTGTGATGATTAATTTGACAACAATATAATATATGTGTGATGATTTATGGACAACAATATTTGTTATAGAACAAAGTACCGTGAGGGTTTATTTCAAAAGGAAGTGCAACGCAGGGACGCGAGATGCACGTTGCAGCGCAGGCGGATGCAGACGGACGTATACTGCAGCCGGCCGGAATCAAGTCCATACGTGATTAGATAAAAAGAAAAGATGATCTTATCTACACATGCAAGTAAATATTTAATGGAAAGGATGCATATGGCAACTCAAAGGTACATGGTAACTCAGAAGCTATATGTGTGTAGTATATGGAAAAAGAATCGGCCGTGCAGTATTTGGAAATAGAATCGGCTGATTGAGATAAGAGTTTGATACGCTGCAGATCACGCATGCATGCATATCTAACCGAATTAAAGCTTTCTCCGTTCGCCAATGTATAAAAGATCAGGACAATGATGGTTTCATAGGTATGCTCGCGCGGGGGTGGAGAACGGACCACCGCCACTAACTCGTATTTAGAAATAGTAAAGATAGATGAATCAAGAAGGCAAATTAATGCAGCAAGAAGAATATGATGCGCGAAAAAATTTCCATTTCTTGCACCCATACAAAGGAAAAAATATTTAAACAACAGAACATAATCCTCTTTCTGATTCTAGCTCTCAAAAGACTGCAATCGAAAGTCAGTATTGGTCATTCGGTCTTTCACCATTAAGGGCGAGGAACTATATTTGGTATTAATTGCTGAAACAAGAGTTTGCTTCCTACATATTCATTTCCCCCTTTGCTCGTGTTGGCACCCAAGGGGGTATAAATGTTAGCCATCAATCTCCTAAATGGGCTAAAAGTTTGCTCACCTGAAAGTTGGTCCAATCTGGGTAAACAGCTGGTGTCGTGGCACTTGAAGTAGCAGGTGGCTGTTGGTCCTGTTACAAAACAGGACAAGTGTTCAGCAAGGATGCATTTACTATTTTTTGGTACAGAGATAATGACACAGGGCCAGCATTGAAAACCTGAGGTGCAGAAGCCTTGCTTGCCTTAGTCGGTGCGTCTGCTCCACTGCTTCCCATGGCGACTCACTCACAAACAAGGGGCAGCAATTACTCCATTGTCAACGGACACATGAAGTGGCATAAAGTAAAACCTGAATTGGTCACACAAAGAGCACAAGTAAGCTACCTAAAAATCTAATACTATGGCCACCATCCCAAGACCCCATCTATCTCAGGATCTGAAATTCTTCCAACAACTGTGAAGAAACAAAATAGCATCCAGAAATAAAAGTAGCGCACAACAGCCTAAATTAAGTTAACAAACTTAAAAACATGAAGGCCAATTTAACTGCTCGAAACAACTAAGCACTTGTTTTTTGTTGAAAAAGCTTCATCGAGATGACCAGTCAACACCAGATACAGTGAATCCTACTAGTAACCCCACAATCATGTTACAACTTGTAACTTAAGCTAGAGTTTAATAAAAGTATCTGTCGAATTAGCTTCAATCCATATTATTTCTGTGGTTCATATCAGTTATAGCACAGAACAAGCTATTGAACACTAAATCACTAGTAATCCCATGGACCACACAATTGAAACCCTTCTGTGAAAAACATAAAATTTCCCATAAAGCCCAATTTCCATAATTTACTACAGTAGAGCATTATGCCACCCAAAATTCCAAAACCTTAACATGGTGTTTTGAACCTAATTCCACATGCTACCTGCCACGTATGGAAACTATAAATGATAAGAGTGAAGCCTTCCAAACCCTGGATTTCCAAACCTTCTAATTTTACATGGAAATGTTAACTCCCTAATGAATTCTCAAAACCTTCTAATTTTACATGGTGATAGGCCCAAAAGCCTAATTTAACAATGTGACGTAACAACTGAAACACAGTGGTGGGGATGAAGCCTTCATCCAAGCTATGCGTAAAGAAACTCAGAACCTCTACAAATTCCCTCAACAGGGACTGCCCACGAGGAAATTTCATATCGTTCCTACCGCACCACATGGCTCCAGCTCTCGCAAGTAGCAACTTTTTTAAAGGAAAAGCCGCAGTTAACCTATTGGAACCCAAATCAAAACGTGATAAAATTACACCTAATAAAACCCTAGTTTCCTCGGTTCAAAATCAAACGCCTAAATTCAAAACATCGAAACTTGTCACCCTAAGGGGCCGTTGCTCATGAGAAAAATTTTAACCAGGCCCCACGAAACCCTAACCCTAACCAGGAAAAAATCCGCCAAGTCTAGCATCAGACCAGCTACTACTCCGCCGCCGCAGGTCACACCTAAACCCTAGCAGCCTCCTCCTCGATCCAAACAAAGTCAGAGGCCCAGACTCGGCAAAACCCCGCTCGAAACCACCAAACTCGGGGAATCACACCCCCGCAGCGCAGAATTCCCGAAACCCGCAGCCAGATCCGGTGAGGCGGCGCGTCTCGGCCGGTGAGTACCTCTCAGGGCAGCGAATCCGGGCCCCGGGGTGGCGCTTGAGATCAGGGAGGAGTAGGGGGAGGTGCGAGATCACCTGGATCGCTTCGGACGGAGAGAGGAAGGCGACGTCGAGACGAGACGACGGGAGGGATGATGCGACGCGGAAGGAATGCGTTGGCTCAGCTCGGTAGCGTTCCAAGTGCTTCATTTTTCGCGTCGCTTTCGGTTAGGGGTATTTCAGAAGTTTCATAAAGTAAAAAGTTAATGTACCACCATAAACTTTCATCAAAAATATGTTTAACATCCTAAAATTTGAAACCGATTATCTTGCACCCTGAATTAGAACCTAATCTCGTTCGTTTAACACTTTCGGATGGTTTTATAGGGAAAAACCATATAACAACTTGAATTTTGCTCCAATCCGTCCAATTCTTCAAACTTTACAACCAGTTATCTATCACTTCAAACTTTCCAATCCAGTTCATTTAACACCCCGAAATCGGAATTGGAAAGTTCGGGTATTAAATAATCGGTTTCAAAGTTTATAGTGCTGGACAGGTTTTTGAGGAAAGTTCAGCGCGTTACATGGACTTTTTTCCGAACAAAACCAGCTTAGTGTGTTAAACACACAGGATTGAAACGTTCAATGTACTAAATAACTGATTTCAAAGTTTAGAGTGTTGGACGGATTTTTGAGTAAAGTTCAAGGTGTTATATGGATCTTTTCTTTTGAATTATGTCCAAACAGAATTATAAATATATCATCTTCTCTTTTCTGAAAAGATACAATCACGATACATATTATTTGCTATAGTATAAGATCACAACAAGTCTACTTGTTGTGGTATAAGAGAATGGTAGACTTGTTGTGGTATGAGAGGATGGTAGTGTCTGCCATGATATAGGAGCGCGATAGGTGCTCGTTGTGGTCGAGAGGAAACTAAATTTACAATTTTATTCGGATAAACATCAAACTTGCAAAAAAAAAAAATTGGGCTAAATTTGTTTAGATAAAAAAAACAAAAACTTCTTTGTTTGGCTTGCTTTAGCGTGTGATTGCACTCTCTCTCTCTCTGTGTTTTGGCCTGTATGCTAGGTCGACGTTTAGGCATGATAGATGACACGCTTTAAGCCCATTAGGCATTTCATCCTTTTGGTTTCTTAATTATTATTTTTTTAAAAATGGCTCTTGTTTGACACTAGCCATATTATAAGTCAAACACTCGAAGCTTCGGTTTACCCACAAATTTCGAACCCTCTTTTTCCTTTTTTTTTATACACAAATTTCAAACTCTCTTTTTTGTTTTTTTTACACTACGGGGGAGGGGAGAAGCAAAACGGGTTGGCCATTGTCAAGCAAGGCTATCCTATAAGATTACCCGCCGCACAGCCTGTTGACGCTCGCCGTCGCATCGCGTCGCCAGTTTGTGCCGCTCTTTATACGGCTTAAGTATTTAATCGCTGTCGGTTTGCACAGCCAAGCACGCGGCGCAATGGTGAGTCTTTTCGCCATCGAGACAACGACACAGGTTCAATCCCCCTCACATGCGCTATTGTCGTCGGCCAAATTTTGCCTGCACGGTGCATGGCTTGCTTTTTTAAAGAAGGCCCCCGAGATGCTCATGAATTACATCGGAGCCCCTCTTCCTTGCGAGAAGGTCCTTGAAACTTTTGATTTTTTGTAGAAAGGCGCCCGAGCATTCTCGAAATTACAGTTTAGTCTATTTTAGGTCCTTCTTTATGCGGTAAGGCCCCCGAAATTTCTAATTTTTACAGAAAAGGCGATCGATTTTTTTTCAAAATTACAGATTAATCTTTTTTTTTGCTAGAAGGACCCCGAAGCTGTGTTTTTCGAAAAAAGGCCCAAACTTTTTCAAAAATTACAGATTAGCCCTTTCTCCCTGGAAGGCCCTAGGACTTCTTTAATTCTTTTTTTTGTGTGGTGTTTTTCACGAAAAAACACCCAAATATGTCCAAAATTACACATTGGCCCGTTTTCTTCGCGAGGAACCACCCGAAAATTTTGCGCAAAGACATATTAGTCCTTTTTTTTTGCAGGAGACCTCCGGAACTTCCGAAATTTATTTTTAGCACATGGTTCTAGACGGAAAGCCACACGAAACATCCTAAAATTACATATTAGTCCAATTTTTCTTGGTGAGCCCCCTAAAGCTCCGCGCAGTTTTTACCGCTTGGCGTGTGACTGCTGGCGTGACGTGCACTATGCCCGCACATCTAGTTGTATACAGTATCTTGGAATTGGCTTTATAATCATCAATTCAATTCTAGGTGGCAACCAAAAACCTCTTCATGTGGAAGAATGGAATGTGATGCAGACATCCTTACTATATTGTTCTGCATAATGTCTTCAATCTATCAAGTATCGCAAAAACAACATGAACTAACTGAAGGAGCTGAAGAGCAAAGAAAATTAATGCATAGTACAGGGTTCATGGTAAGATCAAGAATGCGATGTTTCTTGGTGTCCTTTGATGCTTGCAAACATAGCACGCGGCTAGTGGGAGGTACGGTGCAAAAAATTCACAATGATATCTATAGCCAATCGGAAGGTTCCAGTATGCACAATGTATATATTTGGAAAGCTTATAAAGTCTACTTTTCAACATATCAAGCGACATGTGATTTGGAGCTTTCCACACAAAGTTATGGCAAGTTAATTGGAGGCTTCAGAGCATCTCCAACAGTGCCTAAAATCCATTCCCAAAATCTGATTTTGGGCTTGATTGCAAAAAAAAGTACTCCAACAGTTCCTCTTTCTAGCTCCTCAAATTTTGGCACGCCCAAAAACAGCACCCCGACTCCTCATTTTTGTGCGCTCTGTTCGCGCTCCCAATCAACATTATTTTCGCGCCTAGGATGGCCCACCGGACCAATTCAAAGGTGTTTTTGGGAGAAAATATAGGAACTGTTGGAGAACAAGGTATTTTGTAAACCTAAAATTTTTTAGGAAGGTCCCAATCTAAAAATATTGGGAGTCTAAATATTAGGAACTGTTGGAGATGCTCAAGAGGATTGCTAAACGAGGGGATTTCGTGGCTTGTGGGGGCACTTATAGGTGATCCCCTGCTATCATGAGATTTTCCAAAGGTTTAAAGGGTTTACTTTTGCATGTCTTTCATGGATTCAAATCGGTTCAAACAAGAAAAGTGAAGATAAGAAAGATTGGATTCAATTCATATTCAATTTGTCACACTCAGCAGAAGGCCTTATTAAAAAGCCTGTAACTTTCACAAACAAAGTCTGTTTTAGACAAATAAGTACTTGTTGAAAAGCTGATTCCTAGTCCTACATGAGACACGTAAGTACTTGTTGAAAAGCTGATTCCTAGTCCTACATGACACAACAGTAAATTTTATTAACTTAAATAACGTTGTTAAATTAAATTGACAGCTATTAAGTAAAATAAAGTAATAATGATTAATTGCATTTATTAACTATTACAAGTATGTATAACTGAATGAATAGCGGTGTATAAAAATTTAATTACAAACTCAAATACAAATTACATAAATGATTAATTACACAAATTTTGTGAGAAATTAAAATCTTCTGCACCAAATCCTTTGTTAACCTGCATATTAATAAAAAAAATAGCATTGATCAGTAAAGACAGTGAATTAATATAGCAGTATAGAATTAAATAAATTAAATAAAGCTAGAGTTGCCGTCAATCTGGCATAATTTGGCATCGCGTACTACGGTACTAGATTCGTTCAGGGTCAAATGGGCACCTCTTGCAAATTACTTAATATCATTCGGCAATTTACAAACCTGATTTAAGCCGTAGACGCACGTATTTTGAAAATATCGCACAGTAGAATTTGAATAGTACCCTCAATCAAATAGTAAATTTTGCACAATCAAAAGAGAGAAATATGGAAGCACTGTGCATTAACGACAGCGCATTCGGTTTAGAGCCCCTAGCCAAGTCCCCAGAGCATTCTCGTGTAAGGCAACACAAGCCTCGACATATAAGCAAGCCATCAGAAACATTCCCCACACAAAAGCTCAAGCTTTAGAGCCAAACCACACCAACACCAACAGCCAACACACGATTGAGGGCAAGAAAGGACCAGAGCTTAGGCTAGCACCAGCACACAAGCAAGCAGGGGATCCAGGAGACCAGAAGCCCAGGAGCTAGAAGGCAGAGGGAGGAGCATAAGAGCAGAGCCACTGGAGGAGCACAGCCACCTCTGCAACCCATCACCAGCACCAATCTCTTTTCATCTGCACTGCATTTTTATTCCCCAACCCCAGGTATTCACTCATTTCCTCATTATTCCAATAGAGCACAATAGGCATGACAGTAGAGAATTTGAGGTAGAAAATGAAAATGACGGTGGTCTCAGCTAGCTAAACACATGGAGGTTACGCCGTGCATCCTCAAAACCTACGCATGATCTCCGGCGCACGGCAGGCTAAGGGTAACGACACGGTGCCATCCAACTCGCGCATTAGCCAAATGATCATCACAGACCCAGAAACCTTACTATCTCTTTTACAGCATAGAACACAATAAAATGGAAGCAAGTAGTAAAAATCACAGTAGCTTCGGGTGTATCAAACGCTAGCCATTAGTAGCAACCAGTGAGCCAGGAGGGTAGAGGCGACCTAGGACAGGAGATCGAGCAGCACGGCCATGCGTGCAAAGAGAAGCAGCTGGACCAAGCCAGCAGAGCCGCTGGCAGGCCGGGCGGGCAGCGGCCAGGCCCGGGCAGCCCGAGCTTCAGGGGAGAGAGGGACAGGCGTGAGGAAGGAGCCTGGCAGAAGAGATAACGTTGATCAGGGGGGAGAGGAAGGAAAAGGGAGGAAAAGAAAAAGAAAATAAAAGAAAAGGAAGAAGAAAAAGAAAGAGAAAATTAGGAAAAAATAGGAATTTTTTTGAAATGTGTAAAATTGATTGTCTAGCCGTAGAGAATAGTCACAACGTAATCTATACGTCAATTCTCACGTAAAACATCTTCAACTAATAATTATAAGAAAAATAAAGTAAGGGAAGAGAAAAGAGAAAACAAAAAATAGAAACTTTAGTAAATCAGCTAGAATAATAATTATTTGTATCTGTGCAAAAATTGAAATAGGTTAAATCTGCTGAAACCCATTAAAAACGATAATTTCAGTCAGTCGAACCAATAAATAAAGTGGGGCGTTATAAAATTCAATTAAAGCCCTAAAAATCACAACATAAATTTTATAAATCTCAGAATAATAAGTAGTGCAGGTTGGATACCTTAAAACATTTACTAGCAACTAAATATAGTATTTATGTAATTTCAGAAAATAAACTTAATTGGATTGCGGAACAGCAATAGGGTGGAGACACATATTTAATTTAATGTTTGTATATTATTTGGAATCTATGTGATATCACCGGTGCATGGTAAAATGTGTCTTAAGAAAAAAAACCAAATCGGTTGTTTGGATTTTTAGTAAACTGCCGATGCAGTTGCGATTGTTGATCTAACTCACCCGACAGGTGAAGTCGGGGTGAGGTAAATATGTGGTGGGTAGATGGTGCCAGGAGGGAGCATTTGGCAAAGGGCCCTCTACAGGGGTTATGGTATAAGGATAACATCACTACACTCGGGCAATAAGCTGTATTATATCGTATCAACCATAGTGTGTGGAAGTAACCAGAAAAGGTTTTCCTATGATGGTAGGTGTAAAGCTGGGATATGTCGGAAGCCCGGTGAGGGATACGATAATAACCACTGTTAGTTATTTGGCGCTATATTTTAAAGCCAAAGGTTGAGTACCTCTGATTTTGAGAAAGAGTTCAACTGGCTACTCCATGTCTTAGTACCACTGATTTGTGTTGTAGCGTATCTGGTAGGTAGTCAGGGTATATGAGTATCTCTGATTTTGAGAAGAAGTCCAACTGGCCATCTCCCATGTAATAGTGCCATCGAATTGGTATAGAGTACAACTAGTAGGTAGTAGAGTTGGAAATCTATATACCGGAATAGTGATAAACATTCTGGGTTCCTGACTACGGTCAGGTTAGCTATGGGTAAAGTGATATAAAACCTACGCAGGGTTAAAATCATGAATTCATGCCTGTCTCCTAGATTGGAGGCTACGGAAGTTAAATCTGTCTCACATATAAGTGCTAGTAGCAATTTCACAAATAAAAATTCAAAACATAAGATTTTCTTAATAAAACCTATATGGTAAAGGTCTTGAGGAAAGGATTTGTGGAATAGAACCGGTGAGGGTTTCGGATTATAAAACTCATAAGTTGCATTTTGTTAATAACACTTGCTGAGTACATCTTTGTACTCACACTTGTATAATTCCCTCTTTTCTCAGACCCTAAATGTTATGGATGCACCGAGGATAAGTGGATAGCTAGTCACCCGTAGGACCAGGGTAACGAGGAGGCCAGACTACCCAGAGGACTGGGTGGAGTAGTGGCCCTTCCTGCAGAGGCCTTGTTCTTTATGGTATAATGTAGAATAAGTGTTATATCAAGCTTTTGTTGTAAATTTTGTAATAAGACAGGTGAAGAATTGTAAGTTGGTACTGCGTGGTTGGAAATGTAATAAAGTTTCCTTTAAGCCTCTAATTAATATTCTGTTACAATACTATAAATTCGATGTATTAACTAATAAAACGTCCCGCTCGATGTTTTGTTACCTAATATACCCAGATCAGTGTAATTAACTCAAGATTAATGACAAGGTTACTGTCGTTATCCTATGTTAATTATGTGGGTCACCACACTACATGATAGATGAAGTGCCAATATCAGATTTCACATGTATGCACCGCCATAGCAGAAACAATCTGGTGGTTGTAAAGTTTGTGTTTCTTTTTGCTCATATTAGAGTGCAAGTATTTTTAGATGCCCTAAGAGGGCTATATAAGCCATTGTATCATGTCGGTGTAACTTAGACCATGTTTATTGATAACTTCATATTGCTATTTGCGTATATTAGCGATCAACTCTTGTTCTTCCAAGTTGTTCGACACAGTCAACTATTGATCGAGGGGAATTGTGTGTTACTTTAAAGATTGGTTCTTGCTTTTCTACTGGGAATTAACGGTTCGATATCATCGACTTGGTGGTCCGTGGATTTATTGTCAAGCACGTGGTTAGAGGAATTCAAAAAGATGTAAGTATATTGCATCTGACAACAGGTGAGCAGCTATGGATCGTCAGGTCATACGAGTTATCTTTGATCACATGTGGAGAAGATCAGATGCCCCGTACCATAATAGATTTATTATCTCGAGACTGCAGGATTTATTCCCTCCAAAAAAAAAATTGGAAGGAGTAATATGATATAAAATAACTAATGGATTACTCAAAGTATGAACAATGTAGTGGATTACTCAAAGTATAAACAATGTAGAAGTGAGAGAGAATTCTTTCTTTCTTTCTTCTTGTTCTCTTCTTTCATGCATACAACCCTCTATTTATAGATAACATGAGAGGTTTGAACTAAATAAAGAGTTACAAGAATTGATGTTATGTAGGTTTCATAGTAATAGCATGGGAGTTTCTCCTTCAATTAATGCATGTAAGTTTCTCCCAAAAGGGTTACGGACATCCATTTAAAACAATATTTTGTAACACTCCCCTTAAATGTCCATTAATTTGTGAATATGTATGCCTCGTTAAAAACCTTACCAAAGAAAAATTCAGTGGGAAAAAATCATGATTAAGGGGAAAAGAGTACATAACATATTCACTCCTCCTGATCACTTAAGATCTCTGAATTGATAAAATCTAATCATACTGGTCAATTTCTTGAACGTTGTAGTGGGAAGTGCTTTTGTGAATAAATCGGCGAGATTCTCACATGAGCGAATTTGCTAGACTTTCAACACACCATCCTTTTGAAGGTCATGAGTGAAGAAAAATTTTGGTGATATATGCTTCACTCTATCCCCTTTGATATATCCCTCCTTCAGTTAAGAGATGTATGCTGTATTATCCTCATATATAATTGTAGGCTCTTTCTTTTCTAAAAGTAAGCCACATGATCTTTTAATATAGCTTGTCATATTTCTTAACCAAACACATTCTCTATTAATTTCATGGATTGCCAAAATTTCTGCATGGTTAGATGATGTTGTCGCTATAGTCTGTTTCATTAAACGCCATGATATAGCAATGCCACTACAAGTAAAAACATATCTAATTTGTGATTGGCCATTATGGGGATCAGATAGATGCCTTGCATCTACAAAACCAACTAACTCTCTCTTGCATGCATCAGAAAAATATAAACCCATATCATTTGTACATTGAAGATAACGAAATATATAGTTGACGCCGTTCCAATGTCTTCTCGTAGGACATGAGCTATATCTTGCTAATAGGTTGACTGTAAATGCGATATCAGGTCATGTATGAGTAGAAAGATATATAAGTGCACCTATGGCACTTAAATATGGCACTTCAGGGCTAAGAATTTCTTCATCATTATCTGGGGGTCGGAAAGAATCTTTAGTTATATCAAGCGATCTTACAACCATTGGGGTACTCAATGGGTGTGCTCTATCCATATAAAATTGTTTCAAAATTTTATCTGTATAAGTTGCTTGATGAATAATAATTCCATCCTTAAGATGATCAATTTTCAATTCAAGGCAAAACTTCGTTTTTCCAAGATCCTTCATCTCAAATTCTTTCTTTAAGCACTCAACTGCATTTAAGATCCCTTTAGTTGTTCCAATCATATTTAGATCATCAACATATACAGCGATTATCACAAATTCATCTCCAGATCTTTTTATGAATACACATGGACAAATAGAATTATTTGTGTATCCTTCTTTTATCAAATATTCATTGAGACGATTATACCACATTCGTCCTGATTGTTTTAATCCGTATAATGACTTTTTCAGTTTAATTGAATATTGTTCTTGAGAACCTGCTACTTCTGGTAGTTTGAATCCTTCGGGGATTTTCATATAAATATCAGTGATCCATATAAGTATGCTGTAACAACATTCATCAGACGCAAGTTAAGGCATTCCTTCATTGCCAAACAGATATGATATCTAAAAGTTGTTGCATCCATCACGAAAGAGTATGTTTCTTCATAATCTATACCAGGTCTTTGGGAAAAGCCTTGGTCAACTAATTGTGCCTTGTATCTCGTAACTTCTCCTTTCTCATTTCTTTTTCGCACAAAGACCCATTTGTAACTAATAGGCTTTACACCATTGGGTACATGAGCTACAGGCCCGAAAACTTCTCTATTTGTCAGAGAATTCAATTCTGCTTGAATTACATCTTTTCATTTTAGCCAATCGTTTCTTTGTTTGCATTCATCGATTGATCGAGGTTCTTAATCCTCATTACCGTATATAATTTCTAAAGCTACATTATATGCAAATGTATCATTGAAGTCAATATCACGGTTCAAAAGTTTTCCTGACATGACATAGTTTAGTAAGATCTCAGTTTGTGTAGAATCAGGTACCTGTGTTTCTTCCGAAATAGTATCATTAGTCATGTCATTCATCTCTTCAGGAGATTTTCCTTGGGCTATTATTTCCTCAACTTGACTATCTTGATATTTAGCTCCTTTTATTCTTCGAGGATTTTTATCTTTCGAGCCTAATAGTCTACCACGTTTTATAGTAGGTTTTGTCTCATTTGCAATAGTTGGTTATCCTTCTGGGACATCAATTTTTTTAGGAGCATTAGCAGCTAGAATATGTGACTTTGTCACTCGTTTCAAATCAGTAAAAGCATCAGCCAAATTATTCGCTAAACTTTGTAGATGAATTTTCCTTTGAACTTCATGTTCACATTGTTTTGTGTGAGGATCAAAATGAGATAATGATAATTCATTCCAAACAATTTCCTTATTTAGTTGCTTAAAACGGACTAAGTTCTCATGTCCATTGCTACAATTATAAAGTCCATCAACTATATTGGCTAAGCACTTTATTACTCAGGAGTGAATATTAAAACTAGGTATTGGTGAAAGATGGTGTGATAAGTGACACAATAACGTTACTTTCATCCCATGCATATCGTATTCAATGATCACCTAAAATATCAAAATAATCAAGGGTGGATCCATGCCTCAACAAGTACATGATAAAACAATAACATAACCATTTTTATATTCTTATTAATCATCTTACGATGAGTCCACAACTCAATAACATAACCATTTATCATATTCATCTCATTAATCATGTTTTATCATTGGAAATGCAATACAAATATGTCTATATGCTCATATGCTCATCACTCCATGTTGATGTCACACCCTCTCATCACTCCATCCCGTGGAGGTGACTACTGAAATAGGTCTTTCATGCCTTTACGAAGTAGGTTATGGAGGCCCACAGAAGTCATCTCTTTCCATCATAAATGCATATGCAAATTGTAAAAGCCTACCTAGAATCCTATCCCCTAAAACCCTATTTAGGTATTCCAAGAATTTTCTTCAATATTATATCTACATAAAACTAAACAGTAAAGTGCAGTACAATTCTACTAATTGAATTGACCATAAACTCAACAATAACAGTAAGCACATCTAATATTCTATATTATCCAAAACTTTAGCAATCATATTTATATATATATGTACACACATTTCTATTCAGTTACACACTAATCTCAACCCTAAATACATCTCATGTTCACCTTAGAAAAACTTCAGATCAACCACTCCTTAGCATTATAATCATTCATAAATCTCCAACTTATCAAAGAAATTAAACGAGATTCAAATTATATACTCATATTGAGTTTACATCTTAAGTTCATTAGATTACAGATCAGTTCTTGTACCTAACTACATCATATATCTCCCTCATAAGACCTCATGCATATGTACTTGTGCAAAAATATAATATATATATGCAGATACTTATATATAGATATATAAGGTCGACACGAAACACATATACATGCATACTCGGAATCTAGCAAAAACAAAATTGTTGATCACACAAGTGCCGCACAGCCAAAGCACCAAATCATATCCTCCAAAATGTAACAACCAGGAAAAGCATCTCTATTTAAGGAATTGCACACTCATTCCAATACATCCAGGTTGTTCAACATATGAAATCAGAACTAAAGATTCTAGTACAAATGACATATATCATAATTTACACCTCAAACACCTTAGTCTTACTCTAGTCCAGATATCATACAAAGCATTTACACCATAATCTTTAAGAGTTTACAAAAGGAAATTTCATCTTTGTCTACTACCGACCTAAACCGACCTGTCCTTGCTTTTCTAGCACAGCCACTACAGGAATCCGCACTATTTTCGTCGGCCAAAAACCGACGAAAATAGCTGCCAAAAACCGACGAAAATAGCTATTTTCGTCGGTTTACCAATGAAAATAGGCCGACGAAATTATGTTGATGAAAATACAAGTATTTTCGTTGGTTGCCGATGAAAATACCTATATTTTCGTTGGTTGCTGACGAAAATACCGATATTTTCGTCGGCCAGAGCGACTGACGAAAATAGTAGCCATCCCCGCTTCTACTGGCCTGGCAGCTCTATTTTCGTCAGCCTTGGCCGACGAAAATAATATTTTAAATTTAAAAAAAATATGAAAATGCTATTTTCGGTATTTTAAATTAAAAAATATGAAAAATGCTATTTTCGTCGGCCGAGGCCGACGAAAATACTATTTTAAATTTAAAAAATATGAAAATCTATTTTAAATCGGCCGGTAAGCGAAAATAATATTTTAAATTTTAAAAAATATATAAATCCCTGAAAATTTACGTAAATTTTAGAATGCATATAATGCTACAGTTGCATATATAACTTCAATGTAACACAGAAAAGAATTCTGATTTACTGCAAATTCTGACTTTTAGTAGTGACAAAGACCGAAGGTGGCAATGTATGAAATACGGACCCCGAAGTGACCTCGCATTCAATAGTTTATTTGTGTGAACCAAAAGATCATTCCATTTCACTAGGCAAAATCTTACTAGTTTTTCTCTCAAACCAGTACATGTCTCAAAGCTTTTACAACAGAAAGAGCAAAGCAACAATTCTATTTGCTGTGAAAATACCATTTGGAAGAGCAAGAAACCTTCTATTGTTGGCCAAGGGCATAATGTGTTACATTACATAGGGATAGAAGCTCAGCTTGGATAATTTCCATTTTGTCTAATATTTAGTGAAACTATCCAGTTCAGAATATCCCTCACCAAAAAAAACAACTAATGGTGGCTAGGAATAGCTGAACTTCTCCTCAAGAAGTTACTGATTTGTTCAGTGTAAGAGAAAACAGAAATTCAGAAAAGTATTTGAACATAATATTTAATGCATACCAATGAAAAGAAAAGCTTCAGAAAAAAGTTCTTTTGTACGTACCATATGTAACGTGTGAAGGCAGAGATATTCATTTTGGATTAGAAGGATTGTGTACCTTGCCAAGGACCCAGTCTGCGGAATCAAACCTTTCTCGGTGAAGGTCAGCTGAGAAAGGCAGTAAGAGATATACTCCCACTGCCTAACATCTGAAACACAGGCAAAGAAATTAATCATACATCTGAGAATTGAGAAAGGTTAAGCCCAAAGTTCAACGATTCATGACTATGTCAAAACAATGCATACAGCAAAGCACAGTGTTTCAAGAAGACAAAGGATTGAAATGAAATAATCAAATAAATTAGTTGCCTTGATAACTTTCTATATTGCTAACTTGTGCTAAGCAACTTAGTTACAAGATTACAGCAAAGAACAAGAACATCCAAATCACAACATATAGTTCTAAATATGTGCTCTATTTTCATTGTCATTCATCTAGGATTTTTTATCTCATGGTGTCGATGTTTCGTATAACCGGCAAGTGAATTTGTAAGTTTGGGGGTCGCGCGTCCCCTCTCCTTGAATGGTTAGACTAATGGAGTCCCGAATGTATACTAGTTCGGGCCGAATGTCCCTACGTCCAGTTCGTGGTAGTAGATCTCATTACTCAGAGTGTGGTGGATTACATGCGAGGGCTAAGGACAGGCCCTTGGCGCTTGTCCGAGTGAGGAAGCCCGGGAGCAATGGACGCTCGCTCGGGTCGGAAGAGCAAATGAGATAGAATGCGAGAGAATGAGAGAGTTCGTCCCTTTCCAGGGGACCCTGCCTCCCTTTATATAGTCGGAGGGGGCAGGTTACACGGAAATTTGGAGAAAAGAGGTAGGGGTATGCTATGCCCAGGAGTCCCGGTCTTCGGTCTTGGCGACTGACAGATCCCTGTTCATCCCATGCTGGGTCGGTAGACACACTGATAGCGTTCCGTTGGAAAGGTGCGCACCTGCCCTCTGCCTTTGTCAAATCTTGGCGTTACTGATTTGTATAGTGGTGTTGCCTTGGGACGGAGCGCGTCCTTCCACTGTGCCTGACGAGGTGAAGGGACGGGCGCTTGACCTAGCGGCCCCTGCGCCCTCTTGCGAAGGAGCCACCTGCCTGGCGTGGGCATCGTGTCCGTGGGACAGGCGACCGGCTTGGAGCCGACCGTCAAGTGGCGGAGATTTACCGAGGCTCTGCCCGGAGGCCTGGTCGGAGCCTGTGGGGACGCCCGATCGATAGCCTGGTCGGAGCGCCCCTGGCGGGCCTGATCGAGGCCGAGTGATCCTTCGTATCCCCTTGGGCCTTGAGATGGGCCCGATATGGCACATCCGGCGATCCAGCCGATATTTAGGGACAATCCCATCTGTGAGGGACGGAGGCTTTGGTAATACCCCCTCCAGCACTCTGCGTCGTCGTCAGACTGGGCTCTGAGCCCAGATAACTGAGAGAAATACGATCTTGAGATAGATGTATACTTTACTGTGGGGTACCCCTGGTATGAGTATTCGTCACATGGTTTCTTGAGCATCACATCATTTATATGCGTTTGAAGTGCCACACATATTTCCTTACCCTAAAAAGATAAACCCCAGATGGTTATTTTAAGAGCTTTATATGATACAACAAGATAGCATTAAGAACGGTTCAAATGCAAATTGGGTTTCTAGGTTCTCCAGTAATCTTGACTTATAAGGTAGCAAATATAATTTTGCTACAGAACAACGACAAAAACTTCCATAATTCAGCATTTGTCTGGCAGTAGCGTAAATTAATATTACTGGTGCAAAGGACAACATAATTTCAGCACATTCACAGTCAACGCATCATACCTGTGAATCTTCACTTCCACTTGCAATGAAGGCCTGCTCAGATCCACCGAAGCAAGATCTTCTCACAAACCGGCTGCGCTTATGGCCCGAGTACCGTTTAACTCAAATGGGGCCATTCCTGATGTTCCACAAATGAATCTCTTGACTATAAAGATTTACAAGCAAGAAATCACCATCTTCTGAAAGAGAAAATGAAGTGATTGTTTGCTCCTCCTCAATCAGCCTCTCCTGTTTTGTTTCCCTATCGAATAAAAGAATTTTGCACTCACTATTCAAGCTTATTATAAGCTTGCCATCATTTGCTATAGCAAAATCAGATGTTTTTGATGATCTCTGCCCTTTCCAGCAATCAACTTCTTTACCGTCTAAATCCCACAAGCAAAAGCTTTGGTCAGTTAGAACAGACAATATTTGCTTTCCATCTGGAAACCAACCACATGAGATCAAACCAAGGCGGGCTTTTCATAAACATGAATACATTCGCCAGATTCAACATCCCGGTACGGATGACTTCTTCCATTCCACATGTGAGAAGTGGCGATCATCGAGGCTCCATGCAACCATCATCATCGCTTTCTCATGACCGGTCAATGTGTGCTTCAGCAAAAGTTGCCCACCTTCACCGACCTAGGAAACGAATACACACATTACTGCAAGCAAGCAGAAGATTGATTTGTGACGTATCAAGTTAACATCGAAAATGTAAACTTCGTCATCAGATCAATAACAAAATAAAAACACACGCTCTGAAGAGCTATCTTCCTGGAACAATACAACAAATACATAATATAAATTTCAAGCCATATGGAATATGACTAAGTGTAATGGACCTTCCCCCCTTCAGTCCATAAGAAAAAAATAAGATGCTAACAAACTCAGATAATCTGCGCAATGATGAACATAAAATGTACAACTAAAATCTTAAAATTTGTTTAAGTCAGCTTGTGCATAAGAGATCTCGATGGGATTCGAGTTTTCAAGATGTGATGAAAATTTTATAAATTTTGTAATGAAGGAACAACATCAAGCCCTCGATCACAAACAAAAAAAATCACAACACCTCCAAGAAGCTAATTATACTACACCTCACATGAATAAAGAATAATCCAACTACTATGGCTGTGGAGTTGTAACTTCTTGGATTCACTCAAATGTAACTAGATGAGGACATACACACTTCTATGTCCTATAGTGACAGGATAGGAGAAAAGTGTCAGGCCACAAGATCATAGAGCACACTTGACAAACATCTAAATAAAATTTCTTTGCTGCTGAAGCTAACAGGATAAAAATCTCTAGTATGCTCCAAGGAAACTGATCATGTAAAATGACAATGTTATATCTTCAATTTTCACAAATAACAAAGCATTCTAGACCTTGAAATTTTCGATGTATAAACAAATGGTGAATTATAAAGAGAAAAAAGCATGGATGAAGTTGTGCAATTTTAAGTCTTCACATGAGGCGTAAAATGGGAAACTAAGGGATAAGCAAATGCACTACTAATTGCTAAACACCTCCAAGAAAAATGTCAGACGTTAGGAACATAGCTACCTTCCATATTATTGTGGATTTATCATTAGACGCTGAGGCTAAATACTTCCCATTGTTTGAGAATTGAAGAAACCATACTTCATCACGGTGCACGCAAAACCCGCAACAAGAATTTTTGCTTGTGGATTAGTACCAAGATAAGATATGCGGCAACCGGTGTGCCATCATGCAACAGAGAACATAACATTGCATAGTTTCAATTGTTTGAATTAGGCCTCTTCGAAAGGCGCTGACCTAAGTTGACAGAATGTTTTCACAGACAGATAAAGAGCACTCGACGAGAATCTACACTTTCTCTCACACAAAAACTGTAAATCAAATCATTCCTCTGTACTAATCTAAATCTGTTCCAAATCATTATTTTGCATCAAATTCATGTGTTCCTTGTCCAACCTAAATATATATTGCAAGAATATTCAAGACAGAAAGGGATGCTTAAGAGTTTTATACGCTAAAACAGCTTAATTAAACCTTCGTCGCTGTCGGAGGTTAGGGTTTTGGGCGCGTGCGCCTTGCGCAAGGGAGCGGAGGAGGAAGAGGGCGGATACATTACTCATTCATCGGTAATTCAATCGAAAGATACAGCGGATAAACAATGCTCAGTTGGTACTATGCTGATTTGATTAGAGAGTGAGAGGGAGACCTGGACGATGTCCTCGGCGCGGTCGTTGCAGCGGTGCGCCTTGGGCTGCCGGTTGTCGCCCTCCGGCAAACCCCACGGGCTCTCCCGCCTCGTCACCTGCCTCTCCTCGCTCATCCTCCTCTTACCACCACTTTTCTCGGGGACGTGCGGCAGCGGCGGCGGCGGCGGGCGCGGGCGGCGTGGGGACAAGACGGCGACGGGAGGCGTGGCGTGAGGCAGGACGACGCGCCGGGGGCGGCGGCGGCGGGGGGGGCGGCGGAGGGGCGGAGCGCGTGGAGGCGGAGACGCTAGGGCGGAGTGTAAGTTCAACCTTCATTAGTTATGGTTTTGGTGTTAATGACAAATCTAATGACAAATCTAATATTGTGTTTGTCCCCTAATGCGATATTGTTATTAATGACAAATCTTATATCGAGACTAACTTGTTTATTTAGAATATCTTTGATTAGTCTCATCGCATTGAAAAATGGAAAGCCCGAGGTATGTATGCATATTCATTATAGTATTAGTTGCATACTTTGGAGTCAAGTTAAAGTATGAATGTCCCTATTATATTAACCACAAAATGTGCATTATGTTTCTCAATCCATATATTACATGGATGCATATACTTAGGGGGAGTTTGTAGTTTAACTTGAAAGTCTCTTTGTATTGATCGATTCATTATTGACACGTATAAGGATCAAGACAAAGAAACTAAATCCTTGAGTATATATTTGAATTGCCTTGTTATAGTATACTCATGGTAATATAGGATATACTCCAATGTGATCAAATCAAATATGTGCATATTATCTCCAAGTCAATCATATTTATGCACATATACATGTGGAGTTTATTCTATAGTTGATGATTTAGAGTAATGATCATTTCCATACAATTTACATATAATGGATCATTACTTTCCATCAACATGAGTATATGAAAACTTGTGTAGTTAATATATACTCACATCAATTTAAATGATAATTTAAATTGAGTTCATTTGTCTTGTTAATCATTAACGAACACTTCATCATGTGTTGATGGTGCTCCGTGATTAATTGAGGACAAATGAATAGTTCTTAAGTATAATAAAGCATGAGTTGCATTATTGTACTTAAGACACACTTAAATCATTTCTATTGATTTAGGTTGTGCTCAATTGATCTAGAGGCCTCCGTTATGTGTTAATGGAGTGCAAGAGATAATTGAGACAACCATGCATCTTGGACTAATAAGTTTCATGAGTTGTGATTGAGTTAGGTCCAAAGATGAATGAGATGATGAGAACGGGACAAGGACGGCATCATGAGTTGATGGGCGTCAAGAGTAGATCCCGAAGAGGAGTCGAGTAGAGATCCCGGGGGAGAAATCAAGTGTTGATCATAAAGACCCCAAAGGGGATTGCTTGCGTGCGGCGGCAAAGGTATAACTAGATAGGCTAAGGACTTTTGTAGTCTTTGAGTCTAGATCTTTTATCGCCGTACTATTAAGAGGGGTTGCCTCTTTGCTTGAGCTTCATCATGTGTTGGTGATCTCAATCCGCGTTCACTCAAGCTCAACCATTTGGATTTGGTTTTTGCATGAAGTTTAACCATTTGGCATGTGTTGCGAATGGGTTAAACTTATGCTTGGTTGTATTTGGTTTTCGCATTATGCTTTGATTTGCATGTGTTGCAAATAGGATAAGCTAGTGCGTTGGCTTTTGCGTGAAGTTCACTTTTGCATGTGTTGCATTAGTTGACGCTTCATGTTTTGGTTCGCAAAACAATCTTTCTAAAAACCGTGTGGTTGCTTGGAGCTAAGTTTTGCATGTGTTGCAAAAGGAGAGAGCTCAAGCACGAATTTGTGTTTGTGTGGTTGTATGGGGCTAGAGGCTTGCATGTGTTGCAAGTAGAGAGCTCATACATGTGATTTGGTTTTGGTGTGAAGTCGATTTGGTGTTGCATGGGACTAGAGAATTGCATGTGTTGCAATTAGAGAGTTCATGCACCTTAATTTGATGTTGCTTGGAGCTAGACTTTTGCATATGTTGCAAAGAGTAGTGCTCAAGCATGAAATATGTTTATTGCGTTATTTGCAAGTTCGTTGTGCGAATAAACTGAGGTTTATGAGTCCGGAATTCCGAGAGCATGTGAGTGGGGCTTGCAACGGGTGTTGGCAAGTTGACCGGGTCTTGTGTTGACCTTCACATGGCTAGGGGGATTAATCTCATAAACTCGAGTTTAATTCGCTTAATACGATTTGCGAATAAGTTCTTAAGTCGATTGCGAAATGTGTTTTCGCATTTTGGGTTGAATTCCTTGAGCATGGTTTGAATTGGTGCAAACGTGTTTTGCACATGTGTATGATCATGTGTTGATCATTTATTGGCTCAAAGAATTGCATTTTGATTTCTGGAGAAAAAGATTGCGAAGAATCCGGAGTTCATTCAGTGGGGGCGGTGCGACCGGCCCCCCCCCGGTCTGACCGGCCATGCGGTTGGACCGGGCCTCCTCCGGTGCGTGTTTTCCAGTGAGTGGCGCTTGCGGCTGGCGTGTGGGCGGTGCGACCGGCCCGGGTCCGGTCGGACCGGCCGGGCGGTCGGACCGGCCCCCGTGCGGCGTGTTAATTCCAGAGAAGTGGCTTTTGGGTTTTGCGCTGGTTTTTGCCTGGCGGTGCGACCGCCCGAGGCGCGGTGTGACCGGCCGTGCGGTCGGACCAGGTGGGGAGCGGTCGGACCGGCCGTGTAACGGTCCGAAATCCGACCATTGCTCTGTGAGGGGCGGTCGGACCGGCCGAGGCCCGGTCGGACCGGAAAATGCTGAGTTTTGCCCATTTCGCCCCCAAACGGCTAGTTTTCTTGTGGGGGGCTATAAATACCCCCTTGGGGGGCTTGGGCAGGGTGTTGCTGCATTGTGTGAGTATTTGGGAGAGATGTTGCATGTGTTGCACACTCTCATTTGGTTCTTGAGCTAAGAGTGAACTAATTGCATGTGTTGCAATTAGGAGTGGGTTTGAGAGGCTCTTGTGCATGTGTTGCACTTGAGTGAGGTCCTTGTGCATGTGTTGCACTTGGTGATCACCGGGAGCGCATTTGTTGTGCCCGGTGAGGTTCAAGCTAAGGAGCGGCTTATTACTCTTGGAGGTTGCCGACTCCTAGACGGGCGTGGCGTCGTCTTGGAGCTCTCGAGGTGTGAGAAGCCCGTGAAGTTTGTGAAGGTTCGGGTTGAGCCCACGCGAGCGTGAAAAACCACGACTAGTGGAAAGAGGCGGTGCTCGGCGGGAGCCGGTCCAAGTGTGGGCTAGCCTCAACGTGGACTAGGGAGACCGCAAGTCTCCGAACACCACGGAAAAATATCGGTTGTCTCTTTTACTTTCAAGTATTTACATTCATTGTTGATATATTCATGATTGCTTGATTGTGATAGAATTGCTTAGTGTTAATTGATAGTTCAATTTAGCAATTCTAGTTTAGAGACATAAATTAGTTAGTGCACTAGTGAGCCTAGTTGATTTAGGCTTTAATTGTCAAAACCTATTTATAAACTCGCATTACTCTTGATTAGGTTTTGACATAGGGGTTGAATTAGAGCGATTGATTTTAGTGAGCGATCGATTTTTATAAACGCCTATTCACCCCCCCTCTAGACGCATCCTTGACCCTACAAGTGGTATCAGAGCCACGGTCACTCTCATTTTAGGCTTAACCGCTTAGAGAGTAAAAGGGATGGCGATTAGAGGTTTAGTGCACTCACACGATCCACTCATACTAAATGAATCAAATTATGCTTAATGGAAATTATTTATGATTGATCATTTTAAATCCATGAGCCCACAAATATGGTGGATCGTAGATGTCGGTATTTCTTCTCCAATTAATGATATTGCTCCAACTAAAGGAGAGGAGAAATGTCTACATCTCAACGCTCAAGCTACTAACGTTTTATTTAGCGTTGTGAGCATAGTGATATTCAATCTCATTTGCAACCTCTCAAGCGCTCATGCAATGTGGACCAAGATTCAAGAACTATATGAAGTGTCCACATCAAATGAGGATTGCATTGAGGAAGAAGCGTCGGTTGATGATCGTTCATCTTCTACATCAAATGATGAACCGACAACTCCAACCTCAACCTCCGCCTCAAGCGACGACGAATTTTCAATTCCGACAAAAATTCGTTGCTTTATGGCGAAAGGTAAGAATGAGGTAAGTGATGATGAAGATGAGCCCTCTTATGACGAATTAATGAATATGCTAGAGGAGCTCAATGAATTTCTTGGAAAGGAGAAAAAGAAATATAAAATTTTGAAGTTAGAACATGATTCACTTCAAAATGAATATAATGTTCTAAAAGAAAATCATGAGAAAATCCTTTTCAAGGAATTCACTAAAGCTAGTATGGATATGGGCATTCAATGTAATTTAGTTGATGAATTGCCTCACTCAATTCCTATCACAAACAATTCATCAAATAAATGCATATCCACTTCTAGCGATGATTTGCCTTATTGCTCTAATACAATTGCTAGTACTTCCTCTATGCTTGTTGAAACTAACCTTGTAGAGGAAAACAATGAGCTCAAGGCCCAAGTCATTAAATTGGAAAATGACTTGAAGAGGTGCGTTAAAGGAAAAGCCCTCCTCGACGAAATCTTGAGCAAGCCAAGGGCACCTCAAGACAAGCGAGGACTCGGCTACAACTCCAAGAGGGAGAATAGCAAGATGAGGCACAACGCGCGTCACTCGAAGACTATCAAGTGCTTCGCTTGCAACAAGAAGGGCCACCTCACCTCCGTGTGCCCTAATCAAGTGGATAACAAGGCCACAACACCAACCATGAGGCAAACCGGCGTTGAGCACAACAAGAAGGTCAAGAGAGGACCAGACGGAGTAAAGTGCTTCAATTGCCGGGAAAAGGGGCACTTCGGTAAGGATTGTCCCAAAGGTATCACTCCTAAGCCCACTCTTGTAAATGATAATTATTTGCTTAGGAAGGACAAGAATGGCAATGTGTTTGCCAAGCTTGTCAAATCCCCTATGCCGGCTCAAAATGATATTCATTTGCATAGGAAGAGTAAATCTAGAAATGGGTTTGCTAAAGTTGTTAGGACTCCTAAGCCCACTCAATATAATTCAAATACATTGCTTAGGAGAAATAATTATAGCAAAACATTTGCTAGAAATGCTAGATCCTCTAAGCGTCTTTATTATAATGATTATCATGTGCTTAGAAAGGATCAAACTAGGAATGGATTTGTTAAGAATGCCAATACTCCTAAGCCTCCTCAATTCAATGCAAATAAATCGCTTAGGAGTAACAAAAATTGCAAATCCATTGCTAGTCATGTTAGTCAATTTAATAATGTCAAAATTAGGACCATATGGGTTCCTAAATCTATTGTGACTAATGTTGTCGGACCCAACAAGGATTGGGTACCAAAATCCGCCTAAAAGAATTTTAGGCAATAAAGAGATGGATTGGACGCTTGCACATCAAGAGGAGAAGGATTACATTCGTCCACAAGTGGTGTCAAGCATGAAGACAATCATGTCCATCATAAGCCAATGCCATCTCGGTAACAAGTATTTAAATTGATTACTATTATGTCTTATAGCCTTGTGTAGGTTATATTGTAATATTCATGTTAGAATCAATTTAGATTGCTTGGTATAGACACTTGCTCTCGCCTCTTACCTATTCTCTTATTGCAAATCTTGAGCAAGTTAAGTAGTGGCACATTTAGGGGGAGTGTTAATTCATATTCATGTGTATCACATCCCTACATGTGCCCATATTAATATAAGTGCATATATATTTTCAAAATCAAGCCATTTAGCCAAAACTCAAACTTTGTATACTAATTAATATTTTTGTGAAAAACTAATTGAAAAGTGTATACAAATGCTTTCAAAAGGTTTTCAAATGGTTTTGGCTTTACAAAATCTATTTTAAAAGGAAAATGAGTTTTAACGTCAAAAACTAGTTACTAGTATCTTGATTTTGATTTAAACTTTTAATTTTCATAAAATTAAATGTAAAAGGATTTTGAAAGTAATTCCAAAACAAAAATCCTAGAGTTGGTCATTCTTAATAACTTTCGTGTTCAAAAGATTTTCAAAAGACCAACTTGTCAAAAGATATTTGATTTTGAAACTCGCCGAAAAACTATACTTGACCCATAATGGTCATATTATTGCACTTAGTGAGTTTCTCCATTTGGATTAATTCTTGTGTAGAATTGTGATCCAAAATGGTATTTTAGACTCATACACAAAATTCAAATCTCTACATCTTACGCCATGCTCAATTTGAATTCTTTGTGTGGTTGAATTTGACTTTGATTTCAATTGCTTCTTCAAAATGGACTATTTAGGCCAAAAGTCAAAAATCATATTTAAAAGGTCCAAATTTGCGAAAAGCTTTATAAAAGTATCCTATTAAGTATTCCAAAGATTTTACAAGTTTTCAAAATGAAAATCCTATGTTGAAATCTAATTTGGCTCGAAAACGATTTGAATTGATCCAAAATGGCCTATTTAGGCATATAGCTCAAATTGTGGCATTCAAGTTGGATTTCATTATAAAACTTGGCTATACACATTCTTGATACACCTATCTAAGCCATGGAAAAAGAAATTGCATGAAATCCAAATTGAATTGCATTTTGAGGCGTTTTGTGAAAATCGATTTCCTTTTATGCCTCAAAGCGCAAATTGCCATATCTTTCAAAACAAAATTGATTTTGAGAAAATTCCTTTTGCAAAACCTTCTAATTAGTCCAAAGTTGGTTTCCTCAAAATTTCAAATTATTTGGACTTCGGTTGAATCATTTTTGCCAAAATTTGCAAAAGTCTGGACTTTTTCAGCCTGTCAGGGCCGGTCACACCGCCTGGGGTGCGGTTGCACCGGCCGGCCGGTCGGACCAGACCCAGTGCGGTCGGACCGGCCATGGTAGAGCTGGCTCAGGTTTTTCAGGATTTTCTCGAGTTTGTTTTTGGGATATCTTTTTATTGGAATGTGATTTTTCAAAAATTCTTTTTGGAAAAGTTTCTTGTAATCCCAAATTTCTTTTGTGCAAAATTTGAAAAGCTCTGAAATTTATTTGATCAAGTTTTCAAGTGGTATCAGTTTGAGCATTTCAATTAATTTAAAGAGTGATATTCACTTGATCTTTTGAAAAGACAAAACTTGCGCAATTCAAATGCAAATAACTCCATGATTCATTCATTGAACATCTTGGGGAGTTCATTTATATCAAGTTTTGGGCACTTATTGGCTTCCTAGTGATATCATATCTTTATTTTGCTCTGATACTAAATCTTTGCGATTTTATTGATTCTTCTTGAGCCTTGCTCTACTTTGATATCCGTAAGTATATATTGCTTTGATTATATTGCTCTGATACCCATCGATTTTATCGATTATTCCTTCAAGTGGTATCAATCTTTGTGATTTGATCCTAAGTAGTATCAATGGAGCTTTTATTCATTTCATATGCTTACAAGTGGTATTATTGAGTTTCTCTTTTCTCCAAGTGGTATCATGGATCTTAATGGTTCTTTTCTTCTTGTGATATCCTTGAGTATTTGGATTCCTTTTTAAGTGGTATCAGTAAATTCATTAATTTCCTACAAGTGGTATTTTGTTGCCTCGTTGTAGCATTATTCCGATACCCACATTTTAGAGTAAGAGTTTCCTCTCAAATTAAAATTGTAAGTTCAACCGCTTAAGATTTCTCTGTGTGAGAATCTTTATGGGTTGAAATACATAAAAGAGGAAAATCTCTTGTTGAGCATTGTTCTTCATTTAAAACTTGAAAATGCTCATTCCTTTTGGATTTTCAAGCAAAACCCTTGAGATTAATTTTACAAGTGGTATCTAATTTCTCAAGTGGTAATTCTTTTGAGTTCCTCGTTTATCCGATTAGGCAAATTATTGGATTCTTGAAAAGAATCATGTTGAGAATTTGCAAAGCCTAATAAAATGAGGAGTGAGTTATTTAAAAAGGGGTATCACATGGTTTCTTTTGCCTTGCATAACCCATACTTCGTTTTTCATGCTTATCTTTACAATTGGTATTTGATTTACAAGTGGTATCCACAAACCCAAATATGGTCTCTTTTCGAGTTTTTTCTTCTGGTATCAGGCCATATTTCAAATGAAAACTTGTTTTATTCCTTGTATATCCTTTTCATTTGGGATTTCACTGCCTATCTTTTTCAATTGGTATCTAAAATATAATTCATTGACAAGGTCATTAGTATCCTTTTAAATTCTTGTATGACCTTCATTAGATATGACCCCTGAAAGAAATTGTTAAATGCCAAAAGGAGAATGATTAAAGTAAAAAGGGGGGAGAATATTTAAAAAGGGAAAATGTTTGCCAAAAGGGGGAGAAATAATTAAAATATTCTTTGGTTTAAAGGGGGAAAAGTAGGAAGCTTCTCCATTTTTGGTGTTTAATGCCAAAAGGGGGAGAAGTAGGAAGCTTAATATCATTTGGTTTAAAAAGGGAGCTAAATATGATTAAGGGGGAGAATTAATTTCCATATGCATTTTAAATTATCAATGCTTGTATTGTTTCAAAGATGCATATGTATTCAAATAGCTTAAATTCTCTCGATATGTTAGTTTTAATCCAAATGTGCTCATTAAGCTTGGATTTGTCATTAATCACCAAAAAGGGGGAGATTGTAAGTTCAACCTTCATTAGTTATGGTTTTGGTGTTAATGACAAATCTAATGACAAATCTAATATTGTGTTTGTCCCCTAATGCGATATTATTATTAATGACAAATCTTATATCGAGACTAACTTGTTTATTTAGAATATCTTTGATTAGTCTCATCGCATTGAAAAATGGAAAACCCGAGGTATGTATGCATATTCATTATAGTATTAGTTGCATACTTTGGAGTCAAGTTAAAGTATGAATGTCCCTATTATATTAACCACAAAATGTGCATTATGTTTCTCAATCCATATATTACATGGATGCATATACTTAGGGGGAGTTTGTAGTTTAACTTGAAAGTCTCTTTGTATTGATCGATTCATTATTGACACGTATAAGGATCAAGACAAAGAAACTAAATCCTTGAGTATATATTTGAATTGCCTTGTTATAGTATACTCATGGTAATATAGGATATACTCAATGTGATCAAATCAAATATGTGCATATTATCTCCAAGTCAATCATATTTATGCACATATACATGTGGAGTTTATTCTATAGTTGATGATTTAGAGTAATGATCATTTCCATACAATTTACATATAATGGATCATTACTTTCCATCAACATGAGTATATGAAAACTTGTGTAGTTAATATATACTCACATCAATTTAAATGATAATTTAAATTGAGTTCATTTGTCTTGTTAATCATTAACGAACACTTCATCATGTGTTGATGGTGCTCCGTGATTAATTGAGGACAAATGAATAGTTCTTAAGTATAATAAAGCATGAGTTGCATTATTGTACTTAAGACACATAAATCATTTCTATTGATTTAGGTTGTGCTCAATTGATCTAGAGGCCTCCGTTATGTGTTAATGGAGTGCAAGAGATAATTGAGACAACCATGCATCTTGGACTAATAAGTTTCATGAGTTGTGATTGAGTTAGGTCCAAAGATGAATGAGATGATGAAAACGGGACAAGGACGGCATCATGAGTTGATGGGCGTCAAGAGTAGATCGAAGAGGAGTCGAGTAGAGATCCGGGGAGAAATCAAGTGTTGATCATAAAGACCCCAAAGGGATTGCTTGCGTCTTGTGGCAAAGGTATAACTAGATAGGCTAAGGACTTTTGTAGTCTTTGAGTCTAGATCTTTTATCGCCGTACTATTAAGAGGGGTTGCCTCTTTGCTTGAGCTTCATCATGTGTTGGTGATCTCAATCCGCGTTCACTCAAGCTCAACCATTTGGATTTGGTTTTTGCATGAAGTTTAACCATTTGGCATGTGTTGCGAATGGGTTAAACTTATGCTTGGTTGTATTTGGTTTTCGCATTATGCTTTGATTTGCATGTGTTGCAAATAGGATAAGCTAGTGCGTTGGCTTTTGCGTGAAGTTCACTTTTGCATGTGTTGCATTAGTTGGCGCTTCATGTTTTGGTTATAAAACAATCTTTCTAAAAACGTGTGGTTGCTTGGAGCTAAGTTTTGCATGTGTTGCAAAGGAGAGAGCTCAAGCACAATTTGTGTTTGTGTGGTTGTATGGGGCTAGAGGCTTGCATGTGTTGCAAGTAGAGAGCTCATACATGTGATTTAGTTTTGGTGTGAAGTCGATTTGGTGTTGCATGGGACTAGAGAATTGCATGTGTTGCAATTAGAGAGTTCATGCACCTTAATTGATGTTGCTTGGAGCTAGACTTTTGCATATGTTGCAAAGAGTAGTGCTCAAGCATGAAATATGTTTATTGCGTTATTTGCAAGTTCACTGCGAATAAACCGAGGTTTATGAGTCCGAATTCGAGAGCATGTGAGTGGGGCTTGCAACGGTGTTGGCAAGTTGACCGGGTCTTGTGTTGACCTTCACATGGCTAGGGGATTAATCTCATAAACTCGAGTTTGATTCGCTTAATACGATTTGCGAATAAGTTCTTAAGTCGATTGCGAAATGTGTTTTCGCATTTTGGGTTGAATTCCTTGAGCATGGTTTGAATTGGTGCAAACGTGTTTTGCACATGTGTATGATCATGTGTTGATCATTTATTGGCTCAAAGAATTGCATTTTGATTTCTGGAGAAAAAGATTGCGAAGAATCCGGAGTTCATTCAGTGGGGGCGGTGCGACCGGCCCCCCCTCCGGTCTGACCGGCCATGCGGTTGGACCGGGCCTCCTCCGGTGCGTGTTTTCCAGTGAGTGGCGCTTGCGGCTGGCGTGTGGGCGGTGCGACCAGCCCGGGTTCGGTCGGACCGGCGGCGGTCGGACCGCCCCCATCGGCGTGTTAATTCAGAGAAGTGGCTTTTGGGTTTCTTACTGGTTTTGCTGGCGGTGCGACGCCGAGGGCGATGTGGCCGGCCGTGCGGTCGGACCAGGTGGGGAGCGGTCGGACCGGCCGTGTAACGGTCCGAAATCCGACCGTTGCTCTGTGAGGGGCGGTCGGACCGGCCGAGGCCCGGTCGGACCGGAAAATGCTGAGTTTTGCCCATTTCGCCCCCAAACGGCTAGTTTTCTTGTGGGGGGCTATAAATACCCCCTTGGGGGGCTTGGGCAGGGTGTTGCTGCATTGTGTGAGTATTTGGGAGAGATGTTGCATGTGTTGCACACTCTCATTTGGTTCTTGAGCTAAAGAGTGAACTAATTGCATGTGTTGCAATTAGGAGTGGGTTTGAGAGGCTCTTGTGCATGTGTTGCACTTGAGTGAGGTCCTTGTGCATGTGTTGCACTTGGTGATCACCGGGAGCGCATTTGTTGTGCCCGGTGAGGTTCAAGCTAAGGAGCGGCTTATTACTCTTGGAGGTTGCCGACTCTAGGCGGCGTGGCGTCGTCTTGTGAGCTCTCGTGGTGTGAAACCCCCCGAAGTTTGTGAAGGTTCGGGTTGAGCCTACTGCGGCGTGAAAAACCACGACTAGTGGAAAGAGGCGGGTGCTCGAGCGGGAGCCGGTCCAAGTGTGGGTTAGCCTCAACGTGGACTAGGGGAGACCGGCAAGTCTCCGAACACCACGGAAAAATATCGGTTGTCTCTTTTACTTTCAAGTATTTACATTCATTGTTGATATATTCATGATTGCTTGAGTGTGATAGAATTGCTTAGTGTTAATTGATAGTTCAATTTAGCAATTCTAGTTTAGAGACATAAATTAGTTAGTGCACTAGTGAGCCTAGTTGATTTAGGCTTTAATTGTCAAAACCTATTTATCGCTTCCGCATTACTCTTGATTAGGTTTTGACATAGGGGTTGAATTAGAGCGATTGATTTTAGTGAGCGATCGATTTTTATAAACGCCTATTCACCCCCCCTCTAGGCGCATCCTCGACCCTACACGGAGGATGTACAAGCGAGCCAGCAGCTGGGCCTTTTGGGGCCGAAACGATTTTGGCGAGGACATACGCGTAGAGAATCGGTAGTGTCGTATTTTCGTCGGTCAGACCGATGAAATTAGTCCAAAAATTTTTTGAATAACGCGGGTGCGATGTTTCAACTATTTTCGTCGGCCTGGTCAATAATACCGACGAAAATAAAGGTAATTTCGTCGGTTTCTATTGACCGATGAAAAAAATCAGTTATTTTCGTCGGTCATAAATTAGCTGACGAAAATATTTTGGGCCGATGAAAATAGTGTCGATTCCTGTAGTGAGCACCTAGCTAATATACAGCTTTCACACTTTGCCCATTCCTTGCCCATGTCTCATAGAAAAGTGGCATGGGAGAGGATTGCATGTCCTCCACCTCTCCCTCAAGCCCACAGGTTCACCTTGCCTGCCTACAGATTTTTCCAACCAGTTGCTCCACCCTACCCGTTACTCTCTGCCATGTGAAAAGGGGAGTAGTTGCATGCTTGCCACCTCCAATCCAGCCCCGTTTTAAAATCCAAGATCAGAACTCAGTCAACAATGTCAGTTTGGTTGGAGTATAAAAAGAACAAATGCTTTCACATTCGCATACCAGCTCAGCACTCACTGTCCCTTTCATTGTCTTTATTGCCCACTCCATTGCTCTTCTGAGAAGCAAAAATCCGAAAAAAAAAGGAATGGTCATAAGGTGCCCACCAACTCCTCCTGCCAATGGTCATAAGGTACCAATCATTAGTATTAACTATCTTTTCACCTCTTATCATGGATATACAGAATGATTTGGTGACAACATTGCTTTAACAAGTGAAAGATAAATCTGATACCAAATTCCGCCAATGATTCATAGCATACACTTTTCCAAATTATGATCACTAGTAGAGTCAAAGGATTGAATAGCAGATTGGTGTAATGAATACAATGATCTCAAACTATCCATAAAAAAAATGCATGCATTTTCTCTGGACACTATGCATAAAAAGGCTAAACCCTTGAAGCATGAACATAAATGACATTTCCATGATCTGGGTATGGAAGGTCATAGGATAAACAAGTGGCATGTCCATCAATCCAGTGCACATTTAAACATTTAGAATATCCATAGAATCAACACTCAATTGATCTCACAAAGAACAATGAAAGCTTGAATCAGCTCACACATACAAAGGAGATAGCCTATTATTGATCCCACAACATGTGGTATAAACTGTCTGAAGATTCAGTGACCCTCTGTCCACCTTCTAAGTGCTCACATGAGTTTTAGGATACATACCCAATTTCTAGTATGGTATAAGTGCATATATACGAATAGCTATACACCCAATATCAGCACTATGCATATACACAAAGAGCTTAGCACTGAATCATGTACACTAATCATTCAGGACACACAACCCAAGCAAGCACATATCCATTTTCCTATATAGAAAGCCTTTTCCGTACTCTCGGGAGTACATACTCCCACCTTCAATATACCACTTAAATGAAAGTATTATACTTCTTTATCATTTTCGATATACTTCAATAATGATTCTAAGATACTCCAATGTGACATGTTTGAAAAAAATCATCGGAGCCCTATATTTTTTTGCTATATACACTTTTACATATGTGAAAAGAATATATAAACAAATTATGCTATAAATGGTGGACTTTGATGAAATTTTTTGTGGAACTCACTTTGGAGTATCTTATAATCAGTGTTAGAGTATACTCAAAAGGATAAAGAGGTATAATAATATCATTTAAGCGGTATATTGAAGGTGGGAGTACGTACTCCTATGAGTATAGAACCATTTTCCTATATATATATATATATATATATATAAGCTTTTTCTGTACTCCCGGGAGTACATACTCCCACCTCTAATATACCACTTAAATAAATGCTTTATACTACTTTATCACTTTCGGTATACTCCAATAATAATTCTGAGATACTCCAATACAACATGATTAAAAAAAATTCATCAGACCCTTTATTTTTTTGCTACATACCCTTTTCCATATGTATAAGGAATATGTAAACAAATTATGCTATAAAGGGTGGATTTTAATGAAAATTTTCATGGAACTCAATTTGGAGTATCTTATAATCAGTATTAGAGTATACTCAAAAGGATAGAGAGGTATAACAACATCATTTAAACGGTATATTAGAGGTGGGAGTATATACACCCAAGAGTATGGAATCATTTTCCCATATACACACACACACTAGATCAATGCCCGTGCGTTGCTACAAAAAATAAAATTGGTAACGAAACATAAAGGTCAAGCAATAAAAGAAAATTGTGCTACAAGATCAAACATCTATTTCTCCCGATTACAAAAGTTTTTATGGTTTCTTCTCCGGTATGAATTAAAACCAAATATATTGTACATAGCAATATATATTACCAATCTCAAAAATCAATCAATCATTTTTATCCCTTTTTGCAATTTATATTACCAGCTCACGTTCCTCTTCCTCTCGCCATGCCCGCAGCGCGCGCTCCTCGGCGCCGTCGACCTCATCTTCCTCATTGCCTCGCTCATCCTCGTCATCCACCGCCTTCGCAGGGGTGACACGGGGGCTTCCCCTGAGCACGAGGCGCTGCTGCCGAAGCCACCGCCATTCCGGACCACTAGCCGCTACGCGGTCGCGCTCGGGGCATCCGTCGTCTTCGCCGCTGCGTCGCCGTTCTCCTCGCGCTCGTATTCTTCCTCCTGCCGAGCACGCCATGGTGCGCTATGGAGTTCGCCTTCCTCGCCACCCACTTCGTTGCACACGCCATGGCCGCATGGTCAGTCGTCTCGGAGAAAGGGGCCACTGCTGCCACCCAGCCTTTGCACCTCCGCGTCTTCTGGATTGCCACCGCCCTCGGCGCCGTGCTCTCTCCGTTTCAGCGGTGGTCCGCTGCGCCGACGGTTCGCTGCTCTTTCCAAATGACCCTCTCGTCTTTACCGGCCTACTCATCTCCATGCCTCTAGCGTGCCTAGCCATCACTGGCTTCACCGGCCATGACACCGGAGCCCATGAAGGTGAACCAGAAAACACCAGCGCCGAGGCGCTCGCCATGCCGTGCGCCACTGTGTTGTTCCTCTCTCTCGAGACGTTCAGCTGGATCAACCCGTTTATCTCTAAGGGGTATGCCAATGACTCTCTCACCGCCGACGAAGTCCCACTAGTGTCGTCGGGCAACCGCATCGAAGCGTCATACGCTTTGTTCACGTTCAATTGGCCGCCGCTGGGGTCACGGCACCCAGTGGGCGTCACGCTCTGGCTGTCCTTCTGACTGCAGTTACTACTAACTATGGCGCTCGACCTCCAGCGCCTCGCGGCCATGTACGTCGGTCCGTCACTTATTGATCAGTTTGTCGAGTTCATTCGCCGCAGTGGCACAACATGGTAGATCTTGAATGAATTCCCTTGATTGATTCTGTGAAAACTGTACAGCATATATAGAGTACAAAAGTAATGATTGGCTGGCTATTAATTACCAGTAATAATTAGGGATTTTGCTATAATAATCAGCCATATTTAGAGAGATATGGCTGGCTGTAAATCAGGAAAGAATAATTAGCTATAATGACCGGCCATTATTGGAGATATGGCCTGGGGGGAAGGCTAGGAAGAACGGACTGCTGCCACCAACTGCAAATTTATATTAGTAGATATATATATAGCACAAATCAGAATATATATATTCAAGCCTTACCCACTATTTTGATGTCAGTACATGCATATAAATGAAACCCTAGCTTGTACCATTTATTCACAGGAAGATGCACAAAATAACCATGCACACAATAAAATTTCTACTCATTAAGTGCACTTCCATACTTCATCACATCATGAACCACACATAACGAATAAGCATGACAATGACAATAAAGATTTGGAAAGGGAAAAGCACTTAGCTCATGTGCCGAAAACACGGGGAAGGGAGGTAAAGCCGAGGCTACTGCAGTGGTGACCGACGGGGGTGGTCACCACGCCCCATGCATATGGCCCATGGATGTAGACCCCCACAACTTGAGGCTGGTCAAGCAGATCCGGAGCAACCTAGGGTAAAGAGAAAGGGGTGAGTATAGAAGAGAAGTAGAGGAAGAATAAGAGAGGAAGAGGGGGTCACTTAGCTTGGTCCCGACATCGAGAATGCCAGATCCGACGATCCTTTGTGGATCTGGAGAAGGGGAGCCGACTGGGAGCCATGGAGGCCGGAGAAGACCAAAGGGAGTGGATCCGAGTGCGACGGTGGGGAGGCCCGAGAGAGAGAGAGATAGGCGGGGGGGAGAGAAGCCCCAGCGGCACTCGAGAAGCGGTAGCGATGCATGGGAGCAAGGGCGCAATGTGGGGGCTTAGCCGTGGTCGTGTGAGAGAGGAGAGGAAGTGAGGTGCGGCGACCGGGTGAGGAAATGAGGAAAGAGGAGGAGAGAAATTAGGGTGCGGGTTAGGATAAAGAAGCCAGCTGGGCTTTGGGCTAAGATTTTGGGCCAGCCTGGCCAAGGAAAAAAGAAAGAATATATATGTATTTATAACAATAATAGTAATGACAAAAACAAAAACAAATAAATAATTAAGTAAACACATAAATGAATTACTAGGGAAAAGAGATTATGAAATAAATTAATATATGTTTTACCTGAACAAATCTACCGGAATAAGTATATAGATAAAAAAACAACAGAATGTAGGTCAAAATTTATTTCTTGTTTTTCTCTTCTTTTCTTTAATTTAACTAAACTTCCAATAATCATGGACATGTAAAACATTTCAAATTCAATTGGAGGCATTAGTAAAAATTGTTTTGCAATTGCTCAATAGAAAAAGTTATAAATTAAACTCAATCTGAGGACTCATGAATATTAAAATTTTGATACTCTTATTAGGAAATCCCCACAATAACAGCAGAGAGCAACTAGGGCCACTTCCTACTGTGGACAGTTCTGTGATCACACATCCAGGCAAGTCACCCTTTGACTCTGTTTTGTGAACTGTTTTGTGGTTTGGGTTGTTTGAAACTCTTGCATTCATTCTAAAAGTTAATTTCTAAAAGAAATTAAATCACACTAATTGGATTAGCTAGATTCAATAATAATAACCATAACCCTGGTGAGGTTGTGGAGTAATTGGTGGGTGGAGGAGTTTAGGGTATGAACAACCCCAGTTGGGTTGTTGTGAAAGTCAGGGCTCCTACACATAGGATATCATTTAAGAACAAACCAAACTGGTGCTTACTTCAAAAACGGCGCAAACCGTGCTAACCATAGGTCCGGTTTGGGGTAGGCTAAACTAAGTAACCAAAAAGTAGCTGACTCTGTTAAGGTAAGAAAGGTCCTAGGGCGAGACGTCGGGGGAGGATTCTCGACCCGCGTGCCTTTGGTGAGTGTCGGTGTATTTCGCCGGACAGGACCCCGTCAATGAACCGGGTTGAGTGCTCCGAGGATGGAGGATATGGTTCGGTAGAGGGCGTCTTCGTGGCCAGAAACCCTAATGACTCTCACCCGATGGATCCTAGGGATCAACAGATCAATGGACGCGGTGATGTACCTAGGCTCCAGCCCCCAGCGTGGGTAATAGCTCTACGTCCTGCCAAATCTTTGTTGAGGAAAAATGGAAGCGATTACAATGGTTTTTCTGGCCTTGGGCTTGGGTGAGTTCTCTGGATCCGAGTCCCGATTTTGGCTCTCCTTAGTCCCCCCTTTTCCATGCACCAGAGCGCCCTTATATAGATGGGGTTGGCTCGGGCAGGTGAGAAGGTGACGCTATACTGATCTATAACTCATTAATTACACCCATCATTCCAGCCTTACATCGACCCACGACTCATTTATTACACCCGCCACTGTAGCCTTGTCCTTCAAACCTCATTTAATGCCGCTGAGTGACTTCGCTCGGTGCGCCCGGGATATCACGCTGCTGCGACGGGTTTGGTGAGAGGTGTCAAAGGGATGGGCCGTCGTCGTGTTGATGGCAGAATGCTTCACAGTCAATGACCCTAACATAGCGTGTCAGGGGAAGGAGACTTCGAGGCGAAGCCTTCTTCTCATTCCTTTGGTTGCCTTCATGGCCTGACGAGTGGGGCCCGATCGCCCGCCCACTCGCCAAACCGCCACGTGGGCTTATCGCCCGGCGAGCAGGGCATGATTGCCCACCTGCCCGCCAGGCTGCCACGTGGGCTTACCGTCCAGCGGGCAGGGCGTGATCGCCCACCTGCTCGCCAGGCCGCCACGTGGGCTTCTCGCCCGGCGGGCAGGGCATGATCACCCACCTGCCCGCCAGGCCGCCACGTGGGCTTACCGCTCGACGAGCAGGGCGTGATCGCCCACCTGCTCACCAGGCCGCCACGTTGGCTTCTCGCCCGGCGGGCAGGGCATGATCGCCCACCTACTCGTTAGGCCGTCACGTGGGCTTCTCGCCTGGCGGGCAGGGCATGATTGCCCACTGTAAGTTCAACCTTCATTAGTTATGGTTTTGGTGTTAATGACAAATCTAATATTGTGTTTATCCCCTAATGTGATATTGTTATTAATGACGAATCTTATATCGAGACTAACTTGTTTATTAAGAATATCTTTGGTTAGACTCATCGCATTGAAAAATGGAAAACCCAAGGTATGTGTGCGTATTTATCTTAGTATTAGTTGCATACTTTGGAGTCAAGTTAAAATATGAATGTCCCCATTATATTAACCACAAATGTGCATCATGTTCCCAATCCATATATTACATGGATGCACATACTTAGGGGGAGTTTGTAGTTTAACTTGAAAGTCTCTTTGTATTGATCGATTCTTTATTGATACACATAAGGATCAAGACAAAGAAACTAAATCATTGAGTATATATTTGAATTGCCTAGTTATAAGTATACTCATGATAATATAGGATATACTCCAATATGATCAAGTAAATATGTGCATATTATATCTAAGTCAATCATATTTATGCACATATACATGTGGGGTGTATTCTATAGTTGATGACTTAGAGTAATGATCATTTCCATATAGTTTACACATAATGGATCATTACTTTTCATCAACATGAGTATATGAAAACTTGTGTAGTTAATATATACTCATATCAATTTAAATGATAATTTAAATTGAGTTCATTTGTCTTGTTAATCGTTAAAGAACACTTCATCATGTGTTGATGGTGTTTTGTGATTAATTAAGGACAAATGGATAGTTCTTAAGTATAATTAAGCATGTGTTGCATTATTATACTTAAGACACATTTACAATCATTTCAATTGATTTAGGGTTGTGCTCAATTGATCTAAAGGCATCCATTATGTGTTAATGGAGTGCAAGAGATAATTGAGACAACCATGCATCTTGGACTAACTGTTTTATGAGTTATGATTGAGTTAGGTCCAAAGATAAATGAGATGAATGAAAACGGGACAAGGATGGCATCATGAGGTGATGGGCGTCAAGAGTGGATCCCGAAGTGAAAAGAAGAGTAACTATCCCGGGGGAACAAATATGCGAAGATCATAAAGACCCCAAAGGGGATTGCTTGCGCGCGGCGGCGAAGGTATAATTAGATAGGCTAAGAACTTTATAGTCTTTGAGTCTAAGGTTTTATCACCGTGCTATTAAGAGGGGTCGTTCCCTAGCTTGAGCTTCATCATGTGCTGGTGATCTCAATCCGCGTTCACTCAAGCTCAAATCTTATTTTGATTTGGTTTTTGCATGAGGGTTAACCATTTGGCATGTGTTGCGAATGGGTTAAACTTATGCTTGGTTGTTGTTGGTTTATGCTCTGATTTGCATGTGTTGCAAAGAGGAAGAGCATTTGCATTTGGTTTTCGCATAAAGCTTTGATTTGCATGTGTTGCAGATAGGATAAGCTAATGCTTTTGCGTGAAGTTCACTTTTGCATGTGTTGCATTAGTTGAAGCTTCATGTTTTGGTTCTCAAAACAATCTTTCCAAAACCGTGTTGTTGCTTGGAGCTAAGTTTTGCATGTGTTGCAGAAGGAGAGAGCTCAAGCATGATTTTATGTGTTTGTGGTTTGTATGTGCTAGAGGCTTGCATGTGTTGCGAGTAAAGAGCTCATATGTGTGATTTGGTTTAGTTGTTGTTTGGTTTTGGTGTGAAGTCGATTTGGTGTTGCATGGGACTAGAGAATTGCATGTGTTGCAATTAGAGAGTTCATGCACCTTGATTTAGTGTTGCTTGGAGCTAGACTTTTGCATGTGTTGCAAAGAGTAGTGCTCAAGCATGAAATGTGTTTATCGCGTTATTTGCAAGTTTGTTGTGCGAATAAACTGAGGTTTATGAGTCCGGAATTCCGAGAGCATGTGAGTGGGGCTTGCAACGGGTGTTGGCAAGTTGACCGGGTCTTGTGTTGACCTTCACATGGCTAGGGGGATTAATCTCATAAACTTCGAGTTTGATTTGCTTATCGTTTTGCAAATAGTCTTTGAGTTGATTGCGAGATGTGTTTTTGCAATTTGGTTGAAATTCTTTGAGCATGAGCTAAGTTGGTGCAAATGTGTTTTGCGTGTGTATGATCATGTGTTGATCATCTTTGTGGCTCAAAGAATAAGTTTGGTTTTGGAGAATCGGATTTGGAGTTAATCGGGCTTTCTCCTTGTGGCAGTACTACTAGGGGCTGAGGGCTGTAGTACCGCAAGTCTTGATACTAGGGTATTTGCCGCCGTGAGGTTTTTAACAGAGCTACTGTTTTGCGATTGTGTGAGGCGGTACTACTGCCCCTAGGGCGGTACTACAAAGCAAAAGCGGTACTACCGCGCCAGAGGGCTGTAGTAATGCTAGTTAATCACAATAGCGGCTAGTTTTGTAGCCGTTGCTCTGATGAGATAGTACTACTGCGCCTCGAGGGCAGTAGTACCGGATTTGGTCAAGTTACCAATTTGTCCCCCAACGGCTAGTTTTGGCATGGAGGCTATAAAAGGAGGCCTTGGGGGTGTTGGGGCAAGGTAGTTGCTGTGTATAGGAGCTGTGTGCATGTGTTGCTCTTCTCCATTTGCCTCTTGAGCTTAAGAGTGAGACTAATTGCATGTGTTGCAATTAGGAAGTGATTTGAGAGCCTCTTGTGCATGTGTTGCACTTAAGGGAGGCCTTGTGCATGTGTTGCACTTGGTGATCACCGGGAGCGCATTCGTTGTGCTCGGTGAAGTTCAAGTGAAGGAGCGGCTTGTTACTCTTGGAGGTTGCCGACTCCTAGGCAGCGTGAGTGTTGTCTTGTGGGAGCTCTCAAGGTTGTGAGAAGCCCCGGCGAAGTTTGTGAAGGTTCGGGTTGAGCCTACGCGAAAGCGTGAAAAACCACGACTAGTGGAAAGAGGCGAGTGCTCGAGCGGGAGCTGGTCCAAGTGGTTGGGCTTGCCTCAACGTGGACTAGGGGAGATCGGCAAGTCTCCGAACACCACGGAAAAATATTGGTTGTCTCTTTTACCTTCAAGCATTTACTTTATCGTATATTTATCAATTGTTTGATTGTGTTAGAATTGCTTAGTATTATTTGTTTAATCAATTTAGCAATTTTTGTATAGAGACATAATTTAATTAGTGCACATAGTGATCCTAGTTGATTTAGGCCTTAATTGTCAAAACTAAGTTTATCGCTTCCGCATAATAATTGATTAGGTTTGACATAGGGGTTGATTAGAGCAATTGATTTTAGAAGAGCGATTAATTTTGTAAAACGCCTATTCACCCCCCCTCTAGGCGCATCCTCGATCCTACACCCACCTGCCCACCAGGCCGCCACACGAGCTGGGCCACTTCTTGGGCCCACTAATCTGCGGCGGAGAGGGTACCTCGGTGCAAAGTACACCGACAGTGGCCCCCGGGTCCGTCCTAGAACGCGCGCCAGTTTCTTTTTCACCCTCATTTAACGTCGGTGCGTTCCCGGATGGGCCCACCACTTCTGAGCATGCAACTGTCTCGGTCCTCCCCACTTCCGCAGATTTTTCTTGGGACCTGAAACGTCGCATCCTTTTGCCTGCTCGTGAACCGTCTGCCGGGGGGGGCTATATATACACGTGCCCCCAACCAGCGGTTCACGCCTTCTGATCCTTACGCACTTTGCTCCTTGCCCTTTCGCCTTCCTTGCCTGAAAACCTTGCCCTTGCATCAATGGCGCAACCCCCTCTACTTCCTTCCACCGTTGGCATGGATAGGGTGGGTCTGCTCTCTAAGATGGCACCCGAGGGCTCCCTCCACCTCCGCCAGGGAACCCTCATGCCAAGCTGCAAACCCGGGGAGATCATCGTCTTCGCCTAGGGGCTTTTGGCGGGCCTGGTGCTGCCATTCTCTAAGTTCTTCCTCACTGTTCTTCACTTCTACGAGATCCATCATCTTCATCTCTCCCCCAACTCCATCGTCATCCTTTCCACCTTCGCCTACCTCTGCGAGATGTTCGTAGGGGTGATGCCCAACCTTCCTCTCTTTCGCTACTTTTTCACCTGTCGTAGCTCCCCTGACAGTGGGATCGTGGGGAGCTGCTACTTCCGTCTCCGCGATGGGTCAGCCCCTCGCTACATTTCCTTCCAGCCAAGATCCAACTGAAAGTTGTGGCGGGGCGACTGGCTCTACATCGGCGATGACAGTAGAGTTGACCTCCTCGGGGTGCCCCTGCGCGCGGGCGGAAGTCCGTGAAAGCTAGAGTTCGCCCGTCGAGGAGACGACAGAGCTCCTGGCGATGGCGGCCTGCATCAACCAGTTGCGGGACGCCGGCCTGACTAGGGCGCTAGTGGTCTGAGACTTCGTGGCTCGGAGGATCAGCCCCCTCCGTCATCGTGCCCGCCCTGCATGGCAGTATACAGGGGACGACGACATGACGCGCACATACCCAGGCCGTAAGTTCTTTTGCTCTTCTCTTGAATATGTATATTCCCCCTCGTGGTCACTATCAACTCATATTTTGTCTTCTTTTTGCGCCAGGCGCGGGAAATCTGGATGGCCCCACCATCTCAAGATGGTTATCTGGGCTGCTCCCACCAATGCCGAGCGGCTTGGACTTTCCCGCTGAGGCCCAACCGCTCTGCGACCTGGAGTTCGCGGCGCGGCTCCAGATTATCAAGTCGTTCCCGGTGATGGAATCCACCGGTCCCACCGTGTTGCCGGCCCGTGGTCCCCTGGTGATCAGGGACCAAGCTCTGACCGACAATCGAGGCACAGGCAAACGACCGATCGCGCCGGACGCCCCGGGCGCGGACCCCAAGAGGGCCCGTACCGGGGGCCAAACTTCTGCGGCCACCAACTCCGTCGCTCCACCAAGCGCACCTGGAGCGGGGGCGTCTTCATCTGGGGCGACGACGTCCATCGCCCCTCCTCCGGCGCTGACTCCTGTGACGCCGTCTTCAACAACACCGACTCCCTCGGCACCGACTCCATCGGCGCCGACTCCATTGGCGCCACCTCCACCGGCGTCAACTTCAACCACGGCTAGTGCTCGCCTGGGCGGGCTCACGGTTCCAGCCATCTCCTTCAGCTTCAAGTTGCCTCTAAGGGCGGCCCGTCAAGGTGCCCGGCGCTTGAACCGCAACGCCAGCGTCAGCGCCTTGGCGAGAACTCTGCGCCAGGCAACTGGCAGCCACAAGCGGTCGAAATGGACGTGGCTGGCGCTGGCACTTCCGCCTAGCTTGTTTCGGTCGTCCTTGCGACCCGCGCCACCGGCCGAAAAGTCTGTTGCTTGGTGAAGCGCTCTCGGTATGAACGCCCTCTCGGCGGCAACCCAAAGCCGAAGCCTAGACATCGCAACAGATGGCGGCGCTGCGCAGGGAACTGGAGAGGAAGGAGGCACTGCTGACCCAAGAGAGGGCCACCGGGGCGACTCTACTCACCCGGGCGCAGGAGGCCGAGGCGGCGCAGAGGCAGGCGGTGGAGGAGCAGCGGCGCACGCTGCACAACCTCGCCGTCATGCTCCGGCTGGCCTACCGGCGCATGGTGAAGGCCTTGGAGCCACTGGGAGTGGATCTCCGGTAGCTGCTTGAGCCCACGGCGATGCAGTATGCCCACTGCATCACCGGGTTGCCGCAGCGCTCTCCGGCCTACCAGCCGCCATGGCCGCCCGCTCCGTCCAGGAAGGGCGGCAAGTCGTCGTGGCCACCGCGACCTTCGTGCTGGCGTGCTATGCCAATCGCGACGCCTCCTTCAACCCAATGACCGTCGTGGACGGCATTGAGGGAGATGAGGCCCAGTGCGTGCGCGCATGCACGAGGCTGCGGAGCACGTCATCGGCATGATGGCGGTGGAGGGCCCAGACCTCGGCATGGCAGCGGAGCCGGAGGCTGAGGAAGACGATGGGCACATCCAAGTCGCCAACGACAACTGATGGCCCGGGTTGCTTCCTCCATTTTCTTTGTTTTGTTCTTGTTTTTCTGTATGCCAAAACAATCTTAGCAATTGTAACAAAGTTGGCGTCTTCGAGTTTTACCTGTGCATGTTTGTCTGTTCGCGTTTTGATTGTGTTTGCTCGACTCAGTCATCGGGCGATCAGCCCCCAGCCATGTCATGAACCTAAACACTCAGGTTAGGTCGATACTTAGGCATTTTTTGAGTGATTGCAATAACACGAACAAAGATTACGCAAAACATGCAGGATGTAGCAAACAAAGTCCTGAGTCTTTGCGTAAGGTTGCCACTGACTCCTGCCCTTTTGGAACTTACACCCTTATGATCTCTCGGAACCTGACCACAGCGTCGCACAACAAGGCAGCAGGCTCCCAGGAGCGGTATTGGGCCTGCGGTGCTCGCGGTGACAGCCAGCGGTGCTTCGTGGAGCCAACCCGAGGTGTGCGAGCCGCTTTTGAGTCACCGTGCCGCACTCACACTCCTGGTCACCCGTCCCTGCGACGTAGACGCTGGGCATTTCCTTTTACCAACGAGGAGCCATCAGGCTAGCAGGGCCAAAGGCAACCACGCATAACTTTACCCAATAGGGTGCAGAAGCAACAGATAAGTCGATACTACTAAGGCGAGTAACTTATCTTTGGTCATAGGCCACCGGGTGACCAGCCTCCAGGCTGGTTATGGAAGCCAACATTCGGCGAGCAGGGCGTGGTTGCCCACCTGCTCGCCTGGCGAGCGGGACGTGGTCGCCCACCTGCTCGCCCGGCCGCTACGGGGCCATCTTGGGCATTTGGATTAAGTCAGTGCTCCAGCACTTCATCTGCGATTACACGTAGCTACTGAAAACACAAGTAGGCATTACGCAGTGCATGTAGGAAATATATTGGAGAACGTGAGTTCTTGCGTGGGTATGTCATGGTTCCTTCCTTTGGAACTTAGGTCCTTGTGACTCGGAGCCAACCCACGGCGTGCGCGGTAAGGAAACAGGTTTCCAGGGGTGGTATTGGGCCAGCGGTGCTCGTGGTGACAGCCAGCGGTGCTTCGCGGAGCCAACCCGAGGTGTGCGAGCCGCGTTTGAGTCACCGTGCTGCACTCACACCCCTGGTCGCCCGTCCTCGCGCGATGCAAACACCGGGTGTTACCGCAGGTCGACAAGGAGCGGCCAAACCGCCGGAACCCATGACACCCCCGCGCAATATTACCCACCAGGGTACAAGCGAGGAGAATAAAGCAGAAGCCTTTAAGGCAAATGACTTTACTAACCGCCAGCAGTCGCCGATCAGTCGGGGGAGAACTCGCCCACACAGCCGATCAAGGCGAACTACTGGGTACTTACAGCTTTCTAGGGGTAAGACTTTCGCAACAACTCCACGTTGAAGGAGTTGGCCAGCTCTTGATCGTCCTCAGTGGCCAACCGAACTGCCCCGGGCCAAGATACTGAGACCACCTTGAAGGGGCCCTCCCACCGGGGAGACAGTTTGTGGAGCCCGGCATGCGTCTGAATTCTGTGTAAGACTAGGTCGCCTACTGCTAGTGTTCTCTCATGGACCCAGGTGGCGTGGTACCACCTGAGACTTTGCTGGTGCCGGGCGACACGCATGGCTGCCCGGTCGCGCACCTCCTCCAGGAGGGTGACTTCTTCTCCGCGGTGATCTTCTTCTCCTTCGCTGAACGCCGAGATGCGTGGCGAGCCGAGTGACAGCTCGGACGGGAGGACAGCTTCCGCGCCGTAGACCAGGAAGAAAGGCGTTTCGCCAGTCGCTCGACTAGGTGTGGTCTAGAGCAACCACAACACAGCCGGGAGTTCTTCCGTCCACCGCGCCCCCCGCTTATGGAGTCGATCAAATGCTCTGGTCTTCAAGCCCCTCAGCACCAGCATGTTGGCGTGCTCGGCTTGGCCATTGCTCCTTGGATGGATGACCGAAGCGAAGCATACCTTGGTGCCCATCTTATCGCAAAACTCCAGGAAGGCCGCACTAGTGAACTGAGTGTCGTTGTCGGTGATGATGCGATTGGCAATTCCAAAGCAGGTGAAGATTCCGTGGTTGAACTTGATAGCAGCGAAAGCCGTGATGGCACGTACTGCTTCGGCTTCGACCCACTTGGTGAATTTATCGATGACGACGAACAGTGGGTGAAGCCCCCCATAGCCCGCGGGAACGGACCCAGGATATCTAGCCCCCAGACCGCGAATGACCAAGAGAGCGGGATGGTTTGCAGAGCTTGGGCTGGTCGGTGGATTTGCCTGGCGAAGAATTGGCATGCTTCGCATCTCCTCACCAGCTCACAAGCATCCTGGAGGGCAGTAGGCCAATAAAATCCTTAGCGGAACGCTTTGCCGACAAGCGTCCGGCCGGACGTATGGCTCCTGCACATGCCTCCATGGATATTGGAGAGCAGGCTGCTCCCCTCTTCCCGAGTGATGCACTTCAGTAGAATTCTGTTTCTGCTCTGGCGGTATAGGTCCCCACCTACCAGAGTATAGCACTTGGCCTTGCGTGCAATTTTCTCAGCTGAGGCATCATTGTCGGGGATCACTCGGTCTCGCAGGAAGGCTAGTATAGGATCCATCCATTGACCTTCCTGGCCAAGAGTGGCGATCACACGGTGATCGCCCGGGTACTCCGCCTGGCCAAACTTTTCCCCAGGTGCCGCATCGGTGGCACCGCTGCCTTCCCTCCCGAACCTAGGGCCGAGGCGGCGTCTTGCCTACCCTCCACGAGTGGAGGCGCGACAATTGCACCACCCTCCCGCTTCGAAGTCGAGGTCGCGGCGATGCATCGTCGTCCCCGCTGGCTGAGGCGGCGGCAGACGGTCGCGATAGTCTTTCTTCAAAGACCCCGACCGGGACAGAGGTTCTTGAGGACGTGAGCTGCGAAAGCCCGTCCGCCATATGGTTGTCGCGCCGAGGGATATGGATATATCCCAGTCCTTCGAAGTGGCACTCCATCTTCCTGAGCTCCGTTAAGTAGGCAGCCATGGTAGGGTCAGAGCATTGAAATTTCTTTCGCGCTTGGTTGATGACCAGCAGGGAGTCGCCTTTGACTTGGAGGCACCGGACGCCTAACGCCGAGGTGGCGCGCAGCCCTGCCAGCTGGCCTTCATATTCAACGATGTTGTTGGTGGCCTTGAAGTCGAGGGCGGCCACATACTGGAGGATGTCACCGGTCGGGGAGACCAGGACCACTCCAGCCCCCGCGCCTTCGAGCCTGAAGGAGCCGTCGAAGAATAAAGTCCAGGGGGAAGGCGCGGGGGTTTCTTCAGCTTCAGGAGTGGCGGGAGTCCATTCGGCAATAAACTCCGCCAGCTTCTGGCTCTTGATGGCAGTGTGGGGTACAAACTTGAGACAAAATTCCCCCAGTTCCACCGACCACTTGGCGATGCAGCCTTCTGCTTCCTAGTTGTGAAGGATCTCTCGCAGGGGGTAGACAGTGACCACCGTGACTTCTCGCCCCTGGAAGTAGTGCCGCAGCTTCCTGGACACCACCAGGACAGCGTACAGCATCTTCTGTGCTTGTGGGTACCTGGTCTCTGTCTCGTGTAGCACCTTGCTGACGTAGTAAACCGGCTTCTGGACGCCTTCCCTCTCCGCCACCAGTACCATGCTCACCACCGCTGGGGTAGCAGTGATGTACAGGAGCAATGGTTCGCCGGGCTTGGGGGCAACCAGTACTGGCGGGGAGGAGAGGTATTGCTTCAACTCTTCAAATGCTCGTTGACCCTCCTCAGTCCACTCGAAGTGGTTTGTCTTCTTCAGCAACTTGAATAAGGGTAGGCTTCTTTCTCCCAGCCGGGCAATAAATCGCTCGAGAGAGGCCAAGCGACCAGCCAGGCACTGCACCTGCTTGAGCCGAACCGGTGGCTTCATGTGTTCAATGGCCGCTATCTTGTCAAGATTGGCCTCAATGCCCCGCTTGGACACGAGGAACCCTAACAGCTTTCCGGAGGGCACGTCAAACACGCACTTCTCGGGATTGAGCTTTAAGCAATTCTTCCGGAAGTTGACGAAGGTTTCCTCCAGATCTTCAATCAGTTCTTCGCTCTTTTTCACTTTTATAACCAAGTCGTCGACATACACCTCAAGATTGCATCCTATCTATGGACAGAAAGTAATATGCATGGCGCGTTGATAAGTAGAACCAGTATTTTTAACCCAAAAGCCATTCTGATATAACAATAAATGCCCATGGGGGTTACAAAAGTAGTTTTCTCTTCGTCTTCTGCCGCCATGCTAATCTGGTGGTACCCCGAGTACGCATCCAGAAAGCACAGCAGCTCGCACCCTGCCATCGAGTCGACGATGAGATCGACGCGCGGTAGGGGGTAGGGATCCTTCGGGCAGGCCTTGTTGAGGTCGGTGAAGTCGACACACATCCGCCACTTCCCGTTGGACTTCTTGACAAGCACAGGGTTGGCAAGCCACTCAGGGTGAGAGACTTCCCGAACAACCCTATGCGCAGCAGCTTCTCTACCTCCTCCCGAATGGCATCTTGCCACTCTGGTGCCTAACACCGGACCTTTTAGCGGACCGAACGCACCTCGGGGAGCGTAGCCAGCCGGTGCTCGATCACCTCCCTAGGGACCCCAATCATATCGAACGGTTGCCAGGCGAACACGTTGGAATTAGACCGGAGGAAGGTGACGAGCGTGTTTCCTATTTGGCGCTGAGGCTGGCGCCAATGAAGACGGGCTTCCCAGTCTCGCCCTCACTCAGGGAGACCACCTTCACCTCGCCGGCCAAGCCGAGCGAGGCGCGGGTTTGCGTCGGAGGGGCTCCCGGAAAGGCGACATCAACCGGCTTCACGCAGGTGGCACCGGCCATGTCCAGTGCGTGCTTGTGGCAACGCAAAGCCTCTGGCCTGTCCACCCAGATGACTATGGGGCCGCCAGGCCCTGGCATCTTCACCATCATGTATCTATAGTGGGTCGCCGCCATGAACTTGGCCAACGCCGGTCGACCAAGTATGGCATTGTACGGGAGGTCAAAATTGGCGACTTCAAAGTCGACCAGCTCCGTACGGTAGTTACTTTCCTCCCCAAAGGTGACGGGGAGGCGCACCTGGCCCAGGGGGATCGAGCCAGCCCCCGGGCTATGCCGTAGAAGGGCAAGGCCAGGTGTAGCTCCTGGTTCGACACTTGGAGTGCCCGGAATGCCTCGAAGGACAGGAGGTTGATGGAGCTCCCTCCGTCCACCAGCACTCGCCCAAGCTTCACGTTCCGGATCGTGGGCGAAACCACAACCGAAAGGTGACCTATGCCGGTAGTGCTCTCAGGGTGGTCAGCTCGACTGAAGGTGATCGGCTCCTCCGATCACTTCAGCATCCGACACGCCCCTGAACTCGTCGCCATAGCGCAGACTTCCCTCCTCAGCCGCTTGTAGGACGCGTTGGAAGGCTAGGTGGACGAGCCACCATGAATGTACGCCACAACACGGTGCACTTCTTTGGAAGGCGGCGAGGCGGGCCTTCGTCTTGGTAAATGCGTGAGGGCGCTCCTTGAGCTGCTGCTCGACCATTTTTCTCACAACCTGGCAACTGTCCAAGTCGTGAGTGTTGGTCCAGTGGATCGGGCAGAAAGGCTTGCCCTCCTTCTCCTCGCAGCTCCGAAATCTGGGGGATCATGTTGCGATAGTGGCAGAATCGCCGAATGAAGCCTCGCAACGACTTCCCTTTTTCCTGCTCGAGGGCATGGAGATCATCCTCCATGCCCGGCTGTGCGAAGGAACCTTGGAAGTTGGCGACGAAGAGGCCGCACAACTCTTCCCACGAGCGCACTAATCCCCGCGGGACGTTCAACAGCCATGACCAGGCAGATCTCGTTAAAGCCGTTGGGAAGTAGTTGGCCATGGCCTTCTCAGACCCGCCAGTGGCACGCACCACTGTGGTATAGATCTGCAAGAACTCCTCGAGGTTAGTGGTGCCGTCCTACTTCTCGATGGAGGCCGGATGAAACCTCTCGGGCCACGCCACACGACACAGACGTCGGGAAAACACCTGGCATCCGACGCCGTAGGGGGAATCCTGCCATCCACCTGAACCCCGGTCCGGAGACCGTACCGGGGAGTGCGGATCGTGACTCCCCAAAGAGTCGGAGGAGTGGATTTCCTCCTCGCTCTGAAGGCGAGAATCGTGGGAGGAACTCTTGCCCCCAGGGGCCATCCGTCTGTCGTGGGCGCGACGACGCTGCAGGTGATCACGCAAATCACCGCCGCACCGCTGGCGACGCTTCTCCTGATGGACCCTCAGGTCCTCACGGCTCCTCGCGGAGCTGGGACCTTCTTCTTGCACGCCCTTTCCCTTACTCTGGCCCTCCTGGCCAGAGCGCTTCCCGCTTGGGTGGCTGGAAGCTTGGGTGCGATCGACGCGCACCTTCAATCGAGGGGTACTGACGGTCCCGGACCGGTCGGGCATCCCTACGCAGAGCTGGGCCGCATCTATAAGGCCAGCGATGTCCCGCAGCCATGGCGTGGCTGGGGTGTCCCCTGCAAGTTCCACCGGGGGTGGTCCAGGAGGAGATGGACCGCATGCAGGTTCTGGGTCGGAGTGGCCGCCTCCATGGCCAACCGACGCCGAACCGGAAGCTCGGCCGCTACCAGGGGGCGCCACCACCCTCCTGCAGGGGTGGCATGAGGTGATCCCTCGTCCAGCGGGAGTGTCGGGACGTGTTCTGGGCGCTGCTAGCCTCCACCACCTCTTGCCGCTGCAAGTGCGAACCCGCCAACACCAAATGCAAGGTTTTTTCGGACAGAAGACCGAATCCACCGGAGAGATGGCTAGGTGAGCCAACCACTAGCCCCCTACCTGGTGCGCCCCTGTCGGCGTATTCCGCCGGACAGGACCCCGTTGATGGACCTGGTTGACTGCTCCGAGGATGGAGGATATGGTTCGGTAGAGGGCGTCTTCGTGGCCGGAAACCCTAATGACTCTCACCCGATGGATCCCGGGGATCAACAGATCAATAGACGCGGTGATGTACCCAGGTTTAGGCCCCCAGCACGGGTAACAGCCCTACATCTTGCCAAATCTTTGTTGAGGAAAAATGGAAGCGATTACAATGGTTTTTTTGGCCTTGGGCTTGGGTGAGTTCTCTGGATCCGAGTCCCGATTTTGGCTCTCCTTCGTCCCCCCCTTCTCCATGACCAGAGCGCCCTTATATAGACGGGGTTGGCTCGGGCAGGTGAGAAGGTGACGCTATACTGATCTACAACTCATTAATTACACCCATTATTCCAGCCTTACATCGACCCACGACTTATTTATTACTCCCGCCATTGTAGCCTTATCCTTCAAACCTCATTTAATGCCGCTGAGTGGCTTCGCCCGGTCCGCCTGGGATATGACGCTCCTGCGATGGGTTTGATGAGAGGTGTCAGAGGGATGGGCCGTTGTCGTGTCGATGGCAGAATGCTTCACAGTTAATGACCCTGACAAAGCGTGTCAGGGGAAGGAGACTTCGAGGTGAAGCCTTCTCCTTATTCCTTTGGTTGCCTTCGTGGCCTAACGAGTGGGGCCCGATCGCCCGCCCACTCGCCAGACCGCCACGTGGGCTTACCACCCGGTGAGCAGTAGGGGTGGGCATTCGGTTTTTTTGGTTTAATCGGTTCGGTTTTTTCGATTTTAAAATAATTCGGTTTTTGAAAATTGGAAACCGAATTTCTCGGCCAAAAATAAAAAACCGAACCGAATTAACCAAAATATTTGGTTCGGTTAGTCGGTTTTTGGTTAAGCGAAATATGAATAACACTAGGTAGATTAGATTTAGTCCTTCTCATATTGCAATCTGAGTATGGATAAACCCACACAATATCCATATGTCATTACAATATAAGCATAATAGAACATATGAATATACTAAACATATGCATAAAATGTATTATAACATGAGAATTATTTAGTGACTTTAGGAAGAATATTATAAAAGTAGTATTGTATATCGCTATTCAGTTATTGGTTATTTCGGTTTTTGAAAGCGAAAAACCGAACCGAATACCGAAAACGAATTATATCAAAACAAAAACCAAACCGAAAACCGAATAAACTGAAATAATCGGTTAATTCGGTTCGGTTCGATTCGATAATTCAGTTTCGGTTTAAAAATGCCCACCCCTAGCGAGCAGGGCATGATCGCCCACCTGCCCACCAGGCCGCCACGTGGGCTTACCGCCCGGCGGCAAGGCATGATCGCCACCTGCTCGCCAGGTCGCCACATGGGCTTCTCGCCCGGCGGGCAGGGCATGATCACCCACCTGCCCGCTAGGCCGCCTCGTGGGCTTACCGCCCAATGAGCAGGGCGTGATTACCCACCTGCTCGCTAGGCCGCCACGTGGGCTTCTCGCCCGGCGGGCAGGGCATGATCGCCCACCTGCTCGTTAGGCCGCCACATGGGCTTCTCTCCCGGCGGGCAGGGCATGATCGCCCACCTGCCCGCCAGGCCGCCACGCGGGCTGGGCCGCTTCTTGGGCCCACTAATTTGCGGCGGAGAGGGTACCCCGGTGTAAAGTACACCGACAGTGAGGCGAGGCGGTATGGTAGAGGTCAGAGTACAGTTGGCTAAACGTTCTGTTTTCTTGGCTTATTATTGTGCCTAAGGAAGCACACTGTTACAATAAGCCAAGTGATGCTATGGGCAAAACAATACACCTCTGATCAGAGTCAAATGTGATATCACTCCTAGCTTCTAGGTTTGGAAGTGTATCATGTGGGTTTTCCTCTAGCACAGGATGTAAAACCCCATGTTGTCTTCTAGTCGATAGATTTAAAAGTTAAAACTTGACTTTTCTAACAAATGGGTAAAGGAGTACTTTCAGTAAAGTGCTTACTACCTTTGTGTAACGACTTGGTGGCTGAAAAAGTAAATAATTATTATCATGCATAAACTTTCTGCTTGCTGAGTACTAAAGTACTCAGCCTTGCTTTAGTTGTTGGTTTTCAGAGCCTCTCGAGTCCACTAACACAGATGTGATAGATGTTGTTTTTCTCGGTGATATAAATTGTTATGATGATGTGGATGCTGCTGTAGAGGGCTATGATAATGAGGGAGCAGTCAACCAAGACTTGGCGAATAAAACACCATCAGGAGGGATGCTCTTAGAATAATACTGTAATATTAAGCGAGCGGTATAGAAATCATCCTAGCTGGATCTAAGACTGTACTATATGTACATTAAGGATAATCCCTGAGTACTATTCGTTGGAAATTTCTATCCGTGCATGTGTTGTTTTCCTTAGCCTGATCCTAGCGCACTCTGTTCTGTGATGTTTCCACTGGCTTGAGTCTAATCAAGCAAAGTAGGGGCGTCACACAAATGATATGAGTTATTAATATATTTTACCATCTCCATTATTCTCACGTCATAACATATCATTTTCATAATAAATAAAAGGAATCATATAAAGCATTATATAGCAAGTTTCCCGTACGGACAATAAGTTTTAACCATTCATATCATCATTTTATCATGCACTTCCATTTTTACCCATGAGGAATGGAATGATGTGCGGTTGAAGTAAAACCCATAGTCGCACCTCCTAGGTTGGTAAACTCATTTAAAAAACATGCTATAACAGTACATACATCAAACATAGCAACCTTGCTCCTATGCACATTCTCGGACTTAACTTTCTTCCTCGCTTGACAGTTTACCCTTTGTTGTCCTAGTGGTCAGAAGACCATAACTCCTAACTTAGGAGCTCGATCATAGTAAACCATACATGTTGTGAAAACTCCAAAAAATTGTCTACAATTTTCTAGTTATTTACATTTTCTAATTAATTTATTTAACCCCTCATTTTCAGCCACAAATATCGTTATGTTGTTTTACTAGTCAGCAGCATTCACAATTTCGTAACTATTTTTATACAACTCCAAACATAGCAAACCATACCATTTCTAGAATCTAGAGAAACTTATCTAGCTTTCTGTAGTTGTGAACATAATTTAATCCGGTCATTATCTAGCCCTAAACAACAATTTAACACGATTGCTCTCAGCAGTAATGATTTCTGGATAGCAAACTTCTACAAGTCATAACTTTTATGCCACTTGACCAAATTTTATGTTTTTATTCTCTAATTAAACTTTAGACAATATTCTACATTTTCATAAGTTGCACAGGTCATGAAACTAACTATAGGTACTCGAAAACAGAAACAACTATTAAATGAGTACCAATCTCTCCCAAAATCTATCTGGGTGCTCTCCAACTACCACACTTACCATCAAAATGACCATAATATCGCTCCACTGTAGTGCCAATATATCCAACACTAATCTATGGTTTATACCTATGTCCTAAAATTCCGTCGAAAATGGCGATGTCGACGATCCTCCACGGTCCCCTCATGTTCCTTGCTCCTTCAACTCCCACACTACATCTTTCAAGATCCTCGTCACCTCTTGCACACGATGACACGAACAGAGTTCAATCTGGCCACACGATTTAACGGGGAACATGAAAAGATGTTTGGGACATCACCAAGGCATGGCCAGCGCGGCGTGAGCACTCTTCGGAGAGGCACAGCCGGCACGATGACCACAGTGGCAGCGCAACTCCACTTTGAACACTGCAACTACTAGCAGACAACGGTGCCAATGTTGGTGACGGCTAGTGTAACATCCCAAAATTTGAGTTTTGGAATGTTTAAAGTGAAAAATGAACCATTTTCATTTTCTTGGAATTAATCAAAGCTTAATTTGAATTTTCTAAAAATGAAAAGATTTAATTTGAGTAATCTATATATTAATTCAAAGGTTTCTAGTTTTTGTTGGGTTCCTTGTGCTCCAAGGAATTTTTATGTATTTTTGGAGATTTTTCTGAATTTATTTGGTATTTATTTGAATTTATTTGGATTTAATTGAATTTATAAAAATTTCTTAATTGGAAAATAGTTTTTATTATCAAAATTTGCCTCAGGCCGAATCTTTGCCAGCCCGTTCCTATTCCTGCCTCGGCCCGACCTAGTCTGCTGCGCCTCAGCCCATCTCGCGTCTCCGCCGGCCCAGCCAACCCGTGTGCCGTAGCCATCCGATCCGCGCCACGTCGACGGCTTGGATCACGCCATGTCGCCCGCCCACGCCGCCGCCGTCGCGTCCTAACCTTAGCCGCCGCCATCTCGGTTTCTAAGATTTGCACGCCTCCCGGGGCTTTTTAACCCCCGTACGAGGTTCACCTCATCACGCTGTGCCCACCGCCCTTTTCCTCGTTGCTTGAGACCCCGCCGTCACGCCATATGCCCTCGCTGAAGTTTTCGCCGCCCTATGCACCTTTCTTGCCATCGTTCAGCCGCTCCGGTGGGTCTCCGCCACTGCCGTTCGCACCTCGGTGATGCTCGTGAAGTCCTCTTCCAGATCCGCAGTGTCTCGCACCCGATCTGGCCATCCTCCGCCGTCTTCATTGTCGTTGTCTTCGGCTCCGGCGGAATATTTCCGCCGCTCGCTGTCGACTTCCTCCGTGAGTTCTCGCCCGTCCGATCGTGATCTTGCACCTTGGATCTCGCCACATCTTCCCCGTCCGCGCCTCCCTTCTCAGCCGTTCGATTCCGGGCCGTCGTCGGATGAATGCCGCGTGGCCATCTCGTGCCGTGCCCAGTCAGCCGCGACAAGTCAGTGCCCCGTCGGCTACCACGTCAGCCCTAGTGCCACGTGCTGCCTACGTGTCGTCCCGGTCAGCCATCACGTGTCGCCTCGTCAGCCATGACGTCGGCGATGACGTCAGCCCTAGCCCTGTGCCATGAGCCCGATCCACCGTGGACCAAATCTGCTCCGTGGACTCAGTCCATGGACCGATGGCCCACATGTTAGTGAAATGCAGATTTTTAGATTTATTTTTATTTCGGGAAATTACTTGCTAGCGTCAGCATTGCGCAATAAATCGATTTTCCCGTATAAAAATAAATTGGAAAATTTGGATTTTCTCTTTTTCAGCTATTTTCTCTGAATTGAATATTTTGGAGGCCCGTTCTTGCTCATACGAACTCCGATTGAAGTGATTCAAATTTTTAAATTTTTGTAAAATCGAGCTCTATCTTCTAGAGCTATTTATTTTTAGTTTTGAACATGTTTGGTTCTCTGTTTTGTATTTATTTGGTTTCGTTGCTTTCTTTTCCGGTAGACGCAAATTCTGAGGAAGCGAACGGAGACTTCGAAGACCAAGATTCAGTGTTTGATAAGCAATGCAAGTCGTAACCTTTGATCATGTTGAACTTATGCTTGCAAAGTTATTTTGTTTTGTACAACTGCATGCTATTTGTGTATCAATGCTTAATTTTGGGAGTAGCTATTCACTTGATTGATGTTATGCCACCTTGACTATTGGAATGACATATACCTATTGTTAACCTTAGGTTGGGACATTACTAGTTGGACATAATCATAATACCAACATTGGGTTAACGTAGCTATGCTTAGACCTGCTTAGTCATACGATGGGGTTTATGTCACATATAAAATAATGTTAATCTTGACTTAATGAGATATTGAATTGTGGCTGTTGGCTACTATTGTAAAACTTGTTGTACCATGGCAGGGGATGCCATTGGTCTTGGTTGAACAAAATGTTTTCCTCAAGCAAGTGATCGTGTAGTAAAAGGGGTGCTGTCTCGCACATTGTGATATGGTTGTCTTGCCTGATATAACTTAAGGACTTAATCTTGTGCGCCATTGAACTGGGCCTACCGTGCAACCACAAGTCTGGTATGAGATAGACCTAACTAATTAATTTGCAATGTCTAGTCTTGAGTACTACTAAGTGTTGGTGTGGGTTCCGGGATGGACGGGTAGACTCACATGGCTCAAGAGGGGGCCCCGAGGGGTGAAACCTTAGAGGCGATCTGAGAGTTTAGACATGCATTGTAAAGGCTTTGTAGTGATCTCTCTCACGACACACCAAAGGAAGTATGTTAGTGGCGCTTGGCACTAAGGGATGATCATGTCTTGTGAGTAAAGGCTGTACAACCTCTGCAGAGTGTAAAACTATTGAATAAATTTGTGTCATGGTCATGGACAAGCAGGGATTTCACACGGGGTATAGAGTGTTTCTTGAAATGTGGAATTGTTGGAATGTGAGCAGGGAGTTCCTTTGTTGTTTTATTGTCTCAAGTTATCTTTGTTGAATTTAGTGGTTGATACTTGTTTGAATGATGTAGGGTGATGCCTCGCCATTACATTCATGTTGTCTACCATTGATTTACCAGTTATTTATTATTGTTTTCATCAATCTGCCTTCAATCTATTTATTGTATTTAAATTCAAGTTATTGCTTTCTACAAATGAACCATATGACTATCATTTGCCAAGACGTGCATGAATATATTGCATCATTTCCCTACGGCTTGCTGAGTACATTTTGTACTCACGCTTTACGCCCTTGTTGTTCAGTTGCTAAGGAAGGACCAGGTAATGAATATCAAGAGGAGGAGTACTATGAAGACTACGTCGACTAGGAAGGCGTTTCCCTAGACGATTGCCTGTGGCATGTCAAATGGCCCAAGTTATCTTATTTCCGCTACAACAATTTTATTTGTTTCTTAAGCCATGAGGCATTGGTGTATGAACCTTGACCATAAGGTCTTTTGCTTTATTCAATAATAATTTGCTTCTTCTTAGTTATTTTGATGTATGGAATGATATGTCATCTATGTTTCCATTGTGTGCACTAGCGTGATCCTGGACTAGTGCAGTATACACAGTGGGTTTTGGATTTGCATATCCGGGTCCCGACAGCTAGGCCAATGGCGGCGCATGATGGGACAACGTTGGCTGGCAATGATGCTCAGTGAGGTAGCGTCATCTAGCTAGGCCGAGTTGGGCGATGGCAACGCATGGGCACAGGGCTATGTGCGTGCATGGGGCGATGCGGAGTGGCGCGCACGGGCGGCGCCAGCGGTGCTAGGGTGGCTTGGGGGTGGCACAACACACATGAGTGGAGGCTGGTAGGGGCAATGCGCCGGAGGCTAGGGCATGGCAACCCTAATCCCTTCCTCTTTATAGCTGGCATAGCAGGACCCTTGGCCGGTCCGGCCCAACTTTCTTTCTTTATTTTTTTAAGGGATTACAGAACAGGCTATATACTTAAAAAATAATGTCTTGTAAAGAGCCACTGTGACAAATTAACTAATGATACAATTCTTGGAAAAAAGTTTTGAGTCATTTCAAATTTAAAAATGATATGCTTAGAGTTAGGCGAAATGATTGGATAGATGTTTTCACATTTGAAGTGTGCTGTACAAAATCTTTTCCATTTAAACATATGATAAATAAATGATGACATAATTATGGTTTAGTACACAAACTTTCCATATATAAATGGAATAAGTCCATTACACCCTTTAACTTTTCAAAAAGTTCATTTAACACCCTCAACTATAAAACCGGGTATTTAGCACTCTAAACTTACAAAACGGGTCAATTTACACCTTAAGGAGGATTTGAAGAGCGATTTTGCTAATAGAATGGTGATTTTTATGGTTTTTACTATGTTGATAGCCATCTCATCTATTTTTGTTGATGTAGATACAAATGAGAGAAAGAATGACGACAAGGAGAAAGAGAATTTATATAGAGAAAAAAGGAGTGAGAAAGAGGTCGACGATGATGTTGATGTCAATACCTTTGAATTGGATTCTCATTACCAATACACAATGGCTTCGCTGCCAATATAGCAAAAACTATCTTGAGTGAGACATAAATCATCAAAACCATCCTCTAAAACGGCCTTAGCATGTAAATTGACTCTGTTTTGCAAATTTTGGGGCAAAATACCCCGTTTTGTAGTTCATGGTGTTAAATGGACTTTTTGAAAAAAAAAAATAAAGGGTGTAAAATAGAATTATTCCTATATAATTGATATTCTATTTTGCGTATTGATGCTAAGTCAATACTTAATTAATAGCTACTCCTGCATGTGTATCACATGGTATACTAAATCATATATGGATTATAGCCTCCTGCTAGAGGTCTCTGCTGCCATTGACGTGCCCTACGAATAGGGCCGGCCCAGAGGGGGGGCAGGGTGGGCGGCCGCTCCGGGCCCCCAAAGTCATGGGGCCCCCCTTCAGGTATGCAACTACACCATGGGTTTTGGTCCAGTCGCGAGCAAACGTGTCTTTGAGTTGATCGATGAGGTCGAGCGAGAAAATGAACCGTCTCGTGATCGAACGCTTGCCGCGCAGTGCGCCCGAGCCCCGACGCCCTCACGCCCAGTTGTCGCGACGCCGCCCCTCTGAGTTCCGGATCCGCTGATCACCTCGCCTGATCCTGATCACGATTTGGTCAGTCGCCGCGACCTACCTGATCACCTGATTGTGAGTTCGTCAATCGTCAGTCGCCGCGACCCTGAGGCAATTTTCTCTCATTCAGTCATTCCCGTAGTGACGTAGTGTATGTGTATTCAGTATTCTGTTTTCCCTTTTCAATCTCACGGACTGAATAGTCTGAATGCAAATATGTGGTTGACATCATCGGTACAGGAGTCCCCATTGAACTATTCAACCTTTGATGCATTTATTTTTATTTTCAGCACTTTGTGATATCATGTCATCCAGAAGGTATCCATCCGATAGCGAAAAAAGGAAAAGAAAAAAACGTGCGGATGACTTCATAGAAACACAGAGAGGAGCTATGGACAAATTTTTAAAGAGTAATCCTAGTGCGTTGACGAACCCAAATAATGAATTGGTGATAGTTGCCGCGGAGGAAGAGGAACCAGTTATTGGGATTTCTGAAGAAGAGGAAAATATTGACATCAACGTCGATGATAACAATGTAAGTGGCCCTGAGAATCTAGCTAATTCATCGGGTGCAAATGCACAGTCTACTAGTGTTGATGAACAGCTGGTTTATACTTCAGATATTTATGATTCAAGAAATTGGGATAATCTTGATAATAAAGCAAGAGACATATTAGTTGAGAAAGGGCCTATGTCGGCGTATTTCGCCTGACAAGATCCCGTCAATGAACAGAGTAGCTACTCCTTAGACGGAAGATATGGTTCGGTAGAGGGCATCTTCATGGTCGGAAACCCTAGCATCTCTCTACGATGGATTCCAGGGATCAGCAAACTAGTGGACACCACCATTTACCCAGGTTCAGGCCCCCGACTTGGGTAATAGCCCTACGTCTTGCTAGCTCTTTGTTAAGAAAAGGTGGAAGTGTTTACAAGGGTTCTCTCCTATGTCTGCTTCTGTGTGTTCTCTGCTTCAGTCGATCAAACGGCCTCCTTCTTCATGCACCGAGGCGCCCTTATATAGGCGAGCCAACCCGGGCAGGGGAGAAGGAGGCGTTATACTTATCTACAACACATTAATTACACCCATCATTCCAGTTTCCACATCGACCCATGACTCATTTATTACATACGCCTCCGTGGCCTTGTTCTTCGAACTTCATTTAATGTCGGTGAGAGGCCTCGCCCGGTCCGCCCGGGACAGGACGCTCCTGCGACGGGTTGGTAAGAGGCATCAGAAGGATGAGCCGTCATCGTGTCGAAAGCTGAATCCTTCGCAATTAATGACCCTGACATGAGGTGTCAGGGGAGGGAAACTTCGAGGTGAAGCCTTCCCCTCATTCCTTTGGGTGCCTTCGCGGCCTGACAAAGGGGGCCCGAACACCCGCCCACTCGCCAGGGCGCCACGCGGCCGCTTCGCCCGTGGGCGGCGTCATCGCCGGGCTGCTCGCCGAGGCCACGTGGGCTTTCGCGCCAGGCGGGGCGTGTTCACCCGGCTGCCCGCCAGGTGCCACGGGCCACTCGCCCAATGAGTAGGGCATAATCGCCGAAGCCGCTTCGCCGGGGCCACATAGGCTTCTCGCCCGTGAGCGGCGTGCTCGCGCATTGCCGCCAGTGCCACGAGGCCACTCGCGAAAGGCGGCGTGATCGCCAGGGGGCCACGTGGGCTTCTCGCCCGGCTGCCCGCAAGGGTGCCACGGGGGCTGCTCTCCCAGCGAGCAGGGTGTGATCGCCAGGCTGCGCGCCAGGGGGCCATGTGGGTTTCTCGCCCGACTAGGCCGGGCCACTCCTTGGGCCTACTACTTTTACGACGGAGAGGGTACTCCGGTGCAAAGTACACCGACAGTAGCCCCCGGGGCCGTCCTGGAGCGCGCGCCAATTGCTTTTCAGACCTTATTTAATGCTAGTGCGCTCCTGGATGGGCCCACCACCTTTGCGCACCCAACCGCTTCGGTTTTCTCCACTTCCGCCAATTTTTTCTTGGGACCCGAAACGTCGTGCCCTCTGCCTATTCATGAACCGTCTTCGTGGGGGGTCTATATATATGCACGCCCCCACGCAACAGTTCACGCCTTCCGGTTTCCTTCACACTTTGCTCTTTGCCCTTTCGCCTTCTTTGCTTGAAGAACTCTGTTTTCGCTTCGATGGCGCAGCCTCTTTTTTCTTCCACCGCCGGCCAGAGCCGGGTGGAGTTCGCCTCCGGGATGGCTCCTAAGGACTCCCTTCGCCCTCGCCAGGGGAAGGTCATACCAGGCTGCGAGCCAAGGGAGATCATCATCTTCACCTGGGGGCTCATGGCGGGCTTGGTGCCGCCATTCTCTGAGTTTTTCCTCACCGTCCTCCACTTCTACGAGATCCACCATCTTCATCTCTCCCCCAACTCCATCATCCTTCTCTCCACCTTCGCTTACCTCTGCGAGATGTTCGTGGGGGTAATGCCCAATCTCCCCCTTTTTCGCTATTTCTTCACCTACCGCATCACCTCCGACAGAGGGGTCGCCGGGAGCTACCACTTCCGGCTCCGTGATGGGTCGGCCTTCTGCTACATTCCCTTCCAACCTCGCTCCAACTGGAAGAACTGGCGGAGCGACTGGCTCTACATCGGCGACGACAACGGGGTCGACCTTCTGGGGGTACCCTGCGCGCGGGCGGAAGCCCGCGAGAGCTGGAGCTCGCCTGTCGAGGTGACAATGGAGCTCCTGGCAATGGCGGCCCGCATTGATCGATTGCGGGGCGCCGGCCTGATTGGGGCGCTGGTAGTCGGGGACTTCGTGGCCCGGAGGATCAGCCCCCTGCGTCGTCGTGCCCGCCTGCATGGCAATATATAGGGGACGACGACATGACGCATACGTACTCAGGCAGTAAGTCTCCTTACTCTTCCCTTTGAATGCGTATTCCTCCTCGTGGTCACCATCAGTTAACATTTCTATATTCTTCTGGCGCTAGGTGATGGAAACCTGGATGGCCCTAGCCTTTCCAGGTGGCTATCTGTGCTGATCCCGCCGGTGCCCAGGGGCCTGGAGTTTCCGGCCGAGGCCCGGCCGCTCTGTGATCTGGAGTCCTCTGAACGCCTCCAGATCATACAATCCTTCCTGGCGATGGACTCCACTGGTCCCACCGTTGTGCTGGCCCGCGGTCCCTTAGTGATTAGGGACCAGCCTCGGGCCACCGACCGAAGTGCAGGCAAACGGCTTATCGCTCCGGACGCTCCTGGCGTGGACCCCAAGAGGGTCTGCACCGGGCGCCCAACTTTCGCCGCTGCCGCTTCCACGACTCCGCCGAACGCACCTGAAGCGGCAACGTCTTCTTCCGGGACGGTGACGCCTGCCGCCCCTCCTTTGGAGCCAGCTACACCAATGCTGACTCCAACTCTTGCGGCGCCGCTTCCACCGGCACTGATTCCACCAGCGTCAACTCCAATGGCGCCGAATCCAACTGCCGCTGGTGCCCGCTCGGGCGGACTTGCGGTGGCGACCACCTCCTTCAGCTTCAAATCACCTCTGAGGGCGGATCGCCAGAGCGCCCGCCCGTCTGAACATCCGCATCTTGACAGCGCGGCGGGTCCTCTGCCAAGGGCAACTTGGTAGCTCGGCGGCGGACTCGGCGTCACCGGGCTAGCGCTCTGCTCCTCCGCTCGATTGCCCCGCCACCGCTTGCCGATTTGCATCTGCCGCATGCAAAGATTAGCAGCGCTTGCAACCGCGACCACTCTCCTCAACACCACCAACTTGAAGTCCACGTGACGCAGCAAGTGGAGGCGCTGCGCGGGGAGCTAGAGAGGACAGAGGTGCAGCTGGCCCAAGAGAGGGCCACCGGGGTGACCGCACTCTCCCGGGTGCAGAAGGCCGAGGCAGCGGAGGAGCAGCGGCGGACGCTGCACAACATCGCGACCATGCTCCGGTCATCATACCGGTGCATGGCGCGGGTCTTGGCGCCGCTGGGGGTGGACCACTGTGAGCCGCTCGAGCCCACGGCGATGCAGTATGCCCACTGCACCACTCGGGTCACCGACGTGCTTTCTGGCTTGCCCGCCGCCATGGCCGCCCACTCCGTCCAGGAAGGGCAACAAGTCGCCAGGGCCACCGCAACCTTCGTGCTCGCGTGCTACGCCAGCCGCGACGCCGCCTTCAACCCAATGGCCGTCGTGAGCGGCATTAAGGGAGACGAGGCCCAGGCGCAGGCACGCGTGCAGGAGGTCGCAGAGTGCGTCGTCAGCATGATGATGGCAGAAGCTCCAGACCTTGGCGCGGTAGCAGCGATGGAGTCGGAGGCCGAAGATGATGGCGGGGGCATCGAAGTTGTCAACGGCGACTGATGGCCCGGGCCGCCTTCTTTTGTTTTTTTCTTTATCCCTGTTTTTGTATGCCACAACAATATCAGTAACTGTAATGAAGTTGGTACATTTTGGTTTCACCTGGTCATATTCATCTATTCACATTTTTGATATGCTTGCTCAACTCAATCTTTGGGCGATCAGCCCCCAGCCCTTAGCCATGACGCGAACCTAAGCACTTAGGTTAGGTCGACACTTAGGCATTTCTTGAATGATTGCAATACTGCGAACAGGAGTTGTGCAAAGTATGCAGAATGTAGACGAACAAAGTCTTAAGTTTACGCGTAAAGGTGTCACTGACTCTTGCCCTTTTGGAACTTATATTCCTGTGATCTCTTGGAGTTTGACCATAGCGCTGCGCAATAAGGAGGTGAGTTTACAGGAGCGGTACCGGGCCTGCGGTGCTCGCGGAGACAGCCAACGGGACTTCGCGGAGTTAATCCGGGTGTACGGGCCGCGTTTGAGTCACCGTGCCACACTCGCACTCCCAATCACGCGCCCTTGCGACACAAACGCTAGGCATTTCCTCTTATCAGCAAGGAGTCCTAAGGTGATGAGAGCCAGTGACAACTGCGCATAATTCAACCCAACGGGGTATAAATGCGAAGAAATAAGTTGGTACTATTAAAGTGAACAACTTATCTTTTCCATAGGCCACTGGGCGACCAGCTCCTTGACTGGTCATAGAGGCCAACGCTTTGGCGAGCAGGGCGTGGTCGCCCACTTGCTCGCCCGGCGGGAAGGGCGTGGTCGCCCACTTGCCGGCCGGATCCACACGTGGGCTTTTCGCTGGGCGAGCAGGGCATGATTACTCGCTCGTTTGCTAGGGGGCCATGTGGGCTGCTCGCCCAGCGGGTAGGGCGTGGTCGCCCACCTGCTCGCCCGGCTGCCACGGGGTTACATCGGCTGCTTGAGCTACAGGCGCTCCAGCACTTCATTTGCGGTTGCACATGGCTACTAAAAACACAAGTAGGCATTGCACAAAACATGCAGAAAACATATTAAGGGACGTAGGTCCTCGCGCGGGTATGTCATGGTCCCTTTCTTTGGGACTTAAGCTCTTGTGACGCGGGGTGATTCTGCGATGCTGCGTGGCATAGGAGCAGGTTCCCAGGAGGGATATTGGGCTTATGCGGTGCTCGCGGAGACAGTCGTCGGTGCTTCGTTGAGCCGAACCGAGGTGTGCGGGCCGTGTTTGAGTCACCGTGCTAGGTTCACACTCCTGGTCACCTGTCCGGGCACGACGCGAAGGCCGGGAGTCACCACGGATCAGCAAAGAGCAGCCAAATCGCTAGAACGCACGACATTCCCACGCAAGCTTTCCCACCAGGGGACAAGCAAGGAGAATAAAGCAAAAGCTCTTAAGGTAAACAACTTTGCTAACCACCACTAGCCACCGACCAGCCGGGGGAAAACTCATCCACACAACCGGTCAAAGCGGAACATTGGGAACTTACAGCTTTTTAGGGGTAAAACTTTCGCAATAACTCCACATTGAAGAAGTTGGTCAACTCCTGACCATCCTCAGTAGCCAACCGAACCGCCCCGAATCGAGATACTGAGATCACCTTAAAGGGGCCCTCCCAGCGAGGAAACAGCTTGTGGAGCCCAGCATGCGTCTGGATTTTACGCAAAACCAAGTCGCCAACCGTCAGTGTTCTCTCGCAGACCCGGGCGGCGTGGTACCGCCTGAGGCTTTGCTGGTATCGGGCGACGAGCAAGGCTGCCCGGTCACGCACTTCCTCCAGAAGGTTGACGTCGTCACCACGGTGGTCTTCTTGTCCTTTCTCGCTGAACGCCGAGACGCGCGGCAAGCCGAATGACAACTCGGACGGGAGGACAGCTTCAGCGCCGTAGACCAGGAAGAAGGGCATCTCGCCAGTCGCCCGGCTGGGTGTGGTTCGGAGCAACCACAGCACAACCGGGAGCTCTTCTGTCCACCGTGCCCCTCGCTTATGGAGCCGATCGAATGCTCTGGTCTTCAAGCTCCTCAATACCAGCGCGTTAGCACGCTCAGCTTAGCCATTGCTGTTAGGATGGGCCATCGAGGCAAAACATACCTTGGTGCCCATCTCTTTGCAGAACTCCAGGAAAGCCGCGCTGGTGAATTGAGTGCCGTTGTCAGTGATGATGCAATTGGCGACTCCAAAGCGGGTGAAGATCCCGTGGATGAACTTGATAGCAGCGGAAGCCGTGATGGCACGTACTGCTTCGGCTTCGATCCACTTGGTGAATTTGTCGATGGCGACGAACAGGTGGGTGAAGCCCTCTGTGGCCCACGGGAACGGGCCCAGGATGTCCAGCCCCCAGACCGCGAATGGCCAGGAGAGCGGGATGGTTTGCAGAGCTTGGGCGGGCCGGTGGATTTGCCTGGCGAAGAATTGGCACGCTTCGCACCTCTTCACCAGCTCGCAAGCATCCTGGAGGGCAGTAGGCCAATAAAATCCTTGGCAGAACGCTTTGCCGACAAGCGTCCGACCGGACATATGGCTCCGGCACATGCCTTCATGGAGATCAGAGAGCAGGGCGCTCCCCTCTTCCTGAGTGATGCACTTCAGGAGAATTCCATTTCTGCTTCGGCGGTATAGGTCCCCATCCACCAGAGTGTAGCACTTGGCCTTTCGTGCCAACTTTTCAGCAGAGGCATCATCGTCGGGGATCTCTCGGTCTCGCAGGAAGGCTAGGATGGGTTCCATCCACTAGCCTTCCCGGCCAAGAGTGGCGATCACATGGTGATCGCCCGGGTACTTAGTTGGGCCAGGCCTTTCCCTGGGTGCCGTGTCGGCGGCACCGCTACCCTCCCCGCGTGGAGCGGGGGCAACGACGGCTGGGCCGTCCTCCCCACGTGGAGCGGGGGCAACGACGGCTGGGCTATCCTCCCCGTGTGGAGCGGGGGCAATGACGACAGAACCGCCCTCCCCGCGTGGAGCGGGGGCAACGACGGACGGTCGTGAGAGTCTTTCTTCAAAGACTCCGACCGGAGCAAAGGCTCTTGAGGATGTGAGCTATGAAAGCTCGTCTGCCAGATGGTTGTCACGTCGAGGGATATGGATATATCCTAGTCCTTCGAAATGGCACTCCATTTTCCTAACCTCCGCCAAATAGGTGGCCATGGTAGGGTCAGAGCATTGATACTCCTTCCGCGCTTGGTTGATGACCAGTAGGGAGTCGCCTTTAATTTGAAGGTGCCGGACGCCTAACGCTGAGGCGATGCATAGCCCTGCCAGCAGGCCTTCGTATTCAGCAATGTTGTTGGTGGCCTTGAAGTCGAGGACGACCACGTATTGGAGGATGTCACCGGTCGGGGAGACCAGGACCACTCCAGCCCCTGCGCCTTCGAGCCTGAAAGAGCCGTCGAAAAACAAGGTCCAGGGGGAAGACGCGGGTGCTTCTTCAGCTTCAGAAGCGGCGGGAGTCCACTCGGCAATGAACTCCGCCAACTTCTGGCTCTTGATGGCGGTGCGGGGCACAAATTTGAGACAAAATTCCCCTAGTTCTACCAACCACTTGGCAATACGACCCTCTGCTTCCCGGTTGTGAAGAATCTCTCACAGAGGGTAGGCAGTGACTACTGTAATTTCTCGCCCTTGAAAGTAGTGCCGCAGCTTCCTGGACGCCACCAGGACGGCATACAGCATCTTCTGCGCTTGAGGGTATCTAGCCTCCGCTTCGTGCAGCACCTTACTGACGTAGTAGACTGGCTTCTGAATGCCTTCCCTCTCCACCACCAGTACTGCGCTTACCACTGCCGGGGTAGCAACGATGTACAGGAGCAATGGTTCGCCAAGCTGAGGGGCGACTAGTACTGGCGGGGAGGAGAGGTACTGCTTCAAGTCTTCAAATTCTTGCTGAGCCTTCTCAGTCCACTCGAAGTGGTTCGTCTTCTTCAGCAGCTTGAAAAGAGGCAGGCTTCTCTCTCCCAGCCGGGCGATAAATCACCCGAGGGAGGCTAGGCAACCAGCCAGGCATTGCACCTGCTAGAGTCGAACGGACGGCTTCATGTGTTCGATGGCCGCTATCTTGTTAGGATTGACCTCAATGCCCCGTCTGGACACGAGGAACCCTAACAGCTTTCCGAAGGGTATGCCAAACACGTACTTCTCGGGGTTGAGCTTCAAACAATTCTTCCGGAGGTTGGCAAAGGTTTCCTCCAGGTCTTCAATCAGCTCTTCACTCTTTTTCACTTTCACGACCAGGTCATCGACGTACACCTCCATATTACACCCTATCTGTGGATGAAAAGTGATATGCATGACGCGTTGGTAAGTAGAACTAGCATTTTTTAACCCAAAAGCCATTCTAACATAAAAATAAACGTCCATAGGTGTTACGAAGGCAGTTTTGTCTTCGCCTTCTACCGCCATGCTAATATGGTGGTACCCAGAGTACGATCCAGAAAGCACAGCAGCTCACATCCCGCCGTGGAATCGACAAGGAGATCGATGCGGGCAGGGGATAAGGGTCTTTCGGGCAGGCCTTGTTGAGGTTGGTAAAATCAACGCACATCTGCCACCTCCCATTGGACTTCTTGACGAGTACAGGGTTGGCAAGCCACTCAGGATGAGAGACTTCCCGGATGATCCCTGCGCACAGCAGCTTCTCTACCTCCTCCCGAATGGCGTCTTGGCGCTCCGGTGCTTGGCGCCGGATCTTTTGGCGAACCGGGCGCACCTCGGGGAGTGTAGCCAATCAGTGCTCGATCACCTCCCTGGGGACCCCAGTCATGTCGGACGGTTGCTAGGCGAACACGTCGGAATTAGACTGGAGGAAGGTGATGAGCGCGTCTTCCTATTTAGTGTTGAGGCTGGCGCCAACGAAGACGGACTTCCCGGGCCTACCCGCACTCAGGAAGACCACCTTTACCTCGCCGGGCGAGCTGGGCGAGGCGCGGGTCTACGCCTGAGGGGTTCCCGGGAAGGCTGCTTCAGTCGGCTTCCCATAGGTGACACCAGCCAGGTCTAGTGCGTGCTTATGGCAGCGCAAAGCCTCTGGCCTGTCCACCCAGATAGTTATGGGGCCACCAAGCCCTGGCATCTTCACCACCATGTAAATATAGTGGGTTGTCGCCATAAACTTGGCCAACGCGGGTCGGCCAAGTATGGCGTTGTACGGGAGGTCGAAATCGGCGACTTCGAAGTCGACCAACTCTGTACGGAAGTTGCTTTCCTCCCTGAAGGTGACGGAAGGCGACTGGCCCAGGGGACCATGCAGACCAGAGGCTCACGCCAGAAATGGCAGGCAGGCATACTCTGGTTCGGCACCTGAAGGGCCCGAAATGCTTCAAAGGATAGAAGGTTGATGGAACTCCCTCTGTCCATCAGCACTCGCCCAAGCTTCACGTTCCGGATTGTAGGGGAGGCCACGATCGAAAGGTGACCTACACCGGCGGTGCTCTCAGGGTGGTCAGCCCGACTGAAGGTGACCGGCTCCTCCGACCACTTCAGCATCCAACACGCCCCTGAACCCGACGCCGTGGCACAGACCTCCCTCCTCAACCGCTTATAGGAAGCATTGGAGGGATAGGTGGACGAGCCATCATGAATGTATGCCACAACGCGGTCCGCCTGCTGGAAGGCCAGAGAGGCGGGGTCTTCGTCTTGGTCATCGTCGTGGGGGCGGTGCTCCTTGAGCCGCCGCTCGACCATCTTGTTCACAACCCGGCAATCATCCAGGCCATGAGAGTTGGTTTGGTGAATCGGGCAGAAGGGCTCGCCTTCCTTTTCCTCGCGGCGGTCGTTCGTCCGACCGCGGCGGTCACCACACCGGCCTCGGCGGTCATCCCGCCGTTAACGGCGATCATCCCGCCGGTCACGGCGGTCGCGCTTCTGCGGCCGGGCATCTTCGCGTTCGCGCTCGGCGGCCAGGACCCGCTTGGTCTCAGCCGCCTCACGTTTCCGCGGCCTCTTGCTTGCAGAATCGGGGCCCCTCGAGGTCCCGACTTCATCGCTGCCACGCCCTCGCGCGGTGTCAGATGCCGGCCCTCGAGCCTCCGCTGCCCGCGCGCACTTAGGGGGTGTTTGGGCTCTAGCTCCACCAAAATCTGTGGAGTTGGTGGAGCAGGGTATTTCTAGCTCCAGAAATTTATGGAGCTGGAGCTGTGGGTACATTAAGAGTGTTTAGTAGATCATCTTGTTTACATTTTAGACTAAAAATATAAACTTAATTCACTTTATTTTAGCCTATAAGTTTCAGATCTGAACTGGAGCTGGGAGTTGGAGCTCTCCCAAACAGGGCCTTATGCGCCAGGGAGAAGAGCTCGGAGGTGGTGGCGATGTCGTGGGTCGCCATCTTTTCCCGCATCTTGCGGTCGCGAACGCCTCTTCGAAAGGTGATGACGACCAACTGCTCCTAAATCCGGGGGATCGTGTTGCGGCAGTGACAGAATCGTCGAATAAAGTCACGCAACGACTCCCCTCTTTCCTGCTCGAGGGCGTGGAAATCGTCCTCTACGCCCGGCTGTGCAAAGGAGCCTTGGAAGTTGGTGACAAAGAGGCCACACAACTCCTCCCACGAGTGCACCGATCCCCGCGGGAGATTCAACAGCTAGGACCGGGCGGACCCCATCAAGGCCGTTGGGAAGTAGTTGGCTATGGCCTTGCCAGACCCACCAGCGGCACGCACCACAGTGGTGTAGACCTGCAGGAACTCCTCTGGGTTGGTGGTGCCGTCATACTTCTCGATGGAGGCCGGGCGAAACCTTTCGAGCCATGCCACATGGCGCAGCCGTCGAGAAAACGCCTGGCATCCAACGCCGTAAGGGGGATCCTACCGTCCGCCCTGACCCGGCCAGAAGCCGTGCCGGGGAGGGTGGACAGCGGCTCCCCAAAGAGTCGGAGGAGCAGACCTCCTCCTCGCTCTGAAGGTGAGAGCGCGGGAACCCTCACCCCTAGGGGCCATCCGTCCGTCGCGAGCGCGGCGACGCTGCAGGCGATCACGCAAATCACCATCGCGCCACCAGCGTCGGAGCTCCAAATGGGACCTTAGGTCCTCACGGCTCCTCACGGAGTTGGGACCTTCTTCTTGCATGCCCTTGCCCTTACTCTGGTCCGCCTGGCCAAAGCGCTTCCCACTTGGGCGGCTGGAAGCTTGAGTGCGATCAGCGGGCACCCTTGGTCGAGGGGTACCGACGATCCCAGACCGGTCAGGCATCCCTACGCGGAGCTGAGCCGCGTCCACGAGGCCTGCGATGTCCCGCAGCCACGGCGTGGCTGGGGTGTCTCCTGCAAGTTCCACCGGGGGGTGGTCCAGGAGGAGACGGACCGCATGCAGGTTCTGGGCTGGAGTGGCAGCCTCCATGGCCAGCCGGCGCCGAACCGGAAGCTCGACCGCCACCACGGGGGCACCACTGCCCTCCTGCGGGGGCGGCGTGAGACGATCCCTCGTCTAGCTAGAGTGCCGGGACGTGTTCTGGGTGCTGCTAGCCTCCGTCACCTCTTGTCGTTGCAAGTGTGAACCCGCCATCGCCGGATGCAAGGTCCTTTCGGACAGAAGACCGAAATCTGCCGGAGAAATGGTCGGATGAGCCAACCACTAGCCCCCTACCTGGCGCGCCCCTGTCGGCGTATTTCGCCTGACAAGATCCCGTCAATGAACAGAGTAGCTACTCCTTAGACGGAAGATATGGTTCGGTAGAGGGCATCTTCATGGTCGGAAACCCTAGTATCTCTCTCCGGGGATCAGCAAACTAGTGGACATCACCATTTACCCAGGTTCAGGCCCCCGGCTTGGGTAATAGCCCTACGTCCTGCTAGCTCTTTGTTAAGAAAAGGTGGAAGTGTTTACAAGGATTCTCTCCTATGTCTGCTTCTGTGTGTTCTCTGCTTCAGTCGACCAAACGGCCTCCTTCTTCATGCACCGAGGCGCCCTTATATAGGCGAGCCAACCCGGGCAGGGGGAAGGGGGGCATTATACTTATCTACAACACATTAATTACACCCATCATTCCAGCTTCCACGTCGACCCACGACTCATTTATTACATACGCCTCCGTGGCCTTGTTCTTCGAACTTCATTTAATGTCGGTGAGATGCCTCGCCCGGTCCGCCCGGGACAAGACGCTCCTGCGACGGGTTGGTAAGAGGCGTCAGAAGGATGAGCCGTCATTGTGTCGAAAGCTGAATCCTTTGCAATTAATGAACCTGACACGAGGTGCCAGGGGAGGGAAACTTCGAGGTGAAGCCTTCCCCTCATTCCTTTGGGTGCCTTCGCGGCCTGACAAGGGGGGCCCAAACGCCCGCCCACTCGCCAGACGCCAGGGCACCACGCTGGCCTTCGCCCGCGAAGCGTGTCGCTGTGTTGCCGCCAGAGGCCCGTGGGCTTCTCGCCCGACGGCGGGCGTGTTTCGCCCATTGCTCGCTAAGGTGCCACGGGCCGCTCACCGTGAAAGCAGGCGTGATCGCCAGGCTGCTCGCCAGGGGGCCACGTGGGCTTCTCGCCCGGCTGGGCTGGGCCACTTCTTGAGCCTGCTATTTTTACGGCGGAGAGGGTACCCCGGTGCAAAGTACACCAACAGCCTATAAGATGGCGCATTGTCTGCTATGGAGATTTTCGAGCATGTCAGAGATGTGGATTGTTATCCGAATGTCTCCATTGCTTATCGAATCTTATTTGCTGTGCCTGTGACTGTTGCATCGGCTGAAAGAAGCTTTTCAAAATTGAAATTGTTGAAGAACTATTTGAGATCAACAATGACTCAAGAAAGGTTAAATGATTTAGCGACTTTATGCATCGAGAAGAAGTTATTGGACGAGATTGATATCAATAGTATAATCGATGACTTGGTATCGCAAAATGTTAGAAGAAAATTTTTAAGATGATGCCAAGTGTTAAGTAAGTGTTTATGATTACAATTTACATTTGTCATTTCATAAACTTTAAATTGTTCTATAGAAGTATTTTTTATGCATCGAATATTAATTTCTTCAATGATGTATGCTTATAAGACTATATATATACATGCATATATATATACATAGACATATATATACATACATATATACATATATACATACATATATATACATATATACATACATATGAGGAGGTGGAAGGGGCCTCCATATAAGTTTTCGCCCCGAGCCTCCAAAATACTAGGACCGGCCCTGCCTACGAAGCTCTGCATTTGTCTTAGCATGCGATTAGAACAGTTTTAATTAGCAATATCTCAACATCATTGATTATGACATCAGCTTCCTGGCGCCATCGACACCTCCTTCGCCATTGGCACCTCCAAACGGGGCTTAAACAGACCCCTATGCCCAGGGAAACACAGGTTCTCCAGGGCATTTATGGTATCCGTGTGATGGATATTGGTTATAGCCAAGAGTCAGATAGAAACTGAACTACCTCCGATGAAAGTACAGATACTGTGAAAGTGAAAAGGAAAGCCACAGGTTAGTCAGAGCATCATGGTCTGCGAGTCAGGTGATTGATGGTAATGGGCTAGAGAGAAACTAGACTACCACTGAGGAAGTTCAGATATTCAGAAAGTGAAAAATACAACAGCAGTACTCAGGGCGTAGTGGCCAGAGATGCAGGTGAGTGCTGCTATTGGACTGTCACAAAGGACTAAATCAAATCACATTAACTTTCCATGTGCATACAGTACATACTGATAATTTAGCTAGCATTTGGAGCCTTCCAGGTATCTACAGTTGATGTAATTAACGCTTACAGTGATCTCCTGAAAATGAAACGATTAGTCGGTACCATGTTTACCTGCTTCTTCGTAAGTAGTTGATGCTCATGCCTGTGCACTCAACTATGATTTTTTCTGTTGCAGGCCTGAATGGAAATATTTTGCTTCTGTAACGACATAAAGTTTCTGCATTTACATCCAGCTCAATTACTACGAGCGGGGAGCAAGACTTTGCGGGGCTGTACCAGTCTTACAGTTCTGAATGCATCAGAGACCAGAAGGAAAAAATTCTGTAGGCATGGTTTGTGCCATCACTTTGTTCTCTTCGCTAGTCCGAGGTGAGAATTCACGGCAGGCAGTACTGAGTACTTAAATGTCTAACGAATTGCACTGTGAGAAATGATAATTGTTACCAGTCCAGCATGCAGTTCTAATTCATTGGGATCATCTGACTAAAACTATCTCCAGCGGTATCTTAGTCTCCAAATCCCTTCGCAGACAGATCCCAAGCACTCCAACGAATTCTCTTCACGGTTCCCTTTGGAAGGGATTTGGAGAGAGAATCTGTTCAGAAAGAGATTCTCTCTTCAATCTCTGTACAAAACCCTTCGAAGGGATACTGTTGGAGATTATAGGAACGATAGGAATAAATATGGGGAAAGGAATGAGAAAACAGAAGGAAATAAAGGAAAATCGTTGAAGATAATCTAACAACCAGCACTTGCCATCACCCTTCAACCAAGCACATGATATATACGACTTGTGATGGCCACACCTACTGCAATCAAGCTCTTCACTTAGGATACCCTGGCGACTACTGCTAATTGATCGAAGGCACAACTTAAGAGCAGCGAGCAAGCAAGCATGCACACACCAATCATGACTCATGTCTGTAAAGATCCGTAACACTAGTTCTCATTAGACCCAGGGCTGGGACAACAAACATGATTGATGCCTGCTATGATGGGGAATGGATAGGCTACTCTAACGTAAAATCAAAATTTTTACCACGTAACCAATGAACCACTGTAAGTTATAGATCACAGAATGACCATTAGATGTGCAGACTCGTAGCAGAAGTAGAGTCGATATAGCGCGGTGGTGCAGATGTAGTCATACTAACCTCGTGCCTCCTCCAACAGTTTTTTGTGACCGTCGCAGGTTGCGGATCGTCCTAGCGTTGAAACTTCATATCAACTTCTTCAAGGTATCCACACATATGGGGTAGGAACACCATGCGCCAGAGTACTAGCGCCAGCTGTGCGGTTTGTGGTGGAGGAAGGGTGACGGCTAGGGTTTCGTAAAGTCTGAATTCCTATTGTATCTCTTAACCCTAAAGCCAACACCCCCTCCTTTTAAATAGACGCTCTATAATAGGCTCTACATTAAAGGCTCATTAGAAACTTAAACTTAACCCAATAGAATTCAGATCATCATCCGAACTAAGTTCCAACCCTTTAAGCGTGTGATCCTATAAGTTCACGTATACTTAGATATAGCCCGAGTACTTTTACTTGACCATTAATCGGTAACGGTCCCTAGCAAGACATACCAACTCCCGAGTATACGTAAAGATCATATCGGACGAACCTAAACAGTGCTTAGTTATACGCATTTCCATTTGCCTTATGATTCGGTCAAACTCAAGACGAGTACATGCCATTTTTGTTTACTTAGCTCGACCACTCTTTCTCAATCACGTGATTTGGAATCTCTAACTAGGGTTAACTCTTTAACTGCGAGTAGTATGATCATATACTTTCGGAATCCAACCACTCGAGAAATCTAGAGATATTGCTCCCGTTGAATAGAGGGGCAAATCTCATCTTGATCAATCATATTTCACAGCATACTTCATGACAAACCCGAAAGCTATTTTTATAACTATTCAGTTACGGAGTAATATTTGGCAACTGCCAAACAATTCATTACACATCTCGAGTATATGTGCCAATATCAAGTCTAAGGATATAGCATACACATTGTATATGAGATCAACTGATGACAAGAAGATTACAACATTCTCGCAGTGTTTCAAGGTGGGTCGATCTAACTCTATGTTCTCTAACATATGTTTATATTATTGGTTTGATATCTTCATATCTATGACCTGTGAAACATGGTCATCAATCAATATATATACTAGTCGATCTATTCGTATACTCATATGTTTATTGACTAGAGATCACTTTAGAATAATTATTACAAAGTCATATATAGAGTTTCACAAACAAATCACATACTTGCTAAAAAATAATAACAACAATATTCAAAGAACAAAATAATTAGTTTTTAACATAAGAAAATATAATCATTTATGTGATTGTCTCTAGAGCATATCTCCAACATGGTAATCTAGAGATGTCATCACCAACAAATTAGCACCCAGGAACAGTCACTGTTCAGGAAGCTTGGATGCTTATGCCGATGCATTACGTGTTGATCCTGCGAAGATCAATGGCTTCGATCGAGGTGCTTCATGTGCGTTAAGAATGCATGCGTCCGGCCGGCAATTGCACGAGCAAAGCGAGCTCACCTCACCAACCAAGCCACTCGAAGTCCATAAGCATGATTAGATGATGGTCGTCCACTCCAGTCTTTGGCTCGCCGCAACGTCCTGCATCATTCCATCCCTTGGCTATCCACTACTCCTCGTGGTAGTAGACTTGTACGTAGTACCTATGCACACTTAAGACTCAGGTTCCCTCCCCTCTCTCCACTTTGCTTCCCTTCTACTCCCCCCCTCCTCCTCCTCTCTCTCTCTCTCTACATGCACTACCTTGACTCATTTGACTTGGGGCCCTACTCTGATGAAGACACCCGACATTATCCATCTCCACACATAACCACTTCCTCGCTAACATGGCAAAGAAAAGAGAAATTTACAGCAAATTATATTAGTAGTATATGACAGGTATAAATTTACAGCAAATTATATTAGTAGTATATGACAGGTAATAGAAATTAGATCTAGCTATTGATTTGTTGAGGATCTTCCTGCTACTCTACTACCAGAGGAAGTACAAATAAAGAGAAATTTTACAATGTATTGTACTGGTAGTATATAGTAGATAATAAAAATCAGATCCAACTGTTGATTTGTTAAGAGTATTTTTGCTATTCTATCATAGGAAGAATAAATAGATAAATCTTTGCTAATATGATCAATTGAATAGAAAAAAATGAACAATCCGTATTGAATTTAATATACCGTAAAAAAAACACTAAATAAATACTAGCTAAATCGATGAATTGGATCGAAAAAAAAAGTATCATGACCACTAGCGTTGCACTCCACACTATGTTATCAACATCCAAGGTGGCCACCTTCCAAGTGCTCGAATCCATGGCCCACTTGAACACATATATTCAGGCTCCAAATTCTCTCTCTCACATACACTAGGTAGCTTCCGTCAAGACCAGCAGAGCAGGAAGGCAACCAAGAAGAGTGCAGGCTAATGAGGACACTTCCAACCACAATTCTCCTCCTCCTGCTGCTCCTCGCCTTGCCGCCGGCCGCCATGGCCCTCACGGCCGACGGCCTCGCGCTGCTGGCGTTCAAGGCGGCGGTGACCGAGGACCCGTCGTCGGCGCTCTCGGCGTGGTCGGAGTCCGACGCCGATCCGTGCCGGTGGCCGGGCGTCACCTGCGCGAACGCCTCCTCGCCGGCCGCCGCGCAGCCGCGCGTGGTCGGCGTGGCCGTGGCCGGGAAGAACATCTCGGGGTACATCCCCTCGGAGCTCGGCTCGCTGCTCTTCCTCCGCCGGCTCAACCTCCACGGCAACCGCCTCACTGGCGCCATTCCCGCCGCGCTCTCCAACGCGTCCTCGCTCCACTCCGTGATCCTCCACAGCAACGCGCTCACCGGCGAGCTCCCGGTGGCGCTCTGCGACCTCCCGCGGCTGCAGAACCTCGACGTGTCCCGGAACTCCCTCTCCGGAGAGCTGGCACTCGACCTTCGCTACTGCCGGAGCTTGCAGCGGCTCATCCTCGCCAAGAACGCCTTCTCCGGAGAGGTGCCGACCGGCATATGGCCGGCAATGGCCAACCTGCAGCAGCTCGACCTGTCCTCCAACAACTTCAACGGATCCATCCCGCCGGACCTTGGCGAGCTCCCGAAGCTCGCCGGCACGCTCAACCTCTCGCACAACGGTTTCTCTGGCGTCGTGCCGCCGGAGCTCGGCCGTCTGCCGGCGACCGTCACACTCGACCTCCGCTTCAACAACCTCTCCGGCGCTATCCCACAGACGGGCTCCCTCGCCAGCCAGGGCCCCACCGCCTTCCTCAACAACCCCGGCCTCTGCGGCTTCCCGCTTCAGGTCCCCTGCCGCGCCGTCCCGCCGCCGACGCAGTCGCCGCCACCACCGACAACCAGCCCATCATCAGATATCACCTTGCCGGACCAGCACCATCCTATCAAAACGAGCCTGATAGCACTCATCTCCGTCGCCGACGCCGCCGGCGTCGCGCTTGTCGGCATCATCCTCGTGTACGTATACTGGAAGTTCAAGGACCGGAGGGAAGGCCGCGGAGGCCGTGCCATCGGACACGACGACGACGACAGCAGCAAGGGACTCTGCCGCTGCCTGTGGGGACGCCGCGGCGGAGGAAGCGCCGACGACTCAGACGGGTCGTCGGACGACGAGGAAGGCGGCGACGGCAAGTACAGCGGCAGCGAGGGGGAGCTGGTGGTGATCGACCGCGGGTTCCGGGTGGAGCTGGACGAGCTGCTGCGGTCGTCGGCGTACGTGCTGGGGAAGGGCGGGAAAGGGATCGTGTACAAGGTGGTGGTGGGCAACGGGTCGACGCCGGTGGCCGTGCGGCGGCTGGGCGGTGGCGGAGGCGACGCGGACCGGTGCAAGGAGTTCGCGGCGGAGGCGCGGGCGGTGGGGCGGGTGCGGCACCCCAACGTGGTGCGGCTGCGCGCCTACTACTGGTCGCCAGACGAGAAGCTCGTCGTCACAGACTTCGTCGGCAACGGCAACCTCGCCACCGCGCTGCGCGGTAAGTTACGACTACTTTGTCGCTACGAATAACGCTTATCGCTTACTGCCACTGAGCTTACTAATCTTGTTTTTGTTAGGATTAAATGTGATGCGTTTTAGACTTCAACTGACCAGTGTTTGCATGCTCGGAATTTGAGATATTTTACGGTATACTAAATGTTATAAAACTTATCTATTATTTTCAATCTAATAAGTGAAGTTTTTGTTTATATTTCCTATAATAATAAAGTAATAGAAATAATGCTTGTATATGTAGTTATGTACTATATAATACTTGTATATGTAGTTATGTACTGTAAATTTTCTTATTTGGGGTGGTGTAGTAGCTGTAGTAAACTAATCAAAAGCTCTTACTCCAACGCGGCATTGCCACGTAGGAAGATATGCCATATCTAAGGTTAAAGTACCGTTAAACACGAGACATCCACAACTAAAGAGCCTCTTAGGGTAGTCTTAACCCATAGTTTTCATGAGCAGTGTCTAAAGAAGAGAGAAAGCAATAAACCAATGCATAGTTTCCCAACTCATGATTTTCATAAGCAGTGTGTAGAGGAGAGAGAGCGCAATAAACCAACGATGCACCACAAACACAACTTAGTAGCGCGTAGAAACGCGTCAACCCGATTTTACTCGTTTCTTGCGTCTTGGTACTGCCGACCCAAATTTCTTGCATGAGATACGGTTTCTTTGTTTTTCCTTCTCTCTCTTCCTTAATTCCTATGCCACATCAGATTTTTGCTTAGTTGGCAGCGTAATTAATTCTATGGACACTAGCTAAGGTGGAAAATTAGGACTGCCCTTATTGTCCATCCCGGAAAAAGGAATGGCAGACGACACAATCCTATACGTACATTCAGCGTAGTTACAGCATGATGCGTAGTTTGCTACGCCACCGCATTGCACCGAGAGTGATGTCGATGCCCAGTACTTTGGGCGATCATAAATAGCTGTTGTTTGGATATACTACAATCAAACTTTTAATATTTTTGTTGTAAGGATCGTTCTAAATATTAAAATTAGATACATAAAAATCACATATGTAGAGTTGTCTCGAAAAATATTTTTATAATATTATAATTTTATTAGATTTTTTAATATATTATAATATAAATTAATGATAATTACTTCTGACTGGAGGAAGTAATAGGCCAATCGCCAATGTACTAATGCTTGTCTAGGCGAGACGATTTGATTAATTGATTTACAGAAATTGGTGGCGCATATGGGTGCACTATTTGTACCTAGGTGGAAGGAACTGTTCATCATCTACGAAAACTCTTTACTTTCTGAATACTTCATGCTGCTGGTACTTCGACTGTACTCAGCGATGGAACTAAAAAAATTTAATGGAGATGTACATTTCACATGTATAATTCTATAGTCTTATACAATGATTTCGTATTATCAAAAATTCAACATATATATTTAAAATTTGCTAAAAGTACAATACAGATAGTTTTAAGGTCTTAAAGTCTCAAACCACCAAAATTAAAACCAATTCAATTAACAAATTTAGTCCATTAAAGAGGTAAAATTTTAGCAATTCATCCCTAGTTCCATTCCATTAATTTACTGGTATCAGAAGGGGAACACTCAGAAGGCAAGGAGTAGATGCCTGTTAGCAAGACCTCGCAAGGACAACGAACGATCGAGAGAATTTAACAGTGGTTTTCTTCCTTGTCTCGAACGGATTGGTCAAAAAAATTAACATGTTCCTACCATGCCCCCTCCCTACTGCGGTAGGTACAACAAGTGGACCTACCACGCTCTCATGCTGAGGCAGGTAACATATGTCATATTTTGCTCCTTCTACAATTGAGAATGGGATTAGATTTGTAATTTCATCTAGATAGAGAATAAATGTGAAAAAAAGGAAAAAGCTCATATAATATTCTAAACTTTGCTCAAAAATCCGTCCGGCATCCCGAATTATGAAACCAAACATTTGACCCCCCCTCCCCCTCAAACTTTATAATTCGGTTCAAATAACAGCTGACTCCGTTTCGTATGGCAGTGTTGTCCACGTTGTGTGATGAGTAGATAGTTTTGCCATGTAGCATGACACATTGGATAAGTTTAGGTTAGTGATAGATTGAGCTCACAGGAGTTTCTCTCATAAATCGAAATAGAGAGAGAGTTACAGGGGGCAATAAACATAGAAGTATGATTAGAAACTCGGTAGAGGAGAAGCCTATGTAGGGCCCACCTATTATCAATCTAACTTGGTCAACATGTTATCATATACAATAAGACCGCTCACTCATTGCGCATGGGCGATACCATTATACAAAACTGGGTCTGGATGTTATTTGAATTGGATTGTAAAGTTTGAAGGGTCAAATACCTGGTTTGATAATTCGAGATACTAGATAGACTCTCAGCTAAAGTCCAAGGCGTTATATATACTTAAAAAAAAGAAATGGGAAAGGGACCGATTTGGCCGAGTCCTCCGATTCGATCCCATCAGCAGTCATGAGATGGAATTATCACAGGGAAATGCACTGACGGACAAGTGAGAGCGCGAAAGCTTCCGAAGAGGGGCAAGAGAGAGGCACGCCGACCTGTCTCCCTGCCTGGACCACAGTTCGCAGTACCGGGCATCTTCTGTGGATGGTCCTAGGTCTCCTGCTGCCTTGTCATCTCTTTCCTGTTCTCGCCATTGTTTTGTCTCGGACAACAAAGGCAACAGTAGTTCGTCAAAGGATTTGTGTGAGATTCATCGGGTCAAAACGGTTACCGTGATCGAGTCATTCTCTCCCTCCCTCCCATCTGGTAGACGGAAGCTTCAGATCGATTGCTATGGTACAGCATTGCTACGAGCAAGCTCATGATATGTGCTATAGCACGACAAAGATGTTCAGTTTGATGCAGGGGCGGAGCTAGCCGGGCCGCAAGCCTCGGGCTGACCCAAGGGTTATTAGGCTGAGTTGTGATTTTTTATGAACTTTTAAGATATTTATGTGGGTTTTTGTTATCAGGTCTCGGGATCAGGTTCAGGTGGCCTGAGACCTGACTCCACCCCTGTTTTGATGGAAGATCTCAACCATTGCTTTCTCTGATGGAAGTAGGAGAATTGTGTTGCACCATATATAACACCTTGCACGTCTTCACGACGCGCCTTGCATCACATACTTTTTTTTTTGTACATGATGAAAACATTAGGTTGGATCACATAGTTACGTTCAAAATCAAAACAACAAATTGGATCCAACAGCGGTGCGTAAGCCCCAATGTGGTAGTAGTATGCAAGGTCAAGCAGTCGCATGGAATTCCCACAAAGCTTGTGCGCATAGACAGTCCAGCCTATTGCAAGATCCTTTTGCTTCAGTGTTTTGCTTGATAGCATCACGCCATAAGCTAGTTGCACCGAAATAGGGTTAAGTTGCACAAAAAAAATCATTGTTTATAATGCATCTGTATGCTTCATACTGCTTCATAGCACAAGAAAGAAAGGCAAAAATAGTGCCATGCTTTGTCAGGATTAGTGTTCTGTCTCACTTGGGCACAATACTCACAAACCAAAGAGAAAAACGAAAGGCTGCCAATGGAAGGTGCCTTTACACCCTGCTGCTGAGGCTGAATTCTGAAACAGGGGAACCAAAAGGACCTTTTTAGGCCTGAAACCTTTGTCGCTGTCATGGCCTAATGGACTAACAGCATGATCTTCTGGGGCTAATAAAACACTGAAAGTTGTCCATGACAGCCAAAAACAGGGACAAAAGTGCAAATAAATTTAGAGTCACGCCTTGGTGAGGTGGGGGATTGGCTCAGGAACTCCGTGTTCTCGACACCAACGGGGGCAGCCTGCCTTAGAAACTACTCTACCATCAGCAACACTTGTTCTGAACATACAACTCACAGAAATAAACCATGGACAACAAAACAAATCAGCCACAGTATGGAGAATCAATGCTCTCACCGCACAAGTCCCTCCGAGACATCCTGAATCCAAGATGCATATGCAGCAGTGCTCATGAACAGTGGTGGCAAAGCAGACAGGCAGGGCAGGCAGGGTTTGGTTGTGTCTCCGGGAAGCATCAAGCTAGCAATTTGCAGTGCGCTGCCTGTCTGTGTCTCCGGGAAGCATCACGCTGCACTGCACTGCATTGCCTGCATCATGTGCCCCGTGAAATGCATGGCTTTGATCTGCTACGGACACGTTACTATGCTAGTTAAATGCCTTTTAATCCTGGGTATTATCTACTACTAGCGGTATACAGTACGATCTATACTCCTTAACGTGCACATGAATCCATCCAGGGCGGAGCTACAGTGAAGCGTCGGTGTCAGTTGACACCGATAACCTTCTGCTAGCCCATTATACCCATATGCTAAATATTAGCTCTGACATCGATAAATAACAAGATCGACCCTACTGGTGAAAGCAAAGATGCAAGAAAGCACCAAAGACCAAAGATTCCCACGGTCCAAAGCATCAACAGCCTAGAGCCCACGTACCACAAGTTTACGACCTGACCCCGACGGCAATATTTCCTGGCTTCGCCCCTGAATCCATCGGATCGTACTGCTAGCTGCTTTCGCGCTAGCACATGCATGCGTCGTTGCATTACCCTTGGCGAGGGACACGTACGGTTCCTGTGTGACGGTAACTTAATCAATTGCAACATTGACCGATGAATCCGAATCGGATGACCCAAATCGGTTGGGACACTGTACATACATTGTAGCCATAATGGTATCACTATAGCATGACTACTATAGCAGTAGATCCAGGACGCTGGGTATTAAAATGGACGTCGCAGATCACGTGCAATCCTCAAGTTGCAGTGGCAATTGCTATCGCAGGTGATCTCTATGCCCTTTGGTGACCATGTAGTTTTTATTGATTCTTGTTTATTGTTCTGTTTAGTTTTTGGTTTTAATCTTAGTTAACGATACTGTATGCTAAAATCATGTTAAGACCGATATAAAATAAAGATGAAGCCTAAAAGTTAGATGGAGCGAATGCTTCCACGAAAATGTGAGAGGTTAAGATGGAAGCCAGCCAGTAGTGGGAGAGGGTGAGAAGCAGGAATATGGGTTGGAATAGTTTTTGCTATAGATAGCAACAGCCAACAGGGACTTTCAATTCAGAGGATAAACAGAGCTCTTTTATTTAACGCGAGGGCTTTCACCATGAAAAATGTACTTTTAAATATCTAAATTTAACCATGACAGTCCACTCCCCTGTTGTCACGCTAGATCAACTTGCAATATACAGTAAACCAAAGTTTCCAATGCGCATTTTCGATGAATTTCCTTTCCTGGTTGCTTGACGAATTTTGCATGTTTTGATTTCAAACAGATTCACAAAATCAGCACAAAAATTACTCCAAAAAAACTCGCCTGCAAATTGACTCTTGACTTATTGCTGCGTTGACATTGCAGGTCACCCCGGTCAACCCGTTCTGCCGTGGTCAACGCGTCTGAAGATCGCCAAAGGCGCGGCGCGCGGGCTGGCGTACCTCCATGAGTGCAGCCCCCGGCGATTCGTCCACGGTGAGGTCAAACCCTCCAACATCCTCCTTGATGATGACTTCACCTCCCGCATCGCTGACTTCGGCCTCGCACGTCTCCTCGCCGTCGCTGGCTGCACCTTTGACACCACCCTCTACCCTGCACCACCACCGCCCTTGGCGGGTGGCAGCCTCCTTGGCAATGCCATCCCCTACGCCAAACCAATGGGGTGCTAGATCGTGGGGGCGGTATCGCAAGACCGAGGCGCACAAGACCGGGTCTTGGCGCCGGCTCGAAGTGGGATGTGTTCTCCTTCGGCGTGGTCCTGCTGGAGATGCTTACGGGCAGAGGGCCGGCTGACCACGCGTCGCCGTCGACATCAGCATCGTTCTTAGCACTGTCGACGACGACAGACCGGTCCGGGAGCGGGGAGCATGGGGCTGTGCCGGAGGTGGTGCGGTGGGTGCGGCGTGGGTTTGAAGAGGACACACGGCCAGTGGCAGAGATGGTGGACCCGACGCTGCTGAGGGAGGCGCCGCCGCTGCCGAAGAAGGAGGTGGTGGCGGCGTTCCATGTGGCGCTGGCGTGCACCAAGGCTGATCCCGAGCTCCGGCCAAGGATGAAGGTCGTCGCCGACAGCCTCAACAAGATCGGGTCGTGAGATCGAGATTAATTAGTTCATACTGGCCAAGAGTGAAAGTCTACTGCTTTCTCAAGGCGATCACAAGGTCCTCACAGAAATATCTCTCTCTCTCTCTCTCTCTCTCTCTCTCTCCTTTTCTCTTGTTCAGTTCCTTATTTTTTTTTCATTTGTTTTGTTGTGTAATTGGAGGTTTAGTATTTGTTGCTTATTTTTTGGATGCAATTAATGATTTTTTGTAATGGTATAGCGATATATATAGCAGGGCATTTTGTTTTTCATCTTCAGTTGATATAATCAAGGGAATGACTAGGAATCAGACGTCTGATAGGAAGCTTTTCATCGTACGTGTCGACATAACATTGCTAAACAATACGTGTAATAGTTATAATTAATATGTGCAACAAAAATAAAAAAGAATCGCAATTTCCTCACAAAATTAGAGAAGCTATAAAAACCCTCACTAAAAATTGGATTCCATGTGCGCCTACAAAACAATGTTTTTCTTCGACAAAATGAAAATACTTATTGTGACAAAGAATTACTTTTTTGCAACAAATAAAAAATATAAATTCTTATGGCAACATCTGAGAAATCATATACTGTAATATTCGAAAAGGCTTGTCCAACACTATGATTTACTTGTTGCAACATCCCTGCTACCTTGTGCCTAGAGAGATAGGAGAGATTAGCTCCAACTTTGTTTGTGACAGTATCAGAGTTGTGGGAGCTGGCAGAGCTCAATCAACGCTTGTTGAGGCCGCTGCCACCGGTGAAGCTCAGCATGCCTTGGGAGCTCATGGGGACCATGCCCAGCAGCGCTTAGAGCTTGGGTGGGGAAGTTGCTTCCAGCGACCCTCACTCGAGTTCGAGCGATACCGACCTCCATGCGACCCTGGATGAGGACAACATAGTTGCCCGTTGTGTCGCCATCACAACGCCATGCCGTACTGGTTCTTCCCCAAATTAGCCTCCACGCTCCAATCGCTACACTGGCCACCAACAAGCTACCGAGTGTGGATGAGAAGGTTGGGGTATTAGGGAAGAAGGTGTGGGGAAGGAGTCTGGAATCTAGACGATGGAAGCGGCATGGGGATGCGTCCGATGTGAAACATCCTATCAGACTAGGGGTCTATATAAGGTGTTTCTCGTGGAGTCATACTATTATGCTATTCTTGTTAATTAAGTACAATGCAAAATGTAGAGTTGGAATATGGAGTCCGTCTGCGTGATTATATACAGTGGTGGAGGCTAGATCGTGTAGGAGGTAGGCCGTAGGCAAATGAATACCTAACACCACTGAGTTAGAGTGAAATTATGGTAGATAACTGCAACAACTCGCGTAAGCTTCTCTGGTACACTATTTGTCAATGGCAAAGCCCCAGTGTAATGTATCTCCACCACCGATCACATAGTTGTCACTTGGTATGTTGCCTTGCTTACTGCAATTGCACTGGCAACCTGTTTGCATGCACAAATGTAAATTGAAGAGAGAGGAAGTGAAGTTCCATTAGGCACAAATGCTTTAGATTTGGATTAAGCAAAGTTCGGCCCATGCCTCTAACCAGGCCTTTTCTGTCGGGCTTGCAAGCGATTCGGCCAGCTAACCACTTTTAATCTTGTTTGGATGTTTTCTCCGGCTTAAAAATAAAAAAACTAAAATCTAAATAAAAAAATTACTTTGGTCCTGTTTGTTTAGGCTTAAACTTTTTGACTTATAGCTTAAAACTAGCTTTTTGGCTTAAACAGCTTAATAGCTAATGGCTTTTGTACGTGATAGAGGTAGATGTTTTATCTAACTTTAGTGTTATTAGTCTAAAACCAACCATCAATAAGCTAAAAAAAGTCTCTCTTCAGTGGCTTTTGGCTTTTAGTTATATGAAGGTTTATGGATTTTAAAAAGTCCACATAAAAAACTACTCGTTTGTTTGGGCTTTAACTTTTTGGCTTTTAAGCTGGGGAAAAAGTCTAAACAAATAGGGCCTTTGTTTGGGCTATGGTAAAATTACTCATCTCTATTACATATAAAAGCGAAATGCTTTTAAGCTAATTAAGCTAAAAGGATTACTTTAAGCTATAAGTCAACAAGCCTAATGCCCTATTTGTTTGGGTTTTTTCACCGACTTGAAAGCTAAAAAGCTAAAGCCATTAGCCATATTCAACTTTCGAAAAGCCAGTAAGCCCCCAAACAGCTAAACTCTAAAACCGTTTTTGGCATAAATTAGAAGCCATATAACTAACAAAAGCAAAAGTTGAAAACTGGGTGGACCTGCTTTTGCATCTTATTATTGAGGGAAATTAGCTGTTTGTTAAACGATTTCTTATAAAAAGACACATCCGCTTTTTAGTCTAGAAAGCAAAAAAAAAACAAATTTTTAGAAAAACTACGGCTCCTCCAAAAAGGCTATAAACAAATAAGTGATTCTTTACCTAGGTTTTTGCAAAAAACATAAGCCTCCATATAACAAAAAGCCAAAAGCTACCAAAGATATACTTTTTTAGCTTATTGAGGGTTGGTTTTAGACTAATACTATTGAAGTTAGGGTAAACTTACCCACCTCTATACGTATAAAAGCCGATTGTTTTAAGCTGTTTTAACCCAAAACATTGCTTTAATCTATAAGCTAAAAATCCTAACCCTAAATAAGAAAGGCCTAAACCTAAACAAACATGAACCCTGTTTGGGGGCTTACAAGTGCTTCAGCTTCCAAAAAAAGCTAGTAAACCTCTCAAATGGGTCAATTTTTAAGCGACTTTTGGTATATGTCAAAAGCCACATATAACTAGTAAAAGCCAAAAGTAGTGTGGGGACATGCTTTTGTAGTTTATTGCGAAAAGGAATTAGCTATTTGCCAAATAGCCTTTCATAAAAACAAAAGCTGCTTTTCAGTCCAGAAAGTTAAAAAGTAACTTTTTAGAAAATCTACAGCTCCACTAAATAGGCTTATGATCTAAAGTACTCAATCTGTTCAAGTTTATATGGCGTACTTTTTGGATAGTCTTATTCATAATATAGGGCGTATTTCATGTTTCAATGTAAATTAGTATGATGCTTTCTATACACTCTAATAAGTATCCAAATTTATTTGATATTCTCTACATGCGTGTATGAATATAGTGTTTAGAGATAATAATTAAAGGTAGTCTAGTTATTTTTAATATTTTCCTCGGTCTGTGTTGATGGGAAAGGGGATGCCCGAACTTCCGTCAGGTGGATGATAAGTCGATTAGGCGACGCGAGACACACACGATCCGGTTTCTTGATCTGCACGATCAAAACCCCTGCAATCGCAGCACCACGCATCCTCTGGTTATCAACCATGCGCTGCCCGGTTGACCTCGCCACGAAGGCTAATCCCTGCCAATGAATCGAGAACACAAGCAAGAACAAGAAAGATGCAACTGAATTTGCAATTGAGGATGAAGCTCACGAGTTGGGGTCTCACAAACCGATGAACAACGATACTGTTCAAAGACAGAATTGATCTAAGCAAAACCCACCTCAAACCCTAGCGGCGGCTACTGATTATAAGGTCTAAGGAACATCCTAGAAACCCTAGACGCGTCCGTGAGGGACTCCAACACGATACATGGGCCAACGGCCCAAATTGGTGACGTAGCATCCTGGGACAGATTCTGTCCGCCAGCTTGAAACGTAAATTCCTATCGACTCCGAAGTCCAAATGACCTGAAACTGGTGCCATTGGAAAGTTTATCTCCTTAGCTTTCGAGGCATATGTGGATCATCAAAATCGGAGCCCGTTTGTGATCTAGGCGACGATTTTAGTGAACGCTGCTCCTGGTGGCCGAGGTAGTCGACTCCGAGATGAATTGAACCTCCAACTTGACTTGGACACCCTCCTTGCCTCCCTCCTGGTCCTTGCTGGTTTCCAAGGCCTTCATGGTCCTCTCCAAAGTTCCTAAGTACAAGATAATCAATAATATCATTAGGTAGCATACCATCCTCACAAGTATATGCACGGGCACTTAGGAACGAGCTCACCTGTTGATTCAATTGCCGTGCTCGTGCTCTTGTGATGGGTCCTTGCATCACAACTGGAGGAGGCTCGGTCCGTATGCATAGAAGTGATGTCCTCATCATCCTCCCCTCTTGAAGTGGAGTCGCCTCGACTCAAGCTCATCTTCTTCTCCCATGAACGGTTTCAAATCTGCAATGTTAAATGTGGGACTAACCCCAAATTCGGGCGGCAACTCAAGTTTATATGCATTATCATTTATTTTCTCAAGTATCTTGAAAGGACCATCAGCTCTAGGCATTAATTTAGACTTTCTCAATTCTGGAAAACGATCCTTTCGCAAGTGTAACCATACTAAATCACCCGGTTCAAGTTTTACTTCCTTTCTACCTTTACTTCCCGCAGTGCTATACCTTTCATTCATCATTTCAATATTTTCTTTAGTCTTTTCATGCAATTTCAGAATAAATTCAGCACGTTCCTTAGTATCAAGATTAACTCGTTCACTAGTAGGTAAAGGTAATAGATCAATAGGAGTACGAGGATTGAAGCCATACACTACCTGAAAAGGACTTACCTTGGTGGTGGAATGTACCACCCTATTATAAGCGAACTCAACATGCGGCAAACACTCTTCCCACATCTTCAAATTCTTCTTCAAAACAGCCCTCAACATAGTGGATAATGTACGATTTACTACCTCGGTTTGGCCGTCGGTTTCCAGAGAGTTCTCCAAAAGTGGCTCAAAAACTTGGCGTCACGATCTGAAACAATAGTAGAAGGCATACCATGCAAGCGAACGATTTCTTGAAAGAAAAGGTTAGCAATATTAACAAAGATCGTCGCTCTTATGACAAGGAATAAAGTGAGCCATCTTAGAAAATCTATCAACCACCCCAAAAATACTATCCCTCCCCTCTTGGTCCTAGGCGGGTCCTAAAACAAAGTCCATAGATATATCCTCCCATGGAGTGCTAGGAACAGGAAGAGGCATATATAAACCATGTGGATTCAATCGTGACTTAGCCTTTTGACATGTAGTGCGGCGGGATACAAACCTCTCAATGTCTCGCCTCATCTTCGGCCAAAAGAAGTGGGCGGACAGCACGGCCTCCGTCTTCTTGGCACCAAAATGACCCATCAAACCTCTTCTATGGGCCTCCTGTATCAAAAGAAAACGAACGGATCCAACTGGAATACATAGGCGGTTAGCTCTAAACACAAATCCATCGTTTATCACATATTTGTCCCATATTCTTCCCTCTTTGCAATGCAAAGAAGACATCTTTAAAGTCATCATCATGAGCATATTGTTCTTTAATTGATTCCAATCCAAATATCGACAATCAAGTTGGGACAACATGGTATATCTTTCAAATGCTCGCAAGGTTAAGTCCTTAGTTGGCCAGAGGCAAGACTAACCAAGTGTGATCTCCATATCAAAACCAATAAAAACCAAATTCGACCAGCCATTGCCACTCTTGGCCCACGAAACAATCTTGCCGCATGCCTCGGTCTAAATCATTTTCCCAATCTTGGTTCTTTACCATTGCACCACGTGCCATCATCAACTCAATAACACATGTCTCATTCACAAAACAAGTTCCATATCTCATTAAGTCAATATTTTACTTTGGTACTTCCAAAATCATGAATTGTCACGTGGCGGGCTAAGCATACTACTTGGTCTACTCAACCCATGTTGGCAATTAAATAATGTCCAACTATTAATCCACAACCTAGGGTGACAAATGATTCATGGCCTACAATTATTTACGACAAGGTGGCATAAAGCAACTAGGCATTTAGCTAATCCCAAAATGCATTCAATCAAATTTTTACTAAATTAGCATGCAATAAATTAAATCAAAATAATTTTCTCTAATAGGTTCAACATGATCAAACACAACTTGCCTTCAAAAAGTACTGATTTCGGCTCTGAGCTTGCTCTGGTGAGAACCTCTCCTCGAAACCTTCGGGTGCTTCAACGTCTACGCATGTAACTTGACACAAAACAATAAAATAAATAAATAGTAGACATACAGTGCTCAAAAATTCAAATAAAATTCATAAACAGAAAGATCATAATTTTACAAATTTATAGAAATTGGAATCACTCAAATCGGAGTTAAGCATAAAAGTTATAAGCATTTGAAGTTTCAAAATATATTTTAAATCAATAAACCGAATTAAATAAATATTTTCTTTTTCGGAAAATTAATTATTAAGTCATCGTGACACGTGTCAGCACCAGAGAGTGACACGTGGCTTTTTGACGTCGACTACTGGCAAACTCGTGATGACGTCAAGATAGCGTCATCATGACGTCGGCATGACTTCGGTCAACCCAGCGGCAGTGGGTCCCACCGCGACGGCAAGATGTCGATGGGTGACGTCACGCGACGAAGGCGTCTGGTGGCGAGTGGGCCCGTCTTTGTCGGCGTCTCGTGAAACGATTGCTCGGTGTGGTCGACATGCGGGTCGCGTTAAATCGGTGATCGTGCGGATCGCTCGTCGTCGCGGCGGCGGCCGACATGCGGGCCCGCCTTGTCGGCACGGCTCATGCTGATGGAGGTATGACGTGGCACTCTGGCCGCCTTAGATCCACATCTAACGGCGGAGGTTAGAAGATGGGGTTCATTTGTTCCTAGGGCGGCGTGGACTCACCTCGGCTGGCCGGATGGAGATCGTCGCGGTGATGAAGCTCGACTTCGGCGGCGACGCTGGCGGCTGGCTTCACCGGAGATGAAAACGGCGGCGTCGCTGGCATGGCGTTCCGTGGTCCTCCGGCGACTTGCGGTGGCGCTTCCGGCGCAAGGCGGCAAGGTGAGTTCGAGTTAACGCAGCGGCGCGCTGAGTGGCCGGCGGCGATTAACCGACTTGAATCGCGGCGAGACGGCTTTGGGACTTCAGCGAGGTCTTCTTGCGGCAGGCGGCGGCGACTCTGGCGGCGTCTGGTGTCGGTGGAGTCTTGGCTAAAGGGATCACGGCAAGGCGCGGCAAGATTAAATAGTGCCCTCGGCTCGTGAAAAGCGCGGAGACCGAGGCCCACACTGGCATGGCGCATGGTGAGTCCGGGCGACTTCGGATCTGTCGACGTGGCGCCAACGAGAGCCGTCGGATGGAGATCGAGCAAGTGGCGCGTTAGGGTTTTCCGGAACAGGCCGCATTGTTCGCCCAACACTGTTCATCGGGATTTTAATCCTTTTTCGATTTAAAATAATTCCAAATTCAAATAATTTATTTGGGGCATTAAAATATCGAGAAAAATTAGGAAAAATTCTCAAAAATATTTTAAGACATTTGTGACTCAAATAAAATATTTTCAGCAAAAATTTATTTTAACTTTTCCATTATTTAATCTCCTAGACAAGGCATCAAGCAATCACATTATCCTTCCCTTTCTTGTGTTTGATAACATAAGGAAAAGATTCAATAAATTCAACCCATTTAGCATGTCTACGATTCAGTTTCACTTGACTGCGAATATGTTTTAGCGACTCATGATCAAAATGAATAACAAATTCTTTGGACCAAAGATAATGTTGCCACGTTTCTAAGGATCGCACAAGAGCATACAATTCTTTATTATACGTGGAATAATTCAAGACAGGACCACTCAATTTTTCGCTAAAGTAAGCAACATGTTTCTTTGTCTTGCATCAAAACACCACCAATTCCAACCCCACTAGCATCACATTCAAGCTCAAAGGTCTTATTAAAATCAGGAAGTTGAAGTAAAGGTGCATCAAGAAGCTTATCTTTCAAAAGATTGAAGGCATTCTCCGTGCTTGCCCCAATGGAACGCAACTCCTTCTTCGTCAACTCGTTCAATGGGGCTGCAATGGTGCTGAAATCCTTCACAAAGCGGCAGTAAAATCCGCAAGTCCGTGGAAGCTCCGTGACTTGTGAAATCGCTGTGGCGTTGGCCAACTCTTAATCGCGTGCACCTTGGCTTCATCAACCTCAATTCCTGCTGAGTCACAACATAGCCTAAGAAACGATACTCGTTTCGGTGCAAAAAGTGCACTTCTCGAGGTTACCAAATAAGCGCAAAGACGCAAAGCATCAAAAACAAGACGTAGATGATCAAGATGTTCATGTAATGACTTGTCAGTAAATCAATATATCATCAAAATAAACCACCACAAATTTCCCAATGAAAGCTCAAAACCTCGCTCATTAAGCGCATGAAGGTGCTCGGTGCATTAGTTAAACCAAAAGGCATGACTAACCACTCATACAATCCAAACTTGGTTTTGAAAACTGTTTTCCATTCATCTCCCAATTTCATTCTTATTTGGTGGTATCCACTACGCAAGTCAACCTTAGAGAAAATTATAGAACCACTTAACTCATCAAGCATGTCGTCTAGCCTAGGAATAGGATGACGGTACCTTATTGTGATATTGTTAATGGCTCTACAATCTACGCACATGCGCCAACTGCCATCTTTCTTAGGAACCAAAATAACAGGAACAGCACAAGGACTAAGGCTCTCACGTACATACCCGCGGTCCAAAAGATCTTGGACTTGGCGCTGAATCTCCTTAGTCTCCTCGGGGTTGGTCCTATAAGCAGCTCGGTTTGGCAAACTCGCTCCAGGTATCAAATCAATTTGGTGCTCAATCCCTCGTATGGGTGGGAGTCCTGGAGGTATCTCGGCAGGAAAAACATCCACATACTCCTGCAAAAGGTTAGTGACAAGCGAGGAGGCAAAGTATCGCGATCATCCAATGAAAACAAAGCATCTTTGCATAGCACAAGATAGCACAAAGCATCATCACTAATTGCAAGCAAGATCAGATTTTGTAGCAAGCAAGACGGGATTCCTCAATTTAATTTGGTTGGCTACATGCTGAATTTCAGATTTTTCATCAATGGGTTTCTTGTCATTAGCAATCCGCTCCCTATCGAGTTAACAATTTCAGTGGGGGTCAAAGGTAGAAGTGTAATTTTCTTTCCCTTATGCATAAAAGTGTATTTATTACTTCTACCGTGGTGAAGTGCATCAGTGTCATATTCCCATGGGCGACCCAATAAAAGAGAGCAAGCTTGCATCGGCACCACATCACAATCAACAAAATCGAATAGGAACCAATGGAAAAATGAACCCGAACTGTTTGTGTTACCTTAGTTTTGCGGAATCATTCACCAATCGAATGTGGTATGGATGTGGGTGGGCGTGTGGTCAAGCCAAGCTTCTTGACCAAATCAGTACTCACCAAGTTGTTGCATACCACGGAGTCAATGATCACACGCGCCGCTCGGTTGTTGATGACGAAGAAAATCTGGAACAAGTTGTGGCGCCGCGCCGCTTTCGCTTGCTGCTCCATCAGGCGCTAAGGACATCTTTGGACAATGATGGACTGACGCAGAGTATCCTCGGCGCCAAAGGTGGCATCATCATCAACCTCGCTGCCGTCCACCCCGGTGTCGTTGATCTCGTCCTCAACATCGGAGGCGCTGATGTAACCTCCGTCATCGGTGGCGATGTATGCCCATTGGTCGGGCATTCTTTCTTGACGTGGCCAATCCTTGGCACTTGTGGCAGCGAATTCCGTCGATGTACGGCTGTGGAAGCGACGGAGGAGCTCTTGGCGGTGTTGGCGGGTCGACTTCTGCTGCTGTCACTGACGGGTGGGTGGTGCCGCCGCCGATCGTGTGTTCGTCAAAGGTGGCGGCGCCGCTGGTCGAAAAGGTGGAAGAAGGCATCGTCTTCGCTTGTCCCGTAGTCGTTCGGGCGTGAAGGTGCCGCCAAGACATTGCTCTCGCTCTTGGAATGGCGTCCGCAATTCCTTCTCTGCTAACATAGCAAGTTGAAACAAGCGATTGATAGTTGTATATTCTTTATAATCAACAATATCCTGAATTTTCGACACAACCCACCGTAAAAACGAGCAATTTTATCCTCGTGTTCTCTACTACCCCACAACGTAGCATACCCTTTTGAAGCTCTTGGTAATATTCCGAACAGTCATACTACCTTGATCTAATCGTTGCAATCTCTTGCATATCACGTTGGTAGGAAGGAGGAACAAATCTATTACGATAGCATCTTTTAATCTCGCCAAGAATCAAGGTTGTGGCGGGCATTTACTAGTTCATTCCACCGATTATAGCAAAATCTTTAAATTCACTAGTGGCTTGTCTAACCCTATGAATCTCGGGAACTAGATGGGAGTTAAATTTCGCTCGACCGTCATCTCCCAATCTAAGTAAGCATCAAGATCATAAGCTCGTAAAAGGAAGGGATGGTGAATTTTACCTTAGCGAAAGGATCATCATTGCGGTTCTGGTTATTACCTCCCATACCGTGATGGTTGCGGCGAAGACGGTCATGCAGACGGGCGTCTCGTTGAGCAGCCACGTTCCTGGCGGCACGTTGCTGCTCATCTTCATCTTCCTCAAAATCACCATCCTCATCGTGGTCGTTGTTGCCGTGGTTGGCGCCGTTGTTGACGGATGCATTTCCATCAATGGTCGCTGGAGGGCATTTTTCGACGACATCCATCCTCTCGGTGAGGGTGGAAACTCGTCGATCGATGCTCTCAAGGGTCTTGTTCGTCGTCATGGCATGCTCCTTGAACATCATTTTTATCTCCTCCAGCATGGTCGACAACTCTGAATGAAGGACATAGTCTTCGATGGTAACATCATCATCCTCATTCCTGCCCTTCTTGCCACCTGCCATGGTTAGCGCAGAAAAGGACAGAAGGAAACACAAACACAAGTATTATGAGCCCTATGAACTACTAGGTGGGATCTCACGCTCTCAAGCAATCTTACCAAGTTCTTACGGTTCTTACCAACACAATGAGGACGGTGCAAGCGGTGGTCGGTTCGTGACACCGTGAGGGCGTGATGAAGCGATTGCAAGGGTCAATAACCTGTCCGATCGAAGGATGTATATGTGGAGTCAGAGGAAGGTTATATGTATTGAGTGGCACACAATTCAGTAACAGATAGTAATGCTGAATAAATGTCCAAAAGCACTTGCCCTAATTGTTGGTCTAAACGTGTCCTTATTCTAGCTGCGGCAGAAAGCAAGGAAGGTATAGAAACAAGCAACAAGGCGTCAGATTATATGAACGGATATCAGCATAACAGCAAAACACTTTTATCAGGCACGGTAAAAATACCTACCCTTGCTCCTGTTTTTTTTTTTGCTCTTCGCTTCCTTCACAATTTTTTTCTCTAGGCTTCTTTCACAATTTTTTTTATTTTTCTTTGATTTTTCTGATATTTTTCCTAGGATCAGGAGCACAAAGGTAGACAGAACACAAATTTTTAGCCTGAACAAATGTAAGATGAAACCGATATGAAATAAGAAGTGTTTTCCGAAAAGCGTGCTCAAACTTTGCCACGAAAACTCAATCTTCGAGGAATTTCGCAAAAATAAATTCGGCAAACCCAACAAAGTGGGGAGAATCGGATGTAAAATTTTCTGTAGATGTCCGTGAAAAAAAATTCGCCTAATTCCGAGTCCGTATGCGAAAGTTATGGCCGTTTCTGAAGGACTCAGAATCGTGGTTTCTAGGCGGCACCTCTCCAAACTCAAGGGCGATGGAGTGGATATGGAACGTGATGATCTGTGGTGGCAGGTTCTGTGATGAGGGGTGGCGATATGGCTAACAGGAGGTGGGGATTAGGGTTTATGAAGGAGAAACCCTAACACAACTAGGACTCAAACCGAGGAAAACCACAAAACAATCCGATTCCAACAAGGACTCAAATAGCGATTGGTGGTGGATTGGAGTAGGATATGGGATGCGCGGAGATGAAACACAACTAAATTAAGACCACGATCTAAATCAGCAACACGACTCGACTCGACACAAACTCAAGATTACGGACTCAAACCGAAATTGTGCAAAGGCTAGGCGTGGTTCTAGGTATGGTAGACTATGAACTGAATTTTTTTAGCTTTTTCGTGGACTATAGGACTAATGCAAAACTAAATCAAACTACGGAAAAGGCGAACTGACGGTAAACCTTGCTCGATACCACTTGATGGGAAAGGGATGCCCGAACTTCCGCCGTGGATGATAAGTCGATTAGGCGCGCGAGACACACATGATCCGGCTTCTTGATCGCACGATCAAAACCCCGCAATCGCAGCACCACGCGCCCTTCGGTTATCAACCGTGCGCTGCCCGGTTGACCTCGCCACGAAGGCTAATCCTGCCAATGAATCGAGAACACAAGCAAGAACAAGAAAGATGCAACTGAATTTGCAATTGAGGATGAAGCTCACGAGTTGGGGTCTCACAAACCGATGAACGGCGACATCGTTCAAAGACGAATTGATCTAAGCAAAACCCGCCTCAAACCCTAGCGGCGGCTACTGATTATAAGGTCTAAGGGACATCCTAGAAACCCTAGATGCGTCCGTGAGGGACTCCAACACGATACATGGGCCAACGGCCCAAATTGGTGACGCAGCACCCTGGGACAGATTCTGTCCGCCAGCTTGAAACGTAAATTCCCGTCGACTCCGAAGTCCAAATGACCTGAAACTGGTGCCATTGGAAAGTTTATCTCCTTAGCTTTCGAGGCATATGTGGATCATCAAAATCGGAGCCTGTTTGTGGTCTGGGCGACGATTTTAGTAAACGCCGCTTCTGGTGGCCGAGGTAGTCGACTCCGAGATGAATTGAACTTCCAACTTGACTTGGACACCCTCCTTGCCTCCCTCCTGGTCCTTGCTGGTTTCCAAGGCCTTCATGGTCCTCTCCAAAGTTCCTAAGTACAAGATAATCAATAATATCATTAGGTAGCATACCATCCTCACAAGTATATGCACGGGCACTTAGGAACGAGCTCACCTGTTGATTCAATTGCCGTGCTCGTGCTCTTGTGATGGGTCCTTGCATCACAACTGGAGGAGGCTCGGTCGTATGCATAGAAGTGATGTCCTCATCATGTGTGCTAATCAGGAATTTTATCCGATGAAATTTTGCGAATTTCGACCTTTTCGGCCCAGAGTGAAAGGTGGAAAATTTCGCGAAATCCAGCTTTTGGTTAGATTTTGTTGTTTTTTTAATTTGGCTGAAATTTCGCGAAATTCCAGAATTTTGCCTGTTTCGCTTGGTCGATATTTCTTCCGAACCGAAACAAAAAACCCTGATGCTAATACGCTCTATAAATTTGGATAAAGAGAGTATAAAAAGAGGAAAAAAGAGTAGTGATTCTATACATCACTTTATTGTACAAGCTACACAAATATTAAAATAAGCAAATGGTTATATATAACTATAATCTATCTTTTATTTATAATTTAATGTTTGTGTAATTTTTAAAAAGCGGTAGTACCTTACAAAAAGAAAAAAAAAGGAAGGCCTAACCCTAGTTGTACAAGTCCGTCCTTTGTTAAACACTTAAACCCCCCGCTCTTCCATTCCTTCTCCCCTCCGGCGGCGGACGTTCCCCGTGCCCCCACGATGGCCCACGCCCTCAGCTGCGCCGCCGCCAGCGCAGGTGAACCATCTTGTCTTCTCTCTTCTTGGTTTCCTTCCTTTCTCTTTTCTTGGGTTTTGCTTTATCCGGCAGTGGACGGATTGGGAATAGATTTCTAATGGGTTCTTGCGGCTGATTAGTGTCTTGCTTCCGTGCAGGGATTAGCATCCATCATGACACTACCGGATCCTGCTTCAATCTCAAGGTATCGGATGGGGCGCTGATTATTCTTGTTTCTGTCCTCGACGTCTTAGAAACCGTCATGCTTATGTTGCTATTGACGCCAATGATTGATAGGTTGCCGCACTGCCAAATGGCCTCCATGGTGAAGTCCGGCAACATCACAACAGGGACCGCAGAAGCCAAGGTATTGATTGATGTTGCGTGTCTTGCCTTGTGGAAATTGGGTTTTGTCTCTTGGATGTTATGTGTCGCTTTTACTTGTTAAAACTATCCCCTGTATCTGCAATGTAGCATGTATTATAATCAGCAGGATCTGTTCTCTGCTAGAATACTTTAATGAGTGTGCTTCATATGCTAGGACTTGAACTCTGAAATCTGATCTATGAAGCCATATTTTACTTGTTTGAACATATTTTAGTGTGGTAATCAAATTGCTTGTAGAATCCCCCTTTCTTGCTCAAATTAGCAGCCTACGATAAAATGGTCTCAACCGCAAAAATACCACTTGGGATATGACTCTGAAATCAATAAAATAATTGATTATATTGTTTGATCTGGTTTTCCACATCCTTTGATGAACATTGGTAGAGCCCTATTCTCCATGGGCTGACCAAGTGACCATTTTAGGTTAGAGGGAGATCTGCAAGTGACTTATGTTTATGTTAGAGGGAGCAGCATTTTGCTTTTATTATGATGATAATCCTTATATCCTTGGTTAAAATCTGCAGCTATTAGGTGCCTAATGGCAACTGGAAAAGGGCATGGTGCAATTTCAACCGCAACAGCTAGTAGTGGTGATCAAAATCAAGGTGGATTGCGTGGCAAATTAAATAAAGTTGTTCTAGCTTACAGTGGTGGCTTGGATACTTCAGTTATTGTTCCATGGCTCAGGTATAAATGTTGCTTGTTTAGTATTGATTTTACCAAACTTCAAGTCTAAAATTAATCTGACTCGTGCAAACTATGTCTTCTTTTGGTTTTTTTAACTGAAGGGAGAACTATGGCTGTGAAGTCGTCTGTTTCACTGCTGATGTTGGCCAGGTATGTTGTACCAGAGCTTGTTGAATTTTCAAGCCTACAGAACTGAATGGTTGTACTGCCTTCTTTTACGTAGTGATGTCATGCTAACCATATGTTGCTTTGTTAGCTTAGTCCCTGATATTTTTGTCTCCAATTTATTACTCCATATCTGTTTGTCACTTGGTAATAGCTTACTTATTCTTCTGACGGTTACTTTGTTACCATGAATTACAAAATCAATAATTTTCTTCACCTTTTGTCCCTATGCCTTCGTGTTGTCATAAATTTCATAATTGTGAGTTCCTTTTATATTCTGTGCTTCTACCGATTTTTTTTTTTTGCTGTCAGCAAGTAAATGAGGCAGCATTATAGTTTGGACATTTCTTACTAACTTGCTAAATGATCATCAGTTCAATTCATTTACTTATCCCTTTGTAGGGTGCTATTGAAATGGAAGGATTGGAGAAAAAGGCAATAGCTAGTGGTGCAAGCCAGCTTGTTGTGAAGGACTTGAAAGAAGAATTTGTTAGTGAATATATATACCCCTGCCTTCGTGCTGGTGCAGTTTATGAAAGAAAGTATCTGCTTGGGACTTCAATGGCTAGGCCTGTTATTGCTAAGGTGAAATTGATACAACAGTTGAACTTGTCTATGAATAATCATCCAAAATGTTTGTAACTAAATTTTGAAATGCATCTTTCTGTGATCTTTAATTTGCACGTTATAATACTGGAATAAAAATGATTTGAATTATAAATGCACTGCACCATTGAAATCACTAATGTAAAATTGATGCACTTTTGGTAGCAGCCATCCATTCTGGTAGAATTTGAAATTTGTTTTGAGTGGTGCATCATTAATTTCTTGCTAGACTTAGATTTGTCAAGTTTTTTCTGTACCACATTTCGTATTTGTTCCCTAAAGGTCTCACCTGCAAGCGTAGGATGCCCATCTTCAGTTTTGTAATTTTGTTGATCTGCTAGTCCAGCACAGTGTGGATAGTGGATGCGATATAGGTGGATGTTATCTGTCATTGGACTGATCTGATCAATTGACCTATTGTGACTTTGATAGGCATCATGCAGTAGGCAAGGTTTTTTGTTTCGGTTCAGGAGAAATATCGGCCCCAGCGCAACAGGCGAAATTCCGGAATTTCGCGAAATTTCGGCCAAATTCAAACAAAAAACAACAAAATCTAACCAAAAACCAGATTTCGCGAAATTTCCCACCTTCCGCTCTGGGCCGAAAAGGCCGAAATTCGCGAAATTTTACCGAAAAAAATCCCTGGCAGTAGGTCCTGGGGTGGTGGAACTAGAATCTTTCCATGGGGTTGGGATGTGCTAACAAGTGTAAGACATGAGCAGCAGAGCGATTTCGGTCCTATATGGAATGAGCAAATTTTCCCAGATTCCTGTGTGAATTGAACCGTTTCCTATGGAATTCCTGCATTCCAAACAAAAAAGAAGTGGGGAATCATGATTTGAATTTTGAACTCATCATCACACCCTGCGCTGTGGATACTAACCAACTACACAGCGCATCTCTGTTTGATTGGTGTTGCTAACTAACTTGCTACAATCTCGGAAGGAGCTGGCCCTGCTTTGACCATTGAATGGCTGTTTAAGCCATCATGCAATGTGTTATATGATGGTGGTCCTCAATTGCATTAGGCATGCACTTTATTTATCATACGAGTTATTTTCTTTTGTCAATGTTTGTGTTCTCTTATGTGAGATAGCGTTGAATATGTAAGCTTTGTAGAAGCTAAATTAAATATGTAATTATCATAAATGGTTAGATGAATGTAATATTGTAATGAAGTACTTGCAATGATATACCAAACATTGCATATATCCTTTTATTCCTTTGCTGGCACCAAATAGTATCTGAACAGAGGATGAGAGATAAGCAATATATATTTCCATTGCAGGCAATGGTTGATGTTGCCAAGGAAGTTGGTGCAGATGCAGTTGCTCATGGATGCACTGGAAAAGGCAATGATCAGGTATACTGTTGTTAATGAGAATATTAATATGGTCAGTCATCTAATGCTAACCTTTTCTGTAGGTTCGCTTTGAGCTTACATTTTATGCTTTAAATCCTGAACTTAAAGTGGTGGCACCTTGGAGAGAGTGGGATATCACAGGGCGTGAAGATGCAATTGAGTATGCAAAGAAACATAACGTGCCAGTTCCAGTTTCAAAAAAATCAATATACAGCAGAGATCGAAATTTGTGGCACCTTAGCCATGAGGTATGAACTGCTACCTTGTTGGCCACGCCTAGTTGTTTGATCTTTTCTCTAGTTATTCTTTACTTTATGCTGTTCTTGTTCATTTGAATTTACCAAAAATTTTTACATTATGTTATGCGCAGTTTTTCCAAACTTTCAAATGAATGTAGTGCAGTGCCATATTGATGATATTGTTTAGCCTTGTGCAACTTTACCTTGTTGATGTCTTGAATTGAAAACCATAATACTTTGTCTTCAATATTGCAGGGTGACATTTTGGAAGACCCAGCAAATGAGCCAAAGGAAGATATGTATATGATGTCTGTTGCACCAGAAAATGCACCTTCAAAACCTGAGTGAGTGATCAATTTTTTATCTTGTGATAGCCCTTGTTCTGACAAAGTATTCTTTTGCTCTTTATTTCCATCTTTGCTGTAGTATGTAGCCTAGTTTAGTATATCCATATGATTAGTCATATCAGTGATACTACGGGTTTCCCCTCTAATGAGATACATTGAATTGTGTATACCTTTGTCATGAAGTTTTATTCACAATAAAACAAAGTTCGACTGAAATCTGGATATGACTAGTCTGAAGTCTGAACTAGGGATGTCAAATTTGTATGATGAACTTTGGAATAGTTTAGCAATGTGAATTTTGAACTTTTAATATGGGCATTATGACAATTTATCATGCTTTCATTCATTTTACTGTGGCAGCTTCCTGTTGAGGCGATACCAAAAAGAATTTATCATTTTTTTCGATAAGAGCTAAGTAAGTGATATGGTGGCTCAGGTTTATTTGCTTCTTTTTGCGGTCAGGAGTCTAGGCACCAGCTATCTCAAGTGCCATGCAAAGTAGTGATTAGTGCCGTTAGTCAGAGTTCTTGAAAGCTGCATCTATAACTAGAACATGCTAGATATATTTTAAAGACTTAACATGTGAGATTGCTAGATATAATCTTGATTAGAGTTGTTAAGGTTTGTTCAAACCATGAGGTGCTAAGAGCTGCAAATTCTTGCTTTTAGAGCATGCAAGGAAATCACTGGAATTGGTAACAGTAACACCAATTTTGTGTTATATCCTTTGTTGCACATTCTTGTTACATTATAACCTGTTTTGCCATTTTTTCATCTTCTTGCACAGACATGCTTGGTGCTACTTAGATTTTTCATTGGTCCACCAGAATGCACATATATACTTTGTTAAGCCTGTTGTATTCTTACGTCCAGGTATTTGGAGATCGGTATTGTCGCAGGCGTTCCTATTTCCATTAATGGAAGGGACCTCTCGCCTGCATCTCTCCTTGCCGAGCTCAATGAAACTGGTGGAAAGCATGGTATTGGGCGTATCGATATGGTGGAAAACCGCCTCGTAGGCATGAAGTCCCGTGGTGTCTATGAGACCCCTGGTGGCACCATCATGTCAGCTGCGGTGCGTGAGCTCGAGGCCCTAACATTGGACAGGGAGACCATGCAGTGGAAGGACATTCTTGCCCTCAAGTACGCCGAGTTGGTCTACGCTGGCCGTTGGTTCGACCCGCTCCGCCAATCCATCGACTCGTTCATGGAAAAGATCACAGCGACAACGACCGGTTCTGTGACTCTGAAGCTGTACAAGGGCTCGGTAAATGTCGCATCCCGGAAGAGCCCTTATAGCTTGTACAGGGAAGACATATCTTCATTTGAGAACGGGGAGATTTACAACCAGGCTGATGCTGAAGGGTTCATCAGGCTGTATGGTCTTCCCACCAGAGTCCGCGCAATGCTGGAGAAGGGTATCTAAGCTCTGTTTGCGTTTCAAAGAAAAAAATGTTCTCCCGAAACTGTGGGATTTTCGAGTAGTTTCAGAAAAATGGGCCTCATGCAAGATGCCCAGGTGGGCTTTGAATAAATTGCGTGTTGTTTGTTAGTCTTGCCATGTGATTCTAGTTTCCATCTGAACTGTAGCTTTTTCATGAGTTGTTGTGTGGACATGGATATCAGCATATGTATTGAAGAGATGCCAATATCAGCTCAAGAATTTCATTCCCTCCCAGCCGAACACACATGGTTAAGTGGCTCGCACTATCTCCAAGCCTCGTCTGCTAATAACTTCTCATGAGTTTAGAGATTCAAAAGATTTTTTAAAAATAATACATTTTTTATTCAAATTGTAAAAATATATATCGATTCAAAAAAATTGCAAAATTGTATCTCTGTCGTCATATGATTGGGCGACAAGAGTGCTGTAGTGACCCCTATTTTCACATAGAATGCGAAAATAGAAATCTCATGTGCACACAGTACTAGTCCCTGGATCAGTAGCTAGTACGCACATTTATACAATTGATATCACATCTATACTCTTTATTACAAATAATAAAGGTAATGTACATAATAAAGTTTTACAATTCAGAGAAATGCAGCGGAAAGAATTAAAGTCTTGTAGTATGCCCATACAATCCCTCAGGCAACTGACAAGGTATAATCCCTAGAAAATCTCGTCAACATTCTGATTCTTCACCCTAAAAACAACATGTAAGCAAGAGTGAGTATTTTCGTACTCAGCAAGACTTTAGCGAATCCTATTATACATGCAGGCCGTTCAAAGGAAAGACTTTCATGGTTAATTTGCATAAAGCTAGGTTGCAAAAGAATTTACTGAATTGTAGAACATAAACGGAATTTAAGTAAAAGCAGTTAATATATAAGTATGAAACAGTAAATTTCACGAACCTCAGTTCTTTCGATCATCTTCATGAATCAATCATTGATATATCACATATCAATCCAAAATAATTAATCTCCATGAATCAATCATTGACATCACAGTCAATCCGAAATAAATCCTTTTCAACAAGGATATCCAATCCAAATCACAATGCTAGACAGCATATATCAATAACCACATTTTGTAAAATAAAATGCTAACTATGTGATGACTTTACCAAATGCCCATGACCGCGGACGCGGCTAATCGATTAGTTTTTACTCTGCAGAGTTGTACAACTTTACCCACAAGACATAACTTAACTCTTTGTGCAGATCATTAGCACACTTCCTTTGGTGTGCCGCAGAGAGTCATGACATAACCGTTCGATTACTTAACCCTAACTTTGCACCAAAGACGGACGTAAAACCCATACCCGAAGAAGAACTCGATGCATAGAAATGATGGAACTTCCCGTAAATACTGGCGACACCGTTGTATCGGAAAACGTTGGTTCCATGATCACCTCGGTGTGGACGTCCCTTCGAGCAATCCATTAAGGAACAGCCCGTACTACTACAGCCTACCAAGGTACAAAGCTAGATTTAAGTAATTTAATTAGTTAAGACTGCCCCATAACAGGACTTGTGGTTGTACGGTTATTTTGGCTTGAAAACAACACATAATTCGGCCCTTAATCCGAAACAGGCAATAATCTCCCCCTAATCTACGTGCATTTCTTCCTGCACACCCGGTTATTGCCAATAATTGCCTGCATCAATACTATAGTTTTATTTTCATTTTTAACCAAAATAACCAAGAATTATCATCATGCCTTAGCATGTCCAAACTTCATTTGATCAATGTCACTAGTTCCAAAGACCTCAAATAAGTCATGTGATCAATGTTTCTAACAGATCCTTACCAAGTCTAAAGCATGGCTAAGCAAGATTATTAAATATCGTGTATACCCAGAGTGACATTATATATTGTCTAATCATGAACCTAAGGTATCAAGGTTCACAGATCCATTATATCAAGGAGGTTTCAGGAATCAACAGGTATATCTACCATTACCCACAATATAGCAGAGTTTAATGAATATACGCATGCAGTAAAAACATTTAATGAAAACATTTATAAAACTGGGATCAACATGGTCAAAAGGAGTGCTTGCCTTGCTTACGATGAAGTCGTAGTCATGTCGGCGTTGTCGACGATGGAAGTAGTGTCGTCGGGTTCTACACGTCGCGAACGAAGGATATAACAAATAACAAATTTCAATAGGGACAAAAAGAAATCAGATGGAAATCCAAATATAAATAAATCATAGAAAGCAGGCATGATTTAAGGTTGAGTTATTATGATTGAAATCTCTCGTATTTTAACTGATTAAACCTTTACATTGATATTTAAGTTTGATCGGAGAACAATTTACTGTTATGTATTGTCTATTTTTACTTTACGAATTCAAGAAGCTTATATTTATAATATCGAATTCAAGATGCAAAGATTGGTTAAGATTAACTAGATATGATCATTTCAGGCTCAAGGTGAATTCTTACTTTTAATTAGGATTCATATTCAAAACAACATTTAATTAGTATTCTAGTTATAATAAGCTAACATATTGATTTAGGCTACTAGCATTATTTACATGATATTTAAGAAGGTTCTGGTGATACAAATATCATAATAACTGATTTCTTGCTTATACTCAAAGTCCATTTATTCATATTCGGTCTAAAGTGATGGGATTACTTAGGGTTATTAAGCTATTAAGATTAATATACGAATCATGGTGAAATGAGATTACCTTTTCATAATAGGGTAGACTACACTTTAAATAACATTTCTAAACTAGTTAAACAAGTTTTAGGATTCGGACAAGTTATTATTTTCATCGACGAACAAGCTTAAGTGGCAACTTTTGTTTATAATTCACGGAATCGGCCAAAAAGGTAAACATGACGACTAACGATTAAGGGTTTTGGACCAGCTAGATTTAGATGAAAAGCATGATGAAAATGAAATATTTTTCTAGAATCTAGTAGAACAAACTTTGTAGAGCATTAATAAATAGGTTTAATAGATTTTAGTATTTAGACGAGTTATTTTATCCACTGCTGATTTAGCCTAAATGACCACGATGAATAACGCTAAATCGGCCAACTTTATATTGAGATTGCAACTGTAATGTACATGATCTTTAATTCATTTTTCATACATTAGCAGGGTACAACTCTAGAAACATTTTAAAGTTGGTTTTGCATTATTTTTACTTAAATTGCAATATATTACTTATTTACTTATTTGTTATAAATAGCATTTCCTTTCATTAAAAGAATGAAAATTAAACCTTATCTTAATTATTTTTATATAAATGAATCCTTACTGTTTTTAGGAGATTAATACAAATTATTTCATCATTTTATGAGCTTTTATGCTTTCATTTTTTTATTAATGGTCATGATGGGGTTTAATGATGATTAACAAGCAATTAATTTAAAATGAATCCAAAATTCAATTATTTTTGCATATTTGGATTTATCATGGTTCCAGAGGCATGTGTAAATTATTTCATAATTTTATGATTTATGTTGCACATATTTTATTAAATGATCATGTTAAGGATTATTCAAATTTCAATTACAAATAAGTCAAACCAATCATGAATATTAAATATTTTTGTATATTTAAGTTTATTATGATCCCAGAGGCACATAAAAATTTATTTTATGATTTTAGGGATTATATTTTACATGGATGCAGATAATGTCCATAATGGGTTTATAATCAAAGTTTAATTTAAATAATTATACAGTAGTTCAAAAATTAAATATTTTGTATATTCATATTCTCTCTTATTTTATATGAATTTATAAATTTACTTCACTTCATTTTGATTATTGGTTCAAAAGTTATAAGCAAATGAAGTCATTTGGGTTTGAAAATGCTGGAAAAATAGGAAATTACTATAAATAGGAAATACGCCTTCTTACCGGGATTACGCTTTCTATTTTGGGCTTTGACTGAGTTGGGTTACTGGCAGATGGGCCCGAGCTGGCAGAGATACAAGCAGCGCATGGGGGCTGGCAAATGGGGCCCGCTTGCAGCGACAGAGGGCAGAGCTCCGGCATCCGAAGCTCGCCGGCGACGGAAGAGGGCCGGAGAGGCTGCACCGATTGGACGGCAGGCACCAGGGCATCCTTGCGCACCTGCTGGTGGTCGTTTGGTGGTAAGGGATGGCCGGGAAGGTGGTCGCCGTCGGAAGGAGGCGGCGGTGGCCATGGTTGACCGGCGGGGAAGAAGAAGGAGAGTTTCCCGGACCTCATCTTCACCTCTGTGAGCATCAGTGAGATCAAAGGATTCCGTTTTTGCATTTAATTTGAAGGAAGAGAGTGCGGGAGAGGGGTCTCACCGTGCGCCCTGGGCGGCGGAAGAGGGAGCTCGGCGCGGCGGCTCACCGGAGAAAGGGAGGTCCAATTGGCAGAGGGTATAGACTCTAGGGGTCATGAGGATACTTCGGTGTTGATGCTTCGGGTTAATTTGATGTGTGGAGGCGCGCACACTGATTTCCCCCTTTTTCGGTTCTTCATCGGCTTTGGGGAAGAAAGGGGTGTGGCTCGCACAGGAGAAGCTCAGGGGTGAGTAGAGGTTGCTTGTGTTGGTCTCTGGAAGGTGTTAGCACTGATTTATATAGCTGAGCTGAGTTGGTTCTTTGTAAGTGGAAAGGATGGAGAGGCGGTGAGGCTTTGCCGTGGCCACGATGCGGCACGGATGAAGCTTCGTGGGGGATGCAACGCAGGGCAGGGGCACAGATTCTGAGGCGATGCGGTGGCAAGGATGGCAGTGGCCTCGGGTTGTGGATTGCGGCGGGAAGGCGACAAAGAACGGAGGCGGTGCTTGCTCTACGCTGGCGTCGTGCGTGAGACAGAGGAGAAAAGAGGTGAGGGAGAAGGATTTGGCAAGTGGGCCATGGGGCCACTCGGCAGGGAGAGGAGAAGGGAAAAGGCTGGGCTGTGGCTGCGTTGGATGGAGGACACGTGGCGATCCAATGGTCACAATGAAAAGGACGGCTCACAGTATGCTGGGTCAACTTGGCCTACTGATTAGGGTCACCAAACCAACTCAATAATTTATCATAATTTTTATAGAGGTTTTCTAGGTGAAGATAAGGGTCCAGTTGAATTTTCAGATAAAAATGCATTTTGGATATTTTATTAAAATTCTGACAATGCAATATTTAAATTTCTGGCTATTCTGTTTTTGATTTATTAAAGTGTCCAAATAAATTTATTTATTTTTTAAAATTTGTTTTTATAATGAATTTGAGATAAAAATTCTTCTGTAAAATTTTCAGAATTTTATCTTTAATATTTAAATTCTAATAATTCTGGCATTGCTATTTACAGATTTATTTTCTTTCTGTTTTTGAATTTATAAATGATTCATATGTAAGTTTTTATTCTTGATATTTTTACCAGAGATATATATGGGTCTTAGGTCGGCATATTAAAAATATCAACTTGAGGAAAGGTCTGGATGCTGCTACGAAATTCTGGCAAGGTTCAAGGCAGCTTTCTTATCTCAAGATTATCTCTTGCTTTTCTTTTTATTTAAATTATGCAGATTATCTCAAATTCCATGATTTGGTTTCTGGATGGATCAGGGAGGCTCTTAAATTTTAATATTATTTTTGTTGATATTTTACTTTTACTTTCTTGCATTTACCATTTTACCATTTCATTGTATTTAACTTTTTCTTTTAAAAGTAAATGCTCAAGAAATTCAATCATGCAAAAAATTCAGAAAATGGAAATTCAAATCAAGATTATATTTCAAACTTGATATTTCATTTGTTTTGATAATAATGATCTTAAGTTTTGATCTCCCTTTTCATTAAGATTGAAATGGAGGAAAATGAGATAAGAATATTATTTAAAATCAAAATCTTGATTTGAATTACACTTTTAATTCATTTAAATTTTCAAATATAAAATCTTCATTTTTATTTATTTTCAAATTTACAGGGCTGTTACAAGTGCAACATGCAGAAAAAGTTGAGTCAGTATTGATGTGGATTCTCTGTCACCAAATAAAAGGGTGATAGGACTATGCCACCAAATCATTTGGCGATAGGAATATGTCGTCATTTCATTGTCGCTAAATGGTCTGTCACCAAATAAAAGGGTGACAGGGCTATGTTACCAAATCATTTGGCGACAAGAATATATCACCATTTCATTTGATGACAGAATTGTCACTAAATGGTTGGGCTACAGAGCATCCAACCCAAATAAATTCTAAAAATTATGAAATTTTTTGGAGGAAATTGAATTTATGAGGAATATTTTTTCACTGATTTCATTTAAAAATTCATTGTAACTTGTGCGCATTAATTATTAAAAGTCAGTATTATTTTGACAGTTGATAGAATTTTAGAGTTCAAAACAGTGTGCAATAAATTCAGAAAAATTTATATTTGTCAGTGATAATTCATGTGGTATTTTACAAAATTATTTGTCAGTTAATTTTGTTTGAAAAAAAATTCAAATTTCGTTGTTCCTCGTTCTCTTTCGGTGTGCGACAAATTTGACAACAAATCAATGTTTTAATAAAACCTGACATTGATATTACAAAGTGCAGTAAGTACAACAACTACAATAGTATAGCACGTGAACAACACCTAAGATACAAAAGGAATTCATAAAACTGGAATACAACATAGGTACATGCCTCTGGTGAAGGACTAAGTCACAAAACCATACATTCTATGGCCATGGTTGTCGGAATAGATCGCTACTATAAAAATTATAATAGTTGGTTCCTAACGGGTACTACATTCGGATATCTGATAGGACTTAATGTAATACCATTATCAGAATTCGGAGGACTTCGAGGACGCAAGGTTCGTGCCCTAGGTGGCATGAAATCATCATCATCATCGTTATTTGTATGGTTAGGAGTTAGCCCTCCTTCAGTACTGGTTGAACGTCCTTTTGCATTGTTGCTTGAACGGCTTGTTGTAGTAGTACTTGAATGGTCTATTGTGATAGTGCTTCAACGTTGAGTTCTAGGTGACATGAAATCGTCATCATCATTGTCATTGTTATTTGTAAAGTTAGGAGCAAACTCTCCTTCGGTGGTGGTTGAACATTCTCTTGAAATTTCTACTGCAACAGTATTGGATGGACCTCTACCTCTCCAGTTATATTGATGAGGACATCCCAACCATGGATATGACCGCTGCCCTTTCTCTCCAAGCGACACCTTCGTCCTCGACTTTCGGTGTTTCGGCCGCTACTTCATCTACGCCGCATGGAGGGCTTAATCCAGAAGCACGGCCTTTCCATCCACCTTTGCTGGACCGGTACATCGAGACCACTCACCAAGGATAACCCACATGCCAAGGAAAGCCCACGTTGAAGCCCAACTTGTCGCCGAGTCCGGTTCGGCCATATAGCAACACGTCAATTTCAAACCGGCGTATCTCGGGCTCCCGAACTCCGTTTTTGACGTACGATCACTCGTTTGAAAGCTTAGGAGACAAGCTTTCTAATAGGCCTAGTCCCACGGCCAAATTCCTAGAGGAACGATGGAAGATTCTCACAGACCAGAACTTCAGGGTGCTGCGCCACCTTTCTTTTGGGCCCAAGGCCCATGTATCCTTAGGGTTTTGTGGTGTTGGTCGCCACCCATGGTTTGGGCGCCCCTTTGGCCACCGCCCCTAGCATGGGTACCCCTCTATATATGGCCGCCACCTTCGTACGTTGTTCTTTAGGTTTTGTTGCGTGTGGTAGACCCCCTTGTGCGTCCCACCTCATTTTGCGTGTGTTGACTAGACCATCCAACATGAGAAACAAAACCTCACCTTTGTTCGTGACTTTTGATTAATCCAAGTTTTAGATTGCTTCTCACTTGTTCTTGCAAGTTCCTCGATTGCTAGTAGGGATAAGGATCCATCACGTTTGGACATGGTTGATCGACTTGCGTTGGTGGCATTGCGATTATCGGCTCCCTTCCTCGCTGGTTGGAAGTCAAGATCATGAGTTCATCAACTCCCCAAATCGACGTATCGTTCTCATCAGAAGATCGGGAACCCCTGTGTGCGCATCATAGATCCTCTTCTACGTCTTTTGCGCGAACTAGGCATCAACCCCGTCGAAGAGCATATACATCGCTACGAATTCTATGATATTTTTATTCAGCAACTCTTTATTCTTTGGGAATGACTAACACACAAGATGAGTATACGAATTAGTGAACTTATGGATTACGCTAAAAAGATTAGTAGGGTGAACAAATAGGAAATAACTAACGTTAGTCTGCTTTGCATATTGATTGGGCAGCATTAGTACCCTATAAAGTCTCATAGAGAAACCTGTAGCAGAAGGGTGGTCGGCTAGTTCGCACACCTTGAAATACCTTTGACGCCACCTTTGCAAGTGCGCCTTGAGGTCATCGGAGGTCACAAGGTTCAGGCCAGAGGTTGTTACATTATGCTTCGATAATGTCGGACGCCACTCTTGCAATTTGCACACCACTTTACTTAGGCTTTCCTCCTTAAACGGATCATCCTTTTCATTACGCGTAACTTTCAACGTGTAACGAAAGGGCTACGCTCGTCATATCAAGTGTCCACAAGAATGCTTTGCTAGAGGATCCAGCCATGGTGATGTGTGAGTGGGAGCTATATATGTGCCTGCGGTTTGGCCTTTTATAATCTCGAAGGGGTGGTGTAAGGACTAAGTGTTGGAAGGTAAGATTCAATCGTGCAGATGGATAGTAAAATGCTGGAGTGTATAGTCAAGTTGGGCTAAAAAGTCAGTCATGCATGCAAGGTGTTAGTACTGATAAATATAATGTGCAATAAGTAGTCACTTCAGGGTTAAAAGTAGGCAGTGAGTGGTCACTTCGGACTGTACAGTGTGCAGTTAAAAGTACAGCTGTTGACCATTAGAAGAAGATAATATCCATTAATAACAGCATATGATCAAATTGGCCTGACAAATCTGATGGTAGAGTGTTGTCAAATCGGCCTGAAAAAGATTAAAGCATTGGGTAGAGTGTTGCAACTTGTCACTGCAAAAGGTGATGGATGCTTTCTTTTTTGACAACTCATCCTGACAAAACTGCTACCTGTGACTTGTCTAATTGGCCTGACAGAGCTACAAGCCCGTGAGTTGTCTAATCACCTTGAAAAAGCTACTGCACTGTCTAAGATATTTCGTAACCAAATATAATAGTTCATGATCATAAAAATCATATGTCGTACAACATATCTGGAACGGATTAATAAAATACATAAGATAAAAAGTTCTAACAATCCAAAATATAAGAAACTACTACTTCTAAATGCTGCTGATCTAGGATGTCTTGAGGGTACTCATATGGTTTTACATCTCTCTTGCACCCGAGGATAGACTAGAGATCACGTTTTCCATCAAGTTGCAAATCTGTCCAAAACTTGTTCTTCACGTAGCAGTCAGTGTTTGATTTTTAGAAAAATTAAAAAAAATCATTTTTGAACGATTCTTATTGGAGAAGGTGCGTGAATTATATATCCATCTGTGAAAAAGTTTGGGAGTCCACTGGTTACACCATTTGGGCGCCATGATGTTAATACCAAGCCCCAAAATTTCTACTCAAAGTTCTTGACAGTCTGTGGTGTTTTATTTTTTCTGATTTTTCTACAAGGTGTTTTGAGGTGGTCTTTGGGAGTGCTTCATGACTCATTTGTTCATAGGGAGAAAAATTTTCAAAAATCTTAGAGTACTAGAAATCCACCAACCACCTGCTCCAAGTGAGGACAATTTCTGAAAAATCTGATTTTGCTTTTCTGAAAGTGACTTTGGTGATTTGGCTTGATCTTCTTTTTAAAAGTAAGGTTTGAGTTGATTCCTTTTTTATTGGATACTTGACAACCAGGATTGTGATTTAAAAATTTCCCACATATTCTATGGTTCTCATCCATGCAAGCTAAGGGTACACATAGTTGTCTAGTTGTTCAGATTTTAGATGGTTGGTGAATTTGAAGTGCACCGGTTCGAAGAAAAATCTTCAAAGCAGTTTTATATTACGATCATTCACCCCTCCTCTGATCGCCATCTTGGTCCTTCAGAACTCAAGCCATGAGGCTATTTATTTGTAATCATTAGCCATAAGGCTAATACTTTTTTGCTTAATTAATATTATTCGACTCGTGATATGGATATGTTGGCATCACTGTTTCCATTGTGTGTGCTAGTTTTTTCTAGACTAGCATAGATTATACACAGTGGGTTTGAATTTGGAAATCAGGTCCCAACATGAACTCAGCCCATAGACCATGCCACGTGGCAGCCCGTGATTAGTTCAGTGTTCGCTGACGTCACAGCGACATCATGCTGATGTCATAATTGGATTATCCATTGAAAAGTAATTCTACCGAAATATCTTTAGCGATGACATCATAAATGCAATTTTTTAATATAAAAATAATTTGGTTTATTAATTTATTTTCTAATTTTCTGATTTTTAAATTTTTGAATCTTCCACGAGCCCATTCTCCCTCATACGAGCCTCGATTGAGGTGAATCAAAATTCTAAAATTTGTAAAATTGAGATTTATTCAATGCTAAATTTTATTTGATTTTTAAAGTTTGTTTGCTCTCTATTTTGATGTTTATTTGGCTTCTTCTCTCGTTTCATGTAGACATCGAATTGCTTGAAGTGTTCGAGGAAGATCCGTTGATCCAAGACCAAAGTTTAGAGCAAGAATAAGGGCTTTTCTAAGGCAAATTGTGCTTTGATCATGTTGAATCCATGTTTATAAAATTGCTATATTATTTTACTTTATTGCACATTATTTCACATATACAATTGTTTCAATTTTATTGGGACTTGTTAATCTACCTGTTGGTCTATACCCTACCTTGTCATTTGTATGCCATGATCTTTTGTCACTCTAGATTGATTCACTATAGTTGGTTAATAATAAAACCAATATGGGTTGGTTAGACCGCTGTAGTATGCTTAGCCATACCACATCATCACATGTACTTGAATCATCAATAATTAATCTCGACTAGTGAAATATAGAACATGATTAGGATGTCACGCAACCATGTTAAATTGTTGACAGCATGTGATGCTTGGTAATTAATTAGGGTGGTAATCATTTAGATGGGGCAAGTGGCAAGGGGCAGTATGCTAAGGTGGGCTATTAAGGCAGAGGGTATGTGGAAGACTTGCACTAGTCACTTTAAGGACTTAACCTTGTGAGCCTTTTGACCTAAGTTAATCATGCAACTACATGTTTAGAATGGGACGGACCTAGTTGATTAATTTGTATTGTCTTAGTTTTAGTGCTACCAGTGGTGGTGTGGTTCGCCTTTTTTATGAGCCTAGATGGTGCAAGTAGGGGGCCTTGTTGTGGTAACCAGTCCCTTTAGTGTTGAAACCTTAGCGGGTTGTATTGATTTAAGAGAATGCATTGTAAAGGTGTCGGGACCCGGATATGCAAATCTGAAACCCTCTGTGTATACTGCACTAGTCCAGGATCACGCTAGTGCACACAGTGGAAACATAGATGACATATCATTCTATACATCGAAATAACTAAGAAGCAGCAAATTATTATTGAATAGAGCAAACGACCTTATGGTCAAAGTTCATACATCAATGCCTCTTAGCTTAAGAAACAAGTGAAATCTGCGGCGGAAATATAAAACTTTAGGCTATTCGACATGCCACAGCAATCGTCTGGGGAACGCCTTCCTAGTCCACGTAGTCTTCATAGTATTCCTCCTCTTCAAAGTCTTCACCACAGATGTCTTCATCTGCTTTATGGAATAAGCACCCCAATAATAAAAAAGGGTGAGTATGCAACATACTCGCAAGTCTCTAAACTTAATGCAAGTAACTAAATGCATGGCTTAAACAAAGGAAGGCATAATATGGTTCATTTATGTAAAGCAATAACTTGAATTGAAATACAAGAAATAGATTGAAGGCGATTAATAAAACAATAATAAATAATCTGGTAAATCAATGGTAGACAACATGAGCAGAATGACGAGGCATCACCCTACATCATTCAAACAAGTATCAACCACACAATTCAACTGCTTAGTTTTAGACAACAACAACAAAGTGAACTCCCTGCTCACATCCCAACAATTCCACATTTCAAGAAAACACTCTATACCCGTGTGAAATTCCGGGCTTGTCCATGACCGCGACACGGCTATTCGAATAGTTTTACACTCGCAGAGGTTGTGCAGCTTTACCCACAAGACATGATATTCTCCTTGCGCTGGCCATTAGCACACTTCCTTTGGTGTGCGGCAGAGAAATCATGACAAAGCCTTTACAATGCATGTTTAAACTCGGTACAGCCCTCTAAGGTTTAGCCCATCGGGGCCCCTCTTGAGCCATGTGAATCTACCCGCACAACCCGGAACCCACACCAACATTTGGCAAGACTCAAGACTAAACATTGCAAATTAATCGGCTAGGTCTGTCCCATACCGGACTTATGGTTGCACGGTTAGGCCCATTCAATGGCGCACAAGATTAAGTCCTTAAATTATCTCAAGCAAGACAACCACATCCCAATGTGCGGATAGCACCCTTTATCGCACGATCACTTGCTCAAGGTAAAACATTTTGTTCAACCAAGACCAATGGCATCCCATGCTATGGTACAACAAGTTTTACAACAAAGGGTCGACCACAATTCAATATCTTATTAGGTCAAGATTAACATTAGTTCACGGTGACATGAATCCCAACGCATTTACTCAAGGTGTCTAAGCATAGCTACGTTAACTCAATGTTGGTACTACAATTATGTCCAACTAGTAAACAACCCAACCTAGGGTTAACAAATGGATACATGGCATTTCAATAATCAAGGTGGTATATTGGCAATTAGGTGAATAACTACTCCCATGAACTAACATTGATACACAAATAGCATGCAATTGTATAAAACAAAGTAATTTTGAAAACATGGGTCCAATATGATCGAAGGACTACGACTTGCCTTCGTCGACGAGGTGCGATGCGCTACTCTGAAAGTTTTCTCCCTCGTTGGCGACGACGACCGCTTCTTCGACTACGCGCAAAACGGTACACGAAAAGAATAAAATAAATTTAGAAGAAACTAAAAATTATAATAAAAATACTGGTAGATAGAGGATGAATTTAGCAATTGGAATCACTCGATTCAGAGTTCGAATGGATGAGAACGGGTCAAAGGAAGTTTGACAAAAAATAAAATCACGAAATTGAGAAATTGCACTGTAGCATCACGAGCTACAGTGCTTCGTTCATTTGTTCTGTACAGAAGAAAGAACAGAGAGCAGCGCCAATGGACATGGGAGAAAAAGGAAGGGTGCAGCCAGTGGGGAACTCGCCGGAGTGGAAGCTCGCCGGAGTAGGCTCGCCGGAGTCGGCCAGAGGCGACGGCGCCAGGAGGTGGCTCGGCAGGTGCGCATGGCGTCGCGGCCACGGGCGGCGGTGGGGCACGGCGGCGGCTGCCGGGGCCAGGAAAAGATGCGGCGAGGTGAGGTAAGGGCAGGGCACACGCAGGCCGGCGACGAGAAAGTCGGCAACGGCGGCGGCGCGACGAGGCAAAAACGAGCCGGCGGCACGACTGTCAAAAACACCCAGAAACATGAAATTTCTTGAAACTAAGGTGAGCACTGGATAGCTAGCATCGAGGAGAGTCTACGGGTGCAAGGAATTGAATTGATTCTTACCCAATCGGGAGAAATCGACGACGAACGGAACGACGGTTGACGACGAACAAACTCGAAATCCGGGGTCAAACTGCAACGAAAATCAAATCCGATTGAATGGTTGTGTTCCTGGAAGCAAAAGGCACAAAGTGACGCGGTTGGTTCACCGGAAAACTCACCGGAGCAAAAGATGGCTCGCCGGTGTCTTTGGAGGACGCCGGGCGTACTGTTTTCTTGAGTTTTGGGATAGCAAACGACACAGAATCAAAGGGGCAAGGTGAGCACGGTGTAGAGGACGTCGATACGCACGTTTGGAGTACTCACACACTCGGAGAGACGAAGAAACGAGAGAGTTATGGCTAAAACAAGAAACGGCAAAGAAGTGCTTGCAGCTTTCGTTTCACTTGATTTCAGAGGGGGAAACTGCAGGAGAATTAAAGTCCTTGATGGCACGGTCGTTTTGCAACTGACCTCACTCAATGTCATTGAGAATTGCAAAAGTTATGAGCATTTGAAGTTTGGGCTGCAAATGGGGCTGAATATGAACAGCGCGCACGGCTGGAGGTTGAAGATGAGCAGTGCTGGACACGTGTCGCTTTATCATTGGCCGAAAGAAATGAAGAGACAAAAGCACGAGAAATAAAATTGTAAAAATGATCTACAAATCTTGGAAAAATTCCTAAAAATACTAGAGATTATTTGAAACCCAATAAAATTGGTTTCATTGAATTTTGATGAAATTTGGAATTTAGATTACTCCGGAACGAATATATTGGATTTAACGAAAAACCGCAAGAGATAAAATAGCAAAGGGATTCCAAAAATCTTGAGAAAATTCCCAAAAATGTTTTGGAATATTTGAAACCTAATTCTATGAATTTTGAGATTTTTAGAGCATTTTGGAACTCGGGTGAAATTTCGAATATGGACCGGAATTGAGAATTTTGATTTTGCGGACGATCAAGGATTGAACTCCAATTTCAGAAAGATATGGATGCCAGGTTAAATAGAACACCAAGAAAAATCCAAATTTTGAAATTAATTAATTTAAATTAACTTTAGTCAAAAGACTGAAATTAGGGATGTTACAAACCTCCCCCCTTAAATGGAATCTCGACCCCGAGATTCAGACTGGCTAGAGAATAGGTGGGGAAACTCAGACTTCAGATCCTCTTCTCGCTCCCAAGTGGCTTCATCTTCCGAATGATTGCTCCACTGGACTTTGCAGAAATGGATGATCTTGCTTCTGGTGATGCGTTCTGCAATTTCCATAATCTTCACTGGCTGCTCCTTGTAGGTAAGATCCTCTTGCAAATCGATGGCTTCCAATGGCATCTGTTCTTCTGGCACTCGTAGGCACTTCTTCAATTGCGACACTTGGAACACATCATGGATTCCAGCGAAGGACTGAGGCAACTCAAGCTTGTAAGCAACTTCTCCTCTTCATTCCAAGACTTTGAACGGTCCCACATATCTAGGGGCAAGCTTTCCTTTTACTTGAAATCTCTTAACTCCTTTTAGAGGGGTGACTCTAAGATACACATAATCATTGGGCTCGAAACTCAAATCTCGGCGACGATTATCTGCATAACTCTTCTGTCTACTTTGAGCTATCTTTAACTTGTCTCGAATTAACTGCACTTGCTCTTCAGCTTCTTGCAATATGGCAGGACCAAATAACTGTCTTTCTCCAGTCTCTTTCCAATTGAGAGGGGTTCTGCACTTTCTTCCGTATAAGGCTTCGAAAGGAGACATTTGCAGACTGGCTTGATAGCTATTGTTGTAAGAGAATTCTGCATATGGCAAACACTTGTCCCACTTGGCACCATAGGTTAAGGCACAGGCTCTTAACATATCCTCAAGAATCTGATTCACTCGCTCTGTCTGTCCATCGGTTTGAGGATGATAGGCAGTACTGAACCTGAGATGAGTTCCCATAGCTTCATGCAAACTTTGCCAAAAACGAGAGGTAAACTGGGTTCCTCTATCGGAGACAATCTTCTTAGGCACTCCTTGAAGACTGACAATCCTTGACATATATAATTCTACCAATTTATCTCCGGTGTAGGAAGTCTTAACTGGAATAAAGTGAGCTACCTTAGTCAATCGATCCACTATCACCCGGATCGAATCATAACTCGCTTGGGTCTTAGGAAGTCCGTAATAAAATCCATACCAATTTCTTCCCATTTCGATCAGAATCTTCAATGGTTGAAGCAATCCTGCTGGTCTCGATGTTCGGCTTTGACCTTCGCGCGACATCACAAAGAGCAACATATTCTGCAATCTCACGCTTCATGCTAGGCCACCAATACCTTTCCTTGAGGTCTTGGTACATCTTAGTACTTCCAGGGTGAATGGAGTACAAAGTCTCATGCGCTTCTTTGAGTAACAGCTCCTTGAGCTCTTTCTGATCAGGTACACAGATACGATTCTCATACCAAATGGTACCTCTTTCATCTTCAGTGAAACCTGGGGCTTTTCCTTTCTTCATATTACTCTTGATCTCTTTGATATCAGCATCATCAACTTGGGCTTCTCGAATCTGATCTTCCAACGTTGGACGCACTTCCAAAGTAGCCAAGTAACCTTCTTGAACCACTTCCAGACTAAGCTTCTGGAATTCCTCATAGAGAGCTGGCTGACTTTCTTTAATCATCATGGTATTACAGTAACTCTTTCTACTCAAAGCATCAGCTACAACATTGGCTTTGCCCGGATGATAATGAATACCAATGTCATAATCCTTGATCAATTCCAACCATCTTCTTTGCCTCATGTTGAGATCAGTTTGGGTAAATATGTACTTCAGGCTCTTGTGATCCGTATAAACCTCACAGCGATTACCGATGAGCTAATGACGCCAAATCTTTAAAGCATGCACTATGGCAGCCAATTCCAAATCATGAGTCGGATAGTTGACTTCATGTGGCCTTAGTTGGCGCGAAGCATATGCCACAACCTTCTTATCTTGCATCAGTACACAACCGACTCCTTGTCGAGATGCATCACAAAATATCTCAAAATCCTTCCTGATATCTGGCAGAATAAGCACTGAGGCGGTTGTTAAACACTTCTTTAGCTCTTGAAAACTCCGCTCACACTCTGATGTCCAAGCAAATTTCTTCTCTTTTTTCAAAAGCTGAGTGAGCGGCCTAGCTTTTCGGGAAAAACCTTCTATGAAACGGCGATAATATCTCGCCATTCCAAGAAAACTTCTGACTTGGGTTACCGTTTTGGGTGACTCCCAATTGAGCACATCTCGCACTTTACCAGGGTCAACAGCGACTCCTTCCGCTAATATGACATGACCTAAGAAAGCAACTTCTTTCATCCAGAACTCACATTTACTGAGCTTGGCATAGAGTTGATGTTCTCTCAGCTTCGTCAATACTTTCCGTAAGTGATCCTCATGATCTTTCTCACTCTTGGAGTAGACCAGAATGTCATCAATGAAGACAATGACAAACTTGTCTAGATATTCCATAAATACCTTATTCATCAGGGTCATGAAATAGGCAAGGGCATTAGTCAAACCAAAAAAAACATCATGGTATACTCATACTGTCCATACCGAGTCACAAAAGCTATTTTGGGGATATCCTCATTACGAATCTTCATCTGATGGTAACCTGACCTCAAGTCAATTTTTGAGAACACTCCTGCTCCTTGAAGCTGGTCAAACAAATCATCAATTCTCGGCAGAGGGTACTTATTCTTGATGGTGACCTCATTTAGAGCACGATAATCCACACACATCCTCTGAGTTCCATCCTTCTTTTCAACTAGAAGAACTGGGGCTCCCCATGGTGAAGAACTCGGTCTAACAAAACCTTGATCTTACAGCTCTTTAATCTGTCTCTTCACTTCAGCTAACTCATTAGCAGGCATCATGTACGGTCTCTTTCAAATGGGTGGTGTTCCAGGAACTAGCTCAATCAAGAACTCTATGTCTCTATCCGGTGGCATCCCGGGCAACTCATCTGGAAACACATCAGGAAAAACTCTGGCAATTGGCACATCTTCCAAATTTATTCCTTTGGCACTACAAACTTTTATCCCTTCGGTCTGATCTGCGGCAGCTTGAAACTTTAACTTAACTCCGTCTGGACTAGTTAATGTGATTTCTCTATTTCCACAATCCAAAATTGCCTGGTTCTTGGAGAGCCAATCCATTCTTAGGATTACATCTAGGGACTTGGTGTCTAGGACAATGAGGTTGGCTAGGAATTCTACCCCTCCGATTAATATCTTAACTTCGGGACAGCCTTGGTTCATACTCAAATCCGAACCAGGTGATGGTTTGGGGGTCATCATGGGTGGCAATGTAGTTCTCCCACCATTCAGCGGCGGTGCCCTCCAATTGATGAGCAGCATAAAAAAAAACTTTCTCATGATCTATGCACTGAGCAATGGCGAGCTTCTTCTCAATGGAGCGAATCCAATCATCTGCGTCCAATGGTTCTGAAGAGTTGCAGAAAGTAGGCGGACAAGTCCTCATGAATTCTGCCAGCTTAGACTGCGGACGAGCTTGAGGAGGTGTAGCAACAGCAGCTTGATTTTGCTGGTTCAACATATTAGCCAGGGCAACAGCAGTCTAGTTCTGCTGATTCATCATATTATTCATATTTTGCATCATGGTATTCATAAGTGAGTCTGGGCTGCCAAGAAATGTCCCAAATTCTGATCTGACTCTGCAGGTGGTGGTGGTGGGTTGGCACTGGCACTGGCATTAGCATTAGCATCCCTTGGTGAACCGCGGTGGCTCGAATCTAGTATCAACCATCTCATGACGACACAAGGGTTTGATAGGTAAGAGGGAAAAGCAATAGATAAGTGGTAAAGTCATCTAGGGGAGAAGGTAATACCCAAGAACAAAGGCCAACCAAGAACATAGCCGAAAAGGCTACAAAATAAAAAGCCAATAAAAAAAATTAACTTGAGGTATGATTGCAGCACCATGCTGGAGGCAAGTGTTCAACATACCCAGCACGCAAGTAAAGAAAATCCTAGTATACGCATACTATCATAGCCAAACTGAAAAGAAATAGAATATTCCAACCCACAGAGCACCTTAACCTATCTTATATGGTAGTCTTCTCGGACATACTCTTTGACGACTTGATCATTGCCTCCCTTGATTTGATTCCTTGCAGAAGATTCGTGGCTTTGAGAAATTTCATGAGATAAGGTCCATTTAAATTTCAAAGCAATGTTTCAGCAAAGATGAGGAGTAGGAACCTAGGAATAAGATGAGAGGAGACAAACTATTAAATATCAGTTTGTTGGTTTGATTTAGAAAATAATTTTGAAGACCATGCTATCTAAGAGAGCGACCTACAGTCGATATGGCTCTGATACCATCTTTGTCGGGACCCGGATATGCAAATCTGAAACCCTCTGTGTATACTGCACTAGTCCAGGATCACGCTAGTGCACACAGTGGAAACATAGATGACATATCATTCCATACATCGAAATAACTAAGAAGCAGCAAATTATTATTGAATAGAGCAAACGACCTTATGGTCAAAGTTCATACATCAATGCCTCTTAGCTTAAGAAACAAGTGAAAGCTGCAAAATGAAATATAAAAACTTTAGGCTATTCGACATGCCACGAGCAATCGTCTGGGAACGCCTTCCTAGTCCACGTAGTCTTCATAGTATTCCTCCTCTTCAAAGTCTTCACCACAGATGTCTTCATCGCTTTATGGAATAAGCACCCGCAATAAAAAGCGGGGTGAGTATGCAACATACTGCAAGTCTCTAAACTTAATGCAAGTAACTAAATGCATGGCTTAAACAAAGGAAGGCATAATATGGTTCATTTAAGTAAAGCAATAACTTGAATTGAAATACAAGAAATAGATTGAAGGCGATTAATAAAACAATAATAAATAATCGGTAAATCAATGGTAGACAACATGAACAGAATGACGAGGCATCACCCTACATCATTCAAACAAGTATCAACCACACAATTCAACTGTTTAGTTTTAGACAACAGAACAACGATGAACTCCTGCTCACATCCCAACAATTCCACATTTCAAGAAAACACTCTATACCCCGTGTGAAATTCCTGCTTGTCCATGACCGCGGACACGGCTATTCAATAGTTTTACACTCTGCAGAGGTTGTACGGCTTTACCCACAAGACATGATATTCTCCTTGCGCTGGCCATTAGCACACTTCCTTTGGTGTGCGCAGAGAAATCATGACAAAGCCTTTACAATGCATGTTTAAACTCGGTGCCGCCCTCTAAGGTTTAGCCCATCGGGGCCCCTCTTGAGCCATGTGAATCTACCCGTACAACCGGAACCCACACCAACATTTGGCAAGACTCAAGACTAAACATTGCAAATTAATCGGCTAGGTGCATCCCATACCAGACTTATGGTTGCAGTTAGCCCAGTTCAATGGCGCACAAGATTAAGTCCTTAAATTATCTCAAGCAAGACAACCACATCCCAATGTGCCGGAAAGCACCCCCTTTACTGCACGATCATTTGCTCAAGGTAAAACATTTTGTTCAACCAAGACCAATGGCATCCCATGCTATGGTACAACAAGTTTTACAACAAAGGGTCGACATACCACAATTCAATATCTTATTAGGTCAAGATTAACATTAGTTCACGGTGACATGAATCCCAACGCATTTACTAAGGTGTCTAAGCATAGCTACGTTAACTCAATGTTGGTACTACAATTATGTCCAACTAGTAAACAACCCAACCTAGGGTTAACAAATGGATACATGGCATTTCAATAATCAAGGTGGCATATTGGCAATTAGGTGAATAACTACTCCCATGAACTAACATTGATACACAAATAGCATGCAATTGTATAAAACAAAGTAATTTTGAAAACATGGGTCCAATATGATCAAAGGACTACGACTTGCCTTCGCCGACGAGGTGCGATGCGCTACTCGAAAGTTTTCTCCTCGTTGGCATTTACGACCGCTTCTTCGACTACGCGCAAAACGGTACACTAAAAGAATAAAATAAATTTAGAAGAAACTAAAAATTATAATAAAAATCTTGGTAGATAGAGGATGAATTTAGCAATTGGAATCACTCGATTCAGAGTTGAATGGATGAGAACGGGTCAAAGGAAGTTTGACAAAAATAAAATCACGAATTGAGAAATTGCATTGTAGCATCACGAGCTACGATTGCTTGCTCATTTGTTCTGCATGTAAGAAAGAACAGAGAGCAGCGCCAATGGACATGGGAGAAAAAGGAAGGGTGCAACCAGGTGGGAACTCGCCGGAGTGGAAGCTCACGAGTCGGCCAGAGGCGCAGGCCGAGGTGGTGGCTCGGCAAGATGGCGTCATGCCACGGGCGGCGGCGGGGGCACTGGCGGTGAGGCTGCCGGGCCAGGAAAAGATCTGGCGAGGTGAGGTAAGGGCAGGGCACACGCAGCGGGCGACGAGAAAGTCGGCAACGGCGGGCGCATGACGAGGCAAAAACGAGGCAGCTGACACGATCGTCAAAAACACCCGAAACATGAAATTTCTTGAAACTAAGGTGAGCACTGGATAGCTAGCATCGAGGAGAGTCTACGGTGCAAGGAATTGAATTGATTCTTACCCAATCGGAGAAATCGATTTAGCGAACGGAACGACGGTTGACGGCTTAACAAACTCGAAATCCGGGGTCAAACTGCAACGAAAATCAAATCCGATTGAATGGTTGTGTTCCTGGAAGCAAAAGGCACAAAGTGACGCGGTTGGTTCACCGGAAAACTCACCGGAGCAAAGATGGCTCGCGGTGTCTTTGGAGGACGCCGGGCGTACTGTTTTCTTGAGTTTTGGGATAGCAAACGACACAGAATCAAAGGGGCAAGGTGAGCACGGTGTAGAGGACGTCGACACGCACGTTTGGAGTACTCACACACTCGGAGAGACGAAGAAACGAGAGAGTTATGGCTAAAACAAGAAACGGCAAAGAAGTGCTTGCAGCTTCGTTTCACTTGATTTCAGAGGGAAACTGCAGGAGAATTAAAGTCCTTGATGGCACGGTCGTTTTGTAACTGACCTCACTCAATGTCATTGAGAATTGCAAAAGTTATGAGCATTTGAAGTTTGGGCTGCAAATGGGGCTGAATATGAACAAGCGCAGGCGGCTGGAGGTTGAAGATGAGCAGTGCTGGACACGTGTCGCTTTATCATTGGCCGAAAGAAATGAAGAGACAAAAGCACGAGAAATAAAATTGTAAAATGATCTACAAATCTTGGAAAAATTCCTAAAAATACTAGAGATTATTTGAAACCCAATAAAATTGGTTTCATTGAATTTTGATGAAATTTGGAATTTAGATTACTCCGAACGAATATATTGGATTTAACGAAAAACCGCAAGAGATAAAATAGCAAAGGATTCCAAAATCTTGAGAAAATTCCCAAAAATGTTTTGGAATATTTGAAACCTAATTCTATGAATTTTGAGATTTTTAGAGCATTTTGGAACTCGGGTGAAATTTCGAATATGGACCGGAATTGAGAATTTTGATTTTGCGGACGATCAAGGATTGAACTCCAATTTCAGAAAGATATGGATGCCAGGTTAAATAGAACACCAAGAAAAATCCAAATTTTGAAATTAATTAATTTAAATTAACTTTAGTCAAAAGACTGAAATTAGGGATGTTACAAAAGGTTTTGTCATGATTTCTCTGCCGGCATAGCAAAGGAAGTGTGCTAATGGCCAGGTACAAGAAGAATATCATGTCGTGTGGGTAAAGTGCAAAACCTCTACAGAGTATTGTATGCTTTAATTATTCACCCTTGCCTATCACAACATTATCTGTTGAGGAGCCTAAAATAGTGCTGGAGGAGGAGTACCAGGAGGAGACGAATGTTTAGGGTGCGAGGCTTGTCAGTTGCCTATGTATACTGAGGGGTTTATCTGTCTTTTTATTTCGCTGTAGTTTAATTTGTTATTCAGCCTTACAAGGTATAATCATGTAAGTTGACCATAAGGTCATTCAACAGGTATTAATTAATATATGATATCTATCATAATGTTTCCGCTGTGTATGATTTTGATATTTACTAATGTTGAGCTTGTGTACACTAGCATGATCCTGGACTAGTACAATATACACAAAGGGTCTGGATTTTCATATTTGGTTCCTGACACAACCTTACCGGATGATGCAAGCAATAAGGATGCAGATGGAGATGAGGAAATGGGCTATCAAAAGCCCGACAACCACATCAATGTGATATTCGGTGGCTCATCTGCATACACCTCCAAAAGGCAATATAAAACTGCATAGAGGGAGGTAAACAATATCGACAATCAGATCGGGAAGCCAAAATACCCAAAATGGTCGGAGGTTAACCTCACCTTCAATCGGCAAGATTGCTTGAAAGGTGCGTTAGTCCCCAGAAAACTCCTATTAGTAGTTTCTCCTACTATTAGCAATTGCAAGGTTGGAGTTCTTTGGACTTGCTTTTTATTCATTCTTTGGATGAGATGCAAATTTCTCGTTCTAAGATTAGATTTGTTACAAACCCAATCTTTGGGATTGTACCTGGTCCCTCAATAGCTCTAGTGGGATAGATTGTCTTACCTATCACCTTTAGAAATGCTGATAATTTTAGAATGGAGTTAATCTCGTTTGAAATTATTGATTTTGAATCAGCATATATTGCCATTTTGGGTAGACCCTCAGTAACCAAATTTATGGTAGCAACTCATCATGTCTACCAAAGTTTAAAAATTTCTTGTCCAAATGGCGTGATTACTTTATAAGACAATCAACTTACTGCACTTAATTGTGATTGCATATTGTTCGAAATTGTGGATCAATTACCATTACGTGATACTAATGATGCAGGAAATACAAACAAGTCTAGCAAGACAGAGAGGCTGAAAGCAGTTCGTTAGCCCAATGAACAAATAAAATAGGTACCCATTGATTTCGCTGACCAGTTAAAAACTATTTGGATAGAATCATCAATGGATGCTAAATAGGAAGACGAGCTCATCGCTTTCCTCTGGGCTAACGTAGATGTATTTGCATGGAAACCATCCGACATGCCTAGGGTCCTAAGGGAAGTTATTGAGCATAAGTTAGCCATTTGACTAGATTTACGACCAGAGAAGCAGAAGCTGCAGCGATTCGCTCCTAATCGGCAAGAAGCCATTTGACAAGAATTGAACAAATTCTTGGAAGCTGGTTTCATTCGTGAGGGTAATCAACCTGATTGGCTTGCAAATCCGATCATTGTCGAGCCCCGAATTTGCAAATTCGGACCCTCTGTGTATTCTGCACTAGTCCAGGATCACGCTAGTGCACATAGGCTAAACAGGGTTTAAAGTACCAACAACATACACAGCAGAATAGTAATAAAGTACTTCAAACATGTACATAAACGAGTTGTACGACCATATGGTCTTCCTTACAATAGTTTGCCACGCAGGGCTTACAGTAATCAGAGTAATAAGAGTTTAACAGCGGAATAATAAACGTCATAGTGTTCAATCTCTTGCCACAGGCAACCTGACGAGGCTTGTTTCCCTAGTTCCCTGGCTCTTCGGTAAATTCCTCCTCCCATACAGGTGTAGACTCCTCCTCTGGTAAATGTTGCTCGCAAGGGTGGGTACACACCGTACTCAACAAGTCATGCACAGAATGCAGTTCTTATTACTACATGCATGGCTTGTTACAAAGGAATGGCTCAATTGGTTATTTTGCATTGCATCAATATTTTACTAAATATTTATTTAAATATAAAGCAGCAAAACCTTAATAATGTACTAAGCTTCTCAATTGTTTTCCACATAATTTTGGACACACAGTCCTTAATCAACTTTCATCATCAACCCTGGCACACAGCCTTCCACCCCATTTTATTTTCAAAACTCTACCCCTTGACTGTAATCCCCGAGTATTATCCAGTACTGTGGACTCGGCTATTCGAACAGTTTTAACACTCTGCAGAGGTTGTACACTTTACCTACAAGATACAATCGCACGCCACAAAGGCAATTGACCGTAACAAAGCCTTTCAGAGACTTCTATCTTCACCTAGGAACCTCTCTGAGTTGCCTTCACTATCACTTCCCTCACACAGAGCCGAAGTATAGGACAGGCAAACACCGTTGGACGGGTACCAAGCCGTAGTATAGGCACGCTCCCCCATACAGTTACCCCCGTATAACTGCCACCCCGAGGTATCAAATGTGAGATATCGGAATCCTACTAAACTAGGTCTTCCCATTCAGACATGTGGTTGTACAAGAGACTCAGGTCAAAGGCTTGCAAGGTAAAGTCCTTAACTGACCAAGGCAAGACATCCTTCTCTCAAACTTGGCACACAGCCCTCACAACACTCAAAACCCCCCAAATGCCACGAAGGCCCACCTGGCATAAAGCCTCGGTCCACTTGCCTCAGTCTAAATCCAATTCCATCCCAAGTTGTTTAACAGTGCAACACAGCCCTGTAATCATCCTTCATGTCGAACCACACAGGTCTCTACATTCCAACATCATTACCAACAACATTCCACCTTTTATCAAAAATGCATTCACTATTCCTTTAGTCAATGTTGCTTTTGTATTCAAACAAATTATTCACGTTATATGCATGGCTACGCAACTATTCACGGTCTAGCCTCCCGTGTTGGCATAATATTATCAACCAACTATTATTACCAAACTTAGGGCATCAAATGAAATCATGTCATACAAATACTAGTGACAAGGTGGCAATAACAAATAGGTTGATTTAACTAATTCACCCAAATTATTTAAATCCATTTTTAATTGAATTAGCATGCATAGTTTGAATCAAAATACATTTTCAAATCGTAGGAGCAAAATGGTCAAAGCACAACTTGCCTTCAAATAGCTGCTGGTCCTGATCTGGAGCTAGGTCTTGTGCCCAAAATTCTCCCTCGTAGCTTTCCGGCAAATCAACGTCTACTCAAATCATATATACACACAATAAATATAATTTATAGAGAATAAAATCAACTCTAAAAATTCCATAAAATTCACCAATAAATAGATCTTGATTTTACAAATTTTTAGAAATTAAAATCACTCAAATCGGAGTTAAAACACAAAAGTTATAGTCATTTGAAATTTATAAATTAATTAAAAAGAATAAACCGAATTTCCTCATTTATTTCTATACGGAAAATTCGGAATTATGACGTCAGCATGACATCATCACCGAATTAAATTTCCACTGATTTATTTTTCTAAAGAAAAACCGGATTATTGCGTAGACATGATGTCAGCATCCACAGTGCCATGACTAACATGTAGGTCCCACTGCTGACGTCAGCTGCTGACGTCAGTGTGACACGTGGCACGATCTGGTCGTGACACGTGGCAACGAATTATCAACCGAAAGCTTGATCTAATCTCATCCGTTCGATTTCAAATAGACGGCCACGATCAACACGACGTTATGGCTCTAGTTAACCCCGGAGTCGACACGTGGCATCATCTCGGCGCTTGGATCTAAATCGAACAGCTGGCATTAAACCGAGCGACGTCACCGAGGCGGCGTAGCCGACCCTCGGTCTCCGTCGCGACCGCGTCAACTCGATCTGGCGGCAAGGCGTGATCAACATCGTTCATTCAAATTTGGACAGCTCAGATTGAATCTACTTCGCACATTACGATTACGTGGCTACTCCAGTGTGCGACGCGTGGACACATCCGCACCACACATCTAGGATCTAAAGGTCCGGATTAATCCAATCCTACGCTATCAATTCAAATCCAACGGCTACGGTTATCTAAACTACGCGGCAAAACAAGAGCTACACGATCAAGATCTAACGGCTAGCAATTGAAAATGAGTTTTACTGTTACTGCGACTATGTGGTTAGATCTAGGCCGCATATCAAAGATCCAACGGCTGACATCGCATCAAACCAAAACTACTCTAATTAATCTAGACCGTTCATCTAATTCGACAGCTAAGATTGAAGATAACGCTTACTGTCGAAACGAAGATGTGGCGGAATCGTGGTCATTCGGCGATGATCGGACGGCTGTTGAAGTTCGGTGTAGCGGCGATGTTGTGGCGGTGAAGACTTTGCCGGAGAGGAAGACGATGATGGCGGCGATGGCGTTCGGGTGATCCTCTGGTCACACGAGACGACTCCTCGGACGCGGCTCGGTGCGAGGATTACTCCGGTGACCACAAACGCGACGGAGAATGATCAACGACAGCGTAAATATGACGAAACGGCTTCGAAACTACGGCGAGCTTGCACGAGAGCTACGGTGATTCTTGGGAGGCGTGAAAGGTCTCAAAATGCATGGAAGGAGGTGCTTTATACAATGCGCCGGTTAATGAAGCGAAAGAGTTACTCGTCGGCGTTAATGGCGTGCGTTTTTCTACGGCGGTAACGCTCGGCGGCGGCGCTTCTGAAAACCAAAGGAGAGGCGACGTGGACGCATCCGAGACGTCCACGCGGCGTCGATCAGACGATGCGGTGTGGCGAAGCGGCACGGGTGATTCTCAGCCGTCCGATGTGGATCGGACGGTTGATGAGTGGCGATGTTAGGGTTCCACGCGGTATGGGTTGGGTGACGCGCACAGTTATGGGCTCGGCCCATTACTGTTCATCGGGTTTTTCTTTAATATCTGAATAAAAATAATTCTAGTAATTCAATTAAATCTTTTGAGGCTTTTAAAATATTAGAAAAATTCTAGAAAAATTCTAGAAAATATTTTAAAACATTTTGAACTCAAATAAAATAATTTCATTTATATTTTGCAAAAACTTATTCATTATTTAATTAATTTCTAGAGAAGATTATATTCTAGAAATTCCAATTAAATCCAAATAAATTCCAAAAATTCTCAAAAATCCAAAATAACTTATGAAATTTAAAATGACCAAATTTTTGGGATGTTACAATCATGGTCAATAAAGCAAATGGTAAGAGGCACATGTGCGTTGATTTTACCAACTTAAGTAAACCTTGTCCAAAAGATGATTTTTCTTTGCCCCGAATCGATCAATTGGTACATTCCACAGCAGGCTGTGAATTGACGAGTTTCCTGGATGCATATTTAGGGTATCATCAAATAAGCATGGCAAGTGAAGATGAAGAGAAGACTTCCCTCATAATCCTGTTCGAAGTCTACTGTTACAGAAAGATGCCATTCGGTCTAAAAAATGCTGGAGCCACATAGCAGCGAGTTATGTAGGAGACTTTTTATAGTCAGATAAGGCATAATATTGAAACTTATATTGATGATCTCGTTGTAAAGATAAAATTAGGCCTGATCATTTGTCAGACTTGGCTGAAACCTTCAATCAATTGAATAAACATTTTTTAAGCACAATCCAGAAAAGTGTGTTTTTGGTGTTTCTTCTGGAAAATTGCTTAGTTTCCTTATCTGTTCAAGAGGTAATAAAGTAATCCATGAAAAATCAAGGCCATCAAATCCTTCAGACCACTCTCCACATTATAAGAGGTTTAAGGTCTAACTGGTCGGATGGCTGCTCTCAGCCATTTTATTTCGATATCAGGAGAACGTGGATCGCCTTTCTTTAAGGTAATTCAAAAACATGACAAATTTCACTGGTTAGATGAAGCAGATAAAGCCTTTAATGATATAAAGAATTATTTGCATAACCCACTCACTCTGGTCTCACCCAACCCTAGAGAACCATTGATACTATACTTAGCAGCTTCGAATAGTGTGGTCAGCGCTGTGTTGTTGTTGAACAAGATTAAATCCAAATACCTGTTTATTATGTAAGCAAAGTCTTACACGGGCCTAAGGAGCGATACCCTCAGGTTGAAAAATTACTTTATGCTGTATTAGTGGCTTCCAGAAAATTGAGACAATATTTCTAATCACATTGGATTACAATACCATCCTCTTTTGCCTTGGGAAATATTTTGCATAACCAAGATGCAACTGATCAGATTGCTAAGTGGGCAGTTGAGCTTGGATAGTTTGATATCTATTTCGTAGCTCGAACAGTAATCAAGTCCCAAATTTTGGTAGATTTTATCACTGAATGGATAGATAGTGAACCCTCTATGCAAGAGGATAATACTAATACCGACCACTGAAAACTGTACTTTGATGGTTCTAGAGAAATAAAAGGCTCAGGAGGCTGGCTTAGTATTAGTTACACCTCAAGGTGATCGATTAAAGTATGTAATCCAGATTCACTTTCCTGCTACCAATAATGTAGTAGAGTATGAAAGTCTTCTAACCAGGCTCCGAGCAGCAAAATCCCTTGGAGTCTGTCAGCTACTTGTGGTGGGCGATTCACAAATGGTCGTAAACCAAGTTAGCAAGGAATACATGATGTCTGATGAGGTAATGGCTCAGTACCTGGATGAAGTGAGGAAATTGAAAAAATACTTTAGTCATTTCGAAGTCCAATATATACTGTGAAAAGAAAAAATCTTAGCAGACCAGTTATCAAAATTGGGTTCCTCATGATTTCTTGTTCCAAAAGGTGTATTTATTGAATATCTGTCTAAGCCTTCTATAGATACATCCATAGAGCAATCCCTAACCAGTCATGAGGTTAGAGTCCTTGAGCAAGATTCTGTCGGGACCCGAATCTGCAAATCCGGACCCTCTGTGTATTCTACACTAGTCCATGATCACGCTAGTGCACGCAGGTTAAACAGGGTTAAAGTACCGTAATAAAGTACTTCAAACATGTATATAAACGAGTTGCATGACCTTATGGTCGGCTTACAAATAGTCTGCCACGCAGGGCTTACATTAATCAAAGTATCAGGAAAATAACAGTGGAAAATAAACATCATGGAGACTCATCACTTTGCCACAGGCAATTGACGAGGCTTGCTCCCTAGTTCTCTGGCTCCTCGACAAACTCCTCTTCCCAAGCCGGTGTAGATTCCTCCTCTGGTATATTGTTGTATGCAAGGGTGAGTACACACCGTACTCAACAAGTCATGCACAGAATACAGTTCTACTACTACATGCATGGCTTGTTACAAAGGAATGGTTCAGTTGGTTATTTTGCACTGCATCAACATTTTAACTTATTATTTATTTAGATAGAAAGCAGCAAAACTATATAAGTATAATAAGTTTCTTCAATTGTTTTTCCACATATTTTTGACACACAGTCTTGAATCAAATTTCACATTTACTCCTGGCACACAGCCACCCATTCCCATTTTATTTTCAAAGATCTACCCCTTGACTGTAATCCCCGAGCTTTGTCCAATTCCGCGTACATGGCTATTCGAATAGTTTTGACACACTCTGCAGAGGTTGTACACTTTACCCACAAGATACAGTCACTCACCACACAGGTGATTGATTGTAACAAAGTTTTTCAGAAACTTCCATCTAAACCTATGACCCTCTCCAGTATTGCCTTCCCTATCACTTCCCTCACACAGAGCCGAAGTATAGAACAGACAAACACTGTTGGATGGGTACCAAGCCGTAGCACAGGTATGCTCCCCCACACAGGTACACCCTAGTGTAACTGCCGCCCCGAGGTATCAAAGGAAAGATGTTAGAACCTTACTAAACTAGGTCTGTCCCATACCAGACATGTGGTTGTACGATTAACTCAGTTTAAAGGCTTGCAAGGTAAAGTCCTTAACTGACCAAGGTAAGACTTCCTTCTCTCAAAAGTTTGGCGCATAGCCATCTCATTTGCCACACAGGCCCCCCTTCTAGCACAAAGCCTCGGTCCACTTGCCTCAGTCTAAATCATTTCTCACCCCAAGTTGTTTTACGGTGCAACACATGTCAGTAAATCAACCTTCATGTAGAGCCACACAGGTCTCCGCATTTCAATGTCATTACCAACAACATCCCACCTTTTACCAAAATACATTCACTATTCCTTTAGTCAATGTTGCTTTTGTATTTTAAAAGATTATTCACGATATAAGCAAGGCTAAGCAACTATTCACGGTCTAGCCTCCCGTGTTGGCATATCATTACATCCAACTAATATTATCACTTAAGGCAACAAATGGATCATGGCATACAAATATTAAAATCAAGGTGGCAATAACAGATAGGTTGATTAACTAATTCACCCAAATTAATTAAATCCATTTTTAATTAATTTAGCATGCATAATTTGAATCAAAATACATTTTTAAAACTTAGGAGCAAAATGATCAAAACAAAACTTGCCTTCAAACAGTTACTGATCCTAATCTGGAACTTGGTCTTTGCCTGGAAATTCTCCCTCGAAGCTTTCCGGCAAATTAACGTTTACTCGAAATAAATAAATACACAATAAATATAATTTATAGAGAGCAAGATCAACTATAAAAATTCTACAAAATTCACCAATAAATAGATCTTGATTAAAACACAAAAGTTATAGCCTTTCAAAGTTTTAAATAAATAGAGAATCCTAAAAAAAAAATCAGAAAATCCGATTTATTCTAATTATTTTTATACGGAAAATTAGAATTTATGACATCTGCATGACCTAATGATGACGTCAGCACCGAGATGAATTTCGGCCAAAATATTTTTATATGAAAAATTATTTATGACGTCAGCATGACACGTGGCAGCCTCTCGGCCCGACACGTGGCATTTGATAGTCCGCGAGCAGTCTTGGTCTCTGATTGGATGGCGATCAGATGCTGCGTGCATCGGATGATGCAAGCACTGAGTCAGCACAACAGCTGGACCAATCCCGTTGCGACACGCGGCACAAAACTATCAACCGAAACTTGATTCAATCTCGTCCATCCGATTCAAAACGAACGGCCAAGATTGATGCGACATTTCGGCTCAGATCTACCCCGGAGCCAACACGTGGCTTAACCACGACCATTGGATCCCGATCAGACGGCTAGGATTTAAACGGCGACGTTGACAGAGACAGCGGCGCTGACTCCTCGATTTCCGCGCGACACGCGTCGATACGGGACTAGCCCGATGCTCGGTGTGATCTCGTCCGCTTGGTTCAAAATGAACGGCCGAGATGAGCCGAGGCGATTCGACTCCAGCTTACTGCGGGCGCGACAAGCGGCATGATCCAAGATGACCGGCGTGCATCCAACGGCTACAACAACTACGCGACTTGGCAAAATGAACACCCTACGATCTAGATCTAACGGCTAAGATTAAATAACATAGATCTATGCAATTAAATCTAAACGGTTGATTAGATCCAACGGCTGCAAAATGAAGATGAAGTTTACTGTTAAATGGCGACGTGGCAGGATCCGGGCCGGTGATTGAAGATCCGACGGTGGAGGAAGCTCGGTTCGGCGGTGATGGCACGGCGGCGCGGTTCTTGCCGGAGGGGAAGAGGATGAAGTGCGACGTGGCACTGCGGGGCTTCTTCGGCGACACGAAGTAGACGGCTCGACACGGCTCGGCGTAAGGATCACTCTGGTGACCTCAACGACAGCGAAGAGAGAACGACGGTGGCGCAAAGAGCGACGGAAAGTCTCGAAACTACGGTGAGCTCGTGCGGCGGCTACGGTGATTCTCGGGAGGTGTGAAATGGCGCAAAACGTGCGGAAGGAAGTGCTCTAACCGATGCGCTAGCTAATGAAGACGGGGAGGGAGCACACCGGCGATTGTCGACGATCGGGATCGCCAACCGCAAGAAATGAAATGGGGGGTCAGTATGTTATGGGACCCGAGCAGCGCTTCGCTCAGACGGAGGAAAAGTGTAGACGTGGTTGTGGTCGGAGCAAGACGACAACGAGCGTGAGACCGAGATTTATCTTGGTTCGAGCCCTGTGGAGGTAATAGCTCTACTCGATCGCCTTGCGGCAGTTTTCTTGGCTACTTCTGAGTACAAGGATGTGTTACAGCTCAAGTTTAACAATGGCTATGTCTAAGCTCGAGCTATGCGTGTTGTGTGTTGTCTTCGTTGTCCCAAAAGACTGCGCTTCCTTGGTCTTTATACTTCCTCTGCACGCAACGGACGGGAGAAATTCCCGGGAAGTGGCCTTCATGCACGTTGAGGGCTAGCAGTAACCGCTCTGAACTTGTTGCATGCACCTGCTCCTACCCCACGACCCACGCCTTGGGCAACCGCCGGTCAAATGCTTGATCTGAAATCCAAGGGTGGACTACGGCTCCTGGACAAGGGCCCGCCCGAGCTCGAGGTCGAGCGGGGCCGTGCTTTCAGTCCGTAGGCTTAGGTCGAGCACCTCAAGCACGCACCTGTGTCGTGGCAGGGGCCTCCCGAGCTCGGGGGATCCGTTGACCGTGTGCCGGCCGGTCAAGGGATGCCCAACCCTCGTCAGCTAGCCCCCGAGGCTTAAGGTCGTGGCCAGAACACGGGCCGACCTTGAGGCTCTATAGTCGGGACCGATTCCCAGAATGCTCTTGAGGTCGAGGTCGGGCGGAAACGTAACGCCAGGCCATGAATAAGCGACACCTGGCGCCTCTTGATCTCCGGAACCCCGGTACGGATGCAAACGGTTGGCGACACCTGCTGTCTTCTCGAAACCGCAGCCAAGGCCTTAATTGCGCCTGTCAAATCGTGGCTAGCACGCCCTTCGAAGCGTCGTGGCCTGGATTTGGCGACGGCGCGGCCTATAAACTTAAGACCGCAGCGCTTGTTGAGGAAACTTCCCGATCGGCGCCCTTTGTCTCCCAAGCCTCCGAGCCCAAGCAAAAACTTCCTCCCCCCCTCGACCGAAATCACCGCGATTTCCATGGCCAAGCTAGGGAGGAGCACGCTGTCGCCCGCAAGGATGAAGGAGCTCGAGACCCTGGGGCTGCTTGACCCATTCACATGGCGGCTGCCGGGCAACGAGACCGAGCCAAGCCCGAGGGACGACGAGATCGTTTGCACCGAGCACTACGTCCTCTTCGGCCTGCGGACCTCGGAGAGCGAGTTCCTCTCTGTGGTCCTCACCAGTTGCGAGATCGAGCTCATAAACCTGGTGCTGAACTCCATTCTTACTCTCGCCATCTTCTCCCACCTGTGCGAGGGGTTCCTTGGAATCCTTCCCAATCCCTCGCTTTTCTTTCGGTACTTCAGCCTCTTCCGCTCTGGGAAGGACCCTGTGGTCGGATGCCTCTACTTCCGACAGTGGACAGGGCTCAAGTGGTCCTTCCCCAAGATCCAAGCTCGGGACTCCCTTGGGCCATGGTCCGAGCGGTGGTTCTACCTGAAGAAAGGGGAGCTCGGCACGCTGTCATACGAGGGAAAGCCCATCGGTGGGAAGAAGAAGAACCTAGAGGCGGATGATCCCGAGGTCGACGAAGAAGCCATCGCCGCCATTCATCTCTGCGCCGAGCGCGGCCTCACCGGGCAGGCGATCGCCGTCGACTTCCTGCGGAACCAAGTGTCCCCTCTGCGGAGGCGGATGCACCCATTCTATGAGATCCAAGGGCGCATCGACTCGACCCGCGAGGGTACGTCTGGTATGCCTCACTGCCCCGTGGTCTTGCTCGAGTCCACCCATCGCACTTCTTTGAGAATGGTTCCCTCTTTGCAGCGCCGAAGGAGTCTTGGGTTGCCGCCAGGATGAACGAGATGTTCGGGAAACTGGCGCACAACTACTCCATGGACGACTCCGTGCCAAAGAATGTGCTCCGCCGCAAGGCCGAGGTAAGCCATCCCGACCAACGGCTCGACCCGAGCGACCCCGAGGCCCTCAATGACCCTTTTCCGCATGCAGGACCATCAGGAGTTGCTCGGCACGGCCAGGCGGATGCTCCCGTTGCCCGGGGTGGGCAGGAGCAAAAAAGGGAAGAAGAGACCTTCCCCGGTCGACGCGGACCGCCGGAGGCGAAGAAAACTCATTTCGAGTGGGGCGACCGCGCCATGGTGAGATCTGCGGTCGAGCCCCGAGCTGTCGCTCGTGGCGCCTTTCTTTGGTTTGAGCGTTCTCCTTTTGCGGCAAAGAAGAGAGCTTGGCGGCGCCGCCAGTCTTCGCGCTCTCTCGGCTCCGGGACCTCAAGCTCGAAACCCCGCTGCAACGGATGACGTGGAGCCGGCATGGGCCCCGAGACCCCCGGTCGTGATGTCGCGCAAGCGAAGTGCCCCCTCGGCCTCGGGGCAATAGGACCTTCGCCGACCCCCGACGAGACGGAGGCTAGTGTCCCAGGTAAGTTCCTGGCCTCTTGGACTTCTGTCTTCCTCGCATCTTTCGGGCTTAGTGTATGTTTTTGATCGTAGACCTCGAGCATCCGAGCTCGAAACTTGCCCGTTTTGACGTGCCTGTTGTCCAGGGCGAGTCCGAGTCCGAGGAGGAGGACACCTTCGAGTTGGTTCGGCACCTCGCGCCCGACCCGGACCCCCTCGGGGCCACCTAGCCCGCCCCCGGATGGTGAGTTCTACCAAGGGGTCGACGACCCGAACGAGGAGGAAAACCAGCCCACAACCAGCGAAGACTTCAGCACTGGCGAGGCGCACGACGTGGCTGCCGTTGCCGACCTTCCCGAAGCCACCGCGAGGGAGGACACCCAAAGCTTCATGGCTGCGCCGAGGGCGCCTAAGCTCCTGGACCACGGCCGCTCAGCGCCGAGGTCAGCGATTTCGCCCGACCACGAAGGTGATCAGGTAGTAGGAGCTCAGAGACCTTCGAGACGCTGGTGTGTTGGGTGCTAAGGCATGACATCCTGCACCACTTGAGGTCGAGAATGCTGTGGCCGATCGGCCGCCGCCCCTTAGCGCCGGAGGCGAAGCGGGGCTCGGCCGTGGAGGTCGGGACCAGCACTGCCGCCACGCCCTCCCCCGTCGACGGGTTGAACCCACCGGAGGAGACAGCGGATGACCAGGCCGCCCCCGGGGCGGGGACTCAAGGCCTTGGCCCAAGCACGCCAGCGGTGGCCGAGGTCGACCTCGACACTGGCACGGCGGTCGAGGAGGAGGAGGAGATCCCTCGTGATCATATTGATGACTGCGAGGAATTCACCCACGCACGCCTGGAGGGCCATCTCCGTGAGGTAAGGGTCTTCCCGCTCACTTCGCAGTTTGTGGCCTGAGCTCCTTGTCCCCTCTCATTTTGGGCCACCCTTTTCGTCGTGAAGGTGATCGACCATGCCTCTCGAGGGCTACAAGGCCTTCAAGAGCATGCTGACGTGCTGAGGGGCCTCCTTAACGCGATAGAGGCGCGGGAGGTTGAGCGCTCCAGACTCATCAGGACCATCGAGGTCGAGCAGTGGGAGCTCGAGCAGAAGGCCCAAGAGCTCGCCGACCTGCGCCAGACGATGAGGGCGCAGGAGGTAGCCTGTGGCCGAGCTCGGCGGACCAGGGACCTCCGAGGGCGAGCATGGCTTTAAAGCTGTGGAGCAAGAGCGTACTCGCTCGGCCAAGGCGCTCGAGGCCGAGCGGGCAAAAGTCAAAGCTCTGGAGAAGGCTGCCGCGGAGCGGACGTCTCCCCTGCCGAAGGCGTCCCCCGAGCTCGAGGCCAAGGTCTTGGGGCTCGAAAAGAAGCTTGAGCGCTAGCAAAGCGGTCGAGACGAGCGGGCCAAAGTCGAGGTCTTGGAGAAGGCCGCGCGGATCGATCGTCCACCTCGTGGCGCCTCCGAGCTCGAGGCCAAGATCTCGAAGCTCGAAGGGAGGCTCGAGCGCGCCAAAAGGGCGGCGACGAGCGCCATGGCCCAGCTCCAAGATGAACGGCGCTGGGCTGCGGATGCCTCCATGGTAGCCCTTCAGAACCAGAGCGAGCTGTCAGCCCTGAGGGCCAAAGTCAACGAGCTTGAGCAGGAGAAGCTTGCCCGCGAGATGGCCGAGCTGTAAAAGTACTGAAGGCAAAATATGTTAACAGAGCTGTGAGTTGTTTTGGAGAGCAGGAAAAGCTATTGTCTTGTTCTAAGCTTATAGTCGAGGATATTTGGTGTTCGTCCCTTTTGCTCCTAGTCGTGCGCCGTAGGTAGTATGCCAACAGGATACCCTTATCCAGCCCCCGTTGGGTCCGAGGTCGAGCAACGCCGGCCTTGGGCGCAAAATTTATACGCTAGCAAACGAACATATCCTGCAGAATAGTGAAAAGGTTCGCATGGGACATGGACGTGACGAGAGCGACACCAACAAAGAGGTGGTTACTCCCAGACCAACGTCCGAATCACGGCCGCGACTGTGCGCACTGCCCAACAATCAAAGTGCTGAAGCTCGCGCTCGAGCCCGGGCACAGGGGAGAGCTGGATTGCGAAGAGGTTAAACTACGTTTAGCTCGTCGCTTTGGGGGTGAGCGTCGAGCTCAGCGAGACTGAGCCATCGCGAGTGCGCTGCGTACGAAGGTCGCGTCCGGAAAAAGGTCCTGAACAAAAAGGAACAGTACCATCACAAGTGGAAACAGACATAAAAGTCGAGCATGAAAGAACAGCTTTAGTGAAACTTAAGGTATAGAGGTTACACATAAAACTTTCGAAGCTGATCTATGTTCCATGAGCTAGAGAGCTCTCTGCCATCGGGCATCGCTAGTCGGTAAGCCCCCGTGCGATCTGTTGAAACGACTCTGTAGGGGCCCTCCCACCATGGGGATAACTTGTTGGCGTTGGATGCTGCTCGAATCCGTCTCGAGGCTAAGTCCCCAACAAGGAGCTCCTAGGTCGTCTGGCCCAAACGCATGTCCGCGAAGCTTGCGGTAGTCGTTGATCGTGGCGATGCATGGCATCTTACTTCTTCTGCGAGGGTAAGGTCGAGAGACCGTTCATGCTCGAAGTCGACTTGGTCGACCAAGCTGACCTGGCAGAGCCCAGCGCAACCTCTAGAGGCGGGGCGGCCGAAGGTCGAACACGAGCTGGAAGGGTGTGGACCCTGTGGCTCGGCTTGCCGTGGTACGAATAGACCATAGGACGGTGGGAAGTTCATCCACCCAGGTCTTGCCGTAGCGTTCGAGCTCATCTGCAACTCGCTTCTTGACGCCCTGGACGATTTGCCCATTGGCGCGTTCCGCCTCTCCGTTGCTCTGGGGGTGAGCCACCAAAGCGAAGCATATTTTGATGCCGAGTTCCTCGCAAAACGCCTGGAACAACTCACTGGTAAACTGAGTACCGTTGTCAGTGATAATTTTGCATGGAACCCCGTACCTGGTGACCACGAACAAGCGGAAAAAACGAACTGCCGCTCGAGCAGTTATGGTCGAGACCGGTTCAGCTTCTATCCACTTGGTGAAGGTATCAACAACGACGAACAGGAACCTCTTTCCCCCTGTTGCTTGAGGAAAAGGGCCGAGGATGTCCAGCCCCCATGTCGAGAAGGGCCAGACGGCGGGATGGTGCGGAAGCGCGGGCGGGCTGATGCGACTTCCGGGCGTGGAATTGGCATGCGCGGCAAGTGCGGACGATATCGCGAGCATCTTGAAGTGCCGTCGGCCAATAATACCCCATGCGGAAGGCCTTGCCGACCATCGTCCTGTACGAAGAATGCGCTCCTGAGGCTGAATGGATGTCACTTAGTAGGTACTTTACCTCGTCCGTGGAGATGCACCGCGTCGGGATCTGCGGAAACATTTCGCCTGTAGAGCTTGCCCTCAACGAGCGTGTATAGACTCGCCCGGCGCTTGACCCGGCTCCTCTCGGCAGGGTCGGGTGGTAGGTCGCCCCGTGCAAGAAAATTACGGATGGATTCGGCCTAGGAAGGTGTATCCTCGACCACGGCGAGCAAGACCTCCCGGTCGGAGATCGAGGGAGCCACCAGCGTATCCAGGATGACGTCGGGCGGTATCTCGTCGTCGGAGGAGGCGAGCTTGAGAGAAAATCGCTTTGGAGTTGTCCCTCACCGGGATGTGCTTGAGCTCAAGTTCTGAAACCACTTCTCCATTTGCGCACCTCGCAAGGTACTTTGCCATCGAGTCTCCCGAGCATTGGTACTCCTTGTTGTCTTGGTTGACGATTTAGCCGAGTCGCCCTTTACGACCAACCAGCGTACACCCAAAGCTTTGCAAGCTCGGGGGCCCACCAAGAGAGCCGTACTCTGCACATTATTGGTCGCCGTGAACCCCAGCGAACCACATACCTCACCGTCGCCTGTGCAGTGTGAGAATAAGGATGCCGCCCGAAGCGCTTGAAGGACCTCGGCCGTCGAAGAACATGACCCAAGGCTTTTGTCCTCGACCTCGGGCTCTGGGCGCGGTGCGGACGCCGCCGACCACGAAGTCGGCAAGTACCTGCGACTTGATGGTTGTTCGAGCGACGACCTGGACATCAAATACCGCCAGCTCCATGGCCCACTTGGCGATGCGCCCGCCGCCATCTGGGTTTTGCAAGATGTCCCCGAGCGGGAAGTTTCTTGGAACGATCACGGAATGCGCCTGAAAATAGTGCCGGAGCTTGCGCGACGCCATAAGGAGAGCATACATCAGCTTCTGCACCTGCGGATAACGCTCCTTTGGGCCGTGCAAGACCTCGCTGATGTAATAAATTGGGTCTTCTTTGAGACCCCGTTCCGCCACCGGCCAGCAGCGGCGTGGGTGGTGGCGCGGTAGAGCAAACAACCTCTTGCCAGGTTGTGGCGTTGTAAGGAGGGGTGGGGACGACAGGTATACCTTCAGCTCATCGAAGGACCGCTGCGCCTCTAGAGTCCACTCGAAGCCCCCGTGCTTACGCAGAGTTTGGAAGAATGGGAGCCCACGCTCGTCGAGCCTCGAGATGAACCTGCTGATGGCAGCCACGCGGCCGGTGAGGCTCTGCACCTGCTTGATCGAGGTCGGGGGCGCCATCTTCTCGATCGCCTCTATTTTCTCCGGATTCGGGCCGACCCCCGAGCCCCCGATCATGTAGCCGAGCACCATCCCCGACGCCGCGCCGAACACGCACTTCTCGGGATTGAGCTTGATTTTGTGTCTGTTCAGGTTGGCGAAGGTTTCCTCGAGGTCGCGGACGTGGTCGCCCTCGGATGGGCTCTTAACGATGATGTCGTCCATGTAGACCTCAAGGTTTCTCCCGATCTGGGGTTCAAAAGTCTTGGTCATCAGACGCTGAAACGTGGCCCCGCGTGATTATGAGACTAAAGCGACATGGTCAGATAGCAATAGGTGCCAAGCGGCGTGATGAAGGATGTCTTGCTCTCGCCGACCGCCGACTTGATCTGGTGGTATCCCGAGTAAGCATCCAAGAAGCTCAGCATTTTGGCATTTGCGGTGGAGTCGACGATCTGGTCGATGCGCGGAAGCGGGAAGTTGTCCTTCGGGCAAGCCGAGTTCAACCTCGTATGGTCGACGCACATTCTCCACTTTCCCCCTTTCTTCTGTACGATGACCGGGTTGGCCAGCCACTCGGAGTAGTCGATTTCACGGATGAAACCGGCCTTCAAGAGCTTGTCAAGATTCTCCTTGATGACCGCGACCTTCTCCGGGGAGAAGCGACGCAGCTTCTGGCGCACAGGTCGAGAGCCGGATTTCACCTGCAACTTGTGCTTGAACACCCCCCTCGGAATGTCGAGCATGTCCGCGGGTTCCCAAGTGAATATACCTTTATTGGCGCGAAGGAAGGTGACGAGCTCAAGTTCCTATTTGGAACTCAGCTCCGCCGAGACGTGGACGCACTTGGTCGGGTCGCTCTCTTCGAGCGGCACAGCCTTCGTCGCCCCACTGGGCTGGATCGCCGCCTTCTGGTGGGCGTTCTTCGCCGTCGCGCCGGGACTGGTAAGCCGACGAGCCACCGAAGATGACATCGATCCGGCGCTTGCCCTGCTGGAACTCCAAATCGACGTCGTCGTGCTCCGCGCCAGCGTTCACCCTGTCTGGTTGGTCGTCGTCTTTCGGGAGCACGGGCATCTCACCTCGCCCATCATAGAAGGCCTCCAGCTTGCTTTGCCAAGCCCTGCAGGCCCGCAGATCGTGGCCGGCCGCCCTATGAAACAGGCAGAACTTTGCTTCATCATATCCTGGGCGCCCCTCGGCCCCCACGCCGAAACATCGGCCGTCGGGGCCTGTGTCGTCGGCCCTCTCTGCTGCTGGGCTGGCTGGCTCGCGTCTGGCGAGGTTTGGAGCCCTCCCGAGCCTGATCTCGGACCTCAAGTACCTCGCGCTAGCCATCTGCCGAGACGACCACCCGCGGCAGACCTCCGCCGCCCCTGTGATCACGCTTCCGCTTCTTGGTGGCGGCGCCGTGGTTGGCGCCCCTGGAGCTGGACGGATCGGCCTCTGTTTGGTTTAGACCAAGCTTACCTTGGTCGTAGTCGCGTTTCCAGTGGACAGCGTCGTCCGCGTCCGCGTACCGCTCCACCATGCGGAAAAGCTTGTTGACGCTGAGCCTCGAGGTGATCTCCAGGTTTTCGGTAAGGCGCCGATCGCGGACACCGAACTTGAAAGCTTTAATGATGGCTTCGTCGGAGATGCTCGGAATCAGGTTCCTTGTGCGATTGAACCGCTGCACGAAATCACGCAGCGGCTCATTCTTGCCCTGGATGACACGATCCAGGTCCTTCTCCTCCCTCGGGCGCTTGTAACAACTCTGGAAGTTGGAGCGAAGGGCGTTCTGGATTGGCACCACGACCTGAAAGAACCAGGTTTCTGGTTGAAAAGCCAAGTTCGCGCGGCACCATCTAGGACGGTCGGGAGGTAATTGGCCATGACAAGCTCGTCACCCCCAGGCCAAGATAGCGGTCGAGTAGATAGACAAGAATTCATCGGGGTTCTTGGTCCCGTCAAAACGCTCGATCAGCGCGGGCTTGAACCGAGCCGCCATCAGACGCGACGCAGCCGCCGAGTACGCCATGCAGCCATAGCCCGACAGCGCTAGCCGGTGTGGTCATCACCGATAAGGTCCCTGCTGCTGCCGAATTCGGAGTCGAGGCTGCCTCGACGACCTGACCTTCGGTGGGAACGACCACGGTGCCGGGCACGAGAATCACCTGGCAGGTAACGCAAGCGGTCCTGGACCCTGCGGCGCTTGGGCGGAACGTCTGGGGAGAGGTTCGCAGACCTGCTGCCGGTCGACTCGGAGTTTGTGTGGCTTGGCTCGGGCCTAGCCCTGCTTGGTACGGTGCCCGCAGGACGCCGGCATGTCTGCGTCAAAGCCTCGTCCCGAGCCCGCTGCTCGGGGGCTAGCTCCTGCACAGGAGGCGTCCGATGGGTGCGCGGGCGGCGGCGCGACGTGTTGTCATCGCTTTTCTGGGAGCGGGACCCCGAGTGCTGACTTCGGTGCTGCGGAGGGATGACCTCGGTCGCAGCCCGATCGAGCTCTTCGGCCAGGGCTCGACCAAAGAGCTCCGACCTTGCCCTATCAGGGTCAGCCATGACCCGGCGATATGCGAGGCGCTCCCGTGAGAGAACTGGGCGGCCCGTAAGACGTCTTGGCCTTCTCTCGCCTCCGCCAGAGGGCGGTTATAGCTTGGTTAATGGCGACGCGCACCATCCGGCGAGCGTCTTCAGGGGTCTGCGGATCACGGTCATCCGCGTTTCCCTCCGTGCCTTGACCGTCCGCCATCAGAACGTGATGCTCGAATGGTGGTGGCGAAGGCGAAAACAGGGACACAGAGTCGGAGTCCGTGCCCGAATCCACGCTCGAGGAGAGTCCGCCGACGAAGTGCGCCATGCTCTTGGTACCTTGATGTCGTTCCTGCGAAAGAGCAAAGCAATCGGGCCCCACAGTGGGCGCCAGCTATCGACGATCGGGATCGCCAACAGCAAGAAATGAAATGGGGGGTCAGTATGTTATGGGACCCGAGCAGCGCTTCGCTCAGACGGAGGAAAAGTGTAGACGTGGTTGTGGTCGGAGCAAGACGACAACGAGCGTGAGACCGAGATTTATACTGGTTCGAGCCCCTGCGGAGGTAATAGCTCTACTCCAGTCGCCTTGCGGTAGTTTTCTTGGCTACTTCTGAGTACAAGGATGTGTTACAGCTCAAGTTTAACAATGGCTATGTCTAAGCTCGAGCTATGCGTGTTGTGTGTTGTCTTCGTTGTCCCAAAAGACTGCGCTTCCTTGGTCTTTATACCTCCTCTGCACGCAACAGATAGGAGAAATTCCCGGGAAGTGGCCTTCATGCACGTTGAGGGTCGGCAAGAATCGCCCGAACTTGTTGCACGACTGCTCCTACCCCACGACTCCACGCCTTGGGCAACCACGGCAAGTCAAATGCTTGATCCGAATCCAAGGGTGGACTACGGCTCTGGACAAGGGCCGCCTGAGCTCGAGGTCGAAAGCGGGTCGTGTTTCAGTCCGGCGCGCTTAGGTCGAAGCGCCAAGACGCACCTGTGTCGTGGCCGGGCCTCCGAGCTCGGGGATCCGTTGTCCGTCGGCGGCGGTCAAGGATGGATGCCCTCGTCAGCGATAATGGCGCGTGGATTCTCCGGCCGTAACGCGCGGCTGCGGTGTTTCCGGAATCAGTCGGCAGGCGACGTGGCACAATCTCTTCCGTCCACTCGACAACGAATCGACGACGGCCGAGCTCGAGCGATGTGGCCTCTCCAGGATTGTTCGATCCAATCAAACGGTTGAGACCTTGCACCGATTAGGGTTCCTTCGGGCTGGGCCAACTATGCGCACAGTAACGGGCTCGGCCCGATACTGTTCACTGGCTTTTTCTGGGGTTTTGAATAAAAATAATTATAGAAATTCAATTAAATCATTTGAGGCATTTAAAATATCAGAAAAATTCTAGAAAAATTCCAAAAAATATTTTGGAACATTTTGAACTCAAATAAAATAATTTCATTTATATTTTGCAAAAACTTATTCATTATTTAATTAATTTCCAAAGAAAGGTTAAATTCCAGAAAATCCAATTAAATCCAAATAAATTCCAAAAATTCTCAAAAATTCAAAATAACCTATTAAATTCAAAATAGGCCAAATTTTGGGATGGTACAGATTCGAATTGGGCTAAACCATTTAAAGCCTATCTAGAAAATAGGACAATACTTGAGGATATTCACGAAAAAGATAGATTAATTCGAAAGACACGAATGTATAAAATTCTCGACAATACCCTGTATAGGAAGGGCACACATGCTATTCACATGCGATGTATAACACAAGAACAGGGAAAAGCATTGTTAAATGAGATACATGAGGGCTTGTATGGAGCACATGCTTCATACAAAACAATGGTCGGTAAAGCCCTGCGACAAGGATTTTATTAGCCAACTACTTTGAAGGATGCCATTTATCTTCTGAAAACTTGTGAGCAATGTAAATTTCATGCTCAGCAAGTGCATATACCTACTAGTCAACTGCAAATAATACCTTTGTTATGGCCATTTTCGACATGGAGAATTGATATAGTAGGACTTTTACCAAGATCAACTAATAGATTCAAATTTTTATTTGTTGCAATTGATACACTCACAAAGTGGATAGAAGTAGAGCCTGTAATGTTAATCATAGTGCAAGCTGCCAAAAAAGCTTGTGAAGAATATAGTCACTAGATTTGGTGTACCTAATACACTAATTGCTGACAATGGATCGTAGTTCGTTAGTAATCTATTTTAAGATTATTGTGATGAAATAGACACAAAAATTTGTTTCACTTTAGTTGCTCACCCTTAAAGTAATAAAGCAGTTGAAAGAGCTAATGGTCGGATTATGCAAGGCATAAAAAAAGTGTTTGATCGTCTTATCAAACACTCGGGGGCTTGGGTAGACGACCTCTACTCTATGCTCTGGGCTATTAGAACAATGACTAGTAGAGCAACTAGAGAAATTCCTTTCCAACTGGTCTATGAAGTAGAAGCTGTGTTGCCAAATGAAGTTCATTTAGGATCAACATGAGTATCTCTCTATGAATAGGTTAATCAACAAGAACAACGAGAAGACGATGCTAATCTCTTAGAAGAAAAGTGAGACCGATCATTAATCAGGTTAGCGGCCTATCTGTGAGGACTCAAAAGATATTACAATAAAAGAATTCAGCCACGTATATTAAATGTGGGAGACATGGTTTTAAGGCATATCCAGAATCAGACCAACTTGATTAATTATCTCCCAAATAGGAAGGTCCTTTTACTGTAGTATCAATTACGCGACCAGGTTCAGTCCAGCTTGCTATGGAAGATGGAAGAATTCTTTCCAATGCTTGGAATATTCAGCATTTTCATAGGTTCTATGTTTAAATAAATTCCCTTTTTTCCATTAACATATATTTTTTTCTCTAGTTGTCATTTTTTTACATTGTGTATGTTCTGATAATACTCTAAGAATTCACAAAAGCCTTTTTTGACTAACTGAAAGACCATGTGGAGGTCTACCCATGTTTGTGATGAGTATTTGACTGAATTTAAGCTTGGTTTAGTTTGGTTTGAGTTTGATTAGAATTGGATTTTCAATTTGAAGCAATTTGAGCTTTCTTTGCCTTTTTCGGTGCTACCGACCGTGGTAGCGCTATGCTATCAGCTGAGCGATAGCACCGGACCCTAGAGCGGTGTGAAAAAACCCGAGAGAGTGTTTTTAGGAGGTTCAGGCAATTCGGTGCTACCAGCCATGTCAAATTTCTAGAGAGGGTGTTTTTTCTGGTGTTGTAGCAGAGTGGCGCTACCAGCCTAGGTGCAGTTGCACCAATCTACTATGGGCGGCGCTACCGGCTTGGGGGAGGTAGCACCGATCCTTCTAAGCATGATTGATTTAATTAATAATTTTGTGATGATTATTGCATATCTTTTTGGACATTGCTATGTGATAGGTTTTCCTTGTTTTTGATGGATGCAGGACGACGATGCTAGATCGTGGTGAGGCGAAGGATGATCGGGACCAGGTGAGGTATGCCGCAGGTCCAGACGGTCAAGGATTACTGAAAGATGATTGGAGGCAGAGTCGTGGCAAGCGTAGAAGACAAGGAAAGGTAAAGATGCTAGCTAGATGCTGCGTGGATCAAGGAGGGCCATCGGATCGTGATCTAGTTGATAGGATAGTGGGTCTAGTTAGTGTGCTTTGAAAACCATGCAAGAAAACCCGGTTTGTTGGTGGGTTTTGGGTTAGCCCTTGCATGGCTATGTGAGTGGGTTAATCCTAACCCTTGGTGGAGTGCTCTAGGGTTGAGGGGCTCATCCAAGGGTGGTACGTGGCCCAAGAGTAGTATAAAAAGAGGGGCAGGGATACCCTTCCCCCTTAAAGGTTTTAGAGATTTTGTGCTCCTTTGAGCTTTTGCCCACCTTATTGTGAGGCTTTGTAAATCTCCCCTTCCTGAAATGCAAATCATTTGCTTCTATGCTTAATTTCCTTTATATATTTACATTATGTTTTAATTTTTGCATTTACTTTCCCGTAACTTACATTTAAGTAATTTGGATTTGCCTCCCCTCCTACATGCTTTTGCTTCTTGTGCAAAGGATGATGATTGATAGTTGAATCTTTTTTAGATCATATCTCAATCATCTAAACAAATCTCTGCAACTTTCTTGTGGAAAATCAAATTTGTGATCTTGAGTGGTTGATTCTTGAAAAATCACATTTTTGGAAGTTTAGACATGAGTTTTTGATTGCTGTGACATGTGGTAAGCTATCCAATATCATCTTGATCATCAAAAACCAACAAGCAAGTCTTAGATCAAGTTTTTGATTTTTGCACAAAACTTGGTGTGTTCTTCCTTCTAAGTGAAAAAGGTCAGAACTTTGATGTCAATCCTTGTGATTAAGGGTTGGATCAAGTTCTTGACATCCTTATGATCACATCTACCAAGTTTTGTGGGTTTTGTCCAACTTATCAAAAGATTCCTCAAAATTTGCTTTTGACTCGTGCTGTCTTTCATACTGTTCTCCAGCTGTTCTTGAGCCCGGTGCTACCACTCATGCGGTGCTACTGGCCTCCCAGTGGTAGCACCGGCCATACAGAATAGATACCTCATTTGGTTCACCTCCATTTGCATATTTGATTTGAGGGCTAGCTTTGATTATTTTGTATGGGGGAAAATTTTATTTTGGGATCATGCACCCCCCTCTGATCACCATCTCGATCCTTCAATTGGTATCAGAGCCGATTTTGCTCCTCCGTAGATCTTGATCAGTCTCAAGAGCTATGGTGATGAACAAATATTCTATCAAGTCTCCCATCTTTTTTAGAGTTGATTTTTCTTTTTAGAAGTCTTGAATGGAGTCGTACATTATTGCCCAGGGTTTCCTGATTTTGCAGAAGGTAAAGCTCCCGTATGAGGTTCCTGTCAATGAGAACATCACGGTCGGCAATATGGCTGATGTTTTGGCAAATGCTAAGGCAAGGGACATCCTCATACAGGGCCTTAGCCGCAGTGAGTATGATAGGATCTCTCACCTTCGATCCACTCATTAGATTTGGGTGACCCTCGATGCTTACCATGAGAGCACTACCCAAATCAAGACGGTAAGACAGGATCAGTATAGGAATGAAATGCAACAAATTTGAATAACACACTGGTGAGAGTCTTGACAAGTGCTTTGGTTGTTTTACGAAGATTTTGAGTGACCTCCGAGCAGTCAGTTGCATGTACCCTGACTCGAATAATGCTCAATATTTCTTGACCACACTCGATCTTTGGGTTTGTAAATGAAAGTGACCACCATCAAGGACACTACCGACTTATCAACTCTAACTCTTGACGAGCTTTATTCCTGACTCAAGACTCATGAGATCGACGTCATCTCTCACAAGATGAAATCTTAGTTGATGGCCTTAGTCGTTGATCCCACTGGATCGTCTTTTGATTTTCTTACTGGTTTCTCCCTCTCCACCCTATGCGAGCTAAGCGATGACCAATTGGAAAAATTTCTAGAAAAGGAGCTTACTTTTTTGGCTCGCAAATTCTCTCATGCATACAAGAGGGTGAGAGAGAGGAAAAGAGATGGTATGATCGCATGCTTCAAGTGTGGTGGCTCCAACCACATTAGAGTGAACTGTCCCAAACTAGAGAAGGTCAAGAACGACTTCGACAGCTCGGAAAAGAATGATGACATCAACAAGAACCGTAACAAGAAGCCTCTAGTTCGTAACTCGGCGCGCGAGAAGAAGTACCACAACTTCTCGAAGAACATGAAGCCCTTCCATCGCATCCTTGCCGCACTCGATGACATCAACTTCTCCGACATAGAGACTTGGAATGACGAGGGCGAGTATGATCCACAAGAGAAGAACAAGAGCGGCGACGACTTCACCGGGATGTGCTTCATGACGGACGCCAACAGCATCAACGACTCCGAGCTCTATAGTGACTCGGACGAGGTACCCTCCTAAGACCAGCTCAATGAAGCTTTCTGCAAACTAGAAAAATTTTATGCTAGTGCTAGAGCTAGGTGTACAAAGCTTGAGAAGGAAGTAGGTGCCTTGACTCGGGTGTTAGCTTCTTTTAGATCTTCTTCCTCCTGAGTCACTGACGATTGCTCTTTGTGTGATGCACTGCTTGTGGAGTTAGAAAACCTAAGGACTATGCATGATAGTGTGTTATTTGAACTAGATAGCCTTAGGTTGAAGAATGCTAGCAATGAATCTTCTAATAATATATACCATGTCATTAGATGATAGTTTTCTTCATGCTCACTCTACTCCCTCATGTGAAAATTGCTCAAAATTGCTTGCTGAAATTGATGCCATGAGCACTCACCTTAGGAAGCTTTTTTGCTAGAAATGATGAACTTGAAATGCATACTTCTAAGGACCCAGTCAGCTCATGTGAGGGCTGTAAGCAACTAAAACTTGATAATGAATCCTTAAATATCAAGTGTTCTAAATTTGCTAAGGACTTACTATAGATAAGTCACAAGAAAGATGCTTGTGATATGCTGTGATTAAGGGGGACTTGGATGAAATCCAAGTTGAACTTAGGAAGAAACTTGAGGACCAAACCCTTAGGATTAGAAATGCTATTTGCATTTCATGTGAGGCCCTCAAAATTGAGACAACCGTGCTGAAGGAGAAAAATACATGTGCTGGTAGATCTTCTCTTCCTGGTTCTTCTTTCTCCCCTCTTCCCTGTTCCTCTTATGCCACTCTCTTCCGGGAGTGTGAATATCTTATGAGCACTCTTGAGAAGTTTATAGGAGGCAAGAAATGGCTAAATCTCATTCTGGACCAATCCAAGATTAGCAGATTTAATTAGGGTCTAGGATTTTACTACTTGGAGCACGCTAGGACTTATCCTTTTGCCATTTTGCATGGCTCCAAGAGTGGAGAGATTGTGGTTGCTCCCAGGGTTAGCACTACAATGTTCAGATTTGCTGGGGTTGTCCATGGGATTTCTGATCAGAAGGTAGTTTCTCCTGCTACTTCTGCCTCTAGTAAGACAAAGTATACTCGCACCTTCTGTCAAAAGGATGGACATTTGGCAGATTTCTATTTCAGATAGGCCAAGATCACAAGGTGTGAGCGTACTACTACTCTTAGGGGTATTCAGCATCATCCCCTGACTCTGAGTGCTTCTAAGGCATGCACTGCTTCTAGATAGGTTAGAGAGTTGTCTGTTTTTTGGCAGCGACCAAGACTCAGTTTTCTTATTGTTCAGTTGAGTTTTAGTCCTGGAGCAGTTCGTGGTCAGTCTTTCCACCGTCCTCTTGATATTCCTCGTTTTTCCTATCGAGGTAGATATCAGCAGCGTGTGGTGTTTTCTGGTAGGAGATTCAGGCAGTCTCACTGGGATGGCCCAGCCTTTGCACCACGGCAGGCCAACCCAGTTTCAGCTCCTAGATGTTTTGCTACTTCTGATCTTGTGAGAGTTGAGCGTCAGAGAGACACTAGAGTCCAATCTAATCTTGGATGTCTTAAGTGTGTTCATTTGGTTTTACATTTTTCTTGCACCTTAGGATAGACTAGAGATTAAGTTTTTTATCAAGTTACATCTCTGTCCAGAACTTGTTCTTCACGCAGTAGTCAGTTTTTTATTTTTAAAAAAATATAAAAAATCATTTTCAAGTGATTCTTATTGTATAAGATGCGAGACTCTCATATCCATCTGTAGAAAAATTTGGGAGTCCATTGGTCACACCGTTTGGGCACCATGAGGTGAAAACCAAGCCCCAAACTTTCCGCTCAATGTTCCTGATAGTCTGTGGTATTTGATTTTTTTTATTTTTCTACATAGAGTTTTGAGGTGTTGTTTGGTGGAGTGCTTCAAGACGCATTTTCTCATAGTAAGAAAAATTTCCAAAATTTTTAGAGCAACAGAATTTCACCAACCACCTACTCCAATTGAGGATAATTTCTGGAAATTCTGCTTTTGCTTTTCTAGAAAATGACTTTTGTGATTTGGCTCAATCTCCTTTCTGAAAGTAAGAGTTGAATTGATTTCTTTTATTTTGGATACTTGACAACTAGGATTGTGACTAAAAAATTCTCACATATTCCATGGATCTCATCCATACAAGCTAGGGGTACACATAGTTGTCAAGTTGTTCGGGTATTTCACGATTTCTTTTGTGCAATCTTTCGGGGTCTTAGTTGGAGTATTTTGTGGGGAAAATTTTGTTTGCGACCATTCACTCCCCCTCTGTTCGCCGTCTCGACCCTTCAGGTTCCCAGGTTTTCACTTTATCCCAATATTGAGTCATCTTTCTCTCTTGTGTCTTGATCAAGTTCGTCAGATGGGGAAGGGAAATGTCTGAACTATTGACTCCAGTTGTTCTCGCCATATGACCGGAGATTCTTGTTGGTTCTCTTCCCTAGTTTGAGCCTCCGGTGATAAATTGATCACCTTTGGAGACGCTTCATCAAGTAGAGTCATTGCCAAAGGTTCTGTCTGCATTAATGAAAATTTTATTCTTGAGGATGCTGTCTTAGTAAGTAAGCTACAATATAATTTGCTCTCTATTTCTCAGCTTATCGATGACTCTTTTGAAGTAAGCTTTAAGAGTAGTGCCTATAAAATCCTTGACTCATTAGGAGGGTTAATTTGCAGGATTTCTAAATTTGGGAGAGTATTTTGTGCTTTTTTTTTGCTTCTTCTGGAGACTCTCTTCGTTGTTTGATTGCTTCTAAGTCCCATGATCTCTCCTTCTAGCATAGGAGACTTGGTCACATTGGCTTCGATCATTTGACTAGAGTTAGGAAATATGATCTCATTCGTAGCTTGTCTAAACTTAAGATGGCCAAAAACTTAGTTTGCTCTCCTTACCGACATGGCAAGATGGTTGCTGCTTCTCATCCTCTAGTCACTGTTGTGATGATTGATGCACCAAGATAGATTTTACATATGGACACTGTTGGTCCAGCTAAAGTGCAGTCAGCGGGTGGGAAGTGGTATGTTCTTGTCATTGTTGATGATTTTTTGAGGTATTCTTGGGTATTTTTCATGGCCTCGAAGGATGAGTACTTTTCTCATTTCGGGGGTTTGGTCAGTAAGCTGTCTTTTGAGCTCCCAAGTACCTTACGAGCTATACGCAGTGATAATGGCACAGAGTTCAAGAACTCCTACTTTGAGAGTTTCTGTGTGGAGTCTGGTTTAGTGCATCAGTTTTCCTCTCCCTACGTCCCTCAATAAAATGACATAGTGGAAAGGAAGACCAAGACCCTAGTTGAGATGGTGTAACATCCCTAAATTTGGATTTTGTTTAATTTACTGATTTATTTGAATTTTTGAGAATTTTTAGAATTTATTTGGGATTAATTGGATTTTTGGAAATAGACTTTTCTTTAGAAATTAATTTAATAATGAAAATTTTTAATAAAATATAAATGGAAATATTTTATTTGAGTTCAAAATATCTTAAAATATTTTCTAGAATTTTTCTAGAATTTTTCTGATATTTTAAATGCTTCAAATAATTAAAACGAATTTCTGGAATTATTTTAATCGGAAAAGCTTAAGAAAATCGCGTGAACAGTAACGGGCCGAGCCCATCACTGCGCACGGCCCGCGCTGAAGGAACCCTAAAGCCGCTGATCGCCCGCCGTCCGATCCGCATCGCACGGCTGTGGTTCGTCCGTGTCGATTCGTCTCCCGGGCCGTTGATTCGTCGCCGCGTGGACGGTTGAGATAGCACCGCGTCGTTCCGTTTCGTCTTCCGGTTGACGCATGGGTCCTCCATGGGGCTGACGTGGCCTTGCTAATTAACCGTGAGCACAAGCGGCAAAAGGCACTGACGAGGCGATAGTGTGTGTTACGAACAAATAGCAGTTGGTGATCTCATCCAGAAGAATAGAAGTTACTCAAACTACCGAATCAATCAACCAACGCGATGCATCAACGAAGAGACACCTCTCATCTCTCCCTCTCTCTGTAATCCATGAATGGGTGCCTTTACACCCATTCATCATGTATATATACATTGATCAATTAATGGAAAAGTAACAAGTGTTCATACATCAATTATCTCTACATTCTTATTTACAACACGTTATCAGCACTTGCTCTTTCCTGAGTACCGAATAGAACAAGAAGAACAGAAACAAAGGAAGAACACATCGGCATCTACTACGGTAAGAAAATGTCGATCCTTACTGTCCACTATGCCGTTTCCATCCTTCTCGAGGAGATGGTTTGCGAGTTTCGCCATGCCGCACGTCGAGGGTTCTTGAACCGCCACCGTCTTCGCCTTGTGATCCGCCGAGCACTGCTGAGTCCCCGTCCTTCCGTCGCATGGGATCCTCGACACAGCAGTGCTCCTCGTCGCAGACGCACACAAACAAGCCACATAATCCATCACCGGACACATTCATCAGCGCCAGAATCATCACAAATGGCTACGGCATACCCGCCTGGGTTCTATCCGATGAATGGTGGAGGTACATACCTTCCAATGGACATCCTCACCACCGTGGCTGCCTCGCAATTGCCCTCGCCCACGCCGGTTGAAGAAGCGCCGCCGAGATGGAGGCCCCCAACCCCGGCTCCGACCGGCTTTGGCTTGAGCCCCACCATGGCGGCCAGATCCGGAGCGCCACCATTCTTCACCAGCGTCGGCGACCCCGCCCCGGCTCCACGTGCAACTCCCCCATTGGACTTGACCCTCCTCACGGCGAACCGGCGCCCGGGTCTTCCCCCCTCCGCTGGCGTGATACCAGGGCTGGGCGTCGCTTCTTCCTCTCTTCCCAATGGCTTCGGAGGCGCCGGCAGTGGTTACCTCTCCTCCTCAAATGAGGGGGAGGGCACCCACCATTGATAACCGAAGGGGAGGGGGGTTCGCCGCCACGGCTGAGGAAACCTCCAGAACCATGCGCGGGTGACCTTCCTGGCGTTGGTGATGGATTTCTACAGCCGGAAATGGTGGCGGATCGGGGAATGGGTGTCGGCTGTGGTTGCGTGATGCAACGGCGACGGCTGCGTGTGTAGCAAAGGAGGAGGCGTCAAAATGAGTGGTGGCTAGGTTTTGCAAGCAGCGCACTCGCAGTTTTCCTCTCGCTGTTTAGCTGGCGGCGCGCTCGCGATTTGGGCTGAAATGGCGACCCAGGCCCACGCCGAGATCTCCTCTATCGCCCGCACGCAAGTGCATTTCTGGGCCAAAAATCGCCAGGCCGACCTCCGGATCCCCCCTCGCCCCTGACAGGCTTCCACGGGCCAAAATCAGTGGCAGGCCAAATTTGGCCCGTGGCCTATTATCTGTTTTATCCATTTTATTTCCAGTATTGTTTGCACTTTAGTCCCTGTATTTTACAGTATTTGCATAATGTTGTATATCAGTGTGTGTCTTTTGTTTTAAGACCCTGGTATTATCTGATATATGTAAATGTATATATGTGTTTGTATATATACTTATGCATATATGTTTATGTTGTATGTTATTATTTTTGCAACTGAATATATTGCAATTTAATAACTTTAAATTCTCACAATTAAGTATCACTTAATTGTCCAGGATTTTAAGCAAATTTAAAAACATGTCTTACATATTTTTGAGAATAAAACACAAGGTGATGGAGTCTAGGGTTTTGGCTGCGTCTTATTCAGTTTTCTGAATATTTCTGCCTGGAGACCATGCCTTTTTGAGCAGCAATGAAAATTGCCCATCACTATGAGGTCTACATCATGTTTTAAACTTGATGATTACCTATAAAGTGTTATCTCAATAATGTCTTTGGATATAAGGTCTACTCCATTAATGGAGATTACCTTAATGGCAAGGTCTACTCCATTTATGGAGATTACCTTAATTTATGGAGATTACCATAATTATATGATCTACTCCAACCATTCAAAACATAAGACATGATTTAGAATTTGCAACTAAATATTACAACACCACCATTAAGGTTTTGAATTTACCATTATTTGGTGAATTAATAAAATCGATGGTTATGCCATGTAGGAAATGCAAAAAGAGTTTGAAGAACTCGCCCTTGATGGGAGCAATTATCCTTCATGGGCATCGGATATTAAAATTAGTTTTGCATCCCGAGGATTTCAAAGAATGATAAATGAACCAGCTTGAAGGGCCCTCCGGTCCTTGATACACTGAAGTACACTGCCTTACTTTTGTTACGCACTTCTATCCATAAAGATCTCAAGAAAGAGTATATTTTGGAAGAAAATCCTCGTGTTCTGTGGGTTGCCCTTAAAGAACGTTATGAACAGCAGAAGGAAATAATATATCCTGATGCACAACATGATTGGAATCATCTTAAACACAAAATTTTAAATCAGGGTGAATACAATCATCTTTGCTCATAACATCTGTAGTAGGTTGAAGTTTTGCGAAAAAGAACCGACGGAGGCGTAAAAGATAGAGAAAACTCTATCTACTATGCTTCCAAAGGGATGTGGTATTGTGTAATCAATACCGTAAAGAAAAATACCAGATTTATTCCCAATTTTATTCATACATTATGTCAGTCGAAAAGAATGGTGAACTTCTTATTAAGAATCATAAGTTGCGCCTAATTGGGTCAAGACTTTGCTCGAAATTCATAATGTTCGTAATAATGCTCGAATAAAAGAAAGTTCAATGGATCTCCATCCGTAATCTAAAGAAATACTCTGGTAAACGCAAATTCAACAAGAAACGCAGACACCGTGCTAACAAGAAGGCATGTGGCAATGCACAAACTACCCATGACAATAAAAGACTTTGTCATAAGTGTGGTTGTAACACGCATTTTACCGCGACTTGTCGTACTTCAAAACACTTGGTTGATCTTTATCAGCAATCCCTCCGTGATGGCAAACAGAAAGCACCAAGATATGAAGCACACTTCAATCTTACTACTGAGACTTCTAAGGAGGCTGGTTGTTCGTCTTCGGTTCCTCAAGAATCGCCTAACAATGAAGCCCTTACTCAGCAAGTAGACCTTCCTGCAACGGACGACATGCTCATTGAGTATGTTTCGGGTGACATATATGGAGATTTATCTTAAATCTCCATGTCCGTGATTATTATAGTATTGTGTGTTGTAATAATTAGAGTTTGAAAACTTATTTGTAATTGGGAGTTGTATATTTATTTGTACAAACTCATATGTATTGTAATATTGCATTATTGTTATGTTAGATATTCAATACAATGTGTATGTATCTCTATATGTTATGAATAAAGAATTTTAATTAAATTCTTGTTCTTAATATAGATGTCTCTTGAAGTCAATCCCTCGGAGGACAAATTATGCCTTGTGGACAGTTGTACCACAAACTCTATACTCACAGAAATAAAATATTTCCAAACTCTTAAGAAAAGAGAAGGAAATGTTTTAACGATCGCTGGTCGTGATGCGTTGATAGTTGGCTCTGGTCGAGCCACAATCACTCTCCCTATGGGTACACAGATTACAATCGAGGATGCCTTGTTGTATCCTGATTCAACTCGTACCTTGTTAAGTTATAGAGATATTCGTAAGAATGGTATTCATGTGGAAACACATGAAGAAAACAAAGAGGAGTATCTTCTCTTAACTAAACTTACTGGATATGGCAAGCAAATATGCGAAAAAATTCCATCTCTCGAATCTGGATTGTACTATACATACATTAAGCCCATAAAACATGTTGCATACAAGGTAATTTTTCAAAATGTCGATGCATTCCAAACTTGGCATGATCGACTTGGGCACCCCGGTATCGGGATGATGAGAAAAATTATCACCAATTCTATCGGTCATGATTTGACGGCTACAAAATTTCCCAAATCTTCAAATTTTGTATGCACAGCATGTGCTACTGGGAAATTGATTTTAAGACCGTCACATCTTAAAATCCGGGCTGAACCACTTAAGTTTCTTGAAAGAATTCAAGGTGATATTTGTGGTCCAATTGAGCCAACTTCTAGACCGTTCAGGTATTTTATGGTTTTGATTGACGCATCTACAAGATGGTCACATGTGTGCTTATTGTCCATACGAAACCATGTCTTCGTGAAAATAATGTCTCAAATTATTAAGCTGAAGGCACATTATCCTAAACATCGGATTCAATCGATCCGAATGGACAATGCTGCTGAATTTTCCTCCCATGCTTTCAATGATTATTGCATGGCTTTAGGAATTCAGGTACAACATTTTGTACCTTATGTCCATACTCAGAATGGTTTGGCTGAATTGTTGATTAAGAGAATCAAGCTCATTGCGCATCCATTACTGATGAATTGCTCATTGCCTACGTCATGTTGGGGTCATGCGGTATTACACGCCGACTTAATCCAACCGACCAACCGCATATCATGATTCTTCCCCATGCGGTTAGTACGTGGGAATCCACCAAGTATTTCCCATTTGCGTAAGTTCGATGTGCGGTGTATGCCCGATCTCACCACCACAACAGACTCTATGGGCCCTCATAGAAAATTGGGGATCTATGTGGGATTTCAATCTCACGATCATTAAGTATTTAGAACCTCTATAGGGATCTATTTACTACCCTAAGATGTCGATCAGATATTCAATGAGGAACATTTCCGGCATTAGGGGAGATTTCAAGTACCGTAAAGAATGCCGTGAAATTGATTGGAATGCTCAAAGTATTTCATCCTCGGATCCACGTACTCAAGAAACCGAACTTCAAGTTCGGAAAATAATTGGTTTGCAAGATATTGCGAACAATATGCCAGATGCATTTACAGATTATAAAGGTGTCATGAAATCCTTTATTCCTGCAAGGAATGTGCCTGAAAGAGTGGAGGTACCAAATAAAACAACTCAACCCCCGATTAGCAATAAGAGAGAGAAGTAAGGCCTCTAAGCAGAAAAAGGTAGTAAATGCAGATCAACCTATGGTTGATAGATATCACAGTGGACTTGATCCTCAACCCTCTTCAGTTGTGCACATTGCTGAACTTGGGACATCGGATAACCCCAGATCTATCATTACGAGAAATAATGATGAATCTCTTAGGGTGAACGAAATTGCTACAAATTACATTGAGACTGGAGAGTCTTTTTACCGAAAAGCTACAGTTGTCGACACTTATTTCTCTGAACAGATTGCTGACATCCTGAATGATCCAGATCCTAAGTCCATGGCAGAGTGTAGAAAACGCTCGGACTGGAATCAATGGAAGGAAGCGATCGAACAAGAGATTGCATCGCTTTATAAAAGAGAAGTATTCTAGGAAGTGATGCATACACCTCGTGGCACTTTCCCTGTAGGATACAAGTGGGTTTTCGTCCGAAAACGAAATGAAAATAATGAAGTGGTGAGATATAAAGCAAGGCTAGTAGCTCAAGGCTTCACGCAGCGTCTTGTTGATTATTATGAGACTTATTCTCCGCTTATGAGTGGCATAACTTTCCGATATTTGATATCATTTTCAAAATCGCTATAATGGATGGACGAGGACAAGATACTTGTATGGGTCATCGGATTTCGAGATTTACATGAAGGTTCCCGATGGAATCAATGTACCGGATCCACAGCAAATCGTAACATGTATTGTGTAAAATTGCGAAGCCATTATATGGCTTAAAGCAATCGTATTATGTGGTACAATCGATTAAGTGAATTCCTTTCTTTAAAGGGTACACTAATAATGATGATCGCCCATGTGTTTTCATTAATAAATCCTCTCTGATTCTCAGATCATTTCGTGTATGTTGATGATCTCAACATCATCGGCAATGAAACCGATATTAATGAAGCACGTCATCATTTAAAGACGGAGTTTGAGATGAAGGTTTGGGTAAAACCAAATTTTGCTTAGGTTTACAACTTGAGCATTTACCTTCAGGAATTTTTGTATATCAAGCTAGTTATATTCGTAAAATATTGGAAAAATTCAATATGGATAAGTCGATCCATCCGTAACCCTTTGGTGGTCGATCTCTAGACATGGAGAAAGACCCTTTTCGACCTCGGGGTGATGGAGAGGAGATATTAGGGCCCGAGTACCCTTATCTCGGTGTTATTGGTGCGCTTTATGTATCTTGCAAATAGTACCCTACGGACATTGCATTTGCAAAGTGAATCTACTTGCAAGACACAAGGTCTTCCCACCAAGCGCCATTGGTCCGGAGTAAAGAATGTCTTTAGATATCTCAATGGTACAAGAGATCTTGGTCTTTTCTATGGAAGAAACCGAGATTTGACTTTGACTGGATATACAGATGCTGGCTATTTATCTGATCCCCATAATGCCAGATCACAGACCGGCTTTGTATACTTACAAGGTGGAACAGCCATCTCTTGGAAATCTTCCAAACAAACTTTGGTGGCTACTTCTACCAATCATTCTGAAATAATTGCATTATATGAGGCCTCCCGAGAGTGTGTTTGGCTTCGCAGAATGATAAACCATATACTTCAGTCATGTGGTCTTAGTTCCATTGAATCTCCAACCATTATCTATGAAGATAATGCTGCATGTGTGATTCAGATGGAGACAGGTTATATTAAGAGCAACATCACTAAACATATTGCTCCAAAATTATTTTATCTCCATGAATTGCAAAAGAGTGGGGAAATAAACATCCTACAAACTAAGTCATGTGATAATCTCGCTGATTTATTCACAAAGTCTCTACCTTATTCTACATTTTCTAAATGTGTTGAGGGAATTGGTATGAGACGACTTAGAGATTTGCAGAGTCGTCAGAGTTTTCTTTCGATAAATAACCTGTTTAATATTATATTGTACTCTTTTCTTTGTATGAGTTTTTCCCTCTTTGAGGTTTTCTCATGTAAAGTTTTTAATGAGGCAATATCAATATAGCTTATATGTCGTATCATCTATTTTTTTCCCACTGGGTTTTTAGAGGATGATATTAGGCATGTTAAGTTTATGGACAAAATAATTCCATATTGATCTCAGAAGATGGATTCGATCAAGGGAGGTGTTACGAACAAATAGCAGTTGGTGATCTCATCCAGAAGAATGGAAGTTACTCAAACTACCGAATCAATCAACCAACACGATGCATCAACGAAGAGACACCTCTCATCTCTCCCTCTCTCTGTAATCCATGAATGGGTGCCTTTACACCTATTCATCATGTATATATGCATTGATCAATTAATGGAAAAGTAACAAGTGTTCATACATCAATTGTCTCTACATTCTTATTTACAACAGTGTGGTGTGTACACAACAACCACGTGGTGCCACGTCACCTCAAACCGGTCAGCCTCACCACGTGAATACCGACGAGAAGTCGGCTGCGAGCTCCACCGGTGTTGAGAAAGACGATGGCAAAACGACGAAACAACGATGAAATTGCTCCGGGATGATGCGGATCTAAAAGCTCTGAACTCGATGACCTCGGATGTAAGCTTGACTTCAAAAGAAACCCCTCGCTGACAAACCTCCTAGCGGAAAAGCACGATGGCGAGATCCTTAACTCTGACGAGTAGCTGCAACCAAACGACGATGCCCCAGGCTTCAAGGTTTGGATCGAGAGTTGCAGCACAAAACGAGGAGCACAGTACAGGGTTTGGGGCAACATATAAAGCCTCGACTGGCATGCACGAGCAGAGCTCCTCAACCACACGGCGGCGGAGTCCCGCTCCCCTACGACGGCAGCGACCCGAAGAAGACGCAATCTGGACCGAACATGTGTCCGTGATCTGACGGCTCCTAATGCATGAAACGTGGTGCAATCTTGGCCACTCACAAATCCGATCCAACGTTTGAAAGCCAATAGGGTTTACTCCTACCTGAACCATCCCGACCATTCATCAAGATCTGACGGCCAGCATCGCGAGGGTTTCCCACTTACTTCTCGATCGCATGATTGAAAACCAACGGCAGTGATTGACTCATCGAGAAGGCAAGCCAACGGGCCGCACAAAACCGACTGAACCAACACATAGTATTGGGCTTCGGCCCAATACTGTACAAACTTTTCGAATTTTTTTATTTAATATTTATTTTAAATCATTTTTTCAAAACTAATTGACAAAAACAAAAAAAGGCAATATCATTGTCGTGTCCAAGAGAGGCGATTGCCCAACATCGGGCGACAGTTCTCCTGCCGGTGCATAATGGCGAAATTCCAATATTTAACGGCAGAGCAAAAAAAAATAGAAAAATATGCTAATCGCCCCATGTTGGGGCGATAGGTTACTGTAGCTTTTTTTTGGGCAATATTTGTTGTATTTTTTTTAAAAATATTTGTTGTAAATTTTTTTTACAATATTTGTTTTATTCAAATAACTTTGTATGATGTAATGAACGGGAAAAATTATTTTACTTGTTAGTGATACGCATCCCACTTAGGGATCTTCGTAGCCTCGTGGGGCCTGCCGGATCTGGCCCAAAAAATATGCAAAAAATCACAAGCGACTTACCTAACGTGGGATACCACTTATGCACGGGTGAGATGACCGGATGTTGCCCCGGCATGAAGTTGCGAAAATCGAAAAAGGCACTCGCGGCCACGAAATTGCGGAAATTGTGGGCACTTAGGTTTTCGAGTTCCCAAGGTGCCGGATATGGCCCAAAAATATGAAAAAATCAAGGGCGACCCACGCAACGCGAGCTACCACTTATGTATTTGGCGAGATGGTCGCGTTATACCGCACGAAATTGCGAAAATCGGAAGGCATCATGTTATGAAACCGTGGAAATCATGATGATTTCCGCGTTTTCGTAGCCCCGTGGGACATGCCAGATATGGCCCAAAAAATACAAAAAAAATCAAGGACGACCTACGCAACGCGGGCTACAACTTATGTACGGGCGAGCTGGCCAGACGTTGGCCCGACACGAAGTTGCGAAAATCGAAAAAGGCACTCGTGGCCACGAAACCGCGAAAATCGTGGTCACTTAGGGGTTTTTGTAGCCCCGTGGGGCAGGTCGGATATGGCCCAAAAAATACAAAAAAAATCAAGGGCGACCTATGCAACGCGGGCTACCACTTATGTACAGGCGAGCTGGCCAGACATTGGCCTGGCATGAAGTTGTGAAAATCGGAAAAGGCACTCGCGGCTACGAAACCACAGAAATTACAACCACAAAACATCTAATTTGTGACTGCCAGTTTGCTTGTTTCATGTGGCGTGTCATACAAACGGCGCTTCACGGTGGAATTTTCAGATTTGACGGCGAAATTATCTAATTTAAAAAAAATTGCCGATCACCCGATACTAGGGGGATAGGGCCCAGCATATTTGTATTTAATATTTGTTTTAAATTTTTTTATATAATAAATGAGGAAAAATTAACCTGCTGTGAAAATGTTAGGAGGCACACTGCCTGAAGGTAAATATCGCCCTGATATGGGGCGATCGCCCCATACCCAGACGATATCTACCCTTTATAACCTTCGCTCTCGCTTGCGGCCTCTTGCTTGCGGCCTCGCAAAGCCTGCAGCGAGAGAAGAAGAAAGAAAAAAAGAGAGAAGGGAAGGAGAGGGAGGAAAAGATAAGTAGAGGTTCAATCCAAAATGCCGAGGCGCAAGTGGAATGGGAAAGGGATGGCGGCGAAGAGGTAGGCGCCGGGTGGCCAGACTGTTCAGACTTTCGGTTGTCCCACCGATGTGTTCAGGCGGAGATCCTTGCAGGCTCGTTTCGCTCTTGGGATATTCCAACTTGGAAGAGGAGGTATTGAAGTGCCACAACTACTTAATTCACTACCGAGAAGAGCTCAAGAATCGCCACCGGTAACACGATCATACGTGTTTCGTAATATTTGTACGTGAAACTTTGCTAATTTATTTTTCATGCAGTCGCCTCCGCCACTGTGTGAATTTGAGCAGTGGTTTGATATGGAGATCGATCCCGAGGACCAAAGGCACCTTGATCAAAGCATCCGAGACGAGGAGTTCAGACGACAGCTTGAAGCGCAGCGTGATACGGACGCGAGGAGGCACGTCGAAAGGAAGCGGAGGAGGAGGCCGAGAGAGAGAGAGAGGAACGAGAGAGGGCACGTCGTGCTAGAGAAGCCCCACCGGAGGGATGGGCGAAAGGGAACCATTATTTTCCTTGTTCGTGATGCGCATCCTAGCTTTATGTCGTAATGAAGAGTGTGGTCTACTTTATTTTCCGCAGTAACTTCTGATCTGAGAAATCGTGGGCTAGCACTTATCTATGTAATCTCAGTCAAGGCATGAGTGAAGTGGTAAAGGATAGAGTGGTAAAAGTAAAAGGTAGTAAAATGGTAGAAGTGAGGAGCAGTAAAGATCTTCCCTTGCTTGTCCTGTATAGAGTTTATAGCCAGTAGAGATGCATCTCCCTTTATCCATTAGCCAAAACCAAGAAAGTTGACGCAGTACAGCCATTCTTACCCCCCTTCCTTTATTCTCAGTAAAGAGCACAGCAAGCAACATTAGATTCATTCTCCATTCTCAGCCGAAGCCATGAGGAGTAGCAGCAGCCAAAATAAAAAAAGGCACTCGCGTCACTAATGGGGAAAGATAAGCTAAAAAAATGCGAACACTGAGTTCAGACAGTTATACAACACGGTGCTGAAGATAAAGAAATTACAAAAGTACAGCTGTACAACAACTCAGTCATGACCACGCCTCCTGATCTGGTCGGTGGGGTACGTGAAACGAAGATTGGCCCTCGTCACCACGGGTCCCGCTGGGCGTGAGATTAAGATTGGCCTCACACCCCAGCCGCCATCGCGATCGTGCGGGAGGACACGAGGGCTCAGACCGCCGACGCCGGCCGTGGGGGATGGTCTCGGGAGGTGTGGGCACGACCACCAGGAGGGGAGGTGCTGCCCACGGGACATGGTGCATCGCGCCGACGACGCCTCCGCCCCAAGAGTGGCCAGCGACGTGCCCGCCAAAGATGGCCGCGATCCGATCATATGCCGAGCGTGGTCATCGGCGTGAATCGATGCCCGCCGAGGCGCTGTCACCATGGACGAGCCTCCGCCACCGCTGCCCTAGTATATGTCCTCGCATGTAATGGTAGGTTGATATGAGGTAATTTACATAAAAAGACATACGATGCAGATTCGCTTGTGGCACTTATCGCTGAGAGTTGTCCCTCCGGGACATCTGTGAGGGGTGCGGTCCGACACCGATGCCCGAGCCGCGACATACGGCATCGTGTGTACCCACACCGAGCCGAAGTTCATGGGCGTGAACCACTCCATGTATCGCTTTCGACATGGCATGGTCATATGGCCGAAGTCTCGGTGATCCGGTCCGCTCTCGCACCGCCCCACTTCGCGTTGCCCATCGCACTATGCGATGCGTGAACGGAGTGCCTCGTGTAGACCACCCCGATTCATCCTGCAATGCAAAAATGGCAATTTACATACAACATGCATTCCGCAAGAATGGTAAGCAAGCAGTGCTCAAGAGACGACTGCGGCGCGCCTATGTGAGACAACAGAGCAAAGCGGCAGGGGAAAGATCGAAGAGGCCGAATTGTCAAGAATAGCCGGCAGGCGACGAGTACTCCTCGACGCATAGGTCGAAGACGAGGACCCTACGGGTGTCGGCGTATTCCACCTGACAGGCCCGAGATCTACAGACCGGGTTTTGTTCGATAGGAGGGCGTCTTCGCAGCTGGCTAATCTAGAGGGTGAAAACCCTAGAAGACTCCCGCACAGAGGGTTCTGGCGCCTATGAACTAGGAAGAACAAGAGGATTTTACCCAGGTTCAGGCCCCCTTGTGAGAAGGGTAATAGCCTTACGTCCTGCTCAATTTCTTATGGGATGTCTTGAACTAGTACAGAGTTCTTGGGTTACAAGTCCTTATGCTAGCTCTCGGATTCCAGCTCTCGATCGACCGATCCCCTTTCCCCATGCACCCGAGTGCCCTTATATAGGCCAGGCTAACGGGGTAGGTAAAAGGAGGGTCATCATGCTGATCTAAATACATTTAATGCTCCTTCCCTGTCAGTCTCTGCTCCTCCAAATTTCATTAAATGCCAACGCTGCGTTTTTGCCCGGTCCACGGATGGGACCCCTTCGTGATGTAGGTGAGAGGCGCCGAGGAATGGGCTTGTTGCGTAAAACCTTGCAGCTGATAAGTTCTGCCTGCATGTGCTCGCTGCTCGACACTGCAGACGGCGGGGAAGGAGACTTCGAGGTGAAGCCACCGCGCTTCACTTTTGTTTTTGGCGGCGGGCGAGCAGGCGATTCGCTTTCGCCGCCGACCGCCACGTGAATTCAGGCGTCGGGCGAAAGGTGGCGTGGCTCGCCGACCGCCACGCGGAATCAGGCGTCGCGCGTGCTTTCGCCACCGCTGCCGGCGCCACGCGGGCCGACTCTCGCCGGGCGTGCCGTGATCGCCGCCGATCACCAAAGCCGCCACGTGATCGGGCGTCGGGCGAAAGGGCGTCGCCACCGCCGCCGGGCGCCACGCGGCCGACGCCGCCGGCGGGCCGTGATCGCCGCCCGATCACCAAAGCCGCCACGGATCGGGCGCCGCGAAAGGAGTGTTTCGCCACCGCCGCCGGGCGCCACGGCCGACGCCTCGCCGGCGGGCCGTGATCGCCGCACGATCGCCGAGCCGCCACGCGGATTAGGCGCTGGCGAAGCGTGGCGTGTTTCGCCACTCGCCGCCGGGCGCCACGGGACCGACGCCGCCGGCGGCCGTGATCGCCGCCGCCGATCGCCAAAGCCGCCACGGATCGGGCGCCGCGAAGCAGGTAAGCCGCCACCGCCGCCGGGCGCCACGTGACCCCACTTATGCAAAGGAGAGGGTACTTAGCGAGAGTACGCCGACAAGAGCCCCCTGCCCGCCTCTAGAGCGCAGCCTATGGCCTTTTTAGAACCTTCATTTAATGCACTTAATGCTTAGTGCGCTTTAGGCGGGCCACCACTATGAGGATACGACCGCCGGGTCCCCGCAGTATCTCGCAGCTTATTCCTTGGGACCAAACGCACATGATTATGTCTTTTCGCGAACCGCCGACGGGGACGATATATAGATGCATTCAGACGAGCGGTTTACGCCTTTTGTTTCTTTGCGCACTTTGCCTCCTTGTTTCTTCGCCTCTTTTTCCCAAAGCTCTTTGTCTTCTCCAATCGCCATGGTGCACCCCATCCCTGCCTCCACTGTTGACGCTGCCACCGTGAGGCGGATGGGGATTGTCACGTCGGAGGGCGCTCGCTCGAAGGGGACCGCCACGCCTGCTGTGCCTCCGACTAAATTGTCTCGCAGCACACGGGCCATGATGGCGGCCTTCTTCCACCTTTTTCTCAATTCTTTTCACCGCCCTCCATTTTTACTTAAATCCACCATCTTCACCTCACCCCCAACTCCATCATCTTCCTTGCCATCTTCGCACACCTCTCGCGGAAATGTTCATGGGGTGATGTCAATCTTCTCTCTTCCGCCACTTCTTCATCTTGCGCGCCCAACGACGCATTTAAGTAGTGGGGAGTTGCTATTTCCGCCGGACGGATGGCCTCCCGCCACATTCCTTCCAAAGACAGATCCAATCGGAGGGCATGGCGCAATGATCGTCAGACATCAATGATGACAATGAATCGACGCTCGGGTGCCCGCCAGAGTGGCGACGCCGAGAACCGGAGCTCACCGGCCGAGGAGACGGCGGAGTTCGCAATGGCGTCCGCTTGGCAGATCGCGGACGCCGGATCGATCGGGCCTAGTAGCTGTGGACTACACGGCCCGGAGGATCACTTCGCCGACGCTGGTCCTGCCGCGATGGCAAGACATGGGCGATAACGACCGACCAAGACGCGGGTCTTGGACGAAGCCCTTGTCTTCTTCGCCTTTTTTAGGCACATGTTTTTTCGCGCTTCCTACCAACCGATCGCCATCTTTTTTTTTTCGCCAGCGAGGGCAACTTCGAGGAGCCGAACTCGGCGGCTGGCTTGTCACGCCGATGCACCGGTTCCAACCGCACACCTTTTCCGTCGGACGCCTGCCGCCACGACCGAGCACGCGAGCGCATGCGGTCGCCAGTCGCTTCCCCGCCAATAGACTCCACGGCCGCCGTGATTCCTCCCCGCCGCCCATCGGTGATCGTGGACGCGTTCGCCGCCGGTGATCGCCACGCAAGCGGCCACCGCCGACACACACGGGTTTCGACCCCAAGAGGGTCCGTACACGGATCGTAGCACCGCCACCGCCAACCTTGACGCGGGCGGTATTTTCAAGGGACGGGCACAGACGCCTCACCGCACCTCACCTTCCGGCGCCGCTTCCGCGCGCACTTGTTCCAGAGCCTTCACCGCTTTATTTTCTCTCCGGCCGACGCCGACAATCAAGGGCGCAATAACCTCGCCACGGGAGCCTGTGCCACCACTCAACAGGTGGCCTCACGCCCCGATGGTCGGCTTGAGCTCGAGGGCGCTTATCAAGGACAGCTCAGACGCGCTAAGGGTGCAAACACCCCGGCGCCAACCGAGACGGCGAGGGTTTCCGCCAGCACCCCGCCGCCATCGCAGAAGGGTCGAAGACATTTCGCACCAGCGCCGCCGAGTTTGCCTCGCGCCGCCACCATCGCTTCGCCAAGGCACGAACTTTCTCCGAGATAAACGACATGCGCGCGACGGGCACCGCTTCGCGCAGCCTCCGTGCATGGCGCCAGACAAATTTCAACAATTTTGCTTTCGTGAGCGGCGAGCCGAGTGAACGGAGAGGGCGGCAATGAATCGGGCGCAGAGAGGGCTAACACGCCGCTGGCGCAAAGAATGGGCGTAACGGGCCGAAACACGGGCGGAGAGGGCCGAGGCGGCGCTGAAGACTTCGGAGCTCGAGGCCTTCCGCCTACGGCGCAACCTCGCGATCATGCTGAAGAAGGCGTTCCAGCGCACCAAGAGGTGCCTGGAACCCTTGGGGTGACGCTAAACGCGCCCCTGGAGGACTCGGCGCTCCAATTCGCCCACACGACCAACCATGCTGTGGAGGCGCTCCGAGGACTCCCTGCCGCCCTAGCCGCTCGCTCCGCCATGGAAGGACGACAGGTCGCGATCATGGCGGTGCGACCTCACACGCCGCTCGTCAGCGCCAGTCGCGACGCCACCTTTGATCCCATGGCGGTGGTGACGGCCGGCGTCGAAGGAGACGTGGGAGCAAAGCGTTTCAAAGTGAGGCGCGGAAAAGCGCAGCCATCAACACGCGGCCGGATGTCGCAGGGAGCGCCGGTCATGGACGCTCTACTCCTCCGCCGAGAAGGCGGCATTTATTTAACTTGACTTCGGCGAGGACGAGGAGTGAAGGCAGGCAGCTTTCTTTTGTTTTTCTTTATCTTGTTTGCTTCTGTTGGTGAACCTGCGTCCAGCAGAATTTGGACAACTTTTGGATGAATGTTAGATGTTTAATCGTTTTGCATGTGTTTGCTCATTTTTGCATGATTGAATTCACTGGACTTGCTTGTTAGATGGCCATCATTCGACTTAGACAGAACGCTTTTAAAACGCCTAAGTTAGGGTAGCGTTTCTAAGTCCTGCCAACAATCCCATGTATCCGCCGCAACCATATGCGTAGATCACGCGGGCCACATGGAACATAGGCGGAAATGGCCTTAAGTCTAACAAGAAATGCAAGACATAGCAAAGCCTTAGCGTCAGGTTTCTGCGCGAGATTATCGCAGGTTTTAACCTTCCGGAACTTAGACCCTGATGATCGCCCGGAAGTGTACTGCAGCGTAACGTGGCGAGACGACAAGTTTTCGGAAGTGTTCTTAGGCCAGCAGTATTCGACGGTGACGACCAGCGGTGCTTCAGGGAGCCAACCCGAGGCGATGAGCCGTGGTTGGAGCATCAGGTTTAATCGCACTCCTACGATTTGGCCTCGCCGACGTTAACACTTAGCACATTTCCCTTTATCATGAGGAGCCGTTGGTTTCCAACGCTTGCGACAATCACGCGTAGCTTGACCCATCTTAGAATATGATCATAAGGAAATGGCCAAGAAACGCGGTATAAAGCGCTTATCTTGTTTTATACGCCGATGGACGAGTAGCTTAGGGCTGGCGAGCAATTAAAAGTGCAAGTAGCAATTTCAAGCCATCGGGCGATCACTTTTCGAAGGCCAAGCACTCAACCAATCGGGCGCCAGTGAGCACCTTGAGTTGCGTTAGCAGCAACTTAGCATCAAGCAATTTCAAGCCATCGGGCGATCAGCCTGAGCGCCAAAGCATCACCTAACTGGCGCCAAAGTAGCACCTTGAGCTGGCGAGCAGCTTTGGGGGCTGGTAGCAATTTCAAGCCATCGGGCATCAAATGAAGATGCAGGGGCTTTTTGTGAAAACAAGCCAGTACTCTTATGCTTACCCTGCGTGTATAGAGGGCTACCACAAGGGTAAGTAAACACTTGGAAGGGCATACGCAAGGTAGGCCCAAAACATTCTAAGTCCCAGCGTGAGGTGCCCTGGCTCACTCTGTTTGAATCCTAAGTCCCTGTGAACCTCTAGGAAATCGAACCGTGGCGCCGTGTGCCAGAGCAGTGAGTTTTTGGGGGTGGCATTAGGCCGACGGTGCTCGCGGTGACGACCAGCGGTGCTTCAGGGAGCCAACCCGAGGCGTGCGAGCCGCGTTTGAGCACCGCACCTAGCCCGCCCCCCAGTCACCCGTGCTAAGCACACACAGACGCCAAGGGTCGCCATGGATTCATGAAGGAATTAGCAAACGTACGGGACCAGCAACACACATGCGAGAAATTGCCATTCAGAGCACAAAAAGGGACAATCATGGTAAAGCAAAGCTTTAGGCAACAAATTTTATCGACGCTACAAGCCTACGATCACCGAGAGGGACGACTCGAGGTCGACCGAGCAAGTCATTGGTACTTACACCCCTTAAGGATAGAACTTCCGCAACAGCTCAATGTTGTAGGAGTTCACCAGCTCTTCACCGTCCTCAGTGGCCAACCGGACCGCCTCGGGTTGAGATACTGAGACCACCTTAAAGGGGCCCTCCCACCGGGAGACAATGTTTTGTAATCCCAAGATGCGCCTCAATTCAGGCAAGACCAGGTCACCCACTGCTAGTGTTCTCTCAGAGACCCGTGTGGCGTGGTACCGCCTGAGGCTTTGTTCATAGCGGGCGGTGCGCAGGCGGCTCGATCCCGCACCTCCTCCAGAGGTTAACTTCTTTCACGAGATCTTCTTGGTCTTCTTCATTGAACGCGAGACGCTACGGAGAGCCGAGCGACAGCTTGAGGGGAGAAACACTTGGCGCCATGCACCAAGAAGAAGGGTGTCTCGCCACGCCTCGACCGGGTGTGTGCGGCTTTACCACAACACACCGAGAGTTCCTCCGCCCATCGCTACGCCCGCCAGGAGTCGATCAAATGCCCTTGTCTTGAGGCCCTTCAAGACCAAAGCAGGCGTTTCGCTGACCATTGCTCATGGATGGGCCACCGGTTAAACATACCTTGGTGCCCATTTCTTCACGTAACTCAGAAAGCCGCGACCGTGAACCGAAAGTGCCATTGTTGGTGATGATGCGACAGACTCCAAAGCGGTGAAGATCCCACAAGACGAATCTTAATAGCGCAATGCGCCGTGATGGCACGACCGCTTCGCTTCAACCCACTTCGTGAACTTGTCGATGGCGCATAAAGAGGTGGGTGAATCAGGTTCGCGGAACAGACTCAGATATCCAAATTTCTGCACCGCAAACGCCAGAGAGCGGATGGTTTGCGAGCTTGGCCGGTTTGCGGGTTTGCTCGGCGAAGAATCGACAAGCTGCGACATCCTCACCACCGCAAGCATCCCGAGGGCGAGGCCAATAAAATCTTGGCGAACGCTTGCCGACTAAAGTCCGGCCGACATATGGCTCCGCGACACGCCCATGGATATCGAGAGCAGTCGCCCCCTCTCCCCGAAAGTGATGCACTTCAAGAGAACTCCGCTTCGCTTCTAGCGATATAGGTCCCACCTACCGTAGTTTAGCACTTGGCCCACGCAATTTTTTCACCGAGGCATCATCGCCGGGATCACTTGGTCACGCAGAAGGCCAGATAGGGTCCATCCATCAATCTTCCCGCCCAAGGGTGGCGAACACTTGCTCGCCTGCACTACTGGCCGAAGCTTCGGTGCGCTCAGGCAAAGACCGCCGCCTTTCCTCCCGGCTCGGGGCCGAGGCGGCACACCGCCTTCCTCCTCGAATTGAGGTCGTGACAATGGTGCCGCTTTCTCCGCCTCGAAGCCGAGGTCATGACAAATTTTGCCGCCGCCCCCACCTCAACTGGTGGGTGCAATAAATGACACCATCATCCCCACCAACCGTGGGCTCGCGATGGACGGTCGCGATAGTCTTTCTTCAAGACCTCAACCGAACAGAGCCCTTGAGGATGCAAGCCGAGACAACTCGTCTCAAGCAAGGTGGTTGTCATGCCGAGGATATGGATATACCCCAACCCTTCAAATGACGCTCCATTCTTCTGACCGCCAGTATGCCGCCATGGTGGGGTCGAACATTGAACTCCTTCCGCTGATTGATGACCAGCAGGAGTCTCCCTTGACTTGGAGACGCCTGATGCCCAACGCCGAAGCGATGCGCAACCCTGCCAGTAAGCCCTCATACTCAGCAATATTATTAGTGGCCTTGAATTCGAGGGCGACCACATACTAGAGGATGTCACCTGGCCGGGAGACCAGATAACCCTCCTTCGCGCTTTCCAAATCAAGGATCCATCGAAGAATAACGTCCAGGGGGAAGGCATGGGTGCTTCTTCGGCTTCAAGAGCGGCGGGAGTCCACTCGGCGATGAACTCCGCCAACTTTTGACTCTTGATGGCGGTGCGGGGCACGAATTTAATGTTGAATTCCCCCAATTCCACCGACCATTTGGCGATGCGGCCCTCGGCTTCACGATTATGGAGGATCTCCCGCAGGGGATAGGCCGTGACCACGGTGATTTCTCGCCCCTGAAAATAATGCCGCAGCTTTCTGGACGCGACTAGGACCGTGATACAAGAGATCTTCGAGCTTGAGGATATCGGGTTTCTTCTTCGTGCAACACCTTGTTGATGTAGTAAATCGCTTCGACGCCTTTTCTCTCCAAGAATCAAAGACTGCAAGGCCACCACCTCAGAGTGGCAAGAATATACAGAGCAAGGCTCACCCGGCGCGGAGAAACCAAAGACCGGGAGAGGAGAGGCACCGCTTCAAACGCCTTCTGCGCTTCCTCTGTCCACTCAAAATGGTTAGTCTTCTTGAGCAACTTGAACAGAGGCAGGCTTCGTTCTCCCAAGCGAGCAATGAATCGCCTCAGTGGAGGCCAAAGCACCACCAGTAATCGAACTTGCTTGAGCCAAGATCGGCGGTTTTATGTGCTCGATGGCCGCTATCTTGTCAGGATTGGCTTCAATGCCCCGGCTGGACACCAGGAAACCCAGCAACTTGCCAGAGGGCACACCGAACACGCACGTCTCTGGATTGAGTTTCAGGCAATTCTTCCAGAGGTTGGCAAAGGTCTCCTCTAGGTCTTGGATCAGTTCTTCATTCTTTTTGATCTTCACCACTAAGTCATCAACGTAGACCTCAAGATTGCGCCCTATCCGAGGGCGGAAAGTAATATGCATGGCACGCCGATAAGTAGAACCGCATTCTTAAACCAAAAGCCATCCTTACGTAACAATATACACCGTTGGGGTTACAAAAGCGCCTTTTTCTTCATCTTCGAGCGCCATGCTAACTGGTGGTACCCGAGTACGATCCAAAAAGCACAAAGAAGCTCACACCCTACCGTGGAGTCCACAATGAGGTCGACTCCGGCAGGATAAGGATCCTTCGGCAGCCTTGTTGAGGTCGGTGAAATCGACATTACGCGCCACTTCCGTTGATTTCTTAACGAGCACGGGTTGGCAAGCCACCAGATGAGAGACTTCGATTATCCCCGCTATAATGTTTTTCTACCTCCTCCCGAATGGCGTTGCCGCCTCGGCTACCGCCTCCGACCTTCTTCACGGATCGGGCGCTGCCGGGAGCGTTGCTGGCCGGTGCTCGATCACCTCCCGGGACCCCAAACATGTCGGGACATTGCAAAGTAACACGCTCCTGTTTGATCGAGGAAGGTGACGAAGCTGTTTTCCTATTTGGCGCCGACGCTGGCGCCAATGTTGACGGTTGGGGTTCGCTTCACTCAGTATGGCGATTCACCTTAACCTCACGGCGGAGCCGGGCGAGGCACGGTCCGGGCCCGAGGGCTCCTCGAAGTGGCGCATGGCCGACGCAGTGGCACCGGCCAGATCCCAAGCTCCGCCTGCGGGCAACAGGCCTCGACCTATCCACGGTGATGACAATGGGGCAGCTGGCCCCAGATCTTCACCACCATGTAAGCATAGTGGGTAATCGCCATGAACTTGACCAACGCCGGCCGGCCAAGTAAGGCGTTATACGGAGGTCAAATCGGCGACTCAAATCCACCATCTCGGTGCAGTAATTGTCCTCCTCCCCGAAGTGACGGGAGGCAAACTTGACCCAAGGGGAACAAGCCAAGATCCGGCTACCTCAAGAACGGTAGGTTGGGCGCAGATCCTGCTATGGATCTCAGAGCGCCATGAATGCCAACGCGATAGGAGGTTGATAGAGCTCCGCCCATCAAGACTCCGCCCCACCAGAGATTCCGGATCGTGGTGCTACCACACGGGAGATGCCCTAGGCCGGGTGTCTCGTGGTGGTCACCGATCAAGGTGATCGCTTGTTCACCACTTCAAGGTCCGACCCGCCCCCGAAGCTCGACGCCGTGGCACACACCTCCTTTTCACCGCTTATAAGCGGCGTTGAGGGAATGGTGGATGAACCACCATGGATGTATGCCATTACAGGATCCGCTCACCGGAAAGCCGGGCGGATCTTCATCTTGATCATCATCGTATGCGCGCCTTGAGCCGCCGCTTCCACCATCCTATTTACGCACCCGGCTGTACCGCCCGTGTCGCGGCGTGTTGGTCCTGTGGATGGGCAGAGAGTTCGCCTCCTTCGCCAAGGGCGGTCGTTTCCACGATCGCGACGGTCATCGCACGGCCATGGCGGTCTTCACGCCGGCTATGGGCGATTATCGCGACGGCCACGGCGATCGTCCGCGCCGATCCCGCGATTGCGCTTTGCGTGGCGCTGGTTCATCATCACGCGCATGCCAAGACTCGCCGTCTCTCTCGCCGCCGCGCTTCGCTTCCGCTGCGCATGGCCGAACCCTTCGAGGTCCTCGCTCATCCTGTTTGCCACCACTGGGCCAAAGGCCGCCCTCGCCTCCGCGGCCAGCCTGCCAAGATTTGTGCGTGAGGGAGAAAAGCTCTGAGGTGGTGCCGATGGAAAGGTGGCCATCTTCTCCTTCATCTTACTGTCACAGCATACCCTCCCAAGGCGATGACGACCGATTGTTCTCAAATATGGGGATAGTGTTGCGGCAAAGGGCAAAACCGCCGATGAAGTCGCAAGAACGACTCTTCTCCCGCCTCCAGTATGGAGGTCGCCCTCACGCCGGTCACAAGAAGGAACCTTGAAAGTTGGCGACAAAGAGGTCGCACAACTCCCCCACGAGTGCACTGCACTGAGTGAGGTTCACACCAAGAACGCGCAGAGCCCGCCAAGGCCATGGAAGATAATTCGCCATGACCTTTTCAGATCCACCGCCGCCGCACTCTCTATCGTGGTATATTTGCAAGAACTCCTCCCGTTGGTGGTGCCATTGTACTTTCCATGGATGCCGGGCGAATTGCTTGCCACACCACGCGGCGCAGCTGTCGAGAGAAGGCCTGGCACCCGACGCCATAGAGGGAACCTAGCCGCCTACTAGGAGCCCGGTCCGGAGACCGCCCCCGGGAGCGTTGAGCCTGGCTCCCTACTGAATCGGAGGAGTGAACCTCCTCCTTGGTCCGGGAATGAGAGCCTTGGGAGAGACTTCACCATCTGAAGCCATCTGCTTCGTGGCGGGCCTCTGGTCGGGCGGCGGGCAAGCGATCATGAGGTCATCGCCGCGATGCTGCCGGCCATCCAGATAAGGCCCTGAGGTCCCCACGGTCCCTCAGGAACCGGACGGGCGCAAGGCTTCTTCCCGCCCCGCCCGCTGGCCGAGCCACCTCCGCTGGGGGCGGCTAGACGCTTAGGTGCGCCAGCAGGCGCCTGTGCACCGATGTAACAATGTACCTACCGTCCGGAGCCCTACTCAAGCCGGGCCGATCCACGAGACCGGCGATGCTCCGGAGCCACGTAGTGGCTGGAGAGTCTCCTGCAAGTTCCACCGGAGGGTGGTCCAAGAGGAGACGAACAACATGCAAATTCTGAGCTGGGGTGGCCGCCTCCATGGCAAGCCGGCGTCACACAGGGTGCCCCGCCGGCTCCAAAGGAGCTAGGCCACCACCCTGCGGGGGCGGGTCGAGGTGATCCTCCGACCGGCGAGACTGCCGGGAGGCGCCCTGAACACCACTCACCCCCGCTTGATCGTGGCGATGAGAACCCGCCATCTCCAGATGCGCGGGCTTGCTTCCGAGCAAAAGAATGCCGAAACTTCACCGGGGAGTTGGCCGGAAAAGCCAACCACTAGCCCCCCTACTGGGGCGCTACTGCTCGGCCAGATTCCACCGACAGCCCGAGATCTACAGACCGGGTTTTGTTCGATAGGAGGGCGTCTTCGCAGCTGGCTAATCTAGAGGGTGAAAACCCTAGAAGACTCCCGCACAGAAGGAGGGTCATCATGCTGATCTAAATACATTTAATGCTCCTTCCTGTCAGTCCCTGCCTCCAAATTTCATTAAATGCCTACGCTGCGTTTTGCCCGGTCCGCGGATGGGACCCTTCGTGATGTAGGTGAGAGGCGTCAGAGGAATGGGCTTGTTGCAGAAACCCTTGCAGTTGATAAGCCTGTCAGGGCAGGCCTGCCGTTCTGACACGGTATGGCGGGGGAAGGAGACTTCGAGGTGAAGCCACCGCGCACCACCTTTTTGTCTTACTGGCGGGCGAAAGCAGGCGTATCGCCACCGCCGCCGACCGCCACGTGAACTGGCGCCGGGCGCAGCAGGCGTGCTCGCCACCTACTGCCGGCGCCACGTGGCCGACGCCGCCTCGCGGGCGTGATCGCCACCGATTGCGAGGCCGCCACGTGATCGGGCGCCGCGAAAGCAGGCATGCTCGCCACTCGCTGCCGGGCGCCACGGGTCGACGCCGCCGGCGGCCGTGATCGCCGCTCGATCGCCAAAGCCGCCACGCGGACTGGCGCGAAGCGTGTTTCGCCACTCGCTGCTCGCGCCACGGCCGACGCCGCCGGCGGCCGTGATCGCCGCGACGATCGCTAAAGCCGCCACGGATCGGGCGCCGGCGCAGCAGGCGCGCTTCGCCACTGCCGCCGGGCGCCACGGACCGACGCCGCCGGCGGCTGCGTGATCGCCTCCCGACGCCAGCCGCCACGTGGATCGGGCGCCGGCGAAAGCAGGCGTGTTTCGCCACCGCCGCCGAAGCGCCACGACCCCACTTATGCGGTGGAGAGGGTACCCTAGCGTAGAGTACGCTGACAACGGGTGAGCTAGAACTGATGGTCCCGCTAGCAAAGCTCGGAGACCCCGTAAGGTACTCAGACCTGGACGTAGGGGTGGGCATTCGGTTTTTTCGGTTTTTGAAAATTTCAGTTTTTGAATCATTGGAACCGAACCAAATCGATCACAAGAAATCGAATCAATTAACCAACCAAATCGGTTCTTAATCTGCTTTTTTCTGCTAACCAAATAACAAAACATGCGACACTAGTAGACCACTACAGCATTTTGCCTCCCCACACAAACCCTAGTCAAGCCTCAAGCATCCAGTCCAGCGTGAGGCGCCCAAAGATGGGTTAAGTAATGCACACACACAAACACGTATGAACAATGATAGAGATCTTCAACTCAAGCAAATCAAGCATACATACAAAACAAGCAAACAATCCTCACAGATGACCACAACTAACAATAAAAATAGTTACTAACACTTGCACAACAAATTATCTCGATCAACTAGCTACTAAAGTAGATCATACTTAAGAACAAAGACTACACAAATTCTACTAATTAACGCAAATCACAAGGAACTACTCACATCCACAAACGCGAACTACTCACATCCACGGGTGGGGTCAGATCGGTGTGGTCTCACAGCTTGGTGACGGACGACAGCGAGCACCAATGGAGGTGGCGGTCATGCGGTGGTAGACAATAGAAATCGAGGCTCGAGGAGGTCCACCACTCCAAAGGCAATTGGCGGCGAATGGCGGAGTCATGTCCTCATGAGGAGCCGGTCAGCAGAGTCGCGAGGGCCCGGAGCAATGGAGCGAGTTAATGACCGAGCGCCGAGCGGTGAGCTGGTGACCTAGGGTTGGGACTTGGGACTCCGCCGTGAGTTGGGAGGAGCTGAATGGGGATTGGGGAATTGGGGGCGACCGGGCGAGAGCGAGTGAGCGACTGCCGAACTGGGGTCCTAATCGAGTGAAGATAGTGGGCCTAATCGGCTGGGCCTCTCGAGTGTGGCCGAGTGGGAGTCCTAATCGGGTGAAGACAAGCGATCGCCTTGGCCTCGCTAAGTTTATTCGTTTTTCTTTTTTTCGAGGATGCAAACCGAACCAACACCACAAACCGAATAGTAGCAAAAAACGAACCGACCATCGACATCAAAAACCGAATTTTTCTGCTAATTTGTCTTGGTTCGGTTTGGTTTTTTCGCTTTTAAATTATGCCCACCTACCGACGCCATACGCGCCAGACGCGGCCCACCGTGACGCCTCGTTCGGGAGCCTGTCGAACTCCCGAACGAACTCGGGGTACGACCTCCTGACCTGATTTAAAATAAATATTAAATAAAAAAATTCCAAACTTTTCCTAGGGTTTTCCGTTTTAAATCAATTTCATTAATTCAATTAATTTAGTTAAGGCAATAAAAATATCATGAAAAATCCAATAAAAATATAAAAAATACTTTAAGACATTTTTAACTCAAATAAACTATTTTTAGCCAAACTTTATATTCATTTTATCTATAATTTAACTTGTTTTCATAAAAGGCCAATATAATTAATTTAAATAAATTCTAGAAAAATACTTTTCTCAAAAGACCAACATTGAGAATATTTAATAAATGAAAATAAAATCTAGAAAAATCTAATAAATTTAAAAAATTCATAAAATATACAAATAACACAATAAATTAAATAAAAGCAAAGATTTGGTTGTTATAGATATGTTGAGAGCTTGTGCTGTAGCTTATGCCATTTTGTGAGATAAATGTTTGCCGTATGCGGAATTCAGCTATAATATATTTATCATGTAAGTTTGCAAATGTCTTTATTTGAAGCTTTGCATGGTCGTTCATGTCGTGTTCCCTTGAATTGGCTTGAGACAGGAGAGTGTCTTGTCTTTAGACCTGATATTCTTAAAGAAGCTAAAAAGCATATCACTATGATCGGAGAAAGGTTAAAAGTAGCTCAGTCAAGGCAGAAGAGTTATGCTGATAATCATCAATGAGAGTTGAGATTCAAGCTAGATGATTTTGTGTATATCATAGCAGTTATCCCTCTTAAGAAGTTAAAAGGTTCCACACTAAAGGAAAGTTTGCACCAAGATATGTTGGTCCATTCAAAATATTAAGCAGTAAAGGAGATGTTGCTTATCAGTTAGAGTTGTCTCGATCATTAGTAGATGTGCATGATGTGTTTCATGTCTCTTAGCATAAGAAGTGTCTTCGAGTGCCAATAGAGCAAACATCGTTAAAGTCAATTGAGTTGCAAGAAGATCTGACTTATAAGGAGCAGCCAATTAAGATTTTGGATGTTACTGATCGTAAGACCCGAAGCAAGTCAGTTTATTTCTGTAGAGTACAATGGAGTAATCATTCAGAGAGTGAAGCAATGTAGGAGCGTGAAGAAGATCTGAAGGCAAAATTCTCTAACCTATTTCTATAGTTAGCCCTAAATCTCGGGATTGAGATTCTGTTAGGGGGAGGTTTGTAACATCCTAATTTTTTGTTCAATTTGATTTAATATTGTCATTTGGGAATTTTGAGAATTCATTTGGTTTTTTATTAATATTTTTGAATTAGGCTTATTATGAATATTATTTAAATATATGAAAAGTTTATATACAATTTTTTCAAAAATATTTTATTTAAGTTAAAAAGTTCTAAATTATTTTTAAAATTTTTCTAGCATTTTTATAATATTTATTCTATTTATTTTGTATTAAAAGAATCACTAGAATTATTTTGAACGCAAAAAGCTTTGAAGTTGATTTTCTGATTTTGGGCCGAAAACCTAAAGGGTCCAACTTGGTTTTCCTACACAGCCCGGTCCACCTTGCGTCGTGCGGCCCGTCGGCCCAATTTCCCTAGTGGCCCGTTTTGGTTGTTCGCCTGTGCATCCGGCCATTCATCGTGGACACATGTGCATGGTGGGTCATCATCCTCACACAACCGAGCGGGACTGCGCTCTGAATCGCTGTCGTGCCACCATGGAATAAATCTCCGTATCATGCTCGGCTCGGGGACTTGGTGCTATTCAAGATGTGCGCTGCCTTCGCCTTGATCTCAAAATAAAAAAACCCCAAAGCTGAATAGATCAAGTCTCATCGGGATGCCCTAAATTCACGAAAGAAAGCCACCACTGCCGTCAGAGAAATTCGCTAAATTCGTCGCAACCGGTGAGTCTTGGGAGTCGTGCTCAGTAGCCCTAGCTTCACCGTGAGGTGCTCATCATGATGAGCACACTGGATCATTGGGAGGACCATCGTAGCACGTCACAACCGTGGGACCATTGCTGCTAGCATGTTCTTCCTCATCGCCGGCTTGTTCGTGGGCTAATGTGAAGACTGACCACATCAGGATGTTGCTTGCCGAGTGCTCGTCTGTTGCAGGAGATGACCATAGGGTCTCAAACCACCGCCAATGACGTGGCCATGACCCAGGGTTTACGTGTGGCGGACACGTCGGTTGCTCGATTAGCACACACGTCAACTTAGTTGCTTAGTTAGCAGTCGGCATGGCGTCCACGTGGTGCTTGGTCAGCAGAGAGCGAGATGTCAGTCGGTCTGATGAGTGAGCTGAGCTCATGGTGAATCGTGTCGGTTTCGTGGACGCGGTCTATGGACTAGGCCCACGTGTTAGTGGGAGAGTGATTTTCTTATTTGATTTAATTTAGGAAATCAAGTGTTGATGTCAGCTAGACATCCTAAGTTGGTTTTTCAGTAGAAAAATAAATTGAAAAATCTATTTGTTTTTTCTATTTTCTGTATATTCCAAGGCAAATTGTGTTTTAATCATAATGAACCTAGTTTTGCAAATGTTATATTGTTTTAATTTACTGCATTTTATTTTGTGCTTAGAACTGTCTTCAATTGGTTGTCTACCAACTTGGATTATACCTACCTTGTCATTTTTACACCATGAATATTTTTCACCCTTGGATGGATCATTATTAATTGATTGCTAATAGATGCTAATGTGGGTTAGTTAGATCATGAATAGTAGTGTGCTTAGCCATGCAACGGATTATTGATATCATTTTAAAAGTTCAAATCAATCATGAGTAATGGAATATGGAACATATTTATGAAAGATGTGTTATGTGTTTTTACACAATATGTTGAAATTGTTGATGGTACGTGTTGCATAATAATCATCTATGGTGGTAAATGATTTAGACTGGGGCAAGTGGCAAGGCGCTGTGAGCCATGGTGGACTTGTGTGGCATTATGTTGATATATGAGTGAATATGAGGTGGTTTCTATGAGTGAATTATTGAAAATCTTGCCTTAGTCAATTAAGTACCTAACCTTGCAAGAGCTTAAATAGGGCTATAATCATGCAACCAAATGGTTGGAATGGGACAGACCTAATTAAGTAAGTTATCGAGTCTTAACATTTGATGCCTTAGGAGGATGACCAAACTAGGTGTGCGGTTATGGGGAAGCGTGTGTGCAGTGGCCTCACATCTATTCAATGGCAAGTCCCTTCTATTCTGTTGCTGTGTGAGGGAAGGAATAGCGAGTTCAGACTTATCGGGAGGGTCTGTGTTAAATGGAGTTTCTGAAAGGTTTTGTTATCATCTTCTTAGTCTTACGTCGATGTCTACGTGTAATGGCCAACAGTATAAGGTTATTGTACCATGTGAGTAAAGTGTATAACCTCTGCAGAGTGTAAATTTGTTCGGATAGCTATGTCCTCGGTTGTGGACAATGCTCGGGAATTTCAGTCAAGAGTTATATTTTGAAAAATTAAACTTGGGAAGGGAGGTTGTATGCCATTGGATATATTGGAAAGTTTGGAAATTGATTAAGGCTGTGTGCCAATTTGTTTGGGAAATACGACCTGGAAGTTATTTACTATTGTCATTTGTTTTACAGTCATTTTAATCTATTTATCTTACTCATTTATAAATGCTATTTTATTGCAAAATAACCATATTAGCCAGTCATTTGGAATAAGCCTTGCATATAATTATACTAGACTTGCATTCTGTGCATAACTTATTGAGTTCTTTAAGTACTCACCCTTGCCACAAAAAAATCATCAGTTGAAAAGGAATCTACGCCAACATTTGAGGAGTACTAGGAGAAGGTGAACACCTAGGGTATAAGCCTTGTCAGTTGCCCATGGCATACTAAGGAGTTTATCAATGTTTTCTTTTCACTACATTTTTATTTATTATAGTTTGAGCTCTACATGGTATAGTCATGTAAAGTGGTCCATAAAGTCAATCAATTGTCTTATATTCAATAAATGGTGCCTTTTATAATGTTTCCGCTGTGTATGATTGTGATATTCATCTATATTGATGTTGTGTGTACTAGCGTGATCCTGGACCAGTGTGATATGTACAGAAGGTCCGGATTTACATATTCGAGTCTCGACACCCTTTCTACCCTAAGGCCCAACACCTGCTAGACCTATAAGACTATGAGAGAACTCAACCTAAAGAGAAGAGAGACCAACCAATTAAGCATGATAGCAACCTATAGCATAAGATGAGAGATCCATGCAAAACATTCTAGAAGTCTTAGTGAAGTGAACTCAGCACTCTAAAAAATACCCAGAAGATGCAAAAGAAATGAAACACTGGAAATAAGCATATATTATACATAATATACAAGACCAACTCTCCCTAAAAAAATGCTGTAAGGATACATGACTCCAAGCTCTCCCATCAAGGCCACAATCCGAAGAAGCACAACTAAGCACTAAAAGCGCATGGCGATTCAGCAGGCAATTTTTTTTGCCAACTTTGGATTTCCTCCCACGAAGATCTTAGTCCTTCCTTCATGGATCTTCTCACAACCAAATGGGATTTCTCTGGTGGACGCAAGTTTGTGGACCATATCTTTCATCGGTATGGTTCCTCTGTGAACTGTGGCATATCTACTTCTTCTGGTTTCTTGTTGCTTGCTTCCTTTTCAAGGTTTACTTTCCTCTTGAATGAGAATTTTGTGGCACTTGCTCTTAGGTATTCTTTAGGTGGAGATACTCTTGGTTTCATGGCACCTGCCTAATGGAGATGATTATTCTCTTCTTCGCCTTACGTTCATCTTCCCTCCAAAGAGAAGGTCTCATGTCCGCCTTGACTTGGTCCAAGAAGTTTTTTCGAATTCTAACAATGGGATTGCTTATGCCTCTGTCTCAGCCTCTGCTAAGCTCTGTTCCTACTCCACCTACACTCATTGCTTTGGGGTAGGGCATTTAATTTCTGCCTACAAAAATCCCATCCGTTGCAGCCTATGTTATCATTATGGTCATAGTTCCAAGATTTGTCTTAATAAAAAAAGATTATTCTCCAAACTCTAGCTGTCGTTAAGTGCACTCCCTCTGGAAAGGCCCAACTACTCACGTATTCGCGCCTTGTCTTCTTGGCATCTCCATCACCGAAGAACTGTTCATCTCCCATGTCGGTTGTGACAGTTACCTTTTCCTTGCCAAATCCAAAACCATCCCATGGTGGACATCGTGATAGCCGAGGCTGACGTCAAACTCTTCATTCCATAGGGCCTCCAGGCGGATGATGGAGGACACTTTCACCACGACCAAGTAGACCTGGTTTTCCTCGCAGCCCTAAAGACTCATGAAGACTACGCTATTGCCATACTTCAGCCAATGCCACAAGAGAGGATCTTTAGTAAGCTTTGGTGGACATTAGAGATTACATCGAGCTTGTTTTGTAGGTTCAATTCAACTCCTGCAGCCATCATCATCTGGGAGCTAGTCTATTCCAGCTTGATTCTCCCTTGAGTAGGGATATTTTGGTTCTTGTAACCCCATATGACATGGGAGACCTCTCTTTAAGGTTTGTCCAGCATGACCAAGCCCCAAATTGGTGAGGATCCATCTTCACCACTTTGTGTTGGATTATGCTTCTGGCATACCACTTGGACTACTTGCACACTCAATATCTAACCCAAGCATGCTCTACCATTCAGAAGTTTCTGCACTGGCATGAACATGATCGGGTCAAAGGCTAGGTGGTGTGCAAGGTATTGGCTCAAGATATCATTTCCATTCCCCAAAGCATTGTCATCAAGAAGGCGAATTCTTTATGGGCTCAGAGGGAATCTTGGATAGCTCTGGTCATTATTATTAATTCTATCTTTCCAGATGCTTTCCCGCCTAATGAAGATCTTCTATTTTACTTAAATGGAAATCCTAATCACAATCACCAACACCAGCAATAGTAGCAGGAATATCATCAACAACAACAGCAACAACCTACCAGCTAGAAAAACAATCAAGTAGCCAGTGACTGTTGGGACCTGAATTCGCAATCTGGAAACCCTCTGTGTTTTCAGCACTAGTCCTAGGATCAGTAGCTAGTGCCCACAGTTAACAAAGATGAATATCACAATCATACACAATGGAATAATAAATAAAGTATTCATCTATTAATATAACATGTTGAACAACCTTAAGGTCAACTTACAATTGTGAAGCCTAGATGGCTTTAACTTAGAGTAAAACTAATGCAATGAACGAAGAACGCCGGTGAATCCCATCAAAATACCATGCATTTGACAAGGTTCAACTCCTAGATATTCGCCTTCTTGCGAATCCTCCTTCTTCAAGACGTTGACTTCTCCTCAACTGGTAATGTTTTGTTATAGCAAGGGTGAGTACACAACCGTACTCAACAAGTCGTGCACAGAATGCAAGTCTAAATAACTACATGCACAGCTTATTCCAATTGAATGGCTGAATTGGCTATTTTGCATAAAACATCATTTCCAAATGAATATCATAAATAGATTTAAAAGCAGTAAAACAAATAATACCCATAACAAATTTCGTAATCATTCTCAAGTAAAGCATTTCTCATCCTTAACAAATTTTCGTATCGCATTGTCCACATTCCCAACCTCATTCTTATCAAAATCTAACCCTTGGTCAGAATCCCCAAGCAATGTCCAAGATCATGACACGGCTATTCAATAGTTTTTACACTCGCAGAGGTTGTACACTTTACCCACAAGATACAATCAACTCACCACGTCACCGTGAATCGCCATATAAGAGTATGCGAATGAGCGATCATAACAAAGCCTTTCGAAACTTCTAGCTCAACCTAGAAACCTCTCCCGTTGTTTTCGCTATCACTTCCTCACACCGAGCCAAGTATAGGACCGACGAACACCGTTGGATGGGTACCAAGTCAGAGTACGTGCACGCCCCCATACAAGCATTACCCTCAGATAATCGCCACCCCGAGGTATCAAAGGTGAGATATCAGAATCCTACTAAACTAGGTCTTCCCATTCAGACATGTGGTTGTACGAGTGACTCAGGTCAAAGGCTTGCAAGGTGAAGTCCTTAGGGTGACCAAGGCAAGACTACCCCGATTAATTCACCAACAATACCATCACATAATTCACCAACAGTACCATCACATAATTCACCAATCAACACCGCCAAATACCAAAGCGACATATCCAATGCCACTTTTGCTACTTGCCTCAGTCTAAAATATTTTACCACCCTAGTTGATTATTGCACAACACAATGCCAACAACAACTCAACATCTATGTAGAACCACACTGGTTCCACATATCAACATCATTGTGTGGCAACACGTCACACCATTTCACAAACACATTTCATAATCCATTAATCAGTATCAAAAGACATGATTTGCGTGGCATGGCTAAGCAATTATACACGATCTAACCCACCCACGTTGGCAAGTAATAACAACCAACTAATAATCAACCATCTTAGGGTGACAAAAGAATTATGGCATACAAATAATCATGGCAAGGTGATATTCGCAATTGGATTGAATAACTAATCCCAAATTAATTGAAATCATTTTAATCGTGAACTAGCATGCAATAATTTGAATCAAAGTAGATTTGTAAAACTGGGAGCAATATGATCAAAGCACAACTTGCCTGGCACTTGCTATAAACTGCTCTTTACTCTTTATAATTGATCTTCGGCTTCCTCGTCCTTCAGCTACTTCGGGTAACTTCTGGACGACACGTCTAATGACAAAGAAGCACAAACACAACAAATCTCAAAAGGCAATTGAAATAAACTCCAAATTAAGATTAGATTGGTACTGAACGAAAGGAATTGAATTTAGGAACTTGAATAGATTTGATCAAAGATCGGATGAAAGAGAACAAGGCTTTAGAAGATTTATCGAGAAGGTTACAACTGATAATTAGGAAAGAACGGAGTATATTCCAGGGAATATCCTTCGAGATTAATTAACTTGATTAGACAGATATTGACATATGGGCTCTCGATCTATAGATCGGGTCCATAAAGATATATTAGTTCATGATGAACTAAACTCAGGCACGATGTTGACTTTTGTTGACCAATAGAATAGATAGAACTGTAACGCGAGAGGGATTAGGGTTTGACACGAGAGAGTGACATATGGTCTAATGGTCTTTCGACCAAGTCCACGAACAGGTTTCTGGTAGATTAATGTTTACTGAAAGAAGACACCGACACAAAGGGTCTATATGCGATCGGGCTAGGATTTGATCTAGGGTTCAGACACAACTAATTATGGTCTGGGTATAGGGTTTTGGCTACACGGCGATGATATGAAATTTCGGAACGATAGCAGGGTTCGGAGATGGTCTGGCAGAAAATGACGAACGGGGTGCACACATTGACGGTTTAGGGCACTGATGAGAGGTTTGATCAGACGAGGATATTAATTATGGCAGTGACGAAGACATGGCATCTGAGGTGATGACAAGAACTCGGCATGGTTTAGGTTTGACTGCAGTTGACGAATTAATGGTACCACAGTCTAGAGCACACGGCCCACGGTGAACTCTGTTCATCGAGCTTGGCCTTAGGTTAGGTGTTTATGCCTCGAGTTAAATTAGTTACCCATGTGCAAGATGATTGGATCCATGGTCGGAGATGTAATCAATTAAGAGGAGCTAGAGTGTTCCCAGATAGTTGTGATCAAAGTTAACTTTAGTTTGTTGGAGACAATGAGGACCTGCTCTATTCCGTTATGGTTGAGTCAAGAAAGTGGATGAGCCATCACATCGAAGAAAGAGTTGTTGTGTATGTTTAATAACTGATAATTGTCTTCTTGAAGAATTAATTTAGCTACCGCAGGTATGCCAAAGAAACCAATACCATTACATCGAATAGTTGAACTTGAGTCCAATGTGAAGGAATACCCCAAGTTGATAGTCGAGAGTCAAGCCGACAAAGATAGTGCAAGACAAACCGAAATGTGTTCAAGTCTTGATCAAGACCGCAGATTTCAAGTTTCATCACGATGCAATTATTCGCTTTATGAGAAGTAGAAAATCAAGTTTTCGTGAATGTATAAGGAAACTCACAATGGAGTTACTATGTGTTCCAAGAGCATTAGCGGTTCTTTCTTGTGCTGTAAAGACACGTTGGAGTCCTGAGTTGATGGCGATCAGATCCGCAAAGAGTAGCACTAGCAACTGTCTGCTCGTACAACCCTGTCTAGGGTGCAGTTGATTGGAAGTTTGAAGAAGCCCAAGAGTTGAGTTTCACCCTATTTCTATAGTCATCTTCGGGACGAGATTCATAATGTGAGGTTTGCAAAATTTGGGTTTTCAAAATTTATGTTTAAATTAGCTTTTCAAAAATTTTACATCAACCTTATTTGATTAAAGAAGTTTAATCTAGAATTTTCTAAAGCTAAACTATTTTTAATGTGCTTTTTATGTATCAAAAATTTAAAATTTAGTTTTTACAAGGTTTTGTATCTCGAGAATTTTCAAATTTGAGATTTCTAAAAATAATTAAAATTATTAAATTAAACATTTGGATGTTAATTGATTTTTATTTGTATTTTAATTCGAATTATTAATTGTTCTAGCAATTATATATCCAAATTCCATTTCAAAACATTTCCAAAAGTCTCATCAATTAAAAATATAATTTGGAGACAAAATAAAAGATTTGATTTTGCTAAAACTATATTAATTAATATAAATAAATTTAAGGGAATTTATACGAAATTTCCTACAATTTTCAAATTATATATTTTCTAGAGCATTTACTTAAAGCTTTAACAACATAAAAATATATGTTGATATAAAAATAAAATATTTGGTGGTACCAAAATATTTTATTTGATCTAGTCCTAATTAAACTCCCTAAATTTTTAGAATTTTTGGGGTTGTTTTAGTATTTTCTAAATTAAAAAGATATTAAAACACTATTAAAGTATTTACTGTACACGAATAAAATTATTATTTTATGTAATAATATTTTATTTGTGTTACCAAGGCTGTGAGTGACTTTCCAGATTTTTCCCGGATTTTTGAACCATCGTTTGCTATTTATTTTGATTTAATTGGTTAATTCGGATTAAATAAACAGTAACGCTACAGTAATTCCGGCAGTTCCTTTCAGTTTCCAGTCATAACTCCGGCGAGCGTTTCCCGACGATACGCTGGTCCGATCTCCCTATAAATTGAACCACAGATTCCCACCTGCGTTCTCTTTACAACCCAATTGAAATTTTCCCCATCGGAGTTCTGGATCGTCCTGCGTGAATTCTTTTCAACTCCGACGAAAACTTCGGCGAGCTCTCCTGGTCACGAACTTGTTTCGATCTGAAATTTTAGCTTGCCCTTGCTTTCTCTACCTCCAGTAAAATCAGATTTTGAAAATACCCACCGAACCTTCGGCCACCGATTTCATTCCCAACTCCGGCGAGCTTTTCCTGTTGATCCACCGCCTTTGTAGCTGAAAATTCTAGACACCTCCTCATTCCCCACATCATACTCGAATATCAGCAGCAACGGATCTTCCTCGGCAAGCCTTCTTCCCCAACTCCGGTGAGAACTTCGTCGAGCTCTACCGGCGCCCCGAATTCCGTTCATCCTCAAATTTCTTGTGGAGCACCCCATGATGTTTGCAACACTCCTGTGAAACAGTTTTGAAGATTCCAAACAGAGCAGCCGCACCGCCGCATCGTCTCGCCGGCCTCACGTCGGCCTATTTTGGCGTCTCGTCAACTCGTCGACTTTTCAAGATCCGTTTGCGTCACGTCGTGCCACAAGGTACCTCTATCTTCCATCCAAATTTGGTGCAATTTCATCCACTGGATCAAAAGTTATGGCCGCCCAAACTCAAATCATGTTTCTGTCCGTTCTCCTCGTTTATGAAGTTTGGCCGTGAAAATTTTGTGTAGATATCCCCTACATGGTGCTCACCTAACCCACGGTTTTGACTTCAGGATTACGCGCAGAAAATGTTTTTTCCGATCAGATCATGCTGCGGACAGCAGAAAAATCCGCGCTGCCTCCGCTGATCCAGAAGGTAAAACTCAATCCGTTCACGTACTTTGTGCCAAATATTCCCAGATAGCTGTCTGTAAAATTTGGTTAGGTTTCATGTAGTACTTTAATAGTTATGGTAGTTTGATCTATTCTAATCGGCAGTTTATGATTAATCCGCGCGTCGCCGCCAAATCCGCCTATACCGCTGAGTTCAGACGCCGCTGCTCAACCGTGCTACCTTTGTGTCCGAAAATTTTAATATTCATTTCGCCGCGGTTTGCCGCCGCTGCATCGCTTTTTGTCGCTAAACATCCTAGTTCGCTTTGGCCGAGTCCTCCGCCCAGTGGGTCATTACCCTACTGTTTTGGCCATCCTTCGAGTTCATTTGGTCTCCATTTGCCAAAGCCTTAATCTTACCCGCCACCGCCCACCTTCATCGCAACGCCCGTCTAACAACGCCCATCGCTAACGCCCGCCGTTAATCGCTAACGCCCATCGCTAACGCCTTCGCTAACGCTTCGCCGCTAACGCTCCATCGTTAACGCCCGCCGCTAACGCTTCGCCGCTAATATCGCTAACGCCTTATGGTTTGGTCTCGCATATACTATGGCGATGGGTTGCTAAATGGACCATAGTTGGGACTAGGTTACCTAATGATAACTTGGCGATAAAGGGCTAAGTTAAGACATGGGAAATACATGGTAAATTTCTTCCGGCTGAATGGGTGTTAGCAAGGCAGTGGACACGCAAAATGGAGCAACGATTAATTAGCCAAAATACAAATAAAATCTAAAAATTATAAAAATAATACTGGCAGGAAGGTATTGAATTTACATGAATTTAGAAATTTGAATCACTTGATTCGGAGTTACGACGACAAAGATATGGTCAAAAGAATGGGCTCGGTTTGAATAATTCGAAAATGATGGAATATTCCTTAGAATATTTACTTTTCCTGAATTTATATTTTCTTCTCTCCCTTACTAGTGGGCCCATGCTGTCATCTTCTTCAAGCGTTCTTCACCATAGACGTTATAGAGCAAAACTACAAGCTCTGTGTGCAACTGATTGCCGGAGCTTGAGGGCATGGCGGTGCATGGCAAATAGCAAAATGGAAAGAGGGTTGTGGCGCAGTGCCGGAGCTTGTGACGGTGTGGCGAACAGAGGACGGGAGCGGCACCGGCGGCGTTCAGGATGGCAGCCGGTGTGGCTGCATAGTGCGGACCGACAGGCACCTGGCATGTGGCCGGGTGAGAAAGGTGCATGAGCGAGATGAGGTCAGCGACGACGACGACGTACATGAGGTCGACAAGGCACGGCGGCGACGAAGTTCTAAGTGATGACACCAAAACGGGCCGATGGCACGACGGTCAAAAACACCCAAAATCGTAATATTTCTCAAAACTAAGGTGAGCACGGAATAGCTAGCATCAAGGGGAGTCTATGGGTGCAAGGAATTGAATTGAATCGCATCTAAAGCCGGAGAAATCGACGATTTAACGAAGCGACGTAATCGATTTACCTAACAAACTCGAAATACGGGGTCAAACTGCAATGAAAATCAAATCCGATTAAATGGTTGTGATCACAGAAGCAAAAGGCACAAAATAACGCGATTGGTTTACCCGGAAACTCACCAGAGCAAAAGATGGCTCACCGGTGTCTTTGGAGAACGTCGGCGTCGAGTTTTCTCGAGTTTTGGAAAGGGAAATGGTACTGAACCATTGAGGCAAGGTGAGAATGGGATAGAAGACATCAATACGCAACTTTTGGGTACTCACACGCTCGGGGAGGTGAAGAGACGGCCGAGATATTGGCCGAGCAATAAATTGTCATTAACGATTAATTGCGGCCGATTCGCGCGGATTGAGGATGGGCAACGGCATGGCATTTACTTTCCATTACGACGCCGTCGCGATGCTTTAGCTCCCACTCGATTTGGTGCAATAAATTGAGAGATATGAGGGTTTGAAATTTGAGCTAGACATGGAGTTGAACTCTGTACAGTGCGATTTTTAAAGCGCGTGAGATAAAATAGATAACAAGGTCTAAAAATACCAAAAAAAATCCTAAAAATCATAATTAATATAATGGAACCTAATAAAATTAGTTTTGCTAATTTTAGATGAATTTTGGAATTTAGATAATTTCGGGATGAATAAAATAGATTTGATGAAAGCGCGAGAGATAAAATATCAGAGAGATTCTATAAATCTTGGAAAAATTCTCAAAATTATTTTAGAATATTTGGAACCTAATTATATAAATTTTGTGATTTTTGGAGTATTTTGGAACTCGGGTGAAATTTCGAATAAGAACTGAATTTGGAAATTTTGACTTTGCGGACGGTAAAGAATTGAATTTTAATTTCGGAAGGATATGGATGCCGGGTTATTTAGAACACTGAGAAAAATCCAAAATTTGAATTTAAATGGAATTTCAAAGGAAAGGTTTGAATTCGAATTTTGAATATAGAATTGCCCGAACAATTAATAATTCAAATTAAAAATCCAATTAACATCCAAATGTTTAAATTAATAATTTTAATTAGTTTTTAGCAAATCTCAAATTTAGGAGATTCCTTGAAATACAAAGAACACTGTAAAAAGTAAATTTAAATTACTTGATGCACACAGAAGGCATATTAAATTGTTTTAGATTTAGAAAATTCTAAATGAGCTTCTTTAATCAAATAGGATTGATGTAAAATTTTTGGAAAGCTAATTTAAATACAAATTTTTGAAAACCCAAATTTTGGGATGTTACAAACCTCCCCTTAATGTAATCTCGCCCTGAGATTGGCCGACTAAAGAATAGGTTCGGGGAAACTCGACCTTCGAGGCTCTCTGCACTTGCAGTCAACTGCACACTCGACGGAATTACTTTGAGGTCAAACGCTGAATAACATCCTTCTACTGGATCAAATTCTGATAGGCTGCTCCTTGCGGGCAGGATCCTTTTGCAACTTAATTGGCTTCAACTGGATCTGCTTTTTGGCATATGAAACACTTCTTCCACTGAAGCCCTTGGAAGACAATCTACACTCTTCCTAACAACGCTGACAACTTCCATTGTTAAGCAACCTTTTATTTATCCACTGACACTTGATTCTTTTGCTTCTCTTGAAACCGGACAAACTACTCCCGACCGTAAAGCAACTTGTTATTCTCGTGGTCTTGATCAAAGATTGAACATCATTTCAAGTTGAGTTGGTTCTTGAGAACAGCTCTTGATCTGAGGAACTCAAGCTGATTGATACTTGCTTTACGGCAATTCAAAGTCTTGAACGATTCCTTGATCCTTGCAATTTTATTGACCTTCGGAGTAAGGTACATTGTTCGAAATGAATCTGGTAACTTTTAACATCATGACTGAGTCCTGGAATCCTGGAGATTCTGAATTAATTTTATCTTAATTGACTTTTCAAAAGCATGGGTAAAAATAACATCTTTGTTGATCTGTTGGTCTGGTATTATCTTTGTCGGTCTGGTTCTCGAGTGGTGACTGGAAATTCTATATCAGCTAGATATTCTTCCCATAGCAAATTAATGCTTCAATTACCACTGAAATAAAGGTACTGGTCTTCAATATGCTAAATCAACAAATTTTTGTCTCTACATCACATTACTGAGAATTCAGGCTCTATGGCCAACATACACATGAACATTATCTAATAAAGTGAATGCTCAAAGACATATCAAATCCTTTATTGCCATCAATACTTTTGATTTAGAATTCTGGGTACATTTATTCCACAAATAGGAATTGCTAAGAGAATTCCTTGGCATTACTCTTATAGACTAGAGTCTGGCATCACGGCTTCTGAAACTTATTGGTAGCTTCATCAGTCAACCGTCTTTTCTTCAACTGCTTCTTGGAATAATCGGCTTCTGTTGTTGCTTCAGGCATACTTGGCAATTCAGGCTCAACCGAGGTAGCTTCAAGGACAATTTCAATTCCACAAGGTACTTCATATTTGAACGGGCATTGCTTGGCAAAGCGACCTCTTTTACGGCAGGCATAGCATAATCGATTCTTTGATGCTGCACCATGCAATCTTGGTGTTATGCTTTGAACCGAACTGACTTCTGGGATGACTGAAGGTAAAGTTTGTGCTTGATTCTTCTGAGGACATCGTCTGGCATAGTGACCTTATTTACCACAAAGGAAACAACTTCCTAGTGTCATTGACTTGCTTGTTTTCTGAGGTGGACTGCTAGATTCTTGGTATTTCTCCTTTAACTGCTCCTGTGACAAGGCATGGGTAGATGATAACATGCCTTTCTTTGCTAACTCTTGAACCACAGTGGCTCGGAAATTATCTCGTTGACATTGCATTGCAGAAGTCAACACTAAATACATAGCACACTGGCTTGGGCAATGATCTTGGCCTGCACAAAGAAAACATGAAATTTTATTATTCAGACATTCTCCAAGAGGATGGTTCCCTTCACAACTGGAACAATTGATATAATGCTCGTCCGAGGTATGTCCTATTACTCCACAATGGGTGCATGCACGATCCTCTGATTTGCCTAGTTCTATGAACTTTGCAAACTTGCACTGAGAACGCACTGTTGAATTTTCAACCGGTGGAACAAAGCTATTGATTTCATTATTGCTCATCTTTTGCATCACCATCTGCATAAACAGAGTTTGGGTAACAAGGAACTAGTTCAGATACTGATACGACACTCCTAGTACTGGGGATTGCGGTTGATCATCAACTATCCTCACATCGACATCGGCGGTAGTAACCGAGCTGATTTAGATCGCCGGAATCATCGCCAAGGTCACATCGAAAACTTCTCCATCTGTTGACTGACCATGGTTAATAGGCAAGAAGGAAAAGCATAGATAAGTAACCAAGAACTATTACGGGGATTAGGTTTAACCCAAAACCTCAAATTATACAACCATTATTTATAACTTGATATGGTCGCTCACAAAAGCCTAAGGGCCATGCGACACATACTGCAAACTCAAGAAATGTAAAACCAAATTAACCTAAGCACACAAGTCTAACGTCTAGAAAGGGTAACACTCCTAACTTAGACAGACGCGACTCTCATACATGAGTCTCAATAGCTACTCAAGCACTGATTCTTCGAATTTCTTGAACACTTCATCGGCACTGGTTCTTCTACCTTCTGGGACACTTCATCGGCACTCTTTCCTTGAGCTCGACGATTCTTGTCTTCACGATCTTCAGGTTCAGCAACGGCATCTAGTGCTTTCTCCTTAGGTGTGAAACATCGTTATCTATTTGGAACAACTCAGATAAGATCTTCATTTGAAACAACGGGGAAAGATAGAAATTTTCAGCAAGGAGAAAAGAATAGAAGAATAAGACAAGTCAAGAACTTATCATTCTCTCAAGTTAAAATTTTCCCTTTAGAAAATAATTTTGAAGTTCCTAAAGAATGGCCAAACTATCTAGGGTCAAGACCTACAGTCAGTATGCTCTGATACCACCTCTTGTCGGGACCCGAATTCACAATTCGGAAACCCTCTGTGTTTTCAGCACTAGTCCCAGGATCAGTAGCTAGTGCCCACAGTTAACAAAGATGAATATCACAATCATACACAATGGAATAATAAATAAAGTATTCATCTATTAATATAACAAGTTGAACAACCTTAAGGTCAACTTACAATTGTGAAGCCTAGATGGCTTTAACTTAGAGTAAAACAAACAGCAGCGGAACGAAGAACGTCGGTGAATCCCATCAAAATACCACAGGCATTTGACAAGGTTCAACTCCTAGATATTCGCCTTCTTGCAGAACTTCTCCTTCTTCGAAGACAGAGACTTCTCCTCAACTGGTGATGTTTTGTTATAGCAAGGGTGAGTACACAACCGTACTCAACAAGTCGTGCACAGAATGCAAGTCTAAATAACTACATGCATAGCTTATTCCAATTGAATGGCTGAATTGGCTATTTTGCATAAAACAACATTTCCAAATGAATATCATAAATAGATTTAAAAGTAGTAAAACAAATAATACCCATAACAAATTTTGTAATCATTCTCAAGTAAAGCATTTCTCATCCTTAACAAATTTCCGTATCACATTGTCCACATTCCCAATCTCATTCTTATCAAAATCTAACCCTTGACTGTAATCCTCGAGCAATGAATCTGTGTTTTTTTGTTTTTTTTAAAAAGTGCGGCTGTTTTTTAATGTATTTCCTTTTTTAAAAGGCTGCTCGGACCCGTGGGCGAATCCACGAATCTGGTTTTTTCATTTTTTGTTTTTTGTGTTTGTTAAAAAAAATGGGTCGATAAGTTGCTATAAACCTTCGATGAATCTGCGTTTTTTTGGTGACAAAAACATTTTTTTCGGGTTTTTTTATGACGAAAACATTTTTTCGGGAAAAATGGAGAAAGGACCTAGACGTAAGAAGCAGGGACCTGTTTGTTATTTTTTTGGACCTGTTCGCTATCCTGAAAAATTAGAAAAGGGCTTGTTCATGATTTGAACTTAACGGGAGGTTTTTCTGTAAAATACCGCACCAGGGACCCAAACGCGATGAAAAAAAAACTATCTTCGTCTCACAAAAAATTACGAAGGACCTATTCGTAATCCGGAAGGACCTATCCATAATTCGAAGAAATGGAGGGGCTTTTTCGCAAAATGCGCAAGTTGACAGGTGGATGGCCTGGTTAGGCGCCCATTCCTTGCGGTATAAAGGATGGAATCATACGTATTCTTTAAGTGATCTTATCCATAAATATAATGCGTATTTCACAATTCAATATAAAATTAGTTGTCAAAGGTTAGAACTCGACAATAAACTTATGATTACAGGTACCTTCGATTATCAGAGCCAAGTACGAAGACAGCTGCACACGATGTATACAGTTTCAGGCCCCTGGATGGAGTAATACCCTACGTCCTGTGCGGATGATGTATGAAATTGCTGTATCGAGTACAGAGCGAGTTGTCTAGCCCTAGTTACAATGAAGATGGGATTTAAGCAATAGCTAAATTACAGCTGGAGGTTGACAAAGTGTGGTCCGTTGACTCCTGGTTGCTCTGTGTCTTGTAAAAGCTTTGTCTAGAAGTCTTCTCCTTATTTTCCTTGGCTCTCCCCCAAGGATACCTCCCCCTAGCCTTATGTAGTCAAGGTAGCCTTGCCTCAAGTTAAGTTGTAGTTGACTTGGGATACCAGATTGTAGATGATGAGGAGTACATCGTCATGTCGATCTTCACAGTATATCCAAACTTCCCTGGATACCAGGTGTACTCGACTCGGTTTCCTCGTAATGAGAAAGTGATCAAGTCCTTCCTAGCATGGAGATATCCTCTCCACGTACATCTTATCCCATAGAATCGGGCCCGTAATATCCAGAGTTTCTATATGCTTGCTTGAGCATATATAGTATAGTCTTGGTGTTTCTGGTACATACTCTGTTGGAAATATGCCCTAGAGGCAATCACAGAGATGATTATATTTCAATAAATGTTCATAAACTATGATATTGTTTTTTGAATAACATTATGGATATTGATTAACAAGTACACGACTTGTTTGTGAAACTCTATATTCATCTTATGATAACCATTCTAAAAAAAGGTCCCTAGTTGACAATCATTTGAGGACACATATGAGTAGACTAGCATATGTACTAGTCGATGGCCATGTTTCATAGGTCATAGATATGCAGATATCAAACCAATAATATGGACACATATTAGATAACATGATGTTGGACATTGACTCACTATGAGACACTGCGGGAACGTTGTATTCTTTCATGTCATCAGTTGCTCTTATATACGATGTGTATGCTATATCTTTTGACTTGAGATTGTCGCATGTTCTCAAGATGCGTAATAGCTTACTTAGGGGTCGTCAAATGCTATAGTACTCGATGGTTGCTCTTATATACGATGTGTATGCTATAGTACTCGATGGTTGAGTAGGTGGGTATACCTGTTGATTGAGTAGGAGTACCCGATGATCGATAGGGGTATTCCAGCCATGTGTTGAGTGCATGTGAGCCTATAGGGTCACACACTTAAGGGCTGTAACCAATTCGGATAGGGATCCGAGTTGTAATGGGCTTAGAGTTTCTAATGGGCTTAGAGTTTCTAAAAGGCTTCAAGGGTTGAAATCCATCATGGGACATCTGTATAAATGGAGGATGTGGTGGCTTTGATCATAGATAGATATATAAAAAGAAACAATAGGAATTTGGAATTCCTGAAACCCTAGCCGCCACCCCTCCTCTGCCTAGAACCATGCAACCGGAGCTAGCATTTCGGTGCGTGGTGTTTTTGCCACGTACGTGTGGATACCTTGGAGCTGTTGTGTTGAAGCTTCAATGCTAGGATGACCCACAACCAACGACGCTCACAAGAAGTTGTTAGAGGAGGCGCAAGACTAGTATGATTACATCTGCACCACCGCACTACATCGACTCTACTTCTGCTACAAGTCTGCGCATCTAGTGGTAATTCTGTGATCTATAACTTGCAATGGTCTTTTGGTTAAGTGTATTGAAGGTTAGAAATTGACAATAAACTTATTGTCTCGGGTTCCTTCCGATTAGTAAAGTTAGGCACAAAATTGGAGGCACACAATATAGACAGATTCGGGCCCCTGAATGGAGTAACACCCTACTCCTGTATGGATGACATATGGAGTCGATGAACAGAGTACAAAGCAATACGCCTAGCTCTAATTACAATGAAGATTGAACTTGGGGGGTGGCTAAGCTACAGCTAAGGTTTGATGAAGCGTGGTTCACTGGCTCTTGGATGCTCTGCTCAAAAAGTCTTCTCGCTTGTCTAGCTCTGGATGACTTGTAGCCCAAGAATTGCTTGTAGTATTAGAATTGCTTGTCCTCCTAGGGATCTCTACCCCCGTCCTTATATAGTTGGGGTAGCCTTACCTCAGGTCGAGTTGTAGTCGATTTGGTATAGCAGATTATAGTCGATGATAAGTCCATCGTCGCATGGTCTTCGTAGCATATCTAAACTTCCCTTAGATATCAAGCGTACTCGAGTTAGTTTTATCGTAATGAGAAAACGATCGAGTCCTTCCTTGTATGGAGATACTCCCTCCATGTATATCTTATCGCATAGAATTGGGCCTGCGATATCTGGAGTTTTCAGATGCTTGCTTGAGCATATGTCGTATGATCTATGAGTTTTTAGTGCATACTCATACCCCATATTTAGATATTTGACAGTAGCCCCAAACTCTACTTAGTGAAGGGTTCATCTAAGCACCTGGTCGATTACTGCCAAGCTCTGGCTTAGTAGAGTAATGCCTCGCCTGCTTGTGGTCGAACGATTCGAGTAATTTGGGGATTGCTAAGTATCGAGTAGGAATGTGCCGTATTGAGCACCCTGCTACCTACTCAACTCGAGTTCTTAGGGTAACCACATGCATGTTACTCGATGTTAACTTATCGACTTGACTCTGAGCAGAGCTGGAAAAAAATCTAAACATTGGGTAGTTGAGCATTTATTGCTCTTGTTTGTAACACAACGACTGGTGTAGCGCCATCATCCCACTTTTCTTGCTGATCAATGCGTCGTACGGTGGGCAGTGAATCATTCACCTGAAAGGGATTCGGTTTATAAATTTTTAGATCCAGAACTGTAACCATTCCCAGCTTTTTGCCTCCAGGCTTATTCTCGAAGCCTATGTCGTACTTTTTAAGCCCTACCGCCGCCACCTTTAAAGAATCCATCCCACACCTTTCTCAATGGCATTCAGCCCTTCCATTGATGCCAGATGTCGGGACCCGAATTTGCAATCCGGAAACCCTCTGTGTTTTCAGCACTAGTCCCAGGATCAGACGCTAGTGCCCACAGTTAATAAAGATGAATATCACAAACATACACAATGAATAATAAATAAAGTATTCATCTTCTAATATAACTTATTGAACAACCTTAAGGTCAATCTTACAATTGTGAAGCCTAGATGGCTTCAACTCGAGTAAAACGAATAAAGAATGAACGAAGAACGCCGATGAATCCCATCAATATACCACGTGCATTTGACAAGGTTCAACTCCTAGATATTCACCTTCTTATGAACTTCTCCTTCTTCAAGACAAGACTTTCTTCAATGGTGGTGTTTTATTATAGCAAGGGTGAGTACACAACCGCACTCAACAAGTCATGCATGTAATGCGTTCTATTACTACATGCATGGCTTATTCCAAAGGAATGGCTGAATGGTTCTTTTTGCAATAAAGCAGCATTCACAAATAATCATAATAGATAGAAAAGCAGTAAAACGAATAATACTCATAATAAACTTCGTAATCATTCTCAAGTAAAGCATTTCTCTTCCTTAACCAATTTCCATATCACATTGTCCACATTGCCAACCTCATTTTATTTTCAAAACTCTACCCCTTGATTGTAATCCCCGAGCAATGTCCAATACCGCGGACACGGCTATTCGAATAGTTTTTACACTCTGCAGAGGTTGTACACTTTACCCACAAGATACAATCAACTCACCACGTCAGCCGTGAATCGCCATACAACAGTATGCGAATGAGCGATCATAACAAAGCCTTTCAGAAACTTCTATCTCAACCTAGGACCCTCTCCGTGTTGCCTTCACTATCACTTCCCTCACTCAGAGTCAAGTATAGGACCGATTTAACACCGTTGGATGGGTACCAAGCCGAGCACGTACGCTTCCCCATACAAGCTATTACCCGTGTAATCGCCACCCCGAGGTATCAAAGGTGAGATATCGAATCCTACTAAACTAGGTCATCCCATACCTGCATGTGGTTGTACGAGTGACTCAGTTCAAAGGCTCGCAAGGTAAAGTCCTTAATCGTCCCGGGCAAGACAACCATAATTCTCGGCACACCTTTCATACATCCGCTGCCACAGTGCCCACTCGCACGAAGCCTCCTTGCCACTTGCCCCGTCCAAATCCTTTCCCACTTCGGGTTTGCATCTATGCAACACATGCCAATGCCCACTTCATTGCGCGAGTAGAACCACACGTGTCGCTACCCCAATTCCATCTCATGACATCATCGCATTATTCCAAAATGCGCTCCATAGTTGTTTAGGCAATATTCATTTGCTATTTGAAATTCATTCATCGTGATACAAGCGTGCTAAGCAGCCTAATCACGGTCTAGCCTCCCGTGTTGGCGCTCATATTAGCATCCAACGTAATAAACATCTTAGGGTGGACAAGGAATTCGGGGCATATAACGTTGTAATCAAGGTGGCATAAACAAGTTTGGCTTTTAACTACCATTTCCCATTTAATCAAGAGTAATTGTACTTAACATAGCATGCAATATGGAAATCAAAATATACTTTTGAAAACTAGGCTAAAATGATCAAAGCATGACTTGCTTGGCACTTGCTATAAACCGCTCTTTACTCTTTATAATTGATCTTCTTCCTCAACCTTTGGCTTTTTCAATCTAATGCTTCGACTTCCTCGCCCTTCACCTACTTGGGTAACTTTAGATGACGGTTCAACGACAAAGAAGCACAAATACAACAATTCTCAAAAGGCAATTCTAATAAACTCCAAATTAAGATTAGATTGGTACTGAACGAAAGGGATTGAATTTAGGAACTTGAATAGATTTGATCAAAGATCGAATGAAAGAGAACAGACTTTCAGAAGATTTATCGAGAAGGTTACGACTGATAATTAGGGAAGAACGGAGTATATTCCAGGGAATATCCTTCGAGATTAATTAACTCGATTAGACAGATATTGACATATGGGTAATGGTGTATCCACCAAGTCCATGAATGATTTCCCAATCAATGGCAGATTAGATTTTTCAAAGATAAGACAAAGACAAGTGGGATCAACATCCACTGCGATTCGATGTGGGGTTCAGTCATACTATGATGAAGAGATTTGACGATGATGAAACGGCGATGAATAGATAGGAACGTTAGAAAGGATAATGACATCGCTACGCCTTGCTTGAATCGCGCGCATGCGATGATAGCGAAGCGAGAGCAAAGCGTTAACGGCGGAACGTTAACGACGAAATGTTAACGATGGAACGTTAACGGCGGAACATTAACGATGATGGTGAAGCGATGACGGGGCACTCATGAAACAACAAGGTGGCAATCGTCGGTTGAAGGATAGGGCAGCGGGGTCATGACATGGCCATGACAAACCAAAATGGTTGGCGGCACAAGACGACGCGCGACGGCGGCAAAAGGCGGCGGCCGACGAATAAAAAGAATTTCGGTAGATGCAACAGCAAAGGGAAAATGCCCATCGCGTAGAACACGATGAGCCGAACTCAACAAAATTGGCGGATTTGGCGATGACAAGGCGGTTTACACGCAAAACGGAGCAACAATTAATTAGCCAAAATACAAATAAATTCTAAAAATTACAAAAATAACACTGGAAGGAAGGTATTGAATTTAGATGAATTTAGGAATTTGAATCACTCGATTCCGAGTTCGGATGGAGGAGAATGGATCAAACGAAGTTTGACTAGAAAGAAAATCCTGAAATTAACAAATCGCACTGTTGCATCGCGCTTGCTTTCTGGCTGTTTAACAGAGCACCATTGGAAGCTTTTTGCACCATCATTGCCGGAGCTTGGGGGCATGGCAGCGCATGGCAAATAGCAAAATCGAAAGAGGGCGGCGGCGCGGTGCCGAAGCATGTGACGGAGCGGCGAACGGAGGACGGGAGCGGCACCGACGGCGCTTGGGGCGGCAACCGGTGGGCGCAGAGGCGCCGGCGAGGGGCGTCATAGGGAGCCGGCTAGGAGGTGCAGGAGGGGCGCGTCATCGTGAGGAGGCGGGCTGGGCGGTCGGACGGGGCCGGGATAGTGCATGAAGGTGGCATGGCGGCGGCTTGGTCGGCGCAAAGGCGGCACATGGCGGCGGCGTGGCTCGGCCAGGGAGGAGGTCGGACAAGGGGTGGGGTGGGGGCGGCAAGGTGAGGGGAAGCCCGTGGGCACGTCGGCCGACCACGGGGAGGCCTAGGGCAGCGGCGCCATGGACGACCGGAGCGACCAAAAACGGCCCGAATGGCATGGCGGCCAAAAACACATTAGAACACGGAATTTCTCAAAACTAGCGAGAGCACGGCGTAGATCAAGGTCATACTAGGCTATATCTAAAAGGAATTTGATTGGGGATTACCGGTTTGGGAGAAATCGACGACGAACGGAGAGACAACCGACGACGAACAAACTCGAAATTCGGGGGCAAACTGCAATGAAAATCAAATCCGACCGGATGGTTGTGATCACGGAAGCAAAAGGCACAAAGTGACACGGTCGGATTACCCGGAAACTTACAGGAGCAAAAGACGGCTCGCCGGTGTCTTTGGAGGACGTCGGCGTCGAGTTTTCTCGAGTTCTGGAAGGGGAAACGACGCTGCATCAACTGGGCAAGGTGAGCACGGGATAGAGGGCATCAAGACGCTCATTTTGAGTACTCACACGCCTCGGGAAGTGGAGAGAAGCCCGAGATATTCACCGAGCAATGAATTGCCTTTAACGCATAATTGCTGCTACTACGTGCGAATTCAGGATGGGCAACGACTTGGAACTTGTTACCCATCATGACGCGGTCGTAACGCTTCAGATTTCACGCGATTTGGTGCAGTATGCTAAGAGATATGGGAGTTGAAAATTGGAGCCAGCGTTGGAACTCTACGTGTGAACAGTGCTGGCTGCTGGAGGTTGAAGACGAACAGTGAACGGCCACGTGTCACTTTCTTATTGGTTGGAAGAAATGGAGAGACAAAAGCGCGAGGAATAAAATAGCAAAAATAATTTAAAAATCTTGTAAAAATTCTTAAAAATACTAGAGATTATTTAGAACCCAATAAAATTGGTTTCACTGAATTTTGATGAGTTTTGGAATTTAGACAATTCCGGGACGAATATATTGGATTTAACAAAAGACCTCGAGAGATAAAATACCAAAGGGATTCTATAAATCTTGGAAAAATTCCAAAAATCATTTTAGAATATTTGGAATCTAATTCTATGAATTTTGAGATTTTTGGAGTTTTTTGAAACTCGGGTGAAATTTCGAATAAGGATCGGAATTTGAAATTCTGACTTTGCGGACGGTAAAGGATTGAACTTCAATTTTGGAAGGATATGGATACCGGGTTAATTAGAACACCGTGAGAAATCCAATATTTGAATTTAAATGGAATTTCAAAGGAAAGGTTTGAATTGGAATTTGGATATAGAATTGCCCGAACAATTATTAATTCAAATTAAAAATCCAATTAACATCCAAATATTTAAATTAATAATTTTAATTAACTTTTAGCAAATCTCAAATTTGAGAAATTCCCTGAGATACAAAGAACACTAGAGAAATAAAATTTTAAATTACTTGATGTACAATGAAGGCACATTAAATTGTTTTAGATTTAGAAAATTCTAAATTAAGCTTCTTTAATCAAATAAGATTGATGTAAAATTTTGGAAAGCTAATTTAAATATAAATTTTTGAAAACCCAAATTTTGGGATGTTACAAACCTACCCCCCTTAACAGAATCTCGGCCCCGAGATTCGGGCTGACTAAAGAATTGGTTCGGGGAAAACTCGACCTTCAAGGCACTTTGCACTTGCAGTCAACTGCACACTTGACGGAATTGCTTCGAGGTCAAATGCTTAATAACATCCTTTTACTAGGTCAAATTCTGATAGGCTGCTCCTTGCAGGCAAGATCCTTTGGAAACTTAATTGGCTTCAACTGGGTCTGCTTTCTGGCACATGAAACACTTCTTCCACTGAGGCCCTTGGAAGACAATCTGCACTCTTCCTAACAACGTTGACAGCTTCCATTATCAAGCAACCTTTTATTGATCCATTGACACTTGATTCTTTGCTTCTCTTGGAAGCGGATGTTGCTTCCTGACGGCGAAAAGCAACTTGCTATTATGCGTCTTGATCAAAGATTGAACATCATTTCTGTTAAGTTGGTTCTTGAGAACAGCTCTTGATCTGAGGAACTCAAGCTGATTGATAATTGCTTCACTGCAATTCAAAGTCTTGAACGATTCATTGATCATTGCAATTTACTACCAATGACCTTCGGAGTAAGGAACATTGATCGAAATGAATCTGGTAACTCTTAACATCACGACTGAGAACGCAGACTCTATGGCCAACATACACATGATCATTATTTAGTAAAGTGAATTCTCGAAGACATATCAAATCCTTTATTGCCCTTAATACTTTTGATTAGAATTCTGAGTACATTTATTCCACAAATAGGAATTGCTAAGAGAATTCCTTGACTTTACTCTTATAGACTAGAGTATGGCATTACGGCTTCTGGAACTTATTGGCGGCTTCACCTGTTAACCGTCTTTTCTTCAACTGTTTCTTGGAACAATCGGCTTCTGTTGTTGCTTCAGGCATACTTGGAAATACAGGCTCAACCGAGGTAGCTTCAGGGACAATTTCAATTCCACAAGGTACTTCATATTTGGACGGGCACTGCTTGGCAATGTGACCTTATTTACCACAATGAAAACAACTTCCTAGTGACTTTGACTTGCTTCTTTTCTGAGGTGGATTACTAGATTCGTGGTATTTCTCCTTTAATTGCTCAGGTGACAAAGCATGGGTAGATGACAACATTCCTTTCTTTGCTAGCTCTTCAACCACAATGGCTCGGAAATTATCTCGTTGACGTTGCATTGCAGAGGTCAATACCGAATACATAGCACACTGGCTTAGGCAATGATCTTGGCCTTCACAAAGAAAACACGTAATCTTATTATTCGGACATTCTCCAAGAGGATGGTTCCCTTCACAACTGGAACAATTGATATGATGCTCGTCCGAGGTATGTCCTATGACTCCACAACGGGTACATGCACAATCCTCCGATTTGCTTGATTGGCAACACTTTAAAGAACAACGTCCAGATTGGTTGTGGTATGCAGGGGTTGCATATTCCTCTAACTTGGTTGCATCTTCCAACGGAGCATGAAACTCACGAAACGCAGTAGTGAATTCCTTCCATGTGATAATCTGATTATTACCATGGATGGTACGGTAGCTTTTCCACCAAGCTAATGCTGCACCTTCTAACTGACTGTGGCATATATAACCTTATTTTTATCATCACACTGTATGGAAGATAGCTTCTTCTCTATGACTTGAATCCAGGTTTCTGCACCTTGTAGAGAGGTGAATTCTTAAAAAATGGGTGGCTTGGTTTCTATGAACTTTGCAAACTTGCATTGAGAACGCACTGTTGAATTTTCAACCGGTGGAACTAGAGATTGTTTTTGGTCAACATTTGCTCTAACACTGATACTGGCGGCAACATCTCGAATCGCTTGGATCGCTTCAGAATATCGCCAAGGCAAATCCATCGAAAACTTCTCCATTTGTTGAGTGACCAAGGTTAATAGGCAAGAGGGAAAAGCATAGATAAGTAACCAAGAACTATTACGGGGATTAGGTTTAACCCAAAACCTCAAATTATACAACCAATATTTATAACTTGATATGGTCGCTCACAAAAGCCTAAGGACCATGCGACACATACTGCAAACTCAGCAAACAGAAAACCAAATTAACCTAAGCACACAAGTCTAACGTCTAGAAAGGGTAACACTCCTAACTTAGACAGACGCGACTCTCACACATGAGTCTCAACAGCTACTCAAGCACTGATTCTTCGAATTTTCCGTACACTTCATTGGCACTGGTTCTTCTACCTTCTGGAATATTTCATCGGCACTCTTTCTTTGAGCTCGACGATTTATGTCTTCACGATCTTCAGATTTAGCAACAGCACTCAGTGCTTTCTCCTAAAGTGTGAAACATCGTTATCTATTCAAGACAACTGAGGTGAGATTTTCAACTTAAATCAAGGGAAAGATAGAAATTTCAGCGAAAGGAAAAAGAATGGAAGAATAAGATAAGTCAAGAACTTGTTATTCTTCAAGTTAAGTTTTCTTTAGAAAATAATTTTGAAGTTCCTAAAGAACGGCCAAACTATCTAGGGTCAAGACCTACGGTCAAGATATGCTTTGATACCATGTCTTGTCGGGACCGAATTTGCAATCCGAAACCCTCGTGTTTTCAAAGACTAGTCCTGTGATCGACGCTAGTGCCCATAGTTAACAAAGATGAATATCACAAACATACACAGCGGAATAATAAATAAAGTATTCATCTTCTAATATAACTTATTGAACAACCTTAAGGTCAACTTACAATTGTGAAGCCTAGATGGCTTCAACTCGAGTAAAACTAACAAAGCAATGAACGAAGAACGTCGATGAATCCCATCAATATACCACAGGCATTTGACAAGGTTCAACTCCTAGATATTCACCTTCTTGCGGAACTTCTCCTTCTTCGAAGACAAGACTTCTCTTCAACTGGTGGTGTTTTATTATAGCAAGGGTGAGTACACAACCGTACTCAACAAGTCATGCACAGAATGCAGTTCTATTACTACATGCATGGCTTATTCCAAAGGAATGGCTGAATGGTTCTTTTTGCAATAAAGCAGCATTCACAAATAATCATAATAGATAGAAAAGCAGTAAAACGAATAATACTCATAATAAACTTCGTAATCATTCTCAAGTAAAGCATTTCTCTTCCTTAACCAATTTCCATATCACATTGTCCACATTCCCAACCTCATTTTATTTTCAAAACTCTACCCCTTGACTGTAATCCCCGAGCAATGTCCAATACCGCGGACACGGCTATTCGAATAGTTTTTACACTCTGCAGAGGTTGTACACTTTACCCACAAGATACAATCAACTCACCACGTCAGCCGTGAATCGCCATACAACAGTATGCGAATGAGCGATCATAACAAAGCCTTTCAGAAACTTCTATCTCAACCTAGGACCCTCTCGTGTTGTCTTCACTATCACTTCCCTCACTCGAGTCAAGTATAGGACCGGCGAACACCGTTGGATGGGTACCAAGCCAGAGCACAGTACGCCCCCATCTGATTACCCTCGTGTAATCGCCACCCCGAGGTATCAAAGGTGAGATATCGAATCCTACTAAACTAGGTCATCCCATACCGGGCATGTGGTTGTACGAGTGACTCAGTTCAAAGGCTCGCAAGGTAAAGTCCTTAATCGTCCCTGCAAGACAACCATAATTCTCGGCACCTGACCTTTCATACATCCCGTTGCCACACAGGCCCACCTGGCACGAAGCCTCCTTGCCACTTGCCCCGGTCCAAATCCTTTCCCACCCTGGGTTTGCATCTATGCAACACATGCCAATGCCCACTTCATTGCGCGAGTAGAACCACACAGGTCGCTACCCCCAATTCCATCTCATGACATCATCGCATTATTCCAAAATGCGTTCCATAGTTGTTTAGGCAATATTCATTTGCTATTTGAAATTCATTCATCGCATACAAGCAGGCTAAGCAGCTAATCACGGTCTAGCCTCCCGTGTTGGCGTCATATTAGCATCCAACGTAATAAACATCTTAGGGTGGACAAGGAATTCAGGGCATATAACGTTGTAATCAAGGTGGCATAAACAAGTTTGGCTTTTAACTACCATTTCCCATTTAATCAGTAGTAATTGTACTTAACATAGCATGCAATATGGAAATCAAAATATACTTTTGAAAACTAGGCGCAAAATGATCAAAGCATGACTTGCTTGGCACTTGCTATAAACTGCTCTTTACTCTTTATAATTGATCTTCGGCTTCCTCAACCTTTGGCTTTTTCAATCGAATGCTTCGACTTCCTCGTCCTTCAGCTACTTCGGGTAACTTCTAGATGACGTGTCTAACGACAAAGAAGCACAAATACAACAATTCTCAAAAGGCAATTCTAATAAACTCCAAATTAAGATTAGATTGGTACTGAACGAAAGGGATTGAATTTAGGAACTTGAATAGATTTGATCAAAGATCGAATGAAAGAGAACAGACTTTCAGAAGATTTATCGAGAAGGTTACGACTGATAATTAGGGAAGAACGGAGTATATTCCAGGGAATATCCTTCGAGATTAATTAACTCGATTAGGCAGATATTGACATATGGGTAATGGTGTATCCACCAAGTCCATGAATGATTTCCCAATCAATGGCAGATTAGATTTTTCAAAGATAAGACAAAGACAAGTGGGATCAACATCCACTGCGATTCGATGTGGGGTTCAGTCATACTATGATGAAGAGATTTGACGATGATGAAACGGCGATGAATAGATAGGAACGTTAGAAAGGATAATGACATCGCGCTACGCTCTTGCTTGAATGCGCGCATGCGATGATAGCGAAGCGAGAGCAAAGCGTTAACGGCGGAACGTTAACGACGAAATGTTAACGATGGAACGTTAACGGCGGAACATTAACGATGATGGTGAAGCGATGACGGGGCGCTCATGAAACAACAAGGTGGCGATCGTCGGTTGAAGGATAGGGCAGCGGGGTCATGACATGGCCATGACAAACCAAAATGGTTGGCGGCACAAGACGACGCACGACGGCGGCAAAAGGCGGCGGCCGACGAATAAAAAGAATTTCGGTAGATGCAACAGCAAAGGGAAAATGTCCATCGCGTAGAACACGATGAGACGAACTCAACAAAATTGGCGGATTTGGCGATGACAAGGCGGTTTACACGCAAAACGGAGCAACAATTAATTAGCCAAAATACAAATAAATTCTAAAAATTACAAAAATAACACTGGCAGGAAGGTATTGAATTTAGATGAATTTAGGAATTTGAATCACTCGATTCCGAGTTCGGATGGAGGAGAATGGATCAAACGAAGTTTGACTAGAAAGAAAATCCTGAAATTAACAAATCGCACTGTTGCATCGCGCTTGCTTTCTTGCTATTTAACAGAGCACCATTGGAAGCTTTTTGCACCATCATTGCCGGAGCTTGGGGCATGGCGGCGCATGGCAAATAGCAAAATCGAAGAGGGCGGCGGCGGTGTCAAGCATGTGACTGAGCGGCGAACGGAGGAGGGAGCGGCACCGACGGGGGCTGGGCGGCAACGGTGTGTGCTGCATGGTGGTGCTTGGCGAGGGGCGGCATAGGAGCCGCTAGGAGGTGCAGGAGGGCGCGCATCGTGAGGAGGCGGGGGCGGTCGGACGGGCCGGATAGTGCATGAAGGTGGCATGGCGGCTGCTTTGCCAAGAAGGTAGACATGGCATGAGGTGGCTCGGCCAGGAGGAGGTCGGACAAGGGGTGGGGTGGGGCGGCAAGGTGAGGGAAGCCGTGGGCACGTCGGCCGACCACGGGAGGTTTAGGGCAGCGTGGCGCCATGGACTAACGGAGCGACCAAAACGCCCGAATGGCATGGCGCCAAAAACACATTAGAACACGGAATTTCTCAAAACTAGCGAGAGCACGGTGTAGATCAAGGTCATACTAGGCTATATCTAAAAGGAATTTGATTGGGGATTACCGGTTTGGGAGAAATCGATTTATTTAACGAGAGACAACCGATTTACTTAACAAACTCGAAATTCGGGGGCAAACTGCAATGAAAATCAAATCCGACCAGATGGTTGTGATCACGGAAGCAAAAGGCACAAAGTGACATGGTCGGATTACCCGGAAACTCACAGGAGCAAAAGACGGCTCGCCGGTGTCTTTGGAGGACGTCGGCGTCGAGTTTTCTCGAGTTTTGGAAGGGGAAACGATGCTGCATCAACTGGGCAAGGTGAGCACGGGATAGAGGGCATCAAGAGGCTCATTTTGAGTACTCACACGCCTCGGGAAGTGGAGAGAAGCCCGAGATATTCACCGAGCAATGAATTGCCTTTAACGCATAATTGCCGCTACTATGCGCAAATTCAGGATGGGCAACGACTTGGAACTTGTTCCTCATCATGACACGGTCGTAACGCTTCAGATTTCACGCGATTTGGTGCAGTATGCTAAGAGATATGGGAGTTGGAAATTGGAGCCAGCGTTGGAACTCTACGCGTGAACAGTGCCAGCTGCTGGAGGTTGAAGACGAACAGTGAATGGCCACGTGTCACTTTCTTATTGGTTGGAAGAAATGGAGAGACAAAAGCACGAGGAATAAAATAGCAAAAATAATTTAAAAATCTTGTAAAATTTTTAAAAATACTAGAGATTATTTAGAACCCAATAAAATTGGTTTCACTGAATTTTGATGAGTTTTGGAATTTAGACAATTCCGGGACGAATATATTGGATTTAACAAAAGACCGCGAGAGATAAAATACCAAAGGGATTCTATAAATCTTGGAAAAATTCCAAAAATCATTTTAGAATATTTGGAACCTAATTCTATGAATTTTGAGATTTTTGGAGTTTTTTGAAACTCGGGTGAAATTTCGAATAAGGATCGGAATTTGAAATTCTGACTTTGCGGACGGTAAAGGATTGAACTTCAATTTCGAAAGGATATGGATACCGGGTTAATTAGAACACCGAGGGAAATCCAACATTTGAATTTAAATGGAATTTCAAAGGAAAGGTTTGAATTGGAATTTGGATATAGAATTGCCCAAACAATTATTAATTCAAATTAAAAATCCAATTAACATCCAAATATTTAAATTAATAATTTTAATTAACTTTTAGCAAATCTCAAATTTGAGAAATTCTTTGAGATACAAAGAACACTAGAGAAATAAAATTTTAAATTACTTGATGTACACTGAAGGCACATTAAATTGTTTTAGATTTAGAAAATTCTAAATTAAGCTTCTTTAATCAAATAAGATTGATGTAAAATTTTTGGAAAGCTAATTTAAATATAAATTTTTGAAAACCCAAATTTTGGGATGTTACACCAGAGTTGTTCTGCTACCAAAGAAGGAACCTGAGATGGCTGAAGCGGTCTTTGAGGATGAGGCCTTCCAAAAAGTGTGGCAGAAGACGATGATGATGGAGAAACGTCTCGCTGAATTGGAGAAAGATGGCTTCATTCCTCCTCTGGAATTCTTTCATTGAAGGTCGTCACTTGTTGAGTTATATCCCTCCCTCAAGGATGAGGATGAGACCATTGTGTTTGAGGCTTTCTTCCGCGGTGGACTCAGTTTTCCTCCTTCCAAATTCTTACTCGACATCTTAGACTTCTATTAGATCCAACCTTTTCACTTGAGCCCCAATTTGATCACGATGCTTAGCGTGTTTTTCCACCTTTCTGAGGCCTTTCTGGGTATCAAGCCTAGCCTCAATCTATTTCACCAATTTAACAGTCTAAAGAGGGCAATGAAAAATGATGCTGTTGGGGGTGCCGGTTTCCATCTTTGCAACCGAAGTTCTAGCTTGTATATCCTTGTTCCTATTTCTTCTTCCAAGTAGTTAGACTAGAAAAAGCGATGGTTTTAAGAACTTCTTCGGACACCGTGAACTGCCTTCTGGCCTATCGACCACTCCTTAATCCGATTGACATTTGGACGAAAGTCCCTCCTTTGATCTCCCACAATGTGCATTATGTTCAGAAGATCGAGGAGCTGAGGAAGGAATAGATTAATGGTGTGGCATGTTGCCAGAGACTTCACCATGCATCGATCAAGTCCGCTGAAGTGCTAGGATCACTTGGCCTGGGACTACTCCGGGGTCGATGATGCCACTAGGGATAATCTTGGAAGTAAGCATTAGTAATACCGTTGTTTTTTTCTGCTTCAATCAACGAGTAGTGAACTGACTTGCTTTTGCCAGATCTGTCAGATGTGAGCATCTCCTCTAGGCTGAGCAAGATGTTCCAGGACCCAGAGCCTGGCTCTTGCAATGTTGAGGCATATTCATTAGCCAATCCTTGGCCAGAGGTGAGTACCGAATCGTGGCTTGTAATGCATCATTCATGCATCTATCATCCTCTTTAACCCAACATCTCCTCAGGAGGCCAAGTTTGATGATAGAAAAGGGCAAATTGAGGATGTCATCGGCCTGGATGATGAGCCAATTAGAGAAGATGATCAAGCACCAGGCTCTGCTCCCATCAGAGTCGTTCCTCCTTTGAACTATCCAACGCCTATCATTGACCCCATCGAGGGTGAAGCAGCTCTAGAGCAAGAGGCAGCTGAGTCTCCTCTAGAGTGGAGGTCGGCGTCTCCAGCACCCCATCGACCAGCCAAATGGCCTCGGACCTTGTCAACGAGACCATCCGACTAGGTGACCTTCAATCGTTATGCTATGAGATTACTTCTAACGTAATCTAGCAGATGTTGGATGGCCAGCGGGCCGCCTGGGGGACCGATGCGCAGAGATTGGCGATTCTCACGCAGATGTCTCCTCGACCGGGGTCTCCATCGACCAGAATGGTTGAGTAGGTAATACCACCATCGGTTAGTGCTTGCTGAATTCATTTGCAACAGACGTTTTGTTCATAGTAATCATCTACATGCAGGTTTCACCGTTGGTCACTGATCCACCAGTGCCATCTGCTCAACTGGTTGGGCCGAGTGAGAAGCTAGCTACCAAGACCAGACCGGTCCTGATGAAGGTAGTTGCGCAGAAGAAGAATATGAAAGCGAAGTTTCGGCTGGTGAAGTAAGTTACCTCTCCTTCCTCACAATTGTTTCTTCTTTTTTTTGGAGATGTCTCATAAAGAATCTCATACAGGAAAAGTGCATCTAGCAGCGCTGTCGATGATATCGCTGTCGCTGCCTTGTCATCTCTTGTCATGGTCGTTGTCATCCCAACCCCCGCTCCGGCAGCTCCAACCACAACAACAGCTCTACCTCCTCCAATTCCTCAAGCGCCTCTAGAATATTGGTCTGTATTACACCTGATTTTTTTCCATGCTCTACTTTTTCCTCTATTTTGCTTTTTTGATGCCCCTTGACTTCTTTTCATACTGCGCAATGGATACCTTGCGCAAAGTTGAGGCCTTCTACAAGCAAGTCATCAACAAAACGAGCGGCTCATGGCTTCTGCCCAGCAAGTGCTCAAGACGAAAGATACCGAATTGGCGGCACTTAGGGCCAACTGAGGCTGAGAAGTAGAAAGAAGAGGTCAAGAGGCTGAGCGCAGAGGCAAAGAAGCTGAAGGTTGTGGTAGAGAAGCTAAAGGCCAAAACAACTACCACCGATGTTGCATGGCTCAAGGCCAAATTTAGTTGAGATAAGGTGGAAGTAGGCAAGAAGGTGGCTGAGGTCAAAAAGGCTGTAGTAGATGTGGCACTAGCCACTCTGCAGTCAGAGACACTCAAGCACATGACTTCATCTACACATCTTATGACTTCCCATGTGCTTGGCCTGGTGAAGAGCCACCATCCTAGCCTAGACCTCTCGATTTTGGATGAAAGATTTGCGTGTGAGGAGAGTGAAGTTACCAATCTCATCGAGTCCTTCGGAGACCTTACTGAGAGGTTCGTAGTCCAGCTAGAGCTATCTCTTACTGGCGACACTGACAATGCCAGTTAGAATTCTTAGGCCTGACCATGCTGATTGTAATGCTGCTACTGTGTCTTTACTAACAATGATAATTAATTTGCTTTTCTATCATGCTTTGCCTGCTATTTCCTTATCGATGAAATAGAGTAACATAAGTAGGCGCAAATCTGATTTAGTACTTACAAACTCTCAGTAAGCAGCTTTATTGCCATGCGTATGCCTAATTGTATCTGCACACAAAACTAAAAACTTTTGTCAAATAGCTAAGCCCCGAGCTTACACTTGGAGAGGTCGTACATAACATAAATATTATTTAAGTCAAAGTGAAACTACATGATTTTTGTAACTCTTCATCGACCATAGACTCAGATTTTATAGCAAATATGAACTTGCTAAGCAGCGCATATAGAATTGACTAGAGGCCTCATCTCCTACCGACCACTGAGCTTAAGATGTCTGATAATCTGGTGCTCATATGCGCACTGGATAGATTTGCTTGTCATCAGTTTCAGGCATGGCCACACTTTGGTTTTGTTCACTGACATACTAAGTATGTGATCGAGTAAATGTGTGCAAAAAATTCACATGTAAAAGAAAATAAAGAATCATTTGCAAAAGAAATAAAGAAAATGTGCCTATAGCTCCCCGCTTGATAACTGTATTGACCAGGAAATAGAACAAGGTGTCGAGTTACCTGCAGCCCCTGACTCCTTACTTGATGATGCCATCGAGTAGGGTGTAGATTTTGATATAAGCACAAAGCTGTGATGTAGCCCCCGACTCTTTACCCAATGGCCGAATCAAATAAAAAGCGGAGCATTAACATCACAGATACCTGTTGTGACTTCGAACCTCTTACTCGATAGATGTATCGACTCAAGAGTGGAGCCAGGTAAAGGAATGATCGAGCGACGTAGCTCCCAACCCTCTACTCAATGAGTGCATCGAGGCAATGGTAGAGCAAATACACTAACAATTGCATAGCCCCCCGACTTTTTGTTCGATGACTGTATCGAGGAGAAAGTAGAGCATGAGTATCATAGACGGTAGCCCTCGACCATACACTCAGGCACATGAGCCCTCGAGCATACTGGCAAAGCTCATCATTCTTTTTTTAACTCCGTTATAATGATTGAATACTATTACAGCCTTCACACCTCTTCAGCTTCCACGCGGCACGTCACAACTTAGCATCTCTTCGATACTCATATTTATGTGGAAGTGCAAAAGACGTTTTGTGGATTGGGATTGACATGAATCTAGATGGGTTGTGGCATTAGCACAACCCGTTTCCTAAGCTATAAATAGACGAGACTTGAAGTCACCTGTTAGAACTCCTATCTTCTTTTTCCTTTTGCTCGCGATGCCTTAGCTTTTTTGATCGCCTTTATGGCTTCCACTCCCCCGTCATCCCCATCTGCGAGGTCCTTGGAGGGTCCCCTCCCCCTACGTCGCTGGCCATCGTTTCTCTGGGATGGATCATCATCTCCTCTGATGAGGAGGAAGAGATCGACTGGGAGGCCATTGAGAGGGAGGTTTGGCCGAAGGAGGAAGATGAGATTACCAGCAAGCTGCACGTCATCTTCGAAGAAGACAATACCACTTCTGCTACCTTCGCGAGAGCAGATGTCATTACTGGCACATGAGGAGAAGAAGGTGAAGCTGCCGACGTAGGCAAAGGAGGTGAAGCTCGAAACAGCTTCATCGGTCCCGCGCTTGCTCACCCTCCAAGCCCTCGTGGTGCCCAGAGGCTTTTGACAATGGAGAAGTCGTCTTCTCCTCGACAAGCGACTGGGTCTTTGCCTTCTCTTTTAGCCTGTACAGAGGTCGCAGGCCTATCCTAAGGACCCTCCTTTTCCAGTCCCCATGGATGCAGTGGAGGCACGCGATGACTCCGAGGACAAGTAAACATAGGATACCTGCTTCAAAATGTAATAGGATAACTTTTGTTAGTAAATTTAATAAATTCTTATTTACCTAAATTTTATTGTTCGAGGCCTCAATTGCACCGTCTTTTTATTTATGTATGAAATCTTCTCAATTGATCGATGTTCCATGAATTGTGCAGCATCATTCCTTCCGATGTAGATAGACGTACTGATCCTAGTCGAGTCATTTTGACCACCACTTAAGGACCCTCCTAGAGATGGCAACGGGTCGGGTCGGGTGTGGGTTTTACAAAACCCGACCCGAAATCCGAATTGAAAAACCCGACCCGAACCCGAATACCATATCGGGTAAAAATCTATACCCGAATCCGAACCCGTGGTATTCAAATCCGACGGCATCCAAGCGGGTTTGTGTAATACGGGTGACAATAGGTTGGGTCGGGTGTGGGTTTTGCAAAATCCGACTCGACAAGAAACCCGAACCCAAAAACCCGAGTCAAACCCGACGGGTACCCGAAACCCAACCCCAAACTCAAGGGTGCGGAACTCCGAATTGCAGATGGGTATCTCAGTATTCGAAAATTCGATGGGTACTCACGGGTAAAAATTAAAACCCGAACCCATTTCGGGTACCCGACCCGAAGAACCCGCGGGTAAAAATTAAAACCCGAACCTGACCCGATCAGGTGCAAAACCCGCGGGTACCCGAACCCGCGGGTACAATTGCCACCCTTAAACCCTCCCACTTAGGTGATAGTTTGTTACGGTTGTTTTGCTTCTGCACCTTTCATAGTACTTAGTCCCTAGTAGTGAGCACTCTTTCCTAGATTCTCTGGCCATAATATCCGCATAAGGCTTGCTGATACTTGGCTGCTCGAATGGATGCTCGATCCCTCTACTCTTCAAGTAGATTTACATCATTTGTTCGCACCTGCTCTTATTTCGTTTGCAAGTAGTTGTCCACATGAGGTGACCTGAACGTTAATTCAGTCAGAAGCACCACTTTTTCTCTATAGACCAAGAAAAATGGTGTTTCACCAATAGTTCAACTAGTCGATGTACGAACGGCCTATAGTACTGAGGAGAATTCTTTTGCCCATCGGGTTAAATATGCTTTGAGCCTATCGAATATATGGGTCTTGATCCCCTGTAGGATTACGCCGTTGGCGTGTTCAACCTGACCATTACTCTAAGGATGAGCTACAGAGGAGAAGTAAAATTTGATACCCAATTCTTTGCAAAAGACTGTGAAAGCATTGCTCTTGAACTGACTACCATTATCTGTGATCACTCAATTATGGATGTTGAATCGAGTAACGATGCTTCTCATGAACTTCTTGGCAGCTTCTAAGGTGATGTTCCTGACGGGTTCGGCTTCGATCCACTTGGTGAACATGTCGATTGCCATGAACAAGAACTTGTAACCTCCTTAGACTCTTGGGAAAGGCCTAAAAAAATCCAAGCCCCAGACGGAGAAAGGCCAAGGCAGAGGAATAGTTTGTAGGGCTTGGGCTGATTAGCAGGTTTGTTTGTGAAAAATTGATAGCTTTCGCATTTTTCCACCAGCTCGTAAGCATCCTAGAGGGCAGTCGGCCACTAGAATCCCTACTAGAAAACTTTTTTGACTACAGTGCGATAGGACGTGTGGTTGCCGCAGATGCCTCTATGGATATCGAGCAATATTTTATTGCCCTCTTCCTGAGTGATGTACTTCATCAAGATTTTGTTACTCCCTTTTCGGTAGAGTTTGCCATCTACTAGTGCATATAGCTTGGACTTACGTGCAATTTTCTTGGCGGAGGCATCATTGTCAGGGATCTCACGACCTTCGAAATAGGCTTGGAATAGAGTCAACCAAGTCAGTTCGTGTTTGAGTAGTGCAGCTTCCATGTTTGCAGATTCTGCCTCACTCACTCGACCATGCTACTGGAGTTTGGGCAACATATGTCTCCCATACAAGGGAGACAGATGGTTTAAGGAGTTTCTCAATGAAGACTCCTGTAGGCATGGGTGAACGGGACGAAGCAAGACTGGCAAGTTAGTCGGCAGCAGAGTTATTACTTCACCTAATATGTCTTACCTCGAGCCCTTTGAATTTGTGCTCTAGCTTGCAAACCTCGTTCAAGTAGGCACCATGTTGTCATCCAAGCACTAGTACTCCATGTAGCCCTTTGAATTTGTGCTCTAGCTTGCAAACATCGAAGAGGATCTTTTTGGTGCGAAAATTGTTCGGTATGCCAAACGTGACCGGTAACTCAATCTGGCCAAGTGGTATGGATGATGATCGTGGAGTTATGCCACGGAACGGCTCGGCTCAGCTCTGGTCTTTATTTCTATCCGGGGGATCCCCATGTTCTCTAACATTTTCGCAAAGATAAGGTTTAGCGAGCTACCTCCATCGACCAAGGTTCAAGCAACCTTAATATTGACGATGGTGGGCTCGACCACCATGGGGTATCGCCCAATTGTGGAACCACAATTGGGTGATCTGATTGGTTGAAGGTGATCGGCACTTTTGATCACTTAAAAAATTTTGGGGAGAATTGGTGTGGCTAGGTTGACCTCTCTTTCTGCTGCCTTGTACTGTCTTTTGGACTCGTACGTGGCAGATCCCTGAAAAATGTGCGTCAGCTTGTGATTAGCCCTGTGGTATTCGAGCTGATCGTCCTCAGGCTTTTCTTTGGCCTGCTCGATTCCGTGCTCGGTGAGGGTATCCTTGAGCTTCTCTTGGATCTTTTTACTGATCACCTGTCATTCATTGGAGTCGTATTTGTCTATATGATAGACTAGGGAGTATTTGTTTTCTCGAAAGCTTCGGCCTTTGTTGTCACCGATATTGTGCATCTTGCTCCTTTCGACCACAGTGATAGTGGAGTCACTTTTGCATTTCTTCTCATGGTTCTTGTTCCTCTTCGCCCCTTGCTTAGACGATTCAGACTTGTCGTTGCCAGGCTTGGGGTTGTCGAGATGATCTCGGGCCTTAGCGCGTATGGCGTACTTGTCTGCCAACTCAAAGAGCTCCTTGGTTGTTCTAATATTTTGGGTAGCAAGCTTTCCCTTCAACTCTCTATCCTTGACACAATTCTCGAAGGCCACTATGACCGCTTTGTATGAGATATCAGGTATCAAGTTGCGCTTATCGTTGAAGTGTTGAATGAAGCTGCACAATGACTCTCCTTGCTTCTGTATCACCTGATGCAAGTCGTTGCATGATTCGAGGTGTTCATACGTACCTTGAAAATTGGCGATGAACTAGGCCCGCAACTCCGCCCATGATGATATCAATTGAGGTGGGAGGTTGAGTAACCAAAATCTCGCTGCACCATCCTGGGTGGTGAGCAGGTAGTTGGCCATCACCTTCTCGTTTCCTCCAGCAGCCCTCATGACTGTAGTGTGTATTTTTAGTCATTCGATAGGGTTGATTTTGCCCAAGTACTTCTCAAAGAGCTTGGCTTGAACTTGTTCGGTCATCTAACTGCGCGTAGCTAGGGAGTGAACGCTTTGCACCCCTCATTGATGTCCTCAGGGGTCGCCTATCGCTGACATTGCCGCACTTCTTGTCAAGGAGGGAACCTGCGTCGTGCTAGTGAGTAGCCCCTTGAGGGTGGAGATTCGCCTCGTCGAGCCCAGCGTGTAGGAGATTGGCCCCTCGAAGGTGGCGACTCATTTTCTTGTCGCTCGCGGTCTTCGCGGTGATGTTCTTTCCTTCGATCACGAAGAACGTCAAGTAAATCCCATCGATCGTGAGGAATACGGTCTTAAAGATCCCCAGGGCGTCTTTGGTGGAGGTTGGAACGAGCTGTTCTGCAGGCACGATGGCTAGAGCTAGCCACCACCAATCTCGCTGCCCAATAACTGTCATGAGATTGTCCCGGCAGCTGGCTCCTAGTAGCCTGTTGGCTGGGGCGTCCGAACCTCAAGTTGGCTGCTCGAGCGGTCTAAGCTTGCGCTACATCGAGTAGTGTTTTCATCTAGTCGAACACTGGAGTCATTGGGTCACCCGGATCTAGTGGCAGAAGGGATTTTGGCAGCATATGAGCGCACTGGATATTTGCCTCAGGGGAACTGAAGATGTCGCGGTTGTGGCTCTAAGGGAACGCTGCTCCTAGGATGCGGCCGGGTCCACTGTTGTAGTTGTGCTACCGAAGAATCTACTATCCCTAAAAATCCAGTGCCCACGAGTGGGGTGTCGTCGGATTATCAAGATTGAGTTATTTTGATAGATTGGCCACAATCCCGGCTATGGCTGTGGTGGTTAGATCTCACCGATGATCTGTAGTGTTAGGGGCAATAGCGTTTGCGGCCGTTCACGCTATAGTTATTGCTGTGCCAATATCTTGAGGTGTGCATAGGGGGATTTGGTATCTCTGACCACCTATGGTGTCTATCCTTGGATCCCTTTTTTGGGAATTTCTGACAGTAGCACCATTGTTGGCTCCGGCCATGAACTCGCATCGATCTGTTTGACTACTGCTCTAACTGCTGTTTTAGCTGTTGAGGCCATCGCTGTTGCTATCACTCTCTGTCTCAACATACTTGAGGACGTTGGGTTCCATAGGGTCGAAGTCTACAAAGCACACCTCTTGGCGTGGATCCCAGGAGTGGGACTCAATGAAGTCGATGTGCTCAAGATCTCCACCTGGTCTCCATCGATAAAGCATGGTTCTAAAGGTGATCTTAGATCCGACTATCGGGGCTTGGTCAATGAAGACAATCTAGCTGAAGTAGCGCAGGGTCGAGGTTAGAGAATCTATTGTGAAAATGTACCGCAGACATGTCTGATCTACAAAAATAGCTGAAGGCCCCTACTTGGTGTGCCAACTATCGAAGGTTAGAAATCGACAATAAACTTATAGTTTCGGGTACCTTCAGATTAGCAAAGTCAGGCATGAAATCGAAGCCACACAATATAGATAGGTTCAGGCCCCCGAATGGAGTAACACCCTACTCCTATATGGATGACGTATGGAGTCGATAAACAGAGTACAAAGCAAGATGCCTAACTCTAATTACAATGAAGATTGAACTTAGGGGTGGCTAAGCTATGGCTAAGGTTTGACGAAGCGTGGTTCGCTGGCTCTTGGATGCTCTGCTCAAAAGGTCTTCTCGCTTGTCTAGCTCTTGATGACTTGTGGCTCGAGAATTGCTTCTACTTTGAGAATTGCTTGTAGTCTGAGAATTGCTTGTCCTCCTGGGGATGCCTACCCTCGTCCTTGTATAGTTGGGGTAGCCTTGCCTTAGGTTGAATTGTAGTCGGTTTGGTATACCAGATCGTAGCCAATGAGGAGTCCATCATCATGTGATCTTTGCAGCATATCCAAACCTCCCTTAGATACTAGGCATACTCGAGTTGGTTTCCTCGTAAAGGAAAAACGATCGAGTCCTTCCCTGTATGGAGATACCCCTTCCGTGTATATCTTATCCCATAGAATTGGGCTTACAAAATCTGGAGTTTCCAGATGTTTGCTTGAGCATATATGGTATGATCTTTGAGTTTTTGGTGCATGCTCATACCCCATATTTAAATATTTGATAACAAAGTAGAAAATTTTTGATTTTTTGCTAGAGTAGCCTACCCGTTCCCTAACATACTCATACCTCATATTTAGACATTCGATACTAGCCCCTGAACTCTGCCGAATGGAGGATCCTGTGACACCCGCACTTTGCCTGACTAGGCCAGAACTAGTGGAAGCACCACACATCAGAGAGCACCAAGATCAGGCTAATGAAAACAACACATGTACGAATAGAAACTTCCATATAATAATACTTAGGGATTTATTCTTAAAGTACAAATAGTACTATATAACGTCTGGCTATGGCTGGGCGAGAACCACTTCCATTTCCTCCATGGTTTCCACGAGTGTTCACCATCTGCTGATTGATCCAAGGTTTAGAGACGAGAGGGAAACAAGAATAGACAAGTAGTAGAGTAACTTATGCGGGGTCAAAGGTGTAACACAAAATCAAACTTTATTACTTTATTAATGACTGGGTATGGTTGCTCACCTAGAGATGCAAACCAGTCTATATCATGATTTGGAATCTCAACATTATCTTCACCCGATAAGGCATCCCCTGAACTATTCCTTGATGATTGTCCAATGTTAATAGCATGATGAGAGTTTTGGGTGTCCTAAGCAGAAATTTCAATTTAGTACCTATAATGCATAGTTTTATATATCTACCCAATATGGAGTTATATACATACCTCTTGTCTCAGTTGATGTTGAGGCGTCGAGAATGCATTGAAGTTAAAGTTCAATACAGGTGGTGGAGGAGGTGGATTTCCTGAAGAGGTTGCTAGAGCATAATCCTGCCAACAAGAATGTTACCATTTGACTACTATGAACATCTCAAATTTAACACAAATGTCAATTACTTTTTACTGTGATCCATTGTGCCATGGCTGTGAATCCCATATGCATAGCATTCCACATATCTCGGTTCTCATCCCGCACGCTCGCAAGCTCACATCTCAACTCTTCATCTCTTTGCCTCGTAGAAGAAGAAGCATTGCTTGAAGTGCCAAATGGGGCAGAAGTCAAGCGCACATTCCTATCATTAAATGCACCATCAAGAAGCGCATAACGGCCATGAGGCTTCCCACCCGTATTCTGGTACATCAATTGTGCATCAAAATTCCCATGCAACCAATTAACATCAGGTCCATGCTTTTCTTGGTATGCATCTCGATACTTCCCCTGGAAAGGTATGAAAACATTGAAATGCCACAACTATTCTGAAAAACAAAATTAGCTACGTGTTAGTGTTAGTGCTATGCACCAAGTTCATTTGGACATGTGGGTTGGTGACAGGTGGAATTCAGAACCCTCGAAGTTTTCCATGTCTTACATCGAAACCCCCCCATGAACAGCATAAACCTCTAAAGGTGTCACAGGTCTTCTAAACCTCCTCTCCTGCAACAAAACAAGGAAAATGTATTAAGTCCGAGTGTCAGAAATGATGGTTTGAAAATACAGACTTTCTATTACCATTTCCTGCTGGGTTCGACTAATAGAACTAGATCCACCTCGGTTCACCCTTGCCCCTGAAGTGGCACGAAGATTCCGCTTCATTTCACTTACACGCTGCCATGCTGGATCACACCATTGTGTAATGAGATGCCCCCAAGCCTTGTCATCGATCCATACAGGTTTGACTTGGTTATACTCAGCAGTAGTGAGAAACAATGGATTCTCTCTTGTGTCAATGTCTTCATCTTCACACACATCCTTGTAGTACTTGGTCACAAGCTGCTACTCGAGTGTTGTATATTAGCTCTCAGCATGGTACTGGCAAGCCGCCTCTAAAGTTGGCTCCCATCTCGCCCTAGTGTCATTCGAGTAACCTTCATCTTCAGGATATGTGTACCGAGCCTGCATTCTATAGTGTTATAAAGAACATAACAAGTATACTAATGTCATATTTCCCCTCTTCGGACACTTGTTGGCGAAGTGCCCTAGCTCATTGCAAGAGAAACATTTCCTGACCACAGACTGTTGACTTCCTGTTGGTGCATTGCCTCCTGGCGCGGGTGTCTGGAAATTCTGGTTAGCGGGGCGAGTTGATGGAGTTGCTGGCTTGCCCGACAACTGCGGCTAAATCCTGGTGAACTATTGGGGTGACATCCTTAATCTGAACTGATTAGGCCATCCTGCTTGACTAGCCATCATGCGCTTACGGTCTTCACCCAATTCCTTGCGCTTGTCTTCAAGAATCAAAGCCTTATTAACCAACTCCTGAAAATCAGGGAAATTGTGGGTGATCAGTCCCACCTGCAATCCAGAGTTTAAACCTTTCAAGAAACGGGACCGCCTAGCCTTATCTGTAGCCACATCTTCTGGTGCATATCGTGCTAACTGAGTAAACTTGTTCAGGTATTCCGCCACTAACTGACTTCCTTGCTTCAGAGCCCTGAACTCTTCTTTCTTAAGGTCCATCATTCCTTCTAGCACATGATATTGGCGAAAGTAGCTGAGAACTCCTCCCAAGTGATTTCTTGTGGGGTTTCATGTGCGGCGCAGTAACTCTCCCACCATTCTGCGGCAGTTCCTTCCAGCTGGTGTGAGGCATATAACACCTTCTCATTGCCCTCACACTGCGTGATGTGCAGTTTCTTCTCAATGGTCCTCAACCAATCATCGGCCTCCAAAGGGTTAGCATTGCCTGAGAATGTTGGAGGACGGGTCCTCATGAAGTCTGACAGCTTAGAGTGAGAACGCGGCCCATGGTTGCCTTGTTGCACGTTGTTGTTGCCTACAGCTTGACTGGCCATACCCTGCATTTGCTGCATCATTGTTTGCATTAGCTGAGTCTGCGCTGTTAAGAAAGCTCCCAAGTTCTGCATGTCTACCGACGGTGCTGGCTGCGGTGGTACTTCCTCATTGAAACTATCATTCCGACGAAGACCACTTCCTGACGCTCCATTGTTGCCACGAGTATTCACCATCTGCTTGATTGCTTCTTGGGTTAGGGAAGGTAGAAATAGCATAGATAAGATGCGAGAATTTCTAGAGTGGGGAATAGGTTAAACCCAAACTTTAATATCTTTATTAATTAACTTGGTATGGTTGCTTACATAAGCCTAAAAGCTCTGCAACACATATTGCACACTCAGCAAACATTAAGATCCAAACTAAACACACAACCTTAACGTCTATTACAAATGGTAAGACTACCTTATTGACGCGACTCAACACTTGAGTCTCAACTGCTAATTCTAACGCTCACTCCTCAAGCCATCCCCCACAGGAACTCCCCGGTGGGTACATTTGGCAGTGCTTGGCAAGATCGGCAAGAAAGCGATCTTCGTGCCCCTCCACAGTAGTGGCTGGCGACGCAACGTCCTCCTTTGGCTCGCTCGACTCTTGAGGTGCAGGTCGTGCAGCCCAAAGATCAGCTCGGCTCAGTCCGTACAATGCCGTCTCTAGCTCCCTAATCCTCTGGATATATTGTGCCAAGTACTCGTAAGACTCCCGCATATGGGTCCTCACCTCCGTGACCTCGTCCCGGGTCCTCTGCAGCTCCTGGACCGTCTAGTCGATAGCATCCTCTTGGGCGATGACATATCTTGTTAGGTAGGTGATCATGGGATCCTCCTCCTCTATCGGCTCCCGGTTGTAGCGGTTGTCTCGGCGCGGATGATGACGAAACACTGTGCCTTCCAACTCTCTGGAATAGGTACGAGCAAGCTGCCTCATCGCCAGACGATGTCTCCTGAATCCCGGCATCGAATGATGACCTCCTGGCAGTGATGCTGATGGGACGACTCGCCCTCGCCCTCTCTCGATCATAGACCGTGATCGTAACGTCCCAAGCGATGTCGAGTCCGGCCCGCACTATGTTGGTCCCCCGGTAGATTGGTCTGTCAAAACCTCCAAGCAGCTGCATCATACGCCATAGCTCAGCGGCGTACCCTCCAGTGCGCTCTCCAAAATAGTGGGTCCTCCTCATCTATGCAAAGAGAAGTAGATAAGTCCACCACTCTCAACGGCCACGATAAAAACAAATTTTTAGCAAAGGTAAGGAGCGGAGAATAAGAAGAGTCAAGAGTGTCGTCTTAATCCAATTTAAGTTTTTCTTATAGAAAATAGTTTTGGACTCCCTAGGACACCACCATGATAACTAGGGCCAAGACCTATAGTCAGTATGCTCTGATACCACCTCTGTAAAGACCCTAATTCACCAACTCGAATCCACTGTGTTTTACCGCACTAGTCCCAGGATCAACGCTAGAGCACACAGCTTAACATTGGTAAGCATCACATCATACATAATGATAAGAATAATAAGACCTCATTTATTTAATAAAACTAGTGCATGATCTTATGATCACTTACATTATTCTGCCTCATCGGCTAGACTGAGAGTAAACTTAGACAAATGCAGCGGAAAATATAGCAAAAGACGTAGATGTCCCATCAGCACACCACAGGCGACTAACAAGGCTTGGCCTAGTGACTCGTATTCACCTGGAAATCCTCCTCCAACACGGGCAATGATTCTTCCACTGATGTTTGTTGTTGATGGCAAGGGTGAGTACAAAAGCACTCAACAAGTTGTGCACAGGATGCAATTCTACCATAACTATATGCAAGGATTATTCCAAAGAAAGGCTAAGTGGTTTATTTGCAGTAAAGCAGCATTTAAAAACACATACATTACATAGATTGACAAGACAGTAAAACAAATAATAGCAATACATAGATTCAATGATTCTCAAGTAAACCAGGTTTCCACCTAAGTCAAGTTCCATTATCCACATGGCATCCCGCCATCCTATTCAGTTGTCCAATTAATTAACTAACCCTTGACTGTAATTCCCGAGCATTACTCAATACCGTGAGCACGACTATCCGAATAGTTTGTACACTCTGCAGAGATTATGTACTTTACCCACATGATACAACCATGCACCACATAGGCGAATGATCATAACAAAGCCTTTACAATGTTCTACCTTAACCCAGTACTACCCGCTGAGGTTTCAACACTGGTGGGACTGGCTACCACATCCAGGGCCCCCCTCTTGCGCCATGTGAGCCACCCCGTGCGAGGACTGGTTACCACTACCCGGGTCTCACACCACCACGATAGTACTAAAGCTAAAGCATTGCAAATTAGTCAGCTAGGCTGCCCCATAACAGACATGTGGTTGCATGATTGACTCAGGTCAAAGGCTCACAAGGTTAAGTCCTTAGGGTTGATCAAAGCAAGACTTACACATACCCTCTGCCCATTGGCCCACCCAGGCACACTTGCCCTTGCCACTTGCTTCAATCTAAGTGATTACCAACCCAGTTGATTTCCAAGCACCACATGCTATCAGCAATTCAATATAGTTGCGTGACATCCATCGCCACAATAACTCAATCTCATCGTGTGATCACACATGACACACAAATTCATAACAGTGTTCCATATACCATTAGTCAAGATTAATAATCAGTGATTCATGTGCATGTGATGACGTGGCATGGCTAAGCAATCTAATCCGATCTAACCACCCCATGTTGATTTTATAATCAACCAACTATAGTAAACCAATCTAAGGTGACAAGTGAATCATGGCATACAATCGACAATGTAGGGTATAATTCAACAGGTATGCTAGCTAAGTCTTAATTTAAGTTGAAATCATTTATACTCTTGAAATAATATGCAATAAGGTAAAACAAATCAGTAATTTTGCAAACATGGGTGCAACATGATCAAAGCACAACTTTCCTTGGTTAAGCTCCTGGTCTTGATCTGGAAATTGATCTTGAGTCGCTAATTCCTCCTCCGAAGCCTCGTACAACTCAACGTCTACGCAAATCAAGAAAAATAGCAAATAAACACCAAAACAGAGAGAAAATGTAATCTTAAAAACCAAACAAATACAACCATTAGATAGATCTCAATTTTATAAATTTTTAGAAATTTGAATCACCTCAATCGGAGTTCGTGTGAGGGAAAACGAGCTTTCGGAAGATTCAAATTCCTGAAAATTCATAAAATTGGAAAATCAGTAATATGCCGAATTATTTTTGTAAAGAAAAATCTGATTTATTGCATCAGCTGACGTCAGCCCTGGCTCGTACTGCTACGACTGACACGCGGCGCAATCTATACCATTCAGAACCAATCTAACGACCATCATTTAATCTATGACGTGGCGAAACAACGGCCACCCGATTCAAATCGAACGATGGGCCTTTACCCAAGCCATACGCTACTCATTCGGCTACGTGGCTCGATCCGAGACGCTCATCTACGATTAGACGGCCAACACTTACCCGAGCGATGCACTGTTGAACTAAACGACGCGGCACCATCGCGACCGCTCATCTAAGATCGAATGGCCGAAGCTTACCCGAGATGTTTACTGCTTCTCGAAGCGACGTGGGCGAATTCGGTGCGTGCGTGGTCGATTGGATGGCTGGCGGTGCTCGATCTCGGCGATGGTGATGCGGCGGCGTGGAGTCACCGGACTTGAGGACGATGACCACCCCAACGGCGCTCTGGCGTTCTCCGGCGAGGAAGAAATGGCGAAACGGGTTCGTCTTGACGCGGTGTGCTCGGATCTGGCTTCGGAATGGCGGAAGAGTCACCGGCGGCGGTGAAAACTCCTCGGCAAAGCTCTCGGACTCCGGCGAGGGCTAGCGCGGGCTCTAGGGCTTCCCGGATAGCAGCGCTTGGGCAAAAATATGCGGCGGTCGTGGTGATCCTCGGAAGGGGGTCCGGGGTCCTTAAATACCCGGTGCTGGCATGGGAGTCGGAGTCCTAGCGGCGGTGCGGCTCTGAGTCCTGGTTAGACACGACGACCACCAGCCGCACGATCATGATTGGACGGTCACGCAAGACTCCAGACGGGGCACGATCCTAACCGAACGGTGAATCCAACGGCCGAGATGCACTAGGGCTACACAGCGTACGACTTTGATGAAGACCACACGATAGAGATTCGACAGCTACGGGCGCTAGGGTTTCGGTGACGACGCGGATTAATCCGGACGGTCGGATCGAAATCCAATGGACGAGAGCGATCCTTCTGGAAGGCAGGCGAACAGGCTGCGACATCGCGAACCTTGACGCAAGACAAAGGTCGGGCTTCGCCCAAGATCGTATTCACCGCGAATTTCTTCGAGTTTTTTAATTAAAATAATTAGATAAAATAGTTTGATTTATTTAGGACAATAAAAATACCAGAAAAATTCCAAGAAAAACCACAAAAATACTTTGAGACATTCTGGACTTGAATAAAATATTTTTGGCAAAACTTTATTTTAAACTTATCTATTTATAATTAGTTTTTGACAAAAGGCAATATACTTTAATTTAAAATAATTCAAATAAATCCTAGAAAATCCAAATAAATCCAGGAAATTCACAAATCACACATATAGCAATAAAACCCCATTAACTAAATAAGAAGCCAAAATTTTGGGATGTTACAGACATCCAACTCATCTCCTAGATCTATAGCGAATGTGCCGCTCAACCCATAACTTATGTAGATCATCAAACAGAGGTTGCATATATGTATATGTCAATGTTTTTGCCAGGATGCTCCGGACTACGAATAATTAGAGTGAGAAACATGTATTCCTTTTTCATGCAGTGTGTCGGAGGTAAGTTATAAGGAACAACAAAGACAGGCCAACAAGAATACGGTGCAGCGGCAAAACTAAATAGAGAGAAGCCATCTGTGCACAGACCCAACCGTACATTTCTGGATTCTACGGCAAAGTCAGGAAAGTCAAGATCAAACTCTCTCCAAGCTTCACCATCAGACGGGTGTACCATCATGTCAGGTTTATCTCTATATCCATCTCTATGCCATCGCATGAGTGCGGCAGTGTTGGCATCCATATAGCACCTTTGAAGTCGAGGAATGAGTGGAAGATAGCGCAAAATTTTTCTTGCAACTGGTTTTCGACGGCTTGTTCTGGAATCATTCTCCACCTGCACGTACCGTGCTTCTCCACACACATCGCATTTTGTCTTTTCAATGCTGTCCTTCCAGAATAGCATGCATCCTTTTACGCAAGCATCGATCTTGTTGTACGACATACCTACACCACTTAATAGTCGTTTAGACTCGTTAAATGTCCGAGGCATTTTTGAATCCGATGTGACCGGTAGAAGATCATGCATTAGACTGAGATTTGCATCATATGCAGCATTTGAAAGGTTGTACTGAGATTTCATAGACATCAAATGAGAAACTGCGGAGAATACAGTCTCATTAGTGTCTTTATGGACCGGCTGCATGGTGGACTCGACCAATTTGAAGAAAGAATCTACTGCAATAGATGCGTTTGTGTACACTGATGCTTCATGAGCATCCCTGATATCTTCCAGCATGTCACTCATGTGGTGAGATTCATTGACCTCCTCATGTTGACAAGGCTGGACAGACGGTCTTGTCTCTCCATGTGAAGTCCACACGAGGTATTTAGGTGTAAAGCCATTCTTCACTAAATGACTTGATACAGTTTGGAGATCTTGTTTATTGTAATTTCCACATGTCCGACAAGGGCAACTAGACAACATTTGATTAGAGTTTAGCCCAGGAAAAGCGATACTAAGAAACTCTCTTGTTTTTCTAAACCAATTAATATTTGGCCTCCCATTCTCCCAATCCGTATAAATCCATGAGCGATCTTCAGCCATTGTTTTGAACAAACTAAAGCATAAAGCATTAGTAAAGCATAAATTAGCATATACAGTGACAAACTAAAGCCATTGTTTCGAACAAACTAACACAATTGTTACTAAAGCCATTGTTTCGAACAAACTAACACAATTGTTACTAAAGCCATTGTTTCGAATAAACTAACACAATTGTTACTAAAGCCATTGTTTCGAACAAACTAACACAATTGTTACTAAACCCATTGTTTCAAACAAACTAACAAAATTGTTACGTTGACATATACACAGTGGTAAATCAACATACACAGTGGTAAATCATAAATTAGCATTCATTAACTTAGTTTCATCACGTTCAAATCAACATACACAGTGGTAAATCACAATAAAAAATATAAATAATGACAAAAGTAAAGCATAAATTAGCATTCATTAACTTACATTGTTCCTTCTAACAACAATAGAGCAAAGCAACGCCGAGTGCACTCTCGGGGACAACACTAGAGCAAGGCTACGCCGAGTGCACTCTCGGGGACTCACCTAGAAAGCACCCAAAGCAATCACGTTCAATAATATATGACGGCATCCACGTGGTCCAGTAATCCAAATTTTCATACATACCATCGAAATTAAGCAAGGAGAAGGTCGCGAGCGGCGGGGAGGGTAGCGGGCGGTCACGAGCGACGGGGAGGGCAGCGGGTGGCTTGCGACGGCCGGTGGGGAGGTGGCGGAGGGAGGCCGGATGGGAGGAGGCAAGCGGCGGGCGACGGAGGGAGGCCGGAGGCGGAGGGCGGCGGCGCGGTGGCCGGTCGGGAGACGAGCGGCGGTGGCAGCGGGAGGAGGAGAACGACGGCTTAGGCGGAGGCGGCGACGGGTCGGGAAGGGAGGCGGCGGGCAAGTGAATCGGTGGCGCCCGAGTGGGAGGAGTCGGTGGCGACCGGCGGAGAGGAGGGAGACCAGCGGGGCGGCGGCGGCGGCGCCCAAAGGGAGAGGAGGTGATGGGGATGGCGATCCCGATCTTTCGATGAGATGATGATACGTCGATTTGGGGGTGTTTGATGGCACCGAATTTAGGGCTTCAACCAGCAGGTCAGGAACTTCACAATCGCAATGCCAATTCCACACAGATACAAGATCCAGCGATCAGTTGTTCATGCAAGAAATCGAGAACCCGCAAGAACAAAGTATGAAGCAATCTGAAAAGATGGTATTGAAATCAAAGAGACAAGTTGAGGTTCTGTTTCTCGGATCGGGCGGTCTAGTCGACACGCGCAAACACGAGGAGGGACGTGCACGGGGTCTACCAAACACAACAAAACCTAAACGTAAAAGAACGGTGGCGGCCACATATATAGCAGCGGCCAGGAGGTGTAGGGCAGTCAAAACAGTGGTGGCCACCAAAACCGTAAGATACATGGGCCTTGGGCCCAAAAGAAAGGTGGCGCAGCACCTGGGATTTCTGTTCCGTGAGATTGTTCCATGATTTTCTATCACTCTAGGAGGAATTTGGCCTTGGGACTAGATCTGTTGGAAAGGTTATCTCGATACCTTTCAAACGGATAGTCGCACACTGAAAACGGAGTCCGGGAGCCCAAGTTATGTCCGTTTGAAGTACTGCTGCTCCTGGATGGCCGAACCGGTCTTGTCGACGAATTGGGCTTGATCTTGGGCCTTCCTTGGTGCGTGGGCTGTCCTCGATGGATGTTCTTGACGTGCTGGTCCAGCGAAGGTGGGTGGAAAGGCCTTGCTTCCGGATTAAGCCCTCCAAGCATCGTAGGTGAAGTAGCGGCCGAAACAGCGATGGTCGGGGACGAAGTAGTGGTCGTAGGGGAAGAAGGGGCAGCGGTTGTATCCTTGGTTGTGATGTCCTCATCATCCTCCCCTTCTTGAATTGGAGTCGTCCTCGACTCCTTCCCATGCTCCTGCAAAAGGTTAGTGACAACAGGAGACAAAGAAACAGATAATGGCAATGGTTCTATACTATCCATGTTATCTTGTGAGAGGACTTTTGTAGCCAACAATACTTTACCCTTCAACTTAAGATCAGGTTTTTGAACAACTGGTGTAGTTGAATGGGTTGATTTACTAGCTACACTTTTATTTCCACTCTCTTCTTGTTCTCTTTGAGCTCTTTTAACATCAATGTTTCTTAGTTCTGTTGGGCTCATGGGTTTCAAAACAATTTTCTTTCCCTTATACAAGAAAGTATACTCATTGGTCCTACCATGATGTATAGCATCCATATCATAGATCCAAGGTCTACCCAATAAAAGAGAGCAAGCATCCATGGGTACAACATCGCAAACAACATTATCATGATAAGATCCAATGGAGATAGGTACTCGAACGGTTTTTGTTACCTGAACCTTACCAGTGGAATTGAGCCATTCAATTTCATACTGTTGAGAAAGTGGATTTGTGGCCAAGCTAAGCTTCTCAACCATGTCTACACTAGCAAGATTGTTGCAGCTTCCTCCATCAACAACGACATGCACAGCACGCTCATTCACCACACACCTTGTCTAAAAGATAGTATGGCGTTGATTTTGTTCATCGTCTGGCTCTGCAGTGTTAGTGGCAACAAGAGCATATTCATTTTCATCAATGTCACTAGCACTAGTGTACTCACCATTTTCTCTGATTATTAGAGCACGTTGATTAGGGCAGTCTCGCATCACGTGCCCCATTCCTTTGCATCGAAAGCATTGTGTTTCCCTCGTTTGACCGGTGGAGGCAACTGAGGAAGCACTCTTGGCAGGTGCTTGAAGTGTGACTGACTTGTTTGCCTCCGGAATGCGTGATGGCGTCGAAGTAGTAGGAACAGCGGGTGTAGGTACACGTCCAGGTGTGGAAGATGATTCCTTGGTATGGATCTGGACCGACTTGGATGTGGAAAAGCCTCCAAAATTACCTCGCGTCGTCGATCGTCGACCCTGCACTTCCCTTTCTGCTTTCAAAGCAAGTTGGTACAAACGAGTGATAGAATTGTATTCTTTATAATCAAGTATATCCTGTATCTCTCGGTTAAGCCCACCCAAGAACCTAGCCATTTTTGCATCTTCACTCTCTTCTAACCCACAGCGTAACATGCTAATTTGTAATTCCTGATAATATTCCTCAACTGTTTTATCACCTTGATTAAAGCGCTGCATTTTATTCAATAAGTCACGAGCATAGTATGTGGGAACAAATCTAGCCCTCATGACACGCTTTAGCCCATCCCAAGTTGTAGGTACATCACGGTTGGCTCTACAAAGTTCTTTCCACCAAATAGATGCGAAACCAGTAAATTCACTAGTGGCAGCGTGAACCCTTCTACGCTCAGAGAAATCATAGCAAGAAAATTTTTGATTTACCGCCAACTCCCAATCTAGATAAGCATCAGGATTATAAGTACCATGAAAAGGAAGCATAGTAAATTTCATTTTTGCCATAGAATCATCACGTTCTTCCCTTTGATCATGTTGATTTCTAGCCATACCTTTCCTGTTATTGCGGAGTCGACGATGAGGTCGGTCGTTGGGCATGTTCACCCTGTGGTCATCCTCGATATCGGCGGCGTAGTTGTTCTCCTCTTGATCCAGCTCATTTGAAGGAATAGGGACGACCGGTGGAGCGCCGCATTGGCCCAAAGCATGACCAGCGACACCATTGTTGGGGGTAGCACCTTGAAGAAGTTGTGCTAGTTGTGCTTGAAGCTCAGTGAGGGGTGCCAATCGCGCTTGAATGGCATCAAGAGTGTCACGAGTTCGCATCTCATGTTGTTGGTGCAACCTGTTGAAATGAGTGACCCAACGCCGTTCTTTGGGTGTGAGGAGGTCCTCACGTTCACTCACACTGCCAACGTTGCTCCCATGATTGCTTGGAATGCCTGCTATAGTTAGTAGAAACAAAGAAACTTCACACAGATATGAAAGCTCCTATGAACTACTAGGTGGTATGAAGTGGCAAGCCTCACACACGCTCAAACTTCTACCAAGTTCTTACAAGTTCTCGATGTAGCAAGTGTCGTGCCCCGAATCTGCAAATTCGGACACTCTGTGTATTCTGCACTAGTCCAGGATCGCGCTAGTGCACACAGACTAAACAGGGTATAATATCACATCATACACAGCGGAACATTAAATAAAGTACTTCAAACATCTATATAAACGAGTGTACGACCTTATGGTCATCCTTACAATAGTTATGCCACGCAGGGCTTACAATAATCAGAGTAAACAGTAATTAGCAGCGGAAAGTAAAACTTCGTGATGATCCATCCATCGCCACAGACGCCCCGACTGAAGCTTGCTTCCCTAGTTCTCCGGCCCTTCAACGATCTCCTCTTCATAGGCGGTATGATCTCTTCTTACAGTAAGTTTGTCATAAGGGTGAGTACACACCGTACTCAACAAGTTATGCACAAAATGCAGGTCTATTTACTACATGCATGGCTTGTTACCAAGGAATGGCCTTCTGGTTATTTTGCTTTTGCACCAACATTTTAAAATGATATTTATTTAGATTGAAAGCATCAAATCATATAATTAACATATTTCTCAAGTTGTTTTCCACATCATTTTGGACACGCAGTCCCTAATCACATTTCTTTGGCACACAGCCTCCACCCCATTTTATTTTTTTCAAATACTACCTCTTGACTGTAATCCCCGAGCATTGTCTATTACCGTGGACTCGGCTATTCGAACAGTTTTAACACTCTGCAGAGGTTGTACACTTTACCCACAAGATCTGATCGCACACCACAAAGGCGATTAACTATATGAGCTTTTGAAACTTCTATCTTAGCCCAAGAACCTCTCCGTGTTGCCTTCACTATCACTTCCCTCACTCAGAGCCGAAGTATAGGACAGACGAACACCGTTGGATAGGGTACCAAGCCGTAGCACAGGCACGCTCCCCCGTATAGTTACCCCCGTGTAACTGCCACCCCGAGGTATCAAAGGTAAGACATCAGAATCCTACTAAACTAGGTCTTCCCATTCAGACATGTGGTTGTACGAGAGACTCAGGTCAAAGGCTTGCAAGGTGAGGTCCTTAACTGACCAAGGCAAGACTTCCTTCTCTCAAATTGGCACACAGCCCTCACAACACTCAACCCACCCCACAGTTGCCACACAGGCCCACCTGGCACGAAGCCTCGGTCCACTTGCCCCAGTCTAAATCAATTCCACCCCAAGTTGTTAACAGTGCAACACATGCTCATATCCATCTTTCATGTAGAACCACACAGGTCTCTACATTCCAATGTTAATACCAACATCATTCCACATTTTACTAAAAAGCATTCTCTATTCTTTAGTCAATATTGTCTTTGTATTCCAAAATGATTATTCACGATATAAGCATGGCTAAGCAACTATTCACGGTCCAGCCTCCCGTGTTGGCACAATATCATCAACCGACTAATATTACCAAACTAGGGTTATCAAAGGAATCATGGCATACAAATAGTATTAACAAGGTGGCAATAACAATTTGGTTAACTAGCTAATTCACCCAAAATATTTAAACCATTTTTAGTTGAATTAGCATGCATAGTTTGAAACAAAATACATTTCGAAAGTTAGGAGCAACATGGTCAAAGCATAACTTGCCTTCGAAAAGCAGCGAGTCTTGGTCGGGAACTTGATCCTCGAAATTCACATCCTCACGCAACTCAACGTCTATGCGTAACAGACAAAGAACCAAATAACATGTAAAATAACATACAAACACACATTCGAAAAAATACTACAAATCAAACTAATTCGTAACTTCGTGACAACTTCCAGATAATTAGTTTAGCATTTTCTAAGATTTATAAAATTTATTTCGGCATTTTTGAACGTATAGTTTAAGAGCTACAAAATTCATAAATTTAGACATTCTGTGAATATTTTAACAGTATAAATTCATTTATAAAATTTTATAAAAATTACTGTGGCTAGGTATTAATATTTACTAATTTACAAAATTTGCTGCATGCGATTTTGACTTATAACAAATTTGACTTATAACGAATTTGTAGCGAAAAAGACAAAATCTGCAATTTGGTAACGAATTCACGTACAAAATTTTAACTAGTTGCATGGCACTGTTTATCTTGTATATGCGTATTCTTCTTCCTACGGTTTCCTTTGATTTGCTTCGGTTCTTCTGCTTCTAGCTGCATACGAGAGAAAGATTTGGCTACGGAAATGAAAGCGCATGGCCGAGCAGATTACCAAGTAAGCGGCACGGACGACAGCAATACAAGCGATCGGCGATAGCGGCAGCGGCGGCGGCACGCAGTGGCGATGGCGATGCATGTAGAATGCTAATCCCAGGGACATTCGGCATCAATAGCAGTGCAGCGCTTTCCACATCATGAAGACTAAACCAGAAAACAACTAATCCTATCTCTCTAGCCATGCAAACACACTAAGGCTACAAGCTAACATGTACAAGCTGCCGCACGTAACTCTCAATCACTTAGTTCCTATTATTTTCATGTATACAAGACTACGTACTAACGTATATACATGTGTTCATGATTCTGCCCAATATATATACACATATACAAGCCTTAGCGCATATATCTAAACCTGACCACGCACGTACATGCACAATTACATACGGCCAAGATCAATCGATGATAGAATTAGGGCGTACGCGAGATGAAGAAAAAGGAAGTACCGGTCGGCACGGGATAGTGAACGTCAAATCTTGAGAGGCGGAGGGAGAAGAATGTTGGCGTCGGCGAAGTCCACGTCTTGACAACGAAGAAGTGTGCGATCCAATCGACAGGCGTGGCGGCGATGACGGAGGAAGCGGTCGGCGAACGAGTAGCAAGAACAACAGCAAAGTGATCGGTCAAGCGTCGGAGTATATTGGCGGCGGCAGCAGCGATGGTACCAACGGCGACAAGGAACAAGACTTTTGCGGGAGACTTAGCTACGGAGACTTTGGTTCTGGAATGAAAAAAGGCTGGGAGTGTTTTACTTTCGTGACTAACAAGCGATGGTGCAATCAACTAGAAGTCGATGAATTCATTCGTGACTAGAAAATGTTGTAATCAAGTCGTGATGAATTAAAGAAAATAGAGAAGCAATTTGGAAAGGATGGAGTGTTCATAAATGCGTTGCTAGTATTGAAGCGATGCATGCATGCATTGAGAAAAGAAGCAACCTGTTGGTAAAGGAAATGGCTAGTAAATTGAAGCAATTTGGAATAAGCGGGCATTTCCTTTAGAGAATGGCGTCGCTAGTTCATGCATCTTGGGAGAAATAGGAAACAAGCTGGATCGGAGGAAATGCATGGAGAAAAGAAACGGTGGAAGCTCTTTACTCATAACATGGGTTAGTGGGTGTTTAATTTTTCTACTTGTTGTGGAAGATTAAGGATCGTTGTGGATCTCGATTATGATTTTTAGTAAATTTTTGGTGATTTATTGGAGGTGATCTCAAAGGTTTCGTGCCTTCTAATGGAGGAGAGAGAAAGCCTGCTCTGGATGTTCACGACGATTTGTGGAAGATGTACAGTACCTCCACGGCCGGCGGATTAATTTATTTGAATAGTATTTAGAAGAAATGGCGTTTGAGATAAAATAGTAGAGTAGCTCCAAAAATCATAAAAAAATTCTCTAAAATATTAGGGAATATTTGGAACCTAACAAAGTTGGTTTTGCGATTTTTTGATATATAGATTTTCTGCAAAAATTCTTTTAGTGGATCAGACACTCGTACGAATTTTAATATAATCGACAAACTTAATTTATAATCTAGTTTTTTGAAGGTATTTCAAAGAAACATCCTTATTTTTCAAATGGTATTATTTTAAACTAAATTTGAAATTTAAGCGCACGCGAAATGCATGATCTTTATTTTATATGATTAATTCGATAAAGCTTAAATTCTTATTAATTCCAAAAATTCCAAATAAATTTCGGTATTTCTAAATAATTGAAATAACGATATATCTGATTAAAAGCAAATTTTGGGATGTTATGACAGCGATTGCAAAATTCTAGAACACAGTATGGTTAAAAGATGGTGGAGCTTGGACGAGCAATAATATGTAGCAAAGGAGGAACTAGTACCCTTGAACCAAAGTAAGTGAAAAGTCGTTCAAAATCGATCAGATCTTTGGTCCTAGGCTAGACCGTGCTAGAGACGCGAGCCTAATCACAGACTTAGTCATAGAACAAAGATGAAGGACCTTGAACAAACAAGATAAATATAGACTAGGATCCTCAATATGCAGCACCAAAATGATAAAGCTCCCTTTTGTTCTCCTTTGCTCACATAATTTCTTCTCTTTTCTTTTTTTTTCACAGCATGGCTCTTTTGTTGCACTGGCCTCTTTTTATTTTATTCTCCTTTGCTCACAGAATTTCTACTTCTTTTTTTTTTTATTTTTGCAGTGGATCAAAAATCAGCCTGACAAAGATTGCAACTTTTCTCACTGTTAAAGGCCGAATTTGAAAATATCAATATTGTCTAAGACAAAACTGGATCTGATAGGAAATTTCGTGATCTTTCAAACGAGCCAAAGAATGTCCAAATCCGAGTTCGTATGCAGAAGTTATAGCAGGTTTCTTTGATGAGTCACAAAATTGCACGCGAGAACGAATTGGAGTAGGTTTTGGAGTTTCCTTTTTGGGCTTGGTGAGTTGGGAAGTGGTGGGGCTCGGCTAGGTGGATGTGGAGGTGTTTTGGCGGTGGAAATTGTGAAACTCTTACAAGGAAACCAATCCGCTATTTTTGTGAAGATCAACCAATAATTTTGGAAACCAATCGCTTCTATTTTTTGGAACCGATCCACTCTTTTTGGAAGGTAAAGTATTTGTGATATGGTTGGTTTGAAATTGCGGCGCTTGTTGTTAGCGGCGGCGAGATGGTGGCAGCGGCACAAAGGAAGACATGATGAGCGCGAAAAATACTATAACAATTACGTGAACAGAACTCGAAACTCTAAAGGAACTAGACTCTAAAACCAGCAAAGACACGACTATGCAACCGACGATTCAACAAACCAAGAACAAGTAGTAAAAGTTAGGGCACAAATTAGCTTGGATAGAGGGACAAATCTATTTTTGTGGGGCAAATTTTCTGGACTCTAGGTAGAAAACGAAATTGAGGGAAGATCTCACCGAGCAATCTTGAGCTCTGATACCACTTGATGGGGACGGCGATCCCGATCTTTCGGTGAGATGATGATACGTCAATTTGGGGGTATTTGATGACACCGAATTTAGGGCTTCCAACCAGCAGGTTGGGAACTTCACAATCGCAATGCCAATTCCACACAGATACAAGATCCAACAATCAGTAGTTCATGCAAGAAATCGAGAACCCGCAAGAACAAAGTATGAAGCAATCTGAAAAGATGGTATTGAAATCAAAGAGACAAGTTGAGGTTACTGTTTCTAATAAATGCGGTCTAGTCGACACGCAGCGCAAACACGAGGAGGGGCACACAGGGGTCTACCAAACACAACAAAACCTAAGCGTAAAAAGAACGGTGGCGGCCACATATATAGCGGCGGCGGGAGGTGTAGGGCAGCCAAAACAGCGGTGGCCACCAAAACCCTAAGATACATGGGCCTTGGGCCCAAAAGAAAGGTGGCGCAAAGACTTGGGATTTTGTTACGTGAGATTGTTCCATGATTTTCCATCGCTCTAGGAGAATTTGGCCTTGGGACTAGATCCATTGGAAAGGTTATCTTGATACCTTTCTAGCGGGTGGTCGCCTGCTGAAAGCGGAGTCCGGAGCCCAAGTTATGTCCGTTTGAAATCTTGCTGCTCTGGATGGCGAACCGGACTTGTCGACGAATTGGGCTTGATCTTGGGCCTTCCTTGGTGCATGGGCTGTCCTCGATGGATGTTCTTGACGTCTTTGGTCAATGAAAATATTTCGAAAAGCCTTGCTTCGGATTAAGCCCTCAAGCATCGAGGTGAAATGGCGGCGAAAACAATGACGGTCGGGGACGAAGTGGTGGTCGAGGGAAGAAGAAGCGCGGTTGTATCCTTGGTTGTGATGTCCTCATCGAGGGAGACCAGCGGCACGAACGAGTCCGGCGGCGGCGATGAGAGAGGAGGGAAGGAAGGCCACGTGAGAGAGAGGCGGAGGAGAGCGTTCGGCGGAGGCATTTTTGCTGGCGGTGCTGGCGTGTTCTGGCGCTAGGTGAGCGCCGAAATGGTGCTAATCGAGCATTTGAACCGAGTGCCCTCTCGGGAGAAACCTATGCCGAGTGCCCTCTCGGGCTAGAGTGGCGGCGGGGTAGTTGCCCTAGCAGGCCGTGCGCCTAGGGTTTGCCCATATGCTCCGAGTGCACTCTCGGGAGACCCCTATCCCGAGTGCCCTCTCAGGCTAGAGTGGCAGCGTGGCAGTTGTCCTAGAAGATTCGTGCACCTAGGGCCTAGGGTTTGCCCATATTATCCGAGTGCCCTCTTGTAACATCCCCAATTTCGCTCTTTTGCATAAAGTTAATTTTAATTAATTAAATTTAAAATTTGGATTTTCCTTAGTGTTCTAATTAACCTGGCATCCATATCCTTCTGAAATTGGTGTTCAATCCTTTACCATCCACAAAGTCGAAATTCTAAATTCCGGTCCTTATTCGAAATTTCACCTGAGTTTCAAAATGCTCCAAAAATCTCAAAATTCATAGAATTAGGTTCCAAATATTCCAAAATGATTTTCAAAATTTTTCCAAGATTTATAGAATCTCTTTGCTATTTTATCTCTAGCGGTCTTTCGTCAAAATCAGTATATTCGTTCCGGAATAATCTAAATTCCAAAATTCATCAAAATTTAATGCAACTAATTTTATTGGGTTCCAAATAATCTCTAGTATTTTTTAGAATTTTTTCCAGGATTTTTAAATTATTTTTGCTATTTTATTTCTCGTGCTTTTGTCTCTTCATTTCTTCCAACCAACGAGAAATCGACACGTGGCGGATACTGTTCATCTTCTTCCACCTCCATCCAGCCATTCCAGAGAGCACATTTCATGGCTTTCCAAATTCAAATCATCATAACTTCTTATTTCCTCCACCAAATCATGCATGGCTGGATCCATTGCGAAGAGGGAGATGAGGAGAACCCATTTTCCATGACCATTCATCTTTTAACTCGCTGGAATTGGATTAATTGAGTAGTAACCGAAATGCACTCAAACTTCAATAACTCGGCCGTTTCTCAACGAAACGACGAGCTTCCACTTCTCAAACATGCGTATCGACGTCCTCTATCCCATGCTCACTCTAAACTGTTGGTCCAGTGCTGTTTTCTTCTCCAAAACTCCCAAAAATCAACGTCCGGTATCCTCCAAAGACATTGGTGAGCCATCTCTTGCTCCGGTGAGTTTCTAGACAAACCAACCGCGTCACTTTGTGCCCCTTGCTTCCAGGAACACAACCATTCCATCGGATTTGATTTTTGTTGCAGATTGACTCCGAATTTCGAGTTTGTTCGTCGGGTTGTTCGTCGCTTCCGGTGTCGATTGCGGCCATTCCAGCCATCTCCTCCAAAATCCGGCACCACCGTTGGATTCACGTCGTCGACATCTTTCTGGTGATCACTTTCCCCAACCCCTCCATCCTCTTCCTCTCTTGCGCAAATACCACTGGCGATTTGCGCGCGATCTGCGACCATCGTGGAGTCTTGTAGCATTGCGATTCTTGTAGTGCCGAGTGGTCTTTGTGGAGTCTTTGTTCATCTTTTCTGTCGAAACTTCAAAAATCCCGTTCTTTCTCATACGAACTCCGATTGAGCCGATTCAAATTTCTAAATTTTTGTAAAATTAAGCTCTACATTCTAGAACCATTTATTTTCAGTTTTGAACTTGTTTGCTTCTCTGTTTTGTAATTATTTGGTTTTGTTGCTTTATTTTCCGATAGACACGAATTCCGAAGGAGCGAACAGAGACTTCGAAGACCAAGATTCAGCGCTTGAACAGGAAGGCAAGTCGTAGTCCTTTGATCATATTGAACCCATGTTTGCAAAAGTACTTTGTTTCATACAATTGCATGCTATTTGTGTATCAATGCTAGTTTATGGGAGTAGCTATTCACCTGATTGCTAGTATGCCACCTTGATTAATTGAGATGTCATGTATCCATTGTCACCCTAGGATGGGTTGTGTACTAGTTGGACATAATTGTAGTACCAACATTGGGTTAACGTAGCTATGCTTAGACCTGCTTAGTCGTACGTTGGGATTCATATTACCTGTGAACTAATGTTAATCTTGACCTAATGAGATATTGAATTGTGGTACATTGACCCTTGTTATAAAACTTGTTGTACCATGGCAAGGGATGCCATTGGTCTTGGTTGAACAAAATGTTTTCCCTCGGGCAAGTGATCGTGCGATAAAGGGGTCTTTGTCTAGCACATTGGGATGTGGTTGTCTTGCCCGAGACAACAAGGACTTAATCTTGTGCGCCATTGAACTGGCCTAAGCTGTGCAACCACAAGTGCAGTATGGGGACAGACCTAGTGATTAATTTGCATTGTTTACTCTTGAGTCTTGCCAATTGGATGTGTGTGTTAGGGACGATGGGTAGATTCGCATGGCTCAAGAGGGGGTCTCGAGGGGTGAAACCTTAGATGGCAATACCGAGTTTAGACCTGCATTGTAAAGGCTTTGTCATGATTTCTCTGCCGACACACCAAAGGAAGTGTGCTAATGGCCAGGCGCAAGGAGAATATCATGTCTTGTGGGTAAAATTGTACAAACTCTGCGAGTGTAAAACTATTGAATAGCGCGTCATGATCATGGACAAGCAGGAATTTCACACGGGGTATAGAGTGTTTTCTTGAAATGTGGAATTGTTGGAATGGGAATGGGAGTTTATTGTTGTTACATTATCTAAAACTATCTTGTTGAATTGTGTGGTTGATACTTGTTTGAATGATGTAGGGTGATGCCTCGTCATTACATTCATGTTGTCTACCATTGTTTTACCGATTATTTATTATTGTTTTATCAATCGCCTTCAATCTATTTATTGTATTTAAATTCAAGTTATTGCTTTCTACAAATGAACCATATAACTATCCTTTGTCAAGCGTGCATGAATATATTGCATCATTTCCCTCGGCTTGTTGAGTACGTTTTGTACTCACGGCTTACGCCCATGTTTTTGATGGCGAGGAAGAACGGTAATGAATATCAAGAGGAGGAGTACTATGAAGACTACGTCGGTAGGAAGGCGTTCCCAGACGATTACTGTGGCATGTCGAATAGCCCAAGTTATTTTATTTTATTTTAATGTTTCATTTGTTTCTTAAGCCAAGAGGCATTGGTGTATGAACCTTGACCATAAGGTCATTTGCTTTAATCAATAATAATTTGCTTCTTCTTAGTTATTTCGATGTATGGAATGATATGTCATCTATGTTTCCTTTGTATGCACTAAGCGTGATCTGAACTAGTGCGGTATACACGAGGGTTTGGATTTGCATATCGGGTCCCGACAGAGATGGTATCAGAGCCATATCGACTGTAGGTCGCTATCCTAGTTAGCATGGTCTTCAAAATTATTTTCTAAATCAAACCAACAAATTGGTATTTAATAGTTTGTCTTCTCTCGTCTTATTCTTAGGTTCTTATTCCTCTCCTTTGCTGAAATATTGTTTTGAAAATTTAAATTGATCTTATCTCATGAAACTTCTCAAACCCCAAGGCGTTTGCAAAGGATTAAATCAAAGGAGGCAATGATCGAGTCGTCAAAGAGTATGTCCGAGAAGACTACCTTATAAGATAGGTTGTATGAGTTGGAGCATGCCATTTCTTTTGGTTTAGTTACGTTTAGTCTGTGAATACTAGGATCTTCGTTGCTTGTGTGCTGGGTATGTTGTACACTTGCCTAAAGCATGGTGTTACAACCGTACCTTAAGTTGAAAGCTTTATTTGCTTCTTTATTTTGTGATCTTTTTCGGCTATGTCCTTGGTTGGTCTTTGTTCTTGGGTATTACCTTCTCCCCTAGATGACCTTACCACTTGTCTATTGCTTTTCCCTCATACCTATTAAACCCTTGCTGCGTCGCAAATGGTTGACACTCGTTCTGGAGCCGGTCGCAGTTCGCCAGTGGATGTCAATGCTAATGCCAGTGCTAGTGCCAACCCACCGCTGCCACCTCCTGTAGTGACGGATCAGAACATGGGACATTTTCTAGCAGCCCAGACTCAACTTATGAATACCATGATGCAGAATATGAATAATATGATGAATCGTGAGAACGAGCATCTTTGTTGCCACTGGCTAATTTGTTGAACCGGCAAAATCAAGTCTTTATTCTTGCACCTCCTCAAGCTTCGTCCATGATCTAATGGCAGAATTCATAAGGACTCGTCCGCCTACTTTCTCCAACTCTTCAGAACCATTGGACGCAGATGATTGGATTCGCTCCATTGAGAAGAAGCTCGCCATTGCTTAGTGCATAGATCATGAGAAAGTTTTTTATGCTGCTCATCAATTGGAGGGCACCGCCGTTGAATGGTGGGAGAACTACATTGCTGCCCTTTATGACCCCCAAACCATCACCTAATTTTGATTTGAGTATGAACCAAGGCTGCCCTGAAGTTAAGATATTAATCGGAGGGGTAGAATTCCTAGCCAACCTCATTGTCCTAGACACCAAGTCCCTAGATGTAATCCTAGGAAGGATTGGCTCTCCAAGAACCAAGCAGTTTCAGATTGTGGAAATAGAGAGATCACATTATCCAGTCCAAACGGAGCTAAGTTAAAACTTCAAGCTATCGCAGATCAGACCGAAGGGATAAAAGTTTGTAGTGCCAAAGGAATAAATTTGGAAGATGTGCCAATTGCCAGAGATTTTCTTGATGTATTTCCAGATGAGTTGCCTGGTATGCCACCAGATAGAGATATAGAATTCTTGATTGAGCTAGTTCTGGGCATACCCATTTGCAAGAGACCATGACAGGATGCACGCTAACGAGTTAAAGTGAAGTAAAGAGACAGATCAAAGAGTTACAAGATCAGGGTTTTGTGAGACCAAGTTCTTCACCATGGGGAGCCCCAGTTCTTCTAGTCGAAAAGAAGGATGGAACTCAGAGGATGTGTGTGGATTATCGTGCTCTCAATGAAGTCACCATCAAGAATAAGTACCCTCTGCCAAGAATTGATGATTTGTTTGACCAGCTTCAAGGAGTAGGAGTGTTCTCAAAAATTGACTTAAGGTTAGGTTACCATCAGATGAAGATCCGTAAAGAGGATATCCCCAAAATAGCTTTCGTGACTCGGTATGGACAGTATGAGTATACAGTGATGTCTTTTGGTTTGACCAATGCCCCCGCCTATTTCATGACCCTGATGAATAAAGTATTTATGGAATATTTAGACAAGTTTGTCGTTGTCCTTATTGATGACATTCTGGTCTACTCCAAGAGTGAGAAAGAACATGAGGATCACTTGCGGAAAGTATTGACGAAGCTAAGAGAACATCAACTCTATGCCAAGTTCAGTAAATATGAGTTCTGGATGAAAGAAGTCGCTATTGACCCTGGTAAAGTGCAAGATGTGCTCAATTGGGAGTCACCCAAGACGGTAACCCAAATCAGAAGTTTTCTTGGAATGGCGGGATATTATTGCCGTTTCATAGAAGGTTTTTCTAGAAAAGCTAGACCGCTCACTCAGCTTCTGAAAAAGGAGAAGAAATTTGCTTGGACATCAGTGTGAGCGGAGATTTCAAGAGTTAAAGAAGTGTTTGACAACTACCCCAGTGCTTATTCTACCAGATATCAGGAAGGATTTTGAGATATTCTGTGATGCATCCCGACAAGGACTCGGTTGCGTGCTAATGCAAGATAAGAAGGTTGTGGCATATGCTTCGCGTCAACTAAAGCCACATGAAGTCAACTATCCGACCCATGATTTGGAATTGGCTGCCGTAGTGCATGCTTTAAAGATTTGGCGCCATTATCTCAACGATAATCGCTGTGAGGTTTATACGGATCACAAGAGCCTGAAGTATATTTTTACCCAATCTGATCTCAATATGAGGCAAAGAAGATGGTTAGAGTTGATCAAGGATTATGACATTGGTATCCATTATCATCCAGGCAAAGCCAATGTTGTAGCTGATGCTTTGAGCAGAAAGAGTTACTGCAATACCCTGATGATTAAAGAAAATCAGCAAGCTCTTTATGAGGAATTTCAGAAGCTCAGCTTGGAAGTGGTTCAAGAAGGATACTTGGCTACTTTGGAAGTGCGTCCAACATTGGAAGATCAGATTCGAGAAGCCCAAGTTGATGATGCTGATATCAAAGAGATTAAGAGTAATATGAAGAAAGGAAAAGCCCCAGGTTTCACTGAGGATGAAAAAGGTACCGTCTGGTATGAGAGTCGCATTTGTATACCTGACCAGAAAGAGCTCAAGGAGTTATTACTCAAACAAGCACATGAGACTTTGTACTCCATCCACCCTGGAAGTACCAAGATGTATCAAGATCTCAAGGAGAGGTATTGGTGGCCTAGTATGAAGCGTGAGATTGCAGAATATGTTGCTCTTTGTGATGTCTGTCAGAAGGTCAAAGCAGAGCATCAGAGGCCAGCAAGATTGCTTCAGCCATTGAAAATTCCCGAGTGGAAGTGGGAAGAAATTGGTTTGGATTTTATTACCAGACTTCCTAAAACCCAAGCAGGTTATGATTCGATCTGGGTGATAGTGGATCGATTGACTAAGGTAGCTCACTTCATCGATCAAGACTACCTACAGGAGATAAATTGGCGTAATTATATATGTCAAGGATTGTGGGTCTTCATGGAGTGCCTAAGAAGATTGTCTCAGATAGAGAACCCAATTTACTTCTCATTTTTGGCGAGTTTGCATGAAGCAATGGGAACTCATCTCGAGGTTCGATCTTGCTTATCACCCTCAAGCCGATGGATAGGCAGAGCGAGTGAATCGATTCTTGAGGATATGTTAAGAGCACGTGCCTTGACCTATGGTGTTAAGTGGGACAAGTGTTTGCCCTATCTGAGTTTTCTTACAATAATGATTATCGAGCGATCGCAAATGTCTCCTTCGAAGCCTTATACGGAAGAAAGTGCAAAACCCTCTCAATTGGAAGGAGGCGGAGAAAAGCAGTTATTTGGTCTGCCATCTTGTAAGAAAATTTGAAGAGCAAGTGCAGTTAATTCGAGACAAGTTAAAGATAGCTCAAAGTAGATAGAAGAGTTATGCAGATAATCGTCGCCGAGATTTGAGTTTCGAGCCCAATGATTATGTGTATGTTAGACTCACCCCTCTAAAAGGAGTTAAGAGATTTCAAGTAAAAGGAAAGCTTGCCCCTAGATATGTGGGACCGTTCAAAGTCTTGGAACGAAGAGGAGAAGTTGCTTACAAGCTCGAGTTGCCTCAGTCCTTCGCTGGAATCCATGATGTGTTTCACGTGTCGCAGTTGAAGAAGTGTTTGCGAGTGCCAGAGGGTTTCGGATTTGCATATCCGGGTCCCGACACCTCTCGGGAGATCCCTATCCTGAGTGCCCTCTCGGGCTAGAGTGGCCACGTGGCAGTTGCCCTAGCCACCCGTGCGGGAGGTTTAGATGTGAATCTGGACGAATCTACTCCGAGTGCACTCTCCGTATATATGTACACCAAGTGCCCTCTCGGGAGATCCCTATCCCGAGTGCCCTCTCGGGCTAGAGTGGCCACGTGGCAGTTGCCCTAGCCACCCGTGCGGGAGGTTTAGATTTGAATCTAGACGAATCTACTCCGAGTGCACTCTCCGTATATATGTACACCGAGTGCCCTCTCGGCCTATTCTTAATCTACACCGAGTGCTCACTCGGGATAGAGTGCACTGCCTTTGCTGACATGGCAACTGGTAATCTATGCCGAGTGTGCCCTCGCATTATTTTGTCCTACGTGGACGAAAACGTCATATTTCGAGTGCCCTCTCGGAATAGATATTGTATATTGCGAAAGCACACTCGGAATAGACTTCTTTGTCCGAGAGGTGGCTAAAACGAGAGCACACTCGGCATAGGTGCATCTACTCCAAGTGTGCACTCGGTTTGTTATTTTCACGCTCGCCCCAAAAATGGATTCTTGTAGTGAAATTTTTTGAATTAAACTATCTAGTAACCATTTGTGACTGACCAATCTAAAAGCAAAAGTCTATGCATGACGGACTAAAATTTTTGGTCCGGCGTTAAAGGAAATCTTGATCTTGATATTGTACAGAGCAATGTCCTTTAACCATGGACCAAAATTGGTCAAGTCTTGAACTAAATGAATTCCTCAGAAATTTGGTCCGGCACAATAGGTAAAATCTATGTTCTATCTCTCAATTTATGTCTGGCATATGTGCAAACGTTTCTAAGACAAATTCTTATCCAAATTCAAATAGATTTCATCTATTTCATAAAACTTTTACTTCTCTTCTCAAATTTCAAAATTCTGTTCAAAATCTTGCCTATTGCTTTAGGACTTATCCTCTACTGACCTGTCCTTGATTTCGGGACCCTATGTATTTGCTCAAACCATTTTACCTAAAGGGTCCCACCACCTCTTTACCAGGATGCCTGTTTTCCTCAACCACCTTGTTTTAATGGTGTCAGTTACCAAGATTCCCTAATATCCTCTTTACCCTCATTCAATGCAAGTTACCTCTTCCATCAAAATTTACCCTTTGGCACATCTCTTCTTGCGCAAACCTCTCGAAGCCAGAAAAATCGCCTCTTAGCACCGAAGCATACCCCGAATCGGATCTTGGCAACAGTGTTCATCTGGCATTCTACGCAAGAATCTCCCTCAGTCTCAGTAAGTTTACCCTAAAACCCTGTTTTCTCCTCTTGTCAAAACTCTAGACCTAGAACTTAGAAACTGGTGTTTGTTTTTGTTTAGGTTTGGTCTTTGTGCCTGGATAGGGTCTACATTTGGGTCTGTCTGACAAAAGTGGAATTTACATTGGTATTCAAGATGAGGTCAAAGAACCCAGATAAAAGGGGACTGATTGGGAAAATTGTTGATAAAGTAAAAGGCAAGAAACCGAAAGTATATAGTTCATCTCCCGGAATCTCACTGCCTAGACAACTTCAAGGTCCTGTCTTGATTCAAGATGTACACAATGCTGAAAGAAAGAATAGAAAGTTAGTCACATCTCATCTAGGAAAGGGAAAGGTTAGAAATGTAGTAGAATCTGAGTCATCCTCCGAAGATAGTGATTATGAACTTGACAGTGAATCTTCATCAGAAAACACTGAATTAATTGCTGAAGTTGACATATTAAGTGGTGAAGCAATGACTGCCCTAAGTGGTAAGAAACTAAGGGCTGTGAGACTTGTAAGTGAGAGAATTTGGTTTCCTGAGTGAAGACCAGCTCTGGGTGAGAACTTTGTGTCCTTACTTCATAAAAATATATATAATGCTTATCTGAATAGAAAGGATGGTAAAGGAAAATCAATCCCAGCTCTGTCAAATCATCAGTATGTGGATTGGGCATAAGTGAACTCTATCATCGGTTCAACCAGATTGTTTGACTACATAAACACAACCCCAGGATTGATTTAACTAATGTCAAACAAAACAATACCTTGGAGTATCTCAAGAACCCTAGAGTTCTATGCTTCTTTATTTGTGAACAAACAGAGAAAGCATATTATATTCACTATAAATGGAAAGATAAGAAAAGTCAGATCCAATCAGTTTGAGTCTGCTATTGGAGCCTCAAGTCCATTAGTGAATAGGACAAGGATATATGAAAAGATGTATCCTGGTCAGAGATGGAGGCTGGTTGGTGATATGCCTTATTTACAGTTGTCTGCTCACATTTACAAGGATATCTCTAGTGCAGACTTCAATCCCAACAGAGTCTCATGCTTATCAGAAGAAGCAAAAGTTCTACTGCTTATATTGAGGCACACCATCTTTTCAAAATCTGGATATAAAGAAGGTGTTACCCCAACTCTAGCCTGGCTGCTGCATCTAATTTTGTAAGACAACCTATAGATTTAGTGGATTACATTTTTGGTGAAATGAAAGAAGCAGTGTATAGAAAATTGGGCAGTCCTTTACCTTTTGCTCAACAAATCACTCAAGTTATGCTAGCTCAAGGAATAATTTCTCAAGATGATATGAACAGGGAATTTAAGTGTTTCCCAAAGAAGTATAACATGCATAAATCCACTAGGCAAAACCTGAGGATCACTGGTTTCCTTCAAGGATTGCAAGAGAATCAACCTAATGAAGGGGAAGAACCAGAACTGCCTGATGATCAAGAAGGAAATGAACCAAGGATGGAAATAATAAAGGAGTATGGATCTACAGAGGAGAATGAGCTAAGTGCTAAAAATAAGTATGATCAAAATAGTGTTAGTAGAAGTATTGTGGCTCCAGGCAGTGGCAACTACAGCCATCATTCCTCTTATAACAGTCACTACTTCTAGGGCAGTCATTACTCTCATGCAGACTCAGAAGCTTCAAGGAATGCAAACTACAGTCACAGTCATTTGTCTCCTCCTTCTCAAGCTCAGGGCAGCCACCACAGTGGAAGTAAAAGTCAACCTGGGAAAAGCAAAGAGCCTAGTGCTCACAGTGCAAGCAAGGTTAAATCTGGAAATGGAAGAGAGCCTAGTACTCAAAGTGGAAATTAGAGTAAAGCTTCAAGTCATGGTTATTCTACAAAACCCTTCACTCAACTCCCAGTTTCCACTCCAGAAGCTACAGAAGTGTATGAAGCAGCTTCTTGGAATGAAGAGGATGCTGCAACTCAAGTCTTGTCCAACTCAGTTGCAAAGCCTTTTAATGAGGAGCAACAGCTTTATCACCTTCAAGAGGCAGCAGTAGCAGCAAGATTCATGCAATCTCAAGGTTTAAGGCCAAGAGCAAATGATTATGAGGCAGGAGGATCTGGTATGCCCCAAGAGTTTGAATCTTATTATCCTCCATCAGCTATTCATCCTGAGCATGATCAGAGAGATACTTTTCCTGGTTGGCAGAATTTATTTGATTTTCAACAACCTCCTTCATCTCCTCAAATACATGCTGAGCAAGCACAGGAAGGTTCCTTTCAGCCTCAGGAAAACATCTTTGACTCTCAACCTGCATGGTTTTCCTCTTTTGAACAACAATATTATGCTGACCAAAGAGGATTTCAAGCAAGATACATGGAAGATCAAGCAATGGCAACTCAGAGACATGAAGAACACATGAATGCTCTACAAAGGTACAATGAACAATTACAAGGGCAAATGAGACAGCATTATGAAGAACAAGCAAAATTTAGAAATGAAGTCTTTTCTAGATTTGATCACCTCAACAGCAATCAAGGGAAGTTAAGACAATGGATCCAGCAGCTTGGTAACAATCAGGATCTGTTAAAGGACACACTGTATGACATGAATCAGAAAATTGATAAACATCACAAGAAAATAGTTAATCAAGTTGAGGCTGCAAGCACATCAGATACAAGTAATCTGAAATGGATCATACAAAACTTAGATCATCTCATGGAATTTTCTGAGGATGCCCTTTTAGATCATACAAAGCTGGCACAAAACTACATTAATGGTGTGGGTCAGATCCTCGCAGAAATAGATACCTTAAATGAATCTTTGAACAAAATGTAGTCTGATCTCCACAATCTGACCATTCAACCAGGTGAACCAGGATATCTGAGCTGGCATGATCAAGCCATGGCCCAAGTGCCAAGTACTCAAGCTCAAGACCAGTCAGAAGAAAATAAGGTTCAGGTTGTTTCCCCTCCAAGGAAGAGCTTAGTTCTTGATCAGCTCAAAAGAATCTTCTCTAGGTGCAAATAGGACCCTTTTTGGCTATTGATACCAAAAGGGGAGAATTTCCTAGATTCTACAGGCTGGACAAGACTGTAGGATGAACATGTGTGTTAAAGAATAAGACTGTAGGATGAACATGTGTGTTAAAGAATATTGCTTAAGATATTATATAAAATGACTATTGTAACATCCTAAATTTTGCTTTTTTGGATTTATTGTGCTTTTCCTGATTTTATCTTATTTTTTGAGAATTTATTTACTTTTTTTTGCATTTATTTAATTGAGCCCTAGCTGTTCTTTAATTGTTCTAAGCAATTGGTTGATGATATTTTATTGGGAGTATTTTATTTGGGTTCTATTTGTCTCAAGCTATTTTTTGGAATTTTCCTGGATTTTTGTGATTTTTTCTGCTATTTATTTCAGCTCATTTGATTTTCAAAAATTGTTTTTATTCGAAAAGGATTTAAAAGCTGAGTGAATAGTGTTGGGCCGAATTCCCACAGCCCGGCCCATTTTCCTCCGCGCACAGCCTAGCCCGCCGCCTGAACCCTAGCCGCCCCGCGTCTCCGCCGTCCGATCGCAATCGGCCGATAGTCGTTCATCTGCATCGCCTTGTGGTCCGAATCGCCGGATCGTGCTCGCGTGGACGTCCCAGATGAAGCCACGTCGCCTTCCCGTATCCCAGCCGGACTCCACCGCCGCCACAGACTCCTCCGCCTTTCTCGCAATGGCACAGACGCCCAGGCCCAGTATTTAATGCACCGTCGCCCCTCTCATGTTCTCCGCTTTGCACCGCACCCAGCCGATCGCATCTCGTCGCCCAAGCCATCGCCGCTTCGCCGCACGAGCTCACCGGAGTTTACCGAGCCTTTCGTCGTGTTCATTGCGCCGTTCCGTCGCCGTCGGTCATCCTCCACCATCGCCCGTGGTACCTACGGATTCACCTCGTCGAGCCACGTTGGAAGAGTCACCTCACCTCGCCGGAGAAGCCCCGCAGCACCGTCGTGTGTATCATCTTCCTCCACTCCGGTGAAATCCCGCCGCCATGCCATTGCCGCCCCACCGAGCTCTGTCAACCGTCCGATCTTCGCTCAACGCTCCAGATCCTTCCACGTCGCCCTGTAACAGTAAACCCCATCTCTAGCCCTTAGCCGTTGGATTAGATCGAACGATCTAGATTTCATTGCGTAGATCTGTGCTTCCTCAATTTCAGCCATTAGATTTGGATCCTAGCGTATTAGTTCTGCCGCGTTGCTTAATTACCGTAGCCGTCGGATCTTGTGACGTCTGTTCGATCTAGGCGCGTGTCCGCAGCGATCGCCGCCGCCGTGCAGTCAATCTAGATCCGATGGTAGCCGTACCGCCGCGTGTCGCGCCCGCAGTAAACCGGTGCCGCTTCGAGTCGATCGTTCCCGGCCGTTCATTTCAAATCGAACGGACGAGATTGAATCGGGTCTCGGTCAATAATGTAGCATCGCATGTCGCGTTCCAATTGGTCCAACTGTACCGATGACGCCAGTGCTTGCATCAGCTGGTGCACAGCATAGTGTTGTCGGTCCACCATGCGCCCGAGCCATTCTGTGGACCGAGTCCATGTGCCGAGACGCGCGGTAGCCTCTGGTTGCGACGCGTGTCAGCATGTGATTGGGCCACGTGTCATGCTGACGTCAGCGATGACGTCATAATTAATTTTTCGTATACAAATAATTTCGTGGAAATTAAATTTGGTGCTGACGTTAGCAGAGGCCATGCTGACGTCATAAATGGGATTTTCCCGAAGAAAACTAATTCGGTAAATTCGGATTTTCTGATTTTCTTGATATTAATTTATTTCCAACTTCAATTGGCTATATCTTTTGCGTCCGAACTCCGATTGAGGTGATTCAAATTCCTAAAAATTTGTAAAATTATGCTCTATTTATTGGTGAATTTTATTTAATTTTTTGAGTTGATCTTACTCTCTATTTTGGTGATTTATTATTTTCTCCTTCGTTGCGTGTAGACGTCGAGTTGCCGGGAGAGTTTGTGACTGAGGAGCCAGTGCTTAATCAGGTTGCAGAGTAGGATCCAGACCCATTCGAAGGCAAGTTGTGCTTTGACCATGTTGCAGAGTAGGATCCAGACCCACATTTAAATGTTATGTTGTTTTAACGTATTGCATTTATTTCAATTATGAAATGTTCGCTATATGTTGGGAGTAGTTAACCATCCATTTGAGATACTTTCACCATTGCTATGTCGTATGCCGTAATTCATTTGTCACCCTAAGAATAGTTTATTAGTAATTGGTAGCTATAAATGCCAATATGGGTAGATAGAACGTAAGTAGAAAGCTTAGCCATGCAACGAGTCATTACTTCATGATCAAATTTTAATATTGCTTAATGACTATGGAACATGATTTCTAATTGTGTGTCGGGTTGTCACACAATGTTGAAATTGATGATGGCACATGGTGCATGGTAAACCAACCGAGGTGGTAAAAATGATTTGGACTGAGGCATGTGGCATGGTTTTGTGGTGGGCCAAGGTTGGCATGTCGGTGGTCGCATTTGCTTTTTATGATGTTAATGACATGATGATTTTTGGTTAGTCTTGTCTCGGTCAATTAAGAACTTAACCTTGCAAGAATTTGAACTGAGTCATTCATACAACCACAAGTTCTGGAGTGAGACGGACCTAGCTGAGTAAATTGTGAAATCTATTCTTTGGTACTGTCGTGGTGGTGTGAGTTCCGGGTGTACGGGTGAAAACTCACATGGCGCAAGAGGGGGCCCTGTTGTGGAGGTGTATCCCTTCAATGTTGAAACCTTAGCCGACAGTACTGGGTTTAGACGGATCTTTGGAAAGGCTTTGTTATGGTCACTCGCCTTTGTGGTGTTTGATTATATCTTGTGGGTAAAGTGTATAACCTCTGCAGAGTGTAAAACCTATTGAATAAATTTGTGCTCACGGTATTGGGCATTACTCGGTGATTACTGAGTCAAGGGTTAGATTTTATTAAATAAATGTGGGGAATGGAATGTTGGAACATGGAAATAAGGATATGAGTTGGACATTGAAAACAAATGCAAAGTGATTATTGTTATTATTGTTTCTTGTCTTTCAATCTATTTATGCTATTCTTTACGTAAATGTTGTTTATGCAAAGTAACCTTTTAGCCTTCCTTTGTACTAAGCCATGCATATAGTAAGTAGAAGCGCATTACGGCGCGGTGAGCGCATTAATGCACGGCTTGTTGAGTGCTTTATGTACTCACCCTTGCCACCAACATCATCGAGTTGAGGAAGAAGCAACGCTTTGCATTGGAGGAGAATTCGAGGAGAGCGATCAATTAGGGTGCGAGCCTTGTCGATTACTGTGGCGATTGAAGGGTTGCTCTGGCGTTTTCATTATTTCATTGCGGTTTATTTATTTCCTTTCGATTAGCCTGCGTGGCGTACTCATGTAAGGCGGACCATAAGGTCATTCATAAGTTATTCTAAACCTGATAAAGTCTTATTTATGTTATCGTTGAGTATGATTGTGATATTCATCTATGTTGAGACTGTGTGCACTAGCGTGATCCTGGACTAGTGCAGAATACACAAAGGGTCTGAATTTGCATATTCGGGTCCTGACAATTATTCTGTGCTTTGTTACTCTTGTTTTTAAGAAGTACTCTGATATTCTGAGATTATTCTCTAAACTTTTTAGTTATGCTCTGATATTTATTCTAACTTTTTTTGATCTGATCTCTGGCTAATTTATAAGAAAATTAAAATTATTGAATTTTAAGGATCTAATATAGTCCTAAAATATCATATCTGTCAAAGTTCAAATTATGCATTCATTAAGGGGGAGCACATTTGTTTACAACTTCTGCATAAGGTTCTGTCAAGCTAACTCTGTTTTGCAAAATGTATGGGACATCATTAACTGAAAAGGTATGTTGTCATCAATCACCAATATGGGGGAGATTGATAGCATCTAGGCCCCCACAATTTTTTATCATATTTTATTAGGTAGTTTTGGTGTTGATGACCGAGTTAATAATTTTTGGAACTACGAAGAGCATATGTTGAATTCAAAGATGGGACTGATTTGGAGGACAACATATTTGAAGCTCATTCTGATTTTCGTCCTAATCGGCGTGATCGCAATGATCGTCGAGGTGCTGGACATAGAGGAATTCATAGGAGGGGTGCTGATCGTGAGGTGGATGGAATTGGTTGTGTAAGAATCACCATACTGGAGTTCAAGGGGCATGCTGATCTGGAGGAATATTTGGAGTGGGAGATGAGAGTCAATCAAATTTTTGACAGCCATCGCTACTCCGAGGAAAAGAAGGTTCATGTTGCTTCGATTGAGTTCACCAAATATGCTATTATTTGGTGGGATCAAATGAATTGTGCAGGGGAGCATCCATATACTTGGGACGAGATAAAGAGTATCATGCATTCTCGCTTTGTCCCAGCGTACTACACTCGAATACTGCACACAAAGTTGAGGCGGCTTTATCAAGGTAATAAATCTATTGATGAGTACTATCAAGAAATGCAAATACTTATGATCCGTACAGCTATTCGATAGTCCGCGGATGCCACCAAGATAAGATTCTTTGAGGGGCTGAATGAGGATGTGTGAAACCGTGTTGATTTGATGCAATTCAATACCGTACAAGAGTTTCTTCATCAAGCGCAGCGTGCTGAACAGTGGTTGAAGGATGCTCAAAAGCCTTCTATGCATCATGGTCGTGGCATATCTAGTGGTTGGCGGCGCTCTTTGCAGCAAGGTGGCGAAGGAGGCTCTTCTTCTACACCGGTTCCATCAACAAAACTGGGTGGAACGCTACATAAAGATGCGTCAAAGGCAGTAGGGACAGCAAGCAAAGATTCCTCCAAAGCTAATTCTAGTGCATTCTCTACCACTACAACTCACAATATTGAGTGCTTCAATTGCAAGGGCAGAGGGCACGCGATGAGAGATTGCCCAAATCTGAAGATGGTGATGCTCACAACCGATGGCAAGTATGTTTCAGAAAGTGAGGAAAGTGAGAAATCAGATATGGGAGGTGACGAACAAGATGATGTTGTTCATTGTAAACCTGATGATGGACCATGTTTGATGGCTCAGAAGGTGAATCGTGATGGTGCACCTATTGTGGAGAAGGGACAACGACGTGCTGTTTTCCAAACCGAATGCAAGATCAAGGGAAAGAGGTGTAAGCTTGTGATAGATGGAGGAAGTTACAACAATGTGATTAGCAAGGATATGGTTGACGCGTTGAATTTGACCACACAGTGCCACCCAAAGCCCCACTACATGAAGTGGCTTCATAATGTTGGTAAGCTCAAGGTAACCCATAAAGTGCATGTACCAATTTCAGTTGATGGATATGAAGACAAGGTGGAATGCGATGTTGTTCCAATGCATGCTAGTTCTATTCTTTTGGGGCGACCATGGCAATTTGATCGGAATGCTACACACCAAGGGAGAACTAATCGCTACACATTTATGCATAAAGGAGTGTTTGTTTCTTTGCTGCCCAAAAGTGGGGACGATATTCATTGTGACATCCTCACTAAGCCAAATAGTGTTTTGAAGAACAACTCGAAACAGAGGACGGTTTCACTTTAAGGGGGAGGGGATGATGCGGATATATTCTCTATTGTTGTATCGTCTCATGACTCTAAGTCTCCAAATGATCACATTACTTGTTTTGCTGCTAAAGTGCAAGGGAGTCACAAGGTTGATGCAAGTTGTGTTGATGATGCACTACAGGCTGAGAATTGTAATGCAGATGTTGAAGAGAAGAAAGGTGACATGGCTATGCATCCACAAGGAGTAAAATCTATTTCATTTGGAGATATGCAACCTCAGGAGGGAATTCTAACTGGATCCATATTTGTTGGCATTATTGGCATTGATCCGTTAGCATGGAAGGAGAGATACATGTTCAAGGGTGGCCCACTCAAATCTGTCCATCATTTTGATCATGATTCTGGTGCTAATCATGACCATAAACATGGTCTTGGGCCACACCAATGGAAAGATAATGAAGTCTAGTTTCTAGCATTTCAAACGGTGCAACTTTTCAACTTCCGAGCAAGGAGTTATGACTGTTTTGGTGGGAGTTGCACAGGCTATCAAAAACTGCGCGAGACCAGATCTTGCTGTCCAACTTCCAAGGCATTAAACCTTTTATCTACCCAAGAAAACCCCTTTAATTTCTTGTTTAGTTTCACACCTAAGCTAGAAGGGATGTTCCTAGTATAAATACCTATGTATTCCATTTGTTTGAGGGCAAACTTTTGATTATCAGAAATAGACAGCATAAGCCATGGTTGTTTGTGGCGCAAATACCATGTGTTCCTGATAAGTTCTTCCCGTTCTTGGGTTTGTTAGTGTTGTGCAAGTCAAGAACGTCTTGTTCTTGTGATTGTCCACAGAATCTATACGATTCCTCTACTCAATTCGCGTTCTTGTGTTGATGGTGGTTTGCGTGATCGGTTTCTCGCTTCTTGATCAACTCTTTTGCCATTCGAGTGCAAGTACCACCAAGCTATCATCGTCGTACCATGAAAGATCGGGCCACCATTCACTCAACAGCTGGTTGGATCCATATCAAGCAGTCTTCTCATCCTCTATGAACATGCTAATTTGGTGATACCCCGAGTAGGCATCTAGAAAACTTAGCAGTTCACAACCTGTAGTGGACTCCACTATTTGGTCAACGCGGGGGAGAGGAAAAGTATCCTTAGGATAGGCTTTGTTGAGGTCGATGTAGTCGACGCACATCCTCCATTTGCCATTTGGCTTCCTTATAAGGACTGGGTTCGCCAGCTTGTTTGGTGGTGAACCTCTCGGATGAAGCCAGCCTTTAGGAGTTTGCCAATCTCCTCTTGTATGGCCTACTTTCGATCTTCTGCGAATCTACGCTGCTTCTGCACCACGGGCTTGGCGCTCAGTTCCACAGCTAGTCGATGCTCAATCACCTCCCTGGGGACTCTGGGCATGTCAAACGGTTGCCACGCAAACACGTCGCGGTTTGCCCGAAGGAAAGAGACGAGCCCGAGTTCCTATTTGGGGTCGAGGTCGGTGCCTACCTTGACCATCTTAGATGATTCTGTCGGGTGTAGGGGCACCATCTAGAAACCTACGCAGGTTACTTGTTCTTTTTGCCATCATCGACCGAGTTGTTGGTGCACTGTTGGACGCGAAAGCCTGATCACAAGCGCTGGATTTTTGGCGCTTGGCTTTCTCATCGTCAACACTGGCTGCCGATCCCCACAGATGCTTAGCCATCTCCAGGCTCTTCTTATCACACCTGAACCACAGCGCATAGTGCACCACCGCCATGAATTTGGCTAGCATTAGAGAGCCCAGGATCACGTTGTAGGCAGTCTCAAAATCCGCTACGTTGAAGAGAATCCTTTCGGTGCGGAAATTGTCCGGCATGCCTAATGTGACTGGCAGCTCCATCTGGCCTAGCGGGGTTGAGGATGAGTGTAGAGTTATGCCATAGAATGGCTCAGCTCCGGTCTTTATTTCTGTTCGGGGAATTCCCATATTCTCCAGTGTCTTTACAAAGATGGGGTTCAATGAGCTACCTCCATTGACTAGGGTTCGAGCGACCTTGATGTTCATGATGGTGGGCTCGACCACTACGGGATATCGCCCTAGATACGGGACTGTAGATGGGTGATCTGACTGGTCGAAGGTGATGGGTACATCCGACCACTTGAGGAATCGGGGGAGAGCTGGCGTGGCCAGGTTGAGCTCTCTTTCGACTGCCTTGTACTACCTCTTGGACTCATACGTGGCATATCCTCCAAAGATATGTGCTAGCTTATGTTCAACCCCACGATACTCAGCCTCATCATCTTTGGGCTGCTCCTTAGCCTGCTCAATTCAGTGCTCGGCGAGGGTAGCCTTGAGCTTCTCCTAGACTTTCTTGCTGATCACCCAACACTTATCGAAGTCGTGTTCGTCCGTATGATGGATGGGGCAGCACTTGTTTCCTCCACGACTCCAGCCCTTATTGTCGCCTAGGTTATGCTCTTTGCCCCTTTCGACCGTGGTTATGGTGGAGTCGCCATCACACTATTTCCCATGGCTCTTATTCTTCTTTGCCCCTTGCTTGGACGACTTGGGCTTGTCGTGGCCAGGCTTGAGGTTGTCGAGATGATCTCGGGCTTCGGCGCGTATGGCATACTTGTCCGCCAACTCGAAGAGCTCCTTGGTGGTTCTGATCTTTCAGGTGGTGAGTTTCCCCTTCAGATCTCTGTCCTTGACCTCATTCTCGAAGGCTACGATTACTACCTCATCCGAGATGTCAGGGATTAGGTTTCGCTTGTCACTGAAGCATCAGATGAAGCTGAGCAGTGACTCTCCTAGCTTCTGTACCACCCGATGCAAGTCACTACGCACTCTAGAGCGTTCATATGTGCCTTGAAAATGGTGATGAACTGGGCCCGCAACTCTGCCCCTAACGAAATCGACTGAGGTGGGAGGTTGAGTAACCAAGACTTTGCCGCTTCATTGAGGATGGTAAGCAGGTAATTGGCCATCACCTTCTCATTTCCTCCGGCTGCTCTCATGACCGTAGTATAGATCTGTAGCCATTCGACGGGGTTTATCTTCTCCGTGTACTTTTTGACCGGACCAGGCTTGAACTTGTTCGGCCATCTGACAGCGCATAGTACGGGAGTGAATGCTTTGCACCCTTCATCGACGTCCTCAGGGGTCATTTGCCACTACCATCTATAGGCATCTTACCGAGGGGGAGCCTATGTGGCAATGGTGAGCGGCCCCTCGATGGCAACAATTCGCCTCGCCAAGCAAGTCGCACTGGGGATCAGCCCCTAGAGGATGTGGACTCATTTTCCCACCTTTTGTGGTCTTCGTGGTCCTGTTCTTCCCTTCGTTCTCGCAAGACATCACGCAAATCTTGTCGATCGTGCGGGATTCGGTCTCGGAGATCTCCAAGATGTTTCTGGTGAGGACTGGAATGGACTGTTCTGGAATTACGATGGCTAGAGCTAGCCACCGCTGATCTCGCTGTCCAATGACTATCGTGAGATGGTCCCAGCAGCTGGCTTCTGGCGCCTTGTTGGCTAGGGTGTCTGAACCTTGGGTTGGCTGCTGCATCAAGTAGTGCTCTCATCTGGTCGAACACCGGTGTCATCGGGCTGGTCAGATCCAACGGCGGAAGGGACTTTAGCAACATGTGAGCACACCAGACATTGACCTCAGGAGTACTGAAGATGTCGCTGTGGTGGCTCTAATGAGATGTTGTTCCTAGGATGCGGTCCGGTCTGCCATTGTGGTCGCATTGCCAAAAAGTCTGCTGTCCCTCAAAACCCGGCACCTACGGATGAGGCATCGCTAGATTATCGAGGTTAAGATGTTTTCATAGTTTGGCTGTGATCCTTGCAGTGGCTGCGGCGGTTGGATCTCGGCGATGATTTGCCATGCTGGGAGCAACGACATCCATGTCTACCTGCGCTGCGGCGCTGCTACCACCGGATCTTGGGGTGTACCTAGAGGGATGTGCTGCTCCTAACCGTCCATGGTTTCTGCTCCTGGATCCCTCTATTGGGAACTTCCTCCAGTAGTACCATTGTTGGCCCTGGTCATGAACACGTGTCGATCCGTTCGACTACTACCCTAACTACTGAAGTCGTTATTCTCGCTGTCACGGTCACTTTCCGTAATGACACACTTGAGGACGCTGGGCTCCATAGGGTCGAATTCCATGAAATGCAATTCTCGATAGGGGTCCTCAAAACAGAACTCAATGAAGCCGATGTGCTCAAGATCTCCAAATGACCCCCATCGATATAGCATGGTTCCAAAGGTGATCTCAGATCTTGCCAGTGAAGCTTGGTGGACATCAAGAATTTTGGCTTGAATGTGCACCAAAGATATGTCTAATCTGCAAAAACAACTAAAGGTCCCTACCTGGCGCGCTAGCTGTCGAAGGTTAGTGATCGACAACAAACTTATATTTGGGTACCTTCGAGATATTCAGAGTCAAACACACAATCGGGGGTGCACGATATAGACAAGTTCGGGACTCTTGATCGAGTAACACCCTACTCCTATATAGATGATGTATGGGATCGACTAACAGATTACAGATTGGGATGACTAGCTCTGTTTACAAGGAAAAATGAATCTGAGGGTGGCTAGGCTATAGCTAAAGGATGCTATGCTCAGAGATCTTCTTGTTCGCATAGCTCTGGATGGTTGTAGCTTGAGAATTGTCTGTCCTTGACGACGTCTACCCTCGCCTTTATATAGTGGGTTGGAGTACTGAATCGTAGTCGATGAGGAGTCTATTGCTGTTATGATATTCGTGTCGTATCCAAACTTCCGCAACTACCGAGCATATTTGAGTAGATGTCCTCGTATTTGGAACACGATCGAATCCTTTCCTGCGTGGAGATATCTTTTCCCATATATATCCTATCCCATCGGTCTGGGCCCGAGATATCTGGAATTTCCAAATGCTTGTTGTAACATATATGGTATGATCCTTGAGTTTATGGTGTATGTCCATATCCCATATTTAGATATTCGACATCGAGTCCCCTCGAGAGAGGAGGTCTGTATTTCCAGCACCCCGTCGACTAGCCAAGCGTCCTCACACATTATCATCGAGACCAGCTAACCAGGTGATCTTCAATCACTCACTTGGATGTTATGAATTTCCTTCTAATGTGATCCAACAGATGCTGGACGACTAGTGGGCTGCCTGGGGGCCGATGTGTTGAAGTCAGCGGCTCCCACACAGACGTCTTCTCAAGCGAGCTCTCCATCAACTAGGATGGTCGAGCAGGTAACATCACTATCAGGCAATGCTTGTTTAATTCGTTTTTGGTGAACATTTGTTCATAGTAACCACTTGTTCACAGGTTTCATCATTGGCTGCTGACCCGCCGGCATCATCTCCTCCACTAGCTGCACCAATAAAGAAGCCAACTACTAGGACCAAACCAGTCCTGACGAAGACAACTGCGCAGAGGAATAATGTGCAGGAGAAGGTTTGTCTGGCGAAGTCACCTCTCCTTTTTCTTCATGATTCTTTTTTTCTTTTCAGAGGTGTCAGGTAGAGAATTTCTTGTAGGAAGCGTGCGTCCAATGATACTGTCGATAACATCGCCGCAGTCGCCATATCGTCTCTTGGCTCACTTGCCATCGTCACAGCTCCCTCTCTGACAGCTCCTGTTGAGTGTACCGGCAGTCCTGCTACAGTAATGGCTCCATCACCTCTAGCTTCATAGGTGCCTCAAAAGCTTGGTTCTATTATGAAGCCCCAGATTCGGGTATGTGTCCACGAACAAACTTGTCCTGTGTTCTGCTATGTCCTTTGCTCTGTTTTTTGACGCTTCTTGATTTCTTTTCATAGCATGCTGCGAATACCTTGCTTGAGGCTGAAGCCTTTTGTGAGCAAGCTTATCAACAAACAGAGCGGCTCTTGGCTACCAACCAACAAGTGATCAAGATGAAAGATGCTGAACTAGAGGCACTTAGGGCTGATTTGAAGACTGCAAAGGTGGAAGCAGAGGAGCGGAAGGTGGAGGCGAAGAAGCAGAGGACAGAGGTAGAGAAGCTGAAGATGGAGAAAGCTGCTACTGATGCTGTGCTGCTCAAGGCTAAGGTCAGTCGAGAAAAGGCAGAGGCTAGCAAGAAAGTGGTTGGGTCGAAAAGGTTGCAGTAGATGCGGCACTTGCCACTCTGCAATCGGAGACGCTCGAGCACATGACCTCAACTGCACATCTTGCAACTTCCCACAAGCTCATCCTAGTGAAGAGCCACCATCCTGGCCTGGACTTCCTGATACTGGACGAGAGATTCGCATGTGAGGTGAGCAAGGCTGCTAACTACATCGAGTCCTTCGAAGACCATGCCGAGAAGCTCATGGCCTAGTTGAAGCTATCTCTTACTAGCGATGATGATGATGCCAGCTAGGGTCCATTGGCCTAAACACGCTTCTATAACGATTGAACCTTTTTTGCTACTATGGTCTTGTATGATACTGTGAATTAATTTGCTTGTCTATCTTGCTTTGCCTGCTATTCCCTTGTCGATGAAATAAAGTAGCACGAGTAAATGCAATCTGATTTAGTCCTCATATACCCTTAGTAATCAGCTTTGTAGCCACGCATCCTTGATTGTATCTGTACATAGGTTTAGAAAAACTTTCATTAAATGACTTAGCCCCCAAGTGTATACTAAGAGAGGCCGTATATAACATAAACACTATAAAAGTTGGTAGTGAAACTACATGATTTTTGCAAGTCTTCATCGATCACACGGTTTAGACTTAGCAGCAAACATGAACTTGCTGAGTAGCGCATGTAGAATCGACTAGAGGCCTTGTCTCCCAAGGTCCGCTAAACATTAGATATGTGATAATCTAGTGCTCGTGTGCCCACAGGATAGAATTGCTCGTCATCAGGTTCGGGCATAGCCACCCTTTGATTTTGTTCGCTGATATGCTAAGCACGCGATTGAGTAAATGTGTGCAAAAAATCACATGTAAAATAAATAAAGAGAAATAAAGAGATTATGCCTACAACGCCCCGCTCGATAGCAGTATCGACTAGGAAATAGGTCAAGGTATAGAGTTACCTTTAGCCCTCGACTCCTTACTCGATGATATCATCGAGTAGGGAGTAGAGTGATGTGAGGACAAAGTGTTGGAAATATACCCTAAAGGCAATCATAGAGATGATTATATTTTCATAAATATTCATAAAGTATGATATTGTTCTTTGAATAACATCATGCATATTGATTAACAAGTACTTGACTTGTTTGTGAAACTCTATATTCATCTTTATGATAATCATTCTAAAAGGGTTCCTAGTCGATAATCATATGAGGACATATATGAGTAGACTAGCATATGTACTGGCTGATGGCCACATTTCACAGGTCATAGGTATGGAGATATCAAACCAGTAATATAGACACAAGTTAGAGAATATGATGTTGGACATCAACCCACTATGAGACACTGCGAGAACGTTTTATTCTTTCATGTCATCAGTTGGTCTTAGATGCGAGAATGTTTTATTCTTTCATCGGACGTTCGTCATTGTGCCGCGCAGCTACCCATTGCCAACCATTCGATCAAGGCCACACGGACACCCTCGATGCAACCACGTCACCTCGTCCGAATCCGCCGCACCGCCGGAGTCCCGCGATCATCAGGATTTGTTTCCGCCTGCCGCACGGATGCCCAGGCCCCCTATTTAATGTGCCACCACCACCCTCGTGATCTCCACCTCACGTTGCACCTCCTGGTCAATGCACGCACGCTGAGACGCCCTCGCCTGCCTGTACAACCTCGCCGTAGTTCCCAAAGCAATCCGCCATTTGTTTCGTCACCGCCGGTCCCCTTCCATCGTTGCCGAGGTCGCCAGAGTGTCGCTTGCGCCGAGCCGTATCGATTGTGCCATTCCTTGTCGTCGGAGCTGCCCCCTAGCACCGTCGCTGTGGTCATCTTGCCCTGCTCTGGTGGACCTATGCCACCGTGCCATCGCCACCGAGCCGAGCTTCACCAACCGTCCTATCTTCATTCGACGTCCCAGATCCCACCATGTTGCTGCATCCACAGTAAACCCCATCTTCACCCCTCAGCCGTTAGATTCAATTGAACGGTGTAGATTGCATCGCTTGTAGTGTATTAGCGTAGGTCTTAGCCATTGGATCTAGAATCAAGGGCCGAGGCGTTGCCACGTTAGTGCATTGCTGCTTCGCTTGCTGTCGCCATTAAATGCATGTTGATCGATACCGATCGTGTCGCGTAGCGCGCTGCCGCTTCACCTGCTGTCGCTGTCCGATCTAGATCAGGTGGTAGTAGTGCCACCACGTGTCGTCCCCACGGTAGACCAGAGCTGAATCACATCAATCAATCCCAGCCGTTCATTTTGAATCGAACAGGCGTGATTGCGTTGAGTTTTGGCCAGTCGCATTGCGCCGCGTGTCCCCACGTATGCCGTCGTGACGTCAGATCTAAGCTGTCGGATTCAAACCGAACAGTCGAGATCGCACCGCGCCGAGGAGTCGTCACTATCGGTCTCTACTGACGTCACCCCATTCAATCTCTGCCGTCCGATCTGTAATGAACGATCCAGATCATCACGCCGTGTGTCTCATTTGTGCCCATTGGATCTGTGCCACATGTCGTTCATCCGAGAGTGCGGCGTGTGCTGTTTGCGTCAGCCTCTGGTTGCGACGCGTGTCAGCGTATGATTGGGCCACGTGTCATGCTAACGTCAGCGATGACGTCATAAATAATTTTCATTCAAAAAATAATTCCACTGAAATTTATTTCGGTGCTGACGTCATCATTAGGTCATTCTAATATCATAAATGTGAATTTTCCGTATAGAAATAATTCGGATTTTTTTATTTTTAGGGCTTTTCCATTTAATTGAAACTTTGAAAGGCCATATCTTTTGCATCCGAACTCCGATTGAGGTAATTATAGTCTCCAAAAATTTGTAAAATTATGCTCTATTTATTGGTGAATTTTATTTAATTTTTGGAGTTGATTTTGCTCTCTAGTTTGGTCATATATTGCTTTCCCTTGCATTGCGCGTAGACGTTGAGTTGCCGAGTGAATTCGTTGTCGTGGAGCCAGCAATTGACCAGGATGCAGAGCAGGACCCAGACCCCTTCGAAGGCAAGTCGTGCTTTGATTATGTTGAACCTATGCTTTAATATTATGTTGTTTTAATATATTGCATGTTATTTCAATTATCAAATGTTTGCCATATTTTGGGAGTAGTTAATTATCCACTTGAGTTACTTTCAACCTTGCCATATTGTATGCCATATCTCATTTGTCACCCTAGAATGGTTCAATATTGATTGGTAGGTATATATGCCAATGTGGGTAGTTAGAATGCAAGTAGAATGGTTAGCCATGCAACGAATCATCATTTCATGTACAAATGCTTAATCTTGCCTAATGATTATGGAACATGTTTATTAATTGTGTGTCGGTGTTGTCACACAATGTTGGTATTGTTGATAGTACGTGGTGCATGGTAAATCAACTAGGGTGGTAAAATGATTTAAACTGAGGCAAGTGGCAAGAATTTGTGGTGGGCCAACGTGGCACGTGGGTGGTTGCATTTGCTTTTTATGATGATTGTGGTTTTGGACATGATGATTTTTGGTTAGTCTTGCCTTGGTCAATTAAGGACTTAACCTTGCAAGAATTTGAACTGAGTCATTCATACAACCACAAGTCTGCAATGGGACAGATCTAGCCGGTTAATTTGTTGAGTCTAAACTTTAGTACTATTGTGGTGGTGTGGGGCCCGGGTAGTGGTAACTAGTCCTCGCATGGGTTGGCTCACATGGCGCAAGAGGGGGCCCTGGATGTGGTAACCAGTCCCACCAGTGTTAAAACCTTAGCGAATAGTATTGGGTTTAGATAGGCATTGGAAAGGCTTTGTTATGGTCACTCGCCTTTTGTGGAGTTTGATTATATCTTGTGGGTAAAGCGTATAACCTTTGCAGAGTGTAAAATCTATTCGAATAGCCGTGCTCACGGTATTGAGCATTGCTCGGTGATTACAGTCAAGGGTTAGATTTTTATCAATACAAATGTGGGATGGAATGTTGGAAGGAGGAAATAGGTGGTGAATTGGTCATTGAAAACAAATGCCAAAGTTATTACTGTTATTATTTGTTTTACTGTCTTTTCAATTTATTTATGCTAATCTTTTGCAAATGCTGTTTATGCAAAGAAACCATGAAGCCTATCCTTTGTACTAAGCCATGCATGTAGTGTATAGACTTGCATTTTGTGCATGGCTTGTTGAGTGCTCTATGTACTCACCCCTTGCAACCAAACATCAGTAGTTGAAGAAGAGGCATCACCTGCTTTTCAGGAGGAGTTCCACGAAGAGGTGAACAACTAGGGTGTGAATCTTGTCAATTGCCTGTGGCAGTTGAAGGGTTTCTACGCTTTTATTTATTTTCACTGCAGTTTATTCATTTACTTTTAGTCTTAGCCCTACGTGGCGTATTCATGTAAGGTGGACCATAAGGTCGTTCAACAGTTATATTAAACTTGGTAAAGTCTTATTTGTATTATCGTTGAGTATGATTGTGATATTCATCAATGTTGAGCCTGTGTGCACTAGCGTGACCCTGGACTAGTGCAGAATACACAGAGGGTCCGGATTTGCCTATTCGGATCCCAACAGAGGTGGTATCAGAGCCATACTGACTGTAGGTCAAGCCCTAGCTGGTTGTCACTTTAGGAAAGTCCAAAACTATTTTCTAAAGGCAAAAATTAACTGGAAAAATTAAAAGGATCTTGACTTGTCCCTTCTTATTGCTCTTTACCTTTGCTAAATTTTCTACCTTTTCTTTGTTCTTAAGTTGAGATTTTGAGAGAGCCGCTTTTCTGCAGGTTGAGATAGATTGCTTTTATGGTGAGCGCAAGGGAGGATTTGCTGCTATGCTCTAGAAGATGTTGCAGATGTTGGGAGGCTTCGATCGCCGCATTTACCGCAGCACCAACTGGGTGGTGAATGGAAAGAGGAGAGGAATGATCTGCAGGCTCACCGTGTATGCTCGGGAGGGTACCAATGGGAGTCGCCTGGTTTACATCCTGCGAGGAGATCATCTTTTGAAGCTAAAATCTAGGAGAATGCTCGTCTTGCTCTTCGCCGCTTTGCCCGTGACTACGCTCAGGAGTTGGAGACCACTGCATTCAAGTACCATCCAAATGGGGTCACCGTCACTAAGGAGAGAGTTCGGGAGGAAGACAATGCCACCACCGTCCACTTGGCGCATCTCATTTCAGTCTAGGAGATGCACACGAAGACCACCAACCAGAAGTTTTCTAAGGCATATGTGTAACATCCTCAAATTTGGCTAATTTTTGAATTTTATAATTTATTTTGAATTTTTGAGAATTTTTGGAATTTATTTGAATTTAATTGAATTTTTGAAATTAGTTTTCTCTAGCAATTAATTTAATAATGAAAAGTTTTAATAAAATTTAAATGGCAATATTTTATTTGAGTTCAAAATGTCTTAAAATATTTTCTTGAATTTTTCTAGAATTTTTCTGATATTTTAAGTGCCTCAAATAATTAAAATGAATATTCAGAATTATTTTTACTTGAAAAACAATTAAAATTCGGATGAACAGTAATGGGCCGAGCCCATTACTGTGCGCACGATTGGAAACCCTAGCGCCGTCACGCCTGAGCCGTCCGATCGGGATCTCGTGGTCTCTGCCTTGTCGCGTCGCTTCGAACCGGCCGATTCGATCGTCGCTGCAGCGTCTACCGAGATGAGCGCGCCGCGTCGCCGTTTCATCTCCGTGCGTTTCGCGCCGCCGTCTTCTCGGAGAAAAAAGCATTAAGTCACCGTTTAAGCGCGCATGCCGAGGCTATAAAACCCAACGAACGTTTTGCCGTACTCTCCTTTGCTTTGCGCTCATTTCTCCCTATCGCACTCGCCGTAGCTCGCCGCCGTTTGCCCGTACGTGCTCACCGTAGTTTCAAAGCCATTCCGCCGCATTTTGTGCCACCGCCGGTCACTCTTCGCCGCAACCAAGGACACCGGAGTACTCCTCAAGCCGTGACGCATCCGAAGGACTACTTCTTCTTACCGGAGGACGCCCAGAATGCCGTCGCCTTGGTCATCTTCCTCATCTCCGGCAGCATCTCCTCGCCGCGCCCTCGTCGAGCTCGCGATCAACGTCGTAGATTGGATTTGCATCGAACATACTGGTGAGTCCACGTATTCCTTTGCAATAGAGACCGATGGTGTTGCTTTAGATCGTGGCCGTAGGATTAAGTAACGGCGGGCTAGGATGGTGCCACGTGCTGAAGAAGGATTGCCCACGTGTGCTTAAAAGTCATGTTAGCTAATAGCCGTCGATTTGTATCGAATAGTGCGGATTTAGCCACGTAGTCATCGCAAGCGATAAACCATGTTATCAAATGTTAGCCGTTAGATCTTGATAAATGCGCTTGTGATTAAGCCACGTAGTCTAGTTAACTGTAGCCGTTAGATTTGGCGTAAGATTCATTAGATCTAGGCCGTTGAATTTGAATCGAACGGACCGGATTCCGCCGCGCGCCGGGCCAGTCCCAAGACGACGCGTGTTGCTCGGGAATCGAGGCGACGCAACCGTCGCTGTGGTCGACGTCACCCGAATAATTATCGCCGTTAGATTTAGATCTGATGGTCATGATTGAGCCACGTGTCAGCATCGCGGTAACGATCAAAAGTGTCGGTGCAATCTTGGCCGTTGATCGCATTGCACGAATCTTGATGCATGATCGGATCAATTGAATCGTTATTCGGTTTATTCTCCGTCGTTAGATTTTGATCCGAGGGATGAGATTGTGCCACGTGTCGACTCGCGATGTCGAACCAAATAAATCGCGCGAATCGTGGCCGTCGATTTTCAATCCGACGGTTGAGATTAAATCAACCTCTCGGTTGATACTTCGTCGCCGCGTGTCACGCTAGGATTGTGCCACGTGTCGCGACCGGATCATGCCATGTCATCAAGTGGGACCCACTTGTCAGTGCTCTCACAGTAAAAGATGACGTCATGCTGACGTCATAAATAGCAATGATGACATCATAAATAGTTTTAAATAATAAATAAATAAATAAATTTATTTGGTGGAAAATATTTTCGGTGCTGACGTCATTAATCACCATGCTGACGTCATATTTTTGGGATTTTCTGTATAAAAATAAATAGAGAAATTCGGTTTATTCTTTTTGATTTATTTTAAAAAAAACTTCAAACGCTTATAACTTTTGCGTTTTAACTCCGATTTGAGTGATTTTAATTTCTAAAAATTTGTAAAATCAAGATCTATTTATTGGTGAATTTTGTGGAATTTTTTGAGTTGAGTTTGCTCTCTAGAAAATATATTTATTGTGTGTATGTATATGATTTGGGAGACGTTGATTTGTCGGAGAACTTCGAGGGGGAATTTTTAGAGCAAGATCAAGCTTTAAACCAGGATCAGCAACTTTTTGAAAGCAAGTTATGCTTTGACCATTTTTATCCTATGTTTTGAAATATATTTTGTTTTAAATTATGCATGCTAATTCAACTAAAAGTGGATTGAATTATTTTGGGTGAATTAGCTAATCAACCAATCTGTTATTGCCACCTTGATAATATTTGTATGCCATGAATCCTTGTCACCTTAAGTTGGATAATAAAAGTTGGTTGTTATTATTGTGCCAACACGGGAAGCTAGACCGTGAATAGATGCTTTGCTGTGCTAATAACGTCAATCATTTTTGGAATACAAAGGCAATACTGACTAAAGAGTAGTGAATGCTTTTTAATGAAATGTGGAATGATGTTGGTATTAACATTGGAATATAGAGACCTATGTGGTTCTACATGAAAGATGAATATGAGCATGTGTTGCACTGTTAACAACTTGGGATGGAATTGATTTAGACTGGGGCAAGTGGACCGAGGCTTCGTGCCAGGTGGGCCTGTGTGTTGGATAACGCGGTGCTACGCTAGCCGAAAACAAAATTTTTCTACCGCGAACACCAGAAAACAAAATCATAGAGCATTACCCTTGGAGTACGTTAGCAGCGGAAGTAGAGTGGGTGAAGCCTCCCCGCGTGCTCGAAGCCTGATAGTAGATCTGGGAGTTAATCGCCTCCTCCTTGCGCACGCAGCATAACCTTGTAGAGAGAAGTAGGCGTTCTCGCCGATCGTGGCGAGGCGGATGCAATGGCGTCTCTCGGTATCCACACGCGTCGGGGAGGAACGCCGTCTTGTTGGTGTGCTAACACCACTGTGCGACGGCTAGGGTTCTGGCGAGGGTAGAGGTCGACGGCTAGGGTTTCGTGGTGGGGAGAACCTCACTACCGCACACCCCACGCCCTTTATATAGAGTGCACTAACGGGCCTTTCACGATAGAAGCCCACTAGGACTCACACTAATGGATCTTCTCGGTAGAAATCCATTAAGGCGCGAAGGATCCAAATCGTGTAAACCCACTAATGGATCCAATCCATCGACATGATCCAACCCGTTAAGTGTGTGACCCGTTAGGTTCATGCATAAGCGGCCATAGCCCTGAAACCTCTTTTCGAGACCATCGGACTTGATGGTTCCTAGCGGGACATGTTGTCCCCAAATGCACAGAGTGATCGTATCGGTGAACCTTGATATACTCATATCCGATCCTTTTGCCACGTGATACCGGTCAAGCTCAAGGCAAGATCGTGCCATCCTTGTGGTAGCTCGACCCATTCACTCGTCAATGTAATGGATATAATTAAGTGATTAACACTTTAATCACTTTGGCATAACCATGCACTTTTCATATCCATCCACACCAAGGGGCGGAGATATCTCTCCAGTTATCGAGGAGGGCAAATTCCATCTTGATCTCTTATATCTCACGTCATGTTTCATGGCATACCCGTAAGCTACCTTTATAGCTCCTATTACGGAGAAGCATTTGTGACCCCAAGGTATACAATTACACATGCCTTTGAGAATCAATAAGAATCTCGGTCGAAGGATCGTATAGGTATACCACTCGAGACAACATCTAATGGCACTTCTAAGATAACAATCTCATCGGTGTCTCGAGTGGGTCTATCAACCCCATGTTCTCTAACATGTGCCCACATTATTGATTTGATATCTCCATATCTATGGTATGTGAAACATTACCATCAATCAATACATGTCTTTGGTCGATCACTATTGTCCCACATAATGATATGTGACCAGGGATCGTTTAGAAAAATATCATATAACCAATATGTTTCACAATTAAGTCATACTCAATGAACAATAGAATGACATTTATTCATGGAACTGATAAGTACATGAACACAGACGTATGATACAATCATCTCACATGATCGCCTCTAGGGCATATCACCAACACTGTGTGGCATATGGGGGGGTTGAGTGTTGTGAGGGTTGTGTGCCAAAATGTTGAGAGAAGGATGTCTTGCCTTGGTCAGTTAAGGACCTTACCTTGCAAGCCTTTGACCTAAGTCTCTAAATGCTGACCATATGTGCGAATGGGAAGACCTAGCTTAGTAGGGTTACGATGTCTTACCTTTGATACCTCGGTGGCGATTACGAGGGGTAGTCATGCGAGAGCGTGCACGTGCTACTGACTTGGTACCCTATCCAGCGGTGTTAAATCGGTCCTATACTTGCTCTGAGTGAGGGAAGTGATAGTGAAGACAACACGAGAGGTTCTTAGGCTAAGATAGAAGTCTCGAAAAGTTTTATTCTGATTAATCGCCTTTGTGGTGTGCAAGCTGTATCATGTGGGTAAAGTGTACAACCTCTGCAGAGTGTCAAAAGCTGTTTGAATAGCCGAGTCCACTAGTAGCGGACAATGCTCGGGATTACAAGTCAAGGGTAGTGTTTGAAAATAAAATGGGGAATAGTGTGTGTCAAAGAAAGATGTTTAAGGACTGTGTGTCCAAACTATTGTGGAAAACAACTTGAGAAATATGATGGTTATATGACTTTGATGCTTTTAATCTAAATAAATTGTAGTTTAAAATATTGATGCAAAAGCAAAATAACCATTAAAGTCTTTCCTTTGTAATAAGCCATGCATGTAGTAAATAGATCTGCATTCTGTGCATGACTTGTTGAGTACGGTGTGTACTCACCCTTGCGGACAAACTTACCAGAAGAAGAGACCACACCTGCTTATGAAGAGGAGTTTGTTGAAGAGCCGGGAAACTAAGGAAGCAAGCCTCAATCAAGGCGTCTGTGGAGAAGATGGAGCACCATGACTTTTTTTATTTTCCGCTGTTGAACTTTATCTACTTTAATTATTGTAAGCCCTGCGTGGCAGACTATTGTAAGGGGCCATAAAGTCGAACAACTCGTTTATATACATGTTTGATGTACTTTATTATTATTCCGCTATGTATGATGTGATATTGTACCCTGTTTAACCTGTGTGCACTAGCGCGATCCTAGACTAGTGCGTAATACACAGAGTGTCCGGATTTGTAAATTCGGGGCACGACAGAGGTTGTATCAGAGCATACTGACTGTAGGGCTTGACCTTAGGTAGACTGGCCGATAAAGATAAGGTTAATTTCTAAAAGATTAAAATTGCACAAGATTATGAATGAAATCTTGATTGATCTTTTCCCTCTTAATCCGCATCTATGCTGCAATTTTCTGTTATTACTTTGTGATTTCAAAATCTAGTTCTAACGAGGTGTAATTTGGCAGATGAAGAGGATTCACACCTTTGGAGAGCGCACTGGAGGCTTTGTTACTGAACTGTGGTATCTGCTGCAGTTCTTGGAGGGCTTCGTGAGGCCGATCTACCGAGGTACCGATTGGTTCATCTTTGGGCGAGCGTCGCTTTGGGGCGTGAGGTCCATCTCTGCGAGACAGGGGGAGAGCCAGCCATCCTGTCCACGTCAGCTGCAGGAGGTCAACGTTCGAGGCCGGCATCCAGGAGACCGCACGCCTTGCGATGCGGTAAATCGCCCGGACCTACTTCGCCGAGCTCGAGGGCACAGTTTTTTGTCACCATCCGCGCAGGGACAACCGCTTCGACCGGGTTCCGATCGACGACGATGACGCTACGATCCACCATTTGGTGAGATACGCCATCGCCCAGGAGGAGACCTTGGACGAGACGGTCCAGGAACTGCAGAGGGCCCGTGACAAGATCACGGAGGTTAGGGCGCAGCTGCGGGAGGCTACCGAGGGCCTGAGCATCTACATCAGGAGGGTGCACGAGCTGGAGGAGGCGCTAGAGGGACCTGACTCAGAGCCGGTGCTTGAGCTGCACGACCCCGACCCTGAGGAGCTCGAGCCTGAGCAGGAGGCGCCGGTGCAGGAGGCACCAGTTCAGGAGGCACCAGTGCCGGTGGTGCCAGAGCCCCCAGCACCCGTGCAGGCAGCCCCGGAGCCAGCAGAGTCAGTGGGCTCGTTTGTTCCACCAGCTGTGGGGCACCAGGACCAGTTCGCTCCTATGCCACCGCACCCACCGCAGTATCCGCCTGGAGGACCGCAGCCTGGATGGCTTGACGACTGAGAGTTTTAGTTTATTCCAGAGTCGACACTTGTGTTGAGTCAAGTTATATCGAGTCAGTATTATCGAGTCCGTCTTAGAACGGTTGGTTGATTTGAACTCTATGAGTTGTTATGTTTCTTTATGGTGAACAATTACTATGGTTATGTGTGTTTGGTATGCGCCGCAATGCCGTAGGCACTTGTGAGCGGCCATATCCTATGGTATTAAATAATATTGTGTGCTTATGTTTGAGTCAAATTTTCTCCCCGTAAAAGAATGTTGCATACCTGTCTATTCCATTTCCTCTTTTCCCTAAATCCTTTGTTTTTCAGATGGTGAACACTCGTGGAAACCGCGGAGCCGGAGGAAGTGGATCACAGCAGGGTGGAAACCAAGACAATGCATCGAACCCTCAAGCACCACCTGTGGATATGAACAATCTGGGTGCATTCTTGGCTGCTCAAACCCGGTGATCACGAGACCATGATGCATCGATGACAAAGAATGAGAATCAGTTGCGACCAACAACCACCAAGCTAATCACCATGGAAATCAGTCTAGATTATCGGACTTCATGAGAACCAGACCCCCAACCTTCTCTGGGAATGTCAACCCCATAGAAGCTGATGATTGGTTGCGCACCATTGAGAGGAAGCTGCACATATCTCAATGTGTTGGCAACGAGAGGGTTTTGTATGCCTCTCACCGGTGGAAAACCTCGCCGTGAGTGGTGGAAAAATTATTGCGCTTCCCACGAGCATCCTCAGGAAATTACCTGGGATGAGTTTACAATTGCCTTCCGCCAGTACCATGTGCCAGAGGGTATAATGGAACTCAAGAAGGAAGAGTTCCGCTCTTTGAAGTAGTGATGGGGACGGCGATCCCAATCTTTCGGTGAGATGATGATACGTCGATTTGAGTGTGTTGATGGCACCGAATTTAGGGCTTCCTACCAACAGGTCGAGAGCTTCACAATCGCAATGCCAATCCTCACAGATACAAGATCCAAACGATCAATAGTTCCTGCAAGAAATCGAGAACCCGCAAGAACAAAGTATGAAGCAATTCTGAAAATATGGTATTGAAATCAAAGGAACAAGTTGAGGTTCTGTTTCTCGGATCGGGCGGTCTAGTCGACGCCGCAAACACGAGGAGGGGCGCTGCAGGGTCTACCAAACACAACAAAACCTAAATGACAACGTACGACGGCTGAGGCATTATATAGGGTGGAGACCAGACTTGGGGCACCCAAATTAGGGTAGACCACCACCCTAAGGTCGGCCACCATGCAACCCTAACCATACATGGGCCATGGGCCCAAAAATAAGGTGGCGCAGCACCTGGAATTTCTGTCCCGTGAGATTGTTCTATGATTTTCCATCACTCCAAAAGGAATTTAGCCTTAGGAATAGATCCATTGGAAAGTTTATCTCGATACCTTTCAAGCGGTGGTCGACGCAGCTGGCGGAGTCAAGGAGCCCAAGTTATGTCATTTGAAGTACTACTACTCTGGATGGCGGCTGGACTCGCGATTTAATTGTGCTTGATCTTGGGCCTTCCTTGGCGAGTGGGCTGTCCTCGGTGGATGTCCTTGACCTGCTGGTCCAGCAAATGTGGATGAAAAGGCCTTGCTTCTGGATTGAGTCCTCTAGGCGTCGTAGTCGAAGTAGCGGTCATAGGGTAAGAAGGGGCAGCGGTTGTATCCTTGGTTGGGATGTCCTCATCAAGCAGGGAGGCCAATCTGTGGCCGATTATCTTAATAAGTTCACGCAGTTAGCTCGCTATGCTCCGGAGGACGTTCCAACTGACAAAGCTAGGCAGTCCCGATTCATGAAGGGGCTCAATTCTGGACTTCAAGTGGGACTAATCACCCACACATTTCCAGATTTCCAGAAGCTTGTCAACAAGGCGCTCATTCTTGAAGATAAGCGGAAAGAGTTGGATGACAACCGCAAGCGTCGTTTGGTACAAACAAGGAGGGCGTCGAGGTCGCAGAAGGCAGGGTGGTACCTCAACAGTTCACCCGATTCGGCCGGGGAGCGGCAAGAAGAGCACCATTGCTGTACAATGAACCGGTCGAGAATCCACAAACACCGGCAAGATCACTAGCCAAGCTCTGATGGCTGAACAATGGCAGGAAGACGTTGTTACAACTGCAATGAAATGGGACATTTTGCCAACGTCTGTCCCAAGAAGGGAGGAGTTACCCCTGTGCGCTTTAACCTAGGTAATACTCCTGCAAGATCACCAGCTTAGGGAGGAAGCCAAGCACCTGCACAGCTGGAGCTGCACCACAATCTGCGGTGCGAGGAAGAGTCAATCACATCTTGGCGGATGAAGTGCAAAACGCCACGGATGTCGTATTAGGTAAGTTCCAAGTCAACTCAGTATCAGCTACTATTCTGTTTGATTCAGGAGCTTCTCATTCATTCATTTCTCAAGTTTTTGTCATGCAAAATGATGTGGATGTGGTTAAACTTAAGAATACACTAATAGTCCAAACCCCTGGATCAGAACTCCGAGCTAAAGTAGGATGTTCTGGGGTAAAATTAATAATAAATGGAATAGAGTTCCTAGCGAACTTAATTATACTGGACACTCAGACCATAGATGTTATCTTGGGAATGGATTGGCTATCTAAGCACAAAGCGATCTTTGGATTGTGACTAAGAGTAGTAATGATTGAGAGCCCAAATGGCAAGAAGGTGGAGATTCAGCGATTCTTGTTTAGGATAGTCAATTAATGGTTAACAGTGCCAAGGCTGTTGAAATGAAGGATGTCTCGGTAGTTAATGAATACCCGGACGTATTTCTAGAGGACCTACCCAGAATGCCACCAGACCGAGATATAGAATTTGTAATTGAGTTAGTACCTGGAACAGCTCCAATAGCTAAGAGACCCTATAGGATGTCTACCGAGTAATTGGTAGAAATAAAAAAGCAAAATTGAGGAATTATTGGAGAAAGGTTTCATAAGACCAAGTTCGTCACCATGGGGAGCCCCGGTGCTGTTTGTAAAGAAAAAGGATGGGAGTTTTAGAATGTGTATAGACTATCGTGCACTCAACGAGGTGACGATAAAGAATAAATATCCCTTGCCCAGGATAGATGATCTTTTCGATCAATTAAGAGGAGCGAGAGTCTTCTCGAAGATAGATCTTCGATCCGGATATCACCAGCTAAAGATTTGGACTGAAGACATACCAAGGACAGCTTTCTCGTCTAGGTATGGCCATTATGAATTCACGGTCATGTCCTTTGGACTGACTAATGCTCCTGCGTATTTCACGAATATGATGAACAAGGTATTCATGGAATATTTGGATAAATTTGTTGTCGTATTTATTGATGACATTCTGGTTTATTCAAGTCGGAGGAAGAGCATCTTTGGACATCTAAGGATGGTCTTGGAAAAGCTAAGAAAAACGGTTGTATGCAAAATTGAAGAAGTGTGACTTACGGAAAAAGAAGGTTGAATTCTTAGGTCATGTAATGACAGTCGAAGGAGTAGCTGTCGATCCTAAGAAAGTAGAGGCAGTGTTGCATTGGGAGCAACCAAAGTCGGTTACTCAGATTAGAAGTTTTCTTGGTATGGCGGGATATTACCATCGGTTCATCGAGGGTTTCTCATCCATTGCAAGACCTCTCACACAATTGCTTAAAAAGGAGAAAAAGTTTGCGTGGTCGCCCGAGTGCGAAAAGAGTTTCCAAGAGCTGAAGAAGCGGTTAACTTCGGCACCTGTTTTAGTGTTGTGAATACTAAGGATAATTTTGATATATATTGTGATGCTTTGCGTCAAGGACTCGGATGTGTACTGATGCAGAACGGCAAAGTAGTAGCTTATGCATCAAGGCAGCTACACTACAACAGGAACACCCCTTTAACAACGGATATATAGCAACACATGATATTATGCGTTGCAAGTAACAGGATGGCAACGCTTGCAAAGCGTTGCAAGCATCATCCGTGGGGTTAAACAACCAGTGGCAACGTTTGTCAACTGTTGCAAGAATCATCTCTAGATCGCTTTGTTTTTTTGGCCGGATCCGTATTAGACCCTTTTGTTTCTGCCAGCGTGAACCTTTGTTTTTTTGATTGCGTGTAGGCTTTCCGTGTGGTGTAGGCTTCCAGTAGGGGTGCAATCGGATCGGATAATTTTCGACCGACTGACCGACCAACCGGATGTGTTTGGATCGGATTTAGATATTTTTTCGGATAGTTTTCGGATTCGGATACTTTGTTTCGGATTCGGATTCAGATTCGGTATATCACTATCCGTCGGATCGGGATATTTCAAAATTTTTTCGGATATATCCGTACAAACCCATTCGGATATCCCATTAAACCGCCATCCGTATTACCACGCAGGTCAGTGACTGGGGTGGCGGGTGGTACTACGTGAGAGGTATCGGATACGGGTAGTATTTTTACCCGTTTTATCGGATATGGATACGGGTATTTTTTTCTTGGATCGGATACGGATAGTACCCGGATAGTTGAGCGTCAGATTCGGGTCGGATTCGGAGCGGGCACTACCCAGCAAATACCCGAAGATCTTGGGCGGATACGGGTACCCAGGCTTCGGATAACCGGGAGTATAAAATACAGCCCACTCAGCGCCCACAGCCCATAGCCCATGAGAGTCGGTCGGTCCAACCCAAATAGCAATTGTTTAGGCCTTTAGGGTTTGGGTCCTTAATCCTGTGGGAAACACGAGCGGACCGAGCGGTCGAGCACATGCGACTGAGGCGAGGGCGAAATGGTGTGCTACGCCACGCTTCTGCGCCAGCCGCTCGCCGCGCTCTCCCCGTGCTCCTCGGGCGCCAACAAGACGTCGCTGCCCGATCCTCGGCGCTTATCCCTCCTCCTCGTCCCCACCGGGCGGCGGCTCGGGATCTCCTCGTCTTTGCTCCTACTCCCGCCGAGGAGGCGAGCCATGGCGGCGCCTCCGGTGAGTCTTTGAGACGCGGGCACCAACAGCGCCACCGCACTACGACGCAGCCTCGGCGGCCGCCTCGTCAGCCTTACTGGGTTCGAGGTTTGCTTCACGAGCGATACATGCTTGCTCTTTTGCCTCTGCCGAGCTCCTCGCCGTCCTTCCAATCCGTCAGCATAGCAAAGAGTACTTGTTGTGTAACCTTGTTTGTGTGGCTTTGTGATCCTTTCCTCGCTTCCTGATAGAACATGCTCCTGCTTAGTTACTCAAAGACACTCGTATCGTACTGGGCAGTGGGTGCTAGATATGCTTAAGATGCCACAGAGTTGAAACCTTTGATTGACGTGAGAATTTCCTCTTGTGCTGATTTATATTGGTTGTGCTTTTGTTGTGGTCACTTTGATCAAGTGGCATTGTACTTACCAAATCACCGAAAGTCTGCACTTTGCATTGGTAGCCAATACCAAAAATTGGATCCGGACAATATTTTGCTTACTGAGCATGCCAGGGCTACACGTAAAAGGAGGTTTAGGAGCGCTCAAACTCTAATAGCATTTCGTCTTCTCAGGTTTCTCAATATCTGCTGCGCGACTTGGATTGCCAGATGTTGGTCTCATCTCCTATGGGGAAATGATAGATCAAGGGCGTCTAATCACTGAAGCAGTATCGATACCTGTGATTGGTGATGCCGATAATGGTTATGGAAACTGTATGAATGTCAAGAGGACAGTGAAAGGGTTTATTAATGCTGGTTTTGCTGGAATTCTTCTTGAAGATCAGGTATGGTTTGCAAGGAATATTGACTGTGAATGTCATCCCATAGATTGTATTTGTCCCACCCGTCTTGAAAGTTTAGCAATTAGGGAATTCTATTATATTCTTTTTTGTCAATATGGTATTTCCAAGGAAACTATAGGGTTTTTTTAAAAAAATGCTTCATGGGATATGAACAGCTGGTATTCCTCTGGCTTAAAAGAAATGCAAAGTTAAGATCATGACTCTCGAAATTGGTATGTTAGAATAGAACACTTTCTGAGCAATTGGTGCTTCAGGTATGCTATTAAGTCTCAGTTTTTTCTGTAAAATCATCATCATTGATATATAAACATATTCTTCATTTTGCTTCATATATATTATATAAACATATGTAAGTTTTGTATATGTGCTTTGATTCTAGGTAGTTTGCGTACTATCCGACTAAGTACCCGTTATCCATATTGTATCCGTCCGTATAATATCCGTATCTGTTTTCTACCCGTTCGTAAATACCCGCTATCCGTATCCGTATCTTACCCGATTTTCCACTACCCGTATCCGAAAAAAATAATTAGGGTAGGATACAGGATGACCTACTACCTGACCATATCCGACTCGTTTTCACCCCTAGCTGTGACCCCTGCGGCATCTCCGCGTCTGCCCCAATCCATTCCAATCTCCAGTCCATCTCGTTCTCACAGATTTGCGGCTGCCTTGACTCGACCTTGCCGCCGCCCAAGCCGCCTGTCTCCTCGCCTTCCTTTGCCTCGCCTCCGGCACCCTCCGCTTGAAGTCTCTTTGTGGCGCCCCTAGTCAAAGCCGGGCGCTAACGCCTGCCCGGATGGATCTAGCCGCCGATCGCTGCACGGAGATCCCGCACTCGACCCTCCCGTTCCTCCTGCAGCACCTCGATTGGAACCCTGAAACCGTGATGCGCGATTCGACACGGTGCCGCTCTCCTTTAATTTTTGGAGTAATGGAATGGTACACTCTCTTTTAATTTTTGGAGTGGAATGTTGAGGGATGGTTCGATTGAGTTGATCCATGTGCTGCTGTTATGTGCTGCTGTTAAATCTTCTGTAGAAATCTTGCCAGTTCATTTAGTTCTTGACCTAGGGTTAGCATCTACGTTGTTTTGCTATCAGTACTCAGCAGCTATTCTTGTTGCTGTCTAGGGCTATTTAGTTCATACGCATCATTGGGACACTGGTTTGGTAGTAGTCATCATTGGTTGCTCGAGTTTTGACGCCTATAACCCATCTACATTCAGTGTTATCTCAAAATAACTCTTCCCTTGTTGAAGAGTTTTTTGGGACACTGGTAGGTTTCTTGAATTTTGAGAAGTTTTGCCGAACTCGAAGTTGTTGTTATGTGTTTGTTTTTGTTATCAAGTCCATTTTGTAATCCGTAGATTACAACGATGCAATCGATTACTCTGGAACTTGCCCTTTTCCTTGTTTGTGATAGGTGGACTCTGTTCCAGATTTGGCTGAGCACATTCATAGGACAAGTGCACGAATGCTTTTGCATATCAATGGGTATTTTAGATAAAATCTTCACACCCTTCGCCAATCCCCTTAATTTTTTGTCTTTTGTCATTTCTTTGGCCAAATATAGTTTGGGCAGGATTTGCATCACCACAGATGCTGTTAGAAGTTTAGAACAATATTACCTTGTTCATCTATTGCGATGATGTTTTGAATTACCATTCTCATGTGTGCTCAATGGGATCATCTGCCAAATGTGCTCCTCAGGTATCCAGATAAGATTGGGAATGCTAAATGGGAGGTCAAGGAGCTTGGCATAGAGCACAATGGGTATGCTTATATTTAAGCCATCTTTATATGGATAATTTGAATATTCTTGTTTTAAGTCTGTTTTGGCCCTGATTTGTTATGCTTCTTTTGAACCCTCCTTTGCCACCCGTCTTATTCATTTTTGCACTAATTTTCCAAATAGTTTAGAACATATGGATCTAATATTTGTGCTCTTGATGTCCTTTGGTGTCTTATTCAATAGTAATTTGTGGCCATTTTCCTTAGCCATAGACAATCTAGCCAGATTTGTCTTTGTTATTGATGGTTGGTGGGATTCTGTGGCAATATGCTAATGTTTCCTTTATATATCTTGCTAAAATTCACTTTTTACATATAAAATCACACCTTTTACTCTCTTAGTCACGTGCTAACAAAATCTGGAATTGAAGTATTAAGTTCTTGTACTATAAAGCTGAATACATTTCATGTTGTGATATATGAAAACTGCATTCCTGTAACTATGTTTATGGAGGCCAAAGGGACTGAATGTGCTTGATTCTTATTATAGGGAATTAGGGATTTGATTGTAATTTTCACAGTTAGAGCAAGGACTATGACTTCTAAATAATAGTGTGTTTTTTTTACTGTGATCTGGAAGGGCAACTGATTAGGTTGTTTGTTGTTTGCACCTTTTTATTACAGATATGTTGATTTGTTATTGGGTGAATTCAAGCATTACAAGACAAGATTGGACCATGGAGGAATTTCAAAAGAGGTTGGTGTGAGCCAATTAACTGATTAATTTATTTTGTTTTTTCGTTGCTCTCTCTTGACCTCTGTTTAATGTTGGTGTTAACAATGGATGAGAGAATAAATGAATCTGTAGGTGGCACATTATACTCCATAGTCAGATTGAACTTGTTAGAATTTTTGTGGTTGTCATGCACTCCTATTCTTAAGATATCAATGCATACCTTTTGTTTTTGTAGGATGAGACAATGGTTGAGGCTGGTATTGACTGAGTGCTTGAGTGTTATGGACAAGTATTCATGATTATGCACTTGTAATATTCAAACTCTTCTACAAGATTGTGTCTTTGTTGAGTCTTTGTGTGTATGTTTGTATGATGTAATTATAATATTGTTAGTTTGTCTTATTGTCTCTTTCATGGAAACATGGAGCCATGGTCATGTTGCTAAGTTATTATTTACATATTGTTCTATCTTCTGTAACTTTTCATTATGTGTATCGTTGAAATTGAATGGACTTTTGCAACTTTGTTGGACTACTTGATAAAATAACTAGTTAAATTATGATAGTTCTGTTTCATTTGAATTCATACGGTTGATCAATCAATGCTATATGTGTTCTTTTTCTACAATAATTCACTTTGCCATTATATGCTTGAATTTGAGAAGGCTGCAATGAACTGTTAGGCCTTGTAGTTGTGCTCCTTTTTCTACAATAATTCACTTTACCGTTCCTGTTGATGATTTCTGGTGACATGCTCCTTCTCGACTAATCATTGTTCAACCACCATAATGTAGGTTGATTTGAATTCTGAAGTCATGGGTGCAATTCCAGTCGCAGTGTCTTGGGCTAATGAGCTCGCATACATATAAGGAACCTCTATGAGCTATGTAGTACAACATGGTTGTGCCAAACTAAGTGGTAGATGTAGTATCTCTATAATGCGACAATTTGATATATAAGTGGTGGATGGAACTCTGTAATGCAACAATTTTTTAATATATTACTGATTTGCGCTTATTTTCAATGTGTGCCTGAGAAATTATCTTGAATTCTTCAAATACATTGCACATGCATAATATATTTATTTGGCTCCAAATAAAAATAATTACAAATATTGTTGCTTAGATGGTTTATTCGTTGCTACGCATATAAACGTTGCCACAAGTACAATCTATATATTGCAACAAGCTATAGAAGGCTAATCGTCCATAGGTAGTACAAACATATATAAGCGTTGCTATATCACATCAATATCCGTTGCAACTTAGCAACAGTTATTAATAGGACTTACCAACGCATAATTAAGTGTTGCAGTAAACCCTAGCAACGCCACTTTAGGCAACGCATAATTATGCGTTGGTATAGATCCTAGCAACGCATATATGCGTTGTTAAAGGGGTGTTCCTGTTGTAGTGCTAAGGCCACATGAGCAAAATTACCCAACTCATGATTTAGAGCTAGCCGTTATAGTGCACGCTCTTAAAATATGGTGTCACTATCTCATCGGAAACCGATGTGAGATATATACGGATCTTAACATGAGGCAGAGAAGATGGTTAGAATTAATAAAGGATTACAACCTCGGAATTCACTACCATCCAGGAAAAGCAAATGTGGTGGCTGATGCATTATGTCGGAAAAGCCACAGTGTGAATTTGATGTTAGCAGAAGATCAGCCTGATTTGTGTAAAGAACTTCAGAAGTTAAGGTTAGAAGTTGTACCGGAAGGATTCCTAGCAACTTTGGAGGTTAAGCCGACTCTGGAAGAGCAGATCAGGGAAGGTCAAAAGGATGATGAGAAGATCAATAGAATCAAATCCAAGATAGACGAAGATCTGGCCAAGGACTTCAGAGTAGATGAGCAAGGTACTTTATGGATGAAAGAAAGAATCTGTGTACCTCATAAACCGGAATTGAAACAGTTAATATTGAAAGAAGCGCATGATTCCAAGTATTCAATTCACCCCAGAAGTGCTAAAATGTATCAGGATTTAAAAGAAAGATTTTGGTGGCCAAATATGAAGAAAGAAGTAGCCGAGCATGTAGCATTGTGTGACATATGCCAAAGAGTCGAAGCAATGCATCAGAGACCAGCTGGACTATTACAACCACTAAAGATACTAGAATGGAAATGGGAGGAAATCGGGATGGATTTTATCACCGGTTTGCCAAGAACACAAGGTGGATATGACTCCATATGGGTCATAGTGGATAGGTTAACAAAGGTTGCAAATTTTATACCCGTGAAAACAACTTATTCTGGAGATAAGTTAGCAGAACTGTACATGTCAAGGATTGTGTGCTTGCACGGTGTACCTAAGAAGATAGTATCAAACAGAGGTACCCAATTTACCTCGAGATTCTGGGATAAGCTGCATACAGCTATGGGCACCCGTCTGAATTTTAGCACGGCATACCATCCACAGACAGATGGTCAGACCGAAAGGGTAAACCAGATACTTGAAGATATGCTAAGAGCTTGCGCTATACCATATCGTGGGATAAATGCTTGCCGTACGCAGAGTTTAGCTACAATAATAGCTATCAAGCCAGTTTAAAAATGTCGCCTTTTGAAGCTTTATATGGTCGTTCATGTTGAACACCATTAAACTGGAGTGAGATAGGGGAACGTCATGTATTCGGACCAGATATACTTTCAGATGCAGAAGAGAAGATTGCTTTAATTCAAGAAAGGTTGAAAACTGCACAGTCCAGGCAAAAGAGTTATGCAGATAACCGACGTCGTGATTTGAGCTTTGAGCCAGAAGACTATGTTTATCTCAAAGTCACGCCGCTCAAAGGAGTTAAAAGGTTCCATGCTAAAGGAAAGCTTGCTCCGAGATATGTGGGTCCATTCAAGATTTTGAGCCGCAAGGGTGAAGTTGCATACCAGCTAGAACTGCCGCAGTCTTTGACAGGGGTACATGATGTATTCCATGTATCGCAATTGAAGAAGTCTTTGCGAGTACCGGAGGAACAAGCGCCTATAGAAGCTATTGAGTTGCAAGAGGATTTAACTTACAAGGAACATCCGGTGAGGATCTTGGATATCATGGATCGAGAGACCAGAAACAAGTTAACCCGCTTCTGCAGAGTTCAGTGGAGCAACCACTCAGAAAGTGAAGTAACTTGGGAACGCGAAGAAGATTTGAAGAAGGAGTTTCCCAACCTCTTTTCTAGCTTGACCACAATCTCGTGGTCGAGATTCATTATGAGGAGGTTTGTAACATCCTCAAATTTAGCTAATTTTTGAATTTTATAATTTATTTTGAATTTTTGAGAATTTCTAGAATTTATTTGAATTTAATTGAATTTTTGAAATTAGTTTTCTCTGAAATTAATTTAATAATGAAAAGTTTTAAAAAATATAAATGGAAATATTTTATTTGAGTTCAAAATGTCTTAAAATATTTTCTGGAATTTTTCTAGAATTTTTCTGATATTTTAAGTGCCTCAAATAATTAAAATGAATATTTAGAATTATTTTTATTCGAAAAATAATTAAAATTTGATGAAAACGATAAGTCGAGCCCATTATCAGACATACGATTGAAACCCTAAGCGTAAATCGCTCGAGCCGTCCGACGGGATCTCGTGGTCTCACAACATGTAGGCTGTCGCTTGCGCTTCGACAGGCGTTCGATCGTCGCCGCATGGACGGCTGAGATGGCGCCGCGTCTCTTCGTTTCGTCTCCTATGTGTTTCCACCGCCGCTGTCTTCTCCGGCGAGAAACCAAAGTATTAAGTCGCCGTTTAAGCGCGCATGCCGAGGCTATAAAACCCGACGAATGTTTCGCCGTACTCTCCTTTGCTTTGCACTCATTTCTCCCTATCGCACTCGCCGTAGCTCGCCGCCGTTTGCCCGTACGTGCTCACCGTAGTTTCAAAGCCATTCCGCTGCGTTTTGTGCCACCGTCGGTCACTCTTCGCCGCAACCAAGGACACCGGAGTACTCCTCAAGCCGTGACGCATCCGAAGGACTACTTCTTCTTGCCGGAGGACGCCCGGAACGTCGTCGCCTTGGTCATCTTCCTCATCTCCGGCAGCATCTCCTCGCCGCGCCCTCGTCGAGCTCGCGATCAACGTTGATCGTTGGATTTGCATCGAACCGCCCTGGTGAGTCCACGTATTCCTTTGCAATAGAGACCAGAACAGTGTTGCTTTAGATCGTAGCCGTAGGATTCGTAATGAAGGGCTAGGATGGTGCCACGTGCCCGAAGAAGGGATTGCCCACGTGTGCATAAAAGTCGTGTTAGCTAATAGCCGTCGGATTTGTATCGAATGGTCTGGATTTAGCCACGTAGTCATCGCAACAGTAAACCATGTTATCAAATGTTAGCCGTTAGATCTTGATCGTATGCTTGTGATTAAGCCACGTAGTCTAGTTAACTGTATTCGTTAGATTTGGCGTAAGATTCATTAGATCTAGGCCGTTGAATTTGAATCGAACGGACCGGATTCCGCCGCGCGCCGGGCCAGTCCCGAGACGACGCGTGTTGCTCGGGAATCGAGGCGACGCAGCGGTCGCTGTGGTCGACGTCACCCGAATAATTGTCGCCGTTAGATTTAGATCTGATGGTCATGATTGAGCCACGTGTCAGCACCGCGGTAACGATCAAAAGTGTCGGTGCAATCTTGGCCGTTGATCGCATTGCACGAATCTTGACGCATGACCGGATCAATTGAATCTTTTTTCGATTTATTCTCCGTCGTTAGATTTTGATCCGAGGGATGAGATTGTGCCACGTGTCGACTCCGCAGTAATCGAACCGAATCGTCGCGCGAATCGTGGCCGTCGATTTTCAATCCGACGGTTGAGATTAAATCAACCTCTCGGTTGATACTTCGTCGCCGTGTGTCATGCTAGGATTGTGCCACGTGTCGCGACTGGATCATGCCACATCATCAAGTGGGACCCACTTGTCGGTGCTCTCACAGTAAAAGATGACGTCATGCTGACGTCATAAATAGCGATGATGGCGTCATAAATAGTTTTAAATAATAAATAAATTTATTCGGTGGAAAATGTTTTCGGTGCTAACGTCATTAATCACCATGCTGACATCATATTTTCGGGATTTTCTGTATAAAAATAAATAGAGAAATTTGGTTTATTCTTTTTGATTTATTTTTTAAAAAAACTTCAAACGCTTATAACTTTTGCGTTTTAACTCCGATTTGAGTGATTTCAATTTCTAAAAATTTGTAAAATTAAAATCTATTTATTGGTGAATTTTGTGGAATTTTTAGAGTTGAGTTTGCTCTCTGGAAAATATATTTATTGTGTGTATGTATATGATTTGGTAGACGTTGATTTGTCGGAGAACTTCGAGGGGGAATTTTTAGAGCAAGATCAAGCTTCGAACCAGGATCAGCAACTTTTTAAAGGCAAGTTATGCTTTGACCATTTTTATCCTATGTTTTGAAATATATTTTGTTTTAAATTATGCATGCTAATTCAACTAAAAGTGGATTGAATTATTTTGGGTGAATTAGCTAATCAACCAATCTATTATTGCCACCTTGATAATATTTGTATGCCATGAATCCTTGTCACCTTAAGTTGGATAATAAAAGTTGGTTGTTATTATTGTGCCAATAATAAAAGTTAGCTAACACGGGAAGCCAGACCGTGAATAGATGCTTAGCTGTGCTAATAACGTCAATCATTTTTGGAATACAAAGGCAATACTGACTAAAGAGTAGTGAATGCTTTTTAATGAAATGTGGAATGATATTGGTATTAACATTGGAATATAGAGACCTGTGTGGTTCTACATGAAAGATGAATATGAGCATGTGATGCACTGTTAACAACTTGGGATGGAATTGATTTAGACTGGGGCAAGTGGACCGAGGCTTCGTGCCAGGTGGGCCTGTGTGGCATATGGGGGGGTTTGAGTGTTGTGAGGGCTGTGTGCCAAAATGTTGAGAGAAGGATGTCTTGCCTTGGTCAGTTAAGGTCCTTATCTTGCAAGCCTTTGACCTGAGTCTCTCGTACAGCCACATGTCTGAATGGGAAGACCTAGCTTAGTAGGGTTCTGATGTCTTACCTTTGATACCTCGGGGTGGTAGTTACACGGGGGTAGCTGTACGGGGGAGCGTGCCTGTGCTACGGCTTGGTAGCATATCCAACGTTGTGCGTCGGTCCTATACTTCAGCTCTGAGTGAGGGAAGTGATAGTGAAGACAACACGGAGAGGTTCTTAGGCTAAGATAGAAGTCTCTGAAAAACTTTGTTACGGTTAATCGCCTTTGTGGTGTGCAACTGTATCTTGTGGGTAAAGTGTACAACCTCTGCAGAGTGTCAAAACTGTTCGAATAGCCGAGTCCATGGTAATGGACAATGCTCGGGGATTACAGTCAAGGGGTAGTGTTTGAAAATAAAATGGGGAATGACTGTGTGTCAAAGAAAGATGTTTAAGGACTGTGTGTCCAAACTATTGTGGAAAACAACTTGAGAAATATGATGGTTATATGACTTTGATGCTTTTAATCTAAATAAATAGTAGTTTAAAATATTGATGCAAAAGCAAAATAACCATTAAAACCTTTCCTTTGTAATAAGCCATGCATGTAGTAAATAGATCTGCATTCTGTGCATGACTTATTGAATACGGTGTGTACTCACCCTTGCGGACAAACTTACCAGAAGAAGAGACCACACCTGCTTATGAAGAGGAGTTCGTTGAAGAGCCGGGAAACTAAGGAAGCAAGCCTCAATCAGGGCGTTTGTGGAGAAGATGGAGCACCACGACTTTTTTATTTTCCGCTGTTGAACTTTATCTACTTTAATTATTGTAAGCCCTGCGTGGCAGTCTATTGTAAGGGGCCATAAAGTCGAACAACTCGTTTATATACATGTTTGATGTACTTTTATTATTATTCCGCTGTGTATGATGTGATATTGTACCCTGTTTAACCTGTGTGCACTAGCGCGATCCTGGACTAGTGCGTAATACACAGAGTGTCCGGATTTGCAAATTCGGGGCACGACAATATGAGGCCTTGGAAAAGGCTGAGAGGGATCTTCAGAAGATTAGGAGGATGGCTGCTGAGAGGATAGGCGAGTTGGAGGAGGCACTTTTTCTCAGGGAGGAGACAGCTGATCTAGAGGAGTCTGATGAGGACCTGGAGGAGCTCGAGCAAGAGCCAGAGAGTCAGGGATTAGTACCGTCCGATGAGACTCCAGGCCATCGGAATCAGTTTGCCCCGAAGCCGAGTCGCCTGCCGCCGTGTTAGCCAAGATGTGCGCATCCGGGATACCTTACTGAGTAGGCGTAGTTTCAATCTAGTAGTAGTAGTGACTCGAGTGTGACTCATATGAGTCTGAGTTAGCGCCTTGCCATTAGTCGATTAGAGTTGCTTGTTAGGTAATTTGTAATTTCCAAGTCCTTATATTCTTTTGAGTGTGCAGTATGCGCTGCAATGCCCTTAGGCACTTGTGAGCAGCTATACCAAGTATTGAATAAAGTTAATAAAGTTTGGAGTTTGGGTTAAGAATCTTTTCCCCTGCACAAGTTCTTATATTACTTTTCTATGCTGTTTTTCCCTCTTGTCTCTAAACCTTAGAGTGATCAACAGATAGTTCAAGCTCGTGGAAACAATGGAGCCCAAGGAAGTGGAAGCCGTCAGGATGAGAACAGGAATGCTCCACCAACTCCTTAGGCAGCGCCCTCAATGGATATGAGCAACTCTGGAGCTTTTCTTGCTACACAAACTTAGCTTATGCAGACTATGATGCAGCAGATGCAGCACTTGACTAACCAAGCAGCCGCCAACAACTCTAATCAAATTGCTGGCAATGGGAACCGTCCATACTCGAGGCTGTCTAACTTTATGAGGACTCGTTCACCCACATTTTCTAGGAATGCCAACCAGATTGAAGCTGATGATTGGTTGAGGACCATTGAGAGGAAATTGCATATCACCCAGTGTGAAGGACAAGAGAAGGTGCTTTATGCTTCTCATCGGCTTGAGGGCAAAGTTGCTGAATGGTGGGAAAATTATTGCATCGCAGGAGAATCCATAGGAGATCACTTGGGAAGAATTTTCTACTGCCTTCTGCTAGTACTATGTTTCTGAAGGTGTCATGGATTTAAAGATGGAAGAATTTAGAGCTATCAAGCAGGGGAGCCAGTCTGTGGTAGAATATTTGAACCGGTTCACTCAGCTGAGACTGATAAAGCAAGGCAGTCTCGCTTTAAGAAGGGGCTGAATTCTGGACTGCAAGTTGGGCTAATCAGTCATACCTTTCCTGATTTCAAGGAGCTAGTGAATAAGGCCCTTATTCTAGAGGATAAGTGCAAGGAGCTGGATGACAACTGCAAGCGCAGAATGGCACATCAGGGAGCTCGCCAAGGGCAGCAAAGGATGAGGGTCGCACCGCAGCAATTTGTCAGGTTTCAGCCGAGGGTAGTCCTTAAAATGCCTTCGCCTGTGCCCCGTCCTAGTAAATAGAATTTTCATACGCCTGTTCAGACCAATAATGCCCCATGAGGAGGTCAGCAGTTGGCAGTGAGGCATTGTTTCGGCTGCAATGAGCCTGGACATTTCGCCAATAACTGTCCTAAGAGAGGAGGTGTCCCGTCTGTTAGTTTCAACCTTGGATCCACGCCGGCCAAGACGCCTGCACCAGGTGGAAACCGTAGAGTCATTCAGTCTGGAGCCACCACTCAAGCCATGGTGAGAGGTCGTGTCAATCACATCACGACTAATGAAGCCCAGGGAGTGTCGGATGTAGTACTAGGTAAGTTTCTGGTTAATTCAGTACCTGCTACAGTTTTGTTTTATTCTGGAGCTTCGCATTCTTTTATTTCTCAAGATTTTGCTGTTGGGCATGGGTTAGAAGTTAAGAATCTTAAGTTCATGCTTTTGGTCCAATCCCCTGGATCAGAGTTGCGATCTAACCTAGGATGCATGGGAGTAAGGATGCTCATGAATGGAATAGAGTTCCTAGGGAACCTTATTATCTTAGATACTCAGACTCTAGATGTTATTCTTGGGATGGATTGGCTATCTAAGCACAAGACCATGCTAGATTGTGGTAGAAGAGTAGTGTCCATTGAAAGCCCAAAATGTGAAAGAGTGGAAGTTCAAGCAACAGCAGTTCATAATGGGCAAATCATGGTTAATAGCGTTAAGGCAGTCAGCATTGAGGAAGTACCAGTTGTGAATGAATATTTAGATGTTTTTCCTGAAGAGTTACCGGGAATGCCACCTGATCGAGATACTGAGTTTGTGATTGAATTGGTGCCTGGTACAGCCCTAATAGCCAAGAGACCATATCAAATGCCGACAGATGAGTTAGTGGAAATGAAGAAGCAGCTTGAGGAATTGCTGGAAAAAGGTTTCGTGAGACCAAGTTCATCGCCATAGGGAGCACCTGTTTTTTGTTTGTTCGGAAAAAGGATGGAAGCATGAGAATGTGCATTGATTATCAAGCTTTAAATGAGGTGACAATAAAGAATAAGTATTCGTTGCCTAGGATCGATGACCTGTTTGATCGGTTAAGAGGAGCTGGAATTTTCTCCAAAATAGATCTTCGATCGGGATATCATCAGCTGAAGATTAGAGCAGAAGACATACCCAAGACAACATTTTCCACCAGATATGGTCACTATGAGTTCACGGTGATGTCATTTGGGTTGACTAATGCCCCCGCATATTTCATGAACTTAATGAATAAAGTTTTCATGGAATACCTAGATAAGTTTGTTATCATTTTCATAGATGACATTCTTGTCTACTCCAAGATAGAAGAAGGCCATGCAGAACACTTGAGGCTAGTTCTAGAGAAGCTTCGAGCATAGAAATTGTATGCCAAGTTTAGTAAGTGTGACTTTTGGAAGAGGAAAGTGGAATTCCTTAGTCATGTGATGACTATCAAAGGTATTGCAGTTGATCCTAGTAAAGTCGAGGCAGTATAGCATTGGGAATAGCCAAAGTCGGTGACCTAGATTCGAAGTTTTCTTGGAATGGCGGGACATTATCGTCGATTCATAGAAGGATTTTCATCAATTGCTAGGCCCCTTACGCAGTTGCTAAAGAAAGAGAAGAAATTTGCTTGGACGCTAGATTGTGAGAAGAATTTTCAAGAATTAAAGAGAAGGTTGACATCTGCACCAGTGTTAGTGTTGCCAGATATTCGGAGCAGTTTTGATATTTATTGTGATGCTTCACGTCAAGGCCTGGGATGTGTGCTGATACAGAATGGCAAGGTGGTCGCATATGCGTCAAGGCAGTTGAGACCACATGAGGAGAATTACCTGATGCATGACTTAGAATTAGCAGTAATAGTGCATGCTTTAAACTTATGGTGTCACTATCTTATTGGAAATCATTGTGAAATTTACATGGACCATAAAAGTTTAAAGTATATTTTCACTCAGTCAGATTTGAACATGAGGCAAAGGAGTTGGTTAGAATTAATTAAAGATTATAATCTAAGAATTCATTATCACCCTAGAAAGGCTAATGTGGTAGCCGATGCGCTAAGCAGGAAGAGCCATAGTGTTAACATAATGATTCAGGGAAGTCAGTCTAAGCCATGTAACGAATTTCAGAAGCTAAGATTGGAGGTAGTACCGAGGGGATTTCTAGCTACCTTGGAGGTAAAACCTACATTGAAGGATCAAATCCGAGAAGGGCAGAAGGATGATGCCAAGATAACGAGAATTAAGTCCAAAATGGACGATGGTAAGGCTAAGAATTTCACTATGGATACACAGGGAACCTTATGGATGGGAAGTCGAATCTATGTGCCGCATAAAAGAGAGTTGAAGCAGTTGATTCTCGAGGAAGCACATGATTCAAAGTACTCTATTCATCCAAGAAGCACATGATTCAAAGTACTCTATTCATCCAAGAAGTGCAAAGATGTATCAAGATCGAAATTGAGATCTTGGTGGCTGAACATGAAGCGTGAAGTTGCTGAGCATGTTGCCTTATGTGATATATGCCAAAGGGTGAAGGCAATGCACCAAAGGCTAGCAGGTTTGTTGCAACCTTTAAAAGTACCTGAATGGAAATGGGAGGAGATTGGTATGCACTTTATCACAGGATTACCGAGGACTCAGAGTGGGTATGATTCCATATGGGTCATAATTGATCGCTTGACTAAAGTTGCGCACTTTATACCATTGAAGACTACCTACTCAGGAGATCATCCGGTAGAGTTGTACATGTGAAGAATTATATGTTTACATGGTGTGCCGAAGAAGATAATGTCAGATAGAGATACTCAATTTACCTCGAGATTTTGGAATAAGTTGCATGAGGCGATGGGAACTCGTTTGAATTTTAGTACGGCGTATCATCCTCAAACAGATGGTTAGACCGAGAGAGTCAATTAGATTTTAGAGGATATGTTAAGAGCTTTTGCCTTAGTCTATTCTGCTACGTGGGATAAATGCTTGCCGTATGCCGAGTTCAGCTATAACAATAGCTATCAAGCCAGCTTGCAAATGTCGCCATTTGAAGCCTTATATGGTTGCTCTTGTTGTACTCCACTAAACTAGAATGAGACAGGAGAAAGATTGATTTTTGGGCCAGATATTTTAAAGGAAGCTGAAGAGCAAATCGTCGTGATCAGAGAAAGGTTGAAGACTGCTCAGTCGAGGCAAAAGAGTAACCCTACTCAAGGGAGTAAAAAGATTCCATACTAAAGGGAAGTTTGCACCGAGATATGCTGGTCCGTTCAAAATCATGAGCCGCAGAGGATAGGTTGCCTACCAGTTGGAATTGCCGCAGTCATTGGCAAGAGTGCATGATGTATTCCATGTTTTTCAGTTGAAGAAGTGTCTTCGAGTGCCCGCAGAACAGACGCCATTGGAGTCAATTGATTTGCAGGAGGATTTAACCTATAAAGAGCAACCAATCAAGATTCTGGATGTAGCCGATCGAAGAACCCAGAATAAGTTAGTGCGTTTCTGTAAAGTGCAGTGGAGCAACCATTCAGAAAGCGAGGCCACGTGGGAGCGAGAAGAGGATCTGAAATCACAGTTTCCAAACCTATTCCTTAGTCAGCCCTAAATCTTGGGGTCGAGATTTCGTTAAGAGGGAAGATTTGTAACATTCCAAATTTTGCTTTTCTGGATTTATGGTGCTTTTCTTAATTTTATTGGATTTTCTGAGATTTTCTTTATTCCTTTTTCGTATTTATTAATTAGGCCGTTTGTTGTCTTTTAATTTTTTTGTGCAATCTGTGGTTGATCTTTTGTTGGAAGTATTTTATTTGGGTTCCAGAGGTCCAGAGGTATTTTTTCGGATTTTTTCGGATTTTCTTGCTATTTGTTTTGGTTTTATTGATTTTCCTAAATTGTTTTTATTCAGAAATGAATATAAACTCCCCAAATAGTGTTTGGGCCAAATTCCTTCGGTCCAGCCCATCTCCCTCCGTGTGCAGCCCAGCTTGCCACCAAACTCTAAGCCGCCCGTGCGTCTTGGCCGTTCGATCTCGATCGGACATTCGTCATTGTGCTGCGCCGCTACCCATTGCCAACCGTTCAATCAAGGCCGCATGGACGCCCCCGATGCAGCCACGTTGGCTTGTCCGAATCCACCGCGCCGTCGGAGTCCCGTGATCAACAGGATTTGTTTTCGCCAGCCGCACAGACGCCCAGGCCCCCTATTTAATGTGCTGCCGCCACCCTCGTGATCTCCACCTCGCACCGCACCTCCTGGTCAATGCACGCACGTCAAGACACCCCTCGCCTTCCTATACAACCTCGCCGTAGTTCCCGAAGCACTCCGCCGATTGTTTCGTCGCCGTCAGTCCCCTTCGGCTATCGCCATGGTCGCCGGAGTGTCGCTTATGCCGAGCCGCATCGATTGCGCCATTCCTCGTCATCGGAGCTGCCCCCTAGCATCGTCGCCATGGTCGTCTTCCCCCGCTCCAGTGGACCTGCACCGCCATGCCATCTCGCCGAGCTGAGCTTCACCAACTGTTCGATCTTCATCTGACGTCCCAGATCCCGCTGTGTTGCTGCATTCACAGTAAACCCCATCTTCACCCCTCAGCCGTTAATTCAATTGAACGGTGTAGATTGCATCGCTTGTAGTGTATTAGCGTAGGTCTTAGCCGTTGGATCTAGAATCAAGGGCCGAGGCGTTGCCACGCTAGTGCATTGCTGCTCCGCTTGCTGTGCCGTCAGATGCACGTTGAGCGGTCCCAATCGTGCTGCGTACCGCACGCCACTTCGCCTGTCGTCACTGTCCGATTCAGATCCGGTGGTAGCAGTGCCGCCACGTGTCATCACCACGGTAGACCAGAGTCGAATCGCATCAATCAATGCTGGCTGTTCATTTTGAATCGAATGGGCGTGATTGCATTGAGTTTCGGCCAGTCGCATTGCACCATGTGTCTTCGCGTATGCCGCCGTGTCGTCAGATCTGAGCCGTCGGATTCAAACCGAACGGTCGAGATCGCACCGCGAGCTGAGCCAGTCTCGTGACACCGCATGTCGTGCAAAAATCGAGGAGTTGCCACTGTCGGTCTCTGCTGACGTCACCCCATTCAATCTGTAATGAACGGTCCAGATCATCGTGCCGCGTGTCTCATTTGTGCCCGTTGGATCTGTGCCACATGTCGTCAATCCGAGAGTGCCGCGTGTGCTGCTTGTGTCAGCCGGTGCTCAGGCATAGTGCGGTTAGTTCACCATGGACCAGCGTCGGCTTGGACCGAGTCCATGCGCCGAGACGCATGGCAGCCTCTGGTTGCGACATGTGTTAGCGTAAGATTGGGCCACGTGTCATGCTGACGTCAATGATGACGTCATAAATAATTTTCAGTAGAAAAATAATTTTGTTGAAATTTGTTTTGGTGCTGACGTCATCATTAGGTCATGCTGATGTCATAAATGTGAATTTTCTGTATAGAAATAATTCGGATTTTCTGATTTTTAGGGTTTTTCCATTTAATTGAAACTTTGAAAGGCCATATCTTTTGCATCCAAACTCCGATTAAGGTGATTCTTGTCTTTAAAATTTTGTAAAATTGTGCTCTATTTATTGGTGAATTTTATTTAATTTTTGGAATTGATTTTCCTCTCTGTTTTGGTCATTTATTTCTTTCCCTTGTGTTGCGCGTAGACGTTGAGTTGCCGGGTGAATTCATTGTCGAGGATTCAACAATTGACCAGGTTGCAGAGCAGGACCCAGACCCCTTCGAAGGCAAGTTGTGCTTTGATCCTGTTGAACCTATGCTTTAATATTATGTTGTTTTAATATATTGCATGTTATTTCAATTATCAAATGTTTGCCATATTTTGGAAGTAGTTAATTGTCCACTTGAGTTACTTTCAACCTTGCCATATTGTATGCCATATCTCATTTATCACCCTAGAATGGTTCAATATTAATTGGTAGCTATATATGCCAATGTGGGTAGTTAGAACACAACTAGAATGATTAGCCATGCAACGAGTCATCATTTTATGTACAAATACTTAATCTTGCTTAATGATTATGAAACATGTTTATTAATTGTGTGTCGGTATTGTCACACAATGTTGGTATTGTTGATGGCACGTGGTGCATGGTAAATCAACTGGGGTGGTAAAATGATTTAGACTGAGGCAAGTGGCAAATATTTTTGGTGGGCCAGCGTGGCACGTGGGTGATCGCATTTGCTTTTTATGATGATTGTGGTTTTGGATATGATGATTTTTGGTTAGTCATGCCTTGGTCAATTAAGAACTTAACCTTGCAAGAATTTGAACTAAGTCATTCATATAACCACAAGTCTGGAATGGGACAGACCTAGCTAATTAATTTGTTGAGTCTAAACTTTAGTACTATTGTGGTGGTGTTGGGCCCGGGTAGTGGTAACCAGTCCTCACACGTGTTGGCTCACATGGCGCATGAGGGGGCCTTGGATGTGGTAACCAATCCCACCAGTGTTAAAACCTTAGCGAATAGTACTAGGTTTAGATAGGCATTGGAATGGCTTTGTTATGGTCACTCGCCTTTATGGTGTTTTATTATATCTTGTGGGTAAAGTGTATAATCTCTGCAAAGTGTAAAACCTATTCGAATAGCCGTGCTCACGGTATTGAGCATTGCTCGGTGATTACAGTCAAGGGTTAGATTTTTATCAAAACAAATGTAGGATGGAATGTTGGAAGGAGGAAATAGGTGGTGAATTGGTTATTGAAAACAAATGCCAAAGTTATTAATGTTATTATTTATTTTACTGTCTTTTCAATCTATTTATGCTAATATTTTGCAAATATTGTTTATGCAAAGTAACCATGAAGCCTATAATTTGTACTAAGCCATGCATGTAGTATATAGACTTGCATTTTGTGCACGGCTTGTTGAGTGCTCCATGTACTCACCCCTTGTAACCAAACATCATCAGTTGAAGAAGAGGCATCACCTACTTTTGAGGAGTTCCACGAGGAGGTGAACAACTAGTGTGTGAACCTTGTCAGTTGCCTGTGGCAGTTGAAGGGTTTCTATGCTTTTATTTATTTTCGCTGTAGTTTATTCATTTACTTTTAGTCTTAGCCCTGTGTGACGTATTCATGTAAGGTGGACCATAAGGTCGTTCAACAGTTATATTAAACTTGATGATGTCTTATTTGTATTATCGTTGAGTATGATTGTGCTATTCATCTATGTGGAGCCTGTGTGCACTAGTGTGATGCTGGACTAGTGCAGAATACACAGAGGGTCTGGATTTGCATATTTGGGTCCCGACACAAGCTTTCCCTTCAATTCCCTATCCATGACGCCGTTCTCAAAAGCCACTATAACTACCTCATCTAAGATGTTAGGAATTGAGATGCGCTTGACGCTGAAGTGTCAGATGAAGCTGCGTAATGACTCCCCTAGCTTTTGTTTTACTCGATGCAAGATGCTGTGCATTTCGAGGTGTTCATATGTGCCCTGAAAGTTGGCGATGAACTGGACCCATAACTCCGCCCACGATGATATCGATTGAGGTGGAGATTAAGCAACTAACATCTTGCTGCACCATCTAGGGTGGCCAACAAGTAATTGGCCATTATTTTCTCATTTCCTTCGGTAGCTCTCATGACTGTAGTATAAATCTGCAGCCACTCGATGGGGTTGATCTTGCTTACGTATTTCTCAATGAAGCCTGACTTGAACTTGTCTGGCCATCTGACTGCGTGTAGCTTTAGGGTGAAAGCCTTGCACCCTTTATCGACATCCTTAGGGGTTGTCTGTCACAGACCTTGCTGTTCTCCTTGCCAAGGAAGGAGCCTACACCTTGTCGATGAGCGGCCCCTCAAAGGCGGAGATTTGCTCTGTCAGGCCCATCATGCGGGTGATTAGTCCCTCGAAGGTGGGGACTCCTTTTCCTGTCGCTCACGGTCTTCCCGGTCATGTTCCTCCCTTCGGTCATGAAGGACGTCATGCAAATCTCGTTGATTGTGAGGAATACGATCTCGAAGATCCTCAAGATGTCTCTGATGGGGGTTGGAATGAACTGTCTTGGAAGCGCGATGGTTAGAGCTAGCCACCATCGATCTTGCTTCTCGATGACAATCATGGTATGGTCCCGGTAGATGGCTTCTAGCGCCCTATCGGCTGGAGCGTCCAGACCTCGAGTTGACTACTGGAGCAGTCTGACCTTGCGCTGCATCGAGTAGCGTTTTCATCTGATTGAACACTAGGGTCATTGGGTTGCCTAGATCCGGTGGTCACTACAAGAAATAGTGAAAAATTCGTGGGCCAAAAACCCACGAATTTAGGCCAAAACCCACGAATTTATGTTAAATTCATGGGCAAACCGTCGAATTTAGTTCACGAATTTAACTCGACGAAATTAATCAATTAAATTCGTGGGTACCCATGAATTTAAATTAAATTCGTGGGTTACTGAAAAAACCCACGAATTTATCAGATTAAATTGAAATTTGAAAAACCCACGAATTTAATGATTAAAATCGTGGGCATAAAACCACAATTTATGATTAAATTAAGTGGGCGATAAAAACCACGAATTTATCATTAAATTGTAATAATAAAACCCACAAATTTAGCAGTTAAATTGTGGGTTTTATTGGCCCACTAATTTAATGAGCATTTGTACAAAAAAATTTATATAAATCCATATCAAAAAATAACGTGTATTCATTTATACTCAAAGAATACATGGGCTCAAGATAATTCATTTTTAGAATCACAAAATAACGTGTATTAAAATTTAAATTTAAAAAGAGTTGAGAACCAGATAAACATGACTACATGACAAACATGCAAACAACACAAAAGAAAATGATAATTCTTTCAATGATCAATTATATCTTTAGACCTACAGTTTCAAGTATATGAAACGAACATGATTATGCTATGGTTCAAATTGTAACATCTAACTTATAAATATGTAACTTTTAACTTACGAATATGTTGTCCACATTATGCAAGAAATCCACTTGGTGAGTTACAAGTAATATTGTCTTTCCCTTGAGCATGCCCCTTAGACATTCCTGCAGAAGAAAGCTCATTGTTGTGATACTACACAAAATATGGTAGCATAATAATAAATATGAAGATGAATCTGCTAAAAAAATGTATAGTTACTTGGACTAACTACTTTATCTGGAGGGTTTCTACCTTTGGTCTTTTTTTCCCTATCTTTCCTAAGCTAAAACTTAACCAATCGTGACCGTAGCCACTAGCTGTGATCCCTTGGATATAATCATTTCTACAATATTTCAACATGGGTTGAGTTTGTCCTATCATGAATTACAATCTTTGTTCATCCATTTACTACTCTATCAAATGCTGTAAGGCAGGGCTTGTGTGCGTGCACGCAGAGAAATTGAAGACTCAAACTCTAGTCACATGGATCAAATGACATATGAAGCCACCTGAGAGTGAATCTTATTGATGCAGCAAACTACAAAATCGCTTGACATAGTACAGTAAACATAAGTAGATGATTAGCAAGATACTTCTCGAGATAACAACAAACTATTCGACTCATAAATCGATTACGCAAGATTAGAACAAGACCATAATAATAATCATTATGACTAACTTGGAGTATATTCTCTGAATCTCACAACAAGCGGTGGAAATCTTTGTAGGGTCGAGGACACGACAACACATCTAGCAAAGCTTAAAAATATTGCCATTCGTGGGTTGTCATACCAAATGAAGTAAACTTAACTAATTCGAAACTAAACTAATTTCAAACGACAATTTCTTATAGCACAACTGAGTACTAAACTAAATCTGAAAATATTTGCAAGAGTCTAAACTAAGTCACGAAATGTACAAAATTTGGCATGACCTCTCTTGTAAATAGGACATCCACTCAGCAGACAAAAAACATTTGCAGTTATAATATATATATCAATCTCGCAAACCAAAAGAAGACATTCTAGTAGATCCTTAGATAATCAATCACTCTATTATGGATTTTGTTGATGATGAAAGATAATTAAGCATAAAGAGAAGAGTAGGGGCTCGTCCAAGAAAATAATTTCCAAAGAAATTTCATGGTAAAAGGTCAATTAGCAGCCAATTGACCTTTGGGTTTCTCGAGACCCAGTACATGTCACCATCAAAATCACTATTGGCCATCTCATCGGCCAAAGACCGCTTTTCGAAGTAGGAAAAAGTATAGCATATTTGGAATATCCCACAACCTCCTCTAGACCGCTAATATACCTTCTTTGTCAAGACATGTATATCACCAAAATGTAACCCGGGATGTTTATATACAAGCACGTCTCGTAAAGTCATCCATTGTCGTTGTTTAATAGAAGACAAAGTAAGTAAAAAACAATAAAATGGCCTCCTTTGAAACATCAACAATTCTCAAATAACTAATACCGCATATAGCATATTAGTTCATGTTTTAAAGGAGGCTAAGACTTGCTAAAGAACAAAGGTTCTTAATATTTTCGCAAAACCAAAACCTTATCATAATCCAAAAGATCTCTTACTGATTTTTCTAATTATAAACAATTTGAAAAATCAAATTTGCTCTTCTCTTATAGGCCATATCTTTGTCGGTCTAAATTTGACCAACTGAATTGAAGAATGCCACGATATATTCCTCCGGAAAAATAATGCAATTAACATCTTGAAGCCCCAAATATCCACACGTATTTATGATCTTAAGTTATCGACTTTATTGTAGATTTTAGTCATCATAAAGGCATATTATCATTTGTCAACGAACTTAAGAATTGAGATCAATGATGTTGCTACGTTCTCGATATTCTTTTTAACAATAAACACGATCGATTGCCAAAAGAAAAGAACGGTCTAGTTCACAGTTCAAGAATCATAATGAAAAACAAGAAATTTGACTTAGACAAAGACAAAAAGTGGTGCATTGCTAGTTTGCTACTATGGAAAGATTCCATTAATTTGAGGATTCTTATTAATGCCAAATTTTCCGAGATGTAATAGCGATGCTTGAAACTACTAAATGGTGGCTACTAAATTTTGGATCATTGAGACATACAAAAAAGCATTCCAAGTGCATGCAGATTCAAAAGAGTATCTTGTCACTTACAATATCACACAAACTTCATTAGGTTGGAGAGTTCTGTGGGGTCATTGTACCCATCAAATAAAAGCGATCATCAATTGGTAGCCTTCCTTGCTTAATTCCTTTTCTTTCTGTTGAGCCATGAAAACTAGCCTAGATTGCGAGTATGCCTCTTCTAGTGGAATCCTAGAAAGAATCATTCGTGCTTGACATCGAATCCTCCATGTTAGCATAGCAAAATGCAAGCTGTAATGACCAGATGAAAAAGAGAGGTGTCGATCAAACGCAAGCAGTTGAATGAAAAAAATAAATTAAAATGGTAGGCTATTGAACTTGTAACACAAGAGTACAAGTTCTAGAGCATAAAGAAGCAAATATATATGCCAAATTGCATCATGCAAAGGCATGAAGAATGCAACCACGATATTTCAAGCTAACATTTTAGGGCATCTTCGTAATCACAATGAGCGTTCTCAGCCCCTTCAATTGCATTCTGTACAAGCTCCATAAAGTACTCTTCTTTAACTCCACCATAATGAAGTAATGCAATCAAGAACCTCGATTGCTGAGGGGAAAAAATGATTTATTTCTTGTGAGCCAAAAGAAAATTAATACGAATTTTGATAATAAAAAAGCTTAAGCTGTTGTGGAAAGGTGGGCAGTCCTGCATGTACATCAATATATCCCTCTCACTTATACACTTAACTAGGCCAACTAGCATGAGGACTTGACATGTGACAAGACATGACCCACCCTGAGGACATTTTATGTCTCACCACCAGTCTGTCCAAGTATCACAATGAATGTTTTTCTCTAAAATGCGGACGTTTGAAGCTCCAGACCTCTAGGCTATGCTACCACACCATGTTTGATTCATCAATCAACTCATGCAAAGCTTGAACTATGAGGAAAGGTGAGTTATTCTACTTATAATAAAGAATAAAACAAGATGTGTTGTCATCACAGAATAATCCCATGCTAAAATTCTTCTGACTTTCCAGCTATACCGCCTCATACAATTTGGTAACAGTTACCTTGAGATATTCTGCGTTGCTAGTTCCTGTACTCTGAACCATCTTTGAGAAAGCACTCTGTTCGCTGCTCAGAAGATTCTCAGGGGTGTCAAATTCCAAAACCTGAAACGAAACAATATTATATAATTGAGGTGCCAACAATTGTGCAGTTCGGACAGGTAGCATAAACCATGTATGATTGAATATGAAAAGAGTGAAGCGTAAGCTTATTTAATTGTATATTATTGCAATGAAAGAACCTATTTCCAAACATCTATCTTACTGGTTAAAAAATAGAACTTAGTGCTTCGCAGTATGTGTTCAATGCTCGTACAGCAAATATATAAGACTAGTAAAATAAGAAAGAAATATAACAGAATCATATAACCAACTACAAAACAGTTGTCATATACAGATTGCAAATAATAATATAATAATTTAGCCATGAGTTTAGAAATATGAAAACATGAGACTAGCTCACCATGGTCAAATTTTATTTTCAATGTGGACGATTTTGTATGTTTCCAGGAGGTAAGGAAAGTGAAATCAAAATGACTTAATTATTTATCCACCCGAAATCCAAGAGACAAGAAACAAGACTTCCATCCTTGCTTTGAAAATTACACAAATCAGCACATGATGTGAAAATACTAACGTACCAATATTAGCAGGAGATTATTAATGTACTAGTCAAATGAGAAACAAGCACAAGAATGAAAGAACAAAGCTCTATTCAAGATCACACCTGCCCAGCACTTAGAATAAGCAACCTGTCACAGTCAATGACGGTGTTCAAACGATGAGCAATTATGAACATTGTACAACTCTTGAATTCTTCGCTGATTGTCTTCTGTATGAGAGCATCAGTTCGAACATCAACGGCTGTTGTCGCCTCATCAAGAACAAGTATCTTCGCCCTTCGCAGCAACGCACGAGCTAAACATATTGACAAAGACGGCAACATTACGGTCAATGTCACCCAAATCCTTTGAAAATCTGTTGATGATCCGTCCAAGTGGATTGGTGTGAAAAAATACCATGGGAGATCTTAATATAGACCGGAGCATGGCGTCATGCAACCTCTTGGCTGCTCGAAGGCTTGATATGATCAGCTAGTAAGAATTTGTGAGAGTGACTAGAACCTAAACCAAAAATTGTCTTTATCAGCTCGCACATAAGCAATCAGACGAGAGAGAGAGAGAGAGAGAACAAAACATAAAACAAGAAAAAAAATGGGTATAAGTACCTGCCCAAAAGATAGAATGCCATAGATTAAATTGTAGTAACCAGGGCCATGGATTTTCAGAGAACCCTGATCAGTCCAAATGCTCAGCCATGTGCTACTTGTCGACGTCCATCCCAATCATCCCATCATTCATATTTATTTCCTACCTGATTTACGACCAGGGCGGCGACTGATGACGGACCAAAGATAGCTAGAAGTTTACTGATGGCGAGTCTCAACTTCCACGTCATCAGCAAAGACAATACGCACTTAGTTGCTCATTAATTGCTCCCTTGCAAGGAGGGAGGGATGCTTTTTCTTTACGGAATAAGTTAACTAGATGTGGAAGAGTGGGTCACGCTGCGCTAGTTAATAAAGTATTATTAAAAAATATGAGTAGTTAGTAACAATAAATTGTGCAAAATTATAATTATGTACGTAATTATGTACGAACAACTATTCACACCCTGCACCCATTGGTACACTATGTGCCCCTAGTTACTTTCTACATTTTTATGGAAATGTTCAAATAAATGGGAAGAGTAAACATATATGGACAACACAATTTAGCAAAATCGAACTATAAAATTTGCAAAATAGTATTGGCACCTTAGCGTGAACCTTATCCTGGATATTTACCTAAAAATATCACAAAAAACTTATACTTAGCTTTCCTGTCTAAAGAAATGATAGTTCATAGGCATGCAACTGAACAAACCTCAAGGAGAATAGGCCTCTAAACTTCTCCCCTAAACTTATTTTTGTTATCTTGCACCCAGTTGTATGCTTCATCGATTTTCTCAGCACAAGCTTTTTGCGATGCTTGGAGTAGCTTATTGTTCTTATTTTTCATTTGCTTCAACCTGTAATAAGTAGCTAAATAAGTATTATGTAGCCATGTATCGAATGGAGTAGACAGTAGTTGATAAGCTGGATACCTATCAGAACACTTCTAGTTCTTTACTATTGCTAGCGCGCAATCTTCTAGTTCTTTACTCCTAGTTGACAAGTTCAGACCCTGCAGCATGATTGTCAATGAACATTGCGACTATTGCTAGCACGCAATCTTTACTCACTAATTTTGCTTTGCAACCAAATATGATAAAGTTAATCTTCCACTTATATATAAGGTCCGATTCAGTTGCTATGATAGATATCAGATATAGTTTTTTTATAATAAATAAAAAAAGGACCTGAGCTTGGGAAAACAATTGTGCAAACAACTATCTGTCAGTCTGTACCTTAAGAACAGCATTTCCGACACTAAGACTAAACAACCAACAGTCCGAATTAATTGTTCACACGCCAATACTTTATCACCTAGGCCAGCACCATTAGCCTCACCTCTAGTATTGTATCCGTACCAAATTCTTTTCTCTACCGGAGCATCTCAGCCCACATATGAATGGCTTTCTCAGTGTCAAATTTCCTAGTCTTCAGAAACCTACAGAGAGAACGACGACATGCGACTTTTAGGCTCGTAGTACAAAACTAAGTAGATTGAGAGCTATATGTCCCGGAAAATAACAATATGTACTTCTCTTCAAAGTAGCTTAATTTGCATACAGAAATCGCACCTCTTTCACTTGCTATGTCTGTCATGAGCCGGAGCAGGAGAAGCCCTGTCACGCCATGCCGCAGGGGTCACCGCTGCCGGTGGACCAGCCATAGTTGAAGAAAACTATGAGATGAAGATGCACAAGTAGCAGCTAAGAAAAAAGCAAGTAGTATTTCCTTAGGCTGCTGTATGCTCCTACGACAAGCAAAAAATATGATGACCTCAACATCACTCAAGTGTGCAACTGAGTGAATTTGATACAGTAAACTAAAACAGAGTTTCCAAATGTCGCAACATGTTCTACCAATCAGTGCACTTTCCTTCACCACAAAAGCACAAACAAATGAAAAGTGGTTGTGATTTTATTTGCTTTCTGTTCAATCCTGGAAAGTGAGGTAACAATATAACTTCAGGGCTATTAGATCAATAGCATATTCACTTAAGGTCACCGAGAAATTACCATTGCATAGAGCGGTACCACTCGGCACTCAGTATAGCTCCATCACCATTCTTACGCCACATTCCAGCAAGCATTTGTGCACAAAATACCCTCGCTCTTAATGGATGCTCCATCACAATCGAATAAAAACCATAAGGCTGTGAGAAAAGAACTCATTGGACTGCACAACCGAACATTCCTCTGGTTTGGCATCCTCTCTAAAACATTCCTTCATTGACTTCCGCAGGAGAACTAAACGCCCCAGGATAATCCGCAATGTCAACTGGTTGTGGTTGGGATCGTTCATTTACCTCGACACGCACCTCACCAATAGGTAAAGAAAAAAGAAATCATAACATTCCAAGAAGAGGAAACGAAGAACCAGGAATTGGGAGTGCGAACCGAGGAGGGTGGCTTTCTTGGCGGCAATGCTGAGCGCGGTCTGTCACCTGGGCCGGCCCGAGGAGTGCGCCTTCTTAAGCCACGCCTGCGATAGAGGCGCGGCGGCTGCGGTGGCCACGGTGTGAGAGAGGTGGTTGGGAGCGGTGGATGAGTCAATTAAGCGGCGGCGTAGGGGTGGCGGGGTGCGGGCAGTGGTCGAGGAAGAGGGGCCGCCTCTGCAGTTTGTGGGAAGCGATCGAGCGCGACGCACCGGCGGAGCGCGCTGGAGGCGAGGCGGGGCGCGGCCGGGCGGCGGCGCGGGCTGGAGGCGGCGCGGGGTGACTGGCGGCGCGGGCTGGCGGGATGGAGCGAAAAAGACAGATTAGGGTAAGGGAGAGGCGAAGAGAGAGGGAGACGCGCGGGGGGTTACCACATGAGTTAAATTCGTGGGCTACGCGGCCCACGAATTTATTTAAATTCGTGGGTATTTACGTGAACCGACGAATTTAAGTTATAAATTCGTGGGTATTTTTATGGCCCACGAATTTAATTAAATACGTGGGCTTTTTTGCAAACCGACGAATTTGAATATATAAATTCGTGCGTTTGTTTTTGCCCACGAATTTAAAAAAACCCACAAATTTTCCCCTATTTCCTGTAGTGGGTGGAAGGGATTTTAGCAGCATGTGAGCACACTGGACATTTGCCTCAGGGGTGCTGAAGATGTCGTTGTTGTGGCTCTGGCGGGACGCTGCTCTCGGGGCGCGGCCGGGCCCGCTGTTGTGGTCGTGCTGTCGAGGGATTTATTGTCCCTGAAGATCCCACGCCCATGAGTGGGGCGTCGTTGGATCATCGAGATCAAGTTGCTTCAACAGGTTGGCCATGATTCCAACTGTGGCCGCAGCTGCTAGATCTCGTCGATGATCTGTAGTATTGAGAGCAACAACATTTGCGGCCACCTAGGCTACAGCCATCACCGCTGCAAAATCTTGAGGCGTGTATGGGGGGATCTGGTGTCCTTGACCCTCCATGGTGTCTGCCCCTGGATTCCATTCTTGAGAATTGTCGGCAGTAGCACTATTGCTGGCTTCGGCCATGAACACGCATTTATCTGTTCAGCTGCTGTTTTGGCTACTGTGGCCATCGCTTTCCTTTCTGTCTTGACATGCTTGAGGACGCTGGGCTCCACAGGATCAAAATCTATAAAACACACCTCTGGGGATGTATCCCAAGAGTGGGACTTGGTGAAGCCGACGTGCATTAGACCTCCGCCCGGTCCCCATCGATAGAGCATGGTTCCGAAGATGATCTCAGATCCAACTGCGGGTGCTTGGTTGATAGCGGTGATCAAGCGAAAATTGTCGCAAGAGTTGACGTCGGAGAATCTGATGTGAGCGCGTACCGAAGACATGCTTGATCTGCAAAAATAGTTGAAGGCCCCTACCTAGCGCGCCAGTTATCGAAGGTTAGAACACGACAATAAACTTATGATTACGGGTACCTTTGGTTATCAGAGTCAAGCACAAAGACAGTGGCATATGATGTATACAGGTTCAAGCCCCTGGATGGAGTAATACCCATCGTCCTGTGTGGATATGTATGAAATTGGTGTATCGAGTACAAAGCGAGTTGTCTAGCCCTAGTTACAATGAAGATGGGATCTAAGCAATGGCTAAACTACAGCTGCAGGTTGACGAGGCGTAGTCCATTAGCTCCTGGTTGTTCTACGTCTTGTGAAAGCTCTCTCTAAAAGTCTTCTTCTTTTTCCCTTGGCTATCCCCTTGAGGATACCTACCATCGGCCTTATATAGTCGAGGTAGCCCTACCTTAAGTTGAGTTGTAGACGGCTTGCGATACCAGATCGTAGATGATGAGGAGTCCATCGTCGTGTCGATCTCCGCAGCATATCCTATGGAAGCTAGATTTGTAAAAAAAAATATTAAGACTACGATGCCATTTTGATGAACAGTTCAGTGAATTTTGGACATAATACTCATCGTTAATAGTCAGACAAAGTATCCTTAGTCCTCGATTCCTCTTTGAGCTCGTGCATAGGAGGCCAGTGATCACAAGATCGGAGCGCCAACCCGTGCATTTCCCTAGGACGTCGTTAGTCATCATGTTGTGGGCGTCAGGGTTTCAAAAATCATTTTTTTGGAAAATCAATGCAAAATTTACTGTTTAAAAACCGTAAAAACCATTCAAAAAATCATTTAAAAACCATCAGAAACTGATGGGTTAAGAAATAAATAAAAATTTAAAAATTTGAAAAAATCAAAAACCGTTCGGTTTTTCCCAAAAAATCACTCGGTTTTCACTGAAAACTAACCGATCACTTGAATGTTCCTTAAAACGGTTTTCGAGCGGTTTTTAATGAAGGTTTTTCAACGATTTTTGAGCGGTTTTCAACACCTAAATTTTTTTTAAAAAATTTAATTAGATCAGTTTATCGAGCGGTTTTGAACATCAAACCACAGTGGTAAAGCTCGAAAACCGTTTGGAGCGGTTTTGAAACCTTGGTGGGCACAGTGAATGTATCATCGATGGCTCTATCCTCCAATCCCGTACCTATATTGTCCAGTCTATAGAGGAAAAAGACTGGTATAGTACTGTGGGAACCCTAACCTTCAGGAGGAAAAATCTCTCTTGTCTAGACCCTAAATCCACAGCCTCCAAGTCCATGTCACTCACTGGCTCACTGCTGGATGGCTGCCATGCGTCGTTATGCGTAGACTGGTCTGCTGCTTACACAGTTGGGTTGGCGTGAGGTTGCAGTACAAACCAAAATTAACTTGTTTGAAATGTCAGGTTAAGAGAAGTCATCGCATTGCACCATGAGTCTGCTAACAGAAAGGGACCCACTCGACCGATAGTTGAGCCCAGCTCATTGGTCCGATTAGTCACTCCCAAAATATCTATGCTTGCCTTGTCAAGTCCTCCTCCAGGTACTGATCCAAAAAAAAAGTCCTCCAGGTACAAATTAGTTATCGTGTTGGATTGCATGTCAAAATCACTACAGAATTTAATTGCGAACATTACTCGAAATTTTTAATGTTCTGGCTTGCAACTTCTTCTTTCAAATTAGCTCCCTATAGATTTTTTTTCCAGATTTGGCCTCTCGGACCGAACAAATCGTGCCCAGGAGGCGCTGCACAGGCCTTGCAGCGGACTAGGGGCTGTATGCTACAGTGTTTTCTATTTTTTTTGGCTATAAACAAAAAACCTACAACATGCAGCAAACTGGAAGCGCTGTATGCTCTGATGTTTTTTGCTAGAAAATTGCGTCGTCGTGTACGGTTTATGTTCGATATAAATTGGAAAAGAGTTTATTGTAAAATATTTTTAAAAAGTTATAAACTAAAAATCAACCGTAATTATAAATATAGAGATTATTTATGTACATATTAAAAATATTTTAAAATAATTACTTTCTTATTTTTCTTTGGACATACTTGTGGTGTTACAACATTCATTTATATTAAAAAAATAAGTTGGAGAGAGTTTATTTTGAAAATAACATGTAAAAAGTTCAGGTTGGGAACGTGTGGATGGCCCCGTCGATACCAACACAAAAGAGCAGCGCAAATCAACGGCGACGAAAGAAAGAGCTGGCGATTGGGTCTGTATAATTTGATTTGCATAATTATTAACGGTGATTGGGTCTGTAAAATATGGTTCCTCAAATATATTATGTTATATTGTGCCCCTCCATAGAATATGGGTCCTCAAAATGTTTATGGTAGGACCTATGACTTTTAGAACTGTAAATCTGAAATTTTGGCGAAATTTTGTCATTTCGGATGAAATCCGTTCAAAATTCAAAAAGGAAAATTCAAATCCGTTTTTTTTTGTTTCCGAAATTTTGGCAAAATTGCATTGATCAAAAAATGGTTCAAACAATGTCAAAAAATTTTAAATTTTTTTTGACGATTCCTGACACATTAGAGATATTCTCATAAAAGTTCAGATGATTATCATGTCTGCGTAATTTTTAAAAATTCAAATATTGGTACTGTGCAAATGAAACATTGACCGGCAAGTTTGAACCGGATAAAAAATGGCAAATGACATCAGAAAATTTTGAAATTTTTTGTGCACGATTCTGACGAATCATAATGTTTCCATAAAATTTTTAGATTGTGATAAAGATTCAAGAATGTTTAAAAATTCGGACAGTGCTACTATCCTGATAAAATCCTAACTGGCAAATTTAAACAGAATGAAAAATAGTTCAAACCATGTTGAAACATTTCAAAAAAATTTTGGAAGGTTCTGATATATCAATAATGTTTTAATAAAAATTTTCATATGATTATCATACTTGAAAATATTCCAAAAATTTACAGTGCTACGTTCTGATGAAAGCCTGATAATCAATATATAGATTTGCTTTAGTGACAAAAGAAGGTTTGAAATTTGTGAAAATTTTACAAAAGAGTGATAAGGAAGTGTTTAAGATCTTATAAAAATTTTGAATCATGATCACACTCCAGTGAATTTATAAAATTCTTACAAAGCACAGTAGCATTTATGTTCTCTCTTTTGGTTTTTTCAATATAGTATAACAAATGAAGTTCAATGGCTTTATAGATTTGATTGAACAAAAAAAAAGGTTAAAATTTTTTGAACATTTTATAGAATGGTACTGAGGCAATTTTTAATCTGTAATAAAAATTTTAGATCATGATCACACACGAGAAAATTTAGAAAAATCTAAAAAGTTTACTGTCCCAATTATGTCCATTCAGTTTTTGATTTTTTAAAGATAACAAATAAAGTTAAATTATTTTGATAATTTTTATGTATGATCCTACACTACTAGGTATGGTACCGTAAATTTTTTAGATCATTATAAAGCTTATAAAGTTTTATAAAAATCTGATAATATTTCTACCTAAATTTTAAAATGTCTCAAAATTTTAATTTTTCAACAAATTTTAATGTAAGATGACTTTCTTAAGGGTTATTGGAATAATTCCGATCAAATTCAGCCCTAAAACATCAAAATCCGGTTTCAAACCCCGAAATTTTGCCAGGTTTTCCCAAAATTTCGCCGACATTACCGAAATTACTGTAGCAAATTCAATTTTTTTTCTAAATTTTCAATTCGGCTAAAAATCCGAAATTTCGCCCTATCCTGAAATCTGAAATTTCACCGAAAATTCACTGAAATTTGCCAAAATTGACCCTAAACACACAGCCTTCAAGGCTCCAAGTCCATGTCACTCACACTAGCTCACTGCTGGATGCATGGCTGCATGCGTATACTGGTCTGCTTCTTACACACTTGCGTTGGTGTGAGGTAGAAATCATAATTAACGTGTTTGAAATGTCAAGTCAGGAGAAGCCTTCGCAATAAATCATCGGTGAGCTAACAGAAGGGGACCCACTCGATCTCCCATGAATGTACCATGGATGGCTCTATCCTCCAGTCCAGTACCTGCATTTAGTCCAGCCTGTAGGGGAAGAAGACAAGGATAGTACTGTAGGAACCCTAATTTTCAGGAGGAGGATAAGTATCTCTTGTCTGGACCCTAAATACAAAGGCTCCAAGTCCATGTCACTCACTAGCTCACTGCTGGATGCATGGCTGCATGCGTATACTAGTCTGCTTCTTACACACTTGCGTTCGTGTCGACAGATCTTGGCCGTCCTTCTCGCCGATAACTCGGACGGCGACACGGCAGCTGGCCGGACAGGGATATGCATACCGGCCCTGTTGATGCCATGCACACGCACGGCCACGTTGTTATCATCTGATTAGCACACCACACCTGCCACATGTACAAGTGGCCGAGGGAATTAAACCATATATACATGCACACTGTGTCAGTGTGTATATACATGCATATACTACGGGGAAGAAAGGCTAGAAGTTATTTTTGGGATACAAGACATATACGTAGCTCCATCTACGTGCGTGCATGTTCTCCTCAGTCTCGTTACCAAGCAGTGACCAATCGCAAATGCTACGTACGTTGAATCCAAAAGCAGGAAGGACTTCTCTAGAAAAGAAAAATCTATCCTTAATTTCACTCCACATATGTCCAAAGGAAGCGCAGGCCACACCGTCCATGTGATTGTGGACAGGGATTCAAATTTCGTTCAGCGAAATTTTGTCATTTCGGATGAAATCCATTCAAAAATTCAAAAAAAAAATTCAAATCCGGTTTTTCTGTTTCCTAAATTTCAGCCAAAAATCCGAAATTTCAGCAAAATTGCACTGATGAAAAAATCATTCAAACGATGTTAGAAAATTTTAAATTTTTTTGAAGATTCCTGACACATCAGAGATGTTCTCATAAAATTTTTACGTGATTATTATGTCTGTATAATTTTTTAAAATTCAAATATTGGTACTATGCAAATGAAACGTTGTCCGGCAAGTTTGAACCGGATGAAAAATGGTACAAATGACGTTAGAAAATTTTGAAATTTTTTGTGCATGATTCTGATGAATCATAATGTTTCCATAAAATTTTCAGATTGTGATCGAGATTCAAGAATTGTTTAAAATTCGGACAGTGCTACTATCCTAATAAAAACCTTACTGGCAAATTTGAACAGAATGAAAAATAGTTCAAACCATGTTGAAAAATTCTAGAAATTTTTGTGGAAGGTTTTGATGTATCACTAATATTTTTATAAAATTTTCATATGATTATCATGCTTGAAGATGTTCCAAAAACTCTAACAGTGCTACGTCTTGATAAAAGCCTGATAATCAATACATAGATTTGCTTTAGCAATAAAAGAAGGTTTAAAATTTGTGAAAATTTTACATAAGAGTGATAAGGAAGTTCTTAAGTTCTCATAAAAATTTTGAATCATGATCATACTCCAGTAAATTTATAAAATTCTTACAAAGCACAGTAGCATTTATATTCTCTCTTTTGGTTTTTTCAATATAGTATAACAAATGAAGTTCAACGGTTTTATAGATTTGATTGACCAAACAAAAAAGTTGAAATTTTTTAAAAAAAATTTTGAATGGTTTTGAGGCAATTCTTAATCTGTGATAAAAATTTTAGATCATGATCACTCTTGAGAAAATTTTGAAAAATCTAACAAGTTTACTGTCCCAATTATGTCCATTCTGTTTTTGATTTTGAAAGATAACAAATGAAGTTCAATTATTTTGATAATTTTTGTGTATGATCCTACACTACTAGATATGGTACCATAAATGTTTTAGATCATTATAAAGCTTGTACAATTTCATAAAAATCTGACAGTGTTTCTACCCAAATTTTAAAATATCTCAAAAATTTAGTTTTTCAACAAATTTTCATGTATGATGACTTTCTTAAGGGTTATTGGACTAATTCCGGTCAAATCCGGCCCTAAAACATCAAAATCTGATTTTAAAAGCGGAAATTTTGCCCAAATTTTCCGAAATTTCGCTGACATTACCAAAATTACTGTAGCAAATTCAAAATTTTCTAAATTTCAATTCGGCCTGAAATCCGAAATTTTGCCCTGTCCTGAAATCCAAAATTTTGCCGAAAATTTGCCGAAATTTTTTATCCTGGTTTGGACCCTAAATACACAGCCTCCAAGGCTCCAAGTCCATGTCACTCGCTGGCTCATTGCTGGATGCATGGCTGCATGCGTATACTGGTCTACTTCTTACACAGTTGCATTTACAATATTATTTCTAAACCCGTTTCTTAACATGCCAAGTCAGATAGAAAAATGACATGGCAGGGAATTAATGGAGAGAGAGAAGGAGATCGTTTCATGTTTGTGAAACCATTTCAACACTATCTCCAAAGCGGAAGAAACGAAGCGAAAGTGCATTGTGCAGAAGGGGATCGTTTCTTGATCATTTCCAATGCATTGTTAATTAATGTTAGAAAAAATATATAGAAACTATGCATTAGGGTCATTGTTTCTAAACCACCATTTAATACACTCTCTCTCCTATATGGCACACTTAGAAACCATCTAAAAAACATTGCATTAGAAATGCCCTAATTAACGTGTTTGAAATGTCAAGTCAAGAGAAGCCATCGCAATAAATCATCAGTCAGCTACATGTCAAAATCACTATTGCACGAAGAGAAATACCTGGCAAGATGGGTGGTGCAGTCTACAGAATTTAATTGGGAACTTTACTCCTTCCGAGAGACATTCCTAAGGAGAATAATATAAAGCGTAGTTCATGGAAGTGACTGTACTCATCAGAGCGATGATTGGATGAAAACGGAATCGAAATTTCCGTTCATTCTGAAGAAAAACAAAAATAAAAGTACTTTCTCGTAATCGAAAATAGAAAATATCGATACGGGAACGAAAATAGAAACAAGAGAGCAATTTCTATCGGAAACAGAATTAGAATCCGAAATTCTATATAAGTGGAACTGGAAATTAAGTCGGAAACTTAGCCCACTTGGCCAAAAAAGGAGAATAGAGAATTTACATTTATTTTCGAATTAAAATAATTTTAGAAATACAAATAGATTTAGAAAATATCAAATAGAGTTCAAAAATTCCAAAAAAAATTCTCAAAAATACTTTGAAATATTTTGAACCTAAGAAAATTATTTCTAGTATAATTTTGGCTTCATTTTTCATGACTAAATTAATTATATAAATCTGAAAAATAAGAAAATGGTATTTATAAACTCCAAAAAATCTATGATAAATCTCAGAAAATCATAAATAAATATTAAATAATAATATGCAAATTTAGGGCATTACATCTTATAGTTGGAGGAGCAAGAGGATGTCACTGATAATGATATAGAGGAGGACATGATGGTCTGACAAATAGCGAGCCTTCAGCTGACAAACTTGAGAAAAAACTTCCTAATGATACCGGTGAACATAACATTGTTTTTGTATTTGCCTTTGAAGTGTAATGAGTTAAATTGTTTCTGCGGTCATGTATATTGTGATCATGTACTACGTTCTTGTGGAATTTTTCATTTTCGCTTCTGTATCTGCTCTGTTCCATTCCGGATCTGTTTTCATCACTATTCATTTTTGTATCTATTTTCAAGGTTTTCGATTTTGTTTTCATTACCGGTAAAAGATGTGGAGACAGAATAACCATTTACCGACCGTTTTGTTCCATTTTCATCCTGAGGTCTAAGAGCTTGAGACTGAGAGCGCTAGGGTTTGGTGCTTGCCGCTTGGGCCTCGTTGGGATGGGCTTCAATCGGCTCAAAATTTTCGAATAGGGTTATACGAAATTTCTATTCCGTTTCTGTTTTCGTGGAATTGACTCCCTTATTTCTGTTTTCAAAAAAAATTCTGTTTCCATTTTAAAAAAAGATTTCTATTTCTGTTTTTCTTCGAAACGGTTGGAAAGTTTTTATACTGTTTTCATCCCTACACGTATTTGCAGATTGATGATGGGTGGGCCTGCTCGATTCTCCCGTGAATGTACCATGGATGGCTCTATCCTCCAGTCCTGTACCTGCATTTAGTCCAACCTGCGGGGGAAGAAGACTGGGAAAGTACTGTAGGAACTCTAACCTTCAGGAGGAATAATATCTCTTGTCTAGACCCTAATGTACAGCCTCCAAGGCTCCAAGTCCCCGTCACTCACTAGCTCACAGCTGGATACATGGCTGCCATGCGTAGGATTCCAATTTTCACCGAATTTCAGATGTCGGGTCTACGAAATCTAAACTATCGGCTGAATAAAAAAAATTAAAATTGCCACAGTAATTTTATTTTTTTGGTGAAATTTCATCGAAATATCATTATTTTTGGCTAGATTTTGAACTTTTAGGGCCGGATTTGGTCCAATAACCCATAAAAAAGTCATCTTTTTTGAAAATTTTTATGAGATCTTAAACATTTCCTTATCACCCTTCTGTAAAATTTTCAAAACTTTTAAATATTTTTTTATTTCTAAAGCAAATCTATATATTGATCATCGGTCTTTGATCAAGACATAGCACAGTCAGAATTTTTAAACATTATTTAAGCATTATCATCATTTAAAACTTTTATATAACCATTAATGATACATCAATCAAGACCATTCAAAAAAAATTTAAAATTTTTATAATGTGGTTTGAACAATTTTTCATTTCGTTCAATTTTGCTAGTAAGACTTTTACGAGGACAGTAACACTTTTTAAATTTTTAAAAATTCATAAATCTTGACCATCATCTGAAAATTTTATGAGAATATTATGAATGTGTCAGGACCATCCACAAAAAAATTCAAAATTTTATAACGTCGTTTGTTCTAATTTTCATTCAGTTCAAACTTGTCGATCAGCGTTTTATCATAATAGTAACAATGTTTGAATTTTTAAAACATTCTCAGATTTGATAATAATCTGAAAATTTTATAGAAATATCATCAATGTGTCAAAACTCTGCATAAAAAATTTCACAATTTGTCGTCGTCGTTTGACCCACTTTTAAGATGATGCAAAACGATCGAAATTTCGGCAATCTCGCTGAAATTCGGATTTTTTTTGTGGCAAACGGACAGGATTTGAATTTTAGTTTTTAGATTTCGACCAAATTTTATTTAAAATTTTACCGAAATTTTAGATTTGAACCATATTTAGTATTTTTCCTCAAACAAAATTTAAATCCTTGACCATGCATATACACAGTTGCGCTGGTGTGAGGTTGAAGCAGAAACCATAATTAGCGTGTTTGAAGTCATCGCAAAAAATCATCAGGTAGCTAACAGAAGGGGACCCACTTGACTTGACGAATAGTTTTGAGCCCAGTTCATTGGTCCGATTGATCAGTCCAAAATATCGCCTTGTCAGGTACTCTCCAGTTACAAAATAGCTATCGTTTTAGAATGCATGTCAAAATCACTATTGCGCGAAGAGAAATGCCAGACAAGATGGGTGGTGCAGTCCACAGAATTTAATTGGGAACTTTACTCCTGAGAGACATTCAGAAGGAGAAAAATATAAAGTGTAGTTTGCGGAAGTGACTCTGCTCATCAGCTCAAACGATCTGTGTAGCCATGAATCCCCTTGTTTCCACTGTCATTTCAGCTGCTCCCCTACTCACTCTACTTGCTCTACTCTCGGGTACAGTTTCTCTTGACAAATTACCGCTGAAATCCTCTCTTAAAGTGGAAGCCTACGAAACCGACATCCTGCAGTCATCAAATGGCACCTTCTCCTGTGGCTTCCACAACATCTACCCCTATGCCTTCACATTCTCAATATGGTACTCAAATTCAGATGTTAATAAGACCATTGTCTGGACCGCGAACCGAGGTCACCCAGTGCACTCCAAGAGATCAGCAGTGACCTTGCGGAAGGATGGCAGCATGGTTCTTACGGACTACGACGGTACGACTGTGTGGCAAGCTGATGGTGTCTTCACAAATGTTAGGTATGCTCAACTCTTGGATTCTGGAAATCTTGTTGTGAAGAACTTGAGTGGTGATATTGTGTGGCAAAGTTTTGACTCACCCACGGATACTTTGCTGCCCAATCAGCACATCACTGCTACTGTTAAGTTGGTCTCTACCACCAAATTATATGTTCCTGGTCACTACATCCTTCGTTTCAGCGATCAGTCAATATTGTCACTTATGTATGATGATCCTAATGTTTTTGACACATACTGGCCAGACCCTGATTCTGAAGTTTACAAGAGTAACAGAAGTCGTTTCAACAGTAGTAGATCGGGTGCTCTTGATGATTCCGGAAATTTTTTTTCAAGTGATTTCTCAAACCTACAACCACTTGTTGTTTCTGATGAAGGTTCTGGGATTAAGAGAAGGCTCACGCTTGATGGTGACGGCAATCTCAGAGTCTACAGCTTGAATAGCTCGATGGGAACATGGTCTGTTTCTTGGATTGCTATGTATCAACCTTGTAGAATTCATGGTTTGTGTGGTCCGAACGGAATCTGTCACTACGCACCAACACCGAAATGTTCTTGCCCACCAGGCTATTACATGAGCAACCCTGCAAACTGGACCCAAGGTTGTAGTGCTGTGTTTGACATCACATGTGGTGTTGAACAACCAATGAAGTTTTTGCAACTTGCAAACACCGATTTCTGGGGATTTGATCAACAACATCTTAGCGGACTATCTTTGCAGGCTTGCCAGAACATCTGCATGAGTGATTGCACGTGTAAAGGATTTCAATACCAAGGAGGTTCAGGGAAATGCTTTCCAAAATCTTTCCTTTTCAATGGAAGGTCTTTCCCGACACCAACCGCTCGCAAAATGTATCTCAAACTACCAAAGAGTGTGGACACTTCAAATGCCTCTGCGCCCCAATCCAATGTACTTGACTCTACACCGTGTCATATTCAGTGTAGTCAAGCGAGTAAACCACCCATGCAACCATTCCAATATGTGCGTAAGGCCAGTGAGGAAGGATCAAAGTGGCTTTACTTCTATGGGTTTATTGTCGCATTTTTTGTAATCGAGGTTTTCTTTACCGTATTTGCATGGTTCTTTATTTTGAGGAGGGAGCTGAGATCACCGGATGTATGTGCAGTTCAGGAGGGCCTGAAGGTTATGACTAACCATTTCCGAAGATATAGTTATGAAGAGCTGGTCAAGGCAACTCAAAAATTTAAAGATGAGCTCGGAAGGGGAGGTTCAGGGATTGTCTATAAGGGAATCTTGGATGACGAAAGAGCGGTGGCTGTAAAGAGGCTAGAAAATGTAAGTCAAGGTGAGGAAGAGTTCCAAGCTGAGTTGTGTGTAATTGGGAGGATCAATCATATGAATCTTGTTAGAATATGGGGATTTTGCTCCGAAAGCTCCTACAGGATGTTGGTTTCTGAGTATGTCGAGAATGGATCATTAGCTAATGCCTTGTTCAAAAACAGCATCTTGTTACAGTGGGAACAAAGATTCACAGTTGCTTTAGGTGTTGCTAAGGGATTGGCTTATCTTCACCATGAGTGCCTAGAGTGGGTCATTCACTGCGATGTGAAGCCAGAGAACATATTGCTGGACCAAGATTTAGAGCCTAAGATCACTGATTTTGGGTTGGCAAAGCTACTCAGTAGAGGTGGGTCAAATCGGAATGTATCGCGAGTGCGAGGAACCATAGGATACATTGCTCCTGAGTGGGTCTCTGGTTTACCGATCACGGCAAAAGCTGATGTTTATAGCTATGGAGTTGTGCTTCTTGAACTCGTGTCTGGAATGCGAATTTTTGACATGGCTAAGGGTGTGGATCAAGAGGTGCCCGTGGTACTCAGGAATGTTGCTTCCATGCTTGCTGATAAATTGGACGGCGACGAGGTATCGTGGGTAGAAGAGTTTGCAGATTCCAGACTGTGTGGTCAATACAACTACATGCAAGCAAGAACTTTGATCAAGTTGGCTGTTTCATGCTTAGAAGAAGATACGAAGAAAAGGCCTACAATGGAATCGGTGGTCCAGATTCTCGTTTCGGTTGATGAAACTGGTTGCACAATGAAAGAATGACACACTGAAATGAAGTGCTTGTTCGGTTCTAGTAAGCTAAGGCCCCTACATCGGCAGATTGTTATACTGTTAACGTCAATTTCCCTAAGTGCAACACATGTATGCCTTGTACACAACGCCTGTGTGCATGTTGTATCGTAGTAATTCAATGTTATGTAGTGATACAATAGTAGCAATGTATTCCCTCTTTCTAAATAAATGTCATTCTAAGTATTTGTACTTTTATCCAGGCACATCTACGAAATACTATATTACCCACTTTATTATACTCCCTCCGTCCAAGTTTAAAAGGCTTATTTTTTTAATAGTCTTGTTTATAGATTAGAGTGCATTTTATATTCAAATACAAAATTAGTGTTATGTTCTCTCTATACTCATAATAAATATCTATATTTACTCTATATTATCTATATATATACATTGAATATAAATCTTAGTGATAATAATTAGGGGTAATCTAGTCATTTATAATATTTTCTTCGTCTACGTGACAAGAAGAAATGCATCTTATAAACTTGAAAGAATTATCTTTGTATGGTATGCCTTACTCTAATTCATTACTTCGGCTAGTGGATAGCTGGTGGGAACCGTGATGGAGTGCTCGAGAAAGTAGTAGCCAAGCTTTCGCAACACCATAAGGAGTGTGTAGCATATTTTCTCTACTTCCGTGTATCCTGTCTTCACGCCCGTGAAGGTCTCGCTGACGTAGTACACAGGGCATTGGACCCCATCCGTTTCTCTAACCACGACAGCACTTGCAGCGATCAGAGTCGTGGCGAGGTATAGGAGGAGGGGTTCCCCGGGGCTTGAGCTAGCTAGTAGCGGGGGATTGGTCAAGTATGACTTAAGATCATCAACGGCTTTTTGAGTCTCTGGCGTCCAAAGGAAGCCTTCGAGCTTGCAAAGTATTTTGAACAAAGACAGCCCTTTCTCAACTGACTGCCATAAAAAACACTCAAGAGCCGCCATGCGACCCATCAGGTGTTGGGCCTCCTTAATGGTTCACGGTGGCTCCATATCTGGGATGGCCCGGATCTTCTACGGGTTGGCCTCGATACCTCTGTGAGAGACGAGGAAGCCTAGGAGCTTGCCTCCTTTGACTCTAAAAATGCATTTTTCATGATTTAGCTTTAGGCCGAACTTACGAAGGTTTCCAAAAGCTTCACGGAGATCTTTCAGATGTGCTGAAGCTAAGGGGCTTTTCACGACAGCGTCATCGACGTACACCTCCACATTTCGACCTAACTGGTCCTTCAGGATGAGGCATACGAGGCATTGGAAAGTGGCATCTGTATTCTTCAACTGAAAGGGCATGCGTAGGTAGCAATATGTGCCTACTGGGGTGATGAAGCTTATCTTCTCCTCATCTTCCAAGGACATGTGGACTTGGTGATAGCCCGAGTATGCATCCAAGAAACTTATTAACTTGCACCCGGTGATGGAGTCAACCAATTGGTCAATGTGAGGAAGTGGGTAGCTGTCCTTTGGGCATACTTTATTGAGGTTGGTGAAGTCGATGCACATGTGCCACTTACCATTAAACTTATTGACCAGGATGGGATTGGCAAGCCACTTCGGGTGCTAGACCTCCCAAATAAGGTCAGTGTCGAAAAGCGTTTCAATTTCTTCCTTAATGGCTTGACATCGCTCGAGAGAGAGCTTGCACAACTTTTGCCTCACCGGGGGTGTAACACCCTATCCCAAATTTTGTTGCATAGCACCCCACTTACACTTTCGTTCTCGCTTCGTGTAAAAGGGTTAACCTAGAGGTACTATGTTTGGATCCAATAGGCATTATATACTAGTACAACTCACTTTGTGCGAGCAATGTAGGACTAATCTCACCACTGCTCCATATGGGCATTCACATTAACGTACCTGGGTATTATACTCACCCCTCTTAAGGGCTAACGCCATCGGCAATACACCGTATACACGGCAGATACCCAGAACACCTCTCGGTACATGGCCGTTGATCTAGTGCCGGCACATATACCATGCTGTGTGGCCACTCTGGGCCCACACGCGCTATGTGCCATATGCCTGCTCCCCTATCCCACACGCGTCCGTGTAGTGAAGGTTGATGCTCTGATACCATCTGTAACACCCTGACCCAAATTTCGCTAATGGCCCAACCCATCGTGGGGCGGGTCCATGCATGTATAGCACCCTACTTACACTTTCGTCCTCGTTTCATGTAAAAGGGTTAATCTAGAGATGCTATATTTGGATCCAACAGGCATTATATACTAGTATACTAGTACAACTCACTTTGTACAAGTAATGTGGGACTAATCCCACCACCGTTCTATATGGGCCTTCACATTAACGGACCGGGGTATTACAGGGGCCCCCAGGCCTTACCGTGAGGCAATGTTGAATCACATCGTGTGGGACACCTTTCATGTCAAACGCGACCCAAGCAAAAACATCCGTGTTGGTCCTTAGAAACTCGAGGAGCTCCTCTTCCACCTTCTTTGGGAGTTCAACCCCGACCCGGATGAGGCATTCGTCGCTTGGGCCAAAGAGTCATATCTCCTTTAATTCCCCTTCGAGGTGAGGCTTCAAGGGGCATCTCTCTAGTGGGGACTTGTTCTTAGCAATCCCCATCAAGGCCAGTAGGGATGTAACCCCTTCCGAGCCCCCCTACTTCAAGGATGTTGACTTCATTGTTTTTTTAGATAAATGGTTAAAATCCGGTCTCTGCCAAAGCACACGACCGAGTTCGTACAAATATCATAACCAGTTAATAAGAATTGAAACAGCGAAAAAGGAACTGCAATTTAAAAGTCTAATCGATAATTGCTTCTCCATTCATTCTTGGCGAAGATTTGCAATGTCACAGTCTCCAAAGCCCGGCTTGCCTGTCGGAACAGCTCCCTGTTGTGCTCATGCTGCAATAGTGCCCAATACCGCAATCAATACGTTCATGTACACCAAATGATATCTTTTTCTCAAAAATGATATCATTTCGTGTACACCAAATAGTCCATAACATAGCAACACCCCCAACAAGAATCAATTTTTGAACATCCTTCTCAATGCCTGCTAGCCAATGACCAAGCATATTAGAAATGGATTTGGGCGGTGATAGACCAGTAGCAATGTGCACAACGCGCCATATAGTTTTTGAGTGTTGGCAATCAAAAAAGAGATGCCTTATTGTTTCATTACAATTACAGAAACAATATTTTTGATTCCCATTCCAATTCCTTTTAGCAAGATTATCCTTTGTTAAAATTACACCGCGTTGTAAATACCATAGAAAAATTTTAATTTTCAAAGGGATTTTCAACCTCCAAATAAATTTACAATTGTAAGAAGTATTCTTATTCATACAATAGCTGTACATAGATCTGACAGAGAACTGCCCATGATTATGTAAAGCCCAGTTAAAAATATCCCTTCCAACGGTAAGCTGACAATTAGCCAATTTTGCTACTAAGCTGAACCATGCATTCAATTTGTTTCCTGTTAGCATTCGACGAAAAGTAATGTTTGGTGGCATCTGAGTCAGCACCTTCGCCACCACTATATGAGGATAATGAGCAATGTTATACAAACTTGGGAATTGAAACTTTAGTGGTGTAGAATCTATCCACGCGTCATCCCAAAACCTAGCTTGTGAACCATCTCTTATCTGAAAGGCTCCACATCCTAGGAATTCATCTTTAATTTTTAAAAGTCCTTTCCAAAATTGAGATCCCACTTAGCAAGACGATATTTCTTCTTATGATTATTGCCTTGCCAAAAAAATCTCGATCGATAAATATTCAGCCTTTGAATAACACCTTTGGGTATTTCAAAAATAGACATCATAAACATAGGTAAACTGCTTAATACAGAATTTAGAAGTACAAGTCTACCCCCATAAGAAAGATGTTTGGCCTTCCAAGTACTCAATTTTCTTTTAAATCGATCCTCAATTACACCCCAATCCGCATTACGGAGTTTGCGATAGTGCATTGGAATCCCTAAATATCTGAATGGATATGATCCTATACCACACCCAAATAAGTCAGTATAAACTTGCTCATGATGTCGGGCTTCACCAAAACAAAAAATCTCACTTTTATGAAAGTTAATCTTTAGCCCAGATAATTGTTCGAACACACAAAGCAAAAACTTCATGTTTTTAGCTTGCTCAATATCGTGATCCATAAAAATAATAGTATCATCTGCATACTGTAAGATCGATAAGCCATCTTCTATAATATGAGGAATAACTCCCCGGATCTGACCATCCTCTTTCGCTCGCTTAATCAGTATGGCAAGCATGTCTGCCACAATATTGAAAAGAATTGGAGACATGGGATCACCCTGCCTAAGCCCTTTTTTGGTTTGGAAATAATGTCCAATATCATCATTTAATTTAATGCCCACGCTACCACCAGCGACAAAATGATTGATCCAGGAACACCATTGGTGTCCGAATCCCTTCATGCGAAGTGTTTGTTGAAGAAAAGTCCATTTAACCTTATCATAGGCCTTTTCAAAATCAAGTTTCAATAATACCCCATTAAGCTTCTTAGAATGCAATTCATGGATAGTTTCATGTAATATCACAACACCTTCCATAATGTTACGACCCGGCATGAAAGCTGTTTGTGAAGGTCGTACAACTTTATTGGCCACCCCCATGATTCTATTTGTAGCCACTTTAGTGAATATTTTGAAACTCACATTGAGCAAACAGATGGGTCTATATTGTTGTATTTTTATTGCCTCTTTAACTTTTGGAAGAAGAGTAATAATTCCAAAATTAAGGCTAAACAGAGGTAAGTTTCCATGATAAAAATCATTAAACAACGCCATCAGATCCCCTTTAATAATTTCCCAAAAAACCTGATAAAATTCAGCTGGAAAACCATCAGGACCAGAAGCTTTATTATGTTCCATTTGGAAAACCGCCTCTCTAACCTCTTTTTCAGTAAATTGTTCTATAAGGATTGCATTTTCCTCATTGGAAACCTGTGGCAAATCATGATTATAAGTCTCCACCAGACTAAAATTATTTTCTTCCTGTGGTCCAAACAAGTTCTTATAATAACTTGTAACTTGCGCTTTCAGCTCGTCATCACCTACTATTATGCGATTTTCATGCTCTAATTGAAAAATGCGTTGCTTTCTGTGTTTGCCATTAGCCACCAAATGAAAATATTGCGTGTTATTATCACCCTCTGAAAGGTCTTTTGTTTTAGCCCTCTCATACCATTTAAGTTCCTCTTCCCTCAACAGATGGACCACTCTATCTTTTAGGTAGTTCTTTAAATTTAATTCATGGTCCGACAAAATACTATGTTCTACCTTCTTATCAAGGGCATCAATTATGGAAATAATTTTACTCTTCTCCTTCTTGTTATGCCCAGCCGTGTTTTTGGCCCATCCTCTTAAAAATTGTCTGAGGGTTCTTATTCTATTCTGCCATTTTTCCATAGCATTAACCCCTCTTGTCTCAGTTTTCCATTTTTCAGCAACCATGTCATAAAAACCATCTCGAATCAACCACCCACGTTCAATTTTGAACAATGGTTGATTTTTACGGCGGTTCGAGATTCCAGAATTCAAAATCAATGGTGTATGATCGGACATACTCCTATCTCTTGCCTCCACAGTGGTGAGTGGGAATTTATTTTCCCATTCAGTACAAACCAAGACGCGATCTAATTTTTCAAAAGTTGGATTATCTCCACTACTCGCCCAAGTATACTGGCGACCCGACAAATTAATCTCTCTGATATCTAATGATTGAATAACCATGTTGAAAAGATTGGGCCATTTAAAATCAAAGGAATCCTTGTTTTTTTCCTCAGGACTTCGCATAATATTGAAGTCCCCACCTATAATATACGGTAATTGTTCTTTACTACAAATATTAGCCATTTCAGAGAGAAAAGCATCCTTGAATTCTTGTTGAGTAGGACCATATACTGCTATGAGCACCCACTTGAAACCATCATTTTTATTTCGAAGAGTAAACTTAATATAAAATTCCCCTTCATCTATAGCTCCCATATCATACACCGCTAGATCCACCCCCAAGAGCATGCCCCCTGAACGACCATGAGGCGCCATGCAATGCCAAATAAATTCTTTGCCACCACATAACTTTTTTAATGCCCCTTCCGAGAATTGATCCCGGCCAGTCTCCAGAAGAGCAATAAAATCAAGTTGCTCAACTTTAACCATATCCTCAACATACCTATATTTAGCCAAGTCACTAAGACCTCTGCTATTCCAGAATACGCCTTTCATGAAAAACTCAGCTTAGATAATGTTTTCGGCTTTCTAGAACTCAATCCCTCTCTATTAATATTGCGGGATTTGAATTTTTTCCGACGTGGTGTAGCAATAAATTCACTACAAATATGATCCATACCCTCCTCAAACACATTCTGTTCATTGCGAATGTGATGGAGGTGAATGTCAATCAAATCGTCATTCACCTCATCCAGATCAATTTTAGGTGAGGAGGTTTTAGAAGAAGTAATTTTATTCTTTTCCAAGACCCTAGTCCTATCCAATTCAATATTTTTAATCAATGCAATAGAAGAAGCAATAGAAGTACTATCTCTACCCATTGAAACACCCAGCTTAGCCAAATGAAGATACATTTCAGAGTTTGAAACAGATGGTAAAGTTGGGCAATTACCTGACACAAATGAATTCTTCTTATCCACTAGATTCATCACCTTCTCCATCATATTAGCATCCCCCATAGCCGCAATCCTTCTACTTGAACGTCCTGGCGACAGGCATTGCCCAGCGGATGAAAACAGAACAACCTCATCCCAACCGATGATAGTGTCTAGCAGCTGCAGCGAATGCACCATCTCCAAGTTGGAAATATTAGCCCTGGTGCCATTTTTCTTGCATAATAATTGCAGCATGCGTCGGGACAATTTTTGAAGCTTGTTACCCATACCGTCAGCATGAACCAAAACATCACAGTCATCCTGACACTGCTCACATTCAACCTGCTCACCCTCCAACATGCTTTCCTTGTCCACCGGATTCTTCAGACCAACAGACAATAAGCCCTCCAGATTTTCGCCAGACAAAGCAATACTCACAGTATCAGAAATAGGTATACTGGAAGCATCCAAGTCATCTGCAATCACTAAACATCCATTCTCAGCACCCAATTCCACATTATCTGAACAATGAAAACTGGAAGCATCCAAGTCCACTGAAAGACCCGCACACCCATTCTCAGTAGCCAATTTTGAAATACTGGTCACTGTCATCTCACCATTAGCCTGCTGCACATTATCCACAGAGGGCTTACTGTCAATAACAAATGGTCTGACAGAAACCTGTGAATTTTTTGCCTGCAACAAATCCATTGCTTTGTCCAAAATATTGTCCAAGCCACTCATGATAGCTTCATCCTCCATCCGGAAGCTTTCTTGAGTCCTCTCATTCCCCACCTGACATTGTGCATTGTCCGGCACCAATAGCTCCGAACAGACACTCTTCACATTCCCTGACACATCTGCTACTTTCAACATTTGACCCGCCATCACAATCCGATTAGACAAAATATCAACCGGAGCCATCTCACAATCCATGGAATGAACCACATCCACAAATTGGAGTTCATCCACAGAAACCGAAAGAACTTGCCCATGCTCTTTCCTCAGTGCTCTGTCAGCGAGGACATCCCCATCAGAACTCTGAAAATCTGAAGTTACCCCTTCCATTTGCATACTTGGCGGCTCCACCTCACTGTCACATTGCCTATCTTTAACAGAAATTACAGACCGGCCTTCCTCCATAGTATTTATCTCACCCATATCATGAACAACAGTAACAGAATTATCATAGACTATCGTCTTCTCATAACCAGAAGCCGAGCCTGGAAAAGGACCTTTCCCAGAGCTAACATTCCCTTTTTGTATGTTCTCTGTCTCAGCACAACCATCATTATCTCCTTTTTCAGCATCTCCCATCTCTTGATCATCATTATTTTTGGAATGTTTATCCAGATCATCAAGATCATCAGCTTCGTCAAACTCATCAGATTCCCCATTACTGCCATCGAGCACTTGATCAATTTGGAAGAAAATTTGATATAAGCCATCATCTACCACTATGTCAGCATCACCTGGTACACAATTCACATCAAGGACAGCAACCAACAACCTAACCACCCCAGTTTTCCACATTGATCTCATGTCCACCCTCTGAGTAGCCCCCAGAATAGAACCAATCGCCCATAGTGATAAAAATGATCTAATCGCATAGGGTACTCCATAGACATTAACCCAAACCTTTTGAAGCTTCCGCTTAGGTTTAATCTCCATATTCCACTCCTCGAATGACATCACCCCCTCATTATTATCCATGCGAAGACGTTTCATACTAATCATACGTTGCAGTTCAACCTGACAAGGAAAGGGAACAATATATGTATTGGGTCCATGATTCCTAACAACCCAATCCCATTGCACAGGAATCGCCCGAGCCAATTCTTTTTTGACTAGCTCCGCCGGCACCGAACCTTCAACAATAGTAATAAGGGCCGTTGCCGATAGTTTGCACGGCATCTTTACAACAGAAGTGGAAGGAATATGAAAAAATCCTAACCCGTCACCAGCCAACCCATTAAATGAAGCAGATGGATTAGGTCCATATAATAAGGGACAATGCGGAGTGAGGTGTTCTTCTTCACAAATCTCACAACAGAGCACAAACTTCTTCTTTTTCTTTAGTGCAGGCTCATTAACAGAGAGAGTACCTGTAACTTTGCCGACCTGACTACTAGAACCTTCACCCTGCTCCTTCAATTGATTGGATGAATCTTGCTCAACCGCCTTCCCAGAGAAATTAACCCGGTTGCCCCCTGAATTATCAGCAGATGAAGTGCCACCTGCATGCACATGCACAGCCTGAACTCCACCACCAAACGCGACGTTGCTGACATAACCGCTGCGCCCACCATGCTCCTGAACATGATCGCGACCACCATATCGGCCCCGACCACGACCAGCAACCCAATGGGTGCGACCGCCACCACGAACCCCACGGAACCCTCCAAATCTCCGGCCTTGATGACGATCACCACCACCAGTCGTCGCACCACCACCCGCCATGACAACTTGAGAATATGTTGGACGGAAGAGAGACGGCGCGTGATAGGTTAGCCTGCGGTGAAGGAACGCCAACCCAGGGTTACAAAGAGACCAAGCCGACTTGTCAGACCTTTGGCCCACCAAAACTTCCGGCCCAACAATTGCAGTAGGACACAGAGAATTTGAATTCCGTAATTCCGGCCAATCCGAAAATGACGGAGCAATAGGATCTGCGCGAAGAACACGCATCTCAGATCCTCCCTCCGAACTAGGTTTTGATGAACTTTGCTCAATCAAAGGCACCAAGAAATCTCCAAACGTACATAGCAAAGGCTTTCGTGTTTTTGGCAGAGGTCCCTTCCATGAATTCTTCTTATTCCAAGGCCAGCTACCCTTTGAGTTTTGAATCGAACCATATCGTTGAATACCTTGCATAAGATTAATTGGCTTGTTCTTATAATCAGCACAAGCAGAGGAACATACCTGCCCATCCGGTAAAATAGTACCAATGTAGTCCTCTGAATCCGAGTTAACAACCTTGTTTGCAGCCCAGAATTTTCCACCATTAGAATGAACAGAAAATCGACGGGAAGAATTCACCATCTCCTCAATTGTGGATGACAGTCGATGCCTAGCATAAGCCTGTTCTTCCTTCGAACATATTCATTGTAGCTGGTCACCGCCTTATGATAGAGACGAGGGGCAACGACAACAATGCGGAAGGCAGTAGGGCGGCAACGACAATCTCTAGGAAGAAGACCCTGGGGGACAAATGGCGCAAAGGAAGGGCGGAGCTCGCAAGGTGGGGAAGGCGGAGACGAACAACAGTGGCCTCGAGGTCTCTGGAAGGAGCAATTCCACGAAGCTTTATCATCCATCGTGACGCTGGTGCGACAGACTTGCAGAGAAACAACCACCCTTACGGCACCGTGTGGACGGGCGGATAGGCCTGAACTGACAAGATCAATAGCCTAGATAACGTGGACCTATACGCAAATGCAAAAAACGAATGGTCTTCTGTGCTCAAAGCGCTGACGTGGCTTCGGTGGGACTCCAGGGATTCTTTCCCCTATAATGGAAGTTATTATTTGTTCAGTTATTGCTGTCGTAGAAAGGTACTCGTGTCATTAGAGAAGCTAGATTAGATTTAATGAATTAATCTCTCCATCCAAGTTCACGAAGCGTATTTCTTTTTAGCATATGAACCAATAAAATATTGAATTATTATCACTAAACAATATATTCAATGCATATATATATCCTAAATATAAAGTAAAACTAGATATTTATTAAGAATATAGGGAGAATATTCTGCAGGAGTTGGCAACCGCACTTCCTTACCGCGGCAGGAGCTGATAACCGGTAGCAGCACTCTGCCGCGATTGCATCGTACGATAGGAGACATGTGTCCCCTGTCGGCGTTTTCACGCTCAATAAGGAGGTTATATTTGCATTTTTATCCCATAGAAGCTAGATTTAGTGCTATTTTGATAAACAGTCCAGCTAATTTTGCATTGAACATTAGAACATGGAATACTAATCGTTAACAGTGAGACGAGGTATCCTCAGTCCTCATTGAGCTCGCGCATTCTAGGAGGTCCCCGTGCAGTTCTCTATGTCGGTTAGCCATCACCTTGTGCGCGCAAGTGCAGATTGATGATGGGCATGCCTGCTCGATTCTCCGGTGTACCATCGATGGCTCTCCAGTACCTGCATTTAGTCCAGTCGGTAGGGGAAGAAGAATAGGATAGTACTGTCGAAACCTAACCTTCAGGAGGAAAACTATCTCTTGACTGGACCCTAAATACACAGCCTCCAAGTCCACGTCTCTCGTTGGCTCACTGCTGGATGGCTGCCAGTGCCATGCGTATACTAGTCTGCTCCTTACACAGTTGCGTTGGTGTGAGGTTACGGTAGAAACCATAATTAACTTGTTTGAAATGTCAAGTCAAGAGAAGTCATCGCAGTCAGGGGCGGACCCAACGGTGGGGCAGCTTGGGCTGCTGCCCCATCTATAATTTACAAGATCAAGGTATGTTGTATATACTGCATAGGAAAAATATCTAGTGCAAATAAATGTTTGGTGCAACCCAACTAACAAAAGTTTCAAAAAATTTTAAAAAAAATCATGGATGTACATCTCAGCTTACCCCATCTACATATAAAATTTCATGATCAAATTCGTCCTGTGCTAGAAGTTACAAAAAAAACAAAGTTGATCATGAACAGGAACTGTTCCTGTTCATGATCAAGTTTATTTTTTTTATTACTCTTAGCACAGGACGAAGTTGATCATGAAAGCATTTGTTGGATGTGGATTAGCATTTGAAGTTAGAAGTTCTGTGCTTTTTGCTTAGAATTGAATCTAACTTATAACTGAATTGTTTCTTTATGTATGTTTCTTTAATAGTACTATTGTTGTTACGTACATTACATTCTTTTTGGCGTTTTAATACTACTTTAAACCTGCCCCACCTATAATTTCTTCCTGAGTCCGCCCCTGATCGCAGTGCACCATCATCAGTCAGCTAACAGAAGGGGACCCACTCGATCAGATTGATCAGTCCAAAATATTGCCTTGTCCGGTACTCCTCTGGCTACAACGTCTCCTTGTTGTCTTATCTCGTCTTTAACGGACATGAGTTTAAACGGTGAACGCATACCTTCAATATCTCAGAGTCAATTTTGACGAACTCGATTAAGAGCAATAAACACACCTTTTTAACGTTTTGGACTTAACTCTCTTGACACTGCATCAAAGTAGTGTCGATTTGTCGTCACTTAGAGCTTCGGTAAGGAGCGTTTTTTTGCCTCCGTCAGGTTGTGGCACTTCAAAGCGAAATGCCCATGATCATTACAATTATAGTGCTTCACTTTTGACTTGTTAAATTTCCGATTCTAACAGTCTTGTCGACCAAAGCCTTTAGAGCCACTAGAGGCCTCGTCGTCGCGCCTCAATTATCACGTCAAGAGTAGGTGCTCTTCTTCACTGCTACTAGATCCCTTAATCCGTTCCTCGTGTGCCTTCAAGCGACCGATCACCTCCTCGATCGTCATCACCTTGAAGTCGCCGAACTGCTCAATAGTGGAGATGATTTGCAAAATTTTAGCAGGGACTGCACGAAGGAATTTTCTTACCACATAGCTCTCCTCTATCTTGTTGCCAAGCCATTTGATTTTGTTGACGATTGTTGTCAACCTGATGATGAAATAGTCGACCGACTCCATCTCCGTCATGCACAACCCCTCGAACTCTGTTTTAAAGGCCTGTATCTTTGCCTCATTTATACGATCGATGCCAAGATGCATTGTCTTCAATGCTTTTCACACATCTTTGGCCGTCTCCTTTTTAGTCAGTAGGAAGAGACTTTCCTCTGGAATACCTTCATAGATGGCTGCCAAGGCCAATTGATTTTTGCGCACCTCGACGTTGCCGTTCATGATCGTATCCTACAGTCCTTGAGCCCATATATACATCTTCATCCTAATTGCCCATGCTACATAATTGCCCTTCGTGAGCATCAGATAATACAACGAGACAATGGAACTATTCTTCGCCATCACACCCAACATCGTCTCATCACCAGTGACACCACTTCCCAAAGAGGGTGGCATCATCTTAGGCATCGGGTTAAGAATTCACACTCCGATACCAATTGTTGAAAAATAAAAGAAATTCAACAAAAAAAAACAAACAAACACCAAAAAGACTTACTCTCCGACCTCCAATTCACAGGACACAATTTATAGGACAGAGTATAAACCAACTGAGCTACAAAGCTCCTTTTAATTTACATTGATTCTGTTCTCTTGTTCTGTCGTTACAAAGCTACCTCAACTCTGCTTATAAAGCAGGATCTCGGAGACCCGAATCGGTGACAGGCTCATTATTCAACTCAGATTCTATGATCTTTCTAAAACAAACTTTCCTATGACAAGATTAAATCTATCAGTGCGCGCAGGTGCAGATTGATGATGGGCGTGCCCGCTCGATTCTCCAGTGAATGCATCATCGATGGCTCTATCCGCCGGTTCAGTAACCGCATTTAGTCCAGCCTGTAGGAGAAGAAGACTGGGATAGTACCGTACGAACCCTAACCTTCAGGAGGAAAAATATCTCCTGCCTGGACCGAAAATACACAGCCTCCTAGAGTCCTAGTCTACGTCACTCACTGTCTCACTGCTGGATGGCTGCCATGGCCCCATGGCCCATACGTATACTGGTCTGCTCCTCACACAGATGCGTCGGTGTGTGGTTGCAGTCGAAACCATAATTAACTTGTTTGAAATGTCAAGTCAAGAGAAGTCATCGCAATACACCATCAGTTAGCTCACAAGAATTTAATTGGGAACATTAGTCCATCTGATAGACATACCTAATGAGACTAATGCAAAGAGTAGTTTGCGGAAGTGACTCTGCTTATCAGCTCAAACGATCTGTGTAGCCATGAATCCCCTTGTTTCCACTGTCATTTCAGCTGCTCCCCTACTCACTATACTTGCTCTACTCTCGGGTACCGTTTCTCTTGACAGATTACCGCTGGAATCCTCTCTCAAAGTGGAAGCCTACGAAACCGACATCCTGCAGTCATCAGATGGCACCTTCTCCTGTGGCTTCTACAACATCTACCCGAATGCCTTCACATTCTCAATATGGTACTCAAATTCAGCTGTCAAGACCACTGCCTGGACTGCGAACCGAGGTCACCCATGTTATCTGTAATCTTGTCGGTAGCCAAAACAGAGTTGCTGTCTTCAGAGTTTCTTTCCTGTTTTTGATAGGAGTCCAGTACGAGTAACGATAGGATTTGAATCCGAGTAGGATTCATTGTATCAGATTGTTTTCTGTAAATTTGGGTATAAATATAATGAGAAAAGGCTGGTGGAAGTATCGCCAGGAAAATTGAAATCAAGTCTTCTCTGCTTGCTCCTCTGCGCGTGTATTGTCGTAGCGATTACTCCCGTCCGACAAAATTACTATCGCTGAAACCAGAGTCTTCTGGTGTTCAGTTCTTTTGTGCGCAGGTTGGGAAATAGCGAAGCATCTGGCGATTGATTGAAGTCGTAATTCGGGGCTTGCTCCAACATTTGGTATCAGAGCAACTGGGATCAGCGATCATGTCGCAAAATGATGGGCAAATCCAAATCAGAGCTGCACCGACAAGAACCACCGTCCCAATTCAGTATCCCATGTTAACAGATTCAAATTATGGAGTCTGGGCGATGAAGATGAAGATTCTGCTTCGATCACTTGGAGTTTGGACAGCAATTGAAGGAGCCGCAGCGGTTGATGAAGACAAAGACCAAGGCGCTCTGGCTGCCCTTGCCCAGTCGGTTCCGGACGAAGTGCTGATGGCAATAGCACACAAAGGAACAGCTAAAGAGGCATGGGAAACTCTGAGAGAAATGCGTATTGGAGAAGAACGGGTCAGGAAGGCTCACGTACAGGTACTGAAAAGGGAATTTAACAGATTGAACATGGATGAGGCTGAAACAATTGACAAGTTTGCTCTTCGTCTCACTACAATGGTGAGTGAGATCCGGTCACTTTCGATGACGGAGATGCCGAGAGCACCGTCGTTGAGAAATTGTTCATTACTGTTCTCGACAAAGTTCATGCAAATTGTTGGAACGATTGAACAATGGGGAGATGTATCCGCCATGACCGTGTCGAGAAGTCGTGGGAAGGCTAAGAGCATTTGAAGAAACAACAAAAGGACGGAAGAAGAAAGAAGAAGGAGGCGAATTAATGCTTGTCTCCGTGAAAAATGGGAAGCAATGAATGCAAAAGAGAAGGAACGTGGTGAAGGGTCCAAGAATAATCCCAGCTATGGCTCCAATCACAGAGGTGGATATGCAAGAAGAGGAACAGACGAGGAAGGGCCGAGGGCGTGGCTATGAAGAACAATTTGGGAAGAAGAAGAACAATGACCATACAGAAGTTTGACAAAACGAAGATCAAGTGTTACAATTGTAACATTTACGGGCACTTTGCATCGAGTGCACGAGAAAACCCAAGAGGGAGAAGGCATTATATGTTGAAAAGAACACCGAAAAGGAAAAGGAGACTCAAATTAATCACCAAACCAAACAAAGATTGTTTCGATGGAAAACATTGAGCTACTTAAAAGAGTCAACCTCAGACTTTGTTCTGCTGAAAGAAGACGGAACAAAACCACAACTCGGTGAAGGAAGTAAAGCAGGAGCAAATGTCTGGTACCTTGACACCGGAGCTAGCAATCACATGTCAGGTTGTCGTGAAATCTTTACGGAGCTTGACACAGAAGTGAAAGGGGCCGTAAAATTTGGAGATGGCTCCACTGTTGATATTTGTGGACGAGGAACGGCTCTGTTTCAAGGGGAATCAAAAGAGCATCACATTTTGTCAAACGTGTATTATATCCCAATGTTGCGAAGCAACATTGTAAGTCTCGGCCAGCTTGACGAGCAGGGATTCAAGACGGTGATTCATGAAGGAAATATGCATATCTTTGATGAAGATGGTCAGCTTCTAACCAAAGTGCAGAGACAGCAAAACAGGTTGTACGTCTTGAATCTGCAGAATGTGCAGCCCATATGTCTTCTCACACAGCAAGAAGACATGGATTGGCTTTGGCACGCACGTTTTGGCCACATCAACTTTCGGACACTGCGGAATATGTCCAAGTTGAAAATGGTTGAAGGTATGCCTCAAATTGATCATCTTGAACAGGTGTGTGAAGCGTGCCTTGCAGGAAAACAACAGCGGCTCCCCTTTCCCAAAGTATCAAGTTGGCGAGCAGAGCGTCCACTCGAGCTGATTCATGCCGACTTGTGTGGACCGATTACTCCGATCACACCTGGAGGGAAGAGATACTTTATGTTAATGGTTGATGACCACACAAGATACATGTGGGCAGTACTGATCAGCACCAAGGATGAAGCCTTCAGAGCTTTCAAAATTGTGAAAGCACGAATTGAGTTGGAATCAAAACACAAGGTGGCGGCTTTATGCATGATCGTGGAGGGGAGTTCATGTCGAATGAATTCAAGGAATTTTGTGAAGAACAAGGAATTTCTCATCATACTACTGCTCCTTACTCTCCACAGCAGAATGGAGTTGCAGAGAGAAGAAATCAAACTATTGTCGCCACTGCACGCTGTCTGTTGAAGAACAAGAGGATGCCTGGGAGATTTTGGGGAGAAGCAGTATCCACAGCGATTTATTTGTTGAATCGGGCAGCCACAAAGAGCCTAGAAGGCAAGACACCGTATGAAGCCTGGTATCGAAGAAAACCGAAGGTATCTCATCTACGTACCTTTGGTTGTATCGCATATGTCAAAAATGTGAAACCACACATTAAGAAGCTAGAAGATCGAAGTACTCGCATGGTATTTCTAGGCTATGAACCAGGCTCAAAGGCATATCGTGCTTATGATCCTCTGAAGAATCAGGTGCATGTGTCAAGGGATATTGTGTTTGAAGAAGGAAAGGCCTGGAATTGGGATGATTTTCCAGAACCAGGACAGAACACAACACCATTGTACAAAGAAATTTTTAGGGTTGAGGAGGAAACAACCCGAATTGAGACAACTTCTGGAGGAAGTCCAGAAGAGGAGGTGCTTGGCACGCCTACTTCATCGGCGTCAACAGCTGAAGAAAACATGTCGCCAATAACTGATGGAAGTATTGATGATAGTCCATCGTTTGTGGGAACAGGAAACGGGAGTTCTTCAGAAGGATTTACTCCCTCAAGTGCTGCATCCATTGAAACACCACCACTGCGAACAAGAACCTTGAGAGATCTGTATGATTCTACTCAAGAAATAACTTTGGACAACTCTAGTCTAAGTTTGTTGACAACTGCAGAAGAACCAGTGAGCGTTGAGGCTGCCTTGAACTCAGAACACTGGAGATTGGCTATGGAAGAAGAGATGAAGTCTATTCTCAGTAATAACACATGGGAGAAGGCGACATTACCTCCAGATCATAAAGCCATTGGCTTGAAGTGGGTATTCAAGGCAAAGAAGGATGCCAAAGGAGAGATTATCAAATACAAAGCAAGGTTAGTGGCTAAGGGGTATGCTCAAACGCAAGGCATTGATTTTGATGAGGTGTTTGCACCCGTTGCAAGGTTAGAAACAGTGCGGGTTCTCATTGCCTTAGCAGCACAAGAAAGGTGGCAGATTCATCATATGGATGTGAAAACAGCCTTCTTAAATGGAGAGTTGAAGGAAGAAGTGTATGTAAGTCAACCACCAGGTTTTGCCGAAAGAACTGATGCAACCAAGGTGTTGAAGTTGAAGAAAGCTCTTTACGGGCTCCGACAGGCCCCAAGAGCATGGAACTCCAAGTTAGATGCAACATTGACATCTATTGGTTTTGTAAAGAGCCAGACAGACCATGCTGTCTATAGAAGAGAGAAGAATGGAGTGCTGCTAGTTGGTGTGTATGTGGACGACTTGGTAATCACAGGATCAAGTCTCAACCACATAAATGAGTTCAAAGTTCAAATGAAGAAGCTATTCAAGATGAGTGATCTTGGGTGTCTCGAGCTATTATCTTGGTATTGAGGTCGATGACTAAAAGATGGCATCACAATATGTCGCAGGATATGCAATACTGAATCTGAAAACATTCGAATGGAGGATTGTAACTCATGTGCAACTCCTATGGAGAAACAGACTTAAACTCAAGCAAACCGCCGCAGATCCTTGTCAGATGCAACAAAATACCAAGTCCGGTTGGAAGTCTCGGATATCCGTAAACACGAGGCTCGACATAGCATTTCTTTGTTGGAATTGTTAGTAGATACATGGAAAAACCAACAATTCAGCATCTAGCAAAGAAAGCAAAACATATTTTGAGGTACATTAAAGGAACAATCCATTTCGGATGTTACTTTAAGCGAAGAGAAACAGAAGTCAGCCGGTGGGTTCTTGTGATGTGATCACGCCGGTGACATTGATGATCGAAGAAGCACAATGAGGTCAGTGTTCTTCTTCGGGTCAAATCTGGTTACTTGGGTCTCCCAAAAGCAGAAAGTGGTGGCACTTTCGTCGTGTGAAGCAGAATATATTGCTGCAGCGGCAGCAGCTTGTCAGGCGATATGGTTGAGTCGCTTGGTGGGAGAATTGCAGAAGAAAGAACCAGAAAGAGTGCAGTTGCTGATTGACAACAAGTCGGCAATAGCACTAAGTAAAAATCCTGTGTATCACACACGGAGTAAACACATTGATACTCGGTATCATTTTCTTCGAGAATGTATAGAAGAAAGAAGGCTGGAGATTGAGCATGTGAGCTCAGAAGAGCAATTAGTAGATTTGCTGACTAAATCACTTGGGCGGCTGAAGTTCCAAGAGTTGCGCTTCAAGCTAGGAGTGATAGATACAAGATTGGCAAGACAAGATTAGAGGGGAGAATGTTATCTGTAATCTTGTCGGTAGCCAAAACAGAGTTGCTGTCTTCAGAGTTTCTTTCCTGTTTTTGATAGGAGTCCAGTACGAGTAACGATAGGATTTGAATCCGAGTAGGATTCATTGTATCAGATTGTTTTCTGTAAATTTGGGTATAAATATAATGAGAAAAGGCTGGTGGAAGTATCGCCAGGAAAATTGAAATCAAGTCTTCTCTGCTTGCTCCTTTGCGCGTGTATTGTCGTAGCGATTACTCCCGTCCGACAAAATTACTATCGCTGAAACCAGAGTCTTCTGGTGTTCAGTTCTTTTGTGCGCAGTTTGGGAAATAGCGAAGCATCTGGCGATTGATTGAAGTCGTAATTCGGGGCTTGCTCCAACAACCCAGTGCACTCCAAGAGGTCAGCAATGACCTTGCGAAAGGATGGCAGCATGGTTCTTACGGACTACGACGGTACGATTGTGTGGCAAGCTGATGGTGTCTTCACAAATGTTAGGTATGCTCAACTCTTGGATTCTGGAAATCTTGTTGTGAAGAACTTGAGTGGTAATATTGTGTGGCAAAGTTTTGACTCACCCACGGATACTTTGCTGCCCAATCAGCACCTCGCTGCTACTGTTAAGTTGGTCTCTACCACCAAATTATATGTTCCTGGTCACTACATCCTTCGTTTCAGCGATCAGTCAATATTGTCACTTATATATGATAATCCTAATGTTTTTGACACATACTGGCCAGACCCTGATTCTGAAGTTTACAAGAGTAACAGAAGTCGTTTTAACAGTAGTAGATCGGGTGCTCTTGATGATTCCGGAAATTTTTTTCAAGTGATTTCTCAAACCTACAACCACTTGTTGTTTCTGATGAAGGTTCTGGGATTAAGAGAAGGCTCACGCTTGATGGTGACGGCAATCTCAGAGTCTACAGCTTGAATAGCTCGATGGGAACATGGTCTGTTTCTTGGATTGCTATGTATCAACCTTGTAGAATTCATGGTTTGTGTGGTCCGAATGGAATCTGTCACTACGCACCTACACCGAAATGTTCTTGCCCACCAGGCTATTACATGAGCAACCCTGCAAACTGGACCCAAGGTTGTAGTGCTGTGTTTGACATCACATGCGGTGTTGCACAACCAGTGGAGTTTTTGCAACTTGCAAACACCGATTTCTGGGGATTTGATCAACAACGTCTTAAGGGAGTATCTTTGCAGGCTTGCCAGAACATCTGCATGAATGATTGCACGTGTAAAGGCTTTCAATACCAAGTAGGTTCAGGGTCATGCTATCCAAAATCTTTGCTTTTCAATGGAAGGTCTTTCCCGCAACCAACCGCTCGCACAATGTATCTCAAACTACCAAAGAGTGTGGACACTTCAAATGCCTCTGCTCCCCAATCCAATGTGCTTGACTCTACACCGCGTCATATTCAGTGTGGTCAAGCCAGTACAACACCCATGCAACAACCATATGTGCAATCAAAGTGGCTTTACTTCTATGGGTTTATTGGCTCATTTTTTGTAATCGAGGTTTTCTTTTCTGTATTTGCATGGTTCTTTATTTTCAGGAGGGAGCTGAGATCACCAGATGTATGTGCAATTCAGGAGGGCTTGATGGTTATGACTAACCATTTCCGAAGATATAGTTATAAAGAGCTGGTCAAGGCAACTCAAAATTTTCAAGATGAGCTCGGAAGGGGAGGTTCAGGGATTGTCTATAAGGGAATCTTGGATGACAAAAGAGTGGTGGCTGTAAAGAGGCTAGAAAATGTAAGTCAAGGTGGGGAAGAGTTCCAAGCTGAGTTGTTTGTAATTAGGAGGATCAATCATATGAATCTTGTTAGAATATGGGGATTTTGCTCCGAAAGCTCCTACAGGATGTTGGTTTCTGAATATGTTGAGAATGGATCATTAGCTAATGCCCTGTTCAAAAACAGCATCTTGTTACAGTGGGAACAAAGATTCACAGTTGCTTTAGGTGTTGCTAAGGGATTGGCTTATCTTCACCATGAGTGCCTAGAGTGGGTCATTCACTGCGATGTGAAGCCAGAGAACATATTGCTGGACCAAAATTTAGAGCCTAAGATCACTGATTTTGGGTTGGCAAAGCTACTCAGTAGAGGTGGGTCAAATCGGAATGTATCGCGAGTGCGAGGAACCGTAGGATACATTGCTCCTGAGTGGGTCTCTGGTTTACCGATCACGGCAAAAGCTGATGTTTATAGCTATGGAGTTGTGCTTCTTGAACTTGTGTCTGGAATGCGAATTTTTGACATGGCTAAGGGTGTGGATCAAGAGGTGCCCGTGGTACTCAGGAATGTTGCTTCCATGCTTGCTGATAAATTGGACGGCGACGAGGTATCGTGGGTAGAAGAGTTTGCAGATTCCAGACTCTGTGGCCAATACAACTACATGCAAGCAAGAACTTTGATCAAGTTGGCTATTTCATGCTTAGAAGAAGATATGAAGAAAAGGCCTACAATGGAATCGGTGGTCCAAATTCTCGTTTCGGTTGATGAAACTGGTTGCACAATGAAAGAATGACACACTGAAATGAAGTGCTTGTTCGGTTCTAGTAAGCTAAGGCCCCTACATCGGCAGATTGTTATACTGTTAACATCAATTTGCCTAAGTGCAACACATGTATGCCTTGTAGACAACGCCTGTGTGCATGTTGTATCGTTGTCTGTCTACATGTATGTTGTGTTTGTTTATGTCGTGTGGAGATATCATAAGCGTTCTATTGAGACATATGTGTAGACGGTGCTCGCAGTATTACAGCGGCATGTGGTTCTACATAAATCTAAAACAGATACAACAACAGGTGATAATAGCTATTACGAAGTGGTGTGTGGTTTTGCATAAGCAAAAAGCAGATAGGGTAAGCAGCACTAAGATGGATTAGATATTGGCTAAGTAATAGCTAGCGTATCAAAAGCAGGTTGTCGTACAGCGATGGGATTGTACATTTTTGAGGACGCCGTGAAAGGCTATAGTTTAGTAAAGCACATTGTAGCATGCGAAAGCAGGAAACGGTAGTGACAGTGAGCAAGATGGAGCGCGGCGGCATACTTCACAGTGGACGATTTGTAAGTCGCTACAGCTATTGCTGCAGGTAGGCTCGTGTGGATTGCTGTAAACAATATGGTTGAGCACGGAGTTAGGATCTGTGATGTGGAGGTAATTTGTATGCAGTAAGAATTGCTCGTTGTTGTTAAAGTACAGAACAGCATACCTGTAGGATTGCGTCAGCTGTCGTCGTCAGCAAAGAGCTGTTTTGAAGCTTTGCATTTTTTGGTGGTATGCGTAGATCTACGAAGAGAGAGCAGGGGAAGGGATGTTAGCAGCGGCGGACACGAAACAGGCATTGCGTGTAAGTAACGATGAATGGTAATACAGAATGCAAGTAGTCACAATCAAAGGGTTTACTGTTCCTGCGAGTCTTTGCACGCAAGAAGTAATTCATCAGCAGCAGATGCGGGGGCGTCTTCATTTGGCGTGTTCTGGCAATACGGTCAAGAATTAAACGGGTTGTAAACGCGTTATTGAGCACTAAAGCAGGCTGTTATTTTTGTACCTCTGGAGATGTAAGAACTGGTGGTGTGAAAGAAGCTGATGCTGATGCGGGAAGAGCAGCAGCTGTAACTGATGGCGCCGGCGTGTCAGGAAGGAGTAGCTGTTCGGAAAGCGTTTGATTGTGTTGAGGGTTTTCCAATAATGACAGAGTTTGTGTGCTTTCTGGTAAGAGGTTCACAGCAGAGTCAGGCTGCAATATTACTGAGCAGACACGGAATGTTGGAACATCACTTTGTAGCGATCCGTCAGACATGGTGACGATGATCTCATATTTGGACCCAATGAGGTTCTTGATTTCCGACGGGATGTATTCTTACTAGTCTTTAGCAGCTGCAACCAATAACATGGGGGGCTTTCCCACTAAGGTCTGCTTTATGGTACCTAAAAACATGAATTCTGTAGCGGGAAGGGTGCTGGTTGCGATTGTATGAAGATCAGCACCTATTGTGTTTATTCTGTACTTGTTGTGTTGATCGCATCGATTATGCTAATATATATGAAGTTATGGGCTATACGGAATCGTAGAGAGAATTGTATACCTTGGCTCAGCTGCTATGGCACCACATCTTTGACATTGGTATCCATTTTCGTTTGGAAAGGTTTTTTTCCAACATGAAGAACACGATATGTACCACTATGGCTGACTTGGCGCTATGTCTGTGATAACTATGGTTACTTTGAAGAACTGGCCCTGGTTGTAGTATAATGTAAAGGACAGGCACAATGAGTATAGCAGTATTATATGCTATTGTGAAAACGAATAAGCATCTACTTTGATGACGCACCATAGATTCGTTCGGTATAAGCTTTATGAGATCGCAGACTGTTGTGGTGAGCGGATTGGTTTCAAGTTGGTTGCTTTGTTTATACTTGATCTGGTAGGGATGATCGGTTTCAAGTTGGTTGCTTTGTTTATACTTGATCTGGTAGGGATGATCTACAATGTTGTACGAAACACACGTAAGCGGTTAGCATAAATAGATCTGATAGTATGCTGAGAAGGTGGTATAGCAAATGTATTAGGGGATTAGTTGTGCGAGAAGTAGTCGAAGAAGCATATGCATTGCGCAGAGCTTGAATTTTGTACTATCAATGAGGCAGTTATTATCTATTATATCATTAAAGCAGAAGCAAAAGAAGCCACCACATTCGTTCTCAAGGCTAGAAATTCCCACATTAATCGGAGGAAAAAAGAAGGGAGACTTAGATATTTGCCACTCCTCAATTTGGAAATTCGATGGCCCATACAAAAAATGCCACTCAGTGGCATTTTTTCTACATGCAATCGGATTTCCAAATTGAGGAGTGGCAAATATCTAATTATTCCAAAAAAGAAAGATCTACACCGTTGATTGTGGTGGGTCCAGATTATAACGGTTTAGATTAAAAGAAAAAGTTTTTGTTATGTAAAACACAAGAGTTTGTGTCATCTACAATAAAAAATAAATGAAATTCAGAATAAAAATAAAATAAAATCAGAAATTTGATTTCTATACGATTAAAAGAAAGAGTCCAAGTACAATAAAAAAATTTGGAACAAAAAATAAAAGATAATTAATAATTTAATTTTAAATACGAACATCAAAATAAAATTGAAATTCAGAATAAAATTTTAAAAAATTAGAATACAAAAATAAAAGATAATTAACAATCTGATTTCCATAACAACAACAAAATATAACTAAAATTTAAAATAAAAATTAGTAGTTGAATTTGAATACTAATTCCAACATAAAAAACTAAAATTCGAAATGAAAAATAAAAAAAATGAGAATTTGATATCCATACGAACATCAAAATAAGGAGTTCATGTAAAGTATAATAAAAAACCAAAATTCCATGTAAAAATAAAATAAAAGTAGCAATTTGAATTCCATATGAACATCAAGATAAAAATAAAATTCAAAACAAAAATAAATTAAGCAAAAGAAGCCACTACGTTCACTCTCAAGGCTAGAAATTCCCACATTAATCAGTGAAAAAATAAGAAAGATCTATACCATTGATTGTGGTGGGTCCAGATTATAACGGTTTAGATTAAAAGAAAGAGTTTGTGCTATGTATAATACAATAGTTTGTGTCATGCACAATACAAAAATAAATAAAATTCAAAATAAAAATAAAATAAAATAAAAATTTGATTTCTATAAGATTAAAAGAAAGAGTCCAAGTACAATAAAAAAATTTGGAACAAAAATATAATTTCCATACCAACATCAAAATAAAATTAAAATTTAAAATAAAATTTTAAAAATTCAGAATACAAACAATAAAAGATAATTAGCAATCTGATTTTTATAAGAACAACAAAATAAAACTAAAATTTAGAATAAAAATTAGTAGTTGGATTTGAATATGAATTCCAACATTAAAAACTGAAATTCAGATTGAAAAATAAAAAAGAGAATTTGATATCTATAAGAATATCAAAATAAAGAGTTCATATCAAGTATAATAAAAAACCAAAATTCCATGTAAAAATAAAATAAAAATAACAATTTGAATTCCATATGAACATCAAAATAAAAATAAAATTCAAAACAAAAATAAATTGAAAATTAGTAATTTGATTTGTATACGAATACCAACCTAAAACTAAAATTTAGAATAAAAAATAAAATAAAGTTAACAATTTAATTTCCATACGAACTCTAAAGCGAAATAAAATGAAATAAAAAATATACCAATTGGATTTGGATACGATTTCAACCTGAAACTAAATTAAAAATATCTATGTTTTGTATGATCCAATAACACACAAATATAATTTGGAATTCAAACAAACAAAAAAATGCTAATTTGTTTTGCACAAGAATTTCAATTCAATTTTCATATAAATTTCTAAATAAAATCCATAATAAATATAATCCGGCATAAAAATAAAGAAACATTAGCTATTGGATTTCTGTATGAATTCAACAAAAAATAACTAAAATTTAGAACAAAAATAAAATAAAAAAGAAAAAAGCTAAAGCCAAAGGAGCCAAAAGCCGCGATGACAAGTGGTGTGCGTCTACATTGTTGAAGAAGCCAGTAGCAAAAGAAACTTGATGATAGAGAGATTCTGATAGAGAGGAGATGAAGCTTTGCATAGCAAACGAGCTACTGAGAATATATATATCCATTGGGCAGCTAGAAATATAGCATCATTGCTGAGAGACATATGCATATTGTCAGATAACGACTAAAACAAACATGCTAGCATCATAAAAGATAGGAGATTGTCACGTTAGTGTGGAAGCAAAATCATTGAGTTGACAAATATCGAATAAGAGAAACGACCGATATGGAACAAGTGTAAATCAAGCATATATAATATCTTATATGTGTATATGCATACGTAAATTCGTTTGAATCAAAACAAGTTACAAAAACCTTAGAGTAGAGATAACGCTACTCTATGAAATAGACTTGAGGCTGGTGAGAGTATGACGGGTGTCCTTGGTAGGGATAAGAAATACTTGTACATGTATATATTGCATGTTGATGTCGTAATATTCAGCATTAGGTAATAAGTGAAGAGAAATAGAATACAGTTATACGATAGAGAATTGCATTAAAAGGGTAGCAGTTGAGAGGCATTGATAAAAAATTAGGCTTGCTATTGGCGGTTGAAGCAGAAAAATTGTGAGGTGATCAATAAGAAATATAAGACATATGGTTCTACGGTGCAACCAGCGTGTAAGGAAGATACGTTCAAAATAAGTTGCCAATGATGTATCAGTGTGAGCAATATACTCTAATACCATGTAAAATAATCAGCACATTACTTGAGATTAAATAGAGGTACATATGTTGCATATATTTTGAAAAATAATTACTAACGAAGAAAGAAACAGAGTTATATAGCTATATAATCTATGCTAGCTATATAATCTATGCAAGATGAAAAGTTGCTACGTTTTTAAGAACCCTAACAACTTATTATTTTTAATGATTTTCTTCCATCAAAGTTTTTACTTCAGTTACATCCCTTAAGTTAAATTTTTCTTAAAGCTTCTATTATCATTTCTAATGTTTATAATGTCTTAAAAAATCTAAATAGTCTACAAAAATATGTTAATATATTCTCAAGTATATAAGTTATATCATTTGATACTATAAATTATTAAAAAAATCTAGCCGCATAAATGCGCGGATCACCCTACTAGTTTTTGGTAAACGAAAAGAACAGCCAGCGTATGCGAGACGCGTAAAATTAGTTTATAAGCAGATGTATTCCGCTAGATTTACGTATGGAATATTTGTTAGCAGCTGCATAGTGGTTTGTAGGAAAGGCTAATGTGAGCCTTTGAGAAAGCTGTTTTAAAGCAATAATATAGCAAATGGCGAACAGCAGGTGGACACAACGCAAAAGAAGCAATATAGCTATTTTGATAAACAAAACCTAAAATGCAACCTTTCTGTGTATGGACGGGATGATTTTGCTGTTAGATCTACCAGCAGTAGCAACCGCTGCAGCTGCACGCAGAGCCGAAAGATGTTCATCACACTAATGAACATAACAGATCTGTCGTGTAATTTATCTGCTGTTCCGAATGAATAGTGCTGGTTTTTTTAGAGTAGTAAGCTAACAACAGCGCATCTTAAGGAAAAAGGGAATAACTTAGTTAAGTAAAGCAAGCAAGCAGTGGTGCTCGAAAAAGTTGAACGGGAAAGGTTTCTGCTGTATAAATAAAAATACTCTGCTCTATTAGTGTGCACAAAAACGATTAGCACCTGTTACAAAATTTATCTAAGAGTCTGAACACAGACGATAAGAAACTATGTAGACACAAATGATAGGAAATTGTGTGCGACTATACTGTTGGGTCCGTTTGATTTGATGATCTCCTGAAATGGCTGGACTGAGCAGTAGCAGTACCGCTAGCTGGAAACGCAACCGGATGGCATTACCTGCTGAGAGGACGATTTGTCGTCTGCATCATGGTCCAGAAAGGCAATGCCTATAAACCTATGTAGTTATCAAGAAAGCACATGTACCTATGTAGTTATCAGGAAAGCACATGTATGAGGAAAAGCATAGCAACAGCAACACTATTATACGCAATTTGTTAATCGTAAACTGGTAAAACAATTCTAGGGTGAGTCGGTAGACAGGAAAACCTATAAATCGATTGTTAACGTAGAATGGAGTGAGACAAAAGGAGCAGGCAGAAGAAATACAAAATGTATTGGTTTGTTGTGTACACATTCTGTATAGGTGAAACAATCCTAGGGTGACTCGGTAGACAGGAGAACAAATTTATATTATATGTAGCTGGATACTGAAAAATCTCTTTGCGCAAGAGCAGCTGTGACAAGAATATTCATTGCGCTAGTATCGGACACTAAATTCGCTGTGCAAGAGCAGCTGTGACAACAATATTTTAACCAAGTACATTGTGTGAGGAAGGTGAAGATATTTTAGAGACGAGTTTTTTTATGGCTATGATGCTTGGTTAATCACTCGAGTTTGATCGCTCCTATTTGTGAAATTGGGTTCACTACTACAGCGAGGCTTATATCAGACGTACGATCACAGATGGTTTTGAAAAACCGTCTGTAATATGGAACATCACAGACGGTTATGTACTCAAACCGTCAGTGCTAATATCACAGACGGTTTTATATTACAGCCGTCTGTGATGTAATAACTATCACAGACGGTTTCAAAATATAACCGCCTGCGTAATTACTACAAGATACTCATTACGAGCGGGTTTAAAGTAAAACCGTCAGTGATATCCTGACGGTTATATAACACAACCGTCTGTAATATCTGATAGTCATTACTGACGGTTATATTTAGAAACCGTCTGTGATATTTTTTTTGCATTACGCATTACCGTAATATAAAACCGTCTGTGATAAAACCGTCCGAGGTCAGTAAAACAGAGCCTCGTTCCATCCACTTTGTTTGTAGGGTTTGGTTTCTATCCTAAGTGGCTATTTGCATGAAGTGAGGCGATTTTTAAAAGAAAGCCATTGATTTGAAGGGTGATATTAGATTCATTTGATTTTGGTGATCTAAGGTTAGTAATGAGTTCTCTAATTGCATGCATCCAATTCAATATCTAGGTTGGTTAGAGAGAATTAATTTAAAGATTGTTTGGTTAGATCTAGCTTAATTGTATTTGGATCCATATGTTGTTTGTGATATTTGGTTAGTAATGTGTTTTAATTGCATTATATTCAACATCTAGCTTGATAAGGAAGGAATTTGATGATTTTTTAGATCTCGCTTGTAGAACCATGTGTTGGTTTTTGATGAATAAGGTTAGCTAGTAATGGTTCTATTTGCATAATATAATATTCGATCATGATGTAGCTAGCTAGCTTGTTAAGGATAGAATTTAAAGATTGTTTAGATCTAGCTTATAGATCAATTCAAGTCTTTTGGTGATCTAAGATTAGTAATGGGTTCTAATTTCATTATTATATTGAAGATTAATTTGAATTTTGTTAATTATTTCTTTGTGATGTAATTAAGGTATGTAATTGCATAATTAGTTTAAGAATGTGTGCATCGCACTACACAGTGCACTTAATATTTAACACTAAGTGTTACATGTGTTGCGTAGATGGATCGAAGTTGGATGTCTGCCGAGAACCGCATGAGTCTTGAGTACCTTAATGGCGTCTCCACTTTCAAAAGAGCCGCAGAGGAGGATATGTTTAATAAGGGGTGCAATTCATGTCATGTCCGTGCATTGATTGCGAAAATCTGAAGATGTTTGAAACTTCGGTAGCAGATCGAAGCACACTTGATTCAAGGGGTTTCAAAAGGGCTATACATGTTGGACCGGTCATGGTGAAGAGCATAATATCTGAAGCGACAAGTAGTGTTAATATCGATCGGCGATGTCAATGATATGTTGGATGATCATATCGATTGTGCTTCCGATGAGGACGGGTTGCACGATGACAATTTGGATCGAGATGCTACGATGCGAAGGAAACCTTGATGACGGGGAATATGGGCAGTTCGAGGGCTTAATGGAGGACTCGGAGAAACCTTTGTTCGCAGGGTGCAAGTTGAAATACACAAGGTTATCATCCGTGCTTCAACTACTCAAATTGAAGGCAAGCAACGGTTGGTCCGACAAGAGTTTCACAGTATTTATTACGTCTATTGACGGACATGCTTCCAAAGGAAAGCGAGTTGCCGACAAGCACCTACAAAGCCAAGGTGTTCTTTGTCCCTTGGGAATGGAAGTAGAAAGAATACATGCATGTCCAAATGATCAGTATCTGTACCGCAAAGAGTACACAAACTTGCATATATGTCCGTGTGCAACGCATCCGGTACAAGCGTAAGAGTTATTCAGATGATGATGGCGAGAGCATTGAGGTGAAAAAGGTCCTCTGCTAAGGTGGCATGGTATCTGCTGTAATTCCCCATTTGAAGCGTTTGTTTGCGAACCCAAAGGAGGCAAAAGCTGTTGCGTTGGCACTTTGAGGAGCGTAAGAATGATGGAATGCTAAGGCACCTGCCGATTCCATCCGGTGGAGAAACATCGACAGAGCTTTCAAGAATTCGTGCGGATCCGAGAAATATAAGGTTTGGATTGAGTCTGAGATAGAATGAATCCTTTCGGTAACATGAGCGTAGGCATAGCACTTGGCGTAAATCTCAGTATCTACAACCTTCCTCCTTGGTTGTGTATGAAGCGGAAGTACATTATGTTGTCTGTGCTTATCCAAGGACCGAAACAACCTGGGAACGATATTGATGTGTACCTAGCTCCATTGGTGGAAGATCTAAAAACACTGTGGCCTTGGTTATAGATAAGGCTGTCTTCTTCGGCGAACCACTGTCCATAGGCTTACTCCTGCTCATCTTCTCCATTCAAGTCGGGTGTTTCAAAATCCTTCCGGGCAAGGAAGACCCGACTTGCAATCACATTTGGTCAATCTTTAATTACCCTACCTAAAGTAATCTATCAAGTACATCTACAATTTTTACCAAAGTACCATGTTCGATCTCCCACCGTGGCACGACGGTGACCCTGCGCAAGAGCATGCCGTCCGGCTACTCTGCACCGTGGCACTACGGTGACCCTGCGCAAAGCCACTTCATATGGCATGAAGCAAATCACACACTCTAGTGTGTCCGGTTCGATGGAGAAGACCGTGGTTGCCGTCGCCTCTCCATGCTGCCTGCGGGTCTTAGTTGATTTATTAGTCGAGTTCCATCAACATTATCATAACAAGGGAGAAAAAGCGCTACAAATGTTTATATTTTAAGTCTATCCTGATCGGACAAACTGTTGCCTCAATGCATATAGGAAGTGCAGATATTCAATTACAACATCTATAACTGGTTGTGCCTTATAAATATCGTTGTAGAAATATTGATGGAAATTTCGAACAACACCATAACTAATGGAGGTTCTGCTAGGGGTGTGAGAAAAAAAGGTCATCACAGGCGTTCTTATTTGAAGCCGTCTGTGATGAGTTCATATCACAGACGGTTATGATTTGAAACCGTCTGTGATGAGTTAATATCACAGACGGTTGTGATTTGAAATCGTGATATTAACTTATCACGAGCGGTTTCAAATAATAACCGTCTGTGATATTAACTTATTACGACGGTTTCAAATAATAACCGTCTGTGATAGTTTAATTTCACGAGCGGTTGTGATTTGAAACCGTCGTGATATTTAGTTATCACGAGCGGTTTCAAATCATAACCGCTCGTGATAGTTTAATTTCACGAGCGGTTGTATTAATAAACCTATGCGTGATATATATTTTCTCGAGCGGGTAGAGAACCGTCTCGATGAGCTCCTTCATCACAGACTTATTGTTACTGACGGTTCACAAAACCGTCTCTGATGACGTTTGCGAACCGTCTGTGATGATGTTTTCTGTAGTAGTGGTTTATGAAGGCTGGGCTAGTCATTGTCTTCTGAAAGCTAATCCAATTTTTGTATCACCGTTCATGCGATCTAAATTCTAGATTAGCGCAAGAAGATAGCAAATAAATCGCTAGGGAAGAAAGCAGCCTAAAGCAAATTATTTGTGTTAGAACTAATAAACAACATTAGCTAGCCTGAGTCTTGATCACCAAAAACGTAATGCGGAAGTAAACATTAGATGAAGCACTAACCCGGTGAAGAAGATGTGGCCATTAGTTCTTTGTCGGTGTAGTTGATTTGGCTGGTGATTGATGAGTCGTCAGTGAAAAAAGGTGAGGTAGCCACGCGATGAAGAATGGGCACCGTGATCTTCACGGAGATGGTTAGGTCTTTCGGTAACCTTGCGCCAAACCCTTGATCGGAAGGGGTTTTCGGGTGGATGGCTAAACTCAAGATCAAAAGTCATAACTTGAGTGCCATTCTCATCCTTTTAATAGTGGCGCTAGTTATCGGGACCAAAACCAGTAATTTTTTTGGAAGACTCCCGATCAGAGCGCTATTCGTGAGATTGAGGTGGGCCTAGCCCTTAAAATCGGATCTTCTTCCTTAATTTTTCTTCCTTAATTTTCGGACTTACTGTTTTGACTGAAGATCACACTAACATTCTCCCACTTGATCGAAGGCTAATATCATAAGTTCATACTCAACAGAATCAACACACCAAGATAAAGTATTTCATTAGTTAATAAATGCACCACTGAAACCCCAGTATCTATAGTGCATAATTCTATCTCGATAGGATAATTAATTATTTCTTAACGGGAGTTGGTTTTATTCTTATGGTCCATTTGTGCAGTTTGTTTTTATTTGTCATCATGTGCACATTAAAAAGTGAAAACAAACTTTGTAATTTCCAGAATCAAAATTTTGAGATCTCAATTTGTCCCAGAAGTATAGGCTGTCAATAAGTCTTATGCCGGCACTAATTAAGAGATAAGCCTTTAACAGGGAATCATTAAACTAAACATGATGCATAAACTTATATATTAAACATGATACTCAATTTTTATAGGCTGAACATCAATAATTCGATTCTGGATTATATCTTTCACAACGTCATGTGTTTGGCAGTACAACTTGACATGTTGTTACTCGAAGCAAAATGTACTCTTACATAATAAATTCCAGGATAGAATCTTAAGCCAAAAATAAAATTTCTTATTCTTAATCCACAGCAGCCTATTGTGGATTTCTTATTACCTAATAGTCTTATGACATGCCACAAGTCTACTTGCATCATTAATGGCGCCTTAAGATATTGACTAGAGCCATTCCACAATATGGCTCTTTCTGCAAGGTTGAAGACTTGATTTAATGTGGATTTCTTAATATCAACACACCTTGCATAATCTGTGTCTGAATAACCCACAACTTTATGATTATCAGACTTCTTATATGTGAGCATGTAATCATTAGCACTTTGCCTATGATGCAAAGTTGTCTTTAGTAGTTTTCCAGTGGTCCAATCCTGGATTAATACCTGCCAAGTATCCTGGTTATAAATGTTAAATAAGGGCACATACAAACTTAAGTATACATAATGTTCATAACAGCAGAACGTAAGAAATTAAAACTTATGTCACCCTTAATAATCGGAGTAAACTCCCTTAATGTTAGACCTATCTTGGTGAATCTTAATAGTCAAAACATGAGAGACATCACCAAGACAAACATTAATGTCCCTATTGCTGATAGCCAACAAGGCATCGTCTATATAAACAATTAAGTCCATATAAACAGCTAAGATGTTAAATTTACTCCCACTGGTCTTAAGGTTAAAACTTAAGGTATCTTTATGTGAGGATCGCATTATCATAAACTCCAGAATCAACTGGAGGTGGAACTTTTAGAGACAAGGATTGCTATTCTTTCAGACTATCGACATTAGAACATAAGCACGATTGTATCAAGTATAGTTTTACCTTGCCTCAGAGCTTCCACTAGAATCAACATTTCTATAAACTCAGTGATACCCTTTAGTCTAGATGGAAGCTTAACACTTACATGTATATAAGTATCTTAATAAATTTTTTTTAGAGTGTAAGGTATTGACATTAATTATCTTTAATCCTTCCATCCATTAAACTTATTGACAAAGAGAGTAACTTTAATAGAGTAAATAATTTGTTTATGGGGTTTATGTCTCACATAATGAAACTTTTCTTTTCTTAATGAGACGTTCCATTCTTCCCCTCGAAATGTGGTACAAGCGTCAATGCCACAATTTCGATGAACTTTCATAAATATTTTACTTTGGTGAAGCCAATAGAGTTAGCAACATACTTAATGCTCCCCAAATAATTTATAAAAGTGTAAGCAAATTACCTTTTTATAATAGAAACATAAATTACAATATTAGGACGGAGGGTGAAAACATAACTTAATACAGTTTCAACATTAGCCTTCTATTCATTCTCTAAGGCTTCACTTTAAAACTTTCATAGTCTTAAGATAATGTTGGCAGCATAAACGCAGTCTTCTAACTTAGTATTTAGCCAACTTTCTTTATAAATGCACACATTTGTGGCACAATCATAATTCACTTCTTATTCTTCATTCTTCATGATTGTTGTTACATTCTTTATGAATGACGTAATGAAGTAAATTAGAAGGGCTCCAATAATTTTTCATGTCCTAACTCATTGACTTTAATTACTCTTATGATCAATATACTAGCAATAACTTTTGAGGAGCTTCATAATGCTTTTCCACTATTGCCATATAGTCATAATTTAACTGGAGGATTGCTCCCCCAGATCCTAAATTTTATGATCAAAAGAGACATTTGCTTAAATTACTCCCAGTAGTTATCAGAATATTGAATTCTTGTCAATGTCTAAGTTATTAGATGCTTCTTCTAATGGGTACCAATCATCAACATTATGTTGTGTAATCAATAACCTCAAGAATAATATGCTAATAAATTACTCTATTTCTTATTAGGGTACTAGAAACAACTGAAGAACTTATGGCTGAATTGATAATAGGGATATAACACTGATCATTATTTAATATCCACAAAATGTGAATGATTGTCTGTCATGCAATTAACCCGACACTGATCAGATTAATAACATGCTAATGACAAAGCTTAACAATTCTAATTCGTTTCACCATTAGGTAAAATGAAGAACTTAATATGTGGAAAAAATCAACGATCCATCTTCGCATCATATTTTTGTAGAAAACGAAGAATAACTGGACTCACTAATGGGATGGCAAATGATCACACAAAATGCTGGTCAGTATGAAACCATGAGCCATAAAACGTAATCCTCAAATCAATATGAAATCTCTAATCAAAACTTCTCGTTGGTTCCATTTTGATTAGAAAAGCTATGGGAATGACATATGACTATAATCAACTTTGGTCAAAATATAACCGTGTGTCACAACATAAACCCAAAACATAACTGTCGGGGATTGAATATCAGCGATATCCGACCATGATGCCCCTGTAGCCTCCGAGCATGCCCATGCTCGGGCCTCGCCCCCACAAGGAGCCTGCGAACCACAGTTCACCGCCAAGCTCATCCCGAGCATGTTTGCCCGGGTTGCCTCGACTAGACGACCGGGTCAACTAAGGAGCCCTCGAGCCTCGTCCAAAAGCCGAGCACGGTCTACGAGGGCGGAGCAACATTAATTGCGTGGCAGCTCGGAGGTCTTCTCGAACAGGATCTACACGCCCGCGGTCTCCGCGTCCGCCATTCGCGCCTATTGTACCCACGTCGCGTTGCGCTCGGCGGGAGGCGCGGGAACAGTCGCGCCCACGTTCGAACAGTAGGACGCCCCTGTAATAAATGCTTTGTCGCCTGTAATCCCCTATAAATACCTCCTCGCGCGAAGGATTGGGGGTTTGACTCTTACTCTCATATCTCATCTCTACTTGTGCGCAGCACTTGTAACCCCCTCTTTTGACACATTAGTGCAATCACTGGACGTAGGGCTATTATCTCCCCCGTGAGAGGCCTGAACAAGGTAAAAAAGAGACCCCTTTGCTCGTTGCGGTTGCCCTGGCCATCTCGATCCTTAGCTCGGTAGGACCTCGGACGCTATACCCCTTGTGGAAAAGGGGCACTAAGTTGATCCCTCATTCAACAAGTAAGCTCGGCGAGAGACCGGTTCCCGAATCGTCGACAGCTGGCACCGTCCGTGGGGATCGACTGAAGTCCTTTCGCGAGGATTCCCTGAGGATGCCGAACTCGCAAGACAACCAAGACCTCTGCGTCTTCGACGACGTGGAGGACGACGACGTATACTACGCCAGCGATAGCGTGGCTGGTGTGGCTGATCCGGAGGGCCACACCGAAACCGGGAGTCTTTCCCCGGTGGCTGCAGCGCGAGAGCATTTCCTCCGCTCGCGGCCCGATACCCTCGCTAGCGAGGAGGAATCTGACGGCCTCCGCGATCGCTCGGGCGGTCCCGACCGTCCCGAGCGCGGTCGGAGGGCCGCGACGCAGGGCGGCGCCACGGCGTCGTTCTCGCGATCTGGTGCTCGCGGCATCAACATGGCAGAAGGAGGGGATCAAGAGGCGGCGGTCTCCGGCGGTTTCTCGCGTCACCAAGCAAAAGCGTGGGGATCGCACAAAGTTGCCCCCGACCAGAGTCCTGGCGACCGACCATCACCACCCGAGTGCGGGAACGCTGGGGCTGGAGACCGGGCGCACGGAGATCCTAGCGAGTACCACTCCACGAGCACGTCTTAACCGCCTCCGAGGTCACCCCGCCACCCCAGGCGCGCGGCAGTGCGGGCCATAGCGACGGTCGTGCGCAATCTTCAGAACTTCTCCAACCAAGCAGACCAGGCGGCTATGGGGGCGGTCGTAGCTGAGAGCCTGGAAAAACTAGCCGCCGACCTGGGGTTCCCAGGGCCCCCTGCCGGAGAAAAGCCCCGGAGTATTTCCCAGGGCCGCAAGCAGCATTCCCCAGTTCGCTCCCGTCGTAGCGCCTCCCGAAGTCCTGCTCGGGAGGGCCGCAGGAAGCAGGACCGGTTCCGCGAGGATGCCCAAAGCAGTTCCCAGACGTCCCCTCGGGCTCCAAGGCATGCTCCTTCCGCCTACGAGCTCTTCGAGTGTTCTACCTCGAACCCACCGTCGTCACGCCAGCTTGGGGGAGTATTTTCTTGCCTCATGCCGGGCGCAAGGGACCGCCTGGGTACCAATCGTCACGGTCGCCATGCCCGGGGGGATCGCCACGACTACCCAGCGTTCGGATGCCGGGCCTTTTCAGCATCTCTCCGCGATGTCTCGTGGCCGAGCAAGTTCAAGCCCGGTCACATTGAGCGGTTCAATGGAACCCAGAACCAGGACGAGTTCCTCTCGATTTACTCCACGGCCATCCTGGCGGCCGGGGGGGATGAGGGAGTTATGGCTAACTACCTCCCAACGGTCCTCGACGGCCCCGCCCGGACGTGGCTCTTCAACCGAAAGGAAGGGTCGATCCGCTCGTGGAGGCAGCTCTGCGAAACCCTCTGAGCCAACTTCCAAAGCTGCTACACCCGCCCAGGCAACGAGCGCGACCTCGAGCGGCTGATCCAAACGGAGAAAGAAACCTTGCAGGACTTCGTCCAGAGGTTCATTAAGGTAAGGAACTCCATCCCGTGTATCTCGGATGAGGCTGTTGTCAGGGCCTTCAAGTTCGGCGTCCGTGACATCCGCTTCACGCAAGATCTAGAGATCCATCCGAACCTGTCGGCCAACAAGCTGTTCCGTATGGCCGACCGCTACGCGAACGCGGACAAGGCTGTGAAATGGAAGAAGATGCTCGACGAGGGCAAACTGCTGCCCCAGCCAGGGCTTGAGGGCTCCTTGAGCAGAAAGCACTCCGGCTCCATAGAGAAGAAGATTAAGAAGAAGAGGAGGTCACAAGTGCCGGGCATGGTGGCCACTGCTGATCGCCGCCCGCCGTGAGCTCCGCTTTGCTTTCGGCGGCGCGAGGGCGGACGGGTCGCCACGGCCGCCATGCGCGATGACCAAGAGGGCGGCGATCGTGGCCACGGCGACCATGGTCGCGACGACCGGACTCACGGCGGCCGGGAGCGGGGAGGAAGGTCGCCCCGGCGCCGCCTGCGTTCACCAGCGGTCGGCCACGACCTCCGCAATTGCCGTAGATGGGCGTACCGCTTGGAGAAGTTCTACAACGGTGAAGGCCCCATACCCACTCTCCCGGGAAAAGGAGAGAGCAGCAAGGGCAAGGGTCCCGCCGCCGATGACGACATGGGTTTCCAGGAGCCCCGCAACCAATAGCCGTGATATTCGGGGGCTCCTCCGCCTATAAATCCCGCAGGGATTTGAAAGAGGCGGCACGGGAGGTTGGCCATATCGCTCAAGGCAAGCCACCCGTGCAGCAGTTCAAGTGGTCCGAGCTGTCCCTAACTTTCTCCAAGGACGATTGTCCCCTTGGAATGACGAAACCTCAAAAGCTTCCGTTGGTCGTGAGCCCGACCATCAACAACAACAAGGTTGGCCGGGTTCTCATCGACGGTGGGAGCTCCCTCGACCTCATATCCGCCACGGTTCTAGATGAGATGCAAGTTCCTCATTCCAAGATCAAGTGCATAGCTGTCCCGTTCTTCGGGATTGTTCCCGGCACCTCGATCAAGCCTATCGGCCAGATCGTTCTACCTGTGACGTTCGGAGGCCTCGCCAACTTCTGGACCGAGCTAGTCAACTTCGAGGTGGTTGACTTCAAATCGGCCTACAACGCCATCCTCGGCAGGCCGGCCCTTTCCAAGTTCATGGCCGCCACGCACCACGCTTACCAGTGCCTAAAGGTCCCCGGACCGAAGGGCGTCATTACCATCAGAGGCGATCAGAGGGCGGCCCTGAACTGTGATGAGAAGTCACTTGACATGGTCGGGCAGCTGCCCCAGCGTGCCCCCGACCATGCGCCAGCGCATTCCCGGCCCAAAGTCACCCTGCAGCCCGGAGGGGAAACCAAGACGGTCCCTCTAAATGAGGCTGACCCGACCAAGGTGTTCCATCTGGGATCTTCCCTAGATCCCAAATAGGAACTCGAGCTCATCACTTTCCTCTAGAAGAATGCAGACGTGTTCGCCTGGGAACCGTCCGACATGCCCGGGGTCCCAAGGGAAGTGATTGAGCACAGGCTAGCTGTTCGACCAGATAAAAGACCTATGCACCAGAAGCTCAGGCGATTTTCCCCGAAAAAGCAGGCAATTATCCGGGAGGAACTCGACAAACTCCTTAAGGCCGGCTTCGTCAGGGAGGTCGAACACTCGGAGTGGCTGGCAAACCCGGTCATTGTCAAGAAGAAAGGTGGTAAGTGGCACATGTGCATCGACCACACCGGCCTTAACGCCGCTTGTCCAAAGGACAACTTTCCGCTGCTGCGCATTGACCTGCTGGTCGACGCGACGGCAGAGTCTCAGGCGATGAGCTTCCAGGACGCCTACTCGGGCTACCACCAGATCAGCTTGTCCCCCGGAGACGAAGAGAAGACCTCCTTCATCACGCCATTCGGCACATTCTGCTACACGACCATGTCCTTCGGTCTGCGGAACGCCGGCGCAACCTTCCAGCGGCTAATGCAGAAGACTTTCCGGGACCAGGTAGGTCGAAACTTGGAAGTTTATGTTGATGATATTGTAGTTAAGAGTAAGCTTGCCTCGGGTCACGTATCCGACCTTGAGGAGACCTTTTGTAACCTTAATAGACATCGAATAAAATTTAACCCTGAAAAATGTGTCTTCGGCGTAAGAGCAGGTAAGGTACTTGGATATCTCATCGGGCTACAGCGCATCAGTGCCAACCCGGAGAAAATCGAAGCCATCGAAAGGATGCGCCCCCCGAGCTCCGTAAAGGAGGTGCAGACCCTGACCGGACGCATGGCGTACTCAGTCGCTTCATTTCCGGCCAGCGAGCGGGTTGCCCTTTTTCAAGGCGCTCCGAAGGCACGAGGGCTTCGTCTGGATAGAAGAGGCTAACCGCTCCTTCGAGGAGTGAGCGATTGCTCATCGGCCCAGACCCTAGCCACGCCTAGGTCGGGGGAGCCGCTCCTTCTGTACCTCGCAGCGACACCCCAGTCAGAAGCGCGATCTTTGGTGGTAGAGCGAGAAGGGACGTAGCGTCCGGTATACTACGTCAATGAAGTCTTGCACGGACCAAAGGAGCATTACCCCGAGGTCCAGAAGCTCTTATACTCGCTGCTCGTAGCATCGAGGAAGCTGCGCCACTATTTCTAAGCTCACAAGGTCATCGTACCGACCAACTTTCCACTTAGGGAGATCCTAAGGAATCAGGACGCCCGGACCGGATAGCGAAGTGGGCCATGGAACTCACAGAGTTCGATGTCCACTTCTCTGCCCGTGCAGCCGTCAAGTCCCAGATCGTGGCGGACTTCGTAGCGGAATGGACGAACCCCGCCCAGCCCGCCACCAAGACCCACGAATCTGGGGACGATCGCTGGACTATGTACTTCGACGGGTCCCGAGCTTTCGAACGCTTGGGGGCTGGCGTTGTACTGGTATCCCCTCAGGGGGAGCGTCTCCTTTACATCATCCAAATACACTTCGTCACGACCAACAATGCGGCGGAGTATGAAGGCCTCTTGGCCGGACTACGAGCATGCAAAGCGCTCGGGGTCCAGCGACTGACTGTGAAGGGCGATTCACAGTTGGTCGTCAACCAAGTTAACAAGGAGTATCAGTGTTCCGATCACTCAATGGCGCTTTACTTGGTTGAAGTGAGGAAGATGGAGCAGTACTTTAGAAATTTCGATGTACTCTACATCCCCAGGAAGAAAAATTCCCTGGCCGACTAACTTTCCAAGGTCGGTTCCTCGCAGATGCCCGCCCTGCCCGGGGCGCTAGTCGAGCATCTGCACAAGCCCTCCATTTCCTCTGTAGAGGAGGCAAACCCCCAGATGCCCGCCCTGCCCGGGGCGCTAGTCGAGCATCTGCGAAAGCCCTCCATTCCCTCTGTAGAGGAGGCAAAAGAGACGTGCGGTCACGTCTCCTTCCTCGGCGAGTTGCATCTTTGGATAGCGCCATTCGTCCGAAGACCTTGCCCACGGACCTTTCGAGGAAGAGGCCGGCGTTCCGCTTAAAAGACGATCCTCCGCTTCTACAGACTAGTCGAGGCGCCTTATCATAAAGGGCACTGGAGTCCTCTCCAAGTGCATATCTCGGGAAGAGGGCGATTTCCTTTTCAAAGACATCCATGAGGGAATGTGCGGAGCTCACTCGTCCTTCAGGACCCTTGTGAGCAAAGCATTCAGGCTGGGATATTATTGGCCGACAGCCTTAGACAACGCTCGGGTGCTCGTGGCGACTTGCCGGGCGTGTCAGTACCACGCTCGCAAGACCCACCAACCGACGTACGCACTGCAGACCATCCCACTCTCATGGCCATTCTCGACCTGGGGGATTGACATTCTCGGGCCTTTCCCCCGTGGTCGAAAGGGTTGCAAGTACTTGCTCGTAGCCATCGACACTTTCTCTAAGTGGATAGAGGCCGAGCCCGTATCAACCATTTCGGCTCAAGCAGCCAAGAGATTTTTCCGCAGCAACGTGGTGACGCGCTTTGGGGTACCCAACAGCCTCATCACGGACAACGGCACTAAGTTCACCAGCGAACTGTTCCAAGCCTACTGCGAGGATATAGGAACAAAGGTCTGCTTCGCCTCTGTAGCTCATCCGCAGAGTAACAGAGCAGCCGAGAGAGCAAACGGCCAAATCCTCCAGGGGATCAAGAAGAGGATCTTCAAACACCTCGCCCGCCACCGCGGGTCGTGGGTGGACGAGCTTCCTTCTGTCCTTTGGTCTGTCTGCACCACAGCAAGCCGGGCTACGGGTGAAACGCCCTTCCAGCTGGTCTATGGCGCGGAGGCTATCTTACCCATCGAAATCATGCTCAGATCCCCAAGGGTGCAATTGGTCGACGATATCCACCAAGGACGCGAGCGTCGCTTAGACCTCGACCTTGCCGAGGAGGTGCGCGAAGGGGCGCTGCTCCGATCCGTCGTCTACCAGCAAACACTCCGAAGGCACGCGGCCAAGTCAATTCGGCCCCGCGCCCTGCAGGTCGGGGACCTCGTCCTTCGCCGAATCCAAGATACGTCCAAGGCCAACAAGCTCTCCCCATGGTGGGAAGGCCCATTCACGGTCGTCTCGACAGCGCGCCCGGGGGCTGCCCGCCTGGTGACGGAAGATGGTCGCACACTCCCAAGCTCGTGGAACATTGACCAGCTGCGCAAATTCGTTGTCTAACCTCAAACTTACTTTTGTGCTTAGTGCTGGCTCCACGGTTTTTTCCTTTTGAAAAAAAAATGTCAAGCCTAGTTGCCTCACTCGCTCAATGTCTATCACCTTCAAGATTTTGTGAATATATGCAAGGTCACTGCCCATTGTTAAGCCGACATAGTCTCGCACAAGGGCATACTTTTCTCACCATCTTGGCAATAAGGCGCGAAGGTCGAGCATGACCCAGGGCGCCAAGTTTTTCTTTTATCATAAGATCGGGCCAGGTGCGCGCACGATTGCACAGGGTACCACGACCAATACCCTGCCCCTAAAACTCACCACCAGAGGCGCCAGTCTTGCTAAGCCGGCCTTGATCCGCAGTAGCTCTTTGCTGCGCGACGCAAGACGCATGCAAACACCTTCTCGGATGGTCCAGAGATTTAGTCCGGCCTGCGTGTGCTTGGTCACCGCGCACCTTGTCGGCCCGCCTCACGTCTTTTCGTTGCCTACGACCATACAAGCAACACAGGGGTATGCATCCTAAGTGTTAAGGGATTTTAGGCCCTGCGCATGCTTCCCCAACTTTCCTGCGAACGAGCCCGTGCTCGCAACTTAGGTGCACGACCCTTATTCGCAGCAGGGGCTTGGAGAGGGTGAGTCGCCACGATTAGCGTCATTTTCAGCAAAGAATCCTCGCTAAGTGCCTCACCCCAGTTTAACGTCGTGACGCTGCTTCTTTCTTAAAGAACTTGCCGCTTGCACGAATTCGTTTCCTAGCTCGATTTGGGCTCGCATTACACATGCTTCGCTCTAACTCGTGCTTCTACCCGCATATACTTGGCTATCTACCCTGTGCCCGTTGTTTGCAGGAAACAGCTCAGGAACACGCAAAATGGAGCATCACAGCAGGCATAGCCTGTGGGCAAGAAGGAATACACGTTTCATTGGCGTTATCAAAAGTCATACAAAAAATCTGCAAGAAAGAAAAAAAAGAAGAGATCTTCTACACATTGGGCTTCGCTCCCTTGAGGGTCGCGGACAGCTTCCGCCTCAGGTCATCGATCTTGGTTTCATAATCGATTACCTTCCGCCGGGCTTCGCGACCTTCCACTATACCATGACACACCTTTGCCAACAATTATTAGTTGGGAAAGGTGGTCTATTGCCGTCAATTTATCTGTCGGCAAAGGTCCAACAATTTCCATCATATAAGCTGTGGGGATTGGTCGCTTATATCAACAAGTAGTCTGTCGGCGTTCATGTTCTGACTGATAAACTGTCGGCATAGGTCTACCCACATATTAAGTGTCGGCCTTTCCATAATACTCTGTCGGCATTGATATACACCAAAAAAAACTGGCGCGGGCAGAAAATTTTGCGCGGACGGTCCACAGCCTTTCCCCCTCAAAACCCTAAAAACACCCAGCCAATTCCCCGCCGCCCGCGCCCACGATTTCCCAGCCTTCCCCACTCCCTGGTGACTACTCCCTGGCGATTGTCCTCCCACCCAACTCCAGTCGCCTCCCTCTTTCCCCCCCCCTGGCGCCCTGGCCTCCCCCTGGCCTGGCCCGCCTCCCCTGGCGCCTCCCGGCCCTGGCGGCTCCTCCCAGCGCCCGGCTTTTTCCTCTGCCGGCGTCTTGCCTGGCTCCCTAGCGCGCGCCTCCAAAGGTGCTGGGCTGTCGCCCTCCTCTTCCTTGTTAAAAGAACAGGCAGAAGAACCATCAAGAAGTAGAGGCGGCGGCATGCGCCCTCCCTTCCTAGCTTGGCGCAAAGAGAGCAAAGCGGCGACTGCGCCCTCCCTTCCTAGCTTGGCGTAGTAGGAGCAAAGAACACCAGCAATGCCCTCCCTCTTGCCTTCTTGTGGTGAGCATCAATTGAAAGTGCAGTATTTTGTTTATTTGTGCATGCCATGTGTTTGTTGAAATTCCTAGCTATGAATTTGTAGTGGTTCATTGTTTGCTTGTGGATGTATGCATGAATTTGTGAATGTCCTATACTGAAATGTCCAGCCTTGGGTTGTTTAGTCGGTAGGTGGCACGATAGTTATCATGTGCTGCAGAACATGCCTGAATTGGTTATGGTTTGGAAGTTCTAATGTCAATTTCCTTGTGCTCAACTGCTCATACCCATAGATTTTTATGTGGTGATGCATGATCCAATAAGCTAGTTCTCTGTGCAATTGTGATTGATGCGGTGCATGAATTAGAATACTGATGTTAATGGCATGGTTATGCATAAGATCCCAAATTGATATATGTGTTGGTGTTCTCCTTTCATTAAATATATGTGCAGTTAAGAATGTCTCATGTATTGGTCTTCTGTAATTGGTTAGCATGACTTGGAAATTAATTTTTTATTCTGTTGTTATCATGGATATTCATGTATGTAGAGCCTAACATGTTCCTTATGTATTTCACAGTGATGTTCATGCCTCTGTTCTGAATTCCTGCGCTGATTATGAGTATTGTGTTGCAGTTTATATACTCATGTCCAATTAGGGAATGATGTATGTGTATTTTGCTTAATCTTTGTTTGCTTGACTGGTGGGTAAACATATTCAAGGATTAAAACCATATATATATGCTTAATGTTGTCATCATATGCGTGCGTAATCCAATCTTGCTTAACATCTATTTTATGAGTAAAGTGCATAACTTTGAGTGGCATTTGGTGTCAACTATTTTATGAGTAAAGTAAATGTATGTTATCTATCATTGTTGGCATCGATGTGGTTAGCATATTGTGTGATGAATCCCAGAAAGATCACATGGAAGGAGTTGTTTAATATGTCAACATCATCTAAAGTGTTATGTTGTGATCCTTCTTTGGTGTTCAACCATTTTCGTACTCTCAGAGACAGTAGCTTTCATACACCATTGTGTTGCTTTGATTATACTCATCTTTGTGAGAAATATTGAAATCTGAGAGATACTGAACAAGCAAATTACCATGCTCTAACTCTAAAGAGAACCCTTTCTCGTAAACCCCCTTAAATGTTTAATGCATAACAAACATTGTTGAGGTTGGAGTTCTGTAGTATGTTGAAGTTCCATATCAACCGGAGAAAAAAAACTACATTACTTATCTGGTGGTGTGGAGGTTATATTGATATATTCTTAGATGTCTCCTAAGGGACGTTCTGTAATAGTTCTTGTTTTCATGTAGGACTCTTCCATTTCGAAGTGTAGTATCTTTTGTTATTATACATTTTCTCTCAAAAAAGTTTTTATTATACATTTGGATTTCAAATAATTCTTATGAATCATACTGCAATGTCCTTGAAAATTTTTACTTAGTTCTACGTATGGTTATGGATCTCTGTCTGCAACTACAACCAACCTATGCTGCTCTTTGATATATTTGTTGACGCAACACACTGAGTTTCTAACTACACAAGATGCTCTTGTCAATTTTGCTAAGTCTTAATCATTGGCAAGCTCATAATGAAATGAAGTCTAGCATTTGTTTAACTTTTTAATTGCTAGGGATATAGCAGTTAATTTGTCTGCTTCTTTTGTAGGTAAGGAGAGGTGCTGATAGAGCAGAAATATATAGCTTGGCTTTCTCAAATAATTTGCAGTATTTGGCTGTTTCTAGAGGTTGCGGCTGAGCAAATTGTTAAAGTACAATTCTCACTTTCCAACCCTAATTCTTACATGATACCCTTTACCCATTTGAAATCTTTTCCAGGAAGCTGTGCTATCAAAAGGACTGAGGGACGATACCACTTGTATTGTCGTTGACATAATACTGCTGTGCAATGCTTTCAGTACCTCTGGCAATTTCTTGTGTTGTGGACTTGTGGTGTACTGTACTATGTAAAATAAACTAAATGTGCTGTTATCAGTTTCCCTGTGGTGACCCCTTCGATGTCTGTTCCAACTTACACATCGGATGGTTTTTGTTTGTTCAACTGAGTGTTCATAGCATTATAAGCAGTTGTTGTTTATAGCATTACAATGTTTCTATGTTATGAATGTTTGTTTTGTGATTTTCCCTATCAGGCTTTGTTTCTTGTGCTAAACATATGTTGTTCTATTTGGTATTGATATGTCAAAATATGTGTTCATTGCAATTCTGTGCAGCAAAACTCACATTATTTATCTAATTTTGTTTCAGAACAAGTCGATCTGAGTTTGTTGTGAGTGTTAACAAGTACCTTGAAGCTAAGAATCACAAGATGAATGTTGGAATGAGGTTTAAGATGATATTCGAGGGTGATGAAACTACTGAAAGAAGGTGATTTCAGATTTATTTTCAGCCACTGATATTTCATTGACTCAGAAATTGTGCGGGCACATCTCATGTATGTTTTCTTCACGGGTTACAGGTTTAGTGGGACAATTATTGGTGTGGGGAGCATGTCAACATCTCCATGGGCAGATTCTGAATGGAGATGTTTGAAGGTAATCAACTTTTTTGAATTTGTGGGTAGAATTCAAATTTTCCTTTTCTCCTGCCACTGAAACATTTGCCTATTGCAAAATGCTTACAGTAGTATTGTCAAGTTTTTCTTTTCTATCTTCCAAGATCTCAACCTCCACATGTTCAACACTGACATGTCCAATGGGATGAGCCTTTCACCACTGAAACATTTGTCTATTGCAAAATGCTTACAGTTGTATTGTATTGTTTTTCTCTTCTATCTTCCAAGATCTCAACCCCCATGTGTTCACCACTGACAGGTCCAATGGGATGAGCCTTGTGCTCTTCCCCGACCAGATAGAGTTTCACCATGGGAACTGGAACCACTTGTTGCAACTAATCAGCAGCCGCCTCAGCCTCCTGCAAGAAATAAGCGTGCACGACCTCCTGCTTCACCTTCCATTGCTCCAGGACTCCCTCCAGTTTTTGGTATGTAGTTACTAAGCTGTTGCTTCAGATTATAGAAACCTTAGCAGTTGTACTGTTTCTCTTCAGTTATTGCTCTGACATGTTTAACCTCTTCTATATTTATCTTAGGCTTGTGGAAATCCCCAGGAGAATCTTCGCAAGCTTTCTCATTTTCAGGACTACAGCGAACTCAAGAACTATATCCTCCGAGCCCTAATTCAATCTTGTCATCATCATTGAATGTTGGATTCAATACAAAAGATGAGACCTTCAGTCTAACCAACAGCCATTTTTACTGGCCAATGCGAGACACAAGAGCAGACTCCTACTCTGCTAGCATTAACAAATGGTTCATATTTTGTTTCTGTTGACTACAGGCTGGATTCTGAATACCCAGTTCGAAATATTTTCAAACTCTTCATATGCGCCATTTGTCAAGTGGAGTTAAAGCCAAGTCAAGGGATATCCATACATGAAGATTCATCACAACCTGGGAACTTGCGTCGCTGGGATGGTCCATTCCTTTGTCAGTGTTGTCAGGGAAAGAAAGAAGTCATGGAGGGAAAATGTAGGTTTATCAAACTCTGTATGTCATGTGTGCTGTGATTGTGTATGTATATGATGATTGTATATCAACTTAACTTATGTGATGTGCAACTTAACTATTTGAACTGTGATTGTGTATGTATATGGTTATATATGTGAGTGGCACTATTTGCATGTACAAGTGTGTATGTCAATTCAATGGTGGATAATGTGGAATTGGTTTTGTATATATTGTATATTTAATTTGTATGTCATGTGTGCTGGCACCTTTGCCGACACAAAACTTGTGTAGAAAACTAGCTTTGGACTATGAGGGGAAAAATGATTAGCCAACGAGTAAAGTGTCGGCAATTCATATTAACTGTCGGCAAAACTTAGATCTTTGCCATCAATTTATCTGTCGGCAAATATATCATCTGTCGGCAAAGCCTGTACTGTCGGCAAAAAAATTAACTGTCGGCAAAGATTTAAACTGTCGGCAAAACCTAGATCTTTGCCATGCCCGCGCTGCTCCGTTCCAGGTCCGCCACCTTCGACTCAAGGGCGCCAGAGTACTGCCTCCTCGCTTCGAGCTCCTGCTCGAGCTTAACCACTTTTTCCCCAGCGTCGGAGGCGACCTTCACTACTTCAAGGGCCTGCTGTTTTTCCCGCTCAAGGTCCCGCTCGAGTTCAAGGACCCTTTCTTCGCCAGTGGCAGCGCATTCCTTGGCCTGACGGGAGTCCAGCTTCGCTTGCTCAAGCTCTTGCTCGAGCCCGAGGTTCCTCGCCTTAAGGTTGGTGGCGTCGTTTTCTGCCTGGCAGCATCAGTGCACCAGCAAGGTGTCCCGGCCCTTGAGGTCGGCCACGCGCTGCTCGAGCCTGGTTATCTTGGTTTCATGCGCGGCGAGCAGTCAGGCCACTTCCTCTGGAGCGACCATTGTTGCGTCGAAGTCCTCCAGGGTCTTCTCCAGGAGCTGCAGGCAAGAAAGCTTCAGCCGCTGCCCTTAAGACCCAAAAATGCGAGAAAATTACGACGGTCGCAAAGAAGCCGCCCACACCTGAGCAAACCCGGTGCTAAGATTGCTTCAGAAGCGCGTAAAGACTTCGCGCTTCCGAAGATCCTCAAGGACCGGCAGGGGGCTGGAGACTTCCTCGGGGTCTTTCCAAAAAGGCGGGTTGGTTGAGGATGACGAATCATCCCCCACGACATGTAGTTCGTCCCGAAGCACCATACCCTTCTCCTGAGCGGCTGGATCGCTCAGTGTCTTCTCGCTGTCCATCCGGGCACGTTGTTCACCCGGGGACAGCGGGGCATCCGTCCGAGCATGCGGTTCGCTTGGGACGATCACCATTTCACCCCGAGCATGCTGTTCGCTCGGGGGCTTCGTGCCCTTGCCTTGGGCGGGCGATGCGTCCGGCGACCCCGCGCCCTCTTTAGCAGTTTTTGCGCCCAAGTCTACGGGATCGGCGTTCTCCCCTCCTTCTAGGCTCTCCATGCTAGGGGGCAGCAAGCTCGCCCTGGGGAAGCATTCCCTCCAGGGCAGGGTGATCCACCGTGGCAGGGTCATCGGCGACGAACTTCTCCGCCGCCTGCACGCCTTCGACCATCGCAGCGTCGGCGGCTTCGGCGAGCAACCCCGCTAAGACACGATCAAGGATCTTGTTAGCTATTTTATGACAATCTAGAAGAGCCCTACGAGCTGCTTCGCCCACGTCAGGAGAGTGGGGTTAGCTCGGCTCCACAAACCAAAGGACAAGGAAGGGAAGGCGGGGCAGAATTCGGGACTCACCTTCGGCCGGATCCTCGTCTCCACCTTCGGGGGACATGGCCGCGGCGACCACGAGCTCGGCCCTCTTCTCCGCGGCCCGGGTGATCCTAGCCAGGCGAGGGTCGACCTTCTCCATGTCGACTCCCACCAGCGCCTTCTCCGAACGCTCGCGCTCCAGCGGGGGATGGTGCGCGTCCAGGTCGGCGATCGCGAGGGCCCAGGTTTTCTTAGCTTGCTCGACCGCGGCCTTTAGGTCGGTGAGCTCCCTCCTCAGCGCCTCCCGCTTGGCCTGTACCATCCCCCCAATCAGTCTTCCCTCGCCTCAATCTGCTCCACTTGAACCCCCAGACTATAGTTCTTCAGCCAGAGCTTCAGGCGGCTTACCTCCTCCTTCCGGTTAGCGTACTCCTTGTGGGGCGCCGACAGATTCTTGGACACAGTCGCCTGCCTCTTCGACGACAGGGTCTTCGCCGGTGGCGGGGCGCTCCTCTTGCCTTTCGAGCCCTTGGTCCGGGGGGCTGGCGGAGGCGCTCCCGTGCCACCCACCAGGGGCGCGAGCTTGGCCACCGCCAGGTTCAGGGCGAGCTTCTCCTGCAACAATGCGTGAAGAAAGCATCAGAAGGGCCCGGGATGCCTTCCCCCGAGCATGAAATACGAAGCAACTTACCACATCGCCCCGCTCGAGCACGTTCGACGGAACCAGCCGTTTGCGCTCAAGCTCTTTGCCCTTGGGGGTGCCGAACATCTCTCCAACCCTCTTCTCCTGCCAGTCGAAGCCCGACGCTGTCGTCGAGTCAGTAAGCAAAGTCAACATGAGCCCGAGTGGCGGAAGCAGGGCAAAGAATCTTCAAGGTCGTGAAGCTTACCAGAGGTGCCTTCGCGGGTGATGTCGTCCCACCCGGTGATCTCGTAAAAAGGGTGCTCCCTCCTCCTTAGGGGGGACACCCTATTCCTGATGAAGTCGCGGGCGATGTCTTGACCAGTCAGCCCCATGTCCGTGAGCTCGCTGATCAGCATCAGGGTCCGCTCCTCCCCGGGCGTGACGGGCGGGCGCGGCGTCTCGACGACAGAGGTCGCCGCATCGGTGTAGCGCAGGCAGCTCCCTTCCGCCTTCCGCAGGTAGAACCAGGAGTCAGCCCAGCCCGCGACCGAGTCCTTGAGGGTGAAGAAGGGGTAGTCGTACGGGCGGCCGGGCCTCTAGGCGGAAGTACAGAGCACCGGTGCGATAAGCGCCGCCGGTGCGAAACAAGGTGTAGAAATGGAAGAAAAGGCTAGCCGTAGGAAGGACGCCCACGAAGCCCTCGCAAAGATGGGAGAAGATGGTCAAGATCAAGATGGAATTGGGGTTTAGGTGTGTGATCTCGCACTCACAAAACTCGAGTACGGATTCCACGAACTCGCTCTCGGGCATTCGAAGCCAGTTGACGATGTACAACTCGCACGAGACTATCTCGTCCTCGCGTGGCGCCGGAGCCGATTCGCCTTCAGGGATCCGCCAGGAGTACGGATCGAGGAAGCCAAAGTCCTAAAGCACCCGGAGCCTCTCGGCGGTAGTCTTGCTCGCGCCGAACTTCGCCATGAGAGGAGTTGGAGGAAAGAGCATCGGGGCAGCAGAAGGAGGTTTGGGAGACGAAGTGCTCTCTCAAATCTAAAATGCGAGTCGTTGGGGGTGAAAGTTTGCAGAAATTGTTCCCGCCGGGTATTTATAGGCGAAGAAGCCGAACGAGCGGGAAAACCGCTCCGTCCGCCGATGGCTAACGCGTGGCGGTTCAGTTTTCAAAACCGCCCAGCAGCGGCACGGTCCCCATAAAAGCTGTCAGAACCGTATCTGTGAAGCTTCACGCAGAAGGAACCACCGCGACCTTTCACCTTCCCAGTAGTACCTCGGCCAGGCCATAACAAAAGTCGGCCCAGCTCCATCGGAAAAACTCTCATTCCCTGGCCAAGCGTTGCTCGGATGCTACGGTAGCCCTTCGCCGCAAAGACTCTCGTTCCCGGGCGTGCGTTGCTCGGATGCTGCGGTAGCCCTTCACCGCAAAGACCCTCGTTCCCGAGCATAGTCGTCGGGCGCTGCGGTAGCCCTTCGCCGCAAAGACTCTCGTTCTCGGGCGTGCGTTGCTCGGATGCTGCGGTAGCCCTTCGCCGCAAAGACCCTCGTTCCCGGGCGTGAGTTGCTCGGATTTTGCGGTAGCCCTTTGCCGCAAAGACCCTCGCTCCCGAGCATAGTCGCTCGGGCGCTGCAGTAGCCCTTCGCTGCAAAGACTCTCATTCCTGGGCGTGCGTTGCTCGGATGCTGCGGTAGCCCTTCGCTGCAAAGACCCTCGCTCCCAAGCATAGTCGCTCGGGCGCCGCGGTATCTCTTCGTCGCAGGGTTCCAATCCCTCGTCCAGATTCTGAAGGCCCAAGGGGGCTAGCTCCATGAAGCAAATCCTCCCCCTATAGCCTTGGGGGCTAGCTATCGGGATTAAATATCAGCAATATCCGACCATGATGCCCCTGCAGCCTCCGAGCATGCCCATGCTCGGGCCTCGACCCCACAAGGAGCCTACGAACCACAGTTCACCGCCAAGCTCGTCCCCGAGCATGTTTGCCCGGGTTGCCTTGACCAGACAACCGGGTCAACTAAGGAGCCCTCGAGCCTCATCCAGAAGCTGGGCACGGTCTACGAGGGCGGCGCGACATTAACTGCATGGTAGCTCGGAGGTCTGCTCGAACAGGATCTACACGCCCGCGGTCTCCGCGTCCGCCATTCGCACCTATTGTACCCACGTCGCGTTGCGCCCGGCGGGAGGCGTGGGAACAGCCGCGCCCATGTTCAAACAGTAGGACGCCCCTGTAATAAATGCTTTGTCGCCTGTAATCCCCTATAAATACCTCCTCGCGTGTAACATCCCAAAATTTTGATATTTTAATTATTCAATATTATTTTATTGCAATTTATGATTTTTGTGAATTTTCTGGATTTATTTGGATTTTTTGAGATTTATTTGAATTATTTTGAATTTAAATATATTGCTTCCTGTTGAGAATTAATTATAAAAAGAAAAGTTTAAAATAAAGTTTTATCAAAAATATTTTATTTAAATCCAGAATGTCTCAAAGTATTTTTGAGATTTTTCTTGGAATTTTTAGAGTATTTTATTGCCTTAAATAAATCAAATGAATTTCTTGAATTATTTTAATTGGAAAATCCCGAGAAAATCGTGTGAATAGTATTGGGCCCGACCCATTATTGTGCGGACCGGCTGTAAAACGGGAGGAGTAACATCGACCATTGGATCGGGATCCAAGGGCCATCGTCACGCCATGTCAATTAAGTAAACCCTAGGTAATGACGACCGTTAGATCTTGATCGCGCGGTCAAAAGCAATCGGTACCGATTCGGAATTGATCTTCTATCCCAGCCACTGGATCAAGATCGGGCGGTCAGGGCTCATCGTGTCCGAGACGGATTAGCACCGCCGTCTCCGAATCCAACTCCGCCGCCGCCGTTGAACCTTCCTTGTTTTCCACGCTTGGCCAGGTATTTAAGGACCCCCGAAGCTTTTCCCGAGAATGAACTGTGTACGCCGCACCTTTTGGCTGAAGTATCATTGCCCGAGGAGTCGCCGTCGAAGCTCGGAAGCTCGCCGAAGTTGCCATGGTGTTGCGCCGTGTTTTTCATCTTCGCCGGTGACTCTTCCGCCGAGCCGAGCACGGATTTGAGTTCGCCGAGTCACGCCGCATCGGGTTCACTAATTCTTCCTCGCCGGGAAGTGCTTGAACGCCGTCGGGCTTGTCTTCATCTTCAACTCGGTGAACCTGCGCCGCCGCCAGCCATTGCCGATCGTGAAGCACCTCAACCGTCGGATTGCCATCGGACATTCGGGAATCGTCCACGTATTCCGGAGAACAGCGAAACGTGCGGGTAAGCTCTCACCGTTAGATTAAGATCGTATGGTCACGATTAAGCCGCGTCATTTATGTGAATAGTAAACCACACGGGTAAGCCTTAGCCGTTGGATTAAGATCGTAGGGTCACGATCGGGCCACGTTGATTAAGTGCACAGTAAACCTCTTGGGTTAATTTTGATCGTCGGATTTAGATCTAAGGGTGGATATTTAACCACGTCACCAAATTACCGATAGCTGTTGGATTGGTATTCAATGGCCCAGATTGTGCACGTGTCAGCCGTATTAATCCGGCTCAGGGCTGACGTCAGCTGACGTCATAAATTCGGATTTTCTTTATAAAAATAATTCGGTAAAATCTGAAAATTCGATTTAATTTATTTTCAAACTTCTAAATGCTATAGCTTTTGCATATGAACTCCGATTTGGGTGATTCAAATTTCTAAAAATTTGAAAAATTGAGATCTATCTAATGGTGGATTTTGTTTGAATTTTTGAATTCATTTGCTACTTGGTTTTGGTGTTTATTTGTTATTTCTTCTCGATTCGCGTAGACGTTGAATTGTGCGAGGCTTCGGAGGAGGAATTAATTTCTCGAGAGCAATCTTCGAAGCAAAATCAGGAGCTTAAGCAAGGCAAGTTGTGCTTTGATCATGTTGCACCTATGTTAGGAAAAATTGTTATTTTGCTTTACTTTATTGCATGTAATTTTATGCGTATAAATGATTTCAACTTAAATTTGGGATTAACTACCATACCCATTGAATTATACCCTACCTTGATATTTGTATGCCATGCTTCATTGTCACCTTAAGTTGGTTACTATAGTTGGTTAATAATGAAATCAACATGGATGGTTAGAACGGAATAGAATTGCTTAGCCATGCTACGTCATCACATGTTCACGAATTATTGTTAATAATCTTGATTAATGGAATATGGAACAATAATGAGAATTTGTGTGTCATGTGTTGTCACACGATGAGATTGAGTTGTTGTGGCGAGGAGGTCACGCAACGATGTTGATTTGTGTATAGCACGTGGTGCTTGGTAATCAACTGGGTTTGGTAATCACTTAGATTGAAGAAAGTGGCAAGGGCAAGTGTGCCAGGGTGGGCCCGATGAGTAGAGGGTATGTGTAAGTCTTGCTTTAATCAAACCTAAGGACTTAACCTTGCGAGCCTTTGACCTGAGTCAATCTTGCAAGCACATGTCTGTTATGGGGCAGCCTAGCTGACTAATTTGCAAATGCTTAGCTTGAGTGCTATCGTGGTGGTGTAAGACCCGAGTAGTGGTAACCAGTCCTCGCTCGGTGTGGCTCATATGGTGCAAGAGGGGGGCCTTGGGTGTGGTAACCAGACCCTCCAGTGTTGAAACCTCAGCGGGTAGCACTGGGTTAAGAGGATGCATTGTAAAGGCTTTGCTATAATCGTTCACCTGTGTGGTGCATGGTTGTATCATGTGGGTAAAGTGCATAACCTCTGCAGAGTGTACAAACTATTCGGATAGCCGTGCTCACGGTATTGAGCAATGCTCGGGAATTACAGTCAATGGGTAGTTAATTAAAATGAATAAACATTTGGGATGGCAGGATGCCATGAGGATAATGGAACTTGACTTAGGATGGAAACTTGGTTTATTTGAGAATCCTTGAATCTATTTACTGTTATTATTTGTTTTACTGTCTTTTCAATCTATGAAACGTATGTGTTTACAAATGCTGCTTAGTTGCAAAATGAACCTTGGCCATACCTTTGGAATAAGCCTTGCATATAGTTATGATAGAATTGCATTCTGCGCACAACTTGTTGAGTACGTGTTGGTGTACTCACCCTTGCTTAAACAACCAACAACAGAGGAGAAATCGTCGCCAGTATTGGAGAAGGACTTTCAGGTGGACACGGGTCACTAGGCCAAGCCTCGTCAGCTGCCTGTGGTGTGCTGATGGGACATCTACGTCTTTTTGCTACTTTCCGTTGCATCTGTTTAAAGTCTAGCCCATGTGGCTGAATAATGTAAGCTCATACACTAGTTATATTAAATATATGAAGTCTTATTATTCTTATCGTTGTGTATGATGTGATACTTACCGATGTTAAGCTGTGTGCACTAGCATTGATCCTGGGACTAGTGCGGTAAAACACAATGGGTTCGAATTGGTGAATTCGGGTCCCGGCAGAGGTGGTATCAGAGCATACTGACTGTAGGACTTGGCCCTAGCTTGGTAGCGTTTCCAAAACTATTTTCTAAAGGAAAAGCTAAAATTGGAATAAAACAACACTCTTGACTTATCTCATTCTCTGATCCTTACCTTTGCTGAAATCTACCTCAAAAATTTCACTTGAGCCATTATTCGAAGTTGAAAACTTATCATTTTCTTTTAAAATAGATGAGGAGGACACAGTCGTACGTAAAGTGCGAAGGTGGCTACGCAATAGAGCTCTGGAGGGTACTCCATGTTTTGGGAGGTTTCGCCAAACCAACGTATCAAGGTCAAGATTGGATCGTCAACGGAGCCACAAGAGGAATGTTGTGCAAACTTCTAATCTACGCCAGAAAGGGTGAGAGATCAAGCCAACCCATCCGCATCACAGTGAGGAGAGCCACTTGGGAGAACGGTATCCAGGAGGCATCATGGCTTGCTCTACGAAGGATCTGCTACGACTACTATCATGAGTTGGATGACACGGTGTTCAGACTCCACCCCATGGTTCGAGATGCTTGGCGTTCATACGTCACACGGAAGGAGGATGCTACTGCAGTGCATTTAGCACAATTCGCAGCTGCTCAAGAAGCCGATGCACACGATACCGATACAGAATTAAGGACGGCCTATGAAGCACTCAGGGTTGCGAAGAAGGAACTGCACGAGACTCGAGTAGCTTACGAGGAAAAGATCATAGAGCTCGAGGAAGCTTTACAGGAGGAAGGTCGCGCCACACCAACATCATCGGAAGAGGCAGAAGCAAAGAAGATGAAATCTGAGTCGGAAGAGCAACCAACTGAAGAACATTGGGATCGATTTCTACCAGCACCAGCACGTCCGCCAGTATACCCACCGGGGAGTTCTCGTGGTGGATGGCTCAAGGAGTAGGAGTTTTAGGGTTACGTGGAGACTTAAGTATCGAGTCGCATCATTAGAATAGTTCCACCCAAATGTAATAGACGTTAAGGTTGAGTGTTTAGTTTGGATTTTTAATGCTTGCTGAGTGTGCAGTATGCGTTGCAAAGCTTTTAGGCTTTTGTAAGCAACCATACCAAGTACTTAATAAAAGTATGGGTTTAACCTATTCCCCCGCTTTAGGAATTCTTGCATCTTATCTATGCTAAATTCTATCTTCCCTAACCTAAGAAACAATTAAAGCAGATGGTGAACACTCGTGGCAATAATGGAGCATTAGGAAGTGGTCTTCACAGAAATGACAATCCTAATGAGGGAACACCAACACCACCAACACCACCAGTGGATATGCAGAATTTAGGAGCCTTTATAGCCGCACAGACACAGCTTATGCATACAATGATACACCAAATGCAAAATATGAATAACCAAGCCGTAGGAAACAACACCATACAGCAAGGCAATAATGGGCAGCGCTCTCAATCTAAGCTGTCAGACTTTATGAGGACGCGGCCGCCAACATTCTCGGGCAATGCTAACCCTTTAGAAGCCGATGATTGGCTGAGAACCATTGAGAGGAAGTTACACATTACGCAATGTGCGGGCAATGAAAAGGTATTGTACGCTTCGCACCAGCTAGAAGGAACTGCCGCGGAATGGTGGGAGAACTACTGCGCAGCACATGAAGCCCCACAGGAGATTACTTGGGAGGAATTCTCAGCTGCTTTTCGTCAGTATCATGTACCAGAGGGAATGATGGATCTCAAGAAGGAAGAGTTTAGGGCTCTAAAGCAAGGAGGCCAGTCAATGGCAGAATACCTGAATAAGTTTACTCAGTTGGCACGATATGCACCAGAGGATGTGGCCACGGATAAGGCTAGATAGTCCCGATTCTTGAAAGGTTTAAACTCTGGACTACAGGTGGGGTTGATTACCCACAACTTCCCTGATTTCCAGGAGTTAGTCAATAAAGCTTTGATCCTTGAGGATAAGCGTAAGGAGTTGGGCGAAGATCGTAAGCGCAGAATGGCTAGTCAAGCTGGACGACCCACTCAGTTTAGATTGAGGATGTCACCTCAACAGTTTGCAAGGATTCAACCCCAGTGGACCAACAGGACATCAACTTCATCATCTCGCCCCACTAATCAGAATTTTGAAACACCAGCACCAGGAGGCAATGCACAGGTAGGAAGTCAGCAGACCGCTGTCAAGAAATGTTTCTCTTGTAATGAGTCGATCAGAATACACCGGCGCTAAACACGCCACGGATGCTACCAAAACTCTGAATAACTAATGTCACCTCTAGTGAAGAGACAGAATTAACCTCGACTCTTAAAAACCGTTTAAAACTAAGCCACCGAAATTTACAAAATTTGCAAAGACCTCCTAAAACTAGGACATCCACTCAGACAAAAGAGCAATAGCGAGAATATAATATATCAAACCATCTAGCGTGTCCTTAGATAAACAATCACACATCCAATAGAAATTAACAACTCAAAGACGACGAGCAACACATTACAACACCATTATTTACAACCAAGCTTAACAATTTAATTAAATGCGGTGGTGATGACCGGAGTTGTGTACGTGCTTCTATTCCCAACCCAACGAAGTCGTCGCAAGGTACCTAAAAACAAGAAGCAAACAAGCGTGAGTCCAAGACTCAAAGAAAGTGCAATCAAGCATAAAAGTAATGAACTCGACTAGAATATAAATGCTACAAGACATAAAGTAAAAACTTCTTTAATTGATATCCATAAATAAAAGAAGCGATTAAATTCATTTACAACCAAACATATGAGCACATCTACTTCATCGCTTGACATAAACACTACTTAAGTGAAAATCATACAAGAAAAGAAGCAAGATCTATCCCCATTTACCACATACAACTCGAAATGTAACTAAACCATACTCACGCCTCAATAATCGCTCCAGATGAGTCCACGACTAAATCCTCAACTTGTCATTTCCTTTCTCATCAATTAACGCTACCAAATTGCAACACACAATGCAATGCTTTTAGGCTCTCATCCCTTTTCCTCATGAATCAAAACAATGAATGCACCATGCATGCTCATAATGCACATTGTCATAGCGTATACCTAAGATAGTGAGTGCACACCGCGGTGTGCACCTCAATCCCACCCATCCGTGGCGGGGCCTACTCTTCTCGACTCGCTCCCATTCACCATCGATGAGTGGGACTACGAGGTAGGACTTTTGTGCTCACTACGGGTGAGCACCGAGGCCCGCATCAACATGGGACGCCTCGTCCATCATGAATGCAATTATGCAATTGACGTGAATGCATTTCATCCCTCATTCATTTTCACCACACATAGCCATAACCAATATAGAAGTACCAATTAACTTGCTATTTCCCCAATGTAATTCATTCGAGGGTAAATAAAGTCATGTGTATAAGCACAACACAAACATGAATATAACACCCACATTATCATTTAATCACTTTATCCTTTGCATCAACATAACCATACTCATTTATACAATTCATAAGGCGCTGCAATAATAGAAATTGAATAACTTACCTTCCTATTGCTCACATTCATCCATCCCCATTACCATGCTAAGAACAACTTCTAGATATGCCATTAAACATAACCAAATCATTAGAATTTTCATACTTTTATCGCAAGCAAAGCATTTAACACCCTACTAACGCCTAGGAGATGCACTTGCCTTTACCGACGCTGAGAGGCAACTCGGGGTTGAGGTCACCCCCGAAGACATTCTCCCTGAAAAAGAACGTTACGCACAAGAATGGATCAAAGTCCGACTCACTACCCCAAAGCATGATGAAATCTCAACTTTTGCCAAAACAGACCCAATTCCCACTAATGGGAACTCCAGGCAACCCAAATAGACAGCAGGCATTAAACCTTAATAATAGGAAAACACACTGATAAATCCCTCAATTTGGGATCTTATGCCTAACCATTACCAGGGTAAGAAGAGTATTACAGAAGCTCAAACACAAATGTAAATATATATATATATATTCCTTTTTGTTTTATGATAGATCAATTACACCTTCTAGGCTACATTATGATAATTAAACACAAGAACTAAACAGCAAGCCTGAACATACCATTCGAGACTAAGCACCTCTTTTCACCCATAAAACACCTTGCACAAGACTACACACCTAATTATGAGCATATAAACTTTCAATTCAAGATCATCAACCAGATTCTATATTTCAATAAAATGAACAATGTAGCCTCAAGATCATATTGCCAGGAATAGGTAGTTTAAGGTGTCAACATCAAGATGTCCTCCCAAGAGTAGGAAAAGTCTAAATTTGAGATCACATACATGCAATATAGTTTAAGACAGTCACCCACATAAATTGGCTACCTCAAAACATATGGCCTACCATCAATTCTCACAGAAATTTCGTAAGAACTAGCTTAATACTCTTTCTTTGCGATCGAGATACATACACATAGATTTATCAATGCATCTGTGCTTGCATTTCAAAACAAGAGTTCTAACTAGGCATTTGCACAAACACTTGGCATGCAAGCAATTATACCTTCAAATTTCTTGGTTTGGGAAGAAGGCCAAGGGAGGTGAGGGAAAGGATGTCTTTGACCGATGCTACTACGCGCCTTTCTTTGCGATGCTCTGCCGATGGTCAGAATCACATCCTTCTTTGGACAAGAGGGAAGAAGAGGGGGCACCGAGCCATGGCAGCTCGTCGGGCAGGGGAGGAAGCGAGGGCACCTGCTGCTGGAGCTACTGCGTGCTTCGGCTGAGGAAGGCCAAGGCGCTGCGCCTGAGCCGCTTGCCGCTCACTCTCTTTGCTTGGCGCTGGTCTGCAGGGAAGAAGAGAGGGGCGCCGAGTCAGAGGGGAGGGCGACGCCGGCCTGGCTGCTGGGGGAGGCGCAGGAGAACTCAGCTGGGAGCCCGGCCAGGAGTGGATGCAGGGAGGCACGCCGGACGGGAGAGGTGGAAGGCGCCAGGGAGGAGAGGACATGGCCCTCGGGCACTCGAACCAGAAAAGGAGAGGGGAAGGAGTCGCTGGAGGGAGGCCAGGGAGAAGAAGCCTGTGCGGGTGGAGGAGAGGAAAGAGTCGGCTGGCAAGGAAGAAAAAATCTCCTCCAAGAAATCTCAGCCACAAGTGAAAGAAAGAGAGGATTTAGGTGAGGGGAGAAAATTCCCAAAATAACCCTCCAAAAACAAAGATTCAACTTTTAACCATTAGCGAACTAAATTATTAAATTCTTGGCGCAAAAGCGACAATTTGTCGGAGACAGATAACTTGTCAGCAAAACTAAACAAGCACGGAGAAAACACCCATTCCGATAAATATTTCACGGAAAAACCCAAAACCTTCAATAGAATTAATACTAGCGGATACTGAACCTTGAATCAAAAGGTGGAAAACAATCGCAAAAACCAGCAAAGAAGATTTGCGGTATTACACCCTTCCCCTTTAACAGAATTAGGCCTCTAATTCGACCACCAAAAGAACACCAATAAGAACAACGAAACAAACCGACAAAGCGAAAACATCCAAAAAGAACAAAGTTGGGAACTTCTCACGACAAGACTCCAAAACTCGAATCACTTTCTTCCCAATAACGAAGCAAATAACTTAACTCATTCCATCCATCAATAAATCAACACTCACTCTAACTCCTTAACTCGCATGGTACAAAACTCGGAAACCAAGCCTTTCTCAAAGACCAACACTAGTCTGATACTCGGAGAACTCTTCTTTAACGCTTCATTACACAACCTCCAATCAACCAACGATTCTTCTCGGAAGATCATAATACTAACTCCCCAAACTCACTCTTATTTCTCTATTCAATTTCACTCACCCAACTTAAATCTCCTCTCTAAAACTCCATACCGCAGATCAATCAACTCGGGATGACAGGAATAACACGAGTTACATCACTCTATTAAGCATCCAACCAATTATCTTCAAAACACCTAAGCTATCCGATTAAACAGCTAGGTTCTAAACTTGGATCCTCTACGAACCAAGAAAACACTGATTCCCATCTCTCCTCATGATTAACCTTTATAACCATCTCTGATTAACTTGAATCTCTGATTCCCATCTTTCCTCATTGACCAACCTTTATAAGCAAGGAACCAATTTCGAGCATAACGCTATCCGCAACCACTTAAACACTTAAGATTATACTTGAATTCTCAGGAACTAAAACACGAATCTCATCCTTTCAATGGCTACCCATCATATCATAGCTATTCCTTCCGCACCTTCTCAAACGTGATCAATACTAGCCTTTCAGAACACAAGTCTCGAATTCCGTTAATCCCATAACTCAAAACACCTTGCATAACCCTAATCACTTTCACTTTAGATCATATACCATCTCGATTAATCATCTATACCACAATAATCAATTAGGTTGTCCTTAAACAACCAACAAATCCACTTACGATCAACACTAAACCCGGATCAATCACTTTTTTTTTCAAGTTGAAAACAAAGGAATCTCGATTCCTTTAACCACTCACCCCATTTCAACAAATTAAAACCAATCAACAAACTTTACCTTGGGAAAAACTCCATTAAGAGAAAAACACCGCGCGAGACTTTTATTAAAGCAATTCACTTACGAAAACAAGTCATCAAGCTTTCACCAAAGAAAACATCTCTCTTTCACTAGAAGCGATTTCATTCTCGAAAGGAAACCAATCGGAAAACCGATCCACTGTCACCCATCAACCAACACTTTCTTGAGAGACAAAAACTTGTTTTCTAGAAGAAAACTTCTTAACCAACCGAAGATCACGTATGACACATTCATAAGATTTACCTTTTAGAAACATTCACAATTATCGCATTTTCAAATAAATCCAACTCTAGTCGGAATAGAGATACTAATATCTCCAAATCAAGAACTTGCAAATCATTACCTTGAGGCTGGCCACATCCTTCAACTAATAATCCTATAATAACTCATTTGTACCTTATAAAATGCAATCCAGACATACACCCTTGGAGGGTAAAATTCCACAATTATAACTTAAGCTAAATGTCTTAGCAATACACTTGAATGGCATTATTCTACGAAGTAACTTATTCAAAATCCATGAACATATTACTTCATGATTAATCTTTCTTTCATCCTCATTTTCAAGCCTCAAAGTTAAACCCAAACTTGATTATTCACACTAATCTCTAGAAGCCTTAAAACGCAAGACAAAGAATATCTTTGCCAACAATGCTCAAACAACCGATCATATGGACAAACCAATCCATATATGAATATTTAAACATGCTTTAATTTCACCTTCCACCATTGCTAGTTCTCCTATACACTTACCAATAAAGATTTGATATACTTTACATAACCCCAATATTTTTTTTATTATCCTCTCTAACAAATATAACCACCGCTAGTCCTATTAACATCAAACATTGCATCAATATTTTCCTCTGGCCTACAACCCATACTAAACCATCAATTATACAACTTCCTATTCTAAGCTTAGGTCCAAATGTTCTCAACGAAACCTTCTGTACTCAACAATTAATAATGCCTCCTCAAGACATACTCTTAATTGCTGACCTAAAGCGATCATTTACTAAAGGTAAAAACTATACCTGAGTCAACCATTCTATAGGCCCTCATTCCTTATGTACAACATTGAACAAGTCATTCTATCGACTCACACGCTTAAATGGTCCATAACAACGGACCAACCATTTCCCATACTTTACACCAACGCACTCAAAGATTTTCACCATCCCCTTTTTTTTTTGCTATAGTAGGTTCATCAAGCAGATCATTCTAAACCTTGGCAATTGTTATCAGTGCTAGCCTTACAGGAACACGAGATTCCATTCTTCCAATTAATCCCATGACTCGCAACGACAAGCATAAGACTCTAATCAATCCTTCACTCTTTGGACCACATGCCAACTCGCGTAAAATTCTCTAACAACACAGCATATTAGTTTGAACTTAATCAACCATCACATGTACTTTGACCCAATCGATATTTACCTCATCGCCATGTTCTAACTATGCATCAACACTTAACCTTTTTAATCTCTCTCGTTGGTCACCTACCCTTGAAATAGCAAGGTATGACACCAACCTTTAAGTAACTACCAGCTTTTAAACGTGAATAAACACGATTCATCGTTTTCCTTTCCAGAAAACCAAACCTTAAAGCACAAAGGAGCTCGACTCTCAAAATTGATTGGATGACAAAACCCAACTTAGTCTCGCAAAAAAATCTCCAATTGGAATGTCAAACTCCAAACTTCCACTAAGGACGAGGGTTACAAGAACAGCCTCACAACAAAGAAAAACGACGAGATCAAATAACTCAACTAAGGCGAGCACAAAACATCAATAACTCCTTTAAACTCGGAGAAGGACGAACACCCGAATAAATCGATAACCTTCTCCACAAAACAACCAATGCCAACCAACAAAAACTGAGTGTCAAAGCTGGAATAGCAACCAGAAAAGACGCAACACTAAACTCTTGTTCTTTGTTTTAAACAAAAGAAGGCAAAACCAAAACAATCGACTCCGCCAACTATGCGATCTAAGACAAACAGGACAAACACCCTCCCCACGGGAGGTTCTTCGCCCTCTGGTGGCTAGAAACAACCACACCGCTAATCCACAACTTTCACCACGGTTAACAATACTCGACCGTAACCCTTTTGGCACAAATTAGCTCATAAGCATAACAATACACCTCATCATCGTTAAATCTCAAATAAAGCATTACAGAGTAACATAATAATTGCCCAACCCATCCCATCGTGCATCGAGTGTGTCAAGTTTTAAATTAATTAACCAATCTACCTCAAGTTTTAAAATTATTGCCATGAGGCCACACTTTAAAAGTTAATCCTAAACCATGTTTCTAATTTCACACAAAGAAAATTTTAGTTTACTCTAGAGTAATTTGCTAAAACCATGTACCACGGACTCAAGCCCGCTCGATACTAATCAGAACACCCGGCGCTAAACACGCCACGGATGCTACCAAAACTCAATAACTAATGTCACCTCTAGTGAAGAGACAGAATTAACCTCGACTCTTAAAAACCGCTTAAAACTAAGCCACCGAAATTTACAAAATTTGGCAAAGACTTCCCTAAAACTAGGACATCCACTCAGCAGACAAAAGAGCAATAGCAGTAATATAATATATCAAACCATCTAGCAGGTCCTTAGATAAACAATCACACATCCAATAGAAATTAACAACTCCAGCACGACGAGCAACACATTACAACACCATTATTTACAACCAAGCTTAACAATTTAATTAAATGCGGTGGTGATGACCGGAGTTGTGTACGTGCTTCTATTCCCAACCCAACGAGTCGTCTGCAAGGTACCTAAAAACAAGAAGCAAACAAGCGTGAGTCCAAGACTCAGCAAAGTGCAATCAAGCATAAAAGTAATGAACTCGACTAGAATATAAATGCTACAAGACATAAAGTAAAAACTTCTTTAATTGATATCCATAAATAAAAGAAGCAGTTAAATTCATTTACAACCAAACATATGAGCACATCTACTTCATCGTTTGACATAAACACTACTTAAGTGAAAATCATACAGTAAAAGAAGCAGTATCTATCCCCATTTACCACATACAACTCGGAAATGTAACTAAACCATACTCACGCCTCAATAATCGTTCCAGGATGAGTCCACGACTAAATCCTCAACTTGTCATTTCCCTTTCTCATCAATTAACGTTTACCAAATTGCAACACACAATGCAATGCTTTTAGGCTCTCATCCCTTTTCCTCATGAATCAAAACAATGAATGCACCATGCATGCTCATAATGCACATTGTCATAGCGTATACCGGTATAGCTGAGTGCACACCCGTCGGTGTGCACCCTCAATCCCACCCATCCCGTGGCGGGGCCTACTCTTACTGACTCGCTCCCATTCACCATCGATGAGTGGGACTACGAGGTAGGACTTTTGTGCTCACTACGGGTGAGCACCGAGGCCCAAGATCAACATGGGACGCCTCGTCCATCATGAATGCAATTATGCAATTGACGTGAATGCATTTCATCCTCATTCATTTTCACCACACATAGCCATAACCAATATAGAAGTACCAATTAACTTGCTATTTCCCCAATGTAATTCATTCGAGGGTAAATAAAGTCATGTGTATAAGCACAACACAAACATGAATATAACACCCACATTATCATTTAATCACTTTATCCTTTGCATCAACATAACCATACTCATTTATACAATTCATAAGGCGTTGCAATAATAGAAATTGAATAACTTACCTTCCTATTGCTCACATTCATCCATCCCCATTACCATGCTAAGAACAACTTCTAGATATGCCATTAAACATAACCAAATCATTAGAATTTTCATACTTTTATCGCAAGCAAAGCATTTAACACCCTACTAACGCTCTAGGAGATGCACTTGCCTTTACCGACGCGAGAGGCAACTCGGGGTTGAGGTCACCCCCGAAGACATTCTCCCTGAAAAAGAACGTTACGCACAAGAATGGATCAAAGTCCGACTCACTACCCCAAAGCATGATGAAATCTCAACTTTTGCCAAAACAGACCCAATTCCCACTAATGGGAACCCAGCAACCCAAATAGACAAAGCAGCATTAAACCTTAATAATAGGAAAACACACCGATAAATCCCTCAATTTGGGATCTTATGCCTAACCATTACCAGGGTAAGAAGAGTATTACAGAAGCTCAAACACAAATGTAAATATATATATATATATTCCTTTTTGTTTTATGATAGATCAATTACACCTTCTAGGCTACATTATGATAATTAAACACAAGAACTAAACAACAAGCCTGAACATACCATTCGAGACTAAGCACCTCTTTTTCACCCATAAAACACCTTGCACAAGACTACACACCTAATTATGAGCATATAAACTTTCAATTCAAGATCATCAACCAGATTCTATATTTCAATAAAATGAACAATGTAGCCTCAAGATCATATTGCCAGGAATAGGTAGTTTAAGGTGTCAACATCAGCATGTCCTCCCAAGAGTAGGAAAAGTCTAAATTTGAGATCACATACATGCAATATAGTTTAAGACAGTCACCCACATAAATTGGCTACCTCAAAACATATGGCCTACCATCAATTCTCACAGGAAATTTTAGAAGAACTAGCTTAATACTCTTTGCTGCGATCAGATACATACACATAGATTTATCAATGCATCTGTGCTTGCATTTCAAAACAAGAGTTCTAACTAGGCATTTGCACAAACACTTGGCATGCAAGCAATTATACCTTCAAATTTCTTGGTTTGGGAAGAAGGCCAAGGGGAGGTGAGGGAAAGGATGCTGCCGACTGATGCTACTACCGCGCCCTTCTTTGCCGATGCTCGCCGATGGTCAGAATCTGCCTTCTTTGGACGATGAGGGAAGAAGAGGGGGCACCGAGCCATGGCAGCTCGTCGGGCAGGGGAGGAAGCGAGGGCACCTGCTGCTGGAGCTACTGCGTGCTTCGGCTGAGGAAGGCCAAGGCGCCTGCTCTGGAGCTGCTGCTGCCACTCCTGCTCTGCTTGGCGCCGTCTCTCAGGGAAGAAGAGAGGGCGCCGAGTCGAGGGGAGGGCGACGCCTACTGGGCTGGGAGGCGCAGGAGAACTCACTGGGAGCCCGGCCAGAGTGGATGCTTGAGGCACGCCACGGGAGAGGTGGAAGGCGCCAGGGAGGAGAGGACATGGCCCTGGGGCACTCGAACCAGAAAAGGAGAGGGGAGGGAGTCGCTGGAGGGAGGCCAGGAGAAGAAAGCTGTCTTGGTGGAGGAGAGGAAAGAGTCTACTGGCAAGGAAGAAAAATCTCCTCCAAGAAATCTCACCACAAGTGAAAGAAAGAGAGGATTTAGGTGAGGGAGAAAATTCCCAAAATAACCCCTCCAAAAACAAAGATTCAACTTTTAACCATTAGCGAACTAAATTATTAAATTCTTAAGAAAACGACAATTTGTCGGAGATGAGACAACTTGCGCAAAACTAAACTAACACGGAGAAAACACCCATTCCGATAAATATTTCACGGAAAAACCCAAAACCTTCAATAGAATTAATACCGCGCGACGGCTGAACCTTGAATCAAAAAGGTGGAAAACAAATCTGGCAAAAACCCAGGCAAAGAAGATTTGCGGTATTACACCCTTCCCCCCTTTAACAGAATTCGACCTCGAATTCTGACCACCAAAAGAACACCAATAAGAACAACGGAAACAAACTGACAAAGCGAAAACATCCAAAAAGAACAAAGTTGGGAACTTCTCACGCACAAGACTCCAAAACTCGAATCACTTCTCTTCCCAATAACGAAGCAAATAACTTAACTCATTCCATCCATCAATAAATCAACACTCACTCTAACTCCTTAACTCGCATGGTACAAAACTCGGAAACCAAGCCTTTCTCAAAGACCAACACTAGTCTGATACTCGGAGAACTCTTCTTTAACGCTTCATTACACAACCTCCAATCAACCAACGATTCTTCTCGGAAGATCATAATACTAACTCCCCAAACTCACTCTTATTTCTCTATTCAATTTCACTCACCCAACTTAAATCTCCTCTCTAAAACTCCATACCGCAGATCAATCAACTCGGGATGACAGGAATAACACGAGTTACATCACTCTATTAAGCATCCAACCAATTATCTTCAAAACACCTAAGCTATCCGATTAAACAGCTAGGTTCTAAACTTGGATCCTCTACGAACCAAGAAAACACTGATTCCCATCTCTCCTCATGATTAACCTTTATAACCATCTCTGATTAACTTGAATCTCTGATTCCCATCTTTCCTCATTGACCAACCTTTATAAGCAAGGAACCAATTCTGAGCATAACGCTATCCGCAACCACTTAAACACTTAAGATTATACTTCGGAATTCTCCGGGAACTAAAACACGAATCTCATCCTTTCAATGGCTACCCATCATATCATAGCTATTCCTTCCAGACCTTCTCAAACGTGATCAATACTAGCCTTTCAGGAACACAAGTCTCGGAATTCCCGTTAATCCCATAACTCAAAACACCTTGCATAACCCTAATCAGCTTTCACTTTAGATCATATACCATCTCGATTAATCATCTATACCACACAATCAATTAGGTTGTCCTTAAACAACCAACAAATCCACTTACGATCAACACTAAACCCAGATCAATCACTTTTTTTTTTCAAGCCAGAAAACAAAGGGAATCTCGATTCCCTTTAACCACTCACCCCCATTTCAACAAATTAAAACCAATCAACAAACTTTACCTTGGGAAAAACTCCATTAAGAGAAAAACACCGCGCGAGACTTTTATTAAAGCAATTCACTTACGAAAACAAGTCATCAAGCTTTCACCAAAGAAAACATCTCTCTTTCACTAGAAGCGATTTCATTCTCGAAGGAAACCAATCGAAAACCGATCCATTGTCACCCATCAACCAACACTTTCTTGAGAGACAAAACTTGTTTTCTAGAAGAAAACTTCTTAACCAACGAAGATCACGTATGACACATTCATAAGATTTACCTTTTAGAAACATTCACAATTATCGATTTTCAAATAAATCCAACTCTAGTCGGAATAGAGATACTAATATCTCCAAATCAAGAACTTGCAAATCATTACCTTGAGGCTGGCCACATCCTTCAACTAATAATCCTATAATAACTCATTTGTACCTTATAAAATGCAATCGAGACATACACCCTTGGAGGTAAAATTCCACAATTATAACTTAAGCTAAATGTCTTAGCAATACACTTGAATGGCATTATTCTACGAAGTAACTTATTCAAAATCCATGAACATATTACTTCATGATTAATCTTTCTTTCATCCTCATTTTCAAGCCTCAAAGTTAAACCCAAACTTGATTATTCACACTAATCTCTAGAAGCCTTAAAACGCAAGACAAAGAATATCTTTGCCAACAATGCTCAAACAACCGATCATATGGACAAACCAATCCATATATGAATATTTAAACATGCTTTAATTTCACCTTCCACCATTGCTAGTTCTCCTATACACTTACCAATAAAGATTTGATATACTTTACATAACCCCAATATTTTTTTTATTATCCTCTCTAACAAATATAACCACCGCTAGTCCTATTAACATCAAACATTGCATCAATATTTTCCTCCGCCTACAACCCATACTAAACCATCAATTATACAACTTCCTATTCTAAGCTTAGGTCCAAATGTTCTCAACGAAACCTTACAGACTCAACAATTAATAATGCCTCCTCAAGACATACTCTTAATTGCTGACCTAAAGCGATCATTTACTAAAGGTAAAAACTATACCTGAGTCAACCATTCTATAGGCCCTCATTCCTTATGTACAACATTGAACAAGTCATTCTATCGACTCACACGCTTAAATGGTCCATAACAACAGACCAACCATTTCCCATACTTTACACCAACGTACTCCAGTACTTTTCACCATCCCCCCCCCTTTTTTTTTTGCTATAGTAGGTTCATCAAACAGATCATTCTAAACCTTGGCAATTGTTATCAGTGCTAGCCTTACAGGAACACGAGATTCCATTCTTCCAATTAATCCCATGACTCGCAACGACAAGCATAAGACTCTAATCAATCCTTCACTCTTTGGACCACATGCCAACTCGCGTAAAATTCTCTAACAACACAGCATATTAGTTTGAACTTAATCAACCATCACATGTACTTTGACCCAATCGATATTTACCTCATCGCCATGTTCTAACTATGCATCAACACTTAACCTTTTAATCTCTCGTTGGTCACCTACCCTTGAAATAGCAAGGTATGACACCAACCTTTAAGTAACTACCAGCTTTTAAACGCGAATAAACACGATTCATCGTTTTCCTTTCGTAAAACCAAACCTTAAAGCACAAAGGAGCTCGACTCTCAAAATTGATTGGATGACAAAACCCAACTTAGTCTCGCAAAAAATCTCCAATTGGAATGTCAAACTCCAAACTTCCACGAAGGGACGAGGGTTACAAGAACAAATTTCACAACAAAGAAAAACGACGAGATCAAATAACTCAACTAAGGCGAGCACAAAACATCAATAACTCCTTTAAACTCGGAGAAGGACGAACACCCGAATAAATCGATAACCTTCTCCACAAAACAACCAATGCCAACCAACAAAAACTGAGTGTCAAAGCTGGAATAGCAACCAGAAAAGACGCAACACTAAACTCTTGTTCTTTGTTTTAAACAAAAGAAGGCAAAACCAAAACAATCGACTCCGCCAACTATGCGATCTAAGACAAACAGGACAAACACCCTCCCCACGGGAGGTTCTTCGTCCTCTGGTGGCTAGAAACAACCACACCGCTAATCCACAACTTTCACCACGGTTAACAATACTCGACCAGAACCCTTTTGGCACAAATTAGCTCATAAGCATAACAATACACCTCATCATACGTTAAATCTCAAATAAAGCATTACAGAGTAACGCAATAATTGCCCAACCCATCCTACTGTGCATCAGAGTGTGTCAAGTTTTAAATTAATTAACCAATCTACCTCAAGTTTTAAAATTATTGCCATGAGGCCACACTTTAAAAGTTAATCCTAAACCATGTTTCTAATTTCACACAGCAAAATTTTAGTTTACTCTAGAGTAATTTGCTAAAACCATGTACCACGGACCTGAAGCCCGCTCTGATACCAACTGTAACACCCCGGCGCTAAACACGCCACGGATGCTACCAAAACTCTGAATAACTAATGTCACCTCTAGTGAAGAGACAGAATTAACCTCGACTCTTAAAACCAGGTTTAAAACTAAGCCACGAAATTTACAAAATTTCGCAAAGACTCTCCTAAAACTAGGACATCCACTCGGCAGACAAAAGAGCAATAGCAAGAATATAATATATCAAACCATCTAGCAGGTCCTTAGATAAACAATCACACATCCAATAGAAATTAACAACTCAAAGACGAGCAACACATTACAACACCATTATTTACAACCAAGCTTAACAATTTAATTAAATGCGGTGGTGATGACCGAGTTGTGTACGTGCTTCTATTCCCAACCCAACGAGTCGTGCGCAAGGTACCTAAAAACAAGAAGCAAACAAGCGTGAGTCCAAGACTCAAAGAAAGTGCAATCAAGCATAAAAGTAATGAACTCGACTAGAATATAAATGCTACAAGACATAAAGTAAAAACTTCTTTAATTGATATCCATAAATAAAAGAAGCGATTAAATTCATTTACAACCAAACATATGAGCACATCTACTTCATCGCTTGACATAAACACTACTTAAGTGAAAATCATACAAGAAAAGAAGCAAGATCTATCCCCATTTACCACATACAACTCGAAATGTAACTAAACCATACTCACGCCTCAATAATCGCTCCAGATGAGTCCACGACTAAATCCTCAACTTGTCATTTCCCTTTCTCATCAATTAACGCTACCAAATTGCAACACACAATGCAATGCTTTTAGGCTCTCATCCCTTTTCCTCATGAATCAAAACAATGAATGCACCATGCATGCTCATAATGCACATTGTCATAGCGTATACCTAAGTATAGTGAGTGCACACCCGGTGTGCACCCTCAATCCCACCCATCCGTGGCGGGCCTACTCTTCTTGACTCGCTCCCATTCACCATCGATGAGTGGGACTACGAGGTAGGACTTTTGTGCTCACTACGGGTGAGCACCGAGGTTCAAGATCAACATGGGACGCCTCGTCCATCATGAATGCAATTATGCAATTGACGTGAATGCATTTCATCCCTCATTCATTTTCACCACACATAGCCATAACCAATATAGAAGTACCAATTAACTTGCTATTTCCCCAATGTAATTCATTCGAGGGTAAATAAAGTCATGTGTATAAGCACAACACAAACATGAATATAACACCCACATTATCATTTAATCACTTTATCCTTTGCATCAACATAACCATACTCATTTATACAATTCATAAGGCGTTGCAATAATAGAAATTGAATAACTTACCTTCCTATTGCTCACATTCATCCATCCCCATTACCATGCTAAGAACAACTTCTAGATATGCCATTAAACATAACCAAATCATTAGAATTTTCATACTTTTATCGCAAGCAAAGCATTTAACACCCTACTAACGCTCTAGGAGATGCACTTGCCTTTACCGACGCGAGAGGCAACTCGGGGTTGAGGTCACCCCCGAAGACATTCTCCCTGAAAAAGAACGTTACGCACAAGAATGGATCAAAGTCCGACTCACTACCCCAAAGCATGATGAAATCTCAACTTTTGCCAAAACAGACCCAATTCCCACTAATGGGAACTCCAGGCAACCCAAATAGACAGCAGGCATTAAACCTTAATAATAGGAAAACACACTGATAAATCCCTCAATTTGGGATCTTATGCCTAACCATTACCAGGGTAAGAAGAGTATTACAGAAGCTCAAACACAAATGTAAATATATATATATATATATTCCTTTTTGGCTTATGATAGATCAATTACACCATCTAGGCTACATTATGATAATTAAACACAAGAACTAAACAACAAGCCTGAACATACCATTCGAGACTAAGCACCTCTTTTTCACCCATAAAACACCTTGCACAAGACTACACACCTAATTATGAGCATATAAACTTTCAATTCAAGATCATCAACCAGATTCTATATTTCAATAAAATGAACATTGTAGCCTCAAGATCATATTGCCAGGAATAGGTAGTTTAAGGTGTCAACATCAGCATGTCCTCCCAAGAGTAGGAAAAGTCTAAATTTGAGATCACATACATGCAATATAGTTTAAGACAGTCACCCACATAAATTGGCTACCTCAAAACATATGGCCTACCATCAATTCTCACAGGAAATTTCAGAAGAACTAGCTTAATACTCTTTTGTCATGATCGAGATACATACACATAGATTTATCAATGCATCGTGCTTGCATTTCAAAACAAGAGTTCTAACTAGGCATTTGCACAAACACTTGGCATGCAAGCAATTATACCTTCAAATTTCTTGGTTTGGGAAGAAGGCCAAGGGGAGGTGAGGGAAAGGATGCTGCCGACTGATGCTACTACCGCGCCCTTGCTGCCGATGCTCCTGCCGATGGTCAAGCAAGAATCATCCTTCTTTGGACAAGAGGGAAGAAGAGGGGCACCGAGCCATGGCAGCTCGTCAGGCGGGAGGAAGCGAGGGCACCTGCTGCTGGAGCTACTGCGTGCTTCGGCTGAGGAAGGCCAAGGCGCCTGCTCTGGAGCTGCTGCTGCCACTCCTGCTCTGCTGCTTGGCGCTGGTCTGCAGGGAAGAAGAGAGGGGCGCCGAGTCAGAGGGGAGGGCGACGCCGGCCTGGCTGCTGGGGGAGGCGCAGGAGAACTCAGCTGGGAGCCCGGCCAGGAGTGGATGCAGGGAGGCACGCCGGCCGGGAGAGGTGGAAGGCGCCAGGGAGGAGAGGACATGGCCCTGGGGCACTCGAACCAGAAAAGGAGAGGGGAGGGAGTCGCTGGAGGGAGGCCAGGGAGAAGAAGCCTGTGCGGGTGGAGGAGAGGAAAGAGTCGGCTGGCAAGGAAGAAAAAATCTCCTCCAAGAAATCTCAGCCACAAGTGAAAGAAAGAGAGGATTTAGGTGAGGGGAGAAAATTCCCAAAATAACCCCTCCAAAAAACAAAGATTCAACTTTTAACCATTAGCGCGAACTAAATTATTAAATTCTTGGCGCAAAACGACAATTTGTCAGGACAGACAACTTGCCGCAAAACTAAACGGCACGGAGAAAACACCCATTCCGATAAATATTTCACGGAAAAACCCAAAACCTTCAATAGAATTAATACCGCGCGACGGCTGAACCTTGAATCAAAAAGGTGGAAAACAAATCTGGCAAAAACCCAGGCAAAGAAGATTTGCAGTATTACAGGGACATTTTGCTAACAAGTGTCCGAAGAAGGGAAATGTTACTCCAGTTCGTTTCAATTTGAGCACTACCCCATCTACAGCTCCAGTGACAGGAGGAAATCGAGCACCCGTTCAGTCAGGAGCGTCACCACAGACGGCAGTACATGGAAGGATCAATCATATTATGACAGATGAGGCCCAGGACACCGTGGAAGTTGTGCTGGAAATACCCGATGTCAACGCCGCTGTTGATCCGCAAGAAAACAACTCTCTCTTCGCTAACCAAGATCAAGAAGACGGAGATAACTATCCAAGAGCTTGCGATCCGCCATTTGACATTTGTGGTAAAGGCGGTGAGGAGGAGGATCATCCAGACATTTAGGATTGTGGTTGCCAGTCTCTGCTTGAGATATTTAGGACCTACTTTGTTTAGTCTAATTACCAGCTTAGTGTTTTCGTTACTATATGACCTACGAGTCAACTCTTGTAATAATGGAACATGTCAGGTAGTATTCGGAATAAAATTTTAGTTGTCCCACAATTAAAGATCATAATGATATGATCTGAGGATTGACTCAATATATTTCATGAACATGATGAACAAAGTATTCATGGAATATTTGGATAAATTTGTGGTTGTCTTCATAGACGATATCCTTGTGTATTCCAAGACAGAAGAGGAACATGCAGAGCATTTAAGATTGGTATTGGAGAAATTACGAGAACAGCAGTTATATGCTAAATTTAGTAAATGCGACTTTTGGAAAAAGAAGGTAGAGTTCCGTGGTCATGTGATGACAGTTAAAGGAGTCGCTGTAGACCCAAGTAAAGTGGAAGCTGTGTTACATTGGGAACGGCCAAAGACAGTTACTCAGATCCGTAGTTTTCTGGGAATGGCTGGATATTACCGTCGGTTCATAGAAGGATTTTCGACGATTGCAAGACCTCTTATGCAATTGTTGAAGAAAGAAAAGAAATTTGCATGGACGCCAGAGTGTGAGGGAAGTTTCCAGGAATTAAAGAGACGGTTAACATTTGCACCTGTGTTAGTATTGCCAGATGTACAGTGCAGTTTTAACATTTATTGTGATGCATCAAGGCAGGGCCTTGGTTGTGTGCTAATGCAGAATGGCAAGATAGTAGCTTATGCATCAAGGCAGTTGAGGCCGTATGAAGGAAATTATCCGACACATGATTTGGAGTTAGCAGCCGTAGTGCATGCTTTAAAGATATGGCATCATTATCTCATCGGAAATAGATGTGAGATATATATGGACCATAAGAGTTTGAAGTATATATTCACTCAGTCAGATCTTAACATGAGACAGAGAAGATGGCTGGAATTGATCAAGGATTATAATGTTGGAATCCATTATCATCCTGGAAAGGCTAATGTGGTAGCCGATGCTTTGAGTCGTAAAGGCCACAATGTAAATATGATGGAAGCCAGCGACCAACCGAAGTTGTGTGAAGAATTTCAGAAGTTGAGATTAGAGGTTGTGCCACAAGGATTTGTAGCTGCCTTAGAAGTGAAGCCGACCCTTGAGGATCAAATTAGAGAGAGGCAGAGTAAGGATGAGAAGATCAGTGCGATCAAGTCTAAGAAAGAAGAAGGTTTAGCCGAAGATTTCTCTATAGATGAGCAGGGAACTTTGTGGTTTAAAGGACGAATTTGTGTGCCAAATGAGAAGGAACTTAAACAGTTGATTCTTGAGGAAGCACACGATTCTAAGTACTCCATTCATCCAGGAAGTGCCAAGATGTATCAGGATCTGAAGAAGAGATTCTGGTGGCCAAGTATGAAGCGTGAGGTAGCAGAACATGTTGCATTATGTGACGTGTGTCAAAGGGTAAAAGCCATGCATCAAAAGCCTGCAGGACTTTTGCAGCCATTAAAGGTTCCAAAATGGAAATGGGAGGAAATTGGTATGGATTTTATCACGGGATTGCCTAAGACTCAATGAGGTTATGATTCGATATGGGTTATCATTGATCGGTTGACCAAAGTTACTCATTTCATTCCTGTAAAGACAACCTATTCAGGGGATCGATTGGCAGAGTTATACATGTCGAGAATTGTATGTTTACATGGTGTGCCTAAGAAAATAGTATCGGATCGAGGTACCCAATTTACCTCAAGATTTTGGGATAAATTGCATGAAGCAATGGGAACTCGTTTAAATTTCAGTACCGCTTACCATCCACAGACAGATGGACAGACAAAAAGGGTTAATCAGATTCTAGAGGATATGTTGAGAGCTTGTGCGATATATTATAGTACATCTTGGGATAAGAGTTTGCCGTATGCAGAGTTTAGCTATAATAATAGTTATCAGGCTAGTTTGCAAATGTCACCATTTGAGGCATTATATGGACGTGCCTATCGTACCCCGTTGAATTGGAATGAGACAGGGGAGCGTTCGGTATTTTGACCTGAGTTACTTAGAGAGGCTGAAGAACAAGTTGCCATGATCAGAGAAAGACTGAAAACAGCACAGTTAAGGCAAAAGAGCTATGCTGACAATCGCCGTCGTGATCTGAGCTTTGAACCAAATGATTTCGTGTATCTTAGAGTGACTCCCCTTAAAGGTGTAAAAAGGTTTCAAGTTAAGGGAAAACTCGCACCTAGGTATGTTGGGCCATTCAAGATTTTGAGCCGCCGAGGAGAGGTTGCATACCAGTTGGAGTTGCCACAGTCATTAGCAGGAGTCCATGATGTGTTCCATGTGTCTCAGCTTAAGAAATGTCTTAGAGTGCCAGCTGAGCAAACACCGTTAGAAGCGATTGAGCTGCAAGAAGATTTGACTTATAAAGAGCAGCCGGTTAAGATCTTGGACGTAATGGAGCGTAGGACCAGAAATAAGTCTACTCGCTTCTGTAGAGTTCAATGGAGTAATCATTTAGAAAACGAAGCAACCTGGGAGCGTGAGGAAGATCTGAAGGCAGAATTCCCTAACCTATTCTCTACAAACCGAATCTTGGTCGAGATTCTCATAAGGGGAGGTTTGTAACATCACAAAATTTTGACATTTTAATTATTCAATATTATTTTATTGCAATTTATGATTTTTGTGAATTTTCTGGATTTATTTGGATTTTCGAGATTTATTTGAATTATTTTGAATTTAAATATATTGCTTCTTGTTGAGAATTAATTATAAAAAGAAAAGTTTAAAATAAAGTTTTATCAAAAATATTTTATTTAAATCCAGAATGTCTCAAAGTATTTTTGAGATTTTTCTTGGAATTTTTAGAGTATTTTTATTGCCTTAAATAAATCAAATAAATTTCTTGAATTATTTTAATTGGAAAATCCCGAGGAAAATCGCGTGAATAGTATTGGGCCCGGCCCATTATTGTCTTGACCATTTGTAAAATGGGAGGAGTAACATCGATCGTTGGATCGGGATCCAAGGGCCATCGTCGAGCCATGTCAATTAAGTAAACCCTAGGTAATGACGCATCGTTAGATCTTGATCGCGGTCAAAAGCAATCGATACCGATTCGAATTGATCTTCTATCCCGCCCATGGATCAAGATCGGCGGTCAGGCTCATCGTGTCCGAGACGGATTAAGCGCCATTGTCTCGAATCCAACTCGCCGCCGTTGAACCTTCCTTGTTTTCCGCTTGGCGGGTATTTAAGGACCGAAGCTTTTCGAGAACGAATCGTGTACGCCGCACCTTTTGGCTGAAGTATCGTTGCCCGAGGAGTCGCCGTCGAAGCTCGGAAGCTCGTCGAAGTTGCCATGGTGTTGCGCCGTGTTTTTCGTCGTCGCCGGTGACTCTTCCGCCGAGCCGAGCACGGATTTGAGTTCGCCGAGTCATGCCGCGTCGGGTTCACTAATTCTTCCTCGCCGGGAAGTGCTTGAACGCCGTCGGGCTCGTCTTCGTCTTCAACTCGGTGAACCTGCGCCGCCGCCAGCCATTGCCGATCGTGAAGCACCTCAACCGTCGGATTGCCATCGGACATTTGGGAATCGTGCACGTATTCCAGAGAACAGCGAAACGTGCGGGTAAGCTCTCACCGTTAGATTAAGATCGTATGGTCACGATTAAGCCGCGTCATTTATGTGAATAGTAAACCACACGGGTAAGCCTTAGCCGTTGGATTAAGATCGTAGGGTCACGATCGGGCCACATTGATTAAGTGGACAGTAAACCTCTTGGGTTAATTTTGATCATCGGATTTAGATCTAAGGGTGGATATTTAGCCACGTCACCAAATTACCGATAGCTGTTGGATTGGTATTCAATGGCCCAGATTGTGCCACATGTCAGCCGTATTAATCCGGCTCAGGGCTGACGTCAGCTGACGTCATAAATTCGGATTTTCTTCATAAAGATAATTCGGTAAAATCTGAAAATTCGATTTAATTTATTTTCAAACTTCTAAATGCTATAACTTTTGCATATGAACTCCGATTTGGGTGATTCAAATTTATAAAAATTTGAAAAATTGAGATCTATCTAATGGTGGCTTTTGTTTGAATTTTTGAATTCATTTGCTACTTGGTTTTGGTGTTTATTTGTTATTTCTTCTCGATTCGCGTAGACGTTGAATTGTGCAAGGCTTCGAAGGAGGAATTAATTTCTCAAGAGCAATCTTCGGAGCAAAATCAGGAGCATAAGCAAGACAAGTTGTGCTTTGATCATGTTGCACCTATGTTAGGAAAAATTGCTATTTTGCTTTACTTTATTGCATGTTATTTTATGCGTATAAATGATTTCAACTTAAATTTGGGATTAGCTACCATACCCATTGAATTATACCCTACCTTGATATTTGTATGCCATGCTTCATTGTCACCTTAAGTTGGTTACTATAGTTGGTTAATAATGAAATCAACATGGATGGTTAGAACGGAATAGAATTGCTTAGCCATGCTACGTCATCACATGTTCACGAATTATTGTTAATAATCTTGATTAATGGAATATGGAACAATAATGAGAATTTGTGTGTCATGTGTGCTCACACGATGAGATTGAGTTGTTGTGGCGAGGAGGTCACGCAACGATGTTGATTTGTGTATAGCACGTGATGTTTGGTAATCAACTGGGTTTGGTAATCACTTAGATTGAAGCAAGTGGCAAGGGCAAGTGTGCCAGGGTGGGCCCGATGGGCAGAGAGTATGTGTAAGTTTTGCTTTAATCAAACCTAAGGACTTAACCTTGCGAGCCTTTGACCTGAGTCAATCTTGCAACCACACGTCTGTTATGGGGCAGCCTAGCTGACTAATTTGCAAATGCTTAGCTTGAGTGCTATCGTGGTGGTGTGAGACCCGAGTAGTGGTAACCAGTCCTCGCTCGGTGTGGCTCATATGGTGCAAGAGGGGGGCCCTGGGTGTGGTAACCAGACCCTCCAGTGTTGAAACCTCAGCGGGTAGCACTGGGTTAAGAGGATGCATTGTAAAGGCTTTGCTATAATCGTTCACCTGTGTGGTGCATGGTTGTATCATGTGGGTAAAGTGCATAACCTCTGCAGAGTGTACAAACTATTAGGATAGCCGTGCTCACCAGTATTGAGCAATGCTCGGAATTACAGATCAATGTGTAGTTAATTAAAATGGATAAACATTTGGGATGGCAGGATGCCATGAGGATAATGGAACTTGACTTAGGATGGAAACTTGGTTTATTTGTGAATCCTTGAATCTATTTACTGTTATTATTTGTTTTACTGTCTTTTCAATCTATGAAACGTATGTGTTTACAAATGCTGCTTAGTTGCAAAATGAACCTTGGCCATACCTTTGGAATAAGCCTTGCATATAGTTATGATAGAATTGTATTCTGTGCACAACTTGTTGAGTACATGTTGGTGTACTCACCCTTGCTTAAACAACCAACAGCAGAGGAGAAATCGTCGCCAATATTGGAGAAGGACTTTAAGGTGGACACGGGTCACTAGGCCAAGCCTCGTCAGCTGCTTGTGGTGTGCTGATGGGACATCTACATCTTTTTGCTACTTTTCGCTGCATCTGTTTAAAGTCTAGCCCATGTGGCTGAATAATGTAAGCTCATACACTAGTTATATTAAATAAATGAAGTCTTATTATTCTTATCGTTGTGTATGATGTGATGCTTACCGATGTTAAGCTGCGTGCACTAGCATTGATCCTGGGACTAGTGCGGTAAAACACAGTGGGTTCGAATTGGTGAATTCAGGTCCCGACAGAGGTGGTATCAGAGCATACTGACTGTAGGACTTGGCCCTAGCTTGGTAGCATTTCCAAAACTATTTTCTAAAGGAAAAGTTAAAATTGGAATAAAACAACACTCTTGACTTATCTCATTCTCTGATCCTTACCTTTGCTGAAATCTACCTCAAAAATTTCACGGAGCGACCATTCTGAAGTTGAAAACTTATCTGTTTTCTTTTAAAATAGATGAGGAGGACACAATCGTACGTAGAGTGCGAAGGTGGCTACGCAATAGAGCTCTGGAGGGTACTCCAAGTTTTGGGAGGTTTCGCCGAACCAACGTATCAAGGTCAAGATTGGATCGTCAACGGAGCCACAAGAGGAATGTTGTGCAAACTTCTAATCTACGCCAGAAAGGGTGAGAGATCAAGCCAACCCATCAGCATCACAGTGAGGAGAGCCACTTGGGAGAACGGTATCCAGGAGGCATCACGGCTTGCTCTACGGAGGATCTGCTACGACTACTATCACGAGTTGGATGACACGGTGTTCAGACTCCACCCCATGGTTCGAGATGCTTGGCGTTCATACGTCACACAGAAGGAGGATGCTACTGCAGTGCATTTAGCACAATTCGCAGCTGCTCAAGAAGCCCATGCACACGATACCGATACAGAATTAAGGACGGCCTATGAAGCACTCAGGGTTGCGAAGAAGGAACTGCACGAGACTCGAGTAGCTTACGAGGAAAAGATCATAGAGCTCGAGGAAGCTTTACAGGAGGAGGGTCGCGCCACACCAACATCATCGGAAGAGGCAGAAGCAAAGAAAATGAAATCTGAGTCGGAAGAGCAACCAGCTGAAGAACGTTGGGATCGATTTGTACCAGCACCAGCACGTCCGCCAGTATACCCACCGGGGAGTTCTCGTGGTGGATGGCTCGAGGAGTAGGAGTTTTAGGGTTACGTGGAGACTCAAGTATCGAGTCGCGTCATTAGAATAGTTCCACCCAAATGTAATAGACGTTAAGGTTGAGTGTTTAGTTTAGATTTTTAATGCTTGCTGAGTGTGCAGTATGCATTGCAAAGCTTTTAGGCTTTTGTAAGCAACCATACCAAGTACTTAATAAAAGTATGGGTTTAACCTATTCCCCCGCTTTAGGAATTCTTGCATCTTATCTATGCTAAATTCTATCTTCCCTAACCTAAGAAACAGTTAAAGCAGATGGTGAACACTCGTGGCAATAATGGAGCATCAGGAAGTAAGCTCGGCGGGGGACCGGTTCCCGAATCGTCGACAATAACTATAGTTCCAAATTATATCACTTTGGGTATATGACGGAAAAGGACTTAATCTATGGGAATGGTACACAATTGCAAACAACTTTGGTTAGAATGCAATTATGGCCACAATCATAATCCCAAAGCGTCATTAAATCTCTAACTAAGACTTCTCGTTGGTTCCATCTTAATTAGCGATATCTTAATTATAATGTAGTCTTTATCTTATAAATGATTGAAAAGACTCAATTACTTAATTAATATGAAAATTAATTAAATGTCACATGACCTATAAAAGACGTTGGCTAGTATATAGTCATGAAGCATTTAATTAATCATAATCACATTGTCTCAAAATAGAATACATTAATAAGAGACAAAATTAATCACATGATCAAAAATACTGAGCATTAGACATCAAGTACTTAATTGCGGAAGCGTAAACAATTAATAATTAATGAGTAGTAAATTAAATGCTAAATTGAAAATAAGGAAAAAAAACTTAAACTTAGAATTCAGGGCATAAGAAATTACAACATATGAACAACTCAGGTAGAAACATAGCACTTAACTAATCCCATCTTAACTTATTCCTAGAATGCACTAAAGCGTTATTTGTGGCCAATCTGAGAAAATATCAAAAAACCACCTTAAAACTTATATCCAAAGATGTGCTCATTAATAATGCATGGCTGAATAAAATATAATCAATAAATATTTGAAAATAAATGTCTTGCATGAAAATTAACCTTACGTTGGTCTAATTAATAATCATACTAATGACAGAAAATTTAAAAGTTCTATTTCGCATCACCGTTGGGCAGAAACGAAAAAGAACTAAATTATCTTATGGGTGACATATTCATAAACAATGTTGGTCAGTATATGATCATGGTCATAACATAATCCCATTTTTAAACATTAAACAATAATCTCTAATTAAAATTTCCTGTTTGTTCCATTTTAATTAGAGATAATGCTCATAAATAATCATTACATAAAAATTAATTGCCACATTAATTCGTCTAGGAAATGAAACATAGCATGAAATGCCCAGAAATTAATTAAACATAATATTAATGCCCAGGAAATAAAGATTAAACAGTACTAATTGCAGTAATTAAATGATTGAATAAAGACAAAAATTAAATGGCTAATACTGTTCATATGGCCCAAAATAAACATCAGGCCGGCGAATTTACTCGGCTTTGGCACACGGGCGCAGACCACCAGCGCATCACGCCCACAAAAAACAAAAAGCAATGACGCGGCCCATCACTCAGCCCAGCCAGCCGTTGATCAAGAATGAACGGCCGAGATGACCCATAACCAGAACAAAACGCGTGCGAGGCAAAACCCTAACCCTAATCCTCATTTGGCTTCTCCCTCCCGGAAAAATCGCTGCTAGCGGCGACTAGCGACGCGACGGAGCGAGGCAAAAGGGCAAGGCAACAGCAAGGCGTGCGCGGTGGGGCAAGTGGACCAGCGCGCGGTGAGCTGATGTCGCGCGGAGTCCGACCAAGGCGACGCAAGCGCGGGAGGAGCAAAAGGCGCACCGGGTTCCAGTGAAGACGGTGGCAATGGAGTTCACGCGGTCGGATCTGATGGCGACGGAGGTGCGTGGTGCCGCGCGTACTCTGGCGAGGAGGGGCTCCGGTGAGGCGGCCGTGACTAAGGCCGACGCACTCGCACAAAGACTCGGCCGCGGGCGAAGCTAAGGCCCACGAAGGAGACGACGGCGAGATGATGCGATGGGAAAAGGCGACGCGCAACGACGGAAGAGGTAAGCCCGAGACCCTTTCTTTAGACATTAGGATTTGCTTGATTTGGGAACTAGGGTTTAGAATTTTGGGGATTTAGGGTTTCAGGATTTGGGTTCGGATAGTTTTAATCCCCTCCTTCTAAGTGCTACCCGATCCAAAACCGAGCCGAAAAGAACATTAATCCAACAAACAAAAGACTTAATCTGGGCTAAAAGGGATCAAACTTAGGCTAGGTTGCTTTGATACCAAATGTTAGAACTAATAAACAACATTAGCTAGCCTGAGTTTTGATCACCAAAAACATAATGTGGAAGTAAACATTAGATGAAGCACTAACCCGGTGAAGAAGATGTGGCCATTAGTTCTTTGTCGGTGTAGTTGATTTGGCCGGTGATTGATGAGTCGTCAGTGAAAAAAGGTGAGGTAGCCGCGCGATGAAGAATGGGCACCGTGATCTTCACGGAGATGGTTAGGGCCTTCGGTAACCTTGCGCCAAACCCTTGATCGGAAGGGGTTTTTGGGTGGATGGCTAAACTCAAGATCAAAAGTCATAACTTGAGTGCCATTCTCATCCTTTTAATAGTGGCGCTGGTTATCGGGACCAAAACCAGTAATTTTTTTTGGAAGGCTCCTGATCAGAGCGCTATTCATGAGATTGAGGTGGGCTTAGCCCTTAAAATCGGATCTTCTTCCTTAATTTTTCTTCCTTAATTTTTGGACTTACTGTTTTGACTGAAGATCGCACTAACAATTTGTGCCAATAAAAGTAGAGAAAAAATGCAAAAGATACTACACATAGATACAGCTAGCATTTCAAACTTACCCATGAGAATAACTTTGTTGCAATTGATTCTATGCCTCTTGAAGAATGTCCCTTCTAGCACTGACAGTGTTCTGACGAATAGTAGGAGTAACAATATTGATTTCCCTTTTGGGGCGTGCTGACACCTCCATTTCATCTTTGAAGTAAAAGATATGGCAGTTTATCATTCTAAACGACACCAACAATACCTGCTTGCTGACGGTTGTGGAAATACTTCTCAGACTCTTCTTCTGGAACGCCCTGAACAGATCTTTCCGCTCTTACCTGTAGAACAATAAAGTTTAGGCATCCACTAAGCTGAGTACGAAATATACAGTGCTTTCTGTCTTTAAAAAATGAATACACTGGATGCATCAATGCTAAAAAATTGCAATCATAATTCAGCCGGAATAAGAATTTGGGACCTGATAAATAATTATCAATTGCAGAATAGAACAATGAACGGCTGCGTGTTATACGAAAAGATTCCAGGAAAGTATAAAGCACATAAAACGGAGATTCTCAAATGGATCAGCTCACAAACAAGAGCAGTAAAACCAGATTATCGCTATGAAACGGTAAACGCGAGCTTGTTCGATACCACACGACGCAGAACTAACAGCTCTAAAAGGGAATAACATTCTGTTAATCAGAGAAACTCTACTGTAGGTGGTAAGTGGCTTTGTTCTGTGTCAGTTGTTAAAAAGGTGATTTATCATCTTGCTATGTGGTACTGCAGAGTGCAGAAATTACAAACTATTATTTAATACAACCATACGGGATGGGTAAATCACCTGCTGGTTCATCTCATTTCAGTAGAAAAGAAGTGCTTCACTAAAATTCTGAGATAAACTATGCGCTTTCCGGCTTCCATAATCTGTGTGCTTGTACAAGTCCCTATGAAAGCATGAGCTAACAATCTATACAGAACTTTGCTGGAACAAAAATCCATTTAGTACAGTGGCTTGCACTTACGGAACGAATCAATGCTTATCAATACCTTTTAAAAGAACCATTTTTGAAGAACTGCAATAAATCAAGAGCATAAATGTAACACCCTGGCACCCCGTGCCCCTAATGTTACACCCTCTAGCACCAATATTTACAAATCGCTAGGAATAAATATTCGCAAAGCAATCGAATAACTAGAAGGTTGTCAAAATTATTAAAAATTTCGGCAGCACCTCCCTTAAAACTAGGACATTCACTCAGCAGAGAGAAAATATAGCAGTTATGAGATATCATTCTAGCAGGTCCTTAGTTAACCCATCACACATCCAATAGAAATTAATCAACTCTACATAAATATTACAGGACAGGACTCATTAAACATAACCGCAAATAACCTTTTACAAAAAATTTTCATGAGCTATAAAGATCAGAATTATAAATTAACATGATGGGATAGTTGTAAGTTCAACCTTCATTAGTTATGGTTTTGGTGTTAATGACAAATCTAATATTGAGATTATCCCTTAATGCGATTTTGTTACTAATGACAAATCTTATATCAAGACTAACTCGTTCATTTAGAATATCCTTGATTAGTCTCATCGCATTAAAAATGGAAAACCCAAGGTATGTATGTGTATTCTTTTAAGTATAAATTGCATACTTTGGATTTAAGTTAAAGTATGAATGTCCCCATTATATTAACCACAAAATGTGCATTATGTTTCCCAATCCATATATTACATGGATGCACACACTTAGGGGGAGTTTGTAGTTTAACTTGAAAGTCTATTTGTATTGATCTAATTCTTATTGACACATATAAGGATCAAGACATAGAAACTAAATCCGTGAGTATATGGTTAAATTGCCTAAGTATAGTATACTCATGGTAATATAGAATAAACCCCACATGGTAAACTCATGTTTATTCTATAGTTGATGATTTAGAGTAATGATCATTTCCATATAGTTTACACATAATGGATCATTACTTTTCATCAACATGAGTATATGAAAACTTGTGTAGTTAATATACTCATATCAATTTAAATGATAATTTAAATTGAGTTCATTTGTCTTATTAATCATTAAAGAACATTTCATCATGTGTTGATGTTGTTCCTTGATTAATTAAGGACAAATGAATAGCTCTTAAGTATAATAAAGCATGAGTTGCACCGTTGTACTTAAGACACACTTAAATCATTCAAAATTGATTTAGGTTGTGCTCAATTGATCTAAAGGCATCCATTATGTGTTAATGGAGTGCAAGAGATAATTGAGACAACCATGCATCTTGGACTAACAAATTTCATGAGTTATGTTTGAGTTAGGTTAAGTCCAAGGATGAATGAAAACGGGACAAGGACGGCATCATGAGGTGATGGGCGTCAAGAGTGGATCCCGAAGATAAAGAGGAGTCGAGTGATGATCCCGGGGGAAATATAAGTGAAGATCATAAAGACCCCAAAGGGGATTGCTTGCGTGCGGCGGCGAAGGTATAACTAGATAGGCTAAGGACTTTGTAGTCTTTGAGTCTAAGTTTTTATCGCCGTACTATTAAGAGGGGTTGTCTCCTAGCTTGAGCTTCATCATGTGTTGATGATCTCAATCCGCGTTCACTCGAGCTCAAACCATTTGGATTTGGTTTTTGCATAAAGTTAACCATTTGGCATGTGTTGCGAATGGGTTAAGTTTATGTTTGGTGTTATTGGTTTATGCTCCGATTTGCATGAGTTGCAAAAAGGAAGAGCATATGTATTTGGTTTTCGCATAATGCTTTGATTTGCATGTGTTGCAAATAGGATAAGCCAACGCGTTAGCTTTTGCGTGAAGTTCACTTTTGCATGTGTTGCAAATGTTGAAGCCTCATGTTTTGTTTTCATTTACAAAACAATCTTTCTTAATTTATGTGGTTTTGCATGGAGCTAAGTTTTGCATGTGTTGCAAAAAGTGAGAGCTCATGCATTGTATTTTAGCTTGTGACTTGATCATGTGTTGATCATCACAAAGGCTAAGTAAAGTTTATGGTTTGTATTTGCAAAATGTGTTTTTGCAAAATGTTGTTTTGTTATTTGCAAAAGTGGTTTGCAAATAAGCTAGAGGTTATGGGTTTCAATCCTAGAGTATGTGTTGGCATTTGCAAATGTGTTTTGCAAAGTGTCGGGATCATGTGTTGATCCTTACATGGCTAGAGGATTGATCTTATAACTTTTTGGGTTATTTGCAAATGTGTTTATGTGTTTTGCAAAAGTTATTTTGATCATGAGTTGATCATCTTGGCTCAATATTTGATGTTAGTGACTCTTTTTAGCTTGTAGTCATGCCTTTCATCAAGTCTATGCGAGGGATTTCGGAAAATCAGTTTTTAGACTTGAATGACTACATTAGAGTTTGGTTTTGGTGATATTTAAAAATATCTATGGGTGCTTAAATCATGAAAATGGGTGAAGATTGTAGCCCTCATGATAAGCTTCGCATAGAATCAAAAATCACCCAAATCGGAGTTCGGAGTAAAAAGTTATGAGTGTTTTTGTGGCTAATCGAGTGGTGTGACCGGGCCACCTCAGGTGTGACCGGCCAGGGGGCGGTCGGACCGGCCCGGGTCTGGTCGGACCGGCCGAGCGGTTGGACCGGCCCCCGTGCGGCTTGATTTTTCCAGAACGTCGGTTTTTCAGTTTGTTGGGCGGTGCGACCGGCCCGGCGGTGCGACCGGCCGTAGGGCGGTCCAACCGGCCGTGCAACGGTCGTTTTTCCGACCGTTGCTCTGGAGGGCGGCGGACCGCCGAGGCTGGTTGGACCGCTGCTGGGTTTTGCCTGCTTTTGCCCCCAAACGGCTAGTTTTCTTGTGGGAGGCTATAAATACCCCCTTGGGGGGCTTGGGCAGGTTGTTGTTGTGTTTGAGGTTTTGGGTGAGGTGTTGCATGTGTTGCACACTCACATTTGATTATTGAGCTAAAGAGTGAAGTAATTGCATGTGTTGCAATTAGGAGTGGTTTGAGTGAGCTCTTGTGCATGTGTTGCACTTGAGTGAGGTCCTTGTGCATGTGTTGCACTTGGTGATCGCCGGAGCGCATGTGTTGTGCTCGGTGAAGGTCAAGCAGAGGAGCGGCCTATTCTCTTGGAGGTTGCCGACTCCTAGACGGCGTAGGCGTCGTGCGCGGGAGCTCTCGAGATGTGAGAAGCCCCGGCGAAGTTTGTGAAGGTTCGGGTTGAGCCTACGCGCGAGCGTGAAAAACCACGACTAGTGGAAAAAGGCGGGTGCTCGAGCGGGAGCCGATCCAAGTGTGGGCTTGCCTTAACGTGGACTAGGGGAGACCGGCAAGTCTCCGAACACCACGGAAAAATATCGGTTGTCCCTTGTCTCTTTACATTCAAGTATTTATCTTTTGCATATTATTGATTGCTTAGTATTATTGATTTGATCAATTTAGCAATTCATACATAGAGACATAATTTAGCTAGTGCACTAGTGAGCCTAGTTGATTTAGGCTTTAATTGACAAAACCATTTATCGCTTCCGCATATATCTTTGATTAGGTTTTGACTTAGGGGTGTATAAGTGCGAATTGTTTAGTGAGCGATTAATTTTGTATAACGCCTATTCACCCCCCCTCTAGGCGCATCCTCGACCCTACAATAGTGATGATGCAAAGTGATTGTGCTACTACCCCATCCCTGCATGCCGGCTTCAATACACCTACAAACATTAAATAACAAGCATGAGTTCAAACTCAGCAAAGTACACGAGTATAACAAATTCCAATTTATCAACTAAACAAAAGCATGAACACAAGAACAAGTAGTACGAATGAGACAACATCCGAACAATACGCAGTTATACCCATTTAAAACAACAACATGATCATACCACAAATTTGCCGCAATCAAGTCATCAACCTGATAATAAACCATTCAATGCCAAAGAAACATTACTTTTAGTTGAGTTCACAACTCGACTTTCCTCCACGCTATTCATACACATAATTTGCATGGCAATGAAATGCGCTAACTCATCGAATTCGGTTCAACATTCCTTTACCATCACCGCAACCCACACTTGCAAGGCTATGCAATGCCATATGTTTCCATGCTCAAATGCACTTTTCAACGAGTATGCTTTCTCAGTCACATTCTCATTTATGCAATGCAATGCATCATGCCTCTTTGCGTAGCACATATCGGTATTGCCGAGCACCACCCATCGATGCGTGCCCTCAAACCGAACCATCCCGTGGAAGGGCCTGTCGAACAGACTTGCCCGCTACCCGAAGAGCGGTCCTACGCTATCATCGCTCCCATCCACGCCAAAGGATGGGACTACGGGTAGGATCTCTCGAAGCACTTCGGATTAGTCATATTTTCCATATGACTTTCTCACCGACCTGGCTCGATGCACTTTTCATGAATGCACTTATGCAAATGCCATTCCCCACATTCTTATGCATATTCTCTATATTTATAACATTACTCTTATAAACACCATACTCACAAACTATGGCCACAACCAAGCCATTCTCATGATTTCAACATCCATGTTAGCCTAACCATAACAACGAACATCTAATCGATTCGCACACATAGTCAATTCCATTCCCCAGACGGGGCACAATTAAATACAACTCTTGTAAATTAACCACGAGTACCCACGTACCCCATACTCGCTACTCACTGCAATATTACAGAGGAATAGTAAACTTACCAAGATTAAGGCCTACTAATGACCACTCGAATCCAGTAGCTAATCACGCCCTCAAAGGGACGATCACCAATATAACTCATACTTTCCACAATCAATAGAGATTAGCCATGAACAGATAATGGATAACGAACAACTCAATTAAGCACACAACTCGATGTACTTGCCTTAAACCGCGGGAAGTGGAGTGGCACGGGAAGAAGAGGCCACTCCTCCTGAAAATCAGACATCAAGCACAGATACAAATTACCGACCAATCAATCAATCAATCAATCGCAACACAGAACCCTTGTGTATCTAAATCCCCATGGGTAGCATTACTCAACATTGACTCGGGATAATACACCAACTTAAACATACATTGATATTTCCATTTACTCTATGATAAGGAAGAACATGGCAGTTCAAGCATTCCATTGAGAGATTAAAAAAACTAAAACCTATCAAATTAAACCATGAATATTTTATAGCACCATCTGGGTAAAAGCTAATAAGGCTAGAGCTAATTAGATCCAACTAATCCCACCCTCTAGCCAACAGCCAACGGTAGGTGGTGTTGGACAATGCACTTAGTCATGGTTATATTTCAACATGCAGCTGCCTTAGCCCTTAATCATGCATATTCATCATCTAAACAATAGCAAGCATTATGATCATATTATGCAAGATTGTCGAATACTTAAACACACATACATATTAGACAATATGCAACTCTTGCTAGTAAACATGCTTCACTAAATCACAGAAGTCCAGTACGCATCCTCTATATCTAAATCCACTCGCGTTTATTAAACATAGTATTTATTATTATTTATTTTATTTTCAATATGCACATACATGTCTTAATCACAAGAAGTCAGACCCTTATACAAAGACACATGGTAGTTGAGCTAATCCTATTGTAAGGGCATAAGATTGCACTGTAAAATTTACAATGCCAGTGCATACAAGATATCCCAACCTACGCAAGTCTATACATTGGATCAACATATATAGGTTCAATTCTGACACAAGAGATTAGAGTCAATAGGAAACCACAAACATCAGTAAGTCAACAGCCCCAACACACAAAATTCGGCGATACGTTGATTCTTATTCTCACAAGCTCATCCATTTATGCATACTTACCCTAATGAACACAAAACACAGATAACCCCACATGTAATCAGACCTCACAATTTTTCTCATGCTCACGACAGTAAAATAGAACTAGCAGGCATGGATATATAAATAAGTACGCACACAATTTAGTAATGCATCGATTCTTGCCTACCAATCCCATGTCTCAACCTGGCACACTTAAATCACTATGATACCATACCAAAAACCTTCTAGGCATTACATCAAACACATGGCAGACACAAAGAAACCTCTATACATTGAGCATATATTTCATCAAACACCTTGACTACAATCATTCATCCACACTAGAACTTCACCTCCACTTACCACAAAGGAGGAGAGGGAGGAGGCCAGCCATGGGGGTGTGTTCTAGTGCAGCGCCAGCAACAGGGGGGCCAGGGGGCTCGGCCCAGGGGCGACGCCGGCTTCTGCTGGTTGCTTCGGCTGCTTGCTGGAACTGCTGCTTGCTTGCTTCGGCAGGGGGAAGAAGAAGGCGCCGAGCCAGGAGAGGAGGGCTGCCGGCTGCTGCTGGTCATGCTACGCCGAGCCAGGAAGGGGAGAGCGCAGGGGGAGACGGCAGGGGGAGACGACAGGGAGGAGGAAGGGAGGGTTCAACCTACTAGAGGAGGGGTCGCCGGTGCTGGGGATGACCAGGAAGCAGGGGGAGGCGCCGGCCAAGGAGGATGAGGGCGGCTGCTGCTCTTCCTGCTGCTAATGCTGCCGTCGATTTTCTGGAGAGGAGGCGCAGGCGGGTGAGAAGCCAAGGGCAGCGCCAGGAGGAGGCCAGGGGCGATGGGGGGTCGGCTGGGGGAGACGCCAGATGAGGCTGGGGAGGAGACCAGGGGCGCTGGGAAGAAAAAATCTGCTGCCCACCAAGATTTTTCAGCCATACAAAAAAGAAAGGAGAGATGAGGTTTTGTTTTTGCAGTATTACACTCTCCCCCCTTAAAGGAATTCGACCCCGAATTCGAAGAATGCCAACTACGCAAAACAAAGACACAAAGGTCTTAAACTTCTTTGCCAACTCAAAACACCCACACAAAACTCCAATGGTAAACTAAAACCTCAAATCCAACGATTAACAAAACGATTTGACTTAGCTCAAATGAGTGCTACTCCTCATGCAACAACTCAGTCAAAGTCAATCAATAGGGTCAAAATCCCAAATCATACCACTCGCAAAACAATCGACAAAATTAGACAATCTTTTGTCGACACTAAAAGCGTCACGACATCCGAACAACCAATGATCCTCCTCGGATGAATAGGATACCAACCTCTATGCTCTACTCCAAATCCATACTCAATTTCAATTGCTATACTCTTATCTCCTCTTTCAATTGATTGACCTCTTTATCAAAAGGTCCATTACCGACAAATACCATCGAAACAGTTAATTCACTAAAACACAATTTCCCTTCCAACCATATCTCCACAATATAATTATATAATTATATAATTATATATATATATATATATATTTCTTCTACCAAGGTTACCTCACCTCAAAGGACCACTGCCCAGGGTAAATGTTCACTACAGAACATTACACATCAAATTATGAAATCCTTTACTACAACCATCTGAACCCAAAAGTTCAGTCACACGATAGAAATGGTGACATAATTATCATCACTTCCAAGTAGTTCACTACTAAGGGTTAAACAAGCACCAGCAAGGAACCACATCAAAAGTATAATCCTCAATTATTATCCACCCAAAATCCCTCGATTCTCTTTAGCAGAACAACCACTTTCATCCTCTTCATATAATGTGATAAAAATACACACCAAGGAAACTCAACTCTCAAGAGAAACACTACATTGACTTTTACAGCTGCAATCCCAATGACCAAAGAAAACTCAATTCTCTTTATTATACTCAACACTGTACCATAAGCTTCCATATCCTGTAACTCCAGCTAGAACACAAAGGAATTACAGCTCCCTTTTTGACCAAAAGAACCACGTACATCCTCTTGAACCCAAAGCATTAAAATCTACCTGAGAGAGGATCTTGATAGAGCCCAAACATTACTCATTTTCTTCTTCCAAGCCAATTTTGCAAGAGAAGACCTGATTCTCTAACATCATATAATTCGCCTTTACCACTCTCAAATCAATGCAATAAAATTCACCTCGAGGGGGGAAAAACCCCACACAAATCGCTGACAGAAGCTCTCATAAACTAAGAAACAACCTAGCTTACTTTAATCAAGGCAAAGCCTCTCACGCTAACCCAAAATCACAATTTGGAAGAGAAGACAAAATTCCGGGTCACACATCCAGGGTGCAATTACCAATCTTTTCTCCCAAGAAATGGGAACTTATTCCCAACAAAACCACTTATGAAACTCTCATAAAATAACTCAGTTCCCACGCTAAAAAAAACACGATCCAAATTTTACATTTTCCGGCGCGAATCCCACCAAAATCAATCAGGCCATCTCTCTTAACCAAAGCAAAAGACTACCGTGGTTTGATGAGATAAAATATTTCGAATTCCATCAACCAATTACTTCCAGGACGAATCTTACATACTGCCTCATTTTAAATCCTCCGAACCGAAGGAAGGTTCATCTCAAATCTCATCCTTTCTAGTACTCCAATGCTCTAGCCATTAAATGTTTCATTTTCACCAAATCCTAAAAAGTACATTGTGTTTGAACGAAGTTACAAAACCCAAACTTCCTTTACTTTCCTCCTATTCATATAACCACCACTAGTTACTTTCCATAGATAAACTTCCAGATAGACATTCGTCAAAGACAAGGAAAAACCCATCATTCATACAACCATTCCATATATATATTCATTCTTTAATTTCACAACGAGTAGTTCATTTTGTGGATCCACAATTTAATTGACCCATAAGCAACATAAACCAACAACTCTCTTGTCTTTACGCCAATATACTTCGGTACTTTACATCAACACCTTGCTATGATAAATTCATCCATAGAAGATTCTAGACCTTCTCAATCATGGTCAATACTAGACTTACCAGAATACAAATCTCGCACTTCTGATCAATTTTCATGATTCACCACCATTGGAATAACTCTAATCAACTTTTTCACTTTAAAATTACCTACCATTCCAATTAGTCATTCTGTACCATACAATAAATGTGGTTGTCTTTAAATAACCAACAAGTTCTCATTAACAAAATCAATAACCCTCCTTATCTGGAAGTTCAACTACTCATCATACACTTAACGCCTTGAACAACCTCGTGAGTCACGTGCTCAACCTTTAAAGAAAAACCACGATTCTTAAGAATGAACAACAACAACAAAAACCATATCTCTTTCCAAAAGACTTAACCATAAATCATAAGAGAATTCGACTCTTGAATTCCCAAACTCCAACGGGAAACAACTTCTAGAAAGGAAAAGAGATACATGGGAAAAACCAGATGATCAACCAAACTTCTCGATAAAACCTTGACACCGAAGATCCACATGATTTAAGTTTTTGCACCAAGAAAACTTCAATAAGTTCCGTAAAGGGAGAGAACAACAACTACAATAATTTTCTCCACAAGGCAACCCACGATAACCAACAAAAACCAAAGAATCCAACAAAACCGAACACAACAATAAAAGCACTCCAAAAGGATTCATTGCTAAGCTTTTCTCTTTAACTCCAAACATCGAAAGCCAAAGAAACCAACCTTCCCTCCTTACCCTCTAAACTACTCCACGAAAACGACGACTCAAGAACGAGAGGTTTCCCAAACAGCAAGGGGTGGCACTAACCAGTCCCACCCACAAGTAAGACCCACAACACGACCAAAAGAACAAGGTTGAAACATTTCGGCTTAATCAATTACATGAACATAAGCGTACTGATTCCAACGGTCCTTTCATAGTTAAAGCAATATGCAACAATAAATTTAGCACTCAACACTTAGGCGCAATGCAATGTACCCATACCCATCCTACTGTGCATCAGAGTGTGTCAAGTTTTTAAATTAATTAACCATTCTACCTCAAGTTTTGAGGTTGTTGCCCTAGGGCCACATTTTAAAGGTTCAACCTAAACCATGTTTCTATTTTCATACAGCAAAATTTTAATTCATTCTAGAATTACTCACTACACTCAAGCACCACGGACCTGAAGCCCGCTCTGATACCAACTGTAACACCCTGGCACCCCGTGCCCCGAATGTTACACCCTCTAGCACCAACAATTACAAATCGGTAGGAATAAATATTCGCAAAGCAATCGAATAACTATAAGGTTGTCAAAATTATTAAAAATTTCGGCAGCACCTCCTCTAAAACTAGGACATCCACTCAGCAGACAGAAAACATAGCAGTTATGAGATATCATTCAAGCAGGTCCTTAGTTAACCCATCACACGTCCAATAGAAATTAATCAACTCCACATAAATATTACAGGACATGACTCATTAAACATAACCGCAAACAACCTTTTACAAAAAAATTTCACGAGCTATAAAGATCAGAATTATAAATTAACATGATGGGATAGTGATGATGCAAAGTGATTGTGCTACTACCCCCATCCCTGCATGCCGGCTTCAATACACCTACAAACATTAAATAACAAGCGTGAGTTCAAACTCAGCAAAGTACACGAGTATAACAAATTCCAATTTATCAACTAAACAAAAGCATGAACACAAGAGCAAGTAGTACGAATGAGACAACATCCGAACAATACGCAGTTATACCCATTTAAAACAACAACATGATCATACCACAAATTTGCCGCAATCAAGTCATCAACCTGATAATAAACCATTCAATGCCAAAGAAACATTACTTTTAGTTGAGTTCACAACTCGACTTTCCTCCACGCTATTCATACACATAATTTGCACAGCAATGAAATGCGCTAACTCATCGAATTCGGTTCAACCTTCCTTTACCATCACCGCAACCCACACTTGCAAGGCTATGCAATGCCATATGTTTCCATGCTCAAATGCACTTTTCAACGAGTATACTTTCTCAGTCACATTCTCATTTATGCAATGCAATGCATCATGCCTCTTTGCGTAGCACATACCGGTATTGCCGAGCACCACCCATCGATGCGAGCCCTCAAACCGAACCATCCCGTGGAAGGGGCCTGTCGAAACAGGACTTGCCCGCTACCCAGTAGCGGGTCCTACGCTTAACACCGCTCCCATCCACGCCAGTGGATGGGACTACGGGGTAGGATCTCTGAGCACTCCGGATTAGTCATATTTTCCATATGACTTTCTCACCGACCTGGCTCGATGCACTTTTCATGAATGCACTTATGCAAATGCCATTCCCCACATTCTTATGCATATTCTCTATATTTATAACATTACTCTTATAAACACCATACTCACAAACTATGGCCACAACCAAGCCATTCTCATGATTTCAACATCCATGTTAGCCTAACCATAACAACGAACATCTAATCGATTCGCACACATAGTCAATTCCATTCCCGGACGGGCACGCTTAAATACAACTCTTGTAAATTAACCACGAGTACCCACGCACCCCATACTCGCTACTCAACGCAATATTACAGAGGAATAGTAAACTTACCAAGATTAAGGCCTACTAATGACCACTAATCCAAGAGCTAATCACGCCTCAAAGGACGATCACCAATATAACTCATACTTTCCACAATCAATAGAGATTAGCCATGAACAGATAATGGATAACGAACAACTCAATTAAGCACACAACTCGATGTACTTGCCTTAAACCGCGGGAAGTGGAGTGGCGCGGGAAGAAGAGGCCACTCCTCCTGAAAATAAGACATCAAGCACAGATACAAATTACCGACCAATCAATCAATCAATCAATCGCAACACAGAACCCTTGTGTATCTAAATCCCCATGGGTAGCTTTACTCAACATTGACTCGGGATAATACACCAACTTAAACATACATTGATATTTCCATTTACTCTATGATAAGGAAGAACATGGCAGTGCAAGCATTCCATTGAGAGATTAAAAAAACTAAAACCTATCAAATTAAACCATGAATATTTTATAGCACCATCTCGGTAAAAGCTAATAAGGCTAGAGCTAATTAGATCCTACTAATCCCACCCTCTAGCCAATGTACCAACAGTAGGTGGTGTTGGACAATGCACTTAGTCATGGTTATATTTCAACATGCTAGCCCTTAATCATGCATATTCATCATCTAAACAATAGCAAGCATTATGATCATATTATGCTAGATTGTCGGATACTTAAACACACATACATATTAGACAATATGCAACTCTTGCTAGTAAACATGCTTCACTAAATCACAGAAGTCCAATACACATCCACTATATCTAAATCCACTCGCGTTTATTAAACATAGTATTTATTATTATTTATTTTATTTTATTTTATTTTATTTTCAATATGCACATACATGTCTTAATCACAAGAAGTCAGACCCTTATACAAAGACACATGGTAGTTGAGCTAATCCTATTGTAAGGGCATAAGATTGCACTGTAAAATTTACAATGCTAGTGCATACAAGATATCCCAACCTACGCAAGTCTATACATTGGATCAACATATATAGGTTCAATACTGACACAAGAGATTAGAGTCAATAGGAAACCACAAACATCAAGAAGTCAACAAAGACCAACACACAAAATTTGGCGTACGTTGATTCTTATTCTCACAAGCTCATCCATTTATGCATACTTACCCTAATGAACACAAAACACAGATAACCCCACATGTAATCAGACCTCACAATTTTTCTCATGCTCACGACAGTAAAATAGAACTAGCAGGCATGGATATATGAATAAGTACGCACACAATTTAGTAATGCATCGATTCTTGCCTACCAATCCCATGTCTCAACCTGGCACACTTAAATCACTATGATACCATACCAAAAACCTTCTAGGCATTACATCAAACACATGGCAGGCACAAAGAAACCTCTATACATTGAGCATACATTTCATCAAACACCTTCACTACAATCATTCATCCACACTAGAACTTCACCTCCACTTACCACAAAGGCGGAGAGGAAGGAGGCCAGCCATGGGGGTGTGTTCCAAAGTCTGGCCAAAGAACAGGGGGGCAGGGGCTCGGCCCGGGGCGACGCGCGCCGGCTTGGTTGGTTGCTTGGCCGCTCTTTGGGCTGCTGCTTGCTTTCTTCGGTAGGGGGAAGAAGAAGGCGCCGAGCCAGGAGAGGAGGGCTGCCGGCTGCTGCTGGTCCTGCTGCGCCGAGCCAAGAACGGGAGAGCGCAGGGGGAGACGACAGGGAGGAGGAAGGGAGGGCGCAACCTACTGGAGGAGGGGTCGCCGGTGCTGGGGATGACTAGGCAACAGGGGGAGGCGCCGGCCAAGGAGGATGAGGGCGGCTGCTGCTCTTCCTGCTGCTAATGCTGCCGTCGATTTTCTGGAGAGGAGGTGCAGGCGGGGGAGAAGCCAAGGGCAGCGCTAGGAGGAGGGCAGGGCGATGGGGGTCGGCTGGGAGACGCCAGATGAGGGCCGGGAGGAGACCAGTATTGGGAAGAAAAAAAATCACGCCCACCAAGATTTTTCAGCCACACAAAAAGGAAAGGAGAGATGAGGTTTTGTTTTTGCAGTATTACAATAAAGTCAGAAACAATTATCATTCTAATATAAAAAGATTTAATTAGCTTAAGTTGCAAGAAATGTTTAAAGAAAATGAATCGTACGGTGCCCCCTCTTTATTGATAGTTGTTAAAGTTTTAGCATTTGGCTCGCGTAGGCCAACTAAGGATTGTCATTTGGGGGTGTTGGTAATTCTAGTTTAGATATTTTTGTTTATGAGGAAATAACCCGTTGTTGAATTGCATAAAGTAGACCTACAAATTGCGAACACAAATTGCTCGATATGAAATAGTGAATAGATTTGGATGTAATATCCTATTGACATACTTGGATATAATAATTGTTTTCCAATTCATATTGGTGAATTATTATATATGCGTATAACACACTCTTTTTAATTCTTAAAATATATATATATATATATATATATATATATATATATATATATATATGTATTTTCAAATATATAAGTATTAGTTTGACACATTCATTGGAATTATATACATTATAATTATGCAATTATACATATTTGGATACAAAAATTTAGATCGAAGTTTTGTTTATGAGGAAATGACCCCGTTGTTGAATTGCATAAAGTAGGTTAGTGGTGTTTCATGCTAGGTTGATGTGGCAATGCCATCTAGTACCTAATTGCACATGGAAGTGATTTTGTGTTTAGCAATTTATTCGAATGTACAATTCCTCGTTGTTAACTATTAAAGTTACATGTACAATTCCTTGTTGTTAACTATCAATGTTTCGAGGTTCATTTTGAGTCCTTGTTGCATCCAGGGTTCAAAATTTCGTTTGAACAAAAAATTCGGCAACCTCTGAAATCCGAAATTTCGGACGAAATTTTGTTTTTTCGGACGGAGGACATTCAAAATTCAAAATTCAAATCCGGTTTGTTCTGGGCCAAAATTTCCTAAATTTCAGTGAAAATACCCGAAATTTCGGCTAAATTTCACGAAATTTCGGCGAAATTTCAATTTCGGGAAATTTCCCGAAATTTCGGTTGAAATGAACTGACTGGAAATTAGTTCAAACGATGTTTGAAAATTTTGAATTTTTTTTGTATGTTCCTGACACATTATATATTTTCTCATACAATTTTCAGGAGATTATCAGTTCTGTGGGTTTTTAAAAAATTGAAACATTGGTACTGTCCCGATGAAACATTGATCGGCAAGTTTGAACCGGATGAAAAATAGTACAAACTATGTTATAAAATTTCGAAATTTTTTTGGAGATTTATTACATACTTATGATATTTCAGTAAAAATTTCAGATGATTATAAAATGTGAGGAATTTTTAAAAATTCAAATATTGGTACTGTCTTGGTAACGCCCTGAGCGGCAAGTTTCATTCAAATGAAAATTAAAACAAACGTGCTTGTAAAATTTTGAAAATTTTTCTGTATGGTCCTGACACATCCATAATATTCTCATAAACTTTTCATGTGATGATCAAGTGTCATGAATTTTAAAAAATGCAAAGAGTGCTACTATCCTGTTAACAGGCCGATGATCAATACATAGATTTAATTTAGCAATACAAAAGGTTTAAATTTTTTAAAAAATTTACATAAGGGTGGCAAGGAAATGGTTAACATCTCATAAATATTTTGAATCATGATCACACTCCAGTGAATTTATAAAATTCGTAGAAGGCACAGTGCCACTTATGTTCTTTCTCTCTTTGATTTTTAAAATATAATACAACAAATTAATTAAGTGCTTGCCGCATTCATATATTTTATTGAGCAAACAAAGCAAGTTGAAATTTTTTTAACATTTTATATTATCTTCCCCAGAAATAAATTAATCTACACTAAAAATATCATAAATTAATAAATTAATTTAGGATATTTAAAAATTCAAAAACAGAGAGAGTTGAAAACTAGTACTTTGAATGTCAGAATTTTTATAAATTCGTGGAGAAATATTTTGAGCTTAAACTTTTACATAGGAATCCTTAGCTCAATTAAATTTTAAAAACAAAATTTCAAAAAGTTATAAAAATATTTGTATTGCCTGATAAATCCTTAGCTCAAATGAATTGATTTTTGAAATATAATACAACAAATTAAGTTCAATGTCAGAATTAAATGAAAAAGTATTTCATAATTTCAATCTGAAAATTTTATATTATCTTTCCCAACAATAAATTCATCAACATTAAAAATATCAGAAATTAATAGATTAATTTAGGACATTTAAAAATTCAAAACGGAGAGAATTGAAAACTAGTACTTTGAATGTCAGAATTTTTATAAATTCGTGGAGAAATATTTTGAGTTGAAAATTTTACATAAGAATACTTATATCAAAAAATTTGAAAAACAAAATTTCAAAAATTTTAAAAATATTTGAATTGCCTGATAAATCCTTAGCTCAAATGAATTGATTTTTGAAATATAATACAACAAATTAAGTTTAGTGCTTACTGCATTTATAGATTTTATTGAGCAAACCAAGAATGTTTAAATTTTTTGAAAATTTTATAGAATGGTACTGAGGAAGTTCTTAATCTTTCATAAAAAGTTTAGATGATGATCACACTCGAGAAAATTTATAAAAATCTAACAAGTTTACTGTCCTAATTATGTCCATTCTGTTTTTGATTTTTTAAAGATAACAAATGATGTTAAATTATTTTGAAAATTGTTTTATATGATCCCAAACAACAAGGGATGGTATCATAATTTTTTTAGATGATTATCAGGCCTGTAAAATTTTTTAAATATCTAACAATGTTTCTGCCCAAATTTTAAAAAATCTCAAAAAATTAGTTTTTCATCAAATTTTCATGGAACAAGACTTTCTTAAGGGTTATTGGACCCATTCCGTTCAAATCCGGCCAAAAAATTTGAAAATCCGGACTCCAAACCCGAAATTTCGGTTTGAATTCGGCCGGGATATATAAATTCGGGAGGGGCCGAAAACCGAAATTTCGGCGAAATTTCGCCGAAATTCGGCGAAAATTTGAACTATGGTTGCATCTTGTGTGAAATTCCCATGTCTATTTTTAGCCTTCTAAATGGTGATTACGCCTTATATATGCAGGACGTTGATATTAGCAACTCTAACGCATGACAAAATGGTGATTACGCCTTATATATGCACGACGTTGATATTAGCAACTCTAACGCATGACAAAATGGTGATTACGCCTTATATATGCACGACGGTGATATTAGCAACTCTAACGCATGACAAAATGGTGATTACGCCTTATATATGCACAACGGTGATATTAGCAACTCTAACGCATGACAAAATGGTGATTACGCCTTATATATGCACAACATTGATATATATTATGACTTTGTTAATTTAAAATTCCTAAAAACTTGCTGCACATGGCCTCTCATAATGGACAAGTGCCGGATGGCACTGAGCCCATGAACCAAAGCCCAGAGTAAAGCCCGACAGGGTTCCTCAACCTGGAACAACCCGAGGCAACAAATGTACACGAGGTAAGTCTTTAGTAGGATTCTTTCGTAGGATGTGCTTCCCGATGAAATTAGAGCAGAGCCAAATGACTAATGAAACAATCAAAATGCAGGGTCAGACATCTGGTGCACCGAGCCAGCGTCGTGGGCGAGGTCCCAGCAAGATGCGCACAGGCGAACGAAAGGTGATAGTTGAGGTTAATGTAGTCGGAGAACCAGCTATACCCGCATCATTGTTTGGGCCATATCGGACAGCATGCAGGGTCCTAGCTAGGGATAATGTGCCCATCACCTACAAATCATGGACACGTCAGCGCGATTGTCCGTCGTATGTTCCCGATGACATCAAGGAAACATTGTGGATAGAGTTAACAACGAAGTTTCAGTTTCCCGAAGATCAGTTGGAGTTTGCCAGGAAACGTGCATTTAGCGTTATGGGATCTGCATGGAAGAATAGGAAGACAAAGCTGAATAAGGAGTATGTCAAGAAGGATCAAATGCCAGATTTTAATAGATACCCGAGATTAGAGCAATTTTGGGATGAATTCATGCAGTATAAGAAATCTGATAAAGCCCAGGCTATCAGCCAACATAACAAGGCAAATTCGGACAAGAACATTTACCCCCATGTGCTAGGCACCGGTGGGTACGTGAGGAAAGTACCCAAGTGGGATGCACGGGAAGAATAGCTAACTCATAGTGGAGTTATTACTGCGACGTCTAAGATGGCCCCAAGATCAAAGTACTGGCTACTTGCGAGGGGAGCTACTCTGTCGGATGATGGTAGCTTAAGCTTCAGAAGCGAAAAAGACGATGAAATCTCGAAGAAGATCGCATATGCCCACTCCCAAACTATTCAGGGCTCCTTCCAGCCAAGAAGGGAGAACGACGAGCTAACACGCGCCTTAGGTAACAAGGAGCATCCTAGTCACATCAGAGGGTTTGGCTTGGTGCCTTGGAAAGCAGCATTCCCAGAGGATGCCCAATTTATAAGCGACCAAAGAAATCCAGACAACAACAGTTGGATGAACGTGTACGAGAAATAGAAGACCGAATGCACAGAGGGGAAGTCGAATTTGCAGAATAGCTAGAAATGATGCGAGAAATGGTAGCAAAGGTCCTTAGTGAACGTCAGTCACATGACAGCGGTTAGCAGCACCATAGTCCCGCCGGGTCTCATAAAAGCAGCCAAGCGTCCGCGGGCGCTCCTGAAGAGGACTCAGCGTGTAGTTTTCCCATGGACAAAATCATAGAGCCGACACGCTGCAGTCTACACCTGCCCGTAGCGAACATTACCATCAAGGTGGCTGAAGGGATGGCTTGGCCATGAATCGAGGGGCAGATGTTGCATAACCGCCCAATTCCTCAGGGATACGCCAGAGTTTCAGTTGACAGCGTGGTTGACAGATACCGCAAAGTGGAGGTTGAGATCCCGGGCGAGGAGGGAAAAATAATCTTGGACAAAGTTTGGGCACATTCATCGTGTGGCACAAGTGCTATATAAAGTTTGTCTCAGATGATGACAACGACGACGATCTTAATAATGATGATGAGGCAGACTCTCAACCCAAGAAAAGTCCTCCTCCGGCGTCACCCAAGAAAGCTCCTTTTCCTGCTCCAGCGCCACAAGACACACCCAAGAAAGCTCTTTCTCCTGCTCCAACGCCACAAGACAGTAAGCAAAGAGCACCGCGATCTCAACATTCTACACGGTCAGGGGGAAAAGTTCCTCATCTATGAAGCCAGCCAAAACTCTTAGCAAGAAACGAGCATATGAACTGACCGAAGAAGAAACAAGAAAAGAAATACGCCAAAGGTAATAATAAGACTTTGAGAAGACGCCACCACCTGCTAAGATTGAAATCGAAGCTGCCAAACGGGATTTCTTCCTGGACTTAGCGACGGTTAAACAGATAGGACGGACAACCGAAGCTCCTCAACCTAGCCAACTATCAGACTACGATCGCATCTCTAGGAAGAAATCTAAAGGAGATGGTGGTAAAGCAGCAGTTGCTGGAGGCCAAAGTGGTGCTAAAGGGCAGGAGCCCCCTCTAAAGTGGCCATTCGTTAATGGGGAAACTTTGCGGGATCCAAATGAGGAGCCCAAACTGACCACACAGTTATGGCGTCTACATCAATGGTACCGGTAGTATGTCCAAGAGACAAAAAAACGATGTTTTCCCCGTCAAATACAAAGATATGGATTTTCACAACATGGATGGCGTTTTCTAGGTAGAACACCAAGAACTATATCAGTTGTACCAACGAGACGCCTGGACGTGTCCATATTAAGAATGTGGACTCTGTAAGTCTCTTGTATAATTCATGTTGTATATTCACATACTCTTAAACTGAGGGTCTGACTTCTTTTTTATGCAGAATGTAGACAATGACACTTAGAGCGGACAAAAATGAAAAGATAGGATTTCTCGACCCGGGCCTTATCAACTGCAAACTTATTCTAGATCCAAAACAATAAATGATGTTGAGGAGTACACACTCAAGACGCTGCTAAAGCTACAAGACAAGATCTGCATACTTTTACCCTACAACTTTCAGTATGTGTTTCCCTGCCTACTAGTCTTGCATATTTGATGCGCAACACAATGTGATGACTAATTAGCTTCTACAGCTTTCACTGGATCGTCCTCGTCATCATGTTAGACGGAAGTAACATCACTGTCTTGGACTCAATGAAGAAACCGATAAGCGATTACAAAGAATTAATAGACTTGCTAGACAGGTAAACTCGGTCGTTGCATTATTGCTCCAGTAATCTTCTATCCCATTGCACCTAATTAATTTTAATGACTACTCGAAACCATGAATAGGGTGTACACAAAATACCATAAGAAGAGCCAACGGTATCGTCCATTCACGAAGAAGTTCAGAATAAAAACTGATTTTCCATGCCTGAGACAACCCCGAGGGAACAATTTATGTGGATACTACGCAATGACACATATCCACGCGTTCATCTACAACGGCGAGCTGGTATATCAATCATTACATGTTGACCCATACTTTTATTTATAAAGACGATGACACTAATTAATGCTTCAATTTCTCCCATGACAACAAGATCAAAAGTTGGGCACCAAAGACTCGCTTTCGACCATAAAATTGAAGCCCTTCGAGAGCAGACAGCTGGGTTCATCGTTCGAGAAATTATCAACCCGAAGGGCGAGTTTCACGAGCATATGTAGCTTAAGTGACATGACAATGATTGTGAGTGAACAATGTAATACTTAAATATTATGATGTTTAAAAGTGAATGAACAATGTAATAATTAAATATTATGATGCTTCAATGTATTTGAATTACACTTTAGCGATGCTTCAGTACTATTGTTCACAACGTATACTGTACAGAATACAACTACTATACAATATATATATATATATATATGCTACAACATATACTGCAACAAATATATATGTAAAAAGGTTTAAAAAACCCATCACTGCCAGTTTTGGATATGAAAATAGGACAGAGAGTTATCACTGCCGGTTAACAAGGAAAAAGGGGCAGTGATATTGTGGGCACCCGGAAATATGAATCGATCCTCGCACGTGTGTTGGACTTAGATGTGACACCCATACTCCACTTAAGTGTATGCTCACTGCCACCAAAAGTCCAGTGCACGGAGTATTGACTAAATGGCCATCACTCAAATAAATATATGCCATGTAGTCGCACCGTACACACTTACGCGTCCATGAGAGTTTCGATTCCATTCCGAACAACCATACCGGGATTGAGACCAACTCATCCAAGCATAGCACTCGCCATCCCGTCTCAGGACCTTAGTATCACCCACACTCTCCAAGGGGAGCACGAGCAATAGCCAAAGAACGACGGTCGCACGAGATTATGCCTTGATGGTTGATGACAATTCCATGTACCCGGATGTGTGTCTAGTGCTAGTTCCCAAGATCAACGCCTAGCACCCACATATCCCGCATTCGAGATGTATCGCAACACATACACATGAATCTAAGTAGTTGGAATAGCATAAACATAAACTACAACTATTACAACTACTTACTATTATAAGTAGTGGCCGACCGGCCAAATATTACATGTCCAAAAGTAAATTGCAGCGGAATTAAACATATACCAAAAGTAGGACAGTGGTATGCCCATCCATAAAACCCAAAAGCAACCGACTTGGAAAACCCCAAGTTCATCCATCAACATCATTGTCGGACCCTAGAATAAAGTACGTGTCATCGGGGCGTTCTTCCATACTGTCGTCTATATTGTTTGGATTAAGCAACCGTGAGTACACGTATGTACTCGCAAGACTTTAGTGTATGGAAATACAGTAAATGCATGGCTAGAACAAGGAAACAAGCTTCTACACTAGTCTTATTTTCAGCATAAGGCAGATTTTGTTTGCAAGTAGAAGATTCATAAAACGGTAACGAATTTGTAAAGAGCATTTAATATTAAGCTAAATAACAGTAAGTAGAGTTCATAGATGACATTTCTCAGCCCTCTTTGGCTGCAAATTACAAGTAAAAACAGCCACCATTGGCTTCCCAATTCACCAACCCATTCCAACACCATTTCCAAAAGCTTTAGCAAAAGCAAAGACTATACTTGACATTATTTCCCCAAGTTGCTTATGACCGCGAGCACGGCTAATTAATTAGATTTTAATCTCTGCAGAGAGTGTACACTTTACCCACATGACACATTCTAGCAATCATGTCAACCATGCCTCGCGATACTCATCGCATCGATTTGCTAGACTGTGATTTAAACCGCTCAACTAGTTAAAGTTTAATTTTGCACCGCCGGTGAATGTTAAACCCTTGTCACGATCCGAGATCCTGAACCACGATGGTGCCCCCATCGAGAACTCTCCCCATGACAAGGCATGCACCGTTGTATTGGAATGCTTGGGCCCCAACACCTCGGTGAAGGGAGCACCTACGAGCAACACCGTTCCTCGATGTGCCCTTACTACTCCAGCCTCCCAAGATGCAAGATTAAATTTCAACTAATCTAATGAGTCTAGGCTATCCCATACTAGCACATGTGGTTGCATCAAAACACTTAGGTGATAGCATCAAGTTCGGTCCTTAATTGACCCAGGCGAGAATCTCCCCCTAACTACGCGTGAGGTCCTTTTCACGCCTCAAGTTAAGTAATAACTCGCCCGCATCTAAATCATAAGTTTTGAGTTGGATTTTTACCAAGATACAAAAAAAAACCACACCTCGGTTCCTTACAAGTAAACAAAGTTGCTCATAGTAGTTAAAATGGTATCCAACATTTAAAATTCGTTCTAATGAGCATGTCTAAGCAGATACATATGTTAATCTCGCAAGTTTTACCCAAGTGACATTAATTATTGTCTACACCATTACTAGGTTACAATGGCAGTATTCAAATGACAAGGTGAGGAAATGCATACAAGTGGGTTTAGTTACCGATTCCCTCAACATAGTAGTTTACAACATACACGCATGCATATAGTTTGATAAAGCAAAATACATTGAAAATATGGGATCAAAATGGTCAAAGGAGGGTGTTTGCCTGGTTGCTCTTCTTCGGGAATATAGTCTGGATCATAGTCGATGTCGTTATCAATCGGATCCGAAATATCGTCGTCTACGCGTCGAATAATAAGATCCGGAACAAAAGCAAACAACATCGAATAAAATGGGGCAAAAAGAAATCAGATAGAATTACCAAATTAAATCTTACCAAGAAAAACATGGTGAATTTTGGGTTCTCAAATTATCACTTGCATAACAATTTTGTTAGTACTTAGTTTATGTGAGGCTTTTAGCATGAGTGTGTTACCTTCATTCATTGATTACATGAAGCTGTAGTTATGAACATACATAAGGTTTGCCAGTTTGACCTCTGCAACCCAATCCATCCGCCGACCGGGAGGATGGCTCCAGCGAGCGTCGCGCATCGGATGCGTTATCACAGGACTCGATGGTGCTGGTGGCGACGCACGCATCGGCTCGGAACACGCCGGCACAGGCGGAGGTCGGCTCGCTCCGGAGGTCCAAGTCGGGGGCCAAGTCCTCCAAGGTGACGCCTTTTTTCTTCCTTCCCCGCAACTCTCTTCCATCGTTCCGAGTTAAAGATTTGTGCTTGGTGCTATGTGCGGGGGAACCTAGCCAGGGAGGCTAGATGTGAAATACTGCGGAGGTGGGGGCTTTCCCTTTGGGTTCTTGGCCGGGGTTATTGCTCATCTTCTGTTCCATCCTAACTTCAGATATCATTTTGTGCTGTTCTTCAATGCATTCTTGGATTTTTTTTTGGTCATGTTTCCGGAGATTCTTAGGAATTTGAGTATGTAATCAGTTTGCTATTTTTGATTTACTCTCAATTTATGGTTGATGATAAATGTTATAAATGCCATACCACACGTTGAGTGGCTTCTCATCATGGGATGGTGTCATAGTCTGTTCTGATTGTGAAAAAACGTTGTGTTTTATGCTTTGCAACTTTGATATTTCATATCCACAGAGGTTGACCTTGTTGGTTCTTACCTGCAGCTATGAATTAAATAGCTCTGAAGAGGAAAGGAATACCATCAAGATGAAGAAAAGGTAATGTATTCATTACTCTAAAACTAAAAGGCTATTATTCGATTTAATTGGCCTTTGCTTTATAGGTTTGGTTGAATTGCCAGTTTGCATTAAACATCAACATTTGGCTCAATGTAGCATGATTACATATAGCATGACTAGAACAAATGAGATGTAAACACTGCAGCAGCATGCATTGTCTTCTTACTCCCCATAGCAGTTTCAAAAGAGAATGGAATCATAAATTTGTAATTGCCTAAGACACTATGATTCCCTAGTGTTTATTAATGTCCTGCCTAATCCTTTAAGAATTTGTTGATTGACATGTCTTTTGGTTCAGGAAAGAGTATGAAAAGCTGAGGCGATAGTGCCAGCAAATTCTGAATTGCTACAAGGGAAATGGCTTGAAGGCAATACATGAAGTCAATAATGAGGAATGCTCTGGTTTAGGGTGTAGTGCTGAAGGACCAGAATCACCTTGTTTCTGAATCATCCGATGAAGATGACCCTGGAAGGATATGTGTGTCTGTTGAGGAGAATTGTGATCCAGATCCTAAATTTAACAGGAGTACTTCATTCAAGGCAGATTTTTTAAAGTCTAGCAGAACCTCAGAAGACTTTGCCACATGGCAGCGAATTATAAGGTTGGATGCTATCCGGGCAAACACCGAATGGATTTTGTTCTCTCGTAACCAGGGTAAAGTCTCTCAAGAGAAAGCATTCCAGTCTGCAGCATCTGTTGGGTTGAAAGATTATGACCATTTAGAGCCCTGTATGATCTATCATGCTGCTCGATTAGTTGGGCTTCTTGAAGCTTATGCGGTCTATGATCCAGAAATTGGTTACTGCCAAGGTATGAGTGATCTCTTATCACCAATAATTGCAGTGATGGAGGAGGAGGATGAAGCATTTTGGTGCTTTGTTGGTTTCATGAGGAAAGCCAGGCACAACTTCAGGCTTGATGAGGTTGGAATAAGAAGGCAGTTGAAGATTGTTTGAAAGTAATCCTGATCAAGTAGTTTACACTTCGGTTTGCTGTCTCTGAGTAGTTTAGAGTTGGTCGCCAGTTTGAAATAAAGTAGCAGTGTCATTGTCGGATAGATAATAGTCCTAGCGATAAAAGAGTCTGTTTCAGTTACTGAGTCCGATTTGCTTCAGAGCTTTGTTTCGAGTCGTAATTTAATTCAGTCTGTAAAAGCACCTTTAAAAGGAGAATAAACAGAGGAAAGCTGCGAGGTTGTGAGCAGCGCAAAACGCTCTGTATCTTGGTTCGCTCTGTTTTGCAATCTCTATACTGCAAAAGGTGTTCCAGCCTCGCTGAGTTCTCCCTGAAGATTCAGCGTGTTGTCGTAACTATCTTTATCGGTTGCTGAATATTGAAGCTTTGACGGACCGGGCTAAGCTCGTCTAAGCGTCGATGTTTTAAGCGTGCTTGCAGGATGACTTGGTGAGGAATAAGAAGCATATTTGAAGATCGGCGCCAACAAAGATTGTCTCCCAGATTATCAAGCGTAAAGATTCACACTTGTATAGGCACCTGTAGAAGTTGCAGGCTGAGGATTGCTTCTTTGTGTACAGAATGGTAGTGGTTCTCTTCAGGAGGGTGCTCACTTTTGAGCAGACTCTGTGCCTTTGGCACTTCATCCATTGTATGCATCCATGCTCAAGCTATGAAGTAATAACCAGTAGAAAGGTGTTGTATCTTGTATGGCCTGTGATTGTGAACTTGTAGTTCGCATTCATGCTTCCAAAATGCTCTCTTCTGTTTCTTTCTGCGTACCTGGAAGTAAATGGCAAGGAAATTCGAGTCCTTGACGCTGGAAATGTTTTCAGACACGTCTCATGCTCTAGTTTTGGGGGGTCATTCCGGTTTAGTGTTTAGTAAGGCATATAGCAGCTATTGATGCTAACATTATATCGGGAAAAAAATCAATCCGTAGTCCAACAACACTTTCAGACGTCTATTTTTTGCTGTTGAAATAAGCTAAAATTTTCACGGAGGACTCTCATTTGCACTAATAACATGCCACATAAATTCGCCGCAGGAATTCTGTCTGTGGCACATAGAAAAAATAATGGAAGTCAGCATATTCTATTTCGCTTTCATCTTGCGGCACTATCTGGCAATTCAAGCTTGCATTTGCTATCGAATTGAGCTAAAAATTTCACGGAGAACTCTCATTTTCACTACTAACATGCCACAGAATTTCGCCGCAGGAATTCATTCTGTGGCGCATACGAAATATAATGGAAGTCAGCATATTCTATTAAGCTTTCAACTTGCGGCACTATCTGGCAATTCAAGCATGCATTTACTCTTGAAATAAGCTAAAATTTTCATGGAGGACTCTCATTTGCACTAATAACATGCCACACAAATTCGCCGCAGGAATTCCGTCCGTGGCACATAGGAAAAATAATGGAAGTCAGCATATTCTATTTCGCTTTCATTTTGCGGCACTATCTGGCAATTCAAACTAGCATTTGATATCAAATTGAGCTAAAAATTTCACAGAGAACTCTCATTTGCACTGCTAACATGCCACAGAATTTTGCCGCAGGAATTCATTCTGTAGCGCATACGAAATATAATGGAAGTCAGCATATTCTATTAAGTTTTCATCTTGCGGCACTATCTGGCAATTCAAGCTAGCATTGATATCGAATTGAGCTAAAAATTTCATGGAGAACTCTCATTTGCACTGCTAACATGCCACAGAATTTCGCCGCAGGAATTCATTCTGTGGCGCATACGAAATATAATGGAAGTCTGCATATTCTATTAAGTTTTCATCTTGCGGCACTATCTAGCAATTGAAGTATGCATTTACTATTGAAATAAGCTAAAATTTTCACGGAGGACTCTCATTTGCACTAATAACATGCTACACAAATTCGCCGCAAGAATTCTGTCCTGGCACATAGGAAAAATAATGGAAGTCAGCATATTCTATTTCGCTTTCATCTTGCGGCACTATCTGGCAATTGAAGCTAGCATTTGATATTGAATTGAGCTAAAAATTTCACAGAGAACTCTCATTTGCACTGCTAACATGCCACAGAATTTCACCGCAGGAATTCATTCTGTGGCGCATACGAAATATAATGGAAGTCAGCTTGTTCTATTAAGCTTTCATCTTGCGGTACTATCTGGCAATTGAAGCATGCATTTACTGGTGAAATAAGCTAAAATTTTCACGGAGGACTCTCATTTGCACTAATAACATGCCACACAAATTCGCCGCAGGAATTCCGTCCATGGCACATAGGAAAAATAATGGAATTCAGCATATTCAATTTCGCTTTCATCTTGCGGCACTATCTGGCAATTCAAGCTAGCATTTGATATCGAATTGTGTTAAAAATTTCACAGAGAACTCTCATTTGCACTACTAACATGCCACAGAATTTTGCCGCAGGAATTCATTCTGTGGCGCATACGAAATATAATGGAAGTTAGCATATTCTATTAAGTTTTCATCTTGCGGCACTATCTGGTAATTCAAGCTAGCATTTGATATCGAATTGAGCTAAAAATTTCACGGAGAACTCTCATTTGCACTGCTAACATGCCACATAATTTCACCATAGGAATTCTGTCGGGACCCGAATATGCAAATCCGGACCCTCTGTGTATACTGCACTAGTCCAGGATCACGCTAATGCACACAGGCTCAACATGAGTGAATATCACAATCATACACAACGTAAATAAGATAAAAGACATAATATATTAAATATTACCAGTTGTATGACCTTATGGTCAACTTACTTAACACTTGCCTCACAAGGTGAACAACAAATTGAATCAGAGCGGAAATGAAGACGTAGGTAACCCTCAAGATACCACAGTAACCGACAAGGCTCGCACCCTAAACATTCGCTCTTCATGGTACTCCTTCTTCAGCACTGATGATGTTTGTAGGCAAGGGTGAGTACACCAACATGTACTCAACAAGTTGTGCACAGAATGCAAATCTAACATAACTATATGCAAGGCTTATTCCAAAGGAAGGCTAAGAGGTTCATTTGCAACTAAGCAGCATTTATAAACAAGTACAGTATATAGATTGAAAAGACAGTAAAATAAATAACAGTAATAGATAGATTCAGCATTTCTCAAGTAAAACAAGTTTCTCAACCTAAGTCAAGATTCAACCTTCCATGGTATCCTGCCATCCATCCCAAGTTTTCATTTTAAAAAATCTAAACCCTTGACTGTAATCCCCGAGCATTGCTCAATACCGTGAGCACGGCTATCCGAATAGTTTGTACACTCTGCAGAGGTTATGCACTTTACCCACACGACATGATAATCTCTTTGATGCCAAGCTATTAGCACACTTCCTTTGGTATGCCGGCAGAGAATCATGACAAAGCCTTTACAATGCTCTGTCTTAACTTAGTACTACTCGCTAAGGTTTCAACATGAAGGACAACTTTGTCCCAAATAGGCCCCCTCTTGCGCCATCTGGGTTCATTAAAAAGGTGAACCACACCACCACAGTAGTACCCAAGCTAAGACATTACAAATTAATCAGCTAGGCTGCCCCATAACAACATGTGGTTGCATGATTGACTCAGGTCAAAGGCTCGCAAGGTGTCCTTATGGTTTGATCAAAGCAAGACTTACACATACCCTCATGCCCATCGGGCCCACCCTGGCACACTTGCCCTTGCCACTTGCTCCGACCCAAAATCATAACCACCCTAGTTGATTACCAAGCACCACGTGCCATCAACAATTCAATATCGTTGCGTGACAACCGTTGCCACCACAACTCAATCTCATCGTGTGACCACACATGACACACAAATTCATATCATTGTTCCATATTCCATTAGTCAAGATTATTTCTCAAAGATTCATGTACAGGTGATGACGTGGCATGGCTAAGCAATTCTAATTCGATCTAACCATCCAGGTTCATTTCATTATTAACCAACTATAGTAAACCAATCTAGGGTGACAAGTGGAGTATGGCATACAAATAACAAGGTAGGGTATAATTCAATGGGTATGTTAGCTAATCCCAAATTTAAGTTGAAGTCATTTATACGCATAAAATAACATGCAATAAGGTAAAGCAAAATAACAATTTTTCCTAACATAGGTGCAACATGATCAAAGCACAACTTGCCTTGCTTAAGCTCCTGGTATTGCTCCGAAGATTGCTCTTGAGTTAATAATTCCTCCTTCGAAACCTCGCTCAACTCAACGTCTACGCGAATAGAGAAAAATAGCAAATAAACACCAAAACAAAAGAACAAATATACTCAAAAATTCAAATAAAGGATACCATTGGATAGATCTCAATTTTACAAATTTTTAGGAATTTGAATCACCTCAATCGGAGTTCATATGCAAAAGTTATAGCATTTTGAAGTTTGAAATTCTTGAAAAATCCTTAAATTCGTAATTCTGATTTACCCGAATTATTTTTGTAAAGGAAATTCCGATTTTTCCCGCCCGGAACGTACGAACGCTATGTGGCAAAATATGGACCCTCGCATCCTAATCTAACGGTTTCGGTTAAATCCTCTACGTGGCCGATTGCTAACCCCCGGATCCCAATCCGATGGCCAATGCTTACCTCTGAAGTTCACTATGCACTTAATGGCGTGGCGCAAGTCCAACCGCTCATCTAAGATTCGACGGTACGCACTTACCCGTGGCGTTTCGTGTTCACCGAGTGGCGTGGCTCAATCCCGTGCGTCTGCTGCGAATCCGACGGTCGACGAGGCTTGGGCACGGTGATGATGAAGCGGTGGTGCTGGTTCACCGAGACGAAAACGACGACCCTCTTCACGGCGCCGGTGGTTTCCGACGGTGAAGAAGCTATCGCGATTAGGTGCGGTGAGTCTCGCGAATCGACCACCTAGAAGATGGCCCTCGAGCTCTTCCGACGAAAGCGAGTCAATGGGTAGACCCTTGCGAAGAGACTTGCTCCTGGTGCGAAATCCCGACGAGCTGCGGTTCCTCTCGACTCACAACCTTAGGCTTGATGGACGAGGTTATAGCGTAGCCGGGGTCTTCGTTTTATAGCGCACCAAGGTTGGATTGATCCCGGCTCAGGGAATGGTTTCCGTGGCGCTTTCGGCGGAGTAGGCCGAGTCTAGCTCGATGCCGCCTTGGAGAAGACAGCCGGTTGGCTAACATGTGGCAAGTCGACGGCCTAGTTCTTGGTGGTGTGAGGCAGTTTCCTTCCCGCAAACGACATGCAATAATCCCAATCTTTTTAGGGTTCAACCGACCATCAGCCGTCCGATCGGAAATCAATGGCGGTGATATCGATTTTCCGAAACAGTGGTGATTTGCCCAGTGAATCAGCCCGTTTCTGTTTATTTGGTTTTTCTCAGGTTTTTCCTTTTAAAATAATTATGGAAATTAATTTCATTTATTTTAAGCAATAATAATATCAGGAAAAATTCCAGTAAATCTTTCAAGAATTCTTTTAAGATATTTTGAACCTGAATAACATATTTTTAGTTTTAAATTTATATTGATCTTTATATATATATAATTTAGTTTCCGCAAAAGGGCTAAATTACTTATTTGAAAATAAATCCAAATAACTTCCATAAAAATCCAAGAAATTCAGAGAATCACACAAAAATGCACAAATTTCGGATAAACACTATTAACAAAAATTTGGGATGTTACAAACCTCCCCCCCTCAACGGAATCTCGGCCCCGAGATTTAGGGCTAACTAGAGAATAGGTTTGGGAATTCGGCCTTCAGATCTTTCTCACGCTCCCAGGTTGCTTTATTTTCTGAATGATTACTCCATTGAACTCTACAAAAGCGAGTAGACTTATTTCTGGTTCTGCGCTCCATTACATCCAAAATCTTAATAGACTGCTCTTTATAAGTTAGATCCTCCTGCAACTCAATTGTTTCTAATGGTGTTTGCTCTGCTGGTACTCTGAGACATTTCTTAAGCTGAGACACATGGAATACATCATGGACTCCTACTAATGACTGTGGCAACTCCAACTGATATGCAACCTCTCCTCGGCGACTTAGGATCTTACATGGTCCAACATACCTGGGTGCAAGTTTCCCTTTGACATGGAACCTTTTTACGCCTTTAAGGGGAGACACTCTAAGATACACGAAATCATCAGGTTCAAAACTCAAATCACGATGGCGATTATCCGCATAACTCTTCTGCCTTGACTGAGCTGTTTTCAATCTTTCCCTGATCATGGCAACTTGTTCCTCAGCCTCTCTGAGTAATTCAAGCCCAAACACTGAACGCTCCCCGGTTTCATTCCAATTCAACGGGGTACAATAGGCACGATCATATAAGGCTTCAATTGATGACATTTGCTAACTAGCCTAATAACTATGATCTCTGCATATGGCAGATATTGATCCTAAGGTGTAGCGTAAGATATCACACAAGCTCTCAACGTACCCTCTAAAATCCGATTAACTCTTTCTGCCTGACTATCCATCGGAGAATGATACGCGGTGTTGAAATTCAAGCGAGTTCTCCTTGCTTCATGTAACTTGTTCTAAAATCTCGAGATAGATTGGATACCTCTATCGAACACAATCTTCTTAGACACCTAGGCAGTTATTAAATCCCTGACAGATCTGCCAAATAATCTTTTGACTATGTAATCCCTAGTAATATGAAATGAGCAATTTTGGTCAACTAATCAATAATGATTCCTCCAAATTCATATCTTTTAGGGTCAATTCGCACTAGGGATCTTTTTAATGATTTGTCTTCCATTTCCACTTAGGGATCTACAATGATTGCGGTGAACCTTTAGGTTTCTAATGCATTGCTTTTATTCTCTGACACACATCCCATAGGGCATCCTCTCCAATATCTTTGCTCTTCATTTTAGACCACCAATACCTTTCTTTAAGATTTTGATTCTTTTTGGCACTTCCTAGGTATATCGAGCATTTAGAATTATGAGTTTTCTCAAGTATTAATTTCTTAGGATCTTCCTATCCGGCACACTGGTTCAGCCTTAAACCCTTATGGTATCCTAATCACTCAAAATTCTACTTTTTGGCTAAGCCTTCTTCTTTCCTTAACTTGATTTTGTATTGCGTTTTTCCCCTTGAACTTCGTATGATTCAATCTCCTAGTGTTGCTTCCATTTTCAAAGCAGCTATGAAACTTTATCGAACAACCTCTCAATTTCAGCCTCTTGAATCCTTTGTATAACCCTGGTTATTATCAATATATTCGCATTGCGGCCTCATAACTCAACGTCGACTACCACATTGGGCTTACTAGAATACCCATGGTTTCTAACACTAGAATCTTTGATCATTTCCAGCCATTTTCTTTGCTCCATGTTAAGATTTGACCGAGTAAATATATTTAGACCATTAAGGTTCATATCTATTTTCGACGAGATAGTGACACCATTTTTCTTCGCGCACTACAACGGCTAACTCCAAGTCGTATGTAAGGTAATTTCAACTACCGCATCATTTATGCAACAACGCTGGTTCACTCCTCAGATTTATGTCTAGAAACATCATCCTTATATATTGAAACTGCTCCGCACAGCTAGCAATACTAACACACGCGTTAATGGTAACCGCTTCTTCAACTTCCGAAAACTACTTTCACAATCTAACGTCCATGTAACTTTTATCTGCAACAATCGCATAAGAGGTCTAACTGTTGTCAGAAATCTTTTTATGAACCAATGATAATATCTTGCCATTCCTAGAACTTCAACTCTAAGTAACGGATTTTGGTTGCTTCACAACTTCTACCTTGCTTGGTTCAACAATAACTCCTTTAGTATTCTTTGCGTGGCTAACGAAATTCCACCTTTTTCTTCCATAAATCCTATTTGTTGAAATTAGCGTACGAATGCTGCTCTCGCAAAAACTCATTTCTAGGTTCTGCGTATTTTCCTTTTGTCTTAAAATATACTATAGTGTCATCTATATGGCAACCATGAATTTATCCAAATAATCCATAAACACCTTAGTTATCATACTCATGAAGTATGCAGGGCTTTAGTCAATCTAGGGAATATAGCCAAAACTCATACTGTCCAAATCACGTAGAGACGAAGTCCTAACACATCCTTCACATGACTCTTCAATTGATGATAGCTTTGAGCGAAGTTTTATCCTAGAAAAACTCCAACTCTTTTCTCATGTTGTCAATCCTGATATTGGATACTTATCTTAGATCTTTTCTTCATTTAGAGCACGATTTGGTGCACTCTCCTTGATCTTCCATTTGCATTTTTAATGAACAAGAACTTCCATGGTGATGTACTAAGTTTTCAAAACTTTTCCTAGTAACTCTTCGATATGCTTCTCTATTTCCCACTAATTCCTTAGTATACATTTTGACATGGTCTTTTCACTATTGGGCTGTACCAGGCACTAATTTGCGCACGAATTTGATCTTTCAACATGACAACATAGTAGGCAAATTCTTGGGAAATATACCATGGTATTCTCTAACAACTAGCATATCTTCTAATTGGCAAACTCCACACTATTATCCATCAGCTGGCTAACACAAACTGTCATCACTTGAAACTCCCATTTCCCACATTTAGGGTTTTAAATCAATATACTCTTTACCAAAGTAGCCTTATATTCGAGCACCCAACTAATTTTAAGGATAACCTAGATATCCAACACAATATGATTGGCTTGGAACTCTACTCACTTAATAAGCACTAAATTCTTAACGCTCTGGCTGATCCTAGCACAACTGAGCACTTAATGACAAATCCTCCGATTTAATAAGATTGTACTGAGTACCTCTAAACTAGTCACCATTGTGCATGTATCATTTTTTTAGGGGAACCATAGACTCAAGAATACTCTTAGAGAAACATCTAACTCATCGTTTCCATTATTGCTTTTTCATTCCAATATTCGGTATTCCAATGTATCAATCTTCTCCGCTTCATTTCTTTCAACAAGGAACCTTTACATGGAAGTCATTACTAATCTCTTCACTTTACAAGTAGGGTTATGATATCGTACTAAGTAAACTCACGGCTCCGGATTTTCTTGATTTGGGGCTTTGACAGGGACGGAGTTGGGATTGACTTGAACCATCATGATTGCTTTTCTTTGAGGGCATTTCTTGGCAAAATGCTCAGGTTTATGGCAAATATAGCAGAGTCTAGGGTGAACTTTCTTTCTTGAACATTCAATGATTGGAAGAATATCTTCACCTAGACGCCTTTTCTTCAATTGGTTCTCTCGGCAATTGTCTCTCGCAATTTTACCGCTCTTTCTTGGCGATATGTACCGAACTGAGGTATCTTCCGGTATATCCACGGTTGCAGAGAATATTTGTCTTTTCTGTGGACATCGATTAGCATAATGGCCTCCTCGGCGACAGTTGTAGCACTCAATGCTGCTCTTCCTGTGATTCGTTACTTCCTGATTCGCAACACATCCCCTAAAATGATCTTCTGACTTGTCTAATTGATAGCACTGCAAAGAACAATATCTAGATCTAGACCAAATTGCAGGGGTAGCGTCCTTCTCTGAATTCACCATGACCATATTATTCCTTGCTGAAGCAAAGAGACTATGAAAAACAACAATGAATTCGTTCCAAGTGATATTCTGTGGGGCTTCATGGTTAGCACAATAGCTTTTCCACCATTGCGCAGCAACTCCTCGTAACTGATATGAAGCATATAAGACCTGCTCATCACTTCTGCACTGAGCTATAAATAGCTTCTTTTCAATGGTTTTGAGCCAATCTTCTGCTTCTGGAGATGAATCATCTCCTGAAAATGTTTGGCGGACGAGTCCTTATGAATTCTGACACCCTTGAGTCAGCACAGGGACCATTGATAACCATTCGAGACACTTTGCTGACATCAGCTTGATTGATCATATTTTGCATTTGTTTTGTCATTGCTTGCATCCACTGAGTCTGAGCGGTCAGAAACTCTTTGAAACTCTGCATATCTAGCGGTGTTGAGGGTTGAAGAACTGATTCATCTTTAAAGTTTCCACTGAGTTGATTCTCACTTCCACTAGCTCCATTGCTATTACTACTCTGAACCATCTGCTGGATTACCTTAAAGGGGTTATGAGGGAGGGAAATAGCGTAGGTAAGGAGCAAGAATCCTAGTACAGGGAGATAGGCTTAACCCAATCAACTTAAGCAATCAATATTTAATAACTTGGTATGGTTGCTTATATAAGCCTAAAAGCTTTGCAACACATACTGCACACTCAGCAATCAACAAAAACCAATTCAACCTAAACACACAAAACTACCGTCTACATGGGCGACACTCCTATCTTAGGACACGCGACTCCCACCCATGAGTCTCCACTGGCTACTTGAAGCACTGAGTCTTCCAGCTCTTGATACACCTCATTGATCCGTTCTTCCATAAGCTTGATAATTCTTTCCTTTGTGATCATTATGGCAGTAGCAGGCACTCGATGTCTCCCCTAAAGTGTGGTATATCATTTCCTACTCAAGATAACTCAGGTAAGATTTTAGTTCCATTAGTAGAGGTAAGAGAAAGAAATTTCAGCAAGGGAAAGGAAAGAATTTTTGGTAAGGACAGAAATAAAAGAATGAGATAAGTCACGAACACATTATTCTTCTAGGTTAGGTCTTTTACTTTAGAAAATAATTTTGAAGGACCTATAGAGACGACCAGACTATCTAGGGTCAAGACCTACAGTCAGTATGGCTCTGATACCACCTCTGTTGGGACCCGAATATGCAAATCCGGACCATCTATGTATACTGCACTAGTCTAGGATCACGCTAGTGCACACAGGCTCAACATGAGTGAATATCACAATCATACACAACGTAAATAAGATAAAAGACATAATATATTAAATATTACCAGTTGTATGACTTTGTGGTCAACTTACTTAACACTGCCTCACAAGGCTGAACAACAAATTGAAGCTGCAATGAAATGAAGACGAGGTAACCCCTCAAGATACCACAGTAACAAGCCGACAAGGCTCGCACCCTAAACATTCGTCTCTTCATGGTACTCCTTCTTCAGCACTGATGATGTTTGTAGGCAAGGGTGAGTACACCAACACGTACTCAACAAGTTGTGCACAGAATGCAAATCTAACATAACTATATGCAAGGCTTATTCCAAAGGAAGGCTAAGAGGTTCATTTGCAACTAAGCAGCATTTATAAACAAGTACAGTATATAGATTGAAAAGACAGTAAAACAAATAACAGTAATAGATAGATTCAGCATTTCTCAAGTAAAACAAGTTTCTCAACCCGAGTTAAGATTCAACCTTCCATGGCATCCAGCCATCCATCCCATGTTTTCATTTTCAAAAGTCTAAACCCTTGACTGTAATCCCTGAGCATTGCTCAATACCGTGAGCACGGCTATCCGAATAGTTTGTACACTCTGCAGAGGTTATGCACTTTACCCACACGACATGATAATCTCTTTGATGCCAAGCTATTAGCACACTTCCTTTGGTATGCCGGCAGAGAATCATGACAAAGCCTTTACAATGCTCTGTCTTAACTTAGTACTACCCGCTAAGGTTTCAACACTGAAGGGACAACCTGTCCCAGCAGGGCCCCCCTCTTGCGCCATCTAGGTTCATTAAAAAGGTGAACCACACCACCACAGTAGTACCCAAGCTAAGACATTACAAATTAATCAGCTAGGCTGCCCCATAACAACATGTGGTTGCATGATTGACTCAGGTCAAAGGCTCGCAAGGTGTCCTTATGGTTTGATCAAAGCAAGACTTACACATACCCTCATGCCCATCGGGTCCACCCTGGCACACTTGCCCTTGCCACTTGCTCCGACCCAAAATCATAACCACCCCAGTTGATTACCAAGCACCACGTGCCATCAACAATTCAATATCGTTGCGTGACAACCGTTGCCACCACAACTCAATCTCATCGTGTGACCACACATGACACACAAATTCACATCATTGTTCCATATTCCATTAGTCAAGATTATTTCTCAAATATTCATATACAGGTGATGACGTGGCATGGCTAAGCAATTCTAATTCGATCTAACCATCCAGGTTCATTTCATTATTAACCAACTATAGTAAACCAATCTAGGGTGACAACTGGAGTATGGCATACAAATAACAAGGTAGGGTATAATTCAATGGGTATGTTAGCTAATCCCAAATTTAAGTTGAAGTCATTTATACGCATAAAATAACATGCAATAAGGTAAAGCAAAATAGCAATTTTTCCTAACATGGGTGCAACATGATCAAAGCACAACTTGCCTTGCTTAAGCTCCTGGTATTGCTCCGAAGATTGCTCTTGAGTTAATAATTCCTCCTTCGAAACCTCGCTCAACTTAACGTCTACGCGAATTGAGATAAAATAGCAAATAAACACCAAAACAAAAGAACAAATAAACTCAGAAATTCAAAAAAAGGCTACCATTGGATAGATCTCAATTTTATAAATTTTTAGGAATTTGAATCACCTCAATCGGAGTTCATATGCAAAAGTTATAGCATTTTGAAGTTTGAAATTCTTGAAAAATCCTTAAATTCATAATTCCGATTTACCCGAATTATTTTTGTAAAGGAAATTCTGATTTTTCCCGCCCGGAACGTACGGACGCTACGTGGCAAAATATGGACCCTCGGATCCTAATCTAACGGTTTCGATTAAATCCTCTACGTGGCCGATTGCTAACCCTCGGATCCCAATCCGACGGCCAATGCTTACCTATGAAGTTCACTGTGCACTTAATGGCGTGGCGCAAGTCCAACCGCTCATCTAAGATTCGACGGTACGCACTTACCCGTGGCATCTCCTGTTCGCCGAGTGGCGTGGCTCAATCCCGTGCGTCTGCTGCGAATCCGACGGTCGACGAGGCTTGGGCACGGTGATGATGAAGCGGTGGCGCTGGTTCACCGAGACGAAGACGACGACCCTCTTCATGGTGCTCCGGTGGTTTCCGACGGTGAAGAAGCTATGCGTATTGGGTGCGGTGAGTCTCGGCGAACTGACCACCTAGAAGATGGCCCTGGAGCTCTTCCGACGAAAGCGAGTCAATGGGTAGACCCTTGCGAAGAGACTTGCTCCTGGCGCGAAATCCCGACGAGCTGCGGTTCCTCTCGACTCACAACCTTAGGCTTGATGGACGAGGTTATAGCGTAGCTGGGGTCTTCGTTTTATAGCGCACCAAGGTTGGATTGATCCTGGCTCAGAGAAAGGTTTCCGTGGCGCTTTCGGTGGAGTAGGCCGAGTCCAGCTCGATGCCGCCTTGGAGAAGACAGCTGGTTGGCTAACATGTGGCAAGTCGACGGCCTAGTTCTTGGTGGCGTGAGGCAGTTTCCTTCCCGCAAACGACATGCAATAATCCCAATCTTTTTAGGGTTCAACCGACCATCAGCCGTCCGATCGAAAATCAATGGCGGTGATATGAGCCTTCTGGAAACGGCTGGTGATTTGCCCAGTGAATCAGCCCGTTTCTGTTTATTTGGTTTTTCTCAGGTTTTTCCTTTTAAAATAATTATGGAAATTAATTTCATTTATTTTAAGCAATAATAATATCGGGAAAAATTCCAGTAAATCTTTCAAGAATTCTTTTAAGATATTATGAACCTAAATAACATATTTTTAGTTTTAAATTTATATTGATCTTTATCTATATATAATTTAGTTTCCGCAAAATGGCTAAATTACTTATTTGAAAATAAATCCAAATAACTTCCATAAAAATCCAAGAAATTCAGAGAATCACACAAAAATGCACAAATTTCGGATAAACACTATTAACAAAAATTTGGGATGTTACAAATTCATTCTGTGGTGCATACGAAATATAATGGAAGTCAGCATATTCTATTAAGATTTCATCTTGCGGCACTATCTGGCAATTGAAGCATACATTTACTGATGAAATAAGCTAAAATTTTCACAGAGGACTCTCATTTGCACTAATAACATGCCACACAAATTCGCCGCAGGAATTCCGTCCGTGGCACATAGGAAAAATAATAGAAGTCAGCATATTCTATTTCACTTTCATCTTGCGGCACTATCTGGCAATTCAAGCTAGCATTGAATATCGAATTGAGCTAAAAATTTCATGAAGAACTCTCATTTGCACTGCTAGCATGCCACAGAATTTTGCCGCAGGAATTCATTCTGTGGCGCATACGAAATATAATGGAAGTCAGCATATTTTTTACAATCTTTAGGGGTAAATTTTATAAAGGTAGTCTTAAATGTGACTAGATTTCTAACAAATCTTCACTTTAATGTGAAGCATATTTAAAAATCGAAATGGGTAAATTTTATAAAGGTTGATTGGATTTCTAACAAATCTAAGGCACGGAAAGCACTTGTTATAAGATGAAATGACAAATCTTCACTTTTTTGGATCAAATTTACAAATCAAATTTATTTGAATTACATAATGCATTTTCTGAATATAGTTACTAACACAAAGTAAATTCTTAAAATTGTTTTTAATGGGGGTGGCATATGACTCTCCTTGATTGAGTTTTCCTCTTTTTTTCTCTATCCTATTTTGTTTTCCCTCTAATTTTTTACCGCAATACCTAAATTTTCGCTGCGGACCCCACTGTGCAGAGACACCAAACCTCCACCTAAACAAGATGTGAGCTCCTGGCCTCCCCAGTCCCATTCGTCGCCTAACCACCCATCTCCTTATTCCCTGTTTCTTCGCAGTTGTGGGCACCCTAGGAGGACCACGGTGGCGACGGCTCTTCAATCGCGAGCGCCCTGAGGTGGATAGAGGCCGCCGCCGGCCCTTCCCTGAGGTGGTCGATCAGGTTTGGACTCTCAATCTTGCCGAGACTGTAAGGCTCATGCCCCCTTTTGCGCATACACAATTCTTCCCAGTGTGTAGCTATATGATATTAGTTCAGTTTGTCTAGCTTGATAAGGAACTGCCGTTTCGAATTGGCATGAATCCCAATCGAAGATTTTTGCTTTATAGTGGGTTCAAATGGCACAGAGTAAGAGGCTTTCATGGTAATGCTAATATTAGCAGATGTTTCTATCTTATGTAATTTGAAACATCGTTCATTTTTTTGGGTTAATTTGAACAAATTGCTTGAAGGAAAAGTTGCATTTGAACTTTTTTATTTTTTGGTGTGAACTGGTATAAACTTATTTTATTAATCTCTATGCTTTTTTCTTTAACAGATCTGTAATGTGTTACTATATCTCGATTGCTCAATGCAACTCTTGTCATTCCAAAATTCTTCTCAAGAATATTTGGTGGACAAAAGGTATATTTCGTTATTTCCTTACAAAACAAGTTTGTCTTATTCTCATGTTTCGATAATTTGTTTCTATGATCGAATAATTTTATTATCTCCTAAAGTGACAAATTAAATTCAATATCTTAGCCGGTTTGGCGATATATCGAGGATTATTTTATCAATTATTTGAAATCGATATTCAGATTGTGAAGGAGCTTCTGTGGGCGCAATCGTTAGACTTGGAGGCGATCGGTAGCCTTGTAAGTAATCTTGAAAAACTCTAGAAAGGAAGAAAAATAGTTTTGATATGCTCATTCTTTATTGTCTAACTCTTTTATTCTTCTCAGAGGTTGATGATACAGATGTCATGAAAGAGGCAAAGCCAAGTTTATATGTAAAAAGATTCTGCCTATTTTCTTGAAGAATAGAGTTGTCCAGTTTGTAGGATTTGGAAATCGTTTATCTTTTGACCCAATACCTTTTGACCTCTGTGTATTGCCATTTTTGTTGGTTGCTACCATTTACCGCAAAGCCACCGTGTGTCAAATTCCATTAGTTTTTTTTTTGAAAATTTTCAGTTCTAGGTTTCATAAATATTTATCTTTGGGCAGCATATTCTTACAAGACGATAGCGGAGCTATGACATGGGTTCAAGAGATGTAAAAACTTAATCTGTAATTGTAAACTTAACAATGTTTGTGTGCCCTTCGTTCTTATGCAAAGGCAACTTTGTGCCTTCCATAAAATGTTTTCTTCCAAAAGGATGGAATGATAATGTCATCGTTTGGCGTGCTCCACTTATCCACTATATGATCCCCACCATCATTTCGATGCTCTCTCTGTTTGATTTAATTCTGTAGCTCATGTCAAATTAATACAACTATGTTTCTACCACTAGTCTACTATCATAGGGCATTATTTGGTTGCATCTTTAGCATTGCCAATTTACCATACATTGGAACAAAGAATGTGTCGATGAAGAGTTCATAATTTCATATCGACTTATTGTGTGTCATAACTAATAGACTTGATTTTTTTTCGCAGCATGATGTTTTTGTAGACCAATTCATTTTGGAGGGGAACTGGGAAATTGTCTTTACTATATTCGGAGAACATGATATTGATCCATAACCAAAAAAAAAGTTCAAATTTGCACAAGAAATGTCAACAAGTGAAGTTAAAGAAAATGTACATTTTGGTGACAACATTTCATATGGATATGGGATATCTCATTTTTATTTGTGAACTAGATACATTTTGGAAGATTTACAATACTTTTGTCGCTTGGGTGTAATGACATGTTATTAACTTCTTATTTGTCTTACCTTATTCAAAAAGACAAAAAGAATCCCCCCTCTCGATGATATTGGAGTTTTATCATGCTAGTCGCCTACTTACAAGCTTGAGTCTTTGTGATGTTTTAAGTTCCTTAATTTCTTATTTCAGCACTCTCGGTGGAGTTTACCAAATCTCAAGTTGTTGCTTCAATCCCAGGATTTTTCTTTTGCCTATGGTATGCTGCGAAGAAGCATTAGATAGCAAACAATGTCTTGGGAATTGCTTTTCAGATTCGTGTTTTTCCTCATCGCTACTTGTCGGTTGTAGTTAATATGCATTACTAAAATAATTACGGGTTGAAACCTTCATAAATATGAGTTATTTCCTCTCCATTTTTAATTGGACGAACCTTAATACCTTTTATCTTGCAGGAATCGAGATGCTATCACTTGGATCGCTCAAAATCGGTGCTATTCTCTTGGTATGGATTCACTCAAAGTTTGTACTCGATTGAAACTTAAAATTTCTATTTTCTGTTGGAACTTGTAAGAACATCATTCTTTTTATTTCAGTCACCCACATATCTTCCTTTTCTCAACTCTCTCGCTATCATGATCCTTACTTAGTGGAGCATGGATGTAGGTCTTATGAGTACAATTTGAAGTATCTCGATCATAGAACTTCGCTTGACTTTCTTTGGTTATGAAAAGAGCGATCGCTTTGTAGGAAACCAATGGTTCTTCTTTGTAATGTATAAGGATTTTAAATTTGTTTCTCTTGTGATTGGGCTTATCATTGTATTGTATCCCTCTTCTCCGACAAGTTTAATATATTTTCGGTAGATCACTAAAATGTGCCTTGTCTTCATATTTTGATTTTATAAAGTAGAATCAAGTTTCAAATAGTTAATTACTTTTATTGGATGGTACCTTAATTTTTTTCCAATTTTGATTCAGAATTCACAACAAAATTGGTTCTGGCCGTATATGATGTTGGCAAGTTAACTCAAATAATTCAATTTTTTTTACACCCTCATAATTTGGTTCTATTTTATTACAAATAGTTCAATTAATTTAAAATACCGAAAATAGCATTTTCATACTTCCTCTCAGTTTGAATATAGTACCTCGAAAATAATTAATGTTGGTTCCGATTGACTTGCCCTGAATATTTTCTTTCCATTTTGTTTTCAGTTTAGGACCAGCAGCATGACTAATTGAGGATGTGAGGACTTCCATTGAAATTAGTGCTTTGCTTCTCATTTTCTTTGGATCAAGATCTGTCATGACTTTGATTTAAGAGGATTTCTTTGTATATATCTTGCTATCATAACAAAAATGTTTGAACACAGATTATGTGATGAATTAATTTGTGGATGCTACTCTATAATGTGAATATTTGTTTTTAATATAGACTGAATTGTGCTTATTTCCTATGTGTGTGCCTTGGATAATCTGGAAAAGTTTCAAATGCGCATTGTGCATCCTGTACATATTTATTTGGCTCCAAATAAATATTAATTATTATTTTTTTCAATGGTTAATTTCTTGCAACGCATATAAGCGTTGCCAAAATTCGAATCTAAATGTTACAACAAGCTTTAGAGGTAAGCTGCCCATGGGCGGCACAAACACATGTAAGCGTTGTCAGAGTCTATAAATATCCATTGCAATTTAGCAACGGTTATTAGTAGGGTTTTCCAACGCATATATAAGCGTTGCAATAGCCTCTAGCAACGGCAGCATAGGCAACGCATAATTATGCGTTGGTATAGACCCTAGCAACGCTCATATGGACTTTTAACAACGCATATATGTATTGCTAAAGGGGGGTCATTTTGTAGTGCCTTAAGTGTTCATGTATGGGAACAATTTCTATAAGTTAGATCTGAAGTTTTACATTATTGGCCAGTACTAGAAGGTCACAGGAATGGTTTTTGTTTTGCGAAAACTTCGGACAAGGACTTCTATTTACTATTATCCACGTATTACAGTTCTAGAGACCTTATTATTTAGGTTATTTGCATTAACGAATTTTATATGATTAGCAAGTTATAATTTGGATATTTTTATACAATTTGGTTGTCCATATATTGAAGTATGTTTCTGGAACAATTCCCCCAAAATTTGTATTTAGGCGAGCTGTTTTACAAGCCCTCGAAAAGGTTTAAGTGATAACGAACCTGTGCAGTTTGTGATCATTTAGGGTTTTTCTTGTGATTGGATTCAGATGCAAATGAAGTTATAATTAATATATTTTTTCCATATTATGGTAGAACATGTATTAGACAATGATTTTGGGCTATTCTCTCATAACTTTATGTTTATACGTGATATTTTATGGACTGCCGAAAAGGCTTAAATGACCATGCTATTAGCGCGATTGCGGTTTAGTTTTTCTTTTGGGTTTGTGACTGCACTAAATAGGATAATCTAATCATTTCTTAGGTATTAGTAAGGAATATCTCTAAGAGTGTTTTAAAGTTAATTCCGTGGTATTTCTCATTTGTTCAAGGTGTTTTTCATATAAATGGTTATTAAGGCTTAATATGAGCATAACTCAAAGTTATTCAAACTGATATTACTTTTGCATGGCAAGCTAGAGCATAACATTTCAAGGTCATAGAAGTTGGTTTTGTCGAGTTTGAGGCTTAATCGCTGAAGTTACGACCTCTTGAACATTGTTCGCATTGAATGTTCAACTATCAAGCAAATAATGCAAACAAAGGTAAAATCTAAATATTTTTATATAACCATGATTCTTGCAATCCCAGGAGTGCAACTAAATTAATTCTACCATATTTTTAGCCGATTTGATTCACATTCTAATCATTTGTTTCTTGCATGCAAGAGAGGTTTTCTACAATTGATTTTTGATTCAATTTTCATCCGAATCTAAGTGTTATTACAAAAATGGAACACTAATGATTATATGAGCATGATGGATTTATTTCATGATTTTTGGAACCTTATATCGCATAGTTGCTTCACAACACCTAAAAGGAGACTTTTATTTAATCGCTATTTGAACAACTATACTGCAAGTAACTTATGAATTTTTATTGCATAATCCAAATTCTTATTTCCTAACTCAAATTTAGAAACTAAGTTTGATTCATTTGGAAACTCCTAGCAAAAAATATGAGGGTTTGAATCACATGAGGCAAAAATAAAAATGAAATGCAAAACTTAAGGTTCGAACCCTAGACCTAACGGTTCAACCGATAGAGCTTTACCACTGCGCCAAGGTGCTACTTGTGATAAGGCTTCATGCGAAAATACTTGAGGCTTACATGCACTAACCCTAGAGCTTCACGGCTGCAACAATGTCGCTGGCTAGGCTGGGTTGGAGATGGCTGGATGGTGAGTTGCAGGGAGAGATGGGCTCGGCCGGGGAGATCCTTGGCGTCGGCGGTGATCACCGGAGTTGGCAGCGGCGGCTGGCGAAACAGGCTACCACCGAGCACAGCTACTGGAGAGTGGAAGTCACGGCAGTCCCGATCGGCGGAGTTGCATGCAACGCACAAGACAACCTCAGGAGGGGTATGGCAGCCATGAGTGCGCGGAAAGAGTAGGCCAGCTCACCTAGGGTTCTTCCCTGCGAACGATGGGCTCGCTGCCTTGCTTCAACTCTGGCGAACTTGCGGCAGAGGGAGAAGTAATGGCGCAGCGAGCAAAAGGAGAGGACGGAGGCTTCGGCGACTTTATGGCACATGAGGTGGTAGGTGAGCTGTGGCATGGGTTGAGAGGCGGAGGAAGTGATGATGTGCTTGCGCTGGCCGCGTGGCGAATGTTTCCTGCTGGGGCAGCACGCAGGCGAGGAAAAGAGCTGCCGTGGCAGTGCTTGGGCAGGAGACCGGAGAGAGAGAGGGAGAGGAGAGGTTGGTCGGTGGGTACAGGCACGCATGGGGTCACCCTGCCAGAGGCTTAGCTGGAGGTTTCATCGGATGCAACGGCTTCTTTTGGCAGTTGGGTGAAATTAAGTGAAGAAATGACCTGGTAGTTGGGCAGGCTTGACAAGAGGTGTTAACTTGTTTAAAAATTTTTGTAAATTTTTGAGCAGGTAGTTCAAAGGTTCTACTTTCCATTTTTTTGGTTTCATCTCATTCCCTATTGTCGTTTATGAACAGTAATTCTCCAAACTTGACTGATTTCAAACTGCATTTGAATTTTTAAGCTACTCAGATGGTATGCCAAAATTCTAGAAAATTTATTTTTATTCATCTTTTGGTCTCTAGTATTTTATAAAATTATTTCCTATAGCATGTTGTTTGGTGTTTCCTTGAGTTTCATTGATGCGTTTGATTTGGCCTTAAAAGACTTTACTAACATAATATTTAGGAAAAGAAGATTAAACTCCAGAAATAAATTCAATAAGAAATTCCAAAATGCAACAGAATCAAAGCATGCCACTTTATTTACTTGATCAGATTTGGGATGTTATAGATACTATTTATCACTGCCGGATATTGATAAAAATAGGGCAGTGATAGTTACTTATCACTGTCACTTATAAATTGATAACCGGCAATGATAGTTACTTATCACTGCCGGTTGGCAAGTGTGAACCGGCAGTGATAGTGATTATCACTGCCGGTTGATAAGGATAAACTGGCAATGATAGTGATTATCACTGCCGGTTTATATCCGGCAGAGATAGTCCTCGATTATCACTACCACTTAGGTAGTGTCGAGTCCATATCCGACAGTGATGCCGATGTGGACCCGGCAGTGATCTCGTGTCCGGTAGTAGTGAAAGTCCATGTCATTCACTAGTTCACTGCTGGATGCATGGCTGCATGCGTATACTGGTCTGCTTCTTACACACTTGCGTTGGTGTGAGGTTGCTATAGAAATCATAATTAATGTGTTTGAAATGTCAAGTCAGGAGAAGCCATCGTAATAAATCATCAGTCAGCTAACAGAAGGGGACCCACTCGATCTCCTATGAATAGGGGTACAAACGGATCGGACACGGACGGATTTCACTCATTCCGTATCTTATTCTAAATTTTTTCTCGGATATAGAATCGGATACGGACAGTGTCGGATTCGAATACAAATACGGATTACTTCGGTCGCGAATACGGAGCGAATACAGATCGTTCCGGATACGGTTAGTCTCGATCACGAATAGTTAGTCGAATAATGCGTGAAAGCAGAAACCATACACAAAACTTTATTAGAACCTTCAAGACATATAAGTGTTTCAAATTCAATAATAGATGTCTTCCCTACATAAGAATAATATCCAGCCAAGTATAATTTCAATCAACATATGAACTTATATGATGTATAATGTTTATGTTTATCGGATCTGTTATCGGATATCTATTTCACTAATTTACACTGATATTTTTCGGATATCTCGGATATGCGGCACTACAGTAATCCAGCAAATTAACATCGGCCAAAAGCCGACGTTAATTAGCCATTTACCGACGTTAATTGTAATTAACATTGGCAAATGGCTAATTAACGTCGGCTGCTAGCCCACGATAGTTAATCTACGTTAATTAGCATAATTAACGTCGGCCGCCGACGTTAATTATTAATTAACGTCGGCCAGATGCAGCCGACGATAATTACTGCCGTGACCCCACTAATTAACGTCGGTCTCTGTTTAGCCGATGATAATTAGTAATTAACGTCGGCATAGGCCTGGCTGACGTTAATTAGCGCCCTCGGGATAATTAATGTCGGTCTAAATATGGCCGACGTTAATTAACGATTTGCCGGAGTTTTGTCGGACGAAAACAGGAATCCCAGGATTACTAATTATCGTCGGCAACACCAAAGCCGACGTTAATTACGCGATAATTAACATCGGCTACCACACAGCCGACGTCAATTAAGACCTAATTAACATCGGCAAAACCTAGGCCGACGTTAATTAGCCATACCAAGGGCAACTTTTACCCCTATTTTCATGTTTCGCCACACAATTCAATACATAATATAATCAACATTGACACCAATTCACATATCAACACATACAATTCATGAATATAATCAATCCAGCACAGAACATGCATATAATCAAGTTATCGATCCATCATAATGTCCAAATTGTCATAACATTCAAAAAAGGCCAAAGTGACACAACTACAAATACATCCAAAGTTCAACTCGAATTATACACGTCCAAAGTGATACAACTATCAAACAATCTACAACTACTAGCCGCTATCTGGTTGATTGGAGTTCTGGCCGCTTGATCCGGAAGCAAAGAGCGCGTTAACAAAGGCGGTTGCACCGTCGGTTCCCTACACAAGAAAATGCAAGATTAGACAATAATATAAGAATGAATGTACCATAAGGAAACAAGTAAGAAACGAACACGGATCTGCAAGAGGTCTTTGCAAGCGTTGCAAAGTGAGTATCAGAAGACGAGGACCCATGTGCCGATGATCCCTACATAAGGCAACAATTATAGCTAGATTGATCAAATTTTACTAGATTTACAAGTTTTGACAAAGTTTAGCTAGAAATTAGTAAGTGTAGCCATATTGAGTAAATTTAACTACATTTACAAAGTTTAACTAGAACAGACCAAGTTTAGCAAAAATGAACTAAATATCGTTAAATTCATCAAACTTAACTCTAGAGATACTTAGTCTTGCTAGATTCGCTAAGTCTCGCTAGAAATGACTAAGTTTAGCTAGATTGACTAAATGTAGCTAGTTTGAACAAGATTAGGTACAACAAACTAATATTAGCTAGATTGACTAAGTTCAACTCGATTCACAATGTTTAGCAAGAATACCTGAGCTACAAGAGGTGCCGGAGGAAACATCCCCCATTGTGGCGGCGGCGGCGGCTGGAATGGTGGAAAGACAATGTTTTGCCCCATCGCCTGGAACATTGCCTACAAATACAATGTATAAGTATTTTGAATTAATAGATTCTCTAAATGCAATAGATTGAAGACTTGGACTTACTTGAATCGCCGATTGCTGTTGTGCATTATATGAAGCGTAGTACTCTTGCTGCGCCCTTGCATAATCATCACGTTGGCGTAGCTCCTCACGCAGCCTAGCAACCTCCAACTCCTGCGCTGAGGAGCGACGACTACCAACCCCCGAGCTCTGGGACGAAGAAGATCCCCTCTTAGCTCACACCACCGCCGAGTCGATCACTCCAGTGAACATGGAGTACCTTCAAAATGCGTGACCACAAAGGCTTGAGCACTTGAAATTATGACTTCATGAAATTTTAGAAGGTATGACATCTCACCGTCCATGGGCCTTGCCGCCTCCACTAGCATGCACAGCTACGCCGTCAAGCGGTTCCTTCCTCCAATCATAGTCTTCACCATGGTGCTTGACCATTTCCTCGCCATATTTCTCCTACATAACCAAATCAGACACTTTAAATGGGAAATGCAAATCAAACAACTTAATTTGAATTGAATCAAAATTGTGACCACTAACCAGCCGATCAATAGTCATCATTTGCCAAGACACTTTCGAGGTGTGTCAGTCTCGACCTTTATGACCTTCCACGACACTTCAATATCACTCGGCTGAACACCGGTCCGAGCCTCCTGTAGACATAAGTTAGGTGCATACATATACTTGGTAACATATATTTTGCAAAAGATTGATACGGTCAGACTTACCATGCGCTTAGCTTTACGCATATGTCCATCGGCGCCATACGTGTGCTTTGATTCTTTGCCTCGGCAGTCTCGGTTCTTTTTTGACTTGGCGATGAACTCAGGTGAAGCCCAACGCCGGCAAAGAGCCTAGTAAGCTTCTGGACGGTCCCCAACCATGGAATCATGACCTGCATAAAGATATTAATACGTTAAAACAACATTACCAAGAAACGTTAAACTCAAATAGCTCCAATATTTGTTGTTTTACCTGCCCGTACTGTTCCTCGGTCAAGTAACTTTTTGAAGACCCGCGAGTCCTGTTAATCCGTTGCCCTTTAACATACCTCAAGTAAAGATTTGTTGCTTGAATCCGAGCATTAGACAATGCATCTTTGGTCACCCGACGTGCATTTACATGGAAAACTCTACGAGCATGCTCCATGTCTGCACCGTCAACCAAACGGTAACGCTTCTGTAATTGTTCATCACAAAGAATAGTTAGAATAGTAAAGAATCGACAGTTGAACCAATACCAATTGGCACAGAGAATCTTACCCAAAAGTCACTCCAAACTGCCCCCTAAGCATTCAAGTGCTCGGCATTAGGAGCAAGCAGGTAATGATCCCAACTAGTAGCAACAAATCGCTCGCCATTGGCCGTTGTGACCAACCCGGGGTAGTGCAAACGGCAGAGGTTACCTAGCACGTAGTTAACCTGCCTATGGTGTCCTCTGTCGTCAAACCCCGAGTCATCCCATGAACTGCAAGACATATAAATGATATAGTTCCAGTTCGGAAAGAAATGAAATAAGACATGGTTTAGAAAATACAAACCTATCGCCAACAGGTGTGATCACAAACTTGTCCTCCTCCCTTCTGGGCGCTGGAGGGGGGGCGACAATATAGCTCCTCCTAAACCTCAGGCGGGCTCCGGTAGAACCCTCGGTCGTATCCCCACCCATTGGGTCCTCTTCTCCTGCATCATCCCCTTGGCCCACATCGGCCTCCTGATCCTCATTGATCCCACCTACAACAACAATAATAATGAATGAATAAAGAAGATAATAATCAAATAAATTAAGAGAATATAACATTCTAGTTTACTGCATCAACATCACCTCCGACCTCATCAACATCCATGGCAAGACCACTTCTTCCTCCCGTGATGTCTCATCCTACGAAATAATACAAGACAGTTATATTTATGTCATATTTATGTTTTGACACAAAGTACACATCAAAAGCTTAGTTACCTCAGGATCCACTTGACTCAACAAAGCACGTCGTCTACTTGCGCTTGAAGCGCTACCCTGAAACAAGGCCTCCTCATCGCGCGGACTACTGGACTTCCTCCTACCACCGAGGAGTCCCTTCGCCAGCTGCTTGATCGATCGAGGCATCCTGTTGAAAGAAAAATATCAAGTTAGTATAACAACAATATTAATGAACGAATGAACAAGATAATAAACACACAAAATTAGAGAATTAAAAACAGAAATTTAAATTTACTTGTCAAAATTCATCAATGTCACGATGATGTAGTCTCCTTCTTTCTAAGGGACGATATGTTACTTTTTTCTTGATTGGTTGTCTTTTCCGTTTCTCAGGAATCGTTATATCTCCACGGTCTCCGATTAAAGAATCGAGACTGGACCGGTCTCTATATCAAAAGTGCTTGGCAATTCTTCATCTTGGAAAACCTCAAAGAACCTCCATGGCCTCCGGTGGCTATCAAGGTAACCAAAGATCACTAGGAGTATGTAACCGTTCTCGGGATTCACTTTGTACACAACCCACCAAGCACTCGGTCTTGTGCATGGATATGGCATATAATACACCGCTCAACTTGGTGAGCAAGGATACAATTGTCATAGCCATGTAGTCATTCGTTGTGTTTGACTTCTTCCATCCCATCTTGGTTTTGATGAGTCCCATGTTTGCTATCAAACCAAACACAATCGAAAAAGACTACTTTGAGCTCCTTATTCCCTGCAAACTTGAACTCGAGGATGTTTTGAATGATTCCATAGAAATTTGTTTCGATCCGTTGTGCATCGATTGTCCTAGTTACAACTCCAGTATTTGTTGTGGCCGCAAGGGGACGACCACTTCAAATTTGGTTGAACGGAACCGAAACCCGTTCACGTCAGACGCCCATAGCTTTTAACGATTCTGCTGCCATAGGATAGTGAAGCAAGTCCTCATGGACGTTCCCATATTTCACGCACTGCCAACAAAATACGATTCGATGTTGTATAAGATTTATAATATATTGAAACGTAACATTACAGAATATTATAGGATGTGAAGGTGTTACATGATCTCGGAACCAAGTGATGAAATTAGGGCCCCCATTTATTCCATCCCGACGCATCATATTAAGTTGCTTGGCAGTTGGTTGTGAATAGACGCCCGATTCGCTTATCGAATTCATTGTAAATGAAAACGTAAATGGATACATAAATGAATGATGTCTTGGCAAAGATAGCTTGATTGACATGTACAAAGTAAACGCTACGTGAAATATTGTTCCATCTCTTCCATATTGCGGTACATGTACAAGAAAGCGCACTTATTTTCTTCCGAAGTGTAATAGTAAGCGGTAACTACCAACGGTAGTGCCTCTCCATTGGAAAATCAGAGGTCACTACAAGGTGTCTCTTCATCTACATGGTACCGCATCGTGGGAGCATTGACTTTGTGTTCTCTCGCAAAGTATACACTCGAGAAGTATGATATCTCTTTTAGAGAGAATGCTTCGCAATGCACCCTTCAACTCTTGCCTTATTGCCAACCATAGCTCAAGTTTCTTTAGAGCTCTTTCAATGTGATACATCCACCTATATCGAGCAGGCCACCTACCTTAGCTTCAAAGGTAGATAAACAAGTAGATGTTGCATTGGATTGAAGAAACCCGGAGGGAATATTTTTCCATCTTGCATACAAGCACTGGTATCTCTTTCTCCAACCTCTCCATCATGTCTTTCGATATTTCTTTAGCACATAATTGTCTATAGAAATAACTTAGCTCAGCTAGCACCTTCCACACATTATCATTAAGATACCCACGAAACATTACAGGCAGGAGTCTTTCCATGATTATGTGGTAATCGTGGCTCTTCAACCCATTTAGCTTCCCCGTATTCACATTCACAGCTCGTCTCAATCCCGCTGCGTAACCATCGGGAAATTTCAATTTCTTCATCCACCTCAACACTTCTTTCTTTTCTTTAGGTTTAAGGCAAAATGGAGCGCGTGGCTTACCCCCTGCTTCGGTGAGCTCAAGTGTTGGCGATTCTGAGATCTCGCTAAGTCTCTTCGGGCCTTTAGGTTGTCTTTTGTCTTGTCCGTCATATCCATGACCGTGCTTATAATGCTTTCACCAATGTTACGTTCCTGATGCATGACGTCAATGTTGTGCATCAGAATCAAGGCCTTCGCATATGGGAGCTCCCATAATCCACAAATGTGAGTCCAGTTGTGCTCCTCTCCAAACCCTTCAAACCCATTTTCTTTCTCCACCAATTTACTCAGCATATCAGCAATTTCTAGCCCAGTTAGATGTTTCGGCGGACCCTTTCTGACAACTGTGTCCTTACGAAAGGCATTCCTCTGGAACCTAAAGGCGTGTCTCGAGGTGAAACGCCTATGGCAATCAAGTAATGATCTTTCCACCATTTACAAGGCGAAAACAATCAGTGTCTGAACCACAGATCGGACATGTCAACTTTCCATGACAGCTCCAGCCAGCAAAAATATCATAGGCCATGAAATCATGGACAGACCACAAATATGCAACACGAAGGTTGAATTTCTGTTTCTTGTAGCAGTCATACGCCTCTACCCCTGTCCATAATTTTTTCAGCTCTTCGATCAAGGGTTTGAGCATCACATTGAGACGCTTTCCGGGATGTTGGGGCGGGTATGATGAGGCACAGAACATAAACTCATATTTCATGCAAAGGAAGGTGGAAGGTTGTATGGAATAGCAAAGATCGCCAAGACGAGTATGATGTGGCGGTTGTGTTGAAAGGCGTGAAACCATCGATTCGCCAACCCAATGCGAACATTTCTCGCATCCTCGCGAAGTCCTCGTCAAAGCTATCTAGAGCCTTCCATGCCTCACTATCTGACGGATGCACCATTACTCCGTCGTTCTCACGCACACCTTCTTTGTACCACCTCATGTGCCCAGCACTTCGTTTTGAGATAAACAACCGCTTGACCTAGGTGTGAGAGGCATGTACGAAGTTGCTTGTGTGCAACATCGGTCGTTACCTTTTCACCTTCTTCGCTCACCACCTCAACAAATCTTGGTTTTTACACACTAAGCAATGCTTCTCTTTCTCATGCTCCTTCCAGAAAAGCATGCAGTTATCCTTGCACACATCAATCTTCTCATACTTCATACCGAGACCAGACAACAACTTCTTAGATTGGTACATGTCTCTAGGCATCTTATGATTCGCCGGCAGTATATCAGAGATCAATTCCACGAGATCATTGTAACAATTATTGGAAAAGAAATACTTGGACTTAATGGCCATGAGCCGCATCATAAAAGCAAGCTAGGTCACTTTCGTGTGTTCGTGCAACAGCTCTTCAGAAGCTTTAAGTAGCTCAAAGAACTCCCGAACCTCACGTGTTGGTGGATCCTCCGAGTCTAGGTTAATCTCTGGACGCAAAGCTTCTAGCATCTCATCCATCCTATCATCGCCCGCCCTATCATCTTCCTCTTCAACCGCAACTTGAGGTCCTTGAGCACGTGACTCACCATGATGTACCCACAACTGAAAGCTTGGCATGAAACCGAACCGACACAGGTGCAGAGACATCGATTTCTTGTCCTGAGGGTGGAAATTACGGCACTTGCTGCATGGGCACTTCACCTTAACAGTACTAGACATAGAGAAGGCACGGTCGACAAAAGTGGTAGCCTTGACCGTCCACTCAATCGAGTGAGCCCTACTTTTCTCCCAACCTTCATACATCCATCGGCGGTCGTCACCCATACTTGATGCTATATAGGTTAAATCAACAGTTATAAGGTTTATTTTGTTTCTATCTATCACGACCCTATATCTATAGGAAAGGATATGTCCTAAACCCATTTAAGAGTGGTCGACAAAGCGATTTATAGCGATTTGTAGAGTCGAATGAAATTTCGGCAGCATAACCCCGCTGTTCTCCACCTGCACGCCTGGATATGGTGCAGGGGAGAACAACAGGGTTATGACGCCGAAATTTCATTCGCACTCCGTGGCTCGTCATAAATACCGCACTTTGTCATCCACTCCGAGACTGTCCAAAAAAGGGACAATTCCGGACCAGCACATCTCACATGTGACACATGTGAGACATGCCGGTCCGAAACGGGTGACGCATAGGTTTCGTGACATTGTGTGATTTGAAATCAAAAATAAAATGCAAGACATTGGCATCCATGCAGCTATCATTCACAAGGTGGAATAATTTTAAAGTAAGTCTTGAATTAATCCAGCAAGATAGTTATAAGTGCCCCATCATACCATGGAATCCTAATAAAAAAAATAAACAGCCATGATATCAAGAGGTGGCTTGAGCCGCTGAACTAAAAAAGATAAAATACAAACAGGTATAAGATGGAGTTTTCATGCAAGCACTAACATCATGCAACCAATGGATTAAGAGTGCACCAATAACAGATGATAATCATCAATACAGCCAACATATAGTAATGAACATTACGGAACAGGGCATGCGCTAAACAAAAATTAGAAGACAACATCCATTCCACAAGCCTCAGTTGTTTGACCTCAACTCAGAAGATTTCCAGTTATTTAGGTGTTATTTGTCTCATATATATGCACATTTAGCAACTAAAGCATATACTCAGTCCGCAGCATCAACACATTTTCCCCCACAGCATTCCATCTTACATACTTTAACTTTGCACTATTAATATATACCGCAGGATATTTCTTTTTTAAAAAAAGAAGAAGAAGAAGAATTGGTTCGTGTTCACCGGAAACATTTCTGCACCGGCTAGCTCACGCCCTTTGATCTGGTTCTGTGACTCACACGTGGAAAATAGATAGCTCAAAATAGTAGCAGTAGCTAGTTGCAAATGATCATGCCATTTTGGACTACGTTTCTTGTTTCTTTCTAGATGCGATGCAAGGATAACTATCCATGGTGGCATCATCTGTGCTGTGCATTGGGGTTTTCCTTCCATAAGAGCTGGATGCAATGCAACTGCTTACGGTAAAAGCAGCTACTACTTCCCATATTAGCCTACTGCCACAAAGGCTAAGACTAGATCTTGTTAGATTTTTTCAGTGTGGTTCGTTCCACCTATGATGATCCAGATAGTACTCACATGACAGACGGTTAGGCATGGCATGTCTACCACAAACAAACAATGGCATGTCCTCTATAGCATTCTCATCCACATGAAGGGTAATTCAAGTTTTAGGGTTATTAAAACGTTACAGGCACCCTGAAGACGTCAGCAATAGAATACATCAACATTCTGAAGATGGAATTGACGATTTGCAAGGTCAATAGCCCTTCTAAACTGGACTGCCTATAGTGTGCCACCATGCTGACATTATCCTTTTGACGTGTAGTATTATTATAAAGAGTTTACACATAAATGGCTATGAATTTGGAAACTAACACTGGTATTAATGAACAAACTATCTGAAAGAGCATTCATTAGTGCCCATGAATATGGTGAACTACTAACAATTAAAGTTAGGAAAGCCCTATATAGCATAACTGTTCACGTTTTAGATAGAAAGAGGGTCAGAAACTCACATTCTAAAATGGTGGCTGTTGAAATTAGGATCTAATAAGCAATGAAAAAACATTCAGACATCGATCATGTAGGGTCTTAGTTGGATCACTGTGTCACTGCTTCTAATTCTGTAAGGAAAGCAATCAATTCTTCAGTAGTTAAAGAGCAATTAATGCATCGAATCACTATGCTAGAGTCCTTGGCTATTATTGTCAGTCCTCCCAAGTTTTAAAAACTAAACATATTTGCACCATGAAAGAGCAAGGGTCATTTACTCATGGGAAGAGAGCAGCTAGTAGCTACAAGTTAGTATATGAATCGGCATTGGTTTCACTGCACCATCCATAAGATTATAAGAACGATACGTATAACTTGAAACTACCCAAATTTTCACAATCTTTATCGTTGCTGGCATAAAATGGGAAGTGAAAAACAGAAATAATTCGGTAGAAATACCCAGTAACTTATATACCATAAAGCAAGCACATTTGTATAAAAATCATATCAAAGGCGGGAATCTACCAAGAGAAATTTGGCGGTCGGGCCGGGTAGGCGGCGCGGCGGCGTGGGCGCGAGGCGCCCGGCGAGGTAGGGCGGGCGCCAAGAAGGGCAGGTGGGAATTGAGAGATTTCGGCGTGATTGTGCGCGGGGCGAGCGAAAAGACGGAGCCTTATCGCAAATATTAACGTCGGCCAGGGCTTTCGGCCGACGTTAATTAACTAATTACCGTCGGCCAAAGAATAAGCCGACGTTAATTAATTAATTAACGTCGGTAACCTGTCAGCCGACGTTAATTAAGTAATTAACGTCGGCTTATTCTTGGGCCGACGTTAATTACTATGGCCGACGTTAATTTCCCTGTTTACTGTAGTGCGGGTACGGATCGGATACTTCTCTTCCTATATCTTAACCCATAATTTTTTCGGATAGACGGATTCGAATCCGGATCGAATCCGGATATAACCGGATATCATTTTTTCGGATTCGAATCGGGTTTTAAACGAATTCGGGCTCGGATCAGTCGGAAATTATCCGCTCTGTTTACACCCCTAGCTATGAATGTACCATGGATGGCTCTATCCTCCAGTCCAGTTCCTGCATTTAGTCCAGAATGTAGGGGAAGAAGACAGGGATAGTACCGTAAGAACCCTAATCTTCAGGAGGAGGAAAAGTATCTCTTGTCTGGACCCGAAATACACAGCCTCCAAGGCTCCAAGTCCATGTCACTCACTGGCTCACTGCTGGATGCATGGCTGCATGCGTATACTGGTCTACTTCTTACACACTTGCGTTCGTGTCGACCGATCTTGGCCATCCTTCTCGCCGATAACTCGGACGGCGACACGTACGGCCGCTGGGCGGACAGGGATGCATACCGGCCCTGTTGATGCCATGCACACGCACGGCCACGTTGTTATCATCTGATTAGCACACCACACCTGCCACATGTACAAGTGGCCGAGGGAATTAAACCATATATATACACTACAGGAATCCGCATTATTTTCGTCGGCCAAAAGCCGACGAAAATATTGAAAACCGACGAAAATAAATTTATTTTCGCCGGTTTTCGATATTTTCGTCGCTTTTACCGACGGAATAAAAAACAACGAAAATACACTTATTTTAAATGCGGTAACCATTTAAAATAAAGTTATTTTCGTCGGCTTTCATGCGTCGTCGAAATTATCGGCGATGCACCGAGCCGTGCTCGTTGTCGACGTGGCATATGTATTTTAAATACCGGCCGACTAAAATTAAAGTATTTTAAATCGGTTTTATGGCTATTTTAAATCGGTCGAACCGCCAAAAATGGGAAAATGTAAATCGCCAAAAATTTTTATTTTAAATCGGCCAAATGTTATTTTAAATCGGCCAAATGTTTATTTCGTCGGCCAATTTGTATTTTAAATCGGCCAAAAGCCGACGAAAATAATATTTTAATATCAAAAAATTAAATAAACATATAAAATCCCAGAAAATTCACAAAAAATCCTAGAAAATAACAGAAGATTTATCTATATTTTCAGCAATGATATCATCACATACAAAGCGTAACGATCATGTTAACGACCAATGCGCATCTTCAAAAGGTCTCGAACAATCTCTTCAGCAAGGCAAGAAGAGAACCAGCTAGCTGATTTGCATTGCTTCCGCATGGTACTTGTCAAGTCCGTGATCGAGATCTTCAGCAGAAACTTACTATTGTCACGCCTTCCCTCCTCGACGACGGCCACTACGCCTCGACCACGCCAACCGAATGCACCTCTGTCCCGAGGCCATCCTCCACAACCACCCCTTCCAGATCCACTGCAAATTTCAGTACTGGATTTATCGCTACGTAAAAAATCTTCATAATAAATTTCAGTACTGGTAGTCTGATTATTATAACCAGAATTCTTTAAGGCATCGATTACAGAAGCAACAACGTCAAATCCTAATGATTCTGCCATAAATACAGCATTCTGCAATACAGAAGGTTCATTGATCAATGAAAAAAACTCCACTGATTGGAAAGATTTTAGAATGGTTCAAGATATGCAACATCAACAAAGATGAATATATATTGCAAGCCTTGAGAGAGACACGTGACCTTTCCAAAGCTACTCTAGCCTAGAGCCAAGGCCCAAGAGCCCTGCACTGATTAGTACAGGGCTACAGTCATAATAATGGATACAATTAAATAAAAAAAATTACTTGTTATCTGCAGAAAACTTACTTATTTGGTATATTTATGATTCTCACAAGGGTTATTTGCAAATAAAAGACTTCATCAGAGATGACAGCAGTTAAAGAAACAATATTTAAAAAGGGGAACTGCTAAAAGCGGACTTTTTCTTCAGAATATTAAAAAGTTAACTAGGAGGTGAACTTTTGCCCATAGCAGGAGCATGATAGTGGATTTGTAATTCAAGCGATAGAAAGTTTGAAGACAAGGGATCATATTATGAGAAAGGGAACTTCAAGCTGAAGCATCACCTCGATGGTGATCATGACGCCATACAAATCCTTATCCTTTGCATATGCCAGAAACTCAGATAACTTGAGGAATTGTCCTTTATTTTGGTACCTTGGGTTCCTTACAAGATAATATATACTCTGTGTGGAAGATATCTTGGCTGCAGAAAAAGGTCAATACATGAAGTTTTGCTCTCTTGCATGCCATCCACATATAAATTTCCAAGTTATAGAACAACTAATTTTCATAGCAAACATATTAACAAATTATCTCAATTATGCGATAAAGCAACTCACGTCTCAAATCACTATTGTTAATTTCGTCCCAAGTGAGGTTAAATGTATAGATTCCTGGAGTACGCTGAATTTGTTGAACAATAGAAGCACGGGAGCTGAACTTTGTTCTCTGAACATCAGTGGTATCGAACAGATTAATGGAACTCATGCATATAGGAACTCCATCACTGGTCATTTGAACAGAACAATCAATGACATCTGCACCATCATCAACTGCATGCTGATAGGCCAGATTCGTACAGTCCGGGTAGTCTCCACTAGCACCATTATGCGAGATAATTAATGGGTTACCTGCATAGAAACATTATAATAATTAAACCGAACTTGTGGACATTCAAGCATCATGGCAACAGTACTATGGTAGGTTTTGCACCAAAATGAAACATACCATGGTATGTTTTACTGCTTTTATTCAGATTAGCAAAACAACCTGCAGACATGGAGATTCAAATGCATTAATACATGTCCATTGCTTATTTCTTACCCCAACAATTAATAGCAAGAAACATAACTGTGAATCATGAATGCACAAGCTAAGCTATCTCATGGCTCACAGGTTAGCATAAAGGCAAAAAGACGTAAATTATCTTATCTGCAACCAATTGGAAAATAAGTTTAGAACCTGTCATCATTTATATATGTCCAGAACAAAAGATTTATGGATATTATATGATGGAGAGAACCCAATATGCTCGTGTTACATAACTCATCAATGTCTCAATGCTCCTCCAAAAAATGCAATGCACAAATTTTAAAGAACATCGAGGGCATGATTTGTATCCACTACTAAATCATATTGCTTTGAGATTTGTGAAATTTAGTTTGAGGAGAGCATCGAAAAATTGGTTTCGGTGTGACAATGGTGAAACTGACAACATGCTGTAGATAAAGCTCTATTAAGCAATTAACATAACAAATTAGAAACATACCAATAGCCTCTGCTGCAGTAACTGGGAATTCTGTTAACACGCCATTTTATCATTTGCGAAGTCCGATGCATATATTTCTAGACCTGCTTTGTGGGCATCTGTGACAATCGATGTGGCAGGCTGAATATAGTTATCAATTGTCACTGGCCAAATGTATTGGGAACCATTATACCAGAAGCAATGGTCTTAATAAATGTCAGGTTACTCAACATAGAGCCATATGTTTGGTTTGTAGAAGGATCAGAAAGTGTTGCATCAAGAAAGCGATAAACTAGCTTCGTTTTACGACTAACTCTTCCAGATATCCTTTGAAGAAAACCCAATTCAGGTGATGAAATATAATTTATACCAACACGCTTTTCAATTGAAAGGATGTAGTTTGTCATGTTCAAACCATGCTCTCCGTAGAAAATGTCATGCTGCATAAATGAAAAGGAAGTTAGCCTCTAAAGAACTCACGTGTCATGAAGAACTAGCAACAATAGCTTTTATAGCAGTAATTTTGAGAAAGCAATGTTTTCCAGGTGATATTTCAGGAGAAAAGGACTGATGGTACTAACCTTCTGGATGAAAAATTGAAGTTTCCAGCTAGTATATTGAAAGCAGCAGGTGCTGGCACCTCAATATTTGTTCCAATGACCTCAATTTTCATAGGTTTGCCATCAAGCTGCACATTGTTGTACCTCTTAACAGCAGCTAGAGCATCCGATCTTCTCGAGCGGCGGCGGAGTCGGGCGGGAGGCGGCGCGAGGGACAGCGGCGCGTGAGGGACGGCGGCGCGAGGGGACAGCTGCAGCGGCGGGGCGAGGGGCGGCGGCAGCGGGCGGCGCGTGGGGCGAGTGCGGAGCGGCGGCGAGTCGGGCGGAGGCGGCGCGAGGGGGCGGCGGCGCGAGGCGGCGGCGCTGGTCGGCGGCGGCGGCGGGCGCATGAGATATTTTTCACATAGAGAGTGAGCCAATTTTTTTGGCTGGCGAGGGTTATTAGGTCTGGAACCATTTTCGACGGCCAGGCCGACGATTTTATAGTTATATTTTCGATGGCCTTTGCTAACCGACGAAATTATATGCTTATTTTCGACGGCTTGATTGGGCCGACGAAATTATATGCTTATTTTCGACGGTTTACATGGGCCGACGAATTTATAAACATATTTTCGACGGCTTCGAAAAGGCCGACGAAATTGCAAGCGGCCGACGAATCAACGGCGTTTTCCTGTAGTGACATGCACACTGTGTCAGTGTGTATATACATGCATGCATATACTACGGGGAAGAATTGAAAGGCTAGAAGTTATTTTGGGATACAAGATACTAAGTTAGCACCAACGTAGCTCCATCTACGTGCGCGCATGTTGTCCTTAGTCTCAAAAAAGCGAAAAACAAAAAAAACTTGTAGCATGCAGCAAACTGGGAGCGCTGCATGCTACAGTATTTTTTTTTTTTTTCTGTGAGGAGGTTAATTATAAAAAAAATACATTTTAGTTTTATCAGATTTTATAATTGTATTACAATAGAAAAAAAAATGTACGACGGTTAGTTCTGAAAAAATCGTACGTCGGCTAGTTCTGAAAATCACAGGACCTACCACAAATATTTTGAGGATCCATATTCTACGGAGGGGCACAACACTACTACAGAACCGACCTTTGCTACCGCCCATCAAGATCTGGGTTCGTCTTAACCGGACCGATAGTTAGATCGATCCGGTTCAACGACTAAAGGCTGCGGGGAAGCGATTAGTACGGTTGAAGACACGAACCGTGCATCGATGAGATCACATCAAGATGCGGTTCTTGTCACGAACCGGTACTATTTAGTGGAGTGCTAAATAGTACGGTTTGTGTCACGAACCCAGATCGATGTGATCTCATCAAGATCTTGGTTCGTGTCTTCAACGTCTCGAGCCCCAATTTAAACTTCTTCCTCCTCCGCTCTCTGCGGACCAGATCATTCCAAAGGCTTGAAAAGAATAGTGGAGCTTGCCAAGAGCTTGAAGGAGGGAGGTGCTGCCCAAAATTTCAAAATTTTGGTCATTTTACTCACAACCAAGGTAGCTAAGGTTAGTAATATCATTCCTCACTTCATTTGATGTTAAATGGAGCCTCTTTTTGCTTGAATTATGAAGAAAATTTGATCTTTTCCCATGATTGATCAAAGATTATGAATGTAGAGGGAGGTGCTGCCCAAATTTCAAAATTTTGGTCATTTTATGCGCTAACCAAGGTAACTAAGGTTAGTAACATCATTCCTCACATCATTTGGTGTTAAATGGAGCCTCTTTTTGCTTGAATTATGAAAAAATTTGATCTTTTCCCATGATTGATGAAAGATTAATATGAATGTAGAGATCTAGCTTGATCTTTTCAAATAGGATACAAAAACTTGTTGTGTAAGCTTAGAATTTGCTTGGATTATAATGTAGCTCGCATTTAATGTGTGGATCTAGCTTAAATTTAGGTTTTAGTTCCATCGATCGATGAAGGATGAGGTTTGGTTGCACGTAGTTGGGGGAGAATGGTGCATGGAAATCATGGAGTTTGGGATCTTCAAATGGCAATGGTTATGTGGAAAAGAAGAAATTTAAATTCATTTGCTAATTAAAATAATATCGAAATATGAATGGCTTTATAGAAAATATAAAATGAGTTCAATATTTGAGAAAAGTTTTCAAAAATACTTTGGAATATTTTAAACTTAGAAAATTACTCCTAGTATAATTTTGGTTTTAATTTCCATCAACAAATTATTTTTGAAAACATCATTAATTAAGTGCTAGAGATTTAGAAAAAATAAAAATAAATGATTGAATAATAATTTAGAAATTTTAGGGTGTTACAATTTCAACAGAATTTGCAAACAAAGTCATCGTGAATTTTGTTCGTAATTTTGAATCCAGACTCGATCGACCAATTCTTTTTGTAGCTTGCAAAAACTTGTTGTGTGGGTTTATATTTTGCTTGGATTATTATTTAGCTCAGATTGAAGGTGTGGATCTAGCTAATATTTAGGTTTTGGTTCAACAATTCATTATTGGAAAATGAGCTAACATTATCTTGATGTAACATAATGTAGATGGACCGGCGATGGATGTACATGGATCGACGCTCCCGGAGTTCTTGCGGGGTTTGCAAGATTTTCTTCGTCTTGCCGATGCACACATGACGCGGGCTACATATCTGTCCATGCATAGATCGCAAGAATGAGAAGGAGTGGCCAAAATCCAGCCACCTTCACTTTCATTTGCTCACAAGAGGTTTCATGTCAAACTATACCTGCTGGACCAAGCACGGTGAAGAAGAGATTATACAGGAAGACGGTGAAGAAGAAGAGGCGGACAACAATATCCCGGACATTTGGTCAACACGGTTCTTCAAGATACATTGGGGAGTGTGGTGATGATGACCTAGACCAGATCCTTGCGTGATGGAGAGGAGAATACATCGATGAAAGACATTACGAAAAGTTCCAGCGCCTATGGGAGGACCACGGAACACTGTTGTACCCAAACTGTCGACAGGGCCATAAAAAGTTGCGTACCACACTAGAACTGATGCAATGGAAGGCGACCAATGGATTGTCTGATAAGGGATTCGACGAGTTGTTATGCCTCATAAAGAAGTTACTTCCAACGGAGAACACACTGCCCGAAACTACGTACGATGCCAAACAAGTTGTCTGCCCTTTGGGGTTGGAGGTACAGAAGATACATGCATGCCGTAATGACTGTATCCTTTATCGCAATGAGTATGAGGATTCGGAAGCTTGTCCGGTGTGCAAAACTTGGCGGTATAAGACCAGCGTGATGACCTGTGAGGTAGAGGGCAGCAGAAGAAGAAGAGACCTCTCGCTAAGGTGGTGTGGTATTTCCCTGTAATCCCCCGGTTGAAGCGTTTATTTGTGAATAAAGCGCATGCCCAGATGATGCGCTGGCACAAGGAAGACCATAAGGACGACGGAAGGCTAAGGCACGTTGCTGATGGCTCCCGGTGGAGGAAAGTCGATAGAACATACCGGACTTTCTTGAGGATGCAAGGAACATAAGGTTTGGGTTGAGTACGGATGGGATGAACCCGTTCGGCGATATGAGCGGCGATCCAAAGACTTGGCCCGTGACTCTATGTATCTACAACATTCCTCCTTGGTCGTGTATGAAGTGGAAGTACATTATGATGCCATTGCTTATCCAAGGCCGAAGCAACTCGAAACGACATTGATGTGTACCTCAAACCGTTGGTTGAAGATCTGTTAACACTGTGGAAGCGATGGTGTACATGTATGGGATGAGTACAAAAGAGAGCACTTCACTCTCGTGCATTGCTATTCGTAACCATCAACGATCGCCTGCACTTGGTAATCTATCGGGCCTATCTATCAAAGGATATAAAGCCCTGCATCCTTCGCTAGAGGATACGGACAGCAAGTACCTAAAAACTCTCGAAAGGTTGTGTACATGGGCCACCGTAGGTTCCTCCATATGAAGGACCCGTTCACGGAGGAAGGGTGAGAATTTGATGGGATAGAAGAGAAGCGTAGAAGCCCATGCATCGCGATGGGGACGCTTGTATTTTCTTTGGTAAAGGATCTGAAAGTAGTATTTGGAAAAGGTCACGTAGCAAACCCGTCTCGGTGAACAAGGTCACACGAAGGCCATTTGGAAGAAAAAGTCAATATTTTGGGACTTACCTTCTTCGAAAGACTTAGAGGTCCGCCACTCATGGACTTCATGCATATCACGAAGAATGTCTGCGTGAACCTACTAGGTTTCCTAGATATGTACAGTAAGTCAAAAGATATACTTCAAGCACGAAAGGACCATGACTATTGGGACTCGAGGAACGACCTTCATCCGAAAAGAGAGAGAAAGGACAACATTACCTCCACCCCATGAGCTACACTCGAGCAAGGAAGAGAAAAAACATGATTAAGTTCTTGAAGCAATTGTGAAGGTCCCTTCCGGATACTCCTCGAACATAAGGAGACTCATAAACATGAAAGAGAATAAAATCGTATACATAAAATCCCATGATTGTCATGTGTTGATGACCTGATTGCTCCCGATGGCGGTGCGAGGTATTCGCCAGATTGGGTACGAGGGACAATCATAAAGGCGTGTTCGTTCTTCAACGGTGTCGCAGAAGGTCATCGAGCGAATAAGGTATCTAGTCGCATGATGACATGGTCAATAGTCCGTTAGCCTTGAGATGATCTTCCCTCCATCCTTCTTTGATATTATCGTCCATCTCATGGTCCACATTGTTAAAGAGATAGAAATTCTCGGACTGTGTTCCTCCATAATATGTTCCTTTCGAGAGGTACATGGGTATCCTAAAGAAGTATGTTCAGAATCGGTCTCGCCTGTAAGGCATTGCGCAGGTGTCAAGACCAGAGGAGGTGATCGAGTTTTGTGTTAGTTACATGGATGATCTGAATCCGATTGGCGTCCTCAGATCACGCCATGAGGGGAGGCTACGGGAAAAGGGACTTTAGGGAGAAAAGAGTCCTATAGCGACGATCTACTTGCATTTAAACAAGCACATTTCACGGTATTGAAACAAGCAAGCGTAGTGGCTCAGTATATCTATGATCACGAGATGAGTCTACGTGCCCAATACCCAGAGAAGTCAGATAAGTGGATCGCAGTGGAGCAAATGGATCATTTCGCGATTGGTTACAAAAGCAAGCTGTTGGGCAAGCAGACAGACGATGAACAATTGAAACTCTTGGCTCGAGGACCTGCCCACAACAATCATATCATTTCAAGGGTATGAGATAAATGGGTACACATTTTACACGACAACCCGTGATAACAAGAGCACCAACCAAAACAATGGCGTCCGTATAGATGCCTTGGACAAAATGGAAAGATGGACACCTACTATGGTTTCATAGAGGAGATTTGGGAGCGGAGTACGGGCCATTAAAAGTCCCTCTGTTTGGTGCCAATGGGTCAAACCGGTACCGTGGATATCGATAAGTATGGTATGACAACTGTGGACCTCAAGCAAGTGGCCTATAGGGACGAACTGTTTCGTGCTCGCTAATGATGTGACACGGTATTCTATGTGATGGACATGGACAAAGAAACCGAAAAGCGTATGAGAAGACTAGCGAGAGCGATCACCAAGGCGCCACGTGGTTCTTCGGGTAAAAGAAGGATTGTTGGAGTTGAGGCGCCACGGACGAAGAAGAGTATAATCGATTCGACGAGCTGCCTCCTTTCACGGTGGGCGAGACATTAGTGTCCTGAATGATACAGAGGAATCTCCCCACGACGCCGCGATCATAATGAAGGATCACTTGTAAAAGCAAAGTATGTTAGCAAATAAGGATTGCTTTGCTTTCTTTTGGTGTAATAGACTACTAACATACTAGTTTCTCATTCCTCTAGTGGTTTTCTGTATTTTCTTCAAATTGTACTAATATTTGACTAACAATATTGTTCAAAGTCCTCTGTACTAATATAACAAGGTGACAGTTTGCAATGGAATTATAAGAGTGCAAAAATTACTTTATTTCTTACAATTTTCTATAATGTTAATTTATATTACATGGTTGGAAAAAAATATTGTAAAGAAATCTTAAAAAAAGGCTAAATGAATTTAAAGTGGTAAAAACATTTTTACAAATTATTTAATGAAACAATAGTTAAACAAAGTACATTTTAAAAAGAAATCTTAAAAAAAGGCTAAATGAATCTAAAGTGGTAAAAGCATTTTTAAAAATTATTTAATGAAACAATAGTTATCAAGAGATTTAAAAAACAAATCTTAAAAAAAGAGGCTAAATGAATCTAAAGTTGTAAAAGCATTTTTAAAAATTATTTAATGAAACAATAGTTAAACAGTACATTTAAAAAAAGAAATCTTACAAAAAAGGCTAAATGAATCTAAAGTGGTAAAAGCATTTTTAAAAATTATTTAATGAAACAATAGTTAAACAGTAGATTCAAAAAAAGAAATCTTAAAAAAAAGACTAAATGAATCTAAAGTGGTAAAAGCATTTTTAAAAATTATTTAATGAAATAGTCCCGGTTGGTGTTTTCAACCGGGACTGATAGTGCCTAGGGCTCCTCCCAAGGCTGAGGTGACCCATCGATCCCGGTTGGTCTATCCAACCCAGTCTCGATGTGAGACATCGATCCGGTTGAATACACCAACCGGGACTGATGGTGCACCTATAAATCCCTCCCGCCGCCTCCTCTTCCCCAATTTTTCTACTCCCGCCATTGTTCCCCAATCTCCTCCTCCTCCCACTCGTTTGCAAAGACCTCCGATGACCGGACGCCTCCAACGACCCCACCGCGCGCCGTCCTCCTCGCCTCGAGCGACCCCCATCTGCTGCCGTCCTCCTGCGCCTCGGGCGACCACCGCGCCGTCCTCCTCGCCTCGAGCGACCCTATTGTCCTCCTCGCTTTTGGGCGACCACCGCCGTCCTCCTCGCCTTGGGCGACCCTGCCTCCGTCTTCCTCACCTATGGTAAAGCCTCCTTCAATCCTTGTATGAGCAAGAACATCTATCCGCCAACCTAGGTTTAAGTGGTAAACCGGATTCGGGACTGGAGGGAGTATGTAGTTGGAAGATTGAAATATTTTCTTGCTGGCTGGCTGAGATTGGTATTGTTTCTTGCTGGCTGGCTGAGATTGGTATTGTTTCTTGCTAGCTGGCTGAGATTGTTTCTTGCTGGCTGACTGGAGGGTAAAGTCTTTTATCAAATACTGCATTTGTTTCTTGCTGGCTGGCTAAGATTGGTATTGCTTCGGTTAGCAAGTTGTGATTACTCAGTTTCTATATTGCAGAAGAGGACTACCAATCAACTTGGGTACCGTGTTTTGGAGCCGATTGATTGCTTGGGGACTTTGCTTGTGGCGGATTGTTGTTCGTGAGGAATTGGGTTAAGATAGATTGTTTGTGACAACAAAAGTAACTTTCATAGATTACAATACTTGGTAGATCAATTGTGACTTGTAGATCCATACATAGGCTGTTCAATAGGCATCTTCTTTATTCGGTTTCATTCATTGGTGGTAGTCTTATTTCATCCATGCTATTGTCGCTACCTTCATCGAAGAAAGCATTGTATATCCTGGTTTGCTTATGTATATCTCGCTAATCGTTAAAGATTATCAATTGATCAACTAATAAAACCGCCAAGTATATAAACCTGTAATTGAGGTAAGGTTGTCACAAACAAATCTATATCTTGCCCTAGTGGCGAGGATGGCCTTTTAAAGGCAACCCGACATCGAGAACAACTTAAATGGAATCAACTTGAGTATTATTACTAGTTGTATGACTCCATTATTGCTCCTTGTTATGCTGCATTTGATCCTTGCTGGTGGAAGGGAGAGGTATTGCTCTGTGATGTTATTTGGGTTTGTTAATGAACATGACGTTTAATGAAATGATCTAAGCCTTGAACTGCTAGACTTGCATGATTGAAATTATTGGTTATTTTCACTGTTTTGTACAATTTGGATTTCATGTGGTAGCTCTGATCCTGTCAGTTAAGATTTCTAGTGGTTACTAATTAGAATAGCATTGCTCAATTTTTAATGTAATAGCTAGGACTGTGATGTGCTGCACTAATTGATAATTGTTTCTAGAAATGTTGATTGTCCATTAAGGTTTTATTGACAGGTAATAGTGTAAATATTTTTAGTTTTGTAATACACTTAAGTGGGCAAAGCATGTAGCAATACCAGGCATCTTAAACAGCAATCATTATTTGTTATAAGATCTAAGGTACTGAAATCAGAGCAAAGGATAGAAGATTATTCATGCTGTAGATAAAACTTCATGCTCTGCTAATTCTCCATGGATGATCAAGATATTAGGATGTAGATAAAACTCCTTGTTCTCCCAATTACTGCATGTTCTATTCAAACAGTACAAACATATTAGGATTACCAATTAGAAGCGCTTTAGAAGATCAAGATTTTTAAGAAATCATGAATAGTATATGAAAAAGGTGTATTGAGTATATAGCATATTTATACATATCCATGGATGAACTTCTTGATACTTTACTAGACTATTTATAAATATACAAGATATACTTTCTTTCTATGCAATGCATCATATTGACAATGTTATGGGCCAATGTTATGGGCATCATTCATTATGCAAGATATACTTTCTTTCTATGTATGTGTGAGATTTCTATGTCTTGTTACAATTTTCTTGTGCATGTTAAGGTGGTAAGAGTTCAAGGCTTAAGTCACTAAATTAAATTCTCTAGCCCATTTGTGATTGAGGTGAAGATTCTAAATCTTCATTTAAACCCAATAATCTGAGAGCAATCAAACTAGAGTTTCTGGTGAATTTTGAAATTTCTATTTTTATTGATCAGTTTCTATGTATATGTGAGATTTCTATGTATGTGTGAGATTTCTATGTATATGTGAAGTTTGAAATGTATATGTATCATGTCAAATGAATATGTATCATGTGAATTATTCTAATTTCTGGTGAATTTTGAAATTTCTATTTTTATTGATCAGTTTCTATGTATATGTGAAGTTTCTACGTATATGTGAGATTTGTATGTATATGTGAAGTTTGAAATGTATTTGTATCATGTCAAATGAATATGTATCATGTGAATTATTCTAATTTCTGGTGAATTTTGAAATTTCTATTTTTATTGATCAGTTTCTATGTATATGTGAAGTTTCTACGTATATGTGAGATTTGTATGTATATGTGAAGTTTGAAATGTATATGTATCATGTCAAATGAATATGTATCATGTGAATTATTCTAATTTGTGGTGAATTTTGAAATTTCTATGTATATGTGAAGTTTCTACGTATATGTGAGATTTGTATGTATAAAATTGTAGGTTCAGATTCATTATATTCCGAGAGTTGTAAAAAAGAGAAAATTCTGACAAGTTTAAGCTCTTTAAACTTGTCAGAATTTCCTCTTTTTTTTAACTCTCGGTATATAATGAATATATTTGCTTAATAAAAATAATGAATCATTCTTATTCCACACTAAAATGATTTTAAAAAAAATAAGCCCCTGCAAGTTCAAGAAGCATGGATGTCACGAGAGCATCCGGTACACCGAGAGGCGAAGCCATGAGGAGGCAGGCTCGCTTTGGAGTATCTAGGATCAATGAAGAAGAGGAGCGGGAGAAAGCCTATGGACAGTAGTTCACCGAAGAAGACAGAACCAAGTCCATTTCAAGCGAGCTCGCCTCCTCATGGCTTCGCCTCTCGGTTCTAACGCCTCGTGACATCCATGCTTCTTGAACTTACAGGGGCTTATTTTTTAAAAAAATCATTTTAGTGTGGAATAAGAATGATTCATTATTTTTTATTAAGTAAATATATTCTTAAGTATATATGAATTTTTTCATATTATTTTTTCATTTCGAGATGTATATGTATCATATGAATTTTTTCTAATGTATAAGTATCATTTTAAAGTTACATGTGCACATGTTTGTAGCATGAGGTCACAACATCGATCACTTGATTTCCTCTCAACTCTAGCAAAATTACCATCGTATAGTATTTGGCCGATTTACATTAGGAACATCTTCGGCGTCGCCGCCCATCCTCTCTACCGTCTCTTCCCCACCGTCTTCCACGCCGTTTTAGAGTAGTACCATCAGCTTTACATGAAATGTGATCTATTTTCGTTAATTTTCAGTGCTTCTTCTAGCCTAAGAAACGACGATGGACGAAGAAGAATTTATGAGAAGTTTGATTGCGGGATGTGATGAGACGGCGGAGCCTGCACCCGCCACCGAGGACAATAAGGCTGCAGAGCCTGCACCCGCCACCGAGGCCAATAAGGCTGCAGAGCACAATGAGGCTGCAGAGCACGATGAGGCCGGCGAGGTAACAATCAGTCACGTTCATGATTGTCGGTTCCACTACCATGCTAAGCCAACATCCTGACCCGTTCATGATTGTACCATGCTTTCAGATCGGTCAACCAGGCAGGCAATCACGTCAGCGAGGTCCAAGCAAGAAGAAGAAGGCAAGACATGTTATCACCGAAGTCGGCGAGGACGGCCGACCTCTTGCACCCTCGGGGGCGCTTGGGCCGTTCAATTCGGCATGCGGCGTCCACGTTAGGGACCACGTGGCAATTAGCATAGCAAAATGGGATCAGGTCCCTCAAGATACGAAGAACATGCTTTGGAACGATGTGAAGGAGACATTCACCTTCCCCCAAGGGACCGAAGAGAAGGTGAAGAGTTACACTCTCAAGAAGATGGCGGTCACATTCCAGACTTATAAAAAGAAGCTGAACACGGAGTATATCAAGAAGAATCGAACGCCCGACTTCAACAAGCACCCAAAGTTGCAAGATCACGGGATGCGTTTAGAACTACAAGACTTGAACGAAGGTCAAAGTTTGAGTGAGAAGAATAAATTGAATGCACAGAAGAAGAATTATCACCACCGACTCGCCCCGGTGGTTACCGCCATGCAATACCAAAATGGGAGAAGAGGAACAAGACACGCTAGTGAAGGGTATCGCACCAGTAATAATGGATTGGTCTGACAGAGCAAAGCATTGGTTCTATGCTCACGGCGGCGCCCTTGATGATAACGGCAATCTTTGTGTTTGGGGAGGTGCTAAGAGATGTGGCGAAGGCTTGTACATCCATCGAGGAGTCATCCAAGGGTAGCTTTGTGCCAAGCACAGGAGAACGACGAGCTAACAAGGGCCTTGCAAAATCCAGCGCACCCTGGACGTACAGGCGTCGGCGTTGTCCCGTGGAAGGTTGGTTTCGCTCAGGACGCCGAGACCTATAGGAGTCGGGCGAGGAGCAAGGCTCGACAGACACAACAGCTTAGTGCGCTTGAAGAATGCCTGAATCAAACAAATGAGAGAATGCAAGAAGAGATCCGAAGAGAGGTGCAGCTAGCCTTGAGCCAACAGCGCGAGACGGACCAAGAACCTCCAAGTAATCCAGACATCATCAGCCCCTCCGGGCAGCGAAGCAGCTGCGCTTCCGGTGGGCTGGCAGAAGCGGACTTGGACAAGTACCCCGTAGACGACATCAGGCAGCGGACACCTTGTGAGCTGCATATCCAAGCGCGGAACCTTACCTTCAAGGCGGCCGATGGTATGGCTCACCCATTAGAGCCGGGGCAGCTTATCCATGGCCAACAGATACCTTTAGGATACTCCAAGGTCTCGGTGGAGGAGGTCTGCCCAGGGTACGAGGACCTTGACCTCGACATTCCTAGAGGTGACGGAACTACGAAGCTAGGAGAGGCAGTACACACTTTCATCCTGTGGCGCAAACGGTACATAATTTTTCGAGATAACATGAACGTGTCCTCTCCGCGAAGAAGCATGAGAAGAAACCCGTCTCCTCTCAAGAAGGCGTCAACTCCTACACCACCTCCTGCGCATATAAGCCCGACAAGAAGCCCGTCTCCTACACCATCTCCTGCGCATATAAGCCCCGAAAGAAGCCCGTCTCCTCCCGAGAAGGCGCCGACTCCTACACCACCTCCCGCGCAGAAAAGCGCCACAAGAAGCCCGTCTCCTCCTAAGAAGGCGTCGACCAAGGGAAAGAAGCTAGCTCGGCCAGTAGCTCCCAAGAAGACGGGGTCCTCCACCCAATCCAAGAAGCTGGCTGAACTTCTGAAGCGGCCGTATGATATGAACGATGAGGAGACCAAGAAGGTGGTAAAAGGAGAGGTAACTAAATTTCTTAAACCCAAGTCACCAGAGAAGAAGGTTCAACCTGGCACAGAAGAATTTTATAAAGGCTTAATGACTATTAAAAATTTGAAGGATAAAAAAGAAATGCCTCGCCAATCAAACTACGAGCGCACATTGAGTAAGGAATGCCCCAAGAAGATGATGTCAGCTGAGGGGAAGGGTAAGGAGATGCAACAATTCTTCGAAGAAACTGGCCTTACCGCAAATCAAATATTAGGCACGGAAAAGATTGAGGTTGCCCAAGTAAAATGGTTATTTAAAATGGGCGGGTCATTGGTCAGGCATGAGGAGCTGCCCACTAACGACAAAGATGCGCAATTTCATGAATGGTACTTGGGCGTGACCAAGCATGGTCTCTGATGTTATTTGTCAAGTTTAAGCAACAAGACTTTTTCGCGGTGAAGGTGAATTTGTTGTCGATCGACTACATATATGATCTATACTGCATGACGCCTCAACGTGAGCTTGATGGGTTCTTTGGTAGGGGTGGAAAACGAGCAGATGAACTTTTTTGAGCTTTCTTGACACTAATTTATTCTTATTTATTATAATCTCTGTATTGTTTGAGACCCAATTTGAGCCGAGCCTAACGAGCCGAGCCTAACGAGCCGAAAGTTGACTCTTGTTCCAAATCAACTAATTTTTATTTTAAAAGAAAATGAATGTAATCGAGCAATTTTGAAGCGAGCCAACGAGCCACTCAACGAGCTTTTTTCCGACCCTAGTTCTTTGGACTCTGTAAGTGTCTTAATTATTTGCAAAAACTATCGTGCACTTCCTTGTACTATACTAACTTGCAAGCCTAACTAATTTCTTATGTAGCATGGAGATACAAAGATGCCGAAGGGATCGTATTTTCGACATAGGCTTCATGGACCCAGTAGTTATCAACGAGACAACCGTTAGAGACCACCCAAGCGAAACAGAGACTAATGTGTTCAATGCGCTAATGGGTCAAAGATATAAGTCAAAGATATATCTAGCCTACTCATTTAAGTACGTGTTTTCGTACCACCTCATTCTACTCCTTTTTCATAACACGATGTTAGAACTAATTAGTTATCTACGTTGACACATCTATGTATAGTTTTCACTGGATTCTTCTTATGATCGAGCTAGATCGTAGCTCAATCACAATTATGGACTCATAAAGGAGACCCGGTTGAAAAGTATCAAAACTTTATCGACATGCTCAACCGGTATTAATTCTTGTTCCTTTTATTATCATACTAGCTCTATTTCCTTCAATTTGAAACAAATTCTAATCATGTACAATTCGTAATCACATGTGTAGTGCATTCACACGGTTCCGTGCTAAAAACGTATGTATTCAATGAGGAATTTGACATTACATTTGCCTCTCGTACGTATATCATAATGCTAGCTTTTTAGTTAGTTAACTTATTTTCCTTGCATCCATTTCACGCTTTCAACTTTTTCCACCGCAGATCTTGACTCAGCCGCCGGGTAATAATTTATGCGGCTACTATGTATGCGAGTTTATGCACACCCAAACCGGAGTCGTCGACCGCATGCTAAAAGGCAACAAGGGGGTGAGTTAATATAACTACTAGCTTTAATGATGTATAGGTACTCCTTATATCTTGTACAAATTCAAGTATTGATTAGTTAATGACTTAACGATAGGTGCCTCAATATTTGGCGGAAGAAGGTTCGGAACTCTTACCGGCACGAGTGAGAGCAATTCAAGAACAACTCATCGGCTTTATTTATGATGAGGTCGAATCCAAAAGGCGAGTTTCACGAACGAAATTTTAACGGTGGTGCCCTTCTATAAGGACCGATGAATCGTAAAATTAGACATCTACGGCTAGCAAGAGCGACAGCGTAAAAGATCCCGATGAACAGAAGGAAAAAAAAACTCAAGTTGTAATTAAAGTTGTGTACATATATATTGATACATTAGACGATGAGCAGAAGAACAAATATGTGTACATATTTTAATACATTAGATGTAATTAAATTTGTTAATGAATGTTCAGTGATTTAATTATCAGGCAAAGTGCATGATTGATTATCTGTGCTTTTAATTAGTTGTGATTTAACACACACACATATATAATAGCTTTGGAGAAATAGACACAGTATATATACAAAACATCGATCGGTTGGAGAAACCAACTGCATCGATGAGGTGCTCATCGATGCGGTTGGAGACACCAACCGCATCGTTGAGGTCCTCGTGGCTTCCCGACGCTACCGCCACGTGTGAATTCGAACCGCATCGATACTCTATCAAGACGGTGAGGAATGGGACCGATGCCCTTGAGCATCGGCCTGGATGGCTATGCGGTTCAAAACCGGTACTAAAGGCGATTTTGGACCGGGACTAAATGCCCTTTCCGTAGTAGTGCAATATAACACAATATATTTGAGGAACCATATTTCACAGACCCAATCACCGTTAATAATTATGCAAATCAAATTATACAGACCTAATCTTTCTTTCGTCACCATTGATTTGCGCTACTCTTTTGTGTTGGTATCGACGGAGCCACCCACACGTTCCCAACCCGAACCTTTTACATTTTATTTTTAAAATAAACTCCCTCCAACTTATTTTTTAATATAAATGAATGTTGCAACACCACAAGTATGTCCAAAGAAAAATAAGAAAGTAATTATTTTAAAATATTTTTAATATGTAAATAAATAAACTCACTACTGCGGATCGGGCATCCACAAGCGGTTCAAAACCGCTTTCAGAAGCGGTTTTAGAACCGCTTGTAAGCAACCACGAGTGATACCCCGTCGGGTATCACAAGCGGTTCGTTCAACACCACAAGCGATTGGGAAGGTGTCCAGGCAGGCTCGAGTAGCCACCACGTGGCGGTTTTCCACAAGCGGTTGGTATCAGCATAGTGTTTTGATTATATTCAATATAGAATATGTTTTGAGAGGGGTTTTTGATATAGATTTTGACAATTAAAATAAATAGAACTACAGGAGTTTTTTTGACATAATTAAATATATATTATTCATGCGTACTCATTCAGATAATTACAGGTTCATTTATAGAAAAATACGAACTTAATAGACTAAAAAATGAACAAGTTGATGAACACATGAAATAATAAGCAACTTTTACAAGTTTCAAAGAATAAAAGGGCAAATCTTGAGCTCATTTCTTGCATGTGTCGCTCTTTTTGCTCTTGGTCGACGTTAATGTCAGTTCACCTGTCCTTATTTCAGGACAAGGTCTCCAACCATTTGCGTAGAACTCGCCTTTGGTGGATACAATTTCGTCGACAATAAAGCCGATGAGTTGTTCTTGGATTGCTGCAACACGGTGCGGCGGGATCACGCCTTGCACATCGATGTTGGACTGACAAAGCGGGAAGTAAATAAATCTCTAGACATGTAATTAAAGTGTAAGTACTAAGAAATTGACATGTGCACACAACCTCGACGTTGGTTGTCGGCACATCGCCATGGGTAATACTTTGCATATAGTGGCACACATAATATCCACATAAGTTGTTTCCAGTCGTCTGTTGTAGAACCTGCGATGAAATTTGAAAAGAAAACAATTATTGGGATGAAAAACTGTTATGGCATATTAATATTCTTTAATATGTACTCGAGTGCTTATTTGGACATCAAATTCATTTTTGAAATCTCCTTGTTGCTTCTTTCGAAACCTTGCGAATGCCCTGTGTGATGCGTTAGTATGAATAGTAATTATCAGAGTTGGAATTAGCAAGGTATTTCAATATATATAATAAGGAAACTATCGTATATATATATGTGCTATATACATGTTTAGGGTGTCAATGATATATTGATATTTTTCCACCGGAGTCCTTTTTGGGTCTTGAACAACGATCTGGCTACTATCAAGCTTGATGACAAGAAGGATCCAGTGAACCTATTCATGTATTGCAACATATATGTAACTAGCTAGTAGTATTATCAATGCCTTGGAAAATATAAGAACGAGAGGTTGTATATATACGTACTCGAAATTGAAGGGCAGAAGTATGTATGGTTTGTAGTGATGTCCCAAGAATGCATCGAGAATGTAATCCTCAACAGCCTTTCGGTTGCATCCAAAGACGTACTCGTTAACAATCTCTGGGTCGATGAAGCCCACGTTGAAGATGTTCTCTTTTCTACATCATTGTATCTCCATTCTAAATAGAAAGGTATAAGTTATTAGAGTTGCAATTTTATTGTACGAGGAAGCACACGGTAAAGGTATGAGCTTGACACTTACAGGCACCAGCAGCTCATAAGAGACACGTTGATGGCGTCGGCATGGTAAAAATGGTAGAAGTCATCGAATTCGAGCCATATGCTGTTGTCCCCACGATAAAAATCATCTTTTGTGATACGGAGGGGGAACATCGTTCTTCCTTGAGCAGACTCTGTCATGTACCATTCGTGAAATTGCTGCATCTTGGTTGGCAGATCCTTTATCTCATTAGGGTCAATCAACTCCTGGCCCAACTTATATTGCCATCTAACCTTTGCCATAGGGAGATCATCTATTAATCCAAGAGCTATAGCTGTCGAACTGAGTCTCGCCTCCTTCATAAACCTCTCGAGGTTCTCCTGATCTTGGTCTCTCTTCTTCGTTGCCGCTGCCTGACCACGTTTATTCTTCCATGTAGACTTTATTATTGTCCGTTCATAGTTGGACAGCACAGGCAGTGGCTTTGCACGGCATGTCGCGAAGTGTTCCGCCGTTTTTGGATCAATTGGTACCTTTGACTCTAGCTTCTTTTTTACGAAGTGTGCAGCCAACTCTGCTTTAATGACCGCGTCACTCTCCTCCTTATTCATATCATATGCTCTCTTTGGAGGTTCTTTTATCTTTGTCGATCGGCTGGACTCTGCCTTCTTGGGAGCAGGTGGAGGAGCCTTTCTGCTATCGAGTTTCTTCCTCGGAGGAGATGGTGGAGGCGTGGTTTTCCTAGGGGGTTCTTTTTTGTTTGAGATGCTGGTGGTGGAGTAGGGCTTCTTCGTGGAGCGGGTGGTGGAGGAGGCATGCTCTGTTTTATCGGCGAGGCATTGCGTGGAGGTGACGTTGGAGGAGGCGTGGGTTGCCGTGGTGGAGATGACGCGTCCACACCATCTGAAAATATGATGTACCGTTTGCGCCAAAGGATGATATTGTGGAGGGCCTGTCCATGCTTGGTCACGTCGTCGCCTCCAGCAATATCGAGGTGAAGTTTTTCAAATCCGCTCAGCACCTCCTCCACCGCGACTTTCGAGTAACCCGGGGGTATCTCGTTGCAGTGGAATGTCTGGCCCTGCTCCACCGGAAATGCCATGCCGTAAGCCACCTTTATGGAGAGGTTACGCGCATCAACGTGTAGCTCACACTGGCGGTGAACCCTTATGTCATCCACGGGATAACGAGCTAGCAAGTTGTCCGCTTCAGGGGCCCCCGTGGACGCGCAGCTACTCCGTTGTGCGGAGGGGCTGATCACGGCGTCTGGCTGATTGCTTGGACCTAGTCCCTGAAGCTTGCGGAGGGCAATTTGTACTTGTTCCAATGCTAGCCTGGGTTGCTCTGAGCTCTTGTTCCAATTGGTACATTTTATATGATTCTCTTATTTTGCTTCTATGCCGGCTCCTGTACGTATGTGCATCCTTGGCGAAACCGTACTTCCACGGCGTTAGCTTGCTCATACCTCGTGTCCGTACCGGGTGCTCAGGGTTTTGAAGGGCATGTGTTGGCTCGTCATTCTCCCTGTTTGTCACCAACGTACCTGCCTGAGACTGCTCGACAGCTTGTACAATCCTTTGACCAACCTCTTGCACTCCTGGTGCCATTACCAAGCTGCCGTCATCTGCAAGGCTCCCCCCATGACCCATGAACCAATTGCGCAGGCGCTCTTCCCACAAAGTGGTAGCCGTTGTGACGTCCTTTGCCATTAATTCTTCTTCCCACTTCTCCCATTTCGGTACAGCCTTGAGGTAACCACCGGTGCCAAGATGGTGGTGGTATTTCTTCATTTGTGAATTGGCCTTGTTCTTCTAACTCACGGCCTGGCCTTCAGCTGACAGCTTGTACTCCTCGAATGCTTCCCAGTGATCTGCCAGCTTAGGAAATTGGTTGAAGTCGGGTCTTTCTCCCTTCTGCACATACTTGCGGCTAAGAGACGTCTTCCATGCTTGAAACGAGGTTGCCATCTTCTTCAAAGTGAATTTCTTGGCCTTGTCTTCGAACCCTTGTGGAAATGTGAAATTTTCCTTAATAGTTTCATTCCATAATTTTAAAAAAGCTTTTAGCACTTTAGTTTCATTCCATAATTTTTAAAAAAGCTTTTAGCACTTTAGTTTCATTTCAGAATTTTTGAAAAATGTTTTTAGCACTTTAGTTTCATTCCATAATTTTTAAAAAATGCTTTTAGCACTTTAATGTCATTTCAGAATTTGTCAAAATGCTTTACACATACATAGTTCATACAGTAGTGGTACACATACATAGTTCATACAGTAGTGGTACATCTCAAGTAATCACATACTTTGTCTTTACAAGTGTTCCTTCATTATGATCGCGACGTATGAAAGGAGCATCCACGTCTTTGTCATTGAGGAGGCTTATGTCGACATCCATAGCGAAAGGAGGGAGCTCGTCGAACTGACTATACTCTTCCTCGTCTGTGACGTCCTCAACTCCAACAATCCTTCGTTTGCCTTGGAGAACCACGTGTCGCTTTGGCTTACTACTACAATCTTTCTGCTTGTCCTTCTGCTTCTTAGGTTTGCTTGACATGTCCATTACGTAGAAGACCTGTCTCACATCGTTCGCGAGGACGAACGGTTCGCGCCTATAGCCGACTTGCGTGAGGTCCACGATTGTCATACCATATTTGTCGACCTTCACGTCGCTTGAAGTCAGTTTGACCCATTGGCACTTAAATAGAGGGACTTTCAAAGGTCCATAGTCGAACTCCCATATCTCTTCTATGAAACCATAATATGTATCCATCTTGCCTTTGTTGTCTTTGGCGTCTATACGGACACCACTATTCTGGTTGGTGCTCTTGTTATCCTGGGATCTGGTGTAGAATGTGTAACCATTTATCACTACACCATGACACCAAATTAGCGTCAGACATCAGTCGGCAATAATACATAATTACCGACCAACTATCTGTCGCTAAAACTTGGTGACGGACTAACTGTCGGCAATAATACTTTTAGGGTCAGATGGTGCATTGGAAATTATTTTGATATGTAGGGACACACTATGTGTCGACAATTCTCATTTTCTAGGTCAAACTGTCTGACGGTAAAGGTGTGGCAGCAGATTAAATGTCGGCAATGTTGGGTACATGATAAAAATGATATATTCTTAAATAACCAAATGAAAACTTTCACTTCTCAGGGTATCTTAAAATACCCTCTTGCCTGACAATCTCCTATTGCATGTATTTTGCTAGGTCCAATATTTAGCCCCCCTCTTTGTAATTTTCTAGCTCCGCCACTACCTAGTGTAGACATAATCGAAGGGCTGCACCGTATCAAATTCAAAGGGTGATTATCAGTAGCTCACAACATTTGATAGGAAACAAAGGACAGAGCAACACATAATTGGAAACATAGTTCTTATAATAGAAGCACAATATTGCTCAAAAAAACTAACTGATACTATGTAAGAAATGGTTTCTCAATTATAGATCTTAGTCAGATCAAATCCTTAGAATTTAGACAAATTATAAGATAACTACTCCATACATAAATGATATATGGCATGCATATAATTTCGATGCAATCCTTATGAGCTCAAACAAAATGCCAGATTTCTGTAGGTAAAAATCTGGGAACCCTCATAGCGCCGCCACACAACTCGCTCTCTCCATCCATTTTTTCGGATACGGGTATGGGTATTTTTTTCTCGGGTCGGATACGGATAGTACCCGGATAGCTAAGCGTCGGATTCGAGTCGGATTCGGAGCGAGCACTACCCGAAAAATACGCTAGAATCTCGGGCGGATACGGATACTCGGGAGTATAAAATACAGCCGAGCCCACGGCCCATTGAGCCTGATTTCAGCCTTATAGGCCTGGTCCAATGGCCCAACACAAATTTCATAACGTTTAGGCTTAGGGTTTATTCTTCGGATCCACTCGGCGTCTCTACTACTCACGCACGTCCAGCCCCAAATCCTTCGCGCCGACGCGACGCCCCCAAATCCCCAACCAATCGCCCTAAGTTCTTCTCACTTCTCACGCGCGTCGCCGCCGGTCCCCTCGGCGCATCGCCGTCGGCTCCCTCCTCAGGCAGCGCACCGCCGCCTCCTACCTCGGGGCCCCGCCGCCACCTCTTCCCCCGTGGGCAGCGGCTCCCTCCTCAGGCCCTTGCCGGCTCACCGCGCCGCTGTTGGCCTCCGGGCCTCACCATTCCTCCACAGGCTCTGGGCGCCACCTTCCCCGAGCATCGCGCCCAATCCTCTTCCTCGCCGCCATCTCCCCTACTCCCCCTCTCTCTCTTTTGGTCTCACGCCCAAGCACATTCCCCATCTCCCTTGGTGCCATTGCCCCTAAATCCATCGCCTTAGCTTCGCGCCACCGCCGGCTCCTCAGGCATCACAATCTAAGTATTATTCCCCATCTCCTTCTTCTTTTTCTTCCTCCTGAGCTTATCCCCTTCTCTAAATTTCTTTTGCCCTAGGTTTCCATCACCCGGTCGGCCTCTGGCTCGTCATCCCCACTGGATCTGGTGGGTGGAGGGGAAAAAGCTCGAATCCTTGGGCCGCAGGCATGGAGCTTGGCGACCACCACTACCGGCTTCTCCTACCTCAACTTCGGTTCTCCACCGCCTCCCGAGTTTTCAATCCCCAAAAGCTAAGTGTTTCATTCCCCTTTTTATTTGTTAGCATGATGTCTGATTACCTTGCTTACCACTCATGCATAAGGATATTTTACGAATCTAGAGAAATTTATGTGTATATGGATCTATGAATGATGGATGATGCTTATTGAACAGTTTAGCCTTGTGCTTGATAATCAGAAATGGATTCTTTAGTATAATATGCTATTACTTGCCAAGAAACATATGTGTAAGTTTGTGCTAAGCCTTCTTCTAGGATTAATTTGTTTAGGGTTTTTGTGTGCTGAGATGTGATAGGCATGATCTTGTGAAGTTATAGTTAAGCTCTATGTGTTTGCGTTTATTAGCGGTTATATATATATATAAGCTTATGAACATAGGAATCAACGTATTGCCAAATTTTGTGTGTATGAATAAGCATGTCTGTGTAGGATTGTTATTCTAGAATTTATGCATGTATCAATGTATGATATCTCATAAGGAAATTTTCTTATGATACAGCATTTTATTTCTCATGCATTATTCAAATGTGTTAGCATTCTGTTTAGTCAATGATTATGGACTGATAGCTTGTATCTTTTGTGAACTGTTATGAGTGTTTGGTGATGCCTATTGCTTCAATTCCTATTAGTTTGTGAATGCAACCTAATGACTGCTTGGCTTGCATGTAATGGAGCTTAGAAATTGTAGTGTACTGCTGTTAGTTGAAAAGGGGCATTTGTAAATCTGTGTTCTGTGCTCTTATGGGATTGAGAAAGATAAGGTTCGGAAAAGAGGCTCTTAGTGCATGGTAGTTATTAGCAATGGGGGTATATTAGAAGTTTGAGGTTCATGTTTAGAATAGAAATGTGCTTAACCTTCGCCTTAATCCTTTTGAATCTTCATATTTATAAGGCTACTTGTGACAAGGAAAGGGGTGATGGCAAAATTGACATAAAACCTAATGGTTTTGGTTTAGTAGTAATTATTCCCAAGTTCAAATCCAACCATGTCCTTCTAGTTCTGTTCAGGCATTGTGTGGCTATTAGAATATTATTTTGGAATGACTATTTTAATTGATGGCTTGAAGTGTATGCTCCTTTATGCCTGATTGCTACTGAACTATATGACTAGAAGGAATTGAATGACCAAAACATGCAATTGGATATGCAATCAGCTTTTTAACCTTCTTCCTAGTAGATTTTCTAGTCATTTAGTACTACTGTTCGTGCTTCAAGGTTTTAGCTTTTGTGCATAATCTATCATGCATGCATTTTGATGGATAGCTTAAGATCATTTATATTCATTACACCAACCTGCTATTCAATCTTCGACCCTACTAGTGATCACAGTTTGGAAATGTATATGCTATGAATCATTGGCAGCATGAGGTATCAGATTTATGTTTCACTTATTAAAGTAATGTTGTCACTCTTAATTCACTGCATTGCCTAGTTAAGGTTGCCCAGTTCTATATACATGGTGATTTAAATGCATAGTGACTAATATATGTTGCTACCATCATTTTGCATAATCATGATAAGAGGTGAAAAGATAGTAATACTAATGGTCGCACCTTTTGCTTGCAAAGTGAAGAAGATGAGGAGTAGCGGCAGAGCTTCCTTCTCTTTTCTAGTCAATTTTCGCTTTCATCAAAGGACAAAGAAAAGGATAGTTGGTGCAGCGTGGATAGGGATAGGGTGCAAGTGGTAAGTTTTCTTTTTATATTGCAGTTGTAAGTTTCCTTTTTATACCAATTAATTGACTTAAACATAGGAGGTAGATCCATGTACGAATTTTAAAAAGAAGTACTCCCCATGTACATATGGAGCTATAAAATTTGTTGACATAAGCTTGAAAGATTACTTTCCGGAGGACAATCAGGGTCTTGATTATGAAACTGTGTGTATTACTTTGTACTACCGATTAATTTGCTACTTACTTTCACGCCTGCTGCCTACTTATACGGAAGGAGTGACATTTGTATCATTTGAAGATTTATTACCTCTGTCCAAAATCCCCATGATCTGTTTGATTTCTTACAGGCTATATGTACAAAACATACTTAGCAATAGTAGTGATACACATGTAAATCATCTCTAGCAATTTTTGGTATGCACCAAAGACTCTAATAAATTTCTCCATATCCACTGACCCAAATTTTCTGTGGTGTGGCCCTGGTATTGTTCAGCGTAATAATGAGCTCTAATTTTTCTATTATTCTTGTACTACATCATGTAGAGGTGTCACATAGTTTACTATTGCCATGTCCGACTGCATAGATAATTATAAATGCTGGTTACATAATTAATTATTCTTCCTTTTAGTCGTAGAATTATCCAATTATTTAAACTGAGTAGCATTGTTGTATTTATTATGTTGAAACTTTCAAGCTTGTATAATTCTAGATAAAATAATATACTTTGGCGTCTTATGATTAAAGATCATATTTCCTTTTTGCAGATAAAGTTGGAATACCATAGCAAGTTGGAAGACCATGTCAAGTTGGAAGAAATCTTTCAAAGATGTTATTTGTTTTAAGAATTAAGTTTGATGTATTACAAGTGATCATTTTGGGTTATATCAATTCACATACTTATTTAAACTTTTGGACAAAGATGGCTAGCTATTTTAATGTTTTTATCATGGCCCTAAATATACTGCCAATGGTTGTACTGTTGCAAGCTATCACTATGGATGTGGCTACTCTATTTTGATGTCTTAGATGTTTTTATTGTGGCCCTAAATATACTGCTAATGAATGTAATGTTGAATGTGCTATTCAGGCTACTCTATTTTATTGTCCTGGTTATAATGTTGCATAATGTCATCATGGTTGAGGCTACTATATTTTTTGTGAATGGAAGTATAAAAGTACCATGATTGTCCTAATAGTGATCAAGCTAATTATTGAATTTTATTTTTTTTTAAATCGGGATAAAGCATCCCATCGAACTATCTGTCGGTAAAAGTGTGGATTGCCAACACACAATCTGTCAGTAACTATATGTCTGTCGGTAATTATATGTCTGTCGGTAATAACTATGTCTAATGGCAAAATTATGTCTGTCGGCAATAAGGCTATATATGGAGTCAGCTAGTCTGTCGGTAATACCTAGTCGGTCGACAAAAGTCTTTGCTGACTGGACTTTAACCTACAGAGGGATGTCTGTCGCCAAATATATTGCCGACAGACTATGTGACACAGCATGTAGCTTTTGCCAACAGACCGTCTGTTGCAACAAAGGTGTTGTGGTGTAGTGTATCTCGTACCCCTTGAATGTCACGATTTCACTAGATGGTCCCCGAGCCAAGCGTTGCAACTGTTCATTGTTTGACCCATTCAAAAGGATTTAGTTTTGTAACCAAGCGCCGAAAGAATTCATGTGCTTCAGTGTTATCCAATCCTCAGACCTCCCCGGGAAATCGCAGCGTAGAATACTCTTGTGCTCAAGGACATACGGGGCCACTACAATTGATTGTTTCAAAACCGTGACATGTGCTTGCTTAAATATAAGAAAATCATTGCATGAAATTGCTTTCCTTCCTAGTGTCCCTTTTCCCCGTAGCCTCCCCTCATGGCGTGATATAGGGACGCCGATCGGGTTTAGATCATTAATGTAATCCACACAAAACTCAATCACCTCCGATCTGTCCCATAACCCTCGGCAATGCATCCTTCCGGATGAGAACGGTTACAGACATACTTCTTTAGCACACTCATGTACCTCTCGAAAGGGAACATGTTGTGCAGATACACGGGTCCGAGAATACCTATCTCTTTGACAAGGTGAACAGTGAGATGAACCATAATATCAAAGAATGCAGGAGGAAAGATCATCTCAAGACTAACCACACTTTGTACCACGTCATCCTGCAGCTTACTTAGTTTATCTGGGTCGATGACCTTCTGTGAAACCGCGTTGAAAAAAGAATACAGCTTTGTGATTGTCCCCCGTACCCACTCGGGCAGTATGCCTCTCACAGCCACTGGGAGCAACTGTGTCATTAACACAAGATAGTCATGGGATTTCATGTGTATGATTTTATTCTCTTTCGTGTTTATGAGTCTCTTTACATTCGAGGAGTATCCGGAAGGGACCTTCACGCTGTTCAGGAACTCTATCATGCTTTTTTTCTCTTCTTTGCTTAGAGTGTAGCTTGCAGGATGTAGGTAATGTTGTCCTTTCCCTCTTTTTTCCGGATTTAGGTCGTTCCTCAGTTCTAAGAGTTTAAGGTCCTTCCGAGCTTGTAGTGTATCATTCGATTTTCCATACATATCTATGTAGCCTAGCAGGTTCAAGCAGACATTCTTCGTGATGTGCATGAAATCAAGTGAGTGACGAACCTCCATGACTTCCCAATAAGGCAAGTCCCAAAATATTGACTTCTTCTTCCACATGGGTGCCTGACCATCCTCATTCTGCACATATTTGCTTCCAGGACCCTTTTCAAATACTACTTTCAAATCCTTTACCATAGCAAACACACGTGGCCCACTACGATGCTGAGGCCTTGCACGAAGGTCTGGTTGCCCATTAAATTTCCTGCCTTTCTTCCACAATGGGTGACTCGTAAGAAGAAACCTACGGTGACCCATGTACACAACCTTCCGAGAGTTTTTCAGGTACATGCCGTCCGTTTCATCTAAGCACTAGATGCAGGCTCTATATCCTTTGATTGTTAGGCTGGATAGGTTACCGAGGGCAGGCCAGTCATTGATTATTACAAATAACAATGCACATAGGGTGAAATACTCCCTTTTGTACTCATCCTATACTCTTGCACCATCCTCCCACAACGTCACAAGATCTTCAACCAATGGTTTCAAGTAGACATCGATGTCATTTCCAGGTTGCTTGGGGCCTTGGATCAACAACAGCATCATGATGCACATTCGCTTCATGCACAACCATGGAGGAATATTATAGATACATTGTGTAATAGGCCAGGGGCTATGGCTGCTGCTTAATTCTCCGAAAGGATTCATCCCATCGGTACTCAACCCAAACCTTATGTTTCGCACCTCATCTGCGAAGTCCAGGTATGTTCGGTCAACTTTCCTCCACTGTGAGCCATCGCAGGGTGTCTAAGCATCACATCGTCCTTACGCTCTTCTTTGTGCTAACGCATCATCTGGGCATGCGCTTTGTTAGCAAACATACGTTTCAATCAGGCGATCACAAGGAAATACCACAACACTTTAGCTGGAGGTCTCTTCTTCTTACACTCCCCATCTATTTCACCTGGATCGTCACGCTTCACCCTATACCGTGATTCTTTGCACACTGGACAAACATCCAAATCGTCATACTCATTGCGATACAGGATACAATCATTAGGACATGCGTGTATCTTCTGTACTTCCAATCCCAAAGGACAAATGACTTGCTTGGCTTCATATGTAGATACAGGCAGAGTGTTATCTTCTGGAAGCAACTTCCTTACGAGAGAAAACAACTCATCGAATCCCTTATCTGACACACCATTTGTAGCCTTCCATTGCATGAGTTCCAGTGTGGTACGCAGCTTTTTGTGGCCCTGCCCACAGTTTGGGTACAAAGGAGTTCTGTGATCCTCTAACATGCGCTGAAACTTCTCGAACTATCTTTCATCTGTGTAGTCTCCCTCTCCGTCATGCAGCATCTGATCTAGCACATCATCACCAAAGTCACCAAGTGTTTCTTCCACGGAACAGTATTGCGTGCCGTCCGGGATACTGTTGAATCCATCTTCCTGTTCCTCGCCTTCTTGATCGTCTTCCTGGCTAATCGCCTCTACTTCGCCATGGTTGGTCCAACAGGTATAGTTTGGCATGAAACCTCTCATGATCAAGTGGTTCATAACTTGCCATCGCTGGGGGTGCTCCTTCTCGTTCTTGCAATGTACACACGGACAACATATGAAGCTGCCTAGAGGCAAGAATGCAACGGCCGCATCGAGAAAAGCCTGCACACCATCAATGAACTCTCTCGAGCGACGGTCCGCATTGTACATCCATTGCCGATTCATCTACACCAAGTTATAATTTCATTAAAAATTATAACAAATTTCGTTTCAAAAATTATAACCTAACTTATAGTTACATTTAAAAATATAAAGCTCACAACCACTTAAATCCAACAAAAAAAGCTCCACCTACACCGTCATCCAATTAAAGACCTACCTTTCTAATTATTTTTTATCCCTTCCTACCTTTGTAATTATTTTTTATCCTTCTACATGTTTTTCTATTTTATTTCATACACCAATAATTACTTCTTTGTAATATTGTACCTAGATCTCCCCCAACATATTGTGATATTTAAGATTCTAAAGCTAACAACCTCCTAGATCTAAAGTTTTCAATCACCTTTACCTTGTAATGTCATATTTTGAACTAGATCTCCACCCTACATCTTCATACAACAACAAAAACAAGCATAGAAAACAAATTTTTGATCATGGTGATCTTGCTTAAAAAGTTCAAGATTTCTCCACATCCATTGAAAAAAATAGCAATATCTAGGTGAGAAGGATGTTCACATGATGTTACTAACTTGAAACACTTAATTTGGAGCTAATCACCCCCAATTAAAAATTTGGACAGCACCTCCCCAAGAACAGCCCTGGGCCGGTCCTTCTCTGTTCGATCAAACCTCTACTGGCTCGTGGAGGAAGAAGAGTTTAAATGCGCTACGCGGGAGCTCTTCGAAGCGGTTTGAACCGCTTCTGAAAATCAGAAGCGGTTTGAGACAAGAACCGCTTCTAGAACGCAAGATCCAGAAGCGGTTCGTGTCTCAAACCGCTTCTGGAAGCCCTCTCCGGACCATTGCCTACGAACCAATTCTGATGCGAACATCACAACGGGTTTGCACCAAACCACTTTTAATAGACCAGTTGTGATGTCCAGTTCTGTAGTAGTGTCTCTATCTTTATAATTACAATTGATTTTTAGTTTATAACTTTTTAAAAATATTTTACAATAAACTCTTTTCCAATTTATATCAAACATAAACTAGACACGGCATGCAGCTTCCAGCAAAAAAAGGGGAAATACTGTAGCATGCAGCACTCCTAGTCCACTGCATGCTATAGGTTTTTTTTGTTTTTCGCTTTTTTTTTGTTTTCTCCACCATGTGGCGGACTAGGGGCATTGCAGCACCTCCAGTCCACTGCAAGGCCTGTGCAGCCCGTTCTGAGCGCGGCTTGCGTGGGCTCGGGAGCTAAATATGCAAAAAAAATATCTATCGGGAGCTAATTTTTTTAAAAAAATTGCAAGCTAGAACAGTAAAAATTACATATTACTCCTTCTGAGTAGACATACATAACGAGACTAACATAAAGAGAAGGTCACGGAAGTGACTGTGCTCATCAGCTCAAATGATCTGTGTGGACATGAAATGAAACGAAGTGGGAACGGTCCGTAAATAGTTATTTTATTTTTGTTTTCATATATTTTATTATTAATTGAAATAAAATTAAAAACTCATAAACACTACTGCGGATCGGGCATGCACAAGCGGTTCGAAACCGCTGTCAGAAGCTGTTTTAGAACCGCTTGTAAGCAACCGCGAGTGATACCCCGTCGGGTATCACAAGTGGTTCCCCGAACCGCTTGTGGTTCGATACTTCCACAAGCGGTTGGTGTCACCAACCGCTTGTGGAGAGAGCCTCTCCACAAGCGGTTACCAACCACTTGTGAAGAGGCTGACAACACAGCGTTTTGATTATATTCAATATAGAATATGTTTTGAGACGGGTTTTTGATATATATTTTGGCAATTAAAATAAATAGAACAACAAGAGTTTTTTTGACACAATTAAATATATATTATTCATGCGTACTCATTCAAATAATTACAGGTTCATTTATAGAAAAATACGAACTTAATAGACTAAAAAATGAACAAGTTAATGAACACATGAAATAATAAGCCACTTTTACAAGTTTCAAAGAATAAAAGGGTGAATCTTGAGCTCATTTCTTGCGTGCGTCGCTCTTTGTGCCCTTGGTCGACATTGATGTCAGTTCACCTGTCTTTATTTCTAGACAAGGTCTCCAACCATTTGCGTGGAACTCGCCTTTGGTGGATACAATCTCGTCGACAATAAAGCCGATAAGTTGTTCTTGGATTGCTGCAACCCGTTGTGGCGGGATCACGCCTTGCACATCGATGTTGGGCTGACAAAGCGGGAAGTAAATAAATCTCTGGACATGTAATTAAAGTGTAAGTACAAAGAAATTGACATGTTCACACTACCTCGGCGTTGGTTGTCGGCACATCGCCGTGGGTAATACTTTGCATATAGTGGCACACATAATAGCCACATAAGTTGTTTCCCTCCATCTGTTGTAGAACCTTCGATGAAATTTGAAAAGAAAACAATTATTGGGATGAAAAACTATTACGGCATATTAATATTCTTTAATACGTACTCGAGTGCTTATTTGTACATCAAATTCGTTCTCGAAATCTCCTTGTTGCTTCTTTCGAAACCTTGTGAATGCCCTGTATGATGCGTTAGTATGAATTAATAGTAATTATCAGAGTTGGAATTAGCAAGGTATTTCAATATATATAATAAGGAAAACTATCGAATATATATGTGCTATATACCTGTTTAGGGTGTCAATGATATATTGATATTTTTCCACCGGAGTCCTTTTTGGGTCTTGAACAACGATCTAGCTGCTATCAAGCTTGATGACAAGAAGGATCCAGTGAAACCTATTCATGTATTGCAACATATATGTAACTAGCTAGTAGTATTATCAATGCCTTGGAAAATATAACAACGAGAGGTTGTATATATACGTACTCGAAGTTGAAGGGCAGAAGTATGTACGATTTGTAGTGCTGTCCCAAGAATGCATCGAGAATGTAATCTTCAATAGCCTTTTGGTTCAATCCAAAGACGTACTCATTAACAATCTCTGGGTCGATGAAGCCCACGTTGAAGATGTTCTCTTTTCTACATCGTTGTATCTCCATTCTACATAGAAAGGTATAATTAAGTTTAAGAGTTGCAATTTTATTGTAAGAGGAAGCACACGGTAAAGGTATGAGCTTGACACTTACAGGCACCAGCAGCTCATGAGAGACACGTTGATGGCGTCGGCATGGTAAATATGGTAGAAGTCGTCGAATTCGAGCCATATGTTGTTGGCCCCGCGATAAAAATCATCTTCTTTGATACGGAGGGGGAACATCGTTCTTCCTTGAGCCGACTCTGTCATGTACCATTCGTGAAATTGCCGCATCTTGGTTGGCAGATCCTTTATCTCATTAGGGTCAATCAGCTCCCGGCCCAACTGATATTGCCATCTGACCTTTGCCATTGGGAGATCATCTATTAATCCAAGAGCTGCAGCTGTGGAACTGAGTCCTGCCTCCTTCATAAACCACTCGAGGTTCTCCTGATCTTGGTCTCTCTTCTTCTTTGCCGCCGCTGCCTGACCATGTTTATTCTTCTGTGTAGCCTTTATGATTGTCCGTTCATAGTTGGACGGCACAGGCAGCGGCTTTGCACGGCATGTCGCGAAGTGTTCCGCCGCTTTTGGATCAATTGGTACCTTTGGCTCTGGCTTTCTTTTTGCGAAGTGTGCAGCCAATTCTGCTTTGATGACCGCGTCACTCTCCTCCTTAGTCATATCATATGCCCTCTTTGGAGGTTCCTTTATCTTTGTCGATCGGTTGGACTCCGCCTTCTTGGGAGCCGGTGGAGGACTTTTTCTGCTATCGAGCTTCTTCCTTAGAGGAGATGGTGGAGGTGTGGTTTTCCTGGGGGGTTTGTTTTTGTTTGAGATGCTGGTGGTGGAGTAGGGCTTCTGCGTGGAGCGGGTGGTGGAGGAGGCGTGCTCTATTTTGCCGACGAGGCATTGCGTGGAGGTGACGTGGTTGCCATGGTGGAGATGATGCCTCCACACCATCTGGAAATATGATGTACCATTTGCGCCAAAGGATGATATTGTGGAGGGCCTGTCCAAGCTTGGTCACGTCGTCGCCTCCAGCAATATCGAGGTGAAGTTCTTCAAATCCACTCAGCACCTCCTCCACCGCGACCTTCGAGTAACCCGGGGGTATCTCATTGCAGTGGAACGTTTGGCCCTACTCCACCGGAAATGCCATGCCGTAAGCCACTTTGATGGAGAGGTTACGCGCATCAACGTGTAGCTCATACTGGCGGCGAACCCTTATATCATCCACGGGAAAATGGGCTAGCAAGTTGTCCGCTTCAGGGGCCCCGGTGGACGCACAGCTACTCCGCCGCACGGAGGGGCTGATCACGGTGTCCAGCTGATTGCTCAGACCTAGTCCCTGAAGCTTGCTGAGGGCAATTTGTACTTGTTGCGCAACTATGTCGCCGATGCTAGCCTGGGTTGCTCTGAGCTCTTGTTCCAATTGGTACATTTTATATGATTCTCTTGTTTTGCTTCTATGCCGGCTCCTGTACGTATGCGCATCCTTGGCGAAACCGTACTTCCACGGCGTATGCTTGCCCATACCTCGTGTCCGTCCCGGCTGCTCAGGGTTTTAAAGGGCATGTGTAAGCTCACCATTCTCCCTGTCTGTCACCAATGTACCTGCCTGAGACTGCTCAACAGCTTGTACAATCCTTTGACCAGCCTCTTGCACTCCTAGTGCCATCACCAAGCTGTCGTCATCTGAAAGGCTCCCCCTGTGACCCATGAACCAATTGCGCAGGCACTCTTCCCACGAAGCGGTAGCCGGTGTGACGTCGTTCGCCATTAATTCTTCTTCCCGCTTCTCCCATTTCGGTACAGCCTTGAGGTAACCACCGGTGCCAAGATGGTGGTGGTATTTCTTCATCTGTGAATTGGCCTTGTTCTTCTGACTCGCGGCCTGGCCTTCAGCTGACAGCTTGTACTCATCGAATGCTTCCCAGTGATCCGCCATCTAAGGAAATTGGTTGAAGTCTAGTCTTTCTCCCTTCTGCACATACTTGCGGCTGAGAGACGTCTTCCACGCCTGAAACATTGTTGCCATCTTCTTCAAAGTGAATTTCTTGACCTTGTCTTCGGACCCTTGAGGAAATGTGAAATTTTCCTTAATATCTTGCCAGAGCAGGTCCTTGGTAGCTTGACGAACTTCGGCCCATTTTCTGATACTAATTGGGACGTGATCCCTCACGTGGTAACTGCAAGCGTTGTTGTACGGCCCAACTGCTGAAAGAGGGGCAACCGGCATCCCTTCGTTGTTAACGTCGGTAAACACGTGCTTTGTGGATGGCTTCTTGTTAGGTCCCCGATGCTTGAATTGGTTGCTTGATGTACGGGGCTTGAAATACACAAACATATGTATAAACGTGTCAGAGTGTATTATATTAATGAATTGCGATTAATTAACATGTCCACGGGGATTATATTCTTCTGGCTATACCTCATCCTGGCCGAAACCAGTGTTACCGGACTCAGCGGCTCCAGCGTCAATGGCCTCATCGGCTGCAGCCTCAACGGCAGCAGCGTTAGCATCACCTTCGATGCTACCCAGCACGATGGAGTCCAGCAAGAACTGTTCTCCCTCGTCGAAAGTAGGGTCACCACGTCCTGGTTGCACCATCTATCCTAATTCCAAAAAAATGTTGACATAAATATCACATTACTTTGAAACAACCATATTACAGATTACAACACAAGCATATTATTACATATTACACCATATAGAGCACATCCATTTTAAAAATCAACTCATTTATATTAAGCAATTGAATAAATAACTTCATTTCACAAAACAATCATATAATCTGAAATTATATTGAATTTTGGCTCTCAAGAAATCTATCATTGAAATCTTTCATTTATCTACAGGTTTGTTTACTTGATGTACATGCCAGATGTTTCTAAAGATCCCAACAAGATTTGACATGATACATGTATGACTCAAGACCACAATTTGCAGCAAATCTTCACTCGTCATTCATATCAAGACGGCACCAAGGCAATCAAGCGAATGTATTGTTGAAAGCTCTCCCATGATACATATACATTTCCTAGGTATGCTCTTAAGCACTCATAAACTCTAAATCATAACCAAAAAAAAAACCTTGCTTCCAGGAGGCCACATACATATATAAGCATATATGTAAATATATACATATATACATATCCACATAAAATTTCCCATACTATATAAGTATATACATGTGTGCAAATGTTTGTATATATATAAACGCAAGGTCAGTCATACATGCAAGTACACATGGCCATAGATTTCAGCAAGTAACACACATAATTGTATGCACTATGGCACCCCATGCATACATATAAGTATGACTTCGCATAAACACACAAGACTCACCAATGTAAATACTTATATAAATAGGCTTTTGAACCCACATTTCCACCAGCACAAATATGCATACATATATACACACACACAAAATTCAGCAATACAGGAGGCAGCGGCGTGGGGTCTCGACGGAGGTGACGGTGGCGGCGGTCGGAGAGACACAGGAGGCAGCGGCGCGGGGTCTTGAGCGGGGACTTAGAAAATTTGGGGTGTGAGAAAAGGGCGGGGCATGTAAACTTTATACAGGGAGCACTTCTACAAGTGGTTCGTATTATCAACCGCTTGTAAAAGATCTCTACAAGCGGTCTTTAGAACCAACCGCTTGTAGAGGGAGGACTTCTACAAGCGGTTCATATTACCAACGGCTTGTGGATCTCAGATTACAAGCGGTTGTTAACACCAACCGCTTGTGGAGCACATATTACAAGCGGTTGTTAACACCAACCGGTTGTAGAAGTGCGGACCGGGTAATATTCAAAACAATATGGTGCCCTTATTGTCTGACAAGATCTCTTCCTCCCCCTTGGATAGCGCATGGCGTTTGAGTGTGCGGGCTCGTCCACCTCGGTTCGAACCCCGCTCACGCCCCCTTGCCATTCTTTTTTTTACTGTACAGCTTTCTACAAGCGGCTGGTATTATCAACCGCTTGTAAAATTAATATATACAAGCTGTTGTTAGTACCAACCACTTGTAAAATTAATGTTAGAATTTTTTAAAAATCTTTTAGAACTTTTAAAAATGCTTTTAACACTTCAGTTTCATTTCAAAAAATTTTAAAAAGGCTTTTAGCACTTCAGTTTCATTTCAGAATTTTTAAAAAATGCTTTTAGCACTTCAGTTTCATTTTAGAATTTTTAAAAAATACTTTTAACACTTTAGTTTCATTCCATAATTTTTAAAAAAGATTTTAGCACTTCAGTTTCATTTCAGAATTTTTAAAAAATGCTTTAGGAACTTTAGTTTCATTCCATAATTTTTAAAAAAGCTTTTAAAACTTTAGTTTCATTCCATAATTTTTAAAAAAGCTTTTAGCACAAAGGGACACTGATCGGGTTTAGATCATTAATGTAATCCACACAAAACTCAATCACCTCCTCTGTCCCATAACCCTCGGCAATGCATCCTTCCGGACGAGAATGGTTACGGACATACTTCTTTAGCACACTCATGTACCTCTCGAAAGGGAACATGTTGTGCAGATACACAGGTTCGAGAATACCTATCTCTTTGACAAGGTGAACAGTGAGATCAACCATAATATCAAAGAATGCAGGAGGAAAGATCATCTCAAGACTAACCACACTTTGTACCACGTCATCCTACAGCTTACTTAGTTTATCTGGGACAATGACCTTCTGTGAAACCGCGTTGAAAAAAGAACATAGCTTTGTGATTGTCCCCCATACCCACTCGGGCAGTATGCCTCTCACAGCCACTGGGAGCAACTGTGTCATTAACACAAGACAGTCATGGGATTTCATGTGTACGATTTTATTCTCTTTCGTGTTTATGAGTCTCTTTACATTCGAGGAGTATCTGGAAGGGACCTTCACACTGTTCAGGAAATCTATCATACTTTTTTTCTCTTCTTTGCTTAGAGTGTAGCTCACAGGATGTAGGTAATGTTGTCCTTTCCCTCTTTTTTCCGGATGTAGGTCGTTCCTCAGTTCCAAGAGTTTAAGGTCCTTCCGAGCTTGCAGTGTATCTTTCGATTTTTCGTACATATCTATGTAGCCTAGCAGGTTCAAGCAGACATTCTTCGTGATGTGCATGAAGTCAAGTGAGTGACGAACCTCCATGACTTCCCAATAAGGCAAGTCCCAAAATATTGACTTCTTCTTCCACATGGGTGCCTGACCATCCTCATTCTGCACATGTTTGCTTCCAGGACCCTTTCCAAATACTACTTTCAAATCCTTTACCATAGCAAACACACGTGGCCCACTACGATGCTGAGGCCTTGCACGAAGGTCTGGTTGCCCGTTAAATTTCCTGCCTTTCTTCCGCAACGGGTGACTCCTAAGAAGAAACCTACGAGGACCCATGTACACAACCTTTCGAGAGTTTTTCAAGTACATGCCATTTGTTTCATCTAAGCACTGGATGTAGGCTCTATATCCTTTGATAGTTAGGCCGGACAGGTTACCGAGAGCAGGCCAGTCGTTGATTGTTACAAATAACAATGCACGTTGGGTGAAATACTCCCTTTTGTACTCATCCCATACCCTTGCACCATCGTCCCACAACGTCACAAGATCTTCAACCAATGGTTTCAGGTAGACATCGATGTCATTTCCAGGTTGCTTGGGGCCTTGGATCAACAACGGCATCATGATGTACTTTCGCTTCATGCCTGACCATGGAGGAATGTTATAGATACATAGTGTAACGGGCGGTGCTATGGTCTGCTGCTCAATTCTCCGAAAGGATTCATCCCATCGATACTCAACCCAAACCTTATGTTTCTCACCTCATCTGCGAAGTCCGGGTACGTCCGGTCGACTTTCCTCCACTGTGAGCCATCTGCAGGGTGTCTAAGCATCCCGTCGTCCTTACGCTCTTCTTTGTTCCAACGTATCATCTGGGCATGCGCTTTGTTAGCAAACATATGTTTCAATCGGGGGATCACAGGGAAATACCACAACACTTTAGCTGGAGGTCTCTTCTTCTTACGCTCCCCATCTATTTCACCTAGATCGTCACGCTTCACCTTATACTGTGATTCTTTGCACATTGGATAAACATCCAAATCGGCATACTCATTACGATACAGGATACAATCATTAGGACATGCGTGTATCTTTTGTACTTCCAATCCCAAAGGATAGACGACTTGCTTGGCTTTATATATAGATTCAGACAGAGTGTTATCTTCTGGAAGCAACTTCTTTACAATTGATAACAACTCATCGAATCCCTTATCTGACACACCATTTGTAGCCTTCCATTGCATGAGTTCCAGTGTGGTACGCAGCTTTTTGTGGCCCTGCCCACAGTTTGGGTACAAAGGAGTTCTGTGATCCTCTAACATGCGCTGGAACTTCTTGAACTGTCTTTCATCTGTGTAGTTTCCCTCTCCGTCACGCAGCATCTGGTCTAGCTCAATATCACCAAAGTCACCAAGTGTTTCTTCCACAGAACAGTATTGCGTGCCGTCCGGGATACTGTTGAATCCATCTTCCTCTTCCTCGCCTTCTTGATCGTCTTCCTGGCTAATCGCCTCTACTTCGCCATGGTTGGTCCAACAGGTATAGTTTGGCATGAAACCTCTCATGATCAAGTGGTTCATAACTTACCATCGCTGAGAGTGCTCCTTCTCGTTCTTGCAATCTACACACGAACAACATATGAAGTCGCTCGAGGCAAGAATGCAACGCCCGATCGAGAAAAGCCTGCACGCCATCAATGAACTCTCTCGAGCGACGGTCCGCATTGTACATCCATTGCCGATTCATCTACACCAAGTTATAATTTCATTAAAAATTATAACAAATTTCGTTACAAAAATTATAACCTAACTTAAATTTTGTTACATTTAAAAATCTAAAGCTCATAACCACTTAAACCCAACAAAAAAAGCTCCACCTACACCGTCATCCAATTAAAGACCTACCTTTCTAATTAATTTGTATCCTTTCCTACCTTTGTAATTATTTTTTATCCTTCTACATGTTTTTCTATTTTATTTCATACACCAATAATTACTTCCTTGCAATATTGTACCTAGATCTCCCCAACTTATTGTGATATTTAAGATTCTAAAGCTAACAACCACCTAAATCTAAATCTTCCAATCACCTTTACCTTGTAATGTTATATTTTGAACTAGATCTCCACCCTACATCTTCATACAACAACAAAAACAAGCATAGAAAACAAATTTTTGATGATCATGGTGATCTTGCTTAAAAAGTTTAAGATTTCTCCACATCCATTGAAAAAAATAGCAATATCTAGGTGAGAAGGATGTTCACATGATGTTACTAACCTTGAAACACTTAATTTGGAGCTAATCACCCCCAATTCAAAATTTGGATAGCACCTCCCCAAGAACAGCGCTGGGCCGGCCCTTCTCTGTTCGATCGTACCTCTGCTGGCTCGTGGAGGAAGAAGGGTTTAAATGCGCTGCGCGGGAGGGCTTCTAGAAGTGGTTCTTGTCTCAAACCGCTTCTGAAAATTAAAAGCGGTGGTTTGAGATAAGAACCGCTTGTAGAACGCAACATTCAGAAGCGGTTCGTGTCTCAAACCGCTTCTGGAAGCCCTCTCCGGACCGTTGCTTACGAACCGTTTCTGGTGCGAACATCACAACGGGTTCGCACCAAACCGCTTCTAATAGGCTGGTTATGATGCCCAGTTCTGTAGTAGTGAAACTGACTCCCCTAGTTTCGTTTCCAAAAAAAAATCTATTTTCATTTTAAAATAAAACTTCTATTCCTGTTTTTCTTCAAAACGGTTAGAAAGTTTTCACATCTTTCATCGCTACACGCATTTGTAGATTGATGATGGGCGTGCCTGCTCGATCTCCCATGAATTACCATGGATGGTTCTATCCTCCAGTCCAGTGCCTGCATTTAGTCCAGCTCCAGAAGACAGGGATAGTACTGTAGGAACCCTAATCTTCAGGAGGAGGAAAAGTATCTCTTGTCTGGACCCTAAAACACAGCCTCCAAGGTTCCAAGTCCATGTCACTCACTGGCTCACTGCTGGATGCATGGCTGCATGCGTATACTGGTCTGCTTCTTACACAGTTGCGTTGGTACGTGTGAGGTTGCAGTAGAAACCATGATTAACGTGTTTGAAATGTCAAGTCATGATTAACCATGATTAGCGTTCGTGTCGACCGATGTTGGCCGTCCTTCTCGTCGATAACTCGGACGGCGACACGGCCGATGGGCGGACAGGGATGCATACCGGCCCTGTTGATGCCATGCACACGCACGGCCACGTTGTTATCATCTGATTAGCACACCACACCTGCCACATGTACAAGGGGCCGAGGGAATTAAACCATATATACATGCACACTGTGTCAGTGTGTATATACATGCATATACTACGGGGAAGAAAGGCTAGAAGTTATTTTGGGATACAAGATATACTAAGTTAGCACCATACGTAGCTTCTTCTACGTGCGTGCATGTTCTCCTTATGTAGTCTCGTTACCAAGCAGTCACCAATCGCAAATGCTACGTACGTTGAATCCAAAAAGAGGAAGGACTTCTCTAGAAAAGAAAAACGTATCCTTAAGCTCACTCCATATATGTCCACAGGAAGCACAGGCCACACAGTCCATGTGATTGTGGGCAGGGGTTCGAATTTCATTTTGAACAAAATTTTGCCCACGGTCGAAATCTGAAATTTCGGCAAAATTTTATCATTTCAGATGAAATCCGTTCAAAATTCAAAAAGAAGAATTCAAATCCGGTTTTTTTTTACCGAAATTTCGGCCAAAATCCGAAATTTCGGCAAAATTGCACAGATCAAAAAATAGTTCAAACGATGTCAAAAAATTTTGAAATTTTTTTCAAGGTTCCTGACACATTAGAGATGTTCTCATAAAATGTTTAGGTGATTATCAGGTCTGTATAATTTTTAAAAATTCAAACATTGGTACTATGCAAATGAAACGTTGACCGCCAAGTTTGAACTGGATGAAAAATGGTACAAACGATGTTAGAAAATTTTGAAAGTTTTTGTGCACGATTCTGATGAATCACTAATGTTTTCATAAAATTTTTACGTGGTGATCAAGAATCAATAATTTTTAAAAATTCAGACAGTGCTACTATTCTGATAAAAGCCTTACGGCAAATTTGAACAGAATGAAAAATAGTTCAAACCACGTTGAAAATTTTTTAAAATTTTTGTGGAAGGTCCTGAAGTATTACTAATGTTTTTATAAAAAGTGTCATATGATTATCGTACTTGAAGATGTTTCAAATATTCTAACAGTGCTACATCATGATAAAAGCCTGATAATCAATACATAGATTTGCTTTAGTGATAAAAGAAGGTTTAAAATTTGTGAAACTTTTACAGAAGAGTGATATGGAAGTGTTTAAGATCTCATAAAAATTTTGAATCATGATCACACTTCAGTGAATTTATAAAATTCTTACAAGACACAGTAACATTTATGTTCTTTCTCTTTTGGTTTTTGCAATATAGTATAACAAATGAAATTCAATGGTTTTATATATTTGATTGACAAAACAAAAAAAGTTTAAATTTTTCAGAAATTTTATAGAATGGTACTGAGGTAATTCTTAATCTTTCATAAAAATTTTAGAGTATGAGTACACTTGAGAAAATTTAGAAAAATCTAACAAGTTTACTGTCCCAATTATGTCCATTCTGTTTTTGATTTTTTAAAGATAGCAAATGAAGTTCAATTATTTTGAAATTTTTATGTATGATCCTACACTACTAAATATGGTACCATAAATTTTTTAGATCATTATAAAGCTTGTATAATTTTATAAAAATCTGATAGTGTTTCTGCCTAAATTTTAAAATGTCTCAAAAATTTAGCTTTTCAACTAATTTTTATGTAAGATGACTTTCTTAAAGGTTATTGGACTAATTCCGGTCAAATTCGGCCCTAAAACATCAAAATCTGGTTTCAAAATCCGAAATTTCGCCAAAATTACTGTAGCAAATTCAAATTTTTTCTAAATTTTCAATTTGACCGGCACTTTAAATTTCACCCTATCCTGAAATCTGAAATTTTATCAAAATTTGCCGAAATTTTTAACCCTAATCCGGACCCTAAATACATAGCCTCCAAGGCTCCAAGTCCATGTCACTCACTGGCTCACTGCTGGACGCGCATACTGGTCTGCTTCTTACACAGTTGCGTTGGTGTGAGGTTGCAGTAGAAACCATAATTAACTAGTTTGAAATGTCAAGTCAAGAGAAGCCATCGCAATACACCATCAGTCAGCTAACAGAAGGGACCAGTATAACGTCGTCCGATCAGTATTTTATCAGAACAGTGATAATGTTTAAATTTTTTAAACTTTTTCATATTTGATAATCATTTGAAATTTTCATGGAAATATCATCAATATGTCAAGACTCTGCAGAAAAAGTTTCACAATTTGTCGTCGTCGTTTGACCCACTTTTAAGCTGATGCAAAATGATCGAAATTTCAGCAATTTCGCCAAAATTCAGAATTTTTTTTGTGGCAAACGGACCAGATTTTAATTTTAGTTTTTAGATTTCAACCAAAATTTATTTAAAATTTTACCGAAATTTTAGATTTGGACCATATTTAGTATTTTTCCTCAAACAAAATTTAAATCCTTGGTCATGCGTATACACAGTTGCGTTGGTGTGAGGTTGAAGTAGAAACCATAATTAGCGTGTTTGAAGTCATTGCAATAAATCATCAGTCAGCTAACAGACGGGGACCCACTTGACGGATAGTTTTGAGCCCAGTTCATTAGTCCGATTGATCAGTCGAAAATATCGCCTTGTCAGGTACTCTCCAGTTACAAAATAGTTATCGTTTTCGAATGCATGTCAAAATCACTATTGCGCGAAGAGAAATGCCAGACAAGATGGTTGGTGCAGTCCACAGAATTTAATTGGGAACTTTACTCCTGAGAGACATTCAGAAGGAGAATAATATAAAGTGTGGTTTGCGGAAGTGACTGTGCTCATCAGCTCAAACGATCTGTGTAGCCATGAATCCCCTTGTTTCCGCTGTCATTTCAGCTGCTCCCCTACTCACTCTACTTGCTCTACTCTCGGGTACAGTTTCTCTAGACAGATTACAGCTGAAATCCTCTCTTAAAGTGGAAGCCTACGAAACCGACATCCTGCAGTCATCAAATGGCACCTTCTCCTGTGGCTTCTACAACATCTACCCCAATGCCTTCACATTCTCAATATGGTACTCAAATTCAGCTGTCAAGACCATTGTCTGGACCGCGAACCGAGGACACCCGGTGCACTCCAAGAGGTCAGCAGTGACCTTGCGGAAGGATGGCAGCATGGTTCTTACGGACTACGACGGTACGACTGTGTGGCAAGCTGATGGTGTCTTCACAAATGTTAGGTATGCTCAACTCTTGGATTCTGGAAATCTTGTTGTGAAGAACTTGAGTGGTGATATTGTGTGGCAAAGTTTTGACTCACCCACTGTTGAATTAGTTCATCAACTGAACTGTCGAAGCCTCACCAGATATCAAGGCAGGTTGCTAGCAAAGAAACGAGGTTTCCTCCAGTTCCCTGCCTTCAGAACGAAAAACCAGAACTTTGATGTTTCAGCCCGGCTGCCTTTGTAGTTCAGACAGCAAAGCTAAACCATCGCAAGATATCGAAACGAATCAAGAATTTCTTCAATTGATCGCCTTACCTCTGCTGGCGTTTTATTTCACTTATATAGGTTCAGAACTTACAATAAGACTCGACTTACAAACTCTGAATTCGACTCTGAAACGGACTAGCTACTGTTCCGTATCTGGCACGGCTTATTAACTGAACTTCTACTCAAACTCAACAAGCTAACTAACTGGCTTTGGCTAAGACAGGATTACTACTAACATTCTCCCCCTTAATCCTGACTTTTGCTACACTATGCTCCTGACTCCCAGAAGCTCTCTCATTTCTTCAAACTTAATCTTGCCAAGTGCTTTCGTCAGTATATCTGCACATTGCTGATTTGTTCCCACATGTTCAACAGATATTAAGTCATTGTCCACGCATTCTCTTATGAAATGATACTTTGTATCTATATGCTTGCTTCTCCCATGAAAAACGAGATTCTTCATTAGCGCCAAGGCTGACTTATTATCCACCGCAACCTCACTCGCTTAGGCTTCTGGAGGTTAGTTCTCCCAGCAAGCTTCTTAACCATCTTGCACGGCATGCAGCGGCGGTGGCGTGACCATGAACTCGGCCGCCGACGACAACAAGTAACCGTCTTTTTGCTTTTGCGAGTTCCATGCTCAGGGCTTCGGCATAATAGAAGATCATCCTGTAGTGCTTCTTCATCAATAGTATCGCTTGCAAGGTTCTTCATCACTGTAACCTACAAGTTCTTCATTGCCTCCTCTGCGATAGACAATGCCCATATTGGTTGTTCCTTGACATAGCGCAGTATGTGTTTGATTTGCTTGCAAGTGGCTCTTCTTTGGTGTCTCCATAATCGCTCACCAACCCGGTGAGTAGTTTAGATCCGCGGGTGTGTGTCGGATAAGCGCAAGCAACCTATTAGCGTCGGTATTGAGTTGGATTTACCGATTCTCCGCTTTCATCCTTTGTCGATTGAAGTTTAGGTTCCATAGGATATTTTGAGTATTGCGATCACTCATTCCCGCCACCTCTAGAATTTTCTTCGCATAGGCTGATTGCTTGAGTGATTTCATTTTTCCTTGACTCACTTCTATTCCCGGATAGTAAGTAAGTAAACCCAAGTCACTCATTTCATATTCTTCCATCATCTCTTTGTTTGAATTTTGAATTTCCTTCTCATTTGCTCCTGTGACTATTAAGTCATCAACATATCGCCTCTGATCGAACCCCATCTTCGTATTGCGCTTGTACCTGACATATTCTTGTGGACATTTTGAAACCCAAGTTGCTTCAAGGTTTTGTCCAATTTGATATTCCAAGCTCTTGGTGCTGCCGCAACCCATAAAGAGCTTTTGTCACTTATAAACCTTGCCTTCATTATTGGGGTGATGAATCCTTAGGTTGTGAGACATAAACATCTTCTTGCAGTTCCCCATTAAGAAACGCTGTTTTTACATCAAGATGATGTACTGTCCACCCTTTCTGCGCTGCTAGTGCCAAAATGAGTCGTACTGTCTCCATTCTTGCTACTGGGGCAAAGACTTCCTCAAAATCTACCCTTTTTGTTGTCGTGCCCTTTGGCCACTAATCTTGCTTTATGTCTCACAATTGCTCGGTTGCATCCTTCTTTAGCTTGTAAATCCACTTTAGACCAATTGGCTTCACCTCTCTTGGGCAGTTTACCAGAGTCCAAGTCTTGTTTTTCTGTATTGATTCTATTTCCTGTTGCATTGCCTCTTGCCAAACTTTTTCTCCAGCTGCTTCCTTGAATGATGCTGGTTCTTCTAATGCCGCCAGGTGCAGGTACTCGTAAGTCTGCAATCCCTCTGTTTCTTCATATATTTCAGCCAGGGATTTCATCTTTAACGGTGGCGTCTCAGGTGAAGAATCACCGATCGACCCTGCTGGACTCTCCTGAGAGGTTGTCGGTGTTAGTTCAGATGAAGGTGTAGGAGTGTTCTCCATACCTGAATCCGACTCAATCGTGTCTTCATCACTTGTTTCTTCCCCTGAGTCTTGTTGTGGCATATTTTGGAGGCGGTTCCCGTCTTCTTCTCTTGCCGGATTGTGAGCAAGAAACCAAGGCGTGATGATTGCTTCCTTACATCAACCAATCCCAATTGCACTTTTCTTTTCATTGAAGATGGCGTCGGCTAACACATATCTTCTGGTTTCGGGATCGAGGAGCGGTAGGCCTTCTTGCCTTCCTCTATACCAAGATGGATCATCTGTTTGCTTGATCATCCAATTTCGAATATGTCTTTGCTTGGTATTTTTGCATCGCCTTGCATCCAAAGACTAGATGTCTGCTCAAGGTTGGGCTTCTGCCCTTCCAGAGCTCGTGAGGAGTAGCTCCTTTGTTGCTTTCGTTGGTACTCGATTTAGGATGTATACGGCATGTCGACCGCTTCTCCCACAATTCCCTGGTACATTCATGGTTTTAACAAGCTCCTTGCAACATTAGTCTTGACTGTTCGGCGTTCCACTACTCCGTTTTGTTGCGGTGTGTACGGGGCGGTGAGGTGCCGTTGTACTCCATGCTCGGCACAAAAATCTGCGAATTGATGTGAATTGAACTCTCCTCCTCGGTCCGTTCTAAAGGTCTTGATCTTCCGGTGCTTTCACTCTCGTGGCGGCTTTGAACCTTTGAGCGTCTCAAACGCTTGATCTTTGGACTTAAGGCGGTATATCCACATGAATCGGCTATAGTCATCCACCACAAGCATGAAATCTGATTACCTTTCTGCGGTGGTGGTGTAATTGGTCCGCATAGGTCGGCATGCACAAGCTCGGTGTTCTTCATCTGCTAAACCGAGTTTTATTTGAAATGGTAGCTTGCTTCTGTTTTGCGAAAATACACCCTTCGCACAAATTTGAGTTTTGTGCGATAACTTTGGTACTCCCCGCACTTGGTCCTTGATCACCATATCCTTCATTGCACTGAAATTTAGATGACCGAGTCGACAATGCCACAACCATGTTTGGTGGTCTATGCTTGCCATCAAGCACTTTGGAGCGATTGTTTGCGGTGATATTTTGTATGCAGCGGTTTTACGTCCGGGTTACTTTCATGAGCGTTATACCCTCGATTATCATATACTTTCAGTAGTGCTCCATCAAGCACTATTCTACACTTTACGCCGGTCATTTGCCCAAGACTCAATATATTGCTTTGGAGACTCGGGATGTAGTATACTTCAGTGATCAACCGATGCTCACCATTTTTGCATTTGAGCAATATTGAGCCTTTTCCACATATTTGAACCGTTGAGCCATCTCCAAATCGAACATTACCCACAATGTTCTCATCCAGCTCGGTGAAGTATGATTTTCTTCCAGTCATATGGTTGCTAGCACCATTGTCTAGGTACCAGATGTCCCTGTCTTCCTTCTGGTCTTTGATGAGAGTCTCTGGAACAACTCTGTCTTCATTAAGCAAGATCATGTTTTGTTCGCACATTGTTAGCATAAGTGCAGGATCTTCTTCTTGTGTTTTTACCAGGTTTGCTTCTTCTTCTTTTCGTTTTGGAAGTCTGCACTCCGAAGCAAAATGCCCGTATTTTTCACAGTTGAAGCACTTGATGTGTCGTTTATCTTTGACGGGTCTGTATTGCTCTCCTGATTCATGGTGTCCACCTTGATAGCTTCTGCCACCTCTTCCTCTTCCTCGGCCTCTGCCGCGCCAATTTCCACGACCTCCTCCTTCGTGTCTGTATGGCTGTCCTCTGCCGTTTGGAGGAGTGTTCCTGCTGTTGCCAGCCTTCTGTTGTGCTGTGTTTTCACTTTGAGACAGCAACAACCGACCTTCTGATCCGCCCGTACTGCTGCTAGTACGAGTGCGAATTCTCTCTTCATAAGCTTTTAGCCGGCCGATAGCTTCTTCGAACGACATTGTTTCAAGGTCTGTAAATTGTTCAATCGAAGCAACAAGTTGGATGTACTTATCTGGTACTGAGTCCAGCAACTTTTTTACTAACGCTGCGTCATCGATGTGGCGCCAAGCTCGCTGTATTTTCTTTGCCATACAACTCAGTCTTCCGGCAAAATCATCCACTGACTCTTCATTCTTCATCCGCAAGTTTTCGAACTCATTTTTCAAGGTTTGAAGCCTTGCCTTCTGTACACGATCAGCTCCCAAGAATCTGATCTTCAGTGCATCCCACACTTCCTTTGCTGTTTTCTTCTTCGCGACACGGAGAAGGATGTCTTCCGCACACACTGCTTTGGAACAAGCGCTTTGGCTCTTTTGTCGATCCTTTCTTCCATGTACCACGCCGCCTTGGGCTCAATGGCTTCCCAAACTCCTGAGCATCCATCAAAGCTTCTACTTTGATTGCCCAAATCAGATATCTGATCTGTTGTGACGATCGGAATACACTCGGCACTCCGCCGGTTTCCTTCGCTTATACGGAATCAACGCCATGAGCCTTGTGGAAGAAGAGGACTCACCCACGGATACTTTACTGCCCAATCAGCACATCACTGCTACTGTTAAGTTGGTCTCTACCACCAAATTATATGTTCCTGGTCACCACATCCTTCGTTTCAGCGATCAGTCAATATTGTCACTTATGTATGATGATCCTAATGTTTTTGACACATACTGGCCAGACCCTGATTCTGAAGTTTACAAGAATAACAGAAGTCGTTTTAACAGTAGTAGATCGGGTGCTCTTGATGATTCCGGAAATTTTTTTTCAAGTGATTTCTTAAACCTACAACCACTTGTTGTTTCTGATGAAGGTTCTGGGATTAAGAGAAGGCTCACGCTTGATGGTGACGGCAATCTCAGAGTCTACAGCTTGAATAGCTCGATGGGAACATGGTCTGTTTCTTGGATTGCTATGTATCAACCTTGTAGAATTCATGGTTTGTGTGGTCCGAATGGAATCTGTCACTACGCACCTACACCGAAATGTTCTTGCCCACCAGGCTATAACATGAGCAACCCTGCAAACTGGACCCAAGGTTGTAGTGCTGTGTTTGACATCACATGCGGTGTTGCACAACCAGTGGAGTTTTTGCAACTTGCAAACACCGATTTCTGGGGATTTGATCAACAACGTCTTAAGGGAGTATCTTTGCAGGCTTGCCAGAACATCTGCATGAATGATTGCACGTGTAAAGGCTTTCAATACCAAGAAGGTTCAGGGTCATGCTATCCAAAATCTTTCCTTTTCAATGGATGGTCTTTCCCGACACCAACCGCTCGCACAATGTATCTCAAACTACCAAAGTGTTTGGACACTTCAAATGCCTCTTCTCCCCAATCCAATGTGCTCGACTCTACACCGTGTCATATTCAGTGTAGTCAAGCGAGTAAAACACCCATGCAACCATTCCAATATGTGCGTAAGGCCAGTGAGGATGGATTAAAGTGGCTTTACTTCTATGGGTTTATTGGCGCATTTTTTGTAATCGAGGTTTTCTTTACCGTATTTGCATGGTTCTTTATTTTGAGGAGGGAGCTGAGATCACCGGAAGTATGTGCAATTCAGGAGGGCCTGAAGGTTATGACTAACCATTTCCGAAGATATAGTTATAAAGAGCTGGTCAAGGCAACTCAAAAATTTAAAGATGAACTCGGAAGGGGAGGTTCAGGGATTGTCTATAAGGGAATCTTGGATGACGAAAGAGCGGTGGCTGTAAAGAGGCTAGAAAATGTAAGTCAAGGTGAGGAAGAGTTCCAAGCTGAGCTGTGTGTAATTGGGAGGATCAATCATATGAATCTTGTTAGAATATGGGGATTTTGCTCCGAAAGCTCCTACAGGATGTTGGTTTCTGAGTATGTTGAGAATGGATCATTAGCTAATGCCCTGTTCAAAAACAGCATCTTGTTACAGTGGGAACAAAGATTTACAGTTGCTTTAGGTGTTGCTAAGGGATTGGCTTATCTTCACCATGAGTGCCTAGAGTGGGTCATTCACTGCGATGTGAAGCCAGAGAACATATTGCTGGACCAAGATTTAGAGCCTAAGATCACTGATTTTGGGTTGGCAAAGCTACTCAGTAGAGGTGGGTCAAATCGGAATGTATCGCGAGTGCGAGGAACCGTAGGATACATTGCTCCTGAGTGGGTCTCTGGTTTACCGATCACGGCAAAAGCTGATGTTTATAGCTATGGAATTGTGCTTCTTGAACTTGTGTCTGGAATGCGAATTTTTGACATGGCTAAGGGTGTGGATCAAGAGGTGCCCGTGGTACTCAGGAATGTTGCTTCCATGCTTGCTGATAAATTGGATGGCAGCGAGGTATCGTGGGTAGAAGAGTTTGCAGATTCCAGACTGTGTGGCCAATACAACTACATGCAAGCAAGAACTTTGATCAAGTTGGCTGTTTCATGCTTAGAAGAAGATATGAAGAAGAGGCCTACAATGGAATCAGTAGTCCAGATTCTCGTTTCGGTTGGTGAAACTGATTGCACAATGAAAGAATGACACACTGAAATGAAGTGCTTGTTCGGTTCTAGTAAGCTAAGGCCCCTACATCGGCAGATTGTTATACTGTTAACGTCGATTTCCCTAAGTGCAACACATGTATGCCTTGTACACAACGCCTGTGTGCATGTTGTATCGTAGTAATTCAATGTTATGTAGTGATACAATAGTAGCAATGTATTCCCTCTTTCTAAATAAATGTCATTCTAAGTATTTGTATTTTATCAAGGCACATCTACAAAATACTATACTACCCATTTTATTATACTCCCTCCGTCCAAGTTTAAAAGTTTTATTTTTCTAATAGCCTTGTTTATAGATTAGAGTGCATTTCATATTCAAATACAAAATTAGTGTTATGTTCTCTCTATACCCCTAATAAATATCTATATTTACTCTATATTATCTATATATATACATTGAATATAAATCTTAGTGATAATAATTAGGGGTAATCTAGTCATTTATAATATTTTCTTCGTCTATGTGATAAGAAGAAATGCATCTTATAAACTTGAAGGAATTATCTTTGTATGGTACGCCTTACTCTAATTCATTACTTTGGCTAGTGGATAGCTGGTGGGAACTGTGTTGGAGTGCTCGAGAAAGTAGTAGCGAAGCTTTCGCAACACCATGAGGAGTGCGTAGCATATTTCTGTACTTCCGTGTATCTTGTCTTCATGCCCGTGAAGGTCTCGCTGACGTAGTACACGGGGCATTGAACCCCATCCGTTTCTCTGACCAGGACAGCACTTGCAGCGATCAGAGTCGTGGCGAGGTATAGGAGGAGGGGTTCCCCGGGGCTTGAGCTAGGATTGGTCAAGTACGACTTAAGATCATCAAAGGCTTTTTGAGTCTCTAGGGTCCAAAGGAAGCCTTCGAGCTTGCAAAGTATTTTAAAGAAAGACAGCCCTTTCTCAACTGCTACGATAAAAAATGCCCAAGAGCCGCCATGCGACCCATTAGGCATTGGACTTCCTTAATGGTTCACGGTGGCTCTATATCCAGGATGGTCCGGATCTTCTTTAAGTTGACCTCGATACCTCTGTGAGAGATGAGGAAGCCTAGGAGCTTGCCTCCTCTGACTCTAAAAATGCATTTTCCAGGATTTAGCTTTAGGCCGAACTTCCGATGGTTTCACGGAGATCTTTAAGATGTGTTGAAGCTAAGGGGCTTTTCACGACAGTGTCGTCGACGTACACCTTCACATTTCGACCTAACTTGTCCTTCAGGATGAGGCATATGAGGCGTTGGAAGTGGCCCTTGTATTCTTCAACCGAAAGGGCATGCGTAGGTAGCAATATGTCTACTGGGGTGATGAAGCTTATCTTCTTTTCTTCCAAGGCCATGTGGATATGGTGATAGCCCAAGTATGCATCCAAGAAACTTATTAACATGCACTCGGCAATGGAGTCAACCAATTGGTCAATGCGAGGAAGCGAGTAGCTGTCCTTTGGGTATACCTTGTTGAGGTTGGTGAAGTCGATACATATGTGCCACTTACCATTAGACTTTTTGACCAGGATGGGATTGACAAGCCACTCCGAGTGCTAGACCTCCCATATAAGGTTAGTGTCGAAAAGCTTTTCAATTTCTTCTTTAATGACTTGACATCGTTCGAGAGAGAGCTTGCGCAGCTTTTGCCTCATCGCGGGTGTAATACCCTGTCCCAAATTTTGCTCATGGCCCAGCCCACCATGGGGCATGTCCACACATGCATAGCACTCCACTTAGACTTCCGTTTTCGCTTCGTGTAAAAGGGTTAAGCTAGAGGTACTATATTTGGATCCAACAGACATTATATACTAGTACAACTCACTTTATACGAGCAATGTAGGACTAATCTCACAACCGCTCCACATAGGCATTCACATTAACGGACCTGGGTATTACACTCACCCCTTTTAAGGGCTAACGCTCTCAGCAGCACACCGTATACATGGCAGATATCCAGAACACCTCTAGGTACATGGCTGTGGATATAGTGCCGGCACATATACCATGTTGTGTGGCCACTCTGGGCCCACACGTGCTATGTACCATATGCCCGCGCCCCTGTCCCACATGCGTCCGTGCAGCGAAGGTCGATGCTCTGATACCATCTATAACACCCTGGCCCAAATTTCACTAATGGCCCAGCCCACCGTGGGGTGGGTCCACGCATGCATAGCACCCTATTTACACTTTCGTCCTCATTTTGTGTAAAAGGGTTAACCTGGAGATGCTATATTTGGATCCAACAGGCATTTATACTAGAATAGCTCACTTTGTGCAAGTAATGTGGGACTAATCCCACCACCGCTCTATATGGGCCATATTGGCCTTCACATTAGCGGACCGGGTATTACAGGGGGGTCCTAGGCTTTACCGTAAGGGAATGTTGAATCACGTCGTGTGGGACACCTTTCATGTCAGACGGGACCCAAGCAAAAACATCCGCGTTGGTCCTTAGAAACTTGAGGAGTTCCTCTTCCACCTTCTTTGGGAGTTCAGCCTCGACCCGGATGAGGCATTCATCGCTTGGGCCAAAGCCCCCCTACTTCAAGGATGTTGACTTCATTGTAGCTAGTCTCCGCCTTATGATAGAGACGAGGGGCAACGACAACAATGCGGAAGGCAGCAGGGCGGCAACGGTGATCTCTAGGAAGAAGAACCCGAGAGACAGACGGTGTAAAGGAAGGGCGGAGCTCGCGAGGTGGGGAAGGCGGAGACGAACGATAGCGGCCTCGAGATCTCTGGAAGGAGCAATTCCACGAAGCTTTTCAGCCATCGTGACGCTAGTGTGATCGATTTGCGGAGAAACAGCCGCCCTTACAGCACCGCGTGGATGGGGCGGATAGGCCTAAACCGATAAGATCAACAGCCTGGATAACGTGGACCTATACGCAAATACAAAAAATGAAAGGTCTTCTGTGCTCAAAGCGCTGACTGGCTTCGGTGGGAGTCTGAGGATTCTTTCCCCTATAATGGAAGTTATTAATTGTTCAGTTATTGCGGTCATAGAAAGGTACTCGTGTCATTAGAGAAGCTAGTTAGATTTAATGAATTAATCTCTCAATCTAAGTTTACAAAGTGTATTTCTTTTTAGCATATGAACCAATAAAATATTGAATTATTATCACTAAGCAATATATTAAATGCATATATATATCCTGAATATAAAGTAAAACTAGATATTTATTAAGAATATAGAGAGAACATTCCATAGGAGTTGGCAGCCTCGCTTCCTTACTGTGACAGGAGCTGGTAGCTGGTAGCAATGCCCTGCCACGATTGCATAGTATGGTAGGAAACATGTGTTCCCTGTTAGTGTTTTCGCGCTCAATAAGGAGGTTATTTTTGCATTTTTATCCCATAGGAACTAGATTTGTAAAAAAATTATGTCTATAGTGCTATTTTGATGAACAGTTCAACTAATTTTTCATTGGACATTGGAATATGGAATACTTATCGTTAACACTGAGTAGGGGTGTAAACGGGTCTGGTTCGGGCGGGTAGTAGGTCATCCCATACCCTACCCTATTATTTTTTCTCCGGGTACGGGTACAGGCACGGGTAGTAAAAATCAGGTAGGGTATGGGTAACGGGTAGCATTTTCTACGAACGGGTAGAAATCGGGTTCCGGGTAGTATGCGGACGGGTATAATACAGATAACGGGTACTTTATCGGGTTGTGCACGAAATACCTAGGATCAAAACATGCGATGAAAATAATTCAACTATCACACTAGTACATCACATAATACAATAGATAATGTCATATAGTCTAACAAACATACATAGTCCAACAAAGAGTTCAAATAGTACATAATCAAACACATGGAGTTCAATAAACACACAAAGTCTAATACATAAAGTGAAATTCACATACATAGTTCAACATATAGTTGAATTGGAGGAGAGGAACTTAGGGCAATCCCAAAGGAATAGGAGGCAATGACAATAGTTTTGGACAACGTGAAATCACAAGCGTCTGTAGTCTAGAAAATCAAGTCATGTGCTTCTTCTCTTGTTTAGGTTAATAGCAAATAGAACATAATTGAGACATTTACCTTGTCAGAATTTTATAAATTATCTTGAGTGTGATCATGATCTTAAATTTTTATGAGAGATTACTAATTTCATCATTATCATTATATAAAATTTTAAAAATTTTATAACATAGTTTGGATAATTTTTCATTTCGTTCAAATTTGCCAATAAGCCTTTTAACAGGACAGTAATACTGTTAGAATTTTTAAAACTTCATGACATTTGATCATCATCTAAAAATTTTATGACAATATTATAGATATATCAGCAACATCCACAAAAAAATTCAAAAATTTATAACCTCGTTCGTTCTAATTTTCATTCGGTTCAAACTTGCCGGTCAGCGTTTTATCAGGATAGTAGCAATGTTTGAATTTTTAAAAACTCCTCATATTTGATAATCACATGAAAATTTAATGAGAACATCTATGATTTTTCAGGAACCTTCAAAAAAAATTTCAAAGTTTTTTGACATCGTTTGAACTATTTTTTGGTCAGTGCAATTTTACCGAAATTTTGAGAATTAGTAGTACCCGCCGGGTACCCGAATTGTAAAAATTATCCGGGTACCCATACCCGCCGGGTATTGCCGATCCCGTACCCTACCCGAACCCGAACCTAACCTACCCGGGTACTACCCGTACCCGTACCCGGTGGGTAGTGTAAAATAGTTTTCCATTAGGGTAATTTTGCATCCAGGTACGGGTACGGGTCGAGTATTACCCGACCCATTTACACCCCTAACACTGAGACAAGGTATCCTCAGTCCTTATTGAGCTCGCACATGCCAGGACTAGGTCAATGATCAGGCCAATCATAGTGGGAGTTTCATTATTATTTAATGAGATGACACATTAGTAAAAATGATGACATGGCAAAAAAATTATGAGGAGAGAGAGGAGACGAGTTTCATCTGGTTGAAACCGGGTGCACACCGTTTTCAACACATTGGAAACTGAATGAAACTGCACTGAGAGCGTATCGTTTCATCTCACGCATTCCCACGCATTGAAACCGAATGAAAATACACCAAATAGAACATTTGATCACAACACCATTCAACAATTAAATGCTATGGCTAGTCTTTGAAACCGCAAAATGAATCTATGCATTGGGAGGCCTTGTTTTATTTATCAATCCAAATCTCTTTAGATGATATGGTACTCCTAAAAACCATGAAATAAAACTTGCCACTGGAAATAGCCTCACAACAATGGAGTGTAAACCCGTGTAGTTCTCTAGGATGTTGGTTAGCCATCACCTTGTGTGCGCAAGTGCAGATTGATGATGGGCGTGCCTGCTCGATTCTCAGATGAATGTCCCATCGACGGCTCTATCCTCCAGTCCAATACCTGCATTTAGTCCAACCTGTAGGGGAAAAAAAGACAGGGATAGTACTATAGGAACGCTAATCTTCAGGAGGAGGAAAAGTATCTCTTGTCTGGACCCTAAATACACAGCCTCTAATTAAGGCTCCAAGTCCATGTCACTCACTGACTATGATTAACGTGTTTGAAATGTCAAGTCAGGAGAAGTCAGCGCAATGCACCTTCAGTCAGCTAACCGAAGGGCACCCACTCGATCCGATTGATCAGTCCAAAATATCGCCTTGTCCGGTACTCCTCCAGCTACAACGCCTTCTCAGTGTCTTGATTTTAATTTTAATGGACGTAATTTTAAACTAGAGGTGGGTGTCATACCAAACCAGTAGGTCCATTATGTTTTGGATCTAAACTGTGTCGAGTCATGACAATCTATTATGCTCGTCGTGCGGACGGGCTAACCCAGCTCACGTTCGGCGACCCAGGTACGGCCCATTTGCGCTTCGTGCCGTACTGACCTAGATCCGGCCCATTTATACTATTGCTACGAGAGAAAATGAACACAGATTGATTTTTTTCTTTATCTGTCTAGGACTTTCTTTTTCTCCTGTCGAAACAAAATCCTATTATGTTTATTCTTCTCAATTTCCTTGATTCGGTTGCTCCTTTCGATCATATGCATGTAGCCATACATTTACTTCTTGATTTGCTCACCCACACATACAACACATGCATGTATTCCCTTCTTTTTCTCTAATCCATTCAGAATTTTCTTCCTTTACTTCTTGATTTGCTCACCCACATATACAACGTAGATATACACGGACTGTTTCAGATCGTGCTGCCCCGAGCAAGAGAAGTCATCGCAATAAATCATCAGTCAGCTACATGTCAAAATCACTATTGCATGAAGAGAAATGCCTGGCAAGATGGGTGCTGCAGTCTACAGAATTTAATTGGGAAGTTTACTCCTTCTGAGAGACACTCATAAGGAGAATAATATAAAGTGTAGTTCACGGAAGTGACTGTGCTCATCAGCTCAAACGATCTGTGTAGCCATGAATAAACGGAATTAGATCCGTTCATTTCAGAGGAAAATAAAAACGGAAGAGAATTTCTGTTCATTTCAAAGAAAAATAAAAACGGAAGTCTTTTATTTTAATTGGAAACAGAAAATATCAGTACAGAAATGAAAACAGAAACTGGAGCGCTATTTCTGTCGGAAACGGAATCGAAATCGGAAATTTCGTATAAGTGAAACCGGAAATTAAATCGGAAACTTGACCCACTTGGCCAAAAAAAGAGATAGAGAATTTACATTTATTTTTGAATTAAATAATTTTAGAAATACAAATGGCCTTAGAAAATATCAAAAAGAGTTCAAAAATTCCAAAAAAAATTCTCAAAAATACTTTGGAATATTTTGAACCTAAGAAAATTATTTCTAGTATAATTTTGGCTTCATTTTTCATGACTAAATTAATTATATGAATATAAAAATTAGCAAAATGGCATTTATAAACTCCAGAAAATCCAGGATATATCTCAGAAAATCATAAATGAATATTGAATAATAATATGCAAATTTTAGGGTATTACATCTTTATAGTTGGAGGAGTAAGAGGATATCGATGATAATGATATAGAGGAGGATATGATGGTCTGATCTAAGGGACAAATAGCGAACCTTCAACTGACAAACTTGAGAAAAAATTTCCTAATGATACCGGTGAACATAACATTATTTTTGTATCCGCCTTTGAAGTGTAATGATTTAAATTGTTTCTGCGGTCATATATATTGTGATCATGTACTACGATCTTGTGGAATTTTTCACTTTCGCTTCCGTATATGCTCCGTTCCATTCCACATCTGTTTTCGTCACTATTCATTTTCGCATCTGTTTTCGAGGTTTCTGATTTCGTTTCCGTTACCGGTAAAAGATGTGGAAACGGAAATGGAACAACCATTTACCAACCGTTTCCATTCCGTTTTCATCGTAAGGTCTGAGAGCGTGAGAATGAGAGCGCTAGGGTTTGGTGCTTGCCGCTTGGGCCTCGTTCGGACAGGCTTCAATCGGCTCGAAATTTCCGAATAGGGTTATATGAAATTTCTGTTCCGTTTCTATTTTCGTGGAACTAACTCCCCTATTTCCGTTTTCAAAAAAAATTTCTATTTCTGTTTCATAAAAAAACTTTTATTTCTGTTTTTTTGAAACGGTTGGAAAGTTTTTATACTGTTTTCATCCCTATGCGCGTTTGCAGATTGATGATGGGCGTGCCTGCTCGATTCTCCTGTGAATGTACCATGGATGGCTCTATCCTCCAGTCCTGTACCTGCATTTAGTCCAGGCTGTAGCGGAAGAAGACTGGGATAGTACTGTAGGAACCCTAACCTTCAGGAGGAGGAAAAATATCTCTGTCTAGACCAAGGATTCGAATCTCGTTTTGGATAAAATTTCACCGGTGACCGAAATCCAACAATTTCGACGAAATTTTGTTATTTCGGACAAAATCTGTTCAAAATTCAAAAAAAATAATTCAAATCCGTTTTTTTATTACCGAAATTTCCAAAATTTCGGCCAAAAATCCGAAATTTCGCGTGATTTCAACTGATCAAAAAATGATTCAAACGATGTAAAAAACTTTTGAATTTTTTTTGAATGTTCCTGACACATTACAGATATTTTCATTAAATTTTCAAGTGATTATCAAATCTGAGGAAATTTTAAAAATTCAAATATTGCTACTATCCTGATAAAATGCTGACCAGTAAGTTTGAACTGAATGAAAACTAGAACAAACGAGGTTATAAAATTTTAAAAAAAATTTGGATGGTTCTGACATATCTAACAATGATGGATCAAAGGAACTAAGAAGAAAACAGAACCAGCATGAATTCTCCCAGGTACCCGTATCCGACATGAGATCCTCGGGTATTTGCCGAGTAGTGCTCGCTCTGAATCCGACCCGAATCCGACACTCAGCTATCCGGGTACTATCTGTATCCAACCCGAGAAAAAAATACCCGAATTCGTATCCGAAAAAACGGGTAAAAACACTACCCGTATCCGATACCCGACGGGTAGTACCCGACCCATTTTCACCCCTACTAACATGAATCTGGCCATTGTGCCCGTATTTGAGCCTTCTACCAGGATAACACCTATGCCAAACCAATTTGGCATCTCTCTCAGTCATCTCAGCCAATTGATCTTCAATGCACTTTTTGTTGCCCGCTTATGGCACCAACTCTCAGTTGCCTCGTCCATGCGAGATGATCACTATCCGATTCCCCTCAGTTTCATCTAAACGGACTTCTCTGGCTTTAGGCCAAAAAGATCTTGGAGCATGGCTTTTGATCCTATTATCTTGTCAAGACCTCTGTTTCCTCAACTCAAAGAAGGCTCATTGTCGTCTATGGGGGATCTCCAGTCACAGGACTCACACTCATCACCCTCTGTCCTGGTTATATATCCATCTTCACAAAAAAGGTCATTACTAGGAAAGTCAAAACTCCAGTATCCACTATTGTTGAGGGGAGGTCCCCTCATACTCCACTGGCATACCCACGAACCATCTAAAGAAAGTGTTGAGGGGAGGTCCCCTCGTACTCCGCAGGCATACCCCACAAACCCCATAATCCGCGAGCATACTCCGCTAGCCCTCTAAAGGGAGTATTGAGGCGCGGTCCCCTCATACCATGCGAGCATACCCCACGAGCTCTCTAAAGCTTCGTCACGTGCCCAACCGTGTGCCGCTCATGCTGCCATGGGCAGATCCCCGAGCATGGGTCAGCGTGCCACCCACCATGCTTTCTATGCCGCTCGGGCCATCGTGCCTGGAGCATGCCAGACCGTGCCACCTACCGTCGTAATTTTTAGGCCCGACACGATTCGAGCAACCATCCATTTTGGCACTGCTCATTTAGCTTTGTGCTAGGCGGAGCCTTAGACCGGGCAGTGCTCGCCGTGCCTTGGGCTAGCCCAAAAGGCCTGTCCAAATGATTTGTTTTCCTTGGTCTATCTAGCATGTGACACTCTCCGTATGGACTTTTCATTGAGCTCTAGTGGCAGCAAAGTCTAACTATGAGTCTGCGACTACCTGTAAGAGAAAAATTGTTGTATAGTCTGAAGGGAAAAATGACTTTTGGATTTAGATGAACTAAAATGGCTTGTAAAGGATATTCGACAAAAACAACTTCTAGTGGTTTTTGTTAGAATCTAAGACTTGATTAACATGAATCATTAGCTAGCCTTAAGAATGATCACTAAATAATATGCAGAAATAAATCATTTAGATGAACTGACTAACCCGGTGAAGATGCCGAAGCCATTAGGGTTTCGTCGGTCGGTGAAGAAGATGAGGCAGCACGTGCGCGCGATGAAGAAGAACGGAGCTCACCGTGATCCTCACGGTGATGGTTCTGGTTCTTCGGTAACCAGCGCGCCAGAAAACCCTAGATCGGAAGGGATGTGCGGGAGATGGCAAGGCTCAAAGTTTTTTCTCACACATTTTGAGTGCCAGCATCTCCCCTTAATATGGCGCAGGTTATCGGGACCAAAACCAAAATATGGAAAATGCTCCCGATCAGAGCGTGTCAATTTATTCGGATTTTCCTACTTAATGTTCGGCACTTTTTGTTTTTGACTGAACCGAAGATCACAACTAACATTCTCCCACTTGATCGAAGGCTAATTTCATAAGTCTATACTCAACAGAACAATCACACCAAGATAAAGTATTTCAGCGGTTAATAAATGCACCACTGAAACACCAATATCTATAGTGCATCATTCTATCTCGATTAATTATTCTTAACGGGAGTTGGTTTTATTCTTATGGTCCTTTTGTGCAATTTGTTTTCATTTGTCATCATGTGCACATTAAAGGTGAAAACAAACTTTGTAATTTCCAGAATCGAACTTTTGAGATCTCAATTTGTCCCAGTAGTATAGGCTGTCAATAAGTTTTATGCCGGCATTAATTTTGAGACAAGCCTTTAACAGGGAATCATTAAACTAAACATGATGCATAAATTTATATATCAAACATGATACTCAATTCTTATAGGCTGAACATTAATAATTCGATTCTGAATTACATCTTTCACAACGTCATGTGTTTGGCAGTACAACTTGACATGTTGTTACTTGAAGTAAAAATTGCACTCTTACATAATAAATTCCAGGATATAATCTTAAGCCAAAATAAATTTTCTTATTCTTAAACCACAACAGCCTATTGTGGATTTCTTATTATCTAATAGTCTTATGACATGCCACAAGTCTACTTGCATCATTAATAACGCCTTAAGATATTGACTAGAGCCATTCCACAATATGGCTCTTTCTGCAAGGTTGAAGATTTGACTTTGATATGGATTTCTTAATATCAACACACCTTGCATAATCTGTGTCTGAATAACCCACAACTTTATGATTATCAGACTTCTTATATGTGAGCATGTAATCATTAACACTTTGCCTATGATGCAAAGTTGTCTTTAGTAGTTTTCCAGTGGTCCAGTTCTGAATTAATATCTGCCAAGTATCCTGGTTACAAAATGTTAAATAAGGGCATATACAAACTTAAGTATACATAATGTTCATGACAGCGAAACGTAAGAAACGTTTATGTCGCTCTTAATAATTGGAGTAAACTCCTTTAATGTTGGACCTATCTTGGTGAATCTTACTAGTCAAAACATGAGAGATATCACCAAGACAAACATTAATATCCCTATTGCTGATAGCCAACAAGGCATCGCCTATATAAACAATTAAGTCCATATAAACAGCCAAGATGTTAAATTTACTCCCACTGGCCTTAAGGTTAAAACTTAAGGTATCTTTATGTGAGGATCGCATTATCATAAACTCCAGAATCAATTGGAGGTGGAACTTTTAGAGACAAGGATTGCTATTCTTTCAGACTATCAACATTAGAACATAATCACGATTGTGTTAAGTATAGTTTTACCTTGCTTCAGAGCTCTCACTAGAATCAACATTTTTACCAACTCAGTGGTTAAAAAAAACAGTGTTACCCTTTAGTCAAGCTTTATAAGTATCTTAATTTTTTTAATAGTGTAATGTATTTATTTAATCCTCCCATCCATTAAACTTATTGACAAGGAGAGTAACTTTAATAGAGTAAATAATTTGTTTATGGGGTTTATGTCTCACATAATGAAGCTTCTATTTTCTTAATGAGATGTTCCATTCTCCCCTTCAAAATGTGGTACAAGCGTCAATGCCACAATTTCGATGAACTCTCATAAATATTTACTCTAACAAAGTTAGCAACATACTTAATGCTCTCCAAATAATTTATAAAAGTGTAATTTCCATTATAAAAGGTAATTTGCTTACACTTTTATAATGGGAACATAAAATTACATTATTAGGATGGAGGGTGAAAACATAACTTAGTACTGATGAAAAATTTCCAACAACTTCAATATTAGCCTCTTATTCATTCTCTAAAACTTCGCTTTAAAACTTTCATAGTCTTGAGGTAATGTTGGTAGCATAAATACAATCTATTTTAGTATTTAGCTAAATTTCTTTATGAATGCACACATTCATGGCACAATTATATTTCACTTCTCATTCTTCATTATTGTTGTTACATTCTTTATGAATGACGTAATGAAGTGAATTAGAAGGGTTCCAATAATTTTTCATGTTCTAACTCATTGACTCTAAGCACTCTTATTGTCAATATACTGGCAATAACTTTTAAGAAGTTTCATAATACTTTTCCATTATTGCCAGATAGCCATAATTTAACTGGAGAATTGCTCCCCCAGATTCTAAATTTTATGATCAAAAGGAACATTTGCTTAAATTGCTCCCACTAGTCATCAGAATATTGAATTTTTGTCAATATCTAAGTTATTAGATGCTTCTTCTAATAGGAGCCAATCATCAACATTATGTTTGTGTGCATAATCAATAACCTCAAGAATAATATGCTAATAAATTACTCTATTTCTTATTAGGGTACTAGAAGCAGCTGAAGAACTTATGGTTGAATTGATAATAGGAACATAACATTGATCATTACTTAATATCCACAAAAAAATGTGAATGATTGTATATCATGAAATTGACCCTACGCTGATCAGGTTAATAACATGCTAATGACAAAACTTAATAATTCTAATTCGCTTTACCATTGGGCAATAACGAAGAAGAATTTAACATGAGGAAAGAATCAGCAGTCCATCTTCGCATCACATTTTGGTAGAAAATGAAGAATAACTGGATTCACTAATGGGGATGGCGAATGATTACAAACAATGCTTAAATCAACATGAAATCTCTAACCAAAATTTCTCGTTGGCTCCATTTTGATTAGAAAAGCTATGGGAATGACACATGACAATAATCGACTTTGGTCAGAATATGACCGTGTGTCACAATCATAATTCCAAAAACATAACTATAGTTCCAATCCGTATCACCTTTGGGTACATAACGGAAAAGAACTTAATCTATGGAAATGGTACGCAATTGCAAACAACTTTGGTCAGAATGCAATTATGGCCACAACATAATCCCAAAACTTCATTAAATCTCTAACTAAGACTTCTCGTTGGTTTCATCTTAATTAGAGATATCTTAATTATAATGTAGTCTTTATCATACAAAAGCTCGAAAAGACTCAACAACTTAATTAATATGAGAATTAATTAAATGTTACATGACCCATAAAAGACGTTGGTCATTATAGTCATGAAGCATTTAATTAATCATAATCACATTATCTCAAGGTAGAACACATTACTAAGAGACAATTAATCACATGATCAAAAATACTGAGCATTAGACATCAAGTATTAAATTGCGGAAGCGTAAACAATCAACAATTAATGAGCAGTAAATTAAGTGCTAAATTGAAAATAAGGGAAAAACTTAAGTTCAGAATTCAAGGCATAAAAATTACAACATATGAACAACTCAGGTAGAAACATAGTATTTAACTAATCCCATCTTAACTTATTCCTGGAATGCACTAAAACGTTGTTTGTAGCCTATCAGAGAAAACATCCAAAAACCAGCATAAAACTTATGCCCAAAGATGAGCTCATTAATAATGCATGGCTTAGGATCTAAAATATTTCATTAGTGAGTAATAAATTTTGACAATTCATGATTATAAACAACTTTGGTCGAAATACAACCATGAAAGGTCAACACTTAAGTATATTAATGTCCAAAACTTGGTTATAGTCCCAAATCAAAATTTCCCGTTGGTTCCATTTTGATTTGAGACAAACTTAATCATAATAGGCCAAAAAAATATTAACTAACTTTGTGCATTGCTCAATTATCATAATTGCATCACTTAGGATAACTAAACATTAACCAAAGGATGTATAACATAATGCATTATTATTGGGCAATTGACATTAATTATTGCAGTGCATAAAGAAGAACAACATTAATCATAAGAAAATGCACTGAAATAATTAAAGCCCAAAATTTAACTTCTACCTTGCTCAGCTCGGCCCAAAAGAATCACTCAGCCGGCCCATCTGCACTACACGCCCGTGGTGGTGCTCAGGCAACATCGTCCGTCGGATCACAATCCGATGACCGAGATTGGATTTCATCGAGACAAAACACCGCGCAAGCCGGTCCGGCCCAATAGCCCCACCAATTAACCGGCACAGCAAAATAATCATTAAAATTAATTCGAATAATAATAATGCCCAGGAAATAAACAATAATTGAATGTGCTAATTGCTGAAATTAAAGACTGAATAAAATGAGCATAAAATAAAAGGGTTAAATAACCAAACGGTAGAAAAATCTCATGCCCGAAATGGCCCTCGCCATCGACGTCTTGTGTGACTGTAAGCCCCACGGCCCAGCCGAAAAATCGGCCCACACGGAATCGAAAAACCTCTTGGCCGTCCGATCTGATAGACGGGCAGGATCGCGTGCGGAACAAAACAGCGACCGATCGAAACAACCCTAGCCATTCGGCTTCGAGCTCCCGAAAAATCCGCAAGAGACGCGGAGACAAGCGAGCGCGGCTTCGACGAGGCAGCCGCAACCATGCGCAAGGAGATGCGACGCGAAGAAGGCCAAGCACATGGAGCGGCTGAAGGCGACCGGAACGGCGGCGACGGCGGCCCGCGCGCTGCCAGGAGGAGGAAGGCCACAAGCGTACGCGCAAGCGGGCGAAGCTTATGCGCGCGACGGTCACGGCAAGTGAACACACGAAGAGGTCCTCACGATCGGACAACGATGGGAACGGCGGCACCAACGGCAACCGGAACAGGTAATTCTCGAACCCTTTTCTTAGGCATTAGGATTTGCTTGATTGGTTTGGGACTTGGTGAAATTTTGGGAATTAGGGTTCGGAATTTTGGGGATTTGAGTTCGGAGTGGACTAAATCATCTCCTTCTCAATGCTAACCGAGGCCAAAAGTCACACAAATCGACATTTAATCGACAAGAACAAGGCCATAATCCGGGCTAAATCGACATAAAGGAGGATCATACTAAGGCTAGGTTGCTCTGATACCAAATGTTAGAATCTAAGACTTGCTTAACATGAATCATTATTAGCTAGCCATAAGAATGATCACTAAATAATATGCGGAAATAAATCATTTAGATGAACTGACTAACCCGGTGAAGATGCCGAAGCCATTAGGGTTTAAATCGGATTCGATGAAGAAGATGAGGCAAAGACGCGCGCGCTGATGAAGAAGAACGGAGCTCACCGTGATCCTCACGGTGATGGTTCTGGTTCTTCGGTAACCAGCGTGCCAGAAAACCCTAGATCGGAAGGGATGTGCGGGAGATGGCAAGGCTCAAAGTTTTTTCTCACACATTTTGAGTGCCAGCCTCTCCCCTTAATATGGCGCAGGTTATCGGGATCAAAACCAAAATATGGAAAATGCTCCCGATCAGAGCGTGTCAATTTATTCGGATTTTCCTCCTTAATGTTCGGCACTTTCTGTTTTTGACTGAACCGAAGATCACAACTAACAGTTTTGGGTCTATCCCTACTCTATTCTCTCTCCATCTTAAAATATATACGTATTCTTTAAATGATCTTATCCATAAATATAATGTGTATTTCACAATCCAAAATAAAATTAGTTGTCAAAGGTTAGAACTCGACAATAAACTTATGATTACGGGTACCTTTGGTTATCAGAGTCAAGCACAAAGACAGTGGCACATGATGTATACAGGTTCAGGCCCCCGGATAGAGTAATACCCTTCGTTCTATGCGGATGATGTTTGAAATTGGTGTATCGAGTACAGAGCGAGTTGTCTAGCCTTAGTTATAATGAAGATAGGATCTAAGCAATGGTTAAACTATAGCTGGAGGTTGACAAGGCGTAGTCCATCAGCTCCTGGTTGTTCTGCGTCTTGTAAAAGCTCTCCCTAGAAGTCTTCTCCTTTTTTCCTTGGCTCTCCCCTTAAGGATACCTACCATTGGCCTTATATAGTCGAGGTAGCTTTACCTTAAGTTGAGTTGTAGTTGGCTTGTGATACCAGATCGTAGATGATGAGGAGTCCATCGTCGTGTCGATCTCCGCAGCATATCCAAACTTCCCTGAATACTAGGCGTACTCGAGTCGGTTTCCTCGTAACAGGAAAGTGATCAAGTCCTTCCTAGTATGGAGATATCCCCTCCGCGTATATCTTATCTCATAGAATCGGGCCCGTAATATTTGGAGTTTCTATATACTTGCTTGAGTATATATGATATAGTCTTCGTATTTTCGGTATATACTCATACCCCATATTTAGATATTCGACACTTCGTTCTACCGCTAATAATAAATATCCAGCTTTACATTATATGCATATATTGAATATAGTGCTTAGAGATAATACTTAAAGATAGTTTAATCATGTTTAATATCGATCTTCCTAGTCTATACATTAAGAGAAAATACGTCTTATAAATATGGACAAAGGGACTATCTATTTGAGATGTGTTATATGTTGGGCCAGTTTCCTTGCTGCAGGTACTGTGCAAGACAGATTTATGCAACCCATTAACTGATCATTGATTTACAAGTAGATTAGACTATTTGTTTAGTTATTGCCATCACAGAAAGGTACTTGCATCATTAGAGAAGCTTGATTAGATTTAATGGATTAATAAATTAATCTCTCCATCTAAGTTTACAAAGCGTTTTTTTTTTTTTGCATAAAACAATAAAATATAAAAATAGCTAGATTACCCCTATTTATCATCACTAAGCAATATATTCAATGCATATATATATTGTGAATATAAAGTAAAACTGGATATTTATTAAGAATATAGAGAGGATTATTTTTGCAATTTTTATCCTGTTGAAGCTAGATTTGTAAAAAACAAATATTAAATCTACGGTGCCATTTTGATGAACAGTTTAGTGAATTTTGGACATAATACTCATCGTTAACAGTGAGACAAGGTATCCTCAGTCCTCGATTCCTCATTGAGCTCGTGCATGTCAGGAGGCCAGTGATCGCAAGACCGGAGCGCCAACCCGTGCATTTCCCTAGGGTGTCGTTAGTCATCACGTTGTGGGCATCAGGGTTTTAAAAATCGTTTTTTGGAAAATCAATTCAAAATTTACTATTTAAAAACCATAAAAACAGTTCGAAAAATCATTTAAAAACCGTCAGAAACTGATGGGTTAAGAAATCAAAAAAATTTTAAAAAATTTGAAAAAATCGAAAACCGTTTGGTTTTTTCCAAGAAATCACTCGGTTTTCACCGAAAACCAACCGATCACTTGAATGTTCCTTAAAACGGTTTTCGAGCAGTTTTTAACGAAGGTTTTTCAACGATTTTTGAGCGGTTTTCAACACCTAAATTTTTTAATTTTTTTTAATTAGGCCAATTTATCGAGCGGTTTTGAATCTTAAACCGCAGCGGTAAAACTCGAAAACCGTTTTCGAGTGATTTTGAAACCTTGGTGGGCTCACTGAATGTATCATCATGGCTCTACCCTCCAATCCAGTACCTATTGTTGTAAAGTGAAATGTAGAGACAATGATGTATATGAACTCTTGTGATAATCTTCTATTGATCAATCAATATATACATGTTGAACGGGTGGCTTTGCACCCGTTCGGGATTACAAGGGGAGGGAGAGATGAGAGAACGCGTTGCTTCGTTAATGGGTGCCTTTTCCTTCTTGTGACGGTTGCTTGTTCGGTTGCTTATGGATGAGATCATCAACTGCCGTTTGTTCGCAACACTTCCCCTTGATCGAATCCATCTTCTGAGATCAATATGGAATATATTTTGTCTATAAACTAGACATGCCTAATATCATCCTCTAAAAAACCCAATGGGAAAAAATAGATGATACGACATATAAACTGTATCAATATTGCCTCATTAAAAACTTTATATGAGAAAAACCTCAAAGAGGGAAAAACTCGTACAAAGAAAAGAGTATAATATAGTGTTAAACAGGTTATTTATTAGAGAGAGAGACTCCCCCTGATTCCTGCAAATCTCTAAGTCGTCTCATACCAATTCCTTTAACACATTTAGAAAATGTAGAATAAGGCAGAGACTTTGTGAATAAATCAGCAAGATTATCACATGATTTAGTTTGCAGGATGTTTATTTCCCCACTCTTTTGCAATTCATGGGGATAAAACAATTTTGGAGCAATATGCTTAGTGATGTTGCTCTTAATATAACCTGTCTCAATTTGAATCACACATGCAGCATTATCTTCAAAGATAATGGTTGGAGATTCAATAGAACCATGACCACATGACTGAAGTATGTGGTTTATCATTCTGCGAAGCCAAACACATTCTCGGGAGGCCTCATATAATGTAATTATTTCAGAATGATTGGTAGAGGTAGCCACCAAAGTTTGTTTGGAAGATTTTCAAGAGATGGTTGTTCCACCTTGTAAGTATACAAAGCCGGTCTGTGATCTGGCATTGTGGGGATCAGATAAATAGCCAGCATCAGTATATCCAGTTAAAGTCGAATCTCGGTTTCTTCCATAGAAAAGACCAAGATCTCTTGTACCATTGAGATATCTAAAGACATTCTTCACTCCAGACCAATGACGCTTGGTGGGAGCAGCGCTGTGTCTTGCAAGTAGATTCACTGCAAATGCAATGTCCGGCCGGGTACTATTTGCTAGATACATGAGCGCACCAATAGCACTAAGATAAGGGTACTCGGGTCCCAATATCTCTTCTCCATCACCCCGGGGTCTAAAAGGGTCTTCCTCTACGTCTAGAGATCTGACCACCATAGGGGTTTTGGATGGATATGACTTATCCATATTGAATTTTTCCAATATTTTCTGGATATAAGTTGCTTGGTATACAAAAATTCTTGAAGGTAAATGCTCAAGTTGCAAACCTAAGCAAAATTTGGTTTTACCCAAATCCTTCATCTTAAACTCCGTCTTTAAATGATGGCGTGCTTCATTAATATCAGTTTCATTGCCGATGATGTTGAGATCATCAACGTACACCGAAATGATACAAAATCCTGTAGAGGATTTCTTAATGAAAACACATGGGCAGTCATCATTATTAGTGTACCCCTTTAAAGAAAGGAATTCACTTAATCGATTGTACCACATGCGCCCTGATTGCTTTAAGCCATATAATGACTTTTGTAATTTTACACAATACATGTTACGATTTGCCTGTGGATCCGGTACATTGATTCCATCGGGAACCTTCATGTAAATCTCAGAATCCAGTGACCCATACAAGTATGCTGTCACTACGTCCATCAACTGCAAAGATAGACGATTTTGAACTGCCAATGATATCAAATATCGGAAAGTTATGCCACTCATAACCGGAGAATAAGTCTCATTGTAATCAACACTGGGCCTTTGCGTGAAGCCTTGAGCTACTAGCCTTGCTTTATATCTCACCACTTCATTATTTTCATTCCGTTTCCGGACGAAAACCCATTTGTATCCTACAGGGAAGGTGCCGCGAGGTGTGGGCATCACTTCCGAGAATACTTCTCTTTTATAAAGCGAGGCAATCTCTTTTTCGATTGCTTCCTTCCATTGATTCGATCCGGCGTTTTTACACTCGCCATGGATTTAGGATCCGGATCATTCGAATGTCGACAATCGCTTTCAGAGAAATAAGTGTCGACAACTGTAGCTTTTCGGTCAAATAATTCTCCAGTCTCAATATAATTTGTAGCAATTTCGTTCACCCTAAGAGATTCATCATTATTTCCCGTAATGATGGATCTGGTGTTATCCGATGTCCCAAGTTCAGCAATGCGCGCAGCCGAAAAGGGTTGTGGATCAAGTCCACTTTGGAATGTATCAACCATAGGTTGATATGCATTTACTACATTTTTTTTGCTTGGAGGCCTTACTCCTCCCCCTCTTATTGCTAATCGGGGGTTGAGTGGTTTTATATGGTACCTCCACTCTTTCAGGCATATTCCTTGCAGGAATAAAAGATTTCATGACACCTTTATAATCTGTAAATGCATCTGGCATGTTATTTGCAATATCTTGCAAACCAATTATTTTTCGAACTTGAAGTTCGGTTTCTTGAGTACGTGGATCCGAGGATGAAATACTTTGAGCATTCCAATCAATTTCACGGCATTCTTTCTGGTACTTGAAATCTCCCCCTAATGCCGGGAAATGTTCCTCATTGAATATACAGTCAGCATACCGGGCCCTAAATAGATCCCCTATAAGAGGTTCTAAATACTTAATGATCGACGGAGAATGAAATCCCACATAGATCCCCAATTTTCTATGAGGGCCCATAGAGGTACGCTGGGGTGGTGAGATCGGAATGTACACCGCACATCCGAACTTACATAAATGGGAAATACTAGGTGGATTCCCACGTACTAACTGCATGGGAGAAGAATCATGATATGCAGTTGGTCGAAGTTGGATTAAGTCAGCAGCATGTAAAACCGCATGGCCCCAACACGACGTAGGCAATGAGCAATTCATCAATAATGGACGCGCAATGAGCTTGATTCTCTTAATCAACGATTCAGCCAAACCATTCTGAGTATGGACGTATGGAACAGAATGTTGTACCTGAATTTCTAAAGCCATGCAATAATCATTGAAAGCATGGGAGGAAAATTCAGCAGCATTGTCCATTTGGATTGATTGAATCCGATGATCAGGATAATGTGCCTTCAGCTTAATAATTTGAGACATTATTTTCGCGAAGGCATGGTTTCGTGTGGACAATAAGCACACATGTGACCATCTTGTAGATGCGTCAATCAAAACCATAAAGTACCTGAACGGTCCAGGAGTTGGCTCAATCGGACCACAAATGTCACCTTGAATTCTTTCAAGAAACTTAAGTGGTTCAGCCCGAATTTTAAGAGGTGAAGGTCTTAAAATCAATTTTCCAGTAGCACATGCTGTGCAGACAAAATCCGAAGATTTGAGAAATTTTGTAGCCATCAAATCATGACCGATAGAATTGGTGATAATTTTGCTCATCATCTCGATACCGGGGTGCCCAAGTCGATTATGCTAAGTTTGGAATGCATCGACGTTTTGAAAAATTACCTTGTATGCAACATGTTTTATGGGCTTAATGTATGTATAGTACAATCCAGATTCGAGAGATGGAATTTTTTCGCATATTTGCTTGCCATATCCAGTAAGTCTAGTTAAGAGAAGATACTCCTCTTTATTTTCTTCATGTGTTTCCACATGAATACCATTCTTACGAATATCTCTATAACTCAACAAGGTACGAGTTGAATCAGGATACAATAAAGCATCCTCGATTATAATCTGTGTACCCATAGGGAGGGTGATTGTGGCTTGACCAGAGCCAACTATCAACGCATCACGACCAGCGATCGTTAAAACATTTCCTTCTCTTTTCTTAAGAGTTTGGAAGTATTTTATTTCTGTGAGTATAGAGTTTGTGGTACAACTGTCCACAAGGCATAATTCCTCCTTCGAGGGATTGACTTCAAGAGACATCTATAGTAAGAACAAGAATTAATTAAAACTCTTTATTCTACACATATAGTGATACATACACATTGTATTGAATATCTAACATAACAATAATGCAATATTACAATACATATAAGTTTGTACAAATAAATATGTACAACTCCAAATTACAAACAAGTTTTCAAACTTTATTTATTACAACACAAAATATTATTTGATAATAATCACGGACACGGAGATTTTAAGATAAATCTGCATACATGTCACCCGAGGTGTACTCGATGAGCATGTCGTCCGTTGCAGGAAGGTCTATTTGCTAAGTAAGGGCTTTATTGTTTGGCGATTCCGTGGGAACCGAAGACGAACAACCAGCCTCCTTTGAAGTCTCAGTAGTAAGATTGAAGTGTCCTTCATATCTTGGTGCCTTCTGTTTGCCATCACGGAGGGATTGCTGATAAAGATCAACCAAGTGTTTTGAAGTACGATAAGTCGCGGCAAAATGCGTGTTGCAACCACACTTATGACAAAGTCTTTTATTGTCATAGGTAGTTTGTGCATTGCCACGTGCCTTCTTGTTAGCACGGTGTCTACGGTTCTTGTTGAATTTGCGTTTACCAGGGTATTTCTTTGGATTACCAGACGGAGATCCATTGAACTTTCTTTTATTTGAAGCGTTATTCTGAACATTATGAATTTCAGGCAAAGGTGCTGACCCAATTGGGCGCAACTTATGATTCTTAACAAGGAGTTTATCATTCTTTTCAGCCTGAGATAATGTATGAATAAGCTGGGAATAAACCTGATATTTTTCTTTACGGTATTGATTACACAATACCCTGTCCGCTGGAAGCATAGTAGATAGAGTTTTCTCTATCTTTTCTGCATCCGTCGGTTCTTTTTCGCAAAACTTCAACCTACTACATATGTTATAAACAGCATGATTGTATTCAACCACAGATTTAAAATCTTGTAAGCGTAGATGATTCCAATCACGTTGTGCATCAGGATATATAATTTCCTTCTACTGTTCATAACGATCTTTAAGAGCGACCCACAGAACACAAGGATTTTCTTCCAAAATATACTCTTTCTTGAGATCTTTATAGATAGAAGTGCGTAACAAAAGTAAGGCAGTGTACTTTATTTGATCAGGGACCGCAGGGCCCCCTTCAACTGGTTCATTTATCGCAGTTGAAATCCCTCGAGATGCAAAACTAATTTTGATATCCGATGCCCATGAAGGATAATTGCTCCCATCAAGGGCGAGTTCTTCAAACTCTTTTTGCATTTCCTACATGGCATAACCATCGATTTTATTAATTCACCAAATATTGGTAAATTTAAAACCTTAATGGTGGTGTTGTAATATTAAGCGCAAATTTTAAATCATATCTTATGTTTTGGATGGTTGGAGTAGACCATATAATTAAGGTAATCTCCATAAATTAAGGTAATCTCCATAAATAGAGTAGACCATATAATTAAGGTAATCTCCATAAATTAAGGTAATCTCCATAAATAGAGTAGACCTTATATCCAAAATCATTATTTTGAGATAACACTTTATAGGTAATCATCAAGTTGGAACATGATGTAGACCTCATAGTGATGGGCAATTTACATTGCTGCTCAAAAAGGCATGGTCTCCAGGCAGAAATATTCAGAAAACTGAATAAGCCGCAGCCACAACCCTAGACTCCATCACCTTGTGTTTTATTCTCAAAAGATTGTAAGACATGTATTTAAATTTGTTTAAAATCCTGGACAATTAAGTGCACTTAATTGTGAGAATTTTAAAGTTATTAAAATGCAATTTGTTAAATTGCAAAATTAATAACATACAACATATACATATATGCATAAGTACAAACACACATATATATATATTTACAAATTACAGATAATCAGGGGTCTTTACAATATAAAGACACAACATTATTCAAATACTGTAAAATACAGGACTAATATGCATAAAATACAGGAAATATTGAAAAGATAAAATTATTAAATAAATTAACTGGCTACGGGCCATATTTCAGCCAGTCTTTATTGAGACCCGTGAAGGCCTGTTGGGGAAATTAGGGGGATGCAGCCTGGGCCTGTGCTGGCGAAGAGGCCCATATGTGCGCGCGTGCGAGCGAACTGGAGTGTGGGCCTCGTCAGCCATTTCGGCCCATAATCGCGCGCGTGCGAGAAGTATCGCAGGCCGTAGCCTGGTCTCGGGTCAGCGATCCAGCCCAAGAAAAACGCCCGCCGCTGCGCCGAATAAAAGCGGAGGAAAAATCGTGATTAGGGTTGAAACCGATCCCCATTTCATTTCCTGCCGCCGCCTCCTGTGCTTCATACGCAGCCGCCGAAGCCATCTCGTTGCATCACACGCAGCCACCGAAGCCATGGCCCAATCCGACACCGTCTCGTCCGATCCGCCGCCGTTTGGAGATCCACCGCCGTCGCCAGCGCATGGATCTGGAGTTCTTCGGCCGTGGCGGCGCTCCCCTTCCCTCTTCTTGCGGTGCTCAGAGGTGGGAGCCCTCCCCCTCATCTGGGGAGGAGAAGACCCTTCCGCCGCCTCCGAAGCCGTTGGGACGGGTGGAGGAGCTGGCGGTGTGAAGCCCGGGCACCGCGCCATCGAGGAGGTGAAGATTCTCGCCCGTGGGGCGACGCACAGTAAGGAGGGCCAAATCCCATGGGGGAACTGCGCGTGGAGTCGGGGCGAAGTCGCCGATGCTGGTGAAGAAAGGTGGCGCCCCGGATCTGGCCGCCATGGTGGGGCGCAAGCCTAGGCCGGGCGGAGCCGGAGTCGGGGGCCTCCACATGGGCACTGCTTCTTCAACCGGAGTGGGCGAGGGAAGCCGTGAGGATGCCACGGTGGTGAAGCGATGAACCCTGGCCCGAGCGCGCCGATGATGGGGAAACCCGCCGTGCCGAGGAACCCATGTGCCAGGAGGACGGGGGCTTACCTGTGGGCACCCGGAAGTATGAATCGATCCTCTCACGTGCGTTGGACTTAGAGGTGACACCCATACTCCACTTAAGTGTATGTTCACTGCCACCCAAAAGTCCCGTGCACGGAGTATTGACTAAATGGCCCTCACTCAAGCAAATATGAGCCACATAGTCGCACCGTACACACTTACGCGTCCATGGGAGTTTCGATTCCATTCCGAACAACCATACCGGGATTGAGACCAACTCATCCACGCATAGCATTCGCCATCCATCTCAGGACTTTGGTATCGCCCGCACTCTCCAAGGGGAGCAAGAGCAATAGCCAAAGAACGACGGTTGCACGAGTGTATGCATCGATGGTTGATGACAATTCCAGGTACCCGGATATGTGTCTAGTGCTAGTTCCCAAGATCAACGCCTAGCACCCACATATCCCGCATTCGAGATGTATCGCAACACATACACATGAATCTAAGCGCTTGGAATAGCATAAACATAACCTTCAACTATTACAACTACATAATATTACAAGTAGCGCCGACCGCCAAATAACACAAGTCCAAAAGTAGAGTGCAGCGGAAATAACACATTAACAAAGTAGGACAGCGGTATGCCCATCCATAAACCCATAGGCAACCGACTTGGAGAAGCCCAAGTTCATCCGTCAACATGATCGTCGGACCCGGAGTAAAGTTCGTGGTCGTCGGGTGTTCTTCCATACCATCGCCTATAATGTTTTTGATTAAGCAACCGTGAGTACACGATGTAGTCGCAAGACTTTAGTGTATGGAAATACAGTAAATGCAAGCTAGAACAAGGAATATAAGCTTCTACACTAGTCTCATTTCAGCATAAGGCAGATTTTGTTTGCAAGCAAAAGATTCATAAACCGGTAACGAATTTGTAAAGAACATTTAATATGAAGCTAAATAACAGTAAGTAGAATTCATATACAGCAATTCACAGCCCTCCTTGGCTGCAAATGACAAGTAAAATCAGCCACCCTTGGCTTCCCATTCCACCAACTCATTCCAACACCAATTCCAAAAGTTTTAGCAAAAGCAAAGACTATACTTGACATTATTTCCCCAAGTTGCTCATGACCGCGAGCACGGCTAATTAATTAGATTTTTAATCTCTGCAGAGAGTGTACACTTTACCCACATGACACATTCTAGCAATCATGTCAACCATGCCTCGCGATACTCACCGCATTCGATTTGCTAGATCGCGACGGCCGCTCAACTAGTTAAAGCTTAGCCTTGCACCAGCGATGATGTTAAACCCTTGCCACAGTTCCGAGATCTGGACCGATGGTGCCCCATCGCGAACTCTCCCCATGGCAAGGCATGCACCGTTGTATTGGAATGCTTGGGCCCCAACACCTCAGTGAAGGGAGCACCTAGAACGACTCCAGTACATCGGATCGTCCATACTACTCCGGCCTACCAAAGTGCAATGCTAGACTTTAGCCAATCTAGTGAGCTTAGGCTATCCCATACTAGCACATGTGGTTGCATCAAACACTTAAGTGATAGCATCAAGTTCGGTCCTTAATCGACCCGGGCGAGGATCTCCCCCTAACTACGCATGAGGTCCTTCTCACGCCTCGAGTTAAGTAATAACTCGCCCGCGTCTAAATGATAAGTTTTGAGTTGGACTTTTATCAAAATACACGGAAACCATACCTCGGTTCCGCTCAATTTAAACAAGTTTGCTCAATATAGTTGAAACATCTCCCATCATTTGGAAACCAATCTAATGAGCAAGTCTAAGCATATACATATGTTAATCTTGCAAGTTTTACCCTAGCGACATTAATTATTGTCTACACCATTACTAGGTTACAATGGCGTTGATTCAAATGTCAAGGTCTTTGGGAATGCAACAATTGGATTTAGCTACCATCACCCACAATATAACAAGTTTAAAACATACACGCATGCATATAGTTTGATAAAGCAACATAACTTTGCAAATATGGGATCAAAATGGTCAAAGGAGGTGCTTGCCTGGTTGCTCTTTCGTCGGGAATATAATCCGGATCAAAGTCGATGTCGTTAATAACCGAATCCAATTATCGCTGCCTATGCGTTGAATAATAATAACCGAGACAAAAGCAAACAACACCGAATCAAAATGGGACAAAAAGAAATCAGATAAAATTACCGAATTAAATCTTACCAAGAGGTTACAAGTGTGTGTTTTAGTGTTTATAACTTCAATTCAAGATGCAAAAATTGTTTGGATTGATAGAAGTAAAACATTCACTTAAAGGTTTGCTTGAATAGTTCTTAACTTTAAGCGCTCATGCATGGGAGCAATTTCTATAAGTTAGATCTGTAATTTAAGGTTATTTGCTGTTACTATATAGTCATAGGGCGATTTCTTGCATTATGGAAATTTCGGATAAGGGTTTCTATTTACGATTACCCACGATAACCGTTCTAGAAACCTTATTACTTAGGGTATTTGCATTGATGAGTTTTATATGGTAACCAAGTTATAATTTGAATATTTTTCTATAATTTGGTTGTTCATATACTGGGGTATGATTCTGGACCATTTTCCAAAAATTTTATGTTTGGCCGAGTAATTTTACAAGCCACCAAAAGTGCTTAAGTGATTCTGAAAATGTGCAGTTTGTGGTCACTTAAGGTATTTGCAGCAACTAGTTTTATATGATAAGAAGGTTATAAATGAAATATTTTTCTAGAACATGGTAGTATAAATATCATAGAATGTTACTCAGCTATTCTTTCACTATTTTTCATGTATATAAGATATTTTACGGGTTGCCGAAAAGGCTTATATGACCACATTATTCGCGTAGTTACGGTCCAGTTTTCATTCTTCGATTGCGATCACACCTTATGGGATAATCTAACCATTTTTCAAGGATAAGCTGAGGGTAACCCTAAGAGTGTTTTAAAGTTGGTTTCATGATTTTTCACCTTCGTTAAAGATGTTTTTCATACCGAAGTCCATTGCGGCTTAATATGTCCTAACTCAAAATTGTTCAATATGATTCCATTTTCACTCAGCAAGCAATAATATGTCATTCTAGGGTTATAGTATTCAGTTTCATCGAGTTTGGGGTTCTTTTGTCGACGCTTTCGCCAATCGGCCGATTTACCGATCGCATGTTCATCTAGTGAGAAAATATGGCAAACCAAGGCGAAACCTAAATGTTTTTATATACTGGTGATATATACAAACCCAAGATTGCATCCAAATTGGTTTTACACATTTTTGAGTCCATTTAATCCATATTTTAACTATTTGAATCTTGCATGATATTAAGGCTTTATGTGATTAACTTTTTGATGCAAAACACATTAAGTCCTAAATCTTTTTACAGAAATGGATCATTTGAGGTTGCAGGAGCATGCTGGATCTATTTCACAATCTTTAGAGCTAGGGTTAACATAGTTCCTTCATAACATGCAAAACTTGGCTCTCATTCAACCCTTAATCAAAAGTTTTTGTAGAATGCAACATGTAACTTTTTCTTGCATAAGCTAAACCCCTACTGAGTAACTCAGATTTAGAAACTAAGTTTGCATTAATCGGAGATCCACAGCAAAAGTTATAAAGATTCGAATGCATAGGGCAAAAAAAAAAAATAGAAAAACATGCTGGAGGGGGATTCGAACTGGGGACCTCCAGAGAACAAGCACTGGTGCTCTACCACTACGCCATGCACTTTCTTGTGACCAAGTCTCATGCTATAATACTTGAGCTTACCAACACAATCCCTAGAGCTCAAAATTCCCACAATGGCGCTGCGGGCTGGCTGGTACTGGGGATTGGCTTGCGTGCTGGAGGAGCTGCTGGAGAGGAGAGGGTTCGGCTGGGGGTGTCCCTGGGCTTCAGCGCAGCCTGCATGCATGCACAGGAGAACCTCAGGGGTGGAGCAACAGCTGCTCAAGGATGAAGTGACTGAGCTCACCTCGGTGCTTGCTTGGAGGAGCTCCACCGCAGTGAGAACAGCAGCGGCGCCCAAAGGTTGGAAGGAACGGCGTCAGCTGGCTGCATGCACGGTGAAAGGGAGTGGTCAGGAGATGGAGTGTGCTGTGCAAGAAATGCAGTCGGTGGAGTTCAGTTCACCTGGTGCTTCGGCCGAAGGTTTGCTTGGCTCAGTGCTGCTTGGCCGGATGAGCTTCGCGGCAAGAACAAGCAGCAACGAGCAAAGAAGTGAGAGGAGAGGGGCTTGCTGGTTATATTGCAGCTGGGCGGAGACGGCAAGGTTTGAGGCGACAGCACTGCGGGGTTCGGCGCTGCAGTGGCGCGTGGAGGAAAAGCTCTGCCGGGCAGCGTTTCAGCAGCAAAAATGCGTGCCGCGGCAGCACTCGGGCAGGGAGCTGGTGAGGGAGGAAAGGAAGGAGAGAGAGAAGAATGGCTGGCCAGTGGGCCCAAGCACGAGTGGGGCCACCCTGCCAGAGGCACAGCCCAAGATTCATCGAGAGCAACGGAGCTGATCAGCAGCTGGGCGAAATGGAGTGCGGAAATGACATGTCAGATGGGCAGGCTTAGCAAAGGGTGAAGATGGGGTTGAAAAATTCTGCAAATTTTTTAGTAGATAGACAAGGAGTTCTACTTTCCATTTTCTTTGGTTTCACCTCAATATCTATTGTCATTTGAGAGCAGTAATTCATTGAACTAGACTGGTTTGCAATCTGTTTTGAATTTTTCAGCTCAGCAAATGGTGTGCCAAAATTCTGAAAAATTGATTTTTATTCATCTTTTGGTCTCTAGTATTTTACAAAATTATTTACTATAGCAAGTTGTTTGATGTTTGTTTGAGTTTCCATCATGTGTTGGATTTGGTAATTAAAGCTTTTATTCATATGATAAAGAAATAACAGATCAACCTCCAAAATAGATCCAAAAAGAAATTCAAAAGTGCAACACAATTCAAAACATGACACTTAATTCAATTGATCAGATTTGGGATGTTACATTACCAGGGCGCGGCAGATGATAGCGCGAAGGCGGTGCCGATCCAAGAACCCTCGGCGCATCGTGCGACTGAACTCTCGGATGACTTCGTTGAGGAGAATGGAGACGGCGTAGTTGATGGTAAATATCGGCATTCTTCTTACCGTAATGGTCGCCGTCGTTTTCTCTTCTATGTCTTACATTCAGTAACTCAGTGAAGAGCAAAGTGCATGATAACGTGTTGTAAAGTGAAATGTAGAGACAATGATGTATATGAACTCTTGTGATAATCTTCTATTAATCAATCAATATATGCATGTTGAACGGGTGGCTTTGCACCCGTTCGGGATTACAAGGGGAGGGAGAGATGAGAGAACGCGTTGCTTCTTTAATGGGTGCCTTTTCCTTCTTGTGACGGTTGCTTGTTCGGTTGCTTATGGATGAGATCATCAACTGCCGTTTGTTCGCAACACCTATATTGTCCAGTCTATAGAGGAAAAAGACTGGTATAGTACTGTAGGAACCCTAACCTTCAGGAGGAAAAATCTCTCTTGGCTGGACACTAAATACACAGCCTCCAAGTCCACGTCACTCACTGGCTCACTGCTGGATGGCTGCCATGCGTCGTTATGCGTAGACTGGTCTGCTGCTTACACAGTTGGGTTGGCGTGAGGTTGCAGTACAAACCATAATTAACTTGTTTGAAATGTCAAGTTAAGAGAAGTCATCGCATTGCACCATGAGTCTGCTAACAGAAAGGGACCCACTCGACGGATAGTTGCATGAGCCCAGTTCGTTGGTCCGATTGGTCACTCCCAAAATATCTATGCTTGCCTTGTCAAGTCCTCCTCCAGGTACAAAATAGTTATCGTGTTGGATTGCATGTCAAAATCACTACAGAATTTAATTGGGAACATTACTCGAAATTTTTACTGTTCTAGCTTGCAATTTCCTTTTTTAAATTAGCTCCCGGTAGATTTTTTTTTAGATTTGGCCTCTCGGACCGAGCAAACCACGCCTAAGAGGTGCTGCACAGGCCTTGCCCCCAGTCCACCATGTGGCGGAGAAAACAAAAAAAACGAAAAACAAAAAAAAAACCTGCAGCATGCAGCAAATTGGGAGCACTGTATGCTACAGTGTTTTCCTTTTTTTCTGTGAGGAGGTTAATTATAAAAAAAATGCAATTTTGTTTTATCAAGTTTTATAATTGAATTACAATAGAAAAAAAGGTACGACGGTTAGTTCTAAAAAAATCGTACGTCGGCTAGTTCTAAAAATCACAGGTCCTACCACAAATATTTTGAAGACCCATATTCTATGGAGGGGCATAACATAACACAATATATTTGAGAAACCATATTTTACAGACCCAATTATCGTTAATAATTATGCAAATCAAATTATACAGACCCAATTGCCGGCTCTTTCTTTCGTCGCCGTTGATTTGCGCTGCTCTTTTGTGTTGGTATCGACGGGGCCACCCACATGTTCCCAACCCGAACCTTTTACATTTTATTTTTGAAATAAACTCCCTCCAACTTATTTTTTAATATAAATGAATGTTGCAACACCACAAGTATGTCCAAAGAAAAATAAAAAAGTAATTTTTAAAAAATATTTTTAATATGTAAATAAATAATCTCTATCTTTATAATTACGGTTGATTTTTAGTTTATAACTTTTTAAAAATATTTTACAATAAACTCTTTTCCAATTTATATCAAACATAAACCTGACACAGCATGCAGCTTCCAGCAAAAATAAAGGGAAAACACTGTAGCATGCAGCGCTCCCAGTCCGCTGCATGCTGCAGGTTTTTTTTGTTTTCTCTGCCACATAGCGGACTGGGGGCATTGTAGTACGTCCAGTCCACTGTAAGGCTTGTGCGGCCCTTTCTGAGCGTGGTTTGCGCGGGCCCGGAAGCTAAATGTGCAAAAAAATATCTATCGGGCACTAAATTTTTTTAAAAAAAATTGCAAGCTAAAACAGTAAAAATTACACATTACTCCTTCTGAGTAGACATACATAGTGAGACTAACATAAAGAGAAGGTCACGGAAGTGACTGTGCTCATCAGCTCAAACGATCTGTGTGGACATGAAATGAAACAAGTGGGAACGGTCGGTAAATAGTTGTTTTATTTTTGTTTTCATATATTTTATTATTAATTGAAATAAAATTAAAAACTCATAAAACTGACTCCCTTATTTTCATTTCTGAAAAAAATTATTTTCGTTTTAAAATAAACTTCTATCCCTGTTTTTCTTCAAAACGCGGTTAGAAAGTTTTCACATCTTTCATCGCTTCACGCATTTGCAGATTGATGATGGGCGTGCCTGCTCGATCTCCCATATATGTACCATGGATGGTTCTATCCTGCAGTCCAGTACCTGCATTTAGTCCAGCTCCAGAAGACAGGGATAGTACTGTAGGAACCCTAATCTTCAGGAGGAGGAAAAGTATCTCTTGTCTGGACCCTAAATACAGCCTCCAAGGCTCCAAGTCCATGTCACTCACTGGCTCACTGCTGGATGCATGGCTGCATGCGTATACTGGTCTACTTCTTACACAATTGCGTTGGTGTGAGGTTGTAGTAGAAACCATAATTAACTAGTTTGAAATGTCAAGTCAAGAGAAGTCATCGCAATGCACCATCAGTCAGCTAAGAGAAGGGGACCCACTCGATCTGATTGATCAGTCCAAAATATCGCCTTGTCCGGTACTCGATCCTCCCTACAACGTACGTCTTCTCAATGTCTTATTTTATTTTTAACGGACATAACTTTAAACTAGAGGTTGGCGTTGTGCCGAGTCGACAGGTCCATTATGCTTCGGATCTAAACCGTGTCAGACCGCGACGATCCATTGTGCTCGTCGTGTCGGACCGGGTTGGCCCGGCTCACCTGCTTCGTGTCGTACCGGCCTAGGTCCGACCCATTTATACTATTGTTACGAGAGAAATGATCACGGATTGATATCTTTCTTTATCTATCTATGATTTCCTTTCTCTCCTGTCGAAACAAAATCCTATTGTGTTTATTCTTCTCAATTTCCTTGATTCGGTTGCTCCTTCCAGTCACATGCATGCAGCCATGCATTTACCCCTTGATTTGCTCACCCACACATACAACGCATACATGCATTCCCTTCCTTTTCTCTAGTCTATCGAGAGTTTTCTTCCTTTACTCCTTGATTTGCTCACCCACACATACAACGCAGGCATGCACGGGTTGTTTCAGGCAGTGCTGGCCCGAGCACAGTCCAGACTATCGTGCTGGGTCAGGCCGCCATCGTGCCCAATTGGCAGGCCCAGTATGGCCCGGACAACCGTGTCGTGCCGGTCCAACCCGTTTAGAACAATTCCGTGCTAGGCCATGGGTCGGGTTAGGCCAGGCGTGTCTCGTGCCTGCCCAAAATGGCCCGACCCAGTGCCCACCTCTACTTTAAACAATAGCGAACGCATCTTCTCAATATCTCATAATCAATTTTGACGAACGCGACTAAAGACGACGACCACACATCTTCAACGTCCCGGACTCAACTCTCTTAACGCTACGTCAAAGTAGTGTCGATTCGTCGTCACTTAGAGCTTCGGTAAGCAGCTAAGCAGCTTTTTTTTTTGCCTCGATCAGCTTGTGGCACACCGAAGCGAAATGCCCATAATCATTACAATTATAGCGCTTCACTTTTGCCTGGTTAAATTTCCGATTCTTGCAGCCTTATCGACCAAAGCCTTTAGAGACACTAAGGGAGGGCTCGTTGTCACGCCTCAATGATTGTGTTAGGAGTATATGCTCTTTTTCACTGCTACCGGATCCCCTAATCCGTTCCTCGTGTGCCTTCAAGTGACCGATCTTCTCCTCGATCATCATCACCTTGAAGTCACCGAACTGCTCAATGATGGAGATGATTTGCAAGAACCTACCAGGGTTCTGCACGAAGGAATTATCTTACTATATAGCTCTCCTCCATCTTGTCACCAAGCCATTTGATTTTGTTGATGATTGTTGTCAACTTGATGATGAAATCATCGACCAACTCCATCTCCGTCATGTACCACCCCTCGAATTCAGATTTAAGGGTCTGTACTTTTGCTTTATTTATACCATCAATGCCAAGATGCATTGTCTTCAACGCTTTTCACGCATCTTTGGCTATCTCCTTTTTGTCAGTAAGAAGAGCGTTTTCTTGGAATACCTTCATAGATGGTTGCCAAGGCCATCTGATCCTTACGCACCTTGACGTTGCCGTCATGATCATGTCTCACGGTCCTTGAGCCCTCATATACACCTTCATCCTGATTGCCCATGCTGCATAATTGCTCTTCGTGAGTATCGGATAATGCAGTGAGATAGCGGAACTCTCCTTCGCCATCACACCCGCTGCCGCCTCATCGCTAGTGACACCACTTTCCAAAGAGGGTGGCATCATCTTGGGCATCGGATCAAGAACTCAGACGCTGATACCAATTGTTGAAAAATAAAAGAAATTCAAAAAAAAACATTTACAAAATAGTTATCATTTTGGATTGCATGTCAAATTGCTACTGCGCGAAGAGAAATGCCTGACAAGATGGGTGGTGCAGTCCACAGAATTTAATTGGGAACATTACTCCTTCTGATAGACATACGTAATGAGACTAATATAAAGAGTAGTTTGGGGAAGTGACTCTGCTCGATCATCAGCTCAAACGATCTGTGTAGCCATGAATCCTCTTGTTTCCACTGTCATTTCAGCTGTTCCCTACTCACTCTGCTTGCTCTACTCTCGGGTACCGTTTCTCTTGACAGATTAACGCTGGAATCCTTTCTCAAAGTGGAAGCCTACGAAACCGACATCCTGCAGTCATCAGATGGCACCTTCTCCTGTGGCTTCTACAACATCTACCCGAATGCCTTCACATTCTCAATCTCAATATGGTACTCAAATTCAGCTGTCAAGACCACTGTCTGGACTGCGAAGACAGATTAACGCTGGAATCCTTTCTCAAAGTGGAAGCCTACGAAACCGACATCCTGCAGTCATCAGATGGCACCTTCTCCTGTGGCTTCTACAACATCTACCCGAATGCCTTCACATTCTCAATCTCAATATGGTACTCAAATTCAGCTGTCACCCAGTGCACTCCAAGAGGTCAACAATGACCTTGCGAAAGGATGGCAGCATGGTTCTTACGGACTACGAGTCTACGACGGTACGACTGTGTGGCAAACTGATGGTATCTTCACAAATGTTAGGCATGCTCAACTCTTGGATTCTGGAAATCTTGTTGTGAAGAACTTGAGTGGTAATATTGTGTGGCAAAGTTTTGACTCACCCACGGATACATTGCTGCCCAATCAGCAGATCACCGGTACTATTAAGTTGGTCTCTACCACCAAATTATATGTTCCTGGTCACTACATCTTTCGTTTCAGCGATCAGTCAATATTGTCACTTATGTATGATGATCCTAATTATTTTGGCATATACTGGCCAAACCCTGATTCTGAAGTCTACAAGGAAAACAGATGTCGTTTTAAAAGTAGTAGGTTGGGTGCTCTTGATGATTCCGGAAAATTTTCTTCTTGTGATTTTCTACCACCACTTGTTTCTGATGAAGGTTCTGGGATTAAGAGAAGGCTCACGCTTGATGGGGACGTCAATCTCAGAGTCTACAGCTTGAATAGCTTGATGGGAACATGGTCTGTTTCTTGGATTGCTATGTATCAACCTTGTGGAATTAATGGTTTGGGTGGTCCGAATGGAATCTGTCACTACGCACCTACACCGAAATGTTCTTGCCCACCGGGATATTACATGAGCAACCCTTCAAACTGGACCCCAGGTTGTAGTGTTGTGTTTGACATCACATGCGGTGTTACACAATCAATGGAGTTTTTGCAACTTCCAAACACCGATTTCTGGGGATCTGATCAACAACATCTTGGCGGAGTACCTTTGCAGGTTTGCCAGAACATCTGCATGAGTGATTGCACATGTCAAGGGTTTCAATGCCAAGGAGGTTCAGGGTCATGCTTTCCAACATATTTCCTTTTCAATGGTAGGTCTTTCCCGACACCAACCGCTCGCACAAGGTCTTTCCTTTTCAAGGGTTTCAAATGCCTTTGTAATCGAGGTTTTCTTTTCCGTATTTGCATGGTTCTTCAAATCGGAATGTATCACGGGTGCGAGGAGCCGTAGGATACAATGCTCCTGAGTGGTTCTCTGGTTTACCGATGACGGCAAAAGCTGATGTTTATAGCTATGGAGTTGTGCTTCTTGAACTTGTGTCTGGAATGCGAATTTTTGACTTGGCTAAGGGTGTGGATCAAGAGGTGCCCGTGGTACTCAGGAATGTTGCTTCCATGCTTGCTGATAAATTGGACGGCGACAAGGTATCGTGGGTAGAAGAGTTTGCAGATTCCAGACTGTGTGGCCAATACAACTACATGCAAGCAAGAACTTTGATCAAGTTGGCTGTTTCATGCTTAGAAAGAAGATATGAAGAAAAGGCCTACAATGGAATCAGTGGTCCATGTAAAGAAAATAGAAGAATGCACCGCAAAGGCTCAATTGAGCCATCTTCAATTTATATTCAGAATACAGATGTAATACATGGTATGAAACATTACAAGGGGAAGTTAATCTTCTATCTATAGTAAGACATCACTAGCAATTGTGTGGGACCCTAGATTTACCATCCAAAATCTCCTGTGTATTTCTGTACTAGTCCCAGATCAGTTGCTAGTACACACAGTGAAGCAGTGATAGTCATAACCAGAATTGAACGAAGTAATAACATAAATATAAAATACCAGCCACATAGCTATTTATTACATCTTCTGGTCACATGACCAAAGTTCAAAGCAGCGGAAATAAAACAAGTAATAAAACCCAATAACACCACAGGCGACGACTAGGAGCGCGCGCTTAGTTATCCTGGCGACCTTCATCAAACTCCTCGGTATAGAACTCATCGTCTTCAACTGTATCTTGGTAATTCTCTGATGACAAAATTTATGTATAGCATGTGAGTACAAACGTACTCCGCAAGTCTGGGAACATGCAACATGTAGGGCTTTCCAAGGAAAAGCTTAATAGGGTTCTTTTGCATAAAGCCAAGTTTCATTAAACCATACTTAATAATAATTATCACAAAGCACATTTTAACAATTATTTTAACAGTTGAATTATTTAATATTCTAGTGAAGGTTCTATCCACCATCACCAGTATAAAGGCTTTATCCGCCACATTTAAAAGATTAAGGCAAACCAACTCATGACTCCATCCGTCATGATCAAAACAGGTTCCATCTACCTGATTGGCTCAATCCGCCAAATAAATATCTGAGAGTTCTATCCACTCCCGAATCCCAAAAGAAAACATTCAGTTATTTTTAAAACCAAAACCAAGTCTACCAGTATGAAAGCATTCTTCGCTTTGCCCTTGACCGTAGGCACGGCTATTCGAATAGTTTTAACTCTGCAGAGGTGTACAGCTTTACCCACAAGACATGATCATCTCTTTAGTGCCACGCAATTAACACACTTTCCTTGGTGTGCCGGTAGAGAGATCATGACAAGGCCTTTACAATGTATACGCCTAACCCGACTCACCCGCTGAGGTTTCACCGCTATTAGGGTTCCATCCGCCCAATATAGAAGCCACCTCTTGCGCCGTGTGGGAAAATACAACCTGCCTCCATCCGGCACCCACATTCCACCATCTGGTGAGTCTAAGTTAAGTTTCTACAAATTATTCAGCCAGGTCAGAGCCCATTTGACATGTGGTTGCACGGTAATGCTCAGAATGGGTAGTCATAAGCATGGGCGGCTTTCACAAACCAGAACCAGTGCTCCATCCGCACCGCACCTGCCCGACAAACCATTTCGCCCCAATCTAAACCATTTTTATTTTATTTTTATTTTACAATCACATCAGCAATCTCTTTGCTACAGTTTCAATAAAACACATTTCAACAACATTTTCAAAGCAACCCATCCATAGGTATTTTAATCAATTCTACAACTAAGCTCATCTAACGCACTAAACAAAATATATCACAACCTAATATGATCATGATATAGCACAGTAACCTAGGGTTACAATTAAACATGGATTTCAACATCAAGGAGGTATTACCAATTCGGATTAACTACCAACCTATATTTAACATCATCTTTATATAAATAGCAATGCATGTTGTAAAATTTTTGTAAAACATTTGCAAACCATAGGATCAATGTGCATCAAGGAGACTTGCCTTCGTCGACGAGGTGCGCTGCGTTACTCTGAAGTCTTCTCCTTCGTTAGCGACTATGGCAGCTTCTTCGACTACGCGCAGAACGGTGCACGAAAAGAATAAAATAAATTAAATAGAAACTAAAAATTATAATAAAAATATTGGTAGATAGAGGATGAATTTAGATGAATTTAGCAATTAGAATCACTCGATTCGGAGTTACGATGGAGGAGAAACAATTGTTTGAATTCTCAAAATCCTGAAAATTGAAAACCGAGGAATATTCCTTTGAAATCTTTCTTTTTCCAGCATTATTGAGTTTGTTTTGTCTCTATGGCAGTGGGTCTCAGCTGTCATTGGCTATTGCTTCTTTCTCAAAGTTTCTGTACAGAGGAAGCCATGGAACGACCAACAAGGAGGGAGCAGCCAATGGAGAGAGGGGAGGAGGCTTCGCCGGCGCATGGGAGGCGACGGCTCATGGCGGCGACGAGGGCGGCGCCGCGAAGGGCGGCGAGGAGCGCAGACTAGAGCAAAGCAAGGCGGTGGCGCCAGCGCTTGGCCAGATGGAGACGCTGGCATTGTGCGGCAGCGCGCGGCCGGCTCGGTGAGGCGGCTTGAAGCAAGGCAAGGCTACGCGAGCTCATGAGCATGGTGGCGTGGCGCGAGAAGGTCGACAATGCGGCGACGAGCCACGACGAAAAATGGGCCGACGGCACGACGGCCAATCCGCACAAAACTTCGAAATTTCGCGAAACGAAGAGAGCATCGCGAGAGAATGACAAGGTGATTCTACGGCTAAAAGGAATTGCGCTAGAAGTTACCGGATTGGAAGAAATCGGCAGCATTTAGCGGAGCGACGGTCGATGACGAACAAACTCGAAATCTGGGGTCAAACTGCAACGAAAATCAAATCCGATTGATTGGTTGTGATCACATAAGCAAATGGCACAACGTGACGCGGTTGGTTTGTCAAGAAACTCACCGGAGCAAGAGATGGCTCGCCGGTGTCTTTGGAGGACGCCGGACGTCAGTTTTCGTGAGTTTTGGAGAAGGGAACGGCACAACAACAATGGGGAAAGGTGAGCACGGGGTAGAGAACGTCGATACACACGTTTGAGAAGTGGAAGCTCGTCGTTTCGTTGGGAAACGGCCGAGTTATTGAAGTTTTAGTGCAAAACGGTTTCTACTCAATTAATCCAATTCCGACGAGTTAAAAGATGAATGGTCATGGAAAATGGGTTTTCCTCGTCTTCTTCTTCACAACGGATCTGACCGTGCATGATTTGGACATTCGTAGAGAGAGATATGAAGGGTTGAAGTTGAAGCTAGCTTTGGAATCGAATTACATGATACGTTGGAGAAGATGAACAGTGACATGCCACGTGTCGCTTTCTCATTGGTTGGAAGAAATAAAGAGAAAAAGCGCGATAATAAAATAATAAAAATGATCTAAAAATCTTGAAAAAATTTCTAAACATACTAGAGATTATTTGAAACCCAATAAAATTGGTTTCACTGAATTTTGATGAATTTTAGAATTTAGGTTATTCTGGAACGAATAAACTGAATTTGATGAAAGACCATGAGAGATAAAATAGCAAATAGATTCTAAAAATCTTGGAACAATTCCCAAAATCATTTTAGAATATTTGGAACCTAATGCAATAGGTTTCGGGATTTTTAGAGCATTTTGGAGCGAAGGTGAAATTTTGAATAAGGACCGGAATTAAGAATTTTGACTTTTGCAAACGGAGATGAAATGAAGTCCGAATATTGGAGGGATATGGATGCCAGGTTAAATATAACATCGAGAAAGATCCAAATTTGAATTTAATTATTTTAAATTAGTTTTTAGCAGAAACCCAAAATTGAGGATGTTACAAACCTACCCCCTTAGAGAGAATCTCGTCCTCGAGATTCGGACGGAGAAAGAAAGAGATCAGGGAACTCTGCTCTCAGATCCTCTTCTCGCTCCCATGTTGCTTCTTTTTCAGAATGGTTGCTCCACTGAACTTTGCAAAACCTTATCACTCGGCTTTTGGTTCGACGTTCAGCTTCATCCAATATTTTGACTGGATATTCTGGATACGACAGGTCTTCTTTTAATTCCATCTCTTCGTACGGCATCTGATGCTCGGGTACTCAGAAATATTTCTTTAGCTGAGAAACATGGAAGACATCATGCACATCTGACAACTGCGGAGGTAGCTCCAGCTTGTAAGCAACTTCTCCTCTTCTGGCTACCACTGGAAATGGACCGATGTAGCGAGGCGCAAGCTTCCCACTGACTCTGAAACGACGCATTCCCTTGAGAGGTGAACCCTTAAGATACACATGATCACCAGGTTCAAAGCTTAGCTCTCGGCGATGATTGTCAGCATAACTTTTCTGCCTTGACTGGGCTGTCTTCAAATTCTCACGGATCACTTTGACTTGCTCATCGGCTTCTTTCAGAATCTCAGGTCCAATGATCTGTCCACTCTCTGTCTCTTTCCAATATAAGGGTGTTTGGCATTTTCTCCCATAAAGAGCTTCAAAAGGTGCCGTCTTCAAACTTGACTGGTAACTGTTGTTGTAAGAGAATTCTGCATAGGGTAAATTCTGATCCCAAGAACATCTATAAGTCAAAGCACAAGCTCTCAATATATCTTCTAGTATTTGATTTATCCTTTCCGTCTGACCATCTGTCTGAGGATGGTAAGCAGTACTGAAGTTTAGGTTTGTGCCCAGAACCTCATGCAACTTCTGCCAAAACCTTGAGGTAAATTGAGAACCTCGATCTGACACGATCTTCTTTGGCACACCATGCAAACATACAATTTTGGCCATGTATAGCTCTGCGAGTTTATCACCAGAATATGTCGTCTTCACAGGAATAAAATGGGCTACTTTTGTTAATCTATCCACAATAACATATATTGAATCATATCCGGATTTGGTTCTAGGAAGTCCGGTGATAAAATCCATTCCTATTTCTTCCCATTTCTAAACAGGAACCTGCAAGGGTTGTAATAATCTCTTTGGTCTCTCGGTGTTCTATTTTTACCGGTGACATATATCACATCGTATACAAAATCAGCAACTTCTCTTTTCATATTGGACCACCAATACTTTTCCTTCAAATCCAAGTACATCTTCGTACTTCCTGGATGAATAGAGTAAACAGAATCATGAGCCTCCTTCAAAATTGTATCCTTGATTTCTTTCTGATTAGGAACGACAATTCTTTTCCCGAACCAAACAGTACCTTTCTCATCTTCAGAAAATTCAGAAAATTTTCCTTCCTTGAAACCTTTCTTGATTTCTGCTGTACCACTATCATCCTTTTGAGCTTCTCTGATATGATCTTCAAGGGTTGAATGCACTTCAACATTGAAAATACATCCTTCATTAACCAACTCCAAGTTGAGACGTTGGACTTCTTCATAGAGTGCTGGCTGACTTTCTTGAACCATAACGTTGTTGCAATAACTTTTCCTGCTCAAAGCATCCGCAACAACATTAGCTTTTCCAGGATGATAATGAATACCAATATCATAATCTTTAACTAATTCCAACCATCTTCTCTACCTCAAATTGAGATATGGCTGAGTGAAAATGTATTTCAAACTCTTATGATCCGTATAGATCTCACATCGATTTTCAATCAAATAGTGCCTCCAAATTTTGAGTGCGTGCACGACTGCTGCTAACTCCAAATCATGAGTTGGGTAGTTTTCTTCATGGGGTCGTAGTTGTCTTGAAGCATAAGCTATGACCTTTCCTTCCTGCATCAAAACACATCCAAGGCCTTGCTTTAAGGCATCGCAGTAAACTTCAAAATCCTTATGAGTATCTGGCAGAACAAGCACTGGTGCTGAAGTTAATCTCTTCTTCAACTCTTGAAAACTCTGTTCACAAGACTTAGTCCATTCAAACTTCTTTTCCTTTTTCAGCAACTGGATGAGCGGTCTCGCTATCTTGGAAAAACCTTTAATAAAACGCCGATAATATCCTGCTAGGCCAAGAAAACTTCTGATATCCGGAACAGACTTGGGTTGCTCCCAATTAAGCACGGCCTTCACTTTAGCAGGATCAACTGCTACTCCTTCAGCCGAGATGACATGGCCCAAGAAAGCTACTTCCTTCAACCAAAAATCGCACTTACTAAACTTAGCATAAAGCTGATGCTCTCTGAGCTTTTCCAAAACTATCCTCAAATGATCCTCATGCTCTTTCTTATTCTTGGAATAAATAAGAATGTCGTCAATAAAAACGACAACAAACTTATCTAAAAGCTCCATAAACACCTTATTCATCAGATTCATGAAATATGATGGTGCATTTGTTAATCCAAAGGACATCACTGTAAACTCGTACAGTCCATATCGGGTGGTGAAAGCTGTCTTCGGAATATCTTCTTTTCTGATCTTAAGCTGATGATACCCTGACCTTAAGTCAATTTTTGAGAATACCTTAGCTCCTTTTAACTGATCAAGCAGATCATCGATCCTTGGCAACGGATACTTATTCTTAATTGTGACTTCATTCAAGGATCGGTAATCTATGCACATTCTCATACTACCATCCTTCTTCTTCACAAATATTACAGGAGAACCCCAAGGTGATGAACTTGTCTTCCATATCCTTTCTCCTGCAGTTCTTCAATCTGTTTCTTCATCTCTGCTAATTCATTAGCAGGTAACCGATAAGGCCTCTTCGAGATAGGAGCTGTACCAGGTACAAGCTCAATAATAAACTCAATATCCCGATCTGGTGGCATACCAGGCAAATCTTCTGGGAATACATCTGGGTATTCATTCACTATGGGCACATTTTCCAAAGATGTACCTTTTAGACGGTTCAGGGTACTACCCCCTTAGAGAAGAGATTAGACAGGAACTCCACTCGATTTCCCTCAGGACTAGTAAGGGAGATAGCTCTACTTGCACAGTCTATCTGACCCTTGTACTTGGTTAACCAGTCCATTTCAAGGATTACTTCTATACCCTTAGTATCCAATAATATTAAGTTTGCTAGGAACTTTACCCCTTTTATAACTATTTTCATTTTTGGGCAAATAGCAGTTGTTCTTAGTTCTTTACCAGGAGATTGAACTAGTAAGGGATTTCTAAGCTGAACTGTATCCCATCCATGCTTTCTAGCCAAATACTCCGATATGAAGGAATGCGTAGCACCAGAATCAAACAATACTGAAGCAGGTACTGAATTAACGAAGAACTTACCATACACCACATCTGGTGCGTCCTGAACCTCTTCAGCAGTGACATGGATAACACGTCCTCTTCCAATCGTACGAGGAGTACGCGGAGTCTGCGGCGTTCCTCTTCCTTGAGCTGGTGCAGGTACGCGGGCTGGTGTAGTCCCTAGATTGAACCGAATAGGGGTTACCGCTTGTCGCTTCTGGGGACAGTTATTAGCATAATGTCCCATCTCTCTGCAGTTGAAGCATTAGACTCCTGCAGTTGCTGTGTTGTTCTTAGGAACTTGACTTCCTACGTTGCTAGCAGAGGCCTGAACAAACTGACGCTGAGACGGAGTGGGAGTCCTAGGAGCACTAGAAACTGTTGGTCTGATGGACTGAGGTTGGAAGAAATGTGGCCTAGAACTGCTGGCGCCACGATGAGCTTGAAAAGCCATCTTCCTCTTCCTGGATTCATACAGCTGACTTTGAGCATCCTCCTGAACCAAAGCCTTATTCACCATATGCTGAAATGTGGGGAAATCATTGGAGACCAGCTGCACTTTGAGATTCGGGTCAAGACCCTCCATGAAACGCCAGATTTTTGCCTCATCAGTGGCAACATCCTCATAAGCATATCTGGATAGCTGGGTAAATCTGTTCAGATATTCTGAGACAGAAAGATTGCCTTGCTGCAACTTGTAAAATTCTCTCCTCTTCATCTCCATAATTCCCTTAGGAATATGGGTAGCACGGAAGGCTTCAACAAACTCATCCCAGTTGATGGCTTGGGCATTCTCATGAGCAGCGACATAGTTTTCCCACCAATTAGCAGCTGTTCCTTTCAGCTGATGAGAGGCATATAAGACACTCTCAAATTCATCACACTGCGCTAAGTACAACTTCCTTTCAACCTCCTTAAGCCAATCGTCCGCCTCAAGGGGTCACCGATCCGTAACGTGGGAGGTCTTGTTCTCATGAACTCCCCAAACTTGGATCATGGGATGAGCCGCCGCTCAACAGGATCGCTCGAGGCGGGTTGAGCATTCTGAGCTAGGGCTTGCAAAATCTGAAGTTGCATGGCCATCATCTGCTCTATGCTTGGTGGTTGAGCTGGCGGAGGGGGTGGCACTTGGTTCTGCTGTGCTGGAGGTGGCGGCACTTGGTCATCAACTGGATACTGTTGCTGTTCCATCGGCACTTCATCCTGTATTTGAACTGTTCCACGACCACGACCACGACCTCTACCGCGGCCTCCTCCTCTTCCTCTACCACGACCTCTGCCAGGGTTCTCCATCTGAAACCATGGACGGGGAAAGCACAAGGAAAGAGGGAAAAGCAAAGATAAGGGAATAGGGAAACTAAATAGCATCCACCAAAACAAAAGCACAGCAAAAGAAAGGAAACTCCAACTGAAATCTTTATTTAAATCAAAATAGTTTTATTAATGCGGCTGTATCACAATTGCCAAAATAGTTTTATTAATGCGGCTGTATCACAATTGCTTAGAAGCATGATACAATCCATCACACACAATTAATAACGTTCTAACGTAGATAAAAGAAAGGTGCTACAGACAAAAACTAAAACCAACTACTCTCTTCACCCTTCTTAGGAACACGAGGAGAAGGATCTTCTTCACTAACAAACGAGGTAAAGAAAGACATCTACAAATTTTGAAATAAGACAAGGTCAGAAAACAAATTTTAAATAGAGGATGAGGTAAGAACAAGATGCTAAGATAGAAAAGATAGAAGCAGAGGAACTTAAAATTTTATAAGTATATTTTTATAAAAATATTAATCCTTAAGGCTTTGCCATTCTAACTAAGTTACGTCCTACGGTCGTCCAGGCTCTGATACCACCTCTGTGGGACCCTAGATTTACCATCCGGAATCTCCTGTGTATTTCTGTACTAGTCCCAGATCAGTTATTAGTACACACAATAAGCGATGATAGTCATAACGTAATTGAACGAAGTAATAACATAAATATAAAGTACCACCACATGGCTATTTATTACATCTTCGGTCACATGACCAAAGTTCAAAGCAATGAAATAAAACAACAAGTAATAAAACCCAATAACACCACAGGCGACGACTAGGGGCGCGCGCTTAGTTATCCTGGCGACCTTCATCAAACTCCTCGGTATAGAACTCATCGTCTTCAACTGCATCTTGGTAATTCTCTGATGACAAAATTTTTGTGTAGCATGTGAGTACAAACGTACTCCGCAAGTCTGGGAACATGCAACATGTAGGGCTTTCCATGGAAAGGCTTAATAGGGTTCTTTTGCATAAAGCCAAGTTTCATTAAACCATACTTAATAATAATTATCACAAAGCACATTTTAACAATTATTTTAACAATTGAATTATTTAATATTCTAGTGAAGGTTCTATCCACCATCACCAGTATAAAGGCTTTATCCGCCACATTAAAAAGATTAAGGCAAACCAACTCATGACTCCATCCGTCATGATCAAAATAGGTTCCATCTACCTGATTGGCTCAATCCGCCAAATAAATATCTGAGAGTTCTATCCACTCCCGAATCCCAAAAGAAAACATTCAGTTATTTTTAAAACCAAAACCAAGTCTACCAGTATGAAAGCATTCTTCGCTTTGCCCTTGACCGTAGGCACGGCTATTCGAATAGTTTTAACTCTGCAGAGGTGTACAGCTTTACCCACAAGACATGATCATCTCTTTAGTGCCACGCGATTAACACACTTCCTTGGTGTCTTGGCAGAGAGATCATGACAAGGCCTTTACAATGTATACGCCTAACCCGACTCAATTCACCGAGGTTTCACCGCTATTAGGGTTCCATCCGCCAAAGATAGAAGCCACCTCTTGCGCAGTGTGGGAAAATACAACCCGCCTCCATCCCAAGACCCATATTCCACCATCTGGTGAGTCTAAGTTAAGTTTCTACAAATTATTCAGCTAGGTCAGAGCCCATTTGACATGTGGTTGCACGGTAATGCTCAGAATGGGCAGTCATAAGCGTCGGTCCTTAAATTGATTAGGGCGGCTTTCACAAACCAGAACCAGTGCTCCATCCGCACCTGCCCGACAAACCATTTCGCCCTAATCTAAACCATTTTTATTTTATAATCACAGCAGCAATCTCTTTGCTACAGTTTCAACAAAACACATTTCAACAACATTTTCAAAGCAACCCATCCATAGGTATTTTAATCAATTCCGCAACTAAGCTCATCTAACGCACTAAACAAAATATATCACAACCTAATATGATGATGATATAGCACAGCAACCTAGGGTTTCAATTAAACATGGATTTCAACATCAAGGAGGTATTACCAATTCAGATTAACTAACAACCTATATTTAACATCATCTTTATATAAATAGCAATGCATGTTGTAAAACTTTTGTAAAATATTTGCAAACCATAGGATCAATGTGCGTCAAGGAGATTTGCCTTCGTCGATGAGGTGCGCTGCGTTACTCAGAAAGTCTTCTCCTTCGTTGGCGACTACGGCAGCTTCTTCGACTACGCGCAGAACGGTGCACGAAAAGAATAAAATAAATTAACTAAAAACTAAAAATTATAATAAAAATACTGACAGATAGAGGATGAATTTAGATGAATTTAGCAATTAGAATCACTCAATTCGGAGTTACGATGGAGGAGAAACAATTGTTTGAATTCTCAAAATCCTGAAAACTGAAAACCGAGGAATATTCCTTTGGAATCTTTCTTTTTCCAGCATTATTGAGTTTGTTTTGTCTCTACGGCAGTTGGTCCCGGCTGTCATTGGGTATTGCTTCTTTCTCAAAGTTTCTGTACAGAGGAAGCCATGGAACTACCAGCAAGGAGGGAGCAGCCAATGGAGAGAAGGGAGGAGGCTTCGCCAGCGCATGGGAGGCGACGGCGGCGGCGGCGACGCAGGCGGCGGGCCATGAAGCGGCGAGGAGCGCAAGACTAGAAGAAGAAACAGGCGGTGGCGCCAGCGCATTGCGAGGAGACGCTAAGCCAAGGGCGGCCGTCGGCGACGGTAGCTCGGTGAGGGGGCGCGAGCAAGCGGCAAAGCGACGCGAAGCTCATGAGCATGGTGGCGTGGCGAAGGCCGACGATGGCGGCGATGAGCCACGACGGCGGCGGGCGGCACGACGCCAAATCCAGAAAAACTCAAAAATTCGCTAAACGAAAGTGAGCATCGCAGAGAATGACAAGGTGATTCTACGGCTAAAAGGAATTGCGCCGAAGTTACCGGATTGGAAGAAATCGACGATTTAAGCGGGCGGACGGCGACGATGAACAAACTCGAAATCCGGGGTCAAACTGCAATGAAAATCAAATCCGATTGATTGGTTGTGATCACATAAGCAAATGGCACAAAGTGACGCGGTTGGTTTGTCAAGAAACTCACCGGAGCAAGAGATGGCTCGCCGGTGTCTTTGGAGGACGCCAGACGTCGGTTTTCGTGAGTTTTGGAGAAGGGAACGGCAGAAGAACAATGGGGCATAGTGAGCACAGGGTAGAGGACGTCGATACGCACGTTTGAGAAGTGGAAGCTCATCGTTTCGTTGGGAAACGGCCGAGTTATTGAAGTTTTAGTGCAAAAGAGTTTCTACTCAATTAATCCAATTCCGGCGAGTTAAAAAATGAATGGTCATGGAAAATGGGTTCTCCTCGTCTTCCTCTTCGCAACGGATCTAACCGTGCATAATTTGGACATTCATGGAGAGAGATATGAAGGGTTGAAGTTGAAGCTAGCTTTGGAATCGAATTCTGTACTGACCTAATACGTTGGAGAAGATGAACAGTGACATGCCACGTGTTGCTTTCTCATTGGTTGGAAGAAATAAAGAGACAAAAGCGCGAGGAATAAAATAATAAAAATAATCTAAAAATCTTGAAAAAATTCCTAAAAATACTAGAGATTATTTGGAACCCAATAAAATTGGTTTCACTGAATTTTGATGAATTTTGGAATTTAGGTTATTCTGGAACGAATAAACTGAATTTGATGAAAGACCATGAGAGATAAAATAGCAAATAGATTCTAAAAATCTTGGAACAATTCCTAAAATCATTTTAGAATATTTGGAACCTAATGCAATAGGTTTCGGGATTTTTAGAGCATTTTGGAGCGAAGGTGAAATTTCGAATAAGGACTAGAATTAAGAATTTTGACTTTTGCAAACGGAGATGAAATGAAGTCCGAATATTGGAGGGATATGGATGCCAGGTTAAATATAACACCGAGAAAGATCCAAATTTGAATTTAATTATTTTAAATTAGTTTTTAGCAGAAACCCAAAATTGAGGATGTTACAAATTGATTGCCGGATTATCTACAGCTCATACGGCAAAATCAGTGCTAGCCTAAAGCCTAAATTTTTGGTCTTTCTAAACTTGACGTTGGTTGTTCCTTTTGCAATGGATCTCGCACAGACATAACAATGATCGCTTAACATCCTCCTCGATCACAAAATTTGAAACAAGGTTGAGATGGAACCGAGCTTTTCAAAAGGAATTCGTGATAGAGCTTTTGTAAAAATGTCACCACTTGATCTCCTGGACGCAATGAACTTGACTTCCAACCTGTTTGGTTGCATTTTCACGGACGAAGTGGAAATCCACTTCTATGTGTTTTGTCCTTGCATGAAATATCTGATTTGTGGTCAAGTAAGTGGCACCAAGGTTATCACACCATAACTTTGGTGGCCTCGATTGAAACGATCTTAGTTCCTTCATGAGTGATCGCAACTAAACAATTTCGCCAGAGCATTAGCGGCGACCTTATACTCTGCCTCCGTGCTTGAGCGTGAGGCAGCTTTGTTGCTTTTGGAACTCGGGATATCGATTTGAGCCAAGAAAGATTGCGGCCATTACGGACCTTCGATCATCCGCACCTCGCCTAATCCTGCGTCTCAAAATGCGCATGTAACTCCTAGTCTTTCTCTCGACTTTAAGACCGAATTCATTTGTACTCGAACATATCTCAAGACTTTTTATCACGCAGATGAACATCGTTGGACTCTTCAAGCTTGGCAAACTTTATTGACTGCATAAGATAAGTTTGGTCTAGTGAGTGTAAGATATTGTAGTGCTCCTACAATACTGCGATACCTGCTTGCTTCCTTTTCTCCAAGAGCCGAGCCTCCTTCTAGCGTCAGCTTATCCAGAGCTAAAGGAGTGAGTGCTGGTTTACACTTAGCCATATTGCTCCTTTGGAGTAAATCCTGAGCATACTTGCGCTGAGACAACACAATGCCTGACCCATCTGGTATCACTTCAATTCCCAAGAAGTAATTCAAATTTTCAAGATCCTTGAGAGAAAAATCTACTGATAGCTGAGCAATGAGTTCATCCGCAGCCACTTTTGACGAGCTTGCTATGATGATATCATCTACATACACAAGCATGTACATGATTACTCCCGACTGGTCATAAACGAACAGAGAAGTATCAGCCTTGGATGCAACAAAGCCAATTTGTTCTAGTTTTTCACTAAGCTTAGAATACCATGCACGTGGAGCTTGCTTAAGTCCATAAATGGCTTTTTCCAGTTTACAGACATAGTGAGGCTTTGTCTGATCTTCATACCCTGGAGGTTGTCGCATATATACTTCCTCTTGAAGAGTGCCATGTAAGAATGCATTGTTTATATCAATCTGACGTAGATGCCACCCTTTGGATACAACAACAGAGAGAATTAGGCGAACTGTAGTAGGCTTCACAACTGGACTAAATGTTTCTTCATAATCAAGTCCATAACGTTGTTTAAACCCTTTTGCCACGAGACGTGCCTTGTGCCGATCAATTGTTCCATCCGGCTTGTACTTCAACTTAAAAACCCACTTTGCATCTATGACGTTCCTCCCTGCCTGAGGAGGAACCAAACGCCAAGTGCGGTTTCTCATCAGGGCTTGAAACTCGCTATCCATAGCGGCGCGCCACTGATGATTCTCCATAGCTTGCCAGTGACAGACGGGTTCAGTAATTGCCACATGAAAGGCTCGCTTATGAATGGAGTAGGGAACAGTTCCATCAGTAAACACCCGAGGCTTCTGAATTTTGTTCTGGAGTCGAGTAACAATACGATGAGGTTCTTCACGCAAGATAGGGACTGGCGATGGTTCCTGCACAGACTCAGAGGATAGATCAGTGGTTTCAAATGAGGAGTCATCCACAGCTTCAACCGAGTTATCTACTGACAACGGTTCGCGTGTATTTTGCAACTGCACAGGAGATGACAAAGGTGAGGCAAGGAATGGCAATGTGGCATGAGACTGGGAAGAACTAGTATTCAAGCTAGTGGTTTTGGAACCAGTTGCAAAGGGAAAAACTTTTTCGTCGAAAATAACATCACGAGAAATGTATACTCATCCAGTGGCTCGGTTAAGGCATTTGTAACCTTTGTGTTGAGTGCTATATCCAAGAAACACACATTGTGTAGACCGGAATGAGAGTTTTCTGGAATTATATGGTCTCAGGTTAGGCCAACATGCACAACCAAAGGTTTTGAGCATGCTATAATCAGGTGTCACATGAAGAAGTCGTGTGAGAGGAGTTTCACGTTGAATGGACTGACTAGGTATTCACATGAAGAAGTCAAGAAGGCCTCATCCCAGAAATGAAAAGGCATGGATGTCTGAGCAAGAAGGGCGAGTCCAACTTCAACAATATGTCGATGTTTGCGTTCAGCAACACCGTTTTGTTGATGTGTGTGTGGGCATGAAACCTTGTGAGAGATTCCGACAGTTGCAAAGTGTTTGTTTAAGCGATGATACTCCCCTCCCCAGTCAGACTGAAGAGAACGAATTTTCTGTCCAAGGAGTAACTCTACATGTTTCTGGAACTGAAAGAAAGCATTTTCAACTTCAGATTTGTGTTTAAGCAGGTAAATCCAAGAGAAACGACTATAATCATCCAAGAAACTCACATAATACTTGAATCCATTGACAGACGCTGGAGCAGGTCCCCAAACATTTGAATGCACAAGTTCAAGGGGACAAAAAGACACTCGATTTGAGAGACTGAATGGCAATTGACGACTCTTTGCCTGCTGACAGGCATCACACACATGACCTATTTTATTTGGAGTACAAGGGATTTTATTCGATTTAAGAATGGACTCGACTACAGAGGATGTCAGGTGGCCAAGACAACGATGCCACTGATCCGAAGAACACTTGGTAAATGACAAGGCTTGACTGCAATTGACAGGGAACTTTGTGAAAACAAGAGTATAGAGCCCACCTTCACAGTGCCCGTGAAGCAGTACTCTCTTCGTGACCTGATCCTTGACACAGAAGAAAGTTGGATGAAACTCAAGGAAAGCATTATTGTCACGAGTGAATTTGTGTACTGATAGAAGGTGTTTGTTGATTTTAGGTACATGAAGAACATTGTTCAGATGTGTCAGTGTTTCATATAACCGGCAAGTAAATTTGTAAGTATAGGGGTCGCGCGCCCCCTCTCCTTGAATGATTAGACTAATGAAGTCCCGGATGTATACTGGTTCGGGCCGAATGTCCTTATGTCTAGTTCGTTGTGGTGGATCTCATTGCTTAGAGTATGGTGGTTTACACGCGAGGGCTAAGGACAGGCCCTTAGCGCCTTCTCGAGTAAGGGTGCCCGGGAGCTAAGAACACTCGCCCGGGTCGGAAAGCCCGAATCGGGTCGAGCGTGTGGGCGAGGCAGAATGTGGGAAAAATGAGAGAGTTCCCCCCTTCTTAGAGGACCCTGCCTCCCTTTATATAGACGGAGGAGGCAGGTTGCACACTAATTTGGAGAAAAGAGGTAGGGGTATGCTACGCCCAGATCTCGATCTTGGTCTTGGCAATTGATGACTTCTGCTCATCCCATTCGGGTTGGTAGACACAACGGATGGCGCTTGTTGGGAAGGTGCTTTTGCCCTCCGCTACTTTGCTTTGTCGATGCCGACGCGTGTCTTTGTGTTATGACGCTCCCTCAGACTGACGTGGTGAAGGAGCGGGCGCTGACCCAATGACCTGCGCTGCCCTTGGGAGGGAATCACCGCCTCAAGATGGACGTCGTGTCCATAGGACAAGTGACCATCTTGGAGTCGACCGTCGACGTGGCGGAGACCGTTGAGGCAGAGGTTGCGTGGCTCTGCTGGCCGGAGCTCGCAGAGACGTCCGACCGGCTTACTGACGGACACGACAAGATTCGGGTCGGGTCCGAGGGACGTCCGATCGGTAGCCTGGTCGGAGCGCTCCTGGCAGGCCGGATTGAAGCCAAGCGTCCCTTTGTGTGCCCTTGGGCTTAGAGCTGGGCCCAAGATAGTTCATCTGGCGATCCAGTCGATATTTAGGGATAATCCCGTTCGTGGGGGACGGGGGCTTTGGTAATGTCCCCTCCAGCACTCTTCATCGTCGTCAGCCTGGGCTCTGAGCCCTGATGACTAAGAGAAATACGATCTTGAAATTGATGTATACTTTGTTGTGGGGTACCCCCGGTATGAGTATTCGTCAGTAGCCCCCGGAGCCGTCCTGAAATGCAGGCGTTCCTAGACGGACCCTTCGTCGTCTGACAGCACGACCCCTTCAATCAGCGCGGCGCTGCATGATGAAGCGGTGGGTATTCTTGGGTGTGGCTTCCTTGCCTGACCGAGCCCGACTAATCCTGGTCGGTTGGTTATGTCGAGTCTTGTGGCGCTTCCGGTGGGTGTAACCCGAGCCCCGGCGTGTCGGAGAGCTGGTCGGGGGGTTACTTTTTGAGTCAAACGGGTCCGACCGACTTGGTCGGAGGGCACCATTTTGATGCTAGGCCGATCGGCGCGGATTGCTTGGATGCCTTGCGCAAGGTTCCGAGTTAGTTGGGTTAGTGAGGCTAGTTTTACGTCGTAGCTAGACGAGTTAGTCGGGCTGGTTTAATGCCGGAGCTAGGCGAAGGGCATCCATCCCGAGTCCTCGTTGGGCGAGGCAATCTTCGGGAGGAGAGGCCGCTGTCGGTCCCACGTATACGCCCCGTCCGCAGGTGTGGGACCTGGAGGGGGTGAGCAAGCGCGTGTTTGCTATACGTCGGCCGAACACCGTGCTCGTGGAGCTACTAACGGGTGATCCAAGTGAGCCACGAGATCCCTAGAAGGGATCCCTAGCGGACATTCCCACGAGGGCGCCCGACTACGTGGGGCGCACCCATAAAAACCTTTTACTCAATCCGTGTCGGACCCCGAGCCGTCAGAACTTCGGGCGTAATGGTGGTCGCTGCCCTTCGAGGCTCCGCGAGAGAGTTTGAAGTACGGTCTCGGACACGAGTTAAGGCGATTGGGTCATCCGCCAACCCAACTAGAGACCCACCGAGGGTTCACCTTGAACTCGCCCCTCACTCGCTTCGCCTGCTGGGGTCGGCTAAAGACCCACACGGTGGGCTTTGCCTTTGGATCCCGCAGTCAGGTCTTACGGATTAGGCATTCAAGCCCTCTCGCCACCTCGAGGCCACTACGGCCTGGTGGTCTTTTGGTACCTGCGTCGGCCCGAAGGCGGAGATCGAGAGGTCGCAGGGCGTCTCGTCCGGAGCGACGCCCTGGCGCCTCTGCGAGCATTTAATACGCGTGCAAAAATTAAATGCGAAGCGAAATGATTGGGAGCGATACGACTCATCTGTGGCGTGGCGTGGCGTTTCGACGAGACGGGCGACGCTTCGTATGAGGCCCGTTTCAACCGGTGTGTATCCGGTCGGCACGCGTCCGGCTCATGCCTGTTTTGGGTGGTGCCTGTTTGGTGCCTACAAGTTCGGCGCCGAGGGGTGCTAGGGCACGCTTCTGCTTTTCGCTTTCGCCGCCTCCTGGGCTTTACCTTCCTCGCTTATCGGCCTCGCTTGAGATGAAAAAGAGAGCCAAAGGAGTCGGGAGAGAGTTACTCACATTCTTTCCGACTTTCGATCGCTCGCGCACTGGAGATGTCGTGGTCGGAGTGCACCGCCCAGCCCAGCCGCGCGCTTGGCCTAGAGAAGAAGGGGTTCCTTCCTCCGCAAGATGTCTCACAGTGGAGAGTCCCGACGGGGGCCGCGAAACCTGCGCCGGAGGAAGGGGAGATCATGGTGCCCGCCTGATTCTATGAGTGCGGGTTCGGACTCCCGCTCCATCCCTTTGTCCGCGGGATGCTGCACCACTACGGGGTGGAGGTGCATCATCTCAACCCCAACGGCGTGCTCCACATAGCAATTTTTATGACGCTATGTGAGGCATTCTTGGGGATCGAGCCCCATTGGCTGCTGTGGAAGCACTTCTTCTACGCCCGATAGTGGAAGGATAAGTCGGCGGATGCTACGGCATCCATGGGAGACGCGGCCCTACAGCTGCGCTCTGGCTGCGGGACGGAGTACATCCCTCTGAAGATGCCGACGTCGAACCGGGGGTGGCACTCCGACTGGTTCTATACTCGGAACCTGGGAGGCAGCGCCCCAGTCTTCACCGGCCACCTCCCCGAGTCAAGGGATGAGTGGGGTTGGGGCCTCGACAAAAGGGAGAAGAAGAAGGTGGCGCCGATTCTGGAGCGGATTGGGCTCCAGCGGGAGCGAGGCCTGACCGGCGGCGCCGTTGTACGCGCGTTCATGAGGATGCGCGTGCAACCCCTTATGGAAAGGGCGCGCCCGATGTACCTGTACGGCGGGACATCCGACCCCATGAGGATGGTCGCGGCAGAGCTCGTTCGTCGGAGCTCGAAGCTAGAGTGGCCACCGTGCTGGTTGGGAGCGCCACCGCGGCAGCGGGTGGCGGCCCCGAGCCTTTCTCGGTGGAGAACCCTCCGGATTTGGTAGGCCGAGCGGTTCCCGACCTCCTTTTTCTCCCATCTCCTCGGTTTTTGACATATGATTTGACCGGCGCCTTTGTGTTGTCCAGGGGCTAGGCCGGATGGTGTCCCGAGCACTGCTGCCAGGGGAGAAGCAGTGGAGGGCCCAGGTCCGCGAGGCGGCCGCCCTGAATGAATCTGCCTGCAAGAAGCGGAGGGAGGAGGAGAGGAGGAAAAGAAGAAAGAGCGCACGGCTAGGGCCGCGCACGGCGAGGATGTCTCCGAGTCGACCGCTCTCAGCATGGCCGATGCGGAGTCGTCTTCGAACGACGGTGGTGGCGACAACTTTGACGCTCCGTATGAGACCTTCCTCGGGCCGCGGGTCGGCGGCGAGCCCAACGAGGGTGCTGGTACGAGCGCTGCTATCGTCGGGCCCCAGGGAGAGGTCCCCCGAGGGGAGACGTCCCTGGGGAAACGGAAAGGCGATTCGCCCCCGTCAGGGAGGCTGACGAAGAAAACGTAGCTGCTGCAGTTCCCTCACTCGATGGTGGTCTGCTCTGAAGCGGCGGTGGATCAGAGAGATCCGGCGCCGGCCCCACCCCCGGCGACGGTTGGGATGTTGAACGCTGGGCCGTCGTTGCCAATAGAATTGAGACCACCAACGGAGGCTCCAGAGGGACCAAGGCGCGGGGAGATTCTGGCACTTCTGGACGGGTCGGGGTCCCAGTCGGAGGTCGCAGGAGACGAAGGAGCTCATTGCCACCGCTAGGAACGCCGCCATGCCGGCGCAATTTTGGCGCCAGGCGCCCGGTATCGAACCCAAAAGCCCGTCAGAGAGGGTGATCCAGACGCCGGAGGCGGCTGATCACGAGTCGCAGGTGGAGGCGGCGGACGTCCCCCCGCGACCCAGGGCCCTCTGGCCTGTGCTAACCTTGCCGGGCAGCGATCCGACCGGCGAGCCGCTGCTCGTGGTGGACATTGAGGCCGAGGCCAGGTCGTGGGGGGCCTTCCAAGAGGGTGCGCAACGAGTGGAGGCTCACCTGGGCCAGATTCGGGAGGGTCTAGCCCTCGCCCTTGGCTCAGCTGACGGGGCGCTGAAAGTCATCTCCGACGTCACCCGTCTGACTAGCTAGGTAAGCTCGGCCGACCGCTTGGCTTCAGCTTTCGACTTTGTTTAGTGGCGAGAATGCTAAATGCAGTGCTCGGACTTTTGTAGTTACTGCAGGCCCAGTCGGGAAAGAAGTCAGCGTCCCTCCATATTTTGCATGAGCAGATGATACCTTCATGGAGGAGGACGGTCGTCAAGATTCGAGTCGCATGAGGCCCGGAGGCCCACAGTGCTGGTGGGCAGAGGCGTAAAAGACCCACTGGCCCAGGCCAGTCGCAGACCTTGCTCGAGGAGCGCCAGACAATCCAGTCTTTGAGGGCGGAGATGTCCGAACTCGAGTCTCTTCTGGCGGTAGCCAACAACGCCAAGGACGCCGCTGTTGCCGCAGAGAAGGCTGCACGGTCGGAGGTGGTGCACCTCCAGGGCGAGCGCGATCAAGCCCGGGTGGAATCAGACTCCGCCAGGGGGGATGCCATACGCGAGCAGGAGGCCCGGACTAAGGTCGAAGGGGACTTCCATCGTCTGGAGGCCTCCATGGCTAGTAAGCAAACCAACCCTAGCTCAACTTTTCACAGTTACGGGCCGTCGGGTCTTCCCTTTGACATTGCTTCGATCCGTAGTGCTGCGGAAGGATCTTGGTGACGCCGTGAAGGCGCAGAAGTTGGAGGTGGAGAAACGTGACGCGGCAGTCACGTCGAGAGAAGAGGCCTTCTCGGCGAAGGAGCTGGTGGAGCAAGACCTATCCGAGCGGACTTCCGAACTATCGGCCCTTCACGAGGTCAGCCGAGGAGGTTCGCGATCGAGTGCTGGGGACCGCTACGCAAGATTCGAGCTCACTTGCCGCCGCGCTGGCCCGCGTGCCAGAGCACGTCGAGTGTTTTGTGAGCGAGGGGGTCGAGCTCGGAGCTTGTTCGGCACTAGTCTTCGCCCTCTCCCACTACCGCGGCATCGACCTTGCCGTTGTCAGTAGTGGGGTCGCAGCGAACCGGACCGACAAAGAGGTCGAAGAATTCAGAAGCCAGGCCGTCCCGCACGCCGAGGTGATTGCCAGTCGGATACCGCCAGAAAATATCCTCCACCAAAAACAAGAAAAAAGTTAGATATTTTACCTTTCTGTAATGAACTGAAGTTTTTACACTAACGTTTTGGCCGGTCGGACCATTCCATAGACCCAATTCTCTTTTCGTACTTCCCAAAGATGATAGACATTCGACGACCGAAGCCTTAGAAACCACAGAGGTCATATAAGTATAGGTCGACATGTTAGCACCTTTGGGGAAAGCTCAAAAGAGGGGCAGGGACCTAAGGAATGAAGAGCCTGCTTATATTCGTCACGGGAAAGGACTGTTCCCGACCAGCTATTGGTAGAACCGCACGGGCACTTCCTTCTTCCGCAAAGCGCTACTTCGCAACCGTAGCCACTAGGGCGTAGGCCGTAACGCTTGGGTCGAGAGGGTTACCGCTAGGGAAAACCGCATAGCCGACCGGGTTATCTGACCCATGAAAGTGTAGGAACTTGTAGCCCTCGAGCGGTGTGTGGGGACCAAGCTTGCGGTTGCTACACAGCAGTGTTATCCTAAACGCTAAACGGTAAACAGTCGGTCGCCCTTTGTTTAGCGTTTAGACCGTTTAAACGATGTTTACACGGAGTTAAATGGTCTAAACGGTTTTGTACTGTAGCATTAAAATAAACATATTTATGCTTATAGAAGAATAAAATATTAGAGCAAGTACACGTATTTATGCATGTAAAAAATATATATACGTATTTATACATGTAACAAATCAAGTATACATATTTATGTATGAATAATATAAGATATACAAAATAATATATGAAAAAACTCAAGTGAATTTGGTTGTGTTCGCTTAAACAGTGGGTTAAACAAATGCTTAGCTCGCTTAATAGCGTTTACCTCCATTCTGTTTAGACCGCTTAGGCCGCTTAACTCCGTTTTTGACCGCTTAAACGGTCAACCGTTTAATGGACCGTTTACACACTAAACGACACAGTTGGCCACCGTTTACCGTTTAAACGCCGTTTAAACGGCCGTTTAGGCGAACATTGCTACACAGTGCTTAAACTCGGAGGAGTAAGAGACGAATGCGGAAGAAAAACTTTTAAGGAAAAGATTGCCTTAACTTTTTGGTCCTCATGTCGGAGACGTCGTGGCCGTTAAGCCCCCTGCCCAGCCCTTTTAACGGAGCCGCTGAGCCAACGGGCCTTCGGCCACTTTGGTGCCAACACGGCCCATCTAGGCCCTTTTTCGCTTTATCGGCGCGACCGGTCCAGCTCGGGAGCTGAAACCGAAAGGACGCGCGGCACCTTGACCGAAGCGATGTCTCTCCGCCCCCGCCGTCCCATCGCATTTTAATGCATAGTGGGAGAGGTGGAAAGGACACGTCCCATCGGGCGGGATGTGGAATTAATGCACGTGCGGCGCGCTAGCCGGGGTGACGCCCGCTTGGACCGCTCTGCCCTGCCTCTATAAAAACGGCAGGAGAGTCATGGGAGTGGCCACTTTTACCCATTTGCCCCTGGCTCCCCGTCTCTTCGTAATTCCCTGCAGCGCGAGAGAAAGGTGTTCTTGCGTTTTGAACGTCTGATGGCGAGCGGCGGCGACGATCGGAGGACTGGCAAGCGGGAGACGGCGGCAGATCCCTTGGGGTCAGGCCCCAAGAGGTCCCGCACCATCGCTGGTCGCCCTCTCTACGGGAGAGGGGGCTCAGATGTTCTTGTCGACCTTCCACATCAGGGATCCTCTTTCGGGGTGAGCTTCTACGCTTAATGTTGGAATTGTTTTAGTTCTGACTTGCTGACGTCGAGTTTTCTCCTTCTTCACTGCAGAGCCTCTGGCTCGGTCTCAGGCCGGCCGTTAGCCACGCACGCGATGACTGCCTCGGCGGGGGAGGCGACCACCACTGGGGCCGCTCCCGGCGCTCCTCCGACCGTGCCGGGCGGTCCTTCGGGAGCCCGAGCCACGTCTGTGGTGACGCGGCTGGAAGCCTCCTTGCGGATCCGAGCCACAGCGGTCGCCGCCCAGGTGGCGGAGATGTCGCGGCAACGGGCTTGGATCCGAGCCATGGAGGAGAAGCTCACCGAGGCGCGGGAGGAGGTGCTGTCGCAGCGGTTTCGAGCTGACGCCGCCGAGGAGGAGCTGGCCAAGGCGCGTAAGGAGCGCTGGACCCTGCATGAGGATCTCATGAACGTGCTCGGTCCGGCCTTCGAGAGCATGGCCAGGATCTTTAGGCCACTAGGGGCGGAGCTATAGGAGCCGCCGGAGCGTAATGAGCTGCATTACGCTTTTGGCCTCTCCCACGCGGCCAACACCCTGGCTGACCTACCCCGAGCCTTACGCGAGCGCTCTGCTCGCGAGGGGCGGGGGATCGCCGCCGCCATGGCGAGTATGTCGCTTTCTTGTGCCATTCATAATGCCGCCGACCCGATCGCGACCATCGGCGGGGTCGAAGGAGACGCGGACCGGGCGCGAACTCTGATCTGGCCGGGCGGCGGAGATCGTGGCGAGGCTCGTCGCATGTCGACGTGGAGCAAAGAATAGCTCGGGATGACGACTCTGCCGGATGAGCCTCCAGGCGCCCGCGTCTTACTTTTGCTTCTTGGTGGTGTAATGTCTGCACACTTCATGCTGTGAACTTTGGGGATTTTGCTGGATATTTTGCATTTCCTTTCTGGTATGAACACTCATCAAACGACCATAGCCCTTTGGAACCACCGAGGTTGCTAGAGCGTAGGTCGAAGTGTTTGCATCTTTAGGGAAAACACAGAAAATGACTAGGAACCTAGCAGCTTAGAAAGACGCGTCCCGGGTCGGTCATGAATCGCCTCGCATGGGCACTTCCTTCTTCTGCGCAGTACTACTTCAAACCGTAGCCGCAGGGACGTAGGCCGTAGCACTCGGGTTGAGAGGGTTACCGCCTACGAGGGATCGGATGGTCGGTCGGGACGCCAACTTAAGTGAGCATGCGAGGAAGCAGCCCCCGAGTCGCTCGTGAGGACTGGAGAGTGGTCGGCACGAAGCGGCTCGGGCGTCAGGTGCATACGAAGGTCCGGGCCGACCCTGCTCCGGATTAGCCTAGAGTTCATCAAGCCCGAGCCCTTTGGGGCCTCCAACTGCTCGCGCTGCCGCCGAAGCTCAACGCGGCAAGCCTGGGGAATGGCGAGGATGAGCACGGGTTCTCCCGCCGGGGAGGACGGTGGAGTCGAGGAAGCCGAAACGAATCCTGCTCCTAGCGCGGACGCGCGGTCGTTGGTGAAGAAAGCCATCAAGGAGGGAGATGGGGATACGGAGATCACAAAGATGACGTGTGAAGGCCCTTACCTGGCGCGCCAACTGTCGGTGTTTCGTATAACCGGCAAGTAAATTGGTAAGTATAGGGGTCGCGCGCCCCCTCTCCTTGAATGGTTAGACTAATGAAGTCCCGGATGTATACTGGTTCGGGCCGAATGTCCCTACATCCAGTTCGTGGTGGTGGATCTTATTGCTCATATTATGCTGGTTTACACGCGAGGGCTAAGGACAGGCCCATAGCGCTTTCTCGAGTAAGGGTGCCCGGGAGCTAAGAACACTCGCCCGAGTCGGGAAGCCCAAATTGGGTTGAGCGTGTGGGCGAGGCAGAATTTGGGAAAAATGAGAGAGTTCCCCCCTTCTTAGAGGACCCTGCCTCCCTTTATATAGACGGAGGAGGCAGGTTACACAGTAATTTGGAGAAAAGAGGTAGGGGTATGCTACGCCCAGCAGTCTCGGTCTTCGGTCTTGGCAATTGACAGCTTCCTGTTCATCCGATGCTGGGTTGGTAGACACAACGGATGGCGCTTCGTTGGGAAGGTGTGCACCTGCCCTCTGCTTTGCCGATGTCGACGATCTTGGCGTTGCGTCTTGTGTGTTATGACGCCTCAGACCGACGTGGTGAAGGAGCGGGCGCTTGACCCAGCGACCCTGCGTCGTCCTTGGGAGGGAATCACCTGCCCCGGCATGGACGTCGTGTCCATAGGACAAGTGACCATCTTGGAGTCGGCCGTCGATGTGGCGGAGACCGAGGCAGAGGTTGCGTGGCTCGCCTTTGCCGGAGCTCGGAGACGTCCGACCGCTTACTGATCGGACACGATCAAGATTCGGTCGGGTCTGAGGGACGTCCAATCGGTAGCCTGGTCGGAGCGCTCCTGGCAGGCCGGATTGAAGCCAAGCATCCCTTTGTGTGCCCTTGGGCTTAGAGCTGGGCCCAAGATAGTTCATCTGGCAATCCAGCCGATATTTAGGGATAATCCCATTCGTGGGGGACGGGGGCTTTGGTAATGTCCCCTCCAGCACTCTGCATCGTCGTCAGCCTGGGCTCTGAGCCCAGATGACTGAGAGAAATACGATCTTGAAATTGATGTATACTCTGTTGTGAGGTACACCCGGTCTGAGTATTCGTCAAAATGCAAAATACGATCATGACCATTTACAGAAGAATAACCGGTATGAGCTATAGACAAACCTGCACCTAAAGCCACCGTGACTTGATCTCCACCCTTGTAGCAATCCTTGACAGTCAATCGATCATGGTCACTCGTGATGTGGTCTGTGGCACCACTGTCAACATACCAGTTAGTATCAATTTGATCTTCGCCGCCTCCACCGGCAAAGAAGCACCGTGTGAGATGACTCTGCTTGATAGGAATGATTGAATCTCTGGTAGCACCGTAGTGCATCATGTCCAGGCTTCCCACAAATTTGGCAGGTGAGACGAGTACTAGATCTAATGTTCCCAGTACGATTGTTGTTGTTGCCGCGACCACCATTGTTGTTCCTGCCACCGCCGCGATTACGTCCACCACGCCAGCCATTGTTACGTCCCCCTCTGGAGGCACTATTTGCAGATGACATCATGTTAGAGGAGTCACCACCATGCTGATGCTCCTTGCGTGATTCATAACTGAGAAGATGAGCATAAAGATCTGGAAGAGAGATCGCTTCTGCCTTGGTTGTCATAGCTGTGACAAAAGCATCATACTCATCACCAAGCCCCGTGAGAATATATGAGATCACCTCATCCTCATAGAGCGGATGACCAATAGCTGCCATCGTATCCGCCAGGGCCTTCATTTTATGATAGTATTCTGATGTAGAAAGATCCTTCTTGCGCATGTTAGCAAGTTGGAAACGAACCTGCATCTGGCGAGCTCGAGAACGAGACGCAAACATCCCTTCAAGGGCTGTCCAAACCTCAGCTGAGGAAGACATGAAGAGAACATGGCCCAAGATCTCCTCCGTCAGAGAGGAGAGGAGCGCACTCAACACCAGTTGATCGCGCTGAAACCACATCGTATATTTAGGATTTTCAACCTGAACAGCACCATCTTCAGATGACTGAGCAATAAACTGAGTCGGAGTCTTCACCGTTCCATCGACGTATCCTAGAAGTTGTTGACTGCGAAGATACGGGACCATCTGCGCCTTCCATAGGAGAAAATTCTCCCTGGTCAGACGAACAGTGACATACTAACTAAATGCCGGTGACGGCATGGGGCCGGCAAAGGTTGAGGTGAGGGCTGGAGAGGTGGCGGTGTTGAGAGAAGATGGGGAATAAGCAGAGGTAGTCGACATCGTGGATGGATCGAGATGGCTCTGATACCATGTAAAGAAAATAGAAGAATGCATCGCAAAGGCTCAATTGAGCCATCTTCAATTTATATTCAGAATACAGATGTAATACATGGTATGAAACATTACAAGGAGAAGTTAATCTTCTATCTATAGTAAGACATCACTAGCAATTGATTGCCGGATTATCTACAGCTCATACGGCAAAATCAGTGCTAGCCTAAAGCCTGAATTTTTGGTATTTCTAAACTTGACGTTGGTTGTTCCTTTTGCAATGGATCTGCAGCACATAACAATGACTGCTTTCTTAACAGTCCAGATTCTCGTTTCGGCTGATGAAACTGATTGCACAATGAAAGAATGACACACTGAAATTAAGTGCTTATTCGGTTCTACTAAGCTAAGACCCCTACATCGGCAGATTGTCATACTGTACGTACCATAGTAAATCTTGCAGCGTCAATTTCGTTGGCTAAGTGGAAACATGTATGCCTTGTACGCAGGCTTGTGTGGATGTTGTATAGTAGTAACTGGAAATTTTCCGCGGCGTAACACGTCGCGCGTGTCGTTTTTTCGAAGAAAAAATATTTTTTTCGGCGGCATCTAATTTTTTAAATCGTCGAAATAATGAACGAAACGGGGGAAAAATAGAGAGATAGAGTTGTAGAAATATCTCTTTCGACGAATTATTTGGAAAATATTGGAAACCGAGCTGGAAAACCGCGGCGGGGAAAAAGTCTAGAGAGAAAAAGGTGAAAAATTATTGGAGATGTCAACCTTCTTTTTGTCGAGTTTAACACTCTACGCGTTTGCCGAGTAATAATACATGTTTTTAAAAATATTAAAGACTTGCGGCGTAACACGCCGCGCATGTCGTTTTTTCGTAGAAAAAAATTATTTTTTTCTCGGCGGCGTTTTATTTTTTAAATCGTCGAAATGGGGAAAAAATAGAGAGATAGAGTTGTAGAAATATCTCTATCGACGAATTATTTAGAAAATATTGGAGACCGAGTTGGGAAACCGCGGCGGGGAAAAAGTCTAGAGGGAAAAGGGTGAAAAATTATTAGAGATGACAACCTTCTTTTGTCGAGCTTAACACTCTACGCGTTCGCGGAGTAATAATACATGTTTTAAAAATATCGAGATCGAGATGAGAAATCGAAATGGAAAAAGTCTAGAGATAGAGCTGCACAAATATTTCCTATGACGAAAACTTTTTTTTCCGGAAAAGCGGAGAAAGGACATGTTTTAAAAATATTAGAGACTCATGCGAACACGCGTGCGTTCGTTTTTCAGAGGATTTTTTTTCAACGGCGTTTTATTTTTAAATCGTCGAAATAATGAGCTAAACGGAAAAAGTAGAGAGATAGAGATGTAGAAATATCTCTTTCGATTTAATTATTTGGAAAATATTAGAGACCGAAGTAGAAAAACGCGGTCTGGAAAAATTCTAGAGGAAAAGGCGAAAAATTATTAGAGATGACAACCTTCTTCTGTCGAGCTTAACACTCTACGCGTTCACGGAGTAATAATACATGTTTTAAAAAATATCAGAGATCGACGCATTCGCGGAGTAATAATACATACTTTAAAAAATATTAGAGATCGAGATGGGAAATCGAGGTAGGAAAAAAGTCTAGATATAGAGCTGCACAAATATTCCTGGCGACAAAAACATTTTTTTCCCGGGAAAAACGGAGAAAGGACCTAGACGTAAGGAGCAAGGACCTCTTTGTTACGTTTTTGGACCTGTCCACTATCCTTAAAAATTAGAAAAGGGTTTGTTCGTGATTTGAATTTAACGGTAGTTTTTTTTCGTAAAACGGCGCACGAGGGACCCAAACGCGATTTTCGGGAAAAATATCTTCCTCTCACAAAAAATCGCAAAGGACCTATTTGTAATTTCTAAAAGGACCAAAACGCAAAAAAATTTTTTGAGCCAAACCGCCGACTCGGCTCAGACGGTCCTCACGCCGGCGTTTCTTCAGCCTTTAGAAAAGGTAGGGGCGGATCCACTATGTAATTAGTGGGGTCAAATGACCCCAATGATTTTACCAAAATCACATATAAATCTAATTGTATTCTATTAATATATAAGCATATATAAGCTACAAGTTACTGTAATGATCTTAACGACCTCAATGATCTATTTTTCTAGATCCGCCCCTGAGAAAAAGGTAGTATTCAATGATACGTAGTAGTGCAATATTAGTAATGGGAGATACCATCAGGTTGCACTAAATTACTTTTAGGCTCTTGTACTATCTGGTACCTTCACGCCCTTTAAATTTATCTCTCGGTAATAACTCAATGTATATTTTGATACGTTTTAAGGATGTTAAAAGATCTCATGTCCTAATGGTCCTTGCTGTATTGGAAATCCCAAATTTTCTAGTAGATTCAAAACTTAATCAAACGATTTTGCTGCAACGTGGACTTCCACAGGAAAGCTATCCCATGGACACCATATCCGCTGTCTAAGCATCTTGACGCTCCGATCATGACGGTTTATGACTCTGTGTTGCCCCAACACTGGTCTTCGTGTTCCTCGCCACCTCGCCGGTTCAGCCGTCGGAGAGGCCGCAGTTCGTCCTCCCCTATGCGGCATCTCATTCTCTTCTCCCTCGCCAAGCCCTAGCCACTCATTGTCTGGGCACTGCCGCACCCATTGCCTCGTCAGCTGCGAGCTCCCGGCCGCCGTTGCTTTCAGGTGAAAGTTTCCCAATTCTTGAGTTAGAAGTGGGGGATTCTTGGTTGAAAGCTGGGTTTTGTTTTAGTTGAAAAAATTTTCTTCTTTGTGTTGAAAAGTGGATTTTCGTGTTGAAAGCTTGAAATTTTGAGTTGAAAGGTAAAATTCCGTTGTTGAATTTTTTTAGGTGAAAGTTGAAGGCTTTCCGTGTTTAAAGTGGGAATGGCGAGGGGACGGCGGAGAGGAGCTCCGTTGCATGTGTGTGATTGATGATAAAAGGGGCATCCGTTGATTTGGTGCAATGGCGGTTTTAGGCGGTGCAATGGTGGCTCAGCGAGGTTGGCGAAGGGGCGGCTGCACAGGTCGCGAGCAGGGAGAAGATAGAGGAGGCAGAGTGGCGGCTTGTGGAGGTGGTTAGGGTTTAGCCTCATCATTTGCCATATTTCGATTAGGGATGGCAATCTTATCCGATTACCTATGTACATATGAGTAAAAACCCTAATAGAGGTAAGTATGTTTCTCTTTTATTATCCGTAGGTATGTTTACCCGATGGCAAACAGGTACATACGGGTATGGGGAGTTTCACCCGAACTCGTTTTGCCCAATTACCCACCACCTTCTATTAATATATGGACTAGAACAAGCGTCAAGTTGGCCTCCTAATCCCCAATTTGTGGTATCTCATATTAGTAATTGTTGAACCTAAGCATTTGTATGTTATTTATCTACATATGTTATTTTAATTCTTATTCTCATGTACATTTGAAATTTTGAATCATTGATAATCATTCTTCAATCCATATAATATAGCTGATTCCCGTAACTTCATCAAAAAGATTGTATTAGTACTATAGCTCATTAGCTCCTAATGCCATTTGGTTGGAAGAATTATTGATAGTGGCAAGTAAACAGGTATACCCGCAGGTGATGGGTATGGGTGAGATTCCTACACTACTACAGAATAGGTCATCACTGCCGGTTCGTCCACACCATTACTGCCGGTTATGGGCGCCGGCGATGATTGGTCGGCGATGATACTGGGGTTATCACCGCCGCTCAGAACCGGCAAGGATAATAGATATCACCGCCCGATTCATTGTACAACCGGCAGTGATATTCGATTATCTCTGCCGGTTCAACCTAGAATCGGCAAGGATATATGATATCTCTGCGGTTCAACCTAAAATCCGGCCAAGTGATATGTGTATATCTCTGCCGCTTATACGAAGAACCGACGGTGATCAGAGTATCATCCTTGCGGTTCTGGACGAACCGGCAAAGGTGACAATGACTCGAAAAAATTTGTAGATGTACTTCATAGATTACTCTACCTATGTATAAAATTGCGAGTTCAAATTCAATACATATCGGGACTTACAAAAAATTCTCTTTTTTTGTAAGTCCTCATATGTATTGAATTTGAACCTGCAATTTTATACATAGGTAGAGTAATCTATGAAGTATACAAATTTTTTCAGAGTTTTCGTGACTTTTATTAGTTGGTGTGCACGATGTGTACACGGGAAGGCCTGTGTGCACATGATATGTTGCCTTCAAATATATAGTATATAAAGCGTCGTTAGATCATAATTAAAATATATTAAAGCATCACAATATTTAGTTTTTACAATAGTCTGTTCACAAATGTAGTGTGAGTACATCTCGTTCACTTTGGATCGAGGCTGGCGTCGTGGAACTCGCCCTTTGGATCGATGACATGTTCACAAAGAATCCAAATGATATGCTCTTGAATTGCTAAAATTTCTTTTGGCAAGAATCGATTGGTTCTCATCTTGGAGTATTTGTTATTGAAGAAAAGAGAAATTTAATTAATGATGATAGATTTTAAATGAAAGAAAAGTAGGCATGAATGTGTAATTATATACCATGTCTTCGTTGTAGCCGACACTCTTCGTGACAATTGCATGTAAATTTGTACATACGTAGTATGCGCATAAACTATTTCCCTGGTCCTGTCTCATGCATGGAAAGTCTGCTATTATGTTGAAAGTTTTCTTGTAGGGACGATGCGGACCACCTTTCTTGCAATACCGTGTGAATGCGTTGTGAATGATTTTAAATAGTAATTAACCTTAAATACAATAGAATAAAATATTACTAGAGCATTAACTCAACGATCGAGTTTACCTGTTCATCATCTTCCAAAAATTATGTTCATACTCATCAAGTTTTTTTCTCATCGAGTCCAAGACAAAAACCCTGCTAGCTTCTAACTCTATGACGAGGAGGACCCAGTGATAACTAGACATATATGTTAACATAGCCTATTAGTCCCACACCGTGTCACGCAAAAATAGTAAAACAATATTAGAAGTATGGTAATACGTACTGAAAGTTATAGGGTAAAAGTACGGAGGTTTTCTTTTTCAGCTTGAAGAAAGTCTTAGATAAATAGTCTTCAACAAACTTTGGTTTATCACGGACGAGTGTCTCGTTGACAAGCCTCGGATCGAGAAATCCTAAATCTTCATCCTTATTTCTTCTACACATCTGTATCTCCATTCTACATATATAAAAAAGAAGTTAGACATAAAGTTGAACGGTACAAGAATATACAATAATATAAATCTGAGACTTACAAAGTCCACGGTCGACCAAAGGACGCGCCGAGCATCCGCCAGTACAACATATACAATTCGCAGAACTCTAACGAACATGCCACCCCATTGTGAAAATCCGAATCTTTGTATTTCTTTGGGACCGCCGAGAAAACCCTTTTGGCACCGCTGCATGTAATCTTGATGGACGCTACCGCAATTTTGTTGTTAGGTTCTCTAAATCTTGTGGGGGAGCCAGCGGTTGCCCCAAAAAGAACTTCCAGCTTAGACCTAACTCGTAATTACAACGTTGTTCAGCAGCATCTTTTTGAGCTTGCGATATCGACGCCTCAGCACTAGCCGTCTTCAAGTTTTGCTTTCTGGAGATGCGCTCGTAGTCCGACATTTCGAAGGTTCAGAAGCCCGCCCTGTCTCTTTGGCTTTTGCCATACTCAAGAAAAACTCTTGCGCATTAGCATCGACTTTAATCTTCTCGGGTGATGGCGCCTTTTGGAAGTGAGATGTTACCTCGGCCTTTATTTGCTTTTTTCGTTCTTCTTCAGTCATCTCGGCCGGTAATTTCTTCTGAGGCTGTGCTGCCTTCACAGATGACCGAGATTTGGTACAAGACGATGCGGACTTCCGAGATGGTGCTGATGTTCGATTCTTCTTATGTGCCGGCTGAGGAGTTGGACTTTTCCTGGCTGGTGCCGGCGGAGGAGTTGGACTTTTTCTGGATGGTGCCGGCGGAGGAGTTGGACTTTTCCTAATTGGTGCCGGCGGAGGAGTTGGACTTTTTCTGGATGGTGCCGGCGGAGGAGTTGGACTTTTCCTAATTGGTGCCGGCGGAGGAGTTGCACTTTTCCTAGGCGACAGGTCTGCGTGTGGAGAGTGCGGCTCATCATCATCATTGTCGTTGTCGGCCTCATCGTCCGAGCCGAACATAATCAAGCTCTTGCGCCACGCGAGGAAGCCATGCACGTTGTCTCCAAGTTTGTTTTTTCCGTCCTCGCCAGGAATCTCTACCTCCATTTTGCGATATTGTCGGACTACACTGTCTACTTCGACCCTGGCGAATCCAGTGATATTAGGCGGCGGTAACGAGAGACGAGGAGCCACATGGCCAAGCCCTGCCATCAGCCACCTTGATGGTAATGCCATGTGCGGACAAATGCAGCTTGCACGGTGTCGGTTCTGTGATGTCATCCACTGCAAAATGGAGTCGATGCTCTCCCGGAATCGTTGCAGATGCGCAGCTTCTCTTAAGAACATCGTGACTAAGGTTCGGAGGGCTGTCATCGAGTGGCGGTCGTGAGCTGAGAACTTTCTGATCGCTTGCTCCATTAACTCGATCCGGCAAGCTCTCTCTTCCTCTAACGCTCTTGCCACAAAGATCTTGTATTTGACTTTGCGGTTCATCTTCTCTTATTCTTTTCGGCGCTTGTACAACGATCGTCATCCGGGAAGCCTTCTTTCCACGGCACCAAACCAACTCCTCGGAGTGCGCCAGATGCTCCCTCGTTACCCAGGCAACAAATACTCATCATTCTCCTTTGTGGCTTGAAAATCCCTTGGGAAGACTCCACGTGAGCATCGATATTTTCTGCGACACCTCCGGGCTCTATCGCCTGAAGCTCAAGCTGCCATCTTCGAGACGAAGCCCCCTCCCAAGCAACCAAAGTGCTTTGATCGTGCGATGAACTTCGGCCGTCAGCAGAGTAACGCCCGAGGGTTAGCTCTTGTTCGCGCCTATCCCATGCAGTATTTTCTTCACGAGCCACCGATTGCCTAGTGTGTGAGGGTACATATTCTTATCCGCGTTAGCCTTGTTCTTCGACTCTTTGTTCAGGCTTCTTGAATTCCTCAGACGCATACAAAGTTCTTCCAAAATTCCCTTATCTTTGGAAACATGTTAAAATTTGGCGTGACATTCTTCTTCACATAGTTCTTATTCAGGTGAGTCTTCCAATTTTATACATAGGTAGCCTATGTATGAAATTTCAAGATCAAATTCATTATATACCGAGAGTTACAAAAAAGAGAAAATTCTGACAAGTTTAAAGAGCTTAGAGGTGACACCCATACAAATATTTGAAAGACTTAGAGGTGACACCCATACTCCACTTAAGTGTATGCTCACTGTCACCCGAAAGTCACCCGGAAAACCTCTCGTGGGCACTCAGAAATATGAATCGATTCCTCACACGTGCGTTGGACTTAGAGGTGACACCCATACTCCACTTAAGTGTATGCTCACTGTCACCCAAAAGTCCCGTGCACGGAGTATTAACTCAATGAACTACAACTATTACATCTACTTACTATTACAATTAGTGGCACAAAACAAATATTTACAACACATATATACATATGTACAAAACAAATATTTACAACACATGTATACATCTTTGAAGAACATATACAAAGCACCAAATTGAAGTTTACTTTTGGCTGCAGTATAAATAACCATAGAGCAAAATGATCAAAACAGCACAAGGGCAGAAAAATGAACAAGGCAACTAGCATAAAGCTCAACTTGTTTATTTTGAGTGTTCTCAAATGTCGGGTTGCCCAAAGGCCCTCCTCGCCACAAGGGACGAGTAATAGACTAATTTGTGACAACCTTACCTTAGTTATTGATTAATTCCAAATAAGTAAATTAATTCAGATTAATATATCAAAAGAGTTAACCAAAAGATCAAACACAAATGCATGATTCAAATATGGCCAATCGACATAATTGTGAAGATGCCAAAATTATGTACACTATGGCATTCTCGAGATGAATCAAGCCTACCATGGCGAAGGAAGTAAAACATATATATGTATATATGTGCTCTCAGATTTTAAGGGTTTGAATGAAGATTAGAATCTTCACCTCAATCACAAATGTGCAAAACAAATACTCTAGTAAATAAGGCCTCAAATCCTTACCACCTTATCATGCACAACAAGAATTGATTTTTAATGTTCCTTTGTAATTAAAGTTCTTAAGCCAAGTAGTGTTAGATTAATATTATTCAGATCAAGATATATATCAAATATGCTAGCAACATGCATTGAAACTCTCTCCTAATTAACCTCAATTGGCATTATCGACATCATTTTTGACGGAACATTACCAAAAGCATTACATTGGCGGTAAGGGCTAACTATACTTAATGTAATTAAATCTTGCTTGATTGAGAGCTAAAAACATGAGACTAGTATATATGAATATACCTAGCCATAAAATCCATCATTCTATACCCAATGTCTTATAGTAACACTCTTGAACAACGAGCGGTTTGAACAAATGAATATACTAATCACAGGATGCAAACTAAACAAGAACCACAAATTGATAGTGAATAAATCAAGATTTCTACAAAGATGTAAGTCTATCAATTTAAGGCCTTATTCATAGAATAAATGTCTATCTCATTGATAACCCTAGAATCATCACAGATTAGTTGTCACAAATTGTCTATTGCAGTCCCAAATCCTCACTGAACACTATACCCACATGCTAGGTCCCCAAGCCAAACGAATTGACTGGCCCCTTAGCACATTCACATTCACATTCACATCTGCACATGCACATTCACACATCGCAAGAGCAGTACCAAGGCGACGGCGGGGAGACGGTGGGGAGGTCGAGGCGACGGCGGGGAGACGGTGGGGAGGTCGACGCGACGGTGGGGAGACAGCGTGGAGGTGAAGGCGACGGTGGGGGCGGCAGGCGCCGCCGCTCGAGTCGAGGCGACGCGGCGGTCCGAGGCGAAGCGAAGTCGACGGTGGCCCGAGTTGAGGCGGCGGCGGGAGCTCGACGCGTGCCGGCGCGGTGGTCCGAGGCGCGCGGCGGCGGCGGGAGCTCCGAGGCAGCGCAAAGCAAAGAAAAGTGAGAGGAGGGCGCGGGCTAGGGTTAGCGTAACTAAAAGGAGAGCGCGGTAAAAGTATTTATAGGGGTGGACTATCACTGCCGGTTCAACAAAACAACCGGCACTGATATTATTTTACTGCCGGTCAATAGTACAACCGGCAGTGATAGTGGAATATTACTGCCGGTCCATAATACAACCGGCAGTGATAGTGGAATATTACTGCCGGTCCATAGTACAACCGGCAGTGATAGTGGAATATTACTGCCGGCCCATTGTACAACCGGCAGTGATATTGGAATAGTACTGCCAGCCCATATGTACAACCGGTAGTGATAGGCTCTCTGGCCAAATTGTCTTAAAATTTTTGGAGGCATACTATAGGACATCTAATATTTTATTTAAATATTTCCCCAGATTTTTATTAGGTTCTAAAATTATAAAAATCAGATTGCTAACTATTTTAATTGTTTTAATATTTCAAAAATCAAATAATGCTTGCAAATTGAACAACAAATGCTGTCAAATTCAAACAAATTCAAGTGCAGTCAAAATCACAAAAATCCAAATGCAGTGATATGCTAATCTCCGACCAATTAAGTGAAACTTTCAATTTGATCAAAAGAAAGCATAACCTCAATTTCCATTATTGCATATATTACATTAATTGTTACATATGAGAAAATAAACATGTCGCTCATACAAAAGAAAGCATACATTTCATTACTACAACTAAGCTACGATTCGACCTTCGTTATGATCGGCGTATGTATGTAGCTTCCACTGTCTTCCATGGTACTTAGATCAACGCCCTCTCCAAAAGGGGAAGCTCATCGAATTGGTTGTACTTTTCCTCGTCGACAACATTCTCAACTCCGACAATCCTTCTTTTTCCTTGAATAACCACGTGGCGCTCCTTGTTAGCCGGCCGCCATAAAGAAGATTTGTGTAATGTAATTAGCAAGTACGAATGGTTCTTCTCTCAGATCCGACGAGTTTGAGGTCCACGGTAGTGATGCGTGATTTGTCGATATTCACGCCGCCGAAGTCGACCCATTGGCACCGAAAGAGAGGGACCTTCAAAGGTCCATAGTCAAGCTCCCAAATCTCTTCTATGAATCAGAGTAGGTTTGCCTATTTCCATTGTTGTCATAGGCATCTATACGAATACCGCTATTTTGATTGGTGCTCTTTTTATCTTGCGCTCTTGTATAAAATGTAAAACCATTTATGTCGATCCTTGAATGTCCAAATTGTAGTTGACGGTCCCTCGAGCCAACACTTTCAACCGAGTGCGATCTGTCTCAGACGCATCATGTGTCTACACAACCAATCGCCAAATTATCTCTCGTGTCTCTCATGAGCCAAACCTCGACCTCCACAGGTTTGTTTTGGATAGCACGTTCTTGTGCATGTCGACATATAGGGCCACCACAACCGATTGTCCCAAAAGCGCTAAATGTGCTTGTGTAAATGCAGCTAGATTGCTAGTACGTCTCGATTTCTCGCCTAGTGTCCTTTCCTGTAGCCTTCCTCATGCCGAGATCTGAGCACACCAATCGGTTTGAGATCCATGTAATCGACGCAGAACTCAATGACCTCCTCGGTTCCCCACCATCGGCAATGCAACCTTCCTACGATTTGATTCTGAACATATTTCTTTATAACCCCATGAATCTCTCGAAGGGTACATCGATGTAGAAATACGGGACCAAGAATCCGATCTCTTTCACAATGTGAACAATGAGATGGACCATAATATCAAAAAAAGATGGAGGAAACACATCTCAAGCACGCACGCAGTGTGGACCACGTCTTCTGCAGCCTTATCTAGTGTTAATGGATCGATGGCCTTCGTGAAATCGCGTTGAAGAATGAACACAACTTGATAATTGGGTCTCGGACTTTCTCGCGTAACCCCTAATTGCAATTGGAAGCATCTGTGTCATCATCACGTGGCAATCGTGAGACTTCATACCAATTAACTTTAAGTCTTTCATTGAGACTAGTCTCTTTATGTTAGCAGAGTAACCAGACGGAACTTTGATTCCATGCAAGCATTCGCAAACGCTAATTTTCTCTTTCTTGCTCAAAGTGTAGCAGGCTGCGGGAAGGTACTTTTTGCCTGTATCCATTTCTTCGTGATGCAACTCCTTCTTCAGTTTCATATCTTCGAGGTCCATCCTTGCTTGAAGTGTATCTTCGCTTTGCGGTATGTCCAGTAAGATACCAAGCAAGCTGTCACACACGTTCTTCTCTATGTGCATGACGTCGATTGCGTGTCGAACTTCCAAGTGCTGCCAATAAGGTAGGATCCAAAATACTGATTTCTTTTTCCACAAAGGAGCCTTATCCCGGGAAGTCGGAATAGATGTACTGCCGGCTCCCTTTCCGTGAATAATTGTAAGATCCTTTACAGCGGCAAATATCTGTTTCCCAGTGTGATTCTTCGGAGTTAAGGCAGTAGTGAAAGCACGGTATGCAGCTCAATAAAGCTCTTATCGGACCAACCATTGCTTGCCTTCAATTGCAGTAGTGAAAGCACGGTATGCAGCTTTCTGTGCTCCTCCTTGCAGCCCGGGTACAATGGCGTTGTAGAGTCCTCTACCATCTGTTGGAACTTTTGAAACTCCCTTTCACTCGTGAAGTCCCCCTCCCCATCACGCAAAGATTTGATCTAGATCATCTTCGTGGGTATCAACGAACGCATCTTCCATCACCGCCATATCGTTGTCTCCGTCATCTTCATTAATGTGTTGCCCTTCATGTACAATATCATCTTCATCAATGTGTTGCCCTTCATGTACAATATCATCTTCATCAATGTGTTGCCCTTCATGTACAATATCATCTTCACCGTGCTCAGTCCAACAGGTATAGCCAGCCTTGAAACCCCTTCAAAGCAAGTGTGCACGCATTGACTCTATGTTACAAAACATCTTCTCATTTTTGCAATCAACGCATGGACAACACATATAGTCCGCCAGGTTTCTCGACTTGTGTGCCGCAGCCGCATTCAGAAAACAAGTCACACCATTAAAGAATTTTGGACCGCGACGGTTCGTGTCATACATCCACCTTCGGTCCATCTACGATTAATTATATCAAACTACATTTCAAAGATATGAACAAACGATATCAAAATAATTTATTCTTTACAGAGTCATGCATTGCTAATTAATTAAAACGATAAACACATTATAGGCACATAAGCGCAAATAACAATATAATTGTAATTTGTTATGTAGCGCTAGCTATTAAATTAAATTAATCTACAACAAACAAGCATATAATTGAATATAAGGATATATTTCTAAATAATTATTTATGTTCCAACTTTCATTATTGCAAAATCCATCTACCATTTCCCATTATTTAAATATTCAACTAGCAATTCTCACTATTTATAATTGATCATCTAGCAATCTTTACTATTAAAAATCCATATAACAAATTTTCATTAATTAAATTAATTACAATTATGCATAATTGTCCATCTAGCAATTTTATTACTTAAACATCCACTACATCACTAAAATGGATATGAATTTATGCAAATAACAATATAATTGTAAATGATTAGTTTTACAAATACATCTAGCAATTTTGCCTATATAATACATCAAACCTTTTTCACTATTTAAATATCCATCTAGCATTTTTTAATTATTTAGAAGATTTCTTCATTTCATTTTGTTATGTAGCGCTAGCTATTAAATTAAATTAATCTACAACAAACAAGCATATAATTGAATATAAGGATATATTTCTAAATAATTATTTATGTTCCAACTTTCATTATTGCAAAATCCATCTACCATTTCCCATTATTTAAATATTCAACTAGCAATTCTCACTATTTATAATTGATCATCTAGCAATCTTTACTATTAAAAATCCATATAACAAATTTTCATTAATTAAATTACTTACAATTATGCATAATTGTCCATCTAGCAACTTTTATTACTTAAACATCCACTACGATATGAATTATAATTTATTCAATAATTTAGCTAGATCTTAATTTGAGCAGTACCGACATATACTGTTCACACCGTACAATCAGCAATTATCAACATCTATAGCACTCCGTAAAGTAAAATTTTATGACAAATATAACTGCGGCGTTGGGGCAAGACCAACTCCGCCACCGAATCGGATTCGGATGAGAAGGAGGACGAGCACCGCCGCACATCAAGCGACAGCTCCGGCGACGAGGAGGAGGAGGAGGAGGAGGAGGACGACGACGAGTTTTGGAAATAGGGCTTCGTGCCATTAGACTATTATAATTAGGACTAAATATGTAATGATGGATGAATTATGTTTTGTAAATGTTATTTAATTAATACATATCCCGCAAATTACAAATTTTCTTTCATATGTTCTATTTTTTAACTAATTATGCTTTCATATGTTCTGTTTTTTTACTAATTATGCTTTCATATGTTCTGTGCGAGATAAATTACAATGTTTCTTATGTTACAGATCCAACTAATAATGGAGAATAAGTAATATCACTTGCCGGTTCTATATCAAAACCGCATTGAAAATGGTCTTATCATCGCCGGTTTATAGATCTAACCGGTGATATTATCACTACCGGTTTTACGTATAAACCGGCAGTGATATATTCTTATCACTGCCGGTTCTCTATTAAACCGGCAATGATATTGCCTCCATTCCTACGGGAAATTGATAGTATTCTTATCACTGTCGATTGAAGTTAGAACCGGCAGTGATAGTATTATCACTGCCGGCTCATACCTACCCGGCAGTGATGGGGGATCGTGGATGAGGCGGTCTGTAGTAGTGCTAACTCGCGACCCTTCGTGGGTATATCCGTGGGGAAGATTTTGGTTCACAGGTATGGGTATGAGCGAGCATTGCCTGTGCCTGCCGCACCCGATTGCCATCCCTAATTTCGACGTGGCCCATGAGGATCCCCTTAGCCTTATCTTTGAACTTTTTCAGATTATCACATTGGGACCGAATTTCAGAAGACATTTTAGTATCCGGTCATATCCGGGACCGGATCCAGATATGTCAATTCTGATTTGAGATCAAATTTGGAGGACGTGATATCTACTGGATCTGGATCGGGATCTAGATATCGGGCTAAATTATATCCAGATATCTATTTTGCATTGGGCTAAGAAAGGTAATTTTGAACTAGTCTACTATCTAAAGGTAGTATAGAACGTATTCGTGCATGTAGTGTGTACAAAACTATGACTTCAAAGTAGCATATAGCATATGCGCCAAATTTGAATTGATCGCTTATTTCTTTCTAATATTATGGAAATGATTATTATTTGGAAATAATTAGGAAAATTTTTGTCATTCCTTCATACCTTAAACTTTCTATATACATTGTTCTTGTTCCAACCCATGAAAATTTTATTTGTGTAGGACTTATGTCATGTACTTGTGTTAAAGTGATGATGGTATGGGTTTAACATATATCTTTTTCTATATGCGTGCATTATTGGTATATTTTACTGTTTTTGATCCAAACCGGTCATGTATCTGTTCTATATCTGTGTCATGAATACTCTGAATTCGTATTCGTATCTAGCTTGTCCGTATCCGACTTCGAATCCAAAGAAAGACTATGTGTTAGGCTATGAGATGGTTAATATCCATCTGTATCTGATCTGTTTTCATCCCTAGGCACAGCTCAAGAACGTCTTGTGCTGGCCTAGAAAAACCTAGCCCGACTCCCAGGTCTGGGCTACCTTTTTACCCGCAAATTTGTTGTTGGTGCTAAAAAATATGAAGTAGGATTGATGGCCCAAACATTCACCAACACTAAGTTCAAGACGTTCGTGGCGTATCAGCCGATTTGATCCTACAATTAACAAGAGAATTATGTTCCATAGCTATTTTAGCCAATTAGGTTTTCACTAGAGATCTAATTCAAACAGCTATTTAGCCGATTAGATCACATGTAATGATAAATCTAAATAGCTTGTTATGACTGATTAGATAGTTTGATAAAGGCAGATTTTCCCCAAAAAGGCAATGCACAACAAGATCAGAGAAAAGCAAACCTAGATAAATCAGTGTAATCGAAGATGATCAATAATCGATTATGCGCAACTTTATTGATCATAAATGAATTACAAAGAAATTCTAAATTATAAAAGCTACTCCTAGTCAACTGAAAGTAAATAAAAGTAGATACGGGTTATTTGATTGATTATTGTTGTTTTGGCTTGCCTCAGGTCCACCTTTTAAAGCGTATAGGCCGATCGTATCTTTCTTCGATCCATCACAAGTCATGAACCGTATCGGCCTCTACCTCTTGTAGATAAAATTCCTTATTCGAATCGATATCGACTAGATATCCAAATTTAACTTAGCTTTGTAAATCGATCATATATTTCCCAATCTTAGTGCTGATAATATTGGCTTTAATTTCCAAAATACAAACTCATCCTTGAACCAATATCAATTAGAGTCCTTTATTCATAATAGCTCTATCTATATTTAGACTCTACTCCCTAAATCAGCTATTCTGGTCAAATTCTAGTGCTAACATATGCCCACTTTTTTGGGAGATGATATAAATCTTCCAAAAATCTTTTTTGTCGACTTAACAATAAATTTCCAAGATATTATCATCGCTCCTCTCGATAACCGCCCCATTTTCACCATAACTACGATTAAAAGTTTGAAGAAATTACCCACCAAATGCCACCAGATTTTATCTCCTATAAATATTGCACCATACTCTTGTCATATTCATACTTTCAATCTCTCACACTAATCGCCATTGGCTTGCACCGTCGCTTTCCTCAAATTTCCAAGACTTCAATTCTCATCACTGATGTTTCATCGACTCAGGAGCAATGGACCCTCAAAAGGTACTTATTCCGATACCCGATTGTGAGGATAGATATTACTTAGGACCACTAGGAAATTCGGATCCATCGACAATAATAGACAAGATATCCCTAGACTCCCTTTGCACACTCCTGAGTATGATATTCATGGATGGAGTAAGAGTTTTACACTCCTGAGTATGATATTCATGGATGGAGTAAGAGTTTTAGGGTTTGACTAATAGCACTAAAAGGCTGAAGAGACTAGTTCTATCAAATAGCAGCATAGAAAATACTCCAGTGGGAGCAGATGGGCATTAAAGAGTGTCTCCCTCTCTCCTTAGCTGATCCAAAGGCCAATGAGGTCTTAGTGGCCACAGCCTGTTATTTCTGGCTGGACTATTTGAATGCTTTTATGTTTAGAACTGGTCCTATCGGCCTAGCTCTCCTTGATGTAGCACAAACTGCTGTCTAAGGCTAGATTGTGACCAGTTATGGACTTTTAGCATCAAACCACAATACAAGCTGATTTCCACCAAAGGAGAAGGCTAGAGCAAATATCTTGAAGAAAACAAAGGCATTGGCTTAGTATCGGACAAAGAGCACGTCACGTTTTTGAACATGTGGCTTGACCGATATATATTTGTAGTTTATCTCTGGGCCCAACTCAGATTTATCAAGTTATAGTCGAGTAGCTCGTGGAGGGTGTTGGCTAGCTTTGGGGAAATTATTTTGGGGGCCAGTTAATCAGATGATGAATATCATCTAGGGTTTTCTTTTCACCGCACTTGGCTAGTACTCAATCGGCAATGTTGGCAGCCTGTTATGGTTTATACAAGTATGGCTTTATTCTACTTTCAGCCAACTTTTCCAGATTGACTCATCGGTGACAACCTTGTTTCTCCATGAAGAATACTTGGAGCACCAAAACAAATCTTTCAAGGATAGCCGACCATTCTGGGAGAGATTCATCCTTTGCTCATTGGACTCGAAAATGATTCTAGCAGGGCGGCTAAGTACCTATCTTTATTTTTTGGATTGGACAACCAAGATTACCCATTGAATGAGTTGTTTAGATAGAAAGATGCTGACAAATTTGCCCCTCTTTTTTGCACTTGAGAACCAACAGTTCAGACATGACTGAGGAGACACTAGACTTGTAGAAAAACTTCTTATCTCCTTGCATACTCTCTATCAGCTTGCATGCAAAAGATTGGACATTCCAACCATCATATGAGTTCTACCATCTAATAGTTTACTCTAGATAGTTTGGTTTTAGCCAAGTTCCTCCCAACTTCTGCCTCTTTGATTGGCTATGCCCGAGAGATTGGGTATGCCATAAATCAATGGCCCAAATAGCCATTCATATAGACGACAACTTGTAGATCTAGGACATGCCTCATTTCTTGCTACATCAACCCCAAGCTGAGATGTTTAAGAAATGGTGGTCAATGATCTCCACTAGACTTTACCCCAAGGAGAGCACATTATAAGCTGTAATATTTGCTTTCTTGTTGGATTTTCAGCCAGTACCAACAGTCGTCTCTGAGTCCATTAGCATGAATTCTAGTAGTGATGCTAGCTTTGTCGATATCATTGGTGAAGAATCAGCGAAGGTAGCTATTTTAATACCTTGCATTTTTCCTCCTTTTCAACCCTATTGATCGGCTTTATTTAAATATTTTACAAGTAAAGCAAGTTGGCAAAAAACCTATCGTAGGATCATCAGGTATAGGCTAATTGAGCAAACAGCCTCGTCCAGATAGCAGAATTGCAATAGCTAGCTACTTGTTGGCTAACCTGAACACCTAGTCACCCTCCCTGTCAGACCTAGACAGGCAACAACCAAGTATGATATCATCGACTAGCTATACTTTACTTGCTTCCATTTCTTTTGCAAAACAACACTTTTAATCAATTGATCAATCTATTAACAGAAAAGAAACATGGCTAACCAAACAAGAAGGTCATCACATCCAAGGGCCCCCTACCTTAAGAAGGATCGACTAACCATTCTCCACATGGTTCAGCTTCTGATCAGGTAAATACATACTCTATCCGTCTGAACTCATTTTTCTTTGATGATTCACTAACAAGTTCCTTCTATAGCCTTCATTACCTTTGCCAATAGTAGACGCCGTATAACCGCCTCAGTCGACTCAGCCTTCTCTACCATCTCTGATTGCTGCGTCACTGCTTCTCCTACACAGCCCACTGACAAGCCAACCCAGTCCCTTTCTCATATGCTAGGTTTTGATGTATTAGACTTAGAAGACGTGGATGAGGTGGAGAAAGTGCCCAACATGATTGAGTGAATCATCTCGGTCTCGAAGGACACATCAGCCCAAGTTACATCGGCACCAAGGGTAAAGGAAAAAATCAAGCATTTCTTTAATCTACTCCACTGCTGTCGGGACTCAGATTTACGAATCTAAAACCCTCTGTATATACTGCACTAGTCTAGAATCACGCTAGTGCACACAGTGGTAATATAGATAAAATATCATTCTATACAACGAATTAACTAAGAAAGAAGCAAATTATTATTAAATAAAGAACTAACCTTATGGTCAATGTTTACACCATTATGCCTTAAGGGCTTAACAAATAGATAAACTGTTGTAGTGGAATAAAATAACTTAGCCCATTGGACATGCCACAGGTAATCGATTAGGGAATGCCTTCCTAATCCGCGTAGTCTTCATAGTATTCCTCCTTATAGAACTCTGTATTTTCTGGTCCTTCCTCAGTAACTAATCAATAAAGGCGTATAGCCGTGAGTACAAAAAGTACTTAGCAAGCTGCAGGGAAATGATGCAATATATCTATGCAAGTTTTGACAAAGGATAGACATGGTTCTTTTGCAAAAAGCAATAACTTGAATGGAAACACGGTAATAGATTGAAAACATATTTATGAAAAAGGATAAAAAATAAATGATAAATCAATGGTAGACAACATAAACAGAATGGTGAGGCATCACCCTACACTATTTAAAATAGTTATCAAACCACTAAATTCAATAGTATTAACTTTAGCAAACAAAACAACAGTGAACTCCTTGTTCATATCCCAATAATTCCACCTTCCAACATTTCATGAAACATATCTCATGTGAAATTACTGGGCATGTCCATGATCGCGGACACGGCTATTCGAATAGTTTTATACTTTGTAGAGGTTGTACTACTTTACTCACAACACATGATCATCTCCTTGTCTCCAGATTAACACATTTCTTTTGATGTGTTAGCAGAGAGATCATGACAAAACCTTTACAATGCCATATCTAAACTCAGTACCGCCCGCTAAAGTTTCACCCCTCAGAGTCACCTCTTGAGCCAAGTGAATCTACTCATCCATCCCGGAACCCACACCACCAATTGGTAGTACTCAAATTTAGACGTTGCAAATTAATCAGCTAGGTCTGTTCCATACCAGACATGTGATTTTACGGTTAGGCCAAGTTCAATGATGTATAAGATTAAGTCCTTAAGTTGTCTCAGGCAAGATATCCATATCCAAAATGTGCTAACAGCACCCCCTTTACTGCACGATCACTTGCCCGAGGGAAAACAATCTTGTTCAACCAAAACCAATGGCAACTCTGCCATGGTACAATAAATTTTACAATAGTGGCTACCAGCCACAACTCAATATCTCATTTTGTCAAGATTAACTTTAATTCACATATGATATGAATCCCATCGTATATCTAAGCATGTCTAAGCATAGCTACGATAACCCAATGTTGGTAATATGATGATGTTCAACTAATAATGTCCCAACCTAGGGTTAACAACGGATATATGGCATTCCAATAATCAAGATGGCATAATATCAACTAGTTATGTAGCTATTCCCAGCAATTAATGACTGATACATAAATAGCATGCAATTATATAAAACAAAATACTTTTGCAAACATAGATTCAATATGATCAAAGGTTACAACTTACCTCGTTGATCTACTGTTGATTCTTGATCTTTAAATTCTCCATTTGCTCTCTCGAAATTAGTGTCTACCGAAAAACAAAGCAAGTAATGAATACAAATAAATAACAAATAGAGACTCAAACATGCTCAAAATTGAAAATAAATGGCACTAGAATGTATAGCTCAATTTTAGAAAAATTTATAAAATAGAATCATCTCAATCGGAGTTCATATAAAGGAGAACGGGTCTCCGAAAGATTAAATTAGAGAAAATAGAAAAAATAATTTTCTACAATTGTTTTTCTAAAGAAAATTCATTTTATTGCATCAATGATGATGTCACACTGACCGATGGGACCCTCAGTCCATGGATCGAGTCCACAATCTCGCCTGGTACACGGTGGACCAAGTGTTTGGAAAAGCGACTAGGGCTGATGTCGGCATGCTAATGCAAGCACTCATCTCAAACGTTGTCTATGCTGACATCATGGAAGACGTCAGCATCTTTTTGTCTCTCACGTGTTACTCTGGCTTCAGTAATGACTGTAACATCCCAATTTTTGCATTTCTTGAATTTAATATGCATATTATATTTTTATGATTTTTTTGGAATTTATTTGAATAAAATTGTATTTATTGATTTAAGGCCTATTTATAAAGTTATTTAGAAAATATGAAAAGTTTAAATAAACTCTTACCGAAAATATTTTATTTGAGTTCTAAATGCCTTGAAATATTTTCTAGAATTTTTATGGATTTTTCCTGGCATTTTTGCTATTTTATTTGGCTTATTCTATTTTACTGATTTATTTTAATTTAGAAATGTTTTAAATCGCGTGAATAATGGTTGGACTGAAAACCTTCAGACACAACCCATTTTCCTTGTGTCATAGCCTAGTCCGTCGGCCTGCGCAGCCCGCCTCACTGCGCTACACAACCAAAATTGGATCTTGATCCGATCGCCTTTGCTTGCCCATGTGATTCCTGCTCAAGAGCCGTTGGATTGGATCTGTGTGGACATCTAGGATTGCACCACATTGGCGTGCTATATCCGGATTGAATCTCTGTCGCCACCGCCAAATTCATTTGGGTTTCCATGCCCTACAAGGGAGCCAAGAGCCCTATTTAATGCACCGCCACCACCTCTGGATTCCTCATCTCGAAATGCATCCGTAGCCCTAGTGCACACACGCCGAGACACCGTCGTTCGCCCACATGAGCTCACCGGAGTTGCTGAAGGTAGCCGCGGTTTTTTGCCATCGCCGTCGTCGTCTGTCGTTTTCCACCATGCCCATGCCCAAATCCAAGTCCGCCTTGTCGCGCCGCATCAAACCAGTGAAAGAATGTCACCGGAGAAGCCTCAGAACACCGTCAGCCACATCTTCATCTTCCACTCCGGTGAGAACATCGTCGCGCCGCCGTGCCATCATTGACCCCACGAACCTCCTCAACCATCTGATCAAACCCGTGCGGTTCAGCTCTCGCCGCGTGTGTGCTTCCGCTCCGTCTGCCATCGCTATTGGATTTGTGCTGGTCATATCAGATCTTCTGCGTTGCATCGACTGCCATCCGCCGTTGGATCTACGCCGAGCATTTTAATCGGGTGTCGTGTATCCACCACTAATGCATCATTTCGATGGATCTAAACTGTCAAATTTAAATTGTACGATCGTGCTCACACCGCTCGCTGAGCCAGCTTGTGCTGCCATGTGTTGTATGATAACTGAGGTGTCACCACCGCTGTTCAACATTGACGTCATTGCCATTAATCTTCATTGCCGGATCTAGCATGAACGGTCGAGATTTTGCCACCGCGTGTCTTCATCGCAGCCTTTGGTTTTGTGCTACGTGTCATCGATCTGATGATGCCACGTGTGCTGCTTGCGTCAACATGCGTCAGCTATTGCACGGGCACAGTGTCGCTGGTCTATAGTAGACCAGCGCTGTCCATATGCTAGTGATGTTTGTCGCACTGTGGTTGCGAAGCGTGTCAGCATCTGGTTGTGCCACATGTCACGTGACATCAGCATGACATCATAATTTGGTTTTCCGTAGGAAAATATTTATGCTAAAAATCTTTTTCTTTGCTGATGTTAGCATGATGTAATAAATTCTTTTTTGTATAAAAATAATTCGGTTAATTTGGATTTTCTAATTTTTTCTGATTATCTTTTATTTTAATTTTGAATAGCTATATTTTCCTCATACGAACTCTGAATGAGGTGATTCCAGTTTCTAAAAATTTATAAAATCATGCTCTATTGAATGGTGAGTTTTTATTTAATTTTTGGAATTAATTTTTCTCTCTATTTTTAGTATTTATTGCTTTCTCTCTAGTTTCACGTAGACGTCGAGTTGCCCGGTGAGTTTGTAGTTAAGGAGTCAGTGCACGAGTAAGGACCAAAGCAGGAATCAGAGCTGTTTGAAGGCAAGTTGTGCTTTGATCATGTTGAACCCATGCTTTAAATGTTATATTGTTTCAAAGTATTGCATGTTAATTCATTTATCACTTGTTTCAATTATGTTGGGAATAGCTAATTGTCCACTTTGAATTCCGTCCACCTTGCCATGTCGTTTGTCATATCTCATTTGTCACCCTAGGATGGTTCATGATAATTGATAGCTATTAATTGCCAATATGGGTACTTAGAACGCAAATAGTATGCTTAGCCATGCAACGAGCTATCATTTTATGTGAAAATGATTAATCTTGCTTAATGAATATAGAACATATTTATTAATTTGTGTATCGAGTGTTGTCACATAATATGGTTGTTGTTGATGGCACATGGTGCATGGTAAATCAACTGGGGTGGTAAAATAATTTAGACTGGGGTAAGTGGCAAGAATTTGTAGTGGGCCAATGTGGCACTTGGACGATCGCATTGCTTTTTATGATAATTGTTGGTTCATGATTATGATGATTTTTTGTTAGTCTTGTCTTGGTCAAATAAGGACTTAACCTTGTAAAAATTTAAACTGAGTCATTCATACAACCAAGATTGTAATGGGACAGACCTAGCTGACTAATTTGTTATGTCTAAGCTTTGGTACTATTAGTGGCGGTGTGAGACCCGGGTTGTGGTAGCCAGTCCTCGCACGAGTGGGCTCACATGGCGCAAAAAGGGGCCCTAGATATGGTAACTAGTCCCACCAGTGTTGAAATCTTAGTGGGTAGAGCTGGGTTTGGACAAGCATTGGAAAGGTTTTGTTATAATCACTCGCCTTTCTAGTGTATAATTGTATCTTGTGGGTAAAGTGTATAACCTCTGCAGAGTGTAAAAACTATTCGAATAGCCGTGTTCGCTGTATTGAGTATTGCTCGGTGATTATAATTACGGGTGGGCATTCAGTTTTTTCGGTTTTGTCAGTTCGGTTTTTTCGGTTTTAAATTATTTCGGTTTTTCAAAATTGAAAACCGAACCGAACTGAATCTAATTCAAAAACGAACCGAATTAACCGAACAAATTCGGTTCGATTTTTTCGATTTTTCGATAAACCGAAATTCAGATTTCACAATGCCGAACACAGGGATTACCTAGAACACTAACAGTACTAATACAATACCGAAACAACTATCCCAGCTAGCTTACTCCTCAACCAATACAGAATTCACTCATTCAGCTAATTAACTAAAATGCTAAGGTAGCCAAAGGAGGCAAGGAGCTCAGCATAAGATCAGCAAAGAACATACTGAAATAGATCGGGATTTGGGAACATACTTATAGATTGGGGGACGGGAAGATGGCGAGCCGGCAACCGCTCGGGTGATGGCCGGATGGGAGGGCGGCGAGAGCTTGGGCGATGGCTCGGGAGTCGGGAAAGGAGGGCCGACGACTGCTGGTGGTGAATCGGCCGGCTCGCTGGCTTGGGCCTCGGGGAAGGGATGAACGGTGGCGGCGATGCTGGCGAGTCGCGACTACCGATTGGGGCCATGCCGGCAGGTGGCGGGCTGGCGCCTGGCGGCGCCGCTGCTTCATGTTGATGACCGAACGAAGGGAAACGCCGAAACGGGGAAGGGAAATGGGGATTGGATTTGAGAGAGGAAGTGGAAACCCTAGGTTATGGATTCGTTCATTTGGTGGGCTCTGGGCTGTGCGCAACCAGTCGGGTCAGGAGGCGATGGTTTCATCGGTTTGTATTCGGGCCGGGAGGCGAAGGCTCATCAAGAAAGATCGGTATAATCGGTTTCTTGAAGTGCAGAACCGAACCGAATAGAAAAAACCGAATAGCATCCAAATAAAAACCGAACCGTAAACCGAATACTGAAAAAACCGATTTTTTCGGTTAATTCGGTTCGGTTCGGTTTTTCGATTTCGGTTAAAAATTGCCCACCCCTAATTATAATCAAGAGTTAGATTTTATCAAAATAAATGTGGGTATGAAGATTGGATTATGGATTAAGGTTATGAGTTGGTTATTAAGAAACATTGTTATTATTGTTTTACTGTCTTTTAATCTATTTATGCTATTTCTTTACAAATATTGTTTTATGCAACTTAGCCATTTTAGTCATTCCTTTGTAATAAGCCATGCATATAGTATATTAGCCTTGCATTCTATGCACAACAAAACATCACTAGTTGGAGAAGAAGCAACGGCTGCTTTTGAGGAGTACCAGGAGGAGACGAATAACTAGGGTGCAAAGTGAAGGGTTCATCTACGAATAAGTTTAGCTTTCCGCTGTAATTTATTTGCATTTTAGTCTTAGCCCAACGAGGCGTACTCATGTAAGGTGAGGCATAAGGTCGTTTAACAATTATATTTAATTTGATGAAGTCTTTATTATGTTATCACTAAGTATGAATGTGATATTCATCTATGTTTAGCAGGTGTGTACCAGCGTGATCTTTGACTAGTGTGGAATATAAAAGGTTCAGATTTGCATATTCAAGTTCCGACAGCGACTCTTCGGCTGTGGCGACAGATCGACTTCGCATGGCAACAATGCTGTAGAACGGCAGGCAGACGACGGCAGAGGAGTGATGCGGCAGAATGACGTGCGATTAGGGGTGAAAATGGTACGGATAATTTCCGATCGATCGATCGATCGAATCACTATGGATATCCGAATTTATAATTATCGAATATCCGTACTTATCCGAGTATGTATCCGTGTCCGATAGGAATTATACGTATCCGTATCCGTATTCGAGGAAAAATATCCGGAAGGTATCCGTAGGGTATTATCCGAGTTTTTGTGGATAGTATCCGATGGATATTATTCGCATACTAAAAGTTATGTTGTAAATTGTCTATGACTCACTTCTCCTACGGATGATGTATCACAATATTACTATGCATTGGGTATATATGTATGAATCATGCGTTTCAACATATAGTTTTATCGGTCATAAACTATGTTTATTGATTTGTCACCCACATGATATTCAGTTTGTCACTATATGTATTATTCGGAGAAATATCCGTTCCGATCACTATCCGGTCTTATGTTATCCGTATTCGTCCGAGTATTATTCATATCCGTAACCGGCACTATCCGTGTCCGAATCCATATCCGGCACTATCCGTGTCCGAATCCGTATCCGATAAAAGTATATGGATCAAATACAATATGAGTAGTTTCCGATCCGTATCCGATCCGTTTCATCCCTACGTGCGATGAAGGCTCACTGAGGCACAAAACGGGAACAGAGAAAATGAGCATCGGTTCCAATGGCACGGTGGCGCACGCAAGCTTTGGCGAGCTTCGATCTCCACGACGGTGGCTTCTCGATGTGCACAAAATAGGGCGACGGACACGACGTGTGAAGACGAGTCCAGATCTGGCCTCAGCTCACCTTTTAAGGCCTCGAGGGATGTGCAACGAATGTGGCCAGTGGTGAAGCTAGAAATTTATAAAGGAGGGGATCTAAGAATGAAGTGAATCTTTACTAATGATTGATATTCAAAATTTAACATATAATAAGTACAATATGTAACACTTGTAACTTGTAAGGATTTAGGGAACGTACCACTTATTATTTCACAAGAGGCGATAGTTGATATTTGCGAGTCCTTATGTTCTGAAAATGCTGTAAAATATCTTCACCGCCTGATGCTTATTGTTAGCACAACACAGTACTCCACTGTCCTGAGGATTAGACGAATAGTATTGTATCAAAGACCAAAAATATCGAAAATTGAATGTCCTAACAATTCTGTAGACCAATCACATCACATCAAGTTTAATCGTTAGTTATGTTTGTCTCAATGTCTCATGTAATCATTAAAATAAAATGGATTGAATAATCAATGACTAAATGCTCTCGTACACAATACACTACTTGGAGCCATGCAAAATACTGAAATTGTATGGACATCATGGACTACAGTCTACATTCTACAAGACTAGATGTGTCTGCACCGCAACGCAAGAACTAAGTCCTGGTCTCCTGGAGATTGGAGAAACAAGCAAATCCATTATCCATTAATCCATCGTGTGTAGATCAGTAGATGTACCAGTAGGAGTTGTAGAATCTCGTGTCGTCGCTGTGCTCTCACCGTCGCTGTGCTGCTCACGCCATCGCGCGGAGTCGCGTTGTGCCGTTGCGATTGGCCGCCGAACTGCTGAAGTCGCGTAGCACGAAGAACGGAGAAGGGCAGGCGAGACGTCGGTCATTCGTTGGGGCTTTGGGTTTGGGCGGTTGGCCTTGACACATATACTCTGGTGATCTGGTCTCTGGCTTTTGCATGGGCCGACGGGGAGGCCCCCACAGCTCCGCCTCTGAATGTGGCACAGACGTCGAAGGCGTGAACGGCTCAAGCTCTCAGTGAGTCAGCTAGGGTTTCGGAGTAGCGGTGGTGCGAGCGTGTGGGTTGAGCGATAAAATGGGCCAGATGATGCGGTAGAGCGGGCCAAGGAGGGATGGGCTGAGCAGGCTGCGGAAAAGGGTGAAACTGGCTGAGGCGAGATGGGCCACGAAAGAACAGGGATGGGCTCGAGCAAATTCGGCCCAAGAGGATTTTCCAAGTAAAAATTATTTTCTAAATTATAAAATTACCAAAAATTCTCATAAATCCAAATAAATTCAAATAAATAGCAAATAAATTCAGAAATCTTTTGTTTGATGTATAGTTTTGTCAAATTAAATCTTTCACATAAAGAAAAATTCAAATTAATTCAAAAAAATGCAAATGGTTCACTTTAAACTTTAAACATTCCAAAACTAAATTTTTGGGATGTTATAACTCCCCATCAGCTGCATTGGTGGAAGACGCTCAACTGATCCGCGACACAATGGACGCTGTCAAGGTAGATTTTTCTCAAGAGGCTACTGTAGCACTACTGGATGTCTGCTTCCTTGATGATCAAAAAGAAAAAGCTCGGATGGCAAGGGCAAGAATAGAACAACGATCGGCTCAGTGTCAAGATACGAAGCTTCTTGATACGCTAGTAGCTGACACCAAGGCTCAGAAAGCCAAGTACGATGAGGAGCTCAAGACAAACAAAGAGGTGTCAACCAAGCTAGCTACAAACAAACAAGCAACTTCTGGAGGCAGAACTGGCCAAAATTAATGGCCAATTAGCCGATACTGAGGACAAAGTAGCCAATTCTTCATTGGCTATCAAAGCGCAAAAGGCTGTGGTGGCCTCATCAATGACAGCCATCAAAGAACAATCGGTCAAGGTTGTTCCTATACTGAGAAGTCAAGAAGCTGATGAGTGCTATATATTCAGAATATTGAGAGGATAATTGCTAAAGCTGTGGTTACCTTGTTTGGTCTCCTCCATTATTAAGTCCTTTTAATTCTATCAACGTAATGTTATGAACAATGCAATGAATGTATGTAATTTCTTTGACCATTTGAAAACAATGCTTGTAAGGATAATTTTAAATCATCTGTTTAACCAATTTATACTTTCAATTTTATTTCCTTCATGCCAAGTGTGATATTTGTCATAGGCGGTAATTTATTCACTATCACGCTTTGTAGCCAGAATTGACCACGACGAGTTAATTTAGCCTTTTGCAACCGATAATTATTTATACCCGATTATGATCTAGCCCAAACACTTTGATAATATGTCTTTAAATATTTATCATTAATCACTCTGGACAATATCACCCCTTCCAGCATCACTAAAATATAGGAATTATCATCTACAAGCCAATGTACTTTATACGATCCTTCCCAAGTTAGAGACCACTTACCAAATCGGCTATCCCTTAAGCCAATAGGCAATATAGTTTTCCAGACTAGATCTATTCCACAAAATGATTTTGGTTGCACTTTTTTTATTATACGCTCTTGCAACTCTTGCCTTATTTTTCTTCGGCCAATCTAACGTATGCAAATGTAATTCTACCAAGTCGTCCAAATTACCAGTCATTAAATCCTTATAATCCTGACGGGGGATAGGCATCCCTTGGTCGGTCGGCGCATGGTCTACTTGTTCCCGAGCCTAGGGTCCCGGCGACGATCTAGAGCACGTGCTCGAGCGTGGTGTCCGCACGACCTGGAGCGCGTTTCCCCTCGAGCTCGACGTCCGCACAACCTCGAGCTCGGGCGCGACCCCCCGCTCGGGCAACTGTTCCCTCGAGTTCCGGGGCGTGGATTTGACCAGGCGGTTATCAAGGTGCGGATCGTGGGAGGACGCGGTCAGTCCGGAGGCGGTTGCTGCGCCGGCCCACAACGTGTATGAAGGCCACGATCCGGGAATGTCTCCTGGCGGTTAACAGGCAGAAAGGGTATAAGGCCCAGGCGTCCGCAGCCTGAAAAGAGGACAAGAGCTTGAGCATTAGGCATCGACGTTGTTGAGCTTAAGCTGTAAACACCCCACTGTACTCAATCAATAGCAAAGGACACCGCCGCAAGGCGACTGGAGTAGAGCTTTTACCTTCACCGGGGCTCGAACCAGTATAAATCCCTGTCTTGTGCTCGTTGTCGCCTAGCTTCGACCTTCGACGATTACGGTTTCTTCCCCTCGTTTGAGCCGAGCTCGATCCGGGTCCCTAATCACTTAAACCCCCCATCTCATTTCTGCGGTTGACGATCCCGGTCGTCGACAGCTGGCGCCCACCGTGGGGCCCGATTAGCTTTGCTCTTTTGCAGGGAAATCACTAGGTCTTGGGAGCATGGCGCGCTTCATCAACACACGTTCAACGGGCACGGACACAGACACGGACTCTGACTCCACGTCCTTGTTCTCGCCCTCGCCGCCGCCTCTCGAGCCGCACGTCTTGGTGGCGGACGGCCAGGGCGCGGGTGCCGCCGCGGATGACCGTGATCCGCAGACCCCAGAAGATGCTCGCCGGATGGTGCAGGTTGCCATCAACCAGGCAATAACTGCTCTCCGGCGGGATCACCAGGAGAGGGCCGGCACGTCGTCCGGAAACCCCGGGCTCCCTCCTTCGGGGGAGCGCCTTCGCGCTATCGCCCGGGTCATGGCTGACCCCGATAGGGTGAAGTCGGAACTCTTTGGTCGGGCGTTGGCCGAAGAGCTCGATCGGGCCGCGTCCGAGGCCGTGCCATCGCAGCACCAGATCCAGCGCTCGGGGAGTCACACCCTGAGAAGTGATGGCAGCTCATTGCGTCGTCACCGACGCGCTCGTAGGACGCCGCCCCTGCAGGCGGCGCCCTCTCGTCAGCGGCAATCCCGGGGCCAGGCCTTGACCCTGTCTCACCGCCGTCCCGAGGGCTCCGGCCCGGGCAAGGGCCGGCACAGATCAAGCTCCACGGGCTCCACGTCGGCCAGTGATGGATCGCGGGGTCCCTCCCCGGATGTTGCGCCAAGGCTCCACAGGGTCCAGGATCGCCTGCGCTACCTGCCAGGTGACTCTCGAGCACGCGCTCCAGGTCGTGGCAGGACGGATCGGCGGGGGAGCCTCGATTCCGAATCTGGCAGCAGCAGGGACTTAGTCGGCGTCGACCACGATCGACGCGCGCCCGTCCCGGCCTACGGGTGCGCGGCCTATTCAGACGACCTTCGTTGCGTGCGCTGGCCGGCTCGGTTCAAGCCGTCGTTGATAGAACGCTTCGATGGGACCAAGAACCCGGACGAGTTCCTGTCCATTTATTCGACCGCCATCCTGGCGGCCGGAGGTGATGAGCTCGTCATGGCCAATTATCTCCCGACCGTACTGGACGGAGCCGCGCGAACCTGGCTCTTCAATCAAAAACCTGGTTCCTTCAGGTCGTGGCGCCAGTCGAGCGCCCTCGCTCAACTTTCGAGTTGCTACGGCGGCTCGAGGGAGAAAGACCTGGATCGCGTCATCCAGGGCAGGAACGAGCCACTCCGAGACTTCATGCGGCGATTTATCCGCACGAGGAACCTGATCCCGAGCATCTCCGACGAGGCCATCATAAAGGCCTTCAAGTTCGGCGTCCGCGACCGGCGCCTTACCGAGGACCTGGAGATCGTCTCGCGACTCACCGTCAACAAGCTTTTCCGCATGGCGGAACGGTATGCGGACGCGGACGACGCCGTCCGCTGGAAGCATGACTACGACCAAGGTAAGCTTGGTCCTAACCCCGCGGAGGCTGGCCCATCTGGCTCGAAGGGTGTCGACCGTGGCGCCGCTCCCAAAAAGCGGAAGCGTGACCGCCGGATCGGTGGACTGCCACGGGTGACGGTGTCGGCGGACGGCCGGCGAGAGGTCCTTGAGGTCCGAGATCAAGCTCGGGAAGGACCCCGGTCGCGCCAAGGGCGACCTCGACCACGCCAAGCACAAGGCCAACCCCAGCAGGATCGGCGACACGGACGCGGTGGGCGGCGCCCGGCGCAAGAGGCCGAGGGCGCCGGGCTCGATGAGTCAAAATTTTGCTGTTCCACAGGCGGCGGAGCCACGACCTGCGGGCTTGCGAGGCTTGGCAAAACAAATTGGAGGCCTTCTCGATGGCGGGAGGAGATGCCGTGCTACCAAGGGCGGCGCCCGTGGACGGGGTGAACGCCGGGGAGGACTGCGACGACCTCGACCTGGAGTTTCAGCAGGGTGAGCGCCGCATCGACGTCATCTTCGGCGGCTCGGCGGCTTACCAGTCACGGCACGAGCTCAAGGCCGCGTCGCGGACCATCTACCAAGTCGCCACCGGGAAAGCAGCCGAGCAGCATTGCAAGTGGGCTGGGGCCACGGTCACCTTCTCACCAGAGGACGCACTCCAAGGTATGGCCCGAGATCTGAAAACCGCCCTGGTCGTGACCCCGACCATAAGCAACACCACGGTCGGTCGTGTCATGGTCGATGGCGGTAGCTCCTCAATTCTTTGCAGTGGGCGCTCGGCCGGATGCAGATTCCCCGGTCTAAGGTCAAGAACGTGGCCGTCCCCTTCTTCGGGATCGTCCCTGGAAGCTCGACCACACCTTTGGGGCAGGTGGTCTTGCCCGTCACTTTTGGCGACTCGACCAACTTCCGCACGGAGCTAATCACCTTCGAGGTGGTCGAGGGGGACCTTCCGTACAATGCCATCCTCGGGAGGCCAGCTCTGGTCAAGTTCCTGGCGGCTAATCACTCGCCACCGCATTGCATGAAGTTACTGGACCCAGCGGTGTCATAACTGCGTCTTGGGCGACTGCGAGCGGCTCACGGGTGCGAGACCAAGGCCTTGGCCCTTGCCGGTATGCTACCCCAGCGAGGCCCAGAGGCAGCGGAAAAGAATGCCCGCCGGAAGGTGACAATCCGGCCAGCCAGACCCGAAAACCGTCTTGCTCGAGGAGGACGACCCGACCAGATGCATCCACGTCTCGACCGGGCTGAGTTCCAAATAGGAACTCGAGCTCGTCGCCTTCCTACGCGCCAACAAGGGCATCTTTGCTTGGGAACCCGCGGACATGCCTGGCGTCCTAAGGGAGGTGATCGAGCACAAACTGCAGGTCAAGCCTGATTGCCGTCCCGTACGGCAGAAGCTGCGCCGCTTCTCTCCGGAGAAGGTGGCGATCATCAAGGAGAACCTTGACAAGCTCTTGAAGGCCGGTTTTATTCACGAGGTCGACTACTCCGAATGGTTGGCAAATCTGGTCATCGTCCAGAAGAAGGGCGGTAAGTGGAGGATGTGCGTGGACCACACGGGCCTGAACTCGGCCTACCCAAAGGACAACTTCCCGCTCCCGCTCATCGACCAGATCGTCGACTCCACCGTGAACGCCAAGATGCTAAGCTTTCTGGATGCCTATTCAGGGTATCACCAGATCAAGCTAGCAACAAACGATGAGAGCAAGACGGCATTCATCACGCCGTTCAGCACCTATTGCTACACGACCATGTCGTTTGGTCTGCGCAATGCCGGGGCCACGTTTCAACGTCTGATGGCCAAGACGTTCGACCCTCAGATTGGGAGAAACCTCGAGGTCTACGTGGACGACATCATCGTCAAAAGCCTCTCTGAAGGCGACCACGTTCGAGACCTCGAGGAGACCTTCGCCAACTTGGCCAGGTACAAGATCAAACTCAACCCCGAGAAGTGCGTGTTCGGCGCTGCGTCGGGAAAGGTGCTCGGCTACATGATCGGGGGCTCGGGGGTTGGCCCGAACCCAGAAAAGATTGAGGCGATCGAGAATATGGCGCCCCCGACCTCGGTTAAGCAAGTGCAGAGCCTCACCGGCCGCATGGCCGCCCTCAGCAGGTTCATCTCGAGGCTCGGCGAGCGTGGGCTCCCATTCTTTCGAGTGCTGTGGAAGCAGGGGAACTTTGAGTGGACCTCGGAAGCGCAGCGGTCTTTCGACGACCTGAAGGTATATTTGTCCACCCCACCCCTTCTTACGACCCCTCAACCCGGCGAAAGGCTGCTGCTCTACCTCGTGGCCACCACTCAGGCCGTCAACGCTGTTCTGGTTGCCGAGCGCGGGTCCCAGCAGCACCCGATCTACTACGTCAGCGAGGTCTTGCACGGCCCAAAGGAGCGCTACCCGCAGGTACAGAAACTGCTATATGCTCTTCTCATGGCCTCGCGCAAGCTTCGCCATTACTTCCAAGCGCACTCGGTGGTTGTCCCGAGCAACTTTCCGCTTGGGGACATCTTGCGGAATCCAGATGGCGGCGGACGGATCGCCAAGTGGGCTATGGAGCTAGCGGCGTTCGACGTCCAGGTCGTGGCTCGAACGGCCATCAAATCACAAGCGCTCGCTGACTTCGTGGTCGAACAGACGAGCCAGGCCGCACCCGAACCCGAGGTCGAGGAAGAAAAGCCCTGGACCATGTTCTTCGATGGCTCAAGGTCCTTCAAGCGCTCGGGGGCCGGAATCCTCATCCTCACCCCACGCGGTGACCACCTGAGGTATGTTGTCCGTTTCGGGTTTCCGGCGACCAACAATGTGGCTGAGTACGAAGCCCTCTTGGTGGGTCTGCGGGCTTGCAAGGCATTGGGCGTACGAAGGTTGGTCGTCAAGGGCGACTCTCAGCTCGTCGTCAACCGATTACAACAAAAGTACCGATGGTTTCGGAAGACTCGATGTCAAAATACCTAGCCGAGGTGCGCAAGATGGAGAAATGGTTCGAACACGGAGCTCAAGCACATCCCGGGAAGGACAATTCAGTATGAGACCTCCTCTCCAAGCTCGGTTCTTCCGGCAGCAGACTCCCGCCCGCGTCATCACAGGAGACATTGGCGGCCCCTCAATCTCCGACCAAGAGGTCCTACTGCACCAGTGGAAGGTACCCTTCGTGGGCTGAACCCATCTATAATTTCCTCGCCAAGGCGACCTCGCCGACTTTGCCGAGAAAGCGGGATCAAGCCAGGCGAGTTTATGTGCGCTTCGTCGGCAGGCGCTCTGAGCGGAATGTCTCGGCATTCTCACGGTGTGTCTCTACGGAGGAGGGTAAGTACCTGTTAAATGACATCCATTCGGGCCTCTGTGGGGCACACTCTTCGTACAGGACGATGGTCGACAAGGCTTTCCGCATGGGCTATTACTGGCCTTCGGCGCTTCAGGATGCCCGTGACATCGTTCGTACCTGCCGAGCATGCCAGTTCCACGCTCGGAAGTCGCACTAGCCCGTGTACGCGCTTCAGACCATCCCGCTTGCTTGGCCGTTCTCGACCTGGGGTCTGGACATCCTCGGTCCCTTTCCTCAAGCGGTCGGGGGTAAGAAGTTTCTGTTCGTGGCCATTGACACTTTTACCAAGTGGATTGAAGCGGAGCCGGTCTCGACCATCACTGCTCGAGCGGCCGTTCGATTTTTTCGCTTGCTCGTGGTCACCAGGTACGGGGTCCCCTGCAAAATTATCACTGACAATGGTACTCAGTTTACCAGTGAGTTGTTCCAGGAGTTTTGCAAAGGCCTTGGCATCAAGGTGTGTTTCGCCTCCGTGGCTCACCCCTAGAGCAACGGAGCGGCGGAACGCGCCAACGGGCAAATAGTCCAGGGCATCAAGAAACGAGTTGCAGACAAGCTTGAACGATTCGGCAAGACCTGGGTGGACGAACTCCCCACCGTCTTATGGTCTATTCGTACCACAGCAAGCCGAGCCACAGGGTCCACACCTTTCCAGCTCGTGTTGATGCAGAAGCAAATCCCGCCACCGAGTCCGGTTGGGCTCTGCCGAGTCGTCAGTCGACCAGGTCGACTTCGAGCATGAGCGGTCTCTCGACCTTGCCCTAGCAGAAGAAGTAAGATGCCGTGCACTGCTACGATCAACGCACTACCTGCAAGCTCTTCGCAGACATGCGTCTCGATCGGTCCGACCTAGGAAGCTCCTTGTTGGGGACTTAGCCCTGAGACGGATTCAGGTACTGTCCAACACCAACAAGTTATCCCCACGGTGGGAGGGCCCCTATAGAGTTGTTTCAACAGATCGCACGGGGGCTTACCGGCTAGCGATGCCCGATGGCAGAGAGCTCTCTAGCTCGTGGAACATAGATCAACTTCGAAAGTTTTATGTGTAACCTCTTTACCCTGAATTTCAATAAAGGCTATTTCGTTCTCTCCTCTCTCTCTCGTGTTTATGAACATCGTTGTTGTTGCCCGACGCTTTCCGAGCACGACCTTCGTCCGCTACGTACTCCCTCTTAGTCTTAACATCGCGGGATCCACGCTCGCTCGTGGTGGTCGAGCTCTGGCGTAAGCGACACGCCATAATCCAGCTCCCCTTTTCGAGCTCGGTAGTAAGTCGCGAAGTTGTAACCATGAGGCGATTACGGGCTCGAGGTCGTGTCTGGCTTGTCGGTTCAGCGAATCCTTGCTTGTGTCATGTTCTCTCTGGACCTTCTTTCAGCTCTGCAGGTCACGATCGTTTGCAAACGTTCCAGTCTTGCACCCAAGGCCGGCGTTGCTCGACCTTGGACCCAACGGGGGCTGGATAAGGGGGATACGATTGGCAGACGACCTAAGAAGCATGGCTAAAGGTAGAAAGGAACGCGCACCCTGGATTTTCGACTTACGGGCTCAAAACGATGAGTTGGTAAAAACAAAATGCGGTTCCATTATATTTAATTATTTCAAGTCTTTTACAGGTCGGCCATCTCCCGGGCAAGTTTTTCTTGCTTGAGTTCGGCTATCTTGGCCCTCAAGGTCGCAAGCTCGCTCCGGTACTGGAGGGCTTCCTCGGCGGCGGCAGCGGCGCGACGACGTTCCTCTTCCAGCCGGGCCAGGGCGCCCCTCGCCGCCTTGCTGGGGCGTTCGCGCTTCTCCTCAAGCTCGAGGACCTTGGCCTCCAGCTCGGGGGATGCCTTCGTCGAGGACGCCCGCTCCGCGGCCACCTTCTCCAGCACCGTAGCCTTGGCCTACTCGGCCTCAAGCGCCTTGTCGGTGCGCCCAAGTTTCAACTCGAGCTCCAGGATCTTGGCCTCGAGCTCGGGGGATGTCTTCGTCAGGGAAGGCGCCCGCTCCGTGGCGGCCTTCTCCAGCGCCTCGACCTTGGCGCGCTCAGCCCCGAGCGCCTTGCTCAAGCGCTCGAGTTCCCCCTCGAGCTCCCGGATCCTGATCCCCAGCTCGAGGGTCACCGTCGCGGATCTGCTTGCTCGCCATGACCTTCTCCAATGCTTCGATCTGGCCGCCCGGCCGAGGCCACAGTCGATCGACAGCGCGTTCTACTCCACGGCCTTGAAGCCGTGATCGCGCTCGATGGCCCTGGCTTGCTCGATCTCGGATGCGTGGGCTACCTCCTGAGCCCTCATCGCCAGGCGGAGGTCGTCGAGCTCTTTGTCCTTGCGCTCGAGCTCGCCCTGGTCGACCTCGATCGTCCTGATGAGCTTGGAGCGCTCCACCTCCCGCATCTCCACTGCGTTCAGGAGGCCCCTCAGCACATCAGCGTGCTCTTCGAGGCCTCGTAGCCCTAGGGAGACGTGGTCGACCGCCTTCAAGACAGAATGGGCGGCCCGAGGTAAGAACAAGGTAACACAAAACCAGAACAATGGCAAGATACGCTTGGCAGGTACCTACCGCACGAAGGCGATTTTCGACGTGGGCGCGGGTGTACTCCTCGTTGTCATCAATCTGTGGCAGAGATCTCCTCCTGCAGTCGCCGCGCCCGGGCGAGACCCTCGACCGCCGTCGGCGCTCGGGCAGCGCCCTCTGCCCCCGCGTCGGTGGCAGCCTCGAACCCTGCCGCCGCCTCCGGAGGATTCAACTCGACGGCAGGGGCGGGTGAGGCATCGACCTTGGCTCCGGGCGGCAAGATCGGGGATCTGCTCACCTCCGGCGCTGGGGGTACGACGGGCGGATCTTCCACATGCCCTCCTGCGGCAAGGTCGGCCTCCGCGGCTTGGGGTGCCGCGGTCTCGACGCCAGGCACGGCCTCGGTCGCACAGACCTGGGGGGCACCCGCAGAGTGGCCATCCTCGATGGCCGGGGGCGCCACGGTCTTGACGCTCGGATCCCCCGTGGGCCGGCATGCCAAGGGCGACTCGGTGATGGCGCCCAAGGGGCTCCGGGACTCTTCCTCTGCGGCCACTTCGGGGATGACATCGACAGCGGCAGTGTCGGGCTCGCCGGTGTTGTAGTCATCGCTGGTCGCGGGGTGGAACTCCTCGGTCGAACCGTCGAGCCCTTGGTCGAACTCGATGATCGGGTCCCGGCTCGGGGGCTCGGATGGATTCCGCGACCGGCTCGAGGGACGGCGCGGCGCCAGCACGTAGCCGTTCGTCTCCTCCTCGAGACTTCGGACTCGCATACGGACAGCGGCCATTGTCGATGCAGGCAAGTCTCGGCGTCGCGTGCTTTCGGGAACTGCGATCAGCGGCGCTAAGCTAAGAAAACACGAAGGGGGCGGAGCGAGTCAGAAAGTCGAAGAAACTTACGTGGGTCGCCAGCCTTCGCCTCGTCGAGGGCCGGTGCAGATCTTGTCGCCTCGACCTCGGAGGGGCACTCCGTTTCTGCGAAGCCCCGTCCCGGGCCCTCGGGCCGCCCGACGGCTCCGCGATGTCCGCAGCGGCAACCCTGGGGGCCCGGACCTGGGCACCCTGAGCCGGTGGGGGGCTCGGAGACCTAGCGGTGGCCGCTGCGCTCTGCTGCTGCGAAGGGGGAAACACGTCAGACGACCAAAGACCCGAGCATGGACTCGGGGGCTCGGCCATGAGAATCCTTACCGTGGCACGGTCCCCCCACTCGACGTGGGGTTTCTTCGCCTCCCCGCGGTCCGCTCCGGAGGGGGGAGGCCTCTTCTTCCCCTTCTTGCTCTTGCCACCACCGGGCAATGGGAGCATCCGTCTGGTGGTCTCGAGCAACTCTTGATGGTCCTGCAGGCACGAGGGTCAGGAAGGGGCTCATGGACACCCGACACAAAGCCAACGACGAAGAGACCTACCTCGACCTTCCGACGGAGCACATTCCTCGGGACCGGATCGTCAAGAGTGTACTCGTGCGCGTGCTTCCCAAACATCTCACTCATCCTAGCGCCGACCCAGGACTCCTTCGGTGCTGCGAGCCACACGACCATCAGAAAAGGCCAGGCACGGGCTCGAACAAAACCTTCTGGTAGGAGAACTTACCGGACGTGCCCTCGCGGGTCGGATCGTTGCGCCCTTCGATCTCGTAGAACGGGTGCATCCGCCACCGCAGGGGAGACACCAGTTCCGCAGAAGTCATTGCAATCGCTTTGCTTTCGGTGAGGGCCTTGGCAGCAGATGTGGATCATGGCGATGGCCTCCTCGTCGACCTCGAGGTCTTCGGTCTCCGGGGTCTCCTTCTTCCCGGCAATGGGGTCCCTAAATGCGCCCGGCGTGCGAGTTCCCCCCTCTTCAGATAGAACCAGCGCTCGGACCATGGACCAAGGGAGTCCCGAGCCTAGAACTTGGGGAAGGACCACCTGAGCCCGGTCCGTAGCCGGAAGTAGAGGCATCCAACCACGGGGTCCTTCCCGGAGCGGAAAAGGCTGAAGTAGCGAAAGAAAAGCGAGGGGGTAGGGAGGATCCCTAAGAACCCCTCGACAGATGAGAAAAGATGGAGAGGACGAGGATGGAGTTCGGCACCAGATTGATGAGATCGATCTCGCAGCAGGAGAGGATGGCCGCGACGAACTCGCTCTCCGGGGTCCGCAGGCCAAAGAGGGCGTAGTGCTCGGTGCAGACGATCTCGTCATCCCTGGGTTGCGGCTCGGTCTCGTTGCCCGGCAGCCGCCATGTTACCGGGTCGATCAACCCCAAGGACTCGAGCTCCCTCATCCTCGCCACCGACAGCGTGCTCCTCCCCAGCTTGGCCATGGCGATCGCGGTGGATTTTGGTCGGAGGAGAAAGGTGTTTTCGCTCGAGCAAGGAGATTTGGAAGACGAAGAACAGGAGCGCAAAGGAGTCTCTCGGCCTTGGAAATAGAACCAACATTAGAAGATCAGAACATAAGAAGTTCGAAGGTAGATGAAGTACAAAATCAAGTTAAGGAAAGAATAAGGCGTAGCCAAGAAAATAGAAATTTGAGTGATTAGGATACCATAAGGATTTAATGCTGAACCAATGTGTTGGATAGAAAGATCCTAAGCAAATGATAATTGAGAAAACCCATAATTCTAGGTATTCGATTCATCCGAAAAGTGCCAAGATGTAATGAGATATAAAGAAAAAGTATTGGTGGTCTAAACTGAAGAGCGAAACTATTGGTTATGATACTCAATGTGATGAGAATGAAAAAAAAAAGGCAATGCATTAGAGATCTAAAGGTTCGTTGCAAATCATTATAGATTCCTATAGGAGGCAAATCATTAAAATGATCCCTAAAAGGTATGATGTAACAGCCCAATTTTCATTAATCCAGTAGGTGAGGCTTGTCGCGCTAACATCTTCCATAATCTCGCTGCATCCTCCTTAATTATAATCATACGAGTGTTAGGACATTCATCTTACATAAAAGAGGGAGTTGCAAAACCCTGAACATCATTTTTCAAACTGCACACATGTTATTTTGCCTTAGTCATTGACATGTGGGCCATATGAACAAGAGAGAGGAGTGAAGGCTGCACATACCTACCCTACTAGTTGCTACATCACTCACCCCTACCTATGTACATGACAAGTCAATGACACATGAGACCTACCATTGCATAGAAAATTGTGGACTGCACATCTTCTCCATGTCTTTTCTTACTTCAATCACCCATACCCACCTCTTTACCCACCCTATGACATGTGGGACCTAGCCCCACATGTAAGGCATGAGTGGGCAGCCTATATAAGGTCTCCACCTTGGTTTCTCCTCCATTTCCTGCTCATTTGCTGCTGCACATCCTGAAAAACAGCAAGAGCACCTTCCTTACCTCTTGCCATTCTCCCCCACAAATCTCCTCCAAAACTTGAGATTGAGCTTGTGCATGTTATACCACCTTGTAGCCCCTCTCAAGAGCTTCAAATCCATCCAAATGGAATCTTGAGGAACCAAGTTTTGGGTGAGTGGCAATCGATTTTCTTGTCCTTCCATATTCTGAAATTTTGGCTATTGCAACTCATTTCTTCCTTCTCCATGGAATCCATCATCGCACTTGAATCGAATTGCGCATGTCGCAAAGAAGCTTGAGGAGGAGGGCTAGTTGTGGGTGCAAGCGCTTGAAAAGGGAAGGCATTGTCGTCTCTGCGAGCAAGGAGGTGACGAACCGTGAAGAATCGGCATTGTGACATTTTTCGTCATCCCCTCACGAAACCAATTTTCACCAAGTGCAAGAGCAACATTGTAGTGGTAAGAATCTACCCTAGTCCATCCCTTGAAATCCTAGTACATTGCTATGAAGCATAGAAGCCAATGGACGAATTGTGGATTTTAAACAGAGAAGCCCATTTCGGATAGTCCGAGATTTTACTCGGACATTCGAACACCTTCGGATACTCGAATGAAATTTCGGATAGTCCGAATAGGAATTAGCTTGATGGCGTGATCGAGAGGGTCTGCCGGACATTCCGAGGTAGCGTTCGGATACTCGAACATACCTTCGGATACTCAGAACCATATTTCGGATAGTCGAATATTATTTCAATTCATACCGAGAGGTCCACTTTCGGATAGTCGAAGTGAAACTTCGGATACTCGAACAAATTCAATAAAAACATTAAGACTTGAACTTTTAGCATAAAAACTAAATTAGTACTTTCATATTATGATTAGTATTGCACATCATGAGCGTCTCATGCATCTTTTAATCATGTGCACCATTTGGATTGTTGATTTGGTGTTTATGGATTTGGATTTTCTCGTTAGGTGTTGGCGTTTGGAAGGCACTCCAGTGCGACTACGCTTACGAAGTCAAGAACGAGCGACAAGGCACTACCTTATTCCTTGACCACGATTGCTCCTACTATTTTGACACCTACATTTTGAAATTATTTTATCGAATGCATGCTTACTTCAATTACAATTATGTTTGGGTAGAATTCTTAGCTATCACCATGTTGTGTGTTATACCCTTAGCATGTTCACTCCATATTTCCATTGTAAGCCCTAAGTGGTTGGTTTATTATTATATATGGGTAAATGCAATTGCTTAGCCATGCTTAGAACAACGTTAGAAACGCGATAGATGGACTTAGTCCATCGATGCATAATGATCAAATTTATTATTATGATGATGATGTTTTTAAATGTTGTTTAATGAGTAAAGATATTGGTTAAGGACCCTAAGGATTAAATCTGGTGGCGTCTTTTTGAGTAACTATAAATGCGAGCCACGCCGTTTATGGGACCGGCGTAACCAAGTACTTGTGTATGACTAGGGTATGTAAACCATGTGCATTACTCGAATTCCTTGAGCTTTGTAGAGTGTCAAGGAATGTCTCACGGAGTTCCTTGGGCTTAGTGGGCGCCAAGGAATGTCCTCGAGTCCTCGAACTTTGTTGAGTTGGGGATGTCCAACAACGGGTGTACTCCTTGATCCACACACACGAACCCTTGAGCACGCGGGATCAAGGGTCACGATCATCCGGTGGTTTATACACACTACCATGCATACTGGAAAATGGTTTGTCACGTTCACCTCGGCCGACACATCTAAGGAAATGTGTTAATAGCTTGGCTCACGAGTGTGACGTGTCGTGTGGGTAAAGTCGTACCTCTGCAGAGTGTAAACTATTGAATAGCCGCGTCCATGGTTAGGGCGATCTCTTGAAATGTCGATCCTTTGGCGAGTTTTAAGGTTATGGTAAGAATGGGATGGGAGTGGGAAAAGAGACACACAAGTATTGGAGTACTTGTGTGTGATGAACAAGTATTGGAGTACTTGTGGATGTGTTTGCACATGAGCGATGGAACTCATGGTTCGGAGGATGCTTGAAGGCATGATAGGAATGTGATTATGATGATGATATCCTATGTATTAGATTTTTCAAAGGTTTGCCAAATGCGATTTCTTTTCAATCTATACATGCTATGAATTATGCCAAATGTTGCTTTATGCTGAAAATCTGCCATTATGCTTTCCTTTGATATAGCAACCACATGTAGCTAGAGATCAGCATGAAATGTATATTAATTGTGCGAGTACACTCTTTGTACTCAACCGGATTGTCCACTTGCTGCAGGTGAGGATGAGGAATTACCCGGGGACTTTTACCGGGCAGGTTTTGATGATGCTAACGTGTAGTCGCCGTTCTTGCCCCAGTTGGTTGCCTGAGGGTTTGGGGGCATGCCATGCTGGCCCTTTTGTTGTTTATCTCGTGATTTCCGCTGCTACTTGATGTAATAACTTTAATTATGTCGTTATGGACAGCAGTCCTACTTTTGGTATGTAATAACGTTTATGTTTCCGCCAATTATGTATGTGTTGTGATGTCAACTGTTGGATGAGAATGCTCGTGTTGGCGAACTATCCTAGGACCAACACGGTATAATCGCTGGAGCCTGAGGTTCCTTCATTCACTTGAGATGTCTTGTGCATTTGGGTGAATCGGTGGAGTCAGGGGCGGTTCTCCCATATGAATTCGGAGGAATCATTATTGATTAAATTAACCAAAATTACTCATTTCATATCTTTGAAGACTACGTGTTCAAAAGATCATTTGGCAGATCTGTCAGGGAATTAATAACTGCGTAGGTGCCTAAGGAGATTGTGTCCGATAGAGGTATCCAATTTTTCTCGAGGGTTTAGAATAAGTTACATGAAGCAACCTAGGAAGATAAGGATCTGAAGGCGAATTCTGAACCTATTCTCTAGTCGACCTTGAATCTCGGGAATTGAGATTCCGTTAAGGGAGGAGGTTTGTAACATCCCAATTTTGACTTTCTAAATATTTAAGAGTATTTCATCGCAATTTATGATTTTCATGAATTTCCTGGATTTATCGAATTTCTTGAGGTTTATTCGGATTATCTTAAAAGTATATTGTCTCTTATCGAAAACTAATTATAAATAGATAAGTTTAAAATAAAGTCCCTCTAAAAATATTTTATCTGAGTCCAGAATACCTCTAGGGCAATTTTGGGGTTTTTCTGGAATATTTTATTGGTATTTTTGATGCCTGAAACAAACACAAATATTTACTCTAATTATTTAAAAAAAAAATAAAAAAAACGGCATGAACAGTGCCGTGACTGGCACTGTTCCTTCGCGGTAGGAAATAATCGGCGTCGCTGGAACTTCCGAATTAAGGCCGATTGGATTTCCATGCGTTGGCGCCAAGGTCAGCGAAGGAGTTTTTGTTTTCGTCTCGTCCGTAGCGTAATCGATTTGAACTCCAGCAATTGGCGCCGAGTTTTGCAGGGAAATCGAAGACCGTCTGGGCGGTGGGCCTGCGCGTGGCCGAATTAGGCAAGGACTTGGACTCCGATCGCGCGGGAAAGGAAGGGCGCGCGTGTTACCGCCGAAGGTTTGGAAAGTGTGTGCCGTAATGGTCACGGAAACCGTCGTGGATATGGAGGCCGGGCACTTTAAATAGCGCTCGAGCAGGCCTGGGAATCAGTACGAGACATCGCGGTTGCTGGACCAAGACGCAAAGCTTGAGGCACAAGGAAGCCGCTGTGGAAGCTCGCCGAAGCGAAGGTCATCGCCGTTGCTGTTTTCCGAGGAGCATCGACGATTCGCCGCTATCTGTCGGGTTCGAGAAGTTGTGCCGTCGTCCGAGTTCTTGTGAGGAACAGCGGGAGTCGCCAGGAGATTTCCATGCGCGTGCTGCCGAGTTGTCGCCAAGGTCATCGTTTTCGTCTCCGGTGAATTCAAATCGCTGTCGCTTCATCGTCGGTCGGGAGCTTCGTCAGTCATTGGATTCACGTTGGAACGCTGAGGTCTTGCCGCGTCACTTTGAATCGGTAAGTCTCTTGGGTTTAACGTCGAACGTGAATTTAGATCGACGGTTAATATTAGACCACGTAGTAGATTTACCGTAACCGTTAGATTGAGTTTCATCGATCTAGATTTTGCCACGTTTTGTCCGTACAAGCCGGGGCAGGAAAATTCGGATTTTCTTTATAAAAATAATTCAAAAAAATTTAGAATTTCTAATTCCAGAGTTTAGTCTATTTTCACAAAAATCTAAATGTTATAACTATTGCATATGAACTCCGATTTGGGTGATTCAAACTCCTAAAAATTTATAAACTCAAGATATATTTAATGGGGGTTTTTATTTGAATTTTCGAGTTTATTTGCTATTTGTTCTTGGTGTTTATTTGCTATTTGGTTTTGGTTTTTTTTATTTGCTTTCTCTCTCGATTCGCGTAGACGTTGAGTTGAGCGAGGTGTCGGAAGAAGGATTATTATTTCAGGAGCAATCTTCGGAGCAATATCAAGAGTTTAACGAAGGCAAGTTGTGCTTTGATCATGTTGCACCCATAAACCAGATTGCATGCTATTTTGATTTACCTTATCACTTGTTATTTTATGTGTACAAATGATTTCAACATAAGTTTGGGATTAGCTATCGTACCCTTTGAATTACACCCTACCTTGTTATTTGTATGCCATGTTTCATTGTCACCTTAGGTTGGTTCACTATAGTTGGTTAATAACGAAATCAATATGGATGGTTAGAACGGAATAGAATTGCTTAGCCATGCTACGTCATCACATGTTCATGAAACATTGCTTATTAATCTTGACTAATGGAATATGGAACTATGATGATAACTTGTGGGCCATGTGTGGTCGCACAAAGAGATTGAGTTGTTGTGACAGTGGAGTCACGCAACGATGTTGATTTGTGAAGAGCACGTGGTGTTTGGTAATCAACTGGGGTGGGGAAAAATGATTTAAACTGAGGCAAGTGGCAAGATTGTTTACGGTGGGCCAAGAGTGGCAATTAGGCGATCGCATTTGGTTTTGGTGGGCCAAGAGTGGCAATTGGTGATCGCATTTGTTTTTAATTGGGCCAAGAGTGGCAATTGGGCGGTCGCATTTGGTGGGCCAAGAGTGGCAATTGGGCGGTCGCATTTGGTTTTTGGTTAGTCTTGCCTTGGTCAACTAAGGGGTAGTTAATTAAAATTTGTCAACTGTTATGGGATGGCAGGATGCCATGTGGATAATGGAATTTGATTTAGGTTGAGACTTGGGTTGATTTGCAAACAATGGAATCTATTTACTTGTTATTATTTGTTTCTTGTCTTTTCAATCTACATATAAACTTATGTTTGAAAATCTTGCTTCTTGCTAAGAACCACTTAGCCATTCCTTGGAATAAGCCTTGCATATAGCTATGATAGATTTGCATTCTGTGCACAACTTGTTGAGTACGTGTTGGTGTACTCACCCTTGCCTACAAAAATCATCAGTGCTGAAGAAGGAGTACCATGAAGGGACGAATGTTTAGGGTGCGAGCCTTGTCAGTTGACTGTGGTATACTGAGGGGTTATCTCGTCTTCATTCATTGCAGTTCAATTTGTTATTCAGCCTTGTGAGGCATTGCTAAGTAAGTTGACCATAAGGTCATACAACTGCTAATATTTAATATATTATGTCTTTATCTTATTTACGTTGTGTATGATTATGATATTCACTAATGTTGAGCCTGTGTGCACTAGCGTGATCCTAGACTAGTGCAGTATACACAGAGGGTCCGGATTTGCATATTCGGGTCCCGACACGCAAGTGACTCATCAATCCACCACAGACGACTGATAAGGCTTGGGCCTAGTGACTTGGCATTCTCTTAGAATTCCTCCTCCATCAAAGGTGATGACTTCTCAATTATTGATTGGTGGGTGTTGACAAGAGTGAGTACTTAAAGCACTCAACAAGTTGTACACATAATGCAATCCTAACATAGCTATATGCAAGACTTATTCCAAAAGAAAGGCTATCATGGTTATTTTGCAACAAAGTAGCATTTATAAACAAGTATCATAAATAGATTGCAAAGACAGTAAAACAAATATCAATAGTAAGTAATTTCTGTTTTTCCAAATGAACCAAGTTTCCAATCCTAAGTCAAATTTCCAACCTCCATATGGCAATCTGCCACCCCATCCTGTTTCTGTTTTATTAAACTAATCCTTGACTGTAATTCCCAAGCTATGCTTAATACCGTGAGCACAGCTATCCGAATAGATTCACACTCTACAGAGGTTATGCACTTTACCCACATGATACAACCATACACCACATAAGCAAGTGATTATAACAAAGCCTTTACAATGCACCACCTTAACCTGATACTATTCGCTAAGGTTTCAATACTAGCGGGTCTGGTTACTGCATCCAGGGCCCTTCTCTTGTGCCATGTGAGTTTACCACAACTCGGGACTCACACTGCCATTAATAGTACCAATGCTAAGATATTGTAAATTAATCAGTTAGGCTATCCCATACCAGACATGTAGTTACATAATTGACTCAGGTCAAAGGTTTGCAAGGTTAAGTCCTTAGGATGATTGAAACAAGACTTCCACATACTGTCTGCCCATCGGGTTCACCTTGGCACACTAGCCCCTTTCCACTTGCTCCAATCTAAGTGAATACCTTCCCAGTTAATTATCAAGCACCATATGCTATCAACAATTTGACATCATTGCGTGACATCTCTCGCCACAACAACTCGATCTGATCGTGTGACTACACATGACACACAAGTTCATAACATTGTTACATATTCCATTAGTCAAGATTAAACATTAATAATTTAAGTACATGTGATGACGTGGCATGGCTAAGCATACTAATACGTTCTAGCTATCCCATATTGATTTTAATATTAATCAACTATAGTGAACCAATCTAGGGTGACAATACATCATGGCATACAAATGACAAGGTAGGGTATAGATCAAAAGGTGTAATAACTAAGTCACAATTTAATTTGAAAACAATTGTACACATGAAATAGTATGCAATAAGTAAAACAACATAGCGATTTTATAAACATGGGTTCAACATGATCAAAGCACAATTTTCCTTGCAAAGGTCTTGGTCTTGCTCTGGAATTTGATCTTTAGTCGATGAATCCTCTTCCGATGCGTCGCACAACTCAACGTTTACGCGAATCGAGAGAGAAAATCAAATAAATACCAAAACAGAGAGTAAAGGAACTCCAAAAATAAAATAAATTCACCATTAAATATATCTTAATTTTATAATTTTTAAAAATTTGAATTACCTCAATTAGAGTTCATATGAGGGAGAACGAGTTCTCAAAAGATTCAAAAATCATAAAAATCAGAAAATTGAAAAATCAAATAATAAAATAAATTATTTTATAAAGAAAATTTATATTATTGCATCATGTTGATGTCATGCTAGTGTTAGCATCAATCTGGACCAGTCGCATACTGACACGTGGCATGATCCATGGACTTGGTCCACAGGACCTCCTTTGGTCCACTGTGGACATGTTACACGGCGCATCGCGTCATGTGCCTGACACACATCTGCGTCTGATTGGCTACGGCGTTGCCTTCGTCATTGCCGGCGGTTTTCGCCAGCCAGCTATTATGCCTCGAAGGAGTCCGAGGTTCGATGGAGGGGATCTTCACGGATGGACACCTATGAGCTCTCTCAGGGGATCCACGCAGACAACGATTCAAGAACACACTGATATACCTAGGTTCGGGCCCCCGATGCGGGTAATAGTCCTATGTCCTGCTTCTGCTCTTGTTGATGTGTTTTGAGGGGATTACAAGCGCACAATCTACACTCCAAGTCCTTCTTGAACTCTCTTAGTGTTCTCCTTCTCTCTTAGCTTGCTTCGGCTTAAGGTTCTTTGGTCGTTTTCGTCACTTTCTCGCTCTGGTCATCCCCCCTTCCTCCATGCATCGAACTCCCCTTATATAGGCCGGGCTGGCTCGGGCATGCGTGAGGGATGACATTACACTGATTACACTTCATTTATTACATCAGTCGCTGTAGCCCCATCATCTGGCCTCATTCTTTGCACCGTCGTCCAACTCTGCCCGGTCCACCCAAGAAGTGACATGTATGGGACGGCTTAGGTGCAGGATGACAGAGGGATAAGCTATCCTGCCGTCTGCAAAGCCATGCACATTCAATGGTTCTGACACGGGGTGTCAGGGGAGAAGACTTCGAAGCGAAGCTTCCCTATTCGCCGATTGTGCGTTTTCACGCTGGCGGTGCAGACCCCAAGTACCTTACGGTTACGTCGGCCGATCCACGAATCTTAGTACGCTGGCGTCGAGCTCGATCGCCTAATCTTTCGCCCAGTTGCCACGCGCAGCGATCGCTTCGGCGCCGAGGCTTGATCGCCCCACACTGCCGCCCGCAGCGCCACGCGGCGCGGTCACCGGCGCTAGGGCACGATCGCCCACACTTTCGCTAGAGCCACCACAGCGACGCGATCGCCCGGCGCCGAGGCTCGATCACCCACTGCTTTCGCCCGGTCGTGCATCGGCACTTGTGGCCCCTTTTGACAGTGGCGAAGAGGGTACCCTGGCGTAAAGTATGCCGATAGTAGCCCCCGGCCCCGTCCTGGAGCACGCGCTAGCCCTTTTGAACCTCTTTAATCTTGGCGTGCTCCGGGCGGGTCCACCACTCTGCGCGATACAACCGCTCGATCCTCTCGCTTCGCGCATTCTCTTAGGACCTGAAGCGTCGCACACTTTCGCCTTTTCGCGAACCACCAGTGTGAGAAACTTATTAATACGCGTGCCTACGGCTAGCAGTTCACGCTCTTTTTTGACTCCTTCGTCTTCTTTCCTTGCCACTTCAACTTCCTTGTCCCCAGACCTTACTTCGTCCCAATGGCACAGCCTTTTCCTGCTTCAACTGCCGATGGGGAGAGGGCAACGAGGCTCTCCCGGATCGCCACCGAGGGTTCCCTTCGCCTACGCCGAGGGCTGTTGGTGGGCCTGGTCCCACCTTTCTCCGAATTCTTAATTACCATTCTCCACTTCTATGAGATCCACCATCTTCACCTCACCCCCAACGCCGTTCTCATTCTCTCCACCTTTGCATACCTCTGTGAGATGTTCGTGGGGGTAATGCCCAATCTTCCTCTCTTCCGCTTCTTCTATACTCTCCACGGTTCCACGGACAGTGGAGTCGCGGGGAGTTGCCATTTTCGTCTTCGCGACGGATCAGCTTCCCGCTACATTCCCTTCTAGACGAAGACCAACTGGAAGGCGTGGCGAAGCGACTGGCTATATGCCGGTGACGACAGCAGCCTCAACGCCCTAGGGATGCCCTCCACTCCGACGAAGGCCAATAAGAACTGGGGCTCACCCGTCGAGGAGACGGCGGAGCTCTAGACAATGGTGGCCCGCATCAACCGACTACGGGACTCTGGGCTGACCGGGGCTCTGGTGGTCCAGGACTTCGTGACCAGGAGGATTAGCCCCCTACTCTAGCGTGCCCGACCGGCGTGGCAGTACACGGGTGACGACGACATAACCCATACCTACCCGGGCCATAAGTTTCTATTCTTCTTTTCTTCTAATTTCACGTGGTCGCCATCAGCCAGTAACCCTTTCTCTTTCTTCAAGCGCAAGGAATTTGGATGCTCCTTCTATCATCAAGTGGCTGGGTGGGCCGCTCCCGCCAACGCCAGGTGGTTCAGATTTCCTAGCCGAAGCCCGACCAATATGCGATCTGGAGTTCGCAGAGCGTCTCCGGATCATCAAGTCATTCCCAGCGATGAACTCCACCGGGCCCGCGACTCTGCCGCCTCGCGGCCTCCGGCGATCGAGGACCCGTCGATGGGCAGCCGGAGCCGAACAGCGACTATCCTCCTCGGACACCTCAGTGCGAGACGAAGAGGCCCTTGCGGCGACCGAGCAGCCGCCCCTTTACATTCCATCGTGCCTTGAGCACGGCTGAGCAGGTCTTCATCCACCGCGGCGACGTCTTCCACTCCTACCCCGGCCCCGACTTCATCTGCACCTACTCCACCGGCATCGAGAGCCCTCTCCACTGCTTCATAGGGAGGGCTTAACCTGCCTGCATGCTCCTTCCGTTTCCCGGCGCTTCCAAGGACGTTCCCTAGCAGTGCTTCGCAACACTAAGCGCCTTGAAAGTGGTTCATGGGGACATCGCCGACGCCGACACCTCCGCCAACCCTACATCGAGCGCCCTCGCCGCCCCCGCCGTTCGTCTGGCAGCGTTGCTCACTGAGCTTGCCAGTGTTCATGCTTCAATGGGCACCCTCTTCACGACGGCCACCCAAAGAAGAAGCGCGATTGACCCAGCCAGATGGGGCGGCGGCACTTGAGCTGGTGCAGAGAGAGAGAGAGAGGCGGCCTGCTACGCCGCCAGAGAAAGCGAAAAGGCGGCTTTTGCTCGCCGGGACGAGCGGTGAAGATGAACTGCGTCGCTTGTTGCACAACCTCACCGTCATGCTCCGCCCTGCGCACAACCGCATGGTTAGGAGCCTACGGCCACTGGGGGTGGAGCTGAGCGAATCGTTGGAATCATCAGCGATGCAATATGCCCTCAGCGTCATCTGCGTCGCTGATGCTCTCGCCGTCTTGCCTACCTCCTTGTCCGCCCGCTCCACCAAAGAAGGGCAGGAGGTCGCCACCATCTGCTGCGAGAATGCGTGGCTTTGCTATGCGGCCATAGCGCCTCGCCGACTCCATGTCCACCGTGGCCGGAATCGAAGGCGACAAGGCCCAGGCGCAAGCTCATCTGCGTGAAGCCTCGGAGTACATGGTGGGGCTGATGACAATGGAGGACCTAGCCCTCGAGGCGACAATGGCAGAGAAGGAGGCGGGGGACGACGCAGGGCACATCCAAGTCGCTGATGACAAATGATGGCCCGGGCGGTCCCTCTTGTTTTCTTTGTTCCTTTCTTTCTTTTTTCTGTAACCATGTACATACACTTTTTTAGCAAACTTAATGAAATTGTTACCCCTCGCGTTTACCTGAGTGTCTGTTTGCGAGTATGTTTGCCCGTGACAGCTTGCCCAAGCCATCGGGCGACCAACCCCTAGCCTCGCCATGATGTGGGTCCGGGGGCTTAGATTAGGTCGATGTTCCGGCACTCTCCCTGTACTTGCACGCAACCACTACAAATACGAGCAAAAGTTACGCAAGATATGCAAGGAATAGACCAAAAGATCATAAGTCCCAGCGCATGTGGTTGTCACTGTTCCATTGTCTTTCGGATCTTAAACCCTTGCGATCTCTCGGAACCTGATCACAGCACTGTGTGGCAAGGCAGGAGGTTCCCAGGAGTGGTTTTGGGCCAGCGGTACTCGCGGTGACAACCCTGGGTGTACTAGCCCATAGAACACCGTGCCGAACTCGACCCCCTGGTCACACGTCCCTACTCAACGCAGACGCTGGGCATTACCGCTTATCGACAAGGAGCCGCCAGGCTACCGGTACCCATGACAACCACGTAAAACGCAGCCCACCAGGGCCAAATGGGAAAGACAAGAAAGATTTACAGGGAGCCCATGAGGCAAACAACTTAACTTATTACTGGCCGTCGCCTGATCAGCTAAATGGAGGGAAAACGCACTCCCTGGCTGATCGAAGCGAACCATCGAGAATTTACAATTCTCAAGGGTAGAATTTCCGCAATATCTCCAAGTTCTGGGAGTTCGCCAACTCTTGGCCATCCTCGTTAATAGACCCGGACCGCCGGTGAGATCGAGACCACCTTGAAGGGCCCTCCATTGGGGAGATGACTTGTTGCGACCGGCTTGCATCTGAATTCTGCGCAGGACGAGGTCGTCCACTGCCAATGCTCTCTTATGGACCCGGGTGGCGTGGTATCGCCTGAGGCTCTATTGGTACCGAGCGGCCTTGAGAGTCGCTCGATCGCAAGACCTCCTCCGGAGGTTGACTTCCTCTCGTCATTTGGTCTTCTGGCCCTCCTCGCTTCGCGCCAAAGCGCTGGGAGCCCAAAGACAACTCGGACGGAAGGACAGCTTCCGCCCAGGAAGAAAGGTGTTTCTCCAGTCGCCCGGCTGGGTGTTGCTCGAAGCAACCACAGCACCGCCGGAAGTTCGTCTGTCCACCGTGGCCCCTGCTTGTGGAGCTGGTCAAACGCTCTAGTCTTGAGGCCCCTCAATACCAGCACGTTGGCACGTTTCGCCTGGCCATTGATCCTGGGATGGGCCACCGAGGTGAAACACACCTTGATGCCCATCTCTTCGCAAACTCCAGGAACGCCGCGCTGGCGAACTGGGTGCCGTTGTTGGTGATGATGCGGTTGGCGACTCCGAAGCGGGTGAAGATCACACGCATGAACTTGATGGCAGTGGAGGCCGTGATGACGCGCACCGCCTCGGCTTCAACCCATTTGGTGAATTTGTCAATGGCGACGAACAGATGGGTGAAGCCCCCTATGGCCCGCGGGAATGGGCCCAGGATATCTAGCCCCCAAACCGCGAACGGCCAAGAGAGCGGGATGGTTTGCAGAGCTTGGGCTGGTCGGTGGATCTGCCTAGCGTAGAACTGGCACGCCTCGCATCTCTCCACTAGCTCGCAAGCATCCTGGAGGGCAGTAGCCAATAGAATCCTTGGCATAACACTTTTTCGACCAGCGTCCGACTGGACATATGGCTCCCGCACATGCCTCCATGAATATCAGAGAGCAGGTTGCTCCCCTCTTCCCAAGTGATGCACTTCAGAATAATTCCATTTCTACTCTGGCGATATAGGTCCCCACCTACCAGACTATAGCACTTGGCCTTACGTGCTATTTTTTGGTTGACGCATTATCGTCGGGGATCACTTGGTCCTGCAGGAAGGCTAGGATTGGATCCATCCACTGACCATCCCGACCAAGTGTAGAAATCACGTGGTGATCACCTGGGTACTCCGCTAGGCCAGGCTTTTCCCAGGTGCCGCGCTGGCGGCACCGCTGTCTTCCCTCCTAGAATTGGGGGCTGAGGTAGGCACACTACCTTCCATCCCTGAACTGGAGGCCACGACAGCCACACCGCCTTCCCACAGGTCGAGGTGAGGCAGCCGCACCATCATCCCACCATGAGCAGGGGCAGCGGACAGACGGTCGCGTAAGTCTTTCTTTAAAGACCCCTCTAGGGACGAGAGGCTCTTGGCGAGCCTTGTGTGGCTTGTCCACCATATGGTTATTCTGGCGGGGATATGGATATACCCGATCCTTGACGGCGCTCCATCTTCGACCTCCATGGTCTGTTGCCATGGCAGGATCAGAGCATTGAAATTCCTTTCACGCTTTATTCATGACCAACAGGGAGTCGCCTTTGACTTGGAGACGCCGGACGCCTAACGCGGAGGTGGCGTGCAGCCCTGCTAGTAAACCTTCATACTCGGTGGTGTTGTTGGTGGCCTTGAAGTCCAGGACGACCACGTACTGGAGAATGTCACCGGTCGGGGAGACCATGACAGCCCCAGCCCCCGCGCCCTCGAGCCTGAAGAAGCCGTCAATGAATAAAGTCCAGGGAGAAGGCGCGGGTATCTCTTCAGCTTCAGGGGTGGTAGAAGTCCACTCGGCGATGAACTCCGCCAGTCTTTGGCTCTTGATAGCAGTGCGAGGGATCAGCTCTACCGACCACTTGGCGACGCGACCCTCGGCTTCCCGATTGTGGAGGATCTCTCGTAGGGGATAGGCAGTGACCACCGTGATCTCCCATCCCTGGAAGTAGTGTCGTTGTTTTCTAGACGCCACTAGGACGGCATACAACATCTTCTGTTCCTGTGGGTATCTGGTCTCCGCTTCATGTAGCACCTTGCTGATGTAGTAGACCGGCTTTTGGGCACCTTCCCTCTCCACCACCAGTACCGGGCTCACCACTGCAGGGGTTGCCGTGATATACAGGAGCAACGGCTCGCCAAGCTTGGGGGCTACCAGCATCGGCGGGGAGAAGAGGTACTTCTTCAGGTCTTCAAACGCTTGCTGGGCCTCCAGGGTCCATTCGAAGTGGTTGGTCTTCTTCAACAGTTTAAATAGGGGTAGACTCCTTTCTCCCAAGCGAGCGATAAACCGCCCGATGTGAGTCGACCAACGAGACACTGTACTTGCTTGAGCCGAGTTAGTGGCTTCATGTGCTCGATGGCCGCTATCTTGTCAGGATTGGCCTCAATGCCCCGGCTGGACACAAGGAACCCTAGTAATTTCCCGGAGGGCACGCCGAACACACACTTCTTAGGATTGAGCTTCAGATAATTCTTTCGGAGGTTGGCGAAGGTTTCTTCCAGATCGTCGATCAGTCCTTCGCCCTGCTTGATCTTACTTCCAGGTTGTCGACGTACACCTCGAGGTTCCGCCCTATCTGTGGACGGAAGAAAATATGCATAGCACGCTGATAAGTAGAACCAGCATTTTTTAACCCAAATGCCATTCTGATATAACAATAAATGCCCATCGGGGTTACAAAATCGGTCTTTTCTTCATCTTCCGCTGCCATGCTAATCTAGTGGTACTCGGAGTATGCGTCCAGAAAGCACAGCAGCTCGTACCCTGCCTTAGAGTCAACGATGAGATCAATGCATGGCAAAGGGTACGGGTCCTTCGGGTAGGCCTTGTTGAGGTCGGTGAAGTCGACGCACATCCGCCACTTCCCGTTGGACTTCTTGACGAGCACGGGGTTGGCAAAGCCACTCGGGGTCAGAGATTTCCCTGACGATGCCCGCGCATAGCAGCTTCTCCACCTCCTCTCGAATGGCATCTTGTCGCTCTGGTGCCTGTCTCCGGACCTTTTGTCGGACCGAACACACTCCTAGAAGCGTTGCCAATCGGTGCTCGATCACCTCCTAGGGACCCCAGTCATATCGGATGGTTGCCAGGCAAACATGTCGGAGTTAGACCGGAGGAAGGCGATGAGCGCGCTTTCCTATTTGGCGCTAAGGTGGGCACCCACCATGACAACCTTCTCGGGCTCGGCCACACTCAGGGAGACCACCTTAACCTCACCGAACGAATCAGGCGAGGCACAGGTTTTCGCCGGAGGGGCTCCCGAGCAGGCAGCATTAGCTTGCTTAGCACAGGTGGCGCCGGCCAGGTCCAATGCCTGCTTATGGCAGCGCAAGGCTTTCGGCCTGTCCACCTGGATGACTATGGGACCACCGGGCCCTGGTATCTTCACCACTATGTACGCATAGTGGGTTGCTACCATGAACTTGACCAACGCCGGTCGGCCAAGCAGGGCGTTGTACGGGAGGTCGAAGTCAGCGACTTCGAAGTCCACCACGTTTGTACGGTAGTTGCTCTCATCCCCAAATGTGACGAGGAGGCGCACCTAGCCCAGGGGCACTGAGCCAGCCCCCAGGGTGACCCCGTAGAAAGGCAGGGCCGAGCGCTACTCCTGCCGTGATATCTGGAGCTCCCTCCATCCACCAGCACCCACCCAAGCTTCACGTTCTGAATTGTGGGCGAAACCATGATCGGAAGGTGACCCAGGCCGGCAATTCTCTCAGGGTGGTCGGCCCGATTGAAGGTGATCGGCTCCTCCGACCACTTCAGCAGCCTACACGACCCTGGACTCGGTATAGCGGCGCAGACTTCCCTCATTAGCCGCTTGTACCTCATGTTGGAGGGATAGGTGGCCGAGCCACCATGTATATACGCCACCATGTGCTCTGCCCGCTAGAAAGCCAACAGAGCGGGGTCTTCATCCTGATCATCATCGCGGGGCAGCGCTCCTTGGTATTGCTCCACCATCTTGCTCACAACTTTGGCGGTGGCGGTCATGCGTCTTTGGACCGGTGGATCGGGCAGTTGGGCCTGCCCTCCTTCTCTTCGCGACGGTCGTTCCACCGACTGCGGCGATCGTCTCGTCGGTCACGGTAATTGCGCCACCGCGACCCGGTGTCCCTGTGCTCGCGCTCTACGGTCAGGACCAGTCCAAGCTCAGCCGCCCCGCACTTCTTCTTCCTGCTCACAGAGCCGAGACCCTTCGAGGTCCCAGCTCCATCACCACCGTGACCGCCGGCCGGACCAGGCACCTTCCTCGAGCTTCCGCCGCCCGCGCGCACTTGTGCGCTAGGGAGAACAGCTTGGAAGTGGTGGTGATGTGGTGCGTAGCCATCTTCTCTCGCATCTTGTGGTCCCAGACGCCTCTTCGGAAGGTGATGACGATGGACTGCTTGGAGATCCTGGTGATCATGTTGCGACAGTAGCTAAACCATCGAATGAAGTCGCGCAACGACTCCCCTTTCTCATGCTCGAGGGCATGGGGATCATCCTCCACGCCCGGCTGTGTGTATGAGCCTTAGAAGTTGGTGATGAAGTGGTCACACAGTTCCTCCCACGAGTGCACCGACCCTCGTGGAAGGTTCAACAGCCAAGAACGGGTAGATCCTGTCAAAGCTGTCGGGAAGTAGTTGGTCGTGGCCTTTTTAGACCCGCCTGCGGTCTGCACCACTGTCGTGTATATCTGCAAAAACTCCTTCGAGTTGGTGGTGTCGTCATACTTTTCGATGGACGCCGGGCGAAACCTCTCCGGCCACGCCACGCGGCGTAGTCGGCTGGAGAAGGCTTGGCACCCAACGCCGTAGGGGGAGCTACAGCATCCACCTAAACCCCGCCCGGAGACCAAGCTGGGGAGCGTGGATCTCGACTCCCCGAGGATTCGGAGGAGGGGGCCTCCACCTTATCCCGAGAGTGGGTATCGTTGGAGGAGCTGTCGCCATCAAGAGCCATCCGCTTATAGCGGTCCTGCCCCTGCGCGCGATGGTGCTGCAGTACGTCGCGCAAATCATCGCCGCGCTGCCGGCGACGCTTCTCCAATTGCACCCTCAAATCCTCACGGCCTCCCCGGTGCCCGGGAGACACGCGAGGTGATATGTCGGCAGCCGCGTGGGCCCCCACGCCAGCGGGGTCCGCATCCGCTTGGGTGGCTGGAAGCTTGGGTGCGATCCGTACTCAGCCCTGATCGCGGAGTACCGATGGTACCCAGTCGCTCAGGCGCCCCCACATAGAGCTGAGTCGTGTCTATTAGGGAAGCAATGTCCCGCAGCCACGGTGTGGCTGGGGTGTCTCCTACAAGTTCCACTGGGGGGTTGGTCCAAGAGGAGACAGACGACATGCAGGTTTTGGGCCAGAGTGGCCTCTTCCATGGCTAGCCGCCGTTGAACTGGCAGCTCTGCTACTACCGGGGGGACGACGCTGCCCACCTCCAGGGAGGGCGTGAGATGGTCCCCCGCTCGACGGGAGTGCCGGGACGTGTTGCGGGCACTGCTAGCCTCCGCTGGTTCTTCTTGTTGAGAATGTGAACCCGCCATCTCCAAAGGCGGGATCCTTCCGAATCGATGACCAGGATCCGCTGGAGAGATGAAAGGGTGACCCAACCACTACCCCCTACCTGGCGCGCCGCTGTTGGCGGTTTTCGCCAGCCAGCTATTATGCCTCGAAGGAGTCTGAGGTTCGATAGAGGGGATCTTCACGGATGGGCGCCTATGAGCTCTCTCGGGGGATCCATGCAGACAAGGATTCAAGAACACACCGATATACCCAGGTTCAGGCCCCCGATGCGGGTAATAGCCCTATGTCCTGCTTCTGCTCTTGTTGATGTGTTTTGAGAGGATTACAAGCACACAATCTACACTCCGAGTCCTTCTTGAACTCTCTTAGTGCTCTCCTTCTCTCTTAGCTTGCTTCACCTTTAGGTTCTTTGGTCGTTTTCATCGCTTTCTCGCTCTGGTCGTCCCCCCTTCGTCCATGCATCGAACCCCCTTATATAGGCTGGGCTGCCTCAGGCATGCGTGAGGGATGACATCACACTGATTACACTTCATTTATTACATCAGTCGATGTAGCTCCATCCTCTGGCCTCATTCTTTGCACCGTCGTCCAACTCCGCCCGGTCCACCTAGGAAGTGACATGTATGGGATGGGTTAGGTGCAGGACGATAGAGGGATAAGCTATCGTGCCATCAGCAAAGCCATGTGCATTCAATGGTTCTGACACAGGGTGTCAGGGGAGAAGACTTCGAAGCGAAGCTCCCCCATTCCTTCAGTATACGTCTTCACGCCTAACCGTTAGCAGACCCCCAAGTACCTTCTGGTTCTGTCGGCCGACCACGTAGCCTAGTCACCTGGCGTTAGGGCCTGATCACCCACCTACTCGCCCGAGCCGCCCACGATGCGATGCGCCCGATGCGAGGCACGATCTTCTACACTTTCGCCCGAGCCACCAAGCGGCGTGGCGCCGGCGCCGAACTGATCGCCCACCGCTCACCGGTACGTCGTGCATCGGCTTTTCGTAGCCCCTTCTGACAATGGCGGAGAGGGTACCCTGGCGTAAAGTACTCCAACAGTCATGCTCTCCAATAGCTAACACGTGGCGGGATTGGGACCACTCGTGATGGATCCAACGGCCGGCGCACTTGGCGATCGTGGCACAATCTCAACCCTCGGTGACGAATCGAACGGTCACAAGCTTCACACGGTCGTCGATGGTAGCTCGGTGGTGCAGATCTCACCATCTTTGGGAACGAAGACCTTGGCTCGGCGCTCCGGTGAGATCTCGGTGATGACAACTAGCCTGATCAACAGATCTCACCACGGCGATCTTGATGCTGCTTCTTGTGATGGCAGAGACTCGACAACGGCAACGAAATTCGAAAAAATCCACGACGACGAGTGCAACAAACTACGGCGAGCTGTGGAACAATGGTGGCAGTGGCGTAGGCGGTGAGTCCTTGGTTCACAAATGCATCTTGAAGCGGCGATTCTCAGGGTATAGGCAGCGACTTAAATAGTAGCCTCGACTGTCGCGTACAGCTCGAGGATTCCAATTGACGCAGCGGTGGAGCGGATCCGGACTCTATCGGCTTCATAGAGACGATGAAATCTCGACCATCCACGTCTCGACACGAACGGCCAGGATGCGCATCGACGTGGCTTGATCCGACACGGCCTTAACAAACTAACAGCTCAAATTCGCTAGAATCCTGACCCAAAATGCCTCATCTCATGACCCTCTGATCTTGATCCAATGGTCATTGCTTCTGGGTTGAACAGTGAACCGCACCTTCTAATCTTAGCCACACAATCAAAGATCAACGGCTCACAATTGATCTAGCTAACGGGCTACGACACCGAGCAATTGGGTCGCGCACTCAAGGGCCACGCTCTCATAGTGCTGGGCTTCGGCCTAGTACTGTTTATTTGAACATCCGCGGATTTTCTTTTTAAAATAATTACAAAAATTAGTTTAATTAGTTTAAGAACATAAAAATACCAAGAAAAATCCAAGAAAATTCTCAAAAATACTGTGAGACATTTTGAACTCAAATAAAATACTTTTTGTAAAAATTTATATTAGTTTTATCTACATATAGCTAGTTTTCTTTAAAAAGGCAATATACTTAATTTAAAATAAATTCAAATAAAATCTAGAAAAATCCAATAAATCCAAAAAAATCATAAAACACATAGATAGCAATAAAATAATACTAAAAGCAAATTTTGGGATCTTGATGAGGACATCACTCCTATGCATACGCCCGAGACTCCTCCAGTTGTGATGCAAGGACCCATCACAAGAGCACGAGCACGGCAAATGAATCAACAGGTGAGCTCGTTCCTAAGTGCCCGTGCATATACTTGTGAGGATGGTACGCTACCTAATGATATTATTGATTATATTGTACTTAGGAACTTTGGAGAGGTTAATGAAGGCCTTGGGAACTAGCAAGGGCCAGGAGGGGGGCAAGGAGGGCGTCCAAGTCCAATTGGAGGCCCAATTCATCTCGGAGTCGACTACCTCGGCCACCAGGAGCAGTGTTCACTAAAATGGTTGCCCAGGCCACAAACGGGCTCTAATTTCAATGATCCACATATGCCTCGAAAGCTAAGGAGATAACCTTTCAAATGGCACTAGTTTCAGCTCATTTGGACTTCGGAGTCGACAGGAATTCATGTTGCAAGTTGACGAACAGAATCTGTCCCAGGGTGCTGCGTCACCAATTTGGGCCGTTGGCCCATGTATCGTGTTGGAGTCCATCCCGGACGCGTCTAGGGTTTCTAGGATGTCCCTTAGACCTTATATTCAGTAGCCGCTGCTAGGGTTTGAGGCGGGTTTTGCTTAGATCAATTCTGTCTTTGAACAGTGTCGCCGTTCATCGGTTTGTGAGACCCCAACTCGTGAGCTTCATCTTCAATTGCAAATTCAGTTGCATCTTTCTTGTTCTTGCTTGTGTTCTCGATTCACTGGCAGGGATTAGCCTTCGTGGCGAGGTCAACCGGGCAGCACACGGTTGATAACCAGAGGACGTGTGGTGCTGCGATTGCAGGGGTTTTGATCGTGCCGATCAAGAAGCCGGATCGTGTGTGTCTCGCGCCGCCTAATCGACTTATCCTCCACCTGACGGAAGTTCGGCATCCCCGTTCCCATCAAGTGGTAATCAGAGCAGGGTTACTGTCAGGTTCGCCTTTTCCCGTAGTTTGATTTAGTTTTGCGTTCGTCCTATAGTCCACGAAAAAGCCAAAAAAAATTGCAGTTCATAGTCTACCATACCTAGAAACACACCTAGCCTTTGCACAATTTCGTTTCAGAGTCCGTAGTACTGAGTTTGTGTCCATAGTCGAGTCGTGTTGCTGGTTTAGATCGTGGTCTTAATTTAGTTGTGTTTCATCTCCGCTGCATCCCATATCCTTCACCGATCCAGTCACCAATCGCTATCTGTGTCCTTGTTGGAATTGGTTTGGATTTCTGATTTTTCATCATTTTGTGAGTCCTAGTTGTGTTAGGGTTTCCCCTTCATAAACCATAATCTCCCACCTCCTGTTAGCCATACCGCCACCCCTCATCACAGAGCCTTCCACCATAGATCATCGCCTTCCATATCCACTCCATACACCCTTGAGTTCGGAGAGGTGTCGCCTAGAAAACCCTAATTCGGAGTTCTTCCGTAAAACGGTCATAACTTTCACATACGGACTCGAAATTAGGCAAAAAAAAAAATTCACGGACATCTACAGAAAATTTTACATCCGATTCTCCCCTACTTTGTCAGGTTCACCGAATTTATTTTTGTGAAATTCCCTCGGGAAGATTGAGTTTCCGGCCGTCGAAGTTTGAGCACGCTTTTCAGATAATACTTCTTATTTCATATCGGTTTCATTTTACATCTGTTCAGGCTGAAAATTTGTGTATTGTCTACCTTTGTGCTCTTGATCCTAGGAAAAATATCAGAAAAATAAAATAAATTTTTTTTTTGTGAAGGAAGCAGAGAGCAAAAAAAAAAGAGGACAAGAGCAAAGGTAGGTGCTTTTACCGTGCCTGATAGAAGTGTTTTGCTGTTGTGTTGATATCTATTCATATATTCTGACGCCTTGTTGCTTGTCTCTATATATTCCTTGTTTTCTGCCGCGGCTAGAATAAGGCCACGTTTAGACCAACAACTAGGGCAAGTGCTTTTGGACATTTATTCAGCATTACTATCTGTTACTGAATTGTGTGCCACTCGATACATATAACCTTCCTACAGCTCCACATATACATCCTTCTGATCAGCACAGGTTATTGACCCTTGCAATTGCTTCATCGCGCCCTCACGATGTCATGAACCAGCCACCGGTTGCACCGTCCGTCGCTGTGTTGGTAAGAACCGAGTAAGAACTTGGTAAGATTGCTTGAGAGCGTGAGATCCCACCTAGTAGTTCATAGGGCTCATAATACTTGTGTTTGTTTTTCCTTCTGTCCTTTTTCTGTGCTAACCATGGCAGGTGGCAAGAAGGGCAGGAACGAGGACGATATTACCATCGACGACTGTGTCCTTCATTCAGAGTTGTCGACCATACTGGAGGAGATAAAAACGATGTTCATGGAGCATGCCACGACGACGAACAAGACCCTTGAGAGCATCGATCGACGAGTTTCCACCCTCACCGAGAGGATGGATGCCATCGAAAAACGCCCTCCCGTGACCATTGATGGAGATGCATCCGTCAACCATGGCATCAACAACGGCGCCAACCACGGCAACAACGACCACGATGAGGATGGTGATTTTGAGGAAGACGAAGATGAGCAGCAACATGCCGCCAGGGAACGAGCTGCTCAACGAGACGCCCGTCTGCATGACCGTCTTCGCCGCAACCATCACGGTATGGGAGGTAATAACCAGAACCGCAATGATGATCCTTTCGCTAAGGTAAAATTCACCATCCCTTCCTTTTCGGAGCTTATGATCTTGATGCTTACTTAGATTGGGAGATGACGACGAGCGAAATTTAATTCCCATCTAGTTCGAGATTCATAGAGTTAGACAAGCCACTAGTGAATTTAAAGATTTTGCTATAATCGGTGGAATGAACTAGTAAATGCCCGTTACAACTTGATTCTTGGGCGAGATTAAAAGATGCTATCGTAATAGATTTGTTCCTCCTTCCTACCAACGTGATATGCGCAAGAGATTGCAACGATTAGATCAAGGTAGTATGATTGTTAGGAATATTACCAAGAGCTTCAAAAGGGTATGTTACGTTGTGGGGTAGTAGAGGAACCTGAGGATAAAATTGCTCGTTTTTACGGTGGTTTGCGTCCAGAAATTCAGGATATTGTTGATTATAAAGAATACACAACTGTCAATCGCTTGTTTCAACTTGCTATGTTAGCAGAGAAGGAGTTGCAGGGACGCCATTCTAAGAGCAGGAGCAACGCCGGCAGCACCTTCACGCCCCGAACGATTACGGGACAAGCGAAGACGGTGCCTTCTTCCACCTTCCGACCAGCTGCACTGCCACCTTCGACGAGCACACGACCAGCATCGACGGCACCGCCTGCCCGTGCCGCGGACAGCAGCAAGTCGACCCCGCCAACACCGGCCAAGAGCTCCTCCTCCGTCGCTTCCACAGGCCGTACATCGACGGGAATTCGCTGCCACAAGTGCCAAGGCATTGGCCACGTCAAGAAAGAATGCCCCAGCCAGCGGGCATACATCGCCACCGACGATGGAGGTTACATCAGCGCGTCCGATGTTGAGGATGAGATCGACGACACCAGGGTGGACGACGACGAGGTTGATGATGATGCCACCTTTGGCACCGAGGATACCGCTGCGTACAGGGCCATCATTGTCCAGCGTGTCCTTAGCGCACAAATGGAGCAAGCCAAGCAGCAGCGCCACAACTTGTTCCAGATTTTCTTCGTCATGAACAACCGACGAGCACGCGTGATCATTGATTCCGGCAGCTGCAACAACTTGGTAAGTACAGATTTGGTCAAGAAGCTTGGCTTGACCACCGCCCACACCACATCCATACCACATTCGATTGGTGAATGATTTCGCAGAGCTAAGGTAACACAAACAGTACGGGTTCACTTTTCCATTGGGTCCTATTCTGATTTTGCTGATTGTGATGTGGTGCCGATGCAAGCTTGCTCTCTTTGATTGGGTCGCCCATGGGAATATGACACTGATGCACTTCACCACGGTAGAAGTAATAAATACACTTTTATGCATAAGGGAAAGAAAATTACACTTCTACCTTTGACCCCCGCTGAAATTGTTAAATCCGATAGGGAGCGGCTTGCTAATGACAAGAAAACCATTGATGACAAATCTGAAATTCAGCATGTAGCCAACCAAATTAAATTGAAGAATCCCGTCTTGCTTGCTACAAAATCTGATCTTGCTGCAATTAGTGATGATGCTTTGTGCTATGCTTTGATATGCAAAGATGCTTTGTTTTCATTGGATGATATGCCCAGTACTTTGCCTCCTGCTGTCACTAACCTTTTCCAAGAGTATGCGGATGTTTTTCCTGCCGAGATACCTCCAGGACTCCCACCTATACGAGGGATTGAGCACCAAATTGATTTGATACCTGGAGCGAGTTTGCCAAACCGAGCTGCTTATAGGACCAACCCCGAGGAGACTAAGGAGATTCAGCGCCAAGTCCAAGATCTTTTGGACCGCTGGGTATGTACGTGAGAGCCTTAGTCCTTGTCTTGTCCTGTTATTTTGGTTCCTAAGAAAGATGGCGGTTAGGCGCGTAATGCGTAGATTGTAGAGCCATTAACAATATCACAATAAGGTACCGTCATCCTATTCCTAGGTTAGGCGACATGCTTGATGAGTTAAGTGGTTCTATAATTTTTCTAAGGTTGACTTGCGTAGTGGATACCACCAAATAAGAATGAAATTGGGAGATGAATGGAAAACAACCTTTAAAACCAAGTTTGGATTGTACGAATGGTTAGTCATGCCTTTTGGTTTAACTAATGCACCTAGCACTTTCATGCGCTTAATGAGCGAGGTTTCTGAGCTTTCATTGGGAAATTTGTGGTGGTTTATTTTGATGACATATTGATTTACAGCAAGTCGTTACATGAACATCTTGATCATCTACGTGTTGTTTTTGATGCTTTGCGTCTTTGCACGTTTATTTGGTAACCTCGAGAAGTGCACTTTTTGCACCGAACGAGTATCGTTTCTTGGCTATGTTGTGACTCCGCAGGGAATTGAGGTGGATGAAGCCAAGGTGCACGCGATGAAGAGTTGGCCAACGCCCACGACGATTTCACAAGTGCGCAGCTTCCATGGACTTGCCGGATTTTACCGCCGCTTTGTGAAGGATTTCAGCACCATTGCAGCCCATTGAACGAGTTGACGAAGAAGGGAGTTGTGTTCCATTGGGGGCAAGCACAGGAGAATGCCTTCAACCTTTTGAAAGATAAGCTTACTAATGCACCTTTACTCCAACTTCCTGATTTTAATAAGACCTTTGAGCTTGAATGTGATGCTAGTGAGGTTGGAATTGGTGGTGTTTTGATGCAAGATAGTAAACCTGTTGCTTACTTTAGCGAAAAATTGAGTGGTCCTGTTTTGAATTATTCCACGTATGATAAAGAATTGTATGCTCTTGTGCGATCTTTAGAAACGTGGCAACATTATCTTTGGCCCAAAGAATTTGTTATTCATTCCGATCATGAGTCACTAAAACATAGTCGCAGTCAAGTGAAACTGAATCGTAGACATGCTAAATGGGTTGAATTTATTGAATCTTTTCCTTATGTTATCAAACACAAGAAAGGGAAGGATAATGTGATTGTTGATGCCTTGTCTAGGAGATATACCATGTTGTCCCAACTTGATTGTCGCATATTTGGATTGGAATCAATTAAAGAACAATATGCTAATGATGATGATTTTAAAGATGTCTTGCTACATTGCAAAGAGGGAAGAACATGGGACAAATATGTGATAAATGATGGATTTGTGTTTAGAGCTAACCGCCTATGCATTCCAGTTGGATCCGTTCGCTTTCTTTTTGATACTGAGGAGGCTCATGGAGGAGGTTTGATGGGTCATTTTGGTGCCAAGAAGACGGAGGTCAGGTTGTCGCTCACTTCTTTTGGCGAAGATGAGGCGAGACATTGAGAGGTTTGTATCCCGCTGCACTACATGTCAAAAGGCTAAGTCACGATTGAATCCACATGGTTTATATATGCCTCTTCCTGTTCCTAGCACTCCATGGGAGGATATATCTATGGACTTTGTTTTAGGCCTGCCTAGGACCAAGAGGGGGAGGGATAGTATTTTTGTGGTGGTTGATAGATTTTCTAAGATGGCTCACTTTATTCCTTGTTATAAGAGCGACGATGCTGTTAACATTGCTAACCTTTTCTTTCAAGAAATCGTTCGCTTGCATGGTATGCCTTCTACTATTGTTTCAGATCGTGATGCCAAGTTTTTGAGCCACTTTTGGAGAACGCTATGGAATAAATTGGGGACCAAGCTACTGTTTTCAACAACATGTCATCCCCAAACCGACGGCCAAACCGAGGTAGTAAATCGTACATTATCTACTATGTTGAGGGCTGTGTTGAAGAAGAATTTGAAGATGTGGGAAGAGTGTTTGCCGCATGTTGAGTTCGCTTATAATAGGGCGGTACACTCCACCACCAAGGTAAGTCCTTTTCAGGTAGTGTATGGCTTCAATCCCCGTGCTCCTATTGATCTATTACCTTTACCTACTAGTGAACGCGTTAATCATGATGCTAAGGAACGTGCTGAATTTATTCTGAAATTGCATGAAAAGACTAAAGAAAATATCAAAATGATGAATGAAAGGTATAGGACTGCGGGAAGTAAAGGTAGAAAGGAAGTAAAACTTGAACCGGGTGATTTAGTATGGTTACACTTGCGAAAGGATCATTTTCCAGAATTCAGAAAGTCTAAATTAATGCCTAGAGCTGATGGTCCTTTCAAGATACTTGAGAAAATAAATGATAATGCATATAAACTTGAGTTGCCGCCCGAATTTGGGGTTAGTCCCACCTTTAACATTGCAGATTTGAAACCGTTCATGGGAGAAGACGATGATCTTGAGTCGAGGACGACTCCACTTCAAGAGGGGGAGGATGATGAGGATATCACTCCTATGCATACGCCCGAGACTCCTCCAGTTGTGATGCAAGGACCCATCACAAGAGCATGAGCACGGCAAATGAATCAACAGGTGAGCTCGTTCTTAAGTGCCCGTGCATATACTTGTGAGGATGGTACGCTACCTAATGATATTATTGATTATATTGTACTTAGGAACTTTGGAGAGGTTAATGAAGGCCTTGGGAACCAGCAAGGGCCAGGAGGGGGGCAAGGAGGGCGTCCAAGTCCAGTTGGAGGCCCAATTCATCTCGGAGTCGACTACCTCGGCCACCAGGAGCAGTGTTTACTAAAATGGTTGCCCAAGCCACAAACGGGCTCTGATTTCAATGATCCACATATGCCTCGAAATATAAGGAGATAACCTTTCAAATGGCACTAGTTTCAGCTCATTTGGACTTTGGAGTCGACAGGAATTCACGTTGCAAGTTGGCGGACAAAATCTGTCCCAGGGTGCTGCGTCACCAATTTGGGCCGTTGGCCCATATATCATGTTGGAGTCCATCCCGGACGCATCTAGGGTTTCTAGGATGTTCCTTAGACCTTATATTCAGTAGCCGTCGCTAGGGTTTGAGGCGGGTTTTGCTTAGATCAATTCTGTCTTTGAACAGTGTCGCCGTTCATCGGTTTGTGAGACCCCAACTCGTGAGCATCATCTTCAATTGCAAATTCAGTTGCATCTTTCTTGTTCTTGCTTGTGTTCTCGATTCACTGGCAGGGATTAGCCTTCATGGCGAGGTCAACCGGGCAGCGCACGGTTGATAACCAGAGGACGCGTGGTGCTGCGATTGCAGGGGTTTTGATCGTGCCGATCAAAAAGCCGGATCGTGTGTGTCTCGCGCCGCCTAATCGACTTATCCTCCACCTGACGGAAGTTCGGCATCCCCGTTCCCATCAGATCTTACATACTCGGAATAAGTGCCCATGTTGGCCCTAGGACGACAACCAACACGCACAGTCATGTCCAACAGCTTGCAACACAACACATACACAAATAGCTGAAGCATAAGCATAATTACATACCAAAAGTTAGGACTATTGTCCAAAATGACATATTCAGTGTTATTACATCAAAGTGGCAGCAGAAAATATAAACAAACAGCAAAAAGCTAGCGTGGTATGGCCCAAACCCGCAGGCAACCGACTGGAATCAAGAACACGAGTCTAGGCACTAGCATTGTCGAAATCTGCCTGGTAAAAGTCCCCAGTTAGCACCTCATCCTCACTTGTAGCAAGTGGGCAATCTGATTGAGTGCAAATAATGTACTCTCACAATAATATATATGTAAATTCAAAGTTCTAGCTACATGTGATTGCCATGTCAAAAGAGAGCTAGAATGGCTAAATTTGAGCAACAAGTAATATTTCTGAAAGTATAAACATGTATAGATTCCAATGTCTATCTTTACAAATATTTTCGAATGCTAATACATGGTAAATCATCATCATATCATCATAGTAATAGCCATCACATATCTGTATCATGCCCCCAAGCATATTCCGAATCATGAGTTCCATCATTCATGATTGGCTCGCACACAAGAGTACTCGAATACTCTTGAAGTTCCCACACTCATGACTCATCCCATCCTTACCAAGTCCTTAATTCTTGCCTGGGGGATAACAACAACAAGCATCATCCTTAACCATGGACGCGGCTATTCAAATAGTTTAAACTCTGCAGAGGTACGATTTTACCCACACGACATGCCACACTCGTAAGCCAAGCTATAAGCACATTTCCCTCGATGTGTCGGCTGAGGTAAACATGACAAGACCATTTTCCAGTATGCATGGTAGTGAATCTAAACCACTCGGGTGACCGTGGCCCTTGGCCCTGGATGAGTCCCATTGTTGACATCCTTGACACTCCGCTAAGATCAAGGAATTTTGATGGGAGTCCCTCTCTCCCTTTCACCCACATGCCCAGTGCTCCGTGTATGTGGATCAAGGAGTACACCCATTGTTGGACATCCCTTGACACTCCGCTAAGATCAAGGAATTTTGATGGGAGTCCCTCTCTCCCTTTCACACTGTTACATGTGGTTTAAACTCCCCTAGTCATACACAAGTACTTGGTTAAGTCGGTCCCATATACGGCATGTGACTCACACGATAGTTACTTGAAGAGATGGCACCAAGATTTAATCCTTAAGGTCCTTAGCCAACATTTGCTTCACATCACCAACAATCTAAACCAATATCGAACTAATTAATACTTCTGGATTATTGCGACCGATGGACTAAGTCCATCTATCGTGTTTGTAACGGTATTTCTAAGCATGGCTAAGCACTTCGTAAAGAACCCATACATAATAATAATCCACCTAAGGTGACAATGGAATGTGGAATGAATATGACAAAGTGGTAAGTTGACAACATAGCATTAGCTAAACATTCTACCCCAACATAGTTGTAATTGAAAGTAGGCATGCAATTTGATAAATAATTTCATAGCATAGATGCAATTAATAGGATCAGTCATGTTCAAGGAGTAAAATAGTGCCTTGTTTCTCACTTTCGAGGTCGTAAACATAGGTGTACTCAAGAGTGTCCTCCAAAGCATCAACACCTAGCGAGAAAATCCAACTTCAATAAATACCGAAAGAGTTCAAATAATTACCACTATTAAAGAATACTAAAATATGCATGAAATGCTCATGGTTTGTATTAATAATTAAAATATGAACATACAAATTGAGTTTGTGAAGTTCAGACTTATGTGTGAAAAGTTATCACCAAAACAAAATGGTTCGGGTGGGGATTAAATAATGCAATAGTATATTGAAGATTCTAAGGTCAACCAACAGAGAAGCAACCTAAGTCTTATTTTTCTATGGGGTATGAAAGATTATGATCCTATGAACACAAAGGAATTGGTTTCACTCAATTTGGATTTATGATGCAAAAGTTATGACTATTTGAATTAGGCTAGATTGGGTGAAAACTGTCTGACTGAAATTTTTTGAACCGAGAGCAGCACTTAGTTGCTAGGGATGACAACAATGATTTGTGGAGCTATTCTTGTGATGCATTATAGAAAAGGTGGGCTAGGAGAGAGCTGTGGAAGCTCGATTTCGATGAAAGCACCAAAAATGGCAACAAGACGATGGTCTTCAGTTTTCTCTCAATATTGGCTTCACCCTCTTCTCTTAGCTTGTGGAGAAGATAACTTCCTTCACTTGAGCATGCAGTAGCCTTGCCTCCTCCTCCTTAAGCTAGCAACACGACATGCATGATCCGAACCAACACATGCAAGTGAAGATAATGCAAAAAAATTGGAGGAGCTCCAAACACCAAAATTTCAAAAACATGGGAAGCAAAGATTCAAGAAGAACTCACCAACAATCTTGTGCATGAAGATTCTAATCGGATGGATATGAAACTCTTGAGCTAGGGATCACAATGGTGGGACATGCACAAGCTCAAACTTGATTTTTGAGGGATTTTATGGTGGTTAATGGAGAGGAGTGGGAGAAGTGTTCTTACTGTTTTCTAGTTGAGTGAGGAAGAGACTGAGGGCAGTATGGGGAGGAAGAACAGTGCGGGAGGGGGTTAAGTGGCTGCCCACTCCTACCTTACATGTGGTGCTAAGTCTCACATGTCATGGAGTAGGTAAGGAGGTGTGGTAGAGTGAGAAAAGGCTAAAGTGATAGGTGTTGTCCACTCCCTCTCATGTGGGACCATGGGTCCACATGTTATGGAGTGGGTAAGGAGTGAACCTTGTATGGTTGGATTGAGTTTTTAAATTTCAAAAATTTTATCTTCATTCAAGTTAAATAGTCCATCACTTGTGAAGTTTTAAATAAGTGAAGATTTTATCGCAAATTTTTTTTATGAGTTACTAAATGCGAATGACTTGAGCATGATATGCATGACTTACCAACTTGAGTGTTTTTGGGGCCGTTACACAATCCGATAAGCCCATAAGGATTTTGATAATATCACATGTGAATTCCTTGGTTTTTTTCTCATTTTCCTTTTAATGAGCTTAATCAATGTTTTATTTGATGACTCGGCTTGATCATTGGCTTGTGCATAATAAGGCAATGAATTTAATAACTTGATCCCAGAATTTTGAGAAAAACTTTGAAACTCATCAAACATAAACACTGCACCCTGATTAGTTGTAATAGTTTAGGGAATTCCAAATCGATGGACAGTACACTCTGTAACAAATCTGATAGCTTCGATGCTCGTCACCTTCTTCAAATGTATCGCCTCAACCCGCTTAGAGAAATAATCGGTCGCGGCCATAATATACTTATGGCCTTTAGTCGATACAAGATGTATTTGTTAGATTACATGTATCCCCCATCCTCTAAATAGCCAATGCTTGATAATTGGGTGTAAAGCCGATGCTAGAGCTAATTGTAAATTGCCAAATTTTTGACAAGTTTGGCACCTTTTATAATACTTAAAATAATCCTCCAATATTTTTTGCCAGAAATATCCAGTACGCTTTAATAGCAATTTCATTTTATGAACCGATTGATGGGTTCCACAAATACTTTCGTGTACCTCACCCTTGGCTATTTTGGGTTCCTTAGTCCCAAGATACCTTAACATCAAACCTTCCAAAGTCCAATAATAAAATGTATTATCGAGCAAGACATATTTTAAGGCTTGTCTTTTGATTTTTTTATCTGCGAGCCTCAAAGGAATGGACAAATAATCAATTATTTTTGTCCTCCAATCATTTGCACTGATGCACATTACCACTTTCTCCATCAGTTTATAGTACTCAAATCGATCAAACACTTTATAATCCGATGTCTGTTGAGCTAACAAGTTGGCCTTGCCATTCAATTCACGAGGGATGTGGAAAATTGAAAAAAAATTAAATGAGCCGATCATATAGATGCACTGCTCTAAGTATTTGACAAAGATTTCATCATAGCAGTTGTATTCCTCTTTAATATACTGCACCACTAATAAAGAATCATCATAAGCCTCAATAGAGTCCACTTCCATATTGTCGAGTAACTATAGGCCCTTAAGTAGTGTTTCATATTCGGCTTGATTATTGAGCATTTACAATTTAGCTTGAATGCGAATTCAAAATTATATCTTTTTGGTGAAATTAAAATGTAACATCCCAAATTTTTTAATTTTATTTATTTAATAATATTTTATTACAATTTATGATTTTTGTGAATTTTCGGATTTATTTGGATTTTTTGAGATTTATTTTGAATTATTTTAAATTAAATATATTGCCTTTTGTCAAGAAATAATTATAAAAAGAAAAGTATAATATAAAGTTTCATCAAAAATATTTTATTTAAGTCCAGAATGTCTCAAAGTATTTTTGAGATTTTTCTTGGAATTTTCTGATATTTATATTACCCTAAATAAATCAAATTATTTTCTCGGATTATTTTAAATGGAAAAAACCCCGGAAAATACTTGTGAACAGTAACAGGCTGAAGCCCACTACTGTGCGCTCGAGGTTCGGCCCAGCCGGCCGGTGATTTTCGGGGGACTTAACGCGCGCCATTGGATCGCCATCCAACGGACTTCATCAAGCCGCGTCACCGCCCGAAACCCTAGCACCCGCAGCCGTTGGATCTCCATCAGAAGGCCTTCATCGGCCGTGCCATTTTGAAACCCTAATCAAACCCGAATCGTTGGATGCGTTAGACGGGTAGGATCGTGCCGCGCATGGAGTCCCTTGTGGCCGTCGGATCAAGATCGTAGGGCTGAGGTTCTTCGTGTCCGTGACGAACTCGGAGCCACCGCCGTCTTCGATTCGAACGGCGCCGCTGCCATGGTTTCCAAGATTGCGCCACCGCCAGGGGGTAATTAAGGACCAGGGCACACCTCCCAAGACTTACCGCAGCCGCCGCCTCTTTTCGCCCTAGCGCCGCCAGCCGACGAGCCTTGGAGTTCGCGCACGAGCTCGCCGGAGTCCGTGGAGGTTCGCACCGTGTTTCCGCCGTCGCCGGTGACCCTTTCGCCGAACCGAGGCCAGTTCCGAGCGCGTTGCGTCGAGTCGAGTCGAATCCACTACTTCTTCATCATCGGAAAGCGCTGGAACGCCGCAGCCGTGGTCGTCGTCTTCATCTTCGTTGATCTTGCGTCGCCGCCTCGCCATCATCGAAGTCGAGTTTTGAGGACCGTCGGATCGTCGCCAAACCGTCAGGATTCGCCCACGTCGCTTCGAAATCGGTAAGCGCCTCGTTTAATCGTCGACCGTAGGATTTCCCGTGGATGTTCCGGATCGTGCCGCGTCATCCCGTGAACAGTAAACAACACGCGTAAGTCTTGGCCGTCCGATTGTGGATGTACGTTGTAGGTTAAGCCACGTGTTAGATTGATTGGTGACCGTTAGATCAATGCGGAGCAATGGAGATTGCCCCACGCGTCAGCCGTATCGGTTAATTCGGATTTTCCAATTTTAGATATTTTTGGATTTTTGAATCTTCCGAGGACTCGTTCTCCCTCATACGAACTCCGATTGAGGTGATTCAAATTTCTAAAAATTTGTAAAATTGAGATCTATCCAATGGTAGCATTGGTTTGAATTTTTGAGTTCATTTGTTCTTTGTTCTTGGTGTTTATTTGCTATTTCTTCTCGATTCGCGTAGACGTTAAATTGTGCGAGGCTTCGGAGGAGGGATTGGCAACTCAAGAACAAATTTCAGACCAAGATCAGGAATTTAACCAAGGCAAGTTGTGCTTTGATCATGTTGAACCCTTGTTAGGAAAAATTGCTATTTTGATTTAATCTATTGCATGTTAGTTTATGTGTATAAATGATTTCAACCTAAAATTGGGATTAGCTAATGTACCCTTTGAATTACACCCTACCTTGCTAATTGTATGCCATAATTCACTTGTCACCCTAGGTTGGTTTACTATAGTTGGTTAATAATGAAATCAATATGGATGGTTAGATCGAATTAGAATGCTTAGCCATGCCACGTCATCACATGTTCATGAATCACTGTTTAATAATCTTGATTAATGGAATATGGAACAATGATGAGAATTTGTGTGTCATGTGTGGTCACACGATGAGATTAAGTTGTTGTGGCGAGGAGGTCACGCAACGATGTTGATTTGTGGATAGCACGTGTGGTGCTTGGTAATCAACCGGGGTTGGTAATCACTTCGATTGAAGCAAGTGGCAAGGGCAAGTGTGCCAGGGTGGGCCCGATGGGCAGAGGGTATGTGCAAGTCTTGCTTTGATCAATCTTAAGGACTTAACCTTGCGAGCCTTTGACCTGAGTTAATCGTGCAACTACATGTCTGTTATGGGGCAGCCTAGCTGACTAATTTGCAAAGTCTTAGCTTGAGTACTATCCTGGTGGTGTGAGTCCGGGTGTACGGAAGAAACTCACATGGCGCAAGAGGGGGGCCCTGTTGTGGTGGTGTAACCCTTCAGTGTTGAAACCTCAGCGGGTAGTATTGGGTTAAGGTGATGCATTGTAAAGGCTTTGTTATAATCGTTCACATGTGTGGTGCATGGTTGTATCGTGTGGGTAAAGTGCATAACCTCTGCAGAGTGTACAAACTATTCGGATAGCCGTGCTCACGGTATTGAGCAATGCTCGGGAATTACAGTCAAGAGGTAGTTAATTAAAATGGATAATTGGTTGGGATGGCAGGATGCCATGTGGATAATGGAACCTAGATTAGGATGGAAACTTGGTAAGCTCATACACTAGTTATATTAAATAAATGGAGTTTTATTATTCTTATCGTTGTGTATGATGTGATGCTTACCGATGTTAAGCTATGTGCACTAGCGTTGATCCTGGGACTAGTGCGGTAAAACACAGTGGGTTCGAATTGGTGAATTCGGGTCCCGACAGAGGTGGTATCAGAGCATGCTGACTATAGGATTTGGCCTTAGTTAGCATGAAGGTGTCCTAGGAGTGTCCAAAACTATTTTCTAAAAGAAAAATCTAAATTGGATTAAAACAACCCTCTTGACTTATCTTATTCTCTGCTCCTTACCCTTGCTGAAACTTTTGTTTTCTCAGGGCCAGTTGAAAAGTGGTGGACTTATCTATTTCTCTTTTGAATAGATGAGAAAGTCACAGTCGTACGGAGAGCTTGAGGGTGGCTATGTGGCAGAACTCTGAAAAGTGCTCCAAGTTTTGGGAGGTTTCGCCAGGCCGATGTATCAAAGCTGGACTTGGACCGTCAACGGAGCCACTAGAGGAGAGGTGTGCAGACTTTTTATCTACGCCAGAGACGGTAAGAAGACAAGCCAACCTATCAGCATCACATTGAGGAGAGCTACTTGGGAGATCGGAATGCAGGAGGCTTCACGACTCGCCCTACGAAGGATTTGCTATGACTACGGCCGCGAGCTGAACAACACCGTGTTTCGACTTCACCCCATAGTACGAGATGCTTGGCGCCCACGCGTCACTCAAGGAGAGGATGCTACCACAGTGCACTTGGTACAATTTGCAACTGCTCAAGAGGCTCATGCACACGACACCGACGCAGAGTTCAGGATGGTCTATGAAGCACTCAGGGTTGCGGAAAAGGAATTACACGAGACCCGAGTGACTTACGAGGAGAAGATCATGGAGCTCGAGGAGTCATTACAGGAGGGAGGCCGCGCTACACCAACATCGAAGGAGATGAAGTCTGAGTATGAGGAACAGGAAGCGCTTCCGGTGGTTGGACACCGAGATCAGTTCGCGCCAGCGCCAGCTCACCCGCCAGTGTATCCACCGGGGAGTTCCCGTGGGGGATGGCTGGAGGAATAGGAGTTTTAGGATCAAGTTGAGACATGAGTATCAAGTCGCGTCAATGAGATAGCTTTACCATTTGTAGTAGACGTTAAGGTTGCGTGTTTAGTTTGGTTCTTATTGTTTGCTGGGTGTGCAGTATGTGTTGCATAGCCCGTAGGCTTTTGTAAGCAACCATACCAAGTAAAATTAATAAAGACCTTAGAATTTGGGTTAAACCTATTTTCCCCCGCTTAGGAATTCTTGCATCTTATCTATGCTATTTCTACCTTCCCTAAACTAAGAATCAATCAAGCAGATGGTGAACACTCGTGGAAATAATGGAGCGTCAGGAAGTGGCCTTCGCCAGAATGACAGTCTGAACGATGGAACGCCACTGCAGCCAGCAACACTGGTAGACATGCAGAACTTAGGAGCCTTCCTAGCAGCACAGACTCAGCTCATGCAAACCATGATGCAGCAAATGCAGGGTATGGCCAGTCAAGCCACAGGAGGCAACAACGTGCAATAAGGCAATCATGGTCCTCGTCCTTACTCCAAACCATCAGACTTTATGAGGACCCGACCCCCAACATTTTCAGGCAACACTAATCCTTTAGAGGCCGATGATTGGCTAAGGACTATAGAGAGAAAGCTGCATATCACGCAGTGTGAGTGCAATGAGAAGGTGCTATACGCTTCGCATCAGCTAGAAGGAACCGCCGTAGAATGGTGGGAGAACTATTGTGCAGCACATGAAGCCCCATAAGAGATCACTTGGGAGGAATTCTCAGCTGCCTTTCGCCAGTATCATGTGCCAAAAGGAATGATGGACCTTAAGAAGGAAGAGTTCAGGGCTCTGAAGTAAGGAGGCCAGTCAGTGGCAGAATACCTGAACAAGTTCACTCAATTGGCACGCTATGCACTTGAGGATGTGGCAACAGACAAAGCCAGACAGTCCCATTTTCTGAAAGGACTAAACTCAGGACTACAGGTGGGACTGATCACCCACAACTTCCCTGATTTTCAGGAATTGGTCAACAAGGCTTTGATCCTTAAAGACAAACGCAAGGAGTTAGGCGAAGACCGCAAGCGCAGGATGGCTAGTCAAGCTGGACGGCCTACTCAGTTCAGATTAAGGATGTCACCTCAACAATTTGCCAGGATTCAGCTGCAGTTGCCAGGCAAAACAGCAGCCTCATCATCTCGCTCTGCTAATCAGAATTTCCAAACACCAGCACCAGGAGGCAACGCACCGGCGAGAAGTCGGCGATCATTGTCAAGAAATGTTTCTCTTGCAATGAGCCAGGACATTTCGCCAACAAGTGTCCGAAGAAGGGAAATGTTACTCCAGTCCGCTTCAATTTGAGCACTACTCCAGCTATGGCTCTGGTAACAGGAGGTAATCGAGTGCCAGTGCAGTCAGGAACATCACCTCAGATAGCAGTGCATGGAAGGATTAATCATATCACTGCGGATGAAGCCTAGGGAGCCCCGGAAGTCGTACTGGGTAAGTTTTTGGTTAACTTAGTACCAGCTACAGTCTTATTTGATTCCAGAGCTTCACATTCGTTTGTTTCTTGGAGTTTTGCAATGAAGAATGGATTTGCTGTTAATAATCTTAAATGTGTGCTTTTAGTCCAAGCCCTAGGATCTGAACTTCGGTCTAGCCTTGGGTGTTTGGGAGTTAAGTTGCTTATGAACGGGATAGAGTTCCTAGCAAATCTTATCCTGTTAGATACCCAAACCCTGGATATTATCCTAGGGATGGATTGGCTATCTAAGCACAAGGCTGTGTTGGATTGTGGCCAAAGAATGGTATCCCTAGAAAGCCCTAGTGGTAAGAAGGTGGAAGTGCGTGCAACCACAGTTCATGATGGTCAGTTAATGGTCAACAGTGTGAAGGTTGTTAATCTAGAAGATGTGCCAGTGGTTAGAGATTTTCCAGAAGTATTCCCTGAGGATTTACCAGGCATGCCACCCGACCGGGACATTGAGTTTGTCATTGAGTTAGTACCCGGAACAGCGCCAATAGCAAAGAGGCCGTATAGGATGCCAACCAATGAGTTAGTCGAGATGAAGAAGCAAATTGAAGAACTACTTGAAAAGGGTTTCATTCGACCAAGTTCTTCCCCATGGGGAGCGCCAGTCTTGTTCGTCAGAAAGAAGGATGGGAGTTTAAGGATGTGCATTGATTATCGTGCACTTAATGAAGTGACGATCAAGAATAAGTACCCCTTGCTTAGGATTGATGATTTGTTTGATCAGTTGAGAGGAGCAGGAGTTTTCTCCAAGATAGATCTCTGATCAAGATATCATCAGTTGAGGATTCGGGAGGAAGATATACCAAAGACTGCATTCTCTACCCGTTATGGACATTATGAGTTTACGGTCATGTCTTTTGGACTAACAAATGCCCCTGCATATTTCATGAACATGATGAATAAAGTATTCATGGAATACTTGGATAAATTCGTGGTCATCTTTATAGACGATATCCTTGTGTACTCCAAGTCAGAAGAAGAGCACGCAGAGCATCTGCGATTGGTTTTGGAGAAGTTGCGAGAATAGCAGTTGTATGCTAAATTCAGTAAGTGTGACTTTTAGAAAGAGAGGGTAGAATTCCTTAGCCATGTAATGACAGCTAAAGGAGTCGCTGTGGATCCAAGTAAAGTGGAAGCGGTGTTACATTGGGAGCAACCCAAGACGGTCACCCAGATTCATAGTTTTCTGGGAATGGCAGGATATTACCGTCGGTTTATAGAAGGATTTTCGACAATTGCAAGACCTCTCACGCAATTGTTGAAGAAAGAGAAAAAATTTGCATGGACGCCAGAGTGCGAGGAAAGTTTTCATGAATTAAAGAAACGGTTAACATCTGCACCTGTGTTAGTATTGCCAGATGCGCAGGGCAGTTTTGACATTTATTGTGATGCCTCAAGGCAGGGTCTTGGTTGTGTGTTGATGCAGAATGGCAAAGTAGTGGCCTATGCATCAAGGCAGTTGAGGCCGCATGAAGGGAATTATCCGACGCATGATTTGGAGTTAGCTGCCGTAGTGCATGCTTTAAAAATATGGCGTCATTATCTCATTGGAAATAGATGTGAGATATATACGGATCACAAGAGTTTGAAGTATATATTCACTCAGTCAAATCTTAATATGAGACAGAGAAGATGGCTAGAATTGATTAAGGATTATAATGTTGAAATCCATTATCATCCTGGGAAAGCCAATGTAGTAGCTGACGCTTTGAGTCGCAAAAGCCACAGTGTAAATGCAATAGTAGCCAGTGATCAACCAAGGTTGTGTGAGGAATTTCAGAGGTTGAGATTAGAGGTTGTGCCGCAAGGATTTGTAACTGCCTTGGAAGTAAAGTCAACTCTTGAGGATCAAATCAGAGAGAGGTAGAGTAAAGATGAGAAGATCAGCAAGATTAAGTCTAAGAAAGAAGAAGGTTTAGCCGAATATTTCTCTGTAGATGAGCAAGGAACTCTATGGTTCAAAGGCCGAATCTGTGTGTCGAACGAGAAAGAGCTTAAGAATTTGATTCTTGAGGAAGCACACGATTCCAAGTACTCTATTCACCCAGGAAGTGCCAAGATGTATCAAGATATTAAAAAGAGATTTTGGTGGCCTAGTATGAAGCGTGAAGTTGTAGAATATGTTGCATTATGTGATGTGTGCTAGAGGGTAAAGGCAATGCACCAAGGGCATGCAAGACTTTTGCAACCATTAAAGGTTCCCGAATGGAAGTGGGAAGAAATTGGTATGGATTTCATCACGGGATTGCCCAAGACTTAGAGGGGGTATGATTCGATATGGGTCATCATTGATCGGTTAACTAAAGTTGCTCATTTCATCCCGGTGAAGACAACCTATTCAGGAGATAGATTGGCAGAATTATACATGTCAAGAATTGTATGTTTACATGGTGTGCCCAAGAAAATTGTATCGGATTGAGGTACCCAATTTACCTCAAGATTTTGGGAAAAACTGCATGAAGCAATGGGAACTCGTCTGAATTTCAGTACTGCTTATCATCCGCAGACAGATGGCCAAACGGAAAGAGTTAACCAGATTTTAGAGGATATGTTGAGAGCTTGTGCGATATCTTACAGTACATCTTGGGATAAAAGTTTGCCATATGCGGAGTTCAGCTATAATAATAGTTACCAGGCTAGTTTGCAAATGTCACCATTTGAGGCATTATATAGACGTGCCTGTCGTACCCCGTTGAATTGGAATGAAACGGGGGAGCGTTCTGTGTTTGGGCTTGAGATGCTCAGAGAGGCCGAGGAACAAGTTGCCATGATTAGAGAAAGACTGAAAACAGCGCAGTCAAGGCAGAAGAGCTATGCTGACAATCGCCGTCGTGAATTGAGTTTTGAACCCGATGATTTCGTATATCTCAGAGTTACTCCCCTTAAAGGCCTAAAAAGGTTCCATGTCAAAGGGAAGCTTGCACCTACGTATGTTGGGCCATTTAAAATTCTGAGCCGTCGAGGAGAGGTCGTGTATCAGTTGGAATTACCACAGTCATTGGCAGGAGTCCATGATGTGTTCCATGTATCCCAGCTCAAGAAATGTCTCAGAGTGCCAGCAGAACAGACGCCGCTAGAAGCAATCGAGTTGCAGGAAGATCTGACTTATAAGGAGCAGCCGATCAAGATTCTGTACGTTATGGAGCGTAGGACCAGAAATAAATCTATCCGTTTTTGCAGAGTTCAATGGAGTAATCACTCTAAGAACGAAGCTACCTGGGAGCGTGAAGAGGATCTGAGGGCAGAATTCCCTAACCTATTCTCTAGTCAGCCCTAAATCTTGGGGTCGAGATTCCGTTAAGGGGGGAGGTTTGTAACATCCCAAATTTTTTAATTTTATTTATTTAATAATATTTTATTGCAATTTATGATTTTTGTGAATTTTCTGGATTTATTTGGATTTTTTGAGATTTATTTTGAATTATTTTAAATTAAATATATGGCCTTTTGTCAAGAAATAATTATAAAAATAAAAGTATAATATAAAGTTTCATCAAAAATATTTTATTTAAGTCGAGAATGTCTCAAAGTATTTTTGAGATTTTTCTTGGAATTTTTCTGATATTTATATTGCCCTAAATAAATCAAATTATTTTCTCAGATTATTTTAAATGGAAAAAACCCCGGAAAATACTTGTGAACAGTAACAGGCCGAAGCCCACTATTGTGCGCTCGAGGTTCGGCCCAGCCGGCCGGTGATTTTCGGGGGAATTAACGCGCGGCGTTGGATCGCCATCCAACGGACTTCATCAAGTCGCGTCACTGCCCGAAACCCTAGCACCCGCAGCCGTTGGATCTCCATCAGAAGGCCTTCATCAGCCGTGCCGTTTCGAAACCCTAATCGAACCGGAACCGTTGGATGCGTTAGACGGGTAGGATCGTGCCACGCATGGAGTCCCTTGTGGCCGTCGGATCAAGATCGTAGGGCTGAGGTTCTTCGTGTCCGTGACGAACTCGGAGCCGCCGCCGTCTCCAATTCGAACGCCGCCGCCGCCATGGTTTCCAAGATTGCGCCGCCGCTAGGGGGCATTTAAGGACCAGGGCACACCTCCCAAGACTTACCGCAGCCGTCGCCTCTTTTCGCCCTAGCGCCGCCAGCCGAGGAGCCTTGGAGTTCGCGCACGAGCTCGCCAGAGTCCGTGGAGGTTCGCGCTGTGTTTCCGCCGTCGCCGGTGACGCTTCCGTCGAACCGAGGCCAGTTCCGAGCGCGTTGCGTTGAGTCGAGTCAGATCCACTACTTCTTCATCGTCGGAAAGCGCCGAAACGCCGCAGCCATGGTCGTCGTCTTCATCTCCGGTGATCTTGCGCCGCCGCCTCGCCATCGTCGAAGTCGAGTTTTGAGGACCGTCGGATCGTCGCCAAACCGTCAGGATTCGCCCGCGTCGCTTTGGAATCGGTAAGCGCCTCGTTTAATCGTCGACCGTATGATTTCCCGTGGACGTTCCGGATCGTGCCGCGTCTTCCCGTGAACAGTAAACAACATGGGTAAGTCTTGGTCGTCCGATTGTGGACGTACGTTGTAGGTTAAGCCACGTGTTAGATTGATCGGTGACCGTTAAATTAGTGCGGAGCAGTGGAGATTGTGCCACACGTCAGCCGTATCGGCTCAGCCCAGTGTTGACATCAGCTGACGCATTAATTCAGATTTTTCTTTATAAAAATAATTCGGTTAATTCGGATTTTCCAATTTTAGATATTTTTTGGATTTTTGAATCTTCTGAGGACTCGTTCTCCCTCATACGAACTCCGGTTGAGGTGATTCAAATTTTTAAAAATTTGTAAAATTGAGATCTATGCAATGGTAGCTTTGGTTTGAATTTTTGAGTTCATTTGTTCTTGGTGTTTATTTGCTATTTCTTCTCGATTCGCGTAGACGTTGAATTATGCGAGGCTTCGGAGGAGGGATTGGCAACTCTAGAACAAATTTCAGACCAAGATCAGGAATTTAATCAAGGCAAGTTGTGCTTTGATCATGTTGAACCCATGTTAGGAAAAATTGCTATTTTGATTTAATCTATTGCATGTTATTTTATGTGTATAAATGATTTCAACCTAAAATTGGGATTAGCTAATGTACCCTTTGAATTACACCCTACCTTGCTAATTGTATGCCATAATTCACTTGTCCCCCTAGGTTGGTTTACTATAGTTGGTTAATAATGAAATCAAATGGATGGTTAGATCGAATTAGAATGCTTAGCCATGCCACGTCATCACATGTTCGTGAATCACTGTTTAATAATCTTGATTAATGGAATATGGAACAATGATGAGAATTTGTGTGTCATGTGTGGTCACACGATGAGATTAAGTTGTTGTGGCGAGGAGGTCACGCAACGATGTTGATTTGTGGATAGCATGTGGTGCTTGGTAATCAACTGGGGTTGGTAATCACTTCGATTGAAGCAAGTGGCAAGGGCAAGTGTGCCAGGGTGGGTCCGATGGGCAGAGGGTATGTGTAAGTCTTGCTTTAATCAATCCTAAGGACTTAACCTTGCGAGCCTTTGACCTGAGTCAATCTTGCAACCACATGTCTGTTTTGGGGCAGCCTAGCTGACTAATTTGCAAATGCTTAGCTTGAGTGCTATCGTGGTGGTGTGAGTCCGGGTGTACGGAAGAAACTCACATGGCGCAAGAGGGGGGCCCTGTTGTGGTGGTGTAACCCTTCAGTGTTGAAACCTCAGCGAGTTGTACTGGGTTAAGGTGATGCATTGTAAAGGCTTTGTTATAATCGTTCACCTGTGTGGTGCATGGTTGTATCGTGTGGGTAAAGTGCATAACCTCTGCAGAGTGTACAAACTATTCGGATAGCCGTGCTCACGGTATTGAGCAATGCTCGGGAATTACAGTCAAGAGGTAGTTAATTAAAATGGATAATTGGTTGGGATGGCAGGATGCCATGTGGATAATGGAACCTGGATTAGGATGGAAACTTGGTTTATTTGAGAATCATTGAATGTATTTACTGTTATTATTTGTTTTACTGTCTTTTCAATCTATGTAATATATGTGTTCTTAAATGCTGCTTAGTTGCAAATATACCACTTAGCCATTCCTTTGGAATAAGCCTTGCATATAGCTATGGTAGAGTTGCATTCTGTGCACAACTTGTTGAGTACGTGCTGGTGTACTCACCCTTGCTTAACAAACCAACAAACAGTGGAGGAATCATCGCCCAAGTTGAAGGAGGACTTTCAGGTGGACACGAGTCACTAGGCCAAGCCTTGTCAGTTGCCTGTGGTGTGCTGATGGGACATCTACGTCTTTTTGCAACTTTCCGCTGCATTTGTCTAAAGTCTAAGCCCATGTGGCTGAATAATGTAAGTGATCATAAGATCATACTCTAGTTATATTAAATAAATGGAGTTTTATTATTCTTATCATTGTGTATGATGTGATGCTTACCGATGTTAAGCTATGTGCACTAGCGTTGATCCTAGGACTAGTGCGGTAAAACATAGTGGGTTCGAATTGGTGAATTCGGGTCCCGACATAAAACTACTTCAATACCATCACCTTCTCGGCACACCAATTCATCAAAAAATAAGTACCAAGGGGAAATGAATACTAGATCCACACTCATATCAGTTTTATGCCCGGTTATAAAATTGGTAATTGCCCTACCTTTAATAGCCTTAGCCGATTCATATGTTATGTCGAACTCGATGAGTGTGTATGCCCATTTGCCAAATCGATCTACTTTGTTGATCAGAAACAAATTACAAAGAGATTCTAAATTACAAAAGCTACTTCTAGTCAACAGAAAGTAAATAAAAGTAGATGCGAGTTATTTGATTGATTGTTATTGTTTTGGCTCACCTCAAGTCCACCTTTTATAGCGTCTGGGCCGATCATATCTTTCTCCAATCCATCACAAGCCATGAATCGTATTGGCCTCTACAATCAGTCATATATTATTTCCAAATCTTAATGCTGACAGGGTCAACTTTGATTTCCAAATACAAACTCATCCTTGAATCGATATCAATTAGAGTCCTTTATTTATACTAGCTTTATCTACATTTAGACTCTACTCCCTAAATCGGCTATTCTGATCAAATTGTAGTGCTGACACCCGTGTAAAGTTGTGTATTTTGTTATACCCACCAGCCAGTTGCAATAATAAGTCGTTTTGACCTTTTAGTCTTAAGTAAAGTCTTTTTGACAATTATATTTTTTAAATATAAAAACAACTATTTTTTAATTATAATGTAAATTAAAAATAATAAAATTTATCAAGACAGAAATAAATGGTGTGGTCAATCCATGTATTTTTTATATGTATTCATGGTCAAAATATTCACAAGTTATGGTTCATACGCGCGCATGCAAGTGTTACTGTAACTGTATATTTGGGTCTTCCTAACAAACTACTAGGTCTTTTCCAAGTTTTATTAAGCAAAAACATAGTTTCTTTTACATTTTTTAACAAATAAATTCAAGTGAATCGACACAAACTCAATGATCACGGAGAACATGCAAGTTGAAAAATACAAGTGGTCCCAAGCCCCATTTGTTAGCATCATGTTGGATGCCATTTCCCAATCATACATATTTCCTTATGACTAATACTAAGAAACCGGGCTGCCCTTTAATAAGTAAATAGTTTCTAATTTTTTTGAATGGGATAGCTACAATTTAAACACACATTTGGTTGAATGCCCCGCTTTGCAAAACATTTTGGTCTACAACATGGCACACTGCACTTTTTGTGGACGACAAATCTTAGCTAACAATTTGTGTCAACTACTACAGAACTGGGCATCACAACCGGCCTATTAGAAGCGGTTTGGTGCGAACCCGTTGTGATGTTCGCACCAGAAGCGGTTCGTAGGCAACGGTCTAGAGAGGGCTTCCAGAAGTGGTTTGAGACACGAACGCTTTTGGATATTGCGTTCTAGAAGCGGTTCTTGTCCTGCATCGCTAGCCGATTTTCGAAGCGGTTTGGGACAAGAACCGCTTCTAGAACGCAATATCCAAAAGCGGTTCGTGTCTCAAACCGCTTCTGGAAGCCCTCCCGCGCAGCACATTTAAACCATTCTTCTTCCACGAGCCAGCAGAGGTACGATCGAACAGAGAAGAGCCGGCCCAGCGCTATTCTTGGGGAGGTGCTATCCAAATTTTTAATTGGGGGTGATTAGCTCCAAATTAAGTGTTTCAAGGTTAGTAACATCATGTGAACATCCTTCTCACATAGATATTGCTATTTTTTTCAATGGATGTGGAGAAATCTTGAACTTTTTAAGCAAGATCACCATGATCAAAAATTTATTTTCTATGCTTATTTTTGTTGTTGTATGAAGATGTAGGGTGGAGATCTAGTTCAAAATATGACATTACAAGGTAAAGGTGATTGGAAGCTTTAGATCTAGGTGGTTGTTAGCTTTAGAATCTGAAATATCACAATAAGTTGGGGGAGATCTAGGTACAATATTGCAAGGAAGTAATTATTGGTGTATGAAATAAAATAGAAAAACATGTAGAAGGAGCATTGAAGGTGATGCTAACGAGGGAGAACAGTTCTTGCTGGACTCCATCACGCTGAGTAGCATCGAAGGTGATGCTAACGCTGCTGCCGCTGAGGCTAACGTTGGTTCCGGTGAGGCCGTTGAGGCTACAGCCGATGAAGCCATTGACGCTAGAGCCGCTGAGTCCGGTAACACTGGTTCCGGTGAGGATGAGGTATAGCCAGAAGAATATAATCCCCGTGGACATGTTAATTAATCGCAATTCATTAATATAATACACTCTGACACGTTTATACATATATTTGTGTATTTCAAGCCCCGTACATCGAGCAACCAATCCAAGCATCGGGGACCTAACAAGAAGCCATCCACAAAGCACGTGTTTACCGACGTTAACAACGAAGGGATGCCAGTTGCCCCTCTTTCAGCAGTTGGGTCGTACAACAATGCTTGCGGTTACCACGTGAGGGATCATGTCCCAATTAGCATCAGAAAATGGGCCGAAGTTCCTCAAGCTACCAAGGACCTGCTCTGGCAAGATATTAAGGAAAATTTCACATTTCCTCAAGGGTCCGAAGACAAGGCCAAGAAATTCACTTTGAAGAAGATGGCAACCTCGTTTTAGGCATGGAAGACGTCTCTCAGCCGCAAGTATGTGCAGAAGGGAGAAAGACCTGACTTCAACCAATTTCCTAAGCTGGCGGATCACTGGGAAGCATTCGAGGAGTACAAGCCGTCAGTGAAGGCCGAGCCACGAGTCAAGAACAAGGCCAATTCACAGATGAAGGAATACCACCACCATCTTGGCACCGGTGGTTACCTCAAAGGTCACTCGAAATGGGAGAAGCGGGAAGAAGAATTAATGGCGAAGGACGCCACACGGCTACCGCTTTAGGGAAGAGCGCTGCGCAATTGGTTCATGGGTCATGGGGGCCTTTCGGATGATGGCAGCTTGGTGATGGCACCAGAGTGCAAGAGGCGGTCAAAGGATTGTACAAGCTATCGAAATCGCCTCGAGTACGTTGGTGACGAGCGGGGAGAATGACGAGCTAACACATGCCCTTCAAAACCCTGAGCACCCAGGACGGACACGAGGTATGGGCAAGCTAACACTGTGGAAGTACGGTTTCACCAAGGATGCGCATACATACAGGAGCCGGCATAAAAGCAAAACAAGAGAATCATATAAAATGTACCAATTGAAACAAGAGCTCAGAGCAACCCAGGCTAGTATCGACAACATAGTTGAGCAACAAGTACAAATTGCTCTCAGCAAGCTTCAGGGACTAGGTCCGAGCAATCAGTCGGACGCCGTGATCAGCCCCTCAGCGTGGCGGAGTAGCTGCGCGTCCACCGGGGCCCCTGAAGCGGACAACTTGCTGGCCCATTATCCCGTGGATGACATAAGGGTTCACCGCCAGTGTGAGCTACACGTTGATGCGCGTAACCTCTCCATCAAGGTGGCTTACAGCATGGCATATCCGGTGGAGCCGGGCCAGATGTTCCACTGCAACGAGATACCCCCGGGTTACTCGAAGGTCATGGTGGAGGAGGTGCTGAGCGGATTTGAAGAACTTCACCTCGATATTGATGGAGGCGACGACGTGACCAAGCTTGGACAGGCCCTCCACAATATCATCCTCTGGCGCAAACGGTACATCATATTTTTAGATGGTGTGGAGGCGTCATCTCCACCACGGCAACCCACGCCTCCTCTAACGTCACCTCCACGCAATGCCTCGCCGGCAAAACAGAGCACGCCTCCACCACCACCTGCTCCACGCAGAAGCCCTAGTCCACCACCAACATCTCAAACAAAAACGAACCCCAGGAAAACCACGCCTCCACCATCTCCTCCGAGGAAGAAGCTCGATACCAGAAGGGCTCCTCCACCTGCTCCCAAGAAGGCGGAGTCCAGCCGATCGAAAAAGATAAAGGAACCTCCAAAGAGGACATATGATAGGACTAATGAGGAGAATTGTCGGGACCCGAATTTCACCAATTCGAACCCACTGTGTTTTTCCGCACTAGTGCCAGGATCAACGCTAGTGCACACAGCTTAACATCGGTAAGCATCACATCATACACACGATAAGAATAATAAGACTTCATTTATTTAGTATAACTAGTGTATGAGCTTACACTATTCAGCCACATGGGCTAGACTTTAGACAAATGCAGCGGAAAGTAGCAAAAAGACGTAGATGTCCCATCAGCACACCACAAGCAGCTGACGAGGCTTGGCCTAGTGACTCGTGTCCACCTGAAAGTCCTCCAGCGATGATTCCTCCTCCATTTGTTGGTTTGTTAAGCAAGGGTGAGTACACCAACACGTACTCAACAAGTTGAGCACATAATGCGATTCTACCATAGCTATATGCAAGGCTTATTCCAAAGGTATGGCAAAGGATCAATTTGCAACTAAGCAGCATTTGTAAACACATACATTCTATAGATTAAAAAGACAGTAGAACAAATAGTAGCAGTAAATAGATTCAGTGATTCTTAAATAAACCAAGTTTCCATCCTAAATCAAGTTCCATTATCCACATGGCATCCTGCCATCCCAACAGTTGTCAATTTTAATTAACTACCCCTTGACTATAATTCCCGAGCATTGCTCAATACCGTGAGCACGGCTATCCGAATAGTTTGTATACTCTGCAGAGGTTATGCACTTTACCCACATGATACAACCATGCACCACACAGGTGAACGATTATAACAAAGCCTTTACAATGCATCCTCTTAACCTAGTGCTATCCGCTGAGGTTTCAACACTGAAGGGTTACACCACCACAACAGGGCCCCCCTCTTGCGCCATGTGAGTTTCATCCGTACACCCGGACTCACACCACCACGATAGCACTCAAGCTAAGTATTTGCAAATTAGTTAGCTAGGTCGCCCATACAGTATATGTGGTTGCAAGATTGACTCAGTCAAAGGCTCGCAAGGTTAAGTCCTTAGGATTGATTAAAGCAAGACTTACACATACCCTCTCGCCCATCGGGCCCACCCTGGCACACTTGCCCTTGCCACTTGCTTCAATCTAAGTGATTACCAAACCCGCTTGATTACCAAGCACCACGTGCTATACACAAATCAACCTCGTTGCGTGACCTCCTCGCCACAACAACTCAATCTCATCGTGTGACCACACATGACACACAAATTCTCATCATTGTTCCATATTCCATTAATCAAAATTATTAAACAGTAATTCATGAACATGTGATGACGTGGCATGGCTAAGCAATTCTATTCCGTTCTAACCATCCATGTTGATTTCATTATTAACCAACTATAGTAACCAACTTAAGGTGACAATGAAGCATGGCATACAAATATCAAGGTAGGGTATAATTCAATGGGTATGTTTAGCTAATCCCAAATTTAAGTTGAAATCATTTATACGCATAAAATAACATGCAATAAGGTAAAACAAAATAGCAACTTTTCCTAACATAGGTGCAACATGATCAAAGCACAACTTGTCTTGGTTAAGCTCCTGGTCTTGGTCTAGAAATTGCTCTTGAGTTGCTTGCTCCTCCTCCGAAGCCTCGCACAATTCAACGTCTACGCGAATCGAGAAGAAATAGCAAATAAACACCAAAACCAAAGACCAAATAAACTCAAAATTTCAAACAAAAGCCACCATTAGAAAGATCTTAATTTTACAAATTTTTAGGAATTTGAATCACCTCAATTGGAGTTCATATGCAAAAATTATAGCGTTTTGAAGTTTGAAAATCCTGAAAATCCCTAAAAATTATAAAATCCGAATTACTTGAATTATTTTTATAAAGGAAATCGCTTTTATGGCGTCATCAGTGTGCTACGCTGACGTCAGCCCTTAATTCTGACCAATGCGGCACCGACACGTCCGAACGGATCTGTGTCGCTGACCATTGGCCCCACCGCTGACTCAGCAGGCGATCCAACCCGATACAATGCACACGTCAGCGTCCACGCCAGCGCCACGCAAGCGCCACCTCAGCGTGGCTACCATGCGTCAGCAAAGCATCCAGCCACCTCGGCAGCCGGCGCACGCAGCCCTAGGGTCGTCGGCGACGAGCGGGCAGCACCTCATCAGACTCACCTTGACGTCGCCTATCGAATGACGCGAACGGTTCTCTGATTGGAGCTTCGGTTTGTCGGCGGCGGCTTTCTTCTTCGGCGGCGACGACCTCCACGGCGAACTCCCTCCTCGGTGATGCTCCGGCGAGACAAGGGTGCGCACCAGATACGCCTTGACGCGGCGAGTTCGAAAATCTCGCCGGCGACTCGAAACAACAATCCACAGCGGCTAATCGACGCGACTAAACTTGCGGCGGTGTGCTCGGAAGAGCTTCGATTGTGGCGACTATGCGGCGATTCTTGGGCTACGGCTTGAGGCTTTGATTGCTTATGACTTTGCGCACCCGATGCTCTCCGTTTTATAGTACGTGGTGGCCGGATAAGGCATGGCCCGGCGCGGTGTCCATGATAGCTAACACGGAAAGTCTCGGCAGAGCTCGACTCGAACACGCTGGAAACGATGATGCTGGGTCATCCGATTGGCGATCAACGGTTGAAGCGCTCCCCTACCATGCGTATCCAACAGCCAAAAAGGTTTAGGTTTCTATTATGCTTGAGTAAATCTTGTCCGTTCAATCTTGATCCAACGGCACGGCGCTGGGGTTTCCTATTATACATGCGGATAAATCCGGACGGTTGAATCCACATCCAACGGCCGAGAGCATTCCCTCTGGAAAACAGACCGAGCGGCTTTGCTATGCTTGGGCCGACGTGCACAGTGCTGGGCCTCGGCCCAGTACTGTTCACGATATTTTCTATGAGTTTTTGATTTAATATAATTTGAGAAAATAACTTTATTTATTTAGGGCAGTATAAATACTCTAAAAATTCTAAGAAAAATCTCAAAAATGCTTTGAGACATTCTGAACTTAAATAAAATATTTTCACCAAAACTTTATTTTAAATTCCTCTTTTAATAATTATTTCTTAACAAAAGGTAATTCACTTTAATTCAAAATAATTCAAATAAATCTCAGAAAATCCAATAAATTCCAGAAAATTCACAAAAATCATAAATTGCAATAAAATAATATTTAATATTTTAAAAGTCAAAAAATTGGGATGTTACAAACCTCCCCCCTTAACAGAATCTCGACCCCGAGATTCAGGGCTAGCTAGAGAATAGGTTTGGAAATTCTGCCTTCAGATCTTCCACACGCTCCCAGGTTGCTTCCTCTTCTGTATGATTACTCCATTGAACCCTACAGAAGCGAGTAGACTTATTTCTGGTTCTGCGCTCCATCACGTCCAAAATCTTAATAGGCTGCTCTTTATAAGTCAGATCCTCTTGTAATTCGATAGCTTCTAATGGCATCCGCTCTGCTGGCACTCTAAGACATTTCTTAAGCTGAGACACATGGAACACATCATGAACTCCTGCTAATGATTGTGGCAACTCCAATTGATATGCAGCCTCTCCTCGGCGACTTAAAATCTTAAATGGTCCAACATACCTAGGTGCAAGTTTTCCCTTGACTTGAAACCTTTTTACACCTTTAAGGGGAGTAACTCTGAGATACACGAAATCATCAAGTTCAAAACTCAAATCACGACGGCGATTATCCGCATAACTCTTCTGCCTTGACTGAGCTGTTTTCAATCTTTCTCTGATCATGGCAACTTGTTCCTCAGCCTCTCTGAGTAACTTAGGTCCAAATACCGAACGCTCTCCTGTCTCATTCCAATTCAATGGGGTACGACAGGCACGACCATATAATGCCTCAAATGGTGATATTTGCAAACTAGCCTGATAACTATTATTGTAACTGAACTCGGCATATGGCAAACATTTATCCCAAGATGTACTGTAAGATATCGCACAAGCTCTCAACATATCTTCCAAAATCTGATTAACCCTTTCTGTTTGACCATCTGTCTGTGGATGATAAGCGGTACTAAAATTCAGACGAGTTCCCATTGCTTCGTGCAATTTATCCCAAAATCTTGAGGTAAATTGGGTACCTCGATCCGATACGATTTTCTTAGGCACACCATGTAGACATACAATTCTTGACATGTATAACTCTGCCAATCGATCTCCCGAATAGGTCGTCTTTACCGGAATGAAATGAGCAACTTTAGTCAACCGATCTATGATGACCCATATCGAATCGTAACCACTCTGCGTCTTGGGTAAGCCCGTGATAAAATCCATTCCTATTTCCTCCCATTTCCATTCTGGAACCTTTAATGGATGCAAGAGTCCTATAGGCCTTTGATGCATTTCTTTTACCCTTTGACCCACGTCACATAACGCAACATGTTCTGCCACTTCACACTTCATACTTGGCCACCAGAATCTTTTCTTCAGATCCTGATACATCTTGGCACTTCCTGGATGAATTGAGTACTTAGAATCGTGTGCTTCCTCAAGAATCAACTGTTTAAGCTCCTTTTCATTTGGCACACAAATTCGTCCTTTGAACCATAGGGTTCCTTGCTCATCTACCGAGAAATCTTCAGCTAAATCTTCTTCCTTCTTAGCCTTGATCATGCTGATCTTTTCATCATTACTTTGCCTTTCCTTGATTTGATCCTCAATGGTTGGTTTTACTTCTAAAGCAGCTACAAATCCTTGCGGCACAACCTCTAATCTCAACTTCTGAAATTCTTCACACAATTCCGGTTGGTCGCTGGCTTCTATTGTATTTAAACTGTGGCTCTTACGACTCAAAGCATCGGCTACCACATTAGCCTTTCTAGGATGATAATGGATTCCCACATTATAATCCTTAATCAATTCCAGCCATCTTCTCTGTCTCATGTTAAGATCTGACTGGGTGAATATGTACTTTAGGCTCTTATGGTCTGTATATATCTCACATCTATTTCCAATGAGATAATGACGCCATATCTTTAAAGCATGCACTACGGCTGCCAACTCCAAATCATGCGTCGGATAATTCCCCTCATGCGGCCTCAACTGCCTTGATGCATAGGCTACAACCTTGCCGTTCTGCATTAGCACACAACCAAGACCCTGTCTTGATGCATCACAATAAATATCAAAACTGCACTGTACATTTGGTAACACTAACACAGGTGCAGATGTTAACCGTTTCTTTAACTCCTGAAAAATTTTTTCGCACTCGGGCATCCATGCAAATTTCTTTTCTCTCTTCAACAATTGCGTAAGAGGTCTTGCAATCGTCGAAAATCCTTCTATGAAACGACGGTAATATCCGGCCATTCCCAGAAAACTACGAATCTGAGTAACCGTCTTTGGCCATTCCCAATGTAATACAGCTTCCACCTTACTTAGGTCCACAGCGACTCCTTTAGCTGTCATTACATGACCAAGGAACTCTACCTTTTCTTTCCAAAAGTCGCATTTACTAAATTTGGCGTATAACTGCTGTTCTCGCAACTTCTCTAATACCAATCTTAAATGCTCTGCGTGTTCTTCTTCTGTCTTGGAATACACAAGGACATCGTCTATGAAGACAACCACAAATTTATCCAAGTATTTCATGAATACGTTATTCATCATGTTCATGAAACATGCTAAGTCAATCCTCAGATCATATCAGCATGATCTTTAATTGTTGAACGACTAAAATTTTATTCCTGAATGCTGCCTGACATGTTCCTTTATTACAAGAGCTGACTCATAAGTCATATAGTAACGAAAACACCAAGCTGGTAATTAAACCTAACGAAAGTAAGTCTAAAATATCTCAGGCAGAAATGGCAATCACAATCCTAAACATCTAGATGATCCTCCTCCTCACCACCTTCACCACAAATGCTAAACGGCGGATTGCAGGCTCTTGGATAGCTATCCCTATCGTCTTGATCTTGATCAGTGAAGAGAGAGTCGTTCTCTTGCGGATCAACGGCGACGTCAACATCGGGTATTTCCAGCACAACTTCCACAGTGTCCTGGGCTTCATCTGTCGTGATGTGATTTATCCTTCCACGCGTTGCCGTCTGTGGTGACGTTCCTGACTGAACGGGTGCTCGATTTCCTCCGGTCACTAGGGCTGTAGATGGGGTAGTGCTCAAATTGAAACGAACCGGGGTAACGTTTCCCTTCTTCGGACACTTGTTAGCAAAATGTCCTGGCTCATTGCAAGAAAAACATTTCTTGACAGCGGTCTGCTGACTTCCTGCCTGTGCATTGCCTCCTGGTGCTGGGGTTTGAAAATTCTAATTAGTGGGGCGAGATGACAAAGTTGATGTCTTGTTGGTCCACTGGGGTTGAATCCTTGCAAACTGTTGAGGTGACATCCTCAATCTAAACTGAGTAGGCCGTCCAGCTTGACTAGCCATTCTGCGCTTACGATCCTCGCCCAACTCCTTACGCTTATCTTCAAGAATCAGATCCTTGTTTACTAACTCTTGAAAATCAGGGAAGTTGTGGGTAATCAATCCCACCTGCAGTCCAGAGTTTAATCCTTTCAAGAAACGGGACTGTCTAGCCTTATCCGTGGCCACATCTTCTGGTGCATAACGCGCCAATTGAGTAAACTTATTCAGGTACTCTGCCACTGTTTGGCCTCCTTGCTTCAAAGCCCTGAATTCTTCCTTCTTGAGATCCATCATTCCTTCCGGCACATGATACTGACGGAAAGCAGCTGAGAATTCCTCTCAAGTAATCTCCTGTGGGGCTTCATGTGCTGCACAATAGTTCTCCCACCATTCCGCGGTAGTGCCTTCTAGCTAGTGCGAAGCGTATAACACCTTCTCGTTGCCCGTACATTGCGTAATGTATAACTTCCTCTCAATAATTCTCAGCCAATCATCGGCTTCTAAAGGATTAGCATTGCCAGAGAATGTTGGCGGGCGTGTCCTCATGAAATCCGACAGCTTAGATTGAGAGCACTGCCCATTATTGCCTTGCTGCACGTGATTATTTCCTACTACTTGGTTGTTCATATTCTACATCTGCTGCATCATGGTTTGCATAAGCTGTGTCTGTGCTGCTAGGAAAGCTCCTAAATTCTGCGTATCCACTGGTGGTGCTGGTGGTGTTGGTGTTCCCTCATTAGGATTGTCATTCCTGCGAAGACCACTTCCTAACGCTCCATTATTGCCACGAGTGTTCACCATCTGCTTTGATTATTTCTTAGGTTAGGAGAGATGAAAATAGCATAGATAAGATGTAAGAATTCCTAAAGCGGGGGAATAAGTTACACCCAACTTTATATCTTTATTAATTAACTTGGTATGGTTGCTTACAAAAGCCTAAAAGCTTTGCAACGCATACTGGACACTCAGCAAGCATTAAAATCCAAACTAAACACTCAACCTTAACGTCTATTACATTTGGGTAAGACTCTGCTAATGACGCGACTCGATATTTGAGTCTCAACTTAACCCTAAAAGTTCTACTCCTCAAGCCATCCACCATGAGAACTCCCCGGTGGGTACACTGGCGGACGTGCTGGTGCTGGTACAAACCGATCCCATCGGTCTTCGGCTGATTGCTCTTCCGACTCAGATTTCATCTTCTTAGATTCTGCCTCTTCCGATGATGTTCGTGTGGCGCGACCTTCCTGTAACGCTTCCTCGAGCTCCATGATCTTTTCCTCGTAAGCTACTCGAGTCTCGTGCAGTTCCTTCTCCGAAATCCTGAGTGCTTCATAGGCCGTCCTTAGCTCCGTATCGGTGTTATGGACATGGGCTTCTTGAGCGGCTGCGAATCGTGCTATGTGTACTGCAGTAGCATCCTCCCTCCGTGTGACGTATGAATGCCAAGCATCTCGAACCATGGGGTGGAGTCTGAACACCGTGTCCTCCAACTCACGATAGTAGTCATAGCAGATCCTCCCTAGAGCAACTCGTGATGCCTCCTGGATACTGATCTCCCAAGTTGCTCTCCTTATGGTGATACTGATAGGTTGGCTTGATATCTCACCCTTCCTGGCGTAGATTAGCAGCTTGCACACCATTCCTCTTGGTGCTCCGTTGACGATCCAATCTCGGCCTTGATATGTAGGTTTGGCGAAACCTCCCAAAACTTGAAATACTCTCCAGAGCTCTGTTGCGTAGCCACCCTCGCACTCTATGTACCTCTATATCCTCCTCATCTATTTAAAAGAAAATAGATAAGTCTTCAACTTCAAACGGCCACTCCGTGAAATTTGAGGTAGATTGCAGCAAAGGTAAGGATCAGAGAATGAGATAAGTCAAGAGTGTTATTTTTAATCCAATTTAAGTTTTTCCTTTTAGAAAATAGTTTTGGACACTCTATCAAGCTAGGGCCAAGTCTTACAGTCAGTATGCTCTGATACCACCTCTGTCGGGACCCGAATTTCACCAATTCGAACCCACTGTGTTTTTCCGCACTAGTCCCAGGATCAACGCTAGTGCACACAGCTTAACATCGGTAAGCATCACATCATACACACGATAAGAATAATAAGACTTCATTTATTTAGTATAACTAGTGTATGAGCTTACACTATTCAGCCACATGGGCTAGACTTTAGACAAATGCAGCGGAAAGTAGCAAAAAGACGTAGATGTCCCATCAGCACACCACAGGCAGCTGACGAGGCTTAGCCTAGTGACTCGTGTCCACTTGAAAGTCCTCCAGCGATGATTCCTCCTCTGTTTGTTGGTTTGTTAAGCAAGGGTGAGTACACCAACATGTACTCAACAAGTTGTGCACAGAATGCGATTCTACCATAGCTATATGCAAGGCTTATTCCAAAGGTATGGCAAAGGTTCAATTTGCAACTAAGCAGCATTTGTAAACACATACATTCTATAGATTAAAAAGACAGTAAAACAAATAGTAGCAGTAAATAGATTCAGTGATTCTTAAATAAACCAAGATTCCATCCTAAATCAAGTTCCATTATCCACATGGCATCCTGCCATCCCAACAGTTGTCAATTTTAATTAACTACCCCTTGACTGTAATTCCCGAGCATTGCTCAATACCATGAGCACGGCTATCCGAATAGTTTGTACACTCTGCAGAGGTTATGCACTTTACCCACATGATATAACCATGCACCACACAGGTGAACGATTATAACAAAGCCTTTACAATGCATCCTCTTAACCCAGTGCTATCCGTTGAGGTTTCAATACTGAAGGGTTACACCACCACAACAGGGCCCCCCTCTTGCGCCATGTGAGTTTCATCCGTACACCCGGACTCACACCACTACGATAGCACTCAAGCTAAGCATTTGCAAATTAGTCAGCTAGGCTGCCCCATAACAGGCATGTGGTTGCAAGATTGACTCAGGTCAAAGGCTCGCAAGGTTAAGTCCTTAGGATTGATTAAAGCAAGACTTACACATACCCTCTGCCCATCGGGCCCACCCTGGCACACTTGCCCTTGCCACTTGCTTCAATCTAAGTGATTACCAAACCCAGTTGATTACCAAGCACCACGTGCTATACACAAATCAACCTCGTTGCGTGACCTCCTCGCCACAACAACTCAATCTCATCGTGTGACCACACATGACACACAAATTCTCATCATTGTTCCATATTCCATTAATCAAAATTATTAAACAGTAATTCATGAACATGTGATGACGTGGCATGGCTAAGCAATTCTATTCCGTTCTAACCATCCATGTTGATTTCATTATTAACCAACTATAGTAACCAACTTAAGGTGACAATGAAGCATGGCATACAAATATCAAGGTAGGGTATAATTCAATGGGTATGTTTAGCTAATCCCAAATTTAAGTTGAAATCATTTATACGCATAAAATAACATGCAATAAGGTAAAACAAAATAGCAACTTTTCCTAACATAGGTGCAACATGATCAAAGCACAACTTGCCTTGGTTAAGCTCCTGGTCTTGGTCTAGAAATTGCTCTTGAGTTGCTTGCTCCTCCTCCGAAGCCTCGCACAATTCAACGTCTACGCGAATCGAGAAGAAATAGCGAATAAACACCAAAACCAAAGACGAAATAAACTCAAAATTTCAAAAAAAAGCCACCATTAGAAAGATCTTAATTTTACAAATTTTTAGGAATTTGAATCACCTCAATCGGAGTTCATATGCAAAAATTATAGCGTTTTGAAGTTTGAAAATCCTGAAAATCCCTAAAAATTATAAAATCCGAATTACTCGAATTATTTTTATAAAGGAAATCGCTTTTATGGCGTCATCAGTGTGCTACGCTGAATTCAGCCCTTAATTACGACCAATGAGACGCCAACACATCCGCACGGATCTGTGTCGCTGACCATTGGCCCCACCGCTGACTCAGCAGGCGATCCAACCCGATACAATGCACACGTCTGCGTCCACGCCAGCGCCACGCAAGCGCCACCTCAGCGTGGCTACCACGTGTCAGCAAAGCATCCAGCCACCTCGGCAACCGGCGCACGCAGCCCTAGGGTTGTCGGCGACGAGCGGGCAGCACCTCATCAGACTCACCTTGACGTCACCTATCGAATGACGCGAACGGTTCTCTGATTGGAGCTTCGGTTTGTCGGCAGCGCGGCTTTCTTCTTCGGCGGCGACGACCTCCACGGCGAACTCCCTCCTTGATGATGCTCCGGCGAGACAAGGGTGCGCACCAGATACGCCTCAACGCGGCGAGTTCGAAAATCCCACCGGCGACTCGAAACAACAATCCACGGCGGCTAATCAACGCGACTAAACTTGCGGCGGTGCGCTCAGAAGAGCTTCGATTGTGGCGACTATGCGGCGATTCTTGGGCTACGGCTTGAGGCTTTGATTGCTTATGACTTTGCGCACCCGATGCTCTCCGTTTTATAGTACGTGGTGGCCGGATAAGGCATGGCCCGGCGCGGTGTCCATGATAGCTACGACAGAAAGTCTCGGCAGAGCTCGACTCGGACACGCTGGAAACGATGATGCTGGGTCGTCCGATTGGCGATCAACAGTTGAAGCGCTCCCCTACCATGCGTATCCAACAGCCGAAAAGGTTTTGGTTTCTATTATGCTCGAGTAAATCTTGTCCGTTCAATCTTGATCCAACGGCACGGCGCTGGGGTTTCCTATTATACATGCGGATAAATCCGGACGGTTGAATCCACATCCAACGGCCGAGAGCATTCCCTCTGGAAAACAGACCGAGCGGCTTTGCTATGCTTGGGCCGACGTGCACAGTGCTGGGCCTCGGCCTAGTACTGTTCACGATATTTTCTATGAGTTTTGATTTAATATAATTTGAGAAAATAACTTTATTTATTTAGCAAGATTAATACTCTAAAATTCTAAGAAAAATCTCAAAAATGCTTTGAGACATTCTGAACTTAAATAAAATATTTTCACCAAAACTTTATTTTAAATTCCTCTTTTAATAATTATTTCTTAACAAAAGGTAATTCACTTTAATTCAAAATAATTCAAATAAATCTCGAAAATCCAATAAATTCGAGAAAATTCACAAAAATCATAAATTACAATAAAATAATATTTAATATTTGAAAAGTAAAAAAATTGGGATGTTACAAGAATGATGCGATCATGAAATCAGAATTGGCTGCACACTTTACAAAAAACAAGCTAGAGCCAAAAGTACCAATTGATCAAAAGTTATGAACACTTGCGACATGCCGTGCAAAGTTATTACTGTGTCGTCCAACTATGAACGAACAATAATAAAGACTACACAGAAGAATAAGCGTGGTCAGGCGACGCCGGCAAAGAAGAAGAGAGACCAAGATCAGGAAAACCTCGAAAGATTTATGAAGGAGGCAGGACTCAGTTGCACAGTTGTAGCTCTTGGATTAGCAGATGATCTCCCGATGGCAAAAGTCAGATGGCGATATGAGTTGGGCCGGGAGCTGATTGACCCTAATGAGATAAAGGATCTGCCAACTAAGATGCGGCAATTTCATGAATGGTACATGACAGAGTCCGCTCAAGGAAGAACGATGTTCCCCCTCCGTATCACACAAGAAGATTTTTATCGGGGGGACAACAATATATGGCTCGAATTCGAAGACTTCTACAATTTTTACCATGCCGGCGCCATCAATGTGTCTCTCATGAGTTGCTGGTGCCTGTAAGTGTCAAGCTCATACCTTTACCGTGTTCTTCCTCGTACTATAAAATTGCAACTCTAATAACTTATCCCTTTCTATGTAGAATGGAGATACAACAATGTAGAAAACAGAACATCTTCAACGTGGGCTTCATCGACCCAGAGATTGTTAACGAGTTCGTCATATCTCGATGCAGCCAGAAAGATGTTGAGGATTACATTCTAGATGCATTCTTGGGACAAAGACTACAAACGGTACATATTACGCCCTTCAACTTCGATGTACGATATATACAACCTCTCGTTCTTATCTTTTCCAAGGCATTGATAATACTACTAGCTAGTTACATATATGTTTCAATACATGAATAGGTTTCACTGGATCCTTTTTGTCATCAAGCTTGATAGTAGCCAGATCATTGTTCAAGACGCAAAAAGGACTCCGGTGGAAAAATATCAATATATCATTGACATCCTAAACAGGTATATATCACATATATATACGATAGTTTCCTTATTATATTGAAATACCTTGCTAATTCAAACTCTGATAATTACTATTCATAATAACGCATCACACAGGGCATTCGCAAGGTTCCGAAAGAAGCAAAAAGGAGCTTTCGAGAACGAATTTCATGTCCAAATAAGCACTCGAGTACGTATTAAAGAATATTAATATGCAGTAACAGTTTTTCATCCCAATAATTGTTTTCTTTTCAAAATTCATCGCAGGTTCTACAACAAACGGCTGGAAACAACTTACATGGCTATTATGTGTGCCACTATATGCAAAATATTACACACGGCGATGTGCCGACAAGCAACGCCGAGGTAGTGTGCACATGTCAATTTCTTAGTACTTACATTTTAATTACATGTCCAGAGATTTATTTATTTCCCGCTTTGTCAGCCCAACATTGATGTGCAAGGTGTGATCCGGCCGCACCGGGTTGCAGCAATCCAAGAACAACTCATCGGCTTTATTGTCGACGAGATTGTATCTACCGAAGGCAAGTTTCACACAAAGGGTTGGCGACATGGTCCTTCTATAAGGACAGGTGAACTGACAACATCAACATCGACCAAGGACATAAAGAGCGACGCACGCAAGAAATGAGCTCAACATTCGCCTGGCCTTTTATTCTTTAAAACTTGTAAAAGTGGCTTATTATTTCATGTGTTAATCAATTTGTTCATTTTTTAGTCTATTAAGTTCGTATTTTTCTGTAAATAAACCTGTAATTATCTAAATGAGTACGCATAAATAATATATATTTAATTGTGTCAAAAAAACTCCTGTAGTTCTATTTATTTTAATTGTCAAAATCTATATCAAAAACCCCTCTCAAAACATATTCTATATTGAATATAATCAAAACACTGTGTTATCAGCCTCTTCACAAGCGGTTGGTAACTCCAACCGCTTGTGGAGCCTCTCCACAAGCGGTTCGTAACATCAACCGCTTTTGGAGAGAGCCTCTCCACAAGCGGTTGGTAACACCAACCGCTTGTGGAAGACCCCCACGTGGCGGCTACTCGAGCCTGCCTGGACACCTTCGAACCGCTTATGGTGTCGAATCACAAGCGATTTGGGGAACCGCTTGTGATACCCGACGGGGTATCACTCGTGGTTGCTTACAAGCGGTTCTAAAACCGCTTCTGAAAGCGGTTTCGAACCGCTTGTGGATGCCATATCCACAGTAGTGGTCTATGACACGTGTGATATTAAACTAAAAAGATGTAGCGTCGTGTAAGTGCGGCAACGAACCAAACACTAGTTCAAAACTGTTCACTTTCATAAATGAATTATGGCAAAATATGGCAGTGAACTGAGCACCCTAGAATTCTTCCTCCAAATACGGAATTGTTTGCTTCTGCAGAAAACATGGTTTCATCCACCGTGGAGTGATGCCCACAAAGACCGTTGACATGATACCAGTAGGCACAAATGACAAATTGGGGCTTGCCTTGGTTTTGGGTGATGGCTTAGACCTCGATCTGGCGATCAAGCCAAAACTACAAGGTTGGCATTCGCCATGTTGTGATTTGTTGATAGCCTGCCAAAAGGTTTGTATAGAATCTAGGACATTGTTCGTGTCAATTATGCAAGAGGAAGTCATGATCATGCTACGAAGATATTTTTAGGCACTTATTTTGGACACGAGACAAGATTTCGAGCTAAGTATTTTAATCAAGTGTCAAAATTTCTCATCGTTTCTCGAAGTAAACACTTTTCTAGCCCCTAACTTTTTTTTCTTTTTTGCAAATTTGATCCCTTTCGTAAGCAATAGTAAAAATAATCCCCTCCTTAATCATAAAAACACCGGTAGGCGATATATGTTATATATCTTATCCCAGCTCCTGTGCATCTTTTCTCCAAACACTATGTAAATGGTTTTTTTTAAGGAGGAAATGGTTATTGAAAGTTTGAAACAAAAAAAAAATTCACAACATTGACAAAATGTCAATCCACCGTGCAACAAAGTTTTAATTCTAAATTTGTTCTACATAAAAACAAAAATAAAAAGCAATTTTGTGGAAACGAAATCCCAGAAAAACAAAAATGTAATCATTATTTACTGAAAATTTGTCCTTTTTTTCCTCCTCATATACACATAGATTTTGATTTGACTGTTTGGTTTGCTTACAATAGTTACCATTGCTTGCCTTACCAAAAATTTAGTAGTTTTGACCAAATTTGGCAAGCATTTATTTTGCTACCAAATTTTGGTAAGATTCCCATCTCCTTTGGTTTTCTAATTCATTTTATTGCCAATCTCTGTTCAAAACATTGATAACCAATTTAGTGGTCAAATTTTGGTAATGCCAAATTTTGGTAAAGTTTAATTTGACAAATGTATCATCAAACCAAACAAGCCATATCAAATTCTATAAAATGGCCATATTTAGCGGGTTGAGGATGTCAGAATGTAATTTGGCTGCAAAAGATATCTCCGCCTATCGAATGGCCATGTCAAATTCTATAAAATTGCTTCCCTAAAAAAAATCTAAAAGCATTACAAACTTGTATTTCACTTTGTTGCACCAAAGAAAAAGACGGGAAAATATATAGAAAAAAGGGCTACTAAAAAAACTCTTGTATTTCACTTTGGTGCACCAAGGAAAAAGACGGAAAAAATATAAAAAAGTACTAAAAAAACTCTTGTATTTCACTTTGGTTGCACGTTGAGAAAAAGGCCAGAAAAATATAAAAAGAGGGCTACTAGGGGGATATGTAGGGCTCTGATTGCTCAGGAGAACGCCACCCTATCCTGAGAGGGTCACCCACTCACCCACCGTGCAACAAAGTTTTAATTCTAAATTTGTTCTACACAAAAACAAAAATAAAAAGCAATTGTGTGGAAGCAAAATACATAGATTTTGATTTGCCTGTTTGGTTTGCTTACAATAGTTACCAATACTAGCCTTACTAAAAATTTAGTAGTTTTGACCAAATTTGGCATGTAGTTCATTTTATTGCCAATCTTTGTGCAAAACATTGGTAGGCAATTTAGTGATCAAATTTTGGTGAAGTTTAATTTGGCAAATGTATCATCAAACCAAACAAGCCATATCAAATTCTATAAAATGGCCATATTTAGCGGGCTGAGGATGTCATAATGTAATTTGGCTGCAAAAGATATCTCGTCTATAGAATGGCCATGTCAAATTCTATAAAATTGCTTCCCTAAAAAAATCTAAAAGCATAACAAACTTGTATTTCACTTTGTTGCACCAAAGAAAAAGACGGGAAAATATATAAAAGAAGGCCAGAAAAAACTCTTGTATTTCACTTTGGTTGCACGTTGAGAAAAAGGCCAGAAAAAAATATAAAAAAGAGGGCTACTAGGGGGATATATAGGGCTCTGATTGCTCAGGAGCCCACCACCCTATCCTGGGAGGGTCACCCACGCAAGGCGTCGGTGCTTATGTTATGAAGGCCAAAGCACCGGAAGAACAAGCCTTTAGAGGCACGATGAGATTCGTGCGAGGATCCCTGCAACTCGACCCCACATGGAGGGAGCGCAGCATGGTTTAGGGTTATAGACGCACGTGGTGCGCTTGTTACGTGGGCGTCCCTCCCGTAGGCACACTTCACCCTCGGTTGGTGCCGCTCTGGGCTTCTCTCCACCATATAAATCGGCCGCGGCCACGATGGGAAAACGGTATGGGACTATAAAGATTCTGTAGCAGTGGTGGCAGTGGGCCTGCTCTAGCAGCACATTGTGATTCAGATACCGGCCCAACGTTTCGAACCCAATGCTTGCAGCTGGACGTCGAACGGGACCTCACGTTCTGCGAGCGAAGATTTTGCCTGCCACAGCGTTAGGCCCAACACCGGCAACAAAGCTTGTTAAGACTCAAATCAAAATTTCTTCAAACAGAGTCACAGATCCAAAATTAAAATAAATCTATTTAAAACGAAAAAAAATTAATAAAACTGGACTCAATAATAGCTGTCAAATTTAAAATAACCACTTCAATAATAAATAAACTAATGTTACGTCGAACTATATCAAAAAACCCGATAATAGCTTAACAAGCTTGATAGCTCACCCTAGTTAGGTCCCTCGTGCGATAGATCCGGAATGAATGGTTAAGATCGCGCAGAAAAAATCACACAATCTAGGTGAGCTCGTACGACATTGAAGCAAGATACAACATACAACCATTCTTACATCTGAATGCACCAAAGTTATAGAAACCCTTGTACTTTCTTCCCCATCTGGTCATGCTTATGAAAAACACACATAGATTAGACTACGCACGAGCTGGAATCATATGGGAAAACATAGCTACGTATATATACGAAGATAGAGGCATAGAGGCAAGGACCAGTCACTACTGGTCATCCAACTTCCACACCTCATGGAGGAGCCTGTACCTCGCCGTGTTTGAGTTGCTGATCTGCTTCAACTTGGCCAGCGGATTCGATGGAGCCTTGGAGACGAAGGTCAATGGCGAGCTCAGCTCATCAAGCTCGTCGTCGCTCGTGTTGGACTTGCGAAGGATCGCCGATCCACTCTTCCTAGGATCACCAATGGTGCTTAATATTGCCCCAGATCCAGGATAAGGGTACAAGATGGGCGATGCGCTGCACGGGACCGCTCGTATGCCCTTGCCACTGCCGTCCAGATGGTCCTAACAACAGAAAGATTACTAATTGATTTCTGATGGTCCAAAACTCTTTAAACTGCATCAAACAGCCTTTGTTTTGCTGAAATTGTATTTTGTTACATATACATCCAATGTTTGTAATCACCTAGTTGTGTTTCCTTAGCAACCTATAACTTGAAACTAAAATCTTATACAAAATGGAATTACCTCGTTAGAAATGACACCCACTTTCCATTTTTCATCTTTTTTTTTCAAAAAATAAATCTTATACAGTATAGAATTACCTCGTTAGAAATGACACCCACTTTCCATTTTTCATCCTTTTTTTAAAAAAAATAATTTTCATATTTAGCTATACGAAAAAGGAAATTGTTTTTGGGTTTCTGTGGTACATCATTGAAAAAACATGTGCATTTGTCAACGATATAAGTAAATGCCGAATTTGCATCTTTAAAAAAAACTCAGGTGTTATATAACAAAAATTCTGTCCGTAACTGCCCAGTTGCTTATTCCACCCAAAACAGGAACAGGACAGGTTTATACTCTTTACTCATGGAATTAACTTCATGTCTTACGGTTTTGTGAGATTCTAGGCAATCAAGCATGTTATGTTCTTAACCTTTCGAGTATCTGGGCTCGCTACCAACATAAGTCCTGTATTATCAACGCATCCAAAAACTGAATAAACTAACCTCCAATTCTAGTGCTTGAAGCAAAGAATCTTGAATTGGGTCTGGACAAAATTCATCCGGTACAAAGCCATCAAGGATGCTCTTGATGATTGATGAACTAAAGGTAGGACAAATCTGTGAAAAATGAGATGATAGTATTACTATTATAAATTGAAAAATAACTTCAAGTTGATAAGAAAAAATTAAATGGTTCATATTGATAATTCATTATTAAAACAATGAACTTTTTCTTTTTGAACAAGACAGGAGTTCATGCCTCTTTCCTGGTACTGGTTTCCATGAGTACATCCTTAGGAAGCATTAGGAGATCACTCAATGCATTTAGGAGATAGAATGGATTGAGGGTTTCAGCAATGCCATTTTCACCATCCCCATTCTCAACTTCCGGATAGTCATCCATATCCATACCAAATAAGTCAGTAAGACATCTGGACCAGCTGCCAATCTAGCACCACCAGAAAAGATAGGGGTTGGTGCTCTCGATAACAAGCGAAGAATAATATAAATACGTTCCGCTGCTGTGAGTAGTGTGATCACACAATGAGCATGGTTGTACTTACAGCATTTTTCAGTTGGACCCCAGCACCGAAGCTAAATTTTCCAGATGGGATGGGAAGAACCTTAGGATCAGTTATTGGGTCAGACATGGGATCTGTTGGAATCTCATCATCTGACTCCCGTAAAATAGCATTGAACATTGCTACATCCAATCTAGCTATGCATTGCTCCATCACCTATCAAAGGAAAATACCGCTGGGAATTAGTACATGTCTAAAAGATTTGTATGAAGTCCATATTTCATCATTCTCAGTGCCTAAATCTTCAATCAAGATGCAGTTGCATTGAGCATCAAAAAATTTCATAAATAAAATAATTTAAGGTTAAATGTATAAATAAACAACAGAAACAATTTTACAAAAAGCGCATCAGGTGAACAAGTGCAAAATGGAGAGAAGCCTTACATCAAGAAAAGTTAAGGGTCAAATTATGTTTTTATCCGATTTGTGACATTTACCAACAATCATGATGCTCCCAGTGAATCACAATGAATTAAAAAAGACTACAGTTTATGGCACTCTTAAAAAGAAAAATATCTTAGGAAATGCCAGTAACAGCTTCAATAGACCATCAAGTTTAATATCAGGTATCTTTTCATGCTAGAAATATGTAACTATATATTTCTATACCTAATTTGGGAAAAATATGAGCATATTCGAGCTATTGATCAATCATATGAAGCTCACCAATTTGGCCAACATAGGCAGACACCCACACTCATGTCCAGCTGCCCTCACTGGGCAAAGCTTTTCTGATGCTTCTTTGAAAGCCTTCTTCCATATATCTATTGATAAGGTTGCTTGTTGCTGATTGCCCACAACAGTAATCCTTCCATAACATTTCTTTGCATTTGAACTAGCCTTTGATTCACTGATTATATGAGCAGATTGCATATGTGGTGTGAATGTCTGCAACGAAAGTTTTGTAGTGCAGAAAGTTCAACAAATTCCTATAAACCAAGGTACATGCAACAAAGGAGTTAAACTAACAGGGAAACAAACCTGCCACCAAATGGATTCAACAATCCGTGAGAATATCCATGATTCAATCTTCTTTAGTGCAGCTATAAATGTGTCGATATCTTCCCAGTTATCAAACTCAGGGGAAAGCAATTTTCCTTTCTTCCGATTAAGTGATTCCCACATTGATGCAGAATTTCTCCTGGGTGTTGTTTTGGAATTATAATCAGTAGAATTGATGCCATTTCCAGTGCCTGATTGCTTAGAAGTTTCGGTAACAATTGCTCGCAGCACCACACAGTTTGATAGCCAGAAGCTCAACCTGATTGGAAAAATTATGTCAGAATATGGATAAAACAATACATTAGAAAGTTCATCAACTGCTCTAACATAATGATGATGGACTAAAGTATGTAAAGAATTATCAAGTCACAGCCAATTATTCCACCCCGAAAAAAGTAGGCAGTCCTTAAAATGTGAAGGTTTGAACATAAGAGGAAATCCCATGCACCTTGCAACATCATATCCACAAGCTTTTGCAACCAAAACCAGCCCAGATGAAGCACTCCTTGCCGCACTTCCCATCTTATCTCTCGACCAGTTTTTTAATGCATGAATAAAATGCCTAGAGAGCCTTCGTGCCGGTGTATGGACCTTGTTTGTTGAGCTGCCATGTTCAGCAACCACGGAATAAAGGCCTATCTCAGCAGCAGCAGCTTCTCTTAACTCTGCTTCAAGCAACTCAACCCTAAGTTCTAATTCTCGAACTTTGCTGTCATTTCGATTATTTGAAATGCGTATCGGCACCTGAGCTTGCAATCCATCATCAGCACTGGCCTTAGCATCAGGAGAGATCACGATACCTTGGGAATCAACTTCCTTCACTTCTTCCTTTTCGGAATTAACTTTCTTATTTATGACGCTTCCATTAACATCTGGAACTCTCACACTGAAACTCATATTCTTTGCTCTATGACTAGTTAAAGTGCTATAAGTTCTCTCCCCAAACTGTCTTTGGTTGGAGTCTGTCATACCATAAGCAAATGACATTTTACGACCAGTTCTAAGAGCACTGTGTGGTGGAATAAATGGAGTTTGTTCTCCAGGAAAATCTGATAAAAGAGATGTATTCCTTGGATGGCCATTTGACTTTTGGACTTGAATTGGATACTTTTCAACTTCTTCACTCCTCACATTTGTACTGGATGATGGCATTTCACGCTGGGAATCCAATGATAAGCTGGCGCCTTCATTACCAACTATCCTGACATCCTTCCCCTAGAAAATTTCAAACTAGATTCAGATGATGCAAATAAGAAGACTCGAAGTTTAATTAGAGGTCAAAGATATTAAGAACATATGTGTTGTTATGGGAGAAAATGAACAAAAGAGCTGAATTATACAGTTACTATTTTTACTGAAACTAGTAAGCATTAATCGATGCACATGAAACTCCTGTTGTGTTAACATGGTGTTTACACGACAGAATAAAGTAAACGAAGAGACAACATATGAACTATCCAATCAGCCATTCCAACAGCTATGGCTTGCGTTGCGAGGAACAGTGTGTAAAAAATAAGATTGAATACTCCCCTTTTATATCAACCGCACTTTAGAAATGTGATGGAAACATGATAGTAGTAACAACTACTTATGCCTTGTCCAATGCTTCCAGTTTATTACAATTGTTTAAGAAGAAAGGTTCATTCAGAGGTGTAAAATAACTTTTCAAAGTACGATGAGCAGACAAGAGTCCATTCCACATATAAAGATGGTGTTCTGCTTTTACCTTGAGAGAATCCTGAGATCTATCACTACCTGTATGCACATTCCCATCGGAGTGGTACGGGTATGGAGCTTCTTCCTCATCATCATCAGTAAAGGAAGCAAATTCAGTATCTTCAGTGTACTCCTCACTCATTGTTGCCGACATCAATTCCTTTGGATCCTTATCAACTGATGCCTCTTTTGATAATGCATCTCTTGAGGAAACACTTGAGGTATCCCCATCCAAAGGCTGTATTCGAAGGTAAACCATGGGCTGTACATTGTTTCTAAGGCTCCTCTTGGAGTTAAGAGGCACAGGAACACTGGTGTCCTCATGAAACATTGCATGCTCGGCCAAGTCTAGTGTTGCAGTCCCCAAATGCTGTCCCTTCAGTTTATCCCTCCTTGGTTCATACAAATTCAACTCAAGCAGATTCTTCTGCCACTTTCCGCTCTTGGATGACCCCTCCTTCTGAAAAACAACTTGTATGCTTATAAACTCATTGAATTCGATCTTCCCCGCTGTGGAACCTGACCCGATTGAAGGTGAAACAGTGTTTGTTTTCCCTGAATTGCGCTCGCCATTTTCCCAAAAGAGGACTACAGAGCGCAAAGACTTGAGGGATTCAGAAGGGGGCCATGGGCTGATTTCCTGGATGAGGATATTGAAGTCTACATGGAAGGCAGCATCCTTCCTCGTCTTGGTTCGGAGGCCTAGTACCATTGCTGCAACACTCGATATAAACTGAGCTTATGTGTAGTGCTTGACAACTAGAATAACGGATGAAGACCACAACCTCACTGCCGTTCACTCTCAATTATCCATCAAATCCGGCGATGACATTAAGTTCATTGGAAGCAAAGTTCCTGCAATTAGTAAGGGGGTTAGTCAGTTAATCTAGTACTAACAAAAGAAGAAAAGCAGCTAACTTACGTGAAATTTAATAATCATGAGCACCAAGTCTTGTACTACATCCAGCAAAAAGAAATAGAGATCAAGCGAAACGAGATGAGCATCTCTCCACATTAAAATATATCACCACGATGCAAATTTATTGCAATGATGGAGGAGTGAAGAATTCAGTCAACTATATTCCATAAATGCAACTCATGGCATCACGTAGGCGCTATAAAAGATAAAGATTTCAATTATAATGGATACATAACATATTTTTGTGATACTATGTGACATAGTTTCTTACTCAGTATCACAGGAAAAACACAAGATGATCAAGGAGCTAAAAAAGGTATAAAAGCACACCCAAAAACTGCATTCAAACAACAACAAAAAACGATTGTCGCAAGAAAGAAAAGAGATAAATGCATCTCAAATCCCAAAATACAGCAACATTATAATAAAAAAAAAGAAAAAAGGGAAGGAAATGCCAGTGCTATGAAGAGATCTGAGAAAACAGACGACTTTGACCAGATTGTACCAATGCGGCATCCAAAATATGGCAAGCAACCCTCTCAAAGTCCCGATTTTTACCAGAGGAAAAAGAGAGTCCACTCCGATTAAACGCAGTCCAACCAGTCTGCAAGAACAGCCCCCAAAAGAAAGGCATCAAGAAGCCATAGAAGGGAAAATGAGACTTTTGGGGGACGAAAGGGCAGGAACTTTATCCACAATAACACCCAAATGCAGTACTAGAAGCAAAACACAACAAAACTAACAAGTAACAACCCCAAGATGCCTCAGTACGACTGTATTGAATGCGGATTAAATGCTAAAAATACCTCAAGTTAATAAGTTAGGACATCCCAATGTTGTACCAAAAACCAAAAGAAGTGGGAAAAGGGAGAGGATTTAGTACAAAACCTAAACCAATTTATTACACCAAATTCAGTACCAAAAAATAAGGTTGTTAATTCCAAAGTGCTGCATCAAAGGAATGCAAGCATCAATCAAATCAAACCCAAAAATGCGGATACAATTGATAGCCATCAATCAAACTAATCAACAACCAAGAAAAAAGGGGCCATGGCCCATGGCCAAACAAAGTAAACGCGTCAAGAACTGCAACCACCAAACAAGTAAAAGAAATGGGGGGAAAACAGCAACTACCTGAATCTACTAGGGCCAATCCAAACGCAATGCAACGAACCGGAAAAGATTGATGGAAAGAAAGAAAGGGAAGGAAGCAAGCATGGAAGAAGCTGCTCACGTTGGAATGAATGGGTTGGTGTGCGAGGTCGTGGACACGCAGTAGTGGTTGTCACTTGTCGGTGGGGTGGGGAGAACAGGACACAGGATACAAGAACCCGGCCCTCCTCGAGCTCGAGGAGGGAGAAGAAGAGATCGTGATCCGAACTCCGAAGCAAAGTGAAGTAAACTATTCGGAAGGAAAGAATCCAGGTGACTTGTTAATCTGGGCGGAGAGCTCGTGGAACCGGGACGGGGTTAACTATGAGCAATTATTTGGAGGCTTTTGGGACAGCAATTACTTATCAAATCATTACTTGTAATAAAGATCTCTCTGCTGTTATGACCGTATTTGTCGGTATTTATAAGTCATACGAATTAAAGGTGCTCTTGGTAGTCTTCGGTTCTTCGCAACGACAGATCAATCAAGAGCACGTACGGTAAGCTGACATTAACACATGTAGGCTCTGTTTGGGTAGATTTAGGCTTTTTTTTTTGCTTATAATTTAAAGTCAATTTCTGGATTTAGACAAGCTAACAGCTTTATACGTGGTAGAGTTAGATAATTTTACTATAACTTTAGTAATATTAGCCTAAAACCAATTCTCAATAAGTAAAAAAAAAACCTTTCCAGCGACTTTTGGCTTTTAGTCGTATAGAGTTTTATGGCTTTTGAAAAGATCAGATAAAAAATTACTCATTTATTTAGTCTTTATCTTTTTAGCTTTTAAGCTAATAAAAAAGTCTAACAAATAGGGCTTTAATCTTCCTCACGTAAGATTTAATGATGTGAATAAAAAAGAATAAATAATTTTTATCACTAAGCACTATATTCAATACATGTATGTAGAGAATATAAAATAAAGATGTATATTTATTAGGAGTATAGAGGGAACATCATACTAATTTTATATTAAAATATAAAATATATTCTATATTTATAAATAAAATCATTTAAATAATACGTCTTATAAATTTAGACGGTGCCACGGAATGAATAATTTGTTTGTTCTTTTAAAGGCCATTCTCCTAATAGACGCGCTACACAACGGAGGCAGGAGTACCTTTATGTTTTATCTTTTTCCTACCTTTTTTGTCTGGTTTGTTTTAACAGTGAAGGACGGTGTTTATATATTTATGTTTAGAGTCAGGATAGTTCATTTAATTTTACATAAGTAATTGTGTACTTCCTCCATATAAATTTACAAGTTATATCTTGAATGGTCATATCCACACATATAGGATATATTTTAATGTAAATTTAATGTGATGTTTCTTTTATGCATTAATAATAAACACTACTATAAAAGGGACAATATTAGACACATCATCACAGACGGTTTTAGAACAAACCGACTGTGATGCATTTTGGGCACATCGCAGACGATTTGTGGCTGAAACTGTATGTGATTTCTGATTATCACAGACGGTTTGAAAAATGATCCGTCTGTGATGAAAGGGAGAAGTTCACAGTCAATTTATGGATAAAATTGGCTGTGATACTTATCACAGCCGATTTTATCGACAAATAGACTGTGATGATAGATATAACTTCACAGACGGTTTGTGGATAAAACAGTCTGTGATATTGCCCTCATCACAGACGTGTTTATCCACGAACCGTCTGTGATCATCAATTGAAAACAACAAATGCACGCCTTACAAAAAAGACTACTGGATTGAGAACTAGATTGTATTATATATATAAGAAGATCATTACAAAAGTCTTTGATGATTTTGAGAACTAGATTGCATTATATATCTGAAGAAGCATTACAAAAGACTACGTACAAAACTAAATAAACTAAAAAAGACTACTCGTCGTCATCGGAGTCGGCGAAGTCCTCGCTGCAGCCGTCCAGGTCCTCGCTCGAGCCAGCTCAGTCTAGGTCATCTTCCAGCTCCCAGTCGTCGTGATATCCCTCCGACGAGTCGTAGCTTTCGTCGTCGGACGAGGAGGAGGAGGCCAGCGCTGGACGATTCTGCCCGGCGCAGGTGAAGGCAGAGGTGGCCGGAGGGGCACGGGTGGAGGCGAAGGCGGTCAGAGGAGCTATAGAGATGGCGCCGGCGTAGCGCCACAGCCATTGGCGCAGCGGCATGTCGGCGGATCCGGTTGGAGGTGCAGCCGAAGGTGGCGGTGGTGGAGGGGATATTTTCTGCTGATGATCGAGGATAGAGGTGGTCGATAAGCCTCTCTATTCTTATAGGCGCAGAATTACATTGGGGAAACGAAACGCCGCCTGGAATTAACAATCTGCATTGGGAAGACGAAACGATGAACTTGAAAGACTGCATCTGCATTAGGAAGATGAAACGATTAAGTCGATCGAAAGACTGCACGGGATTGCATTGGGAAGACGAAACGATGAACTCGATCGAAAGACTGCCGCGTCTGCATTGGGAAGACGAAACGATGAACTCGATCGAAAGACTGCGCGAACATCACGGACGGTTTGTAGATAAAACCGTCTGTGATGGCGTCATCGCAGACGGTTTTATCTACAAACCGTCTGCGATGTCATCACATCATAGACGGTTTGTAGATAAAACCGTCAGCGATGATACCTATTACCTGTAAAAAACAAAGAGCCTCGACCGCCTCTGTATTTTTAGGTTTTCCTCAATACTTCTGAGGTGGCTACGATTAAGAGGCGTTCTGGTGAAAGAGACCCTAGATTTGGAGATTTAATGGCAAATCATTGTGCTCTTGGTCATGCAAGGTTAGTTATTGCTTCTAATCTAAATTGGTCCAAATTATATTTAATATCTATTTTGGTGAAGAGGGAAATGAAGCTGGTTAATTTGTTCTATGTAATGTAAAGTAGATACATTTGCTATACCTTGTGCAGATCCATTTGTACTTTTTGATCTAAATTTGTCGTTTAACACCTATTGTTATATATGTAGCGTAGATGGACTGAAACTGGATATATGCTGAGAACCGTGCGAGCGCCGAGTACATTAATGGTGTCTCCGCTTTTAGAAGAGTTGTAGAGGAAGAAATGTCGAACAAGGGGGTGGAATTTATGCCTTGTCCATGCATTGACTGTGAGAATCTTCGGATGTTTCGAAACCCAGCGCAGATTGAAGCACACTTGATTTTACGGGGTTTCAAAAGGGAGTATACATGTTGGACCAATCACGGTGAAGAGTAGATTACACAGGGACCAAGTAGTACTACAATCGTGGACGAAGTCGATGATACTCTAGATATCGTCAACGAAGTCGACGATACTCTAGATATCGTCAACGAAGTCGACGATACTCCGGATGATATCGACTGTACTTTCGATGACAATTTAGATCAGATGCTACGAGATGCAGAAGAGAACCGTGTTGAGTGGGAGTATGTAAAATTCCGGGGCTTGATGGATGACTCGGAGAAACCTTTGTTCCTGGGTTGCAAGTCCAAATACACAAGGTTATCGTCCATGCTGGAACTGCTAAAATTAAAGGCAAGCAACGGTTGGTCCGACGAGAGTTTCACGGCGTTGTTAGGTCTGTTAGCGGATATGCTTCCGGAGGGAAACGAGTTGCCGACAACCACCTACAAAGCCAAAAGGTTCTTTGTCCCTTGGGAATGGAAGTAGAAAGAATACATACCTATCCGAATGAATGTATCCTGTACCGCAACCAGTACGCAAACTTGCATGTATGTCCGGTGTGCAACGCATCTAGGTACAAGCGATGGTGACGACGAGGGCATAGAGGTGAAGAAAGGACCTCTCGCTAAAGTGGCGTGGTATCTGCCTATAATTCCCCGTTTGAAGCGTTTGTTTACGAACCCAAAAGAGGCAAAATTGCTTCGATGGCACTCGGATGAGCGTAAGAACGATGGAATGACTAGAAACCCTGCTGATTCGACGCAGCGGAGAAACATCAATAGGAGGTTTGAAGAATTCGCAGCGGATCAAAGGAATATAAGGTTCGGATTGAGTACAGATGGAATGAATCCTTTCGGTAACATGAGCAGCCGTCATAGCACTTGGCCTATAAATCTCTATGTGTACAACCTTCCTCCTTGGTTGTGTATGAAGCGAAAGTACATATTGATGTCTGTACTCATCGAAGGCCCGAAGCAACCTGGGAACGATATTGATGTATACCTAGCACCATTGGTGGAAGATCTTAACACATTGTGGGCTCATAGGGTGCAAGTATGGGATGCTTACAAACGAGAGTACTTCACTTTGCACTACCTGTTATTCTGCACCATAAATAATTATCCTACCCTTTCTAACCTGTCGGGGCAGAGTATAAAAGGTGCCAAAGTATGTACTCACTGCTTGGATGACACCGAGAGTGTCTGGCTGAATCACTCACTTAAAACCGTGTACATCCGTCATCGTAGGTTCCTTCGGAGAAATCACCCATACTGCAAGATGAAGAAACAATTCGACGGCACCACCGAAGATGTTTTAGCTCTAAAGCCTTTAAGTGGGACAGACATTCATGATATGGTTAAGAAGTTAGATGTTACGCTAGGAAAGGGACGTAAATCGAGGACCCATGAGAAGAGCATGTGGAAGAAGAGATCAATATTTTGGGACCTACCTTATGGGGAGCACCTAGAAGTTCGGCACTGCATCGACGTGATGCACGTAGAGAAGAATGTCTGTGATAGCTTGATTGATCTCTTACTGAACATTAAGGGTAAAATAAAGGATGGTATGAATGCCCGGCTTGACTTGGTCGATATGGGCATCAGACCTAAGTTAGCACCAAAAGAGACTAATAAAGGCCGAACATACTGCGAGCCTACTTGTTACACTTTGTCCAAGGCCGAGAGAACCGAACTATGCCAGTGCTTGCATGGTGGGAAAGTTCCGTCCGGTTACTCGTCCAACATGAAGAGACTTGTTTCGATGCACGATTTAAGTTTAACTGGCATGAAGTCCCATGATTGCCATGTGCTTATGACACAGACGCTCCCTGTGGTAATTAGAAGTATTTTACCGACCAAGATTCGGGAGACAATCACAAGGATGCATTATTTCTTTAACACAATTTCTCAGAAGGTCATCGATCCCGAAGGACTTGATGTTCTGCAGGCCGAGGTGGTAATGACTCTATGTAATCTTGAGATATATTTCCCTCCATCGTTTTTCGATATCATGGTCCGTCTCATTGTTCACCTTGTGAGGAAGATAAAGATGTGCGGGCCTGTGTTCCTACGTAGCATGTACCCGTTCGAGAGGTATATGGGAATTCTGAAGTCGTACGTACGGAATCGATCTCGACCAGAGGGTAGCATTATCAAAGGTTATGCAACCGAAGAGGCCATCGAATTCTGCGTGGATTACATGGCTCAGGTCGAACCGATAGGTGTGCCTCTATCCCGCCATGAGGGGAGGCTCCAGGGCATCGGGACCATCGGAAGGAAAGCAATCACGCCTGATCCGGTTGCGTGCGCGAAAGCCCATTTCACAGTTTTGCAACACATGGCTATTGTGGCCCCGTATATCGACGCGCGCAAGAATTGGTTATGGCAAGAGAATCCGACGCGGCAGGAGTACTAGATCATCAGACAGCATAACCTTCAGTTCAACAGATGGTTCAAGGAGCGACAACCCATAACTGGAAGCACGTCAGGTGATACGCTGACATGGTTGGCAAAAAGGCTAGCTTTTACGGTTGTAACATGAAAAGGATATGACTTAAATGGGTACACATTTTACACGAGAGACCAGAGCATGAAGAGCACAAACCAAAACAACGGTGTTCACATCGATGCGCTAAATACCGCTGGATCGATGAGGAGCTCGTATTATGGGTTCATTGAGGAAATTTGGGAGCTCGACTATGTGCTATTCAAGATCCCCTTATTTCGGTGCCGTTGAGTTAACCTGCAACACGTGAAGGTTGACAAGTATGGCAACACAACTGTGGACCTCGAACGTGTCGGATACCAAAAGGAACCATTCGTTCTCGCCAATCAAGTTGTTCAAGTCTTCTATGTAACCGACCCATCCAACAAGTAGCGCCACGTCGTTCTTCAGGGACAAAGGAGGATTGTCGGAGTCAAAAATATGGTAGATGAGGAAGAATACAATCAGTTCGACGAGTTGCCTCCTATTGGTATCGGCGTCACAATCCAAGAAGACCAACCTGAGGAAGCTAGCTACACACGTGTTGATCATCACGAAGAGCTAATTTTTGTACAAAAGAATAAGCAAGTGTTGTCATGAGGACTTCATGTATATATACCAAGTGTTCCTGTATTATAATTAATTAATGACATGTATTAATTACTAAGATGTATTGATTAAAATTAAGCAGGTGTATACATGACATATATGTTTGCATGTCAAAAAAATAATACAATGGCCCATCCCAGACGGTTCTAGGATTGAACCGTCTGGGATGGGATGACTATCCCAGACAATTCAATCCCAAAACCGTCTGGGATAAACATGTTTACCCAGACAGTTCTGCGATTGAACCGTCTGGGATGACTCTATCTCAGACGGTTCAATCCCAGAACCGTCTGGAATGGTCTTCCTGCACCACTCAATAAATCCCGCGCTTGCCATTTCACCAAGTCCCGCGCACACTTAGTTTATTGCAACCCTAACTATCGTGAGCCCCTCTACCTCGGCGACGCCCTCCCCCTCGGCTGTGCTCTCCCCCATCGGTGGCGCACTCCCCCCTCGGCCGTGCCCTCGCCCTAGCTCGGTGGTGCCCTCCCTCGACCGTGGTCTCCTCCCTCGGCGGCACCTCCCCCCTCGGCCGCGCCCTCCCCTGCGGTGGTGTCTCCCCTCCCCCTAGGTGGTGTCTCCCCTCTCCATCGGTGGTGCCCTCCTCCCTCTCCCCTCCGTTTTTTTGTTGCCTTGCTTACTCCATGATGATAATAGGTATTCTGATGACTAGAACATTGGGTTCTTGATGAATATGACAGTTTATGAAATGAACTAGGCCTTGAACTGGTAGATTACTTGAATTAATTCCTTTTCTGGTTTACTCGTAGTCAGTTTTGTTACTAATTTGAATTTGTGTGCCTGTTCGGTTAGTGAGATTGCTAGCAAATTGATTTGGACTTGTATAGTTTGTCTAGCCAGCTTATTAATCTGCTGATCTGAGCTTTGCATGCTGGAAATAATTCTGTTACTGATCAGAATGTGAATAGGTTCGATTAGATCCTTATTGTCAACAAAACTAAACATTTCTGATTATTTCTGTGACTGTTGTTTCTTTGTTGATCAAAACATTGTTCTGGTTCGATTAACAGTTGGATAGACCTAAATACATTCTATACTTAGGTGCATATAATAATGAACTGAATAATCTTGTGCATGCTAAGGTGGTAAGGGTTCAAAGCCTAATACATTGAATTAATTAGTCTAGCCCATTTGTGATTGAGGTGAAGATTTTAATCTTCATTCTAACCCTAAGTCTGAGAGTACAATATTTAATTTTACTTCTATTTGTGATCAAAGGCATGATTCATATTATGGATGACATAAATATGCTTGATATCATCCTGTATATGTCATCTTGGCTGTTATTGGATTGTGTATTCTCTTTTATATTGTTAAATGGAATAATGTATAAAATTTTGCTCTTATACTCACATCTTTTCCAACAAGATGGCGTTAAAAATCTTCTCCTAAATTTGCTTCTCTTAACTTACCTACTCTTAACCTTGTATCATACAAGATAACGTCTCCTCAATCCTCGCCGCTAAAGGGATCTGATGGCACGCCCAACGTAGAAAGAAACAGGCGCAATGCAACAGAACTTAGTAATGTTGGATTATTTGGGCTTGGCCCACTTAATTGAGACAAATAATTCCTAGAAAATCTCAAAGGCCCACTCATGAGGAGGCATGTGCACTATGAATAGTCCCACATTGCTAGCCTAAAGTGGTGAACACTAGTTTATATAGTGGAGTGTGATTCACCATGGTAGAACCATGTGGGAGAAAGGAGAAGCCCTGCAGCGCTCGCCTTGATCGCCTCGCCGGGCCGGGCTCGGAGTGCACGGCACGGGCAGGCGGGCGGAGGGCGCGGCGTCGGTACTGCGTGAATGGTCCGCCGAAATCTGGTCCAGGGCCTTGCGCAGACGCAGCCTCCTTTTGCAGTTTATTCTTTTGCTACTCAGGATAGTCGCGTTTGCAGTATGAGATATGGACTACGTAATGGACTCCGATCGTGGCACGTCCCCGAGTCACGTTCGGTCACGGTTACCAGAGTAACCCTATAAATACTGCGTCGTGCACCCGTGTAGAGGAATATACATAGAACACATCGTTAGGGTTTTGCCACCTCTCGCTGCTGCCGCCGCCGTCGTAACCTTCTCCATCCCGAGCGCCGACGTGCATCTGCAATCAGGAGAGCAGGTCTCCGGAACCCTTCGTCTTCGAGATCCTGCACCGGGAGAGGGCGAATAAGGTTTTTGGGAAGCGCTCATGCGATTGCTCAAGATCGTCACCACGGCTCGCCTTCCTGTTCCTACTGCTGGACGTCGTCGTAGCCAGCGGCTCCTGCGACGCGCCGTCACCAACGTCGACCTCGTCAGCACTGCTACTGCATCTACTAGGTCAACACCGCAACCGCAACCGCACCGCAACGCGCCGCCATCCTCTTCTGCTCAGTACGTTCGATCTGTCTTAACCTCGTGGTTAATTATGTTTATCAAGATGATCATGATGTTCGTGCTATCTAGTATGTTAGAGATATTCATGCTAGTTTCTGCCATACTATTCATGATTTATATTCGGAATTTAATCTGGAAAATGTCTAATTTCTCAACAATCCAAAAACCTTATTGTAGACATTTTACTGGATTAACAATGGTTGGATTTACCGACTCACTGAGGCCGGAGAAATTCTCTGGTGTGCACTTTAAGAGGTGGCAAGTCAAGGTCACGCTCTGGCTTACGGCTATGAATGTATTCTGGGTTAGTAAAGGCAAACCTGAAGGTGATCTCTCTGCCGAGCAGCAGAAGAGTTTCACGGATGCCAATACTCTCTTTGTGGGATGCATTCTTAGCGTTCTTGCCGACCGTCTCGTGTGATGTGTACATGCACATAATGAGACGCTGAAGGTCTTGTGGGATACTTGAATGCTAAGTTGGTGCATCGGATGCAGCGATGAAGCGTATGTCATGGAAAACTTTCATGACTATAAGATGGCCGATAATCGCTCTGTTGTAGAGCAAGCCCATGAGATCTGATGCATTATCAAGGAACTCGAACTCTGGAATGTATCTTACCCGATCCTTTTGTGGCGGTTGCATCATTGCAAAGCGCCTCCCTCGTGGAGGAGTTTGGCACTACTCTAAAACATAAGAGGACAAAGATATCGATCGAAAACACGATGGCGCCCCTTGATGTTGAAGAGAAGGCTCGTTAAGGATTTCAATGGTAAAGGAGCCGAGGCGATCCAGCGCCAACGTGGTTCGGAAGAACTACGACAAGAACAAAGGGAAAAATAAGCCTAACAAGACTACCAACTTCAAGAAGAAGAAGATGAACAAAATTTGGTGACCGCTTCACATGTGGTGAGGTCGGACACTTTTCCAAGGAATGCCCCGACATGCGAGACCGTCGAGGAAAAACGCCAACAAAGGATGACGTCCAAGGTCATCAACACAATGACCGCTAGCAATCTTTGGAGACACAGGTATGGTAATTTACCTTCAGTATTCTCGATTTCGATCTTCCGGTTGGTGGATTGATACGGTGCTAACGTTCATGTGTGTTCGACATCAATATGTTCTCTTCTTATCGGTCATTCGGGATTCTTACGTCACGATGGGGAATGGGTCACATGCTTCATTCATGGCAGCACAGTGGATCTGAAGTTCACCGGGAAAGATCGTGCGCTTGAGGAGCGTGCAAAGCATGTCCTTCTATCAACAAGAATCTCGTTAGTGGCTCCCTTCTATGCGAGATGGGTTTAAGGTAGTGTTAGAGTCCAATAAAGTAGTTGTGTCCAAGCATGGACTATTTCTTGGTAAAGGCTATGAGTGCGGAGGCTTGTTCCGCTTTTCCCTTTCAGATTTCAATAATAAGTCTGTGAACCATATATGTGGTAGGGTTAATGATGATGCGAGTATTTGGCACTCTCGTTTATGCCATATTAATTTTGGTCTTATGAATCGGCTTTCCAGCATGAGTTTAATTCCGAATTTCACTATTGCCAAAGGTTCTAAGTGCCATAGTTGTGTGCAATCGAAGCAACCTCGAAAGCCTCACAAGGCAGCTGAGGAGAGGAACTTGGCACCTCTAGAACTCATATATTCTGATCTGTGTGAGATGAATGGTGTGTTGACAAAAGGTGGAAAGAGATATTTCATGACATTGATTGATGATGTGACTAGATTTTGCTATGTTTACTTGTTGAAAACTAAGGACAAGACGCTAGACTACTTTAAAATCTATAAAGCTGAAGTTGAAAATCAATTAGAGAGAAAGATCAAACGTCTTAGGTCGGATCATGGTGGCGAATATTTTTCCAAAATCTTTGATGTTTTCTGTGCGGAACATGGTATTATTCATGAGAGGACACCTCCCTACTACTTGAATCAAACGGGATTGCCGAGAGGAAAAACCGCCTGCCGACCGACTTGATGAACGCCATGTTAGACTTCTTTGGTTTATCTAAGGCATGGTGGGGGGAGGCTGTGTTGACTTCATGTCATGTCCTGAATAGAGTTCCAAACAGAAACATGGAGAAGACCCCTTATGAGAAGTGGGTTGGAAGAAAACCATCACTTTCTTACTTGCGCACATGGGGATGCTTGGCAAAAGTCAATGTACCGATTAACAAAAAGCGTAAGCTCGGGCCTAAGACGATGGATTGTGTCTTTTCGGGATATGCTCGTGAGCATCGCTATAGATTTTTAGTAGTTAAATCTGATGTGCCTGATATGTATGTTGATACTATTATGGAGTCTCGCGATGCTACATTTTTTGAGAATATGTTTCCGATAAAAAATATGCATAGCACTTCTAGATTTTCCTCTGAGATAATTCCTGAAACTATTACACCTATTGAGTCTTACGAGCAACCACGAGAAAGTCCTAGAGGAGGATGACAATGAAGCTCCTAGAAAGAGCAAGAGACAGAGGATTGAAAAATCCTTTGGCGATGATTTCATTGTGTACCTCATGGATGATACTCCCACGTCCATTGCAGAGGCATATGCATCTCCAGATGCAGATAATTGGAAAGAAGCTGTCCAGAATGAGATGGGCTCGATTCTCGCCAATGGGACTTGGGAGGTAACTGAACGGCCCTATGGTTGCAAACCTGTGGGTTGTAAGTGGGTGTTCAAGAAGAAGCTTAGGCCTGATGGTACTATTGAGAAGTACAAGGCTCGGCTTGTGGCTAAGGGTTACACCCAAAAAGAAGGCGAAGATTTCTTTGATACTTATTCACCTGTTGCTAGAATGACCACCATTCGAGTATTACTTTCCCTAGCTGCCTCGTATGATCTTCTCGTTCATCAGATGGACGTGAAGACAGCCTTCCTTAATGGAGAGCTAGATGAGGAAATCTACATGGAGCAGCCTGATGGGTATGTAATAAAGGGTCAAGAGAGCAAGGTGTGTAAGTTATTGAAATCTTTGTATGGCCTGAAACAAGCACCTAAGCAATGGCATAAGAAGTTCGACACCACTTTGACCTCTGCGAACTTTGTCATTAATGAGGCTGATAGATGTGTATACTATCGCTATGGTGGGGGTGAAGGAGTTATATTGTGCCTTTATGTGGACGATATACTGATCTTTGGCACAAATATTGATGTGATCAATGAGGTCAAGTCTTTCCTATCAAAGAAATTTGATATGAAAGATCTCGGGAGAAGTCGATGTAATTCAACATCAAGCTTATTAAGGATGAGAGTGGGATTACTCTTTCGCAATCCCACTATGTGGAGAAGGTCTTGAGCCGGTTTGGCTTTATGGACAGCAAGCCCTCCCCCACTCCTTATGATCCCAGTGTGACACTGAGAAAGAATAAGAAAATTAGCTTAAACCAATTGAAATATTCTCAGATTATCGGTTCGCTCATGTATCTTGCTGGTGCAACGAGACTCGATATATCATTTCTTTGTGAGCAAATTGAGTAGGTTCATGTCAAACCCGGGTTCTGATCATTGGCATGCACTTGAAAGGGTAATGCGCTATTTGAAAGGTACTATGAGTTATGCGATTCACTATTCAGGGCACCACGCAGTGCTTGAGGGATATAGTGACTCGAACTGGATTTCTGATGTTGATGAGCTCTATGCTACCAGTGGATATGTGTTTACCATTGGTGGTGGTGCAGTGTCATGGAGGTCCTGCAAACAGACCATCTTGACAAGGTCAACCATGGAGGCGGAGCTCACTGCTTTAGATACAGCCACTATAGAGGCAGATTGGCTGCGTGAGCTCTTGATGGACTTGCCGGTGGTTGAAAAACCAATACCGGTTATCCTTATGAACTGTGATAATCAATCTGTGATTGCTAAAGTGAACAGTGCTAAGGATAATGCGAAGTCATCAAGACACGTTAAAAGACGCATCAAGTCTGTCAGAAATTGAGAAACTCGGAGTAATAAGTGTGACTTATATTCAAGCAGACAAAAACTGGCAGATCCTTTTACGAAGGGACTATCACGGAATGTGATAGAAGGTGCATCGAGGGAGATGGGTATGAGACCCGTATAAGTTGCCATAGTGGTAACCCAGCCTTTGTGATCGAAGATCCCGTGAATTAGGTCCTGGGTAAAACAAGCTATTGGTGAACTGAGGAGAGTAATCTGTTACCCTCTCCAAGTGAAAACGCAATACTCTCAAAAGGCTGTAAGGTAGGATGGCGATATGCCTTAATGTGTTTCTGTTGGCTTTAACTAGCGAAGATGCTGTCCTACAGAGCATTCTTGAAAGAACACACCTATATGGGCCCGACTGTCTAAAGTCGCAGTCTATGAGACTCGGGTGATCTCTAGTAAGCTCATGAAGAGACCATGGAGTACGACTCATATGCTCCACCATGGAGAAGGCTCTTGGCAGCCTGTATCGATTATGACTTTGAGTGAAACTGTTCACACAAAACTTGCAATTCAAGGCGTAGTCCATTGTTCAAGTTGTGGATGGGTGTAACTTAGAGCTCTAGACAAGAGTTCAACTTAGGTCTCTCTTGAAATCTTTGGTATATTAAGCAAGAGTGAGTATTGGCAAATCTCTAAATGGACTTTGAGATCTGGTGGGGGGTTGTTGGATTATTTGGGCTTGGCCCACTTAATTGAGACAAATAATTCCTAGAAAATCTCAAAGGCCCACTCATGAGGAGGCATGTGCACTATGAATAGTCCCACATTGCTAGCCTAAAGTGGTGAACACTAGTTTATATAGTGGAGTGTGATTCACCATGGTAGAACCATGTGGGAGAAAGGGAGAAGGCCCACACGCGCGCGCTCGCCTCGCCTCGCCTCGCCGGGCCGGGCTCGGGCACGGGCACGGGCCGGGGCGGGGCGGAGGGCGCGGGCGTGCGGCACCTACGTGAATGGTCCGCCGAAATCCGGTCCAGGGCCTTGCGCAGACGCAGCCTCCTTTTGCAGTTTATTCTTTTGCTACTCGGGATAGTCGCGTTTGCAGTATGAGATACGGACTCCGTAATGGACTCCGATCATGGCACGTCCCCGAGTCACGTTCGATCACGGTTACCAGAGTAACCCTATAAATACTGCGTCGTGCACCCGTGTAGAGGAATATACATAGAACACATCGTTAGGGTTTTGCCACCTCTGCCGCCGCCGCCGCCGTCGTAACCTTCTCCATCCCGAAAGCGTGCATCATCGCAATCGGAGAGCAGTCTCCGGAACCCTTCGTCTTGAGATCCCTGCACCGGAGAGGGCAATAAGGTTTTGGGAAGCGCCCGCACGATCGCTCAAGATCGTCACCACGGCTCGCCTTCCTGTTCCTGCTGCTGGACGTCGTCGTAGCCAGCGGCTCCTGCGACGCGCCGTCACCAATGTCGACCTCGTCAGCACTGCTACCGCATCTACTACGTCAACACCGCAACCGCACCGCAACGCGCCGCCATCCTCTTCTACTCAGTACGTTCGATCTATCCTAACCTCGTGGTTAATTATGTTTGTCAAGATGATCATGATGTTCGTGCTATCTAGTATGTTAGAGATATTCATGCTAGTTTCTGCCATACTGTTCATGATTTATATTCGGAATTTAATCTGGAAAATGTCTAATTTCTCAACAAGTAAAAGGCCTCAAAGCCGATACACCATCACGACGGTCGATCCGCATGATAGGCCCCTACCGCACTTCCAAAGGCTGCGACAGTTTTTCGGACTATGTGCGGGATCGTTGGGCGTGAACGGGTCCCCATCACTTATACATCGTGGAAGACACTGATAGATGAGAAGCGCGATAACCTTGTGATAGAAATATTCACGTCATTCGAGCTTCCACAAGACACCATGCCTGTATTGCGACGATACACGTTGCTTGTGGTGGGAAAGGCATGGAAGAACTTCAAGAGCGTCCTCGTTGCTAATTACGTCAATAAGGAAATAACTCCGTTCCAGAAGTACGGGTTCATCTTTGAAGATGTTTGGGGACAATTTGTTGAGTTGAAGATGACGGAAGAGTTCATGCTTCAAAGCGCGGCTCACAAGACCGTCCAGTCAAAAAACACACACCCACACAGACTCGGCTCAACTGCGTACATGGGTAAGATGGTGCAATGGACGAGGGAGGACGACGAGGTAGTCCAGAAGGAGGTCGCACCGCCATTTGCCTCGACCATGGACCCGTGTGTCCAAAACTGGGTAAGAGCAAGGTTACGTCACACTTCTTCAGGCAGTGTGTCCTTTGCAAACCTCGCTGATGAGAAAGTGTCCCAACGCCTAATATCTTGAGCATGGAATCTTCCCAGGGCTCTTTCGTTTTGAACAGAGAGAAAGACATGCTCTCCACGGCCTTGGAAAATAAGGAGCACCCGGGTCGTACTAGAGGCCTAGGTGTTTTCGTTCCCTAGAAATTGGGATTCCCACAGGACTCGGCTACGTACCGGAGTAGGAAGAGAAGCAAAATCGAGTGTGAGGAACAGCTAGTAGCCCTCATTGAGGAAAGGGTTGAGGAAAGGCTTAGAGCACACGTCGATAGTCAGCTACAAAGCCTCGAGGCAAGGATGGAGCAAAGGGTGGCTGAGGAGAGGCAGGGACGGAACGTGATAGCCCAAGAAGCACATGTGTAGTTCAGCCCAAGCAACCGTCAGAGCAGCTGCGTATCCGCCACTGAGACGGACGTGGATGAAGCCAGATTTCCTCCTGATAACACCTAGGTAACATGTCTGCAATGCTCCTTACCTACACTTTTAATGTTGGACGTGTTAGCTAATTACTTATGTACCCTTATGTAGGTGGCCATACCGTGCAATCTACAAGTGAGACTTGCCAACGGCTCTGTTCCCCTGCAGGCTGCTTGGGGACAAGCGTATGCATCCGGTGTAGGGGCATTAGCGCACGGTCATACTTTAGAGCCGGGCTACGTGAAGGTCCATGTCGATGGTGTACATGAAAATTTTAAGGCCATCACGTTGGACATCCCCCAAACGACGAGATCGTCTTACTAGGGGATGCCATTAGCACATTCATCTAGTAGCCCAAGAAAGACATCTCCTTCGACACCTGCCTAGGAGCACCGAAGGTACAAGCAGTCCTAGAGGCACCACATCATGCGCCGGAGCTACCAACACTACCGGAGTCATGCCATGCACCAAACGAGTCCGCCAAATCGGCTACCGTGTCCCGTCCCGCGCAGACCGTTACTACAGTAAGGGCCCAATCATCTCCTGTGAAGACAAAGCTTGGTAGCAGAGCACGTAAAGACAAGGGCAAATCGAAATGTACCACATCAGCTCGTGATTTTCCGTTTGCCCCATTGGTGCGGCAATTCGAGCTGGGGCAACTGTTGTACCAGATGATCACAAGGAGACACTTTCATTAGCCTGCATTAGATTGCAAGAATGGTACATGCAACAAGCCAACAAGCCAGTGGCACAACAGGCAACGAGTATCTCCGTGACCTTCAAGGATGAGTATTTCTTACACCGGTCTTTAGATGGCATCTTCGTGGTCGACTTCACCGACTTGTTCGATCTGTACAACCTCAGAGCGCTCGATACCTTACTCTTAAGATGCTGGACAATGTAAGTGTGTGCAATCACCGTTTACATTTCTGACGCACCGATAAATGTCATATATATCATCCTTGATTTTGTATATGTAGATACATGATCTAGGAAGTAATAACAAGGAAACAACCGGTGGGTTTCGCCGACCCAAACATAATGTCCAAGCAAACCATGGACGAAAATAAACAATTCATCCATGAGTACGTGAAAAAAGTATTGCTGGTTTATTCGGACAAAAAATTCATACTTTTACCCTACAACCTGAGGTAAGTGCTTCGTCCAGATGCTATACTCGTTGATTTCTACTATATATCTTACCTCGAAGTTAGGTTTAGTAACCATAACGACATACCTGTGTAGCTATCACTGGGTTCTACTCATAATTATATCGAGACAGAATCAGGTAATTTATCTTGATTCCAGAAAGGGCGGCACCCACGATTTGAAGTCTATCAGAGATTTTCTCGACACGTCGTTCGGTGTCTACAAATTGAGGGGAGGGCCACACAAGAAAGGCTCAGCCACTCTAATGCATACTTTCAACTTTTCGATATCCGATAGTATTGTAAGATTGAGGATGCGCCTAGAGGGGGGTAAATAGGCGTTTTACAAAAAATAATCACTCTTTAAAATGATACGCTCTAATCAACACCTATGTCAAAATCTAATCAAAGATAATGCGGAAGCGATAAACTAGATTTTGACAATTAAGGCCTAAATCAACTAGGCTCACTAGTGCACTAACTAAATTATGTCTCTACTCTAGAATTGCTAGGTTAAACAAGCAAGCTATACTAAGCAATTCTAACACAATCAAGCAATCAATAATATATCAATAATGCAAATGCTTGAATGTAAAAGAGACAAGAGAGTTTTTACCATGGTGTTTAGAGACTTGCCGGTCTCCCCTAATCCACATTGAGGCTAGCCAAACGAATTGGACCGGCTTCACGAATTGAGCACTCGCCTCAATTCCACTAGTGGTGGTTTTTCACGCTTTCGCGTAGGCTTAACCCGAACCTTCACAAACTCGCTAGGGCTTCTCACAATACCTTTGAGAGCTCCCGCGCACGATGCTCTATGCCGTCTAGGAGTCGGCAACCTCCAAGAGTAACAAGCCGAGTCTTCGTTCGAGCTTCACCTAGCACAACACATGCATTTCTGGTGATCACCTAGTGCAACACAAACACCAGTCTCCCTCAAGTGCAACACATGCACAAGAGACTCTCAATCCACTTCCTAATTGTAACACATGCAATTAGTCTCACTCTTAGCTCAAGAATCAAATGTGAGTGTGCAACACATGCACAACCTCACCCAAATACTCAATGGAACCAACAACTCCCAATTGCCAGCCCTCAAGGCTCCTTATATAGCCTCCACAAGAAAAACTAGCCGTTGGGGGAAAAATGGGCAAAAGTGCCCGTGGAGCCCGGTAGTACCGCCCTAGGGCCAATACTACCGCTCCTTAGTAGCCAACGGCTAGAAAACTAGCCGTTGCACTGGAAACCCGGTCACACTGCGCCCTGGCCAGTATGACCACACATGGTCGGTATGACCGGAGATTACTCGGTCATACCGTTCGTTGGTATGACTGCGCATGGTCCGGTCATACCACCCAACCTCAGCGCCAAAACACGCCTTCTGGAAAAAACATACCGGGGAGGCTCCGGTGCTACCGTCGGCCGGTATGACCGGATGGGGTCTAGTCATACCGCCCCCACTGATTCCAAATCCGATTTTGCGCGTGATCTTTTCTCCAAAGAACCAAACACTATTCCTTGAGCCATTAGATGATCAACACATGATCATACACTTATGCAAAATACATTTGCACCAAATTTGCTCATGCTCAAGGAATTTCAACCAAATTGCGAAAATGATTTGTTCTTTGAGCAATGTGATGATCAACACATGATCAAGCAATTTGCAAAACACATTTGCAAAGCTAATTCACATTCTCCAAAGAAACACATTAAGCACAACTTATTTGCAAACCATATTCGCAAATAAACCACGAACCTATAAGATCAATCCTCTAACCATGTAAGGAAAAACACATGACCCTGGCACTTTGCAAAACACATTTGCAAATGCCAACACATGTTATAGGATCAAAACACATAACTTCTAAGCTTATTTGCAAAACATATTTGCAAATAACAAATCCAACTAGCGAAAACACATTACGTAATAAACTCAAAATCTATTTGCAAAACGTATTGAGCAAATCAAATCCAAATCTATGAGATTAATCCCCCTAGCCATGTGAAGGTCAACACAAGACCCAGTCAACTTGCAAACACCCGTTGTAAGCCCTACTCACATGCTCTCGGGATTCCGGACTCATAGACTTGATTTATTCGTACAACGAACTTTCAAATAACACAATAAACCAATTTCATGCTTGAGCATTACTCTTTGCAACACACGCAAAAGTCTAGCTCCAAGCAATACCGAATCAAGGTGCATGAACTCTCTAATTACAACACATGCAATTTTCTAGTTCCATGCAACCACACTAAAATCAATTCAAGCGTATGAGCTCTCTACTTGCAATACATGCAAGCCTCTAGCTCCATACAAACCACACAAACACCAAATCATGCTTGAGCTCTCTCCTTTTGCAACACATGCAAAACTTACCTCCAAGCAACACTTGATTTTGAAATATTTGTTTTACAAACAAAAACAAAGGCATGAAGCTTCAACAATTGCAACACATGCAAAAGTGAACTTCGCACAAAAGCCAACGCATTAGCTTATCCTATTTGCAACACATGCAAATCAAAGCTTTATGCGAAAACCAAATGCATATGCTTTTCATCTTTACAATGCATGCAAATCAAAGCATAACGCAACAACAACCAAGCGTAAGCATAACTCATTCACAACATATGCCAAATGGTTAGCTTTATGCAAAAACCAAATCCAAATAAGATTTGATCTAGAGTGAACATGGGATTGAGATCATCAACACATGATGAAGCTCAAGCTAGGACTTAACCCCTCTTAATAGTACGGCGATAAAAACTAGACTCAAAGACTAGAAAGTCCTTAGCCTATTTAGTTATACCTTGAGCTGCCGCACGCATGCAATCCCCTTTGGGGTCTTTATGATCTTCACTTAATTCTTCTCTTAATCTTTACGGGATCTCCTCTTGACGTCCATCACCTCATGATGTCATCCTTATCCCATTTTCATCATTTCAATCATCTTTGGACTTAACCTAACTCATTCACAACTTATGAAAGTAGTTAGTCCAAGATGCATGGTTGTCTCAATTATCTCTTACACTCCATTAACACATGATGGATACCTTTAGATCAATTGAGCATAACCCAAATCAATTTAAATGATATAAATGTGTCTTAAGTACAATAATACAACACATGCTTCATTATACTTAAGAACTATTCATTTGTCCTTAGTTAATCAAGGGACACCATCAGCACATGATGAAGTGTTCTTCAATGATCAAAAAGACAAATGAACTCAATTTAAATTTTCATTTAAATTGACTCTTCAAGTTAGAGTGTGAACTCCTCCTAAATGTGTGCATCCATATAATATATGGATTGAAAAACATGATGCACAATTTGTGGTTAATATAATGGGGACATTCATACTTTAACTTGAATCCTAAGTATGCAATAAGATAATAGAAATGAATATGAGTGCATACCTTGGGTTTTCCATTTTTCATCCAAATTTGAGACTAATAAGAATGTTACTCAATAAACATGTTAGTCTTATAATAATTATATTTGTCATTAAACAATAATTAAACATTAATATTAAATTAATCGCCAAAACCATTGGAGCTTGAACTTACAAGTATACAATAATCCTTCACACTCCATTATAATACCTTTGGAACTAATTAAACTATTTTGTTTTGGTAGTGCTACTAGCAGCCAATGGGCACTGACCTATATGGATTCTATGTTTGCCACAACATGGCACTCCTCCTTGGTTCCTAGTAGACCAATGTCATCCAAGTCTGTCAATTGTGCAACAAATGTCTCCACTTATTAATTTATATACACGTGAGACTTTACTTTTCTCATTGACAAGCTTGGTAATGTGCTGAATCTGCATTGGAACCGGCTGATCTTCGAAATATTTGAGGACAGCTCTGTACTTTCTTGCTGCGTGAGGTCTTAAATCCAAAGGGCAGATGCTACTCAGGGCTCAACCATGAGTTGTGAATTTGTTACTTACCGTACATTAAGATTAATTTGTGAACCTTGTGATGTGAATTTGTCATTTCTATTTTTGAATCCAATTGGTTAGTACATATGTCAGTTGATTTCTGAAATGGATGCGCTGTACATATGTTGTAATGTGTGATCTGAGTTGATTTATGAAATGGATGCGCTGTATGTTATGTGACATATGATTGGAGTACATTTTTTAAATTTATGTTATAATAATATGCTGGTCATGCTGTGTGTACTGTTATTTATTTCAGAGAGCATGACTAGCAATTCCTGAGACTAGCCAATAAATTAAAATTTAGTAAAAAATAGAAAATCAACATCACAGACGGTTCTAACGAAGAACCGTATGTGAAGAGGCCTAGATCACAAATGGTTTCAAATTGGAACCGTCTGTGATATCGGACTCTTCACAGATGGTTTCAAATTGGAACCGTCTGTGATCTCGGACTCTTCACTGACGGTTCCAATTCGAAACCATCTAGGATAAGCCCATCATCACAGACGGTTCTTAGTTACAACCGTCTGGGATGAGCTTATTATCACAGACGGTTATTTGTTAGAACCGTCTGTAATGATACCACAGCACAGATGGGTCTAATTTGGAACCGTCTGTGATGAGTTTTTTTCACAGACAGTTGGAAAACCGTCTGCAATGACTCTTTGTCATCACTGACACTTGCTTATAGACGATTCACAAAACCGTCTGTGACGTGGTTTATGAACCGTCTGTGATGACCTGTTCTGTAGTAATGAAATATCTATATTTACTTTATATTCTCCATATGCATGTATTAAATATAATGCTTAATGATAATAATTAGTGGTAATCTAGTTATTTTTAATATCTTTTGGTCTATGTGGCTAGAAGAGATACGTTTTATAAATTTGGACGAAAGAAGTAATAAAGTACAGTAGAATAACCCATCAAATGACCACTTCACCTTTTTTTTAAGCAAGAAGAAGAAGCTGATGAAAGATGATACGACAAACTCGTTCGAGACTTAACTGGAAAATTTTTCTCATAAAAAATGCCAGTGTGTATAAATTGGAAAAGCACATCCAAGGTGAGGTCTAGAAATAGGATCTAATATCACATATCAGTAACATCAGTTTTATTTTCTAACTCACATGGTCTTTGTAGCGTTAGTGAGCAATATATCCTGTGCAGAGCATCTAAACAACAACCTATTTGACCTAACAATAAACATGCATGGTGATTCCTCCATACTACTCTGGAGTAAAGTGCCATATTCAATACATGAATTTTACAGTAAATCCAATAAAATAGCCGTAACAACATAGGTTTCCTTTTTCATGTGAAATTTATAGGGAATTCTTTCACGTGGTAACAAGCTACGACTCCATAAGATAGTTCCATGTTGTCGAAGGACAACCTGACGTGGATATGCATATACCTACTACTTTTCGATTTAATATTTTAATTAAGCGAAAAAATTACTAAGCCGTATCAAATATAAATAGGCTAATCTTTTCCGTAAACAATCTTCACTATATTTACATGAGAATTATATATTATTTAGTAGTTGGTCGTTACTTGTTATTAGGTACGAAGATTGCATAGATATCAATTAGAGCCAAATTGCGTTAATACACTATGGTGGACCCTAATGAAAGGTGAGATTAGATAGAAGCCCTATAGAAGGGCTATAAGGCACTATGAACCATCCCATAGGCCACCTCATGCGGCCGGGAGGCTATTTCATGTGGCTGCATCAAAGCAGGGCACATGGACTATGTTGTAGATGGGCCTAGCTGTGAGGAGCCGTCCAGACCGTCCTCGGGTTATTCGAATATCCGGTCGCCCTCATCGGATTTGGAGGCTAGCAACGGATCACCGATGGTGCTCACAGTGCTAACACCCAAGCCCAATTAGGACAACAATGATCCCATTCGAATAACTCGACAACAATCCCGGTATTCCCCCGGTATGCAACCCGAAAACTCGCCCAGAATCGCCCCGCATACCGGTTTCCATAACCATACCAAATCAATTCGCATAAAGGGGGCAACGAACCCAAAACCTTACGACCACACACACGCCGGAAGCACAACAAACGACTAAAACTAAGGCACAAAGACAAACCAGACAACCACACGAGGCAAGAACTATCCTAGACTCAGGAAATCTACAAAATTTCGGCATGACGCCCCTAGAAGTACGGACATCCACTCAACAGACATAAGAGCAATTAACTAAACAAATATATCACAACTACAACCACAATAAAAACAGACATGCATATAAGTAACAACCCAGACATGAGTTAAACATGGCGATACATTACGGTTCAACAACGGAAATAGCCAAGTGATTAAACATAACCATAACAAGTTTGAAAGCTAACTATACAACAAAATGAACGCACAACCACCAAATTAAACCAAAAGTAAGACATCTCCGGAAGTGTCCTGCCCTTGAACACTTCCGGGCGTTTACATCGTTGAGCTAGCTTTTACTCGGTGCCCCGCCCGACCACCGAGAAGCAGTACGGACAGAACTCACACCCGTCGGGGTCCTCACCTGAAAACCACAAAGCAGAAGCATGAGTACAGAAGGTACTCGCAAGACTTACCCGTGGTCCATATATGACCGACTCGAAAGAATATGCATTTGGATGTAGCAAGGTATAAGCTTAAGGTAAAAGTGCGGAAAAGCTTACTTTGTTGCATAATCGTATTCAACTACACAAATTTCAAGTTTTTAGCATTTATGGACAGCACCTATTGCCAGAGTGAAATCTGAAATTCAACATTAAAGAGAGCAAGTAATAGCATAAACAAGTATCAACATCAAGTATACCAACTAGTTTCAAGTTATTACTACGTTGAAATGTCGGATGATACAAGCGCGCTCATATCCGAGAGCGCGGCAATTCGAATCGCTTATTCACCTTGTAGGGGATCATCAATCGCACGACATGTGCCACAAGGAACCTCATGTCAACCCTCCTCCCATCCATATCTACTCGTTGAACCATCCTCATGCGGCCCGAGCACCTAGCAACCTCCCTCGAGCGGCTCAAGCCTCGCTTAGCCCTCGAGAGTCGTCCTAAGCCTCGCCCTCAACCACGTCCAATCGCATAAGGGCATAACCCATCGAGTAGTATGCCATGAAAGGGTGGCTTACCGTACCATTATATCAGGCATGCGATTAACAAAGTGTGCTCAATCAACATGGCAAACAACGGATCGGTCCTTAACCAACACAGGCGAGACTACAACATTTGAGTCTCCACACTCAAATGATCCAACCCTCTCGCCCGGTCTCAATTTTTCATTTCAAATCATAATCATAACTATTGCAACCCAATAGTGTGAAGTAATTAAACTCAAGTGATGGAACCTTCCACCACTTGGCCCATACCCGATATCTAAGCAAACTAAGCATGGACACAATATAAATACTCATATACTAGTTCCAAGGAAGGTATTTAACAATTATCAATGAGTGTATGTGCAACAAGTAGGTTCTAACCCTATCCCACATTTCAATTCCTAATGCAAGACATAATCATCCAATAAGCAATTTATTCGCTAAAATATAATTATATAAGGTTGAAAATGCTTAGGTGTTTGCCTTGAGCTTCTGCTGGATTCCCAACGTCAATCGCCTCTCCGGTAACCCCCTCGGTCACCGCTGCGTCAACCTCCGTGTTTTCGTTCTCTACACGATCACAATGCATGTAAATGAGATGCATGCGATGCATATGAAATGAAATACAAAATGCATCCCCCATGACAATTCAAAAAGTGTAACACATCCAGAAAATGGAATTAAAGCCCTCAACCCAACCCTGAACTTCAGCCCCAAAGTCTGAATTTTCAGCAAAGCAGGTTTCAGGACAGCATTGATACAAATGGCCATAACTTTTTGATAACTTAATCAAATTGAGCAAACTCAGATCCTAGATGACCAAAAAATATAAAACTACCACTTAACTTTGGCCAATCACCCAGATTCTGCACAGAGAATTCCCAGTTCGGCCAGGAACAGAGAACAATTTTAGTGTTCAGAAGTTTCAGAGTTTCAGAACAGCATGCACAAATTTCATCATATAAATTGCTATACTTAACAGAATTGAGTAAAGGATGACATTTTTACAATCTACATGAAATTGCCTACAACTTCTCAGGTAAAATTAATTTCTAATTCGGCCTCTAACTAATTTTAATTCGCAGCTCAAGTTTCAGCTCTACATTTTCAGCATTTTTAGAACAGCACACACTAAAATCGACATAACTTTCAGCTGGATTAACGAAATTGAGTGATTCTAGTTGGAGATGAAATATAATTCCATTACCCACAACTTTCTCTACAGTCAACCTAGCAGAAAATGCTCGTAACTTGCTCAAATCACTCAAGAACAGGAGCTACGAAATCTGCTCGAAAATCTGAATCTTTCCCCAAACCCTAGAATGGTTGTTCCCCACCCAAATCCCAAATCTCTACCCACCATAGCCCCCAACTTCACCAATGCTGCCCCCAAAACCAGAAAACACAAACCCTAAATCAAGGAAGAGCCTCACCTCAAAATCTCACATGGGAACAAAGAGAAGAGAGGAGGGTGCTTCTGCTGCTCGTGGGGGAGATGGAGGCGCTGGCTTGAGGCAGCAGGGGGAGGCGCCACCAGGAAGAGGGCTGGAGGAGGAGGCTGGCCAGGAGGAGCTGGAGGGAGTGGCGCCCAGGGAGGAGCTGTAGGAATGGCGCTTGGGGAGGTGCTGGAGAGGCGCAGGCTTGAAGAAATGAGGAGGCACTGGCCTGCTGGCTTCGGTTGGGGGAGTGAGGGAGGCTGCGGCTTGGTGAGGAAAAAAAAGATGGGGGGGGGGGGGCGGCGGCTGGAGTTGGGGATGGCAGGGAAAAAATGAGTTGATTTGGTTTATTGCTGCCCCCAAATTCCTTTGCAATTTGTGCTCACTTGACCCCACTTGTAACAAGAAGGAGAACGGCTAAGTCCCCAAAATGTTTAGCTCTTAATTTTTGTTAAGTTTTGAAATTCTTCTAAGTGGTAGTTTAGAACATTGACTGAAGTCGGAAGTTGATCTCAAATGCGGTCAAAACTCGGTTGGTGCTAATGTTAGCCGCATGAGCCGAATTCGAATTTAGGGCCATGACACTAGCCCACTCTGCCAAAAGTGGAAGGTGCATAGGCCCAAGTGAGAAAGCAATTATAGTCTGCTAAGGTGCAAAGGAGATAAGATCCAATCTAATTCAGTCAAGAGAAGAAATGAAATAAAAAGATAAGGTCGAATTTGATTTGGAGAGCAATAGAGTCTAATTCGAATTGCCAAACCAATTAGTCTTAAAAATGCCATAACTTTCACATCCGATCTCGGATTGTGCCATTCTTAGACTATTTGAAAGCTTAGAAAGCTATCTATACTTCACTCAATTATGACAGGACCATAATCGGTCAACAAATATATGCTTCTATCTTTAAGTCAGTCGACAAGTATATATTTTCTAGTTGGCCGAATTATATTAGGAATTAGTTAGATATAGAATCCAGAAGAGTGGGACCCACCTTAGTTGGCCCTAGACCAAGTTGCACACCCCCTTAATTCCTTTTATATATTTGTTTTGTTCTTTGTTGTAAACTCAGACCATGTTACTTTTAAGATAGCTAATATTTATTTATTCTTGGGTTTATTTGAGAATTTGGTGGCTTTTTTTTAAAATATCTCCATTGTTCTTATGATTTCTTCATGTGAATGCAGGAACCCTTAGTCTATCTATTGTGTGGTTGAGTAGATTTGAATCACAAACATATTCTCGGATGAATACATTTGCCGCATATTGGCATGTTGTTGTATTGAGACCGTTGTTGATGCCATCATTTTCGTCAAGATTCACAAATCCAATGTTAGCATTGATCATATGCCCTGAAGTTATACATCTCGTATCACAATCTAAGTCCGTAAAACATCTCGACAATTTTGGTCGAAAGTCCATCCAGCACGTCGAACTACGAAATCAGACATTTGATCTCTCAAACTTTACGATTTTGATCCAGTTTCGTATAGTAGTGTTGCCTCGGACTTTTTCCTTTTTATTTTAGAATAGCGAGATTGATTCAAGTTGTGTGATGCCATGCCCTATGGGGTTAGGGCTGGAAACGAGCCGAGCCGAGCCAGGCTCGGCTCGGCTCGGTGCGGCTCGCCCTGAGGCGAGCTCAAAAAGTCGGCTCGGCTCGGCTCGAGGTCGGCTCGCGAGCCGGCTCGTCGGCTCGCCGAGCTAGACCAATAGGAGTTTTTTTTTTCAATTTTTAATATAAAACTTCAGAAATGACCAAACAACATAGTTTTCAAATAATAAAGTCAAGACATTACTAACAAAAAAATAGAATTGCATTTGCATTCATTATCAAGAATTCAAGAAATTGCATTCAGAATTAGTAAACACTGACATTGCATTCAGAATTAGTAAACCTAAAGGTTCAATAGAACAATTAGTAAACAGAAACACTGACATTGCATCATCAAGGGTTCAAGAATTCAAAATTTAGAAGGTATCGCTTAAGGTTTTGCTCATATGGGCTAATTGGGCCGAGCCAACGAGCGGCTCGCAAGCCAAGCCGAGCAGAGCCGGCTCGCTGAAAAATTGAGCCACAAAAATAGGCTCGGTTCGGACTCGCTCCGAGCCGCGAGCTTGACCGAGCCGAGCTGGGCCTGGCTGAGCCCGAGCCGAGCTGCGAGCCGCGAGCCAAATTTTCAGCCCTATATGGGGTGATCTAAAAGCGAAGCAGCGGCAGCGATCAAACAACCGTATAGCCAGGGAGTAACTAGTAAGGTTTGGTTTGGTTTGGTTTGGTTTCTGTCAACGATGTGAGCATTAGATTCTACTTCTAGGCCCAAGCAAAGCATATCTGGAATTCTGGATGTGCAAGCCAAGGAAAAGGCCAGTTGCCACATCATATGCAGTAGTAGTTCAGTACTAGCGCACACAGGCAGGAGGCAGCTATACAGGACATGCGCGATGCGTCGTACTCTAAACATTTGCATTCTACAGACTGTACAGCTGCTACGGCTCCGTTTGGTACCGTGGTGACATTTCAAGATTACTTATACTTTGCTTTAAAAATTTAGTCATGCTCTGATATTTTATTAACATAAAAACAACAGTTAAGTTATAAACGTACATCCACACACATACATATACACTCGGTTTTATAGGGCCCGCAAGTCGGAGAGTTGAACACGTGACCAAACCAACCGAGCTATACGTCAGTCTTGGATTACTTATTCTTTTCGAGACAAACTTGCTTAAATACACTTGATTCAGGAGGTTATTGAGCTAATGAAGTATGCTTGAGAGATACAGATTAGATGTAATCCTAGAATAGGGAAGACATAATAGATCTCGGACGCAACTACAACATGTGCACTAGCCTAAATGGCATAACGAGCAACCCCTTCTTCTAAGTCTCTGTGACAGTGCCTCCTACTCCTCCCGCTTTGGTGTCCCCCTCCACCGCTGCCCTCACTAGGGCCTACCACCCGCCATGCTTTTCGACACTGCTACCTGTGCCTTCGCCGTCCGCCGCGCCTCCCCCGCCACCACCCACCAACCCCTCCCATAGACAACAGCACCTCGTAGCACCGCCTCCACTCCTGGTTGCAGCCCCGCTCAAACATAACTCCTCCAACGTTGTCTCTGTCGCCAGTGCCCTCTATCCTCTTTTGAACCCATGTAAATTCTGAGTAATGAAAAGCTTAGTATATCCTTGTGGGAAAAAATAGGGAGAAAAAGCTCGAATTATTTTTTAAAATAATATTTTAAAATAAAAATTTACAAAAAATATGCTAAAATTAAAAATTACAAATATACCTCCCTGTAGTCATTCCAAATGGAGTGCAGAGAAAGAAAGTGAGGTTTGGTCTCTGTCGCCATTTGGAATGACGACAGGCCTCTGTCGCTATTTCAAATGGTGACAAGGAGGTATGTATGCAATTTTTAATTTTGGCATATTATTTTTGTATTTTTTTATTTTTCAAATATTATTTAAAAAATAATTCGAAAAAGCTCACCGGGCTGTTTCCATTTGTTTTATGCACGACATCATTACGGCCAGCAGCTGAATTTTTTTTATTTAATATTTATTTTAAAACATTTTTTCAAAACTAATCGCCCGCGCTACAAAATTTGAAAAATACCCGCCCGTCGCCCAGGCGAGGCGATCGCTTCTTTCGAGGCGATCAAGGTCAAGCTAATCTGCATAATTTGAACGTCTGACGGTAGGCCCGGGAAAAAATAAAAAAAAAGCTGCCCCCCAGTCAGTGATCGAATCTTAGTTTTTTATTTTTGCAATTTTTCTGGTAAATTATTTGTACAATAATTGTTGCATTGAACCAGGAACAATTACGAAATAAAAAAACTTCTTGTTCTAATGAACCGGAAAAATTATTTTGCTTTGTTAGTGATACGCATCCCACTTAGGGATTTTCGTAGGCTCGTATGGTCCGCCGAATATGGTCGAAAAAATACGAGAAAAATCACGGGTGACGTACGTAACGCGGGCTACCACTTACATACGGGCGAGATGGCCGGACGTTGCCCCGGTCCGAAGTTGCGAAAACCGGAAAAGGCACTCGCGTCCATGAAACCGTGGAAATCGTGGTCACTTAGGGGTTTTCGTAGGCCCGCGGGACAAGCCGGATACGGCCCAAAAAATACGGGAAAACTCAAGGGCGACCTCACGCAACGCGACTACCACTTACGTATGGGCGAGATAGCGAGGCGTTGTTCTGGCAGAAGTTGCGAAAATCGGAAAAGGCACTTGCGCCACGAAACCACGTAAATCGTGGGCCACTTAGGGGTTTCGTTGGTTCATGGACAAGCGATTCTGACGCCCAAAAATCTGGGAAAAATCAAGGCGACCACGCAACACGGACTACCACTTACGTATGGGCGAGATAGCGACGCGTTGCCCGGCGAAGTTGCGAAAATCGGAAAAGGCACTCGCGCCACGAAACCACGTAAATCGTGGCCACTTAGGGGTTTCGTGGGCCAGCGGGACAAGCGATTCTGACCCAAAAATATGGGAAAAATCAAGGACGACCTACGCAACGCGGACTACCATTTATGTATGGGCGAGATAGCCAGACGTTGCCCCGGCAGGAAGTTGCGAAAATCGGAAAAGGCACTCGCGCCACGAAACCACGTAAATCGTGGCCACTTAGGGGTTTCGTGGGTCAGCGGGACAAGTCGGTTCTGACCCAAAAATCTGGGGAAAAATCAAGGGCGACCTCATAGAAGACTACCACTTACGTATGGGCGAGATAACCGGGCGTTGCCCAGAGAAAGTTCTGAAAATCGAAAAAGGCACTTTCATGACCATGAAACCACGAAATCGTGGCGGAAGTTTTTGTATTTTATACAAAAATGTCTCAGATATTACTGAAATATACAACATTCACGTGTATTTGCAAAATTCTCCACCGTTTTCAAGCTCTATGATTTTTAAAATTCGCATGGTGCTAGTGTCCGATATGGCAAAATTCAGACAGTAGCACTTTCTGAATTTTTAAAAATTTATAAAGCTTGATAAAAATTTTATGGAAACATTAGTGATGCATCATAACCATGGACAAAAAATTTCAAAATTTTATAGTCGACAACAACTCATGTTATGAACACTTAAATTATTTGTTCAACATATATAAGGGCACATACACCGAAAGTTAGGATGATAAAATAAGCAAGCAGATTAAATTATATTACAAGGGCATTACAACAAAGGATTGAAATTGCTTGACGAACTAACTAACGAAAAGTTAATCGTTTGTCATGGTCGAACAAATGATCGTTCCGCCTATCTGGGTACAGCCAGAATGATGTAAAACATTTTCTGCATATTACCTGACCCGTGTACAAATTGCGATTTGTCCTCGGACACCACTCAATCCCTACTATGAAAGAACTCCATGGGGATCCGCAGTTCTCCCAGCTGTCGCCGAATGGGTGGCCTATGCCGTACGTCTCGGGTGTATAAGACATAATTTTTTGGTCTTTTTTATGTGGATTTCTGCCCTCCCATATGGGCATGTCATCCCGATTCTGGCGCCCCTATGTTAATACCACGGGTTCTCGGATGGTCTCGCGAGCGTCAAGGATTTGTTGCGTCTTTGCGGACCTCGGACCTACCGCTTCCCTTGTGGCTTCTTCTTCCAAAGGAGGAACCCTCTTGCACCTCTCAGTGCGTTGGCGATAAGCGGAGACATGCGGAGCGCTGCTCTGTTTACTCGCACTCCACTATATGGTGCAGAGGTGTGTGTTGGGCTTATCCTTGGACAACCGAAAGTGCCTGCGATCAATGTAGTATGCCCGCTTTGGTCGTTGCATAACACCGTAGGCGTACTGGTCCGGCTTTTACGGCGGTAGTGGCACCACGGAGAGGTTGCTCCCGGTTATCCCATGCAGAAGCATGAGATGTGGGTGGTGCGTCTCGGGTCCACCCAGATTGAAGTAGCCGCACCATTCATCCTCGGCCAAGGGCACCGGTAGAATCTCCGATGCGCTAGATCATCGTGGCGGTATCAACCATCGCTGCGAGCCATGTTCGCAAAAGTCGGGGCTTTCGGGTGGCCCCGGAGGAGGTTTCTCCTTTGACTTGAGCGGGTCGCAAGTGTCCTTGTGAACTCACGTGTGCGATGAACTGGTTTAGAACTACGGCTTTCGAGTTTAACATGAGTATGTCGCATGAAACTCACCGATTGGTTGGCCCTTGCACACCGCCCTAAGCTCGGGCGATCTAGAAAAGGACATATCTGGCGGCCTCCCACCGGGTGAAGTTCTCGGCAAGCGGGGTAGGCGTCGTGGCGCTTGGAGAGAAATTAAGTAGTCCCGTCGTTCGGCCCGTCGATCCATTGGAAGAAGCAACACCGGTCCTTGTCTTTGAGAAAAGAAAGAACGATGCATGAAATGGTAGTGTTACCTCAGATTGTGTGGACAGCGAGAGGTTTACCTCGTAGGTGCGAACTGTGATGGTGTGTGCGCCATCTCGCATTGGTAGATTGCATCATCTTCGCCGTGAGTTCTTGATTGCATTTGGGCAGGGCAACTCCGCAGAAGCTGGGCGTCGGCGCCATGTCATCCGGATATTCGGGGCGGGATGACTTCTGCTTGCTGAAGAGGCGACGGTAGAACGACATTGTGCCCTAATTTGTGTAGATTCAGCGAGGGTGGTGAGGGGTTACTCCACACAACTGCAGCGTCAATGCCTTTTCACCTTGGTTGTTCCTCTACTGCCGTGCTTCTTATATAGGCACTCGGAGAGCAAACACGAAGCAGGAAGCACGATTAAAAAATAGCATGCTGTGAAAATGTCAGGAGGCACATTGCCCGATGGTAAATATCGCCCTGAAATGGGGTGATCGCCCAATATCAGGGCGATATTTACCATCGGCAAAGGTATCTCTCTCGATGATCGCCCTGAAATGGGGCGATTGCCCCATTTCAGGGCGATATTTACCATTGGGCAGTGTTCCTCCTGACATTTAATCGCCCTAAAATGGGGCGATCGCCCAATATCAGGGCGATCGCCCCATTAGAGCGGCACGAAGTTGCGAAAATAAGTAAATGGTGCTGTACGACATAGCTAAGAAAAGATAACCTACGCAAATGCAAGCACTTAGTTCGAGATAGTTAGACAACATGGTGGTGAAGATAAATAAATTACAAGCGTCTGTTGTGCAATAAATCGATCACGCACGACACCTCCGATCCGCTTTCGGTGAAGTGCGTGAGTGGCGGCGCATGACGGACGACCCTCCTACCCCGGCCCTGCGGCTGCGGCGGGGTAGTGTAGTCAGTCGGCGACTCGGGTGTCTGCTGGGGTGGTGGGCCGAGGTACTCAGTGGACATGAACTGGTCCACGTCGAAAGGATCCTCGGCGTCAACGTCGGTGTACCCCGAGTAGCCGTAAGCACCGTGGGGCCCTGCTATGGCATGCGACGAAGACTGGCCCGCGTCACCCCACCCTGGCCACTGTGGCTATGCGAGAGACGAAGACTGGCCCGCGTCACCCCACGGTGCCCACTACGTCTGTGGGGGAGGACACGAGGGCTCGTACTGGGTGACGTCTGCCTATGCGGGCCGACTGGGTGGGCGAGGTGTGGGCACGGCTCCACTAGGCTGGGGAGGTGCTGGCTGACGGGGACGTGCTGCGCCGCGCACCACGTCTCGGCCCCCCCGGCAGGTGAGTAGGCCGCACACCCGCCCCAACCCGGCGCGGAGCCGAGCAAAAGTGTCCCGCTGCTGAGCACCCGTGAGCTCCACGTCCGCATCGAGGCCCGCCATCACGGCCTCCACCTCCCTGTACATCTACCCTGCAAGACGTGCCTGCAAGTAATGCCATCTCGATATAAGGTAATTTACATAAAAACATACGTGTAGGGTGACGGGGGTGACCCTTACCGCGTAGTTCTCCCTCTGGGACATGTCACGAGGGTGCGTCTCGACACCAATGCCGGGCTGCGGCATACTCTGTGGTGTGTACCCAACCACGGCCGAGTCATGGCGCGAACCACTCCATGTAATCGTCAGTGCGGGTGCGCGATTAAATGCGGCGGGTCTCGTCTACCGTGTCCGCCGTCGCCTCTCCCCACTGCAACACCCACGGTGCCATGCGATGAGCGAATGGAGTGCCCAGTGGATGCCCCGACCGAGTCATCCTGCAATGCAAAAACGACAAGTTACATACAACATGCATTCCGCGGGAAACTCAGCAGTATTGTGCTCAGGACACCTACTTGTGCGCGCCACGTGAGACAGTGTGAGTAGTCGGCAGGGGGAAACTCTGGAAGAGGCCGAACTGCCACAGCACTCGGTGCGGCGAGTACTCCAAGACGCACAGGTCGAAGAGGAGGACCTTACGGGTGAGCCAGAGCTGATGGTCACGCCAGCAAAGCTCGGACAGCCCGTGAGGTGCTCGGACGTGGACCTCGCGCGGGCTGTACGGTGTCCACCGCACGTCCTCGTCCAGCAGCCTGTCAAACTCCCGAATGAACTCGGCGTACACCTTCTTGACCTGCAGGTGGGCGTACACCCGCTGCGGGAAAAAAAGTAGTGCATGTTATTAAAGTGTCCAAAGTATGGGGTTAGATACAAGGAGGCATACCTGTCGCTGAACCCAGTACAGGCCCATAGTGGGCCGGTCGATCTGGTGGTCGTGGTACAGGTCCTGTGAGTACGGAGACCGGTCAACAACGGGCCTACCGACGGAGAAGTGCTCCCAGGACCACAGCTGCAGTAGTAGAACACAGCCCGTCAAGGTCGCCTCTGTCCCCCCCGGGAGCGACCTCGCAAAGACCCTCTGACAAGCACGCGAGCACAAGCAGAGCCCCACGACCCTTTGCACCATCTGTTTACAACGGCAAAGTTAGACATGTCTGTCATAAGAGATTTTAACGAAATATGTTACCTCCTCCGGGGGTGTCGGTGATCGATCGGGCGAACTCGATCAAGTGCGGTCCACCGTGTCCCCGTCGAGGGCGGAACAGTACCAACCGAACGAGGCAGAGAGGTATGCCTCTGGGCGCGTGCAGTCCTCCGCGTCGGCCTCCGGGTGGAGAAGCTCGGCTGCGATGTCGGTACAATATTGTCGGCGGTGAGTGCGTATCCGCGGTTACAACGAATGAGGTACTAGCAGTGAACTGGAGCAGCCATGCCTTACGCACACCGTGCTTTCGTCCTTAATGGGGCGCGTCTGGGGGGGCTCGGGGTGTTCTTGCACTGGTGAAGCGCCTCAGTCGCAAGCCACGCGGCCGAGGCGTCGTGTGGCACTGCTGCCTCTCCAGCAGGGAGCCCTAGGAGGAATGCGACCGTCTGCGGCGTGGGAGCCATCTCTCCGCATGGCGGGTGGAGCGTGTGTCTCCGGTCTCCACCGGTCCTGGCCTTGATCGGCGAGGACCCGGTCGTCGAGAAGCTTTGAGGCGTCCGGGCCCTCCTCAGTCGTATGCTCCACCATCCGGTAGAACGGAAGTAAGCCGGCAGCTCGTAACCTGCACGTAGTGTGTAGCGTCGTTAAAATTCCATTAACAGGTAAGCAAAAGAGTACGAAAAGTCACCAACTTACTGTGGAACCCAGCGCAGGTCGATCCGAAGAAACTCCTTTGGCACCTGAGACCGCAGTGTCCCCAGCCGCCGGCCCTCTGCGGGCAACCTAGACCGGTGGGTCAAGTCCACCTGCTGGTCTAGCAGCTCGGGAGTAGCAGCGTCAACAGCACACCCAACTCGCGCCATCGTCGCCTATGGTTAGAAAGCAAATAAAGAAAACTGGACGATTAGTAAGTATAGGAGCCAAATAAAAACAAACCGGATAATAAGTGCATGGTACACGTTACAACTAGCAAAAATTAAATGAAAAGTAATAAAATGTTCCATATTCAAATATATCCACGATCGCGCACATACAACAAATAACTAGTACATACAATCAAATATTACATTGACGGGGACAACAAATAACTGGTACATAGAATCAAAAATTACATGATGGGGACAACAAATAACTGGTACATAGAATTACATTATCCACAATTACGGCAGCGGACTCGTCCATATCGTTCCTATTACGCGTGTCTGCGGCGGCCGACTTTGTCTTCAACATTCGGATGTCGGTACCCGCCGATACCTCGGAGGGGCCGCCGTGAGCGATCCATCGACTCGGCACCGTACACCTCATTATGCCACGTGTTGAAAACACTTTGCTTGTAGTAGTAGTGGGAGATGTCACGGACGACATGATCGGTGTGTCTCTTTCGCTGCGGCAATCACGTGCGAGCACGGCAAATGCAGCAGCAGCGGCTTCTTGGCGAGAGCACTCGCGGTCGGCAGCTCGAGTACGCCTGGATGGGAAGTCCTCTCTGGTGGGCACCTCTTGACCCGGTCACCGCGGTGCACGTGGTACCTCCGTTCCACGCCACTCTCCGTGTCAGCGATGTGTCTGTGCCTTCCGTGTCTTGTTGGCCATGTAAGTAGAGACAACCGTCGAAAGTCTGACAAAGCGATTGTCCGACATACATGCGGCGGAGGCCTTGTACCGCTCAACGAAATATCTTTGGGTGCCTAGTAACACACCCTCAACAATGCACCTGTGGAAGGCATCTCGCGCCTTTCATTACCCGGTTGTAAATCTCCGCCGGGTTGGTTGTCATTATTCCATAACGGAATCGCCCTCATCATGCGAAGGACCATTTGTCCAGCGGCTCGTGTCGTATCCGATGCGTGAAACTCTTTATGCTTGTCCCGGCCTCGCCGAATGTTCGATCGTCGGTCGGGAGCGCGCCTAAAGCGTGGGGTCATCTCCTTGCTCGTGGTACACCATAGGGTTCCTCGATGAACTAGCGCCGCCCTTGGATTGATGATTGCTTCTTGGTTAGTTCATCCAACGTCCTCCACAATGAGTCGAACTTCCTCCGTGGTTACGCTTGCCGGTACCGCTGAACATGTTCATAAGCTCCTTGTTCTGGAAGCGGAAAAAATTGGCACCCATGTGCCTCATGCACCACTGCTCTTGGTCAGCCACTTTCTTTGCTCCCACGGCGTCGGAGCCTTGTTGCATATCCACGATCGCCCTCGGCAACCGCATGTCGGTCATGGATGACACATACATCGGCGGTCTGGACAAGCGCCATCTTGACTCTTTCAAGAAACCATACCGACTCTCCGTGTTTTCCCCCTCCACGAAGGCCAATGCGACCGGTAGAACACGGTTGTTGGCGTCCACCGCGATTCGATCGAATCGGCCCTTGTATTTCCTGTGAGGAATGTGCCGTCCTCGCAAATGGCCAAGGCGATGATGTCGAAAGGCATTTATGCATCGCCGAGGGCGAAGAAGCCCATTGCAAGACCCACTTGCCCGCGACGCACCATCATGAGGAAACTCCATAAGGTCGATGACCGTCTTGGGATTCCTACTTGATATTGCCCTGAGCAAGTGTGGAATATTTTCGTAAGAAGCCTCGTATGTCCTGAATCGTATTTGCAAAGCTGTTCTTTTTGCTCTCCATGCCTTTCCATAGCTAATCTTGTACTGAAACCTCTCCAACACGGCTCTGATAATGGCTCGAGGCTGCAGGTGCGGATTATCCACGATCTGACCATAAAACACATTTGCCACCCAAGTGGATGACAGATTGCGGTGTTCCTGCTCCGCTTCCTCCAGTTGGCAGTTATGCTCCGTCACTATGGAACATTTCCAGTAGTCCCTCCACTTCCCCTTGTATGCATGCACCCGCCATGGGCACGAGTCAACTACGCACTTCACGTCGTAGTCTTTTTCTTCAGACTTCACTACCTGAATTGCCGCCGAAGAGACATTGACGATGCTTCACCGCATCCATCACTGACTGCTTGTCTTTATATCGCCCCTACTGCGACCTCGTTCTCATGATACTCCCATGCATCTCTGTTCCCTTCATGCATTGTTAGGTCTTCGAAATTATAATTAGTCCACTCACCGGGGACAGGCACCTCAGGAGTATTGTCCTCCTCGTCCGAGCGTTCGCCATCGGGGAATTCCTCATCCGCACGGTCCTCCTCCTCCATCAAGTCAACTATGTGCTCCACCTCCTCCCCCTCGTCGGCCACCTCCCGTGCCTCCACGGCTGCCTCCTCGCCCCGATCCGTCGCCACCGCCAACCTCGTGTCCCCGTCTCGGGGTCCTCGCCACCTTCATCATCGCATTGTTGCGTGTCTGTCCTCCCTCCTCAGTAATATCTACCCCGACATCACAAACCTCAGACAGATGGAGGTACACAGTACCAATCTACCGGCAACATGGCGGCCAGCCCGCTCTCTGACGTACCAACATAGCTCCTCCATGCCGATGTCGCGTTAATAGGAACCACTCTCCATAAAAAAGTCCTGCGCCGCGACACTCTTTGCTCTAACCATGATAGAACACTCTGGGTATCCAAACTGAACATCCGAAACATCCACTCCAACAAACCCCTGTATGTCCTATCTCTCGGCCTAGATATGCCCCGTATGAATGTTGAAAATGCCGACAAATCGACTCCATCCGGCCCCTGTGCTATCTCCCCATCTCCATAGAATATTTGAAAATACAATTTCTCAGAGCATCTTGCTTGTTGCCTACAACGTCGAGCAGAAAAAATCATCATTTCTCCATCTAACAGCTATATAAATGTTACATTATATTGCCAAATTTTACTCTCTTGATTTATGTGATTCGACATTTCCAACTTTTTTACTCTACTAATTTCTAGCGTATACGGTGATTGACTATAAATAAGTAATTCGACTACCCATTTTTTCATAACGGAATTACTACTATATATTATTCGTTTGTCCTAATTTTAAAAACTGTATATATACATGACATATCGTACTTCCTTTAATTTCTATGTCGTAATTTCAAAACATTGCCCGCGTAACATATGCCTAACCTACCATGTTAAATTAATAATATTAAATTTTATCCAAATTGCATTTCTAAATATTGACTAATATTTCTATTGCATGGAATCTCAATATTTCTAAATACTACACAATCCTAATATTTCTAAACACTACATACTACATTAAATTCTAAATATTACCTACAAAAATCATCACACAAAATATAAACTAAATACTACAATTTCTAAATACTAAACAATACTAAATACTATATTAAATTTCTAAATATTACATTAAAATCTTTCGAACTTACCGCAAAACCGAAGAATCAACTTTTTTTCCCTCTTTTTTTCCTTTATCTTTTTTCCTCTCCTTTCTTTTCTTTCCTCCCTTCTCCTCTCTTCTCTTTTCTTCCCTTCTCCGTCATTGCGCTTCGCTCATTGCTCTCCTCGGTTCCGAATGAGCACAGTCTTGCAGATTTCGATTTTTAGTGTCACGATCGCTTGACCACCAGCGGCGACGACATGACAGTGACACGTGGCGTTAATTTGCGCTCGGATAATGGCCGCCCGTTACATTTCGAATTTCTGCCGTTGGCGTGCCCAGCTATTGCCCCGATGAAGCGATCGCCCATCTTGGCGGCGGGGAATATTTTGCCATTTTTACCCGGACGATTAGTTTAAAAAAACGATTTAAAATAAATATTAAATAAAAAAAAATTCGCCAGCAGCTAAGCTAGCAATGGGCTTACCCAGCGGGTTTATCCAGGCTTTTCAAGCCATCACTACTTAAAGTCCAAGTCGGGCTTGCCATATTCGGGCTTCCATTAACATTGGGCCTGTTTGGGCTATTCTTGGTCCGGTCACAGTCCTGCTCTGAAGAAGAATTTTTTTATTTAATATTTATTTTAAATCATTTTTTCAAAAGTAATCGGCGAAAAAAAATTTGTAAAAATACCCGCCTCTCGCCCCAAGAGAGGCGATCGCCTGTCTGAGGCGTGACGATAGCACTTTAAATCGTCTTGACATGATATCTTGCGATTTGGTAAGACAAAGGAGCCTGAAATTGTGCTGCAAGGAAGAGAAGAGGAGAGGAGAGGAGAGGAGAGAAAAGAGAGGAAAAGAGAGGAAAAAAGAGAAAAAAAGAGGAAAAAAAGTAGATTTGTTGTTTTTGTGAAGGTAAGTTCGAAAAACTTATATGTAATATTTAGAAATTTAATGTAGTATTTAATATTTAGGATTGTGTAATATTTAGATATTTTAGGATTGTGTAGTATTTAGAAATTTTAGAATTGTGTAGAATTTAGAAATTTTAGGATTGTGTAGTATTTAGTATTTAGAAATGTAGAAATTTAATGTGGTAGTTTCTGTTAGACAATATTTAGAAAATTAATGTAGTATTTAGAAATATTAGGATTGTGTAGTATTTAGGACTGTTGAGATTCAATGTAGTAGAAATATTAGCCAATATTTAGAAATTTAATTTAGTAGAATTGTGCAATAAAAATTTTGTTATGCAAATAATATATTAGGCAATATTTAGAAATGTAATGCGGTAGAAATTTAATATTATGATGAAACATGGTAGACTAGCTATATGTTGCGTGAGTAATGTTCAGAAAATTGCGACGTAGAAATTAAAGGAAGTATGATATATTTAGAGTCGGATTTCTTAGTATGATCACCATACGTTAGAAATTAGTAGAGTAAAAAAATTTTGGAAATGTCAGGCACCGTTATAAATTAGTAGAGAATTTTTTTTGATAATATAATATAACATTTATATGGTTCGGTTAGATGGAGAACTGATGAATTTTTCGGTCGGACATTGTAGGCAGCATGTCGGAGAAATTGTATTTTCAAATATTTTATGGAGATGGGGAGATAGCATTGGGGTCGGATGGAGTGGATTTGTCGGCATTTTCAACAGTCATACGTGGTATATCTAGGCCGAGAGATAGGACATATAGGGGTTTGTTGGAGTGGATGTTTCGGATGTTCAATTTGGATGCCCAGAGTGTTTGGCTGTGGGTTAGAGCAGTAGTAAGCCGTGCGCAACACTGTTTTTATGGAGAGTTGATTCCTATTAACGCGACATCGTCATTGAGGAGCTATGTTGGGCATGCCGTAGAGCGGGGCTGGCCGCTCATGTTGCTGGTAGAGTGGTACCAGGTACCTCCATCAATGTCAGAGGTTCGTGATGTCGGGGTAAATATTACGGAGGAGGGGAAGACAGATGTTGGTGTACTCTGCACCAGGGTCCCCTCTCCGCCGTAAAAGTGTTAGGCTCAGAAAGTGGCCTGGCCTAGTTTGAAGCCCACGTGGTCCCCTGGCGAGCAGTTTGGCGATCACACCCTGCTCGCCGGGCGAGCGGCCCGTGTGGCACCCTGGCAGGCAGTCTGGCGAGCACGCCCTGCCCGCTAGGTGAGAAGCCCACGTGGCCTCGGGCGGCGACCTCGCGATCACGCCGCTTTCGCCGGGCGGCGGGCCGCGTGGCCTGGCGGCGATCTGGCGAGCACACTCGCTTTCGGGCGAGCGGTTCGCGCGTGGCGGCTTTGGCGGCGGCGGGCGTTTGGGCCCCCCTTATCAGGCCACGAAGGCAACCAAAAGAATGAGGGGAAGGCTTTGCCTCGAAGTTTCCCTCTCCTGGCACCTCGCGTCAGGGTCATTAATTGTAAAGGAATCTGCTTTTGCCACGACGACGGCTCATCCCTCTAACGCCTCTTACCAACCCGTCGTAGAAGCGTCCTATCTCGGGCGGACCGGGCGAGGGCTCTCGCCGACATTAAATGAGGTTCGAAGAACAAGGCCACAGAGGCGTGCTTAATAAATGAGTCATGGGTCAACATGGAAGCTGAATGATGGGTGCAATTAATGTGTTATAGATAAGTATAGCACCACCTTCTCTCCTGCTAAGGTGGCCCGTCCATATAAGGGCACCCTGGTGCATGAAGAAGGGGGGATTGGCTAGAAGAAGACGTATAGAGAAGCAGACACTAAGGAACACCCTTGTAAACGCTTTCCCATTTGCTCAACGAAGAACTAGCAGGACGTAGGGCTATTACCCTCACCGGGGGCCTGAACCTGGGTAAATCATTGTGTCCATCATCTTGTCTGCCGTCCGGAATTCGTCGCCGAGGGATATTAGGGTTTCCAGCCATGAAGATGTCCTCTACCGAACCAAAATTTCCGTCTAGGGAGTAGATACCCTGTTAGCGGAATCTTGTCAGGCGAAATACACCGACAGGGGCGCGCCAGGTAGGGGAATAGTGGTTGGCTCATCCGGCCATCTCTCCGGCGGATCTCGGTCTTCCGTCCGAAAGGACTTTCCACTTGGTGATGGCGGGTTCGCACTCGCAGCGACAAGATGAGACGGAGGCTAGCAGCTCCCAGAATACATCCAGGCACTTTCGCCAGATGAGGGATCACCTCACTCCGCCCCTGCAGGAGGGCGGTGGCATCCCCGCGGCGGCGGCTGAGCTTCCGGTTCGGCGTCGGCTGGCCATGGAGCCCACCACTCCAGCCCAGAACTTGCATGCGGCCCGTCTCCTCCTGGACCACCCTCCGGTGGAACTTGTTGGAGACACCCCGACCACCCCATCACTACAAGAAACATGGAAAAATTCGTGGGCCAAAACCCACAATTTGAAATAAACTCCATGAATTTAAGTTAAATTAGGTGGGCAAACCGTCAATTTAGTTCGAATTTAACTCGACGAAATTAATCAATTAAATTCGTGGGTACCAGCAATTTAAATTAAATTCGTGGAGTTCTTGAAAAAACCCCAATTTAATTAAATTAAATTAAATTTGGAAAGAACCCACGAATTTAAATTAAATTTGAATAAAACCCATTTAATTTAAGCTGATAAATTTGTGGGTTTTAAGTGGCCCACGAATTTATCAGCCATTATACAAAAAAAATATATCCTGGTGACTGACCACCCATCCAGCTTGTATTTCATTGATGTCAGCTCGATCATTATTTTGGTAATTTGATACCCAAATTATAGCAGCAGTTACTAGCCCATTTTCCAAACCTGGAAAACTATAAATAACATATATACGAACCGGATTTAACGTGGAAAAACCCCTCCAATGCGAAGGGTAAAAAACCACGGGCACCGGCCGGCAAACTTCACTATTTTCAAGAGTGTTTACAAATCGCCGGAGAGATCAACTCGTGACGGCTTACAAGATGAACATATGTAAGGCAATGACCTAGGTCAAGAATAACAACGATCCGCTCCCGGCGACGGGCCTCCGCTCTGCTCCGACAGAAGTTAGCCTTCTTCTGAATTTGAATCATAATTCAATACATCCCCTTTAACATAAACATAACACCGACCAGAAATAACTAATAGTTACGAACAATTTGAGATAAAGTTTTGGGTCTAGGTGCAACTGTGAGTCTGAATCATTCCTCTATCTTTTTAGCAAATGTACTATTAGAGAAATACTTTAATCCTCGAGGAGAAAATCCCATCTTATTCCAAATTGCGTACCATAGATACTCAGTCAGAAACGAGCAACAATTGCAATTGCATACGACATGGAGATAAGAGTTATCAATTGAGAGGGAGGTGTCTTAAGTTGGAATTCTGGACCATGTCCTCCGCATTGATAGTAGTAAATTGTCTTTGTCTTCAAGAGGTCCAATAACAACATGATGGATCTTTCTGAGCTATACAATAAGTAGTCAGAGGATGTGCTTTCTCCTTGTGAAGTGGATGTGTATGTGCGAGTTTTTGTTCCATAGTCCACAACACGAGGATAGAAACATCATCTCGTGATCCATGTAATTCTCATGCGTTTTCCCCATTTAGGAAATGTGTACAGTAAAGCATATTATTACATACATTTCAAAGTGGCCGATCAACTTATTTACTACCAATAAAGAATCAACACCAAAATACACAAATTAAAAAAAATTAAAATAGGCCATGGTAAGTTCTCGAGATTAAACACAGGATCTGCTACATACAACATTGCAACTTTGAAATTTTGGATCAAATAGCTTAAAGGCAGTCAATACCTTCTGCAATTTCAAATTCGAGGTTATGCTTTTAACTATAGTTATCGGGGTGTACCAGTGAGGCGAAGTTACCTTTGGGGCACTGGGCGCCTAGGCAATAGTTAGGCGACCAAAGCGTAACAAGCGACAAGCAGACCAAATGACCAAGCATCAAAGACATCAATATAAACTCCTCTATTCCTCTCTAAGTCACAGAAATATACAAAAACTAAGTCAGAAAAATATACAAAATTTTGGCATGACCTCTCTAGTAAATAGGGCATCCACTCAGCAGACAAAAAAACATTTGCAGTTATAATATATATATCAATCTCTCAAACCAAAAGAAGACATTCTAGTAGATCCTTAGATAATCAATCTTATTCAACACAACCATCTTCACATTCAATCTTATTCAACACATCACAATAAGTCCATCACAAGATTCAAGAGTATTACTCCTAGCGATAATAGTACCCATCGCCTTCTTGTAGACAATCCGTTATATCGTGCAAGCCTCGGTGAACACATCGTCGAGGTTTCTTGGTTTTTGTTCAAATTCAGCGGCGTTGTAGAGCATCTGCGAGTTAACAAACCATTTCGAAGTTAAAAGATCTTGAGAAAGCAGTCTGATTGACAAAATGAGATAGCACAATACCACATCAAATGCCATATTCAAGGCGCTCTCATCGAACTTCCTTTGCACCACTCCTATCACGAAGTTTATACAAATTACCTCTGCAATAAAAGAAGTGTGTCACTTGTTGGAAGTAGTCAAATGGGTGAACTCCACGTATCATCGTATGAAATTATTGTGAAAACAGGAATAATCGAAAAGCACATTCATACCTTGACAAGTATACGTAACTATTGATAGGTTTGGAGGTTCGAGACTGACACCCATGAATAGAACAATATTTGGATGCCTCGGGCTTTTCATTATTGCAACCTACCACATAGAAAAAAGCATTCATAAGGTGACTAATAGGGACAGGGATGCTTCATAAAGGCTTAAACACCATCAGGATATAATACATAATCGCTAGTAACCATTCATTGAAGAATCATAGCACGAATTTTTCCCTGTTTCTTGTAGTGAATGGTAGAAACGAATGTTAAGTAGGGTGTATTTAAAATCACCATGTGCACACTAAGCCAGGCACAGAAGCAACATTAACCCAACATTAAGCTTTAGTATCTTTAATCTTCTTTTAATCATTCAGTAGAAATAATGGCAGCTATACATTAGTTGAAATAAGTAATCATCATTGTATAAAGAAAATGACATTTGCATGTAATAAAGGGACTATAAACTAATAGTAAGATCACTAGGGTCACCCAGATTGAGAAATGATTAAATGAGAATGCCATGAAAATGAACCCCAAAGCTTAAGTCACCAGAGCTACTTTAAAGTCATCAAAATACAAACTTTCACAATCACATACAGGAAGATTTACTAAACCACCATACTAGCTAAAACTAGGATCCTAGTGCAAGCATTGTACAATGAAAATTTGACTATACCACTTAAAACTCACTTCTAGGCATGATTCTATACAACCCAAAAATAGATGTGCAGTACTATAAGTATTATATGGAATGAGCATTAGGTTTCATCCATGGCATGGCCTCAAACACCATATCATGACCAGCACATCAGAATTAAAGTATACTCATCTCTATGTGTGCGTGTATAACTTCATCATGCAAGAACAAATCTACTCCCTGTCTCAAAACTTCAAAGCATGAACTTGTGAACCATCCACCAAACATCATTTCAACACACAGAGCCATTTATGCACATACTTCGACCAGATTCTAACCCATAGGCACACAATCATTTTGAGGAAAGATCACACAGAGACTTTTGAACTCAAATATCGACCAATCGGGCATACATCATAGCATAACATCCACAACTAAATATTGAATTAACACAAATCAAACTAGTGCTTGCGGTCCATGCTTGAGAAGAGAAGGGAATTCGGGTACTTAGCTCATGTGAAGGGAGCCCTTTTGCTGTGGCCGAACCATGGTGAGGAGTGATGTGAGCCCTAGATCTAGTGATGCTCTAGCGGGAGGTTGGAGTCGGCACCAACGTTGCTGCTCCGATGGCTTAGTGGTAGGTGGCGTCGGCACTAGGGCTGAACCCCAGTGACCTAGGGCAAGGAAAAAAAAGGTGAGCAAGGCGGGAGAGAAAAATTAGAAAAGGAGAAGGGAGAGAATCGCTTACCTCGGCGGCACTAGGTAAAGAAGACTGTCGGCACCAGGGAAGATGAAGGAGACCAAAGGAAGGCGGTCGGATCTGCCAGATCCAGTGGAGGGCATCCAGATCATTCACCCAACCAAACACACCTTAAATTCATGTCATAAAGAAAAGCCTGACAATTATTTATGTGAAGCCACCAAAGCACTTACTCTAGTGGAATAGCATAAAATGCAAAAATCATGTCTACATTGCACACATTCATCAACTTGCCACACTTGATCATAAATTTAAATAGATTCTGCATTACAAGAAAAGAGAAACTTACTGAAAAATCGATAGCGGCGCAAACCCAAAACAATACCATCTTCAACGACCTTATGGTAGTGTTGACAGTACGTATCGAAGTCAGTCTTGGTGTCTTTCTCCATAAACTTTACTACGAGGACTTTGTGAAAACATCGAATAGCAGGTCAAGATCATGATGAAAAAATAAATATGAAAAATTGTCATAAAAATATTAAAAGCTTCACAAACCTTGAAAACTTTGACTACGGAATCCCCTCTTATCTCGACATTACAATGGTATATTTTCGTTGTACTTGGATCCAAATCAAGGTTCTGCAAGCATCGAATGGAGGAAGCGAGAATAGTTCCATCGGGCTCATGTTATCACTTATTATAGAGCGAATAAACACGTATAGTAGTAGAGAGAAAAGATAAATGACATGTCGGTACAATGTAGAATATCCACGTTGATAGACATCAATCTTGATGCTCAATGAGTATATAAGGAGTTCTACATGAGTGTTGAGACTTACAGGTAGCAACATGTGTCCCCTTAAGGCCTTAAGTATTGCATAGGGAAGATATATATATACAGAGCAAGCTCTAAATAGAATATTCTTCCGGATTATAGTAGTACATATTATGGAGAGGGTCTCTGGACAGTTCTTTCTATAATTTGTATTTAGACGAGATATTTCATAGATTGTTAAAAAACTAAGTTATCACAATTTGTTTATGCATGAGTAGAAATGTTAACACTTAAGGTATTTGAGCTAACATGTTTTATATGTAGAACATAATGAGGATAGAGAGATTGTACCTTGATCCTGTCAGTTGACAAATTGTTGATCTTTTATCATCTTTAGAAGGAGTGCCTTGCATTATATCATAGTATTATTATTGATGCAAATCAGCCATTTTATAACATATATTAATCGCACGAGCAATAACTCCTTCTAATGACGTAAATCAAATAATTAAACCATACTCATACTACAAGATTGAAACCAACCATCTTCACATTCAATCTTATTCAACACATCGCAATATTACCTCTACTAAAAGATTGAAACCAACCTCTTAACTCTTTAAAACCGCTTAAAACTAAGTCACCGAAATATACAAAATTTCGCATGACCTCTCTAGTAAATAGGACATCCACTCAATGCAGACAAAAAATATTTGCAGTTATAATATATATATCAATCTCTCAAACCGAAGGAGACATTCTAGCGAGATCCTTAGATAATCAATCACACATCCAACGGCAATTTGTAAACTACGCAATGACGTACAACACATTACAACCGCAATAGATACAATACATAATAGTAATCATCGGGTTTTGCAACTACAGATATGATATTATACCAACCTTTATTACAGGAGATTCCTTAGTAATCGAGTCAAAATCAAAATTGAACACACCCAAACCAATTATGTCGAGAGCCAAATTGGAGAACTCACTTCAAGGTCCTAGCAAGAGACTTTTGCCCATTGTCTCTCCTTTCAAGAAGTTCTTCAAGCTTCAATATGGTTCTCTCCTAACATTTGGCAAATACTCTCACCATAGCTTCTATGAATAAGGCATGCGGAACCTGTGTTATAAGCGCAAAACACATAGATTGGAGAAGGCACACCATCAGCAAAACATTATGGGGAAAAAAGTAGGAGGAACTGCCTATCTTTAAGTTAAAGAAGGAGAGTGGGGACACGAACCCAAGACCTCAACAATCACAACCTTGTGCTTTACCACTAGGCTACATGGGTGTCCCCATCAGCAAAACAGTATAGATATTGCCTTATATAGATATTTCCTTAATAGGCTTTCCTTTTGTAAGAACTCCCTGGTTTCAAGTACAGAAATATGTAAGAAAGGAACCTACTAGACTAAATTGGTAATTTAGCAGCAACATCAGTTATCCATAATCTGTACTGATACAAGTGAAATTCAGTTGCAGGATAGCAACAAATGCTATAAATGAGCATGGGCATTAGAAATTTATGGTCCAAATCCATCTAGAGTTGCTGATAATCATGTAGGTTAATTAAAAATGTTCACAAAATGTGCATTAGAAAAATACCTTATCATAACAGAAAGCATTTTCTCGGAGGATGTGTCTCGCAACAATAGGATCAGAGACAACAACAAATGATTTGGGTCCAAAAGCAAGTTTGTAGATGGAGCCATGCTGCAAAGATATCATCATAGATCATACGTTAGTATTGTAGAAGTCGTCCCCATAGTTACTTGATTATGAACATAACGGTAATGTAGAAAATAGCTTGTCGAATCAAATTAAAATAATATCATATTGCAGCAATAACGATTAAACAAAAAGAACACATGTGAACTGTTAGCATCTCATCTTCTTGTTATATGATGCTTTGTTTTTTTTATCTTTGGCCATCTACCTCACAAAGGTGTAACTAATTTTACTTTTACACATAAGCACTGCATTTCTGAATGGGGCAGTGAGAGGCCTCATGTTCATGACACATATGGTGCACAAATACACATAGATAAGTTAATGACAGGTTTAGCTCGCTATTTTATGAGATGGCCTAAAGTGCATATAATGGGACTTGAAAAAGATTTTGAAGACATGTTGTAAAACATGGTATTTGAATATGAAGGAGACAACAATAACTTGTACAAATGAGTTCATTCACAGAAGGCAATGCATATATCTATATATATAAGCAATTTTTTCTATACTTTAATCACATGCAAATTCTCACATTCATAACCATAACCACACACACACATAACATAGCCCAAATTCTCACATTCATAACCATCTAATCTATTCGCGCACACAATCAAGCATCACACAATCAACCTTTGAATCATACACATCTTAAGCACAGGAATTCAGATCCATTCCAAAGCAGTGATCATGGGTTTACCCACATAAAAGACCTTCAATGAAACCAACAAAAAGGGCTATACAATACCATCTAGCTACAACTCTAACAAACTTGAGCTAACCAGAATCTACCAAATACTCTATAGCCAACAATAGATGTTAAGCAGTATTAGATTCTGCACGCATATGTTGACAACATTAAGCTTATATATGGTTTTAATCCTTGAATATGTTTACCCATCAGTCAAGCAAGCAAAGAATAAGCAAAATACACATACATCATTCCCTAATTGGACATGAGTATATAAACTGCAACACAATACTCATAATCAGCGCAAGAATTCAGAACAGAGGCATGCACATCACTGTGAAATGCATTAGGAACATGTTAGGCTATACATACATAAATATCCATAACAACAACGGCCTAGAAGTTAATTTCCATGTCATGCTAACCAATCACAAAAGTCCAGTATATGAGGCATTCCTAACTGCACATATATTTGATGAAAGGAAAATTCCAACACCTTTATAAATTTGGAGTCTTACACATTCAATGAATAACCAAAGCATTAGCACGTATTTATATATTCCGATTGGCATCGCAAACAACTTAGGAAATTACTATGGGGAGAATCTAAAAGTTAAAACTAATAACAGGAGTACATGACCAAGTAATCCCATTTCTTTCAATTGACAGTAGCAAGTATACGTGCATATACTCTCTCTTTGGCAAATATCAGTACCCTCAAACCACTAAAGAATCCATTTATGATAATCAAGCAAGTTTAATCATCATGGAAAATGTAACATACATTCACAAGTACTAGGGTTGAGCATGTGAGGCATTTCCTCAAACACCTTATCTACAACCATGCATCCATAAGCTAGACCCCCACCTCCACTTACCACAAGAAGGGAAAGGAAGGAGGAGGAAGTGCCTCACGCCTGCTGCTTGCCCGGCTGCTGCTTTGACTCTAGACGCCGTTGCTGCTGGCTGCTTCTTTGCTCTGCTTCCCAACCAGGAGGGAAGGGTGTGACTCTTGGCCGCTTCTTGCTGCACCGAGCCATGGAGGGAAGGGCTGGAGGCTACGCCGGCAGGAGGAGGAAGGGCGCGGGGTGGAGCCGGGGGACTGGCGCTCGGGAGAAGAAGCCTGGCTGGGGATGGCGCCGACCGGTGAGGAGCCAGGAGGCAGCAGCATCGCCGAGCTGGGGGAAAAGCCAGGGGAAGCGGCGCACTAGACTGGGGAGAGCAGGGGCGCGCTAGGAGGTGAGCTCGGGTGGAGGAGGCGGCTAGGAGATGGGTCGGCTGGGGCTGGAGGCATCGGCACTGTGAAGCAAAGAACCAAAGAAAAAGGGAGGAAGAACTCAAGGGTGGGAAGCACGGATGAACTCTGGCCGAGGGCACTCGGCGTGGGCGGTGGTGGCTTGAAGGTGATGCGTCCTGACAGGAGGGGCGGCGGTGGGGTGAGAGGAGAGCGAAGAGAGAGAAAGAGTCACCCGCGCAGACCCTAAATTTCGTATCTAAATTCGTGGGTGGGTTTTGGCCCACGAATTTAATTAAATTCATGGGTATTTTTATAAACCCACGAATTTAAATATATAAATTCGTGGGTTTCTTTGTGGCCCACAAATTTAATTAAATACGTGAGTTTTTTAAAAACCGCCGAATTTAAATATATAAATTCGTGGGTTTTTTTTGGCCCACGAATTTAAAAAAACCCACAAATTTTTCCCTGTTTCTTGTAGTGCGTGGTTGCGGGATATTGCGGGCCTTGTGGACGCGACTCAGCTCCGCATAGGGATGCCCGACCGGTCTGAGGCCGTTGGTTCCCCTCGATCCAAGGTGCCCGTAGAGCGCACCCAAGCTTCCAGCCGCCCTAGTCGGAAGCGCTCTGGCCAGGCGGGCAAGAGTAAGGGAAAGGGCGTGCGAGAAGAAGGTCCTAGCTCCGCGAGGAGTCGTGGGGACCTGAGGTCCCATCTGGAGCTCCGGCACTAGCCGCGCAGCGGTGATCTGCATGATCGCCTGCAGCGTAGTCGCACTCGCGACGGACGGATGGCCCCTGGGGGTGAGAGTCCCTCTCGCGACTCTCATCTTCAGGCAAAGGAGGAGGTCCGCTCCTCCGATTCTCTGGGGAGTCATGGTCCGCCTTCCCCAGCACAGTTTCCAGGGCGGGGCCAGGGTGGATGGCAGGATCCCCCCTATGGCATCGGATGCCAGGCGTTCTCTAGACGGCTGCGCCGTGTGGTGTGGCCCGAAAGGTTCTGCCCGGCCTCCATCAAGAAGTATGACGGCACCACCAACCCAGAGGAGTTCTTGCAGGTCCACACCACCGTGGTGCGGGCCACTGGCGGGTCTAGAAAGGCCATGGCCAACTACTTCCCAACGGCTTTGACGGGGTTCGCCTGGTCTTGGCTGTTGAACCTCCCGCGAGGATCGGTGCACTCGTGGGAAGAGTTGTGTGGCCTTTTCGTTGCCAATTTTCAAGGCTCCTTCGCCCAGCCGGGCGTGGAGGATGATCTCCATGCCCTGGAGCAGGAAAGAGGGGAGTCGTTGCGCGACTTTATTCGACGATTCTGCCACTGTCGAAACACGATTCCACGGATTTCTGAGCAGTCGGTCGTCATCGCCTTTCGAAGAGGCGTGCGCGACCGCAAAATGTGGGAAAAGATGGCGACCCGCGACATCGCCACCACCTCCGAGCTCTTCTCCCTGGCGCATAAGTGCGACGAACGCAGAGGCTCGGGGCCAACATATCAGCCGCCTTAGCGAGACGCGAGGGACGAGGCCGAGACTTCGAGGGGCACCGATCACATCAGCAGGAGGACGAGGAAGCGTGAGGCGGCTGAGGCCGGGCGAGTCCTGGCCGTCGAGCGCGAGCTTGAAGATGCCCGGCCGCCGAAGCGTGACCGCCGTGACCGGCGGGACGACCGTCGCGAGCGGTGGGATGACCGCCGAGGCTGGCGTGGCGACCGCCACGGTCGGCGTAGCAACCGCCGCGAGGAGAAGGAGGGTAAGCCCTTCTGCCCGATCCACCAAACCAACTCTCACGGCCTGGAGGATTGCCGGGTTGTGAACAAGATGGTCGAGCGGCGGCTCAAGGAGCGCCGTCCCCACGACGATGACCAGGATGAAGACCCCGCCTCGCTGGCTTTCCAGCAGGCGGACTGTGCTGTGGAGTAAAGTTGTTTACTTTAAGAGCTTTTGCTTTGTTTCCTTTGTTTGTTCCCTGGCGGGAAAGCTTGCGTGGAAATGTCATGTGTCCTGATGGCTTGGCCGCTCTTTGTAACGAAGCACCGACGGCTGTCTCCTCGAGCACCGCATAAGCCCAATATCCCTCCTGCGAACCTGCTCCCATATCACGCAGAGCCGTGGGCTAACTCCGAGTCACAGGAGCCGGCAAGGGGCCACAACATACCCGTGCAGGGCCTTATATCCCCTGACATGTTTTCTATATGTTTTGTGTAATGCCTACTTGTGCTTTCAGTAACCATGCGCGATCGCGGATGAAATGTTATGTGCGCCTGTAACTCAGGCAGTCGAAATAACCCCGTGGTGGCTAGGTGAGCAACCGGGCGACCACGCCCTGCCCGCCTGGCGAGCGGGTGGGTGACCGCGTCCTGCTCACCAAGGTGTTGGCCTACGTGACTGGTCAAGGACCTGGTCGCCCAGCGGCCTATGATCAGATAAGTTGTTTGCATTTGGCATTAGTGATTTATTATTTTCTACATCTGCACCTCGTTGGATTAAGTTGCACGCGGTTGTCGCTAGCATTGGGAACCTGACGGCTCCTTGTTGGTAAAAGGAGACGCCCAGTATTCGCGTCATGCAAAGTCGGGTAATCAGGAGTGCGAGTTTGGCACGGTAGCTCAAACGCGGTCCGCACACCTCAGTTCAGCTCAACGAAGCACCGACTGGTTGTCTCCGCGAGTGCCGCCAGCCCTATACCGCCCCTGAGAACCTGCTACTCTGCCGCGCGATGCTGCGGTTAGGCTCCAAGAGATCGCATGGATAAAAGCTCCGAAAGGGCAAAGGCTAGTGACAATCGTGTGTAGAGACTTAGGATTCTCTTTTTGCTACCACACATGATATATATGTAATTATCGTTTACGTCATGACAACCAAGAAATGCAAAGGTATTGACCTAACCCGAAGAAATCAAGACGGCGCAATGCGATCAACCATGTGAGCCCGCTGAGGAAGTCTGGAGTGGCGTTCAGGTCTAGGCGCCGCGCGCGCGCTGAACTGCCTCAATAAGGGCATCCCTCGCCTTGACGAGCTTCGGGACGACATCGATTAACGTGTCGATGGCGACTGCATCGCGAGCGGCGGTGTCTAGCTCGGCCCATTCGGCCATGGCGAGCTCGAAGTTGGCCCAAAGCTCTGCGAGGAGGACCTCCTCGTCCATGGGCGCCGGTGGTCCGCCTCCCCCAGGGCCGAATGCTAGCTCTTTGACGAGTAAGAGCAGCAGCGGAGCTTCATCGTCGGAGGAAGAGGAGCGAGAAGAGGCCATGAAGAGTCTGAGAGAAAAGAAGGCTAAATGTTGCGGAGTGGTAGAAGGTTTGTAGGGAAACCAGTCCCTCCAGCTCCAGCTTCCGTACCCTTCTTATATGTTCAAGGTGCGGAAGCCGAGTAGCTCTCAAATAAATGTGGGCGTGGGAGGCCAAGGCGCCCCCGCGTTTGCTAGGGGACTGTGCCATTGCAGCAGAAGTGAAGTCTTTCGAGAGAAGAAGGCGAAAGGGCAAAAAAAATATGAAGGAAGCAGAAGGCGTTAACTACTGCGTGGGGGTGTGCGCATATATAGACCTCCCGCAAAGACGGTTCACGTCCAGGTGGAAGGCACGGCGTTTCGGGTTCCGAGAAAAATCAGCGGTCATGGGGGAAGACCGAAGCGGTTGTGTGCGCTGAAGTGGTGGGCCCATCCAGGAACGCACTAGCATTTAATAAGGTCTGAAACGCAGCTGGCGCGCGCTCTAGGACGGTCCCGGGGGCTACTATCGGTGTACTCTGTACTGGGGTCCCCTCTTCGCCGTAAAAGTGTTAGGCTTAGAAAGTGGCCTGGCCCAGTTTGAAGCCCACGTGGTCCCCTGGCGAGCAGTCTGGCGATCATGCCCTGCTCGTCGGCGAGCGGCCCGCGTGGCACCTTGGCGGGCAGTCTGGCGAGCACTCTCTGCCCGCTAGGTGAGAAGCCCACATGGCCTGGCGGCAACTGGCAATCACGCCACCTTTCATGGGGTGAGCGGCCAGCGTGGCCCTCAAGGCGGCGATCTGGCGAAGCATGCCCCTCGCCACGGGCGAAAGACTGCGTGGCGGCTCGGGCGAAGGGCATAGTTTGGGCCCCCCTTGTCAGGCCTCGAAGGCAACCAAAAGAATGAGGGGAAGGCTTTGCCTCGAAGTTTCCCTCCCCTGGCACCTCACGTTAGGGTCATTAATTGTAAAGGAATCAGCTTTCGCCACGACGACGGCTCATCCCTCTGACGCCTCTTACCAACCCGTTGTAGAAGCGTCCTGTCCCAGGCGGACCGGGCGAGGCCTCTCGCCGACATTAAATGAGGTTTGAAGAACAAGGTCACGGAGGTGTGCTTAATAAATGAGTCATGGGTCGACGTGGAAGCTGAATGATGGGTGCAATTAATGTGTTATAGATAAGTATAGCACCACCTTCTCTCCTGCCCAAGGTGGCCCGTTTATATAAGGGCACCCTGGTGCATGAAGAAGGGGGGATCGGCTAGAAGAAGACGCATAGAGAAGCACATAGTTAACTTGATGGGGGAGGAGGACCGTGCGGATGAGGAAGTCCCTGATGGCGAACACTTGTATGAGGAGGACAATACTCCTGAGGTGCTTGTCCCTGGTGCGTGGGCTAATTATAATTTCGAACACCTAACAATGAATGAAGGGAACAGAGATGCATGGGAGTATCATGAGAACAAGGTCACGTAGGGGGCCATATATAAAGACAAGGAGGCTGTGAGGGATGCGGTAAAGTATTGGTCAATGTCTCTTCGACGGCAATTCAGGGTAGTGAAGTCCAGTAAAAAAGACTACGACGTGAAGTGCGTAGTTGATTCGTGCCCATGGCGGGTGCATGCATACAAGGGGAAGTGGATAGATTACTGGAAATGTTCCATAGTGATGGAGCATAACTGCGAACTAGAGGAAGCGGACTAGGAATACCGCAATCTATCGTCCACTTCGGTGGCAAATGTGTTTTTTGGTCAGATCGTGGACAATCTGCACCTGCAGCCTAGATCTATTATCAGAGCCGTGGAGGAGATGTTTCAGTACAAGATCTACGGAAAGGCATGGAGAGCAAAAAGGACATCTTTGCAAATACGGTTCGGGACGTACGAGGCTTCCTACAAGAATATTCCACACTTGCTTAGGGCAATATCAGGTAGGAATCCGGGTACGGTCATCGACCTTGTGCAGTTTCCCGCGGATTGTGTGTGCGCGGGTAAGTGGGTCTTACAGCGGGCCTTCTTCGCCCTCGGCGCATGCATAAATGCGTTCCGACACTATCTCCCGGTCATTTGCATGGACGGCACATTCCTCGCAGGAAAATACAAGGGGCAGATTCTAACTGCAATCGCGGTGGACGCCAACAACCAGGTTCTACCGGTCGCATTAGCCTTCGTGGAGGGGGAAAATATGGAGAGCTGGTACTAGTTTCTTGAAAGAGTCAAGATGGTAGTTTTCCAGGACCGCCTTGATGTATGTGTCATCCATGACCGACATGCAGAGTTGCTGAGGGCGATCGTGGATTTGCAATAAGGGTCCGACGTCGTGGGTGGTGCATGAGGCACTTGGATGCTAATTTTTTCCGTCAGTTCAGGAACAAGGAGCTTATGAACATGTTCAAGCGGCTGTGCAAACAGAACCAGCGGAGGAAGTTCGACGCACTGTGGAGGACGTTGGATGAATTAACCAAGAAGCAATCACTGAATCCAAGGGATGGTGCTAGTTCATCAAGGAACACTATGGTCTACCACGAGCAAGGAGATGACCCCACAGCCTTGTGTGCGCTCCCGACCGACGCACCAAACATTCGGCATAGGCCGGGGACAAGCATAAAGAGTTTCATGGACTGGATATGACACAAACCGTTGGAGAAATGGACCCTTCTACATGACAAGGGCGATTCCCGTTATGGAATAATGACAACCAACCTGGCGAAGATTTACAACTGGGTAATAAAAGGCGCGAGATGCCTTCCGTTGGTGGGCATTGTTGAGGGTGTGTTACTAGGTGCCCACCGAGAGAGGACTTCCTATCAGTGCATACTCCGAGCTGCTGACTGCGAGTGCTTCTGCCAGAAGCCACGCCTCCTGCACTTGCCGTGCTCGCACGTGATTGCCGCTGCTGCCAAGACACACCAATCATGTCATCCGTACATCTCCCACTACTACTACAAGTAAAGTGTTCTGAACACGTGGCATAACGAGGTGTACCGGTACTGAGTCGATGGATCGTTCATAGTAGCCCCCCTCCAGGGCATCGATGGGTACCGGACATCCGAATGTTGAAGTAGAAGATTGGGCGTCGAAGGACACGGCTTATTAGGAAAGATATGGACGAGTCAGAAGCACGTCGTAATTGTGAATAATGTAATTTTATCTCGTGTATGTGTAAATGTATTTGTTGTAACGTGTTGTATTCGTCGTAATTATGTCTTCACGTTCCTGAATATATACCAGTTATTTGTTGTCCCTGTCATGTAATTTTTTATTCTATGTGTGCCATCGAACATATATTTGAATGTGCAACATTTCATTACTTTCCTTTTAATTTTTGGTAGTTGTAACGTGTAACATTTACTTATTGTCCAGTTTGTTTCATCTGCTTTGTACATTTACTTATTTTATTGTCCAGTTTGTTTCACGTGCTTTCTAACCATTTATCTGCTTTGTAACCATGCGCATACTGGTTTATTTATGGCGGGAGTTAGGCGTCAGCCGGCGCTTGCCCTGAGCTGCTAGACGAGACTGTGGATTCGACCCATCGGTCTAGGTTGTCCGCAGTTCAGGGCCGATGGCTAACGACACTGCGGTCTAGGGTGCCGAACGAGTTGCTTCAAGATCGACCACTTTGGGTTCCACAAAGATGGCGCCAATTTTTCCTACTCTTTTATGTACATGTACTTACCTGTTAACGGAATTTTAACGACGCTACACACTATGTGCAGGTTATGAGCGGCCGGTTTACTGCCATTTTGCAGGATGGTGGAGTAGGTGGACGCCGCGGCCGAGGCCCCGCACGTCCCATGGTTCGGGTACGACTGGTCCCTGGTGACCGCACTCATGGACAGGTGGAGACCGGAGACGCACACGTTCCACCTGCTTTGTGGAGAGATGACTCCGACACTGCAGGACGTGTCTTACCTGCTAGGACTCCCATGTGCGGGTCCTCCAGTTGTGCCGCACGACGCCCCCGTGACGTAGCACGCGCAGATAGAGGGGTGGTTCCTCCAGGTGCAGCGACACCCCGCAGCCTCGCCGTACGTGCCCCTCAAGCTGGGTGAGCGGCACGGACCGACGAAGGCGTGGCTGCTCTAGTTCACGGTTAGTACCTCCTTCATTCCTTCATTGCAATTTAACGGATATGCGCTGAGCTGCTGACAATATTGTATCGAATGCTGCAGGTTGAGCTTCTTCACCCGGACACCAACGAGGAGGACCTGGCATGCCACCTGGAGGCGTACCTGCTGCTGCTGTTCAGTTGGTACCTGTTCCCGTCCTCGCATGGGGATACGGTGGACCGACACTTCATTGAGTTCGCCCGGGCGATTGCCGACACCCCGGCGGAGCAGGTAACACATTCCGTTAAAATCTCTTATGACAGGACATGTCTAACTTTCTCGTTGTAAACAGATGGTGCAGTCGTCGTGGGGCTCTGCCGTGCTCGCGTGCACGTACAGAGGTCTTTGTGAGGCTTGCTCTCGGGGGTTGGAGGAGGCGATCTTGACGGGTTGCGTCCTACTGCTGCAGCTGTGGTCCTAGGAGCGCTTCCCCGTCGGTAGGCCTGTTGTTGACCCGACGCCGTATGACCAGTTCCTATACCACCAGCACCCGATCGACTGGCCCACCATGGGCCTCTACTGGGTTCAACGGTAGGTATGCCCCTTGTATCTTATCCTCCACTTTGACACTTTCATAACATGCACTACTTTTTATTTTTGCAGCGGGTGTACGCCCACCTTCAAGTCAGGAGGTCGTACCCCTAGTTCGTTTGGGAGTTCGACAGGCTCTAGGAGGAGGACGTGTGGTGGATGCCGTACAACGAGTACGACGTCTAGGTCCGAGCACCTTACGGGCTCTCCGAGCTTTGCTGGCGGGACCATCAGTTCTGGCTCACCCGTAGGGTCCTCGTCTTCGACCTGTGCATCGAGGAATACTCGCCGCACCGAGTGCTGCGACAGTTCGGCCTCTTCCAGACTTTCCCCCTGCCACCTGCTTACGTTGTCTCACGTGCCACGCACAGGTACGTCTGCTGAGCACACTGCTTACCATTCCCGCGGAATGCATATTGTATGTAAATTGCCGTTTTTGCATTGTAGGATGAACCGAGGGGGGCTACACCAGGCACTCCGTTCATGCATTGCATGGTGCAGTGGGCACTGCAGTGGGACGGTGCGGAGACAGACATGGTCACCGAGACTCGACCGTACAACCATGCCATGTACGAGCAGTACATGGAGTGGTTCGCGCCGCAGACTCGGCTCAGGGTGGGGTACACATCAGCACCGTATGTCGCAGCTCAGGCATCGGTGTCAGACACGTACCCTACACAGATGTCCCAAAGGGACAACTACACGGTAAGTGCTACAATCGAATCTCCATACGTATGTCTTTTTTATGTAAATTACCTTATATCAACCTATCATTACATGCAGGGACATATACTAGTGCAGGCTGAGGCGGAGGCTATGTTCATGCTGATGCGCCTCAACGCGGGCATCCAGATCACTGCCGATGACCACCGCTCAGCTTATGATCGGATGGCCGCCATGCTGAGGCGGGCACGTCGCCTGGCCACCTACCGGGGGGGCAGAGACGTCGTCGAGCGCAGCAAACCACGTCCCCGTGGGCCCGCACCTCCCCGAGGTAGCCATCCCCCACGGCCCGACATCGGCTAGTACAAGCCCTCGTGTCCTCCCCCCAAGACGCGATTCGCGTATTTGGGGTGACGAGGCGATCTTAAATCTCATGCTCCAAGAGGACCCAGTGTGCTTTTCGGCGCATAAGCGACGAGCGATATCGAGGAGGAGTGAGCGTTCGACGTGGACCAGTACCTGTCTACCGAGTACCTAGGCCCCTCTCAGCTCCTGGGAGCACCGCACCAGGACACACCCGAGTCGACGACAGACTACACTACCCATGCGCCGCAGGGCCGGCCTAGGAGAGTCGCCCGTCTGCCATCGCCACTCACGTACCCCACCGACCAGATCAGGAGGCGTGGTCGTGACTGAGTTGTTGTACAGCTGTACTTTTGTAATTTCTTTATCTTCAGCACTGTGTTGTATAACTGTCTAAACTCAGTGTTTGTATTTTTTAGCTTATCTTTCCTAATTAGTAACGCGAGTGCCTTTTCCGATTTTGGCTGCTGCTAATCCTCTTGGCTTCGGTTGAGAATGGAGAATGAATCTAAAGTAGACCACACTCTTTATTACAATATAAAGCTAGGATACGCATCACGAACAAGGAAAATAATGGTTACAACTTCTTGTCTACTGAGTGGATCGAGGCCACTTTCTTTTCGCCCATGCCTCCGGTGGGGCTTCTCTGGCACGACGTGCCCTCTCTCGTTTCCTCTCTCTCTCGGCCTCCTTCTCCTTCACTTCCTTTCGACGTGCCTCCTCGCGTGCCGCGTTACGCTGCGAATTCGTAGTTGCGGCACTTCCAATACCTCCTCTTCCAAGTTGGAATATCCCAAAAGCGGACGAGCTTGCAAGGATCTCCGCATAGACACATCGGTGGGACAACCCCGAAAGGTATGAAGAGGTCCTCGTACGCGATGTTGCGCGGCCACACCGAAGCACCTACCTCTTCCTTCGCCTTCCCCTTTCCCTTTCCACTTACACGCCTCGGCATTTTGGATTGAACCTCTACTTATCTTTTCCTCCCTCTCCTTCCCTTCTCTCTTTTTTTTCTTTCTTCTTCTCTCGCTGCTGGCTTTGCGAGGCCGCGAGCGAGAGCGAATGTTATAAAGGGTAGATATCGCCTAGGTATGGGGCGATCGCCCCATATCAGGGCGATATTTACCTTCGGGCAGTGTGCCTCCTGACATTTTCACAGCAGGTTAATTTTTTCTCGTTTATTTTATGAAATTTTTTTTAAAACAAATATTAAATACAAATATGGTGGGCCCTATCCCCCTAGTATCAGACGACAGGCGATTTTTTTTATTTAAATTTGATAATTTCGCCGTCAAATTTGAAAATTCCACCGTGAAGCGCCGTTTGTATGACACGCCATACGAAACAAGCAAACTGGTAGTCAAAAATTAGATATTTCGTGGTCGGGATTTCCGCGGTTTCGTGGCCGCGAGGGACTTTTCCGATTTTCGCAACTTCCTGCGGGCCAACGTCCGGCCAGCTCGCCCGTACATAAATCGTAGCCCGCGTTGCGTAAGTCGCCCTTGATTTTTTCCGTATTTTTTGGGTCGTATCCGGCTAGGCCCGCGGGGCTACAAAAACCCCTAAGTGGCCACAATTTCGCGGTTTCGTGGCCGCGAGTGCCTTTTCCGATTTTCGCAACTTCCTGTCGGGCCAACGTCCGGCCAGCTCGTCCGTACATAATTGATAGCCCGCGTTGCGTAGGTCGCCTTTGATTTTTTTTTGTATTTTTTGGGCCGTATCCAACCTGTCCCGCAGGGCTACGAAAACTCCTAAGTGGCCACAATTTTCGCGGTTTCGTGGCCGCGAGTGCCTTTTTCGATTTTCGCAATTTCCTGCCGTGCCAACGTCTGGCCAGCTCGCCCGTACATAAGTGGTAGCCCGCATTGCGTAGGTCGCCCTTGATTTTTTCCGTATTTTTTGGGCCATATCCAGCCTGCCCCGCGAGGCTACGAAAACCCCTAAGTGGCCACAATTTCCGCGGTTTCGTGGCCGCAAGTGCCTTTTCAGATTTTCGCAACTTCGTGCCGGGGCAACGTCCGGCCATCTCGCCCGTACATAAGTGGTATCCCACGTTGCTTAGGTCGTTCGTGAATTTTCCCGTATTTTTTGAGCCATATCCGGCGGGCCCCACGAGGCTACGAAAATACCAAAGTGGGATGCGTATCACTAACAAGTAAAATAATTTTTCCCGTTCATTACATCACACGAAGTTTTTTTATCAGGTAATTTTTTGGTTAAATACAACAAACATTGTAAAAAAATTTACAATAAATATTGTAAAAAAAAATTACAACAAAAATTGCAAAAAAATTACAACAAAAATTGCAAAAAAAGAAATCTACAATAACCTATCGCCCCAACATGGGGCAATTAGCATATTTTTCAATTTTTTTTTGCTCTGTGTTAAATATTGGGATTTCGTCGTTATGCACCGGCAGGCAGGGAACCTGTCGCCCCAGTAGGTGAGTATATTTGCAATTTTTTGTTTTCGTCGATTAGTTTTGAAAAAATGACTTAAAATAAATATTAAATAAAAAATTCCTCTGAAGGAACCAGCTATCTGCCCTGTTTTTCTCACGGGAAAAATTGAAAATTTTGCTTTTCTAACCCCTTATCAATTTTTTTTTACAAAAATAGCTTCCATACAATAGAAATTTCATTCTTAACCCTACGTTGGAGCACGGAAGACCCAACAGGTAATGTATGTCACCTACCGCAATCTGGTTGCTCAGAAGGCAGGCGAAGGCACGACCCACGTTGCTACCGACCTCCCACAGCTCCGAAGGAGGTACCAAGCTCAGTGTGCTCGGTAGGATGTTGCTTTTGCCTCAGCTCATTAGGTACTGCTGCAGTGCCTTATTGCGGCAGCCTATCTCCTCCCGCGCTCAACCGACCTACCCGGCACCGCTCACCTTCCGAGCTCACGTAGCGCGGCAGAGAATATATTTTGTCCGTCACGCCTTTTGAGCTCACAATTTCAAAATAAAATGAGATCATATTTGTTAAAAATGAAGTTTCGGGGCTGTAAAATGGATTGGTTCCCCGATTTCCTTCCATCTTCGCCTGATAATAATCCTTTCTTCTCGTGATCACCATCTCCTACAAAATGATTCTTCCGTCTTCTTCATCATCAGCGTATGTGTCGCGTGGCGATAGCTAAAGGACATGCACGCATGCTTGTACCATAGGTACATAGCAGATAGCACGCTGTCGCGATGTATTTTACGTTGAAGTATCAGGTGAGAATGACCATTCTTGTGAAAATAGCACAAATCTATTAAAATTAGAGCTCTTTTACAGCACACTATATTTAGCATAGATCTTTCATTTTTTCAATCCAATGGATCACACTGGCTAGTATTTTTTATAGTAATAGAAATATTCTTAATAAATCAATTACCAGATTTGATTTCTACAACTCACTATATACTACCAATATAATGCACTGTAAAATTTCTCTAAAATTAAGTGTACTAGTTCTTAAAAATTATAAAAACATTGTCAGTTGTAGGCAGGTGCATGGCTTTAGATTCATACAAAGTTTCATGAACAAACTCAATCCCATTTGTCAAAAATGTAATAGCGCGCATGCGCAACAGTGCTAACAACAGTCGATACTATTACGCCATATTTGTTTTTCTTCGTATATAATAAACGGCTCTGTTCTTGAAATTTACAGGGATACAGACCATGTACTTACCTACAGCTGACAATTTTTCGAGAATTTTTAAAACTTTTGCAAGAACCTTTAGTGGAATTTGCACCACTTTCACAGAACTGCTTATTTTCACCGAATTTCTCCCCACATTTAACATTTGCATCATTCCTATGTAAAGTGCACGGATACGTACTTCTGCAAAATTCTGGACAAGAACAAGATGACCAGTGTAACAGCCTGAAATTTAAAAACAAATGAAATTAAAAAATTTCAACTTGAAGATTGGCCCAATTTGAATTTTCATCATTTTACCATTTTCCTAGGATTTTTGGTTTTTAAGAATTGTTTTTCATTGATCAAATTGTGGTTTATAAATTTCGAATTTCGAATTCAAGTAAACATAAAATCTGAAAAAAATTATTTAAATCCTAATTAGTCTCCAAAACACTTCTGTAAAGTTTCAAAAAAAATTTAAAGAATTTAATGCTTCCGGAAAAACCAAAAACAGCAAAGTTCAAAAGAGCATAAAGCACTATCAGAATTTTAAAACAATCCACAAGCTTGATCGCGCTCTAAAATTTTAATTGTATCATTTGTAGAACCTTAGGACCATACAAAATTTTTTTTAAAAATATTGAACTTCATTAAGTGTGAAAGACCACGTCGAGGTCTATACCTGTGTGTGATGAGTAATTGACTAGATTAGAAGTTGATCTGATGAGTAGCTGACTAGATTGAAAGATTAATCCAAGTTAAATTTATCTTGGAACATTTTGATAAGTTCTCAACCAAGTCGTGTTTTTTTGCTGAGTGCTTCTAGCTTCTCGACTGGCTTTCTTCCTTGGCTGAATGCTAAGTGCCGAGTGCTGCCAGCTTTTGCTGAGTTTCTCTAGTTTTCCGACTAGTCTCTTTTCTAAGTACCATGTTCCGAGTGGTTCCTGTCTTTACTAAGTGCGTCTAGCTTTTTGACTGTTATTCTTCTTTTGGTGAAGGGCGAGTGACGAGTGCTTCCGGTCCTTGCTGCGTGGTTTTTTAGCTTCTCGACAGGTTTTCTTCTGAGTTGAGTACTCTACTGCGATCAAGGAGTTGTTAAGGACTCAGCAGGTGGTTAGCTGAGTGGTTAACCAGGTGATTAGCTGGGTGAATTAGCCATGTGTCTATCCAAGCATTTCAGTCGAGTGGCTTGAGTATATGGGTTTGCCGACTGGTTGTGGTTAAGTGGTATTTGACTATTTTGAGATAATCAGCAAATATGATTGTAGGCATTGCTATGTGAAAGGTTTCCTTATCTTTGATGGTTGCAGGATGACGGTGCTGGGTCATGATGAGGCGGAAGTTGACTGGGACTAGGCGAGGCGCGTCGGAGGTCCAGAACGATTGGGAGATCTCCGGAAGATGACCGGAGACGGAGTTTGGGCAAGCCAAGAAGGCAAGAAAAGGAGCAGATACTAGTTAGATGCTGCGAGGATCAATGAGGACTGTTGGTGTATAGTCTAGTTGATAGGAATAGCAGGTCTAGTAGTATGCTTTGAGAGTCGTGCAAGAAAAACCTTGTGTTAGCGGGTTTAGGGTTTTCCCTTGCAGGTTGTGTGAGTGGGCTTTTCCTAGCCCTTGGATGAGACTCTAGGGTTGAGGGTTGCATCTAAGGGTGGTAGGTGGCCCGAGAGTTGTATAAATATGTGTGGAGGGGTTGCCTTTCGTGTGAGGAGGGAAGGATCCCAGAAGGGTTTTAGAGGTTTTTGAGTGCTCTGCTAAGCTTTGCCCACTTTTGTGTGTGTGGCTGTGTAACCTCCCTTCCAGGAATATAAGATACATATCAAAGATTTTAATATTTGCATTTTTTCTTCTGTCATTTACTTTATGCAAGTTACTTTCTGCAATTTAAGTTACGCAAATTTATTTCACTCAAGTTGATTTTTCTCCGTCTATATTCTTTCTCTCTTGCGTCTTTTACATTCTTGAGTTGATTGATCTTGTATTTCATTTCTGTGCGTCTCTAGCTTGCTATGTTTAAACTTCCCAGATCTTTTGTTTTTCTAAATCAGGAGCAAGCCTTACACCGAATTCCCTGTTCTTTCTATTTTTCTTAACGTGTTCTTTCTTCTCGGACAGAAAGGCTGAATCTTTGAGATCAATCTCGGTGATCGGTTCGGGAATCAAGTTTTTTGATGAACCAAGATCTCATCTACCAAATTTCTACGAGTTTTGTTTAGCCGATCAAAGGTTCTTGTGATTCTTATTCTGGGTTGAGGTTTCTGTTCGTGAGGAACTTTTGGGTCTGGTTCTCTTACCTACTCCTGAAGGGTACTACCAGCTTTCCCTCTCAAGAACCTCTATCTTTTTGGGCGATCTTTTGTGTTAGTTTTTTGGAATACTGTGTGTGGGAAAATTTGATTGTGACCATTCCCTCCTTCTGTTCGCCATTCCGATTCTTCAATTGGTATCAGAGCCGATTCTGCTCTTTTCGTAGATGTGATGACAATGTTGTTGATGTGTTAATGTGCGTACTAACTACTGATCATGGAACTAGTACTGTATGCACGTGGGACCTTCCTCGGTATTCTATGCCAAAAGGAAGGATCCCCACAATCGGTTTTTTGCTGGCGAGACATCAATCGGGTGAGGATCATCAAAGACACACTAGTTATTGACACCGTGGGCCCTTGGCAGGCGCATCCGCCATTGATACGTGTGACTGCATACTCACACGTTCCTTTGGTCCCTACGTGCCATCCTCCTCTCTGGTGATAGTGGCGTCGTATTTCTCTAGCAATGGCGCTCCTATTGAACCACCGTGCTTTCCTCCTCTCTAGTGACCACGTGCACTACCAATCCTCTCCCTTTCACGAGATGCATTAGGGCGCCTTCACTAGAGGAAAACGTAAAACGTGGTTGATTCGTCGGCCAACACTATTTTCGTCGGCCTAAGAGAAGCCATCGAAAATAAATTTGTAAATTCGTCGGCCAACCTAAACCGTCGAAAATAGTTGTATAATTTCCATCGAAAATTTGGCCGACGAAATTACTTTTTTTTTTGTCGGTCAGACCGACGAAATTACCTTAAAAGCCGACGAAAATACGGCGAGAACTAATTTCGTCGGCTTTGGCCGACGAAAACACGTATGCCACGTCAGCACCGGGCGCGGCTCAGGTGCATCGACTAGTAATTTCGACGGCTACGTAAGCCGTCGAAAATAATTTTATTTTAAATCGAGTAGCCGTGAAATTAATCAGATTTTAAATCGTTTTTGTTTCGTCGGCCAAAAGCCGATGAAAATACTAGAAAAGCCGATAAAAATAGCTATTTTCGTCGGTTTTTATGCTAACTCAGTTTTCTGTAGTGCTTGCCATCGTCACTTATGGGCTATCAAACAAGAGGGGGAGTAGATGTCTGACTCAACTCACTATTGCTCACTGATGTCGCAACAACATTTTGACCACAGCCGAATAGGCTAGTGATGGGTTCAGCCGCTTTAGGAGCCCTAATCTTGATTGGGATCCGTGTAAGAGTTTTCTCCCACCATTGTCCATTTGGACTGAGATCGATCAAAAAGAAAAAAGAAAAGAAAAGAAGTGTAGAGATCATGAAATTAGGGCTCCACGATAGTTCTTCATGCCCTCTATGTAGATCTATCGTTGGGTGCTAGGATGGTAAAAGAAGACGAGAGCAGAGGTGCTCCCATGGGCCTCATCGGCTAATGACTCTACGCCTAGCGTTGCAAATAATGCCCATAAAAATAGGAACATGAGAAGAATTTTTATGTGGAAAATCCTTGTGGAAAAATCACAGACGCATGAAGACGATTTCACTATATGAAAAGATATTTATAATGAAACTCTTTTTCTTGCCCTAAGCTACAAGGATATATTTATAGTGATACATAGCAGACTTTGTGTAAGAGTAGATTTGAGATGGAGTAGAAAATAAATTCGTATCACTCTCAAACTCAACAATCTCTACCTAGAGATGAATTCCTCTTGTAGCCAAAATATAATGCAACTCTCATCGAAACAAATCATCATGAACACATAATACGCCAAAAGTCTAAAGAACTACTGAGTGATACCAATTAAGTCCGAGGAAAGCTTAAACTTAGTAGTTGGAACTAGTTTTGTCAACATATCAATTGGATTACCATGAGTACTTATCTTGATGAATTTAATGTCACCTTGAGCAATAACATCTCAAATGTAATGATATATGACATCAATGTGCTTGTTTCTCTTATGAAACATTTGATCCTTTGTAATGCATACAGTACTTTGACTGTCACAGAATATTGTAGTGCAAGATGCACTTTCACAAAGCTTAGTAAACAAACCTTTCAACCAATCGGCTTCTTTTCAAGCTTCAGAAATAGCCATATACTCAGCTTCTGTAGTAGACAAGGTAGTTGCAGACTTGTTTACTAACTATCAGCACATCCTCCAACAGTGAGTACATAACTAGTAAGAGATCTTATGATATCCAAATCTCTAGCAAAATCTGAATCTACGTAACCCACGAGCCCATGTCTAGTTTTTTGAACTGTAAACAAGCAGTAGAAGTGCCCCACAATTATATGAAAATCCACTGTGCTGCTTTCTAATGCTCATTGTCAGGATTAGTCATGTATCTACTAATAGCACTCATTGATTGAGATAAGTTGGGGGCAAGAACATACCACGGCATACATAATTGAACCAACTGCACTGGCATATTAAACTTTAGACATATACTCAACTTCATCATCTGATTGTGGCATGACACTAAAGATAGTCTAAAATGTGCGGTTAATGGGGTACTCATCATTTTGGCTTTATGCATGTTGAAACGAAAAAGGATTTTATCAATATACCATTTCTAACTTAGGTATAATTTTTTAAACCATTATCTTTGGTATTTTTGATACCAAGAATCTTCTTTATTGTATTGAGATCCTTCATCTCAAATTCACTACTCAATTGTACCTTTAATTTTGAAATTTCTGCTTTGTCTTTTGCAGCAATCAACATATACTCAATATATAGGAGCAAATAAATAGCTAAACCTTTAGCAGTCTTCAAATAAACACATCACAATAAGATCTTTTGAAATTCTAAGATATCATAAAGGAGTTAAATCTCTTATACAACTGTCTAGGTGATTGTTTCAAACTATAAAGAGATTTCTTAATTTACAAACAAAATTCTCCTTTTTTGAAATGATGAAACCTTCCGGTTGTTCTATATAAATGTCTTCTTCTAGTTCCCCATGTAAGAACGCAGTTTTCAAGTCCAATTGTTCAAGTTCATAATTATGCATAGCAACAGTATTGAGTAAAGTGCGAATAGAATTATGCTTCACAACTGGGGAAAAGACATATGTGAAATCAATACCTAGAATTTGGTTGTATCCTTTAGCAACGAGTCTTGCCTTGTACCCAATCTCTTCAGTTGGTGATACTCCTTCCTTTGTTTTAAAGATCTATTTGCAACATATAGCCTTCTTCTCGATTGGCAAATTGACTAGCTCCCAAGTGCTATTATTCTCAAGAGATTGCATCTCATAATGCATAGTAGTCATCCATATTTCTGAATCACCAGAAGAGATAGTCTTGAATAAATTGAAGGTTCTGCAGTGCCTTTAATTTCTTTTGCTACCACAATATTGGCTTCTTCAATCAATCTCTAAGGAGTTTGAATATTCTTCTTAGGTTTGTCAACTGCAATGGAACGTTGTGTTGGTTGTACAATAATAAGAATATCTTGTATGTTTTTATTTTTATTTTGTGGTGTAGATCCTGAATCAATAACATGCTCTATCTGCACGCTTGATTTCTACTGCTCCTCAGTGAGAATATTAATAGATGGTTTATCATGCAACATAGCACATTCATCAATGGTAACATTTCTGCTAATAACCAACTTTCTAGTTTCAAGATTCCATAATTTATTGTCTTTCACACCAGGCTTATAACAAAAAAATGCACTTAACAGTTCTAAGCTCCAATTTACCATTATTAACATGAGCATAAGGAGGGCAACAAAATATTCTCATATTTGAATAATTTGCTGGAGAATCAAACTATACCTTAATTGGAGTCTTCTTATCAATTGCTAGGTTTGGTGACCGATTAATCAAATAGCACGTAGTGAAAGCAGCTTCAGTCCAATAACTTCTAGATAAGCCAAAATTAGATAACATGCAACATACCTCCTCTTTGATAGTTCCGTTCATGCATTCGACTACACCATTTTATCGAGGAGCACTTGGAATAGTGTAATGTCTCACAATACCCTCTGATCTACATAAAACTTCAATTCTCTATAACATAACTCCAAGCCATTGTCGGTACACAGCTTCTTTACATGCTTGCTATTTTATTTTTTAATCATAATCTTTCACTCCTTGAATGTCTTAAATACATCTAATTTGTGCTTTATGAAATATGGCAAATTTTTTTTGAGTAATCATCAATAATGGTCAACATATAGCTAGCATGTCCAAGTGATGAGATGTGGGATTCTCCTCACAAATCATGGTGAACATAATTCAATATCTTTTGTAGAGTGAGTTGCGATGCTGAATTTCACCCTCTTTTGCTTGCTGAAGATACAGTGTTCATAAAACTTCAATTTGTCGATGTTTTAACCATAAAAAAATCCTCTTGTACATAACTCCATCATGCCAATTTCACTCATATATCCCAAATGTATATGTCAAAAATTAGTAGCATCATAATCAGATTATTTGTTCGAGACAATAGCACCATTACCTGAAATTGTAGTATCTCACAGATGATATAGGTTGGTAGCCTTTATATGACCCTTCATCGTAATAAGAGAACCTTTGAAAACCTTAAAAACTTCACCTCCAAGTGAATATTTGTACCATTGAGCATCAAGAGTACTTAGCGAGATAAGACTTTTCTTTGAATTTGGAATGTGTCAAACATTTGACAAAATTCTAACGGTGCTATCAAACATCTTGATCTGGATAGAACTAATGCCTACAATCTTACATGGTGTATTATCGCCCATAAACACAGATCCACTTGCTGTAGCTTTGAGTCAACACACTACAGGAATCCGCATTATTTTCGTCGGCCAAAAGCCAACGAAACTACGGGAAAAGCCGACGAAAATAGCTATTTTAAATCGGTTTTCAAATATTTTCGTCGGCTTTTGGCCGACGGAACAAAAACGCATTTAAAATCTGATTAATTTCGTCTGAACCCATTTAAAATAAAGTTATTTTCGACGGCTTACATAACCGTCGAAAATACTAGTCGATGCGGATCGGATCCTGCCGTGGGTCGACGCAGATATTTTAAATCGAGGCAACGAATATAATATTTTAAATTTAAAAAATATGAAAAAGCTATTTTCGGTTTTTAAATTTAAAAAATATGAAAATGTTATTTTCGTCGGCCTAGGCCGACGAAAATAGTATTTTAAATTTTAAAAAATATGAAAATGCTATTTTCGGTATTTAAATTTAAAAAATATGAAAAAATTTTTATGTTACAAAAAAAATATATGTTACATTAAAAAATATATAAAAAATATTATTTTCGCCGCCCAGTTTATTTAAAAATAATATTTTAAATTTTAAAAAAAATATATAAATCCCTGAAAATTTACAGAAATTCACCGAATCCAGTGCCAGTTAATAAAAGTTCACAATTCTTATTTTGATAATTTGGATGTCATGGTAATGAAAAGGCATGCATTATAGTGAAGGCTATGATGCACGATCATGTGCAATGAGATGAACATGTTAAAAAGGTCGAAAAGATAAATACTGCAACGCGAGTCAATCCAATAATTCCAAGCACCAAGATTAACCATGAAGCAGAATGATTAAAATAGCACAAGATATCATACTGACTTATAATAACAGAGTGTATCATATTGAATACGCTCACAATCAGAGATATCAACAATGGCATGAGGGAAATAAATAGAGCGTGTACATCAGTTCATATCATTCCGAACCTTGTCTTAAATTAATCTTGAACATTTAAACATAAGATAGGGAACAAAACAAGCATATCGGAACTAGATAAAGAGGCAGGATGTTACAGTATGAAGGTAGCATATCAAATGATAACATTCAATTATCTTTATACTGACCTCTCGGCGAAGTAGTAAATTAAGAGAATGACAGTATGCCTTCCTCAAGGGACCTAAACAGCTCTTATCCAAACTCTGCACGCAAATGACAACAATAAATGAGAAAAATGGGAATGGTGTGAAATATGTAACAAATTGACAGACTACAGAACAAAAATGAAGAGGATTAGAACCTTTAAGTGCTGCAGAAGTCGGGCATAAGTCCTGCATTTGTACCTTAGGTCTGCATGATTAGGCCGCTTCAATTGCCCTCGCTACATTGTTCAAAGTGAACTCTCTTAAGTCATCTCACGAATTAAAATGGAGATGGTAAAAATTACAGCAAACAATGAGGCTATGAAGGAACCTGAGAAAAGTAGCTTTTGTCACTTATCATGAAGTCCACCAAGCTAGAGAAGTAGTTCCTCAAAAATTCAGATGCTCGTCGAACGAAAGTTGTTTTCAGCTTCTCAAGTTCTGCTAGAGCCTAATAAGAAAAAGTCCAACCATTATTATCCACCGCGTCCATCCATTTTGATTTGGTGCAATACATTCTCTGCTTTCTTGGGTAACACTGAGACCATATCAAAGCTATAAATTGACTATACAACCTTAAACCTCTTCAAATAATTCGTCATACATTGAGTCAGAATATGAAGCAGCAAATCAAATTGTCAAATGAATGAGCAACCTGTACCTGCCGAAGCCTACCGGAAGAAGTAGCGACTTGCCGGCGGCGGGGTGGCTCCGGGATGTGCGGCGACGGCTCGGCGACGTCTTGGCGGCGGACTCCGGGATGAGGGCGGCTTGGCGTGGCGCGGGGGACGGAGGAGGCGCGCTCGCGGGACGGGCAAGGGAACGGGCGGCGCGCTGGGACGACGAAGCGTGGCTAGGGTTTCGATCGGTGGAAACGAAGCGGTCTTGTAGGGACGACAAAGCGGTCTGGCGTCGGCGGCGGCGGCGTCGGCGGCAGGCGCGCGCGGCAGCGGCGGCGTTAAGCGGCGCTGGGCGGCGGCAGCAGGCTGGTCGGCGGTGGCGTCGCTGGGTCGGCGGCGGCGGCGCTGTGAGGTCTGTTTTGTCTGCAGCATGAGTGAGGATTCCTTTTTGGCTGGGGACGGCTTTTAGGGCACCAATCAGTTTCGACGGCCACTGATGGCCGACGAATTTTCATTTCTATTTTCGATGGTCAACATAAACCGACGAAATTACCGGTATATTTTCGACAGCCTAAATAAACCGACGAAATTAGATGTCTATTTTCGACGGCAAAAAATGGCCGATGAATTTATACAGTCATTTTCGTCGGTTTAACTAGGCCGACGAATTTAGAGAAATATTTTCGACGGCTAACTTTAGGCCGACGAAATTAAGAGGTGGCCGACGAAACAACCACGTTTTCCTGTAGTGACAAACCACTTACGGGTTTGGACTAATGTGAAATGTACATGTCGAATCAAAAATCTACTCGTCACCACTTTCGGAATCACCAACAAAGGCAATGAGAATATCATTATCAGAATCTTGCTTAGTAATAATGGTGGCTTTAGCTTGATCCTTTTGTTGATCCTTTTTGGAATTGCTATTCCCGTTCTCCTTTTTCTTTACTCACCAGCACTTAGCTATATCATGTTCTTCTTGCAATACTTGCATGACTTGTACATTTCTCTAGATTTTTATTTGCCATTGTAATTTATGCTCGAACTTTTTGTTTTAATTTGCCGTTTGAACTCCCCTCCTATTGTCTACCACAAACAATTAGACCTTCTGCATGTGAACTCAAACTTTCCTTTGGGATCATGAGTTTCTTCTTTTCCTTCGCATGAAATGCTTCATGTACTTCATTAAGTGTAAGAGTATCTTGGCTATTTAGAATTGTATTTCTGAACGTAGAGTATGAACTAGGCAACGAGTATAAAAGAATAAGATCCAAATCTTCATCATTATATATTATCTCCGTAGACTCAAAATCCAAGATTACTTATTTGAATACGGTTAGGTGGTTCAATAATGGCCCGCTTCTATCATCTTGTGCACATAAAGTTTCTTCTTCAAATACATCTTACTGATCATATATTTGGTTATGCAAATCTGGTCCAGTTTCAACCAATATGCGGTGACGGTCTTCTCCTTTAAAATCTTTTATCGAATATTATTTGATATATGAAGATAAATATGAGATAAAGTCTTACCATCTTTACATTGCTTCTCCTCTAGAGAATATGCAGTGGGCATCTTGTCAATATCGGAAAGGGCATCATTTAAATCGAGCTGTGCAAGAATAGTCTGCATCTTGACTTATCAAAGTGAAAACCTTTTGTCTCAATCCACCAACGGAAGTTCTACTTCAGAGTTGCCATATAGCAAAAATCCTGAAAAAATCTCTCAATTTTTTTGTCTTCCTTTTTCTTTCTCCCCTCTGTTTCTGTGAACTACGCAGGATTCGTTGCAGCGTCTTGCATGACCTTCTGCAGCTGTTGCTTTGGTTCACGCCTATTGCTTGTTCAAGCGCGCGCACGCCTAGGAAGTTACGGACTTCGTTTGCCCAAGAGAGACAGGCTCGGAGATGAAATTGAACTGCCTCGAATGCAACCGATGAAACGATTTTTCTTAGATAGAATCTCTGTGCTCTGGTACCACTTGGTGTAAATAATGCTCAGAAAAATAAGAACAGAATACACTAATTTTTATATAGAAAATCATTGCGGGAAAACCACAAAGGCACGAAGATGATTTCAATATATGAGAAGATGCTTATAATAAAGTTCTTGCTCTCGTCCTGGTAGACTGTATATAGAAATAGATTTTATACGAATAAAAAAAAGAGGCTTCTGCATGGGAAACGGCAGCAGCGCAGAGATGCAAAGAAGTAAAATAAATAGTTGAGCGGAATCTTATTCAGAATATAAAAAATGAGAGCTACTGTAACTTCTTAAAAGAAGTTTAAAAACTCAATTACAAGCCCTACTCTCATGTATGTAGCTAATTGTGGATCATATTTGTGCTTAGCAATAGTATTAATATGTTATATAAATTCTTTATGAATAACCTGGTAAATTAATATTTTATAATATTCAAATTTATTGCAATTGTATTTAAAAAAACCAGTATAGTTACTACCGGAACATGTTCAATAAAAACCATCCTCATGACCCTCTTTTAAGGTATACTTAATGCAATATAAACTGTTCATTCATTTCGATCCAATAGATCAAAGTTGTTATAATTTATTTATATTTTTCTTTGATAGTAGATGTCAATGTTTAAGACCAAGGGTCTCTTAACCGAGCTTATGAAAAGATAATTGTGGACTCCTAGTAAACAAGTTGATAAAAACGAATATGGGGATTACTTCTTCATTGGCCAAATAGCTTAACACAGTACATAGATTACAGAGCTTCTTTCTAAGATTCTCTACATCTAAATGCAGATTAGATTGCTCATGCCTTGGTTGTCTAAGCGCGAAGCTATTCTTGTTGAGTCTTTTTGATTTAGAACCTTTTTGCTTTCTTTTTTCGACTCATCATCATGGATAATTCCATCCTCACCAAAGAGATTATCCATGGTCTTGAGGAAGATGGTTTGATCCCCTCACGCGAAATGCTGAGGTGGTATCCTTGTGAGGACATGAAGGTGGTGCCATAGGAGGGGCACCTTGTTCTCTTTGCCGCCTTTGTTAGGTTAGGTTTTCACCTCCCTGAGAGTGAATTCTTTGCCGATGTGCTCGATCACTATGAGATTGAGTTTCATGACCATCCTCTTAATTCTATCCTTTTTTTGAGTGTTTTCTCGCATCTTTGCGAGGCATTCCTTGGCATTCCCCCGCCTCTTTGCCTTTTCTGCCATTTTTACCAATACGCAAAAAACAGCAAAAGCCATGATACCATTGGGAGCATTTATTTTAAGCTTCAAGATAAAATGGCTTCTCAATACCCACCTCTCCCAGCCAAAGATACGTGGTGTGAGTATCATCGGGAGTGGTTCTATTATGAGATTCTCGAGGGTAGCCATCTCAAGTTCACCGGGAAAGCTGCCCCTAGTGCGGACAAGGACTAAGGCGAAGAGGGAGAAAGATTCGCTGGTCCTCACCGACAAGGAGCGTGACATTGTTAGGGCCATCGCCAAGTTGGTGGCACGAGGGTTGTCAGGGCAGAAATTCATTTACGATTTTCTGTACTACAAGCTAAGCCCCCTGAAGAGGCGGTTCAAACTAGTATGGAGAATAGAAGGCGACTAGGATCCTACCAAGGATGGGCCTAGAGGTAAGAGTTTTTCGGGATCTGGCCTCTTATTTCTGTCTTTTTATTAAAAAAAGATTTGCTAACGTCTATAATCTTTGTCAGTTCTAATCATCGATAAGACCTGGTCTAAGGTAGCGTACATGGTGCGCGTCCTTTTTAACACGTCCGATTTGGCTGCTTTGGACAAGTAGCCATCCAGTCTGATCGGACAGACTAATGAGTTCATAACTGAACACATTATGGTATATACCAAGGAATACCATTAGTCGTATTTATTCATTAACTGTTTTTATGTTTAACAATTAGATTTATTTTCAGATGTATGGTCGAAAGCGGGCTACCAAACAGGCAGAGATTGCAACCTTGGCCTCGTCAACCAAGAAACCGAGGACCTCTAGTAGAGGTGCTTCGAAGATGGTGGACCCGACCACCGCACAAAATAGTGTTGATCCGACTAGCACTAGTTAAGCCTTGATACCGGTCGGTGCTATACGCTCTAAGCGTGTATATGATCAACCCCAGGCACAAGAGAAGAGGGTGGCATTTGCTGTGGGGACAAAGACAAGGACCTCATCCTAAGTACACAACAAGAAACACTTTAGCTGCAATTGGGATCAAGCATATAGACATCTCCCCAAGTTTCCCTCTGTTCAGGGTGAGAGTGAAGATTCAAAGAATAATATTCCTCTAATTATAAAGAGGAATAAGAAGATTTTGACCTGGATGTTAGGACATCATTGGTTTCCCTAGTATCCTGGGAAATGAACTCAGGACTTCATTGCATGTATGTACCTTTTTTATGCATATCTTTATTTCTGAGTACTTGTCTTTATAATCTAACTGAGTTTTTTATTGTTGTCTTTAGTCCCGAGGCCAATGCTCCTAATTCCTCTATGCATCAGGATGTGGCTACCCAAATTAGTGCTGAAGCTAACACGTTGGTCACACTGGCAATGACCAGTGTGGAATAGGCCCTTAACACCAACTAAGATAATTGCTCGGGATGTCCCAACCAGTAGGCAAGAGAATCCATATAGATTGAGGTTGAAAATCCCTTGATTGCTAGTGATGACCCATTGGTCGGTCAAGTTCCATCATCCACAGAGGAGGTTGGTGGTCCTTCCGTGGTAGCGATGGAGGTGGTCAGGACGACCATCATTACTGGAGAAGTTGCCTCAGTAGAGGAGGCTGAAGACCTCCCTGCTACGATAGACAGAACGCTGGTCATTCCAACCAATAGGACAAAAGAGGTGGGAGTAGGACCTGCAAAGCCTACGACCACCAATGTCCTTATCCCTGTGGGCATGCCACTGGCATCTTGCTCTAGCTATCCCAACCAGGGGAATTTCAGGTAAGTTTTTGATACTTGCAAGTGAAGGTATTCATCTTGTCTTATTTTTACTAAAAACTTTTTTGATAAAAGGTAATTCTAATTAATTTGCTATTTTACTTTTTACATCATTTTTTAGAACTACTCGACCTATTAGGTCAGCAAGCAAAGACTTTGCCTAAAGCCAAAGTAGAAAAAACAAAAAGGTATATGCTTGAGAAACGATTTCTTCTTTTTGTTTATGAAGTAGAAAAAACAAAAAGGTATGCTTGAGAAACAATTTCTTCTTTTTGTTTATTCAAAGATTTTTATTCTAACAAATTTGTTCTGTAATAGATTGTAAAAACAAATAACAGAGCTTGAAATATATATCTTGGTGGCCCAAAACACCGCCAAGGGTTATAAATTTGATCTTGTTGAAGCTGCTAACAAGGTCAAATATCATGAAGAGAAGACTGCTAGACTCCATTAGACATTCAAAAGAAACAAAGACAAGGTTCAGAGTCTCTCCGAAGAGCATAAGACTGCTCTCTAGGCAAAGGAATCCAAAATAGCAGATAAGGACTATATCCCGACTTGCTTAACTATTCTTTTTTGAAAAAATAAAGTGATATTTAAATTTTACTAGTTCAATACCCGTGTGTTGTTACGAAAAATAAAATTGGTAACGAAACATAAAGGTACAACAATAAAAGAAAACTACGTTACAAGATCAAACATCTATCTCTCTCAGTTATAAAAGTTTTTATGGTTACTTTATCCTGGTTTGGTGCATTCATAACATGTGCTTATCAAAAGGTCATTTTACATACGGGAAAATGTGGGTGTTTAATCAAAGTACCACCACCAATTATCTGTGCCATTAGAGTAGGTTATTTCATTACAATGTGGCGGTGATCTCTATGAGCCAATTATCCTAAACCCTATGACATCATCGTATATCAGAAGTTTCAAAATTGCAAACTCATATAATTGTGTCCGAAGGATTTCAACTTCCAAAGTATCCGTATGTTGCAACGGAAAACACATGTACTTAGCACACATAATTTTTCTTTCGCATCATTAAGAGAGTAAATGCAACACTCACACTTGGTACACAATTACATTGCAGAATAGTCCTTATCAAACTAAAGATTATATGAGTGCATATGAGAATTACTGTACATATGCACATGAGCAATTAAAATTGTATTGAAGCCTCTATATCTTCGAAAGAATAAAGAGGATATTTCAAACATAACATATCGATAAACAAGAAGATTGATGCTACATGAGAAAATAATTATCACACTGGGATTGTATATGCTCAAATGGGATATTAAGCAATGCAGCTGAGTTTTATCATAAACAGATTAAGCCTAAACTTTAACTCAATGTAAGCACTATGAAGAAAGTCAATTTATATTTATACAATTTATCAATGGACATGGTGATGTACTGCAGGTCATCCTCCTAGCTGTCAGCCTGCAGAGAACTCGCTCTCCAGGTCGTCCACATCCTCCTCGCTCGTCATCCCTACCTATCCACACATACAATGTAGATCAACTCATGATTGAAGCAAATACAAGCCAATGCCAAAGAAATGAAACAAGGCTTTTCTTTGGGCAAGAACAAATGAGTAACAATAGACAAAAAAACATCCCTAGTCTATGCAAAAGTGAGAGCTGTATTCACACAAAATTAGGAAGGAACAATTGATTACAGACTTACAATAGAGGCCTATACCAAAAAGGCTAACAAAATTCATATGACGAAACCTGATTTTGTTTGACAAAAGGACCAAATAACTGCATGCAGAGGTGAATAAATCTCTAGCTGGCAAACAACGCAATATGTTACTCCTAAAAAGCAGCTCAATAGACTACTGTACTAGGGCAGGTTTTAAAGCCTTGAAACTATCTAGGCAATCCTTGAACATTTCAAAGTTGGAGATATTGTTTCATATCGAAATCTTTGATAAGTTAGTTAACTAACCAGACATGTTGATACACTTAAATTTGACTACTGTCGACGATCGGGATCGCCTGACCGCAAAAGTGAAGAGGGGGTTAGTGTGAATGAGGGACCCAAGAAGTGCTTCGCTCAACGACGGTGCGGACGTAGGTCGGTGCGTGGCGTCAGCGAGCAGGAGACAGGAAATTATACTGGTTCAAGCCCCCACGAGGGTAACAACTCTACATCCAGTCTTCTCCGAAGGTGGAGGAATTATCTAACTGTGAGTACAGAGAGTGGATTACAGCTCGAGCTTGAACACTCTGTTTGTCTACTGGACTATCGCTAGTGAGTTGGTGTCCCTGTACATATGCCTTGCGTGGTCTTATATCCTCCGAATGCTGCCTGTAACGGACCGGAGAGATTCCCGGGGGAGTGGCTTCGTGCGCATTGAAGGTGGGTTGTAACTGCTCTGGAAATGCTGCCCACTTCTGCCTTGACGCCATTACTCAGGTCTTGGTAACCTCCGGGTAAATGCACGCCCTTGAGCCAAGGTCGAGGTCGAGCGGAGAGGGGACCTCTCACCGCCCAAGCTCGAGGTCGTGTGGGATCCAACGTCGCTTAGGTCGTGGTCGAAGGCCTTTGCTGGATTGCCCTGAGCCGGGTACCCTGTTGACCTCGGGTTGACTTGTCAGGGATTTCCCAGGCCTCGTCAGCTAGCCCCCCAGGCTCTAGGTCGAGAAGGACACCTGGATCGGCCTCGAGCCTGCAGCTGCTGGGAACAGACCCTCGGACTTTTTGAACCCTTGGTCGAGGTCAAGCGGAGATTACCAGGAAAGACTTCGGCTCCAGGACACCTGGCGCCCTTTGGGCTTCACGATGCCGGTACGAATCTGATCGGTCTGAGGGGGTGCCTGTAACGCCTTGGAACCACCGTTCGATCCTTAAATGCGCCTGTCAAATCACCGTTGCACACCTTTTGAAGCACTTTTAGCCCTAAATAGACGGTGATCCGGGCCTATAAACCCAAGCCTTCTGCGACCTTTGATGGACTCCTGATTTCCTCACGCTCCTCAACTTCTAGCCCCTTTGCCCGAGCACCTCCCTCCTCCTCGACCAAGCTTGAGAGCGGCTGCCATGGTGAAGCTCGAAAGAAGCACCATGTCGCTGGCGAGGATGAAGGAGCTCGAGAGCCTGGGGCTGCTCGACCCGGCGATGTGGTGGTTGCCAGACGGCAAGACTGAGCCACATCCTAGGGACGACGAGCTTGTCTGCACCGAGCATTACACGCTTTTCGGCCTGCGGACACCGGAGAGTGATTTCATGGCGGCCGTCCTTGCCCACTGCGAGATAGAGCTCATCAACATGGTGCCCAACTCCATCCTCCTCCTTTCAATCTTTTCGCACTTGTGCGAGGGGTTCCTTGGAATCCTTCCCACCCCCTCGCTCTTCTTTCGTTTCTTCTCCTTGTTCCGCTCCGGGAAGGACCCCGTGGTCGGATGCCTTTACTTTTGGCTACGGACGAGAATCCTGTGGTCCTTCCCCAAGATCCAATCTCGGGACCCCCTCGGTCCGTGGACCGAGCGATGGTTTTACCTGAAGAAGGGCCGGACCGGGGCGCTGTCATTCGATGGAACCCCAATCACCGGGAAGAAGGAGACCCCGGAGTCAGACGACCTGGAGGTCAACGAAGAGGCCATAGACGCCATTCACATCTGTGCCACACGCGGCCTCACCGGGCAGGCGATCGGCAGCGACTACCTGCGGAGCTGAATTTTCCCTCTTCGGAAGAGGTAACATCCATTCTTCGAGATCACGGGCACGACGACATGACCCGCGAGGGTACGGCTGGTGCGCCTTCTTGCCCTTGAGATTTGCTCGTATTCGACCTTTGGGTCTTCTTTGACAGTTCGCTTCCTTGCAGCGCCGAAGGAATCCTGGGTCACCGCTAGGATGAATGAGATGTTCGGAAAGGGCGCACGACTATACCCTCGACGCTTCTGTCCCAAAGAACGTGCTACGCCGGAAGGTCGAGGTAGGCACTCCCAAGCCGTTCTCCAATTAGCACACCATCGGCGCCTTTCTCTGACCGCTCGCCGTGCTCACAGGACCACCAAGAGCTGCTTGACATGGCCAAGAGTTTGCTCCCGCTGCCCGGCGGGGGCAAGAGCAAGCGGGGAAGAAGAAGCCACCCCCGGGCAAGGCAGACGACCGTGAGGCTAAGAAGCCTCACTCCGAATGGGACGACCGTGCAACAGTAAGGACTCTCATGGTCGAGCCCCCGAGCATTATGCTTGCGCTTCATCATTTCCTGACATACCTTTCTTTACAAAGAATCGAAGCTGGCGGCCGACCCTCGGGCTGCTCAGCAGCCCAAAGGTCCCAAGAGGGGGACCCTGGGACTCTCGCCGCGGGGGACTTGGAGCCACCGCGGGTTTTAAGGTCCCAGACCGAGAGGACCCGGAAGAGGAGCGCCCCCTCGACCTCGGGAGGTTAGGGTCTTCGCCAGCCCCCTGCGAAACGGAGGCTTCCGACCCAGGTAGGTTCCTAAACCTTCACTTGCCTAGCCTTCCTTGTACCTGTTTAGCTTAGTAGTCATTCGTAATCGCAGACCTTGAGCGCCCGAGCTCAACACCTGCCCAAATTGACAATGACCATTGTCCAGGGCGAGTTCGAGTCTAAGGAGGAGGAAGGGGCCGGTTACGTGCTGGCGCCTCACCGGCCCTCGAGCCAGAGGCGCGCTCCATCGGGCTCTCCCAGCCAAGACCCGGTCGGGGACTTCGACCAGGGGCTTGACGACCCGGACGAGGGAGGGCTTCAACCCGCGACCAGCGAGGACTACGCCACCGGTGAGGTGGACGTCAAAGACACCAACCTGCCCGGGGTAGCCGAAAGAGATGGCGCCGGAGGCGTCCCAGCTGAGACCACCCCAGCCGCGGTGGAGGAAACTCCTCGAGCCACCAACCCTGTAGGCGCTCCAGCCGCGACAAGCACGGAGGACCGGGCCGCGGGTGAGGCCAAGGCTGCCGCTACGGAGGAAGCTCGAGACCCTCCAGCCGTGGGGGACAAGGATGAAGTCGCCACCGGGCCCGAGCATGGGGGCGAGTCGAGCCCCCTTGAGGAGGGAGCTCGAGACGCAGCCGCCCGAGACAGAGTGTCCGGGGACCGCACCCCTGAAGACCCAACGGCAACGGTGGGCGATTCCGCCCTGGGGACATCTAGTAGCAGATCCGCCGGGTATTCCCGTGCAACCTTTGAGGGCCGCCTTGCCCAGGTACTTTTTCTTCAAACCTAGGCCCAGACTTCCCCTCTATTTTATTTCTTCTGACGAAGGTCGAACTAACCCTTCGAGCCTCGCAGGCCACCACCTCGATTACCCAAGGGCTACAAGGCCTCCAGACGCACGCCGACGCGCTGAGGGTCTTGCTCGACGTGGTGGAGGCCCAGGGGATGGCGCGCTCGAAGCTCATGGACGACTCCAACGAGATTGCCGGCCTCCGCGAAGTGGCTAGGACACTCGAGGCTTCCCACAAGGCCGAGTTGGAGCGGGCCATCGCCTCGGAGCGGGACCATGCGTACAAAGCCATTGAGGACGAGCGCTCGAGGTCAGCTAGGGCGCTCGAGGCTGAGCGAGCCAAGGCCGAAGAACAGAGCAAGGCCACTGCGGATCAGGCAGCTGCCGCACCAAGGGCCTCCCCCGAGCTCGAGGCCAAGTTTTAGGAGCTCGAGGAGAAGCTGGGTCGGGCGAGCAAGGCGGCTAAGAGCGCCTTGGCCCAGCTTCAAGAAGAACGTCGTCGCACTGCCGAAGCCTCCACCGAAGCCCTCCGACTCCAGGGCGAGCTGTCGACCTTGAGGGCCAAGGTAGCCGAGCTCGAGCAGGAGAAGCTCGTGCGCGAGATGGCGGACCTGTAGATAGGGTAGATTTCTTGCAAGGCTTGTAAGAAAATGGTTCAATGGAATAGTTGTATTTTGGCTAAAATAATTTAATGTCTCAGTTTGCTTTGTCATTTCTCGACCAAGGAATCTTTCCCAATCGTGCACTTAGCCTTACTAGTTGTAGTATACCTCGCCCAGCCCCCGTTGGGCTCAAGGTCGAGCAACGCTGGCCTTCGGCGCAAGATAAGAATCCAGCAAAGACCAAGACCTGCAAGATCGAAAAGGGGCCACAGGGAGCATAACATGGTTGCACAAGGAAAAACTTAGGATCGAGAGTGAGGCTCGAGCTATGACAACGATTTGCGCGCCACTCGTTGGACCCAGTTAGGAGCTTAGCTCGAACCCTAGTGCAGGGGGAGTATTGTTGCGAAGAGTTTCGGCTTACACGTAGCTCGACCACCGGGGGTGAAGGGTAAGCCCCCGACACCTAGGCCAAGAGCAAGCGCGCTCATACGTAGGTTGAGCACCGAGAGGTGAGCTCAAGCCAACACAAAACATAGAAAAAAGGTGCGCAGAGACCAATCATGACAAATGAACAAGAGCTTTATTGAAATTTGAGATAAAAGGGTTACACATAGAATTTGCGAAGCTGCTCAATATTCTATGAGCTAGAGAGCTCTCTCGCCATCGGCATCACTAGCCAGAAGCCCGTGCGATCTGCTGAAACAACTCTATAGGGGCCTCCCACATGGGGATAACTTGTTGGTGTTGGACCGAACTGAATCCGCCTCGTGGCTAAGTCCCCAACAAGGAGCTCCCTAGGTCGCACCGACGAGACGATGTCTCACGAAGAGCTTGCAGTCATCGGCCGATCGTAGCAATGCACGGCATCTTACTTCTTCCGCCAGGTAAGGTCAAGAGACCGCTTGCTCAAGTCGATCCGATCGACTGTCGACCGGCAGAGCCTAGCGTGACCTCGGGAGGCGGGGCGGCCGGATCGAACACGAGCCGAAAGGGTGTGGACCCTGTTGCCCGGCTGGTCGTGGTACGAATGGACCATAAGACGGTGGGAAGTTCGTCCACCCAGGTCCGGCCGTGTCGTTCGAGCTCATCTGACACTTGCTTTTTCACGCCTTGAACGATTTGTCCGTTGGCGCGCTCCACTGCTCCATTGCTCTGCGGATGGGCGACCGAAACATAGCATACTTTGGTGCCTATGTCTTCGCGAAGATTCTCGAACGACCATCGTAAACCGAGTCCATTGTCAATAATGATTACGCATGGAACTCCATACCGTGACCACGTAAGCAGCGGAAGAACTTGACCGCCGACGAGCCGTGATGGTCGAGACGGGCTCGGCCTCGATCCATTTGGTGAAGGTATCGATGGCGGCGAACAGAATTTTTCCTCCGGCCGCTGCGGAAGGACCGAGGATGTCCGGCCCTGTGTCGAGAAAGGCCAAGCAAGCGGGATGGTCTGGAGCGCGTAGGTAGGCTGATGCGACTTCCGAGCATGAAATTGGCAAGCTCGACAAGTACGGACAATGTTGCGCGCGTCCTGAAGTGCCGTGGGCCAGTAGAACCCCATGCGGAAAGCCTTCCCGACCATAGTCCTGAAAGAAGAGTGCGCCCCACACAGACCTGAATGAATGTCATGTAACAGGTACTTACCCTCCTCTGCGGTGACACACTTCGTCAGGATACCGAAAAGATTCCGACGATAAAGCTTGCCGTCCACGAGTTTATACTAGCTCGCCCGGCGCTTGATCCTGCTCCTTTCCGCTGGCCTGGCCGGGAGCTCACCCGTTGCTAGGAAACGATGGATCGGCTCGGCCCACGAGGGAACACCTTCGATGAGGGCGATCGAGGCCTCTTGATCGGAGATGGAGGGAGACGGGAGGGTTTCCAGGATCACATCATGAGGGACTTCGTTGTCAGACGACCCGAGCTTGGAGAGGAAATCAGCGTCGGAGTTGTCCTTCCATGCCACATGCGTGATCTTCAGGTTCTGGAACCACTTCTCCATCTTGCGTGCCTCGGCGAGGTACTTGGCCATTGAATCTCCCGAGCACTGGTACTCCTTGTTATACTGATTGACGACGAGCTGAGAGTCGCCCCGTACAATCAACCGGCGACGCCAGAGGCCTTGCAGCTGCAGTTCGCCAAGAGAGCTCAGACTCTGCAACGTTGTTGGTCGCTGGAAACCCAAAACGGACCACATACCTCAGCCGGTCGCCGCGCGGAGTAAGGATGAGAATTCCAGCCCCCGAGCGGTTGAAAGATCTAGAGCCGTCGAAGTACATGATCCAGGGCTTCTCCTCCTCGACTTCAGGCTCGGGTACGAGTTGCGATGTTTGCTCGACCACGAAGTCGGCGAGCACCTGCGACTTGATAGCCGTGTGCGCCACGACCCGGACGTCGAACGCCGCCAGCTCCATGGCCCATTTGGCAATGCGACCCTCAGCCTCCGGGTTCCTCAGTATGTCCCCGAGCGGAAAGTTGCTCGGGACGACCACCGAGTGCGCCTGGAAGTAGTGCCGAAGTTTGCGCGAAGCCATGAGAAGGGCATACAAGAGCTTCTGAACCTGTGGGTAGCGCTCCTTTGGGCCGTGCAGGACCTCGCTAACGTAGTAGATCGGGTGCTGCCACGCACCTCATTCGGCCACCAAGACAGCACTGACAGCCTGGGCGGTGGTTGCCAGGTAGAGCAACAGCTGCTCGCCCGGATGCGGAATGGTAAGCAAAGGTGGGCTTGAGAGGTACGCCTTCAAGTCGTCGAACTACCGCTGCGCCTCGAGAGTCCACTCAAAACTTCCTTGTTTGCGCAAGGCCCTGAAGAATGGCAATCCACGCTCGCCAAGCCTTGAAATGAACAGGCTAAGGGCGGCCATATGGCCGGTGAGGCATTGTACCTGTTTCACCGAGGTCGGGGGCGCCATCTTCTCGATTGTCTCGATCTTCTCCGGGTTTGGGCCGACCCCTGAGCCCCCGATCATGTAGCCGAGCACCTTCCCTGAAGCAGCACCGAACACGCACTTCTCTGGATTGAGCTTGATCTTATGCTTGTTCAGGTTGGCGAAGGTCTCCCCAAGGTCTTGAACGTGGTCGCCCTTGGAAGGGCTTTTGACGATGATGTCGTCCACGTAGACCTCAAGGTTGCGGCCAATCTGGGGATCGAACGTCTTGGTCATCAGGCGCTGGAAGGTCGCGCCGGTGTTGCGGAGACCAAACGACATGGTCGTATAGCACTAGGTCCCGAACGGCGTGATGAACGACGTCTTGCTCTCATCGTCAACCGCCAGCTTGATCTGGTGGTATCCCGAGTAAGCATCCAAGAAGCTTAACATCCTGGCATTCGCGGTGGAGTCGACGATCTGGTCGATGCACGGGAGTGGGAAGTTGTCCTTCGGGCATGCCGAATTCAACCCTGTATGGTCCACACACATCCTCCACTTTCCGCCCTTCTTCTGGACGATAACCGGGTTGGCCAACCACTCGGAGTAGTCGATCTCACGGATAAACCCGGCCTTCAGGAGCTTGTTAAGATTCTCCCTAATGATGGCGACCTTCTCCGGCGAGAAACGCCGTAGCTTCTAGCGCACAGGCCGGGAGTCGGGTCGCACCTACAGCTTGTGCTCGACCACTTCCCTCGGGACACCTGGCATGTCCGCCGGCTCCCAAGCAAATATACCTTTGTTGGCGGGAAGAAGGTGACGAGCTCGAGTTCCTATTTGGAACCCAGCTCGGTCGAGATATGAACGCACCTGTTCAGGTCGCCCTCCTCGAGCGGCACAGCCTTCGTAGCACCGCTTGGCTGGATCGCTGCCTTCTGGCGAGCATTCTTCACTGTCGCTTCCGGACCCTGCTGAGGTAACATGCCGGCGAGGGCCAGGCTTGAGTTCACACCGCAGTCGCCGCCTTGAGGTCGCCAGCGCCGACGATGATGATGCCACTGGGCCCTGGGAGTTTCATGCATCGGTGACCATAGTGGTTGGCCGCCATGAACTTGACCAGGGCGGGACGCCCCAGGATGGCGTTGTAGGGGAGGTCACCCTCGACTACCTCGAAGGTGATCAGCTCGGTGCGGAAGTTATCCGAAGCGCCGAAGGTGACGGGCAGAACCACCTACCCCAGAGGAGTGGTCGAGCTCCCAGGAACGATCTCGAAGAACGGAATCGCGATGATCTTGACCTTCGACCGGGGAATTTGCATCCGATCGAGCGCGCTAGCTAGCAGCAGATTGAGGGAGCTGCCACCATCAACCATGACCCTCCCGACCATGGTGTTGCTGATGGTCGGGGTCACGACCAAGGCAGTCTTAAGGTCCTTCGACATACCTTGGGGGCATCCTTCGACGTGAAGGTGATCGTCGCCCCTGCCCATTTGCAGGGCTGGTCCGTGGACTTCCCAACGGTGGCCTGGTAGACCACGTGCGCGGCATCCTTGATCTCGCGCCGGGATTGATACGCCGAAGAGCCACCAAAGATGACGTCGATCCAGCGGTCGCCTTGCTGAAAGTCCAGGTCGAGGTCGGCCTGGTCTTCTCCAGTGTTTACCCTTTCGGGCTCATCTCCTTCCTACGGGAGCGTAGGCATCTCTCCACGCCCGTCGTAGAAGGCCTCGAGCTTGGCCTGCCAGGCCCTGCAGCCCCGCAGGTTGTGGCCCAGAGTCCTGTGAAATAGGCAAAATTTACCTTCATCGAACCGAGGCCGCCCCTCAGAACCTTGCGGGCGGCCATCAGCTTGTCGCGGCCCAGACCGGCGGTCGTCTTGCCGAGGTCAGCGCTGCGCCTGCTAGGGTCGTGGTCGGTTTTGCTGGGAATGGGGCCTTTCCTGAACCGAGTCCCGAACTTCCATGACCTCACGATGGCCGTCCGCCGAAACGGTCACCCGAGGTCGACCACCCTCACGCTTGCGGTCCCTCTTCTGCTTCTTGGCAACCGAGCCTTGGTCGGTATTCTTGGCGCTAGAGGGGCTGCCTCACCCGAGTTGACACCAAGCTTACCTTGGTCGTAGTCGTGCTTCCAGCGGACCGCATCGTCCGCGTCCGCATAGCACTTCGCCATGCGAAAGAGCTTGCCGACGGTGAGCCTTGCTGTCATCTCCAAGTCTTCGGTGAGGCGCCTGTCGCGTACGCCAAACTTGAAGGCCTTGATCACGGCCTCGTCAGACACACTAGGGATCAGATTCCTAGTGCGGATGAACCGCCGCACGAAGTCGCGGAGGGGTTCATTCTTTCCCTGGATCACTCGGTCTAGGTCCTTCTCCCGCGGCTGCTCAGAGCGACTCCGAAATTGAGCGAGGGCGCTGGATTTGGCACCACGAGCGAAAAAGTACCGGTTTCGATTGAAGAGCCAAAGGGCAAGACCGCCCAAGACCAGAACGGTAGGGAGGTAGTTGGCCATCACGCACTCGCCGCCTCCGCGCTAGGATGGCGATGGTGTAGATCGAGAGGAATTCATCAGGTTCTTCGTCCCATCGAATCGCTTCGATCAACGCAGCTTGAAGCGAAGCCGCCACCGCTTTTCGCCAAGGTCGTTGAGTACGCTGCGCACCGTATGCCGGGACAGGCGCGCTACCGAAGGTTCTCGCCGCTGCTGAGCTGGACTCGATAGCTCTGGCGTCCGCCTGCGACCTCGACGGCCGCGTGGCGATGGGCCCGAGCATCACCGGGAGGTACCGCAGCGCCATCGACCGTCGGCGCTTTGGTGGGACGCCGGAGAAAGGCTCGACGTGGCATTCGCTGAGAGGGGGTCATCAGACGCTGATCGCCGCCGCACCCGCCCCGAGTCGCGCTCGGGAACTACGGCGAGGCAACGACTGGGACAGTCTCGAGATCGCAACAAGCAGAGACCACCGGGGGTGTTGGCGCCTACGCGAGGAGCTGCCGTCGCTCCTCAATGACCGGGACCCAGCAGGGAGGCCCTAGCGCTGTGACGGCATAGCTTCAGTAGCGGCCTTGTCGAGCTCGTCCACGAGAGCTTGGCCGAAAAAACCCGATGCCGGACGCGCGGGATCGGTCATGACTCGTGCGATTGCCCGGAGGAGCTCGCTCGAGTGAGGGAGTCTGGAGCGTCCCGAGGACGTTCCAATCTTCTCAAGCTCCTCTCGTTGGAGGGCGGTTATGGCCTGATTGATGGCAACCTGGACCATCCGGCGGGCATCTTCAGGGGTCTTCGGGCTGCGCTCCCCCTCCTCCATGTTCTCGTCATGGCTAGCGGCCATGAGAACGAAACGATTTCGCAACGACGGAGAGGGGGAGAACAGGGACGTGGAACTTCCATGTTCGAAGGCTGCATTCGAGCCCGAGCTCACGGAATGCGCTACTGCAGAAGACGCCATACCTTGAAAACCTGAGATTTCTTCCGGTTGAACGAAGCTTTCGGGCCCCACGGTGGGCGCCAGCTGTCGACGATCGGGATCGCCTGACCGCAAAAGTGAAGAGGGGGTTAGTGTGAATGAGGGACCCAAGAAGTGCTTCGCTCAACGACGGTGCGGACGTAGGTCGGTGCGTGGCGTCAGCGAGCAGGAGACAGGAAATTATACTGGTTCGAGCCCCCTCGAGGGTAACAACTCTACGTCCAGTCTTCTTCGAAGGTGGAGGAATTCTCTAACTGTGAGTACAGAGAGTGGATTACAGCTCGAGCTTGAACACTCTTTTTGTCTACTGGACTATCGCTAGTGAGTTGGTGTCCCTGTACATATGCCTTGCGTGGTCTTATATCCTCCGAATGCTGCCTGTAACAGACGGGAGAGATTCCCGGGGGAGTGGCTTCGTGAGCATTGAAGGTGGGCTGTAACTGCTCCGAAAATGCTGCCCACTTCTGCCTTGACGCCATTACTCAGGTCTTGGTAACCGCCGAGTAAACGTAAGCCCTTGAGCCAAGGTCGAGGTCGAGCGGAGAGGGGACCTCTCACCGCCCAAGCTCGAGGTCGTGTGGGATCCAACGTCGCTTAGGTCGTGGTCGAAGGCCTTTGCTGGATTGCCCCGAGCTGGGTACCCTGTTGACCTCGGGTTGACTTGTTAACTACAGTTGAGTTCTAGGACTGAAATGAAGGAGATAACATAGCAGAATTTTGTTATATTCATTTATGGAAAAAGACAAAATTAATTTACTTGAAATGATGGATCACAACAACCATGTTGAATCATAAGTAAATTCATTGCAGCACATAAGGGCAAACATCATTCATAAGAAGCATAATCAAAACCATGCATGTCAAGGGGATTAGGGTTCATTGAGAAACCCAAGTATATTAGTTTGGCCACAGGCAGGTGGAAGTACATGTAGAGTCCTAAGAATATTGCATTTGCCTTCTCCCTCACCCTCTGCTGTGAGCACACCTCATCTTCACCACTCGTTGGTAGGCCAGACTTGGCGACCATGCTATAGTCCGGCAGCCAAAATTCCTGCAAGCAGAATAGTAAAACTCAATAGCTAAAGCTTCATTGCAATAGTTAAACAACTACTGCTCAAAAGGCAATAAGAAGCACGTTTTCTTTCTGTTACTTCGAAAGTAGCTGCTTCAGCTTCAGCCACGCAAATTCTTGATTATTTACTAAGATCCTAGTGAGTGGAATACTTTGAACGAGCAGGGGAAACTCTTTGCAAATTTTATTTACAACACCAGATTAATTTATAAATGCAAGATTGATTGCAATTCACACATATAGTAGATCAACATAATTTGGATCTATTGATAAGTTTACTTCTGATAAAGGTTGCACAAAGTACATTCAGACAACGAAATTGCTAACAAACTGACACGACCTCTTGGCTACAGGGGATCAGGAGATTGCCATTTGATTGGGGACACCTTGCCCATCGTCAAAATAAAAATAGTGTTGTTGGCATGTTACAATCGTAATTTAGGCCTAGTGCCAACTTAATTTTCATACTCGTGAACAACATCAACATCCAATATTCCAATCTGTAATGAAAGCACTAGCCATTTTTCATCCCCTCAATTCAAAAATAGAGGGATTCTATGATATACACCATGTTTCCCTGTTTGAGTTCATTCATCATTTTTCATGTAAAGTTCCAGCAGCAATCCTTTGTGATCATAAATAGAAGATATGTAGGTTACACATCGACGAATTGTTGCACCAATATCACTAAAGGTAGGGAAAGATTAGTACCTGATTGAACTTCTGTTCCAATATGATATGGACTTCTCTCTAAAGGATTTCAACTTCTAGAGCATACTCTCTTTGTTCCTACGAGATGTCAACTCCTCCAATTGCACCCTCAATGTGCCCAAGGCAACAAAGCCTGCATTATAAGATGTGTCATCATACATAATAACATAGTTTACAAAACTCTTCAGTTAAAGAATTTGGAGGCCTGTCCTCTGTTTAAAAAAAATGCTTAACAACATAGCATCAATAAGATGTGTCATCATGCAGACTATAGTATTTGCTAACTCATGCTAGTCATAAGCATGTATTAACTCAGTGCAAGAACCCAGTGGATACGGCTAAAAGGGAGATGGGGAGGAGGGAACGACACGAGAGGGTGACGTCGGGTAGCATCTTCAGGGACAGGAGGAGATGTTGAGGTGGGCAGGGAGCAGAACGATGATGCAAGGATTCCAATTGAACCCGTCGCAATCCACGGAGGAAATCTTGAGCAAACCTTCGTCAGTGATCTGCCAGCCCCAGCACGTACATGAACTCAAATAAAGGGTGAACATAGTTAGAAAAGAGTGGAAATTTAGCTGCAAGAATCTTGCGCCTGATTGATCAAGGTTGCAAGGAAACTGATCAACTGATCAGAGACTCACGTGTCGAGGTCGTGGTGGTTGATGGCATCGCGGTGGTTCACGGCGACACAGACGAGGCGCATGTTTGAGCATCGTTGGTGCACTGCCTCGCGAAGCTTAGCCACCATCGCTGCCCCACCAACGATTGCTCCATCGCTCAGCTGAGGTTTCATCATCTTCGAAGCACCGCCGGTGTCGAAGTCATGCTACAATCCTGCCCAACACATTGAAACCAAAGGGGAAAAAGAACAGAGGCAAGGGATCTTGGGGAAACGATGCACGAGGAGATGGTGGTCCCTTGGTCATCATCCCCAAGCCACCGCCACCAGATCCGTGTCCTCGAGCCTGCCAACGTCAAATCCACCATCACTGAGGTCAGCACCACCGATCTCCCCGTGAAGTTAGTGCCTCCAAATCTGCTATAGGTGAGCTCACCACCTTCAGACCCCCTTCCCCATCCTATACACTAGGGTGGTTTGGATCGGGATCGATCTGGATGGTGGCGCGGAGTGAGGATTGCAGGCGAGGTGGGGGACGGGGGGGGAGGGGGCAGATCGAGAGAGGATTGATCGCGCGATGAGAGGGTGGGGAGGTGGATCCTGGATGGCGACGCTAAGCTAGGATTGGGCGGAGTGGGGGATGCCGGGGGGGCAGATCGGGAGAGGATTGCGCCGAGGGGTGGGTGGGTCGGGAGTGGAGGTGTTTGGAGAACGGACCGCTGCCACCAAGTTGTAATTAGAAGTAGTAGAGATTTTGAATTTTGCTGAACTAAAAACATAATAAAATCCAAAGAGATTCTGCTCTCTGAAGGAGAAGTAGAGAAAATAAAATCCAAAGAGTAGATGTCGGTAATGAAAGAATAAATAGAAAGAATGACAAACCAAATAAATCTCTTCATGAAAGACATAGCAACAGTTTAGAGAGGAATGAAATCCACTGTGAACTTTATCTTGGAGCAACTTCAAAAAATCGCTATAGATCCAAAAGTCAAAGAAATACAATTCCTAATCCATCAGTTGATGAACTGGTCACATAGGTGAATGACCAGCTAAAGATCATCCAAAGTCACATCCCCGCAATGGCGCAAACCATCAAGACAGCGCTCTGTACCTCAATTTTTGTTCAAGTGAGTGCTCTCTTTGTCAAGTTCAAGCACTTCTACAAGGATGCAATCGAGTTGGAAAAACTTGCACCCAACCTGAAGCTGACCACTCAAAACGAGATTAATAGCAAACGTGCAGAAGTAGCCTCTACCGTTGATACATACATGAAAAATGTAAAGACTTTATTCAAGTAACATGTATGACATATTTTGAATGAATGAAAAAAATCTCTTCTTGTGTTATATTTTATCTTGTTTCTCATCTACTTTTATATTTGTCTGAATGTATCACTAGCTCCTAACTATTTGTGTACTGACCAACAATGTAATTGTAATACAAACAGTTATAGAACTAACGACCTAATATCATTTTATCTTGTACTTAGTTTTAACCGACAACAAATTGGAGACAAGATTAGTCTAATGAGTTTTAATGCAGTAAGTACTGGTTTACATGAAAAGGCTCTATTTGAAGTTATCTCACAATCTGACCAGCAACTTCGTACTTTGTATGAGAGAATTTGGTCAAAAGATGATCTTCTGATCTCCCATAGTGCTGAGCAAGATAAAAAAAATAAATTGTATATAACATGTAGAGATATATTTATATGTAAATGAAATAAAATAAATTATTTACACATAAAACCTATGAAGATGCTAGATGTTCCATGCGTTAGACAAAATTCATCCATCTTTTAGAGCAAGCCAAACAGAGCCTGGTCAGGTAATTGATAATACAGCAAAGGGACCTTCCCATTTGGAAGATAACTTATTTAAGTTAGACTAATTTTGAATGAGCCTTAAAACAAAATCTCCTGCATTAAGTGTTCGTGGTTGAACTTTCTTATTGTAATATCGTCTTAAGCCTTGCAAATAGGCCGTGACCTGATCAGTACTCGATCTCATTTTTCTTCTATTAGATTGATATCATCTTCACGTTGGTCGTCTTAATTGACTTGTTCATAGAGAGTAGTTCGTGTAGAACCTAAGTGAATCTCACTAGGTAACACGGCTTCTGATCCATAGACTAGTTGAAAAGGTATTTCACCTGTAGCTCTATTGGTGTTATGAGTATGGCCTAAACCATTGAATAGAGGTCTTCTACCAAAGCCCCGAGCATTTTGTAAGACGATCCAACACTCGTTTTTCATACCTTGTATGATTTGGCCATTAGCTATTCAACTGTTGTGTTGCTTTGAGGATAAGTGACTAAAGCGTAACATATCTTTGTGCCTATTTCATCACAGTAATCTCGAAACAGACCACTAACAAATTGTGATTCATTATCAGTAATTAGTCGACTAGGAACACCAAATCTGGTGACTATATTTTTCGCAGAGAATTTCTTTGCTATTTAAGCTGTAATTGAAACTATAGGCTCAGTCTCAATCAATTTTGTGAATGTATCAATTACAACAAATAGGATTTTAAATCCGTTTGATGCTTTTGGCAAAGGACCTACTATATCAATTTCCCATACTAAAAATGGCCATGACAAATGTATGGTTTGCAATTGACTAGCGGGTAAATGTACTTGTCGAGCTTGAAATTGGCATTGCTCGTAAGTTTTTACATGTTGCATTGCATCTTATAAAATAGTTGGCCAATAAAAACCTTGTTGAAAAGCTTTCCCGACCAATGTTCTGTATAAAGCATATGCTGCACACAAGTCCCCATGTATGTCATTAAGCAATGTTTTCCCTATTTTTTTGGCATATATATCGCATGAGAACACCTTGTGTTCCCTTTCTATATAGAGTATTTTCGAGTAATTTGTACATTTGTGACTTTCAAATTAATCTATCTTCTTTGTGAATATCCTCGTATAGTGTCCCATTTTCTAGATAGGCTTTAAATGGTTTAGCCCAATCTGTATCCTGCTCAAGGACTCCGACCTCCATACTGGTAGGGTACTTTTCAATGGATGTTTCTATAGAAGATTTAAATAGGTACTCAATAAAAATACCTGTTAGGACAAGTGATCGTGAGAATCCTAGTTTTGATAACTGGTCCACAAAGAGATTGTATTTTCGTGTTATGTATTGGATTTCAAAGTGACTGAAGTATTTTTTTCAATTTCCTCACTTCATCTAGGTAGTGCGACATTACCTGATCGAATGTCATGTATTCCTTGCTAACCTGGTTTACGACTAATTGCGAATCACACACCGCAAGAAGCTAACAGACTCCGATGGATTTTGCTACTAAGAACCCGGTTAGAAGACTTTCATACTCTGCTACAATATTGGTAGCAGGGAACTTAATCTGGATTACATACTGTAACTGGTCGCCCTGAGGTGTGACCAGAACTATACGAGCCCCCACACCTTTGATTTCTCAAGAGTCATCAAAGTGTAATTTCCAGTGGTCGGTATTGGTGGTATCCTCTAGTATAGAGGGCTCACTATTAGTCTATTCTGTGATGAAATCTACCAAAATTTGTGACTTGATTGCTGTTCTAGCAACGAAATGGATGTCGAAGGATCCGAGTTCTATTGCCCATTTAGTAATCTGACCAGTTGCTTTTTGTTTATGAAGGATACTTCCGAAGGCAAAAGATGAGAGAACTATAATCCAATGAGATTGGAAATAATGTCTCAATTTTTAGAAGCCATTAATAGAGAGTAAAGCAGTTTTTGAACCTTAGGGTATCTCTCATTAGGTCCGTGTAAATCTTCACTTACATAATAAATAGGTTTTTGAACATGTTCTCATTCGACAACCAGTACAGCGCTATCCATGTTATTTGTAGCTGCTAAATACACCATCAAAGGTTCCCCAAGGATTGGTGAGACCAATATGGGTGAGCTTTGCAAATAAGTTTTGATATCTTTAAAGACTTCATCTGCTGAAGTGGCCTTATTGTACGCGCCCTCAGATGCGGGCTCCCTGCGCATAATTAACACTGTTAAGGGCAAATTATTTTGTGACATGGCCTGTCAATTAACTAATTAATTGAGGAGGATCGAGGCTCCGTCGACCTTGTGGTTAGACAGTTCGAGGCATTGGGATGTGCTTGCGGTTGTTTCTACTTACCTAATGACTTGTGCTCGGACGTCCAAAAATTTCAGATGCATTGCAACATTTTTTCTTACACGTGCAACATTTCTTACCAACGTGTGCAACATTTTCCTTCGACAAACAGTAAAAATCGCTACAGTAAACAGATGTTGCAAGCGTTCAAAAAAATGTTGCGCGCGAAGGAAAAAAATATTGCAAGAGGCGTCTGATGGGATGAACAGTAATCGGATGTCTGAGCACTAGTTTCACCCTTCTACTTAAGTCCAATTTGCGACAAATACTGGAGTTTCTAGTGAATAGAGTTTTGATCTAGCTAGAATCAACGTTTACAAATTGTGCACTGATCCTCAATTATATTCGCACCAAAAAACCACCCGGACTGGTGGGCACCCCACAAACCCTAGAACACGGGAACGGTAGTTGCAGCAGGGGAGAGATCGCCAATGGAAAACGGCGTTGCGTTAGAGGTTCTCTGTCGTGCATGTGCGTACCGTGGCGTGATCCACTACTGTAACGGTAGCCGCCGCGTGCTCGTACATGTTAGGGTTAAAGCAACAACAATCAAGACGACATTATTATCTATACTAATCTATCTATATCTATATCTAACTATCTATCTATCTACTCATTCCAAGGAAGGTAGAAAGATTCAGCCATCCACCTGGGAGACCTAAGTTATAACGGTTCATATTAAAAGGTAAAGTCCTTGTCAAAAATAATGAAAATTAGGTAAAATTCAGAAAAAAAGGCAAATCCTAATTTCGAATGTAGGCATGAAACAGCCATTTGTAATACTGCAAAATTGTTTTCCTGGGTTTTTGGCCGGAATTGTCATTTCGCGTCAAGAATTAAATAGTTTGGTTCGCGTTAATAATTGAAAGTTGGATTTTTGGTTTTAGGAGGGGGCTTTTTGGGAATTTCCCTCCCTCACCTAATCTCTCTCTTCCCCTTTTTGTGTGGCTGACATTGCCTCTCCTTGGTCGATATTTTTGTTGCTCCAAAGACACCGCCGACTCCCTTCATCATTTTTCTCTGGCTGAACTTGATGTCCCTGGCCGATTCCTCCGGGCGCTTCCTCCCTGGGCTCCTCGGCCACCTTGCCTCGGCTCCTTGCCGACGACTCGCCTTCTTTTAGCCCCGGCCGAGCTCTCCTGGCCGAGCTCCTCCTGCGCCTCCCAGTCCGGCGCCGCCCCTCCCGCAGACGCCTCCTCCCGGCTTCTTCCCTGCTCTCCACTCCACTGGCGACAAAGAACTAACCCAAGTAGCAAAGAAGAATCGGTCAAGTAGCAATGAGTGCAATGAGTAGCAAAATGCCGGTCGGCAGAGTGGCAAGAATCGGCCAAAGTAGCAAATGGCAAAATGAGCCTGACAAAGAAGCAATGGCAAGATCGTTAGCAAAGATGGCTTTTCCCCGCTTGTGGTAAGAAGTCAAGTAAACTGAAATTTGAGATGTTGGTTTCTAGTATGCATGTCAGGTGTTCGATGAAATGGCTGTGAGGTATATGCATGTGTAGTTCATATTGCTTTGTATGCTTTCGACTTGGCCATTATATCTCTAGGAGGTTATGCTTAATTCCATCTGAATAACTTTGAAAATGGAAGCAATAGTAAATATATTTGATTGCTGGAAAGTTAATTTTGATAGCGGTATGTAAGAGTATAAGTATGTTGAGATTAGGTCAATATAGCACATCTACTGATTCTTGCTTTGCTTCTCATGCTTCTGGAATTTAGCCCATGTCATTGAATGGTGCATTATAGATTCTCAAGAAACTTAAGCAGCTAGAGAGAAGTGACAACGTTTCTAGTTAATAATGTTGTTTGGTTGGAAATTTTGGATTTTATATTTTTGTAGCTGCCATTGGATTATTATATCATTGAAAGAAAACACCCTTAAACCGGGATAATGAGAACTCAAATATGAAATGTTGGATGTCAGAGATCAAAATGGTAGACATCTCATTAAGGTGAGAAGGCTAGAGTGTAAAGTGGAATAATTTGGGTGTTTTGTTTAAATAATGTCGATGGCCTTTAATGTATATCTAAGCAAAGATATATCTCATCCAATGGTCACAATTGTCGGTTCTTATTCCTCTATTTAAAGGTTAGTTCACGTTTGATACATTCCCTATTTACTCATAATGCAATGTGGATATGTTCCTTAAATTTGATCAATTAGCATGAGTATTTGTGACGTTTGATCTATGAAGTATTGAGAAGAGTTGGATCTTTGAATGTTAGCTTGATTTGTTAATGGTTTTGAATAAGATCCCAAATTGAGAGACTTGTCAATGTGTTCTCCTATTATTAAGGTTTAATGTTTGTTGTCTAGTGGATTGCCGGAGTTTCCATTAGTGTGAATTGGGACTGTTTTTGGCAAGAGTTAGATTTCGTCGTGCATTGAGGTATTGAGTCGGACCTTGACCCATTCTTGTGCGTAACGTTGTTTTCGTGGAGAGTGCCTTCGGGTGGTCACGACCCGCTGCTGCCTCAAGTGTCGGTAAAAGGCAAGTACACCGAAATGTGTGTTTAATGGAGTTGTTCGTTGTTATTTAATTGCTCATAGCTAATTTCTATTGATTGTGGCAAGTATGAGTTGTATTGGTGATCGCCCTTCATGGACGTGATTAGCCCTTGATTCGGGTGGTCACTAGTAAGCCTTAATCTCGGTGAGTTTACTGTACCTTTGTTAATATTGCAGTGAGTAGCGAGAATGGGTTACGGGGTACTCGTGGTTAATTTACAAGAGATGAATTTAATTGTGCCTAGTCTCGGGAATTTAGTTGAGTATGTTGATTGAAATGTGTATTTGTTGAGAATTGTTGATTGAAATGTGTTTTAGTTGAGTGTGTTGATTGAAATGTGTTTCAGTTGAGAATTGATGAATTGAAATGTGTTTTAGTTGAGAATTTATGTTGCATTCTTGCATTCATGATATGCATTCATAATGGAAGAGGCGACCCATTCTGATGCGGGCCTCTGTGTTCACGCACAGTGAACATGAAAGTCCTACCTCGTAGTCCCATTCATCGAGGTGAATGGGAGCGAGACAGTAAGAGTAGGCACCTTCCATCTACGGGATGGAAGGGACGTGAGGGTGCACACCGATGGGTGGGCACTCGGCAGTACCGGTACGTGCATGGAAATGAGCATTCATGTGCATTGCATCTTTAATATGGAGTGTTGTGGTAAATGGTGTGTCATATGGATGACCGCACCCATGATATGTCAATGGATAGTTAGGACCACTTTAGTGCTTCAATAATGTATAAACAAATCACCTTTATCTAAAAGGAATAGCTTGGACTCTTGAGGCGCAGACATAGTTGTTTTAAGTCTGGATAATTGACCAGGGCCTGTATTTGTATACCTAACTAGAATTGTGCAATGCGCATAACGTCATATCAGTAGATCTCCAAATGATTAGAGAACAGAATATTCAACTAAAAGATGATTACCATTGAAGGTTTTTTTGCCTAGGTGGTCAAAAGAAATATCTTACACTAAATTACACTCAGCTTGCTTATACTGAGATGTAGGGTTTGTACCTTTGTGGCCTACAAAAGTGATGAGAAATAAATTAATTTCACTGTTAGCTCTGTTTTTTTATTAGTTCATTGCCCTTCCTGTTCACAGTAATCAGTAGTGGCAGCTTGAGGTTGATGAGTACGGCAGTGTTCGGCGGAAGTGCATTGGGCTTGGAAGAGATAGTGAAGGCCCGGTGGTAACATCCGGATCTCGACGCACATAATCGACATACGCTTGCTAGAATAGAACGTTGGCGCTCGCATCAACAAAGCAAATCAGGCGACAAAGGAGTCGCCAAGGCATCATCGTCAACTCGTAGTGATTAGTATTCCTAAGAACAAAGAAGGACATGAAGATTGTTGTTGAAATCGGTGTTGGGCGCCCCATTTGGCAAAGACAAATAAATTAGTAAATGGAAATGTTATGCATAATCTAGAAGCAATGTTTGTCTAGGGCAATCCAAAGCAAACGAGTCCAGATCGGCGCGAATCAACGAAATCCCGCTTGAATCGAGCGAATTAATTCTGTTGTGTAATAAAAGAGGCTAGAATAGGAGAGAAGAATAAGTAGTATAGAATAGGGAAGTGACTAATCTAAGTAGAAAATTTTAAGAAGTGGGGAAGACGGTAGATAGAGAATCTGAGGAGGCTGTGGGGAAGTGGACTCGGCAAGTAGTCTTCTTACTCAGGAAGGAAGGGAGATGGATGCTTCATAGGCTCCTGATCTCCCAGAGAGGTCGATATGCGGAAGTACCGCTGGCACAGGAGAGGAGCGGAGCAGCACGCATAAGCTGGAGGACACCGGAGATGAATAGGACGGGTTCAAGGGAGTCCATGATTTTTAGCGATGTGGTCGAGTGAAGGGAAGCGAAAGGGAGGGAGGAAACACGGGGAGGGCTTGGAGGCCTCACCTGTCTTGGCGACGCCGAGGCCTTCGTGGGGAAGCCGCCAAAGGAGGAGGCGATGGATCTACGCAGGTATCAGGCGGAGGAGGCGAGGTGTAGGTAGAGGCGATCCGGATTGCGGCGCTGGATCGTGCGCGGGGGCAGCGCGGAGCGGGAGTGAGAGCGACGATCGCGCGGAGAGAGGCGTGCGGTGCGGGATCCGGATCGCGGCTAGGGGGGCGGCGCGAGGACATTGCGGTTGGGGGAGGAGCCGAGGAGTCTGTATCGCTGGAGGGGCGGCGCGAGGAGATTGGGGTGAGGCGGCGGAGGAGCCGAGGAGTCGCGCTGTGTAAATGAGAGCTACGTGTAGAGTGAGGGGGGGCTGGGGAGTGGGACCCGCGGAAGAACGGACCGCTGTCATCAACTCCTGTTTTATAATATTAGTTAAATATTGAAATGAGTCAATTTCGAATGAAATTAGATATTGCTCTAACTCGGCTCGGCTCGGCTCATTGGCTCGATTCTAAAAATACATCCAAATTATAGATAAAATGATATTAAATCAAACTATGCCAATTTTGAAAAAAAAACTCAAAAAAACGAGGACTTGACTCGATTTCCACCCCCTATGAACACGGCACGCAGATGGTTACATGTGCGTATCCTAATCTGAGATCGATCATCAGATTTGAACGGAGTTGGCAAGTGATTTATTTCGACACCAAGGTTTACGGATTGAATTTTTCTGTTAGTTTTTTGTTCTTGATATATGTCATTGTAGAGAATATGCATGCACATGTGCTTCCCCCTGGCAATGGATCAGTAATCTCAATTCCTGACGGTGTGTTGGACATAATTTTATAGAGTCGTTCGATCTGAATGCTATGTGAAGAATACAAGCCAGAAGATGGAACACAGAGACCTAGGATCCATCATTTAAGTCTCCGATAATTATTTCAATAATTACATATCTAATTTGCCCTATGAACAAATATACAAGCAACAACTGGGAAGGGCCGAAGGGAAATCGGAGTTTACAGGAGAGAATTTGTTGTTTAGACTGTACAAGACACTTTGCTTTTAAACCAAATCCCTAGTTTGTCAACAGGGATGAAATGATAAGAAATTGATTGCATGCTTGTGAGACATTGGCCCTGCTTGTTTAAATTTATACTTTTTAGCTTATAGTTTAAAGTCAGCTTTTTGGTTTAAATAGCTTAAAAGCTAACAGCTTTTGTATGTGATAGAGGTGGGTAATTTTACCCAACTTCAGTGTTATTAGTCTAAAATCAACCATCAATAAGTCAAAAAAAGTCTTTTTCCAGTGGTTTTTGAAAACGCAGATAAAAAGTTACTCATTTAATTAGGTTGTAACTTTTTGGCTTTTAAGCCGGTGAAAATGTCCAAACAAATAGGGCCATCATGATATAGCTATGACGAATGATTAAATACTTTATTAGCATCACTACAGGAAAATGAAGTATTTGCGTCAACCCTAATTTTTTTCATCGGCCAAAAAGAGGCCGACGTAAATAACTGAGTAATTTCGTCGGTCCGGTAGGAACTGATGAAATTATATTTATTTTCTTCGGTATCCGTGACAAGGCCGACAAAAATATTTGAGTCATCACGCTCAGGGGGTTTCAAATTTTTTTGAACTATTTTCGTCGGTCTAGACTGACGAAACTAGGACACATGGTATGGCCTAGCTATTTTCATCGGCTTAAGCCGATGAAAATAGGACACGTGGTGACGCCTAGCTATTTTCATCGGCCTAGCCCGACGAAAATGCTTGCCCCTCCCCCAAAAGGCCCAGCTGGACCGCACGAGTGCCGCCCTGCACGAGTGCCGCCCTAGTTAGTACCTCGTGCCCTAAGTACCGCACACCGCCGCCGCCGCAGACCGCACGCCGCCTGCAACCCTCATTGCCGCATTGTCGGGTTCAAGACACCGCCACAGAATACAAAAAAAAATTGAGAAAGGAGGGAGGCCTCTGGTCCAGTTGGCTGCCCATTCTTTTTCCTGGTGCGCCTCCCTCTCTCTTCCTTCAAATGTGTGGTTGGCATTACTTGGAGGCCCTCCCCTTTTCATTTTGCTGGCCGACTCCCCCATCGCCTTTTCCTGGCGCTTTTCGGCCGAGCATCTCCTTGCCTTCCTCCTGTTCTCCTCCGGCGCCTTGTCCTCCAAATACCAAAGAAGAAGAAGAAGAAGAAGCGGCAAGCGGCGAAGAAGGCAAGCCGTGTTGGTGTTATGCCCTTGAGGCAATCATATAGATGATTGTAACATGACTATGCTTATGAATAATAATATGATTATTGGTCCAATGAATGTATATCATTATATTGATCAGCAAGTATGTGACTTGTTTATGAAACTCTCTACCTATTGATATAATTCTGTAAGTATCTCTGATCGGGTATCATCGTATAGGACAACGATGAATAGATCAAGACATGTATTGATCGATGATTATGTTTCATAGATCATAGGATATGGAGATATCATCAATACATTGTGAACTCATGATGAAGAACATGGGTTAGATAGACTGCAATGGGACACGCGAGAATGTTACATTCTTATGTGTCATCGGTGCATCTCATACATAGTGGATGTATGATCCTTAGACCTGAGATTGTCACATTCCCTACATGTGTAATAGTTTACCTTGGGGCCACCAAACGCTATTCCCTAACCGGATAGTTATAAAGATAGCTTTCATGTTTGCTATGAAACATGCAGAGGGAAGTGAGCAGTCAAGATGGAATTTGCCACTCCGGTGTAACGGAGATATATGTCTAGGCCACTCGTGTGATATGATTAAGGAAGTGCATGACCATGCCGTGATTGAGAAGTCAATCACAACTTGTTAATATATCACGGATACGAGAGATGGATTGAACTATCAAAGGATGACATACTTCTCGCCTTGAGTTTGATCTTCATATAGTTTGGCAAAGGGATTATTACATGAGTACTTTTGAAAGGTTCTATCTGATTTGATCATATGCGTTTGGGAGTTAGCATGCTCTGCAAGGAACCGCTACCAGCTATTGGATTGGAAAAGAGGTTTTCCGAATCTATGTCCAAATGTACATGAACCTCTGTGGTCACACACTTAACGGGCCGAACACATTAATTCGGATTGATCCGTAATTAATGGACCTCGTGGGCTTAACGCTACCGATGGGCCCCGCTTAGGGTTTCCTCGTGTGGCTATATAAGGAGAGGGAAGGGTGGGCGTGCATGTTGTTGTTCACGCCCGTAACCCTAGCCTCCACCTCTCATTGCCCCTGCCGAGCGACACGGTGCTTGCACGCCGACGCACGGCGTTCCATCCCGGGACGTGTGGACTGCTGTGGTGACGCTGCTGCACTGCGGCGTAGCGAGGATGAACCGCAACGAGGACGAACCGCAGCGAGGACGATCCGCATAAGGATGATCCGCGTGAGGACGATCCGCGTGAGGACGATCCACGGCGAGGACGATCCACTACACCAACGCGCGAAGGATTCCGCAACTGCGCGTCTAGTGGTAATCCAATCTGTGATCCCTTTCTTGCGAGTAGCTTTTCTGGTTATGCGGTAGAAATTTTAATTTGTGCTAGCGTAGCATACCGCGTTCCTCAACAGTGGTATCAGATCCATCTCGCGTAGATTTGTGATCTGGATGTTTCATATGCGATATGTGAGGGTAGTAGATTAGATCTATTACATGTTCTGCCGGTTCATGTGATGAATTGGTGGAGGCAGCAATCGATGAGATCGATCGGTTTAGGGTTTGTGGGAAGTGCAATCCGATTCAATCTTGATTTGGGTGAGTCCGTTCATGGTACGACGTTGCCCTTACCGGTCGGGTTACCGCCATCAGGGTTTACGCATCGCGACCATATGGGACCAAGCCAATCAGATTGAATCAGAGGGAAGTGCAATCCGATTCAATCTTGATTTGGGTAAGTCCGTTCATGGTACGACGTTGCCCTTACCGGTCGGGTTACCGCCATCAGGGTCTACGCATCGCGACCATATGGGACCAAGCCAATCAAATTGAATCAGATTGGGTCAATTTGATTGATCCGTGGAAATTTTGAGGGTGTTTTCCTTTGGCAGAAGACATACCTCTAAAAATTTCAAGGGCGCCGCCTCGATCCATAATGGCCAAACCGACCGGACCGCCGCCGCGTGCGTTGCCTTGGACCCGCCTGCCGCCGATTCCCTGGGGCGCGCCCTGGAACCCCGACATCGTAGAATCGCTTTGTTTAACTCTTTTGCAGGATGTTATATGTGAAATAGTATGGCCTATGTGTATGTGATGCATGTAACGTTTACATGGACTACGTGCCGTGTCAAGCCATAAGGCTATTTCATTATCAAAGTTGTATAACGGCCTGCGTGTCGACTTGTGATGTTTGAAACCTTCATGTAAATTTCATTATCAAAAGTCAGAAGGAGTTGCATCTACAATGATGAAGATGATGGCAATCAAGCATGATGGCTAGGTGAACAATCAAGCAAGATGGCCAAGTGAACCAACAAGCATGATGATGAAGATCCTAATGCTAAAGGCCATACTATTTCACGCCTTAATCTTGATTTTACGTGGATGTGTGGTTAATCCTTGCTATTTTCTTTATGCTCATTGCATGTGATGCCATGTTCATAGTAGATATTGTTCATCCCCATAGTTAAACAAATTTTAAATCAAATATGTCCACCCTATTGTTGCACCTATCAAGAATTTAGATCATCATTGATATGACTGCCAAAGTAGTATATCAATGACTATCTTAATAGATGATAGGGATGTGTTGGACACATCACGCATAACAATGGTAGATTTAATCAAGCTATCAAAACGGTTTTGGGCTTGAGGACATAAGTGGTTGAGTTTTGATTTCAGTAATGAAGGAACAAATACAAGACAATTGGTGTCTAGGAAAACACACATGAGGCTAGGTTTCTTAATTGGCACCCGAAATCGAGAAGTGCTCCCTTCCTCATGTGAGCCCTAGGGGCAAGTTGACCTGGCCATGAGTCGAGTTGACGGAGTCATTCATTACTTGTTTTCATGCTCAACCAACAAGAGTTACATAAGATGTAATTAGCAAAGATGTTGCTTACCTATATCATTAATTCTCTAGCAGTGATGCCAAAGCTCACTAGTGTTTGATGAATATGGATCTTGAATACTCACTATGTGTCCATAAAGGGGGCACATGATAGGAGTGTCTTTTATTAAAATGTTTAATGAAAATTTACATAAACATAGTGCTTAGAAACTTTGCATGTTTTTGTTGTAGTTCAATGGCACCTGCTACTCCTTCTGTTAGGAAAAGAAATAAAGTGATCATGGGTTTTTGTTGAATTTTCTCCAAGGTGATGTATGTGTTTTATTGGTTTAAAGAGAATTGTATCTCTTTTGCATTCTAGCTAGAGTTAAAGATTATGACTGTTCGTGGTATCGTGTTGAGTATATTAAGGATTTATACTATTGGGTTTGATTATGTGAGTGAAAGATTGTGAGGGCGAGACCCTCTTAAGAAAAGAACTAAGTGTAGTTTGGTGTTGATTTGCGATCCTAGCATGAGCTAAGCGTTGATCTCAAGTAGTTTAAAGGTGGATTATGATGGAGCCTTGTGAAGTCGATCCAAATTCTTTTGGGTGGAATCACTTGCTAAATGCTTTATTCCGTGAGTTGTTGGAACCCTCGGTTTTAGGGGTTAGACTCAATGTGGATCAGTTGGAAAATGGATGGTTTGATTGCAAACCTTTTCGTTGAGTGATTGTCTCGTTGTATGAGACAAGTTTGAAAGAAGGTCAAGTTCGATTTTGTGTTATGAGGGAATTTGATTGTTGCCTTGTGGGGCTAATCAATTCAATAGAAAAAGGTGAATTTTGATCCTGTTGAAAGGATAAGAGTTGTGTTTTGATTCCTAGAGAAGTCCGGTGTTAATTGGTTAGAAATAGTGGTGTATTCGGATTCGGTCAGAAGTTGTTAATGGTTATGTGGCTATAAAGGCTAACTATTGAGGAGAAATGTGAATCAGGGTTTCCTTTGTCCTTAGGGGATTTGGGTTAGAACCCCAACTGATCAATTGAATAGAATTCAGTGTTGTGCTTAATAGAGTGTTGTGGCTTATGTTAATCGTTTTATCATGAGTCGTTGGTTGGTGGTATGAATTGGGAATTTTAGCTGTCTGCTTGGGTTTAATACCGTCTGCGTGTGGGAGATGTAAATTCTTAAGTGGAAAGGAGGTGACTCGAGTTTTGGAGTCCCATGCGTGGGAAGTTCGCAACTTTGTTCTTTTTGGATGTTTTCGCTTTATCAGTTGGTTCCCGTTGTTCTTGTTGGAGTTCTTGTGGTGTTCATAATTCGAGGTCGAATTCTGTTAAAGGGGGGAAGAGTGTAATACTGCAAAAAAAATTGAGAAAGGAGTGGGAGGCCTCCTGGTCCAGTTGGCTGCCCATTCTTTTTCCTGGTGCGCCTCCCTCTCTCTTCCTTCAAATGTGTGGTTGGCATTACTTGGAGGCCCTCCCCTTTTCATTTTGCTGGCCGACTCCCCCACGTTCCTTTTCCCTGGCGCCTGCTTCTGGGCTGAGCATCTCCCTTGCCTTCCTCCTGTTGCCCCTCCCCTGGCGCCTTGTCCTCCCAAATACCAAGAAGAAGAAGAAGAAGCAAGCAAGCAATGGCAAGGCAAGCGGTGGCAGGCGGTGACCTTCCTCCCCTCCGCCAGGTCCGACGCAGCCCGGCCAGCCACCGGCGACCCCCTCTCCTCCGGCCGAATCTCCCCATCTCCTTCTTCCTCCATGGAGATGCTTGGAGGTATGTTAGCTTGGATTGGTTTTGTGCATGCATGGTGTTTGTGTTAATGCCTAGCTAGGGTTTGGGGTGTGGTTGAGTGGCCAGGTTAGGGTTCTTGCCATGGAGCCTTATGGGTTGTTTGGTTGTGTATGGAATGGATTAGATGTGGAAACCTAGAATCTGGGCAGTTTTGAGTTCGAGCAGATTCGTGTACTTGGTTATATTGCGAGATTGAAAATTCTACAAGCGTTTCCTGGGGGTTTGGCTATAACAAAAGTTGTATATAATTGAATTTCCTTTCAATAGAGACCAAAATCATTAAGTTTCATTCAGCCATTTAAAAGTTATAGCTATTTTACCGAGTGTTGTCCAATTCTTGTCGCGATTGGTTCAGTTTGTGTTCTTCTGCAGATTAGAGCATCGTAGAGGCTGAATTAGACTTTTTCATTGGCTAGAAAAAATTAGGATTTTTCGAGTAGATTGAGAAAATGTATTCGTTTATGTGATTTGGAGTTGTAGAACTCAAGTTATGCTCATTTTGGTGTATGCTGTCCAGATCGAGTTAATTTTTACGTTTGTCTGTTGTTCGTCGAAAAACTGAGATTAATCGGTGCGTTTCCCAATCGGTCGGCTGTAGAAGAAGTTGTAGAGTTGTCTCTTGCAATCGTTTAAAGCCCGAGTTCATCCTTTTCGGAGTAGCCGTTTGGAAGTTGCGGCATTTTCAATATCGGCTGTCCAGATTTGCACTTAAGTGGTTATGAGGGATGTTTTGGTTCCGATTGTAGATGTGAATATGTGGAGTTATTTTCTTCTATCGCTTGTACCGAGTGTATATGAATTTGAGTTGGATGAATATTGTTTTATTTGCAGGGAAGGTTCTGCCGGGAGTGGCCTCAACTACATGCCACTCTATTCTTTTGTCGGTAAAGGCAAGTGCATTGTATCAGTTGTGGCTCAGGTGGCCACTAGGTTTTACAATAATACCGTTATTCATGTATTGCTTTAATATGGTCATGTTTGATTTTGCATGCGATATGATGAATGAGAATGGTTAATTGGTTATGCTTTTATTTAAAACGAGTTCATATGCACGTGTAACCCATATATCTCTTATACGGTATCTAGTTGATTGCTTGTGTTATGTATATGCTTACGCTATGGATTTCATTCGTGTTTATAAGCACATCTAGTAAGGTAATTGTCTTTTGATAAAAAGAGTAAGTAATCTGATATAAGTGCATCGTTGTTTGATCGTGTTATGATTTGTTTGATGAACTTTACATGCCTTGCCATCATGAAATTATGCTGCATCCCTGGATTGATTGTTATGTGTGATGTTAATGAATTTCGTCTAGATGCCGTGATTGACATCTTGCTAACTTTTACTTGCATATTCCGGTTCACTAGTTTGATAGGCTAGTGAGTATCTTTGAAAGTATGGGATTGGATTGCGAAAATGATTTGAATTATAAACAAGATTGATGGAATTAGTAACTACTCAAGTATTGGTGATGTGAGTATGAATATGAATGTTGAGGATGTGATTACGAGTGTTGAGAATGCGATTATGAATGTTGAAACTATGATTACGAGTGTTGAGGATGTGATTACTGAATGTTGAGAATGTGATTATTGAGTGTTGAGAATGTGATTACGAGTGTTGAGAATGTAGTTTGCAAATTGCTTTATGTAATTGCATCTGTGCATTCATGATGGAAGAGGCGACCCATTCTGATGTGGGCCTCTGTGCTCACATGTAGTGGGCACGAAAGTCCTACCTCGTAGTCCCATGTACGTGGTTGTATGGGAGCGAGTCAGTAAGAGTAGGCACCCTCCACCACGGGATGGAAGGGGAATGAGAGGGTGCACACCGACGGGTGTGCACTCGACCATACCGGTATGTGCTAAAAGAGGAGATGAGCATGCATGATGCATCATATGCATGGAAATTGTGCAATCTGCATTGCATTGTCAATGACGGATCATGTTTTATGAGTTGATTATGATGTATGGATGTGAGATTCTTCATTTGTATGGCATATTTGCATCCGCATTGCATTGACAATGATGAATCATATTTAATGAGATGATTGTGATGTATGAATGTGAGATTCTTCATTTGTATGGCATATTGGCATCTGCATTGCATTGACAATGATGAATCGTATTTAATGAGTTGATTGTGATGTATGGATGTGATATTCTTCTTTGGTATGTTTTGTGCACTTGAGTATGAAGGCAGAAAAATTGAAATTGTTAATGGTTAACCGTGGAGCTAATGGCATTTATAGGTTGAGGATTGAGTCGTGGACTCATCCAAAGGTGGCTATCGAGGTATGAGAAAAGTTTAAATGATTCTTGAGATGGTTGTGGTATTTGAAATCAGTTTCTAGTTCATTTATTTACTAAGTTCAGTCAAGTATTTGAATATGTTACGTTTCGAAGTATAGATATTTCGCTTGATTCGGTTATGCTTTTGGTTGATGCACTTTTGTCGAGTCTTGGATTCACGCTTGTTTGTTACTTGTTTTTCAAAGCGATGAGGTTGTCTCATTTGGGAAGGCAAGAGTAGCACGAAAGCACTACTGAATGCACCGTTAATTGAATTAATTAATGCTGATGCCAAGTCTTGATAATAGTTGTATTATTGTGATTTCGCTTGAGGAGTTATTTAGTTGCTAAATTGTCCTTGTGATTGATATGATATTGAATTGCTCTTATGTCTCACGAGTGGATGTCCATAGTTTTAGAGGAGATGTGCCAAATTTTTGGTGCATTTGGGAGTTGGTAGCATTCCGGTCTCCGTGGGGAGTCGAGGTGTTATACCAGCACTGCACGCGCCGCCACGCTGCCTCACACAACCCACGCCGCCGCCGCCGCCTCCATGACCGTCGTTGCCACACCCGCACGCCATCACCCTGTAGCCCACGCCACCCCTCTGCAGCCCACGCCTTCGCCGCCCAGCGGCCCGCGCCGCCGCCTGTCCCCACGTCGTGCCACCTGCACGCCACCACAAGCCGCTGCCAAGCCTAGCCGCCTCGTCAAGTTAGACCGCCCACCCGCTGCCCCATCAGGTGACCGATCTTTGAAAGTTGGTCGGCCAGGGAATTATCCTTCTTGGGAATGTAGAGTACTTCGAAATTCTTAAAGTACTTCTCTATCTTTCTCACTTCAATCAAGTAAAGCGTTGTTGAGTTATCGGAACACTGATACTCCTTACTGACTTGTGTCGGTGTACATTTTACCGGGGTACCCTCTCCGCCGCAGATTACTAGGCCCAAGAAGCGGCCTGGCCCATGTGGCGGCCTAGCGAGCAGGTGGGCGATTACGCCTTGCTCGCCGGGCGGGAAGCCCGCGTGGCCCCGTGGCGAGCAGGTGGGCAATCACTCCCTGCTCGTCGGGCGAGCGGCCCGCGTGGTCCCGCGTGGCCTCGGCGATCGGCGATCACGCCTTGCTCGCCGGGCAGGAAGCTCACGCGGCGGCCGGGCGAGCAGGTGGGCGGTTATGCCCTGCCCGTCGGGCGTCGGCCTCTGTGGCAGTCTAGCAAGCGGGCGGGCGTTCGGGCCCCCCTCGTCAGGCCACGAAGGCAACCAAAGGAATGAGGAGAAGTCTTCCCCTCGAAGTCTCCTTCCCCTGACACGCTGTGTTAGGGCATTGATTGTGAGGAATTCTGCTATCGACACGACAACGGCCCATCCCTCTGACACCTCTCACCAAACCCGTCGCAGGAGTGTCATATCCCGGGCAGACCGGGCGAAGCCACACAACGACATTAAATGGTGTATGAAGGATAAGGCTACAGTGACAGGTGCAATAAATGAGTCATGGGTCGGTGTAAGACTGGAATGATGGGTGTAATTAATGAGTTGTAGATCAGTATAGCGTCACCTTCTCACCTGCCCGGGCCAACCCCGTCTATATAAGGGCGCTCTGGTGCATGGGAGAAGGGGGGACGAACAAGCGGATCCAGAGGACTCACCTAAGCTCAAGACCAGAGGATCCACTGTAATTGCCTCTATATTTCCTCAACAAAATTCTAGCAGGACATAGGGCCATTACCCGAGCTGGGGGCCTGAACCTGGGTACATCACCGCGTTCATTGATCTGTTGATTCCCGAAATCCCTTCCGTGAGAGTCATTAGGGTTTCCAGCCACGAAGACACCCTCTACCGAACCATACCTTCCATCCTGGGAGTAGTCAACCCTGTCCGTTGATGGAGTCCTGTCCGGCGAAATACACCGACAACTTGGCTAACAACCAACTGTGAATCGCCTCTTACAGTTAGTCGCTGGACTTCGAGCGCTTTGCATGGTCGTAGCCCGGCCAAGAGTTCTTCATACTCTGTCGCGTTATTGGTCGCGACAAAGTGTAATTGAATGGCGTACTGGAGTTGATCTCCCTGAGGGGATACAAGCATGACTCCAGCCCCCGAGAGCTCATAGGCTCGAGACCCATCGAAGTACATGGTCCAATGACCTTCTTCAGATCCATCGAGTTCGGTAGCGGGTGGTGCTGGATTCGTCCATTCCGCTACAAAGTCTGCCAAGATCTGGGATTTGATCGCCGTACGAGCTGAGAACTGGATATCAAACTCGGCAAGCTCCATGGCCCACTTTGTTATCCCACCACCGGCGTCTTGATTTCTTAAGATCTCCCTAAGTAGAAAGTTGGTCAGGACTACGATCTTATGGGCTTGAAAATAGTGGCGCAGCTTTCTGGAGGCCATGAACAGCGAGTACAAGAGCTTCTGGACCTTAGGATATCACTCCTTCGGTCCATACAAGACTTCACTCACATAATAAATTGGTTGCTGCACCCCATCTCTTTCAACTGTTAACACCGCGCTCACGGCCTGCGGGGTTGCCGCTAAATATAGCAGCAAAGTCTCCCCCGACCTTGGAGTGGTTAGGATAGGTGGACTAGACAGGTACTACTTTAGCTCTTCAAAAGAGCAGTTTGCTTCTTCTGTTCATGTGAAACCATCATGCTTGCAGAGCGCCTTGAAGAAAGGCAACCCACGCTCGCCTAACCGGGAAATGAAGCGACTTCTAGCCGCCATGCGTCCGGTCAAAACTTGGACCTCGTTTACACAGCTAGGTGGTCGCATTCTTTCAATGGTTTTAATCTTTTCCAAGTTTGCCCCGATACCTTGTAGGCCGATCATGTAGCCAAGCACCTTATCCGCCCTTACACCGAAGACACACTTTTCAAGATTAAGTTTTATTCGATGCCTGTTGAGGTTACAAAAGGTTTCCTCAAGGTCGGATACATGACTTAAGGCGAGCTTACTTTTGACCATAATGTCATTCACATAGACCTTTAGATTTCGACCTATTTGATCTGGGAAGGTTTTCTGCATGAGGCGCTGGAATGCCGCTCCAGCGTTCCTAAGACCGAAAGACATGGTCGTATAGCAGAACATGCTGAATGGGGTAATGAAGTCTTCTCTTCATCTTCAGATGATATGCTAATCTGATGGTAGCCCGAGTAGGCGTCCAGAAAGCTCATCACTTGGGACTCCGCTGTTGCATTGGCCAACTGGTCTATGCGTGGTAGCGGGAAGTTATCTTTGTGACATGCAGCATTCAAACTTGTGTGGTCGACACACATACGCCACTTGCCCCCCTTCTTCTTGACGATGACCGAATTTGCTAGCCATTCCGAATGCTCGACTTCTCGGATGAAGCCGACCTTGAGGAGCTTGTCGAGTTCATCCCGGATGATTGCTTGTTTTTCCAGGGAAAAGCGCCCGAGCTTTTGCCCCACAGGTTTCTTATTAGGCCGAACAGCTAGCATGTGCTCAATTATTTCCCTTGGGACTCCGGGCATGTCGGATGGCTTCCAAGCGAACACATCCGTATTCTTTCAGAGGAAAGTAATGAGCTCAAGTTTCTATTTGGGATCTAAGGAAGATCCCAAATGCACGACCTTGGTCAGGTCCGCGCTGCTCAGTGGGACCGCCTTGGTTTCTCCTCCTAGCTGGAGGGAAACTTTTGACCGGGAATTCTTCGACTCTTGGTCGGGACCACGCTGAGACAGCTGCCCAACCATGTCAAGTCACTTCTCATCGCAGTTCAGGGCCGCTTTCTAGTTCCCTCTTACGGTAACTACCCCACTTGGATCAGGAACCTTCAAACACTGGTACGCATGATGTGTGGCGGCCATAAACTTGGCAAGAGCCGGCCTACCGAGGATGGCATTGTAGGCTAACTCAAAATCAACCACCTCAAAAGTGATCATCTCCGTCCGGAAGTTGCTCAGACTCCCGAACATGATGGGCAAAATGATTTGGCCAAAAGGCTTGGCCGAGGTGCCCAGAACGATCCCAAAGAAGTGGCTGCTATGCTCTTGATCTTGGATCGAGGAACTTGCATCTCATTCATGACCTTGGTGGATATGAGATCCAAAGAACTCCCGCCATCAATGAGGACTCGCCCCATTGTAGTATTGCTTATGGTCGGATTTACGACCAAAGAAAGTTTCTGAGGCTTGGTCATTCCAAGGGGACAATCATTCTTGGAGAAAGTGATGGGCAGCTCGGACCACCTGAGCTGCTGCACGGGGGGCTTGCCTTGAACAACATAGTGCACCTCCCGTGTTGCCTCCTTTAGATCCTTACGGGATTTATAGGCCGAGGAGCCCCCAAATATTATCGTAATATGATTTCGAGGCTCCTGGTACTCTATGTCCTCATCGTCGTCTGCGGGCTCTTTGCCCTTACCCTTGCTGCCCTCTCCCTTCTCTGGGAGCGTGAGTATAGGACCCTTGCCGTTGTAGAACTTTTCCAGGTGGAACGCCCAGGTCCTGCAATTGTGAAGATCGTGCCCATAGGCTTGATGAAGTGGGCAAAAACGATCGTTTGGTGGAATACCTTAGCTATCATGACCTTGGTCAATGCGATTTTGGTCGTTACGCCGCTAGGGTGGTCGTCCCCTGCCTCTCCCACGTTGTTGCGACTGTGGAGCCCATGGCGAATGATGCTCGATGGCCGCCACCATGCTTGGCGCAGACGGCCTCTTCTTCTTTTTTATCTTCTTCTCCATAGAGCCTGGATTCCTCTTGCTCGTGGAGCCTTCTAAGCTCGGCTGAGGTGGTAGCTTGCCTTCGTCCAGCATCTTCTTCCACTAGACTGTCTCATCAGCATTTGCATATCGGTCGGCCATGCGGAACAGCTCGCTGGCCATCAGGTCTAGATGGATCTCCAGATCTTGCGTGAAGCGTATGTCCCGAACACCAAACTTGAAGGCGCAGACAACAGCTTTGTTTGAAATATTTAGAATGGAGTTCCGGATTTTGATAAACCTTTGGACAAAGTGCCGCAAGGACTCCCCTTCAGTCTAGATCAAGCGCTTGAGATCGCGCTCCTTGCCCGGGCGGATGTAGCAGCTTTGAAAGTTCGCCCAAAGTGCTTCACAGAGCTGCCTCCAAGAACGGATTGACCACTCCTTTTGATTGAAGAGCCACGTCCGAGCGGCCCCATCTAAAACTATGGGCAGGAAGTTAGCCATAACTACCTCAACCCCTCCAGCTGCCAAAATCGCAGTGGAGTAAACTGAGAGGAACTCATCCGGATTTTGAGTCCCGTTGAATCTCTCAATATGATCGGGCTTGAACTTACTCGGCCACGAGACATCACGAAGGGACGCTGAGAGAGCTCGGTACCCGAAGGCCGAGCTATCGCGGTAGTCCCTCCAACCATGGCGATCGTGGCGGTTATTGCTATGATGACTTTCGACGTGAGGACCAAGGCGAGAGAATACCTCTCCATGTCGGCGCGGCGGAGACCATTCTGAGGTCGAGTATTCGGTATGCCCAAGATTGGAACGAACATACCTTTGACCCCATGAGGTCACTCGAGAATCGCTCCGAGTGTCCTCCCAGTACCGATCATGCTTCCTTCGGCCTTCCCGAGCAGGGCTTCTAGAGTCGCCGTGACGGGAGCGAACAAGGGAGTGACACCGATTGTCCTGGGAAACACTCCGAGCTTCTTTGGTACGAGGCGACCCTGAAAGCTTCATGTCGGCGGTGAGCTTCTCCAGATTTTCGGCTATGACCGCGCCCACTGCCTCCAGGTCTACCTGATTGGGGAAATTCCGAAGATCGCGCACGACTGTTGCCATAGCTTGCAACTGCTCAACGCTCTACGGAACGGGAGGAGGAGATTTTGGCCGTCGATCGCGCACATGCTCTGGCAAAAGGTGCCCGCGGGAACTCCCGCGAGCTGAGGATTCAGCCCTGGCACCCAGCTTTTCATGAGCTTGGCGATGAATGCTCGCTAGGGTCCTATTTAGAGATGCCTCCAGATGGTTCTTGGCTGCCTCGTAGCGACGATGACGAGTAGCCCCCGAGGATTCAACTTCAGGATCTTCTTCTCCTCCCGCCATATTGACATCGCAGGAGTACAGAGATCGCGAAGGCGACATCATGGTGTCCCCTCATGACGTGGTCTCGTGATCGGGCTCAAAATGATCAGGAATGTCCAGACCATTGTAGAGACCATCGCACTCCTCATCATCCGTGAGGGAATTGCGCTGTGAACGGAGGAAATACTCTCGCGCTGCAGTAGCCAGGGAAGGACTCCCAGGTTCAATGTGACCTTCTGGGTCAGCCACACTAGTTACGTCTTCATCAGCGTAGTACATGTCATCATCCTCGACGTCATCGAAGGTGCAAAAGTCTTGAGCATCCTGAGAATTCAACATCTTCGGGGATTCTTCACGAAAGGATTCACCGGTCGATCTCTACGGACGGCGCTAGCTGTCGACATTTGAAAAATAGGTTCCCTGTCGAGCTTACTTGTTGATTGAGGGATCAACCAAGGCCCCTTTTCCGTGAAGGGTTTACGTCCGAAAGATGGTACCAGAATGCGATGCTCGAAAGGACAGAGATAAGAAATTTTTATACTAGTTCGGGCCTCTCTTGATGGAGATAATAACCCTACATCCAGTGTTCTTGCTATTGCTTGAATTCTTATAGGAAAACTTGTGTGCAATGTGCGTGTATGTCTCTGTGTGTATCTGTGTCTCCCTTGTACTCCGATCTACCGCAAGAGTATTTATAGGCGATCAAAGTAACTACAGCAGAATAACGCGCCATTACTGCGCTCGAATGTGACTGTAACTGTACCCTTGATTTTTGCCATGCCGTGTCGTAGACATGATGGACTCAGATCGTGGCATGATGGTCTTAAACCGCAGCATAATTATCGCCACGTCGGCTTTGTGGACCGAGCACGACCTGTTGGACATGCTCAGGATTTTCACTCGACTCTGACCGACCGCTGCGCACATCCGAGCAAGCATGCTCGGGGAAGCATGGTGGGGGCTGACCCGCCAGCTGGTCCATCCGAGGATCCTTCTTGGGGATACCATCCAAGAGCATGCATGGTCGGTCGAAAATCGGCTGTCGGGGTATAATGGTTTTTATGAAAATTATCAAATCCCCGACAATTACCATATTATAATAAAAAGGCTACTCACTGTAATGTTTCGTGGTTACTTTAAAGAAGAAGTTTGGACAATGTTAGCAGAACTTAGTTTTTTCTATAGGCAGTTATGTGCCAAGAAAGCATCTACTACAATGATGCGAAAATTGAAGAATGATATCACAGTGCTTATATGCAAGATGGAGAAGGTATTTCCACCAGGCTTATGAATGCAATGAAACATCTGTTGGTGCATTTGCCATATGAAGTGGAGGTTGGCGGTCCTGTGTAATACCGATGGATGTACCCAATAGAACGAAATCATAAACAAATTCAGGCAACCATCCGTAACAAGGCATGAGTTGAAGGATGTATTGCAGAAGCATTTTATCTCAAGGAGATATCGTACTACACAAGCACATATTTCGCTGATGAACACAATATCAATATTCATATACCATGATATCACACCTCTCAAGACATTCCTGTCAGTAATCTAAAAATATTCTAGTGGAAAGGCAAGATTGTTGGTAGAAGTTCAAATCACGCTCTACCTTCGGAGGGATGGAATGCCACGTTATTGTATATGTATGCGAACATCGAGGAAATGGACAAGTATTTCGAGTAAGTATTAGCATTTTGTTTCACTACTTTCTTTCTTGACCAATATTCTAACTTCAATAAATTTTCGATAGGTTGTTTGATCAACAATATTGGAGATCAACCTAACAACATACCCCTAAACAACTGGACAAATTATGACATGAAGGTTTACGAGGAGGCCCTAATTTTGTCATGTGGTTTCGACAACATTTAAATTTCTTTCAACACATACAAATAATTCATTAAGTTAAATATCTGGTTGAATGAACGCTCCACCTCTTGCGGTGTATGAGTGACAACACCGTTTATGAAGACCTAGCACAGCTATCCCACGAAAGCATTACAGCGAAGAGCTTTGGACACTATGATGTAAATAGATTTCACTTTCACTTTGCAAAATTTGAAGCAACACATCCGCAATTAGCGACAACAAATAGCGGAGTTGTCTCTAAAGCCTATGGTGTGAATGGGCGTCAAACAGAGTACTATGGTGTGATTCAAAACATAGTAGAATTCAAGTTCAAGGGAGCTAAAGACCTGAGAGTAGTCTTCTTTTATTGCGACTGGTTTAGTACAATACCAGAGGTAGGGATAAAGCGTAACAACAAAGTTGGTCTAGTTGAAGTTAATCATCAATCACGTCTCACTAGCTATGATCTATTTGTGCTCGCTCACCAAGTTGAACAAGTGTATTATTTGTCATATCTATGTATCTTGGAAAACTTGTCATCTTGGTGGGTTGTTCAAAAGGTTAATCCCCTTGGTCGTTTGCCCACTCGAGGCAACGACTATGGTGAAACTGAAGTTGACAACACTGTTCACGAAGCATATCAAGCAGATGGTTTGCTAAGCTCCTTTCAGGTTGATACTAGGTTGGGAATTGATGAAATAGCTGGCGATACAACAGATGTTATTGTTGAAAATGTTCGAAGCAAGAAATGCTCTCATCATGGCTCAAATGGCTCGCAAAATGGTCATAGATCCATGCCTCGTCATGGTAGTGCACAAAATATTTCCATTGAACCTCCTTAGGACGAGGACTTCTAATAAGTATGTCTACATATTGTATTATTTATCCTTCATTTATTATTTCAATTTTCAAAATATTTTAATTTCTTTTGCTAATAATATCTTGATATAATTTTTATGCAGGATGAGGACATTTACTCACATCGACGGCAAGTTCCTCTCAAAAGGAAAGAAGAAAGATGGCTCTTCATGTTCGAAGGGCCAAGGTTCAGCAGGAGGTTCTATCTTTAGAGGTTGTAGCTCTCAGTAGAGCCGACGAAGTGTGCTTGAGAGATGTCTTGAGGAGGCTCAAAACAAGGTTGCTCCAACAGAGGAGGTAATGTTATATTTTTTCTAATATTATGCTTATATATAACATTAAACTCACATCTTATTTCTTTGCTATGGAGCAGGAGACAAGGAATGATGGGGATGGAGCTGGCCAGAAGATAGGGGATGATGGGGATGGAACTGGACAGGAGACAAGGGATGATGGGGATGGAGAAGATGAAGGGAATGGAGAGAGTGCTGCACTTGTGTTTAGGTTTAGAGGGTCTAACTTGATCAGTGAGATTCTAATGGACCTTCAGGCACGGAGACAGATTGTGCTACATGGTGAAAGGTGAGTAAATGATGCAAATTTTTTTGTCATTTTATGATTACTCATCTTGTAACAACAAACTTGTAATTGGTAGGCAATGGGTTGATCTTATGTGGGAAGGAAGAAACCGGTTGCAACCTATTAATGCTAACTTGGGAAGTTTTTGTCGGTACCACTATTCAGGGTTGGTCTTGGTGGGCTGTGTTTCTCAACCGGCAGTGAAGTGGGAGCACTACAAGTTGGCTATAGATAGCCAGCATGGCACTGTTGCCATACGGGTGTGGGCAGATTTTTGGGTAATATTCTTAATTGTCACTTTTCTTGTACATTGTTAGTTTTAGAATAAAAATGTCTAACAATATTGTGTTTTCATAATTAGTTGAGGTATCGTTTGCCTGATGGACAAGAGCAGTCATTGGCAGTTAAGGCAAAGTATGTTTTTGAGAATATTGCGAAAAGGGTGGTGAAGGACATGATGTCCAATGCTCATATCCAAGCAGTGTATATGTACTACAATATGTTCAAACACCAGGATATGAGCAAGAAGTTAGGTGCTTCGCAAATCTACCTTCGAGAAGGTGAGTACCTGCGGGTGGACCTGTCTTGGCTCAGGAAGTGTCTTGATGCTTGGTGAGCACTCTGTGCCTACTGGGCCTCGCCTGCCTTCGTGGAGTAGTCTAGGATGAAGAGGGGCAATCACCAGGTAGGCCCTAGGGTAACTCAGCAGTATGGCATCGATGGACATCTTCGTCTCGCTAAGCAAATGGTATGTTTGTTATATCGTAGATGTTAGCTCTTTAGGTTATATCTTACAATTATACTCACTAACACAAGCGAACATTGAATTACAGGAGGCTCAAAGTGAAGTTGTGCCAAGCTCTATTAAGGCGTATCTTCGAGGCCATTATGGAGCTAATCCTACATAGCCTGATCAGCTTTGTAGTGCTACAGCTTTACAAAATTTGGTCAGTACAATTTTCAAAGTACCAACTCAATGCATTTTCAAGATTTCTCCTAAATTGCATATGTTGTAGGTTCAGTACAGAGAATTGATAGTCGAATGTCACAGGGAAGACAATGATTGGAGGAAAGAGGAGATCGACATGGTTGCTTTGTACTCGAGTGGTGGTGGCAAATAATATGGTAGATTTCTCATGTTCAACGGCATCGTCGATTCCAGTGAAACCTTAGCCAAGGCGAGGTCGTCTCATTCTTCTTAGAGTAGCTCACAAAGTTCTCATGATGCTAGCCAGGAGGAAGAGATGCTAAGGCGACACTAGGTAGCAATGAGGCAACAAGAAGAACTATTGAGACAGGTAGTGGAAAGGATAAAGCAACGTGAGCAGTACATGATTGAATGGCAGAAATCACAACAGCAACACCTTCAAGTAAGTACACCAAGCTATAAATAGAAATAAATACATAGATTTGATCTTTTATGAATCCAAATGCTTTAAGTTAAAAGAAATATCTTGAATTGTGCTCGATGAACCGTAGTTGTTAGCTAGTTGTGAAGTTTATGAATTCAACTATATCCAATTGTGAAGTTTTTCTCTAATATGCAATGTTTAGAGGTAGCCATTTACACTTAGAATTGTTTAATGTTACTATATTTTAAAATTGCACATGAAATTGATGTTCTTACTTTTCAGGATATTTTATCTGCTCACTTAGGATCGGCTGTGTCACTTTCACCATTTCAACCTTCTCGACCTCCTGCTTTTTTCTTCCCACCTACAAATATGGTATATTTCATTCCAAATGTTTGGTTATTTACATTAATAGTTATAATTTTTTACAAACTTTTGGACACATCATATAGGGGCCGCCACTGCCTCCTGAAGCCAAAAACAATATTGGTAGTAATTCAGGATCACTATCAGTTGGTCAATATTTGAACTCAGACGGCGATGTGGGTAGCGGTCACGACTTACACACTCCACCAAGTTAAATTTGAATTTATGAAGTAAACTTGTGGTATGTGTGTGCGATTGTCAACTTGCGGCATCAAGTTTTGAGCTATTGAACTTGTGATTGAGATGTGATGAACCTAATTAGGTTGTGATATGATGAACTTGTTAGGTTGTAGTGTGGATTTTGTGAATTTGTGATGGAGACTATGGTTGTGTTATGTGGATTTGTGATGGAGACTATATATATATATGGTTGTGTGACGTAGATTTGTGAACTTGGACACTATTATGGTGAATTTATAAGATTAATGTCGGTAATGAACTTGTGATGGAGACTCTATGGTTGTAAGAATTTTCTACAATTTTTCTGTGAATTATATGCATGCAGTGAATTTCTGTAAATTTTCAGAGATTTTTATAATTTTCTGTATTTTTTAAATTTAAAATAGAACACCACATGGCGCCATGTGGATAGTTGCTGACATGGCTTGGTTGCTGACATGGCAGGGCTATTTTCGTCGGCCCTGCCACATTAGTAGGTGCGTGTCAGGCTGGTTGACGAGCACTATTTTCGTCGGCCGATGAAAATACAGATATTTTCATCAACGTATTTTCCTGGGCTTGTTTTCGTCGATTACGAAAATAGATATTTTCATCAGTTTTTTCCTTATTTTTGTCGGTTTTTGACCGATAAAAATAGTGTCGATTCCTGTAGTGTATAGTCATCTAAGGCTTAAGACTCACAGGCCATAGATTCAAATCCTAAAAATTACAGTGGAAAATCTATATAAATCACCCGTCTAACTGGTGGTTTGTGGAAATCAAACTCTGAGAGATATGATTCCATACCGTTAAGTGCTATGGTACGATTGGCAAGGGTTAATTTTTCTCACAAAGGTGTGGTATGGATAAGTCGTAACACTGTTCGTCCAACCCCTGAATACCTAATTTGTTGCCGCTTTGCAGATTCTCAAACGTAAAATGAATAATTAATCAAGTTCCCGGCAAATTACCTGAAACATTGGCATGGCGCTAGCCGTCTCGACGCGGACGGCACGAACATCCGCTTGACCTCCGGCGACGGATCGTAGTCGTTGAACAAGTCCTGTCCGGCGAAGTCCGTCTTGGCAACAACGAAAAAGCGCGCCCTCGCCGTTGCAGTCGATCTGCCGCCGCCCGTGCCCATCCACGCGACCACACCGAGCCGCCTTGCCAGTGGGTAGAAATCCGTGGTGGTGCCGCTCGGCGCCGGCGCCCGCGCGGGGTACGTAGTAGTAAACCAGCGCCGTGTGCATGGGTGTCATGGCAAGGTCGAGGTTGGACAGCCACCGTCCCTGCTGCGGCGTCTCCTAGCTCGGCGCCACCAGTGTCAACTCCATCACCCAGCGGCGAGAACCCGGTGGTCCCGGTCGACCGACCTAACCAGCCGGCTGCGGCTGAGCAACAGCTGCAACCGCGGCGAAGAAGGCGGCGGCGGAGGTGGAAGCGATGGTGGCGGAGGGGGTTCTGCGGTGCGGCCACCACTCCACGAGTACCGGGACTGGTTGTCGATGGGGTCAACGGTGCGGATCGCGGCGCGCGGGGGCACATACTAGGCAGTGGCAGCGTGTTGCTCGGCGGCAATGACGAAAATGGCGGAGTGGGCGGCGGCAGAGAGGAGTGCGGGGTGGGGGTCCTCTCTAACCAGTCACCTACTCGCGTGCTGTTGCATCGACGTGAGGGGAGGATCCGGCTCTGGGTGGTATGGCGGTGAGCGGTGGAGGCGACAACAACGGGGCAGGGCCGGTCCCGAGTTTTGGGGGGGAGGGCGGGCGAAATTATAGACGGAGGCCTCCCTAACATAAGCATCAAAATATTTTTATATTACCATGTATCAATTAAAAAGATAATATTCAGTGATTATAGAAATTGTTATCGATAAATAAATAGAAGTACAAAAGTGAGATTATTTACCTCAAACATTTGTAGAGATCATCTTAGAAAATATCTTCTAACATTGTTAGATGCAAAATCATCAATTATGGCCTCAACATTAATGTCATCCAATAACTTCTTCTCAATATATAAAGTTGCCGGACCATTGAGCCTTTCTTGAGACATTGTAGATCTCAAATAGTTCTTTAATAATTTCAACTTTGAAAAGCTTCTTTCAGCTAATGCCACAGTTACCGGCACAATAAATAAAATCCGATAAGCAACAGAAATATTACCATAACAATCCACTTTTCTAACTGTCGACGATCGGGATCGCGTGACCGCAAATATGAAAATGGGGTTAGTATGAACGGGGGACCCAGAAAGAGCCGCACTCAACAATGGATCAGACGTAGGTCGGGGCGAGACGTCAACGAGCAAGAGACAGCGAATTATACTGGTTCGAGCCCCCACGAGGGTAACAACCCTACTCTAGTCTTCTCCTGAGGCGGAGAAATTCACTAGTGTGAGTACAGAGAGTGGATTACAGCTCGGGCTTGAGCGTTCTGGTGGTGTCTACTGGTCTGTTGCTAGTGCGCTGATGTGTGTTGTCCTTCTGCCGTTCTACTTCAAGGGATTTTATACTTCTCCCGCCATTACAAGAAACGGCCAAGAGAGATTCCCGGAGGAGTGCATGACATGCAATGAAGACGTGCTGCAACCGTCCCGGATCTGACGCCCACGTCCACCTTAACTCCGGTATCTTCGGTCTTGGTAACTGCCGAATAAACGCACGCCCCCGAGCCAAGGTCGAGGTCGTGCGGGAACGAGACCCCCACTGCCCAAGGTCGAGGTCGTGCGGGAATCAGCGTCGCTCAGGTCGTGGTCGAGGCCTCTTGCTGCATCGTCCCGAGCTAGGACCCTGTTGACCATGTGTTGACGTTGTCAGAGGTTTCTCAGTCCCCGACACTAACAAACTCAAAAATCTTCATAGCAGACATTGGTCTATCTGGTAAAGTTATTTGCAGTATTCTTAACTCAGAAATCAGATTATTTAACTCAAAATGAGATGAATCATCAACAGAGAAAGTTTTTACCAACTTAGTACAATAATCTTTAAGTTCAATATAATCCAATGACTTCAAAGTTGTTGAGCTTAGAAAAGGCCTAAATATACCTTTGAATACTTAGAGTTCTTCAAATCTGTTTTTCAATGAACTGACCATATCAATCATAATTAAAAAGTAATTAACTTTAAAATTTTTCTCATCTTATAGAATTGCTTCACTACTGCAATCATTTTCATCAAACTATTAAAGATTGCTTCGGTTTCGACAAAAAAACAGATTGACATACATTTACTAAAATATTAATTTCTGAAGATCCCACCGTTGGATTGACATGAAATTTAGACCGTAGAAACTAGATTCAATTTTAAAACTAACTCAATAAAAATCAGCTCAATCGGATCTATGGATCTAAAGTTATAACCTTTACAAATTGATTATACTAATAGATAACGAGACCCCGATAGTTTGGAGGTCCGGAACGGCTGCCCTGCTCGCCCTGCCTCAGGATCGGGCTTGCAACGGGGAGGCCTGCGCCTCAGGTGCCATGTGTATCCAATGCAAGGGTTGGGCCCTTGACTCCTACAACCGCTACAGCCAGTTACGGTAAAGGGTAAACCAAAAAATCTCCCCATTTCTAAAAGAATTCCTTGAAAAATCTGCTTGTGTTCTGTTGTGGTGTAGGTACTCGGAGGCGGTGAACGTGATCAGGTTCTTGTACTCGGTGTTCCAGTGCTTCGCGCTCGCCGAGCTCATGAGGAGGAACAAGCATTTGATCCTCTGGCCGAAGGGTGATTAGTTTGACTTCATCATGGATCAGGTTTGCATCTTAGAATCTCTTGCTCCTTCATGTATTCATGTAGATAAATGATTGAATGATTTTTTCATATTTTTTTTAACCTCGAGAGACCATTTTACAAGGATTGAAAAGGCTGAAATTTCTGTTTTGTCAGTTGCCAAAATACTGGATTTGCAATTTGGTTTTTCCATTCCGGCCAGATTTCGGTTGAAATTCTGAAATCTCGTGACATTTAGGATTTTGGTCATCCCAAGATGTGGTCTAAAAACAAAATTTGTAACCTTAGTTCCCATTCCTTTGAGTCAATCTAGCTTTGGTTAGGGATCGCACTGTCCGTTCAATGCAAACACGTGCCTTCCCCTTGTATTTACAGATCGATCCCAAGAATTTCGAGCGGGAGAGAAAGGCTTAGGCACCATCTATTGTGTCCCGGGACGCCGGCGAGGTCGCCAACATTCAGCACGACATATGAAGCACCAAATTTAGAGTGGGATAGTGTCGCGTCCGGAATTTGAATTCCGAACACTCATTGTGATACACCAGTTTAGGATCATGCTGGTGCTCACAGATACAACAGAGATGAATACCATCACACATACACAGCGGAAATAATAACAATAAGGTATTTATCTCAAATTAAATTGTTAAGACCTTAAGGTCAGCCTTACAATATTAAGCTACGCAGGGCTAAGTTCAGAGTAAACAAATAACAACAGCGGAAATAAATCTTCGTGGAGCCCCAGATTGCCACAGGCAACTGACTAGGCTCGCTCCTTAGTTCGTCGGCTCCTCTTGGAACTTCTCCTCCAATGCAGGTGTAGCTTCTTCTTCAACTGAGGTTGTGATGTTTGCAAGGGGGGTGAGTACACACCGTACTCAACAAGTCATGCACAGAATGCAATCTAATATACTACATGCCAGGCTTATTCCAATGGCATGGCTTAAAGGTTGATTTGCAATAAACAGCATTTAACAAGTAACATAAATAGATTCGAAAGCAGTAAAAACAAGTAGAAATAACAATAACTTTTACAGAAGTTAAGTAAAATCATTCCCACATTCTAACTCATACTTCCATCATCTTCATCTGTTAACCCAACCACATTTTTAATAAAGTCTAACCCTTGACTGTAATCCCCGAGCAATGTCCAATACCGTGGACACGGCTATTCGAATAGTTTGTACACTCTGCAGAGATTATACACTTTACCCACAAGATACAGTCAAACACCTCAAAGGCGCTTAACCGTAACAAAGCCTTTCCAAGGATCCGTCTAAACCCAGTACTGACCGCTAAGGTTTCAACACTGGTGGGACTGGTTACCACATCCAGGGCCCCCCTCTTGCGCCTGTGAGTTTTACTACCCGCACACTCGGGACTCACTCCACTACGACAGTACCGAAGAATAGACTTCACAATTTACTCAGCTAGGTCCGTCCCATTCCGGAACTTGTGGTTGTATGAATGACTCAGGTCAAAGGCTCGTAAGGTTAAGTCCTTAATTGACCGAGGCAAGACTTCCCAAAAACTCATCACGTCAACAAGTCAATAAAAAACCAAATCCAAATGCGACCGCCCAAATGCCACATCTGGCCCACCACTGAACATCTTGCCACTTGCCCCAGTCTAAACTATTTTCCTACTCGGTTGGTTACCATGCACCACGTGCCATCATCTTTTCAATAGCACATATCATATTCTTTCAAAACATGTTCTATAATTCAATAGTCAATATTCGACTTTATTTTCAACACTGTGTCATTGGTTCGGGTAGCATGGCTAAACAAACTAACACGTTCTAGTTACCCCAATCTGGCGACTAGTATAGATCAGTATGTAAAATCCATCCTACGGTGACAAATGATTTAGTGACATACAAATACTATGGACAAGGTGACAATATCAAGTGGTAAATATCTAATCCCAAATTACTTGAAAGCATTATAATTAAATTAGCATGCATAATTTAAATCAACATAACATTTAAAAACATAGGAGCAAGATGATCAAAGCATAACTTGCCTTCGTAAAGTAGCGAGTCTTGGTCTGGAGCTTGATCCTCGAAATTCGCGTCCTCACACAGCTCAACGTCTACGCGTAACAGATAAAGAACCAAATAAACACGCAAAACAACATACAGACACATATTCGAAAAAATACGACAAACCAAACTAATTCAAAACTTCATGAAAACTTCCAGATAATTAGTTTAGCATTTTCTAAGATTTATAAAATTTATTTCGATATTTTTGAACGTATAGTTTAAGAACTACAAAATTCATAATTTTGTACTTGCCGTGAATATTTTAACAGTATAAATTTATTTATAAAATTTCATAAAAATTACTATGGCTAGGTATTATTATTTACTAATTTACAAAATTTGTTACATGCGATTTGGACTTATAACGAATTTGTAGCGAAAAAGACAAAATCTGCAATTTGGTTACAAATTCACGTACAAAATTTGAACTAGCCATACGTTTGCATGGTACTGTTCATCATGTATATGCATATTCTTCTTGCTTCTTTGTTTGTTTCGGTTCTGATTCTTTGTTTGCTTCGGTTCTGATTTCATGCGAGAGAGACAAAGTAGTAGAGGCATGCAAGCGGCAGTAGCCAGGTGAGCGACGCCGGTCGGTCGAAGGCAACGCCAGTGGGTCTGACGGCGGCGGCGGCGACGTAGGTGGCCGGCGGCGCGCGAGCAAGGAGGCGAGACGCCAGGAGCCAGCGAACAATATTGGAAAGGGGTCGATGCACACGTTGTATATGATAGGATCTCCTTTATATGGAAATTAAGTTGATAAAGAGAAAGGAAGGAGCCTATCATTACGGAGTGCTCTCTGAACATGCCATGCCATGGACTATTCATGGCATATATGAACATGCATTGCAGCCTCTACGGAGATTCTACGCTTCCAATCACTGATCACCTGCCTGATTGGATGCAACACCATGATATGGTCGTCATCAAAACAAAACGTCCTAGTATGCACACACATACCTACCTACGTGCTACATAAACATGTACATGTGTATGCCTCCTAATATATATACATATACACGCATGTGTTCAAATTTATATATATACATGCGTACAAATATATATATACATATGCATGCGTTCAAGTATATATATACTTATATACTTGCAAAATTACATCAGACGAGGCCAACCGATCGACGGGGATTGAGCGCACAAAAGAGAAGAGGAAGTACCGATCGGCGGCAGCGCAGCCACAGATCGCTTGCAGGAAGAGGCGTGGCGGAGGTCGACGCCGATTCGCGGCAAAGAAATAAGAAATGGTCGAAGCGAACTAAGCGTGGCCGGAGAGTGCGCCGGCGTTGCTAGTTCACGCAAGAGCAGGAAATGGAGAATTGTGGCTAGAGAAATGAGAAGGTGTTGCTAGAGAATGGAAATGACTGGAGAATGGAGTGTTCATGTACTGCTAGTAACGGAACGAAGGAATGGTAATGGAACGAAGGAACGGCTGGTAGAGAAAACGTTCATGCGTGTGGAGTGAATCATGGCGCTTCAATGGAGATGAAACGAACGTGGAAACCGTAGTGATTAAGGAGCTCCAAAATGTGTTAATGGCGGAAGGGAGAGAAACGGTTTGTCTCTGGACATTCATCGAGTGAAAAAGACAATCTACAGTGCAGCCACGTGCGTTTTTTTTTTATGGAATTTGAATAGTGCTGAGAGGAAAAGATGTTCAAGGTAAAATAGTAGAATGGTCCCAAAAATCTTGAAAAAATTCTCTAAAATACTAGGGAATATTTGGAATTTAACGAAGTTGGTTTTGTAATTTTTCAATATATAGATTCTCTGCAAAAATTCTTTTAGTGGATTAGATACTTGTACGGTTATTTATAAAATCGACAAACTAAATCTATAAACAAGTTTTTGAGGGTATTTGAAAGAAACATCCTTATTTTTCAAATGTTATTATTTTAAACTAAATTTGAAATTTAAGCGCACGAGAAATGCAGGATCGTTATTTTATATAATAAATTCAGCACGGCTTAATTTTAATAAATTTCAAAGAGATTCCAGAAATTCTCAAAAATCCATTAAAACCATTTAAATTAAGTTAATCAAAATTTTGGGATGTTACAAACCTCCCCCCTTAACAGAATCTCGTCCCCGAGATTCAGAGCTGGCTAGAGAAGAGGTTGGGAAACTCTTTCTTCAGATCTTCCTCACGCTCCTGTGTTGCTTCGCTTTACGTGTGGTTGCTCCATTGAATTCTCGCAGAAACGAATGGATTTGTTTCTTGTTTCCGCTCACCGTGTCTAAGATCTTGATGGGATATTCCTTGTAGGTTAGATCTTCTTGTAGCTCGATCTCTTCCAGAGGTGTCTGCTCTGTTGGTACTCGAAGGCATTTCTTCAACTGAGATACATGGAATACGTCATGCACTCCTGCCAAAGATTGCGGCAATTCTAATTGATATGCGACTTCACCTCTGCGGCTCAAAATTTTGAATGGACCCACGTATCTTGGGGCAAGTTTTCCTTTAATGTGGAACCTCTTAACTCCTTTAAGCGGCGTGACTTTGAGATAGACATAATCTTCAGGCTCAAAGCTCAACTCATGGCCGATTGTCGCCAGAACTCTTTTGCCTTGATTGTGCAGTCTTCAGTCTTTCTCTAATCAGAGCAATCTTTTCCTCTGCATCTACGAGTATGTCTGGTCCAAAGACTTGACGTTCTCCCATCTCATTCCAATTTAATGGTGTTCGACATGAACGACCATATAAAACTTCAAATGGAGACATCCTCAAACTAGCTTGATAACTATTGTTGTAGCTAAATTCTGCATATGGCAAGCATTTGTCCCATGAGGTTGCATATGACAAAGTGCAAGCTCTTAACATATCCTCAAGTATCTGATTTACTCTTTCAGTCTGACCGTCTGTCTGTGGATGATATGCCGTACTGAAATTCAGACGGGTGCCCATCGCCGTATGTAACTTTTCCCAAAATCTTGAGGTAAATTGAGTACCTCGATCCGATACTATTTTCTTTGGTACACCATGCAAACACACAATTCTCGACATGTACAGTTCGGCTAATTTATCCCCCGAGTAAGTTGTCTTTACAGGTATAAAATGTGCAACTTTTGTTAACCGATCCACTATGACCCATATGGAGTCATATCCACCCTGAGTCCTTGGCAACCCGGTGATAAAATCCATCCCAATTTCCTCCCACTTCCACTCGGGTATCTTTAATGGTTGTAGCAGTCCAGCTGGTCTCTGATGCATGGCCTTGACTCTTTGGCACACATCGCATAATGCTACATGCTCAGCTACCTCCTTCTTCATGTTCGGCCACCAAAATCTTTCTTTTAAATCCTGGTACATCTTAGCACTGCCGGGGTGAATTGAATACTTGGAATCATGTGCTTCTTCCAGTATTAACTACTTCAGTTCGAGTTTATGGGGTACGCAGATTCGATTCTTCATCCACAAAGTACCCTGTTCATCTACTTTGAAGTCCTTGGCTAAGTCTTCGTCCATTTTGGACTTGATTCTCTGAATTTTTTCGTCATCCTTTTGACCTTCCCTGATCTGCTCTTCAAGGGTCGGCTTAACTTCCAAGGTAGCTAGGAATCCTTACGGTACAACTTCCAACCTTATCTTCTGAAATTCTTTATTTAAATCAGATTGATCTTCTATTGTCATCGAATTCAAGCTATGGCTTTTCCGACTCAAGGCATCTGCCACCACATTGGCTTTTCCCGGATGGTAGTGAATTCCAATGTCATAATCCTTGATTAGTTCTAACCATCTTCTCTGCCTCATGTTAAGATCCGACTGGGTGAATATATACTTTAAACTTTTGTGGTCAGTATATATTTCACATCAGTTTCCGATGAGATAGTGACGCCATATTTTAAGAACGTGCACTACAGCGGCTAATTCCAAATCATGAGTCGGGTAATTCTGTTCATGTGGCCTTAACTACCTTGACGCATACGCCACTACTTTACCATTCTGCATCAGTACACATCCCAGTCCCTGACGCGAAGCATCACAGTATATATCAAAATTATCCTTGGTATTCGGCAACACCAAAATAGGTGCCGAAGTCAAACGCTTCTTCAGCTCTTGAAAACTCTTTTCGCACTCAGGCGACCATGCAAACTTTTTCTCTTTCTTTAACAATTGCGTGAGAGGTCTCGTAATTGAAGAAAATCCTTCAATGAAATGGCGATAATACCCCGCCATACCAAGAAAACTTCTGATCTGAGTAGCTGACTTCGGTTGCTCCCAATGCAACACTGCCTCTACTTTCTTCGGATCAACAACTACTCCTTCCGCAGTCATCACATGACCTAAGAACTCAACCTTCTTTTTCTAGAAGTCGCACTTACTAAAGTTTGCATATAGCTGATTTTCCCTTAACTTTTCCAAAACCCTTCTTAAATGTCCTGCATGCTCTTCTTCCGACTTGGAGTAAACTAATATGTCATCGATGAACATGACAACAAACTTATCCAAATATTCCATGAATACTTTATTCATTATATTCATGAAATATGCAGGAGCATTAGTCAGTCCGAAGGACATGACCGTAAATTCATAATGCCCATATCTCAACGAAAAAGCTGTATTTGGTATGTCCTCAATACGAATTTTTAATTGATGATATCCGGAATGAAGATCTATCTTAGAGAAAACTCCCGCTCCTCTTAAGTGATCAAAAAGATCGTCTATCCTGGGTAAAGGATATTTATTCTTTATTGTCACCTCATTGAGTGCTCGATAGTCTATACACATTCTAAAGCTCCCATCCTTTTTCTTAACAAACAATACCGGGGCTCCTCACGGTGATGAACTTGGTCTGATAAATCCTTTTTCCATGAGTTCTTCAATCTGCTTCTTCATTTCCACTAGCTCTTCTGTGGACATCCTATAGGGTCTCTTTGCAATCGGAGCTGTTTCGGGTACTAGCTCGATGACGAACTCAATCTCCCTATCAGGTGGCATTCCTGGCAAATCTTCAGGAAAGACATCAGGAAACTCTTTTACTACTGGCACACCTTCTAGACTGATAGTCTCTAGGTTGTTGACCATAAATTTTCCATCTCGGACTGTGGTTGCTTGAAATTCCACTTTTTCTCCGTCTTGGTTCTCTACAGACACTACTCTGCGACCACAATCTAATACAGCCTTGTGCTTGGTCAGCCAATCCATCCCAAGGATCACGTCTAGGTTTTGAGTATCTAGCACTATCAGGTTTGCTAGGAACACTACTTCATTAATGACTAGCTTAACTCCCAAGCATCCTTGATTTGATTGAAGTTCAGACCTAGGTGATTGTACTAATAATGTACACTTTAGTTTTACCACTTTCATCCCATTCCCCAAAGCAAACTTTCGAGAAATAAATGAATGGGAAGCTCCTGAGTCAAATAAAACAATTGCACGTACTGAGTTAACCAAAAACTTACCCAGTACGACATCCGCTGCATCTTGAGCTTCAACGGTCATGATGTGGTTCACTCGACCTCTAACAACTGTTGAAGGCGAAGCTTCGGTTTGGCCTCCTCCCCGACTTACAGCTGATGTTGGCGTCTTTGTCGGCGTTGGCCCAAGATTAAAGCGAACTGGGGTCACATTTCCCCTCTTTGGGCAATGATTGGCGAAATGCTCGTTCATTACAGCTGAAGCAACGCCTCACTGAAGTTTGTTGATTGGTGCTCTGCAGGTTATTCTCCTGAGTAGGCGTTCTGAATCCCTGACTTGATGATCCCGGTGCAGAAATTGTCCTCTGGTTGGTCATTTGCGGCTTGAATCTAGCAAATTGCTGAGGATTGACTCTCAGCCTCAACTGGTTTGGACGTCCTCCTTGATTGATCATCCGACGCTTACGGTCTTCGCCGATTTCTTTGCGCTTGTCCTCTAGGATCAACGCCTTGTTAACCAATTCCTGAAAATCTGGGAACGTGTGGGTGATCAGTCCCACCTGCAGCCCGGAGTTAAGTCCCTTCATGAACCGGGACTGCCTCGCTTTATCCGTTGCCACATCCTCTAGCGCATAACGGGCCAACTGAGTGAATTTGTTCAAATAATCGGCCACCGATTGGCCTCCTTGTTTCAGAGATCGGAACTCTTCCTTCTTAAGTTCCATCATACCCTCCGGTACGTGATACTGGCGAAAGGCTGTCGTAAATTCCTCCCAGGTGATCTCTTGGGGATTCTCGTGGGATGCACAATAGTTCTCCCACCACTCGCTGCAGTCCCTTCAAGTTGATGGGAGGCGTACAGGACCTTCTCATTGACTGCACATTGGGAGATGTGCAGTTTTCTCTCAATCGTCCGAAGCCAATCATCTGCTTCGATGGGATTGACATTGCCAGAAAATATCGGGGGGCTGATCCTCATAAAGTCTGACAGTCTAGACTGGTGTCCATGGTTCATGGCTTGATTGTTGTTGTTAGCTGCGGCCTGATTCTGCAACTGCTGCATTTGATGCATCATGGTCTGCATCAGCTGAGTTTGAGCGGCCAGAAAAGCTCCTAAATTGCCTATATGAACGGGTGGTGCTGGTTGAGGATTTGGTGCATTCTCTTGGTTTCCACCCTGCTGTGATCCGCTTCCTCCGGTTCCACTGTTTCCACGCGTGTTCACCATCTGAGGAACAATAAGGTTTTAGGAAAGAGGGAAACAGAGGAGACAAGTACACAAGATGCTAATGCAGGGGAAAAGGTTTGACTTAGAAACTTAAGCACACAATTACTAACTTAGTATGGTTGCTTATTCAAGCCTTAAAAGCTCTGCAACGCATACTGCACACTCAGCAAACAAGGAAAACCAAATTATCCTAAACACACAATAATCTACCATCTAAGAGGGTAACACTTCTATCTTAGACAGACGCGACTCTCACACATGAGTCTCAACTGGCTACGAAAGCACTGGTTCTTCAAGCTTCTGGAACATTTCATCGATCCACTTTTCTTGAGTTCGACGATTCCTGTCTTCACGATCTTCAGGATTGGCAGCGACACCCAGCGCTTCCTCCTTAAGTGTGAAACAACGATAACTATTTGGGATAACTCAGATAAGATCTTCATTTAAAACAACGGGGAAAGATAGAAATTTTCAGTAAGGAGAAAAGAGTAGAAGAATAAGACAAGTCAAGAACTTATCATTCTTTCCAGTTAAATTTTTCTTTTCGAAAATAATTTTGAAGTTCCTAAAGAACAGCCAATCTATCTAGGTCAAGACCTACAGTCAGTATGGCTCTGATACCACCTTCTGTCGCACCCGGAATTTGAATTCCGAACACTCATTGTGATACACCAGTCCAGGATCATGCTGGTGCTCACAGATACAACAGAGATGAATACCATCACACATACACAATGAAATAATAACAATAAGGTATTTATCTCAAATTAAATTGTTAAGACCTTAAGGTCACCTTACAATATTAAGCCCGCAGGCTAAGTTCAGAGTAAACAAATAACAACAGAGGAAATAAATCTTCGTGGAGCCCCAGATTGCCACAGGCAACTGACTAAGCTCGCTCCTTAGTTCGTCGGCTCCTCTTAGAACTTCTCCTCCAATGCAGGTGTAGCTTCTTCTTCAACTGAGGTTGTGATGTTTGCAAGGGGGGTGAGTACACACCGTACTCAACAAGTCATGCATGTAATGCAATCTAATATACTACATGCCGGCTTATTCCAATGGAATGGCTTAAAGGTTGATTTGCAATAAACAAAGATTTAACAAGTAACATAAATAGATTCAAAGCAAGAAAATAAGTAGAAATAACAATAACTTTTACGAAGTTAAGTAAAATCATTCCCACATTCTAACTCATACTTCCATCATCTTCATCTGTTAACCCAACCACATTTTGAATAAAGTCTAACCCTTGACTGTAATCCCCGAGCAATGTCCAATACCGTGGACACGGCTATTCGAATAGTTTGTACACTCTGCAGAGGTTATACATTTTACCCACAAGATACAGTCAAACACCTCAAAGGCGCGTAACCGTAACAAAGCCTTTCCAAGGATCCGTCTAAACCCAGTACTGACCGCTAAGGTTTCAACACTGGTGGGACTGGTTACTACATCCAGGGCCCCCCTCTTGCGCCTGTGAGTTTTACTACCCGCACACTCGGGACTCACTCCACCACGACAGTACTGAAGAATAGACTTCACAATTTACTCAGCTAGGTCCGTCCCATTTCGGAACTTGTGGTTGTATGAATGACTCAGGTCAAAGGCTCGCAAGGTTAAGTCCTTAATTGACCGAGGCAAGACTTCCCAAAAACTCATCACGTCAACAAGTCAATAAAAAGCCAAATCCAAATGCGATCGCCCAAATGCCACATCTGGCCCACCACTGAACATCTTGCCACTTGCCCCAGTCTAAACTATTTTCCCACCCGGTTGGTTACCATGCACCACGTGCCATCATCTTTTCAATAGCACATATCATATTCTTTCAAAACATGTTCTATAATTCAATAGTCAATATTCGACTTTATTTCCAACACTGTGTCATTGGTTCGGGTAGCATGGCTAAGCAAACTAACACGTTCTAGTTACCCCAATCTGGCAACTAGTATAGATCAGTATGTAAAATCCATCCTAGGGTGACAAATGATTTAGTGACATACAAATACTATGGACAAGGTGACAATATCAAGTGATAAATATCTAATCCCAAATTACTTGAAAGCATTATAATTAAATTAGCATGCATAATTTAAATCAACATAACATTTAAAAACATAGGAGCAGGATGATCAAAGCATAACTTGCCTTCGTAAAGCAGCGAGTCTTGGTCTGGAGCTTGATCCTCGAAATCCGCGTCCTCACACAGCTCAACATCTACGTGTAACAGATAAAGAATCAAATAAACACGCAAAACAACATACATCGGAAAAATACGACAAATCAAACTAATTCAAAACTTCATGAAAACTTCCAGATAATTAGTTTAGCATTTTCTAAGATTTATAAAATTTATTTCGACATTTTTGAACATATAGTTTAAGAACTACAAAATTCATAATTTTGGACATTCCGTAAATACTTTAACAGTATAAATTTATTTATAAAATTTCATAAAAATTACTATGGCTAGGTATTGTTATTTACTAATTTACAAAATTTGTTGCATGCGATTTGGACTTATAACAAATTTGTAGCAAAAAAGACAAAATCCGCAATTTGGTTACAAATTCACGTACAAAATTTTAACTAGCCATACGTTTGCATGGTACTGTTCATCATGTATATGCATATTCTTCTTGCTTCTTTGTTTGTTTCGGTTCTGATTCTTTGTTTGCTTCGGTTCTCATTTCATGCGAGAGAGACAAACTAGTAGAGGTATGCAAGCGGCAGTAGCTAGGTGAGCGACGGCTTGGTCGTGAAAAGGCAACGCTTGGTGGAGTCGGCGGCGGCGGCGACGCAGTGGCTGTGCATGAGCGAGCAAGGAGGCGAGACACCAGGAGCCAGCGAACAATATTGGAAAGGGGTCGATGCACACGTTGTATATGATAGGATCTCCTTTATATGGAAACTAGGTAGAAAAGCGCGCTACGCTGCGCCGGTTGAATTTCGATAGCATGCGCTTGGGAAAATAATATTTTTTTTATTTTCGCAAAACCACCAACCGGTAAAAAATAGTCCAGAGGAAAAAGGGCAAAAAATTATCAGAGATGACAACCTTCTTTTGTCGAGCGTAATACTCTACGTGTTCACTGAGTAATAATACATGTTCGCAAAACCACCCACCGGTAAAAAATAGCCTAGAGGAAAAAGGGCGAAAAATCTTCGATGAATCTGTGTTTTTTTGTGACCAAAACATGTTTTTCGGGTTTTTTGGGTGACGAAAACAATTTTTTCGAGTTTTTTTTTGTTGCGTTTGTTTTTAAAAAAGGGCCGTTAGGACGCGTCGGCGAATCCACGGGTCGCTATAAATCTTCGGACGAATCTACATTTTTTTAAAAAAAGACCCGCGGTTATGACCCGTTGGCAAATCCATAAGTTGCTATAAACCTTCGATGAATCCGTGTTTTTTTGTGACGAAAACATTGTTTTCGTTTTTTTTGGGTGCTGAAAACATGTTTTCCGGTTTTTTTGTTGTGTTTGTTAAAAAAAATGGGTCGTTAGGACCCACCGGCGAATCCGCGGGACGAAAACATCGTTTCGGTTTTTTTTGTGCTGAAAATATTTTTTCCGGGTTTTTTTGTTGCGTTTGTTAAAAAAAATGTGTCGTTAGGATCCACCGGCGAATCCGCGTGCCGCTATAAATTTACGGACGAATCTACATTTTTTTAAAAAAAAACCGCGGTTACGACCTGTTGGCAAATCCATAAGTTGCTATAAACCTTCGATGAATCTATGTTTTTTTGGTGACGAAAACATTTTTTCCTTTTTTTTGGGTGATGAAAATATTTTTTTCGGGTTTTTCTAGTGGCGAAAACATTTTTTCCGAGAAAAACGGCGAAAGGACCTGAACGTAAGCGTGGACTTGTTTGTTATCTTTTGGACACGTTCGCTATCATGAAAAATTAGAAAAGGCTTGTTCGCGATTTGGACTTAACGGAGGTTTTTCCAGTAAATTACCGCCAGGACCTAAACGAAGAAAAAAATTATTCTCATCTCACAAAAATCGCAAAGGATCTATCCGTAATTTCAAGAAACAGAGGGGTTTTTGAAAACGCCACGCCGACATCGGGATGGTGAGCTCTCCAATCTCAACCGGTATAAAGGGTGTAACCATTAAGTTGATAAAGAGAAAGGAAGGAGCCTATCATTACGGAGTGCTCTCTGAATATGCCATGCCATGAACTATTCATGGCATATATGAACATGCATCGCAGCCTCTACGGAGATTCTACGCTTCCAATCACTGATCACCTGCCTGATCGGATGCAACGCCATGATCTGATCGTCATCAAAACAAAACGTCCTAGTATGCACACACATACCTACCTACGAGCTACATAAACATGTATATGTGTATGCCTCCTAATATATATACATATACACACATGTGTTCAAATTTATATATATACATGCGTACAAATATATATATACATATGCATGCGTTCAAGTATATATATACATATATACTTGCAAAATTACATCAGACGAGGCCAACCGTCGACGGGATTGAGCGCAAAAGAGAAGAGGAAGTACCGATCGGCTGCAAGTAGCGATCTTGATCGTCGTCTGAGGAAGAGGCGTGGTCGGAGGTCGACGTCGATCATGGCGACGGCAAGAAGCAAAGAAGTCGACGAGCTTGAGCAAGCGTGGCGGAGAGTCGCGGCGTTGCTAGTTCACGCAAGAGCAGGAAATGGAGAATTGTGGCTAGAGAAATGAGAAGGTGTTGCTAGAGAATGGAAATGACTGGAGAATGGAGTGTTCATGTACTGCTAGTAACGGAACGAAGGAACGGTAATGGAACGAAGGAACGGCTGTAGAGAAAACGTTCATGCGTGTGGAGTGAATCATGGCGCTTCAATGGAGATGAAACGGACGTGGAAACCGCAGTGATTAAGGAGCTCCAAAATGTGTTAATGGCGGAAGGGAGAGAAACGGTTTGTCTCTGGACATGCATCGAGTGAAAAAGACGATCTACAGTGCAGCCACGTGCGTTTTTTTTTATGGAATTTGAATAGTGCTGAGAGGAAAAGATGTTCAAGGTAAAATAGTAGAATGGTCCCAAAAATCTTGGAAAAATTCTCTAAAATACTAGGGAATATTTGGAATTTAATGAAGTTGGTTTCGTAATTTTTCAATATATAGACTTTCTGCAAAAATTCTTTTAGTGGATCAGACACTTGTACGATTATTTATAAAATCGACAAACTAAATCTACAAACAAGTTTTTGAGGGTATTTGAAAGAAACATCCTTATTTTTCAAATGTTATTATTTTAAACTAAATTTGAAATTTAAGCGCACGCGAAATGCAGGATCGTTATTTTATATAATAAATTCAGCACGGCTTAATTTTAATATATTTCAAACAGATTCCAGAAATTCTCAAAAATCCATTAAAACCATTTAAATTAAAGTAATCAAAATTTTGGGATGTTACAGATAGACAGACTAGGGATTGAAATACAGGAGAAATAGGAGACGGGGCACAAGAACAATAATAAGATACTATTTGGTTGGGCCACAGTCCTAGACTATTCATATGAATGGATCAAAATTTTAGTCTAAATTCTCGTTCCACCTACATATATTTTGTCCGAATGATTCTCTCAAATAAGGCCTAAAGCTAGGATCTTGATGGCTGTCAAATGGCGTACAGGAGTTTTTCGATAAAGGAAGCTTTTATTAATCTTAGTAAATTACATCAAGGTGATACAATTATACTAAGAAGACTCCCGGCCTTTACACAGTTAGGGTGTACACAGCCAAACACACACACACAAGAAAAGACAAAGAATCCGTCGGGCAAACTACATCACGCAATATTGTCTTTAAGGCTATCCACCATCATAGCAACACTTGGACCGCGATAAAAGCTCTCCAATGACAACGCCTCCAAGAAGGACTCGATACGCACACGCACCGCCATTGCCATGATCTAATTACCTGACAGGAGTTGGGGATTTATTCCCAATTATCTGACACTGAGCCATTGCCATGATCCAATTACCGTACAGGAGTTGGGGATTTATTCCCAATTACCTGACACTGACGAATGTTGTCCATGCATATAACTCACAGGCCCCACCAGATGGCCCACCTGTCACCCTCTCAAGCTCTTCTTCTTCTCTGTCTTCTTCCATGGGCAACAGTGGTGACATACCTAGGTGATGAATACGCCATGTGCAGCAGTCATATGTGCCCAACTCAGCCGTAGCCTGCTGCCAAGAATGCAGCACGGAAATATATACAGCGTTGATTTGTCCTCAGATGAGACTCACCACCGACTTCAAGCTAAATCGATTTGGGAATTTTACAAGTGAACTAGTCACCACCCTCACGAATCAGCAAGAATCACCTAGCCTAGATGGTGTTATGGGCGCAGCTCCGGAGGAAATAGCGGTGCACCGGCTTGCGGTGCGACGGCCTCGCCCGGTGGCAACGCGGCGTCAGCAGGACGATGGCTACGACCTTAGCCGCTGCACCGGCACAAGAGCAGAGAGGAAACGGAAGTAGATGAAAGGCAACAGGTAATCTGCTGCTTGATTCTTATTGCTTCATTGGTGGCTTTATATATAGCCAGCACTACTCCATAGGAATCCTATTAGGATTCTAATACAATCCAACTCAAACTCTAATTCTAATACAATCCAACTCAAACTCTGGAAAGTAATACAAACCGACTCTTTAACCGTTTACTTATCTAGTTCGGTTACGACGAGTGAAGTGGTTACCGAACCTGACATCTCCCCCCTCCTCGACAAACAACTCGTCCGCGAGGTGGAAATCGGGATATAGTTGCTGGAACTAGTGGACATGCTCCCAAGTTGCTTGCGCGGGCGATGAGTCCTTCCACTGGATTAGCACTTGGCGAAGACCACGCACCACACGTCCACGCAGCGCTTGATCAGGCACTTGTAGAGCACGTCCATGCATCATAGGAGGTAGTGGCGCCAGGTCTTGTGGAGGGGTCCCATGAAACTTCTTAAGAAGGCCAACATGAAATACGTCATGAATGCGAGCTCCCGGCGGAAGATGAAGACGATAAGCAACTATCCCAATGCGAGCGGCGATCTGGTATGGTCCATAGAAACGGGGGCTGAGCTTGCCGGCCGATACACGTGGTAGAGAAGCGGCCGGCCGCTGAGAGATGCGAAGCCATACCCAATCATCAACCTGGAACTGGACCTGACGATGGTGTTGGTTGTAGTAAGTTGCTGCCGTGGCCTGAGCTTGGAGGAGTCGATCCCTTACTTCTGATAAGAATTCATCTCTTGCCAGCATTTGTGTTTCGACGGCTGGTGACCGTGCCTCACCCTTAACATAGGAACGGAGGGAAGGCGGGTTGCGGCCGTAGACCACGCGAAACGGTGTTGTCTTCAATGATGATTGGTAAGAAGTGTTATAGCAATATTCGGCCCATGGTAGCCAGCGGATCCACTATTTCTGCCGGTCACCAGTGAAACATCTCAAATACATGGCGATGATTTTGTTGGTGACCTCAGACTGCCCATCGGACTGAGGATGATAGGCTGAAGACATGTTGAGTCGAACGCCGGCTAACTGAAATAGTTCCTTCCAAAAGACACTAGTAAAGACCACATCCCGATCGGTGACGATGGAGGATGGTATGCCATGGAGTTTCACAATATTGTCAAAGAAAACTCGACTCACGGATGCTGCCGTGTAAGGATGAGACAAAGGAATAAAGTGGGTGGCCTTCGAAAAACGGTCAACCACGGTTAAAATGACTGTTTTGCCGCCCGATTTAGGGAGCCCTTCAATGAAATCCATAGCAATGTCAGCCCAAACCGAATGTGGTATCTCGAGGGGTTGCAGTAGACCGCCAGGATGAAGGTGATCAGTTTTGTTGCGCTGGCAGGTGGGGCAATCGCGGATGAACTCCTGTATCATGCGGCAAATCCCTGGGATGTGAAAATCAGCCCTCACCCGAGTAAGGGTCTTTTGCACCCCCTCATGGCCGACCTGATGATAGCCGGCGACAATGGTGGCGACAAAAGAAGACTCAGCTGGTACAAAAATACGGTCTTTGTATAGAATGAGTCCATCCCTGATTGACCAAGGAGCAGTGAGACGGCCTTCCTGGATGTTGGAAAGAGTAGATGTCCACGCTATCTCGGCTGGTAAAGCACGGCGCAGATTGTCAAACATGGAGAGGGATGGTACTGTCAAGGCATGCAGAGACACATCTGAATGGTCCCCGTCCCTTTGGGATAGTGCATCAGCCACTGTGTTCATGCGACCCGGCCGGAATTCCACTGCGAAATCAAATCTGACCAATTTGCTCACCCATTGATGCTGAGGTATGGTGGTCAAGCGCTGATCCAAAAGGAACTTGAGGCTGTAGTGGTCAGTACAGATGAGGAAGGGGCGACCCCACACGTACGGACGCCAGTGTCTTACTGCTTGGACTAGGCCGATCAACTCCCGTTCGTAAGTTGCGAGCTTGATGTGGCGTGCTGCAATCGGTCGGCTGTAAAAGGCAATCGGCCCCGCACCTTGGTGGAGAACAGCCCCAAAACCGGACCCTGAAGCGTCGCATTCGATGATGAAGGAGCGGTTGAAGTCGGGCAGTTGTAACACCGGTGCGGAAGTGATTGCCTGTTTGAGGGTCTGAAAGGCATGACCGGCTTCCTCAGTCCAGGAAAAAGATTCCTTGTGAAGCAGCTTGGTAAGAGGGGCAGCGATGGCACCGAAATTGACGATAAAGCGTCGATAATATCCTGCCAATCCCAAGAAGGCGCGGACAGCCCGGACTGAAACTGGGGTCGGCCATTCAGCCACTGCTGTAACTTTCTGTTTGTCCATAGCGACGCCGGCAGCAGAAATTACATGGCCAAGATACTCCACCGATGGTGTACCAAAAGAGCACTTGGAGCGTTTGAGAAACAAACTGTGCTGGCGGAGCGCTTGGAGGACCAGGCGAATATGACAGAGATGCTCCGCCCAAGATGTGCTGTAGATAAGAATATCATCGAAGAAGACTAGCACAAAATGGCGGAGAAAAGGTCCAAGGACGTCATTCATCAATGCTTGAAATGTGGCCAGAGCGTTGGAGAGACCAAAAGGTAACACCAAGAACTCAAAATGGCCATGATGTGTGCGAAATGTTGTCTTGTGGATGTCATCGGGGTGCATGCGTACCTGATGGTACCCGGAGCGGAGATCCATTTTAGTGAAGAAGCGGGCTCCTTGGAGTTCATCCAATAATTCCTCAACGACGGGAATAGGAAATTTATCTTTAATGGTCTTATCGTTTAAGGCACGATAATCCACAAAAAAACGCCACGTGTTATCCTTCTTTTTAACCAATAACACTGGTGAGGAGAAGGCCGATGTACTGACGCGAATGATGCCCTGGCGCAGCATTTCAGTACACTGTGCTTCTAATTCATCTTTCTGTAACTGAGGATATCGGTATGGGCGAACTGCCACGGCATCCGTGCCCGCAATGAGATGAATACGATGGTCATATGCCCTTGAGGGTGGCAATCCTGTTGGTGGGTCAAACACCTCTTTATATTGATGCAATAATGCGTCGAGGAGATCGGTTGTGTCGGTAGCCCATGCGGTCATAGCGGTGGAACGACTTGTGGTGCCTTGTAAAGTAACCTGATGGTCGCCATGCCAAAATGTCATGGTAAGGTGCTGGAAATCCCAAGTAATAGGGCCCAAAGTCAGGAGCCATTAGATACCGAGCACCAGGTCGACCCCTGGGATGGGCAAGGCGAAGCAATCCAGGAGGAAGGGAGTGGAGCCAATCTGTATTGGAACACTGCGACACATGCCACTGCTTTGAAGACGTTCCCCATTAGCTACCGTGACGCGAAGTGAATTAGAAGCAGACTCCACCTTGATGCCCTTGCGCGTCACAATGTCCTCGGCGATGAAGTTATGTGTGGATCCCGAGTCGACCAATGCCATCAGCTGACGATTTCCGAGACGCACCGGCAGCTTCATGGTGCGATGGGCTTCAATTCTGGTGAGAGCCAACAGAGAGATAGACAGTGGTGCGGCATCATCATCATCCTGGCAATCGGGATCTGGCACAACTTCCAGGCGAAAGAGCTGCTGGCAAACATGGCCAGGAGCATACTTGTCATCACAGTTATAACAGAGGCCTTTGAGGCGGCGCTCTTCCATCTGTGCCCGAGTCAGCTTGCGGATGAAACGACCTCCGGTGGAGACGGGTTCACCATCTTTGTTGGCGGCCGGGGCTGATGACGATCCTCCCGATCCTGCGGCCGTGATCACACTCGCCCTGCTGCCACTGGCCTTTGGTTTCAATGGCGGTCGCGTCTCTCCAAAATCCAGGAGTCGTTCGTGAGCGCGAGCCAAACTCATGGCCAGTGCCAGGGTCTGCGGAGCTGCTAAACCCACAGCGATGGCGATTTTTTCCTTCAATCCAGCTACAAACATATAAATCTTCTGATCCTGTCGCAAATTGGCGCGTGGAAGTAGGGATTCAAATTCTTTCTGATATTGGGCCACCGTGCCAGTTTGCTGGAGTTGTTTCAGTTCCAACAGATGATTGCGACGAGTCGGAGGCCCGAAACGTAGGTTGAGGTACTCCTTGAACTGTGTCCAGGTTGGTTCGCCTGATTCTTCTTCCTGAAGAACATACCACTGTTGCGCCTCGCCTCGGAGATGATATGCTGCTGTGCGAACCTTCTCTTGCTCCGGTGTATACTGGCCTTTGAAGAAGAGCTCGCATGTGTCCAGCCAGTAGATGGGGTCATCTCCTCCTTCGTAGATGGGGAATTCCCAGCGGTGCGGTTTCGGCGGCCGTCCTTCAGGTGGGCGCCACGCCCCCGCCGCTATCTTGTCGAGGATGCCGCATCCCCAAGACCGCCACCGCTACTGTAGTATAAAATTGGGAGCCCCCCGGGAATTGCTGACGAGCAGCTAGGCTCCCGCAGTGGCGGTGCGACGTAAGCGATCTCCCCTGGAGTTTTATTGGCCGGCTGTTTTTCCATAGAGTCTTCCCCTGTTGCTGCGGCGATGATGTCATCGAATTTGTAGATACGAGTATCATGCCGATCAAGTCTCGTATTCACCGTGGCTATGAGCGCTGAGTGATTGTCTTGAACCGCTGATATATCTTCGAGCTTGTTGAGGACGTTCTGAAGCATCGCCTTGATCGTGTGGTCTTCAGGATGTTCACCTTCGCCGTTGGCCATGATGCTTGCGGCGAGTTGCTCTGATACCAAGTTGTTATGGGCGCAGCTCCGGAGGAAATAGCAGTGCACCGGCTTGCGGAGCGACGGCCTCGCCCGGTGGCAGCGCGGCGCCAGCAGGACGATGGCTACGACCTTAGCCGCTGCGCCGGCACAATAGCAGAGAGGAAACGGAAGTAGATGAAAGGCAACAGGTAATCTGCTGCTTGATTCTTATTGCTTCATTGGTGGCTTTATATATAGCCAGCACTACTCCATAGGAATCCTATTAGGATTCTAATACAATCCAACTCAAACTCTAATTCTAATACAATCCAACTCAAACTCTGGAAAGTAATACAAACCGACTCTTTAACCGTTTACTTGTCTGGTTCGGTTACGACGAGTGAAGTGGTTACCGAACCTGACAGATGGTTTAAATGCTCCTCTCGTAATTTGGACAAATGAAGTATATGAGGTGTGTTTTTAGTGATGCTATAATAAATGATTGGAATGTTAATCCGGAAGGAAAAGTAGTGCTAGGAAGAAATTTTTTAATGTTTAGACTCGATGTGGTAGAGTGACTGTAAAATTGATGAATGTATTGAGACATGATATTAGTGGGTGATCAGTGAAATGACGCTAAGCATTTAATGTCCTATGTGATAGAAAAAGTCTTTTAAAAGTTAAAGAGTAAGTTCTATAGGACGGTTATCAGACCTACGACGTTGTATGGAATAGAATATTAGATGACAAAAATACAACATGTGCAGAAGGTGTGCGTAGTAGAGATGCGAATGCTGCGGTGGATCTGTGATCATAAAAGACAGGATCGAATCTACAATGATGATATATGTGATAGGGTTGGCGTAGAACCAATTGAAAAAAAGATTGTCTAACATCGTTTGAGATGGTTTGAACATCTCTAATGGAGGTCCTGTGATGCCGTCTTGAAAAGATATGAAGAGGCAGAGGTCGACCGAGACTAATTTGGAGTTTGTATAGGAGTGCATGAAAGTTAACAATTCACATACCGAAACTATAATGTAAGATTGAAGGTTTAGGGTCTTTTTATTTTGATTAGGTTTCATTTCTAACCTATCGCAAATAAGTTGGTTAAATTAAGAATGAAACCCAATCAAAGTTAATAAAACTCCCAAACCTTCGGTCTTATGTCATGATTTCTGTATATGGATTGTTAACTTCTATGCACTTCTATCCAACGCCATCTCTTTGATACATTTTCTATCCAATGCCGTCTCTTTGATACATTTCAATCCTTTAAGTCTTTTTAACTACTTCTTCCCATGTAAGTATTGGCCGACCTTTGCCCCTAATGTTTTTTGAGATGGCTTAAAATTCACAATGCACCGGTGTCTCCAGATGCCTTTGTTGGAAATGTTTAAACCATATTTAACGATGTTGGATAAGTTTTCACTCAATTAGTGCGACCCCAACCTTATCACTTATATTATCGTTGCGGATTCGATCTCGCCTTCTATGACCATAGATCCATCTCAACATCTGCATATTTATTATGCTCATCTTTTATATATTGTTTTTTTGTTGCCTAACATTTCATTCCATATAGCATCATAGGTCTAATCATCATCTTATAGAACTTACTTTTTAACTTTTGAGGTTCTTTTCTATCACATAAGAAAATAAATGCTTGGCCCCATTTTACCCACCCTACTCATGTTCTGTGGCTCACATCTTTATCAATCTTGTTGTCACTTTGTAACGTCGATCCCAAATATTGAAACGTTTCCTTTCTAGGCACTACTTTCCTGTCTAAATGAGCATCTTCATCATCTACCATACCACTGCTAAAAACACACCAAATATATTCAGTTTTAGTCCTACTAAGTCTAAATTGATTCGATTCGAAAGACTTCCTTCGTAGCTCTAGTTTCCTATCAACACTTACCATACTTTCGTGAATTAGCACTACGTTATTAGCAAAAAGCATACCCCAAGAAATCTCTTCTATGTTCCATGTGACTTCATCCATTATTAGAACAAAAGTATAGAGGCTCAATACTGACCCTTGAGGTAGTCCTATCTCAATAAGAAAGCCACCAGTGTATCTATCACATTCTCTGACATTAGTCACAAATATTGTTGTACATATCCTTGATTAGGGTTACATACTTTGTTTGGACTTTTTTTAAGAGCCCACCACATGACCTTTCTTTGCATACTATCATAAACTTTCTTCAAGTCAATAAATACTATGTGTAGGTCATTTTTTTTCCTTCCTATACCTCTCTATCACCTATCGTGTTAAGAAGATTGTCTTCGTAATCGACCTTCTAACCATAAAATCAAATTGGTTTTTGTCACACTAGCCTCTCTTTTTAAACGATTCTCAATCATCTGCTCTTAAAGCTTCATTATATGGCCCATGAGTTTAATTCCTCTATAATTAGTATAACTTTGAATGTCACCTTTATTCTTGAAAATTGGTACTAATGTATTTCTCTACCACTTGGTAGACATCTTGTTCGATCTAAAAATGCTATTAAATAATTTAGTTAACCAAATGATAGCCACTTCTCTAAGGCAAAAAAGGTCAATTTATATATCATTCAAAAAAATTTAACTGATTTTATTGCACAAAATCATTCGTTTTTTGAACTGCTAGATCAGATCTAAATCTAGATCCAATGGCCTACTCTCCCCTCACTTTTATATTAAGCCTACTCCACTCTACCCCCTGCTGCCACCTCCCGATAGCATCTTCATTGCCATCAACGCACCGCTGCCTCGCCGCCAACATCGGTGAAGCCCTTCTGTGTCTCCTCCACACTTGCTAGTGCCATCGCCCGTTTCCACATCTCCTGCTATCGCTGGTCTCCACCTCCCTCACCTCGCCCCTTCTTCCCTATCTCTGGCGACTGCCGCCATCGGATCTACCATCGCCTTCCTCCATCTCCTTATATTCTCTTGATCTTGTTGTCTTCACCGACCTCCACCAACCTCCTCTAACCTCACAGCCGGTAGCTCACCCCCTTGACCTCATTCTAAATCCGACCCTGGCGAACCACAAATCCTAACTCGAGGTTCACTGGACCCTAAAGAAAGCTTGCTGGAGACAGAGGTGGGCGGACGCACCAATCGTGATACAAATTGAAAGGTTAGAAATTTGATTGACATCCTTAAAAATCTTTGTCAATTCGGTTAAAAATGTTATGTCTTCATGGGAAAAATAGAAAAAGTGCATAAGTTGGATGGGGAAGCCTGCGTGCCTCCATCTCATCCTTCCGCGTCGAATTGGTTGGTCACGAATGTGTTGTGTGTATGGCCCTATTGGAGACAGCTTCTGCTTAAAATAAAAGCAGATTGTTTGCCGAATGAGAGGATTCTAGCTAGCTTACCCCACAATCAGAAGCAGTTCTCTACACAAAATCAGAATCCCTCGGACCTCACCTTCTTGCTAATTCTCCATCGCACTCATTTGCGCCCGAGACTGCATCCTCCATGCTATTGGCCCTCCACTTTCTCTAGGCCACCAGCCCTCCTCCTCCATCCACACCCGACCCTCCTCCCCCACCCTTCTCCTCCGTCCACGCCTGGTCCTCCTGCACCTCCCGACCCTCCTCCTCCATCTATGCGTGGTCCTCCTTCGTGCCCGGTCCTCTACTGCTGGCCCTTCATCTCGTTCATGCTCGGTCCTCCTCCACACCTGGCCCTCCACTTCCTTGCCCGGTCCTCTGCCAATAGCCCTCCGCTCCCATTCCTCTTTCGAAGTCATCTTCCAGGTCATCAACTATCAGTAGGGGTGAAAACGGGTCGAATACGGATGGATATTGCTCTTCCCGTATCCTAACCCATATTTTTTCCCGGATTTGGAACCGGATACGGGCTAGCCGGATCTGGATACGAATCCAGATAATTCGGGATACGAATACGAATCAGATATCTGACGAATTCGGATCGAAAACGAATAATGCAAGCATACATAAAGTAATATATGTTGAATCAAACTGCACAAATACATGACAATCTTTTACTCTACTCTCAATCTTTTACTTTTAAGCAACTCTGTGCGTGTATCTAAACCCGTCAATTTTCCAATGACAGTACTTGAATAGATACTAGCTTCTGTTCCTACTTCCTAGTACATGAAAGCACCATAATTTCAACCATTCTGGTCTGATGAAACCTAGGTGCCTACACATGTTGCTTTCTCAAGTTTAAACATATCAGAACTTGAGTGAGCAAAAATGGACTGGGCAGTGATGTCATCAGATCCCTAATACCAAGAACTCAGAATCTGTCAAGCTGTCATGTGTGTGACGTGGCGAATGCACAGACCATCTACATTGGAATAAATAAGCAGATCCTAGACAAAGAACTAGAATTAGCTAGTATAATTAAATCTCAGTGTGTGAGCTATTCTAAAAGCCTAAATCTCAATTAAAACTTCTATTTCTACAAACAAAATAGGTGTTGAGATGATTCTTCGAAAATCTGGATGTTCGAATAGAGCTCGATTTGTTGTTTAAAGAGTAAATCTGTAGGTATGTTGAGCCTCATCTGTAACGAATGCCTCAGAATTTTGATCGACCTTTCCTCAAGATAGCCATTTTGGCTTCTTCAATTGTCTTCGAATAATGGCTATAGTGAGAGGCATGCAATGGAAATCAAGCGATGATCTGCTACTGGCATTGCAAATTGTGCCACCAATGCCATTGGGTGGATATCTGATGTCGTTCCAGAGAAATTATCAGGGATATTCGTTGTGCTGGAGTTGGACTAATTCATTTTCTAATGAGTAAATAGTTTAGCTGCCGATATAAGATTCTAATTTTGTCTTTGGATAGTTAGCTGGAACATTATTCCTAGAGTCAAAAGCTGATAATGTATTTATTGCGTCACAATTTTCCATCCATTTGTTAAGTTCCTTCGTAAATGACATCAAATAGCTGAGTTTTACAAGGAAAGGTGTTATGTAGTGTGAATTATCTAGTAGATGAATTTTAACTGTAACTTCGTGTCGGTAATTGATTTGGGTTGGTTGTACAAGCCTATGAATATGTATGCAGTTCATCTTATGTAATTTAAGCTTTCGACCTTCAGATTTTGAATGCCAGTGTAGAGAAGATAGGTTGTGCTATAGTTCTATACTCTCCTGTTTCTTGTTTCTAGCCACTCTAATGTTTAAGCAATGGAACAGAATAGAAACAAGAAACAAGATGTGCAACTTGATGCTTGCCCAAGGTTTCCTTCATAGAGCTAGAAACTGACCATGCTACTGGTTGACATAGCAAAGGAAAATATTAACTACTTTTTTATAGAACAAGTAGAACTAAGGACCTAGTAATTTTTATCTATACATTTCATTCTACAGCTCAAGTTAGCTTCACGTATCTGAAACCTTGGCGCTGGGTCCCGGAGGAGGGGGAGTGCCGACTAGGTCACCGGGGGGAGCGCCACCTCGGTCCCAGACGCCTCCTCGCTCGGCGTCGCCGGCTCCGACTTAAGGAAACCGAAACAAGAACCGTCGTACGAATCCCAGGACGGCAGGGGCTCGGGCTTGACCGTGGCAAAGGAGCCATCAGGGAGCAAGCCGTAGAAGAAGGCGTCACGCAGCGCGCCGTACACGACCATGTCGTCGTAGTCGTCGGGGCGGAACGGGAGCGAACCGCTCCACTGGTCGGCCACTAGGCTCCCGGTGGTGCTCGGCGATCGACGCCGCTTCTTTCCTCAGCAAGCGCGGCGGCCACTACCGCCTCGCCACATGGCTCCTCTAGGAGGTGCTGCCGAAGGATGTCCAGCACCAACGCGTCTGACGCCGAGTTCAGCAACATCTTGGCCAGCTCCTCTGCTGCTTTTCCGGCAAGAACATCCGGAGTACGTGGTCGCCGGGTCGTGGGGACAACGGACGGAGCATTGGTCGGAGAACGTGTACCGGGGTTGGGGACGGCCGGACGGGAGTGTCGGGAGGAAATCTGAAGAGTGAAGAATGAATCATATCTGGCTTCATCGGCTTCGGTCTTGGGGACTCGGGGTTGGGGAAGGGGAACGGAGGCCACACGGGCACTGCTGACTGAGACTGACCGACATGTTAAAACCAGATATCCGAATACCCGATATCCGATTCCTGACCCATATTTTTCGGATATTATACGCTCCGAATCCGATCCGATATCCGTTTTTAAGTATCCGGATCCAATCTGATATCTGATTTAGGCCCTGTTTGGGAGAGCTCCAGATTCTAACTCCAGCTCAGATCTGAAACTTATAGGCTAAAATAAAGAGAATTAAGTTTATATTTTTAGTCTAAAATATAAACAAGATGATCTACCTAAACACTCTTAATGTACCCACAGCTCCAGCTCCACAAATTTCTGGAGCTAGAAATACCCTGCTCCACCAACTTCATATATTTTGGTGGAGCTGGAGCTGTCCCAAACACCCCCTTACTTTCTGGCTCCAGATCCGGCTCCAGATCAAGTGAAAAATATTTGTCTCGTTTTCATCCCTAACAATCGGGATTGCCAGTAAATTCTTCGAGTAGCCGTTTTTTCATATAGCTAATTTAGAATCTACACGGGACATGCCGCCGAGTGTTCTTGTAATGTCCCCCTTCCCAATCGTGAGTTTCAAACCAGAGAGTTGAAGAAGAAGAGGGAAATCAGAGGAAGAAAGCGATAACTTGAGCGAGAAGAAGAACAGAAGATGGGGAAAGTTGTTTCATCTATTTCTCGCTGCCTTGCCCAGAAATCCATTACATCCTTTTATACCCGACGCCAGCAATCTTACAGCTAAACAGTTTACTTTCTTACCGAAACAGTAACTACCGAAAACACTGTTCAATATCATTAGTAAACGCACACCCTTGGATTACAATAGCGACACATCCTCGCCCTCCGTCAATCTTTACGCCCTCGTCCATTTCTCCTGCCTGAACGCGACTTGGCGCCCGATTACTCCTTCACTGGATCGTTGGCTCTGACAGTACCCCCGCCCTGAATATCTGCTTGTCCCCAAGCATGTGAAGTTGGAAACCAATGCTTCACCACAGAAAGATCTTCCCACGTCGCCAGGTCGACTGGAATCCCAGTCCATTTGAGTAAAACTTGCGTAACCGCTGAATTTCCTTTCTTTACCATCCTGCGATCCAGAATAGCCTCCGGTTCCACATGCTCCATATTCAAATCAGCAATCGCAGGTAGATGATGAAACACTGGAGTAAAATCTGGAATAAATGGTTTGAGCTGCGAGACATGAAAGACGGGGTGCACTTGACTTCCTTCCGGCAATTCCAGACGATACGCAGCAACACCAACTTTCTCCAGTATGCGGTAAGGACCAAAGTACTTGAATGCCAGTTTAGGGAACGGCCTATTGACCACGGAAGACTGAGCGTATGGTTGGAGTTTGAGATAAACTTGATCACCAATCTGATAGTGTCGATATGTTCTGTTCCGATCAGCTTGTAATTTGATCCTATTTTGGGCCACCGCCAGATGCTGCTTCAGAAAATGAGCTTGCCTGTTCTGTTCGTCCACAAACTCACTGACCGACTTGGTTAGGTGAAGATGCGGCTTGCAGCATGGCTCCATATCTCGGCTCCATTCCATAAAGCGCCTTAAAAGGAGAACAACCCAACGAAGTATGGTAGCATGTATTATACCAGAATTCCGCCATAGCTAGCCATTTACGCCACTTGTTGGGAGAGGAATGAATTGCACACCGAAGATACATTTCTAACCATTGGTTGACACGTTTAGTCTGCCTCGTCCGTCTGGGGATGATAGGCAATGCTAAACTGTAATTTTGTGTCCATAGCACGAAAAAGCTCCTTCCAAAACAAATTGATGAAAATCTTGTCCCTGTCTAACACAATAGACTGCAGTATCCCGTGAAGCTTAATGACATAATCCACAAACAAGCGAGCAACTTGGGAAGCAACTTTCTCCACACCCATTGTGAAAACACGCTGCTGGGCGGCCGGGGAAATCCACCACGGGTCTACAGGCCGTTTCCCACGGAGAATGGGCCGGGACTGCACTGCTCCACGCAAGCCCTAAGAGCTACTTCTCCACCCCGTGTCCACATCCGAGCTCCCCTCGGTTGCTGCCGCCCGCCGTAATCCCCCTCCCTCTCGCGCCGCTCTAATCCCCTCTCCTTCCGCCCACGCCCTTCGACCACCAGCTCCTCCCGTCCTGTGCACAGGACGCCGCCGGCGCCGCCTCTGCCCAAAGCCAAGCTGCCGCCCTCCAATTCTCGGAGGCGACTCCGCCCCTCCAGCCCGCTGTCGCCGCCGCCTGCTGTCCGTTCCGTCGCCGTAGCTGTCAACCTCGCCGTCGGCCTCATCCTCTCCTGCCAGTCACGGCCACCTGCTCAACGTTGTCACCGGCCGGCCGAAAGTTCGCTGCCGCGAGCAAACTTCCATAGGCGTGGGGCAAACTTCCATAGGCGACTCCACCTCTCCAGCTCGCCGCGGCCGCCTCCCCGGTCAGTTATTGCCCAACCCCCGCACCCCCCCGCGCCTTCTCATCCCATTGGCCACCACCTTACCTCTGCCTGCACATCCCATCGCCGCCGCATCCATCCATGGCGGAGCCAAACTCCAAAGCTAAGCCCACAAGGAAACCGAAGAAGCCCGCCGCCGGCGGGGAGGAGGGGGATATAGACGCGCTGAAGTCCGACGTTGCCTCGTTCGCCTCCTCCCTCGGCTTCCTCTCCTGCGCCGGCAACTCTTCTGGCTTCGACGATTCCGACTTCCGCAAGTCCGGACGCATAAAACCCCCTAAAACGTCAAAGCCCCCCAAAACCCTCGAAGCCCTCGAAAACACCGCAAAACCCCCAAACTCTAAATCTACCAAGAAGCCACATCCTCTCGACCTGCATTATTCTCCCCATACCGGTACCAATGCTGGTGCCGCCACCAATTACCCGCTGATAAAGGCGGTGGCTCTCTCGGGACAGTGGTACACAGACGCTGATGAGCTGGAGTTGAGGGTCCTAGGTGGCTGTAAGCATGTCCCTCCAGCCGTGGGGCTTAAGGAAATGCAGCGGATAGTGGAGCAGAAACGGGAGCTGGCGGAGAGGCTCATTCTGCAGTATGCGACAGATTATGACACGGTGAAGCGGCGGAGTGGTGACATGAAGCTCCTGGAGATATCGGCAAAGTCTGGCACATCAGCCGATAAGGTGTCGGCATTCACATGCTTCATCGAGGATAATCCAATAGCGAACATGAGGGCGCTTGACTGTCTCCTTGGTGAGTTACACTATTGAATGCTATTGGTTTAAAGTGATCAGACAGTAACAAAATATACAAGTGAACATACTACTGATGATAGTTACGGTAATTGTGAATGATCCATCTTCATTGCATATTGAACAATTGTGTGTAATAAGGCCTTGCAGATCAGGGAAACATGGAGCTAGGTTTACTAAAAGTTATGGTAACTGCAACCGAAACATTTCGAGATGCCTCCTGTACTTAGGAACAAAGCTAGGAATTAATGTGAGAAGTGAAGTGACTTCCGGACAACTTAGCAACTAATACGAACATAGAGACAATTTTTATCACATAAACCCTTTGAATTGAAGTTGCATTTGAAAATAATCTGGTTGCTTTACATAAAAAAGCTGTATGAAAGCTAGCAAAAGATTCAATGAGTCGAATCAGAAAATTAACCATAAAAGTTAGCTGGAAACTGCACAAATGTTAGACCTTAAAGAACTCGAATTGACTTGAAGTAGCTAGAAAATCCTATATGAGTGAACATGTTTCATACCTTTCCCACAAGAAGTTTGATATAACCCATATCATGGTACTCCAGAAACCAAGGAACCCCGGAAATAAGGGAAGTTGATCATTAGTTCTTTATCTGCACAGAGACAAAGTTGTTCAATAGGCTTGCTTTGAGTGGCTGACACTCTCCATGGCCTTGGTATTATTAATATTTTTGTCATTGGACAGTTTATGGTGAGCAACTCAATGGAGTCACTGCTACTGGCCAGATGTAAACACCAGCGAGGCCTTTGGCAGTGAATGAGTTCCTTGCCAATGGAGAAAGATTACTAGAGTCAAATCACACCACACGAGATTACTCACCTTGAGGAGTTGAGGTCACCTTCTGCACATAGTCTCATCTTGTAGAATTCCTTCTTAAAATGGAGGTCACACATTTTTTTGTAGTCCTGTATAATGTAACCAATCCTCTTAGAAGATATAACCAATTGTCTTAGAAGGAGAACCTCACTTGGCCTTTGAAGGCCCATTGTTGCCTCAGAGTCATACTCCTTTCTATCAAATAATTAATGATGAATTAGCACAATTTTTGAGAAACATCATCAATCAGAAACTTGAAAATGTACCATGAATGGCAAATCAATATCAACTCAAATAATAAGTTTTGACATTTTATTAATTATCAGTTGATGCTATATACAGGTAATGGAATTAGACATCCTGTAAGATAGATAGTGCTTGGACTTAAAGTCCATTTATTTGTGCATACGGGAAATTTATTTTGCTGCAGTTGTCAATTTGTTAATTATGTTTTGCTTCATTTGCAATCATATTACTTCCAACCTTCTGTGTATCTAGGCTTTTCATGTCATGATCGTTTTGCAGATATTCTTGTTTGTTTATTCTTTTTTCATGGATACTCTAAGATGCTCTCTCTCTTTTGGAAAAAATAAATCACAACAGGTATGGTTACATCAAAGGTTGGCAAAAGGTATGCGTTCACAGGTTTTGATGCATTGAAGGAGTTGTTCCTCAGGAGGTTAGGAGCTTCTGTAATCTTGTAAATATGTTTGTTACCTTGTAGCTACCTTCGTGTAAGTTGTGATTTGTGAAACCTCCTTTGTTTTTTATTCCCATATGGCATGCTAAAGCAATTCTGGTTGTGTTTATTGGTACTATTTTGTACGTTCTTTTTCCTTGTTGTTTCATGGATATTGTCATTGAATTGGATTCAGCCTTGTGGGAGCCATCTTATTGAGCTGCACAGTTGGTCTTGTATTAGTGTTAAAGGCTCCCTATTTTAATGGTCCAGCATATGTGTACAATTTATCACCCTTCTTATTTGTGGGGTATTGTTTATTGCTTGCCATGCCATGTAAAGTTCTACAATATCTCATTCCATATCTAGGTTGTGCTATAGAGAGCTAGAATCTTGCATATCTGTTGACTTTCCAGTGTAGTAATTTCTTGTCCTTGAAATCTGGGTTAGACTAGACTGTCTTCCATTATTGGCTTTTCTTCCCCTCTTTTGCCTGGAGTTTTAATTCTTCTGATTCTGTTCTACTGTGTTACTACAGTTATATTGTGCTCAATGTTCATATAGTAGCAAAGGAACAATATTAAAACAGCACCATCAACAACAATCTGATGCCGAAATAGTTATTTCGATATTGCAGTAGTTATTAATGGTCCACATATTTATATTATATGTTTGATCCCATTCATGATGCTTTTGATTTTGGTGCATGTACCAATCTGAGTGATGTGGGAAATTTTGTCAGCACAGAGCATTTGAAAATGTTCACAAGTTATGTCAAACTGTCAAATACTAATCTGTTGGGGCAATACCTGTTTGGCATTAAAAAATTAATTTGAAGGCAATGGCTCTGAAAACTGGACTCTTGTTTATCTTGTGCCTTTATTTACAGGTCTCATTTTCTTGTTTAGTTGGTAGATGTATCAGTAACACTATTAGTGTTGTTAGTATAGTGAATTTAAACAAAGCTACAAACCTGCAACCCATAGGCTGAACATTATACTTCATGTTTTGTTAGTATATGCTTTATGAATTGCTAAAAAATATGGTACCTGATTTTAACTAAATATTTTGTTTTACTTAATTTCATCGGATTTACTTATAGATAAGGGAAGGGAGGGAAGAAGGTGTACGCGGTTTATGAGGAGTCTAGATAGGTAACGGTTAATGAAAGAAGTTTTGGATTACTAGTTGGTTCCTCCGCTCTTCTCTAGTGTTTTCATGCAGTAATGCGGGAAAGGTAATTTGTAAAATTAGGCTGCATATGAGCAAATGAGTGTGATGTGGCCAAACTAGTTAGCTAGTGGTCACATGTATGATGGTCTGGAGCAAGCGACGGCTGTCTTATGAGTGATCTTTTTTAGATCATTAATGGGGCTAATTAATTAAGACCATATATATTTTTTATGTTCTTACCGCATAAGTTGTTGATTTTTATTTTTATCTTGTCATCTTGGTTATTGGTTTTATTTTCTTGGTAGGTTATTGCCAGATCGTAAGTTGAAAAGTCTTATTCAGCGTCCATTAGACATTTTACCTGAAACAAAAGATGGCTACTCACTTCTACTCTTCTGGCATTGGGAGGACTGCTTGAAACAGAGGTATTTCTAACTAAAATTAACTATTTGACTACTTACCTTTGAGATCCATGATTTCGGTTAAATGCTTAAACAATCCTTTATAGGAGCCATTCAGCCATCACTGGCTTTAAAAAGCAAGAGTAGAAAAAAAATGGTTTAGTATGACACTATATTGAAATGAAGATGCTGGACCTTCCTTCCTTGTCTAGATCCTATAGTTTCCTTGCCAGTGTTATATATGGCCTCTTTATTGTTGTTCTATTGGTCAGTGTTTTAAATGTCATGCTATTCATTGATGATTCTTGCACAAATTATCCAACTAAATTGATCATGATCAGATGATCAGATGATGAGACATGGAAAATGTAGGATAGACAATTAGACATGAATAAACACAAACCTTTTTTATGTTGTTTGTTCATGCATGATCATGGTACGTTTCAACTTTAATGTTCTGATTAATACTATTACAGGTACGAGAAGTTTGTTATTGCACTGGAGGATGCATTAAAAGATATGCTGCCAAATCTTAAGGACAAATCAATGAAGGTTTGCACAAATTATGTATTCATTTGGGAAACTAGTTTTATTATTGCTCTGATTTAGGGTAAAGATATATAGCCTCACTTAATAAGATAAATCGTTTGGGGCACTTTTGGTTGAACATTTCCCACTATTTTCTGTACATAGGGTTAATATTGAATAAAAGACAGTCGTTATGAAAAAAAAGAAATATGAATAGCAAATATGCGATAGCATATGTTGGAGCTGCAATAGAAATTGCATTGCCTGCACAACAGTATAAATTTTAAGGCAGCTAAACATGGTTTGCACTTTGCAACGACAATCTTTTTCATATCATGTCATCTATTTGTGAATTATCCAGTGTAGTACTAGTCAGACATGAATTTAATGTTCCTGAGATATGGGATATGGCTGTTGAATTGACATAGCTATTAAATCATCATCGTTCAAACTGATTATACATGGGATTGTTGAGCCCCTAAAGAATAGTTCCAAGTTAAAGCTCAGTTTTTTTATGGTTGGGCTACTGTACTACCTGAGGAAACATCCCCGGTGCACGGAGGACGTGACAGCATCTGACTCTGGTGCGTTTGGTGTAGCTTGAGTGGATTGTCACCAGGACTTCTGATTAGTTTCCTTTTTGTTATCTTAGTTAATCAAGATCACTGCCACCTTATCTAGTCATGATTTATTAGGAAGGTAACATCTTTAGATTCAGTTTGTTAGGCAAGCCATCCTACTTAAGGATGATTGGTTTATCATGATTGGCAAGCAATAAACAGAAGTCCTTCTCCTTCTCTTCTCTCTCGTGCTACAGCCGCAGCTATGAATGAACGACGATGCCACCTTGCCGGCGGCCACTTGCCGTTTGCCTTCCCACTTCCCATTCTTATGGTTTGCGCTACCAAACCCTAGACCATAGCAGTTTTCCAATCAAATATGTAGCATGTTTTAATATTCCCAGTGCGAACTGGATTTTCTGGCAGGTACCGGTAAATATAAAAGAACCTGATGGGTGTTTTTAATTAATATATGAATATTTGGATTGAAATTTCTGGTTGCTTTTTTGGAAATCGGCCGGAGTTCCTGGGAACTGGGTTTGAACACAAAAATACGTACTTGACTTACGAGAGAAAACTTAACTCTGATCAGTTGTGTCATTTGCGAATCTGGCAAGTGGCTAACCATTTATTTTTCAGGATTTACTTATCCAAACTTCATAAAATAAACTTCCATATGCTGATTTGTGCTACTGCTAGCATCACCAAAACTATTCTTGTGTTTCCCTTTCAGTAAACTTTTATTGTTTCTTGTTTAGTTATTTTTTCCTTCATGTAATATTGAATGTTGTTAGATGTCTATGTGGTCTTTCTTTGCAGATGGTTTTTACCCTTTTAAAGAGTAAATCAGAACAGGAACGCCGGTTACTTACAGCTCTTGTTAACAAGGTGAGTTGTCCTTTTTCTACACCATGCAAGTAATGTATCTGTCCATATTTTTCCATTTTCGCTTGTTTCAATATGTGCAAAGCCAATATGATTTAGATTAAAGATAAAATATTTCAGGTTAACCATGACCCAAGATTGAAGGTTTGGGGTTTTATTGACTAATTGGGTTTCTTTCCTAGCTTAACCCAACTTGTTTGGGACAAAAGGCTTGGTTGTTGTATAAAATACTTCAGATTACATATGAGCAGCAAGACTTTAGATTCTTATGAGAAGAGAACATATTCTTACTCATCCTAATGCAACTTCATCTTCTGCAGCTTGGAGATCCCGAAAGGAGGGCAGCATCAAGTGCTGCATATCTGTTAACATGTCTCCTGTCGGTTCATCCAAATATGAAGGTATATGCATTTGTTCGATACAAATAGACTTATGTGATTGTCATGGATTGTCTATTTTGATCAGGATAGTTAATTATGACTATTTGCTTACAAAGCACTTAACAAAATTCAATTATTTTTCGTTTCGTTAAACTTTTTAAATTTGCAGATGGTTGTGATAGATGAGGTGGACTCATTTCTCTTCAGACCACATGTGGGGCTTAGGGCCAAATACCAAGCTGTATGTTAGTGCTTATCTTACTTTTTTACGGTAACATTGTTTCATAAGGTCATAAACACAATAACCTCATAAACAGAGCACATTGGTTCTCCTGTAGTTAATATTTGGTCTACAGTTGTAGTATATTCTGAATATTGGAATATGCTGAGTTATCATGCCAAACTGCTGTATAGTATTTGAAATATGGTTGTCATGGTGATAGCCTTTTAATTAACTTCATTACTATTGTACAGGTCAATTTTTTGAGCCAGATTTTTCTTACCAATAAGGGAGATGGTCCTAAAATTGCAAAGCGGTTGGTTGATGTTTACATTGCGCTTTTTAAGGTTTGGATTTTTTTAATAGTGTATAATTGCTGCTGTGCTTCCTGTAGGAACAGTTATTTTGTGTTTGACTCTTATCCTGCCATCTTTTAGTTTTACTGTCCTTTCATCACATGGCCCCCTCTGGCGGTACAATCATCAACTGCCCATCTTACTTGCCCCATGTCTTCTTAGGGCATGTACAATGGCATGATGTTAGCTAGCTCTTCATCTTGCCATGTAGGATTTTTCTTGACATGGAAGAAAGAGAACGAGGGGGGGGGAGCCGCTGTACCTTGGTGAAGAGATGAGCCAAGCCCATGAAATAAGGAAATAAGGAGATATAGATAGCAAAAACACCATTTTTTGAGTTGTCCATAAGAAAAACTTTTTTCATGCAAGAATTAAAAGACCGTTGGGTCCCATAGAGACAGCTTAGAGATAACCCATTGTAGGATCTGTCTTTAGTGCTGTCTAAGTGTCTATAGATGACATGGAGGGGTGTCTAAGTAATTGTACATGCCCTTACTAATTCAACTGTGTCGTACCAAGTTGCCAGCCACCTATGATGCATGGACACGGATACGTCGACATGACATCGACACGGGATTTGCATTTTTCCAAAAATGCCAACACGGCAACATGGCTATATATATATATTTATTTATATATATTTAAATAATAATATACATATGTATTATTTTTCATTTTTCTACATGTTTATCAAACTGAAATAATGTGAAGTGTAAACTAGGACTATGTCCCTCAAGCCTTTGCATCTTTACTTTTAAGCTGGGCAAGAATAGATATTGTTACCTTAGGACATATCACATGTCTTTCAATCACTATTAGTAATTTTCAGCAAATGCACTTTAACATTAGAGTAGCCACTAGTGCCAACAATCCAACATATTTGTAATACTTGTATCTCCATTTCACATTTCCTCTAGACGGATCATCCTTATCTAGAACGTCAACATGGTTCTACAATGGAGTATTGATGTTGGTGTTTTGCTCCTCTTGGGTGACTAGAGTTATCCTTTAGGTGGTTGAGGTGGCCGGGCTGTGTCATCATATGTGTCAAAGCCGTGTCGAACAATAAAATGATTTATTTTGGCTATCTAATTGTCCAATGCGTGACCGATACGTGTCGAGCGGCGTGTCGGTGTCGTATCCGTGTCGGACACCGATACAACACTAAACCAACGTGTTAGTGCTACAGAGCCAACTACTATTGTGCTGAAGTACACAACAACATTTACTTTTTTTTTTGATTTAATTATATTTCAATTCTTGTCATGTGTTATTTGGTTCATTTTCGTAATTCTCTCATTTGTATAATGTTAACCGTTTGACCTTAAATTGTTAAAACATGAATTTTATTTTTCTACGACACTGTTATGTCAGGTACTCATGTCTTGCTCTCGTGATGCTAAAGGGGATAAACACAGTAAACATGGCAAGAAAATAGCTGAAAATGGAAAAACAAAGGGGAGAAAGGACATGGTCAATGACTCCTTTCATGGAAACCATGAAGCAGATCCATCAGCAAGATCAGATATAGAGATGGACTCCCGGATTCTCTCTGCACTTTTAACCGTACGTTTAACACTGCAAAATACTGTTTGCTTCATGATATGTTCTAACAGCCTAGCATTATGGTCATATGCATGTTTTTCCTTTCTTGTGCTCAAACTGGTGCTTGACTTGTGTGTCTAGTTCTGTATTAATCTTATCATCTGATGCAGGGTGCAAACAGAGCATTACCATATGTTGCAAGCTCAGAAGTTGATGATATTGTGGAAGTTCAGACACCAATTCTGTTTAGATTGGTGAGCTTATTAGCTAATGACAAGAAGTACCTTGCTAAGTTGTTGTTTGAAAGACAAAGATTTCCCTAATCATTTTTTTTTCATTTAGGTGCACTCTGAGAATTTCAATGTTGGTGTTCAGGCGTTAATGCTTCTGTACCAAATCTCTACCAAAAATCAGATAGCAAGCGATCGTTTTTACCGTGCGTTGTATGCAAAACTTTTGAGTCCTGCAGCTGTTAGTTCATCAAAGGTTTTAGCTCCTGGTCCTTTTTTGTCCTTCTTAACTTTTATGCGTTATGAGTTGTTTTTGATTGTAACCTTCTTTGAACTTCAAGTTATAGCATGGTTTAGTTAGCCTGAGAAGTAACAATGGAGAAAGTAGCTTTGAACTTTGCATACTTATACATTTTGAGGCACCTTTACATTATAGTTTCACCTGACTGGTTACGTCTTACATATTTCAGCCAGAATTATTTCTAGGCCTGTTGGTGAAAGCAATGAAAAATGACATAATGTTGAAGAGAGTAGCTGCATTTTCAAAGAGGCTGCTGCAGGTCTGTTGTTTGAACATGGTTCTTTATTTAAGATAATAGCTGATTTTAATGACGTGTAGGTTACGTAAATATGTATTTAAGTTTGTAATTACAGATATACCACTGAAAACAGCTAGTTGCTAGTATGCTATGCAAACATGAAATATTATTTATGCTACTGCAAACTAGTATATGCTGTTGCAAAACTTGGATTATGTGTGTACCACTATAAAACATGGGCTGCTTTTGTTTATGCCTCCACAATTGTCTGTTTTGCTGTGGCATATCTGTAAATGGATGGCATAAAAATTGTCTTACAAGTTTTGCAATGACATGCCGGCCGAATGGGCTAATGATAGATAAGCATCAGTAGCGTTTAGCAAGAAGACTAGGAAAGATGAGTTTGTGGTGGATTAGGATTGTTAGTTCAGTTGGTTCCCTACTTCATATTGATTTATTTATGGGGGAAATATCTAGTGCAAATGGCTATTCAGTGCTAAAATGCTAACATCTATCGTGAGCCATCGGCTATTCAGTGCTAAAATGCTAACATCTATCGTGAGCCATCCGATCTATCATGTGTGGCTCAGATTGAGAGTAGTGGAATCCCTTGTCACTTAAACAGTTTTGCGAAAACCCCCCTCTATTTCTCTTCTCATTTCATGAGTGGCTTCCACCATTCTCAATCTGAGTCACACATGATAGATCGGATGGCCTACGATGGATGTTAGCATTTTAGCATTGAATAGCCATTTGCACTAGATATTTCCCCTTATTTATGATATAGGATTTAGTTAGGATACGAGTCTTTAGAGATCGAATAACCCTTATAAAAGGATAAACTTGTATTTAGGTTGAATCAAGTGATGAATAAACTAAGTCCCTAGTCCCCAGGGTCCTACTGTAGTCTTTTGTTGACCGCTTATTCTTAGATCCCTTCCTCTCCCAATTAGTGCCCTCCTCCTTCACCTATTGCTGTTTTACTTCAAGTTGTCACCATAGTTGTCACGGCGGTCTAGCTAGGCACAATGAGCCCGGAGCATCAAGACGCCTAGGCAGCCGATTAGACGATGAGACATAACCCAATTATTTCCCTACTATTTTGATGACAGTGAAGTTCAATAAATATATTTTATAGTATGGAGAATTCATGGTGGCTGGCATAGGTTTATATATCTTGTATATATGGCTCTAGAATATCTGCCATAGAAGATCTCTTTTATCCTCTCACCAGATCTCTCCCTCAGCCCGCACTAGATCCCTCCCTCAGCGGCTCAGCCCGTCCCTTATGCCCTCGTCAGATCTGATCGCTGATCGGGCCAAGAGGGAGGTGGCTCCTCGCCTCCTCTGTTGCTAGCCCGCCTCCGTTGCCAGCTCGACGCGCTCACCCTCTCCATTGCAGGTCCGTCGCGCCTGCTCAAGCCCCTGCCACGCCCGCCTCCTCCATCGCCGCCCAAGCCCTGAAGGGCTTGCTCTGTCACCGCTCGAGGCCGAGGAGCTTGCTTCGTCGCCGAGCGCCGCACGCTCCTCACATCCTCTGTCACCGATGGCCCCTCGCCAGCTGCCGCCTTTGCTCTAGTCGAGGTGAGTTGCCCTGGCGACCGAAGGGGGACCTTCGGTCGCCGCGATGACTAGGCATCGCCATGACAACTGTGGTTGTCGCCATCTGCAGTCTGGCCTCTCCAACAGATGTTTATCCCATTGTGTATTAACGTTCACAACAGTCTCGCGGTGGCATAATCATTTATTGTTGACACATTGCATGGTTTTTAAGGAGCTATGTCAAGGTGAGATGCCAAGGCACCGCCTGGACGCCTAGGCAACGCCTTGGGCGCATGAGGTGGCGCTGAAGTGCCTCAGCAACATGAAGAAAGAGATAAAAAGGGTGCAGGCAGAGGAAAAGAAAAAATGAGGAGAACAAAGGGAAAAGATAAAGTGGCCTGGCCAAGCCCATCTTGCCCCAACTTCCCAACACCGTCCCTCTTCCTCAGTCCTCTCTCAACTAACCCTAGCTGCCTCCTCAAACCAGTCCCCACCCCCTGCACCTCTCTCTCGCACACGCAGCACGTGTTCCCATACTCACCTCCCTCTCCCCTGTTAGGCGGAGCTAGCGACTACACCAGCGAGCAGCAAGGGTGGCAGCGATGCGGCAGTGATGATGATAAGTGACATTAGCAGCGACGTATACGACAAGCAACAAAGCTGGCAGCATTAGCGAGCTCTATTCAATTAGCCTCCGTCACCATTGATCTACCTCTTAAGGCGAGGCAACCAGCTGCGGCGACCTCATCGGACTGCCTCGAAGCCTAAGCAACGATTTGGTGATGCCTAATCGATGCCTTAATAAACATGGTACATTGACATTCTTTTTGTTCTTGTCCTAGTTTCATTGTTTACTGTCTAAATAGCGGGCTAGTGCAGTTCTCTTGAAGTTCTGCCGACTAAATCTGTGCCATGACAGCTATGACCGCCATAGTATGTAGTGCAAATGGTGGCTGCTATGCCTCTTGTGCTAGACTGGATGGCCCCAACATAGATGTTATAGTCTTATAGATATGAGTACAGGGTGATAGAGAGTCTGTATTTGAGTACAAACCGGCGGAATACTACGAATATCTTTAATTGAAGGGTGCTTCAGATCACATTTGTTCACAAAACCAAATCAATTATATGGTACTCCTAGTAAGTGCAATGCACATTATATGCCATTCATATGTTTACAGTGTTTAAGTGACAATAAGGGCCTGTTTGGCAGAGCTCCAGATCCTGATTTTTTAGCTTCAGCTCGATTCTCTATAAAATCGATTCTTTGGTGAAAGTGATTCTTATTTGAGAAATAGTTATGAATTTAGTGGGTAGGTTCATAACTGGGAGGTTGTGAATTAGGTAGGGAGCAGGTTTTTTTGGCTTCCAGGCTGCAAGTCAAAAAACATGAACCACTTCCTCAGATTCCTATGTGAAGCTGGTTGATTTTTTCTTGTTGGTAGAGCTCCTCAGTTTCTCATGGGGAAGCTGAAGCTGGGAGCTCTGCCAAACGCACCAGATTGTAAAGTTGAAATTCCCACCAGAACTCTATTTTTGATTTACTTGTTTCATGGTTTTATGATATTTCAGACACGGAGAAAAATGCTACAATTGATATTTTGAAACAAAGCATAGGAGTGACAACAGTACATGTGTTTGTGTTTTATGCAATTTATATACACCCTTTTCTAGCATCCACTACTCATCCTACAAGTGGGAAGTGGGGAAACGAGACAAACTCTGGGAGAAGTAAAAGGTTCGAACATTCTGTGGCTAAAATTTGTTTATACAATAGCCATCCCCAACAATTTTTTATCCTACCCGATCAGTTGTAAGGTTTCATACATAGGGCTTTTTAGTTGATCGATAGTTTTGTAAAGTTGAAGCCTTTTTAGACTTTTTTTTTATTAATCTGTAATTTCTGTCCTGCATACATGCTCCTCTAGAAGCTCATAAAGCAATGCAGGTAAAGGCGGGAAAATAGCATACTAAATCAAAATCAAAGGGCAAATTCTCTTACCTAATACAGATCTCATATTACCCCCTTGGACGTTTTAAGGCGACATACCACCCAAAGGGTATGAAAATGCAAGGTGGGATTAGCTTTTCGACGAAGACCCACCCGTGCAGCCAAGTCCTGTTTGTAAGAACCCGCACAAGAACGGATTATAAAAGAATATTATTCCAAATACTTTTCCGGACGTGTATAGTAGCATTTCGATTCTTAATCTTTTTTTCATTGATTCCCAATAAATGAAGACTTTTTTTCTGTAAACACAGTGATTTTTTTTAATGTATCTGGAACAGAACAATAATAACAAATTTGAAATATTGAATAATTTATTTTTATCAGTATTGTTTCTGATTACAGAATTGAATGAAACTATTGAAGTTCTATAATTAAATTATAATATCTCTGAACAGGTGGCTCTTCAACGGCCTCCTCAATATGCTTGTGGATGCCTTTTCATACTGTCAGAGGTCCTCAAAGCAAAGCGACCATTATGGTATGTGATTAGTTTTCATAATCAAAACATGCCATCAGTTTTTATTAAGATATAATTTACATCGAAATATTCAGGGCGATTGTGCTCCAGAATGAATCTGTTGATGATGGTATTGAGCACTTTGAAGACATTGTAGAGAGCATTGAGAACCCAGCTGTTGCCTCAACAATTCCAGATAAACACAATGACATATTACCTACCCTTGAGAAATACAATTCTGATACTGAGGGTGGTTCTGATAATATAAAACAAGTAAAACTGGTCGCTGGTGATGAGAAGGGTGAAACCAATGCATCAACTAAGGAGTCGACACTGCATGCATTATACAATCCACGACACAGGGAGCCTTCTTACTGGTATTGCCTATTTAATCTCATTTTTTGCATGGATCTTTCAGATTACTTTGTTTAAATGCGAGGCTGCCGAGGCATGAAATATGGTTATGTTAGTATCACACGAGAACCCTCACCAGATTGCAAGTTCAACTTGTCCTCTATTTAGGGGTTCTCTCTTTATACATCTGCTGTGCTGCTCTGGAATATTCTGTAATCGTCTCTGACATTGTTACATCTCTGGCACCTCATTAAATGTAGCCTAGTGCAAACCACAGTGCCATGCTAGAAATATTGTTCTACCAACATGCCAGAAGCTTAGTTCTACCAGCATGCAAAACACCCTGGTTTACCTTGGGTTTTACCACAGGCTGCTATTGGATGAAGTAGAATTGACCCTTCTTTTTCAGTTCTTTGGATTATATAATAGTGTCATTAGTATGTTACTAATTTAGTACCATGAACGTAATTGGCATTACGTGGTTGGAGTTTAGTCTGGCCAAGCAATGTGTGAACGGCCATACCCAATACTCAAGTTTTTGGCTTTACCTGTCAATTGTGCAGTGTAAAGAAGTGAATTATAAGCGTTTGACTTCAACAATCATGTTATCCACTAAGCTCTAATTTTGATATGTTATTCCATTTTATTTATGAAAAAGTTTATTGCATTACTTGTATCAACTGTTAATAAATGTAACACACCAGCCTAGCTTAGCAAGGCCAGGGAATGTTGGGTCTAGTGCCATATGGGTAGATGCAGTGTTTTTGACTCGTATATAATTTGTATGGAACCAACTAAACAAGCACTGCTTAACCCATGCAGTGCTTTTTCACTAGTATATAGTTCCTAAGGAACCAACTAAACGAAGACTGTTTAACCTTTTCCGGCAACACAAGGTTGAAAACCAAGCAGTTGGTGTGTTCCGGACATACCTAGGGTGGTACATTTTCTTCCAAAAAGTAGAAAGGAAGTTTATCTGACAATGATAATTCTGTGCTTTGCAATTGGTGAAATGGATGTTGGTGATAAGTTGCTAACTGATGAGTTACTTTAGTAACTGGTAGAACTGGACTAGTTTATTTTGTCTCAATGCTAGTTCTCAGCTACTATTTTGGCTATGGTACCTGTAGTTGCAGGGAGATTTTAAGGTATTCTCTAGCAAAGATACTTTCAAAAAAGGGAAATTTAGATATATGCCACTGCAAAGTAGCTGATTTTGAATTAGAACATTTCTCTTAATATGGTGACTTTGTGGCATTTTTCCAAGTCATCACTTCAAAATTGGCCGCTTTGTAACGACATATATATACATTTTCCCTCCAAACAAAATTGCAGGGCTAGTTTCAATTCATAATTACACATGAATAGTTGAATTAAAAAATGCATTGTTTGATAAATATGTTACTCAAATTTGCTTTACGTAATTATAAACAATTGGCCATACCCTTTCATTGAAGGATCACTAGTGCCAGAAGCTGAACCAAACCTGCTGTTTTCATTCTAGTACTCAACTGTGCGAGCCCATTTAATGAAAGAACCTAGTTGGTTACTCGTCATTTTTCCTTCTGGTAGCAGTCTCCATGCCGTGCATGACCTGAAACTGAAAAGGTCTTTGCTGACTGTCTACAATATGAAACTCGAATATTATTTATATGAGGTGCATTTTTTGTAAAGGATACTAGAGGCTGTGCACAGAACTAAGTACAATATGTCAATATGATGAGGCTAAATAATCTGTTTGCTTCTTGCTTCCTGCAATTACTAGGGGACTCTGGGAATATATGCCCTTGGTTTAGGAATGTGAAGGTATCTATGAACAAAGTTTCTAATCGTAAGTACCGAGTATTTGAGAACAGAGGGAGTGCATGAAATTGTAGAATTTATCGAAACAATGAAGAAGTCCAAATATTATGAAAACGAAATAATTTAGAAATTTATGGTGAAGTTCTGGAAGTTTTGAAAATGGAATTATTATTCATCGATCTAACATATGGTGAAGTTGGGCTGGGAAATGGGCCAAAGCTGGACCGGCCAGGTGGGCTGGGAAATGGGCCAAGGAGGATTTCAGACTTCAGACAGATAGAAAAAAAAGGAATATACTGGGTGATATACTGATATTAATGAAGCATTTTTGGTCGCCTAATCCTCGCCTAGGCGTCCAGGCGCCCCGGAGGCGACTCGCCTCACCAGGGCGCCGTGATAACCATGGAAACAATGAAGAGGTCCAAATATTATGAAAACGGAATAATTTAGAAATACCCTGGTTTAGGAATGTGAAGGTATCTATGAACAAAGTTTGCAATCAAAAGTACTGAGTATTTGAGAACAGAGGGAGCGCATGAAATTGTAGAATTTATTGAAACAATGAAGAAATTCAAATATTGTGAAAACGAAATAATTTAGAAATTTATGGTGAAGTTCTGGAAGTTTTGAAAATGGAATTATTATTCATCGATCTAACATATGTATTTCGGAAAATGCAACAAATTCTTGTTTGGGATGAATATTATTTTAGTATCAGTAGGAACTTCAGGACTCCCTTGGTATTAGGGGTGCAATTAGGGAGGGTTAGTCTGGCCCACAGCTTGGCCCCTATGGTTGTGAGGAAATTTTGGGATCATGGGTTGGCCTGACCCCAAGGTTTCAAATTTCATTTTCGGTCTATATCTCGGAGGCGACCGAAATCTGAAATTTTGGCAAGATTTCGGAATTTTGGACGAAATTCAAAAAGCTAAATTCAAATCTAGAATTTTTGGATCGGGATTTCTGAGATTTTGGCCGAAATTGCCGAAATCTTGGTAAATTTTAACCGAATGAAAAATGGTTTAAATCACATTTGAAAATTTTTGTGGATAGTCCTGATACATCACTAATGTTCCTATAAAATTTTCAGATGATCAAGCTTGAGGAATTTTTAAAAAGTTTGACGGTACTACTATCCTGATAAAAGCCTTAATGACTTAATGACTATAGTGAGTACATGTATAGATTTGATTGAGCAACCAAAATAGGTTTAGAATTTTTGAAACTTTTAGAGAAGGGTGTTGAGGCAATACTTAAGCAGATAAAATTTTTGGATTATAACCACACTCGAGCGAATTTTTAAAATTCTGACAAGGTTATTGTCTCATTTATGTTCCTTCTATTTTTGATTTTTCAGAGATAACAAATGAAGTTCAATTGTTTTGGAAAATTTTCTATATGATCCTAGACTGCTAAATATGACACCATAAATTTTCTATAGCATGATCAAGCTTGTACATTTTTATAAAACATCTCAAAAATTCGTTTTTTCAACAAAAAAAATCATGGAAGATGACATTCTTAAGAGGTATCGTTCCAAATCCAGTCAAATCCGGCCCAAAAAATTCAAATCTGGTCAAAATATACAAAATTTCGGCAAAATTGAAATCATTGTAGCAATTTGAATTTCCCTTGGATGGGAACAGGTCCAAACTGTGGGGTTGGCCTGCTTGGAAATGTTCTTGCGTGGGAGGTTGCTAGGCTGGCCCGTAACATGGGATGGTGCATACAGCTGGATGGGCTGATGTGCAGTGAGATAAGAGGAACATTAGCATATCATCCACATGTATCTCTTTAACTCTATATGGCCAGCCATTGGTGTTGCATTAATCGTTGCATTAATTGACACCTTAACAACAATGCATGTATCTCAAGCCATTCTGAATACAATCCATCCAGTTACAGAAAAACCTAGGTGAATTGCTGTGGGCCCTCCATTCAGATCCTGTTAGGATTATGGGATTGAACGGATATAGGGTTTTGTGTTACCTTTTGTCCCAGCACATGTGGGTTAGAGCAAAAAAGTTTAGGACCTGTGTTTCTTGTGTTGCCTATGCCCCAATACCTGGGGTTTTCGGAAAATTGCTCTAATGGAATTCATCTTAAAATTCTACTGGCTTCTGCAATCCAATTTTAAACAAAATCTCAAAAAGTAAAGGTAGCTTGGTATTTGTAGTCAACATTTGACCCGACTCTGACCAGATCCCTGATGATTTGTAGCATGGAAATTTTCTTTCATTTTTTAGTACTCTTTTTTTCACTCTGTTAAAAAATGGAAAGTGTGTTGTTTGATCTGCTGTGCCTTCTGCTGTGTTCTCAGCAATGCAGACCGTGTCAGTTGGTGGGAACTAACGATATTGGCCTCACATGTGCACCCATCGGTATCTACTATGGCCAGGACGTTGCTATCTGGCAACTATATTGTATATAGTGGTGATCCATTAACAGACCTATCACTTCCCGCCTTCCTTGACAAATTCATGGAGAAGAAACCGAAAGGAAACCACATTGCTGAAGGAAAATGGCATGGTGGATCACAAATTGCACCAGCTAAAAAGGTATCCCTTGGTTACATGTTATTCTTTTCTTGTGTTGACTTTGAACTGTTCACGTTGTGTTGTTTCTTCTCTCTATCTTTGTTGACGTTTTCCCTCCTATTGTTTTGCCTTATCTTGTCAGAATCTTAACTGGTGTAGTAGTCTGGATTTGTTAGCACTCTCAAGGGCCCCAATTTCTTTGGCTGATCTTTGTGTGTGTGTGCAGATTGACCTGAATCATCATCTCATTGGAGAAGAGCTACTAGAACTGGCAGAAAATGAAGTGCCTCCTGAAGATGTTGTTTTCCACCGTTTCTACATGAACAAGAGTGGCCCTACTAAACGTAAGGCAAAGAAGAGAGCTGCAGTTCCTGATGACGATGCCGGAGAGCTCTTAGCTGATGATGTTGATGATGCTAGCGATGAAAGTGATGATGAGATGGAGGAGGTGGGAGATGGGGTAGCGGAATATGGAGAATATGGCTATGATAATCTGGACGCAAAAGCATTTGAGGAGGAGGAGGATTTGCTTAGAGACGCCAGTGATGTTGAGTTGGATGACATTTCAGATGATAGCGCTTCTAGGGATGGAGGAATGGAAAATGATGATGACGAAGAGCGTCTTGATATTTCCTATATGGATGCTGAAGCCCTGGAGACTGCTGACGATTCGGATGACAACATTAGTGATGCAGAGGCGGCAGCCCGTGGGCAAAAGCGGAAACGTGGTGCAAAGAGTGGTACTTCTCCATTTGCTAGACTAGAAGACTATGAGCATCTCATGGATGGGGATGCTGAGAAGCCAACGTTGAAGAAGCGGAGGCACAAGGTGACTGGGGACAGTGTGGCCGGTAAGGAAAAACCAAAAAAGTTGCGATCACAAAAGAGGAGGTCGAAGAGATCAGAGTGAGAATGCGCTTTTACGCTTTCCCTTATTGGAAATGTTCATGACGATGGTATTCAGTAAAATTTTGTAGCTTTGGAAGATGCTAAAAGGGGACGCTTAAACTGAGCCTAGGAGGTAGTGGAAGATTTATTTTATTTTGTGTGTGCGCGGCTCTCTTTTCACATGATGTGGCTGCGTATTATCTTTTTTTACTTTGGAAAAGGTCTGCTTATTTTACTGCTTCCTCCCTTTTTTGGATATTGGTAACAAAATATTTTGGTTTATGAGAAGTGTCACCAAATTAACCGAACTAAAACGGCAAACAAAACCTAATTAACTTAAAATAATTTGGTTTGGCTAACTCGGAAGACGAGATATTGATACACATCAGATCGAAATAAGAATTCCCCAGCTGGTAGCCGATGGCCAAAGTGAAGGAGGCGGTTCTTGATGACCGGGGCAAGGAGGTGGCGGCGGCGCGGGCGAAGCACGATTTGCTTCATATACTTATTTGCATACATATATAAACCGGTCACAAAATTTCTCATTCAACCTGGTAACGACCTATCGATGGCCAGATTTCGAATTTGTTCGTAGCAACAGAAGCTAAAAAGCCATATGAAGGCGCTTGTCGACGCACGATATCGTCCCAATTATTTAAAAAATAAATTATTTAAGTGTGTCGTGACATGTAGAAAAAGAATTCCTTATTCAACCGAACACAAAAATTTCTCATTCAACCAGTCGAAAATTTTGCAATCAATTAGTCACAAATCACGATTTGGAAAAAAAAAATCTGGCGGCATGCGGCGCCTAGTGGGCGCTGCTGCACCCACTCACAACTCAAAAAAAAATTAACGCATGCATGCAGCGCTTGCTGGGCGCTGCTCCCTCCACGGGTCGGCGTCCACAGCGTGCAGCGCCTGGTGTCCGCGAAATCCCCGTGCAGCGCTCCACGCCAGCGAAACCTGTGCCCATTTCCGTAATTCTAACGCGGTCGTAGCTTTAGATTTGGGAGTTTGAGGAGGTGATGCAGGACCTTGAGTTCATCTTCTCTGATGTCGAATTTGACACTGAATTCGCGGCTATAGTTCCGGTGCTAGGTTATGGTGAGACAATCGGAGGATTTGAATGGTGTGGTGCTTATCGCTAGTCGTAGGCTCACTTGTTGCCTACCGCTCCACCCCTCTTTGGTGCTTCCTCACCTTTATAAACCATGCTTAAGCCCTCTCCACAACTATTATGGGACTATTCCCAACAATAGCTTTGATACCAATTGTTAGCCGGACCGTCATACCTAGACGTTCGGGTCCTAAGTCGTTAGACTATAGTACACTCGTAAGCCCAACCAGAGCAGCGAGCCAAGATTTTTTGGGTCATTTCCCCCTAAAAAGCTAGCTCGGTGAGGGAGCAGCTCGGTGAGGGGGTGCTCCCTCACCCTTGTAAACTATGTTTAAACTCTCTCCACAACCGAAGTGAGACTATTCCCACAGCCTCTTCTGTCTCTCGAATTTTTCAGATCTTTTCTCTTTTCTTTCATGAATTCGTTCATGATTTTCTGAATGTAGCCGCGTTTCACTTCTCCACAGGTTTTCCTCACACGGGGATTTTTCTCTAGCTTCCAAACAAGGATTTAGTGTTATTTACTTGCGCTGTATGCATACTTGTATTTCGATGATTTACCCTTAATTGCTTAATTATATTATTGATGATTTGCCCTTATTAATTTATGTCATCGATGATTTACCTTGTAATGTCAATTATCCATTACACCAAGGTAAATCATCAAATCTCCTACTGAAAACGCATGTATACTCCAGACACGTGCATGCATATGAACGCGTGCATGCATATGAATGCATACTTGGTCATCTATTTGTATCCAGTGAACAACTGCTACATATGTCAGAGAATGAAGATTACCGGCCTCCAGAGTTGCCTGCAACAGCAGTGCAGCCTGAAGCGAATGTCCCGTGAAGCGATGGACTGCCGCTGGATGTGCCTAATTAAGAAATAATGGCTTGTCTAGATGCTGAATTTTTTTTTCCAATCTAGCATCCTTATGTCCATATTTACAAATTTAGCCTCCTTTGTTGCGGCAGGTGTGACAGATATTATATATCTTCTGTTACGCTAAGGGTGCATGGAAGCTCTCTGTCGTGCCTAGCGAGCGTAGAAATGTGCCAGCTACCACAACATCGTAGGCGAGCACAGGAGTAACCAGCCGATCTTGGGCGTATGTGCAGGCGAGTGTGAGCAGCCAGTTGTTCTCGCATTCGTGTGAGCGGTCGGCTGCTCTCGCAGTTGCACGAGCTTCCACGATGCCGGCCAGCTTCCACGCTCGCTGAGCACTGCAGGGGATATGTCTCCTGCCGCAAAACAATCAGTTTTCCAACACTATGTGTAATTTTTTTTTGCACACATTAATGCTAGCACACTATCACATGACGCCATTTCGGTTGTGCCAATCGGGAATAATCCGCAACATATGAGGAATGCAAGGAGCTGCTGAAGGGACGACTAGAGGCCAAGGATGTAACTTTCTATGATCTTTATACCCCTCACATGCTCAATTGCTTTTGCTTTCTGTGCGCTAGATGCTGGTTTTGCCATTGATTGATCTAGGCGGTATGCTAATAAATACGTGCTGGAATGCTCCCTCGCTTTCAAAGAATTTTTCAGCGGACGGCAACCCTGCAGATCTGTAGATTTGTAGATCTACAAGTTCCATGGTTCTTTTCTGAAGGACACGTTTGTTGAGTCGATTTCAGCACAAATATAGCAGTTTTTTTCTGGCCATATCATCGTAAGAATTATATCTCTTATTTGCAAGCTGGGTTACAAATGCCGACAGTGTACGCAAATTTAATATGCATGTTCAAGGCCATATGAGAGCTCAGAATTATATCTCTTATTTGCAAGCTGGGTTACAGATGCTCAGAAGGCGTCGTAGGAATGTCATAAAGAAAATGTATGTATATATAGGAATAATTCGAGGACGCAAATACTAACAACAGAATATTTGAAGAATACCATGCAACATGATGAATAGTTCAACTATATAGTAGCATCTAGCTACAGATAAATTTGACAAAAATTAATAGTTGACAAATAAAGGCTTAATATATAACGCTTCACTTTAAATAGTTGACAAATAAAGGCTTAATATATAACGCTTCACTTTAAGTATTGACTTATCACACACCGATCAAGTCCAAACACATAAAATGGCATAGGAATATTGTCTTTGGCCAAAATAGAACTAGCTAACACTATGCATCTAATGTCTTCACCTAACTAACAAGAATTTTTTCAGTATTTTTTCCAGCAGATCACGAGAAGAACTTGTAGGTCTTGGCGTTGACGATGATCGACCGGAGACCTCCGACAGGCGCCAACACCGACAGAAGCACGCCGACGATTATGCAAAACTGCCAGCCAATCCAAAACATCAATTGGAATTGTGAGTTATGAATATCCATTAATTATTGCAAGCCATCAAGATCGATGTATGTGCGCATGCATAGTGTGTATGTATGTTCTATTGTGCGCGCGTGTCCGTCCTAACTTAAAAAAGACGAAAGGCAAATTATGCAAATAATGACTACCCAGTTGATGCACCAGGAGCAGCCAAACTTCTTTGGCTTCTTGATACGCAACCACATAATGCAAGGAAGCTGTAGAAACAATTTCAATTCGATCAGTTAATTAATAAGACGAAGCAAATTATACGGCACTAGTTAGTACGGTAGAACAAGTAAATAAGGAAGAAGAATCTTACGAAGTATGTTGTTGGGGCAAACGCAAAGCCACCGAAGAACCCTAGCAATCCACCGAAGAACGGGATGGCGATGCCAACCAGCATGGTGAATGCTGTACAAACAAAGAGTGAAAGATGATCATTGTGATATATAGAACTTCGTTAGACTGTAAATTAACATGCCGTGATTAAATGTGTTACGCACCAACGTAGAGCGAGCGTGCGATCAGACGAAGAGGCAACCCAGGCTTGAATCGAAGCTGCTTCACCAGGAAGGTCTCAAGCATGTCGAACACCGGCATCGCATATATCTGCATGAACGTGCAAACTTCAAATAGGCATGCACGGTCTCCGATAGTACGCACGTTTGCTATATATATATATATATATATACACCTCTAGTATACCACTTAAATAATATTATTATATCTCTTTATCTTTTTAAGTATATTCTAATACTGATTATAAGATGCTCCAAAGTGAGTTTCACAAAAATTTCATCAAAGTCCACCCTTTTTAGTATAATTTGTTTATATATTCTTTTTACATATGTAAAAGGGTATATAGTTAAAAATAAAGGGTTTCAATGATTTTTTTCAACTATGTCATGTTAAAAGATCTTAGAATTATTATTAGATTATACTAAAAGTGATAAAGAAGTATAACATTTTTGTTTAAGTGGTATATTAGAGGTGGGAGTATGTACTCCCAGGAGTACGGAAAATGCTTCCTATATATATATATATATTATTAGCTATTAAAGTTTTAAAAAGTTGTCTTCACGCATTCTAAAATAACATCTAAAAAATTAGAGATTATATATTACGCTGCTTCTGCAACGTGATCACAATACGTATGCATGCATGTACATGTATATACGTATGTACCTGGTAGCTGCCGATGACGTGGACGACGACGAACATGTTGGCGGCCGCGATGAGCCAGCGCGGCTTCTGGAGGGTGATGAGGATGTTGTCGTCGACGGCGTTGCCGAAGGTGTAGTAGCCGACGAAGGCGACCGGGAGGTAGCAGATAGCGACGACGAGGTAGGCGACCACGACTCCGAGCCACATGGGCTTCTTGGACGGCTTCTCCGGCGTCGACGGGATGGTTGCCTGGATCTCCAGCACAACGTTGTGCCCGGCATACGCGAACGCAACATCTCCCAGAGCACTCAGGAAGTTGAACGACCGGCCTACCGACGTCGACGCCGTCATGCCGTAGTCCACGTTCGCGTGCCGCCCCTTCTCCAGCGACGCCACCCACGCGATTGTCGAGTAGCTGCACAGGCATTCGTGTTACTTACATGCATGAAATAATCTCGCTACGGCAACAGACACGTGATGGAGAATGCTTTGCGCCTGGAGCAAAGTTGAACTACGTACTTGATGTAGATCAAGGTATGGTACCTGAGGGACATGACTGCTGCGGCGAGGGAGACGCCGGTGATGGAGTTGAAGTTGGGGAGCTGGGAGAGGACAAAGTGGATAGAGCCGAAGATCATGATGAAGTAGGTGGTCCGGATGGGCTTGCAGTCCGGGCAGACGACGTCGTGGAACTTCTGGAGCGACTTGCCGCCGGTGACCATGTAGACGATGCAGACGCCGACCTCGACGATGAGTTGCTGCGGCACGACGATCCAGAGGCCCAGCTTCTCGCCGAAAGCGTGCTGGCCGAGCTCGTGGTAGCGGTCGAAGCGCTTGCCGGGGACGCACTCGTGCATCTCCACCATCTGCCACAGTGTGTAGAGGGTGATGACCCACGACAGAATCATCGCCGCCACACCAGGACCCCTAATAAAAAAAACGTGCTTGTTATTTTTTATATATGCTAAACAAATCATTCTCAATTTTTAAAATGACTGTAGAAGCTACCTCCTAAATAACTATGCCATGTCACCTTTAAAGCCATTGGATCCACGTAGATTATAAATAAACTCTCGTTGTTATTAGTTTGCGCAATATGAAAATTGAAACCGGCAGTACTCATTCAGTCAGATGTTTCGTTATGATTACATAACACTGCTCTCCGACGGTTCAATTTTGACAGTGTTTCGTTACGGCTAGATATATAGCTTGTGTTGCAAAGCACTCATCCAGTCATTATCCCTTCCCAGCTACCAACCAAATCAAAACTAAATTTTGCAGGGCAAGTAATCTATCTGTACACTACACATGCATGCTTGCAATGGAACAATCTTTTTAGGGCTCTATGCAAACAAATTGAGGAGAACGGTATGAAAAGAATAGAACGCCCAACTCTCTTATTTACATTATTATATATGCTCAATCAACTCCGGTTCATCAGGAGGTGTATTCGTAGAAATAAACAAATCAATATCTATGCATCTTTCATTTTTGCTACAATTAGCGAGTCAAAAGGCGCGAGGGCAGGAGCTAGCCAGCGCACGATGGACTCCAAAGTTCTGAAAATCTGGTATACGTGCTTAAACAAAAAAAAAATCGGAAATGCAATTTAAAATCTAAAGAATGACGATTGAGAAAGAGAGAGATTAAAATTAAGGCGTACCATCCGAGCTCGGACATGGCATAGGGCAAGCTGAGCACACCGGCTCCGACCATGGCGGTGACGTTGTGGAAAGCAGAGTACCACCACTTGGCATTCCTCGACGATGTGATCGGTAGCCAATCGTCAATCGCCTTCTCCTTCTCCGCCGCCGTTGTATTCATAGCTGCTGGCGCCATATCTCCCATGACGAAAACTAGAGTGTCATTATCATATATATATATAAGTGGTTAGTTGGCGAAATCCCCGTCCTCCCGGCGAAATACCCGGTCCTTCCCCCCGACCCCGCAAAATGCTACGATCCCCTCGGGCGAAATCCCCGTCCGCAGATCCCCCTCCCGCGCGCTCCCTTCTGGCGAGATCCTCGTCCGGAGATCCCCCGCCGCCCCCGCGAAATCCCCGCCCCATCGCCATCCTCGCTCCGCCTGCCACCTCCTGGTCCCAATCTTCTCCGACCGCGCCGCACTACCTCCCCCTCGCCGGCCACACGGATTCCACCTCACTTCCACCGCTGCACTCCGCCCGCCGCTCTCCTCCTGCCTGGCCCCAACGCTAGCCCTGACCCCGGCCCAAGGCTACGAGAAGAAACGGGAGGCGAGAGAGTTCTGTGCTGTCGCCGCGCTGATGGGTACCTCCGGCCGGACGTGCCTCCTGCTTTTCATCCCAGTTGTGGGAACCGCCTTCGCCGATCAAACCTTCACCACTTCAGGTAATCGCATCGGAGCCTAACTAGATCTCTCGGGCGCTCTCGAATCCCTCCCTGCATCTTTTCTTTCTCAATCGATCCGCCGCTTCTTCGATCCATTAAACGTGTTTCTACATCGCTTCCTTCTCGATTCAAAAAGAAAAGAAGATGGCGATCTACGTGAAGAAGCTGGCGGTGGCGGTGGCGGCGCGGGACGAGACCTCGGTGGAGATGCCGATGTCGTTCATGACGGGGCCGGTGGTTTGTTAATAAATGAATAACTAGGGCCAGTTGCCTTTAGCCATTGTAAATTGATAACTAGACATCTGCTCGTGAATTTATGTTGCTTAGCAGCATTTAGCATTTATTAATATCAGGGTACATGTATTGACACTTGCCCAATTTGACAATGCTAATAGAAAAATACCTGTTGATCTTTCAGATCTTATGTACTGTTCAGAAGCATATACTTCAAGGAGGTCCCAATCGTCTACCTTACACTGTGCCATCCTTAGTATTCTCTGCTGTGAAGGTTTGTTTCATTGTTCACAATTACATTTAAAGAGGATAGAAACCTTAGGAACTTCCACATTCCATGATATCTTCATGCACAAAGCTCCTAAAAAAGCATGAATTGTCTTCGAGCAGGCTGCGTCATAGTAGGCATGCTAACATTTATTTGATTAGGTTTTTACTCTAGAAATGAGTCCTTTTCCACTTATGTTTTTAAATTGCCTTTCTTCAAGGCCTTGTTCAGTGGATAGAGATATAGGGGGACATATCAATTGCATACTCATGTCTAGGTGCAATCATGTAAAGTTTGCATTTGAATTGTTGGATGTGGGAGGATGGTTGGATAAGATTTGGGGGTATGAAAATGCAAGGTGGGATTAGCTTTTCGACGAAGACCCACCTGTGCAGCTAAGTCCTGTTTGTAAGAACCCGCGCAAGAATGGATTATAGAAGAATATTATTCCAAATACTTTTCCGGACGTGTATAGTAGCATTTCGATTCTTAAATCTTTTTTCATTGATTCTTTCCCAATGAATGAAGACGTTTTTCTGTAAACACAATGATTTTTTTAATGTATCTGGAACAGAACAATAATACAAATTTGAAATATTGAATAATTTATTTTTATCAGTATTGTTTGTGATTACAGAATTGAATGAAACTATTGAAGTTCTATAATTAAATTATAATATCTCTGAACAGGTGGCTCTTCAACGGCCTCCTCAATATGCTTGTGGATGCCTTTTCATACTGTCAGAGGTCCTCAAAGCAAAGCGACCGTTATGGTATGTGATTAGTTTTCATAATCAAAACATGTCATCAGTTTTTATTAAGATATAATTTACATCGAAATATTCAGGGTGATTGTGCTCCAGAAACATTGTAGAGAGCATTGAGAACCCAGCTGTTGCCTCAACAATTCCAGATAAACACAATGACATATTACCTACCCTTGAGAAATACAATTCTGATACTGAGGGTGGTTCTGATAATATAAAACAAGTAGAACTGATTGCTGGTGATGAGAAGGGTGAAACCAGTGCATCAACTAAGGAGTCGACACTGCATGCATTATACAATCCACGACACAGGGAGCCTTCTTACTGGTATTGCCTATTTAATCTTATTTTTTGCATGGATCTTTCAGATTACTTTGTTTAAATGCGAGGCTGCCGAGGCATGAAATATGGTTATGTTAGTATCACACGAGAACCCTCACCAGATTGCAAGTTCAACTTGTCCTCTATTTAGGGGTTCTCTCTTTATACATCTGCTGTGCTGCTCTAGAATATTCTGTAATCGTCTCTGATATTGTTACATCTTTGGCACCTCATTAAATGTAGCCTAGTGCAAACCTCAGTGCCATGCTAGAAATATTGTTCTACCAACATGCTAGAAGCTTAGTTCTACCAGCATGCAAAACACCCTGGTTTACCTTGGGTTTTACCGCATGCTGCTATTGGATGAAGTAGAATTGACCATTCTTTTTCAGTTCTTCGGATTATTTCATAGTGTCATTAGTATGTTACTAATTTAGTACCATGAACGTAATTGGCATTACGTGGTTGGAGTTTAGTCTGGCCAAGCAATGTGTGAATGGCCATACCCAATACTCAAGTTTTTGGCTTTACCTGTCAATTGTGCAGTGTAAAGAAGTGAATTATAAGCGTTTGGCTTCAACATTCATGTAATCCACTAAGCTCTAATTTTGATATGTTCTTCCATTTTATTTGTGAAAAAGTTTATTGCATTACTTGTATCTACTGTTAATAAATGTAACACACCAGCCTAGCTTAGCAAGGCCTGGGAATGTTGGGTCTAGTGCCATATGGGTAGATGCAGTGTTTTTGACTCGTATATAATTTGTATGGAACAAACTATACAAGCACTGCTTAACCCATGCAGTGCTTTTTCACTAGTATATAGTTCCTAAGGAACCAACCAAACAAAGACTGTTTAACCTTTTCCGGCAACACAAGGTTGAAAACCAAGCAGTTGGTGTGTTCCGGACATACCTAGGGTGGTACATTTTCTTCCAAAAAGAAGAAAGGAAGTTTATCTGACAATGATAATTCTGTGCTTTGCAATTGGTGAAATGGATGTTGGTGATAAGTTGCTAACTGATGAGTTACTTTAGTAACTGGTAGAACTGAACTAGTTTATTTTGTCTCAATGCTAGTTCTCAGCTAGTATTTTGGCTATGTTACCTGCAGTTGCAGGGAGATTTTAAGGTATTCTCTAGCAAAGATACTTTTAAAAAAGGGAAATTTAGATATATGCCACTGCAAAGTAGCCGATTTTGAATTAGAATATTTCTCTTATTATGGTGACTTGGTGGCATTTTTCCAAGTCATCACTTTGCAATGGCATATCTCAAAATCGGCCACTTTGTAATGACATATATATACATTTCCCCTCCAAACAAAATTGCAGGGCTAGTTTCAATTCATAATTACACATGAATAGTTGAATTAAAAAATGCATTGTTTGATAAATATGTTACTCAAATTTGCTTTACGTAATAATAAACAATTGGCCATACCCTTTCATTGAAGGATCACTAGTGCCAGAAGCTGAACCAAACCTGCTGGTTTCATTCTAGTACTCAACTGTGCGAGCCCATTTAAGGAAAGAACCTAGTTGGTTACTCGTCATTTTTCCTTCTGGTAGCAGTCTCCATGCCATGCATGACCTGAAACTGAAAAGGTCTTTGCTGACTGTCTACAATATGAAACTCGAATATTATTTATATGAGGTGCATTTTTTGTGAAGGATACTAGAGGCTGTGCACAGAACTAAGTACAATATGTCAATATGATGAGGCTAAATAATCTGTTTGCTTCTTGCTTCCTGCAATTACTAGGGGACTCTGGGAAAATATGCCCTTGGTTTAGGAATGTGAAGGTATCTATGAACAAAGTTTCCAATCGTAAGTACCGAGTATTTGAGAACAGAGGGAGTGCATGAAATTGTAGAATTTATCGAAACAATGAAGAAGTCCAAATATTATGAAAACGAAATAATTTAGAAATCCCCTGGTTTAGGAATGTGAAGGTATCTATGAACAAAGTTTGCAATCAAAAGTACTGAGTATTTGAGAACAGAGGGAGTGCATGAAATTGTAGAATTTGTTGAAACAATGAAGAAATTCAAATATTGTGAAAACGAAATAATTTAGAAATTTATGGTGAAGTTCTGGAAGTTTTGAAAATGGAATTATTATTCATCGATCTAACATATGTATTTTGGAAAATGCAACAAATTCTTGTTTGGGTTGAATATTATTTTTGTAACAGTAGAAACTTCAGGACTCCCTTGGTATTAGGGGTGCAATTAGGGAGGGGTAGTCTGGCCCACAGCTTGGCCCCTATGGTTGTGAGGAAATTTTGGGATCATGGGTTGGCCTGACCTCATGGTTTCAAATTTCGTTTTCGGACTATATCTCGGAGGCGACCGAAATCCGAAATTTCGGCAAGATTTCGGAATTTTGGATGAAATTCAAAAAGCTAAATTCAAATCCGGAATTTTTTGGATCGCGATTTCCAAGATTTCGGCCGAAATTGCCGAAATCTTGGTAAATTTTAACCGAATGAAAAATGGTTCAAACCACATTTGAAAATTTTTGTGGATAGTCCTGACACATCACTAATGTTCCTATAAAATTTTCAGATGATGATCAAGCTTGAGGAATTTTTAAAATTTTGATGGTACTACTATCTTGATAAAAGCCTTAATGACTGTAGTGGGTACATGTATAGATTTGTTTGAGCAACCAAAATAGGTTTAGAATTTTTGAAACTTTTAGAGAAGGGTGTTGAGGCAATACTTAAGCTCATAAAAATTTTGGACCATGATCACACTCGAGTGAAATTATAAAATTCTGACAAGGTTACTATCTCATTTATGTTCCTTCTGTTTTTGATTTTTCAAAGATAACAAATGAAGTTCAATTGTTTTGGAAAATTTTCTATATGATCCTAGACTGCTAAAGATGACACCATAAATTTTCTAGAGCATAATCAAGCTTGTACATTTTTATAAAACATCTAAAAAATTCGTTTTTTCAACAAAAAGAAATTCATGGAAGATGACATTCTTAAGAGGTATTGTCCCAAATCCGGCCCAAAAAAGTTGAAATCTTGTCAAAATACGCAAAATTTCGGCAAAATTGAAATCATTGTAGCAATTTGAATTTCCCTTGGATGGGAACAGGTCCAAACCGTGGGGTTGGCCTGCATGGAAATGTTGTTGTGTGGGAGGTTGCTAGGCTGGCCCGTAACACGGGATGGTGCATACAGCCGGATGGGCCGATGTGCAGAGTGAGATAGAGGAACATTTGCATATCATCCGCATGTATCTCTTTAACTCTATATGGCTGGCCATTGGCGTTGCATTAATCGTTGCATTAATTTACACCTTAACGACAATGCATGTATCTCAAGCCATTCTGAATACAATCCATCGAGTTACAGAAAAACCTAGGTGAATTGCTGTGGGCCCTCCATTCAGATCCTGTTAGGATTATGGGATTGAACGGATATAGGGTTTTGTGTTACCTTTTGTCCCAGCACATGTGGTTTAGAGCAAAAAAGTTTAGGACCTGTGTTTTTTGTGTTGCATATGCCCCAATACCTGGGGTTTTCTGAAAATTGCTCTAATGGAATTCATCTTAAAATTCTACTGGCTTCTGCAATCCAATTTTAAACAAAATCTCAAAAAGTAAAGGTAGCTTGGTATTTGTAGTCAACATTTGACCCGACTCTGACCAGATCCCTGATAATTTGTAGCATGGAAATTTTCTTTCATTTTTTAGTACTCTTTTTTTTCACTTTGTTACAAAATGGAAAGTTTGTTGTTTGATCTGCTGTGCCTTCTGCTGTGTTCTCAGCAATGCAGACCGTGTCAGTTGGTGGGAACTAACGATATTGGCTTCACATGTGCACCCATCGGTATCTACTATGGCCAGGACGTTGCTATCTGGCAACTATATTGTATATAGTGGTGATCCATTAACAGACCTATCACTTCCCGCCTTCCTCGACAAATTCATGGAGAAGAAACCGAAAGGAAACCACATTGCTGAAGGAAAATGGCATGGTGGATTACAAATTGCACCAGCTAAAAAGGTATCCCTTGGTTACATGTTATTCTTTTCTTTTGTTGACTTTGAACTGTTCACGTTGTGTTGTTTCTTCTCTCTATCTTTGTTTACTTTTTCCCTCCTATTGTTTTGCCTTATCTTGTCAGAATCTTAACTGGTGTAGTAGTCTGGATTTGTTAGCACTCTTAAGGGCCCCAATTTCTTTGGCTGATCTTTGTGTGTGTGTGCAGATTGACCTGAATCATCATCTCATTGGAGAAGAGCTACTAGAACTGGCAGAAAATGAAGTGCCTCCTGAAGATGTTGTTTTCCACGGTTTCTACATGAACAAGAGTGGCCCTACTAAACGTAAGGCAAAGAAGAGAGCTGCAGTTCCTGATGACGATGCCGGAGAGCTCTTAGCTGATGATGTTCATGATGCTAGTGATGAAAGTGATGATGAGATGGAGGAGCTGGGAGATGGGGTAGCGGAATATGGAGAATATGGCTATGATAATCTGGACGCAAAAGCATTTGAGGAGGAGGAGGATTTGCTTAGAGACGCCAGTGATGTTGAGTTGAATGACATTTCAGATGATAGCGCTTCTAGGGATGGAGGAATGGAAAATGATGATGACGAAGAGCGTCTTGATATTTCCTATATGGATGCTGAAGCCCTGGAGACTGCTGACGATTCGGATGACAACATTAGTGATGCAGAGGCGGCAGCCCGTGGGCAAAAGCGGAAACGTGGTGCAAAGAGTGGTACCTCTCCATTTGCTAGACTAGAAGACTATGAGCATCTCATGGATGGGGATGCTGAGAAGCCAACGTTCAAGAAGCGGAGGCACAAGGTGACTGGGGACAGTGTGGCCGGTAAGGAAAAACTACAAAAGAGGAGGTCGAAGAGATCAGAGTGAGAATGCGCTTTTACGCTTTCCCTTATTGGAAATGTTCATGACGATGGTATTCATTAAAATTTTGTAGCTTTGGAAGATGCTAAAAGGAGACGCTTAAACTGAGCCTAGGAGGAAATGGAAGATTTATTTTATTTTGTGTGTGCGCGGCTCTCATTTCACATGATGTGGCTGCGTATTATCTTTTTTATTTTGGAAAAGGTCTGCTTATTTTACTGCTTCCTCCCTTTTTTGGATATTGGTAGGGGTGGTTTTTTTTTTTTTTGCCAAGTCGGTCAATTTATTTGGTAAAAAAATATTTTGGTTTATGAGAAGTGTCACCAAATTAACCGAACTAAAACGGCAAACCAAACCTAATTAACTTAAAATAATTTGGTTTGGCTAACTCGGAAAACTGAGATATTGATACACATCAGATCGAAATAAGAATTCCCCCGCTGGTAGCCGATGGCCAAAGTGAAGGAGGCGGTTCTTGATGACCAGGGCAAGGAGGTGGCGGGGCGCGGGCGAAGCACGTTAGATTTGAGAGTTTGAGGAGGTGATGCAGGACCTTGAGTTCATCATCTCTGACGTCGGATTTGACACTGAGTTCACGTCCATCGTTCCGGTGCTAGGTTATGGTGAGACAATCGGAGGATTTGGATGGTGTGGTGCTTATCGCTAGTTGTAAGCTCACTTGTTGCCTACCGCTCCACCCCTCTTTGTTGCTAGCCCTCATCGCTCTTAGTGTTGATTGCGGCTTGTTGATGGTGCTCGTATGGTGACTGGTAGGGTTTGATGGGGTGGGGAATTTGGGGATTGGGAGTGGTTCATGCTATGCAAGTACGAGAGAGAGAGAGAGAGATGCGAGCTAGACATAGATATAGGGTATATATGCTTTGGGTAGGCCATAGGGATCGACGGGCTGTTACATGCTTAGTTTATAAGTAAATTTCACAAAGCTATATATATATATTTACGAATTATTAGAAACTACATATTTTAGCTTTTATTTTACAAAACTACATATTTTAGGAGAGTTTGTATCACAAAACTACATATTTTAGAATTGATTGGTTCTTGCAACATGTCTGACAGTATGAGTCCATATGGCAGCTTATGAGCTAGTGAAATTGGAAATAGGTGTGGGTGAAGCTGCCATATGTGCTCACATTATCAGACCTGTTACAAGAAATGGTTGATTCTAAAAACTATAGTTTTGTGATATAAATTCTCTAAAAGTCTATAGTTCTGTGAAATAGAAGTTCGAACTAATAGTTTAACGATAGTTTGTAAAAAGTTAGTTTTATGATATTTACTCTTAGTTTAGTGATCAATTTTTTTTAATCTAATCCGTTTTCGAGAGGTGGAAATAGATACAACCAAAGATAGCACAATGCAAAAATAGGAATCGAGCAGATAACCGATAACTGAACAAACTGAGAATTTCGGTTTATTCAGTTCTGGGTAGAAATGCCTACCCCTGGACGGGGCTTCCCTGTGTTGAGAAACCTTGCTAATGGGTGTAGTCCAGGGTTTCCCGACAGATCGAATTCAATGAACAGAGAGACAGAGTGTACGGAGGAACGAGAATTCTTTATTGCTTTCTCTCATGTGTACAATAAGGGGGGACCCCTCTATTTATAGCCTCCATCTAGGGTTTCGGCAAACGGGCCATTATGGGCCTTCGTGGGCTTTAGGGTTTCTTAACACTCCCCCTTGGGCCTTTTGCCGCGAGATGCATATGCCTCATCAAAACTCCAGAAAAACCCACTGGGAAAAAATACTTGGAGAAAGAGTACATAGCATACGCTTGCTGTGTTGCACGAATTGCCTCATCAAAAACCTTACGTGAGAAACTTCCGTGAAAACTCACTAAGAAAAAAAGAATACAATTCACCCAAACTTCAATGTTAATCTTTAAGATCACGTTGGGTACTCAAACTTCAAGTTCAAGATTTATGTAGGAGTATGTGAAATATCTCCCCCTGAAATCTGCATTTCTCTAAGTCTCATCATCCCAATTCTTTTAACGCACCTTTCAAAAGTAGATGCTGGGAGTGACTTAGTGAATAAATCTGCAAGATTTTCACATGACTTAGTATGCAGTACCTTAATCTCGATCATCTTATGCAATTCATGAGCATAGAAAAACTTGGGTTGATATTCTTCGTGAGATTGCTTTTCACATATCCTATTTGTACTTAGGCAACACAAGCTGCATTATCTTCATAGATGATCGTGGGAGTTTGTTCAATGTTCAAACCACATGACTTCTGGATGTGGTGAACCATTCTTCGAAGCCATGCATATTCACGGGAGGCTTCATACAAGGCAATGATTTTCGAGTGGTTTGTCGACGTCGAGACAAGAGTCTGTTTAGACGACTTCCAGGAAACTGCTGTTCCTCCACAAAAGAAAACATATCCCGTTTGGGACTTTCCAGTATGTGGGTCCGATAGGTACCCAACATCGGCATAACCGACCAAGCTTAGTTCATTCATATTTCTATAGAATAGGCCGAGGTCCTTGCTTCCTTGTAGGTAACGGAAGATGTCTTTAACCCCTTTCCAATGCCTTTTGGTGGGTTCTGCGCTGTACCAGGATAGCAGATTTATGGCGAACGCAATGTCCAGCCTGGTGCTATTTGCAAGGTACATGAGCGCTCCAATTGCACTCAGATATGGGAATTCCGCTCCCAGGACTTCCTCCCCCTCTTCTCTAGGCCTGTATGGATCTTGGTCTGCTTGGAGTGACCTTCTGACTATTGGGGTTTTCGCAGGATATGATTTTTCAAAACCAAATCTTTCCAACACTTTCTGCGTGTAGGCTGATTGATGTACCAAGATTCCTCCTTGGACATGTTCAAGCTGCAAACCTAAACAGAACTTAGTTTTACCCAAGTTTTTCATTTCAAACTCAGACTTCAAGTATGAGCATGCCTCTTCAATTTCTTCATCTGTTCCAATGATATTCAAGTCATCTACATAGACGGAGATTATACAGAATCCATTCGGGGATCACTGTATAAATACGCATGGACAATCTTCGCTGTTCGTGTAGCCTTTCTTGCAGAGAAAGTCACTCAAGCGATTGTACCACATTCTTCCTGACTGTTTTAGCCCGTACAATGATTTCTCCAATTTCACACTGTACAGGTTTCTGTTTATTCTGTCTTGATTCGGGATAGGGATACCTTCTGGTACTTTCATGTATATCTCGAATCCAAATTTCCATACAAATATGCTATAACAACATCCATTAGCTTCATTTTCAACTTCAAGTTGACTGCCATTGAGATCAAATATCTAAAGGTAATTCCTCCCATGACCGGAGAATAGGTTTCTTCATAATCAACCCCAGGACGTTGAGTGAAACCTTGAGCAACAAGTCTCGCCTTGTATCTTACAACTTCATTGTTTTCATTCCTTTTCCGAACAAAAACCCATTTGTAACCTACGGGGTTTATATGGGGAGGCATGCGGCACACTGGCCGAAACACATCTCTTTTGTTCAGAGAGACTAACTCTGCGGTGATTGCCTTCTTCCATTCTTTCCAATCTAGCCTTTTCTTACATTCTGCGAGAGATGCAGGCTCGGGATCATGATCAATGATCGAGGCGATCTTATTTGCAAAGTATGCATCGACATTGGCTGTTGCTCTATTCAGGGATTCTTCTGTTATTACAAAATTTATGGCCATTTCGTCATGGGGTGCTTCATACACTTCTACTTGCTCTTCACTACTATTTTCTATCACAGGAGCAAGTTCCTCTAGCTTTTCGTCGCCCATGTGTGCGCACACATTGTTTCCGGCGGCTTCCTGCAATGGAAGATTTAAATCTGGAATTGCCTTTTCCATAGGCTTCTTTCCAACGCCAGGTCTCAACTGGCTCCCCTTCTTTCCTTAGGGCATCTTTGTGATTGGCTATGGTAAGTCCTCTTACCCAGTTTTCTCCAGACGTCTCCGGGTACTTTGGGTTTGAGAAGCCAGATTTCCTGTCCTTTTCCTTTGAGGCCTCTGAACAGGATGAGGGATACTTTCTGTTTTCTTTGGTACTTCCACCCTCTCTGGTGCATTTTTTGCAGGTACATGTAACTTAATCACGCCTTTCAGATCACAAAAATGATCAGGCAGTTCATTCGCTAAGTTTTGCAAATCAATTATCTTCTGGACTTCTTGATTTGCTTCATTAGTGTGCGGGTCATGCGCGGAGATCCCAGTGGAATGCCATATGATTTCCCAGCATTTTTCATCCAAAGTTTGATTTCCTCCCCCTAATGACGGGAAACGGTCCTCGTCAAAGATACAATCAGCAAATCGGGCTGTATGCAAGTCTCCAGTCATGGGTTCCAAATACCTGATTATGGATGCACTTTCATAACCAACGTATATCCCAGACTTGTGGAGAGGGCCCATTGCAGTCTGTTGAGGGGGCGGTATAGGTACATATACCAAACATCCAAACTTTCTGAGATGGGAAATATTCGGGATGACCCCTTGCGCTAATTGCATAGGTGAATGGATGTTGTAGGCCGATAGTCTAGAATTGATGAGTGCTGCTGCGTGCAGGACTGCGTGTCCCCAACAAGTGTTGGGCAAGTTACAACTCTGCAAGAGCGGTCGGGCTATGAATTTAATCCTCTTTATTAGTGCTTTAGCTAGTCTATTTTGCGTATGGACGTGCGGTACAGAGTGCTCAACTGCTATTCCTGTTGCTGTGCAATAATCTTCAAATGCCTTAGAAGTAAATTCGCCAGCATTGTCCATTCGAATAGACTTCACACGATGATCAGGAAATGCATTCTTAATTCTGATGATCTACGAGATTAGCTTTGCAAAAGTATGGTTTCTGGTTGACAGCAAGCATACGTGCAACCATTTCGAGAACGCATCAATGAGCATCATGAAGTACCGAAATAGCCTTGACAAGGGCTGAATCGGGCCACAAATATCCCCCTGGATGCGTTCCAGGAATGCAGGGATTTCATTTTGCAATTTCATAACAGAGGGTCAGTTATTAATTTCTCGGTGGCACATGCATGGCACACAAAATCTTCATGATTCGGGAAATTTTGAACATTAATGCTATGACCTTGTGAGTTGTTAACTATATTTCTCATCATTCTAAGATCAGGATGACCTAATCTACAATGCCATAAAGAAAAATAATTTAGAGCTTCTAAAGACAGTCTTCAGAGAAGTATACACTGTGGGTGCAATGATTTTCGTGTAGTACAACCCAAATTCATATGAGGGAGATTTTTCTAATACCATTTTTCCACATACTGCGTGTTTCACAATACACAAATATTCTTTGCCATTTTCTTCATTAGTTTCTACGTGAAACCCATTGGCGCGGACGTTTTTAAAACTCAAGAGAGTGCGCGTTGATTTAGGGTACAAGAGGGCTTCTTTAATGACCAAAGTAGTACCCATTGGCAATATAATTGTGGCTCTTCTGGAGCCTATTATATATGAATCGCTTCCTGCGATCGTAGTAATTCTTCCAGCGTTCTTCGTGATCGACTGGAAGTATTTCGACTCTCTTAAGATGGTATTTGTTGTGCCACTATCAACAATGCATATCTCCTCCATTTGGGTGCTACACAGTTTCTATTCAAAAATATAGTTCTAATCAGACAGTGGCAAAGTAATTCAAATATTGCTTGCAAAAATAGAATACTGAAATAAAGGATAAATTACATATTCATTCATGAGAAAGAAAAAGTATGCTCTTCGAGAGCTTACAATTCATTATTCAAAATTCATTAATAACCACAATCTAAAATAGATGTTAATAATGCGATTCATGCTTTGGACTTTCCCTGAACCGGATTCTTCTCCTCTTTAGTGATCTTCTTGCCACATAGAGAGAGATTGGTACAAATTTTGTACAAGGTAGAATTGTACTCGGCCACTGTTTTGTAGTCCGTAAACCTCAGGCGAACCCAATCTTGCTGTGCTTGGAGCAAGATGGTGGACTTGAGTTTCTCCGCTTCAAGTGCGATTCATAACACAGGTGCACTCTCCTTAGCCATATATTCATTCTTCAAAAGTGGCTGAGAGGTGATGCCCGAGGAAGTGCAAAGCTTGATCGTTCTGCTCGGTAGTAGGTTGTGCGTCCTTCGAGGACCCTAGGCCGATGGCAGTTCGGAACTTCTTGCTCCTAAGCACGATCTTCATATCTGGTGCCTATGTTAGATAGTTCTGACCATTCAGGGCCAGTTCTTCAAACTCACGTTTGACAATGCTATTCATTTACATATTCATAAGATTCTTTCATTAGATTACTTCGTGCAATCTAATAGAGAGTGGTTACAAGATTCATAAATGCATAAATTAAATTCTCATGAATTTCCAGTAAACTAAAGAAAGTACAAGATTCATAAATATTCACAAAGATTCATAGATATAGTTTTGTGCATGTATGTGATCGACTTCGTGCATGCGATCAGATTCATGCACGCGATCGGCTTCGTGCGATTGGCTTCATGCATGCGATCGGATTCATGTGCACGATCGGCTTCGTGCGATCGGTTTCATGCATGCGATCGGGTTCATGCACGCGTCTTTCCTGGCGCAACGGTGGCCGCTTCGTGCGGTGTGCTTGAATTCACATGAATTTACAGTAAAAGAGGAAAGCAATAATTACAAAATGCATAAAATATTCATAAATGTTGCAAAGGAATGCTAGAAAATTAATATCATAGTTAAATAATTTCCTAGAATTTTCTAGCAATTTTCCATAATTTTCCTGTTATTTTTCATTAATTTTTCGAATTTCTTACTGGTTTTCGGAAAAGAAACGAAAAAGCAAAAACAGAGATTAAAGGAACTAGGGGCAAAAGGGTAAATTCCCCTTCCCCTTTTCTTTATCGGATTTGAACCGGATTTCAATTTCGGCTGCTTCTGGACTTCGAGTCCATCGTCTTCATGCTTTTTGCTTGCGCGACCAGGAGGCGAGGCGATCAGCGACCGGCGGCGCGGGCGAGCGCTTGGGGGCGAGGCGGCCAGTGACGCGACTTCAAGCTGTCGGGCTCGTGTCGCGGGTGCTGGCGGCGGCTTTGAGCGCGGCGTCTGTGAGGCGATGGCGGCGACAGCGTCTTCGAGCGCGGGAGCTGAGGCACGGCTGGGCGGTCTGTGGCGCGGCACGTGCTACGAGCGCGGCGGCGGCGTCTGTGAGACGCAATGTGAAAACTGAGGCTAGGTGGCGGTGCGCTGCAGATGCGCGAGCCGAAGCACGGCGGCGGCGTCTTCGAGGCGCGCAGCGGAGTCTCCGAGGTGGCCGGGCGATGGCGTTGTCTTCGAGGCACAACGCGGGAGACGCAGGAGCCGAGCCGGGCTGCTCGATGCTGCGGGCGCGGCGGTGTCACCTTCGAGGCGCGACGGGAGAGTCGAGGCGGTTCGGCCGGCGGCGCTGCGGGCGCGCGGAGGCCGAGACAGGCCGGGCGAAGGCGCTACTGGCGTGCGAAAGCCGAGGCGCGAGGCGGCGGCGCTGCAAACGCGCAAAAGCCGAGGCGGTCCGCTTGGCGCGCTGCGGCGGCGGCCTGCGAGGCCGAGGCGCTCGGTCGTCGGCGCAAGCGACCGACGGTGCAAATGGCGACGCTTCGTGCTGCGTGGAGGCCGACCGACGCTTCGAGCATCAAGGTTGTCGGTTCCCTCCTTTTTTTCTAGATGTACTGTAGCAATACAAAATAGTAGCTTCGTGCTACGCAGATTGTAAAAAGAAGAACACATGCAGATTGTAGCTTCACGCCAAGTAGATGCATACGTAGGATTCATACGCGAGATTAGATCAATCCCTGTATCTCACCTTTTCAATTCTGCGTCGGTGGTAGAGGCTCGTGCTGATAACGTGTTGAGAAACCATGCTACCGGGTGTAATCCAGGGTTTCCCGACATATCGAATACAATGAACAGAGAGACAGAGTGTACGGAGGAATGAGAATTCTTTATTGCTTTCTCTCATGTGTACAATAAAGGGGGATCCCTCCTCTATTTATAGCCTCCATCTAGGGTTTCGGCAAACAGGCCATTATGGGCCTTCGTGGGCTTTAGGGTTTCTTAACACCCTGTACCAATCTGTGTAGGGCTGGAAATTTGGCTCGCGGCTCGCAGCTCGGCTCGGGCTCGGCCAGGCTCGGCTCGGCTCGGTCAGGCTCGCGGCTCGGAGCGAGCCCGAGCCGAGCCTATTTTTGTGACTCGGTTTTTCAGCGAGTCGGCTCAGCTCAGCTCGCACCGGCTCACGAGCCGCTCGTTGGTTCGGCCCAATTAGCCCATATAAGCAAAACCCTAAGCGATACCTTCAGAATTTTGAATTCTTGAACCCTTGATGATGCGATGTCAGTGTTTCTGTTTACTAATTATTCTATTGAACCTCTAGGTTTACTAATTCTGAATGCAATAACAGTGTTTACTAATTCTGAATGCAATTTCTTGAACTCTTGATAATGAATGCAAATGCAATTATGTTTTTTTGTTAGTAATATCTTGACTTTATTACTCGAAAGCTATGTTGTTTAGTCATTTCTGAAGTTTTATATTAAAACTTGAAAAAAAACTTTTATTGGTCTGGCTCGGCGAGCCAACGAGCCGGCTCGCGAGCCGACCTCGAGCCGAGCCGAGCCGAATTTTTGGGCTCGCCTCAGGACCGAGCCGAGCCTGGCTCGGCTCGCCACTTGACCGAGCCGCACCGAGCCGAGCCGAGCTTGGCTCGGCTCGTTTCCAGCCCTAAATCTGTGCTCCATCAATCAGTGGCCATAATTTTAGTAAGGCCCGCCTCTGTCTTCTACAATTTCTCTCTCTTGAAGTTTTCTCTATCTTGGCTATCAAACCGTGATTCAGCTTCTATCCCAGCAGTACCTCTGTTGCCTTTGCCTACAGCAAATGGGCTTTATGGCATGCTAGCCACCGTGGCACTCGCGATGCTGCACACGAACTCCTATGGTTGATCATTTCCAGCCCGTGCGAGTTCCACAATGTATTGCTTTCCAAAACCGTTCATCGACATCTCGAAGGACAAAAAAGATGACTAGAAGAGGATATATAGGTGCCAAATAAAAATTTTCTCTTCAAAAATATGCAAACGATTTTTCTAAAAGAGTAAATTAAAAAGCTCAGCAAACCTAGCACTGAATAAATGAGTAGAACTTCCAAAGTCTCATTTATAAAAGAGCCAACTAAAAGGCTCAATCAACCCACTACTTGACAAAAGAGTAGAACTCCCAAAACCTAGTTTGTAAAAGAGCCAACTAAAAGGCTCAGCCAGCCTTAGCAGTAGACAAAATAGCAGAACTCTCAAATAAATAGTAAAACCAGGATAAACAGTAAAATCAACGTGATCTCAGAATTAAGAATCGTTCTAACTTTTAATCGGCTGATCTAAATCCCGTGAAACTTTATGTGCACTTTCCTATGAAAGTCAGGAATTTATTCCAACCTTCAATCGCAAGGATTGACGTTAAAGTTCTGACCTTTTTTTAGTTTGAGGAAGGTTGCATCAAAACCAGGAAAGACTCACAATAGATACCCTGAGTTTGCTCATAGGGATTTGATGATCAAAAAGCTCTTAGATGATCTTTCATATGTCACAAGTAAAAACCTTAAAGGCACACCCTTCAAGCGAGTAAGAAAAGATCTATTGGTTTCTTTAGAGGAATCTTATAGATCTTGTTCAAAGTTTGTGTAGATGATTAGGATATGATCTGCAGAAGATTCATCCATCAATCGTTCATCTTTGGTAGCATAAGATTAAGAGAAAAAGAAACCAAACGAGAGATCAATGACTTAAAAAGAAAGGAGACTAAAAACTTGAGCAAAGATAAGTTCTAGTGGATCTTGCTGGATTGAAAAATGCTCTTAATGAACTCCTTAACCTCTTATGCATCCTAGATCCAGTAGAGACAGAGCAAATAGAAGGATGTGAAGCATAACTCAATTTGCAAGAAAGAACCAAGCACAAGTGTAAGAACTAAAATAGATTTCAAAACATAGATGAACTTGGACTCTTGCATATTTATAAACAAGCATTCTTTAATTGTCCATGTTTATTTGGACTGTTTGAGGATATGTGGTTCAGGCAAGTTTTTAAACTATTGTACAACTTCAAAGAAAGTTTCGATAGTATCTTCCTGGTGTTCTCCAGATACACACCCTCTTGACTTGTTGTTGAGACATGTATTTGGAGAACAGAAGTCAAATATTGCCGAAATTTTCTCTAAAGTTGTACAACAGCTTAGGAACTTGTCCGAACCATATATTCTCAAATGAGATTAGGACCTAACCTAATTAGAGATTTAGAGTCATCATTGGTACGTACTTAGTTGATCAACAGATAAATATTTTTTTAAGATCATTCATTAATCTGTTAATTTATTATAATATGCTGTTACAATAATATGCTATGAATTATCCATTAATCTATTAATTTACCTGATTCATTGTCAAGTCAACATAATATATGAATTGCTTTCTCTCATTAAGTTTAGGGTTGATATATATATTTGAAATGTCGCAAAGAGAGAGTATTGGCTTATCACCAGACATAATAGAAGGTGATGCTGAGGGGCTAAGTAAGGTGACAAATATTGAGGGGCCAAATAAGGTGAGAAAGGCTTGAGGACCGAATAAAGGGACCATAGGGAGAACGTCGTAGGTTCTCCACTTTGATGCCACGGGGGTATGTACAGGTCCTCCCAAGTATAAGGGACGCTACCGATTTTTTCTCGGCCAATTGGTTAGGAAGAGAGTACCGATCATAGTTAAAGACTAGAGGAAGGAAGTCAAAGCTGAGTAGAAGAATCGACTGTAGGACGAAGTTAAGAGAAAATGGATTATACCATAGAAGTTTGAAAGTAATGTGAGGCGGTACGCCTTGAAGAGAATGGGTGTGCCTTTGAGGCTCTTCAGGGTTATCATGCATAGTGAGTACATGCTGAAAGGCCGTACTCTCTTCGAGATGTATCTATTTGTGTCTCTCGATGTTTACGAGGAGTTTACAAGGACGAAGAGTACGCCCGAGGTGGAGCTGAGAGAGAAGAACATCGCTATTCAGAGATAGAACACACATGTGCACTACCTCGGTTCCACCGGCTATGAAGGGAAGAAGGCAGAGTGGGCATGACTGGCAGAGGAGTGTACCTGTTCTAGGACGGCGTTGTCTTACTCCCACATATGTGAGGATTGGGCACACGACTAGGTGCTAGCGAGGGTGAAGAAAAACTTTGACGATTGGCTTGTAGTTCCAAATCTCGCAATCGCAGTAATCATTTCCACCATCATAAGACATTTAACTTAGTATATTGTAGTTGACCCTTCTCGTTATATTTTAGCACTAATTTATATTCACTTCTTGTAGGAGGAGGTAAGACAGTAGAAAGAGTAAGGGACCTTTCAAAGCTAAGGGTCGATGGATATCCTGTCTTTGGCGATCGATAAGCTCGACCATAAGGGGCGAGTACTTGCCGCATGTGCAAAGCATACGAACAGGTCCTTTCAAGACAAGGACACTACCAATGCCAGATCAAGATCATGGGAAACACATGTGGAGCGCCACAATGACATGTTGAGGGAGGAGATGATGGCACGTGACGAGTGCTTGAGGGCCAAGATGATGGCGATGATGTCCCAGAGTCAAAGTCAGAACGCCATGTCTCTTGTAGATAGGCTTGTGCTCCGCCCTAGCAGCTGCCCTTCTTGAAATGATTAGGCCAGTCCCTAGCTAAAAGTAATAATTGATTCTAACTTAAAGGTACGGGAGTAAGCCAAACAATGTTTTCGATCAAGTTGCGCACTTCTTACAAGTGCCTGCCAAGTGCTAGCTAGTCGTAATGGAAGACGGATTTCCTATCGAGACTGGACGTGGGGTTGCATTTCCATGTAAGGAGGTTGACACAGTGCATGGTAACACTTTGGGGGAAGGGCTACATGAGGGTGTAGTTGGACTATGTCCACAATGACTTTCTATATCATGTGCTGGAGTTCCCCTGAATGAAGATATGTTCACGCTCGGGCAAGTACGGATGTCGTTTATCAAGTAGCCTATGACGGGTGTTGTACTAATTAAGGTAAAAATCCTTCATGTCTTCTCGATCATTCTAGTACTGCAACATGTTACATATGCATGTGCTTTGTAGGTTCCTATCATACTTGCACCTGCTTTTGTTGCTGTTCCCACCACCATGACAACTCCTCCATCCAAGTCGACTCCTACGTAAAGTGGAGAGCTAGTGCACAAAAGGACTAGTACGATGACCAAAGAACCATAGGATACCTCGGGAAATCTTTCTATCAAGAAGAAAAAGTTAATAGAGGCCATAGAACCCCCTCAAATACATGGAAAGCCCTTTGTCATCACAGACGGTTTTTCAAAACTGTCTATGAAGAGGAGTCTAATATAAACCTTTCTATAGTAGTGTCCTGATCTCGGAGACTCCTGTTCAGAAGGCAAAGTTGATAGAGGCCATAGATCCCCCTTAAATACATGAAAAGCCCCTTGTTCTGATCTCGGAAACTCCTTCTGTCTAGAAAACAAAGTTGATAGAAGCCACAGAGCCCCCTTGAGTATTAGGATAGGATTAAGGGAGGAGTAATAAACATTACTCACCCAGTCAAGAGATGGCAGGAACAACTTATAATCTAGGTCATTGGATAGGGTGGGTGGATAGCCAAGATTACCAGATAGCATGACAAAGCTTGAACATGAGCCATTAGATTCAATTGTCACACACCAACAAATTATTTGGGACACAAAATATGATATATATATATACATATATATATATATATATATATATATATATATATATATATATATATATATATATATATATATATATATATATATATATATATATATATATATATATATATATATATATATATATATATATATATATATATATATATATATATATATATATATATATATATATATATATATATATATATATATATATATATATATATATATATATATATATATATATATATATATATATATATATATATATAGCAAAGAAACAATTTTACTCTTTCTTTATATCAAGATAGATATACATCACAATATTTCATTGTAGAAATATATATACTTTTTAGCGTAAATTTTACAAAATCGCACTATCTTTGGTAGATGTAACATCCCAAAAATCAATGCTAGTAGTATATAAATGTTCGAATTGATTTTGTTTTGCATTTGAGTTTGTATTTTTTTCTAGAATTTCTGAAATTATCAAAAAGACATTTCAATTAACCCAAATAAGGGTTATGAACTTCAAACTCAAAATTTTCAATTGCAAAATACTCGAGAAATAATTTATTTAAACACTAAATGCTTCCACTATCACCTCTCAAAAGCTTCATAAAATCATGAACCAATTTATTATTTAATAAAAATCAAAATAGCAAACTGGAATTTGTAACAGAGAGAATGTCAGATTTTTATAAACATAATTAAGCATGATAATGATCTAAAAGTTTTACAGTATCATCCTCATCGCCCTTGAATTATTCAATAAAAATTTTAAGATATTTTTACCTCACTAATTCCTTTAGAAAATAAAAAATAGAGAAGACTTAAATGAACCGGCAGTATTGTTAGAATTTTACAAAATTTTACTTGCTTTATCATAATATAAATTTTTATGGTAGTACTAGAAGCTCACTAGAATTCTCCACAAAAAGTTTCAAAAATTTTAGGCTCAATTTGAGAGCTCAAACAATTCAAAAATCCCTAGCTGCAGAAAATCGGATCATATTTTTTCCCATATCCCTTTGTCACTGCCACCATGGGGCCACATTAGTTTCTTGTGTCCCTGAACATGCCTGGCCCATTGAAAGCCTCTAGTCCCCCTTGGCCTACCGGTCAGCCGGCCTCCCTCTTCCCTTCTCTCCCTCGCGCTTGCCCGAGTTGGCTGCCATCTCCTAGCCGGGGCAGCGCGTCTATGCTGATTTTCCCTGCCACGACATCCTCACAACAAAGCCTATCGCCCCATCCACCAATCCACTGTTGGCAACCATTGACCTCCCAATCACCTCAATGCGCTCTGCCAAGGCACAATTCAACGTTGAACCAGGGCTTGTTGTGCACACCCTTTGCCCAACCTCTGCTATGGCAGCTCTGGTTCTCGGTAAGGACACCATGGCAGCCTGCCTGCGGCTAGGCTCACGATAAAACTTTGACACCCTCCACCAATTGATAGCATCTAGGCCCCCTAATTTTTTTATTATATATGATTATATGGTTTGGTGTTGATGACTAAGTCAATGACCACTAAGCAAAAAGTTTACTGTTTGGGTATCCAAGAAGGCATCAATCAAAAAGGTCAAGATTAAGAACCCTTATTACAAATTGTTCTGGTGACAATGCTCATTTCAACAATATTGGTCCGGAGTGCAAAGAATTGATTTTTAAGTCTAATCATGCTAAGTCCGTAGCAGATGTGTTAGCCTATTTTTTGATAGTCTGACACGTTCAACGGCTACTGTGGTAGGTATAATAGCTAGTAACTATTCAATTGGCTATATAAGCACTGCCAGAGTATTCCTACATAGAATTTTTGATCTCCTTGACATTTTAGCACCTTAGAGCTTTCATTCCATCAAGGAGACCGGGATTCAACCTTAAACTCAAAATTCACACTTTCTAAGTGTTTTTGCTCCAAGCTTAGTCTAGTTAAGCATTGTGCTAGTGAACCAAGAGATAGGACTTGTGGATAGTCTATTACTCTTGGAATAATTTATTCCTAGACAGCTTGGAGAAGGTGTGGTGCGACCTGTCTAAAAGTGTTTGTGGAAGGCCACTATTGGTTGTATGAAGTTGAGACTCACCTCACTGAAGTAGTGAAAGAGTCATTTTAGTGGAGACCAAGGCTACTGTGACTAGCCTTAGAGGAGCTATACTTCGTGAGAAATGCTTTAACGTGGAGTAGGAGTTTGGCTCTGAACCACGAAATAAATCTTTGTGTCTCTCATTCTTTTTGTTGATCGCTGTTGTGTTTTCTTCTTGCTGGATTTAAGTTTCCTGTGCTCTCTTGTCAATCTCTTGAATCTTTAGTAGTTAAGGTTTCGAGTTGATTTTATTCAGTGATTATTTCTGAAATTTTAAGAGTTGCCTATTCACCCCCCCTCTAGGCCAACTCGATCCTTCAAGTGGTATCAGAGTAGGTTTACCTTGCTCAGCTTAATTAGCTTTGGTAAATGGCCAAGGAAAATGGGTCTGCAACTGTTAGTGTAGGTAGAGTTCTTGTATTTGATGGTACAAATTATGTTTATTGAAAAATTCGAATGAGATGCTATTTAGAGGCTATAGGGTATGATGTGTGGAGGGTCACAGAGAGACCTTTGCCTCCATGGATCGTACCCGAAGGGCAATCTGTTTCTGGAGATCCCACTCTCGGTGAGATCCAAAATTTGCAATATGATGCTCAAGCCAGAAATGCTATATTCTCCTGTCTTAGTATATAAGTTTTTGATAGAGTAACTAATCTTGCTACTGCGTATGACATTTGGATCACTCTGCAAGAAATTCATGAGGGTACCTCCGATGTGAAGGAGGAAAAATATTTTATAGCTAGAGAAAAATTTGATCAATTCAAAATGCTCCCTCATGAAAATACAAATGATATGTTCTCTAGGCTTAATTCCATTATTAATGAACTTAAAGGGCTAAGAACTAAAATTTCTGATATTGAGGTGTGTAGGAAAATGATAAAAGTGTTGCCCTGAGCCTACCATAGCCTGATCACCTACTTATCCAACAATGAGGATCTCAAGAGGCTCACACCCACCGAATTGTTGGGTAAAATTTCAGCTCATGAGCTCACCTTGGCTGACGAGGATGCTCCAAAGAAGAAGTCTATATCTCTCAAAGCCAAGGAGAAAGTACAAGACTCCTCCGATAATGAAGATAGTGATAGGAGTCCAGCAATGATGAAGACAAAGATGTAAAGAAGCTAGCTCTACTCATGAGAAAAGCCAACAAGATCATGAGGAGGGTTAATACCAAGGATAAAGAAAGGTCAAGCTCTTACTACTGAAAGAAAAATCCTTTTTCTAACATTATTTGTTTTGAGTGTAATGAGAAGGGCCACATTGCGGCCCGGTGCCCCAACAAGAGCAAAAAGAAGAGTAAGAATAAGAGTAAAGATGACGATGAGGAGGAGAAGGCCCATAACAAGTACAAAAAGAAGTATTTCAAGAAGGGCTACTCCAAGAAACGTTCAAAGAAAGGAAAAGGAGTGGCATATATAGGTGAATGGATCACCGACGAAGAAAGCTCAAGCGAAAAATCCTCCTCGGATGATGATGATACCAGATCAAAGGGGTTAGCTGGGCTGGCACTTGATGAGTCTACACCTCTTCCGCCTTCTTTCTCACTTTGCCTCATGGCAAAACATGATGAGGTAAATGAAGCACTCTATTACGATGAATTAGTTGAGATGATTGAAGAGCTTAACAATGCTTTACATGCTAAAACTAATTCTGATAATGCTCTAAAGAAAATAATTACTAGCTTGAATGATAAACATAGTTTGCTCCAAGACAAACATGATAAACTAGAGGCTAGTTACAATGAGCTTGTTGATAATCACGAAAAATTTATGCATGCTCATGATGATTTGATTGCTAATCATGTCTTGCTTGTTAAATCTCATGATTCCTTAAAAGCCAAACATGCCTTACTTGTTAATGATCATGATGATTTGCTAAGTAGACATTGTGAGCTAGAAATAGATAATGAAATGATTGGTAGCAAATCTAAGGATGTTGCTTCATGTAATGTATCAATTGCTTGTGATTTGCTTCGTGTCCACCTGGAACTCCTCTTCCAACAAGGGCGATGACTCCTCAACTGTTGATTTGATGGTAATGGCAAGGATGAGTACAAAAACACTCCACAAGTTGTGCACAGAATGCAACTCTACCATAGCTATATGCAAGGCTTATTCCAAAGGAATGGATAACATGGTTTTTTGCAGTAAAGCAGCATTTATGAACATATACAATATATAGATTGAAAAGACAGTAAAACAAATAACAGTAATAGATAGATTCAATATTTCTCAAATAAACCAAGTTTTCAATCCCTAAGTCAAGTTTATTCCTTCCACATGGCAACCTGCCATCCATCCCAAGTTTAATTTTGTAAAAGTCTAACCCTTGATTATAATTCCCAAGTTATGCTCGGTACCATGAGCACAGCTATCTAAATAGATTTACACTCTGCAGAGGTTATGCACTTTACCCACATGATACAACCATACACCACACAGGCGAATGATTATAACAAAACCTTTACAATGCCTCACCTTAACCTAGTACTACCCGCTGAGGTTTCAACACTGATGGACTGAACCACCACAACAGGGCCCCCCTCTTGCATCATGTGAGTTGATCCGTGAACCCGGACTTACACCACCACAAGAAGTACTAAAGCTAAGACATTGCAAATTAGTCAGCTATGCTGCCCTATAACAAACATGTCGTTGCATGATTGACTCAAGTCAAAGGCTTGCAAGGTTAAGTTCTTAGGGTGATCAAGGCAAGACTTCCACATACCCCCTGCCCTTCGGCCCACCTTGGCATTGCCCCCTACCACTTGCCCCAATCTAAATCATAACCACCCCAGTTGATTACCATGCACCACGTGCTATCAACAATTCAATATCATTGCATGACATCCATCGCTACAACAACTCAATCTCATCGTGTGACCACATATGACACACAAGTTCATAACATTATTCCATATTCCATTAGTCAAGATTAATAATCAATGATTTGAGTACATGTGATGACGTGGCATGGCTAAGCAATCTATTTTGATCTAACTATCCCATGTTGATTTCATTATTAACCAACTATAGTGAACTAATCTAGGGTGATAAATAGATCATGGCATACAAGTAACAAGGTAGGGTATGGATCAACAAGTATGATAGCTAAGCCCCAAATTAGATTGAAAGAATTTATACTCATAAAATAACATGCATTATGATAAAACAAAATAGCAACTTTATAAACATGAGTTCAACATGATCAAAGCTCAACTTGCCTTTGCAAAGCTCCTGGTCAATCTGGAAGTTGATCTTGCGTGGTCAAATCCTCCTCCGAAGCGTCGCACAATTCTACGTCTACGCGAATAGAGAGAGAAAAGCAAATAAATATCCAAAACAGAGGGCACATGAACTCAAAAAAAATCAAATAAACTCCACCATTAGATAGATCTCAATTTTATAAATTTTTAGAAATTTGAATCACCTCAATTGGAGTCCGTATGAGGGATAACGAGCTCTCGAAAGATTAAAAAATCATATAAATCAGAAAATTGAGAAATAAAATAATATCCAAATTATTTTTATAAAAGAAAGTCTGATTTATTGCATCATCATGATATCATGCTGACGTCAGAGTCCACGGTGAACTAATAAATGCGGTGCAGAGTCACAACAACACAGTGTCGAAGGCCACGTGTTAGCACGCTAACATGTGGCCTTCGACATCGCGGTTGTGGACTCGGTGCACCATACGATTGGTTCACCGTGGACTAGAGCACTGTTCCGTGAACCGGCTAATGCCAGTGCTGACGTCACGTGCCACGCGTCAATCTCTGATTGGTTCCTCCTCAATGCGATCTGATCTAGAAGGTGCTGATCTAACGGTGCACGATGCGATCAGCTCAGCACCATTCAGATTTAATCCAACGACCATAGATCTGAGGCCACGCGGCGAGGCGACATCCCTCTGATCTGATTGAACGGCCGAAGCTTGCTAATGGCGAACACTGTTGCCCTAGCGACGTGGCTCAATCCTGGACGTTCATCTTCTATCGGACGACGAGAAACATCTGATGCTTGCGCTGCTTACTGACGCAACGTGGGCTAATCTGGGACATTCACAGAGGATCGGATGGTTGGTGATGCTTGCTCTCGGTGATGGCTATGCGGTGGCGCGATATCACCGGACTCAGAGATGAAGACCTCAGGCACGGCGTTTCGGTGATCTCCGGCGACCAAGAGGTAGCAGCGCGGGTGCAGCTTGAAGCAAGGAACTCGGATCCGGGGTCTTTGCGGCAGAAAATGGTGAATCGGCGACGTTGTTGACCGAAAACCGCAGCGTCGATCGTCTTCAACTCCGGCGAGCTCTGGCGTGTTCTACGGCGACTCTTGTGGAGATGTTCCGGTCAAGGGTTGCGGCGTTCACTGGGGATCCTCGGGAGGGGGTCGGGGTCCTTAAATACCCGACGGATGATGCAGAAGTTGAAGCCCTAGCGGTGTACAGCGGCGGCGGTGTAATCGTGACGAATTCTGTTTCTTATCCGTGGCGACAACTGAGCACCGCCAGATCTTCGATCAATGGACGAGATGCGGCGCAATCTTACATGTTCGCATGTAACAGCTCAACGGTCCAGATCAGATACGCGTTAAACAACTTGATCCAATCTCACCGCCGATTCTGATCCAATGGTTCGCGCTCAATCCAGGGTTTCACTATCGCACGCGAATGCCTCCGGCCGTCCGATGCGTGATCAACGGTTGAGCACAAAGCCTCTGGAAACCAGGTCGGATGGGCCGCCTGCCTTAGGTCGGCGAAAGCACGAAGGCTTGGGCTTCGCCCAAGATCGTGTTCACGATGATTAATTTTAGGTTGTTCTTTTAAAATCATTACAAAAAATATTTTGATTTATTTGAGGCACCAAAAACACCAAGAAAAATCCAAGAAAAATCTCAAAAATACTTTGAGACATTCTAGACCCAAATAAAATATTTTTCACAAAACTTCAGTGTTCGAAAATTCGGTACTTGGCGGCGATATTGCGGCCGATATTGCGGTTGGCGGCTATAAACATAATGAATTCAGCCCTTGGCGGCTTTGTTTAGCTAGGCCGAAATTATGTCCTTAGCGGGCCTTAGCGGTCCTTATGGTCTTGGCGGCCTTTGGCGGTCCTTGGCGGCTGGCACAAAACTATGAGAGAAACCATTTTAATCTATTGTTTACATGACCTGATGACCATGATTGAAAGATTCACGTCGTTGCCCTCAAAATAAGGTACAATAAGTCACTAACATAGTACTTACTACTTAGTTTATTACTTGATTAATTGAGTGGTATTTGTTCAAGTATTTTAGTTTAATATTCTACTTTAATATTTGATGTCTTGCAATTTGCAAATAACTAGAAAAGAAAACTAAAAATTTTTATTCATAATAAAATCAATAATATATATGAATTATATTAATTCTCAGCCGAGGCCAAAACGCCGAGACATAATCTACGCCAAAATACTTTTGACGCTAGCGGTGCCTACCGCAACGAATCCGCTGAACGAACTCTTGAACACTGCAAAACTTTATTCAAATTTTATCTATATATAATTAGTTTTCAACAAAAAGGTTAATATACTTAATTTTAAGTAATTCAGAGAAATCCCAGGAAAATCCAATAAATCCAGAAAATTCATGAAACTCACAAATTGCAATAAAACTGTATTAACTATTTCAGAAGAGTGAAATTTTTGGGATGTTACACCAAACCTCCTTTGGATGAAAATTTCATCACTAGTTTACAAAGGAACATATTCATTGGATATAAGAGTAAGAGTCACAGAAATGGAAACCCATTATGAGCTCTATCAAACCATCAATATATGGATTGGAACCTAGTGAACTCTGTAGCTGGTTCAAATAGATTATTTGAGTGCATAAATTCAACCCCTGGACTAGCAAGTATGATGTCAAATAGAACTATTCCTTGGAGTGTAAACAGAACCTCAGATTATATGTTTCTCTTAGTGAACAAGCAAAGGCACTATATCATGTTCACTATAGATGGAAAAATTAGAAAAGTAAGGTCACCTCACTTTGAAGCTGCTATCGGTGCATCAAATCCTCTATTCAACCGAATAAGAATTCATAATAGGATGTTTCCAGGGCAGAGATGGAGACAAGTTGGTGACATGCCTGATTTGTAGTTGTCAGCCCACATTTACAGAGATATCACTGAGGCTAACTTCTGCCCTAACAGAGTGCACTGCCTCTCAGTTGAGGCTAAAGTTCTGTTGATGCTACTGAGGCACACCATCTTTACCAAGACTGGATACAAAGAAGGTGTGACCCCTACTTTAGCATGGCATCTTCATTGGATACTTTTAAGACAGCCCATCGACCTAATGGACTATATTTTTTGGTGAAATGGAGGAAGCAATATACAGGAAAATGGCAAGTCCCTTACCCTTTGCTCAGTAGATTACTCAAATGTTCCTAGCTCAAGGAATAATTACACAAGAAGAGCTGAACAGGGACTTCAAGTGTTTTCCCAAGAAATATTCAATGCAAAAGGGAACTAGAGAAACACTTAAGGTGTCAGGATTTGTTCATTCATTGCAGCAAGATCAACAAAATTTGGAAGAAGTGCAAGAACAACCAAGTATGGAACATGTGTCAAAATCAATGAATCCTTTAGAATCTGAACCTAAAGAAGGAAATGAGCCAAGTACTCATAGTGAGTTTGATAACGAAAAAGATAGTCCTGGTGGAAGTTTTATAGCTCCAAGAAGTCACAGCTATAGACATCAACTCCTCATTCTCCAATTCAGGATGTTGCATATAGTGAAGAAGGTTCTGAAAAGAGGAATGAGCCAAGTGCTCATGAAGGAAATGATGAAAGGGATGGGCTTATATCAAGCTATGTTGCTCACATAAGTCCCATCCAACTCAGTCATGGGTATCAAGCTCCTATTCAAAGTATCCCTACCTCTCCTATTATGGAACATTTAGCATCAAGGATTGTTTTTTAGCAAGATGAACCAACTGAGGTATATGGAGATAGTCCTTTAAATCCCAGAAAGCTTTCGTATGAAGAAGATGTAGCTACCCAAGTAGTTTCTAGCTCATATGCTCTCTCTCAGGCTGAAAATCAAGAAATTCACAAACTTCAAGAGTTGGCTGCAGCTGCAAGATTCATGAAAAGTCAAGGAGTTAGGCCAGTAGCCCATGATCATGAGGTTGGGGGGGTCAGATGTACCTCAAGGGCATGATTCAACCTTTTACCCTCCTCCTCCTCCTGAAGTTCATCCAGACCATGCTCATCAAGATACTTTTCCAAGTTAGCATAATCTTTTTGACACTCAGCCATCTTGGTTCCAATCATATGAGCAACAATATTATGCCGATCAGAGAGGGTTCTAAGCTAGATATGAAGATCAAAGATTGGTAGCTTTAATGCATGAACAACACATGAGTGCCATGCAGCAGTATCATGAGCAAACCCAAGAAATGGCTAGAAAGCAGTATGAAGAACAAACCAAATTCAGAGATGAGACACACAAAAGGTTTGATATGATCAAAAGTAATCAATGAGATCTAAGGAACTGGATTGGTGAAGTCAAGACCAATCAAAACCTTCTCAAAGATAGACTCTATGATATCAACTTGAAGCTAGATCAGACAAATAAGGAATTTGTTCGCTTTGCTAACCATGTCAATGACTGCTTTGAAGAGAATCAAAGTTCTCTTGATTGGATCGGAGATAATTTAGAAGATCACTTTATCTACACACACAAAGAAGATGTGGAAATACATGATTGTCAACATGAATTTCAAAAACAAACTAAAGAAGAGTTAAGAGAAATGAATGAGTCTTTAAGCCAGCTACACAATGACTTCCACAAATGGTCTCTTCAGCCTAGAGACCCAGATTATCCAAGCTGGCATGATCAAGCCATGACCTCAGCTCCTAGTCCTCAAATTCAAGAAGAATCTGATGATGAAGGAAAGATAGTCTCCCCTCCACGAAAGAGCTCAGCTTTCAGTTGGCTCAAGAGAACCTTCTCCAAGCGCAAGTAGATACCCTTTTTTGCAATTGATACCAAAGGGAGAAAATTTTTATAGATGGTTCTCTGGGCTACTAAGTTGTAAAAGGGAGTTGGTTGGGGGACCTTAAGTGTAGCTTAAATCATATGTGCCTTATATGCTACTATGTTTTTGGAATTTCAATTGATCCTTATGCGCTCTTTTCAGTTGAAAATGAATTTGTATGTGCTCTTAATGTTTCTATCATGTTTACTCTCTTGCACATATTTAGGGGGAGCATAGAGTTATTGCCTTACATTATGCAAATATTGCACATATTCTGTCAAGCTAACTCTGTTTTGCAAATAAATTAAGTTGTCATTTGATTAAAAAAAAAGTATGTTGTCATTAATCACCAAAAAGGGGGAGATTGATAGCATCTATGCCCTCTAATTTTTTTTATATATGATTATATGGTTTTGGTATTGATAACTAAGTCAATGACCACTAAGCAAGAAGTTTTTTGTTTGGGTATCCAAGAAGGCATCAATCAAAAAGGTCAACATTAAGGACCCTTGTTACTAGTTTTTGTCTTGGGAGATGATTCAAGCCAAGTAACTAGGATAGTTTTAGATTGGCCGTACTATAAAGGGGGATTGTGCACAAGTTCAAGCTTTGGTTTATAGGCTAAGATATATTTGACTGCTTGGAGTTAAAATCCATCAATCATACACTCCCCACAAAATCAATCTTTCACCTAATCAGATAGTATTGTGTTGCGACGGACTCAATATCATCATCCTTATATTAAGTCCGACGCAATTTCAATCAAATTTCTATTCTCGCCGGACCATCCTTGACTCCTTTGAAATCTTATCCAATGCAAACTAAAGTCTTCGCTGGACCATTCTTTTTAAAGTCCGGCACTGAATTCAGCTGAGCCAAACTCTTAACCAAGCGCTCCTCATTCACAACGGACCATATCCTTTTTAGTTCGTTGTCAAAATATTTTTGAACAAAGTTTTAACCGTGCGTACCCTTTTATGCCGGACCTACTTCCACTGAATCAAAATTGGGTCCGACGCAGTTGTATTCCTCTTGGTTAGACATATCCTGTTTTTCCAAAAAGCCCACCGGTATAAGCTCTTTTGAATCCCTTCTATGGCAGACCAAATATTTTCGTCTGGTGCACATGATCAAGATCACATCTTTTCACCAGACCAAATTTCTCTCAAATCCTATGTATGACGGACCAAGCTGATTTAGTTCGGTGCTCATGTTCATTTCAACAATATTGGTCCAGAGTGCAAAGAACTAATTTTTAAGTCTAATCATACTAAGTCCGTAGCAGATGTGTTAGCCTATTTTTTGATAGTCTGACATGTCCAATGACTATTGTGGTAGGTGTAACAACTAGTAACTATTCAAATGGCTATATAAGTACTGCCAGAGTATTCCTACATAGAATTTTTGATCTCCTTGACATTTTAGCACCTTAGAGCTCTCATTCCATCAAGGAGACCGGGCTTCAACCTTAAACTCAAAATTCACATTTTCTAAGTGTTTTTGCTCCAAACTTAGTCTAGTTAAGTACTATGCTAGTGAACCAAGAGATAGAACTTGTGGATAGTCTATTACTCTTGGAACAATTTGTTCCTAGAAGGCTTGGAGAAGGTGTTGGTGCGACCTGTCCAAAAGTGTTTGTGGAAGGCCACCACTGGTTGTGAGAGGTTGTGACTCACCTCACTGGAATAGTGAAAGAGTCACCTTAGTGGAGACCAAGGCTACTGCGACTAGCCTTAGAGGAGCTATACTTCGTGAGAAGTGCTCTAACGTGGAGTAGAAGTTTGGCTCTGAACCATGAGATAAATCTTTGTGTCTCTCATTTTTTTTGTTGATCGCTGTTGTGTTTTCTTCTTGCTGGATTTAAGTTTCCTGTGCTCTCTTATCAATCTCTTGAATCTTTAGTAGTTAAGCTTTCGGGTTGATTTTATTTAGTGATTATTTCTGAAATTTTAAGAGTTGCCTATTCACCCCCCTCTAGGCCAACTCGATCCTTCACCAATCCCCTGATGTGATAGGCTTCTGACCTCACCTTTCCCTGCCACAGCATGGTCCTGTCACATAGGACTTGAGCCATTGCTCAACCTGACACACTCACCACCCTCTACTAATACCTTACCATGGTAGGCATTGGCCCTGCCCAGCACTGTAATGATGCCGTCACGTCTTTGCAGTGGCTGTGCCATCTCGCTCATGTGCCTGTACCCACCGGCTTACTCTATTGCCCATTCTACCTAAGCATTGAAATGTTGTTCCATCCCGCTGCCTCCGCTGCTCCCACGCCTCACGTACACACCATCTTGCTGCCGGAGATTCCACTGTTACGCCATCTTCTCCCTATCCATTGAGCACACTCTAGAGGCTTGCATGCAAGCCATCCCTCCTGGCTATAAAAGCAGCGCCCAGCCTCGCCAATACTCTCACTTGTGCCTGGTTGCTGTCCCCAGCCCGTGCACTAGCCTTTTGCCTCCAGATCCCACCATTGCCAGTAAGCATAGAGCTTCGACCAAAGTCCAATTAGAGCTCCATACTAACTCGTTTCTCAATTCGTTTGAACCTGGAGCTTCTCCTCACACTCCTAGACTCACCCCTTTTCTTGGTTGCAGCCAGGAGAGCCCAAAGCACCGCTGTGCCACCACCCTCTTCTCCACCTCCACTCACATCGTGCCAAGCCACCACCGTGTCTCCTCGACACTACAAGGTACCAAAATGAAATACTAGAAAACCATGAACTGTTTCCCTCACTCGAGCGTGATTACGTTAGGAACTCCCTCGCAACTCCCCGCCATTACCACCACTGCCCAAGCTCATCATTGGTAGACTCCATTCACTACCGATTGCCACCGACCAATTCCTCGAGTTCACCCTCACCTTCTTTTGCTCACTCCACCAACGGTCGAGCCCGGCTAGCCCTCCCTCGCCGCCAATGAGCACCCCCCGAGCCCTATGTTTTGTCTCACCAATAATGGGCCAGGGTTGTCATTGGTTTGGTTTAAAACAAAAAAAATAGGAATTAGTGAAATACGCTTGCCTATTTGAAAAATGTATTTTCCTATTTTAGTGCATTCTCATAACAATCAATATTCAAATAGTTATAACTTTTGCACCTTAGCTTCAAATTTAGTCAAACGAGTTTCTAAATTCATATAAAATTTTGAAATTTTTTAATATCTAAAAATATTTAATTTTTATCTCTATTTAAATATTTGAATTTGAATCAATCCTAGAATATGCTCTTTTGCAAACTAACTTCAAATTTGATGAAACTAATTTAATAATTTTCCAGAGACTTTAATAACTTTATTCCTGCAAAAATATTTGAATTTAGGCCTAGTCTGAACTAAACTTTAGATAGGGTTAATATTCAATGCATGTATTACTCAAAACTAAATAACTTTTGCAAACAAACTCAAAAATTGGTAAAACTAGTCCCTAAAAGTCCCAAAAACCATGAGCCTATGTCTCTGTAAATTTGAGTGAAAACAAAAGTAGTTTGCATTTATTGCTTATTAAGTAAGTCTCTTGCTCCAATTTAAAATTTAAATAAAGCCTAACGTATTTAAATAAACTTCAAAAATTATGAACCAACAATGTAAAAATTAGTGTAAAACCAGAGCGCTCTATTGCTAAAATTTTATTTGGAATTGATATCATTTGACTTCTTTTGTCTCTTATTATTGCTCTATGTCGAATTGCGTATAGATACCAATGTTCCCAATACTGCTACTATCGACTCCGACTTCACCACTAAATCTAATGAGCAAGCCAAGCGCCTCTTTTGATCATATTGATTCCAGTATTTTAATTTTTTTTATCAAATCTATTTATGTATGCTTGAATTTTTCAATAAATTAGTCATATTGTGGTAGTGGTAAATATAACCCTCATCGATGGAACTTTCTTAATAAATATTGACATGTGAATCTTGATAACCCTAAAATAAGGTTAGACAATACATAATATCAACATGGGTATACACGATTACTTAATAATGATGATTAGTATTGGGATGTTAAATGATGAATCATGTTGATTTTTATATTTTAAAGATGTTGGATATGATACTAAAGGTTGCTAATATCTTGGTAAAAAATGAAAATAAAACTATGGTTTGATGTAGATGATTATTGGTAATAGCCAAATGTGCATGGGGCTTGCATGTAGTGTAGGGGATGTTATCACTTGGATCGGTTTAAGAACTGGACATAGTGTTGAATGATCCAAGAATATTCGTACAACCACAAGCACTGGTGTAGGATGGACTTAACCTATTAAGTTACTTAAGTTTAACTTTGCATGTTGAAAGGCGAGATGTACAGACTTTCTGAGATTAACTACTTGTAAGTGCGTCCACACAGAGGTGTGAGTGAAACGCATACCAATACAATAGTGTATGCCTTACTATAGGGAGAAGTGGTATAATGGGGTGTATAACCATTAGTCGTACAATGATTATACAAATATCTTCTGCCGCCAAAGTAAGGTTTTGTCATCACCGGACTGGTGCAAAGTTAGATCTAGGTAATGTAACGGTTATGTTATGATCTCTCTGTGACACACCAAAGAAAGTGTGCCAATATTGATTGCACAAAGAGTTGATCATTCCTTGTGGTTAAAACTGTACACCTTTGCAGAGTGTAAATCTTTTCAAAAAGCCATGCCCGCTGTCATAGGACACTTGGTGAACTGCCACTACTTAGATGTTTTGGTATTTTCAAAAATGGTTGATTTGGAAATATGTGTTGGAAAGCTTTTATTTCAAATGTAATGCCAGGGATTGGCAATGGAATGTTGATATTTTATGCCAGGAATTGGCAAGGAGATGATTCATTTCTCACAATCATGGAGGACTGTGAGTTATTTTAATATTAATGGCAAAAAGCTTAAATTTAACAATGTAGCTGATGGATGTAGTGACCGCATACTTATATGGGTCACTGGATACGGATATTTATATGTGAAACCCTGCAGGAGCCAAAGTACCAGATCCTAATAATCGCAACATGTATAGCGTCAAATGGAAGAGATCGCTATACGTATTAAAATGGTCGGGGAGAATGTGGTATAACTGACGTAGTGAGTTCCTCCTTGTCGGTGTACTTTGCACCGGGGTACCCTCTCCGCCGTAGAAGCAACGGGCCCAAGAAGCGGCCTGGCCCAGCATGGCGGCCGAGCGAGGAGCCTGCGTGGCCCCCTAGTGAGCAGGTAGGCGATTACGCCTTGCTCGCCAGGCGAGCGCCCCGTGTGGCGCCCTGGCAGGTGGTCGGGCGATCACACCCGCCACGGGTGAGGAGTCGTGTGACTCGCCGAGCAGCGGGGTGATTACGCCGCCCGGGCGAAGCGACCGCATGGCGCCTAGAGGGCGGTCGGCAATCACGCCCGCCGCCAGAGAGCGAGCTCGCGTGGCGCCTGGCGAACAGCGGGCGATCACGCCCGCCGCCAGGCGAGGAGCCTGCGTGGTGCCTGGCGGGGAGGGCAATTCGCCGCCACGGGAATCACCAGGTAGCAAGCAAGCGGGCGGGCATCTGGGCCCCCCTTGTCAGGCCACGAAGGCAACCAAAGGAATGAGAGGAAGGCTTCGCCTCGAAGTTTCCCTCCCCTGGCACCATGTGTCAGGGTCATTAATTGTGAAGGACTCTGCTATCGACATGACGACGGCTCATCCCTCTGACGCCTCTCACCAAACCTGTAGCTGGAGCGTCATATCCCGGGCAGACCGGGCAAAGCCACTCACCGACATTAAATGAGGTTTGAAGGACAAGGCCATGGAGGCATGTGTAATAAATGAGTCGTGGGTCGACGTGGAAGTTGAAATGATGGGTGTAATTAATGTGTTGTGGATAAGTATGGCGTTACCTTCTCCCTTGTCAGGGCCAACCCGTCTATATAAGGGCACCTCGGTGCATGGGATGAAGGGGCCGAAAAAAAGGAGAAAGATCGAGTGTTCGAGAGGCTGAAAGAAGAAGAGAGAACTCACCCAAGCTAGGAAAGTCATTGTAACCCCCTTCACATTTCCTCAAGAAAGAACTAGCAGGACGTAGGGCTATTACCCAAGCTGGGGGCCTGAACCTAGGTATATCGCCGTGTTCATCATTCTGTTGATTTCCGAGATCCGACGTCGTGATTTCCAGCCACGAAGATGCCCTCTACCGAACCATACCATCCGTCTAGGGAGTAGCCAACTCTGTTCATTGACGGGATCTTGTCAGGTGAAATACACTGACAGGGGCGCGTCAGGTAGGGAGCTAGTGGTTGACTCATCCAGCCATCTTTCCAGCAGATTTCGGCCTCCTATCCGAAAGGGCTCTGCATCCGGTGATGGCGGGTTCACACTCGCAGCGACAAGAGGTGGCAGAGGCTAGCAATGCCCATAATTCGTCCCGGCGTTCTCACCGGACGAGGGATTGCCTCATGCCGCCCCCGTAGGAGGGCGGTGGCACCCCCATGGTCACCACCAAGCTTCCGGTTGGCCGCAAAAGCCATGGAGGCCGCCACTCCGGCCGAACTCGTGATGCGGTCCGCTCTCCTCGACCACTCGGTGGAACTTGCAGAGACACCCGCCACGCCGTGGCTGCGGGATATTGCGGGCCTCGTGGACGCGGCTCAGCTCTACGTAGGGATGCCCGACCGGTCTGGGACCGTCGGCACCCCTCGACCAAGGGTGCACGTCGAACGCACCCAAGCTTCCTGTCACCCAAGTGGGAAGCGCTCTGGCCAGGAGGGCTAGAGTAAAGGAAAGGGCATGCAAGAAGAAGGCCCCAGCTCCACGAGGAGCCGTGGGGACCTGAGGGCCCATCTGGAGCTACGGCCCCGGCGGCGTGGCGGTGATTTGCGTGATCACCTGCAGCGTCGCCGCGCTCGTGACGGACGGATGGCCCCTGAGGGTGAGAGTTCCTCTCACGACTCTCACCTTCAGAACGAGGAGGAGGTCCATTCCTCTGACTCTTTGGGAGTCATGATCCGCCCTCCCCAAGACGGTTTCGTGCCAGGCTGTATGACGGCAGATTCCCCTATGGCGCCGGATGCCAGGCGTTTTTCCGACGGCTGTGCCATGTGGTGTGGCTCAACAGGTTTCGCCCGGCCTCCATCGATAAGTAGGATGGCACCACCAACCCAGAGGAGTTCCTGTAGATCTACACCATCGTGGTGCGTGCCACTGGCGGGTCTGGAAAGGCCATGGCCAACTACTTCCCAACGGCCTTTGACGGGTCCGCCTGCGTCTGGTGCTTGAACCTCCCGCGAGGGTCAGTGCACTCGTGGGAGGAGTTGTGCGGCCTCTTCGTCGCCAACTTCCAAGGCTCCTTCGCGCAACCGGGTGTGGAGGACGATCTCCATGCCCTCGAGTAGGAAAAAGGGGAGTCGTTGCGCGACTTCATCCGGTGATTCTGCAACTGTCGCAACACGATCCCCCAGATTTCAGAGCAGTCGATCGTCATCGCCTTCCGAAGAGGCGTTCACGACCGCGAGATGCGGGAAAATATGGCGACCCGCGACATCGCCACCACCTCCGAGCTCTTCTCCCTGGCGCACAAGTGTGCGCGGGCGGCGGAGGCTCGGGGGCCGGTGTTTGGCGCCGCGTGAGGACGTGACGGGGACGAAGCTGGGAGCTCGAGGGGCCCCGGCCCTTCAAGCAGGAAGGCGTGGAAGCGCGAGGCGACCGAGACCAGGTGGGTCCTGGCCATCGAGAGCGAGCATGAAGACACCCGGCCGTGGAAGCGCGACCGCCGCGACCGGCGGGATGACCGCCGCGAATGGCAGGATGACTGCCGAGAATCGACGGATGATCGCTGTGGCCGGAGAAACGACCGCCGCGAGAAAAAGGAGGGCGAGCCCTTCTGCCCGATCCACCAGACCAACTCTCATAGCCTAGATGATTGCTAGGTTGTGAATAAGATGGTCGAGCAGCGGCTCAAGGAGTGCCGTCCTCGTAGTGATGACCAAGACAAAGACCCCGCCTCGCTGGCCTTCCAGCAGGCGGACCACGCTGTGGCGTACATTCACGGTGGCTCGTCCACCTACCCCTCCAACACTTCCTATAAACGGTTGCGGAGGGAAGTCTGCGCTACGGCGTCGAGTTCAGGGGCGTGTCGAATGCTGAAGTGGTCGGAGGAGCCGATCACCTTTAGTCGGGCTGACCACCCTGAGAGCACCGCTGCCTAGGTCACCTTCTGATCGTAGCTTCTCCTACAATTCGGAACGTGAGGCTCAGGCGGGTGCTGATAGACGGAGGAAGCTCCGTCAACCTCCTATCCTTTGAAGCATTTCGCACCTGTGCCGAACCAGAGCCGAGCCCGGCTCGCTTTTCACGGCATAGCCCCGGGCCGGCATGGTCCCCCCTGGGCAAGCGCCTTCCGTCACCTTCGAGGAAAGCAACTTCCGTACGGAGCTGGTCGACTTCGAAGTCACCAATTTCGACCTCCCGTACAATGCCATACTTGGCCGACCTGCGCTGGCCAAGTTCATGGCAGCAACCCACTATGGATACATGGTGGTAAAGATGCCAGGGCCTGGTGGCCCCATAATCATCCGGGTGGACAGGCCAGAGGCTTTGCGTTGCCACAAGCACGCACTAGACCTGGCCGGTGCCACCTGCGTGAAGCCGGCTGATGTCGCCTTCCCGGGAGCCCCTCAGGCGCAGACCCGCGCCTCACCCGGCTCGGCCGGTGAGGTAAAGGTGGTCTCCCTGAGTGCGGGCAAGCCCGGGAAGTCTGTCTTCATTAGCGCCAGCCTCAGCGCCAAATAGAAAGACGCGCTCGTCACCTTCCTCCGGTCTAATTCCGACGTGTTCGCCTGGCAACCATCCGATATGACTGGGGTCCCCAGGGAGGTGATCGAGCACCGACTGGCTACGCTCCCCGAGGGGCGCCCGGTCCGCCAAAAGGTCGGCGCCATAATCGGAGCGCAAGACGCCATTCAGAGGAGGTAGAGAAATCGCCAGCAGGATCATCCGGGAGGTCTCTCATCCCGAGTGGCTTGCCAACCCTGCGCTCGTCAAGAAGTCCAACGGGAAGTGGTGAATGTGCGTCGATTTCACCAACCTCAACAAGGCCTGCTCGAAGGACCCTTACCCCTTGCTGCGCGTCGATCTCATTGTTGACTCCACAGCGGGATGTGAGCTGCTGTGCTTTCTGGATGTGTACTCTGGGTACCATCAGATTAGCATGGCGGTAGAAGACGAAGATAAAACTGCTTTTGTAACACCCATAGGCATTTATTGTTATGTCAGAATGGCTTTTTGGTTAAAAAATGCTGGTTCTACTTACCAACGTGCTATGAATATCACTTTCCATCCACAGATAGGGCATAATCTGGAGGTGTACATCGACGACCTGGTCGTGAAAGTGAAAAAGAGCGAAGAACTGATCGAAGACCTAGAGGAAACCTTTGCCAACCTCTGGAAGAATGGGTTGAAGCTCAACCCCGAGAAGTGCGTGTTCAGCGTACCCTCCGGGAAGCTGTTGGGGTTCCTCGTGTCCAGGCGGGACATTGAGGTCAATCCTGACAAGATAGCGGCCATCGAGCATATGAAGCCGCCAGTTTGACTCAAGCAGCAAAGATGCCAGGTGGTCGCTCGCCTCCTCGGCGGTTTATTGCCCGACTGGGAGAGAGAAGCCTGCCTCTTTTCAAGCTGCTAAAAAAAACGAACCACTTCGAGTGGACTGAGGAGACTTAACAAGCATTTGAAGACTTGAAGCAGTACCTCTCCTCCCCGTCAGTACTGGTCGCCCCTTAGCCCGGCGAACCATTGCTCCTGTACATCGCTGCTACCCCAACAGTGGTGAGCACAATACTGGTGATGGAGAGGGAAGGCATCCAGAAGCCGATCTATTACGTCAGCAAGGTGCTACACGAAGCGGAGACCAGATACCCGCAAGCGCAGAAGATGCTGTACGCCGTCTTGGTGGTGTCCAGGAAGCTGCGGCACTACTTTCAAGGGTGAGAAGTCATGGTGGTCACTACCTACCCTCTGCGAGAGATTCTTCACAACCGGGAAGCAGAGGGCCGTATCGCCAAGTGGTCGGTGAAGCTAAGGGAATTCTGTCTCAAGTTTGTACCCCGCACTGCCATCAAGAGCCAGAAGTTGGCGGAGTTCGTTGCCGAGTGGACTCCCGCCGCTCCTGAAGCTGAAGAAGCACCCGCGCCTTCCCCCTGGACCTTGTTTTTCGATGGTTCCTTCAGGCTCGAAGGCGCGGGGCTGGGGTTGTCCTGGTCTCCCCCACCAGTGACACCCTCCAGTACGTGGTCGTCCTCGACTTCAAGGCCACCAACAACATCGCTGAATACGAGGGCCTGCCGACAGGGCTGCGCGTCACCTCGGCATTAGGCATCCGGCGCCTCCAGGTTAAAGGCGACTCCCTGCTGGTCATCAATCAAGCGTGGAAGGAATTTCAATGCTCTGATCCTACCATGGCCGCCTACTTGGCGGAGGTCAAGAAAATGGAGCGTCACTTCAAAGGACTGGGATATACCCATATCCCTCAACGCGACAATCATCTGGCGGACGAGCTTTCACAGCTCGTGTCCTCAAGAGCCTTTGCTCTGGTCGGAGTCTTTGAAGAAATACTCTCACGACCGTCTGTCGTTGCTCCCGCTCCAAGCGGGGAGGACGGTATTGCCGTCGTTGCCCCCGCTCCAAGTGGGGAGGATGGTATAGCCGTTGTTGCCTCCGATCTAGGCGCGGGCGGCAGTGCGGCTATCATGCTCTCTGGCGCAGGGAGGGTAGGTAGCGCACCCGCCTCAGCCCCCTGGTCCGGGAGAGAAGGTGGCGGTGCCGCCGATGCGGCACCCGGGGAAAAGCCTGGCCAAGCGGAGTACTTGCGCGATCACCGTGTGATCGCCACTCTTGGCCGGGAAGGTCAATGGATGGACCCCATCCTAGCCTTCCTACGAGATTGAGAGATCCCCGACGATGATGCCTCAACTGAGAAGATAGCACGCAAGGCCAAGTGCTATACTCTGGTGGGTGGGGACCTATACCGCGAGCAGAAACGAAATTGTATTGAAGTGCATCACTCGGGAAGAGGGGAGCGCCCTGCTCTCTAATATCCATGGAGGCATGTGCGGGAGCCATATGTCCGGCCGGACGCTTGTCGGCAAAGCGTTCCGCCAAGGATTTTATTGGCCTACTGCCCTTTAGGATGCTTGCGAGCTGATGAGGAAATACGAAGCATGCCAATTCTTCGCCAGGCAAATCCATCGACCGGCCCAAGCTTTGCAAGCCATTTCACTCTCTTGGCCGTTCGCGGTCTGGGGGCTGGATATTCTGGGCCCGTTCCCGCGGGCCATAGGGGGCTTCACCCACCTGTTCGTCGCTGTCGACAAATTCACCAAGTGGGTCAAAGCCGAAGCAGTACGTGCCATCACGGGTTCCACTGCTATCAAGTTCATCCACGGGATCTTCACCCGCTTTGGAGTTGCCAACCGCATCATCACCGACAACGGCACTCAGTTCACCAGCGTGGCTTTCCTAAAATTCTGCAAAGAGATGGGCACCAAGGTATGCTTTACTTCGGTGGCCCATCCCAAGAGCAATGGCCAAGCTGAGCGTGCCAACACACTAGTACTGAGGGGCTTGAAGACTAGAGCATTCGATCGGCTCCATAAGCGGGGGGCGCGGTGGACGGAAGAGCTCCCGGCTGTGCTGTGGTCACTCTGAGCCACACCTAGTCAGGCGACTAGCGAAACACCCCTCTTCCTGGTCTACGGTGCCGAAGCTATCCTCCCGTCCGAGCTGTCGTTCGGTTCGCCGCGCGTCTCGGCGTTCAGCGAGGAAGGACAAGAAGACCACTATGGTGAAGATGTCAACCTTTTGGAAGAGGTGCACGACAGGGTGGCCTTGCGCGCCACCCGGTACTAGCAGAGTCTCAGGCGGTACCATGCCACCCAGGTCTGCGAGAGAACACTGGCAGTTGGCGACCTGGTCTTGCGTAGAATCCAGACGCATGCCGGGCTCCACAAACTGTCTCCTCGATGGGAGGGTCCATTTAAGGTGGCTCAGTCTCTCGACCCAGGGTGGTCCGATTGGCCACTGAGGACGATCAAGAGCTGGCCAACTCCTTCAACGTGGAGTTGTTGCGAAAGTTTTACTCCTAAAAGTCAGAAGTCCCTGTGATCCGCCTCGATCTATGCTGGTGAGCTTTCCTTGGTGATCGATGATTGCCGATTTGCTAGCAAAATTGTTCCGTGATCAAAGGCTTCTGCTTTATTCTCCTTGCTTGTCCCCTGGTGGATAGACTTTCGTGGAGGTGTCATGGGCTCCGGTAGTTTGGCTGCTCCTTGTCGACACGTGATGACACCCGGCATTCGCGTCGTGCCCGGACGGGCGACTAGGAGCGCGAGTGTGGCACGGTGGCTCAAACACGGCTCGCACACCTTGGGTTAGCTCCATGAAGCATCGTTGGCTATCACCACGAGCACCGCAAGCCCAATACCCCTCTTGGGAACCATGCCACACAGTGCCGCGAGCTAATTCCACGTCACAAGAGCCTAACTTTGTGTTCTTTAATATGTCTTCTGCATGCTTTGCGTAACGCTTACTTGTGCTGTCAGTAGCCATGCGCAATCGCAGATGAAGTGCTGGAGCGCCTGTGGCTCAAGCATCCGAAGTGACCCTGTGGCAGCCGAGCAAGTGAGCTGGCGATCATGCCCTGTTCGCCTGGCGAGAAGCCCACTTGTGGGTCCGGCGGGCAGGTGGCCGACCACACCCTGCCCGCCGGGTGAGCAAGTGGGCGACCACGCCCTACTCGCCGAGTGCTGGCTCCCATGACCAGCCTGGAGGCTGGTTGCCCAGTGGACTATGGCAAAGATAAGTTGCTTGCCTTAACAGTGCCAACTTACCTTAAGCATTTGCACCCTGTTGGGTCGAATTATGCGTGGCTATCACTGGCCCTAATTACCTGATGGCTCCTCGCTGGTAAAAAAAAATGCCCAGCGTTTGCATTGCGAGGATGTGTGAACAGGAGTGTGAGTGTGGCACAGTGACTCAAATGCGGCTCGCACACCATGGGTTCGCTCCCAGAAGCACCGCCGGCTGTCTCCGCGAGCACCGCAAGCCCGATACCGCTCCTGGGGGTCTGCTTCCATGTGGTGCAATGCTGCGGTCAGGTTCCAAGAGATCACGAGGGTATAAGTTCCAAAGGGGCAAGAGTTAGTGACATCCTTATGCGGAAACTTAAGACTTTGCTTGTCTGCATCCTGCATGTTCCACATAAACTTTGTTCGCGTTATGGCAATCACTCAAAAAATGCCTAAGTATCGACCTAACCTGAGTGTTTAGGTTCGCATCATGACAAGGCTAGGGGCTAATCGCCCAAAGATTGAGTTGAGCAAGCACAATGCGAAACGCGAACAGGCGAACATGTCCAGGTGAAACCAAAATATGACAACTTCATTACAATTGCTAACATTGTTCTGGCATACAAAGAAAAAATAGGAACAAAGAAGAAAACAAAAGGAAGCTGCCCAGGCCGTCAGTTGCCGTTGACGACTTGGATGCCCCCGTCATCCTCTTCGGCCTTCGGCTCCGCTGCTGCCGCGCCAAGGTCCGGGGCCTCCGCCACCATCATGCCGATGACGCTCTCTGCGGCCTCCTGCACACGCGCCTACGCTTGGGCCTCGTCTCCCTCAATGCCATCTATGACGGTCATTGGGTTGAAGACGGCGTCGCGGCTGGCGTAGCACGCCAGCACGAAGGTCGCGATGCCCTAGCGACCTGCCGCCCTTCCTGGACGGAGCGGGTGGCCATGGCGGCTGGCAGGCCAGAGAGCACCTCAACGACCCGGGTGGTGCAGTGGGCGTGCTGCATCGCCGTGGGCTTGAGCGGCTCGCGAAGGTCCACCCCCAGCGGTGCCAAAACCCTCACCATGCGCTGGTATGATGACCGGAGCATGGTCGCAATGTTGTGCAATACCGCCATCGCGCGCCTCCTCCTGCCTCCTCCGCACAGACGGCCTCCTGCGCCTGGGCGAGTAAGGTCGACCCGATGGCCCTCTCTTGGGTCAGCTGCACCTCTTTCTTCTCCAGCTCCCTGTGCAGCGTCGCCACTTGTTGTGTCATGTAGGCTTTATACTGGTAGTCGCCGTGAGGAGAGTGCTCATGTTGCTGCCGCGAAGCGCCGCCAAGCTGCATGCATGCAAGGTGTCGGCAGCCATGGCGGCGGGGCGATCGGGGTGGAGGGAGCAGAGGTGCTGGTCCTAGTGACGCCGGCCCGCGGCGGAGTCGCCAGTCGCCTTGAGCAGTGCCTGTCGCATGCGTGGGCGCCCGGATGTTTGCGGTGGTCGCGCTTGGCAACCGCCGGGCGACTCAAGTCAAGGAAGTGACTGCCACCGCCAGCCCGCTCGGGCGAGCACCAGCAGCAGGTGGACTTGGCGCCGTTGGAGTTACCGCCGGTGGAGTCGGTGCCGGTGGAGACAGCACCGCAGGAGTTGGGGTCGGCGTTGGTGCAACCGGCACCGGAGGAGGGGCGGCAGGCGTTGCAGCCCCGGATGAAGATGCCGCCGTGTCGGGACCCGGACCTACAAATCCGGACCCTCTGTGTATTCTGTACTAGTCCAGGATCACGCTAGTACACACAGGAATAACAGGTTGAAGTACCACAATCATACACAGCGGAATTAATAAATAAGTACTTCAAGCATGAATATAAATGAGTTACATGACCTTATGGTCGCCTTACATAATTCGTCACGCAGGACGATAAATAGCAAAAGTATCACAAGTTCATTTAGCGGAAGCAAAAGTACGGTAATGAAACCCCTCGTAGCCACAGGCAACCGACGAGGCTTAATCCCTAATCCTCCTGGCCTTCGTTGAACTCCTCTTCCCAAGCTGGCATTGCTTCTTCTTCTGAGGGTTTGGTTGTTGAAGCAAGGGTGAGTATACAACATACTCAACAAGTCATGCACAATGCAGTTCTATTACTACATGTATGGCTTAGTCGAAAGGAAGGGCTTAATTTGGTTATTTTGCATAAAGCGGCATTTCTTTTAACAGGTAATCTCATTAGATTAAAAGCGGTAAAACCAATATTATTAATAATTAGTTTCCCAATTCTTTTCCAGAGTTTGGCACACAGCCCTAGTTTGATTCATCAGTCTTTGGCACACAGCCACCCATTCCACACTTTTGTTTTGAAAATCTAACCCTTGACTGTAATCCCCGAGCGTTGTCCAGTACCGCGGACGCGGCTATTCGAATAGATTTAACACACACTCTGCAGAGGCTGTACACTTTACCCACAGGATACAACAGCCACCACACAAAGCGATTGATTGCAACAAAGTCTTTCGAGACTAACACTTAACCAAGGAACCTTCCAAGATTGCCTTTCTAACACTTCCCTCACACAGAGCCAAAGTTTAGAACAGCAAATACCGTTAGATGGGTACCAAGTCAGAGCACGTGCACGCCCCCCACCAGTTACACTCTTGTGTAATCACACCCCGAGGTGTCAAAGGAAAGACATTAGGACCCTACTGAACTAGGTCCGTCCCATTCCAGACAAGTGGTTGTATGAGAAACTCAGATCAAAGGCTTGCAAGGTGAAGTCCTTAATTGTCCCGGGCAAGACATCCATTTTATATTTCATGGCACACAGCCGTAACCATCACAATACATCCCATTGCCACACAGGCCCACCTGGCACGAAGCCTTCTTGCCACTTGCCCCGGTCCAAATCATTTCCCACCCCGGGTTTGCATTTATGCAACACATGCCAATGCCCACTTCATTGCATGAGTAGAACCACACAGGTTGCTACCCTCAATTCCATCTCATGACATCATCGCATTATTCCAAAATGCGTTCCATAATTGTTTACTCAATATTCTTTTGCAAATTTGAAAGTCATTCCACGCATACAAGCATACTATAAATTAATCACTTGCCTAGCCTCCCGTGTTGGCATTAATATAGCAACCAACGCTAATTACATCTTAGGTTGACAAGGATTGCAGGGCATACAATTAATATTGACAAGGTGGCATAAACAAACTGGTATTTTAGCTACCTTTCCCAATGTGAGCAATATCATTTTTAATTAACATAGCATGCATAAAGTTGAATCGAAATACATTTTAAACTCTAGGGGCAATATGGTCAAAGCATGACTTGCCTTGAAACAGCAGTTGATTCTGGTCTGGCTCTTGCGATGGTCTTCGAAATCCTCTCCGACAATCCCCGACAATTCGGAGTCTACTCGTATCAAGCAAATACACAATAAATACATAATACAGATAGTAAGATCAACTCTAAAAATAAAACAAAATTCACCAATAAATAGTTTACATTTTTACAAATTTTTAGGAACTAGAATCACCCAATTCCGAGTTAAGACGCAAAAGTTATAGCCCTTACAAGTTTTGGAAAATCTAAATAAAGAAAAACCGAATAAATCCTTTTATTTTCCTTCTGAAAATCCGGTTAAATTCCACTCGGCGACACGTGTCAGCACAGGAGTGAGCCACGTCGCTCACGGACACTGACAAGTGGGCCCTCGGATGATGTCATGCTGACGTCAAGAACCCGTGATCATTACATCGACAGTGGGCCTCGAACAACTAGTGCACGGTCCGCACAAGATCGACTCAATCAAGGGTCGACGCAGGCGCGATCTCGGCCCTCCATCAAGGATTCGATGGCCATCTTCAACCGCGCCGACCCGAGGCTACTTGGACGCACGCCTACCATCGGATGAGGATCCTACGGCTGCTGCTACCCGAGCGATACACTGCTACGAAGCCTACGTGGCTTAATCCTGACCGCATATTCGAGATGTAACGGCCATTAACACATGCATCTACCTACGGATACGTGGGCTTACAGGAGCGGTACGATGAGAATCTAACGGCGGTGGTTACCCTGACGGTTTACTGTTCCTAAGCCTATGTGGCTCGACCAGAATCGCACGATCACCATCTAACAGCCAAGATCTACCGGGTTCGCTTCGGCCCGAGTCAAAGAAAAGAACGCGTGGCTTCACCTTGAGCGTTGGATGGCGATCCGACGGTTGCTGGAGCTCGGGGGTGTTGACGAGGGCGCAGCTGCTTTTGGTCGCCGGACTTGGGGAAGACGAAGTGGCGACGGCGTTTCCGGGCGACTCCGGTCGGAAGAAATGGCTCACTGGACGCGGCGTGGCTTGGTGAACTCGGCGAGGGTCTTGGCTGCGACGGGGAGCGGCGGACGACGGTGTAATGAGAAGAAAACCGAGGCGAGGGAAAGGAGCTACTCCGGCGAGCTCGAGCGGGGTCTATGGTGAGCGAGAGTGCACGAGAGAGGTGGCAAACTGAGCGGGACGAAGTGCTGCGCACGGAGGTCTATTTCACTCGCTCGGATAGGCTTTGGAATGCGCGCAATATCTCTGACAAGATCCGCGGCAGCAACGGCGACGGCGGCTGACACGCTCCGTCCCGATATGTCCGGTCACGTCACACCGCCCGATCTCGATCCGACGGCGTCGATTGAATAACGGTTCGGCGTATCAGTGCCACGCGTCAGCATCTTGACAGTTGAGCCAGACGGATCTGACGAACCCCGAGCGCAAGCAACGCGGCCGCTTCTCAGCCGTCCGATCGGGATCATACGGCGCGAAGACAGCGGCGCTAGGGTTTCTTCGACGTCGGCACAGTGTTGGGCCGGCCCAATACTGTAGCTAGCGATTTTTCCGGCTTTTCTCAATAAAAATAATTGTAGCAATTCAAAGTAATTATTCAGGGCACTAAAAATATCCAAAAAATTCTAGAAAAATTCCAGAAAATATTTTAGGGTATTTAGAGCTTAAATAAAATATTTTTATTTATTTTTCATAATTAATTTTATATTATTTAATTACTCAAGAGAAGATAAATTCAAATAAATTTTAATTAAATCCAAATAATTCCCAAAATCCAGATAAATTCAATTAGATGCAAATAAATTTTAATTAATTCACAAAAATTTAAATAACTCCAAAAAATAAAATTGGGTCAAATTTCGAGACATTACACGCCGCTTCAGGTGCACTTGGCGAGGTGATGGAAGAGGCGGCAACGGAAGTTGAGCCCCAGTGCAAACCCTCTTGGGGTCCATGCTCGGAGCGTTCAGAGCGATCGGCCGTTTGCCTGTGCTCTGGTCGTCAGCTCGGGGCTGGTCCCTAATCACCAAGGGGCCGCGAGCCAGCACCATAGTGAGACCAGTGGAGTCCATTGCCGAAAAGGACTAGATGATCCGAAGGCGCTCTGCGAACTCTAGATCGCAAAGCGGCCAGGCCTCGGCCGGAAGATCCAGGCCACTTGGCACTGGCGGGATCAGCAATAATAGCCACCTAGCGAGGGAAGGACCATCTAGGTTTCCCTCACCTAGCATCAGAAGAAGACAAGAATATTAGTTGATGGTGGCGCGAAGAAGAATATGCATTCAAAGGAAGAGCAACAGGACTTACTACCCGAGTACGTGCGCGTTATGTTGTCGTCCCCTGTGTACTGCCATGCAGGACGGGCACGATGACTCAGGGGGCTGATCCTTCGAGCCACGAAGTCCTGGACTACCAGCGCCCCAATCAGGCCGGCGCCCCGCAACCGATCGATGCGGGCCGCCATCGTCAGGAGCTCCGCCGTCTCCTCGACGGGCAAGCTCCAGCTCTGGCTTCCGCGCGGCGAAGGTACCCCAAGAAGGTTCACCTCATTGCCGTCACCGACGAGAGCCGGCCGCCCGCCAATTCTTCCAGTTGGAGCCTGGAGGGTGGAGAGAGCCCTCGGGTGCCATCTTGGCGGTGAAATCCACCCTGCTTTGGCCAGCGGTGGAAGCGAGGAGAGGCTGCGCCATTGGAGCGGAAACAAGGTTCTTTGAGCAAAGGAAGATGAAAAGGGCAAGGAGCAAGGTGCGAAGAAGATCAGAAGGCGTGAACTGCTACGTGGAGGTGCATATATATATAGACCCCCATGAAGATGGTTCGCAAACAAGCAGAAGATGCGGCGTTTCGGGTCCCAAGAAAAATCGGCGAAGTGGGGAGAACCAAAGCGGTTGCGCGCACAGAGGTGGTGGGCCCATCCAGGAACACACTAGCATTAAATAAGGTTTGAAAAGCAACTGGTGCGCATTCCAGGCGGCCCCGAGGGCTATTGTCGGTGTACTTTGCACCGGGGTACCCTCTCCGCCGTAGAAGCAACGGGCCCAAGAAGCGGCTCGCCCAAAGATGGCGGCCGGCGAGAGCTCGCGTGGCCCTCGTGAGCAAAGGGTGATTACGCTTTCGCTGGTGAGTGGGCGCGTGGCACTGGTGGGCGGCGGGCGACACGCCCGCCGCCGGGCGAGCCAGCGTGGCCTGGCGGCAGTGGGCGATCGCCACCGGGCGAAGCGCGCGTGGCACTGGCGGCGGTCGGGCGACACGCCGCTCACGGGCGAGGAGTCGCGTGGTGCCTGGCGGCGACATACCGCCACGGCGCCGCCAGGCAGCAGGCGCAAGCAAGGGCATCCGGCCCCTTGTCGTGCCACGAAGGCAACCAAAGGAATGAGAGGAAGGCTTAGCCGAAGTTTCCTCCCCGCACCATATGTCGTGGTCACATTGTGAAGGACTCGCTATCGACATGACTATGGCTCATCCCTCGATGCTCTCACCAAACCCGTAGCCGAGCTGCCATATCCCCGGCATCGCAAAGCCACTCACCGACATTAAATGAGGTTTGAAGGACAAGGCCACGGAGGCGTGTGTAATAAATGAGTCGTGGGTCGACGTGGAAGTTGGAATGATGGGTGTAATTAATGTGTTGTAGATAAGTATGGCGTTACCTTCTCCCTTGTCCGGGCCAACCCGTCTATATAAGGGCGCCTCAGTGCATGGGACGAAGGGGCCGGAAAAAGGGGAAAGATCGGGTGTTCGAGAGGCTGAAAGAAGAAGAGAAAACTCACCCAAGCTAGGAAAGTCATTGTAACCCCCTTCACATTTCCTCAACAAAGAACTAGCAGGACATAGGGCTATTACCCAAGCTGGGGGCCTGAACCTGGGTATATATATCGCCGTGTTCATCATTCCGTTGATTTCTGGGATCCGGCGTCAAGAGACATTAGGGTTTCCAGCCACGAAGATGCCCTCTACCGAACCATACCATCCGTCTAGGGAGTAGCCAACTCTGTTCGTTAACGGGATCTTGTCAAGTGAAATACGTCGACACTCTTGAAGAAAGAATATTGCCCCTGTATGTTCATAAAGAAATCCCATAATGAATTTTGTATCATCTCAATTTTATGTCCATGAACTGAATATCATCGGAACCATAGGGGAGATAAGATTTGGGTAAAACCAAATATTGTTTGGGCTTATAGCTAAAGCATTTCCCAGAAAGAATTTTTGTAAACCAGTCTATCTATACCAAGAAGATATTAGAAAAATTTAATATGGATAAATCTTATTCTTTAAAATCCCAATGGCTGTGAGATCCCTTGAAACAGATAAAGACTCATTTGGATGAAAAATGAGAAAGTCTTAGGACTTTTTCATTTTATATATGAACATTTTAGCCAGTAAGCCACCCCAAATAGCTCAGCTTTTAAGTGGCTTTTGACATAAGCCAAAAGTCATATATAACTCCATCATGAGATATGCAAAGTTTAGGGGAGTAAATTCATGAACCATGACCCTTATTATGATTCTGAAGATCCTAATATAAAAGAAGATTATAGTTGTACTCCTTTTCTCTTAGTGAGTTTTTCTGAAGTTTTCTCACGTGAAGGTTTTTAATGAGGCAACTAGCGCAACATAAAGTGCGAGTGCAATATACTCTTTTCTTCATCTCCTTTTTTCCATTGGGTTTTTGAGTGGATTTTTTGATAAGGCATGTGCATTATGCGCTATTCATCCAAAGGGTGTTTTATGAGATAAGATATTCGCAACCGTATTTAGTTGGATAAAGCGAGAGAACTTTGCCCCTTACTTTGTGTGTGCTCCAGTTCTTATTCTTGTGATCTTGTTTGCATGTTGTTGATTGACTATGGATGAACGACTACGTTTTATAACAATCTTCACATAGGTCTCTTCCATCGGTTGATATTGTATACCTCCAGATGACATTGGGCTAGTATCAAGACTTTACTCAGATACCTCCAAGGTACTCAAGACATTGGACTACTTTGATATCAGTGTGCAGCACTGATAAGGAATGGCTATATCCAAACACACACACATAACAAACACTACTGCACATGCCCACATCATAGACGATTCACAAACCACATCACAAACAGTTTTGTGAACCGTCTGTATCCAAGTATCAGTAATGACAAAGAGTCATTGTAGATGGTTTTTCAATTGTCTGTGAAAAAGCTTATCACAGACGGTTCCACGAGTTTATCCCAAATGGTTCTAAAGAAGAACCATCTGTGAAGAGGACCACATCACAGATGGTTCCAATTTGAAACTGTCTGTGATGATGCCATCATCATAGATAGTGCCATAGTGGAACCGTTTATGATGTGTGTCTCTTCACAGACGATTCTTCTTTAGAACCGTCTGTAATGTTGATTTTCTATTTTTTACTAAATTTTAATTTATTGGCTAGCCTCAGGAAATGCTAGCCATATCCTCTGAAACAAAAGACAGTACATAGCATCACTAGCATATTATAATGACATACATTTAAAAAATAAACTCCATTCAGATGTTACACAACGTACAATGTATCCATTTCATAAATCAACTCAGATCGCGCATTACAACATATGTACATCGCATCCATTTCAGAAATCAACTCACATATATACTAACCAATTGGATTTAGAAGTACAAATGATAAATTCACAGCATAAGGTTCACAAATTAATCTGAATGCACAATAAGTAACAAATTCACAACACATCTATTGAGCCCTGAGTAGCATCTACCCTTTGGATTTAAGACCTCACGCAACAAGAAAGAACAGAGATACCCTCAAATACTTAGCAGATTAGCCTATTTCAATGTAGATTTAGCACATTGCCAAGCCTATCGATGAGAAGAGTAAAGTCTTTGCGTGTATATAAATTGATAAGTGCAGACAATTGTTGCAAGATTGACAGACCTCTATGATAGTGGTCTTTTATGAACCAACGAGGAGTGCCATGTTGTGGCAAACGTAGAATCCACAAAGGTCAGTGCCATTTGGCTATTGGTGGTATTGTCAAAACATAATAGGTTAATTAGTTCCAAATGTATTATTATGGAGTGTGAAGGATTATTGTGTACTATCGGATATCGAAAAGTTATAAGTATGCTTTAGAGTAGCTACGCCCTTCTTGTATGGCCCTCCCCTAATTTTATAGACACGGAACGACGTGTCAAGTAAATCTTTGATAGGCTTCAAGTCGTGGGTGTTGTCCTTATTGGAATCAAGATAAATTACTCAGTTTTGTCTCGGTATAATTACGAGTTGAACCCAGTGTTATCTACACAGGTATGTCGTCATGGTCACTGAACCTAATTTTGAGGTGCGATATATAGTACAAATCAACAAGTATATCGCTGACATCATAGACGGTTTATGAATAAAACCGTTTGTGATTATATCATCACAGACGATTTTATCCACAAACCGTCTGTGATGCTCCCAAAGCCCTTCGTCTTCCCAAGACATGCGTAGTGTTTTGAGTTGATCATTTCATGTTCTGGGAGAATTAAACCATCTGTTCAAATTTCACTTTGAAGACCATGTTCTAGGTGTTTCGTTTCCCTAATGCAGATCGTTAATTGCACTTCCGCGATGATATATACTTGATCAATCGATAGCATTGCACATCCCCTCCTCCGATGCTGCCATGAGCAACAAAAAGGACATCCCTTCCTCTGTCGACTCTGCTGCCTGGCCTCCAACGACGGCTCCGCCACTGCCACCACCTTCGCCTCCAGTACCACCAACTAACCCTCCGCCACCGCCACCGTCTTCGCCTCCGAGACCCCTGCGGCAATGGTTGCGAAGCCACACCGATGTTATATCAATGAATCCGCTGGCCAGTTCATCGCCCACTACCTTGGGCAGTACCACTCCCTCCGCCTCAAGCATCGTCGTCGGGCAGAAGTGTCCGCCGCCAATATCCTACTCCTCCTCCGACGATGATGATAGCCACGATTCGTCAGAGGCTATCATGACGGCTAGGAGCTGGTTTGAGCGAGGACCCCGACGGCCACAGTGATGACTCCGACGATGATGACTCCGGCGATGACGAGGATCAGATCAACTAGGTAGTATTTCCCAATAGTCTGTCCCATCCAGAACTATTGGAGAGAAATTTTTGTATATATATTGTGATGCTTATATATATGATGTTTCGTTTTACTGTTCTGAACGATTCACAGACGGTTTGTAGATAAAACCATCTGTGATATTTTCTCATCTTAGCCACAAACCGTCTGCGATGTACCCAAAATACATCACAGATGGTTTTCATAAAAAACAATCAATGATGACGTGTTTAATATAGTCCCTTTTGTAGTAGTGAAAGCATATACTAAAAGTATATTTACCAATATGAATGGTAGGATAATAGGAATATAGAAATACAAAAAATCCAAACATACAGTAATCACGTTGATTTATTTAGTAACGCCTTGCCAACTTGTACTTTTAAGATCATATTCATGGTACAGGTAACAAAACATAGTGAGTTGTTTTCCTCATGTGGAGAGCTGTAACTTTTCTGAAAAAACTATTTTTGGCTTTTTAAGCTGAAAAACAGCGGTAACTTTTGATAAGAGACCATTTAATAACTAGTTAATTTCCCTCAGCAATAAGCTGCAAAAGCAGGTTCAACCTAACTTTCAGCTTTTCGCTGTTGTTAGTTATATATGGACAACTACCGAACACGTAGCGATCGCCGGTCCACATTGACATCATTGTTGGATGTGGACCCTAAGATTATTTAGTGGCAAAGTGATAGTCGAGGACTATCATCACGGATATAAACCGACATGCTATATATTATTCAACCAAAGAAGTGATAATAATTATCACTGCCTGTAACACGCCAAATTTTTTGGATTTTTATTTATTTAATAGTGTTTTATTGCTATTTTTGCTTTTTGTAAATTTTTTGGATTTATTTGGATTTTCTGAGATTTATTCGAATTAATTTAAAATAAGTATATTAACCTTTTGCCAAAAACTAATTATAAACAGATAAACTAAAAAATAAAGTTTTGCTAAAAATATTTTATTTGGGTCCAGAATGTCTCAAAGTATTTTTCAGATTTTTCTTGGATTTTTACTGGTGATTTTAGTTGCCCAAATAAATCAAAAAGTATTTTCAGTATTTGTTTAAAAAGAAAACCCGAAAGAAATCTATGAACAAGATCGAAGCAGCTCAAAGATCGTTCCTCGCTACCAGTAATCGCTCGCCCGCCCGCCTTCCGAGGGTTTCGGGGCCGAGGATCTTCATCGTAAGGCCCGAGATCGAGCCCGGGCAATTTCCGTCGGATTCCAAAGAAAGGATGAGATCGTCTCGCGTCGGGCGTCTCGCGTCGGGCGTCTCGCAGCCGTTGATCGGGAATCGGATGATTCTACGCCTTCGCTCCAAGACGATCCGAGCCGGCTCGCTGACTTCCGCCAGGCGGCGCAAAAACTCGCCGATCGCGCATTGCCCGGCCGCCGTGCACTATTTAAGGAGAGCACCGGGGTCGCCTTGAAGTCGCAGACCCGAGCCCTAAGGAGAGTCCCGTTGAGCCGCCGCCGTTTGCCCGAAATTTGAGAAGGGTGTCGAGCGCCCCCATGAGCTTTGCATCGCCGATTAGCCGCCGTTGGTGGTCATTTCGAGTCACCGACCGGAGCATCGCAACCGTCGCATCAAGGCGCGTCCCGTGCGCACCGTAGTTTCGTCGAAGCACCGCCCGAAGGGAAGATCACCGTGAAGGTCACCGCCGCCGGAGAAGAAGCCCATGCCACCACTGTTCCGGTGACTGGGAGAGGAAGCTAGCCGGGTCACCAGATCCGCGACATCGAGACGAATCGGTAGGTGTCCTCGCCACTCGTCACCGGTGACCTTAGGGCCATGTCCGCCGCCGGCCGTGGTGGCTTGACGTTTCGTTGACGTGTGGCAGACACATGGACATTACCGCCGAGGTGGCGCTGGTGTGGTCGCCGACGCAGGCGCCGTCGGGCCGAAGTCGTCTCACGAGTCAGCCATTGTGGGGCTCCATTGTCGGCGACATTGCATCAAGATGGGCCAGTCCACGTGGCCAAGCGCTTCGTGGACCGGGTCCATGGACCGAGGCCGCGTGTCGGCGCCGCATTGGTCCGAGCCAAGGGCTGACGTCACGCCTACGCAATAAATCGAATTTCCTTTATAAAAATAATTTGGATATTATTTGATTTCCAATTTGTCTGATTTTGAGGATTTTGAATCTTTTGAGAGCTTGTTCTCCCTCATACGAACTCCGATTGAGGTGATTCAAATTTCTAAAAATGTTAAAATTGAGATCTATCTATTGGTGAATTTTATTTGATTTTTAGAGTTTGTTTGCTCTCTGTTTTGGTATTTATTTGGTATTCTCTTTCGTTTCGCGTAGACGATAATTGTGCGACGCATCCGAGGAAGATTCATCAAACTCAAGACCAAGGTTCAAAGCATGGATAAGAGTTGTCCTAAGGCAAGTTGTGCTTTGATCATGTTGTACCCATGATTTGCAAAATTGCTATTTTGTCTTTCCTTATTGCATATTATTTCATGTGTATAAATGATTTCAACTTAAATTGGGATTTAGATATTATACCCTTTGAATTATACCCTACCTTGTCAATTGTATGCCATGATCCACTTGTCACCCTAGATTGGTTTACTATAGTTGATCAATAATAAATCAACATGAGATGGTTAGAGCGTATTAGTGTGCTTAGCCATGCCACGTCATCACATGTACTTGAATCACTGATAAATAATCTTGACTAATGGAATATGGAACAATGTTATGAATTTGTGTGTCATGTGTGGTCACACGATGAGATTGAGTTGTTGTGGCGATGGATGTCACGCAACGATATTGAATTGTTGATGGCACGTGGTGCTTGGTAATCAACTGGGGTGGGAAAATGATTTGGACTAGGGCAAGTGGCAAGATTGTTTTGGTGGGCCAAGAGTGGCAATTGGGCGGTCGTATTTGGTTTTTGTTGGTTTTGGATATTTGAGAACACCCTTGGTTAGTCTTGCCTCGGTCAATTAAGAACTTAACCTTGCGAGCCTTTGACCTGAGTCAATCATGCAACCACATGTCTGTTATGGGGCAGCCTAGCTGACTAATTTGCAAAGTCTTAGTTTGAGTACTATCGTGGTGGTGTGAGTCCGGGTGTACGGAGCAAACTCACATGGCGCAAGAGGGGGGCCATGTTGTGGTGGTGTAGCCCATCATTGTTGAAACCTCAGCGGGTAGTACTGGGTTAAGATGATGCATTGTAAAAGCTTTGTTATGATCATTCGCCAGTATGGTGCATGGTTGTATCGCAGGGTAAAGTGCATAACCTCTCAGAGTGTACAATCTATTCAATAGCGTGTTTCACGGTATTGAGCAAAGCTCAGGAATTACAGTCAAGGGTTAGACTTTTGCAAAATGAAAACTTGGGATGGATGGCAGGATGCCATGTGGATAATGGAACTTGACTTAGGATGAAAAACTTGGTTTACTTGAGAAATGCTAAATCTATCTATTACTGTTATTTGTTTTACTGTCTTTTCAATCTATATACCGTACTTGTTCATAAATGCTGCTTTATTGCGAAATAGCCATTGTTAGCCATTCCTTTGGAATAAGCCTTGCATATAGTTATGTTAGAATTGCATTCTCAGGCATAACTTGTTGAGTACTTTATGTACTCACCCTTGCCTACAAAAT